>CP136057.1:499044333-503844333 GCA_032464435.1 Aegilops umbellulata
AGTATACGGTTATGTCATTTGGACTGACTAACGCCCCAGCATATTTAATGAATATGATGAATAAGGTGTTCATGGAGTTCTTGGATAAGTTTGTCGTGGTGTTCATTGATGATATCTTGGTATACTCGACGAATGAGGAACATAAGGAGCATTTACGTTTGGTTCTTGAGAAGCTCAGGAACATCAGTTATATGCCAAGTTCAGCAAATGTGAGTTTTGGCTGAAGGAAGTTGGATTTCTTGGACATGTTATATCAGGAGAAGGTATAGGAGTGGATCCTACCAAGGTACAGTCAGTCACCGAGTGGTTGGCACCCACCTCAGTTGGAGAGATCCGCAGTTTTCTTGGACTCATAGGATATTACCCGAGATTCATTGAGAATTTTTCTAAGATTGCGAAGCCCATGATGGTGTCGTTGAAGAAGGACACCAAGTTCCATTGGACGGAAGAATGTGAAGCAAGTTTCCAGGAGTTGAAGAAACATCAAACTACAACCCCAGTGCTGATTCTGCCGGATATACGCAAGGATTTCCAAGTGTATTGTGACGCCTCTTGCTTAGGACTTGGAGGAGTACTTATGCAAGACGTAAGAGTTGTTTCATATGCCTCACGACAACTTCGACCGCACGAGTTGAATTACGCCACACATGATTTGGAGTTAGCAGCTGTAGTGCACGGACTCAAGACCTGGAGACATTTTATTATTGGAAACCGTTGTGATGTGTACACGGATCACAAGAGTTTGAAGTACATTTTTACTGAGAAGGAGCTGAACCTCAGTCAGAGGAGATGGTTGGACCTCATAAAGGATTATGATATTAATTTGCACTATCATCCAGGCAAGGCCAATGTCGTCACTACAAAAAAATACACTTCCGTGATGATACGTGTTTGTCACAGTAGGTCGTGTTTTTTGTCATGCAGGTACATCCATGACAAATTTATGACAGAATCAAGATAGTCATACATGTGCTGTCGTACAAGTGTTCCATGACATTACCAAAATTATCATCACGGAAGTGTCCACTTCCATGACGATAAATCGCGCGTCACAGAAGTGCTTTCGTCAAGGGTGACCGACACGTGGCATCCACCGTAACGGAACGCCGTTAAGCTATCGGGTCAGGTTTTGGATCCAATAACCCGTTAACAGCCCTGACCAATGGGGATTTTCCACGTGTAAAATCATCCTTGGCTGGAGGAAACACGTGTCGGCTCATTGTTGGGACAGATGTTATCCACTCAATGGACAAAAGTGTAGGACCTTGAAGAGGTGTGTCTAGAGGGGGGTGATTAGACATACACAATACATATCAACATATCAAGAAAGCATGCAAAGAGTAAATGAGCAGCGGAAAGTAAAGCATGCAACTTGCAAGAATGTAAAGGGAAGGGTTTGGAGAATTCAAACGCAATTAGAGACACGGATGTTTTTGGCGTGGTTCGGATAGGGGGTGCTAACCTACATCCACGTTGATGGAGACTTCAAACCACTGAGGGTAATGGTTGCGCGAGTCTACGGAGGGCTCCACCCACGAAGGGTCCACGAAGAAGCAACCTTGTCTATCCCATCATGGCCATCGCCCACGAAGGACTTGCCTCACAAGCGGTAGATCTTCACGAAGTAGGCGATCTCCTTGCCCTTACAAACTCCTTGGTTCAACTCCACAATCTTGTCGGAGGCTCCCAAGTGACACCTAGCCAATCTAGGAGACACCACTCTCCAAGAAGTAACAAATGGTGTGTTGATGATGAACTCCTTGCTCTTGTGCTTCAAATGATAGTTTCCCCAACACTCAACTCTCTCACACAGGATTTGGATTTGGTGGAAAGAAGATTTGAGTGGAAAGCAACTTGGGGAAGGCTAGAGATCAAGATTCATATGGTAGGAATGGAATATCTTGGCCTCAACACAAGGGTAGGTGGTTCTCTCTCAGAACATATGAGTTGGAAGTGTAGATGTGTTCTGATGGCTCTCTCCACGAGTGAAGAGGAGGTGGAGGGGTATATATAGCCTCCACACAAAATCCAACCGTTACACACAATTTACCAATCTCGGTGGGACCGAATCAACAAACTCGGTCGGACCAAAATAGTAAACCTAGTGACCGTTAGAGATTTTCGGTGGGACTGATATGCAACTCGGTAGGACCGATATGGTTAGGGTTAGGGCATAACGTAATCTCGGTGAGACCGATTACACAAACTTGGTGAGACCGATTATGGTAATTAGCTAACCAGAGAGTTGGTCAGGCAAACTCGGTGGGACCGATTACTAAACTCGGTTGGACCGATTTTGGTAATAAGTTAACCAGAGAGTTTGCATTGTAATCTCAGTAGTACCGATTACCTAAACTCGGTGAGACCAATTTTGGTAATGGACATACACAGTGAGATTACAATCCCATCTCGGTGAGACCGAGATCCCTATCGGTGAAACCGATTTGCTTAGGGTTTGGCAGTGGCTATGACAAGTGAAACTCGGTGGCGCCGGATAGAAAGAATCGGTAGGTCCGAGTTTGGCTTTGGGTTTAGGTCATATGTGGAAGTGGGAAAGTAGCCGAGTGTTTTGGAGCATATCATTAAGCACACCAAGCAAAAGGCTCATTAAGCAACACCTCATCCCTCCTTGATAGTATTGGCTTTTCCTATGGACTCAATGTGATCTTGGATCACTAAAATGTAAAATGAAGAGTCTTGAGCTTGAAGCTTTAGCCAATCCTTTGTCCTTAGCATCTTGAAGGAGTTCCCACATCCTTTAGTCCATGCCACTCCATTGTTGAACTTATCTGAAACATGCGAGATAGAAACGTTAGTCCAACAAGAGATATGTTGACATTAATTACCAAAGCCACCTGGGGAGCACTTGTGCTTTAAATCTCCTCCTTTTTGGTAATTGATGGCAACATAAATCAAAGCTTTAGGTAAAGATATAAAGAATAGCAAGTAAAGCTTTGGAAGGACATGTAACAAACATAGGCCCCCCTACATGTATGCAATCATATGAGTATAAAATATAGAAGCATGTGAGAGCATAATCATTACAGAGTAGGCAATGTGTTACATGTATCTTGGCCATATGCACCAGAGCAAAAGATTATTAAGAAGAATACCTTCATGCTCATGAGTCCTTCTTGCAAATAGTATGTACATAAGCAAGAATTCCTCATACTCATGATTCTGATGCATATACTTACCTTGTAGTCTTGAGTTGGCTTAGGATGGAATGAACCTGCACAAACAAGGTTAGATAACACAGGTACATCCACTAGCCAGAGCAAACCAAAAGAGACCACAAGAATACCAAGACTGGGATGACATGTAGAAAGTGAGTACAAGGTACCACATTGGTACAAGATTAGACATGTCCCCAAGAGTAAAGATATGCAATGAATTTGAATGATTTCTTTCCCTTAGATGTCTTCCTCCCCCTGAATCTGACATGGGATATTGGGAGAAGATAGGGAATAGAAAATCAGAGCTGAAAGGTATAAATGGATAGAACTTAATGCAAATAGGCACATATGAACATGTCTTTCCCCCCAAAAAGACATGTGGCATCTCTTCTCTTGAACATCAAGCATCTGGGATCCTTGAGTATTCTCTCCCCCTTAATAGTTTCTCCTTTGTAGGTGATAAGCTTTGATGTGATCTCTCTCTCCCCCTTTGACATCAATTTCCAAGATGGGCTTTCTGGAATCTATCGAATGGGCTTCGTCCTTGAGACTCAGCACAAAGCAATGGATAAAAATGTGATGCTTGTAGAGGACAAGATTCATTGAGTGGAGCTGGATCAGAAGAAATATGGAACAAGTGGCAAACTGTTTTTCCTGTTGTGAAATCGGTGGCACCGAGTGGCATGTTTCGGTGGTACCGAAAAGATTCGGTTGGACCGAAAACTACACTTCGGTGAAACCGAGTTCATCATAGAGAAAAACACTTGTCACCTCAGCTCACTAGACAAATAAGATCTCACAAAGATTTGCAATGAATTAACTGAAGGATTTTCAAGGAATTAGATGCAGAAATATGCAGAACAAGAAGCAAAAAGAAAAGAATGAAGATTCTAGATGAAGTTTTTTTTGTTTGAAGAAGAGGGAAACAAATATGCAAGGGACAAATGCAATAACAGAGAAAAGAACACAAGAGAACTTCATCTAGAGTTGGGCGGTGACATAGTCACCTATGTTAGAGTATATTGACTTAGGAGTCAAGTGAGAACACTTGATCATAGGTCATACTCATCGTTTCAGCTCAAAATGGGGTTACCATTTTTCGTTTAAGCATCTTGATGTATTCACATCTTGTTGAGTTGCTTTGACTCATGACTTGAAGTAAAGCTTCTCTAAGATGGAATAACATACCTTGGGTGGTGGTGTGGATCTTGCTTATGTAGTTGACCTTGTGTGGGTGCTCAAAGTTGATGTAGCTCATCAAGAGTTGGGAGCACCACTTGGAATTTGAGTTCATTCTACCTACATGGGTTAGTTCTTGCAAGGAAGAGCACTTGTGTATCCAAAAATGACAATCATGAAGCTCAACATAGAGTTTGTCAAAGGATATGTTTGAATGGTTTTGTGCTTCCTTGTTGTCAACCACCGTTGTGTAGAGACTTGGTGATGTAGAGATTGCTCAAGATGTGAGTTAGTTGCAATCTCATAGAATTAGATTCAACAAAGTACCTACATGGGTTAGATAACATGCAAGGTGCAAATATATCCAAGACATATGAATAGCATCGTAAGAGAAATATCAAGGATTAGTCATATGCTCATGCCTCGCATGTATCCAATGGAGTTCCTACTCCAAGTTTGAAGCATCAATGATGTTCAATTCTCCTCTCAACCTGCAAAACACTTTCTCATCAAGTGGTTTAGTGAATATATCCGCTAATTGCTTATCGGTGCGAACATGCTTAAGATCAGTGTCTCCCTTAGCAACATGAACTCGAATGAAATGATGACGAACTTCAATGTGCTTAGTTCGAGAATGTTGTACAGGATTATGACCAATTTTTATAGCACTTTCATTGTCACAAAGCAATGGAACATGTTTCACATAGATCCCATAATCTTTAAGAGTTTGGGTCATCCAAAGTAATTGAGCACAACATGAACCAGCGGCAATGTACTCCGTTTTGGCGGTGGATAAGGATACCGAGTTTTGTTTATTGGAGGACCAAGACACAAGAGATCTACCAAGAAATTGACAAGTACCTGAAGTGGACTTTCTATCAACCTTGTCTCCGGCATAATCTGAGTCGGAATAGCCGACAAGATCAAAAGAGGACCTCTTAGGATACCAAATGCCAAAATTTGGTGTATGGATTAAGTATCTCACTATCCTTTTCACAGCCTTAAGATGACATTCTTTAGGAGTAGCTTGATATCGTGCACACATGCACACACTTAGCATAATATCGGGACGTGAAGCACATAGGTATAACGATGAACCAATCATAGAGCGATAAACCTTTTGATCAACCGGTTCACCATCTTTGGTCAAATCATTATGTCCACTAGTAGGCATGGGTGTAGGCATACCTTTGCACTCTTGCATATTGAACTTCTTGAATAAGTCTTTGGTGTACTTCGTTTGAGATACAAATGTACCTTCCTTAGTTTGCTTGATTTGCAAACCGAGAAAGAATTTGAGTTCACTCATCATAGACATCTCAAACTTCTTCGACATTAGCTTTCCAAACTTTTCACTAAAAAGAGGGTTAGTTGAACCAAATATGATATCATCAACATAAATTTGGCATACAAATAGTTCTCCATTAAATCTCTTAGTAAAAAGTGTGGAATCAATTTTTCCAATTTCAAAACCGCTTGCAATAAGGAACTTGGTCAAGCATTTATACCATGCTCTAGGAGCTTGTTTAAGACCATAAAGAGCTTTATGAAGTTTGTAAACATGATTTGGCTTCTTAGGATTGACAAAGCCGGGAGGTTGTTTGACATAAACTTCCTCCTCTATTTCACCATTTAGAAAAGCACTTTTAATGTCCATTTGGTACAAGGTGATATTATGGTGATTAGCATAGGCAAGTAAGATGCGAATGGACTCAAGTCTAGCAACGGGAGCATATGTCTCACCATAGTCCATACCTTCGACTTATGTGTACCCTTGGGCGACGAGACGTGCTTTGTTGCGAACCACTTATCCATCTTCATCTTGCTTGTTGAGAAACACCCATTTGGTACCAATGATGTTGTGGTTGTTGTCGGGCTTCTCAACCAGTGTCCAAACTTGGTTTCTCTCAAATTTGTGTAGCTCTTCATGCATAGCGTTTATCCAATCCGGATCTTCCAATGCTTCTTCAACCTTCATAGGTTCAATGCTAGAGATGAATGAATAGTTTTCACAAAAGTTAGCTAAACGAGTTTTAGAGCGAGTGATTCTCCCGGTTTGAATATCATTGTAGATTTGCTCGACGGGATGATCTTTGGCAATTCTTGCTCGAACTCGTGAGAGCTTTTTCTTGGGTCTTCATTGAACATCTTCTTCATCTTGTTCTTCTTCTTGGCCTTCTTCATTGTTGATGTTGTCGTTCTTTTGTCGTGGTGGAGAAGGAGGTTGTTGATGTTCGTCTTGATGCATTTCCTCATATTCTTCTTGGTGTGTCCCACTTGTGGATGCTTCCGTATCAATTCTTGGTTCACCTTGTCGTGAAGTAGAAGCTTCCACTTGGACGGATGAAGTACTCTCCTTCACCTCCGTTGGACGAAGTTTGCCAATGGACAAGTCTTGGATTGCTTCTGAAGGGTCTTTGTCTCCTACATCAATTGGCAATTGCTCTACTTGCGAGCCATTAGATTCATCAAACTTCACATCTACCGTCTCTTCAACCTTTCGGGTGAAGTTGTTGGAGACATGGTAAGTGTGAGAGTTCGAGCCATAACCAAGTAGCAAACCTTCATGAGATTTAGGAGCAAACTTTGAACGACGATGCTTATCAAGAATGTAGCACTTTGAGCCGAATACTCGAAAGTATCCAACTTGGGGTTTGTTACCGGTGAGGAGCTCGTATGCCGTCTTGCCGAGTAGCTTGTGAAGATACAAGCGATTTGTTGCATGACAAGCTGTCTCAGCCGCTTCTGCCCAAAAGTGCTTCGGCGTCTTGTACTCATCAAGCATCGTTCTCGCCATTTCGATGAGCGTCCGGTTCTTCCTCTCAACAACTCCATTTTGTTGAGGTGTGTACGTAGCCGAGAACTCGTGTTAAATCCCTTCTTCGTCAAGAAATGTGTCCACATTTGCGTTCTTGAACTCTGTTCCATTGTCACTCCGAACCTTCTTGATCTTCACGTCAAACTGATTTTGGGCCTTCCTAGCAAAATTTTTGAAGATCTTTTGAACCTGCGATTTATCATCAAGAAAGAACACCCATGTAAATCTTGAAAAAGCATCAACTATAACTAGACCAAAAGAATTTCCACCGAGACTCTTGTAGGCGTTGGGACCAAAAAGATCCATATGAAGTAGCTCGAGTGGCCTCCTTGTGGTCATGATGTTCTTCACGGGATGCCTTCCTCCAACTTGTTTACCTGCTTGACAAGCACTTCAAAGTCTATCCTTATCAAATATGACATCGTTAACTCCAAGGATATGATTTCCTTTAATAAGCTTGTCAAGGTTTCTCATGCCAACATGACCTAGTCGTCTATGCCACAACCAACCTTTTGAGGATTTAGTAATAAAGCAAGTTTTAGGTTGAGCCTTTTTAGAGAAATCGACAATGTAAAGATCACCTCTACGTATACCGGTAAAGACCATTTTATGATTGTCTCGACGAAATACTTGGCAATCTACCTCAGTAAATAGGACATTCAAACCAAAATCAGCAAGTCTAGATACTGAAAGTAAGTTGTAGCCAAGAGATTCAACGAGAATGACATTTTGAATGGAGCTATCGTGTGAGATGGCCACCTTACCAAGGCCAACCACCTTACCCTTTGAATTATCACCAAAGGTGACATATTTTCAAGGGCCGTCATTTTCAGCAAGCTCACGGAACATCTCTTCATCTCCGGTCATATGATCAGTACATCCACTGTCGAGAACCCATTCCTTTCCTCCTGACGCGTATCCCCGAAGATTTGCCATGAGACCAAAATGTCTCATTGCATCATCAAGATCGAAGTCACTATCATCATCCTCATCATACTATCCATGTTCAACATGATCTTGTGACTCATCATTTCCTAGAGAGAGTAATTCGTTAGATAAATGATCATCAAAGTGGTCACTTTTATGAATTCTTATAGCTTCGGATATAATATCACTAATGATTCCAACATTTCCTTTAGCGTGCATGAGATTAGTAAGCTCAAATAGACAATCACCAAAACTAGGATCACTAGAGTTCATCTTACTCAAGGCAATAGATTTATGGAGAATGTCATCTAGATTTTTCAAGGAATAATCGGGAAATCGTTCCTCAAGAAATTTCCATATAGCATAGGCACAATTAAGAGTAGGTAAACTAGCAATCAAGTTTTTGGGCAATCCTCTAATGATGAGCTCAACGGTTCTAAGATTGCGAATCATGTCAATATCTTCATCTAGGGTGGGATGCATAGGATCAACATGAGGTGCACAAGGACTAGCAATATACTTGTTCAAATGATATTGATTGAAAATTACAAGCATCTCATTTTTCCACTCATGAAAATACTCTCTATCAAGAAATAGGTACTCTATGTCTAAGACTCCCTAAAGTAGACACATCCATCTTCCTCCAATGGTGATTAAACCAAGGCAATGGAGACCAAAGCTCTGATACCACTTGTAGGACCTTGAAGAGGTGTGTCTAGAGGGGGGGTGATTAGACATTTAGTGCTAAAGTTGCAGTTTTTAAGCTTTTTCAGTTTAAGTGGAGTTTTAGGCACAATTTCAACATACACAATACATATCAAGCAAGCATGCAAAGAGTAAATGAGCAGCGGAAAGTAAAGCATGCAACTTGCAAGAATGTAAAGGGAAGGGTTTGGAGAATTCAAACGCAATTGGAGACACGGATGTTTTTTGCGTGGTTCGGATAGGTGGTGCTATCCTACATCCACGTTGATGGAGACTTCAACCCACGGAGGGTAACGGTTGCGCGAGTCCACGGAGGGCTCCACCCACAAAGGGTCCAAGAAGAAGCAACCTTGTCTATCCCATCATGGCCATCGCCCACGAAGGACTTGCCTCACTAGCGGTAGATCTTCACGAAGTAGGCGATCTCCTTTCACTTACAAACTCCTTGGTTCAACTCCACAATCTTGTTGGAGGCTCCCAAGTGACACCTAGCCAATCTAGGAGACACCACTCTCCAAGAAGTAACAAATAGTGTGTTGATGATGAACTCCTTGCTCTTGTGCTTCAAATGATAGTCTCCCCAACACTCAACTCTCTCTCACAGGATTTGGATTTGGTGGAAAGAAGATTTGAGTGGAAAGCAACTTGGCGAAGGCTAGATCAAGATTCATATGGTAGGAATGGAATATCTTGGCCTCAACACAAGGGTAGGTGGTTCTCTCTCAGAACATATGAGTTGGAAGTGTAGATGTGTTCTGACGGCTCTCTCCACGAGTGAAGAGGAGGTGGAGGGGTATATATAGCCTCCACACAAAATCCAACCGTTACACACAATTTACCAATCTCGGTGGGACCAAATCAACAAACTCGGTCGGACCGAAATAGTAAACGTAGTGACCGTTAGAGATTTTCGGTGGGACTGATATGCAACTCGGTAGGACCGATATGGTTAGGGTTAGGGCATAACGTAATCTCGGTGAGACCGATTACACAAACTTGGTGAGACCGATTTTGGTAATTAGCTAACCAGAGAGTTGGTCAGGCAAACTCGGTGGGACCGATTACTAAACTCGGTGGGAAAGTAGCTGAGGGTTTTGGAGCATATCATTAAGCACACCAAGCAAAAGGCTCATTAAGCAACACCTCATCCCTCCTTGATAGTATTGGCTTTTCCTATGGACTCAATGTGATCTTGGATCACTAAAATGTAAAATGAAGAGTCTTGAGCTTGAAGCTTTAGCCAATCCTTTGTCCTTAGCATCTTGAAGGAGTTCCCACATCCTTTAGTCCATGCCACTCCATTGTTGAACTTATCTGAAACATGCTAGATAGAAACGTTAGTCCAACAAGAGATATGTTGACATTAATTACCAAAACCACCTGGGGAGCACTTGTGCTTTCAAGAAGGCACCTATGATACGTCGACACGTGGCACGGCCCAACAAAGGCCCATTCCGGTGAAAAGGCTGGCCCGTTTGACTTGGTCAAAAGGTGGCGGGCCGGCCCATGGAAAGCTTGTTAACGGCCTGTTTGCATATAGCCCATTTACAGCCCGCTAACCCAAGGCCCGTTACTCCCTATCCGAATTAGGCCCAGTAGCGTTATCTCGGCCATCCAATATGATTCCAGCCCGTTTTCACTTCTGGTCCATGTATGGCCCATGACGTCTTTCGGCCCATATGAGGCCCTACGTAACTCTTGGCCTATTAACAGCCCGTGGTGAAACTGGCCCGTAATGAACAGTGTATCACTTTACACCCATTAACGACCCGTGGTGAAACTGACCCGTAATGAACAGTGTATCACTTTATACCCATTAACGGCCTGTTATTCCGTTGGGCTGTTTCCAACCCAAGTTATCTTTCGGCCTTCTTAGAGCCCATTTATTCTTGGTCTCATTTCCAGCATTCATTTACTTACGGCCCATTACTGTCATTTTCTACTTGTGGGCCAAATTCAGCCCATGGTTACAGTCGGCCCGTTTGTGGTCCGTTAATACGTTGGGCCGTTTTCATAGCGTCATCAAATACGCCTATTAACGATGGCCCGTTATGTCGGCCCATGAACGGACGATTCCAACTCTAGCCCGTTTACGGCCATAACGCGGCTTGTTATTGGCCCATGTTTGGCCAATCGATCATACTGCCCGTATAAGGTCCATTGATGATACGGCCCGTAGAAGGCGCATTGTTTCTACGGCCCGTAGAAGGCCCATTATTTCTATGGCCCATAGAAGGCCTACTATTTCTACGGCCCGTAGAAGGCCCACTGTTTCTACGACCCGTAGGAGGCCCAGTGTCACTATAGTAAATATTAGCACATGGTTATTGTGGCCTAGTTTTAAAAAATAGGTTATTGCAGCCACTAGCAAACCGCGGAAAAAGAACTGCACTGACTACAAGCAAACAAATAAACAAGACAACAAGGAAATAAATAAGCAAGCAACTTATGCTAGGCTATCACGACTATTACACATATTACATCCACTGGGCATCAAAGTTCGCCACCAGTGCAAATATAGGGAACAAAGCAGCATATAAACGTCGCAGCAAAACAAGTCCAGAACTGAAACCACTTCAGAAGAGTTCAAGAAACAATATCCTGGGTACCCATAATGCTGGCAAGATGCTTAGCAAGCTTATTAACTTTCTCTTGTTTGGCGCTTAAATCCTCCAACGCTTGCTGTTGCACAAGAAAGTACGCATCTGAATTCTGCAGGGACTTCCTCAGTCCTTCGGCTTCTTGCCACAGCACAGCTGACTGATGCCTTTCAGCTTGTAGCTGAGACTGAAGAAGCCGAAGTGATTCAGGCAGCGAGTTCGAAGAGCTTGTGCCAGCGGTACTGGCCAGTAACTCGAACACTACATCAACGCAGGACTGTGGGGTTTTCTCACTGTCTACAAGATCATTTTTATCACCTTTCTTGGAGACCAACAGGGTTGTCTCACTATCTTGAACCTTATCTGCATTACTTTCTCTACCATTGCATAGTGGGGTGCTCTTCTCCAATATTATGTTTGCATACTACAAGAGAAACAAGCAGACACATCACAGATTTAGCTTGTAGTATACGAAACTCATTTTGGTAAACCGGTTAACTAGTAAGATGGATAGGATAACAGCATGAAACAAACATATATCTATGTACTATGGTCACTGTATTGTCCATATCATTCTAGTTTATGTTCCCTAATCAAGATAGAGACACAGTTCAACTCATATATTTTTAAGACACAACAACATAGACAGAATATAAGTGTGAGAAACTACACAACATTGGCAGCACTTGTAATGTGCATCACATGAGAACATAACTGTTTATACAACTTAAACTGAAATCAACATAGAGCAAGAAGTTAGAACAATAATCTAGTTAAAGAAATAGGTTTAAAACATACCTGTTGCGCCATTGGAGTTTCAATTGGATCCTTCAAATTCGAAAGTAGTTGGTATGAGTAAATACAGTGATGCAACAGCAAAGGAGTATGGACCATAGCTATGGAATCTGACATGAGAATAGTTGCTCTTCTTCTTTAAACTTGGAGTTTGGGTTAGCTGTGGTGATCTTCGTGCTTTGGGCACTTCAGTAGCTTTACAAACTGCTCGTGTGGGGGTACTCTATGGTGGACATGGTTCTTTGTCAACTATAAGCGGGTTACTATCCGCTGGGGTTGCGGTTAGATGGGTTGTACCTGGTTCTCTGCCCAACGGTGTAAGTGTGCAATCTGGAAGAGTCTCGATTATGTGTGGTGGGGCTAGTTTGTGGGCCAGTACAACCATGGTTCTATCTGCATCGACGGGTAGCACTGTCTTTTGTGAAGAACGAGTTTTTGCTCCCTTAGATACTGCCATCACCCCCTCCAATTCAAATGGCTGATAAACAAGAAAATAAATTGAACGTACAGACATTGTATGATAGACAGACGTGGTAATTCACATATATGGTGTCTAACCAAACAGGACAGCATGACACAATTTCACATATATGACGCCTAACTAAACAGGATAGCATGACATAGTTTCAGATATATGATGGATAACTTAATAGGATATAATGGCATAATTCAACATATGATGAGTACCTAAACAGGATGACATGACAAAACATGATGTCTTTCTCAAATAGGTTGGGATGAAATAATTCACATACATGTTGTCTAAGTATACATGATAGCATGATATAATTGACATAATTGATTCATATACTAGGCAGCTAGCACTCGCATGTATGATCTCTAAACTAATAGAATTAAATATTGTGCATATGATGTCTAAACTAAGCTATGCAAGACACCATATGCATCATATGAGAAATATAAACATTACAACTTAGAGCATACACCTCAGGTGGGATATAGGACTGGTCATCTGTCTCTGAATCCTCCTCTGAGGAGCTCCCTGTAACCATCGAGATATATGCTTCAACACGTACCATTGCCTCCTCTGGAGACCTTGTTTTCACACCAGATTTTTCCATAACCGGCTCAAATGGCTGATACACATGAAGAGTAGTTCAATATCCATAGATTGTCGACAAATGGAATACGTAATGAAAAAAAGATGGCATGACATAATTCACATATATGATGCCTGGCTCCATGGCGGTGCATAATTCACATATATGATAACTGGCTGAAAAACATGGCATTGCATAATTCACATATCTGATATAGAAAGCAAACAAGAGGCATTCACACAAAGCATGTATAATCTAAGTAGATGGCATGGCAATGCAAGAGACCATATGCATGATATGAGCAATATAACCCAGCCAAGTTAGAGCATGCACCTCGGGGGGATACGACTGGTCATCTCTCTGTGAATCCTCCTCTGAGGAGCTATCTGTAACCAGCAAGAAATCTGCATCGACATGTAGCACTGACTGCTCAGAAGACCATGTTTTCACTCCATATTTTCCCATGACCGACTCAAATGGCTGATGCACAGGAAGAGTAGATGAATGTATAAACATTGTTGACAAATGGAATACATTATGGAAAAAATATGGCACGATACAATTCACATATACGATGACTGGCTAAACAGGATGGCATTGCATGATTCACGTATATGATGCCTGGCTAAAGAAGATGGCATTGCATAATTCCCATATACTCCCTTCGTTCCTAAATATTTGTCTTTTTAGAGATTTCAAATGCACTACCACATACGGATGTATATAGACATATTTTAGAGTGTAGATTCACTCATTTTGTTCTGTATGTAGTCACTTGTTGAAATATCTAAAAATACAAATATTTAGGAATGGTGGGAGTATGATATAGAAACCAAACAAGTGGCATTCACACAAAGCAAATCTAAACTAAGCTGATGACATATAAGATGTATAATGTAAGCAATGCAAGGCGCCATATGCATGATATGACCAACATCAGCATGCCAGGTTAGAGCAAACACCTCAGGTGGTAAACAGGCGTGGTCGGCTCCTTCTGAATCTCCATCTGAACAGTTATCTTCCTCTAGAATACAATCTGGAAATGCAGGAGGGGGGGCGCCACTTTGCCCACCATGGAGCGGCGCCTGCATGACATTATATTTGCACGCAACGATCTTCTCTTTTTCTCTACATGTTCAGTACGATTGTGTACAATATCTGACATGCATAAGAAAAAAAATAGTTAGATTTTGTAAGGCCTAAGGGGTGCATGCAAAAATCAAGACTGATGGTAGCAAACGAGTGGATGGATCCAAAACTAATGATAGAAGGTAGATTATAGCTTCAGTTTAAAAAGATAGACAATGGATCATCTATTGTTTGTTGCCCACCCAACATGAACCACATAGAAGACCCCAGATGAACCAGATAGTAGACAGATACTATTCGTTGCTGGCTCGATATGAGACCCATGGGCAATTCAAAATCCAAGATTGAATGATAAAGTAGCAGGTAATAATAACCGATGTATAACGTAAGCAAACACGAAAGACTGCGACCTCTCTTCCGGAACTGTGTAGTCCTTAGGTTCATCTGCTCAGAAGATGATGGTAATGTAATTGGCGTGGCTACCGGCAACGTAGAAGATGATCTGAGGCGGCGAAAGGAAGTCTGCAGGGGGGATCTCTGCTGCAGTGAACGCTTCTGTCGATGGTGCACCTCAGGTGGGGTGGATGACGGCATGGCAGGAGTAGGACATAACACACAGAGTTTTCTTTGACGCCTATGTGAAAATGAAGTAAATCTATAAGGGAACCTTAGAATTGGAGGATTCTATAAACACAGGGACAGGAAAAACACATGAATATGATAGGAATGCACGTGAAAAACAGAGCATTTGGAAACATAGGATTTCAGTCAACCTGGGTGTTTGGCTCACATGAATTGGAAGAACAGAGGAATGGAGAAACAAAGTGATGCGATGAGTGTAGAACCTCTTTGGCATAGCCTTGTGGACCTCAGCATCATTGGGTTGGACGTGGAGGATGGTGATGATGCTGGTGTGACTGTCGGAGGCGGGGAAGAAGATCCGAGGCCTCTGGAAACGGCGCCGAGGGTACTGCTCCGCTGTGATGGACGGTTCCGTTGTTGGAGCAGCTCCGCTAAGGTGTACGGTGACGAGGCTGAAGCATGACAAGACAGACAACGTTAATCTGAAGTGGGACCCTAATATCATCTGCAATAGATGATGTAAAATACATCACCAAAAGTGCTAGATGTAAAATGCATCAGCCGCACCACGGCCGGTCCGACGGATGCTGTAAGTACTGTTCACTCTAAACTTAACTGAAGAAAATGAACTTCACTGTCGAAACTGAATTTTACTGTTGAAACTAATTGAACTAGTAATAGAGCATTGCAATAGATGTTTAGGGCGTTCAAGCACTAGTAGCAGATAAGCAGTGACCTAAATCAGCAGACGCTCGAGCAGGGAACGCACTAGCAGAGAGCAAGTCGTGCAGTAGCACCGCGAGCGAGTGCTAAAGCAGAAACTCCTGTAGGTGCCGGAGGTCGTGCAGCAGCAGCAGCAGCGCAAGCGAGAGCAAGAGCAGAGCAGTAGCACGAATGAAAGCAGGAGCAGTGCAGCAGCGCGACCGATGGCAAGAACAGAGCCGCAGCGCGAGCGAGAGCCGGAGCAGCTATAGCTAGTGCCGTTGTGGAAGTCGCCGCCGAGGAAGCAACGACATGGGGGAGAGACACCATGGATGATGTGGCCGGCGACGGCGCCATTGATGGAGACACGCCATGTCTGCTCGATATCGAGCACCGGTAGCCCCGTGAGATCGAATAAAAGATAAAATGCAGTGGTGAGTGTAGAACCTCCTTGGTGGCGCCGAGTTGGCCTCGGCTTCATCGGAGGAATTGGTGAGGGTGCTGCGGTTCCAATGGGGCAGGTCAAGAAGGCGTTGTGGGGATTGAGGTGGCAAGATGGACGAGGCAAACATCAGGGAAGCTCCTTGGAGGTGGAGGACGGGGCGGCTGATCCGGCGGGACGACGAGATCGACAACGGATCCTCATCCGATGCGGTGGACGAGGGATGACAAGTTGTTGCGGTGAACGACGTAGTCGGGGAAGAGTCTCCGGCTGGGCGGCGGTCGGGAGGCCGACGGAGGAGCGTGGGGTTTCGCGGGTTTTGGCGGCCTCAGTGTACGAATGGGGGCGAAGGGGGAGGGGGGAGCCAAGCTTAGGGACGCGCTTGTCCAAAATGTAGAGTAAGTTACCAGCGTACCCCCACCGGTTTTGACACCGCGACGTGGAGCTTCATTTCTGGCTGAGGGGTAGAAGGGGGATTTCGCATGTTTGGGCTACGGGAGTGATTTCGGATGAGGAGGGAGTTCTTGCGCGCGTGCAAATTTCGGGATAACAAGGCGCGGCGCGGGTTGAAGAAGCGGGAGTTTCAAAGCAGGTGAGACAAAAGATACTCGAGCTTGGAAATTTCGGGATAACAAGGTGTGGATTCCTTGTTCGGCAGAACAAACTTAACGTGTAAAAAAACAATACAAGACACAAGAGAGTCATGTCCCCTTTTACTATATTGCTATAGATGCCATTGAAAAAACTACAAGAAAAATGTAAAAAAATCGGGAGAACAAGGTTACCCTGTATAGTACCAAATCGATTCACACTTCCCTCAACAACAACAAAAAACAAATCAATTCCCACCAAAGAAAGAGTAATGTCCCTTTTTATATGATTACAGATGCCATGATCTTGAATTTCAATTTTTGAATCCACGTTATGTTGAATTCGAATATATCGTTAGGTGACCTTGCGGTTTATAATTGATGTAGTCATACATTTTGATCTTCCATCATATATGAACATTTTACTCCACCATGTGAACATATATATTGTCGTATACCATATGGACTAAATTTGAATCAATTTTCCTTATTTGAATACGATTGTTGTCAAGTTATACAACAATTTAAATATTATCTTGATAACAAAAAACATACATATAGAAGTAATCATATTTCACTATGAACTACATGTACCATACGCTCTCCAATTCAAATATTTGTATCCATTTTATGTTGAATTCAAATCATAGTACATTATTGGTCTAGGTAGCGAGATGTTTGGGATAATCTAAACCCTGTTTTCATAAGTATGATTTTTGGCTGAATTGGGACAAGTTTAGGTATAAGCCTCTTGCAAAACCGGAGATTCTCTCAACAAGCCTCGTAGTTCCAAGAGGGAATGTGTCACCTTTGTGTGCGAAACGATATACGCTGCCTCCCCCCTGATTTTATTTACAGAGGCAACATAGAACTATATGAGTGCCCTATTAAATTTTGGAAGTATTTCGGGTTCATTTGGCCTTTTTATACATTAATTGAGTTTCTGGGCTTTTAATGTGCATAATCTAAATATGAATTGCATGCACATGCTCCGGTGCACCAAAGTGGGTTGAAAAATCACATGTGTGTCCTTGGTTGAATTTCTAGGTCCCATGCAAGAAATGAGAATGAAATTCAAACATCTGGGCGTCATGACTCGGCCGAGAACATCGAGAAACTTTGATTTTAAATTCATGTAAATCCAAAACTCGCCTGGAAATCATGAAACTTGGCATGGTGTCATGTCATGGCACTAGCATGTTGTGGTAAAAATTGGGCCGATTTGGAAGCTCGTGGTTCTAAGAGGGAACGTGCCACCTTTGAGTGTGAAACGATATACGCTGCCCCCCTTGAGTTTCTTAACAAAGGCAACATAGAACTACATTAGTGCCCTGTTAAATTTTGGAATTATTCCGGGTTCGTTTGTCGTTTTTATACATTAATTGAGTTTCTGGTCATTTAATGTGCATAAGTCAAATTTGAACTACAAGCACATGCTCTCGTGCACCAAAGTTGGTTGAAAAATCACATTTGTGTCCTCGGGTGAATTTATAGGTCCCATGCAAGAAATGAGAATAAAATTAAAACATCTGGGCATCGTGGATCGGTCGAGAACATTGAGAAACTTGGTTTTAAAATTCTTGTAAATCCAAAACACGTCTGAAAATCATGAAACTTGGCATGGATGTCATGTCATGGTATTACCATGTTGTGGTAAAAAAATTGGCCGAATAGGAACAGATTTTGGTATAAGCTTCTTGCAAACCGAAGCTTCTCTCAAGAAGGCTCGTGGTTCTGAGAGGGAACGTGCCACCTTTGAGTGCGAAACGATATACGTTGTCCCCCTTGAGTTTATTTACAAAGGCAACATAGAACTACATGAGTGCCCTGTTAAATTTTGGAATTATTCTGGCTTTGTTTGGCCTTATTTACATATCAATTGAGTTTTTGGTCATTTAATGTGCATAATTCAAATTTGAACTACAAGCACATGCTCCCGTGCACCAAAGTTTGTTGAAAAATCACATTTGTGTCCTCTGGTGAATTTCTACTCCCTCCTTCCATCTATATAGGTCCTAATGCGTTTTTCGAGGCTAACTTTGACCAAATGTTAGAGCAATAATATATGACATGCAACTTACACGAAGCATACCGTCAAATTTGTATGTCAAAGGAGCTTCCAATAATATAATTTTCATACTATACATCTCATGTGCTATTAATCTTGTCAATAGTCAAAGGCTGTCTTGAAAAACACATTAGGCCCTATATAGATGGAAGGAGGGAGTAGGTCCCATGCAAAAAATGAGAATAAAATTCAAACATCTGGGCATCGTGGCTCGGTCGAGAACATTGAGAAACTTGGTTTTAAAATCATAAAACTTGGCATGGTGTCATGTCATGGTAGTACCATGCCATGGTTAAAAAAATTGGCCGAATAGGAACAAATTTTGGTATAAGGTTCTTGCAAATCGGAGCTTCTCACAAGAAGGCTCGTGGTTCTGGGATGGAACGTGTCAGCTTTGTGTGCATAATTCAAATTTGAAATACAAGCACATGTTCCAGTGCACCAAAGTTGGTTGAAAAATCACATGTGTGTCCTCGAGTAAATTTCTAGGTTCCATGCAAGAAATGGGAATGAAATTCAAAATTCTGGGCGTCTTGGCTAGGTTGGAAACATTGAGAAACTCAGTTTTTTAATTCCTGTAAATCCAAAACACACATGAAAATAATGAAACTTGGCTTGGTGCCATGACATGGCACCAACATGCGGTGGTAAATTTGCAGTCCGATTTGCGTAGGCGCACACATTAACAATCAACAAAGTCATTTTGGAACAAGTGCTGTCACGTTACAATCGGAAACACAAGTATTATTGAAACCGTGGGCGTTCTACTTACTAGTACCATTTACGTGCCGCCACGCGTCCCCATTTTTTATTAGTTAGGAGGCGTCGTGCAGGGTAGCTATTTGAGTACGAGAGGCGTGCGATCAGACCCCTGCGCGTGCTTATCGGGAGGAGAGCCCTTTGACCTCCATCTGCCGCCCACCTCTCTCCCAAGGTCTCCATTAATGGCGCCCGAGCCTCTGCTTAATGGCGTGGCTATGTCTCACTCGACTAAGATTTAAGAGAGAAAAAAGAAAATCTGAAAGCACGGATCTTGATGTAAGATCTGACGGACCTATATAGCATTTACGGCGACTTATAGCAAGACTGATGAATATATAAGGATGATTAAAAAAATTTATCAAAGAAGGGCTTGCCCCTTCCGATTTTCATAACTGAAAACCACCACAATTCACAAGAAGTTCAGCACAACTCCAGCCTAACACGAAGGACTAAAAGCTACCAGATTGAAATCGCAACATCCCAAGAGGTCAACAAAGGCCAAACATCCGCGCTAGAACTCAGCATTTCACAACCGACGACACAATCCACATCCTAAACCGATTATTACATCAAAAGAAACCAGGAAACTGAAGGAAGCCCCGCAGCAACTAGTCTCCGCGGCGAGCGGCGATGAGCTCTTTCATGTACTCAAGACGCTGCTTGAGAACATCCACGGATTCCTCCACCAGCCTTTGGCGCTCGTTGTGGAGCATGTCATTCTCGTCCATAAGTTTCTTGATGATGACTCCGGTCCTCTTCAACAAGGCACTGGTCTCCTCCTGCTGGTCTGCACTTCAGATGATCTTCTCCCTCAGCAGGTCGCGCTCGGCCCGGAGCCTCTCATTGCCCTCCCTTAGTTCGTTGATAGCCTGTTCAAACGAGGCTTTCATGTCATCCTACAACCTCGCCTAGCGGGATATCTCATCCATCTAGCTATGGACGATTGCATGCATGCGCCTGTAACAGCCGTCGCCTGCCCGCGAGAAATTTTCCCAGGCCGCCGCGGCGCGGCGGGACATCTCTACTGCTTCCGCGGCGCGGCCGGACTAGTCTGCTGCATCGACGGCACGATGGGACCTCTGTGCAGCTACTTCCGCACGGTGGGACATGTCGGCTGCTCTCGCAGCCAGGCGGGACATCCCTCGTGCTTCCGCTTCCATGCTCGCCTCTCCCTGGTGTCAATCTCTCGACCCAGAACTCACGCTGGCCATGGCAGACGCAAGGGAAGAATGCTGAATGACTTGTTTGTTTTTGTGGATGAGGAGTTGAGGAGGAATGTGCAGTCATCTTGACATACTAGTATTTATAACCGAGTACTAATACGCTCCTAAGTGGGAAACCGTTTAGGTTGTGATCGGTGTGAACAGGTTTGCAATTCAATACAGCGTGGAGTATTAAATCATGTTCAGATTCCAAGGTGCATTAAATCATTGCATGCAAGTATTAAGAGAAAATTGACCAATGCATGTACTTTATGCATGCATGCATTGCAATTAATGCATTGATAAACATAATTTTTTGAGAAAAACAAGAGCATTAATTAGGTGCTTTTGCAAACTACAAAAAATATTCCACCACTCACCATCTTGGTTGGTGAGATTTTTTAATTAATCCCTATAAACCGGAAAGGAGGGAGTACTGCTATGTACGTGCAATAACTGGCACCGTCGTATACATAT
This sequence comes from Aegilops umbellulata, assembly GCA_032464435.1. Lineage (NCBI taxonomy): Eukaryota > Viridiplantae > Streptophyta > Magnoliopsida > Poales > Poaceae > Aegilops > Aegilops umbellulata. Next base: position 499,065,509 of record CP136057.1, read on the forward strand.
CTTACGGTTAATGGGGTGATTTTTTCAGACGCATTAAACCTATCTCTCGGGACTTCTCGCACGCACCATCGTGCCACCCACAAAAATTTGTACTCTGAATGTACGTTATACAGGAAGAGAAGAGGTGCACGCACGCACTCGTCCTCTCACACACACCTCTGTTTTTTCTCGAAAAGGAGGATGATGACCCCCGGCCTCTACATCTGGGAGTCACACACGCATCTGTAGCTACAAATTGTAGTGTTCTCAACCATCCGATTGGCTCTATCATGGATGTACCTATATACTAAAACATGTCAAGATACATCTATACTTTGACAAATGGAAGGCATGTATTGTGGAACGGAGGGAGTGCTTGTCATCAAAATGGATAAAAAGGGACGTATCTAGAACTAAAATACGTCTACATACATCTCCTTTTATCCATTTTGATGACAAGTAGTACTTCTTACCCAAAGGAACTTTATATCCAACAGACACAAAATATCCGTTCGACTGTTGGAAATTACTGATCTGATGTCGAAGTAATTGCTGCATCGCCACCAAAACCCACCATTTCTTAAGTTAAAGTAGACCAAGGCAATCCCTATATTAGCATATTACTATGATAAATAGAAGGCAATGTAGAAACATTTAGGACGTGAGCTTGTCAATCTGAATGTGGAGGGACACAAGCTTAGCCCCGGCCAGCAGCTTGGGCGGAACTGTCAAGAAGGTCAGCTCCTGCACGTCGACGTCGCTAGGATCCTTGCTGCAGCCCGGACGCTCGTGTGGCAGTTTCATGTGGCCGTCTCGAAGTTTTTTAAAAAAATTAAAATAGTCTTCTGGCCCTACCTGACACCCTGGTGATTGTAGTTTTCACGCTCTTCTGGTCAAGACAGGAATATATATTTTAATTTGTTTTTTTCCGAAAAGGGGGGACTCCTCGGCCTCTGCATCAGAACGATGCATACGGCCACATATATTTTAAGTTGTGGTGGGTAAACGTTAGAGGTTGCAACAAATATATTGTACACTGCGGGTCTTTCAGCCAAGTTTAGAGGCAAGCATGTGGGGCCAGTGCTATGATGTGTCGCGTCAACTCATACAACGAGGAGAAGCTTGATTTTACTACACGCCTTCTCCATCGCCCATGCGCGCGGTTGCTCGCAATCAAGGACCGGCTTTTGCTTAGTAGTACTTCTACAACAAGCTATCCATCCCGCTCGCGGTGGATGGACATGCAGCAGTGGATTCGACACTAGTAGAAAAGGGGGCAACGGTCCAGGGTGGGTTAGCCCATTAGTCCCGGTTCAATCTAGAACCGGGACCAATGGGGGCATTGGACCCGGTTCGTGAGCCCAGGGGGCCGGCCGGGCCACGTGGGTCATTGGTCCCGGTTCGTCTGGACCTTTTGGTCCCGGTTGGTGGGACGAACCGGGGCCAATGGGCCTGGCTCCTAGCCCAACACCATTGGTCCCGGTTCGTGGCATGAACCGGGACCAAAGGCTCCCATTTAGTCCTGGTTCATGCCACGAACCGGGACTAAAGGGTCGGCCCTCGCTGCACCCATAGTTTAGTCCCACCTCGCCAACCGAAGGGCGCCGACACCTGTTTATAAGCCCATCCCTCTCTGTGTTGTTGAGCTCCTCTCAAAGTGAGAATAGATGCACCTATAGAGGAAAATTGGACCTAAATTCATAAATAGAAATTGATTATGAATTTACGTTTAATTTTCTCTATAAGTGCATCTATGTTCACTAACAGAGAAGTTTTTATTTTTTGTGACCTAAAAGAAAAAAATCACTAAAATACTATAAGTATTTATTTCTAAGTAGAAATGAAAAAATAAATAGCAAAAAAGAACAAAATGCCTATAATATTTTTAAAGTTATTCATAAACTAGTGATTCACACAAATTTTAAAAAATTCAAATTTAAACTATTCAAATTTTAAAGCTAATGGCACTAACAGAAAGTTTATAATTTTTGTGACCTAAAAGAAAAAAGAAATCACTAAAAATCTATAAGTATTTAGTTCTAAATAGAAATGAAAAAATAAATAGCAAAAAAGAAAAAAAAGTGCCTATAATGTTTGTTATGACTAACTAAAATTACCAAATTGAGTATAATGATAAAACACAGTAATATTAAATAGCAGGAAAAAGATTGACTCAAAAATCAATTTTTATAGTAAAGTTATTTATAAACTTGAGATTCACACAAATTTAAAAAATTCAAATTTAAACTATTCAAATTTTAAAGCTAATGGCACTAACAAAAAGTTTATAATTTTTGTGACCTAAAATAAAAAAGAAATTACTAAAAAACTATAAGTATTTAGTTCTAAGTAGAAATGAAAAAATAAATAGCAAAAAACAAAAAATGCCACCTACTAGGCCCCCACGGCCTGAATACGACTAGAAACCCTACCATGGGCCAGGATTCAGGCCCGAGAGAGGCCCAGTAGGTCCACAGGCACAGATTGCAGTGTTAGGCCCGAAAGCCTGCTTTAGAGAGGAGCTCGAGAGGGATGGCGCACCGCACCTTATAAACAGGTGCGCCTCCCTCTCAACTAGTGAGGTGGGACTAACTATTTGGGTTCGGGGCAGCACAGGCCTTTGGTCCCGGTTGGAGGGACGAACCGGGACCAAAGGGGGCATTGGTCCCGGTTCGTGGCACCAACCGGGACCAATGCCCCCTCTTTAGCCCCGGTTGGTGCCACCAACCGGGACCAAAGGCCGCCGCTTCCCGCCCTTTGGGCTGCTGAAAAGAGGCCTTTGGTCCCGGTTGGTGGCACCAACCGCGACTAAAGGGGGGCATTAGTCCCGGTTTGTGCCACGAACCGGGACCAATGCACCGTCTATATAAGCAAGACTTGTCAAAAATTTCATTCAGTTCTTCGATCCCGCCCCGACGACGCCGCCAGGCTGCCCCTCTGTGCCTTGCCGTCGCCGTTGTCGCCCTGCCTCCGACGCCGTCCCGCGCCGCCCCGACGCCATCGCCGCGCGCCACCCCGCGCCGTCGCGGTCTCTCTGCGCCGCCCCGACGTCGTCGCCTCCCCACGTCGCGCCCCGACGCCGTCGCTGCCCCGCCTCTGCCTCGCCGTCGCCTCTGCCTCGCCGCGCCCCAGCTGCCCCGCGCCGCCGTCGCCTCTGCCTCGCTGTGGTCTGGGCCGGCACCGCCCCCCTCTTCCCCCTTTTTTTTGCAAACACATATATGTTTTTTTCCTGCAGATTATATGTATATGTATGAGTATATGATGATGTATGAGTATATGTATGTGCTGAAAAGATAGATTTTTAGAAAAAATACAATTTTTTCTGTTGATGATATGATGATGTTTTTTCATATATGCATTTTTTCATATATTTATTAATTTTTTTAAGTTGGTAATAGATATCGATTTTAGGTTAGTGCATTTTATCACTGATTTTAGGTTAGTTGATTGATTTAGTGCATTTTATGTTTGTTGCATTTTATGTTTGTTGCATTTTAGGTTAGTGCATTTGCTAAGTGATATTAAGAAAGGAAGGAAAAGAAGGATAAGAAAGAAGAAAATAAGAAGAGGAAAGAAAGAAGAAGAGGAGAGGAAAAGAAGAGGAGAAATAAATAAGAAGAAGAAAAAAGAAGAAAAAGAAGAGGAGAAGAAGAAAGGAATAGTGGAGAGGAAGAGAAAGTAGAATATTCTACTTTCTCTTCTTCTCCACTATTCCTTTCTTCTTCTCCTCTTTTTTTTTCTTCTTTTTTTTCTTCGATCTTCTCCGCTAGCTATTCCTTTCTTCTTCTCCTCTTTCTTCTTCTTCTTCTTCTTCTTCTTCTTCTTCTTCTTCTTAATTTTTATCAGGAACGAGGGTGTCGAGGATCGCCGAGGGGTCGAGGGTCGGGAACTAGGGTAGAGGGTCGAGGGTCGTTAAGGGGTCAAGGGTCGAGGGTTTCAGGGTCGAGGGTTCGAGGGTTCTAGGGTCGAGGGTTCCAGCAGGGTCGTCTAGGGGTCAAGGGTTCCAGGGTCGTCGAGGGTTCCAGGGGTCGAGGATCGCCGAGGGGTCGAGAGAGGTTTCCTAGTGTCAAAGTATTGAAGAAATCCATGGCTTCATCATTAGCCGGAAGTAACCAGGGCATGATGGTACGAAGTCCTCCAAAGTTATTCTGGAATGGAGTCCCGGATAGGATAATTTGCCTTTTTGTACGAATTTCAGCAAAGGCCTTCCAAATAACGATATTTGGAAGGTTCTTGCCGAACTTTGTACCAAAAAGCGAATTATCATATTAGTTAAGCCCTAGAGAAGCAGCGTCGAGGCCACTAATTAATATATATGATTCCTTACTATGATTAGCTAGCTAGTTCTACGTTTGCCACTAATATATCCATTTGTCATGTTTGAATAATAATTGCCATGTTGTAAATATTTGTAGAAACTATGGACACTATCGCCCGAGACGAAGCAAGAGAAGCGTTGTTGAGGGACATAATCGCAGAAGGAAGTGATGCCGTCTCGTTGTATCTCAACGACTTCGATGGTCTGCAAGGAGAGGGTGAAGAAGCTGGCTCCGGTGACCTAATGGCGGTGCAAGAAGAAGAACGTGATGACGGGTCCGGTGACCGAAACGAGTCCGGCGACCGAGCCGAGTCCGGCCAGGTATATATATTAGTTAAGCCTGTGCTGATTAGCTAATTGATGCATTCATTGTTTTTGTATGTACACATATTAATTAAGTCTTTGTTCTTTTTTGTAGCCCTCCGGATCGAGCACAACTGAGGTAAAGAGACGAGGCCCGAAGAGAAAGTTGAGCTCGGATGAAAGGTTTGAGATCATAGATATCGCGCCTGACGGCCAACCTATTGAACCCATCCGAACAAAGAAGGCATTTGTTGCTCAGTGTGGGGTTCTGGTTAGGGACAAGATCCCGATAAGCATCCAGCAATAGTATAAGCCTAAGAATGAAGACCCTGAGGTGTCTTATGTCAATGATCTGCAGAAAAATGATCTTTGGACTGAGCTGAAGTCAAATTTCACCCTACCGCCAGAGGATGATCCAGAGAAGCCAGTTAAAGAGCAATTAATCAAGTCTTTTGCTCTTAAGAGGATGGCAGACCTATTCAGGAGGTGGAAGAAAGACCTGAATAGGTTTTTCGAGAAAAAAGAGACACTAGAATTCAAGGGCATATATGAGAAGATCAGAGATGACTGGCCTGCATTTGTGGCCCACAAGACATCGGAAAAGAGTAAGAATATGTCGGAGACAAACAAGAAAAATGCTGCGAAGAAGAAGCTTCACCATCGCACGGGGTCAGATGGCCACCTGGTAGCCCGGCCTATGTGGGCCAAGGCTGAGAATGATCTGGTTGAAAAAGTGATCGAACCAGAGACAATGAGCTGGCCAGACCGTTGCCGGACTTGGTTCTTCGGGGCTGGCGGAACCTTGGACCCTGTAACAGGGAAGTGCATTTGGACGGACGAGCAACTTGACATTCCCTTGAAGAAGCTTCGGTACTATATCAAAGCAGCGCAGGAAGGGACGTTCCTTCCAGACAGAGAGAACGACGAGCTCACAAAGGCCCTCGGGAATCCTGAGCACCCTGGACGGACACGAGGCACGCCAGGCTCCATTCCGTGGAAGGCTGGGTTTCCGGACGCAGGCGGTTACAAAAGCCAGGAGAGGAGGAAGCAAGTGCAACAGTCCGAACTGCAGGCGCTTAAAGCAAGGGTACTCGGGATAGAGGAACGAGAAGCAAATCACAGCAATCGAACTGTCGAAGCTTCCCCTGAAGCTACCCCGCCATCTCAGCGGAGAAGCAGCGTGGCTTCCACCGAGCTGCTTCAGCTAGAGCTTGTCTTGACGGCTCCTGCCAGCTATCCCGTGGATGCTATCACGGAGGCTCAAAATTGCCACCTTATGACGCAGTGGATGAATATGAAGGTCAAGGCGGCTGTTGGCTCTGTTTATCCTAATGAACCCGGCGCAACTTTTCACTGCCAGCCGATTCCAGAAGGATATGCTAAGGTGGTGGTGGATGAAATAACGGAGGGATTTGAGGACCTCCCGCTTGACCACCCTACCGGAGAAGGGGAGACTCGGCTGGGTTCTACTTTGAAGACTTTATGCCTATGGCGGAAAGAGCTCATCAAGCTTCCAAACTGGACGCCTCAGCCTCCTCCTCCTCCTCCGGCGAGTCAGGGCACTCCGCCTCCTCCACCGCCTCCTCCTCTGGCGAGTGATGATCAGGGCCCTCGCCCGGCTCCTTCTCCGGCGCATGGCGGCACTCCGCCTCCTTCTCCGCCTGCGCCGGCGCGCCCGAGCAGCCAGCCTACTCCTTCTCTGCCTCGTCAGCAAGGGCGGAAGAGACCCGCCGCCGCTCCGGCAGCTGCTCCTGCGCGTCGTAGTCCTTCTCCTCCGCCTCGCAAAAAGCAAGCAGTAAAGAAGACTGCCGCTCCGTCTGCTCTGCCGGCGTCAAGCAGTACAGCCAGAGGCGGGAGAAAATACAAATTCGGTCCTTCTCTGAAGTCTCCAGAGAAGTTACCATACGAGATGAGCCCGGAGGAGAACGCGAGGATCGCGCGAACCGAGAAGGATGACTGGTTTGAAGGGTTGAAAGCACATAGACATCCACCTCTGAAGGAGAAGGTAGATTCGGTGAAAGTGAAGCGCACTCTGGCTGCCCTGGCAAAACCACCCAAGTCTCCGCCGAAAGGCAACTATGAGCGCATTATTGCAAAGACATGGGCCAAAGCGTCGCGGTCGGGAAGTACAGTCGGTGATCAAAGGCTGAAAGAACGACGAGTAGCTGGGAAACAAATTGCCCAGCTCGGCGAACAAGCAAAGCAATCGTGCCCCCCGCTCAAGGTGCCTAGCGTCGATCCGAGGATGGCGCCCGGTTATACCAATCTTGACGATTACCTGCCCGACGACTTAGATTATGATTTCCTGGACGTGCAGATACACAGATACGAGTACGGGAAGCCTCTCGTCAAAGATGAAAGATCTCTAACAACGATGATGCGAAGATTGCATGATTGGTACATGAAAACCTGCAGAGAGTCTGGGGGGAGGAATACTTTATATATGAGAGTTAAACCGGAGCATGACCTCGTTGGAATTGAACTGTTGCATGTTCCATTTGAGGAGTTCTATCAGTTTTTCAATCAATTGGCCCTCGATAAAGCAAAGGTCACCTGCTACTGTCTGTAAGTACTACTACTTCTGTCATTAAGTCTCTCTATATAGCTCAGCTCTTTCATTGCATGTATTTATAATTATCCTCACTATATTATGCAGATTGAAGATCGCCGAATTGAAGAAAAGACAAATCGGTGATATTGGGTTCATTAACACAAATCTCATAGATGTAGTTCAGGTTAAAGATTATGCCGCAAAAACCGAGGCCAACTTGCTACGATCATTCAAAATAAATGAACACAAAAATATAATACTCTTTCCTTACAACTTCAAGTGAGTGTTGTCTTGTGCATATTCGGTTTCCCTTATATATTAGTCCAGGTTATAGTAATGTAACTGATGAGTGATGCATGCGTGCGCAGTTTCCACTATATTCTCCTGGAGATTAGGCTTGAGAAGGGAGTAGTAACTGTCTTGGACTCGAGACGAAAAGATCCCCAGGAGTATGCGGACATGACTGAAATCCTCAAGAAGTAAGTTAAATCGATCATTATCCACCATATCAGCAAATTTGTTCATTTCCTGATATCAAGTAATTGTTTTCTTTTGTATGGCAGTGTTTGGAGAAAATTCAGCACAAATTCCCCGGGACTCCCGAAGGAGCTGGAATTTAGATACCCGAAAGTAAGTACTATAGTACCATGTTCCGCGCGTCTCCTAGCTATTGATTCAAGCGCTAGTTTCATCAATACCATCTGGCATTCTTGCTTATCTGTTTGATTGACCTCTATTTCTTGTAAAGTGGTTGTGGCAGGAACAAGGGAATGATTTCTGTGGATACTACGTCTGCGAGTCCATCCGCCACACGACCTGTGAGCGGGGCGGGTACTCTGAGAAACAATATGAAGTGCGTAAGAAATAATATTCACAATTTTTGTTTATTACCATCATTTGTGTTGAGTTTCATTCATATATATATATATATATATATATATATATATATATATATATATATATATATATATATTGACCCCCTTCTTCAAATTATATGTTTCGGCAGCGGAATGAACTCCTAGGACCAGATCGCATGCGAGCAATTCAAGAGGAATTGGCGGCATTCTTTCTTGACCACGTGATCGCTGAAGACGGAGAATACTATGTGGACCATGCGTCCATAATTTAAGAGATTATATTTGTAAAAGATAATTATTGTATATATGTAGCCGGTAGTGTCGGACGATAGATATACGAGAACTTGTTGTTCGACCAATCTCTCGGAGAAGGAGATGTGGTCGATATCACTTCTCTCTGTATGCATATATGTTCATGACGATCTTCTGTTTCCTTCGTTTGCTTACTAGCTAGTTAGCGTGCCTAGTCCTCTCTATATGTATGTATAGTACGTAGCGTCGACCAAGCACGGACATAAGAGAGGACACGTCTCCCTATTAATTAGCTATCTAACACAATATATGAAATACCTAAATTAACCCCCCAAAACCCCCAAACCCCCCCCCTTCAAAAAAAACCAAAAACCCCAGCCACAGAAATGCTGACGCGTGGAGGTCTATTGGTCCCGGTTGGTGTCACCAACCAGGACCAAAGGCCCTCCTGCCTGGGCTCGGCGCACAGGCCACGTGGAGGCCCATCTGTCCCGGTTCTGGTTTGAACCGGGACTAAAGGGTGAGGGTATTAGTAACGACCCTTTAGTCCCGGTTCGGGAACCGGACTAAAGGCCCTTACGAACCGGGACAAAAGGCTGGTTTTCTACTAGTGGTAGTAAAATCATGGTTTGTCTTCTCGAAGAGGCGAAGAGCCAAGCGCAAACCAAACGTTGCACTTGCGAACATTGGAGCACCCATATAGCCAGGCTCTTGCATGAGACAAAATTGCTATGTGAGCCCACTATTGTACTAGTACGTACAACTACTTGCTAGTATAGCCCTGTAAACCAGAAAGGAGTATTTGCCCTTCTAGAGATTTCAACAAGTGACTAGACTACACCGAGACGGAGTACATATGGAGCAAAATGAGTGAATCTGCACCGTAAATAAATACGTACTAGTTCTATCGTTTTCCTCTCTGAGGTGCACAATATTGAGTATACTGACTAGTATCTTTTTGACATGCATTTACGTTTTTTACATAGTACAGACGCAAGCACTCATATACACGCGCATACACTCACCCCTATGAACGCACACACGCATGGCACTATCATCTTGAAATTTACTATATACCGCATAATTCTTTGCTCCTTCTTACTACTCCGACATGTGGGAGAGGCAGCATCCGAGTCGACGTGTCATGTACCAGATTAGAGCGCGGAACGGAAGGGGGGCATCACCCCGGTCGGAGCGCCAGTAATTCATGACTATAGTGAGTGGTCATATCACAAGTCTTTCCAGCAGTAACGCACCGTCAAATCGCACAGCCCCACTCGCTCACCCTCCTCGCCTCTCTGTCAAACCGCCTACCCGAAAACTGTCGCGCGTACTGCCTGGAAAAAACCCCGCCCTCAACTTTTAACTACACGGAAATAGTTCGAGCTTGTTCGTTCTATATAAATACAGTACTTACTGTATGTTTATTCACCCATGGGGTTGTTCAATGAATGGAGGGGCAGGGAGCACAAGTCAACAATACTGTAGTACTACTAGTAGTAAGTAGGAGTCGTATAGTAGTCACCTTAAATAGAGAGTTTCTTTTCTTTAATGCCACGTACACAAACTGAAACGCTTGTTGTGGAGAGAAAAAAGATAATCACTCCACTATATATGGACGCAGGGTCCTGAGCGCTTGCTTTACTAGGGTTGCTCTCTTCATTCTCTCATCCTCTCCAGATATAAACAACACAGCAGTAGCGACATTTTCTCTCTGCTCACCGCTGGTCACAGATCCGGCCGGATCCCTTCGGCCGGTGTGTGTAGAGGACTAAAAGGTGCATCGTTCACGCGGTCATCGCCGCCGAGGGTGGAAACCCACAGCTGCCGGAGGGGCCCAATCCTCTGCCCGTGCCGTTCTCTCCGACACAGCGCCGGCTCGGGAGGTCCTTCGACCCTTCTTCCTCCCTGCCGTATTGTCCGCAGATCCGACCTACCGCCGCCGACATCCCGACGACCCTCAGGTATAAGTTCTTCAAAAGCGGCCTTGATCTACTGCCCCAGCTCCCCACGTGTCTGCATGTGCATCTTTTTCTACTCCCATCAGCTCTTCCAAAGCCACCTAAATTTTTAGTATTATTAGAGGTAAAGATACTTCATGCATTCGAATCTAGGGCTTTGTTCAAACAACGAAGAAAGGGGAGAAAGTTGTAGCATGAATCTAGGACTTGATTCAAAGAGGAAACAATATGGTAAAAGTAGTAGAGACCGGATACCCAACCGGTCTCTTGGTTGAAAATGGAAATAATGGGAAAACGCACTACAAACTGGATAAGGAACAGATCTACTATTGGTTGAAAAAAGGATAGAAAGTGGCGGCTGGTGGAAAAGTCAACAGAGTATGTCCAGGATTAGATTTGCTGCCATCACATAGTAAAAGGTCTCTAGGATTAGATTTGCTGCCCTCACATAGTAAAAGGTCTTAGGATTAGACTTGCTGCCATCACATAGTAAAAGATCTCAGGATTAGATTTGCTGCCCTCACATAGTAAAAGGTCTCCAGGATTAGATTTGCTGCCCTCACATAGTAAAAGGTCTCCAGGATTAGATTTGCTGCCCTCGCATAGTACAAGGTCTCCAGGATTAGGTTTGCTGCCCTCACATAGCATGAAGAAACTCAGCATCACCACTTTATGCCTCCTTATAGGTACATTGTGCTGATGCGTCCACTGTCGCATGTCCTTATACCAACCTTTTGCTGTTGTTAATGTAAGGGCGCATGTAAAATGAAGCGATCACACTATCACCTTAGGGACATGTCTAACCAGTGTTATTGTTAATCTAATGCCTCCAGTGATAAGATGCAATTAAACTGTGTCACAAATGTGCACTCATGCTGTTTTCCCCAGTATGATAAGTAGGTTGCTCCTTTACGCTGCTGAGTGTCCTGGTGTCCCCACGGTCCCATGCCCTTAAACCAACTCTTTAGTTGCTGTTGATTTAATGTGTCTGGTAAGCAAGCAATGCCACCCTTAAAGTAATCCCATAATTGAGGAATCTCATTGTTGATCGTAATGCTTCTGGTAACATGAAGCATTGCTGACGTTTTAAAATTTCTACTGTCCTTGCGTGATTGCCATGAACATAATTAAGATGCTTCTTTTCATTTTGTATATGTTTCGTATATTCTTATTGACCAGCAACTATTTACTTTCTATCTTTTTGTGCAGATAGTGATATCCATTTCACCTTGTTGCTATTGTGACCTTTTGGTGAACTACACAAAACACTTTTTTTGGAATGAGTGTCTTGTGCAGTTCAACTAAAATGTCACGTGGGCAACATCTCTTAATTTTGGTGGAACTGCACAAAATGGTGATTGGAGTTTCCAAAATCTCCGTCAAGTTCTGCTGGTAACCTCGTGCAACATTTTATTAGCCTTTGTAAGATGAGCCGTCACTGTCACCACAATGGCACTTTATTTTAGTGGAACAGCACAAAAGGATAACAAAATTATAGTTGCACCTTACATGAGCCGGACAGCCAACCTTAATGTTCCTCAATTTTAGTGCAACTACTAAAGAAGAACCTGCCAGCTCACGAGAGCAAGTACTTCTTGCTAGCTGAATGATGCAATCTTTGCTTCATTTCAGGTGAACTGCAGAAAAAGGCGCATGAATTGAATCATGGAACTCAAGGCAGGCTTCATCCGAGTGGAGCTGCAGGTTGAGTAAAGGAGGCCACTATTAAAGTGAAATCATGCTCTCCTGGTTTGTGCTATGCAAACAGGAATACTCAACTACAGATGTTGTGACGGTCAAGAGCATTCACCAAGTTCTTCGATTGTATGACATGGCTAGCCAAGATGGATTTAGTCCCGATATTCACTTTATCACAAGGCTCTAATGGGTTGGTTCTGAATCTTGCAAGCTGGGAATTAGTGAGATGTGTAGGCATCTTTGTTGTACTTATTATTTGAATCTTATTTGTTGGTTCTGAATCTTGCAAGCTGGGAATCAGTGACATGTGTAGGCATCTTTGTTGTACTTATTATTTGGATCTTATTTGTTGATTCTGAATCTTGCAAGCTGGGAATCAATGAGATGTGTAGGCATCTTTGTTGTACTTATTGTTTTGATCTTATTTGTTGGTTCTGAATCTTGCAAGCTGGGAATCAATGAGATGTGTAGGCATCTTTGTTGTACTTATTATTTGGATCTTATTTGTTGGTTCTGAATCTTGCAAGTTGGGAAACACGGCATGATGATGCAGAGGACAACAACCATAACAAACAGTTCAAACTTGGTAGTATTATCTTTGTGAAAGTGAGGCAAATGTGCTGATCGTGTGCCTCCTGAGAATAATAATTCTAATTGTTGTGCATGTTGATCCTGTGGCACTGATAGAACGAGCGAATGCATTGCTTGTTTTAAGTATAAATTTCTATTAAAGGTAATTAAATTTAAGTAAAGTGACCACTAACTCCTGTTATTACAGTCCCAATACAGACCCGCTCGTGAACCGACGTGTGGCCAAGGGTGCATCTTCTGACGGGCGTGCAGCGGACGAGGGAGGGGTAGTAACTGTTGTCGCCTGTACACACTCAGCTTACTGTTGAATCCAGTTCCCCAGGAGCTGAAAAACGAACTGCTGCCGCCGCCTACACACTCGTTCACTCGAAGACACCCCAATGGCGATCCGAGGGGTGAGCCTGCTGGATATGGACTTCAGCAAGGAGTTCCCCTTTGAGTTTGCCGTTCAGTCCAAAGGCTGCACCAAGTTGAATGTGATGTACACCAACGATACAAACTCGGTGAAGCTCTACCTCGCCTCAGTCCTATGGCTGCAGCAGGTTCTGGAGCCTTCACCCGTTTCATCGGCAGCGCCGACTGCACCTTCGCTACGGTGGAGAGAAGGAAGAACGCGACGATTCGGCCATCTGGTGCAACAAGCTTGTCGACATCCAGAAGCAATACAAGATCGTCAGCAACGGGCAGGAGAAGGACTCTGTGGTTGACCTTGCTGAGACCATCATCGACCCCTAATACGCCAACATGAAAGAAGACGACCTGAACACGTGGGAGGTACCTCTGAATCTAGCCTACATAACCTACGCGGACAAGGACGCATACGCATGCTACGACATGTACAGGCAGATCTTGGACATGAGGGCGTGTCTGCTTCCCGTAACCGACGAGTACATGGACAGCCACAACATCATGATCAAGCATGCCAGGAAGTTCTAGATGTTGTACTTTATCTGTTTATAAGCACCTTTGTCATCTGAGTGTTTCATGCATTAGCCTATGTGTCGTAATTATCTGTTTTGTCTGAAATTTTTCTTTTAAGAACCCATTAACCTGATTGCTTTTTTAGTGGCTATTTTCTTATGTATGTAAACTAGTTCACTTGTCCGTAAAAAAACTAGTTCACTCGGCTGCCGTGCTTTGAATCTCCTTCCTCCCAACATATTCCCCTCCTCAGGTGGACCCAGCAGGTCTCTAAATTTTCTCCCACTTTTCTTTTTCGATGTAAACTGAGTTTTCTCCCAGTACTTTCCCCTAGAACCAACTCAACTGTCGCACGTCTAGCCTAAAAAATAATAATACCCCACGTACTATTAACTCATCAAATTAAAATGATATTTTATTTCGTAAGTTGAAAGTTCTTACAAAATAATAATAATAATTGTTTATATATAACTTGGCAAGTTAACACCTAGCGATTGCATACATAATCTTGCAAAGATTTTACTGACGTGCAATCATGTGTTTATGTTTTTATAACATTTCTCCGTCTAGCCCAACATGATATTTTCACCCAGCCCAGCAAGTCCGCGGATTTCGAGAAAAATGCAAATGGGATTTAAACGGGTTGCATAGATGCTACATCATTGTTTCACTCAGCCCACCAAATGGACTAAAAAAACGTTCCCTCCGCTGATAGGTCGGACCCACCAGCTATATCTTCGCACGCAAGGAAGTGCCTCCTTATTACGCACCAAAAAATGAATACCCCCTGCTAGCTAGGACCCACCATAATGGGTGGCTGACTTGTGGGCCTACTAAGTTGACGAGGACGGAGGGCTTTGTCAACTTAGTCAATATGAACGATTCTAGCTCCAGTGACTGTACGATGTCCATCCAACGGCCATAGTGCTTCTTCAACCTCTGGTCTTCTTGCTCCAGCCGCCCAAAGCAGCGTCGGTTGTGCCGCGTGCTCCTGCCTCTCGTGGCCAGCTGTGATGCCGTGGAGGCCTCACCGCCCCCTACTACTTCCACCGCTGGCCCAAGGTATCCCTCTACTCACCCACACCCCCTGTTATTCTGCGGTGACGGTAGCCTTATGCCGCAGCCGAACCAGTGAACCCTCGTACTCCTCTCCGCGTGGGCATCCACTGCCGCGTCTTCCCCGGCTTTGCGTCGTCCCCTTCCTAGGCCTCGCCGTCGTCCACCGCCTTGGTGCTCTTGGTGTGGCATGGTCAATGTGGTCAACGACCGACTTCCATCGGAAGAGTACTGTACGTGGAGAGGCTGACAGCTGGGTCCACAGCCACAGCCCAATTTTTTGTGATTTGCCAAGTAAGTCGCTTTGTCAGGCCTGTTGGGCTGTAAATCATTCAAGACGAGGAGAACTTTCATTCGGCTGGCCGAGAAAATGGCGCATCAGTAATGAGAAATGGGATGTACATTTATAAAATACATCAAACCCGCAATTAGTTTCAAATATCTTTTTTTCATTTCGAGATTTCAAATTACATTAATTTTGATGCGTGGAGAATTTGTTGGATTTTATATTGATATACATTTATTTTTAAAATCAGTTTGAATGTGAGTCGGAATTTTGGGATTAAAAACAGTTCGGACCGCACCGAAATATGCAAAATTTTGTATAATTTTTTAACCGTGGCCACAATATGGGCTGTAATGCTAACAAAAAGAATATGGGCTCCAAAAAAACCTTAATAATTAGAAAATAGGCTGTAAATTATTAGAAATAATGGCAGATGGGTTGTATGTTGTTTTCCACAAATTTGAGGCTTTCCTAAAAAAAGGTTGACGCACAAGTAGTGACTGTTGGATGGCTATCCAACGGCCGCCGTGCTTCTTCAATGTCTGCTCTTCCTGCTCCAGCCGCTCAAACAAGCGCCGGCGAGACTGCCTGCTCCCTCCTCCCCGCGGCCGGCTGTGCTGCCGTGTAGGCCTCACCGCCCCACCGTACTCCCATCGCTGGCCTAGCCATCCCTCTACTCACCCGCACCTGCTGTTATTCTCCGGCGACGGCAGACGAACCAGTAAACCCTCGTACAGTCGTACTCCCCTCCGCGTGGGAAACAAAAACAACTACCAAGTCTTCCCGGCCTCCGTGTCGTTCCCTTCCTAGGCCTCGCCGTCGTCCACCGCCCTGGTGCTCTCGGCGCGGCCTGGTCAACATGGTCAATGACCGACATGCATCTGAAGTGGACTGTATGTGGAGAGGCCGACAGCTGGGTCCACGGCCGCATGCAAGGAAATGCCTCCTTATTACACGCAAAATAATGATTCCTCCACCTAACATTAGGGACCCACCAAAAGGGCCTTTGTATTTCGCGAAAAAACGTTACCGCTGCTGACAGCTCGGACCCACCAGCTATATCTTCGCACGCAAGGAAGTGCCTCCTTATTACGCACAAAAAAATGAATACTCCCCCTGTTAGCTGGGACCCAGTATAGTGGCAGGCTGACTTGTGGGTCTACTAAGTTGACTGGGATGGAGGGCTTTGCCAACTTAGTCAAGATGCACGATTCTAGCTCCAGTGACCGTACGATTTCCATCTAACGCCCGTAGTGCTTCTTCAACCTCTGGTCTTCTTGCTCCAGCCGCCCAAACCAGCGCCGGTCGTGCCTCGTGCTCCTGCCTCCCGTGGCCGGATGTGATGCGGCGGAGGCCTCACCGCCCCCAACTACTCCCACCGCTGTCCAGGCCATCCCTCTACTCACCCACACACCCTGTTATTCTGCGGCGATGGCAGCCTCACACCGCAGCGAACCAGTGAACCCTCATACTCCTCTATGCGTGGGCATCCACTGCCGCGTCTTCCCTGGCTCCGCGTCGTCCCCTTCCTAGGCCTCACCGTCGTCCACCGCCCAGGTGCTCTCGGCGCGGCGTGGTCAACGTGGTCAAGGAACGACTTCTATCGGACGTGGACTGTACGTTGTACATGGAGAGGCTCACAGCTGGGTCCACGGCCGCAGCAAGGAAGTGCCTCCTTATTACATGCAAAATAATTATTCCTCCACCTGACAGCGGGGACCCACCGGACGGGCCACCGTATTTCGCGAAAAAAACGTTTCCCCCCTGACTGCTGGGACCCACCAGCTACACCTTCACACGCAAGGAAGTGCGTCCGAAAGAAAAAACGATTCACCCCCTGACTGTTGGGACCCACGAGCTACATCTTCGCAGGCAAGGAAGTGCCTGACAGTTGGGACCCACCTGGTCGAAGCGTACGTAGCGTTGTCATTCTGCTCGCGAACGTGTATGTACATATATACTGGTCGATGTAGAGGCGCGCACGTGTCGTACTAGAGGCGCGCACGTAGCATGTACACGTACGTACAGCGGCCAGGGTGCAAGAAAGAAAATACGGCCACGTATGTGTACATATGGGCGGGGTCTCAAACGCCTACTCGCGCATACGTACGGCGAGGGCTCGTGTACATGGCTGGGTCGGAACGAAGAAACATCGTCGTCGTCGTGTTCATGGGGAGGCAACGGAATGCGTCGTGTTCGTCGGGAGGCAACGAAATGCGTCATGTTCATCGGGAGGCAACGGAACGCATGGGAGCCAACCGGCTGGGTCGGAATGGAATGCGTGGTCGTGTTCATCGGGAGGGCTTGGACGGAACAGGCGACGGAAACGAGGCCTGGCATACCGCAGTACGGAGGAAACGGCCTCGTGTTCGACCGGCCACATTCGAAACGGGATCCTGTTCATTGGGAGGGGTCTGGCATACTGTAAAATGGAGGAAATGGACCTCCTACGGTCGAAACGGTTCCTGTTGATCGGGAGAGGTGTGGCGTACCATAAAACGGAGGAAACAGACTTGTGTTGGAGCGCTACGGTCGAAACGGGGGTCCTGTTCATCAGGAGAGGTGTGGCGTACCGCAAAACGGGACTCCACGGGATACTGTTCATCTCCACCGTCGACCTCCTCGAGCCTCCAAGGGCTACCGTCGATCTCGTCCAGCCTCCACGGGCTCCTGTTCATCCAGCCTCCACCGCGCTCTACTCCACCGGCTACTGTTCAACCACGCCTCCACCGTTTACTATTCATCCAGCCCTCCACACCACGGGGTCCTGTTCAACCACCCCTCCACGGGCACCCCTCCGCCGTCTATTGTTCATCCAGCCCTCCACACCACTGGGTCCTGTTCATCCACCCCTCCACGGGCACCCCTCCACCATCTACTGTTCATCTAGCCCTCCACCACACCACGGGGCCCTGTTCATCCAGAGGCAACGCCACCGCTCACTGTTCATCCCACCCGCCCCCGCAACACTCACTGTTCATCCCAGAGGCAGCATCGATCGGCTTCAGTTAGCAGTAGTAGTGAAGGAATCGCTCGATCGGGTTCAGTTAACAGCCATCGATCGATCGCTCGGGTTCAGTAACGCGTAGCCTGCAGTGCAAAATCGCTCGGGTTCAGTTAGAGCCCAACGCCTCGCTCGGGTTCAGTTAGAGCCAACGCCTCGCACACACGTGTGTACGTGTACGAGAGAAACGCGCATCGCTCAACCCCCGACCTCCCACCGTAACCGGGAACTCCCCAAAATTTTCCTCCCCCTCGCTTCTACCATGGTATTTTCCGTCATGGACGGCCCAAACAATGTCGTGCAACTGCGTCTCCGGCCCGCCCAGGATGAAAAGCCCATTTTCTGTCATGATTTTTTGTCATAGAAGTAGGAGCCCACCACATCTATGATGATACTGGGGTTTGTCACAATTATCGTCATAGAAGTGTTATATGTGTGACAGGAAAGAAATTCGTTCGGCCCAAAATGTCACGGATGTGTCTTTTTTTTGTAGTGCGTAGCAGATGCTTTGAGCCGGAAGAGTTATGTCAATGCCCTCATAAGAAAAGGATTGCCAAAGGAGTTAGCAGAAGATCTCATGGAGCTTCGTTTGGAGATAGTTCCTAGAGGTTTTGTTGCAGCACTGGAGGTGCGGTCAACATTATTGGAAAAGATTCGAGAAGCACAAAAGGATGACAAAGAAATTGCTGAGATAAAGGAGAAGATGAGTGAAGGAAAAGCCGAAGGTTTTCGTGAGGATGAGCACAACACCTTGTGGTTTGAGGACCGTGTATATGTGCCCAATAATGCTGAGATCAGGAAGTTGATACTACAGGAAGCTCATGACTCGCCATACTCGATACACCCTGGAAACACCAAGATGTATTGGGATTGGAAGGAGCGTTTCTAGTGGACTGGAATGAAGAAGGACATTGCCGAGTATGTAGCCACATGTGATGTATGTCAGAGAGTGAAGGTAGAACATCAGAAGCCAGCAGGATTACTGCAGCCTATGCCGATACCCGAATGGAAGTGGGACAAGCTTGGTATGGATTTTATCACCGGATTACCCAGGACCCGATCAGGATATGATTCTATCTGGGTAGTAGTGGATCGCTTGACCAAAGTAGCTCACTTTATCCCAGTAAAAATCACCTATACCAGTGCAAAGTTGGCCAAGATATATATGACCAGGATCGTATGTCTGCATGGAGTTTCGAGGACCATCGTATTAGATAGAGGAACACGGTTTACTTCAAAGTTTTGGCACCAGCTGCACCAGACTTTGGGAACCAGGCTAGAGTTCAGTACAACCTTGCATCCATAGACGGATGGACAGACCGAGAGAGTCAATCGGATTCTGGAGGACATGTTGAGAGCTTGTGCGCTAGATTATGGATCTAGTTGGGATGACAACTTTCCCTATGCGGAGTTCTCATACAACAACAGCTACCAGGCCAGTTTGAAGATGGCACCGTTTGAAGCCTTGTATGGAAGAAGATGCCGAACACCGTTGATGTGGATGAAGTTGGAGACCGCTAGTTGTTTGGACCAGATTTGATTAAGGAGTCCGAAGAGAAGGTTAAACTGATTCGAGATAGACTGAAGGTAGCTCAGTCCAGACAGAAGAGCTATGCAGACTCAAAACACAAGGAGGTAGTCTATGAAATCGGAGACAGAGCACATCTCCGTGTGTCACCACTACGATGAGTTAAACATTTTGGAGTTAGGGGAAAGTTAGCCCCAAGATTTGTAGGACCGTACCGTGTTTTGGAAGGCATGGGAGAGGTTGCCTACAAGTTGGAGTTACCCGAGGGACTGCCAGGAGTTCATGATGTGTTTCATGTTTCCCAGTTGAAGAAGTGCCATGCAGAGATGGCCGATATTCCTCTGAGAGATACAGTGCCCCTGGAAGCAATTCAGTTGGATAGTGATTTGACCTATGAGGAGAAACCAGTCAAGATTCTCGAGTTTGCCAGCCGAGTTACATGCAGCAAGGTTATCAAGTTTTGCAAAGTTCAGTGGAGCCACCATACCGAGGATGAAGCCACCTGGGAACGGGAGGATGATCTGCGCAAAGACCACCCACACCTATTTTCTAGCCAACCCGAATCTCGAGGACGAGATTCATCTTAAGGGGGGGTGGGTTAGTAACATCCCAATTTTTCAATTTGGAATGTTATACATAGGTCATTCATGCATATCATATTTTACTACATTTTGCTTTGCGATCCTCGAAATTCTAAGCAACTCAAGGACCCATGGAGAGAGTTGGGGATTTCACGTTTTTCATATTTGAATTTTCTCAAATATCAAAACAAGTATCACTTTGGTTTTAATTATTTTTCTCTTCGAAGACATTTCATATAAAAATATATGAGAGGAGATAATATGACTTCTCCAAAATAAAGGGAATATTGGAGGAAAATATTAAAATCAAATAATTAATTCCTTTTGGACTTTTATTGCTATTTTATTTGAATTAGGAAAAAAATATGTGTTGCCCAAATAAATGTTCACTTTGTCCGCAATATTATTAGAGGACCGTGAAAATTTATTTCATGATTTTTGGACTCCGTTTAGTATTTCTTTTATTTGTTTTTCCGCCTCGGGACTATTTAAAAAAAGGTGCACCGACCTAACCGGGTCGTGCCCGATCCGGACACTGCCTGGCCAGGCTTTATAAGCCGCCGCCCGACTCCGCCGCCAGCCCCGCCGCCCAAAACCCTAGCCGCCGCACCACTGCCTCGATCCGCGTGCTGTCGTCCGCCGTCGTCGCCCCGCCGGCACCGACCCCGCCCCCGAGGTAGCCGCCGCCGCCGCCGTCCGGTTTTTCTCGGGAAATACTGATCGATTTTTCTAAGTAAACCCTAGATTCGTTTTTTAGATTTCGCTTTGGTTCGGTTTTTCGTCAGTTTATTATTGAGCGGATGTTCGTCCGTACGTTCGTTTTAATGAACGTTGTTCGTCAGTTAGCCACAGACAGCGAACGTTCGTTCGTTAGCCTCTTCGTCTCGTATTATTTTCCAGGGTTTTTCTGCAATTATTTTCGATCGCGATATCTGCCCTAATCTTCAATTTAGTTTATCTTTTTGCTCGTTTATCCAAATCAGGTGAAACAAGCGCCTAGATCTTCATCTCGAAGCCCTCTTTTTGTTTAACCAACTAGAACAAGATTTTGGTACTGTAAAATTTGACTTTAGTCTAGATTAGTAAACGGACCTTGTTTCTTTCGTAGTTGAGTTTCGTTGCTCCGTTTGATTTGATTCTTTTTGCAAATCCAATCTCTTCTGTTGAGTTTTTAGATTCTATCTTCTTATTTGAGTTAACCCGTGCATATTTGCTTGATTGCTTATGTATGCTATTGTTTGTTTGCGATAGAATTCCCGGAGTGCGAAGCGTGCTACTACGAGTCTTTAGTTTTTGTAGATCGTCAGCAAGGCAAGTAACACATCGATCATACTCTTTTCATACCCAGTTTTTATGCATTAGTTACAATCCTCAAACACTGCATGATTAGGATGTGATTAACTTGTGGGTTTTGGGAAGTAGTTGATGAGGTAGAACCGATTGCCCTGTTTATTATCAAACCCTGGGAGTTACTTCTACATTATGCTTATATTGCCATGCTATGCTCATATACGTGGATTGGGTTTGAGTGTATCCATGACAGATGTGAGTTGTTAAAATAATGGTTCAACTTAAGGTGGCAACTTTAATACACATATCGATGGATTTCTTGTGGGCACCTGGATAATCCAGAGTTGTCCTAAGATATCCCGGAGTACCCGTGTGATCATCCTACAGTCCGCCACCCAGGCTCAAAGGGATCATAAGATTATTCATGCTAGAAACTTCCGTGTGTAGCCACAAGCCATTATGGGCTCTGGCATAGTTGAGTATGTTGTATGACCTCTTTCAGTGGTAGGCTGGCAGATGTAGGGGAAAGTAGGTGTAACTGTCTACCCAGAGTAAAGAGTTAATGCTTTGGAAAGACTGTGTCTCGGTCATCCGTTTCTCAAACACCATGTAGTGCGAGAAATCTAACGAAGGAGATCGAGTCTTGTGGGGAAAAGTGCGTGAACCTCTGCAGAGTGTATAAACTAATCATGGTTAGCCGTGTCCCCGGTTGTGGACATCTTGAGTATCTGGTACTTGAATTATTGGTTTGATCTCATCACTCTAAATTAGTTTGTTGGGATGATAATGACTACTTTAATTGGGATTGAGTTGGAGGAAACTTCTCAATGATGTTTCAACCACCATGATAGTTAAATAAAGCATATTCCTTTGTTGTAGCAAAAAACTGGCTTTTCGCAAAACATTATAACCATAGAGCCTCCACCAGCCATATATGCATGTAGTGATAGCATTTGTCTATTCATTGCTCTACTGTGTTACTTTGCCAGCATATTCCATGTGCTGACCCGTTTCGGGCTGCAACATATCATGTTGCAGACTTTTCAGACGAGGAGTAAGGTGCGCTAGGTCGGTTTTCATGCACTCAGCTATGCCGTTGGAGTTGATGGACTCACTTTATCTTCCAAGCCTTCCGTTGTTATCTTATTTAGATGGCCTTAAGCCATATTTATTGTAATAATTTCTCTTTTGAGACATTCTATGTAATAAGTGTGTGATTGCTACTCTGTTATAAATCCATTCAAGTATTGTGTGTGTCAGCATTACCAATCCAGGGATAACACGGAACACAGAGATTTGATCGTCTGAGGTCGGGTCGCTACAAGATGGTATCAGAGCACATGCTGAATGTAGGACACGACCACTAAGATAAGCCGTAGGTCACTCTTCTCTACTTATTTTTGACTCCTCTCCATTTTCTACTCTTTAGGATTTCGGACTCAGGGAACAAGTTTGCTCAACCGGATGAAGACACACCCTTTGGACGACACTTGAAGGAAGTCACTAGGTACCAGAACATCGGAATACCCAGTTTCACCGGGACCTACACCGCCACTTTACCAGAAGAGGAGCGTTGGTTGATTCGAGTTCAAGTTCCAGGAAGGACATTCACGCCAGTTACAGAGCCCATAGAGTTTTCCTTTGATGCACCAACCTGGAGTCTAGGAAAGAGCATGGCATCCCACATCGCCATGGGACGCATTGGCGAAGTTTATCACAAGGATCTCAAGGATACTATCTACCAAATCTATGGGTGCCGAGATGAGCAATGGGAGATAGTCAGCACCAGGAGGGACATGTCCATTGCAGCGTTCATCCAGGATCTAAACCAGCATATTCGTCGCCAGGCACTACAAAAAAAATACACATCCATGACATTTTGGGCCGAACGAAAAAAATTTCTGTCATACATATGACACTTCTATGACGATAATTGTGACAAAACCCGGTATCATGATAGATGTGGTGGGATCCTACTTCTATGACAAAAAATCATGACAGAAAATGGGCTTTTCGTCCTGGGCGGGCCGGAGACACAGCTGCATGACATTCTTTGGGCCGTCCATGATGAAAAAAAAACCATGGTAGAAACGAGGGGGAGGAAAATTTCGAGGAGTTTCCGGTTACGGTGGGAGGTCGGGGGCCGAGCGATGCACATTTCTCTCGGACACGTACACGCGTGTGTGCGAGGCGTTGGCTCTAACTGAACCCGAGCGAGGCGTTAGGCTCTAACTGAACCCGAGTGATTGCACTCCAGGCTACGCGTTACTGAACCCGAGCGATCGATCGATGGCTGTTAACTGAACCCGATCGAGCGATTCCTTCACTACTGCTGCTAACTGAAGCCGATCGATGGGATGAACAGTTAGTGTTGCGGGGGGGTTTGGATGAACATTGAGCGGTGGCGTTGCCTCTGGATGAACAGGACCCCGTGATGTGGTGGAGGGCTGGATGAACAGTAGACGGTGGAGGGGTGCCCGTGGAGGGGTGGATGAACAGGACCCCGTGGTGTGGAGGGTTGGATGAACAGTAGGCGGTGGAGGGCAGGATGAATAGTAGCCCGTGGAGGGGTGGTTGAACAGGAGCCCGTGGAGAGGGCTGGTTGAACAGTAGCCGGTGGAGTAGCGCGCGGTGGAGGATGGATGAACAGGAGCCCATGGATGAACAGTCACAGGTGGAGGCTGGAGGAGGTCAACAGTGGATGAACAGTATCTCCTAGAGGCTGGAGGGGGTCAACGGTGGAGATGAACAGTATCCCGTGGAGTCCCGTTTTGCGGTACGCCACACCCCTCCCGATGAACAGGACCCCCGTTTCGACCGTAGCGCTCTAACACAAGTCCTATTCGTCCATTTTGTGGTACGCCACACCCCTCCCGATCAACAGGACCCCCGTTTCGACCGTAGGAGTTCCATTTCCTCCGTTTTGCGGTACGCCAGTCCCCTCCGGATGAACAGGATCCCGTTTCGAACGTGGCCGGTCGAACACAAGGCTGTTTCCTCAGTTCTGCGGTACGCCAGGCCTCGTTTCCATCGCATGTTCCGTCCAAGCCCTCCCGATGAACACGACGCATTCCGTTGCCTCCCCATGAACACGACGCATTCCGTTGCCTCCCCATGAACATGACGCATTCCGTTGCCTCCCCATGAACACCACAACGACGTTGTTTCTCCATTCCGACCCAACCATGCACACGAGCCCTCGCCGTACGTATGCGCGAGTAGGCGTTCGAGACCCCGACTGTATGTACACATACGTGGCCGTATTTTCTTTCTTGCACCCTGGCCTCCTCTACTACGACACGTGCGCGCCTCTACACCCACCAGTATATATGTACATACACGTTCGTGACCAGAATGACAATGCTACGTACGCTTCGACCAGGTGGGTCCCGACTGTCAGGCACTTCCTTGCGTGCGAAGATGTAGCTGGTGGGTCCCAGCAGTCAGGGGGCGAAATCCAGTGGCCCGTCCGGTGGGTCCCGCTGTCAGGTGGAGGAATAATTATTTTGCACATAATAAGGAGGCACTTCCTTGCTGCGGTCGTGGACCCAGCTGTCAACCTCTCCACGTACAGTCCATGTCCGATGGAAGCCGTTCCTTGACCACGTTGACCACTCCGCGCCGAGAGCACCAGGGCGGTGGACAACAGCAAGGCCTAGGAAGGGGACGACGCGGAGCCGGGGAAGACGCGGCAGTGGATGCCCACGCGTAGAGGAGTACGAGGGTTCACTGGTTTGCTGCGGTGTGAGGCTGTCGTCACCGCAGAATAACAGGGGGTGTGGGTGAGTAGAGGGATGGCCTGGCCAGCGGTGGGAGTAGTAGGAGGCGGTGAGGCCTCCGCCGCATCGTAGCCGTCCACGGGAGCCAGGAGCACGAGGCACGACCGGCGCTGGTTTGGGCGGCTGGAGCAAGAAGACCAGAGGTTGAAGAAGCACTACGGCCGTTGGATGGACATTGTACGGTCAATGGAGCTAGAATCGTGCATATTGACTAAGTTGACAAAGCCCACCGTCCCCGTCAACTTAGTAGGCCCACAAGTCAGCCTGCCATTATACTGGGTCCTAGCTAACAGGGGGAGTATTCGTTTTTTTGTGCGTAATAAGGAGGCACTTCCTTGCGTGCAAAGATATAGCTGGCGGGTCCGAGCTGTCAGCGGCGGTAAAGTTTTTTTCACGAAATACAGAGGCCCTTTAGGTGGGTCCCTGAAGTCAGGTGGAGGAATCATTATTTTGTGACCACGGTTAAAAAATTATACGAAATTTTGCATATTTTGGTGCGGTCCGAACTGTTTTTAATCCCGAAATTTCGACTCACATTCAAACTGATTTTAAAAATAAATGTATATAAATATAAAATCCAACAAATTCTCCACGCATAAAAATTAATGTAATTTCAAATCTTGAAATGAAAAAAAGATATTTGAAACTAATTGCCGGTTTGATGTGTTTTAGAAATGTACAGCCCATTTCCCGTTACTGATGGGCCATTTTCTCGGCCAGCCGAATGAAATCTCTCCTCGTCTTGAAAGATTTGCAGCCCAACAGGCCTGACAAAGTGACTTACTTGGCAAATCACAAAAAATACTGGGCTGTGGCCATGGACCTAACTATCAGCCTCTCCGCGTACAGTACTCTTCCGATGGAATGTCGTTGACCACGTTGACCACGCCGCGCCGAGAGCACCAAGGCGGTGGACGACGGCGAGGCCCAGGAAGGGGACACGCGGAGCCGGGGAAGACGCGGCAGTGGATGCCCACGCGGAGAGGAGTACGAGGGTTCACTGGTTTGGCTGCGGTGTGAGGCTGCCGTCGCCGCAGGGCCTGGCTAGCGGTGGGACTAGTAGGAGGTGATGAGGCCTCATCGGCAGCACAGTCGGCCACTGGAGGCAGGAGCAGGCGGTCTCCCCGGCGCTGGTTTGGGCGGCTGGTGCAAGAAGAGCAGCGATTGAAGAAGCAGCAGGACCGTTCGATTCAAATCTAACGGTTACTACTGCTAGAATCGTTTGTTGACTAAGTTGACAAGCCCCGCGTACGCGTCAACTTAGTAGGCCCACAGCTCATCCTCCCAACCGGTGCGCCCCAGATGTCAGTGGGAGGAATCATTTTTTCGCGTAATAAGGAGGCAGTTGATTCGTGCGGCCAGGCCAGCGGAGGGAGTAGGGTGGGCCGGGGAAGCCTGCGCGGCATCATAGCGGGCCACAAGAGGAGGGAGCAGGCAGTCCCGCCGGCGCTAGTTTAGGCAGCTGGAGCAGGAAGATCAGATATTGAAGAAGCACGTCGGCCGTTGGATGGACATCCAACACTAACTGCTGCTAGAATCGTGTGTTCACTGACAAAGCCTTGCGTAAACAAGTCAGCCTCGAAATATGTGGCATGTACAACCCATTTGCTATTATTTTTATAATTTTTACTCATTTTCTAATTCATATGAAATTTATTGCAGCCCGTTTTCCATTTTTAGAATTGCTGGCCATTTTCTGGTCAGTACCAGGGTCAAAGAATTAACTAAATATGTGGGAAATTTTGAAAATTCGCAAATTTTTGTTGGGGAACGAAATATTCTTAATCCAAAAATTAATAGCCATACTAAAAGAAATTTAAAAATAAATTAGTACTATATCATGTTAAATCCAATGAAATACGTATAAGATATCAGTGAAGAACAAAAACAAAAAAAGAAACTTATATCCCATTTGCTATAATTTTTTTGGAATTTTCAACCCCTTTTGATATTACTTTTAACATATATTGACCATACTCTTAAGCCAGGCCGGAATGCATCCCTCCTCGTCTTGAAAGATTTGCAGCCCAGTAATTCGGAGAAAACAAATAGGGGTATTCTTCAAAAAGAAATACTGGGCTACCTATTTTCCCAAAGAACTGGTGCATGAGCATTTAGCTTTATTTATTTATTTACTTATTTATGTTTAGGGGACCATGAGCATGTACCTAGGCCGTATTCATGTGAGAGCCTCCCTTCCAGTTAATTATGGGCTTCTCTATTGGGCCTTCATCAGTGGGTTGCATGTTATCAACAAGTGGAAAATGTGTTCCGAGTTTCAAAAAAAATGTGTTCCGTACGATAAATAGTATGCGCTACGTACGGTACGGGGCACTAAAGGATCGAACCGTGCAACGACTTCCAAAACATTGTGTTTGTCGTCCTAACAACACATTTATTCAACCAACAGACGAAATATACTACTTATTGTACATTGAAAACAGCAGCAACAACAACCAGGGCTGGGGGTGCAACAGAAGTAGTAAGCAGGCCAGAAGAGTGAAGACGCAGCTCTCTCTTCCAAACTAAACATCAGCCATCATTACAAAAGGGCTGCCAAAAAAGAACAAGTGTATGCATCAAACTAAATAAAGATCCTACTACACCAAGTGTACGCATCGAACTAACTGGCTCAGTTAGACATTACTATTTATTAAGCTGTGGAGATTGGCTGACGGCTTGAACCAGATGGGTGCCTGACGGGGGAAACTCCAGCCAGCAGGTCGAAGTCTGATACTTGCGACCCTCTCTCCTACTTTGGGCTGCAGAGAGTGGCGGCACATATCAGGGTATGGTGCATGCAGAGACGCATGGTGTAGGATCGGAAGTATGTCTAGAGGGGGGGTGATTAGACTACTTGACCAAATAAAAACTACGCCTTTTCCCAAATTTAGTTCTTGGCAGATTTTAGCAACTTTAGGACAAGTCAAGCAATCATCACACAATTCAAGCAAACATGCAAAGAGTATATAGGCAGCGGAAAGTAAAGCATGCAACTTGCAAGAATGTAAAAGGAAGGGTTTGGAGAATTCAAACGCTAATGGAGACACGAATGTTTTTCCCGTGGTTCGGATAGGTGGTGCTATCCTACATCCACTTTAGTGGAGACTTCAACCCACGAAGGGTAATGGTTGCGCGAGTCCACGGAGGGCTCCACCCATGAAGGGTCCACGAAGAAGCAACCTTGTCTATCCCACCATGGCCATCGCCCACGAAGGACTTGCCTCACTAGCGGTAGATCTTCACGAAGTAGGTGATCTCCTTGCCCTTACAAACTCCTTGGTTCAACTCCAGAATCTTGTCGGAGGCTCCCAAGTGACACCTAGCCAATCTAGGAGACACCACTCTCCAAGAAGTAACAAATGGTGTGTTGATGATGAACTCCTTGCTCTTGTGCTTCAAATGATAGTCTCCCCAACACTCAACTCTCTCTCACAGGATTTGGATTTGGTGGAAAGAAGATTTGAGTGGAAAGCAACTTGGGGAAGGCTAGAGATCAAGATTCATATGGTAGGAATGGAATATCTTGGTCTCAACCATATCATATTCCATTCCTACCATATGAATCTTGATCTCTAGCCTTCCCCAAGTTGCTTTCCACTCAAATCTTCTTTCCACCAAATCCAAATCCTGTGAGAGAGAGTTGAGTGTTGGGGAGACTATCATTTGAAGCACAAGAGCAAGGAGTTCATCATCAACACACCATTTGTTACTTCTTGGAGAGTGGTGTCTCCTAGATTGGCTAGGTGTCACTTGGGAGCCTCCGACAAGATTGTGGAGTTGAACCAAGGAGTTTGTAAGGGCAAGGAGATCGCCTACTTCGTGAAGATCTACTGCTAGTGAGGCAAGTCCTTCGTGGGTGATGGCCATGATGGAATAGACAAGGTTGCTTCTTCGTGGACCCTTCGTGGGTGGAGCCCTCCGTGGACTCGCGCAACCGTTACCCTCCGTGGGTTGAAGTCTCCATCAACGTGGATGTAGGATAGCACCACCTATCCGAACCACGACAAAAACATCCTTGTCTCCAATTGCGTTTGAATTCTCCAAACCCTTCCCTTTACATTCTTGCAAGTTGCATGCTTTACTTTCCACTGCCTATATACTCTTTGCATGCTTGCTTGAATTGTGTGATGAATGCTTGACTTGTCCTAAAGTAGCTAAAATCTGCCAAGAACTAAAATTGGGAAAAGGTTAAGTTTTTATTTGGTCAAGTAGTCTAATCACCCCCCCTCTAGACATACTTCTGATCCTATAGTAGGTTTTTCATCTGCAACCAGTAGTGTGGCAAATGATGGAAATGTTTTTAGAACTAGCAAAATGCCCTTGCGTTGCACGCATCAAGATGCATTTGTATGAGTAGTTTATCTTGTTGGAGATGATCTCACATGGCAGACGAGTGCTTTAATGTTGCCCACAAGATGCGCGAGTATTACTAGTAGTATATTTTTCTTGCCATGTTGAGATTTTAAAACCACGAGTGCGAACATGCAGAGGAGAAATGAAGACCAAACACGGGATATTCGGGACATCTTCAAGGAGCGTGGCAAGTTAAAGAGGAGCTACACCGAACCTATAAAACGAGCTTTGGTAAGTAACACCCTTTCAATTACTTTCGTGTAGCCTCGTGTTCTTCGATGTGTATATGTTGTAGTTTCTGTTTCTTTTAAGCATGGTGTTCTTCGTTGTGTAATAAGAAGAGTCCTAATCATCCTAAAGCTTTCGTTTTTAGCTTGATGTAGGAAGTGGGTGTTCTCACCTTGTAGTCTGTTTTTATTTATTTTTTCCTTTTGAATTCACTTCTCCGAGTTATGTTTATCTGGCTTCTACTAAATGGATCTAGGTTGCTCTGAGTATTGATCTAAAAAAGAAGTAACTTCATGTCAGGATGCAGTTCCTGCGAGGAGGGAAGTATGGTCAACCTCGAGATCATGTTTCCAAAATGAGGCTGGATTACACACAAGGTGCCAATTCCCTAATGATGCTGGATTAGACACAAGGTGCAAATTCCCAGATGATGCTGGATTACACACAAGCCAGGTGGAGTCATCAGTTGTTCGTGTTCTCGTGGCATTAGTAAAGGCTGAAAGAAAGCGTGCAGCAGCCCTTGAGAATGTAGCTGAGTTCCTGAAGAAGCGAAAAGAGCAATCAGATGCTCTCTTCAGCCAAGCCAAAGAAGAGATGGAAGAAGCCAGGAATAACCTAGCAGAGGCAGAGCAGGCTAGGCGTCTCCTGCTATCTAAAACTATTGTCAATACAAAATTTCCTTCATAATAGCTAGGTTCAAATGTTTATCCAGTCAGCATGCCTCTTGTGATGTCCGTGCATCTACTGATGTGGCACAAAATGTTTTTTAGGGTCATGTAATAACAACAATTACTTTCCAAACAGTAACAGACGAAGCATTGGACATGGTATAGTTCACGCTCAAGCCCGACATTCCAAGTTCAACTTCCACATCAAACTCATGTTCACAGATATCTGCACATTCATACATAATGTCCACAACCATGATTCACCTCAAAGCCAAAAAAATGTGAGGAGAGTTATAAATAAAGAAAATCCTGTAGTAGTTCCTGCTACCAGTGCGACTACAACAACTCAAGACCATGCGTAAATTAATTATATTTTAGTCATTTTTTGTGTTCTAAAATGCCTGCCGGCTCGCGGAAGGACGTGTTGCCGGCACACATGCGGATTCAATGAAGGCAGGCGGGGCAGTCTTAAGCTGGTTGCACGCGGCGAGGAGGCGTGCTCAGCCGGGCCTACAGCGAGTGCGGCCCTCTTGGCCGGCGCGCCGGTTCAATGCCTGCGCTATGAGAGGTCGCGTGTGTGTCAAAGCAATCACTCCCTCTGGTCCTTTTTGTTTGGGTATAACATAATCTCGTTTTCCATTCGCATTTTACAAGTAAAGTTCATGGACAAACTTTGACCCAATGTACGATGGGGACTAGTAAACCAGAATGGAGGTAGTTTTTTTTTAATCGAAGAAGGGTTTCCCCTTCCGATTTTCATTAAAGAAAACTAGCATCTAAATCTAAACCATAGTATTTGCCCTAGAACTACCAGGTTCAACATCTCGCAACATAAACCCATACAACCTCCATCGCAAAGAAAAAACCATACAACCATACGCCCAGGAGGTACGTAGTACTATGAATTCCATTTTCGCTCCATACCAATCGTTCTAAAAACTACTTACTACTTATAACGTGCCATTGAGAATCGGAACACTTAACCCCGTGAAAAAATGATATTTTAAACGTGGCTACTCGATCTGTGGCAACTGGCGAGCCACCGTGCTCCAAGTCGTTCACCTGTGGTCCCGACCATCAACTCCTACGGATCAAATTATCACGCGAGCTGACTATTCCTACAAAGGTGCTCCACCACGTACCCGGTACCCGCGAATGCAGCAATCGTGCCCCTAGGGTTTTAGGGTTTATTTTTTAACGTCGCCTTTACGTAACACTCATTTGTGCGAGACAGCGAGAGGCCGACTGCGTGCGTGCGCCTCTTCTCTTCGTATATGTACTCCACCGTTTGTCTGGTGTCCAAAAAATTATAATAACTACTAGCAATGTGCCAATGCATTGCCACACGATCAAAGTAGATTAATACAGTGGCGGAGCTAGATGCAGATTACGCTTGGGGCTGTGCTATGTTGAGTGATAAACTTCTATGATTTTCTATGCTTTGCATGAAGAAATTACAAAGGAAGTTGTTTCTAGGCCTGGGGCTATAGCCCTAGCTGCCCCAGGCCTGTCTCCGCCACAGGATTAATACATATTCACCGATTTGATAGAAAAAAGTCTAGCTTTGAAATACGTATATCACTAAAAATATGTTATGTTTCACTCAAAATATATTCCTTTGGCGGTTTTGATGAGATAAGGGAGGAATGTTGTTGGTTTCAAGATTCGAGAAGTGGTATATGTCTAATTTCTACTCTTACTAGCAAAATGCCCGTGCGTTGCACGGAACATCAAGATCTTGTGGGAGAAAAGGATGAACGAGGGAAGGCCTTATCTGCAAATGTGGTGAAGAGTGCGGGTAAATTGCCATATTTTCCTTCCTATCCGTCAGATATAAATCAGACGACCTAGATTGCAGGATGGCAGGCCCACCATCATCACCAACTCTATTTTTTATCCCTACTCTTATAATAAGCATTGTCGGTGATGATCGTGTGCCTGCCATCCTGCAACATAGGCCGGCCGATCTATATCTGACGGATAGGAAGGAAACTATGGCAATTTTGCAAAAAGATACCCACACCCCTCTCCACATTTTCAAATAAGGCCTTCCCTCATTCATCCTTTTCCCCCACAAGATAAACTACTCATACAAATGCATCTTGATGTTCCGTGCAACGCATGGGCATCTTGCTAGTTGTTGCAAAAAGCCCATGTGTGTGTGAGAGAGAGGGCGAGTGGAGGAGGACGGAGTGCATGTGTGACAAAGACACAAGGAGTGTGTGTGCGATAGGTATCAGCTTAAAATGAGGCGATAGTGTGTGTGCACGATCGAGAGGGCGTGTCTCAAGAAGGGAAGAAAAATCTACATAGATAAAGGAGCGGGAGAGAGACATGTATGCGATGGTGGAAGCACGAGTGTGCGGGTGTATAAACCTATCTAGAGGCTAGCTAGTCGATAAATGTTTGTGAGAGAAATACGATTCGGGGTGCGAAAGCGAGAGTTTTGTGTGTGAGAGAGAGAGACCGTAGTCGGGAAGGGGAGTGGAAGCAGGAGTTGTGTGTGTGTCTGTGAGAGAGAGAGAGTGGAGATGGTAGACGGGGTTGTCTGATCGGTAAACAAATGAATAATGTCAGTCTGGGATGGAGACGAAAAGGAGACCGCAACAAATGTTCTGTCTACAGGAGAGATAGAGAGTAATTTTAGTGGTATGAGTCATATGTAGAGACATATAGGGTGTGTGAGAGAATCCCATAGAGATAAACATAAAGTGAAAGACGAGTGGAGTGTTTGGCGGTGAAAAAGAAAGCTTAGGTACCGAGTGATACCAGAGAACAGTAGAGACGTGAGAGATAATGAAAACCTTGTAATGTATGATGATAGGGAGAGTGTGAGACTTCTCAAGGGAGACGTCGAGAGACCATGTTTGCGAGGATAGGAGCAACATGAAGTGAGCGTGCGGGTGAGCTGGAGAAAAGAGAGTGATAGCTACCTGAAGGAGCATGCATGCGAGAGAGATGGGTGTGAAAGGAGTGAACAAAAAAGGGATTCAAATATTTGAATTCGAGATGATGATACATGTAATCCATACTCGAACCAAAAATGATCTATCAACCATGCATACTCATATGAATTCACGCACATCTATGTTATTTAATATGTAGATATTACTGATCCATACATTTTAGTAGAACATAATTTGGTCAATTTTTTTCGAATTCAACCTTAAGATTTCGAGATCGTTGTATTTGTAAATCATATTATACATATAAAGGAGCAGAATTCTTTGTTGTGCTTTTGAAAGTATATATAAAATAATGATGTATATAGAATGTAATTCCAATTGAAAATGGATCCCGCCCGGAAAAAAAAGAATACAAGCGGGATTCGAATTGAGTTGGCACGGTAAACGTGCACTCTGCAAAATTTGAACGAAGCGGGGAAAGTCACAGTAACAGCCCGAAACCAAAATCTGCGAGATGGAAATCACTACTGCCTATCCCTGCCACGCAAAGCCTATATGTTGGATTTCTATAGGTTTCGATAGGGGTAGGTTTGTAATTTCACCCAAACATGATGTAACCGCCTCTCACCCGGATTCATACGCGATGGGCGCCAAAACACAGTTTGTCCTCGGCCGAAATCGACTCCCTCCCCGATTCATATTCATACACGGTGGGCGCCAAAAACAAACTCTCGTCGGCAAATATTCGGTGTATGCGAGATTACCGTCCTATCCCCAACCGACTAGTGTTGCTGTGATGTAGTAGAAATTTGAAACGGGGGCTAAGTTTGTAAATTTCCTCGCATTTGAGACAAGCGCGCCCTGAATACATGGTTCCCCCCTTCCTCTCTACCTCCCTTTTCCCCATTCGTACTCCGTGGGCGCCAAAACACCCTCTCCACCCCACCCTCCTTCGTCCGCCGCCGTCCGCCACCCCATCCACCGCCGTCCTCCTCCACCATGTCGGAGATGATACCCCGACGCCGTCGTCCATTACAAGAGATCGACCTCTCTCATCCACGGCTTCGGACCGGGATCCTTGCATCATGTCCTCTCGCTTCATCCCTGCCTTCGTCCACCTTGTCGGCGCCGCTCCAACGACCGTCTTGTCCACCGCGCCCCGCCGCCACCGTCTACCCTCCTAGATCTGCTTCCACGCCGCCGACAGCCATTGCTACCGCAGCACCGTCAAATTCTCAGCAGATGCATACACGGCGCCGCACCAGAGGCGGTACTCTTTTGTATCTGCTCAACTTATTTATCACAGCAAGAAAATAGATCGCCACTGCTTTACTCTGATTTCTTGTCTTGGTTGCGAAGTTGCCTTTGTCCGGTTTGCACCTTCAGATCCGCCATGGCACGCTCAACACCATACTCGCAATGCTTATGGTTTTCCCCTTTTATATTCCACACTAGGTAAATCACAGTAGACTAAATTTCAAAATTGGGTCAGTCAATTTTTCAGAGCTCGCCGAAGTTCGCAGGTGCGATCGAAGGGGCTCGGGTGGGGACGGTGGTTGTGGGGGGCGGTGGTGGGGCCTTGTCGAACGAATAAAACGCGACGCAGGTGGGGGCGGAGGTGGGGGTGGCGGAGGAACACAGGCGATGGGGCCGGTGGTTCGGCCGGCGGCCCGTGCGGTGTTCTGTATGGGAAGCATAGTATGTTCCTTGTCAGGAAGGGGAGCAGGGACATCTGCAGTCAACAGCTGATATAGCTGGCCTGTACGTGATCGATAGGGTTTTAATTTCTAGCGGCAATACCACACCGTAATTTCCAGCCAGTTCCACTTTCCCGATTTATATATCCTGGTTATGGTGTACCCCTGTTATGTACACTATGATCTGCCTAGTTGTTGTGTGCTCTTGTTATCATGGTTTGGCAATAAACTCTCTATACAGTATATTATGAACCTATCATCTGCCAGCTATCCTTACTTCTAGAGCCTATTTTTTGTGTACGTGTGCCAGATTATATAAATGCACACACCATATTACAGCACACATGAGCTATTTCATCAGAATCCAGTGATAGCACACAAGTGTTTACAGGGGCGCCCCTATATTATAATATCATCTGCATTACAAAGATAATCTCACAACTATTTATGTTTTCATGGTTCTCAGATATTATACGCAATTACAATGAATATCAGAATCCGCGCATCAGAAGAATATTGTGGAACGCTGCAATGAATTACAAAATTGGCACCAAGGCATTGAGTGCCATTCTGGAAGCAATGAAACTCATACGCTCCCCACCTGTTGATTCTTTTTCAGAATATCATCCTAATGACTATTCTAACCTCGAGGAGTCAAAGGCAGATGGCCTGTCCTGTTCACCCATCAAGGTGCATGTTCTAATTTGGCAAGGTTTTATTGATTGCGCGTATCTTGCATATGTTGTCTTGCATTTCTTCTACTTTGTTGCACCGCCATCTGCTTAGTTTACTCATCATATATGTCAAGATGCCATGCCCATCCATTATCAATACATATTCCATCTGTCATCATACCATGTTTTTTCACTCAAATGTTGTTCTTGTGCATCAGACATCAAAAAGGAAGAGGGTGATTGCCGAACCTGAAGGAGCACCAGCAAAGTCCTTGAAAAATGTGGTGGTGCCGAAGAAATCAGACATCACCCCACTTATACTGGCTGTACAACCAGTGACACAAAACGTAGGACCGACTCCAGCAGACTATACCCATACTTCACTAGCCACACCACTAGCCCCACCACACAGGACCTGCACTCCAGCAAAAGGTATACCGATTTCATTTTCCATAGCACTAGCTGTACCACAGAAAAATCCCACTCCAGCAAAAAGTACAGCAAGTCCACCCGCCGAAGACCTATCCCAACTGCAGAGACAGCCAATTCTTGCAGATTGGAACCCCATTCCATTTATTCCCACTTTAAAAGACAATCCTTTCAATGTTGTCAGGGACTACGTGCATATATTCCCATCATGGGAAGATTATTGTGAAGACAAACACCATTTTCACATCTTCTTGTCCAACTTACGTGTAAGTGCTATTATTCATGGTTATTATTTTCCTATTTTCTGCTGATTGAACACATCAATGATTTACATTACATTGTTGTAACTAGGCGAGGTTCAATCTGGATAGTCATGACAAGCAAAGCTTGCTTGTTTTAAGAAAGCATTACAGCAGTATCGGTGTTACCCGAGGAAATCACACTTTGATGGCAAGTCTATAAATGAATTTCCGGTGAAGTCTCATGTGCTAAATTTACAAGACATTGAATGGAAAAACCTTGTTATGCACTGGTCTCGTTCCCAGGATGAGGTACTGTCTATGAAATCACATGACAAATTGAACTTCTACTTTTTCGCATGTGCCTTATGGATCTTTTTTGCAGGAAATCTTCTCAAAGAAGAATTTCGGTTTGACAAGAACGACAGGATATTGCAAATATGCTGCCCGCTGCTTTGCTCTTGTTAGTACCTGTTGTCTTGTATCATTGTACTTGCATACATACCTGGTTCATTATGTGACAGCAGTATGCATGATAGCTTGCTTATCAATTGTTTGCTCCAAATTATCTGATCTGTATGAATGGTTACATTAGTGTAGAATATATCCAATGCCAATGTTTTTTTAGCTCTGCATTGTTCTTGTAAGTACATGCTGTCCTTTATCAGTGTACTTATAGTGACAGGTAGTTGTTCATGTACCATCACTCTGCAGCTTATTTTCCTTTGCCCTCCATTTTCTACACATCAGATCTATATTTACTCTTACCATAAGGTTGGTACTGAAGAAGTTTAGTTGTGCATTGCTCTTGGTTGTACCTTTTGCCTGTATCACTGCACTTACATTTATAGCTACTTGGTTATGTAGCATCACTCTTCATCTTATCTTAAATATTCTCCATTTTTTCGTATATTATCACATCTATATTTACTCTTAACAAAATGTAGAATAAAGGCAATGCTTTTGAAGAAGATTATGTGGTAAACTTCTTGAATTGCCCCCCCCCCATCAGCATGGACAAGGCCTTTATAGAGCCTGTCTTCACCAATAATGTAAGTTTGTCCATCTCAAGCCTTCAAACTTTGTTGTATATATTTGGTTAGGCATGACTGCAACAACTGTTTATTTTTGGTGTTTGCATCAAATTGCTTGTTTAAAGTTTATTATATGTAGTTCATAAACAAAAGTTTGTCCTTTCTCAATTTAAGGTTTTAGTTGTACAACCAAGTTCCTTCTTCATA
The DNA here is from genome assembly GCA_032464435.1 of Aegilops umbellulata. Classification (NCBI taxonomy): domain Eukaryota; kingdom Viridiplantae; phylum Streptophyta; class Magnoliopsida; order Poales; family Poaceae; genus Aegilops; species Aegilops umbellulata. The sequence continues at coordinate 499,102,902 of CP136057.1, forward strand.
CCATGTAAATTAAACTATAAAGAGCAAGTGATCTTCTTTTGCACTGCATGTATGCTTCTGTTCTTCATCCGTAATCCAGTGGTGTGGTGAACCTACCCACTACATCACAATGTCATATTCTGCAATGTCTTAACTATGAACAATGTCATATCATTCTATTATTATTTAAACCGTCTCTTTATTTGCCAATCTGAAATGGTATAAATTGACAGCACACTAACCATTGATATTTATGAGTTCTTGATCTGTAATCCAGTGGTGTCGTGAAGCTGCCAACTCCTTCACAATGTCATTTCCTGCCATGTCTTGACCTGAACAATACCATATTTTTTAATGCAATTTTAAACCGTGTCACTTTATTTGTCAGTAAGAAATGTGATGGATTGTCAACACTGATAGTTTTATGTGCAAAACCTATCATTTGTCTACTTGTTTGTCTTTCAGAGTGAGGAAGATATAAGTGTTGAACAAGCACGGTCTCATCATCTTGCTCAGTTGCTTGCGCTGCAGCTCCCCAGTAGGGCTAACCTTTCTTGAACTCTATTGAAGTGCTGTCGGTTTTGTATATTATTTTGTCGGCGTGTTTATTTGCACTGGTGGCGATCTTTGATGCCCAGTGTATGCAATCTGCTGTCTACTTGTGCTTTATTATCATACTGGCAAACTTTGATGCCCAGTGGATGTAATATGTCATAATTTCTTTATTGTATAGTCTAGGTTTTTTCTTATTCACGATGTTGCAGTTATTTTATTGTATATATATCCTGTCTTCGCAGTAAACCGGCCAAACCGTAAAATTACGGTACATAATCGGGCCGTCATGCAATCAGGATGTATGTTGGGCCTGAAACATGCCGAACAGCTCACGGGCCGGCAGCAGCCCGAAATGAACCCCGGCCCATGATTGTGCGAATCAAATCACGGGCTTTTAACTGGCCAAAAATTGACTCGGTCCTTGTTTGGCCCAATCAGATATCGGCTGCGAGCAGGCCGAATGCAAACCGGGCCGTAGTTAGGCCCAACTATATGACGGGCTTTTAACAGGCTGAAATTAATATAGAGCCGAAATGTTAAACGGGCCCTTAACAGGGCAAAACTAATATCAAGTCGAATTACTAAGTGGGCCTTTAGCAAGTGGGCCCAAAAGCATAGTGTCCAGTTGATGGGCCGAATCTGATATGGGCCATAATTGAGCCCAAAGCCTCTTAAAGGGCCGGACCTGATCTGGGCCGAATTTGGCCCAGAACGTGGTAGGCCTTTAACGGGTCGGATCTCATATGGGCCACTATTAGACCCGGACCGTGGCAGGCCATTAATGGACCAGATCAAATATGGGTCGGCATTTGGCACAAAACATGGCAGGCAGTTAATGGGTCGGCCTACTAGGGTCCTCAAAATCATGTGGGCCTACAGCTGGGCCGGCCCATTAATGTCGGCGAAATCTCGTGGGCCTTTAGCTGGGCTGGCCCATTATGATCCGCAAGAATCTTGTGGGACTTTACCTCGGCCGGCCCATTACGGCACACAAAAATCTTGTGGGCCTTTACCTGGGCCGGCCCATTATGGCCCGCAATGGGCCTTTAGCTGGGCCAGCCCATTATGGTCCGCCAAATCTCGTGGGCCTTTAGCTAGGCCGCCCATTATGGTCCGCAAAATCTTATGGGCCTTTAGTTGGGCCGGCCCATTTAAACTTGTTGGGCTGTGCCACATGTCGACGTATCATAGGTGCCTTCTGTCCAGTGAGTGAATGACATCTGTCCCGACGATGAGCCAACACGTGTTTCCTCTAGCCAATGATGATTTTACACGTGGAAAATCCCCATTGGTTGGGGCTGTTAACGGGTTAACGGATCCAAAACCCGACCCGATAGCTTAACGTCGTTCCGTTACGGTGGATGCCATGTGTCGGTCACCCTTGACGAAAGCACTTCTGTGACGCGCGATTTATCGTCATGGAAGTGGAAACTTCCGTGATGATAATTTTGGTAATGTCATGGAACATTTCTACGACAGCACAGGTATGACTATCTTGATTCTGTCATAAATTTGTCATGTATGTACATGCATGACAAAAAAAGCGACCTACTGTGACAAACATGTATCATCATGAAAGTATATTTTTTTGTAGTAAGGAGAATCAGATGTGCGTAGGCATGATAGACCTAAAGAAGGCAATGACCAGGATTTTAGAGCTAGAAGAGGAACTCAAGTCTACACGCGATGGTTATGAGGAGGAAGTGACGATACTCATGGAGAAGAATGACGACCTAACAAGGAAGCTAGGAGTTTTCATGGAAGACCTCGTGCCAGGAGGAGATGACGAACCTAAGGAAATACGTTCTGAAGACTACATCATCATCGACGACACCGACTCCGACCCTGATGGTAGTGATGATGATTATGAAGACGAAGCTAGAGCGGATATCACGGAGTCTTCCACCGATCAAGATTTCTAGAATGACCACCATATGAATAGTAGTTTCCCCCCATGTAAATAGTAATAGTCCGAGCACTTTTGTAATGATAGTTCTAGACCGATTGTATGCCCTTGCTTGAATTGATTTGGTGTGATATGATTGTGTTTGTCACATGTGCATATGGGTAGTGTTTCTCACTAGACCTCATTTCTATTCTAATCTCTCCCCTCTAAACCCATCAGATGCCTCCGAGGCGTGATACCGGATTTGTCTTCCCACCGGAGATCACCCAGTTGATCCAGCAGCAGAATGCCTTGATGCAGATATTAGTCCAGAACCAAGGCAACAATAAAAACATCAACAACACGCCACCACCACCTCCAGTTGACAACTTAGCCCGTTTTCTAAGGTTGCCGCCGCCGGTGATTTCCAGTAGCACCGAGCCAATAGTTGCGGATGACTGGCTACGCAGGATTGGAAGGGAGTTGACCACCGCAGGTTGCACCGATGCTGAGAAAGTGTGTATCGCCGCACATCAATTGGATGGACCAGCAGCTTCATGGTGGGAGAATTACACGACCACTTTCCCTATTGCCAATATCAATTGGGATCAGTTTTAGCAAGCATTTCGCATAGCCCATGTCTCAACTGGAGCTATGAGCATGAAGAAGCGTGAGTTTCGCAACTTGCGCCAGGGAAATCGTACTGTGGCTCAGTACGTAGATGAGTTTAGTAAGCTATCTCGTTATGCCCCTGATGATGTGGCCACAGATGGCGCGAAGTAGGAGAAGTTTATGGAAGGGCTGAATGATGAGATGAGCATGCAGTTGATGGTGGCAACATTTAACAACTACCAGGAGCTGGTAGACAAGTCTCTTATGATCTAAGGGAAGCAGCAGCAGATTGAGAGCCGCAAGAGGAAGTATGGGCAAGGAAAGTACAATTCAGGAGCACAGCAGAAGCCTCGTTTTACCCCGAACTCGGGAGGATATACCCATAACCATGGAGGCCACACTCACAATGGAGGAAGTTCCCATAACCACAATGGCCCCAAGAATGGGAATGGGAATGGGAATGGAGCAAGCAGTAATCAGAACCGCTCCAATCCAGCCACACCCGCCAAGAAGGACCTAAGTCACATTACTTGTTTCAAGTGCGGGAAGACTGGGCACTATGCCACTGAGTGCCCTGAAGCGAAGAATGGGAATGGAAATGGAAGCTCTGGGAAGAAGCCCAACCCTTTCAACAGGGGACAAGTGAACCACGTGAACGTGGAGGAGGTTGAAGAGCAGCCTGATGCAGTTGTCGGTAAGTTTTTGGTTAAGTCATTTACCGCAATTGTTCTTTTTGATACTGGTGCATCGCATTCATACATTTCAATGGGATTTGTGGATAAATATAAGTTGCCCACTAAAGTACTTAGGACACCTATGTTAGTAAGCTCACAAGGAGCGGAGTATATGGCAAGTCAAGGTTGTTTTCAGATGCCATTGACCATTGGAAGCCATGTTTTCCCCTCAGACCTGATAAATTTTGGAGTCACAAGGATTGGATGTGATACTACGAATGGATTGGCTATAGGTGTATGGGGGAAACATCGATTGCGCCAGTAAGTCGATTTTAGTTACCACCCAGAGGGAAAAAGGATCAAGTATGTATCCGGGCATGCGCCTAGGAGGACTCAAGTAAATTCTCTCTCAGGAGTTGTTCAAGAGGAAGTTCCTATAGTGAAGGATTACCCAGATGTATATCCAGAGGAGCTACCGGGCATGCCACCAGATCGAGACATCGAGTTTTTGATAGAACTATTGCCAGGCACCGGACCGATACCGAAGAGACCATACCGGATGCCCGCAAATGATCTGGAAGAGATCAAGAAGCAGATTAAGGAGTTATTGGAGAAAGGTTACATTCAAAGAAGTTCATCGCCATGGGGAGCCCCAGTGCTCTTGTTTGAGAAGAAGGATGGATCCTTAAGAATGGTTGTTGATTATCAAGCCTTGAATGAGGTGACCATCAAGAACAAGTACCCACTGCCGATGATCAATGATTTGCTTGACCAGCTACAAGGAGCTAAAGTGTTTTTGAAGATCGACCTGCGATCAGGATACCACTAGCTAAAGATCCGGGAAAAGGATATACCTAAGACAGCTTTCACCACACGGTACGGGCTATATGAGTATACGGTTATGTCATTTGGACTGACTAACGCCCTATCCTATTTCATGAGTATGATGAATAAGGTGTTCATGGAGTTCTTGGATAAGTTTGTCATGGTGTTCATTGATGATATCTTGGTATACTCGAAGAATGAGGAGGAACACAAGGAGCATTTATGTTTGGTTCTTGAGAAGCTCAGGGAACATCAGTTATATGCCAAGTTCAGCAAATGTGAGTTTTGGCTGAAGGAAGTTGGATTTCTTGGACATTTTATATCAGGAGAAGGTATAGCAATGGATCCTACCAAGGTTCAGTCAGTCACCGAGTGGTTGGCACCCACCTCAGTTGGAGAGATCCGCAGTTTTCTTGGACTTGCAGGATATTACCGATGATTCATTGAGAATTTTTCTAAGATTGCGAAGCCCATGAAGGCGTTGTTGAAGAAGGACACCAAGTTCCATTGGACGGAAGAATGTGAAGCAAGTTTATAGGAGTTGAAGAATATGGACATAGAAGCATCATGTTGATTATCATAACAACAACAAAATTAAACATAGGACTTTTATCATAAAACTTTTATCATATACTTCTCATGAATAAGTAACAGTTTATCACACAATCGAAGTATAAAGCAAAAACTCAATTAAAAACCAACAAACTATGTTCTCAGTCAACTTTGCAACTACAATTCATCACCTTTCTAGGAAGGGTCGCGTATCGGAGCCTTTAGGCAAGTCCACATACTCAACCATCATATAGTGTTCTATGAGTGCTAACACTCACCGCGTACACATGAGCAAAAAATTTCAACCAGACACATAGAAAGATAGGGGCTTATAGTTTCGCCTCCCAACATATTCACCAAGACCCTGCGTAAACCTTTTTTACTGTCTCTTGTTGATACACATCCCCTGGTTCTCTGTAGTACAACCAAGGAGGAGGCTGGCGTCTTGGCATGTGGCCACGTCAGAATTTCTGCGCGTGCCTGGACACTAGGGGCTTATACCTAAGAGCGTTGCCTCGCCCGCTCTCATAAAGACCAAATACCTTAGGGAGTGTTCGGTGTCGTGAGTTTGGCCTTATATGCATCAGCTTTGAATCATGTCTTTGGTCAAATGTTGGGTTGCCCGGCTCCTGTGTTCGGCCGCCTTACGTTCCGCTCTATTGGCTAAGGCGGCACCAGGAGAACTACTGCGATTGTGCCCCGGTTCGGCCGGGCGAGCACCTCAGTAGAGAAAGCCGAAAACTGAATGTCATGATATAGCGTGGTACTGGTCAACCACTCGATGACTCTCCGGAATCTATAGGATTCATCCGCATTAACGAAGGGCCATTTCCCGGACAGGCACATATGCACCCCGACTTCGGGCGAACGCAGGTGCCACCAGGGGCTATTTAAGTAGCCTCACTGTCAAGCTCCTATGGCTAAGTGAAAGTGTTAAAGCATTATAGTCCAGTTGCCTAGCTCGTTGCGCTATCACCTCCTTTGTAGGACCAAGACATTGGATTAAGTGTGAAAATGCGTCTTCTGCAAGCACCCCCGCACTATGTGCGTGGGGGCTGAAGCCAACGACTGCCATCTTTCAGATTATATATTTTTTTAACGACCGCACAGGAGGTGTCACAATACTTGCACGCACAAGTATAAAAAGTTCCTACAATTTATCAAACTACCACCTTACAATGGCACATGCTATTCGAACATAGCATCCTTCGAGCACTGCGTCTCTATTACACGAGCGCCTTCGAGGACTTCCTGAAAATAGTGCTCGGAGGGTACTCGGCTTTTGTCCGAATCTCGGGATGCAATGACGGTGGCCTCCATCTCTGCCCAGTATGTCTTGACACGGGCAAGAGCCATCCGTGCGCCCTCTATGCATGATGACCTCTTCATTGCATTGATACGTGGCACCGCACCAAGGAGTTGCTGCACCAAGCTGAAATAACTCTTCGGCTCCAATCTCCCCGGCCACAAATGACTCATGACGCACTTCATGGCGAGTCCGGACAACCTACTCAGCTCGGCCCATTCAGCTAGGCGATCGGCCACTAACAGTGGACGCTCTGGATTATGGAACTGCGACCAAAAGAGTTTCTCCACTTCGCGATCTCTTTGATCTCGAAAGTGTTCGGTCGCATCAGCAGCACTTGCCGCCAAATCCAGATAGGTGTCCGTCGTACTCCATAGCCGGTCCAACGGCGCATGCTTAGGATCACAAAAGTTCCTCCGCAGCATAAAGGGCTTTCCACCCGCGATCTCTCCGGCTTCCCGAAGCTCCTCCCTCGCAGCTCTCATCGCAGAGCGAGCATCCTTGGCATCGGCAACGGCTTTCTTCAAGTCCGTCTATTCCGCCCGATCTACTTTTTCCAGAAGCTTCCAATGGTCAGCAGCGCTCTTTAGCTTCACGGCCATCTCGGCCATCTCTTTCTTGCTTCGGCAGTGAGCAGCCTATTCGGCTCTCAGCTCTTCAAGGGCCTTCTCGGCAGCCGCATCACTTTTTATGGCTTGCTCCTTAGCTCGGGCAAGTTCCGCCCGAAGACTCTCCACGGCGGCCGCACCATCTGCGTCAAGCACACACATTGTAAGATATTGGCATAAAGCTCCTCTTACCAGGTGCCGCCCGAGGAATTACATACCTTCAGCCTCATCAAGCCGCTTGTGGACGAGCGCGATGTCGGCATCTGCCATGTCAAGTTGTCGCTTTAGTTCGGCAAAATCATAAGTCCGGCTGGATTCCGGACACTTCGCCACCTACATTCAAAGGCGACATTTTAGACCTGGGATTATGATCCTCTGCGCGTCGTCACTTTTGACAACGCACAGAGTCTCAGGGGCTACTATCTACACAGGGCGCATCTTATTTATGCGCAACTGACAAAAGTGTACATTATCTAACGTACCTCAAAACCCGTCAGTAAACTTCTGACGGCCTCGTGCAATCCGCTTTCCGCGGACGAAATCCTTTCAATCACCATGGCCATCAATGCACGGTGCTCCTCTGAGATAGAAGCTCGCCCCAGCAGATTCACTAGCGCCTCCGACCGAACACCAGGCCTCTTTCGCAGGCCGGACGCGGAGAATCTTGGGTGGGCACATAGCTATCTTCCGCTCTCCATCATCTCTGGAAGAAGGGCCCCCGAAGACGAGCTCTGCTGAGAAGGGCTGAGGTCCGAACTACAAGGTAAAATTTCGGTTAATCTTCTCAGATATAAAGCAAGGATTTCTCTCTCAAAAATATCATCTTTCTGTACTTACGGCTCGCTGGAGGGGTAGTCCCCTTGATGGCATGGTTCGGCCGAGGTATCCCCCGGCATAGGACCCTCTGACAAGGATTTTTCCCCCACTTTGAGGCCATGGTCTCCGGGTCTTCAGAGGCAGTCCTTTTCTTCCCCAGAGGGGAGGAATTTTCGGTTCCTTCCCTCCGAATAGCCTCCTTCAAGGAGGCTGTAGTTCTCTTGTCTCCTCCTTCGCCTTCCTTCAAAGGCACAATCTGCAACATCCTGACTAGGACGGGATCCGGCCTGGTCTCAGGGAGGGGAGCCGGACACCTTATCAGCTTTGCTTTCGCTATCCACTCCTGTTTAAAGGGACAGCTCTTTTAAGGGCAAGTTTATGACAAATGTATGGATAGCGAGTCCGGGCACAAGGCTACTTACTTGAGTATCCGGGCGATTGCAGCTCAGACCTGCGTCCTCGGTCAAATTCGGACACATTGCTTGTGATCCGAAGAACAGTTTATACATCTCCGCGGGCGTTGCGCCCATAAAATATTGGAGAGCTCGTGGTCCCTCTGGATTAAACTCCCATAGACGAAGGCAGCGGCGTTTGCCGGGAAATGTTCGGCGGATCAGCATGACTTGCGTCACTTTGACCAAGCTGAGACTTCCTTCTAAGAGATCCTTGATGCGGCCCCGCAACAAAGACACGTCCTGGGATGGCCCCCAATCCAGGCCTTTATTAACCCACGACCCTAGCTACTTTGGGGGACCCGAGCGAAAGGCAGGCGGCGCCACCCACTTGGTGCCCCTGGGAGCGGTGATGTAGAACCACTCTCGTTGCCACAAGCCGAGCTCCTCTTGAAAAGGGCCCTCGGGCCATGGAGCATCGGCCTTCTTGCTTATGACAGCGCCTCCGCACTCTCCGTACCGTCCCTCAATCATCTTCGGCTCTACCTTAAAGGTCTTGAGCCATAATCCGAAGCGAGGAGTAACACGGAGGAACGCTTCACACACGACGAAAAATGAGGAAACATGGAGAATGGACTCCGGAGCTAAGTCGTGAAATTCCAGCCCATAATAGAACATCAGCCCCCTCACGAAGGGATCCATTGGGAAGCCTAACCCCTGAAGGAAGTGAGACACGAACACCATGCTCTCACCACGCTGGGGACTGGGGATGGCCTGCCCTTGAGCAGGTAACCTGTGCGAAATTTCGCCGTTCAAGAACTTGGCTTCTCTCAACTTCAACACGTCCTCCTCCGTGACGGAGGAGGGCATCCATCGGCCTCCAAGGTCGGAACTGGACATTGTCGAAGGTCCGAAGCGCCTGGAATCTGGAGCCTAGAGTGTTGGAACTCGAGGCGACAGGCGAACTCGTTTGAGATTGAAAAGGAGCGAGGCCTTGGTCTCTTTATAAGAGGTTAAATACCAAGAGCCCTCCCCGTAACCGTTTGGGACTCGCCTTTAGTTGAGAAAACATACTAACGGGCACGATTGGGTTACCCACGTCTGTATTGATGAGAATCCCGTAAATAAAGGGGACACGCTCTCTGCTTTGACAAGACGTGCCAAGGAAACCGCCTCGCAAAATACGCTGAGAGTCGGACACTACCTTTGGTGTTTACAAACTTTTATGAAGAACTTGGAGGAGGAACCCGCCTTGCAATGCCGAAGACAATCTATGCGCCGGACTCGTCGTCATTGAAGCCTGGTTCAGGGGCTACTGAGAGAGTCCTGGATTAGGGGGTGTTCGGGTAGCCGGACTATACCTTCAGCCGGACTCCTGGACTATGAAGATACAAGATTGAAGACTTCGTCCCGTGTCCAGAGGGGACTTTCCTTAGCATGGAAGGCAAGCTTGGCGATGCGGATATTCAGATCTCCTACCATTGTAACCGACTTTGTGTAACCCTAACCCCCTCCGGTCTCTATATAAACTGGAGGGTTTTAGTCCGTAGGGGAGAATCCCAACATACAACAATCATACCATAGGCTAGCTTCTAGGGTTTAGCCTCCTTGATCTCGTGGTAGATCTACTCTTGTACTACCCATATCATCAATATTAATCAAGCAGGATGTAGGGTTTTACCTCCATCAAGAAGGCTCGAACCTGGGTAAAACATTGTGTCCCTCGTCTCCTGTTACCATCCGCCTAGACGCACAGTTCGGGACCCCCTACCCGAGATCCGTCGGTTTTGACACCGACAAATAGCTTCTACCCATTTAGTAACATAATCAACAACAACTAAAATATGTGTATATCCATTAGAGGAAGGAAAAGGTCCCATGTAATCAAATCCCCAAACATCAAATGGTTCAACAGCAAGTGAATAATTCATAGGCGTTTCTTGACGCTTACCGATATTATCTATTCTTTGACATTCATCACAAGATAAGACGAACTTACGGGCATCCTTGAAGAGAGTAGGCCAATAAAATCTAGACCGCAATACCTTGTGAGCAGTTCTATCTCCAGCATGATGCCCTCCATAAGCTTCGAAGTGACATTTCTGTAGAACTTGTCCCTGTTCATGCTGAGGTACACAACGTCTAATAATACGATCTACTCCTTCTTTATAAAGATGTGGGTCATCCCAAAAGTAATGTCTTAAATAATAGAAGAATTTTTTCTTTTGTTGGTATGTAAAGCTAGGTCGTAAATATTTAGCAACGATGTAATTAGCATAGTCAGCATACGAAGGAGTATTATGGGAAACCTTATTGCAGCTAACTGCTCATCAGGAAAACTATCATCAGTAGGTAGTGGGTCATCAAGCACATTTTCAAGCCTAGATAGATTATCAGCTACTGGGTTCTCAGCTCCTTTTCTATCAATGATATGTAAATCAAATTCTTGTAACTAGAGAACCCATCGAATAGGTCTAGGTTTAGCATCTTTCTTTTCCATAAGATATTCAATAGCAGCATGGTCTGTGTGAATAGTTACTTTGGAGTCAACAATATAAGGTCTAAATTTATCACAAGCAAACACCACTGCTAAGAATTCTTTTTCAGTACTAGCATAGTTCCTTTGAGCACTGTCTAGAGTTTTACTAACATAATGAATAACATTCAATTTCTTATCAACTCTTTGTCGTAGAACAACACCAATAGCATAATCACTAGCATCACACATAATTTCAAAAGGCAGGTTCCAATCAGGTGGTTGAACATTAGGTGCAGAAACTAAGGCTTTCTTGAGTGTTTCAAAGGCTTCTAAACAATCATCATCAAAAACAAAGGGAATATCCTTTTGCAAGAGACTAGTGAGATGCCTAGAAATTTTAGAAAAGTCTTTGATAAATCTCTTATAGAAACCAGCATGACCTAGCACACTACGAATACCTTTTATATCTTTAGGACATGGTATTTTCTCAATTGCATCAACCTTAGCTTGGTCCACTTCAATACCTATTTCAGAAACTTTCTGACCCAAGACAATGCCTTCATTAACCATAAAGTGGCACTTCTCCCAATTCAAGACAAGATTTGTTTGTTCACACCTCTGCAAAACTCGATCAAGATTTCTTAAACAATCATCAAAAGAATTCCCATAAACAGAAAAGTCATCCATGAAAACCTCAATAATCTTTTTACAGAACTCAAAGAATATAGCATTCATACATCTTTGATAGGTAGCAGGTGCATTACATAAACCAAAAGGCATACGTCTATAAGCATAGGTTTCAAAAGGACAAGTAAAAGTGGTCTTTTCTTGACCAGGTTGAGAAACAGGTATTTGTGAAAAACTAGAATATCCATCAAGGAAGAAAAAGTGTGTGTGCTTAGATAATCTTCCAAGCATTTGTTCAATAAAAGGCAAAGGGTGATGATCTCTTCTAGTTGCTTTGTTTAATTTTCTAAAATCAATTACCATTCTATAGCCTGTAACAATTCTTTGTGGAATAAGTTCATTCTTATCATTAGGAATGACAGTAATACCTCCTTTCCTAGGGACACAATGAACAGGACTTGCCATCTACTATCAGCTATAGGATAGAGTATACCTGCTTCTAGAAGCTTTAACTGATCTTACCACTTCTTTCATCTTCTGATTTAACTGACGTTGGTGATCAACAACGGGTTTAGCATCAGGTTCCATATTAATTTTGTGCTGACATAGAGTGGGAATAATGCCCTTTAAATCATCAAGAGTATATCCAATAGTAGCTTGGTGCTTCCTTAGAACTTTGAATAATCTTTCTTCTTCATCTTCTGAAAGCTTAGCACTAATAATAACAGGATATATCTTCTTTTCATAAATATAAGCATATTTCAAAGTGTCTGGCAATTGTTTTAATTCAAACACAGGATCACCTTTAGGTGGAGGAGGACCTCCTAGAATTTCAATAGGCAAATTGTGTTTAAGTAGAGGACATTGTTCAAAGAAAATTATTTCTATTTCATTTATTTCATGCATATGTAAATCATTTTCATGGTCTATCAAATATTGTTCAAAAGGATCAGTAGGTGGTACAGCAATAGAATCAAGACCAATTAATTCATCCTTACTAGGCAATTCTTTTTCATGAAGCTTTCTACTAAACTTGGAAAAGTTAAACTCATGAGACTCATCACCAAAACTAACACCGACAGTTTGTTTCTCACAATCTATCTTAGCATTAACGGGGTTCAAGAAAGGTCTAGCAAAGATAATGGGACAAAATTCATCTTGTGGGTAACCAAGAACAAGAAAATCAGTAGGGTATTTTATTTTCCCACACAAGACTTCAACATCTCTAGCAATCACAATTGGTGATATAGTGTCTCCATTAGCAGGTTTACTAGTAACATCTATGTCTTCTATTTCTGCGGGTGCTATGTCATTCATAACTTCTTGATATAAGGTGTAAGGAATAGCACTCACGCTAGCACCTATGTCACATAAACCATGATAACAGTGATCTCCTATTTTAGCTGATATGACAGCTGGCATGCCAACAAAAGGTCTATGTTTATCCTTTTTATCAGGTTTGGCAATTCTAGCAGCTTCTTCACAAAAGTAAATAACATGCCCATCTATATCTTCTTCTAAGAGATCTTTAACCTTAGCAATGCTAGGTTCTACTTTAATTCGTTAATCAGGTTTAGGTGTTCTAATATAGCTTTTGTTAACCACAGTTGAAACTTTAGCATGTCCCTTTATCCTAACAGGGAAAGGTGGTTTCTCTATATAAGGAGAAGGAACGACTGGATCAACATTATAAAGTATAGTTTCTTCTTCCACTAGTACCGGTTCTTTAATTTCTTATTTAATAGGTGGGTGATACTTAAACCACTTCTCTTTAGGAAGTTCAACATGCGTAGCAAATGATTCACAAAAGGAGGCTACTATCTCCGAGTCAAGTCCATATTTAGTGATAAACTTTTGAAAAGCATCGGTATCCATAAAAGTTTTGACACAATCATACTTAAGCTTAATACCTGACTCTTTGCCTTCGTCGAGTTCCCAATCTTCAGAGTTGCGTTTAATTCATTCCAAAAGATCCCACCAGAATTCAATAGTCTTCTTCATAAAAGAACCAACACAAGAAGTATCAAGCATGGTTTGATCATTACGAGAAAGCAGAGCATAAAAATTCTGGATAATAATTTCTCTTGAGAGCTCATGATTGGGGCATGAATATAACATTGAATTAAGCCTCCCCCAAGCTAGAGCGATACTTTCTCCTTCACGAGGACAAAAATTATATATATAATTCCGATCATGATGAACTAGATGCATAGGATAAATTTTATGGTGGAACTCCAATTTCAAACGATTCCAATTCCATGATCCAATATCATTGCATAGCCTATACCATGCCAATGCTTCTCCCTTTGAAGATAAAGGGAAAACCTTTTTCATCACCTCATTTCCGGGTAAACCTGCAAGCTTAAACAATCCACAAATTTGTTCCACATATATCAAGTGCATATGAGGATGTTCGGTTCCATCTCCTGCATAAGGATTAGCTAGCAGTTGTTCTATCATACCCGAAAATTTCATATTCAATATTTTCAGTAGGTGCAGTAGGTTTAGGGGTAGCTAATTGTGGTTCCAGACAAGGTGAAGATACCCCGAACAAACCACTCAAAGGATTGTTTTCCATACTAACAAGTGACAATAAATTTCAGCACACTATATAAATGTTTCCTTACCAAAGGCGCTTCACTCCCCGGCAATGGCACCAGAAAATGTACTTGATGACCCACAAGTATAGGGGATCAATTGTAACTCTTTTCGATAAGAAAGAGTGTCGAACCCAACGAGGAGCAGAAGGAAATGACAAGTAGTTTTCAGTGAGGTAATGTCTGCAAGTGCTGAAATTGTAAGTAGCGGAGTAGTTTGATAGCAAGATAATTTGTAACGAGCAAGTAACGGTAGTAGTAACAAAAGTGCAGCAAGGTAGCACAATCCTTTTGAGGCAAAGTACAGGCCAAAATGGTCTCATATGATAAGCAAAGTGTTGTTGAGGGTACACGGGAATTTCATCTAGTCACTATCATCATGTTGGTTCGATTCGTGTTTGCTACTTTGATAATTTGATATGTGGGTGGACCGGTGCTTAGGTGTTGTTTTTACTTGAAAAAACCTCCTACTTATGATTAACCCTCCCGCAAGCATCCGCAAATACGAGAAAAGTATTGAGAATAAATTCTAACCATAGCATTAAACTTTTGGATCCAATCGGTCCCTTACGGAATAGCGCATAAACTGGGGTTTAAGCTTCTGTCACTCTCGCAACCCATCATCTAATTGCTACTCCGCAATGCATTCTCTTAGGCCCAAATATGGTGAAGTGTCATGTAGTTGAGGTTCACATGACTCCACTAAGGGAATCACAACATACATACTATCAAAATATCAACATATCAAGTTCACATGATTACTTGCAACATGATTTCTCCCATGACCTGAAGAACAAAAGTAACTACTCACAAATGATAAACATGCTCATGATCAGAGGAGTTTTAAATAGCATATTGGATCTGAACATATAATCTTCCACCAAATAAACCATATAGTAATCAACTAAAAGATGTAATCAACACTACTAGTCACCCACAAGCACCAATCTATAGTTCCGGTAACAAGATTGAACACAAGAGATGAACTAGGGTTTGAGATGAGATGGTGTTGTTGAAGATGTTCATGGAGATAGCCCTCCCCAAGATGGGAGAGTTGTTGGTGATGTTGATGGCGATGATTTCCCCCTCTGGGAGGGAAGTTCCCCCGACGGAATCGCTCCGCCGGAGGGCAAAAGTGCTCCTACCCAAGTTCCGCCTCGAGGCGGCGGCGCTCCATCCCGAAAGTCTTCTGCTTATTTTTTCTAGGTCAAAATGACCTATATACCACAAGATGGGCACCGGAGGTGGGCCTGGGTGAGCACAACCCACCAGGGCATGCCTGGGATCCCTGGCGCGCCCAGGTGGGTTGTGCCCACCTGGTGAGCCCCTCTGGTAGTTATTTGCTCCAATGATTCTTAAATATTCCATAAAAAATCTTCGTGAAGTTTCATCTTGTTTGGAGTTGTGTAGAATAGGTAGCCTGACGTAGCTTTTCCATGTCCAGATTTAGCTGCCGGAATTCTTCCTGTTGGTTTGTACCTTGCATATTATGAGAGAAAAGGCATTAAAATTGCTCCAAAAAGCATTATTATGGATAAAAATATTATAAATAATAGTAATAAAACATGATGCAAAATGGACGTATCAGTTCCCCCTTTTTCCAGTTTCTTCTATGCCATCCTTCGCCATTACATGCTCCATGCCCTCCATCTTCACCCAAACTCCATCCTCCTCCTGTCAATCTTCACCTTTTACTGTGAGGCATTTGTGGGGGTGATGCCCTCCGTGGCGCTGTTCCGCCACTTCTTCTACATCCGGATTAATGGCAGCTAGTGCTTGGGGTGCGCCAGCTTCATCGCGGCCAACGGCAGCAACGCGATCTCGCGGGCCGGGAAGAAGTTGGAAGACTTCCGGAACAAGTGGATCTTCATGGATGCCAACTGCTCCTACCCTCGGCTGGAGCTACCGACCGGGTTGCCGACGTCCCAGGAAGGGTGGTCTCATGAGAAGCTCACCGATCCCCGGGCGGAGCAGTGGCTGGAGAGGATGGTGGCCGACCTGAAGGTGGATGACTCGAAGTCGGAGAAGCTGACGGGAGCCATGATCGTCAAGGAGTTCCTGGCGCAGTGCCTGGCTCCGCTCCAGGTGCACTCGCGCCCCTTGTGGAGGTTCAAGGGCGCGGAAGGCGACCTCCGGCTGCGCCCGGACAACTTGTCCGACGACGAGCTGAGCAAGGTCATGCGCACCTTGCTCGGGAAGGACCAGGGTTGCCCCCAGACACCTGTCTTCCACTGTACCGCTGCCCTGATGGAGAGAAGGTGGTTGTCGCCAAGCGTGTCTTCAACGAGCGGGGGCTCGTGCCGCTGGAGCCTTCCCAGACCCTGGGCTGCCCGGTGCCGGTGTCCTCCGGCGAGCTTGAGGAGGAGGAGAAGGTAGACTCGGAGGCGGCCTGGGAAGGCATGGGGGAGACTTCTCCCCTGCGCCATACCGATCTCCTCCGCGTCCTTTCCGATGATGATGATGCAGGCGAGCACCCAGTGAGGGAGTCGCCGCGCTCCGTCGGGGTCACCACGAGGTCCAGGGGCACCCCTCCGAAGAAGCTGAAGTTGGTGGTCCCGAAGAAGGGCAGGTCGGCGCTGCCTTCCCGAGGCGACGCCTCTGCCTCATCGCGAGCCGCCACTATTGTAGAGCCAGCCGTGCGCCCATCCGCCCCTGAGGGCACGACGGCTTCCATGCCCATGAAGCCCGCGGGCCTCGCGCTTCTGAAGAGGACGAGGGATTACGTCACCACGGACCAGTAAGTGCGCCGTCTTGTCTTTGCTTCCTGCTCTTGACGTAGTGTCTTGACGTTTCCCTCTTCTGCGGCCAGGCCAACGCCGGCAGCGAAAAGGAAGAAGGAGGAGGTCAGAACCATTGAGGCCAAGTAGCCTGCCGCGGCCATGCCACCTCCGGCGCAGAAGGATGAGGTCAGCTCGCGTGCTCCCATGGCATGGCTGTCCTCCCGAGGCTCGGAGGCCCAGCCTCAGGAGAAGGCAATCCCTGCGGCCAGGCCGGCTCCGGAGGCGCCCGCCCTCAGCTCGCCTGCTGAGGTCCCGAAGGCTTCGGAGCCCCCAGCCCCCTCTGCCGCTGCTGCCTCGCCAGTCTTGACGCCGGTGCCGTCTCCTTCCCCATCCATCACGCCTCCAAACTGTGGCTCTTCTGCCACACCCGCTGCTCTCGAGGAGGCTCTCTCTACGTTGGGCCAGCTTCGGATGATCTTCAGGGCCCCGATCGCCGCATGGCGTCGGGGCACCTAGAGCTGATCTCATGGTGGCTCCGGGCCGATGCGTCCGTCAGGACAGCCTGGGACCAGGCCGTGGCGGCCTCACAAGAGGGCCAGCAGGTAGCTGGCATAGCCACGGCCGCCCGCGACACGGCGGTGAAGGCCGCCAAGGCCGTCGAGGAGCGCTACCAAGCGGCGAAGGCCGAGCTGAAGACTCTCCGCAACAGGCAGGCTGCCGAGGCCCGTCGGCTCGAGGTGCAGGAGGAGAAGCTGAAGGTCGAGGAAGCTGTTGTCGCCGATCACGACACTGAGCTGGAGCAAGCGGGCCAGGAGTAGGCCATGGAGCGCGGTCGCCTAGAGAAGTTGAAGGAGGAGGTGGAGGTGGAGAAGGCCCAACTGGAGGCCACGGAAAAACTCCTTGCCAAGGCTGAGGAAGTAGCCACCGCGGGGCATGCCACCTTCGACTCCCTCGAGCAGAGGTCCCACAAGGCACTTCATGATCTCTACAGGAGGGTGTTGAAGGAGCCGTTGGTGATTTTGGAGAAAGGCCCCGCCGAGCTGCTCCCCAAGCTCGTCACAGCACTCGAGGGTGTTGTCATTGGGGTTGGCCCCATGGTGGAAGGAGAAGCCCGCACGCTCTCCACCTCGGCTGTGACGCGCGTCTTTAGCCACCTCCATCTTCGCGACCCCGGCTTCGACCTTGGCGCCTTGCTTGATCCCGTGGACCCGAAGCGCTTGATGCGGCTTGAAGCTACGTTGGTATTTCCCCAAAGAGGAAGGGATGATGCAGCACAGCGGCGGTAGGTATTTCCCTCAGCGATGAGACCAAGGTTATCGAACCAGTTGGACAACCAAGCAACACAACGTAAACATCTCTTGCACACAAATAACAAATACTCGCAACCCGACGTGTAAAAGGGGTTGTCAATCCCTTTTGGGTAGCGGGGCCTCAAGATAGGCAAACGAACGTGAATAAAATTGTAGTAGCTTGATAGATCGAATGCCAAATAAAATAAATAAGAATAAAACACAGCAAGGTATTTTTGTATTTTTGGTTTAATAGATCTGAAAATAAAAACAAAGGAAAAGTAGATCGCAAATGCAAATAATATGAGAAAGAGAACCGGGGGCCATAGGTTTCACTAGTGGCTTCTCTCGAGAAAAATAGCAAACGGTGGGTAAACAAATTACTGTTGGGCAATTGATAGAACTTCAAATAATCATGACGATATCCAGGCAATGATCATTACATAGGCATCACGTCCAAGATTAGTAGACCAACTCCTGCTTGCATCGACTACTATTACTCCACACATCAACCGCTATCCAGCATGCATCTAGTGTATTAAGTTCATGGGGAAACAGAGTAATGCAATAAGAAATATGACATGATGTAGTCAAGATATATCTATGTAGAGATATACCCCATCGTTTTATCCTTAGTAGCAACAATACATACGTGTCGGTTCCCCTTCTGTCACTGGGATCAAGCACCGTAAGATCGAACCCACTACAAAGCACCTCTTCCCATTGCAAGATAAATAGATCAAGTTGTCCAAACAAAACCCAAATATCGGAGAAGAAATACGAGGCTATAAGCAATCATGCATATAAGAGATCAAAGAAACTCAAATAACTTTCATGGATATAAAAAGATAGATCTGATCATAAACTCAAAGTTCATCCGATCCCAACAAACACACCGCAGAAAATGTTACATCATATGGATCTCCAAGAGACCATTGTAATCAGAATCAAACGAGAGAGAGGAAGCTAGCTAGCTACTAACTACGGACCCGAAGGTCTACAAAGAACTACTCACGCATCATTGGAGAGGCACCAACGGAAGTGGTGAACCCCTTCGTGATGGTGTCTAGATTGGATCTGGTGGTTTTGGACTCTGCGGCGGCTGGAATTGATTTTCGTCGACTCCCCTAGGGTTTCTGGAAAATTGGGGTATTTATAGAGCAACGAGGTGGTCCGGGGGCACCCAAGGAGGGGACAACCCACCAGGGCGCGCCTGGCCCTCCTGGCATGCCCTGGTGGGTTGTGCTCCCCTTGGAGCACCCCCCAGGCGCTGTCTTGTCCCATTGGGTGTCTTCTGGTCCATAAAAAATCTCTGTGAAGTTTCGTTGCATTTGGACTCTCTTTGGTATTGATTTCCTGCGATGTAAAAAACATGTAGAAAAGAACAACTGGCACTTGGCACTATGTCAATAGGTTAGTACCAAAAAATGATATAAAATGACTATAAAATGATTATAAAACATCCAAGATTGATAATATAACAGCATGGAACAATCAAAAATTGTAGATGCATTGGAGACGTATCAGCGCTACACCGCCGCTGCCTAAGCCGTGAAGGACCAGGTGAAGGCCTTGCTGCGGAAGTTCCTTGCCGTCGACCCTGCGGGCACGGCTAATGGCAAGGACGATGGCGATGGCGTCGTCGTCGTCGACGACGAGGCTCCCCAAGTGGGCGGTGGTGGCTTCCAAGGCTGAAGAAGAAGCTTGATGGCAGTGCTCCCCCCTCTCTAAGTCCTGCGACATGTATCATACCTCGTGGAGGCGTAAGAACTATGCTTGGTGCCCTTAAGAGACAATATGCTCTTTAATAATTTGCTAGGATTCCGTGATTTCCTTTCCATTTGCTTTAGTGTTATGCATTGGCAGGGCCCGGCCCCGCGCATACCTCAGCCTTCGTTGGGTCCTCCGGATCACCAGGACGAAACCAAGAGGTGAGGGGCTACGTGACCAGTTAGGCTCCTGACTCGCGATGCTCAGGAGTCCCCCTTGACATACAAACAACCCTCGGGAAGGAGATGTGAGAGTAGGCCTTAGCGTTCTGCATCGGCAGGACCCGGCCCCGTGCATACTAATGACCCACAAGTATAGGGGATCAATTGTAGCTCTTTCCAATAAGTAAGAGTGTCGAACCCAACGAGGAGCAGAAGGAAATTACAAGTAGTTTTCAGTAAGGTAATGTCTGCAAGTGTTGAAATTGTAAGTAGCGGGGTAGTTTGATAGCAAGATAATTTTTAACGAGCAAGTAACGGTAGTAGTAACAAAAGTGCAGCAAGGTATCCCAATCCTTATGACGCAAAGGACTGGCCAAAATAGTCTCTTATGATAAGCAAAGCGTTCTTGAGGGTACATGGGAATTTCATCTAGTCCCTTTCCTCATGTTGGTTCGATTTGTGTTTGCTACTTTGATAATTTGATATGTGGGTGGACCGGTGCTTAGGTCTTGTTCTTACTTGAAAATACCTCCTACTTATGATTAACCCTCCCGCAAACATCCGCAACTACGAGAAAATTATTAAGAATAAATTCTAACCATAGCATTAAACTTTTGGATCCAATTGGTCCCTTACGGAATAGTGCATAAACTGGGGTTTAAGCTTCTGTCACTCTCGCAACCCATCCTCTAATTGCTACTCCGCAATGAATTCCCTTACGCCCAAATATGGTGAAGTGTCATCTAGTTGACGTTCACATGACACCACTAAGGGAATCACAACATACATACTATCAAAATATCGAACACATATCAAGTTCACTGATTACTTGTAAAATGATTTCTCCTGTGACCTCAAGAACAAAAGTAACTAATCACAAATGATAAACATGCTCATGATCAAAGGAGTATTAAATAGCATATTGGATCTGAACATATAATCTTCCACCAAATAAACCATATAGTAATCAACTACTAGATGTAATCAACACTACTAGTCACCCACAAGCACCAATCTATAGTTTCGGTAACAAGATTGAACACAAGAGATGAACTAGGGTTTGAGATGAGATGGTGCTTTTGAAGATGTTGATGGAGAATGCCCTCCCCAAGATGGGAGAGTTGTTGGTGATGATGATGACGATGATTTCCCCCTCCGGAGGGAAGTTCCCCCGGCGGAATCGCTCCGCCGGAGGGCAAAAGTGCTCCAGCCCAAGTTCCGCCTCGAGGTGGCGGCGCTCCTCCCGAAAGTCCTCTGCTTATTTTTTCTAGGTCAAAATGACCTATATACCACAAGATGGGCACCGGCGGTGGGTCTGGGTGAGCACAACCCACCAGGGCGAGCCTGGGCTCCCTGGCGCCCAGGTGGGTTGTACCCACCTGGTGGGCCCCCTCTGGTAGTTATTTGCTCCAATAATTCTTAAATATTCCATAAAAAAATCTCCGTGAAGTTTCAGCTTGTTTGGAGTTGTGCACAATAGGTAGCCTGACGTAGCTTTTCCAGGTCCAGATTTCCAGCTGCCGGAATTCTCCCTCTTGGTGTGTAACTTGCATATTATGAGAGAAAAGGCATTAGAATTACTCCAAAAAGCATTATTATGGATAAAAACATTATAAATAACAGTAACAAAACATGATGCAAAATGGACGTATCAACTCCCCCAAGCTTAGACCTCGCTTGTGCTCAAGCGAAAACCGAAATCGAAAAACATGTCCACATGCTTTGAGAGAGGTGTCGATAAAAACAAAATACGGACATAGAAGGATCATGTTGATTATCATAAAAAACAACAAAATTGAACATAGGACTTTTATCATATACTTCTCATGAATAAGTAACAGTTCATCACACAACCGAAGTATAAAGCAAAAACTCTATTAAAAACCAACAAACTGTGTTCTCAGTCAACTTTACAACTACAATTCATCATATTTTTAGGAAGGGTCACGTATCGGAGCCTTTAGGCTAGTCCACATACTCAACCATCATATAGTCTTCTATGATTGCTAACACTCACCGCCTACACATGAGCAACGTTTCAACTGGACACATAGAAAGATAGGGGTTTATAGTTTTGCCTCCCAACGTATTCACCTCAAGGGTGATGTCAACAATAATAACTCATGCTATCTATATTCAACTGGACATATGTGCCTAGATCTTTCCTCACCACATGATGCTTACCAAACGAGAAAAATAAAAAGGCATAGAAGGAAAACTTTGACTCTTTGCATAAAGGTAAATTCATAAAAGTAAAAGATAGACCCTTCGCAAAGGGAAGCAAATGTTGCCATGCACTTTTTTGTTTGTATGCTCAACCCCTTAATGCAAAAGAATGTCACATTGCATTGCCCCTTGTGATAGCGACCTTTATTATGCAGTCTGCCGCTTTTATTCTTCAGCATCACAAGTTCGTGCAACACTCAATTTTCTCTTACACTAAATGATCTCACACTTTTAGAAGCAATTTTTATTGCCTTTTTGCACCGATGACAACTTACTTGAGGGATCTTGCTCAATCCCTAGGTAGGTATGGTGGACACTTGAAAATAAGATTTGGGTTTAAGGGTTTTTGGATGCACAAGTAGTATCTCTACTTAGTGCGGAATTTTTGGCTAGAAAAGATAGGGGGAAAGTACTACATGAAGGAAATATGCCCTAGAGGCAATAATAAAGTTATTATTTATTTCCTTATATCATGATAAATGTTTCTTATTCATGCTAGAGTTGTATTAACCGGAAACATAAGACATGTGTGAATACATAAACAAACAGAGTGTCACTAGTATGCCTCTACTTGACTAGCTCATTAATCAAAGATGGTTATGTTTCCTAACCATAGACAAAGAGTTGTTATTTGATTAATGAGATCACATCATTAGGTGAATGATCTGATTGACTTGACCCATTCCGTTAGCTTAGCACTTGATCGTTTAGTTTGTTGCTATTGCTTTCTTCATGACTAATACATGTTCCTATGACTATGAGATTATGCAACTCCCGTTTACCGGAGGAACACTTTGTGTGCTACCAAACGTCACAACGTAACTGGGTGATTATAAAGGTGCTCTACAGGTGTCTCTGAAGGTACTTGTTGGGTTGGCGTATTTCGAGATTAGGATTTGTCACTCCGAGTGTCGGAGAGGTATCTTTGGGCCCTCTCAGTAATGCACATCACTTAAGCCTTGCAAGCATTGCAGCTAATAAGTTAGTTGCGAGATGATGTATTACGGAACGAGTAAAGAGACTTGCCGGTAACGAGATTGAACTAGGTATTGGATACCGACGATCGAATCTCGGGCAAGTAACATACCGATGACAAAGGGAACAACGTATCTTGTTATGCGGTCTGACCGATAAAAGATCTTCGTAGAATATGTGGGAGCCAATATGAGCATCCAGGTTCCGCTATTGGTTGTTGACCGAGAATGGTTCTAGGTCATGTCTACATAGTTCTCGAACCCGTAGGGTCCGCACGCTTAACGTTCGTTGACGATATAGTACTATGAGTTATGTATGTTGGTGACCGAATGTTGTTCGGAGTTTTGGATGAGATCACGGATATGAAGAGGAACTCCGGAATGGTCCGGAAGTAAAGATTGATATGAGGATAGTAGTGTTTGATCTCCAGAAAGGTTCTGGAATCCATCGGAAGGGGTTCCGAATGTTTCCCGAAATGTTTGGGCCCGAGAACACTTTATCTGGGCCAAAGGGGAAAGCCCACGAGGTTTTTGGAAAGTGCAAAAGGAAGTTTTGCGGAGTCCAGAGGCCAGACGCCAGGGTCCCTGGCGTATGGGCCCAGACGCCGGGAACCCTGGCGTCTGGCCCTGGAGTCCAAGAAGGACTCTTGCCTTTCGGGTGAAACCGACTTTGTGGAGGCTTTTACTCCAAGTTTCGACCCCAAGGCTCAACATATAAATAGAGGGGTAGGGCTAGCACCCAAGATAGATCAAGAAACACCAAGCCGTGTGCCGGCAACCCCGTTTCCTCTAGTTTATCCTCCGTCATAGTTCTCGTAGTGCTTAGGCGAAGCCCTGCGAAGATTGTTATTCACCAACACCGTCACCACGCCGTCGTGCTGCCGGAACTCATCTACTACTTCGCCCCTCTTGCTGGATCAAGAAGGCGAGGACGTCACCGAGCCAAACGTGTGCAGAACTCGGAGGTGCCGTGCTTTCGGTGCTTGGATCGGTCGGATCGTGAAGACGTACGACTACATCAACCGCGTGCATATAATGCTTCCACTTACGGTCTACGAGGGTACGTAGACAACACTCTCCCCTCTCGTTGCTATGCATCACCATGATCTTGCGTGTGCGTAGGATTTTTTTTGAAATTACTACGTTCCCCAACAGTGGCATCCGAGCCTAGGTTTTATGGTTTGATGTTATTTGCACGAGTAGAACACAAGTGAGTTGTGGGCGATATAAGTCATACTGCTTACCAGCATGTCATACTTTGGTTCGGCGGTATTGTTGGATAAAGCGGCCCGGACCGACATTACGCGTACGCTTACGCGAGACTGGTTCTACCGCCGTGCTTTGCACACAGGTGGCTGGCGGGTGTCAGTTTCTCCAACTTTAGTTGAACCGAGTGTGGCTACGCCCGGTCCTTGCGAAGGTTAAAACAGCACCAACTTGACAAACTATCGTTGTGGTTTGATGCGTAGGTAAGATTGGTTCTTGCTAAGCCCGTAGCAGCCACGTAAAACTTGCAACAACAAAGTAGAGGACGTCTAACTTGTTTTTGCAGGGCATGTTGTGATGTGATATGGCCAAGACATGATGCTAAATTTTATTGTATGAGATGATCATGTTTTGTAACTGAGTTATCGGCAACTGGCAGGAGCCATATGGTTATCGCTTTATTGTATGCAATGCAATCGCCCTGTAATGCTTTACTTTATCACTAAGCGGTAGCGATAGTCATAGAAGCATAAGATTGGCGAGACGACAACGATGCTACGATGGAGATCAAGGTGTCGCGCCGGTGACGATGGTGATCATGACGGTGCTTCGGAGATGGAGATCACAAGCACAAGATAATGATGGCCATATCATATCGCTTATATTGATTGCATGTGATGTTTATCTTTTATGCATCTTATCTTGCTTTGATTGACGGTAGCATTATAAGATGATCCCTCATTAAATTATCATAGTAAAAGTGTTCTCCCTGAGTATGCACCGTTGCGAAAGTTCTTCATGCTGAGACACCACGTGATGATCGGGTGTGATAGGCTCTACGTTCAAATACAACGGGTGCAAAACAGTTGCACACGCGGAATACTCAGGTTTAACTTGATGAGCCTAGCATATAACAGATATGGCCTCGGAACACGGAGACCGAAAGGTCGAGCGTGAATCATATAGTAGATATGATCAACATAGTGATGTTCACCATTGAAACTACTCCATCTCACGTGATGATCGGACATGGTTTAGTTGATATGGATCGCGTGATCACTTAGAGGATTAGAGGGATGTCTCTCTAAGTGGGAGTTCTTAAGTAATATGATTAATTGAACTTAAATTTATCATGAACTTAGTACCTGATAGTATCTTGCTTGTCTATGTTGATTGTAGATAGATGGCCCGTGCTGTTGTTCCGTTGAATTTTAATGCGTTCCTTGAGAAAGCAAAGTTGAAAGATGATGGTAGCAATTACGCGGACTGGGTCCGTAACTTGAGGATTATCCTCATTGCTGCACAGAAAAGTTACGTCCTGGAAGCACCGCTGGGTGTCAGGCCTGCTGCTGATGCAACTGACGACGTTAAGAACGTCTGGCAGAGCAAAGCTGATGACTACTCGATAGTTCAATGTGCCATGCTTTACGGCTTAGAACCGGGACTTCAACGATGTTTTGAACGTCATGGAGCATATGAGATGTTCCAGGAGTTGAAGTTAATATTCCAGAAGAATGCCCGGATTGAGAGATATGAAGTCTCCAATAAGTTCTATAGCTGCAAGATGGAGGAGAATAGTTCTGTCAGTGAGCATATACTCAAGATGTCTGGGTATTGTAATCACTTGATTCAACTGGGAGTTACTCTTCCGGATGATAGCGTCATTGACAGAATTCCCCAATCACTTCCACCTAGCTACAAGAGCTTCGTGATGAACTATAATACGCAAGGGACGGATAAGACAATTCCCGAGCTCTTCGCAATGCTAAAGGCTGCGGAGGTAGAAATCAAGAAGGAGCATCAAGTGTTGATGGTCAACAAGACCACTAGTTTCAAGAAAAAGGGCAAAGGAAATAGGAAGGGGAACTTCAAGAAGAACAGCAAGCAAGTTGCTGCTCAGGAGAAGAAACCCAAGCCTGGACCTAAGCCTAAAACTGAGTGCTTCTATTGCAAGCAGACTGGTCACTGGAAGCGGAACTACCCCAAGTATTTGGCGGATAAGAAGGATGGCAAGGTGAACAAAGGTATATGTGATATACATGTTATTGATGTGTACCTTACTAATGCTCGCAGTAGCACCTGGGTATTTGATACTGGTTCTGTTGCTAATATTTGCAACTCGAAACAGGGGCTACGGATTAAGCGAAGATTGGCTAAGGATGAGGTGACGATGCGCGTGGGAAATGGTTCAAAAGTCACTGTGATCGCGGTCGGCACGCTACCTCTACATCTACCTTCGGGATTAGTATTAGACCTAAATAATTGTTATTTGGTGCCAGCGTTGAGCATGAACATTATATCTGGATCTTGTTTGATGCGAGACGGTTATTCATTTAAATCAGAGAATAATGGTTGTTCTATTTATATGAGTAATATCTTTTATGGTCATGCACCTTTGAAGAATGGTTTATTCTTATTGAATCTCGATAGTAGTAACACACATATTCATAATGTTGAAGCCAAAAGATGCAGAGTTCATAATGATAGTGCAACTTATTTGTGGCACTGCCGTTTAGGTCATATCGGTATAAAACGCATGAAGAAACTCCATACTGATGGACTTTTAGAACCACTTGATTATGAATCACTTGGTACTTGTGAACCGTGCCTCATGGGTAAGATGACTAAAACACCGTTCTCCGGTACTATGGAGAGAGCAACAGATTTGTTGGAAATCATACATACAGATGTATGTGGTTCGATGAATGTTGAGGCTCGTGGCGTATATCATATTTTCTCACCTTCACAGATGATTTAAGCAGATATGGGTATATCTACTTAATGAAGCATAAGTCTGAAACATTTGAAAAGTTCAAAGAATTTCAGAGTGAAGTTGAAAATCATCGTAACAAGAAAATAAAGTTTCTACGATCTGATCATGGAGGAGAATATTTGAGTTACGAGTTTGGTGTACATTTGAAACAATGCGGAATAGTTTCGCAACTCACGCCACCCGGAACACCACAGCGCAATGGTGTGTCCGAACGTCATAATCGTACTTTACTTGATATGGTGCGATCTATGATGTCTCTTACAGATTTACCGCTATCGTTTTGGGGTTATGCTTTAGACACGGCCGCATTCACATTAAATAGGGCACCATCGAAATCCGTTGAGATGACGCCTCATGAACTATGGTTTGGCAAGAAACCAAAGTTGTCGTTTCTTAAAGTTTGGGGCTGCGATGCTTATGTGAAAAAGCTTCAACCTGATAAGCTCGAACCCAAATCGGAGAAATGTGTCTTCATAGGATATCCAAAGGAGACTGTTGGATACACCTTCTATCACAGATCCGAAGGCAAGACTTTTGTTGCTAAATTCGGAAACTTTCTTGAGAAGGAGTTTCTCTCGAAAGAAGTGAGTGGGAGGAAAGTAGAACTTAATGAGGTAACTGTACCTGCTCCCTTATTGGAAAATAGCACATCACAGGAACTGGTTTCTGTGACGTCTGAACCAATTAGTGAGGAAGTTGATGATGATGATCATAGAACTTCAGATCAAGTTACTACAGAACCTCGTAGATCAAACAGAGTAAGATCCGCACCAGAGTGGTACGGCAATCCTATTCTGGAAGTCATGCTACTAGATCATGATGAACCTACGAACTATGAAGAAGCGATGGTGAGCCCAGATTCCGCAAAATGGCTTGAAGCCATGAAATCTGAGATGGGGTCCATGTATGAGAACAAAGTATGGACTTTGGTTGACTTGCCCGATGATCGGCAAGCAATTGAGAATAAATGGATCTTCAAGAAGAAGACTGACGCTGACGGTAATGTTACTGTCTACAAAGCTCGACTTGTTGCAAAAGGTTTTCGACAAGTTCAAGGGATTGACTACGATGAGACCTTCTCACCCGTAGCGATGCTTAAGTCTGTCCGAATCATGTTAGCAATTGCCGCATTTTATGATTATGAAATTTGGCAAATGGATGTCAAAACTGCGTTCCTGAATGGATTTCTGGAAGAAGAGTTGCATATGATGCAACCAGAGGGTTTTGTCGATCCAAAGGGAGCTAACAAAGTGTGCAAGCTCCAGCGATCCATTTATGGACTGGTGCAAGCCTCTCGGAGTTGGAATAAACGCTTTGATAGTGTGATCAAAGCATTTGGTTTTATACAGACTTTTGGAGAAGCATGTATTTACAAGAAAGTTAGTGGGAGCTCCGTAGCATTTCTAATATTATATGTGGATGACATATTACTGATTGGAAATGATATAGAATTTCTGGATAGCATAAAGGGATACTTGAATAAGAGTTTTTCAATGAAAGACCTTGGTGAAGCTGCTTACATTTTGGGCATTAAGATCTATAGAGATAGATCAAGACGCTTAATTGGACTTTCACAAAGCACATACCTTGACAAAGTTTTGAAGAAGTTCAAAATGGATCAAGCAAAGAAAGGGTTCTTGCCTATGTTACAAGGTGTGAAGTTGAGTAAGACTCAATGCCCGACCACTGCAGAAGATAGAGAGAAAATGAAAGATGTTCCCTATGCTTCAGCCATAGGCTCTATCATGTATGCAATGTTGTGTACCAGACCTGATGTGTGCCTTGCTATAAGTTTAGCAGGGAGGTACCAAAGTAATCCAGGAGTGGATCACTGGACAGCGGTCAAGAACATACTGAAATACCTGAAAAGGACAAAGGATATGTTTCTCGTATATGGAGGTGACAAAGAGCTCATCATAAATGGTTACGTTGATGCAAGCTTTGACACTAATCCGAACGATTCTAAATCGCAAACCGGATACGTGTTTACTTTAAACGGTGGAGCTGTCAGTTGGTGCAGTTCTAAACAAAGCGTCATGGCGGGATCTACGTGTGAAGCGGAATACATAGCTGCTTCGGAAGCAGCAAATGAAGGAGTCTGGATGAAGGAGTTCATATCCGATCTAGGTGTTATACCTAGTGCATCGGGTCCAATGAAAATATTTTGTGACAATACTGGAGCAATTGCCTTAGCGAAGGAATCCAGATTTCACAAAAGGACCAAGCACATCAAGAGACGCTTCAATTCCATCCGGGATCTAGTCCAGGTGGGAGACATAGAAATTTGCAAGATACATACGGATCTGAATGTTGCAGACCCGTTGACTAAGCCTCTTCCACGAGCAAGACATGATCAGCACCAAGACTCCATGGGTGTTAGAATCATTACTGTGTAATCTGGATTATTGACTCTAGTGCAAGTGGGAGACTAAAGGAAATATGCCCTAGAGGCAATAATAAAGTTATTATTTATTTCCTTATATCATGATAAATGTTTATTATTCATGCTAGAATTGTATTAACCGGAAACATAATACATGTGTGAATACATAAACAAATAGAGTGTCACTAGTATGCCTCTACTTGACTAGCTCGTTAATCAAAGATGGTTATGTTTCCTAACCATAGACAAAGAGTTGTTATTTGATTAATGAGATCACATCATTAGGTGAATGATCTGATTGACTTGACCCATTCCGTTAGCTTAGCACTTGATCATTTAGTTTGTTGCTATTGCTTTCTTCATGACTAATACATGTTCCTATGACTATGAGATTATGCAACTCCCGTTTACCGGAGGAACACTTTGTGTGCTACCAAACGTCACAACGTAACTGGGTGATTATAAGGTGCTCTACAGGTGTCTCCGAAGGTACTTGTTGGGTTGGCGTATTTCGAGATTAGGATTTGTCACTCCGAGTGTCGGAGAGGTATCTCTGGGCCCTCTCGGTAATGCACATCACTTAAGCCTTGCAAGCATTGCAGCTAATGAGTTAGTTGCGAGATGATGTATTACGGAACGAGTAAAGAGACTTGCCGGTAACGAGATTGAACTAGGTATTGGATACCGACGATCGAATCTTGGGCAAGTAACATACCGATGACAAAGGGAACAACGTATGTTGTTATGCGGTCTGACTGATAAAAGAACTTCGTAGAATATGTGGGAGCCAATATGAGCATCTAGGTTCCGCTATTGGTTATTGACCGAGAATGGTTCTAGGTCATGTCTACATAGTTCTCGAACCCGTAGGGTCCGCACGCTTAACGTTCGTTGACGATATAGTACTATGAGTTATGTATGTTGGTGACCGAATGTTGTTCGGAGTTTTGGATGAGATCACGGATATGACGAGGAACTCCGGAATGGTCCGGAAGTAAAGATTGATATGAGGATAGTAGTGTTTGATCTCCATAAAGGTTCTGGAATCCATCGGAAGGGGTTCCGAATGTTTCCCGAAATGTTTGGGCACGAGAACACTTTATCTGGGCCAAAGGGGAAAGCCCACGAGGTTTTTGGAAAGTGCAAAAGGAAGTTTTGCGGAGTCCAGAGGCCAGACGCCAGGGTCCCTGGCGTCTGGGCCCAGACGCCGGGAACCCTGGCGTCTGGCCCTGGAGTCCGAGAAGGACTCTTGCCTTTCGGGTGAAACCGACTTTGTGGAGGCTTTTACTCCAAGTTTCGACCCCAAGGCTCAACATATAAATAGAGGGGTAGGGCTAGCACCCAAGATAGATCAAGAAACACCAAGCCGTGTGCCGGCAACCCCGTTTCCTCTAGTTTATCCTCCGTCATAGTTTTCATAGTGCTTAGGCGAAGCCCTGCGAAGATTGTTATTCACCAACACCGTCACCACGCCGTCGTGCTGCCGGAACTCATCTACTACTTCACCCCTCTTGCTGGATCGAGAAGGCGAGGACGTCACCGAGCCGAACATGTGCAGAACTCGGAGGTGTCGTGCTTTCAGTGCTTGGATCGGTCGGATCGTGAAGACGTACGACTACATCAACCGCGTTCATATAACGCTTCCGCTTACGGTCTACGAGGGTACGTAGACAACACTCTCCCCTCTCGTTGCTATGCATCACCATGATCTTGCGTGTGCGTAGGAATTTTTTTGAAATTACTACGTTCCCCAACACTACATGTTGAAGGATCTATGACAATATGGCTTCTATGTGATATAAACAAACATAACTCATTAAGTTGTCTTCCTTGTCCAACGTCAACAATTTGGCATATGAAAGGATCGAGAAGAGGTGTCTAGAGGGGGGTGATTAGGCACTAAGTGCCAAAAGTTGCAGTTTTTAATATTCTTAAGTTTAGGTGGAGTTTAAGCACAACTTTAATGAACACAATACATATCAAGCAAGCATGCAATGAGTATATGAGCAGCGGAAAGTAAAGCATGCAACTTGCAAGAATGTAAAGAGAAGGGTTTGGAGTATTCAAACGCAATTTGAGACACGGATGTTTTGGCGTGGTTCCGATAGGTGGTGCTATCGTACATCCACGTTGATGGAGACTTCTACCCACGGAGGGTAATGGTTGCGCGAGTCCATGGAGGGCTCCACCCACGAAGGGTCCACGAAGAAGCAACCTTGTCTATTCCATCACGGTCGTCGCCCACGAAGGACTTGCCTCACTAGCGGTAGATCTTCATGAAGTAGGCGATCTCCTTGCCCTTACAAACTCCTTGGTTCAACTCCAAAATCTTGTCGGAGGCTCCCAAGTGACACCTAGCCAATATAGGAGACATCACTCTCCAAGAAGTAACAAATGGTGTGTTGATGATGAACTCCTTGCTCTTGTGCTTCAAATGATAGTCTCCCCAACACTCAACTCTCTCTCACAGGATTTGGATGTGGTGGAAAGAAGATTTGAGTGGAAAGCAACTTGGGGAAGGCTAAAGATCAAGATTCATATGGTAGGAATGGAATATCTTGAGCTCAACACAAGTGTAGGTGGTTCTCTCTCAGAACATGTGTATTGGAAGTGTAGATGTGTTCTGATGGCTCTCTCCATGAATGAAGAGTGGGTGGAGGGGTATATATAGTCTCCACACAAAATCTAACCATTACACACAATTTGCCAAACTCGGTGGGACCGAATGGTTAAACTCGGTCGGACCGATTCAGCAAACCTAGTGACCGTTAGGATTTTCGGTGGGACTGAGATGCAACTCGGTAGGACCGATATGGTTAGGGTTTGGGCATAACGTAATCTCGGTGTGACCGATTACACAAACTCATTGGGACCAGTTTTGGTAATAAGCTAACCAAGAGTTGGTCAGGCAAACTTGGTGAGACCGATTACACAAACTCGGTGGGGCCGATTTTGGTAATGGGCTGACCAGAGGTTTTGCATTGTAATCTCGGTAGTACCGATTGCTCAAACTCAGTGAGACCGATTTTGGAAATGGACGTACACAGTGAGGTTACAATCCCTTCTCGGTGAGACCGAGATCCCTATCGGTGAAACCGAATTGCTAGGGTTTGTGGCAGTGGCTATGACATGCGAAACTCGGTGGCGCCGGATAGAAAGAATCGGTGGGGCCGAGTTTGACTTTTGGTTTAGGTCATATGTGGATGTGGGAAGATAGTTGAGGGTTTTTGGAGACTATCACTAAGCACATGAAGCAAGAGGCTCATTAAGCAACACCTCATCCCTCCTTGATAGTATTGGCTTTTCCTATAGACTCAATGTGATCTTGGATCACTAAAATAGAAAATGTAGAGTCTTGATCTTGAAGCTTGAGCCAATCCTTTGTCCTTAGCATCTTGAAGGGGTTCCACATCCTCTAGTCCATGCCACTCCATTGTTGAACTTATCTGAAACATACTAGGTAGAAGTGTTAGTCCAACAAGAGATATGTTGACATTAATTACCAAAACCACCCAGGGAGCACTTGTGCTTTCAATCTCCCCCTTTTTGGTAATTGATGACAACATACATCAAAGCTTTAGGTAAAGATATAGAGAATAGCAAGTAAAGCTTTGGAAAGACATATAACATGCATAGGCTCCCCCTACATGTATGCAATCATGTGAGTATGGAATATAGGAGCATGTGAATGCATAAGCATGACAGAGTAAGCAATGTGTTACATGTATCTTGGCTATATGCATCAGAGCAAATGATGTGAATATGAGAAAAGTACCTTCATGCTCATGAGTCCTTCTTGCAAACAGTATGTACATCAGCAAGAACTTCTCATGCACATGACTGTGATGCATATACTTACCTTGTGGTCTTGAGTTGGCTTATAATGGGATGAACCTGCGCAAACAAGGTTAGATAACACAAATACACCTACTAACCAGAGCAAACAAGAGACACCACAAGAGAACCAAGACTGGGATGACATGTAGAGTGAGTACTAAGTACTTCATTGGATATATACATGTCCCCAAAGATAAAGATATGCAATAAGATTAGAGATTTCCTTCCCTTTGATGTCTTGCTCCCCCTGAATCTAACATGAGATATTGGGAGAAGATAGGGAACAGAAAATCAGAGCAATAGAAAATAAACAGCTGAGCTTGAGCTAAAGCAAGCAACTAAACATGTCTTTCCCCTCTTAAAGACATGTGACATCTCTCCTCTTGAACACCAAGCATTTGGGGTCATTGATGATATTACTTTCTCTCCCCCAGAGTATATTCTCCCCCTATAGGAAAGATTAAGCTTTGATGTGATCTCTCTCTCCCCCTTTGACATCAATTTCTAAGAAGGGTCTTCTGGACATGTGATACAAATGGGCTGGTCCTTGAGTCACAGAGCAAAGCAGCATGTCTAATATGATGCTGGTAGAGGACAAGAATCATTGAGTGGAGCTGGAGCAAATAGAAATCAGGAATAAGTGGCAACTTGATTTTACTGGGATGAAATCGGTGACTCCGAGTTGTGTGTTCCGGTTGCACCGGAAGCTTTCGGTTGGACCGAAGAGAACAAACCGGTGTGACCGAGTTCATCAGAGTGAAACCACTTGTCACCTCAGCTCACTAGACAGGTAGGATCTCACAAGGATTTGCAAGGAATTGACTGAAAGATTTGCAATGAATTGGATGCAGAAAATGCAGAACAAAGAGACAAGACAAGAAACTAAAAGTCTAGATGAAGTTTCTTTTTTTTGAAAGGGGAAACAAATATGGAAGAAACAAATGCAATAACACAGAAAAGAACACAAGAGAACTTCATCTAGAGTTGGGCGGTGACAAAGTCACCTATGTTAGAGTATATTGACTTAGGAGTCAAGTGAGAGCACTTGATCATAGGTCATACTCATCGTTTAAGCTCAAAATGGGGTTACCATTTTTCGTTTAAGCATCTTGATGTATTCACATCTTGTTGAGTTGCTTTGACTCATGACTTGGAGTAAAGCTTCTCTAAGATGGAATGACATACCTTGGGTGGTGGTGTTGATCTTGCTCATGTAGTTGAACTTGTGTGGGTAGCTCAAGGTTGATGTAGTTCATCAAGAGTTGGGAGCACCACTTGGAGTTTGAGTTCATCTACCCACATGGGTTAGTCTTGCAAGGAAGAGCACTTGTGTATCCAAAATGACTATCATGAAACTCAACATAGAATTTGTCAAAGGATATGTTTGAAAGGTTTCGTGCTTCCTTGTCTTCAACCACCTTTGTGTAGAGTCTTGGTGATGTAGAGATTGCTCAAGATGTGAGTGAGTAGCAATCTCATAGATTTTGATTCAACCAAGTACCTACACGGGTTAGATAACATGCAAGGTGCAAATATATCCAAGACATATGAATAGCATCATAAGAGAAATATCAAGGATTAGTCATAGGCTCATGCCTCGCATGTATCAAATGGAGTTCCTACTCCAAGTTTGAAGCATCAATGATGTTCAATTCACCTCTTAACCTGCAAAACACTTCCTCATCAAGTGGTTTAGTGAATATATCCGCCAATTGCTTATCGGTGCGAACATGCTTAAGGTTAATGTCCCCTTTGGCAACATGATCTCGAATGAAATGATGACGAACTTCAATATGCTTAGTTCGAGAGTGTTGCACGGGATTGTGAGCAATTTTAATAGCACTTTCCTTGTCACATAGCAATGGAACATGTCTCACATATATCCCATAATCTTTAAGAGTTTGGGTCATCCAAAGTAATTGAGCAGAACATGAACCAGCGGCAATGTATTCCGCTTCAGCGGTGGATAAGGATACCGAGTTTTGTTTCTTGGAAGACCAAGACACTAGAGATCTACCAAGGAATTGACAAGTACCCGAAGTGGACTTTCTATCAACCTTGTCTCCGGCATAGTCCGAATCGGAGTAGCCAACAAGATCAAAAGAGGACCTCTTAGGATACCAAATGCCAAAATTTGGTGTATGAATTAGGTATCTCACTATCCTTTTCACAGCCTTAAGATGACATTCCTTAGGAGCAGCTTGATATCGTGCACACATGCACACACTTAGCATAATATCAGGACGAGAGGCACATAGATATAGCAATGATCCAATCATAGAGCGATAAACTTTTTGATCAACCGGTTCACCATCTTTGGTCAAATCAAGATGTCCGCTAGTAGGCATGGGTGTAGGCATACCTTTGCATTCTTGCATATTGAACTTCTTGAATAATTCTTTGGTGTACTTCATTTGAGAGACAAAGGTACCTTCCTTAGTTTGCTTGATTTGCAAACCGAGAAAGAATTTGAGTTCACTCATCATAGACATCTCAAACTTCTCCGACATTAGCTTCCCAAACTTCTCACTAAAATGAGGGTTAGTTGAACCGAATATGATATCATCAACATAAATTTGGCACACAAATAGTTCTCCATTAACCCTTTTAGTAAAAAGAGTAGAATCAATTTTACCAATTTCAAAGCCTTTTTCAGTAAGGAACTTGGTCAAGCATTTATACCATGCTCTAGGAGCTTGTTTAAGACCATAAAGGGCTTTGTGAAGTTTGTAAACATGATTAGATTTCTTAGGATTAACAAAGCCGGGGGTTGCTTAACATAAACTTCCTCCTCAATTTTGCCATTTAGAAAAGCACTTTTAATGTCCATTTGGTACAAGGTGATATCATGGTGATTAGCATAGGCAAGTAAAATGCGAATGGACTCAAGTCTAGCAACGGGAGCATATGTCTCAACATAGTCCATACCTTCAACTTGTGTATAGCCTTGGGCGACGAGACGTGCTTTGTTACAAACCACTTGTCCATCTTCATCTTGCTTGTTGCGAAACACCCATTTGGTACCAATGATGTTGTGGTTGTTGTCGGGCTTCTCGACCAATGTCCATACTTGATTTCTCTCAAAGTTGTGTAGCTCTTCATGCATAGCGTTTATCCAATCCGGATCCTTCAGTGCTTCTTCAACCTTCATAGGTTCAATTTTAGAAATGAATGAGTAATGTTTACAAAAGTTAGCTAAGCGAGTTTTAGAGCGAGTGATTCTCCCGGTTTGGATATCATTGTAGATTTGCTCGACGGGATGATCTTTGGCAATTCTTGCTCGAACTCGTGAAAGCTTTTGCTTGGGTCGGGGTGGAACATCCTCTTCATCTTGTTCTTCTTCTTGGCCTTCTTCATTGTTGACGTTGTCGTTCTCTTGTCGTGGTGGAGAAGGAGGTTGTTGATGTTCATCTTGGTGTACTTCCTCGTTTTCTTCATCTTGACGTGTCCCACTTGTGGATGCTTCCGTATCAACTCTTGGTTCACCTAGTCGTGAGGTAGAAGCTTCCACTTGGATGGACGAGGTACTCTCCTTTATTTCCATTGGACGAACCTTGCCAATGGACAAGTCTTGAATTGCTTCTGAAGGGTCTTTGTCACCTACATCAATTGGCAATTGCTCTACTTGCGAGCCGTTAGATTCATCAAACTTCACACCTACCATCTTTTTAACCTTTCGGGTGAAATTGTTGTAGACACGGTAAGTGTGAGAGTTTGATCCATAACCAAGTAGAAAACCTTCATGAGACTTAGGAGCAAATTTAGAACGACGATGCTTATCAAGAATGTAGCACTTTGAGCCGAATACTCGAAAGTATCCAACTTGGGGTTTGTTACCGGTGAGGAGCTCGTATGCCGTCTTGCCGAGTAGCTTGTGAAGATACAAGCGATTTGTTGCATGACAAGCTGTCTCAGCCGCTTCTGCCCAAAAGTGCTTCGGCGTCTTGTACTCATCAAGCATCGTTCTCGCCATTTCGATGAGCGTCCGGTTCTTCCTCTCAACAACTCCATTTTGTTGAGGTGTGTACGTAGCCGAGAACTCGTGTGAAATCCCTTCTTCGTCAAGAAAGGTGTCCACATTTGCGTTCTTGAACTCCGTTCCGTTGTCACTCCGAACCTTCTTGATCTTCACGTCAAACTGATTTTGGGCCTTCCTAGCGAAGTATTTGAAGATCTTTTGGACCTGCGACTTGTCATCAAGAAAGAACACCCACGTAAATCTTGAAAAATCATCAACTATGACTAGACCAAATGAGTTACCACCGAGACTCTTGTATGCATTTGGACCAAAGAGATCCATGTGAAGTAGCTCGAGTGGTCTTCTTGTGGTCATGATGTTCTTCGTGCGGTGACTTCCTCCAACTTGTTTCCCTGCTTGACAAGCACTGCAAAGTCTATCTTTGTCAAATACGACATCTTTTATTCCAAGGATATGATCACCTTTAATAAGCTTATCAAGATTTCGCATTCCAACATGACCTAGTCTTCTATGCCACAACCAGCCTTTAGAAGATTTAGCAATTAAGCAAGTTTTAGGTTGAGCCCTTTTAGTGAAATCAACAATTTAAAGATCTCCTTTATGTATACCGGTAAAGACCATTTTATGATTGTCTCTACGAAACACTTGGCAATCTACTTCAGTGAATAGGACATTGAAACCAAAATCCGCAAGTCTAGAAACTGAAAGTAAATTGTATCCAAGCGATTCAACGAGCATGACATTTTGTATGGAGCTATCGTGTGAGATGGCCACCTTACCAAGGCCAACCACCTTACCCTTTGAATTATCACCAAAGGTGACATATTTTCGAGGGTCGTCATTTTCAGCAAGCTCACGGAACATCTCTTCATCTCCGGTCATATGATCAGTACATCCACTATCAAGGACCCACTCCTTTCCTCTAGCCATGTAGCCGCGAAGATTTGCCATAAGACCAAAATGTCTCATTGCATCATCAAGATCATAGTCACTATCATCATCTTCATCATAATATCCATGTTCAACATCATCTTGTGATTGATCAATTCCTAGAGAGGGTAATTCATTAGGTAAATGATCATCAAAGTGGTTACCTTTATGAATTCTAATAGCTTCGGATATGATATCACTAATGATTCCAACATTTCCTTTAGCACGCATGAGATTGGTAAGCTCAAATAGACAATCACCAAAACTAGGATCACTAGAGTTCATCTTACTCAAAGCAATAGACTTATGGAGAATTTCGTCTAAATTTTTTAAGGAATAATCGGGAAATCGTTCCTCAAGAAATTTCCATATAGTATAGGCACAATTAAGAGTAGGCAAACTAGCAATCAGATTTTTGGGCAATCCTCTAATGATGAGCTCAACAGTTCTAAGATTGCGAATCATGTCAATATCTTCATCTAGGGTAGGGTGCAAAGGATCAATATGAGGTGCACAAGGACTAGCAATGTACTTGTTCAGATGATATTCATTGAAAATCTCAAGCATTTCATTTTCCACTCATGAAAATACTCTCCATCAAGAATGGGCACTCTATATCTAAGACTCCCTAAAGTAGACACATCCATCTTCCTCCAAAGGTGTTTAAACCAAGGCCATGGAGACCAAAGCTCTGATACCAATTGAAAGGATCGAGAAGAGGTGTCTAGAGGGGGTGATTAGACACTAAGTGCCAAAAGTTGCAGTTTTTAATATTCTTAAGTTTAGGTGGAGTTTAAGCACAACTTTAATGAACACAATACATATCAAGCAAGCATGCAATGAGTATATGAGCAGCGGAAAGTAAAGCATGCAACTTGCAAGAATGTAAAGAGAAGGGTTTGGAGTATTCAAACGCAATTTGAGACACGGATGTTTTGGCATGGTTCCGATAGGTGGTGCTATCATACATCCACGTTGATGGAGACTTCAACCCACGGAGGGTAATGGTTGCGCGAGTCCACGGAGGGCTCCACCCACGAAGGGTCCACGAAGAAGCAACCTTGGCTATTCCATCACGGCCGTCGCCCACGAAGGACTTGCCTCACTAGCGGTAGATCTTCATGAAGTAGGCGATCTCCTTGCCCTTAAAAACTCCTTGGTTCAACTCCACAATCTTGTCGGAGGCTCCCAAGTGACACCTAGCCAATCTAGGAGACACCACTCTCCAAGAAGTAACAAATGGTGTGTTGATGATGAACTCCTTGCTCTTGTGCTTCAAATGATAGTCTCCCCAACACTCAACTCTCTCTCTCACAGGATTTGGATTTGGTGGAAAGAAGATTTGAGTGGAAAGCAACTTGGGGAAGGCTAGAGATCAAGATTCATATGGTAGGAATGGAATATATTGAGCTCAACACAAGAGTAGGTGGTTCTCTCTCAAAACATGTGTATTGGAAGTGTAGATGTGTTCTGATGGCTCTCTCAACGAATGAAGAGTGGGTGGAGGGGTATATATAGCCTCCACACAAAATCTAACCGTTACACACAATTTGGCAAACTCGGTGGGACCGAATGGTTAAACTCGGTCGGACCGATTCAGCAAACCTAGTGACCGTTAGGATTTTCGGTGGGACTGAGATGCAACTTGGTATGACCGATATGGTTAGGGTTTGGGCATAAAGTAATCTCGGTGTGACCGATTACACAAACTCGGTGGGACCGATTTTGGTAATAAGCTAACCAAGAGTTGGTCAGGCAAACTCGGTGAGACCGATTACACAAACTCGGTGGGGCCGATTTTGGTAATGAGCTGACCAGAGGTTTTGCATTGTAATCTCAGTAGTACCGATTGCTCAAACTCAGTGAGACCGATTTTGGCAATGGACGTACACTGTGAGATTACAATCCCATCTCGGTGAGACCGTGTCGGGGTGGACGGCGTCCCCCGCGAGCACCTATGGGGCTGGAGCCCCTTTCGTTGTCCGGTGAGGGGGGCGGAGGGAGCACGGAGAGCAGATCGAGGCGAGCACACGGGCGGTTTACCCAGGTTCGGGCCGCGATGGACGCGTAAAACCCTACTCCTGCTTGGTTGTATTGAACTGGGGAGCTCGGGAGCTTGGAGAGCTAGCTACACCGAGCGTATGGCTGTCTGGGTTCTGAATCTCCGAACCCCCTCTACGTTGCACACGGGCCTCCTTTTATAGCGCAAAGGGGTCACCGACAGGTGTCAACGTAAGAGAAAGGGGTAAAAGTGTAAAAGGGGTGGAAGTTGTAACAGTGCGGGAACAGTGGCGCTACAGTGCGGCACAGTGTTATCATACCTACTTCTGACAGTAGGGGACAAGGGCATTAAATGCCCGTCACGGTCGCCTGGACAGCACCGAGGCGGACCGTTAGGTGCGCCACCGCTCGCCACGGTGGTGGCTGCATGCCACCGCATACCCCAGGCTGCGCGGTGCCCCGCCACGTGCCCTTGGGGGAAACCCCGGAGCGACGCGTGGGCGGGTGAGCTGGAGCGCAGTCCTGAGGTGGCGATTTGCCGCGGCAAGTGGCTTGCCGCGGGGGTCGTCTTCCTGTGCCTGATAGCTTGCCGGCTATCAGGCCTTGCCGGGGCGCATGGCGCGCCGTGGCGGGCTTCTCTTGTGGTGCCTGGGTTCGGCCTTCCCGACAAGCTCCTCTTGTCGGGGTCTCGATCTTCTGTCTCGTATACTTTGTTCTTGGATGGTATTACATGGGCTTAGTCGTCCCGGCAAGCTCCTCTTGCCGGGGTCTTGTCTTCTTGGCCCGGCAAGCTCCTCTTGCCGGGGGCCTTGTCTTGAATGCTTGGTCTTCTCTTGGCGCTTCCTGGGCGGGCCTCGCCGCAGGGTGCTACAACTGCCCGTGCACAAGTCTGGGGTACTAAGGTACCCCTACTTTAGTACACCGACAGGAGCCCCCGGGCCTGGGCCACACACGGTGCCGAGCGTCGTTGGGCCAGGCCCTAACAGTGCACGGGCACGCGTGGCCTTGGTCGCGCTGCTCCTTAACTCCGCATCCGTCGCACCTTCCCCAGGCGGCGCGCGCTTATCGCGGCGTCGTGGGGGCGAAACGCCCGTTCCCTCTTTAAGTGGAGGGAGGTGCGGAGGCGCGGCTCGATAAATGAACGGGGGTGAGGCGCGGCTTTCGAGGCGTCCGTTCCCCATAATCACGGGATGGGGAGAGGTCGTCTCACCCGTCGCCTCGGTTCCGCGCGCCCACCACGCGGTCCTCATGCACTCGGAGTCGCGGCGGCGGAGGCAGGGAGTCGGGCCGGCGCGGGTCGATGCAGTGGGTCGGCCCCAGTCGCCTGCCCTTCCTCCGCTTCTATTGGAGGAGCGAGGCGGCCGCGTCCCCACTCTGCCCCTTTATAAGGAGCGAAAGGGGGCAACGGAAATCCGCACTCCATCTCCTTCCTCCTTCTGCTTCTGGTTTCCTTCCCCCATCTGCGATGGAGGGGGGGAACCCTGGTTCTTCTTCGGTTGCCGCGAGGGTGTCTGCTAGGCAACGCGCCCCTCCTCCCCTTGCGCCCGCGGCGGCGGAGCCGGTCGTCGGGGGAAGAGGGAGAGGGCGAGGTCGCGGACGAGGTCGTGGACGGGGCCGGGGCGCTCGGGGCGGACGGATCGGTGCGCCGTCCTCGCCTCCGCCAGCGGCTCCGTTCCTTCCCGTGGTCCATCTCGGGGACGACCCCTGTGAGTTCATTATCAGGCTGCGCCGGGCGCCTCGTCGCCGCCTCCGGCTTCCCACTCCATTCGCGAGCGTGTTGGAGGTGGAGCAGCCTGAGACGCTAAACCTGCGCATGAGGGGCTGCGGGATCAGTGGGACGCGAGTCCACGTCGAGTCCCGAGCCCCCGGCGTGGTGTGTCTGGGCCGCGGGTGGAAGACGTTCGCCCGGATCCACAGCTTGACGGAGGGGTTCACCCTCCACTTTAAGCTGGTGGGGGAGGACCTCCTCTCCGTCAAGGCCTTCTGGGGCTCCGGCATCCGGGCCCGGTGCTGCGAAGATAGCTCCTCCGACAGCGAAGGCTCCTCCTCGAGCGAGAGTGACGAGGAGGGGAGCGACAGCGACGACGAGGGGAGCAGCCGCCGGGATGACGGGTCCGACTAGGCGTCGGTCGCAGCTCCGTGTGGCACCGGCGGCCCCATCGTCCGCGCCGGGCTCCGTGAACTCCCCGGGGTCGTCTCCTTGGGCGGCTGGCGCAGGGGGGCTGCTGAGGAGGACAGAGGGCGGACGTCGAAGGCCGCGAAGTCGGAGTACGGGCCGACTTCGACAGCTGGCTGACGCTCCGGTGCCTCGTGTTCCAGATGCGCCCCAGACGCCGTCATCACCCTTGCTCTCGGTGACGACCACCGGGGTCTTCTATTCGGCCCGGCAAGCTCCTCTTGCCGGGGGCTTGATCTCCTCGGGCGGCCGGAGTGGCGAGGCTGGGGAAGAGGAAGAGGCTGGCGGCAAGGCCGCTGCCTTATCTTCCAGCTCTGCCTCCGGCGCCTCCGTCTTCTTCAGCCTCCGGAGACCCCCGGGCGGAGCCCTCGGATCTTCTTTTGGTGCCTTCTGCCACCCGTAGCTCGCCTAGGTGCCCCTTTCGCCCTCTTCGCCTACTTGTCCTACCTCCTGAGGAGAGAGACAAGAAAGGGATTACGGGCACCTTATCTCTTTTCAGCTTGTAAGCCTTCGGGCCTTAGTTGCGTTTAAGCCTTGTAATCCCTTCTTTCATGTTTTTCATTCTCTCTGAACTGTACCTGAGTGGAATGTTTTTAATGAAAAGGGGATGTTTGCCGGATCATTTGTCTCGCGGGTGGAAACCGCGGTAAGGAACGAATCCTTTACATCGTTAAGATAGACAGTTCCTCGCCCGGCAACAGGCCCAGCCGCTCCCCCGCACTGCTCGACCTTTCTCACGCCCTTGGCGGAGGCGGGGAGCAGGCGGGTTCCGGCCCCTCGCTTCCCTCCCCCTTGCTGCCGCGGCTGCTATCGAAGCGGGCCCCAGGAACGCGCTCTGGGGCTTGCCGCTAAGAGAGCACGGTAGCTTTTCAGGAGGAAAGGAGGCTTTCAAATTCCACAGTCCATAAGAGAATGCATGATGAGGGATGCAAAAACTTATCTGAGGTTGCAGCCCCCGGCGACTCTGGC
Organism: Aegilops umbellulata; assembly: GCA_032464435.1. Taxonomy (NCBI): domain Eukaryota; kingdom Viridiplantae; phylum Streptophyta; class Magnoliopsida; order Poales; family Poaceae; genus Aegilops; species Aegilops umbellulata. The sequence continues at coordinate 499,146,203 of CP136057.1, forward strand.
TCGCCGGGGCGTAGGTGTTGGCTCGTCCTTCTCCTCTTCCTTGTCCTTGAGCGGCCCGGCAAGGACATTCAATTCCTGCGAGCCAAAGGGAAAGGACGGGAAAAAGACGCGGACTCGACCTCTAAGTTAGGGGTTAGCGACAGTTAGGAACTGACAACCCTAACCAAGGACGAGACTCTGACTCAGCATGCATGCTAAAATCTAGGGCGCCAGCGCTTCTTTATCTTCGGCCAGGGGCTTCGCCTGGCTTTGTACGAGGGGTTACATGCAACATCGGCAAGGCCTGCACAAACCGGTGGTTGCCGGAGCGGATCACGGCAACCGCGCCTTATGGGCGAAACTTGCGAAGATGCTCTTTGTTCCCAGGAGTTGCTCACTGGTAGGCCCTCTTCGGTCTTGAGGCGGACAGCGCCGGGCCTCGCGACTCGTCTCACCCGATAAGGGCCTTCCTGCTTCGGCGTCGACTTGTTATAATTCTTGGCCGACTGAACGTGCCTAAGAACAAGGTCGCCTAACAGGGCAACTTTATCTGATGCCAGGGGCTTCGCCTGGCTTTGTACAAGGGGTTACATGCAGCAGCGGCAAGGCCTGTACAAACCGATGGTTGCCGGAGCGGATCACGGCAACCGCGCCTTATGGGCGAAACTTGCGAAGATGCTCTATGTTCCCAGGAGTTGCTCACTGGTAGGCCCTCTTCGGTCTTGAGGCGGACAGCGCCGGGCCTCGCGACTCGTCTCACCCGATAAGGGCCTTCCTGCTTCGGCGTCGACTTGTTATAATTCTTGGCCGACTGAACGTGCCTAAGAACAAGGTCGCCTAACAGGGCAACTTTATCTGGTGCCAGGGGCTTCGCCTGGCTTTGTACAAGGGGTTACATGCAACAGCGGCAAGGCCTGTACAAACCGATGGTTGCCGGAGCAGGTCACGGCAACCGCGCCTTATGGGTGAAACTTGCGAAGATGCTCTATGTTCCAGGAGTTGCTCACTGGTACGCCTTCTTCGGTCTCGAGGCGGACAGCGCCAGGCCTCGTGACTTGTCTCACCCGATAAGGTCCTTCCCACTTTGGCGTCAACTTGTTGGAACCCTTGGCCGACTGAGTGCGCCGAAGAACAAGGTCGCCCTCTTCGAGACTCCTGGCCTTGACCTTGCGGCTATGGTAGCGGCGCAAGGCTTGCTGGTATCGAGCAGCTCGTACCGCGGCCTGGAGACGTCCTTCCTCAAGGAGCAGCGCGTCATCTTGGCGCAGCTGCTCTTGCTCGAGCTCGTCATAAGCGAGCACCCGAGGAGATCCGTATACGAGTTCCGTGGGGATAACTGCTTCCGCTCCATAGACTAGAGCAAAGGGTGTCTGTCCGGTGGCTCGACTCGGTGTCGTTCTGATTGACCAAAGAGCCGCCGGCAGCTCCTCAATCCAATTTCTTCCGCACTTGCGCAGTCTGTCGAAGGTCCTGGTCTTGAGTCCGCGCAGCACTTCAGCGTTGGCCCTTTCTGCTTGACCGTTGCTCCTGGGGTGAGCAACCGAAGCGAAACAGACCTTGGCGCCGAGATCCCGGGCGTATTGCATGAAGGCGCGACTTGTGAATTGTGTCCCGTTGTCGGTGATGATCCTGTTGGGGATTCCGAAACGGCAGACGATCGACCAGAAGAACTTGACTGCTGACTGCGCGGTCACCTTCCTCACTGGCTCCACTTCTGGCCACTTCGTGAACTTGTCGATTGCAACGTACAAGTACTCGAAGCCCCCGGCGGCTCGGGGAAAAGGGCCGAGGATATCGAGCCCCCAGACCGAGAAGGGCCAGGATAAAGGGATTGTTTGGAGAGCTTGAGCTGGCTGATGAATCTGTTTTGCATGCAACTGGCACGCTTCACACTTGGTTACTAGTGCAGTTGCATCTTGGAGGGCTTCTTGCCAGAAGAACCCTTGCCGGAAGGCTTTCCCGACAAGTGCTCTTGCGCCAATGTGATGGCCGCATATGCCTCCGTGTATCTCTGCCAACAGCTTCTGTCCGTCTTCCCTGGAGATGCACTTCAATCTGACACCGTTGAGTCTCCTTCTGTACAGCTCGTTGTCCACGAACTGGTACATACTTGACTGCCTGGTGATCTTCTCTATCCCTTCTGGGTCGTCGGGAAGTTCTCCAGTTTGCAGAAAACGGACGATCTGCTGCGCCCATGCCGGAGCCCGGGGCTCGACGGCAAGGACTAAAGGCATGAAGGCCGCTGCGGGGACCCCGGCTTCTACGGCAAGAACCTCTGGTTCCGCCGGAGCCGGTGATCCCCCGACAAGCTTGCCGGGGCAAAGCTTGTCGGGAACCCCCGCTTCAACTGGACAGATCCTTGGATCCGCAGGAGCGGACTGTTCCTCAGCGTTCAGACTGCTGATCTGCTTGCCGGAGCAAGGCTTATCGGGGACACCTGCTTCGACTGGACGGATCCTGGGATCCGCAGGAGCGGGCTGTCCCCCGGCGTTCTGGTTGTTGATCTTGGGGACCTTGGCGGCGGTCTCAGGAAGGTTTGCCTGCAAGTGGTCGCCGGAGACCAACTTCCTTTTCTTGGACTGCCCAACTGATGGTGTAACGGATGGTTGAGTCAGCTTGAGTAAGAAGGTCCCTGGTTCCACAGGTAACTTCAACGAAGCACACTTCGAAAGGCCGTCTGCTATCTCATTCTGAGCTCTCGGGACGTGCTCCATTTGCAGCCCTTCAAAGTGTTCTTCCAGCTTCCTCACTTCATCTACATAAGCTTCCATCAGAGGGCTCTGGTAGCTCTTGTTGACTTGCCAGACCACCAGTTGAGAATCTCCCCGCACAATCAGCTTTCTGATCCCAAGTTCGGCCGCAATCCTGAGGCTGGCGAGCAAGCCTTCATACTCAGCAGTATTGTTGGTTGCTTGCTCTCTTGGGAAGTGCATCTGGATAACATACTTGAGGTGCCCTCCGGTGGGCGCGATGAGTACCACGCCAGCACCGGCGCCTTGCAGCGAGAAGGCACCATCGAAGTACATTACCCACTCGCTTGTTGCTTCTTGTACGGGCGCGCTTGTTTCTTGGGCTTCTCCATCTGGCGTCGGGGTCCACTCAGCTATGAATTCTGCCAAAGCTCGGCTCTGTATGGTTGAAGTACTTTCAAACTTGAGTCCAAAGCTCGACAGCTCCAGTGCCCATTCGACGATCCTGCCTGTTGCCTCGGGATTGTGCAATATCCTCTTCAGCGGAAAGCGAGTGACTACTGTTATCTCATGTGCTTGGAAGTAATGGCGCAGCTTTCTCGAGGCCATGAGGAGGCCGAAAAGCAACTTCTGCACCCCAGAGTATCTTGATCTAGCCCCCTGCAAGAGGGAACTCACAAAATACACCGGGCGCTGCACCATCTTCTTCCGCGCTCCATCCTGTTCCTGCGCAGGGTTGTCCTTGTCGGGGCCAGAGCTTGCCGGAGCAGCCCCCCGCTTGTCGCCGGATTCGCTTGTAGGTGGTATAGACTCCTCGTCGGCCTCCCTCTCCGCCACTAACGCAGCACTAACCACCTGGTTGGTTGCCGCTAGGTATAGCAACAACTTCTCCTGTGGTCTAGGTGCGACAAGTATTGGAGTGGAGGATAGGTACCTTTTCAAATCTTGCAGTGTCGCCTCCGCTTCTGGAGTCCACTGCATGGGGCCTGCCTTCTTCAAGATTTTAAAGAAGGGCAGGGCGCGTTCTGCAGACCTTGAAATGAACCGACTGAGGGCGGCCACACAACCTGCAAGCTTTCTGACGTCCTTGACGCGCTCTGGGGCTTCGATCTGCTCGATGGCTTTGATCTTGTCGGGATTAGCTTCAATCCCCCTCTGTGACACAAAGAACCCGAGAAGCTTGCCGGAGGGGACTCCGAAAACACACTTCTCGGGGTTCAGCTTGAGCTGTATCTTGCGCAGGTTCTGAAATGTCTCTTCCAGATCTTGGACCAGGGTTTCCTTGCTCCTGCTCTTCACCACGATGTCATCCATGTAGGCCTCCACGTTCCTATGGATCTGTGGCTCGAAAGCAGTGTGCACTACCCTTGCAAACGTTGATCCCGCATTCTTCAGTCCAAACGGCATGCGTATGAAGCAATAGGTGCCGCACGGAGTGATAAATGCGGTCTTCTCTTCATCCTCTTTGGCCATAAAGACTTGGTGGTAGCCTGAATATGCATCAAGAAAAGAGAGTAGCTCACATCCGGCAGTGGAGTCAATAATCTGGTCAATGCGCGGCAAGGGAAATGGATCCTTGGGACATGCTTTATTCACATCGGTGAAGTCTATGCACAGTCTCCACTTCCCATTGGCTTTGCGCACGACGACCGGATTGGCCAGCCACGTTGGATGGATCACACCTCTCACTAGGCCTGCTGCCTCTAGCTTCTTGATCTCTTCGCTGATGAATTCTTGGCGCTCCACGGCTTGCTTTCTCACTTTCTGCTTGACGGGTCGCGCGTGAGGACAGACAGCGAGCTTGTGCTCAATCACCCTCCTGGGAACACCGGGGATGTCGGACGGTTGCCATGCAAACACGTCGACATTCGCCCGCAGGAAGGCAACGAGCGCGCTTTCCTATTTGCTGTCAAGCGTGGCACTGATGGTGAAGGTACCGCCAGTGCCGTCCTCCTTGGCGGACACCTTCTTGGTTGCCGGAGGAGCGGTCATTCCCTTATTGTACTTGCCGGTGGAGCTCGATGGAACGTCCTCGACGGCGGCGCAGCACTCCGAAGAGGTGCGGTTGCCGGAGTGGGCCCCAGAGCACTTACCGGACTTGGTCCTTGTCTTCTTCCCCCCGGGGGCTTCAGCGGCAAGTGTGTCCTTCTCTGCCGCGGCTGCTACATCCCGGTAGATCTTGTCGGCGCAGATAAGCGCGTCCTTTTTGTCGCCATGGACAGTGATGACGCTTATCGGCCCCGGCATCTTGAGTACGTTGTAGGCGTGGTGGGAAGCTGCCATGAACTTGGCGAGAGCGGGACAGCCGAGGATCCCATTGTATGGTAACGGGATATCAGCGACGTCGAACGTGATGCGCTCAGTCCTGAAGTTGAGCTCGCCGCCGAAGGTCACAGGCAGAGTAATCTTCCCCTTGGGCTTGCTCCTCCCCGGGTTGATTCCTTGGAAAGAACCGGTCTCTTCGAGCTCGCCGTCTGGGATCTGGAGTTTCTTGATCACAGCGGAGGAGATCAAGTTCAGCCCGGCCCCGCCGTCTACCAACATTTTGGTGACCTTGAGGTTGCGGATGGTGGGTGAGACCAGCATCGGCAAGCACCCGACCGCGGTTGTGCGGTCGGGGTGATCCTCAAGATCGAAAATGATGGGCGTGCTGGACCATTTGAGGAGCCTGCGCGACTCCACGGGCGGCTCTGCTGCGTTCACCTCTTGCACCCACTGCTTAAGCTGGCGGTGGGAGGTGTGCAGGGAGGCGCCGCCGTCAACGCATAGGACCTCCGTGGCCTTCTGGAACTCCTGCTCGCTGTTATCTTCGTCTTCCATGTCTTCGTCGTCGTTTTCTTCATCCTCGTCGCGGCCCCGGGGAGGCCGATCGCCTTGCCGCTGCTTGGCCTTGCCGCGGCGTCCTCCCCGGCCGATGGGCGGCCGCTTCTTGCTTGGTTCGCCACCTCCACCCTGGGCCTTCCCCTTGTCGCGCCTCTCGTACTCAGCCTTCTGCTGCACGACGAGGTACTCGACGCTTTTGCAGTTGGAGAGATCGTGGCCCTTGGTGCGGTGGATCTTGCAGTATTGCTTGTCGGAGCTATCCTGCTTGTCGGCTGCCGCCACGGGGGCAGGCTCCTTGCCGGAGCCGCCAGCCTGCGTTTGCTTGGCGGGAGCCTCCTTGCCGGACTCCTCGACGGCAAGCACCTCTTTCCTGTTCTTCCTCCTATTATTCCGCCGCTGGCTTCTCTTCGCCGGGGCGGTGTCGTCACTGTCGCTTTCTCCTGCGCCAGCATCCTCCCCGGGGAGTTTCCTCCCCTCCTCCGCGCGCGCGCACTTGTCAGCCAGGGCATATAGCTCGCTGACGTCCCGGATCTTGGTCATGGCCATCTCTTCACGCATGCGGCGGTTACGCACGTTCTGGTGGAACGCGCTGATAACCGCGGCAGGGTGAACGTCGGGGATGTTGCGATGCACGCGGCTGAAGCGCTGGATGTACTTGCGCAGGGATTCTCCTTCCTTCTGGGCTAGGATGTGGAGGTCGCTATCCTGGCCATGAGGTTTGTGGCCGCCTGTGAAGGCGCCAACAAACTGATGGCAAAGATCCGCCCAGGAAGAAATGGAGCCTTCCGGCAAGTGCATAAGCCACGAACGAACGTTCGGCTTAAGCACGAGCGGGAAGTAGTTCGCCAATATCCTCTCGTCGCGCCCCCCGGCAGCTTGCACAGCGATCGTGTAGATGCTGAGAAACTCCGAGGGGTGCGTCCCGCCGTCGTACTTCTCCGGTACGTCGGGCTTGAAGTTCTTCGTGCTGGGCCACCGGACGCGCCGCAGCTCACGGGTGAACGCAGGGCAACCTGCCGCGTACGGTAAGTCACCTGGTTCACCGGGCGCGTGCGCGTCGACAGCGTTCCCAGCCCGCTGGTCTGATTGCCGCCGAGTTTCTCGGCGGCGCTCAATCCTTGTTCGAGCGTCTTCTTGCTGCCGCTCGTCGAGGACTCGGCGCTGGTCCCGGCGAGTCCGCGGGTCTGACGACGCTGTAGAGCCGTCGTCGGCGTTGCTCCAGCGGGGCGGCGTCTTCTGCTTCTGCGCCGGGGAGTGCATGGCGGTCGCACCCCCGGCGGTCTCGTCGCCATCGGCCTTCGTCTTCTCGACCTGCCGTGGCCGTGAGGTCGCCGGCTGCTGCGGCGTGTCGTTGTTGGCGAAGGCGATCAGGCTCTGGATGGTGGCCCTCCAGCCTTCGGCCCTGTCAGCCGCTGGAGGGTAGTCGAGGAGCAGTTGCGCTCTCGCGAGCTCTTCTGCCGGAGTGGAGGGGAGCGGGGGCGAGTGGCGCGAGGAGCGGGATACGCTAGGACTCCTAACAATGTTAGAAAGAGCGGGGTCCCTCCCCGGCGCCTTCGCCTTGCCCGTGTCAGGACGGGGGCCCGGGGCGTCCCGTGAACCTCCAGTTTGCCCTTGGTCCAGCAAGCGGATGCCACCTCCTGTGGCATGGCGCTGCTGGGTCGTCGTTTGTCGGGACGGACGCGACGCGTCCTCGGAGGCCGAGGCTCGGTCGTCCGCCCTGTTCTTGGATCTGGTGGCGCCACGAGTGTTCTCGCCGGTGGCCACCCCTCCGACGGCGTCTCCCCCGCCCACCGTTGGCTCCGGTAGCGGTGGAAGAGACGCGGACGGGCCCGCGACCTCCGAAGCCTTCTTCTTCGGGGCCATGGTGTTGATGAAGCTAGCGAATTCGGAGAAGCTGACGAAGAGCGCGCTCGCGCGAACGCCGGATCTGATCCGCGCAACCTCGACGCACCCCCTACCTGGCGCGCCAAAGATGTCGGGGTGGACGGCGTCCCCCGCGAGCACCTATGGGGCCGGAGCCCCTTTCGTTGTCCGGTGAGGGGGGCGGAGGGAGCACGGAGAGCAGATCGAGGCGAGCACACGGGCGGTTTACCCAGGTTCGGGCCGCGATGGACGCGTAAAACCCTACTCCTGCTTGGTTGTATTGAACTGGGGAGCTCGGGAGCTTGGAGAGCTAGCTACACCGAGCGTATGGCTGTCTGGGTTCTGAATCTCCGAACCCCCTCTACGTTGCACACGGGCCTCCTTTTATAGCGCAAAGGGGTCACCGACAGGTGTCAACGTAAGAGAAAGGGGTAAAAGTGTAAAAGGGGTGGAAGTTGTAACAGTGCGGGAACAGTGGCGCTACAGTGCGGCACAGTGTTATCATACCTACTTCTGACAGTAGGGGACAAGGGCATTAAATGCCCTTCACGGTCGCCTGGACAGCACCGAGGCGGACCGTTAGGTGCGCCACCGCTCGCCACGGTGGTGGCTGCATGCCACCGCATACCCCAGGCTGCGCGGTGCCCCGCCACGTGCCCTTGGGGGAAACCCCGGAGCGACGCGTGGGCGGGTGAGCTGGAGCGCAGTCCTGAGGTGGCGATTTGCCGCGGCAAGTGGCTTGCCGCGGGGGTCGTCTTCCTGTGCCTGATAGCTTGCCGGCTATCAGGCCTTGCCGGGGCGCATGGCGCGCCATGGCGGGCTTCTCTTGTGGTGCCTGGGTTCGGCCTTCCCGACAAGCTCCTCTTGTCGGGGTCTCGATCTTCTGTCTCGTATACTTTGTTCTTGGATGGTATTACATGGGCTTAGTCGTCCCGGCAAGCTCCTCTTGCCGGGGTCTTGTCTTCTTGGCCCGGCAAGCTCCTCTTGCCGGGGGCCTTGTCTTGAATGCTTGGTCTTCTCTTGGCGCTTCCTGGGCGGGCCTCGCCGCAGGGTGCTACAACTGCCCGTGCACAAGTCTGGGGTACTAAGGTACCCCTACTTTAGTACACCGACAGACCGAGATCCCTATCGGTGAAACCGAATTGCTAGGGTTTGTGGCAGTGGCTATGACATGTGAAACTCGGTGGCGCCGGATAGAAAGAATTGGTGGGGCCGAGTTTGACTTTTGGTTTAGGTCATATGTGGATGTGGGAAGATAGGTGAGGGTTTTTGGAGCATATCACTAAGCACATGAAGCAAGAGGCTCATTAAGCAACACCTCATCCCTCATTGATAGTATTGTCTTTTCCTATAGACTCAATGTGATCTTGGATCACTAAAATAGAAAATGTAGAGTCTTGATCTTGAAGCTTGAGCCAATCCTTTGTCCTTAGCATCTTGAAGGGGTTCCACATCCTCTAGTCCACGCCACTCCATTGTTGAACTTAACTGAAACATACTAGGTAGAAGTGTTAGTCCAACAAGAGATATGTTGACATTAATTACCAAAACCACCGAGGGAGCACTTGTGCTTTCAGCATATAATATTTTGATGAGGGCTCACAATCACAAAAGATTTCTAGGATAGTATATTTATATGTGAATGTTCTCTTCCCTTATTAATTCTTTCATGAGTTGCATCATTGACTAATGATATGTTTGTCAATCTCTAATAAAATTTTCTACTTATACTTTTCCTTATGTGGTGCCATCACCTACCATAGGATTAGTATATAATCTTATTAATTTATTTATTTCCTTTTATTTATTTATTTATTTCCTTTCTCTTTTTCTATCTTTATTTATTTTCTTTTATTTGCAACATGAAAGTAAAGAAAGCAAAAAATCACACTAAACTTTATTATATAACTTGCACACGGTTACAAGGATAAATCACTAAGCAAACTCTCAAAGAAGAAAGGATCAAATTAAAACTTTACTCATCTAATGCAACAGATCGAACTAAAACAAGTAAAAGTAATAAGATAGTGGGATGATACGATACCGGGGCACCTCCCCCAAGCTTGGCGGAAGCCAAGGGGAGTGCCCATACCCGATTCTCAGTTCTCTTTTGGTGGTGAAGAAGATGACGGTGATGAAGGAGAGATCTTGTCCTCGGATTTCCATGGTAGTGGTCCACCATCATAAGAGGAGGAGTGAGTCTCACGGGTCTTGAACTAGCAGCCAAACTCATACCTTTGAACCTCGCCTCATATTCAAAGACTTGGTTTTGGAGGTCATAGATCTGGCTTTAGAGGAGGTTGATTTGCTCGTTGAGGGTGAAGACAATGTCCTTCATGGGCTTGCTATCCACCTTGAGATCATGGGAAAGGTCCGTGATCATGAGGTGATTGGCATTGAGCCCACGCTCCACCATCCGCTTGCACCGGAAGACTTCCTGCTCCATGGCTTCAAGCCTGGCCTCCATGGTTCCCGTGCCCTTGGGACCTTGCTCATCGCGGATGTACAGCACCCCCTCATGCATCTGGATGGTTTGAGGGTGCTGCACCACCTCCCGCACATAAGGGTTGATGACATTCTTGAAAAACTTGTCCTTGGAGGGAGCTGAAGAGGCCATGGTAAATGGGATCTGACAGAAAACAACAAGAAAAGAGAACAGAGGATTTCTTCGCGATACGGTGATCAACAGGTTGGGAAGTATATATATATATTTTTTTTTATCTTGCATGACAAGCATACGGAAGAAAAACGGAGTCCAGATGGTGTCCCAGGTGGGCACAACCCACCTGGGCGCGCGAGGCAAGCCTGGCGTGCCCTGGTGTCTTGTGCCCACCAGGGGACGCTTCCTGGAAGTTTCTTTATTTCCTAGATTCTTAAATATTCCAAAACTGATAAAAAATATTTTTGCGGATATTTTGGAGACCGTTTACTTACCGTATCACGTACCTCCTTATTTTCACGATTCTGGAGTGTTCTAGAAGGACTCTTTTATGTGTTCTTCTGGTGTCAAAGTTTGGATAATATTACTTTCCACGTTAATGGGTGTACCTGAGATATAATGCTTTATTCGTTGCCCATTGACAACCTTCGGGTTAGCACCTTCGGGATTATTTATTTTGATGGCTCTAGACCGATAAACCTCCTCGATGACATATGGGCCTTCCCCTTCTGAGAGGAGTTTTCCTGCAAAGAATCTGAAATGAGAGTTGTACAAAAGATTCTCCGACTTTAAACTCACACTTTCGGATTCTTTTGTCATGCCATCTTTTAACCTTTTCTTTAAATAATTTTTCATTTTCATAAGCTTGGGTTCTCCACTCATCTAATGAGCTAATATCAAATAACCTCTTTTCACGAGCAGGTTTGAAATCATAGTTGAGCTCTTTGATGGCGCAATATGCTTTATGTTCTAACTCAAGAGGCAAATGACAAGCTTTTCCATAAACCATTTTATATGGAGACATACTCATAGGATTTTTATATGTTGTTCTATAAGCCCAAAGTGCATCATCTAATTTCTTAGACCAATTCTTCCTGGACCTATTGACAGTCTTTTGCAAAATTAATTTTATTTCTCTATTGCTAAGTTCAATTTGACCACTAGACTGAGGATGATAGGGTGATGCAATTCTATGGTTAACATCATACTTGGCAAGCATCTTACAGAAAGCACCATGAATAAAGTGTGAACCACCATCAGTCATTAAATATCCAGGGACTCCAAACCATGGGAAAACAACTTCCTTAAGCATTTTAATAGAGGTGTTGTGATCAGCACTACTAGTTGGAATAGCTTCTACCCATTTAGTAACATAATCAACAGCAACCAAAATATGTGTATACCCATTAGAGGAAGGAAAAGGTACCATGTAATCAAATCCCCAAACATCAAATGGTTCAACAGCAAGTGAATAATTCATAGGCATTTCTTGACGCTTACCGATATTACCTATTCTTTGACATTCATCACAAGATAAGATGAACTTACGGGCATTCTTGAAGAGAGTAGGCCAATAAAATCCAGACTGTAATACCTTGTGAGAAGTTCTATCTCCAGCATGATGCCCTCCATAAGCTTTGGAGTGACATTTCCGTAGGATTTGTCCCTGTTCATGCTCAGGTACACAACATCTAATAATACCATCTACTCCTTCTTTATAAAGATGTGGGTCATCCCAAAAGTAATGTCTTAAATCATAGAAGAATTTTTTTTCTTTTGTTGGTATGTAAAACTAGGTGGTAAATATTTAGCAACAATGTAATTAGCATAACCTGCATACCAAGGAGTACTATGAGAAACATTTATTTTAGCTAACTGCTCATCAGGAGAACTATCATCAATAGGTAGTAGGTCATCAAGCACATTTTCAAGCCTAGACAAATTATCAGCTACTGGGTTCTCAACTCCTTTTTTATCAATGATATGTAAATAAAATTCTTGTAACAAGAGAACCCGTCGAATATGTCTAGGTTTAGCATCTTTCTTTTCCATAAGATATTTAATAGAAGCAAGGTGTGTGAATAGTTACTTTGGAATCAACAATATAAGGTCTAAACTTATCACAAGCAAACACCCTTGCTAGGAATTCTTTTTTAGTAGTAGCATAACTTCGTTGAGCACTGTCTAGAGTTTTACTAGCATAATGAATTACATTAAGTTTCTTATCAACTCTTTGTCCTTGAACAACACCAACAGCATAATCACTAGCATCACACCTAATTTCAAAAGGCAAGTTCCAATCAGGTGGTTGAAAAATAGGTGCAGAAATTAAGGCTTTCTTGAGTGTTTCAAAGGCTTTTAAACAATCATCATAAAAAACAAAGGGAATATCCTTTCGCAAGAGACTAGTGAGAGGCCTAGAAATCTTAGAAAAGTCTTTGATAAATCTCCTATGGAAACCAGCATGACCTAGCAAACTACGAATACCTTTTATATCTTTAGGACATGGCATTTTCTCAATTGCATCAACCTTAACTTGGTCCACTTCAATACCTCTTTTAGAAAGTTTATGGCCCAAGACAATGCCTTCATTAACCATAAAGTGGCACTTCTCCCAATTCAAGACAAGATTTTTTTTGTTCACATCTCTGCAAAACTCGATCAAGGTTGCTTAAACAATCATCAAAAGACTTCCCATAAACATAAAAGTCATCCATGAAAACCTCAACAATCTTTTCACAAAAGTCAGAGAATATAGCAGTCATACATCTTTGAAAGGTAGTAGGTGCATTACATAAAACAAAAGGCATACGTCTATAAGCATAGGTTCCGAAAGGACAAGTAAAAGTGGTATTTTCTTGATCAGGTTGAGAAACAAGTATTTGTGAAAAAACAGAATATCCATCAAGGAAGCAAAAGTGTGTGTGCTTAGATATCTTTCAAGCATTTGGTCAATAAAAGGCAAAGGGTAATGATCTTTTCTAGTTGCTTTGTTTAATTTTCTAAAATCAATTACCATTCTGTAGCCTGTAACAATTCTTTGTGGAATAAGTTCATTCTTATCATTAGGAACAACAGTAATACCTCCTTTCTTATGGACACAATGAACAGGACTTACCCATCTACTATCAGTTATAGGATAGATTATACTTGCTTCCAGAAGCTTTAAGATTTACGTTCTTACCACTTCTTTCATCTTCGGATTTAACCGGCGTTGGTGATCAACAACGGGCTTAGCATCAGGTTCCATATTAATTTTGTGCTGACATAGAGTGGGACTAATGCCCTTCAAATCATCAAGAGTATATCCAATAGCATCTTGGTGCTTCCTTAGAACTTTCAATAATCTTTCTTCTTCATGTTCTGAAAGGTTAGCACTAATAATAACAGGATATATCTTCTTTTCATCAAGATAAGCATATTTCAAAGTGTCTGGCAATTGTTTTAATTCAAACACAGGATCACCTTTAGGTGGAGGAGGACTTCCTAGAGTTTCAATAGGAAAATTGTGTTTAAGTAGAGGACGTTGTTCAAAGAAAATTGTATCTATTTCACTTCTTTCATGCATATGTTAATCATTTTCATGGTCTAGCAAATATTGTTCTAAAGGATCAGTAGGTGGTACAGCGATAGAAGCAAGACCAATTAATTAATCCTCACTAGGCAATTATTTTTCATGAAGCTTTCTACTAAACTTGGAAAAATTAAACTCATGAGACTCATCACCAAAACTAACACCGACAGTTTGTTTCTCACAATCTATCTGAGCACTAGCGGTGTTCAAGACAGGTCTACCAAAGATAATGGGACAAAAGTCATCTTGTGGGGAACCAAGAACAAGAAGATCAATAGGGTATTTTATTTTCCCATACAAGACTTTAACATCTCTAGCAATCCCAATTGGTGATATAGTGTCTCTATTAGCAAGTTTAATAGTAACATCTATGTGTTCTATTTCTGCGGGTGCTATGTCATTCATAATTTCTTGATATAAGGTGTAAGGAATAGCACTCACACTAGCACCTATGTCACATAAACCATGATAACAGTGATCTCCTATTTTAATTGAGATGACAGGCATGCCAACAACAGGTCTATGTTTATCCTTTTTATCAGGTTTGGCAATTCCAGCAGCTTCTTCACAAAAGTAAATAGCATGCCCATCTCTATCTTCTTCTAAGAGATCTTTAACCATAGCAATGCTAGGTTCAACTTTACTTTGTTCATCAGGTTTAGGTGTTCTAATATAGCTTTTGTTATCCACAGTTGAAACTTTGGCATGTTCCTTTATCCTAACAGGGAAAGGTGGTTTCTCTATATAAGCAGAAGGAATGACTGGATCAACATTATAAAGTATAGTTTCTTCTTTAACTCGTACCGGATCTTTGATTTCTTCTTTAGTAGGTGGGTGATACTTAAACCACTTCTCTTTAGGGAGTTCAACATGAGTAGCAAATGATTCACAAAAGGAGGCTACTATCTCTGAGTCAAGTCCATATTTAGTGCTAAACTTTGAAAAGCATCGGTATCCATAAAAGATTTAACACAATCATACTTAAGCTTAATACCTGACTCTTTACCTTTGTTGAGATCCCAATCTTCAGAGTTGCATTTAATTCTTTCCAAAAGATCCCACCAGAATTCAATAGTCTTCTTCATAAAAGAACCAGCACAAGAAGTATCAAGCATGGTTTGATCATTACGAGAAAGCCGATCATAAAATTTCTGGATAATAATTTCTCTTGAGAGCTCATGATTGGGGCATGAATATAACCTTGACTTAAGCCTCCCCCAAGCTAGAGCGATACTTTCTCCTTCACGAGGCCAAAAATTATATATATATATATATATATATATATATATATATATATATATATATATAATTCCGGTCACGATGAACTAGATGCATAGGATAATTTTTTTGGTGGAACTCCAATTTCAAAGGATTCCAATTACATGATCCAATATCATCACATAGCCTATACCATGCCAATCCTTTTCCCTTCAAAGATAAAGGTAAAATCTTTTTCATCACCTCATTTCCGGGAAAACCTGCAAGCTTAAACAATCCACAAATTTGTTCCACATATATCAAGTGCATATCAGGATGTTCGGTTCCATCTCCTACATAAGGATTAGCTAGCAGTTGTTCTATCATACCCGAAGGAATTTCATATACAATATTTTCACTTGGTGCAGTAGGTTGAGGCGTAGCTAATTGTGGTTCCGGACGAGGTGAAGATACCCCGGACAAACCCCTCAAAGGATTGTTTTCTATAGTAACAAGTGACAATAAATTTCAGCACACTATATAAATGTTTCCTTACCAAATTCCAATTACCAAAGGCGCTTCACTCCCCGACAAAAGAGCCAGAAAATAGCCTTGATGACCCACAAGTATAGGGGATCAATTTTAGCTCTTTTCGATAAGTAAGAGTGTCGAACCCAACGAGGAGCAGAAGGAAATGACAAGTAGTTTTCAGTAAGGTAATGTCTGCAAGTGCTGAAATTGTAAGTAGCAAAGTAGTTTGATAGCAAGATAATTTGTAATGAGCAAGTAACGGTAGTAGTAACAAAAGTGCAGCAAGGTAGCCCAATCATTTTGAGGCAAGGGACAGGCCAAAACAATCTCTTATGATAATCAAAGTGTTCTTGAGGGTACACGGGAGTTTCATCTACTCACTTTCATCATGTTGGTTCAATTCGTGTTCGCTACTTTGATAATTTGATATGTGGGTGGACCGGTGCTTAGGTGTTGTTCTTACTTGAAAAAACCTCCTACTTATGATTAACCCTCCCGCAAACATTCGCAGCTACGAGAAAACTATTAAGAATAAATTCTGACCATAGCATTAAACTTTTGGATCCAATCGGTCCCTTACGGAATAGCGCATAAACTGGGGTTTAAGCTTCTGTCACTCTCGCAACCCATCACTACTCCACAATTCATTCCCTTAGGCCCAAATATGGTGAAATTTCATGTAGTCGACGTTCACATGACACCACTAAGGGAATCACAACATACATACTATCAAAATATCGAACACATATCAAGTTCACATGATTACCTGCAACATGATTTCTCTCATGAACTCAAGAACGAACATAACTACTCACAAATGATAAACATGCTCATGATAAAAGGAGTATTAAATAGCATATTGGATCTGAACATATAATCATCCACCAAATAAACCATATAGTAATCAACTACAAGATGTAATCAACACTACTAGTCACCCACAAGCACCAATCTATAGTTCCGATAACAAGATTGAACACAAGAGATGAACTAGGGTTTGAGATGAGATGGTTATGTTGAAGATGTTGATGGAGATTGCCCTCCCCAAGATGGGAGAGTTGTTGGTGATGATGATGACGATGATTTCCCCCTCCGCGAGGGAAGTTCCCCTGGCGGAATCGCTCCGCTGGAGGGCAAAAGTGCTCCTGCCCAAGTTCCGCCTCGAGGCGGCAGCGCTCTGATCCAAAAGTCCTCTTTATTTTTCTAGGTCAAAATGACCTATATAGCAGAAGATGGATACCGGAGGTGGGCCTGGGTGAGCACAACCCACCAGGGCGCGCATGGGCTCCCTGGCGCGCCCAGGTGGGTTGTGCCAACCTGGTGGGCCCCCTCTGGTAGTTATTTGCTACAATAATTCTTATATATTCCATAAAAAATCCTCGTGAAGTTTCAGCTCATTTGGAGTTGTGCGGAATAGGTAGCCTGACGTAGCTTTTTCAGGTCCAGATTTTCAGCTGCCGGAATTCTCCCTCTTTGTGTATACCTTGCATATTATGAGAGAAAAGACATTAGAATTACTCCAAAAAGCATTATTTTGGATAAATACATTATAAATAATAATAAGAAAACATAATGCAAAATGGACGTATTAGCGCGCGAAGACCTGGTCCGAGGGACCTGGCAGGGTGGCGTACGCTAGGCGTGACCTCAGCATAGCCATCGTGCCCAGCCCCCTCGGGCGACTCTCCCGAAGGGAAAGCATTGCGGTGAGGCAAAACACTGAGCCTAGCGGCTGCCTGAGGTTATTGCGGACGTGAGGCCACCCTCAGTTGTTTTTCACCAGCGCGGAGCATGGCGCTTCCGCTCTTGCACGAGCATAGCCGCTCCTCGACCGTGTCGACTGCCAGCTTGGAGCATGGTGCTTCCACGGGTGCGTGGGTGGGGGCTCCATCTGAGTGGAACCCCCGAGGCGTGTACAGCCCCGCCCTGGCACGTGGCTTGCACGATAGGGCTAGAGGAGGTGTGTATGGGCACTCGTGAGCCAGCACGGGACTCACGAGGCCCTACCTCAAGGCGGGTTGCGCCTGATTTGATTCGGAACACTTGTGATAGTCCTGCGAGATGGTTAGGCAAACTGCGCCGAATGAATCTCCTGAGGTTATCACATGAGAAGGCCAAACACCAACAACCACAGGAGGTGACGTGAATGGGGCCGGCCCACCAGACAGAGCCCAGTCATTGGGTTTATTGACGCTGTAGGGACGGACCTGAGCACAGACGCCGTGCCCAGTCTTCTCATGCGAAAGTCCATAAGAAAGGCAACCGGCGCGCGGTTCCCGTGGTGACGAGGCACCGGGTCGCGCGCCCTAGCTCATCCGCCCGCGATTAGCTCATGCGAGAACAAGGCACCAAGGACCGTGGGAGGTGACGTGCACGGGAGCTGGCCCGCGAGCCAGAGCTCAGCCTCTTGGGTTTAGCGACGCTGCAGGGACGGACCCGAGCACAGACGTCGTGCCGCCCTTAATCATGCGGCGGTCGTGGGTGGGTTTCAAGGTCGTACAACGTTCATGAAAACAAAGTACCGGACAGGCATATGATAATCATAAAGCAACTCATGGAAGGAGGTAAGCCAGCTCTGATAGATACGGAAAATGATACATGCCACAGGGACGAATCCATGCGGCTTGGGGATGATGCAGCCTGAGGGGCACCCCCAACTGAGCAAATCAAAAGACGCAAGAAGGATACATGCCACAGGGACGGGCCCATGCGATAGGGAATAATGCAGCCCAAGGGGCGCCCCCAACTGAACAATCCAAAAGATATCACCTGGGACCGTTGCTGGAGAAGTGTTGGAGTAGCCGAAGACGCGTGCTAAAGAAGTCGCTCCTCATGAGCCGCCCAGGCCCTGAACCTCAGGAAGCTCCGAGGGCCCGGGGGGCTCGCGAGAATCCATCGCCATGTCCGACAGGATCGCCTGATGCCTGGCCTCCTGAGCCGCCAGGACGCTCAGTATGTGGCACTGATGCATGACAGCCCTGCTCAGCAAGTCGAAAGGCATGCAAACATAGCTGTGAGGGGGCCCTCGCACCGGCCAACGTGGGACGGCCAGAAAAGCTCCTGAGATGTGGCCCTATTGAGCCCTGGAATGTTGACCCAGGCACGCAGCTCACATTGTCCTCGCTGGGGCAGGGAGCCGCGCCGGGTGGTAGGCGTCGGTTGCCCCGTATGCCTCTTGCCTCCTGAAGCTCCTCAGTTGCGTTGGTGATGAACTCCTGAGCACCTGGCACCTTGTGCCTTGTTCCCTCCTGGCGGAAGCGCACGCTGAAGCATGCCTCCAAGTGGTGCCCGAGCGCCTCCCTCGTGACATTGGCTAGGTCAGAGGCCCTCCAGAGGAGAGCCCCTGAGCCCAGCCTCAGAGGGGCGCGGGGCGCGCCTTCCTATGCGAGAGAGGGAGGCGCCCCGTCCGTGGGCGCAGGTCCTAAGGTGGTGCCGCTGGACACCCCACTTTCCTGAGGTCCTTGGCAGAGCAGCTGCTTCTTCTTCTTGGGGGCAACCTCAGGAGGGTAGACAGCACCCTCATTGTCTGGGTCTTCAACTACTGCAGCCTGGTAGGCGCGCTCGAGAGAGCACACCGCATCCTTCTCTTCACAGGCAACCGTGATGATGCCGCAGCTTCCCGGCATCTTGACGACGTTGTAGCCATGATGATTCATCGCCATGAACTTGGCCAGGGTCGGGTACCCGAGGATGGCGTCGTACGCCAGGCGAATGTGGGTGACGTCGAAGTCGATGAGCTCAGTGCGGTAGTTATCGCGCTTGCCGAAGGTGACAGGGAGGCGGATCTGCCCTATCGGGGTGGTGGAGCCGTCGGTCACTCCTGAGAAGGGCTTGGTGGGCTGCAGTTGGTCGTAGAGCACCTGAAGGCGGTCAAACATCTCGACGGAGAGAACATTGAGCCCCACACCGCCATCTATGAGTGTCTTGGTGACGAGCACGTTGCTAATGACGGGCGAGCAGAGCATCAGGAGGGCGTCAGTTGTGGCTGCACACTTGAGCTGGTCGGAGGAGTCGAAGGTGATGGCGTACTTGGACCACCTGAGGGTGCGTGTTGCATCGAGCTTGGGGAGGGCCGCATTCACCTCAAGGGAAAACTGCTTGAAGATGCGATGAAAGGCAAGGGCCTGAGCGCCGCCCAAGATGCAGGCGATGGCACGGGGCTCCTGGAAGCCCCCAGCCCCCTCGTCCTGGTGGTGGTCGTCGTTCCTTCTTGGTGGTGGTGGGAGCGAAGGGAGACCAGTGTTTCCCTGAGGGCGGTCCTCACGTGGCTGGTCCCTCCAGCGGCCCTCACGAGGGTGGGCCTGCCAGTGATGTCTACTACGCAACCTTCTTCTTGTAGACGTTGTTGGGCCTCCAAGTGCAGAGGTTTGTAGGACAGTCATACGTCTCCAACGTATCTATAATTTTTTATTGCTCCATTCTATATTATCTACTGTTTTGGACTATATTGGGCTTTATTTTCCACTTTCATATTATTTTTGGGACTAACCTATTAACCGGAGGCCCAGCCCAGAATTGCTGTTTTTTGCCTATTTCAGTGTTTCGAAGAAACGGAATATCAAACGGAGTCCAAACGGAATGAAACCTTCGGGAACGTGATTTTCTCATTAGATATGATCCAGGAGACTTGGACCCTCCGTCAAGACAGCCATGAGGCGGTCACAAGGGTAGAGGGCGCCCCCCCCCAGGGCGCGCCCCCCTGCCTCGTGGGCCCCTTGAAGCTCCACCGACGTACTTCTTCCTCCTATATATACCTACGTACCCCCAAACGATCACATACGGAGCCAAAAACATAATTCCACTGCCGCAACCTTCGGTACCCACGAGATCCCATCTTGGGGCCTGTTCCGGAGCTCCGCCGGAGAGGGCCGTTATCACGGACGGCTTCTACATCATCATAGCCCCTCCGATGAAGTGTGAGTATTTTACCTCAGACCTTCGGGTCCATAGTTAGTAGCTAGATGGCTTCTTCTCTCTTTTTGGATCTCAATACAATGTTCTCCCCCTCTCTCGTGGAGATCTATTTGATGTAATCTTCTTTTTGCGGTGTGTTTGTTGAGACCGATGAATTGTGGGTTTATGATCAAGTCTATCTATGAAGAATATTTGAATCTTCTCTGAATTATTTTATGTATGATTGGTTATCTATGCAAGTCTCTTCGAATTATCAGTTTGGTTTGGCCTACTAGATTGGTTTTTCTTGCAATGGGAGAAGTGCTTAGCTTTGGGTTCAATCATGCGGTGTCCTTTCCCAGTGACAGAAGGGGCAGCAAGGCACGTATTGTATTGTATCCATCGAGGATAACAAGATGGGGTTTTTATCATATTGCATGAAACTATCCCTCTACATCATGTCATCTTGCTTAAGGCGTTACTCTGTTTTTAACTTAATACTCCAGATGCATGCTGGATAGCGGTCGATGAGTGGAGTAATAGTAGTAGATGCAGGCAGGAGTCGGTCTACTTGTCTCGGACGTGATGCCTATATACATGATCATACCTACATATTCTCATAACTATGCTCAATTCTGTCAATTGCTCAACAGTAATTTGTTCACCCACCGTAGAATACTTATGCTCTCGAGAGAATCCACTAGTGAAACCTACGGCCCCCGGGTCTATTGTCATCATATCAATCTCCATCACTTTATTATTGCTTTGCTTTTTTACTTTGCCTTTTATTTTACTTTGCATCTTTATATCAAAAATACCAAAAATATTATCTATCAGATCTCACTCTCGTAAGTGACCGTGAAGGGATTGAAAACCCCTAATCGCGTTGGTTGCGTTGAGCTATTTGTTTTGTGCAGGTACGAGGGACTTGCGTGTAGCCTCCTACTGGATTGATACCTTGGTTCTCAAAAACTGAGGGAAATACTTACGCTACTTTGCTGCATCATCCTCTCCTCTTCGGGGAAATCCAACGCACTGCTCAAGAGGTAGCAAGAAGAATTTCTGGTGCCGTTGCCGGGGAGTCTATGCAAAAGTCAACATACCAAGTACCTATCACAATTCCTTATCTCTCGCACTACATTATTTGCCATTTGCCTCTCATTTTCCTCTCCCCCCTCTTCAGCCTTGTCGTTTTATTCGCCCTCTCTTTTCCGTTCGCCTTTTTCTTGCTTGCCTGTCGTTATGTCTGAATTTGGGGAAATTATTGCCAATATGGACAATAATAATATCATGGAAAATTCGGATGCTCTTGCTGAAGAACCCCCTATCTTGCATACAAAAAAATTCGAGTTGGTAGTGGTAATATTATTGGAAAAGGAGTTATTCAAGATTTCTTTACTTGTGCCGGTGCTTTGCCTTCTATGGGCGGTTCTACTTGCAGATGCTATTGCCATGCTTATAGTTGAACTTGAAAGGCAATTTATGCACATGCATCCTTGCATACAAAGAATTTTCTTAGAATTCTCTAATATTGATCATTCTTCTGTTAAGCGTGCCGCCACTATCTTTTTGGCTCATGAGTTTAGATTTATAATAAAAGAGGCCAAAGAAATCTTTGCGCATTATAGGGTTGATGCTAGTCATCCTCCCATTGAAGCTATCCTTTTTAATCAAGAAGACATGATGCGTTTACAATCCTTAGATCAAATCGCTTATAATGAAAATCTTAGGAAAAAGGTTCCTGTCGACGTTCTAGTTGATAAAATCTCCGAGCTTAATGATGATTTTGCTATTCAAAATAATGGACTAGGTTTTCCTCTTGAACGGAGGCTTGTAGCTTTTTGCCAAAAGAATGCTCTTAATGATGAATTGGTTGTGCAATACAAAGGGCCTAGGGAGGATCCCATACCTCCCGAGATTGATCTTGGGGACTTTTGTCCCATTAAATTTAGCCCTTTTGATTATTTTTGTTTACGTCAAAGAAAGCTTGCTGCTGAACGTAGAGAATATGAGCGAAGTTTTCATGATTTGCCATACCACTATGACGGCAATACCTAGATCTATCCTTACTTTTATGCCTAACTAGGGGCGTTAAACGATAGTGCTTGTTGAGAGGCAACCCAATTTTATTTTTATTTTTTTTGTTTTTGCTTCTATTTAGGAATAAATAATCCATCTACCTTATTTTATGTGGTTTTATGTTTTAATTAGTGTTTGTGTCAAGTTAAACCTATAGGATCTTCTTGGATGATAGTTATTTGATCTTGCTGTAATTTCCAGAAACTTTTTGTTCACGAAAACAATTGTTTAAAATCACCAGAACGTGATAAAATACTTATTCCATTTGCTGCTGATCAATAAACAAATTGTCTAGGTCTTCCTATTTTGGTAGATTTTTTGGAGTTCCAGAAGTTTGCGTTAGTTACACATTACTACAGACTGTTCTGTTTTTGACAGATTCTGTTTTTCGTGTGTTGTTTGCTTATTTTGATGAATCTATGGCAAGTAAAATAGTTTATAATCCATAGAGAAGTTGGAATACAGCAGGTTTAACACCAATACAAATAAAGAATGAGTTCATTACAGTACCTTGAAGTGGTCTTTTGTTTTCTTTCGCTAACGGAGCTCACGAGATTCCTCTTGAGTTTTGTGTTGTGAAGTTTTCAAGTTTTGGGTGAAATCTTTTGATGGATTATGGAACAAGGAGTGGCAATAGCCTAAGCTTGGGTATGCCCATGGCACCACCAGGATAATCCAAGGACACCAAAAAGTCAGAGCTTGGGGATGCCCCGGAAGGCATCCCCTCTTTCGTCTACTTCCATCGGTAATTTTACTTGGAGCTATATTTTTTGTTCACCACATGATATGTGTTTTGCTTGGAGCGTCTTGTATTATTTGTGTCTTTGTTTGTTAGTGTGCCACAATCATCCTTGCTGTACACACCTTTTGAGAGGGCCATACATAAATTGGAATTTGATAGAATACTCTATGTGCTTCACTTATATCTTTTGAGCTTTATAGTTTTGCTTTAGTGCCTCACTTATATCTTTTAGAGCACGGTGGTGGATTTGTTTTGTAGAAACTATTGATCTCTCATGCTTCACTTAGATTATTTTGAGAGTCTTAATTAGCATGGTAATTTGCTTAATAATAATAATATGCTTGGTATTCAAGATTTGTAAAACTTTCTTTTGAGTGCGTTGAATACTAAGAAAAGATTGATGCTTGATAATTGTTTTGAGATATGAATATGGTGATATTAGAGTCATGCTAGTTGAGTAGTTGTGAATTTGATAAATACTTGTGTTAAAGTTTGTGATTCCCGTAGCATGCACGTATGGTGAACCGTTATGTGATGAAGTGGGAGCATGATTTATTTATTGATTGTCTTCCTTATGAGTGGCGGTCAGGGACGAGCGATGGTATTTTCCTACCAATCTATCCCCATAGGAGCATGCGCATAATACTTTTCTTTGATAACTTCTAGATTTTTGCAATAAGTATATGAGTTCTTTATGACTAATGTTGAGTCCATGGATTATACGCACTTTACCCATCCTTCCACCATTGCTAGCCTCTCGAATACCGCGCACGTTTCGCCGGTATCATACACCCACCATATACCTTCCTCAAAATAGCCACCATACCTACCTATCATGGCATTTCCATAGCCATTCTGAGATATATTGCCATGCAACTTTCCATTGTTCCGTTTATTATGACATGCTCCATCATTGTCATATTGCTAGCATGATCATGTAGTGGACATCGTATTTGTGGCAAAGCCACCATTCATAATTCTTTCATACATGTCACTCTTGGTTCATTGCATATCCCGGTACACCGCCGTAGGCATTCATATAGAGTCATATTTTGTTCTAAGTATCGAGTTGTAATTGTAGAGTTGTAAGAAAAATAAAAAGTGTGATGATCATCATTTTTAGAGCATTGTCCCAAGTAAGGAAAGGATGATGGAGACTATGATTCCCACACAAGTCGGGATGAGACTCCGGACGAAAAAAAGGAGGCCATAAAAATAAGGGAATGCCCAAATAAAAAAAGAGAGAAAAAGAGAGAAGGGACAATGTTACTATCCTTTTACCACACTTGTTCTTCAAAGTAGCACCATGATCTTCATGATAGAGAGTCTCTCATTTTGTCACTTTCATATACTAGTGGAAATTTTTCATTATAGAACTTGGCTTGTATATTCCAATGATGGACTTCCTCAAAATGCCCTAGGTCTTCGTGAGCATGCGAGTTGGATGCACACCCACTTAGTTTCTTTTGTTGAGCTTTCGTATACTTATAGCTGTAGTGCATCTGTTGCATGGCAAACCCTACTCACTCACATTGATATCTATTGATGAGCATCTCCATAGCCCGTTGATACGCCTAGTTGATGTGAGACTATCTTCCCCTCTTTTTGTCTTCTCCACAACCACCATTCTATTCCACATATAGTGCTATATCCATGGATCACGCTCATGTATTGCGTGAAGATCGATTTTTTTTTGAAAATGTCAAAAGTATGAAACAATTTCTTGGCTTGTCATCGGGGTTGTGCATGATTTAAATACTTTGTGTGGTGAAGATAGAGCATAGCCAGACTATATGATTTTGTAGGGATAACTTTCTTTGGCCATGTTATTTTGAGAAGACATAATTGCTTTGTTAGTATGCTTGAAGTATTATTATTTTTATGTCAACATGAACTTTTGTCTTGAATCTTTCGGATCTGAATATTCATACCACAATTAAGAAGATTTACATTGAAATTACGCCAGGTAGCACTCCGCATCAAAAATTCTCTTTTTATCATTTACCTACTCGAGGACGAGCAGAAATTAAGCTTGGCAATGCGTGATACGTCTCCAACGTATCTATAATTATTGATTGCTCCATGCTATATTATCTACTGTTTTGGACTATATTGGGCTTTATTTTCCACTTTTATATTACTTTTGGGACTAACCTATTAACCGGAGGCCCAGCCCAGAATTGTTGTTTTTTGCCTATTTCAGTGTTTCGAAGAAACGGAATATCAAACGAGTCCAAACGGAATGAAACATGGCCAAAGAAAATAACATAAAAGTTGGATACGTATCAAGCATCCCCAAGCTTAATTCCTGCTCGTCCTCGAGTAGGTAAATGATAAAAAAGATAATTTTTTATGTGGAATGCTAGTTGGCATTGATATGAATATTCAGATCCGAAAGATTCAAGATAAAAGTTCATATTGACATAAAAATAATAGTACTTCAAGCATACTAACTAAGAAATTATGTCTTCTCAAAATAACATGGCAAAGAAAGTTCAACCCTACAAAATAATATAGTTTAGTCATGCTCCATTTTCGTCACACAAGAACGCTCTCATCATGCACAACCCCGATGACAAGCCAAGCAATTGTTTCATACTTTAGTAATCTCAAACTTATAAACCTTCACGCAATACATGAGCGCGAGCCATG
Source organism: Aegilops umbellulata (assembly GCA_032464435.1). Classification (NCBI taxonomy): domain Eukaryota; kingdom Viridiplantae; phylum Streptophyta; class Magnoliopsida; order Poales; family Poaceae; genus Aegilops; species Aegilops umbellulata. Next base: position 499,171,666 of record CP136057.1, read on the forward strand.
GATATAGCACTATGGGTGGAATAGAATATGATGATGGCGGTTATGCGGAGAAGACAAAAAAAGAGAAGATCTCACATCAACGAGGCTAATCAATGGACTATGGAGATGCCCATCGATTGATGTTAATGCAAGGAGTAGGGATTGCCATGCAACGGATGCACTAGAGCTATAAATGTATGAAACCTCAACAAAAGAAACTAAGTGGGTGTGCATCCAACTTGCTTGCTCACGAAGACCTAGGGCATTTGAGGAAGCCCGTCGTTGGAATATACAAGCCAAGTTCTATAATGAAAAATTCCCACTAGTATATGAAACTGACAAAACAAGAGACTCTCTATCATGAAGATTATGGTGCTACTTTTAAGCACAAGTATGGTAAATGATAGTAACATTGTCCCTTCTCTCTTTTTCTCTCAGTTTTTTTGGGCCTTCTCTTTTTTTTATGGCCTTTCTTCTTCTTATTTTATTCCTCACTTGGGACAATGCTCTAGAAAATGATGATCATCACACTTTTATTTATTTACAACTCAATGATTACAACTCGATACTAGAACAAAGTATGACTCTATATGAATGCCTCTAGCGGTGTACCGGGATATGCAATGAATCAAGAGTGACATGTATGAAACAATTATGAACGGTGGATTTGCCACAAATACTATGTCAACTACATGATCATGCTAGCAATATGACAATGATGAATGTGTCATGAAGAACGGTATGGTGGAAAGTTGCATGGTAATATATCTCGGAATGTCTATGGAAATGCCATAATAGGTAGGTATGGTGGCTGTTTTGAGGAAGATATAAGGAGATTTATGTGTGAAAGAGTGTATCATATCACGGGGTTTGGATGCACCGGCGAAGTTTGCACCAACTCTCATTGTGAGAAAGGGCAATGCACGGTACCGAAGAGGCTAGCAATGATGGAAGGGTGAGAGTGTGTATAATCCATGGAGTCAACATTAGTCATAAAGAACTCATGTACTTATTGCAAAAATCTACAAGCCATCAAAAACCAAAGCACTACACGCATTCTCCTAGGGGGATAGATTGGTAGGAAAAGACCATCGCTCGTCCCCGACTGCCACTCATAAGAAGGACAATCAAATAACACCTCATGTTTCAAATTTGTTACATAATGTTTACCATACGTGCATGCTATGGGACTTGCAAACTTCAACACAAGCATTTCTCAAATTCACAAAAACTTAACTAGCACGACTTTAATATTATAACCTCCATATCTCAAAACAATTATCAAGCATCAAAGTTTTCTTAGTATTCAACACACTCATAAGAATTCTTACAAATCTTGTATGCTTAGCATATTAAGATTATTAAGAAATTACCATGCTATTTGAGACTCTCAAAATAATCTAAGTGAAGCATGAGAGTTCATTTATTTCTTCAAAATAAATCCACCATTATGCTCTAAAAGATATAAGTGAGGCACTAGAGCAAACAACAAACTACTCCGAAAGATATAAGTGAAGATCAATGAGTAGTCGAATAATTATGCAACTATGTGAAGATTCTCTAACATTTAAGAATTTCAGATCTTGATACTTTATTCAAACAGCAAGCAAAGCTAAATAAAATAAAATGACGCTCCAAGCAAAACACATATCATGTGGTGAATAAAAATATAGCTCCAAGTAAAGTTACCGATGAACGAAGAAGAAAGAGGGGATGCCTTCCGGGGCATCCCCAAGCTTAGACGCTTGGTTATCCTCGAATATTACCTTGGGGTGCCTTGGGCATCCCCAAGCTTAGGCTCTTGCCACTCCTTATTCCATAGTCCATCGAATCTTTACCCAAAACTTGAAAACTTCACAACACAAAACTTAACAGAAAACTCGTGAGCTCCGTTAGAGAAAGAAAACAAAACACCACTTCAAGGTACTGCAATGAAATCATTCTTTATTTATATTGGTGTTAAACCTACTGTACTCCAACTTCTCTATGGTTTATAAACTATTTTACTAGCCATAGATTCATCAAAATAAGCAAGCAACACAATGAAAACAGAATCTGTCAAAAACAGAATAGTCTGTAGTAATCTGTAACTAATGCAAACTTCTGGAACTCCAAAAATTCTAAAATAAACTAAATAGCACTCTCCAATAAAAAGAATCAGCTAAATAGCACTATCCAGTAAAAAGTTTAAGCTAATCTCGTGAGCGCTAAAGTTTCTGTTTTTTTACAGCATGATCATAAAGACTTCACCCAAGTCTTCCCAAAGGTTCTACTTGGCACAAACACTAATTAAAACATAAAACCACATCTAAACAGAAGCTACATGTATTATTTATTCCTAAACATAACCAAAAAGCAAGAAACTAAAATAAAATTGGGTTGCCTCCCAACAAGCGCTAACGTTTAACTCCCCTAGCTAGGCATGATGATTTCAATGATGCTCACATAAAAGATAAGAATTGAAACATAAGAGAGCATTATGAAGAATATGACTAGCACATTTAAGTCTAACTCACTTCCTATGCATAGGGATTTTGTGAGCAAACAACTTATGGGAACAATAATCAACTAGCATAGGAAGGCAAAACAAGCATAACTTCGAAACTTTAAGCACATCGAGAGGAAACTTGATATTATTGCAATATGTAGAAGCATATGATCCTCTCTCATAATAATTTTCAGTAGCATCATGAATGAATTCAACAATATAACCAGCACCTAAAGCATTCTTTTCATGATCTACTTGCATAGAAATTTTATTACTCTCCACATAAGCTTCTCATGAATAATAGTGGGAGCAAATTCAAAAAAATAGCTATCATGTGATTGAAAATTAAGATCAAGATGACAAGTTTCATGGTTATCATTATTCTTTATAGCATAGGTGTCATCACAATAATCATCATAGATAGGAGGCATGCTTTCATCATAGTAAATTTGCTCATCAAAGCTTGGGGGACAAAAAATATCATCTTCATCAAACATAGCTTCCCCAAGCTTGTGGCTTTGCATATCATTAGCATCATGGATATTCAAGGAATTCATACTAATAACATTGCAATCATGCTCATCATACAAAGATTTAGTGCCAAACATTTTAATGCATTCTTCTTCTAACACTAGTGCTAGTGCAGGGCAGAGCAACGCGAGCACCTTGACGTAGGACGCGTGTACGGTGTCATGCAGGCGCATCTTGAGAGAATGTAGGTATATCTCGTTGTCAGAACGTGGTTAGTAATTACTTAGCCAATTTTGCTAGGCTAGACAGCAGAACTGTGTTTTGGCTGGGCTCTGGTCCCCAAACGCACTTGAGCTTTGTAATGCTGATTGTAATGTGCCAAATCCGTGAGTAATACAACTTTCGCCCGTAAAAAAAGAAAAAGGAAATATTGCTATGTGAAACCGCCGCCGGATGTAAATCATCGCATCTTAGCACTAGGCACTCCAAGGGGATGCACCAAAACCCCTCCATCTGTTCATCACCAAATTATCCGCCAAAACCGGCCTATGAGCGACATCCCTTCCTTCCCATTTTCAAATGGGACACCAAATTTAAACATACGATCATCACAAAAGCACATAGGACTTACATAGTTCATCACATAAACATAGCACACACACTATTCATGACATAATTAAACATAAGCCAAAATAAGAATGACCTAATGACCTAATCCTAGAAGTTTTTTACAAATGGAAAATTTCCAGGACAGTTTGTCCGACTGTGGGCTAGCTGACTTGGGTTTCTTCGGGTACCCATACACATGGGATAACAAATGCGATGATGAGGAAAACATTCAGGTGTGGCTGGACCGAGCCACATGCAATAATGGCTTCCTTGGACTCTTCCCAGAGACAAATGTGGAGCATGTAATAACGGAGGAGTCGGACCATGCAGCTCTTATAATCCGAGCCCTGGAGATAGCTCCAGGCGGGATCAACAGGGGAGATCGGCCGTTTCGCTTTGAAGAGATGTGGCTCAAGCACGAAAGCTATGATGATATGGTGCAAACAGCGTGGGCGGACACAGGCAAGCTAGGAACGGATATTGTGGCGGTATGTGAGAAGCTCAAGGACATGTCTGGGGATATGCAAAGGTGGGGACGCCGTGTTTTTGGCTCCGTCAGAAGACAAATCTCGAGGCTGAAAGACCAGCTGAGAGACGCGAAGGAGAGGGCATTGGACACTGGTTCAACGGCCGAAGTACGGGAGTTAGAGGAGCAGCTACGAGTTATTTACGAGAGGGAAGAGATACTGTATAAGCAGCGATCCAGGGTTGGTTGGCTGAACGAAGGAGACCAAAATACCCAATACTTTCAGAATAGAGCATCACACAGGAAGCGGAAAATTATAGTTAGGGCTTTAAGGAGAGAAGATGGCACGAAGTGTACTGTTGACGAATATATGAGGGAGATGGCAGCTTCGTTTTACCAAAGTTTCTTCACTTCGGAGGGGTCAACTAATGCTGACCGGCTGCTGCAGCACTTTGAGAATATGATCTCTGAAGGCATGAATGACAAGCTCACGGCTGCAATCTCTGATATTGAAATACAGACAGCTCTATTTCAAATGGGTCCGACAAAAGCGCCTGGCCCAGATGGTCTTCCAGCTTTGTTTTATCAACGCCACTAGGCAATCTTACATGATGATGTGTGCACTGCCGTCCGAGATTTTCTTGCAGGGGTGGTGGCGCCAGCTTCTTTTAATGACATGGTAATTGTCATGATTCCGAAAGTTAGCTCACCGGAGCTGTTATCGCAATTTTGTCCCATTAGTCTATGTAATGTGCTATATAAAATTGCGTCCAAGGTTCTTGCGAATAGACTGAAGGGGATTCTGCCGGTTCTCATATCCGAAGAACAGAGTGCTTTTGTTCCAGGGAGGCTGATCACGGATAATGTTCTTGTTGCGTATGAATGTGTGCATGCTATCACGACTCGCAAGCGAAAGAACCCTCTATGTGCTGTCAAGTTAGATATGATGAAGGCGTACAACAGGGTGGAGTGGGTTTTCCTTGAGGAGATGTTGAGGAAGCTAGGGTTCGCGGATCGCTAGATAGCAATGATTATGAGGTGTGTCACCTCCACACGGTTTTCGGTAAGGTTGAACGGGGGTGTATCTCGTAGTTTCGTGCCATCAAGGGGGCTCAGACAAGGAGACCCGTTTTCGATGTCAAAACCGGCAGATCTCGGGTAGGGGGTCCCGAACTGTGCATCTAGGCGGATGGTAACAGGAGACAAGGGACACGAAGTTTACCCAGGTTCGGGCCCTCTCGATAGAGGTAAAACCCTACGTCCTGCTTGATTAATATTGATGATATGGGTAGTACAAGAGTAGATCTACCACGAGATCAAGGAGGCTAAACCCTAGAAGCAAGCCTATGGTATGATTGTTGCATGTTGTCCTACGGACTAAAACCCTCCGGTTTATATAGACACCGAAGAGGGTTAGGGTTACACAAAGTCGGTTACAATGATAGGAGATCTAAATATCCGCATCGCCAAGCTTGCCTTCCACACCAAGGAAAGTCCCATCCGGACACGGGACGAAGTCTTCAATCTTGTATCTTCATAGTCCAGGAGTCCGGCTGATGGTATAGTCCGGCCATTCGGACACCCCCTAATCCAGGACTCCCTTAGTAGCCCCCAAACCAGGCTTCAATGACGACGAGTCTGGCGCGTAGATTGTCTTCGGCATTGCAAGGCGGGTTCCCCCTCCAGATTTCGTGTACCTGTTGAATAATGTCCTGTTCTTTATAAATGCAGTGCTCCTTGGCTTCTACGCCCAATAATGGCCGCCTTCCACGTGTCAAACAATACGAAAAGTCTGGGTATTTTTACATTTACACCCCTAGCCGCGTAAATGAGCCGCCTATTTAAAGGAATGAGGATTTAGATCCAAACCACACCTTCTCCCCTCCGCGAGTAGTCATCAGAGCGCATCCAGCAAAGGTCCATTCCACCATGGCCAGCCGTCGCAACTCCTCCTCTCGCCCTCCCAGTCCTAAGCCCGAAGACTGGGAGAGGTGCTCCATCCCGCATAGCGAGCTAGTATCGCTTCAGACCAAGGGATTCCTCCCTCCGGCCTACATGGTCCCGGTTCGAGCCGGACTCGCCACCTATAATGGCGGAGAGCAAGCGGAGAGCGCCCCCACTCCCTCCAAAGGAGAGAGGGTATGCCTTGTCCCTTATCTAATAAGGGGACTCAGATATCCAATTCATCCGTTTCTCCGGGGGCTTCTGGAGTTCTATGGCCTCCAGCTGCACAACCTCACGCCTGCCTCTATATTGCATATCGCGGGCTTCATTGCCCTTTGCGAGCTGTTCTTGGGTGTTGAGGCTCATTTCGCGCTATGGAAGAGGCTGTTCTGCCTGGTGCCCCGTTCTCAAGAGGGGTTAATATATGAAGTGGGCGGAGCCTAAGTGTGGCGCATCGCCGGGACCGAATATCTATCCGGAACCCCGAAGAAGGCGTCCGAGGAATGGCCTTCGGAATGGTTCTATATAGAGGATGTCCCGCTGCCGGATCCTGTTCGGATCGGCCTCCCTGAGTTCAACAGTGCTCCCCCGAAGAAGCTCCTAAGCTGGCGCCCACGAAGCCCTTAGAGAGAAAGTGACAAGGACGTCCTTTACCTAATGGGCCGGATAAGATTGTTGGCTCATTCCGGACTAACCATGATTGGAGTCATGGCCGTATGCATCATGCGGGGGGTGCAGCCGCTTCAATATAGAAGTCACCCCATGTGGGTTCTCAACGGGGAGGACGACTCTACCCGTGAAGACCGTAAGGGGCCGGACTCGGCTGCCGCTCTGATAAAGATCTTGTCCACTTTGTACAAGGGAGAAGAGGAGGAATTTCTCCGCGTCAACCCTCGGGGCGGTTTTACCACGTATAATCCTCCGAACTGGGTAAGTGAACGCTTTCACTATTCCATCCGTTTTGTATTCCTACTATCAAATATATGGTCTGACGACTTCGATGCAGGAACTGCGCCAGGCTGTTAAAAAGATAAACAACCCCCCTCCAAAACGCGAGGATCCAGGACGGTCCCTCGACCCGGCCTCCCAAGAGGATCCGGACATATCTGTGGAGCTAATTGATGGGGTATTCCATCAATTAAGTAAGGACAACGCCTTGGTGGCCATTACGGCCGATTACCCAGGGCTAATCCCCGCCTCCCAGGTAACTGAGACCGAAATCCCAGTACTTTGAAAGGGGACCCATCCTCGCGTGTTTTCGATGACCGTATAACAACCGTGTTTTGTAGAGGAGGTCCTTGAGGCGGGAGGCCGAGCCTACGGCGGCCAGCCCACGAGGGGCTACGGGGCCCCGTGGGATAAAAAGAAGTGTAGTCCGGACCGAGGTGCCGGCGCAAAGGTATAGCGCGCCTTTTTATTCCCCGGTGTTATTACTTCAAGGCATATTAACACTCGTGCTCTGTTCAGGACAAAGAGACCTCGCCGGACTATATCCGGAGAGGCTGCCAATTGCGCCTCCACCAGCCAGGCTCCACGGCCCGGCCCGGAGGCGAAGGCGAACACGAGGCGCGTACCGGACGCTCCTTCGACAGAGGATGCGGACAGGCTGTCTGCCACCCATTCCGAGGTGGAGAGTGCCATGAACCACAGGCGTCGCCGGACTGTTCTTTGCGACGCTTGTTTCTCCCAAGAGGCGTCTGATGCCTTCAATTCGGGAGATGCGTATCTCCGTGCCGCTCAAAATGGTCTAGCCAAAGCCACGGAGCAATAGGTAAAAGACATACGGGTGAGAAAATTTAATGGTTATATACATCAGTAGCCCCCGAGACTTGAAACAGTTAGAATAACTGATTTAAGGATCGTGTAATACGCAGGTTCTTTTAGAGAAGAATACCCAACTGTCCCAGGAGCTAAAAGAGTGCAAAGCCCAACTTGAGGCCGCACTAGCCGCGACGGGGGAGCCCAAGGAGACCCCATCTGGTAATATATGCTTCAAAAAGATAAGTGTGAAGTGCGGCATATGTGCCGATCTGACAAATGAAATTGCAGGTGGCGCCGGACTAGATCTGGACAAGCAACAACTCCTACGCCGGCTAAAGGCTGGCGAGAGCGTGCTAACAAAGGTGACGCAAAAGAAGAATGATCTTTAGGATGCCAACACCAAGCTGGGTATTGAACTGAAAGATGTTCGTGCCCAGCTATCGGACTCCGTTAAGGAGAATCAGCGGCTTCGACGCGGCATATTTAGTAAGTGCTTGAACGAAATTTTGAAAAAAGGTTCGGCCAGGAAGTCGAGTAACAGAGTGATGTCTGTAGGTATGCTAACAGGTCGTCCTGCAGAGGAGATGCCCGGTTCTACGGGTGACCTTCTTCCCGAGCTCTCGCAACTGCACGAGCGAGTTCGGCAGGCGATGCAAGGCGTTGCCCAAGCCTTATGGCCATCCCTCTCCATGCCCGAGGGCCTTGGAGAGCTTGCAGAGAAGCTGAAGGGAGCACGGCGGCGCTTCCGATTGTGGAAGATATCGGCCTGCCATCAAGGCGCTAGGGAGGCCTGGGCCATGGTGAAGACGCGGTACACAAAGGCTGACCCAAACCACATGGCCGAGGTCGGACCTGTGGGGCCTGATGGAAAGGAGATCCCTGTAAGCTTAGTATACGGCCAAGTAGAATTGGCCGCAAAATATTCCCAGCAGGACTGTAAATTAGACAGCCTGATAGATGGTATTGAAGAGGAATACAATCAGTCAGAGTGACTATGTAATTTTAATTGACATGTGTAATGCCTTCTAGCCGGATTGTATTTCGTTTGTTGTTGCCGACCTTTTCGCTTCGACCTCGGGACCTGACGGTCCGGAGTGTGTCCGAATACCCTTGCGGTTATATAAGAACCGGGGTATGCATGGAGACCAGGCGTACGGGTCATTAGTGCTTTATCAGACAAGTGCCCAACTAGTTATGTTATATTACATGGTTAGTAAGAAACATCTTCCAGGGAGAATAGTTCCGTTAGGGGTTCCTTTCTCTGGGAGGCATGCCCTAAAGTGCATGTCCGGACTGCGAACGCAGAAAAAGCATCTGGGGGCACATAAATAAATAAGTAAAAAGGTCATCTTTAGTTCACCGACCGAATACTCCCTTAAGAACGCTAGCTTTCGGCTTCACCCAGTCTGAGGTACACATCCGGCTGACCCGGCAGTAACAATCGCAGAGGTGCTCCCTTTACCACCTAGCCAAACAATCGGGAACGTAGGGGTAAGCACAGGAGCCAGGCAACCCAGCTTGGCCAAAACTTAAGTCATATCGATGCATATAATGGTGAATAAAAGGTACATGCGGAAGTTTGACACATGTGTTGGGCATGGAGCCCGTATAAATAAGCTTCTGTTTAAAGAAGCCCCCAGGTTTAGTGAGCGCGGGTAGTGCGTCACTTGATGAGCCTTTACGGGCTATAAGAGAGAAAAGGGGGGAAGGAGAGAAATGTAAGACAGAAAATGTAAAAAATGGACAGAGGAAGGAGACGAACACAGAGTCCGGCGCTAGGCATAGAATCTTCGGAGACGGGCTGCGTTCCATGGGTTCGGCTCGAGTCGGTTATCCGATGCATCTCGCAGGCGGTACGCTCCACCAGTCAGGACCTGGTCGATTATGAAGGGACCTTCCCACTTGGGCTTCAGTTTGTCCTTTTTCTTGTCCGGCAGGCGTAGAACTAATTCACCAACATTGTAATTTTTGGCCCGTACTTCTCTGCTTTGATATCTTCGAGCCTGCTGTTGATAGAATGCGAAACGGGCTTTTGCCACGTCACGCTCCTCCTCCAAGGTGTCCAAAATGTCCTGCCGATCGAGTTTGGCTTCTCTTTCTTCGTACATGCGCACTCGAGGTGAGTCATGAATTATGTCGCAAGGCAAAACGGCCTCTGCGCCGTACACCATGAAGAATGGTGTGTATCCGGTGGTGCAATTCGGCGTGGTCCGCAGCCCCCAGAGTAAGGAGTCGAGCTCCTCTACCAAGTGCGTGTTGGATTCCTTGAGGGACCGCACTAATCTGGGTTTGATGCTGCTCATAATAAGACCATTTGCACGTTCGACCTGGCTTAGTTTGTGGGTGATAGACGGAGGCATAATCGAGCTTGAAGCCCATGTTTTTGCACCAGAGTTTTACCTCGTCGGTCGTAAAGTTTGTGCCGTTATCAGTGATGATGCTATGGGGGACGCCGTAACGGTGTATGACCCAGGATATGAAGTCTATCACTGGCCCGGATTCGACCGTCTTAACAGCCTTGGCTTCTATCCATTTGGTGAACTTATCCACCATGACCAGTAAGTATTTTTTCTTGTGGGTTCCACCTTTAAGGGGTCCCACCATGTCAAGCCCCCAGACCGCAAAGGGCCATGTTATGGGGATAGTTTGGAGGGCGGTGGGTGGCATATGGCTTTGGTTTGCAAAAAGCTGGCAACCGACGCATCGTTGGACTAAGTCCTGAGCGTCTGCCCGGGCCGTTGGCTAATAAAAGTCTGTACGGAAAGCCTTGCTTACAAGGGACCGAGCTGCAGCGTGATGACCACTGAGTCCGGCGTGAATTTCAGCCAGCAAGTTCCGCCCTTCCTCTTCGGAGAAGCACCTTTGAAGGACTCCGGTAGTGCTTTTCTTATAAAGTTCTCCCTCATGGACTTTATAGGCCTTACATCGCCGCACTATGCAGCGTGCCTCATTTCGGTCCTCTGGGAGCTCCTGCCTAGTAAGGTAGGCTAGGAATGGTTCTGTCCATGGGGCGATGATGGCCATTATTGCGTGGGCTGAAGTTGTAATTTCATTGGCAGAGCCTCCGATTATGTCAGATTGTTCAGTGTCGGACAGTGTGGTTGGATCCGAGCTGTTATTACCAGGTTCCCCTTCCCACACTACGGATGGCTTGAACCGCCTTTCCAAGAAGATGTTGGGGGGACTGCATCGCGTTTTGCACTGATGCGTGCCAGGACGTCTGCCGCCTGATTGTTTTCCCGGCCTATATGGTGAAATTCGAGCCCCTCGAACCGAGCTAACATTTTTAACACGGTGTTGCGGTAAGCTGCCATTTTTGGATCCTTGGCATCGAAGTATCCATTTATTTGGGATATCGCGACGTTCGAATCCCCGCGCACCTCTAGGCATTGAATGCCCATGGATACTGCCATCCGGAGACCATGTAAAAGGGCCTCATATTCGGCTGCATTGTTGGAGTCCGTGTACATAATCTGGAGTGAACTGTGTCTCCTGTGGGGGACGTCAAAACGATGCCAGCCCCCAGTCCGGCCAACATTTTGGAGCCGTCGAAATGCATGATCCAGTTTGAACATGTGTCGTACTCTTTAGGGAGTTCGGCCTCCGTCCATTCTGCGACGAAGTCGGCCAAAACTTGCGACTTGATAGCTCGCCGTGGCTTATAAGTTATGTCAAACGGGAGGAGCTCGATGGCCCATTTTGCAATCCGGCCCGTTGCATCGCGGTTGTTTATAATATCGTTGAGTGGTACTTCCGTTGCTACTGTTATCGAACACTCTTGAAAGTAGTGTCGTAGCTTCCGGGATGCCATGAATACCGCGTATGCAATCTTTTGATAATGCGGGTACCGTGATTTGCATGGAGTGAGGACAGTGGACACGTAGTAGACCGGCTTTTGAAGGGGGAATTTGTGTCCGTCCGTTTCTCGCTCGATGACAAGCACTGCGCTAACAACCTGGTGGGTTGCTGCAATGTACAATAGCATTGGTTTGCCGATATTTGGTGCGGCCAGGACTGGGTTTGTTGCCAATATGGCTTTTATTTCGTCGAGTCCGGCCGTGGCGGCATCCGTCCACTCGAAGTGTTCGGTGCGCCGAAGGAGGCAATAGAGGAGTAGTGCCTTTTCACCCAAGCGGGAGATGAAGCGGCTTAGAGCCGCCACACATCCGGTTAATTTTGTATTTGTTTGAGGTCCTTTGGGATATCCAATTGCGACAAAGCTCGGATCTTGGCTGGATTTGCTTCAATTCCTCTGCCGGATACGATGAAGCCCAAGAGCTTTCCGGCTGGAACGTCGAAAATGCATTTTTCCGGGTTGAGCTTGATGTCGTATGTTCGGAGGTTATCAAATGTAAGCCTCAAGTCGTCTACTAGAGATTCGACATGTCTTGTTTTTACGACCACATCATCCACGTATGCCTCCACTATTTTGCCGGTCTGGTTTGCCAGACATGTCTGAATCATGCGCTGATATGTTGCGCCGGTGTTTTTGAGCCCGAAGGGCATTGTGTTGAAGCAGAATGGGTCGTATGGTGTGATGAATGTCGTTGCGGCTTTGGTCTGACTCTGCCATCTTGATTTGATGGTAGTCGGAGTATGCGTCAAGGAAACACAACGAATAGTGTCCTGCAGTGGCGTCGATAATTTGATCGATGCGGGGGAGGGGGAAGGGATCCTTTGGGCAAGCCTCCACTGTTTTGCCGGTCTGGTTTGCCAGACATGTCTGAATCATGCGCTGATATGTTGCGCCGGCGTTTTTGAGCCCGAAGGGCATTGTGTTGAAGCAGAATGGGTCGTATGGTGTGATGAATGTCGTTGCGGCTTTGGTCTGACTCTGCCATCTTGATTTGATGGTAGTCGGAGTATGCGTCAAGGAAACACAACGAATAGTGTCCTGCAGTGGCGTCGATAATTTGATCGATGCGGGGGAGGGGGAAGGGATCCTTTGGGCAAGCCTTGTTAAGGTCTTTAAAATCAACGCACAGGCGCCAGGATTCGTCCTTCTTTGGTACCATCACCAAGTTTGCTAGCAAGTCCGGATGTTTTATATCTCTGATGAATCCGGCCTCCAATAGCTTGGCTAGCTCCTCTCCCATGGCCTGTCTCTTGGGTTCGGAGAAACACCGAAGGGCCTCCAATAGCTTGGTATTGATTACTTTGCTCCATCTGATTCTGAGTGCATCTTCCACAGTTTTTAGCTTCCGCTTCTGCTTTTTCAGGCTACGTGCGGTTGGAACGAGCCTTTTGTGGAGGTTCTTCTACTCCATGGCCTTATCTGGCATAAGGTCGTCCGGAATGTCGTTTTCGCCGGGGACGGGTTGTTCGGTTTCTTTATCCGAGTTGCCCTATTCGGGCGGTTGCTCTAAGGCATGCTCGTTGTCTGCCGGCTCGTCCTGCTCTATGGTTGGGTCTGTGTCGAGGCGGGGCTTGGGGCGGCGTTTATGCCGCCGCTTTGATTGCTTTTCGGGAGATCGATCCCTCGTTGCATCCCCGTGTTCCTCGTTGTCGCTTCCTTTAGGTGTATCCATCATGTACACATCATGAGATGAGGTGGCTGTCCAATGCCCTATAGGCGTTGGTTCATATGCATCTTCTGCATCGTCGTCCATACCGTCGATGTCTTCGGAGTCAAAATTGAGCACGTCGTTTAAATTATCGATGGTGGCTACCAAATGGGTGGTGGGTGGGTTTTGAATTTCTTCATCGTCTGCATCCCAACCTTGTTGACCATAGTCCGGCCAGGGCTCTCCTGATAAAGAGAGAGATTTTAGTGACTTCAGAATGTTGCCGAAGGGCGAGTGCTGAAAGATATCCGCGGCGGTGAACTCTGTGATTGGCACCCAATCAGATTCGATCGGCAGGCGCGCGGAGGGCTCGGAGTCCGGAGAGGAATCCGGACCCTCGGAGTCACAGGCCTTGCGGAGTGCGGGGCTGGTGTTCGGCTCGATCGCCTTTGAGATCGTAGCCCCCAAGGCGGCGTCCAACCACTCATCCTCGATTGGCGCAGTGGGCTCCGAACTAAGGGTCGGAACCGATGCGTGTGCGGCCTCCGTGGCACTGTTCGGCGGTAGAGCTAGATCATGCCCATCGAGACAGTGCAGCGCTCTCGGCTGTGGCTCGAATCCGTCGAAGATCGAGTCCCCGCGGATGTCAGACGTGTAGTTTAAACTTCCAAATCTGACCTGATGGCCAGGGGCGTAGCTTTTGATCTGCTCCAAATGGCCAAGTGAATTGGCCCGCAGTACAAAGCCGCCGAAGACGAAGATCTGTCCGGGGAGAAAAGTCTCACTCTGGACTGCATCGTTGTTGATGATCGAAGGAGCCATCGGGCCTAAGAGCGACGACACAGAGGAACTCTCAATGAAAGCACCAATGTCGGTGTCAAAACCGGCGGATCTCGGGTAGGGGGTCCCGAACTGTGCGTCTAGGCAGATGGTAACAGGAGACAAGGGACCCGAAGTTTTACCCAGGTTCGGGCCCTCTCGATAGAGGTAAAACCCTATGTCCTGCTTGATTAATATTGATGATATGGGTAGTACAAGAGTAGATCTAGCACGAGATCAAGGAGGCTAAACCCTATAAGCTAGCCTATGGTATGATTGTTGCATGTTGTCCTACGGACTAAAACCCTCCGGTTTATATAGACACCGAAGAGGGTTAGGGTTACACAAAGTCGGTTACAATGATAGGAGATCTAAATATCCGCATCGCCAAGCTTGCCTTCCACGCCAAGGAAAGTCCCATGCGGACACGGGACGAAGTCTTCAATCTTGTATCTTCATAGTCCAGGAGTTCGGCTGATGGTATAGTCCGGCCATCCGGACACCCCCTAATCCAGGACTCCCTCACCCGCTATCCCCATACCTTTTCTTGTTTTGCGTAGAGGGCTTTTCGGCGCTGTTGAAGAATGCTCAGAGGGAGAACAAGATCAAAGGGTGTCGTTTGGGAGCACTGGCCCCCACGTCACACACCTGCTGTTTGCGGATGATAGTATTGTTTTCTTGGAGGGTTCCCAAGCTTCGATGCACACTTTGAGAAGTATTCTGGCTGATTATGAGGTGGCATCGGGACAGAAGGTAAATATACAAAAATCATCTATATTTTTTGGTAAAGGTTGCAGACAGGAGGACAGGGAAGGACTCAAGCAAGCTATTGGCATTACCTCTGAAGCTTTAAGCGAACGTTACCTCGGATTACCAACGTTGGTTGGGAGATCAAAAGAGGGAACGTTTAAATATGTAAAGGAATGCTCAACAGGCAAGGTCTCTGGATGGAAGGGACAAGGATTGTCAAAGGCAGCAAGAGAAGTCCTAGTTAAATCAGTGCTTCAAGCTACTCCTACTTTCACTATGAGCTGTTTTCAACTCACAAAGAAGATGTGCGGGAACCTGAAATCAATCTCTTCAAAATTCTGGTGGGGTACAGCAAATGGTGAGAGGAAAGTACATTGGATTTCTTGGGATAAGATGTGCATGGAAAAGAGGGAGGGTGGCATGGGTTTCTGGTATCCGGAGGTGTTCAACCAAGCGTTGTTGGCTAAACAGGCGTGGAGGATCTTGCAGAACCCTACCTCTCTCTGCGCCCGAGTCCTTAAAGCACGGTATTTCTCTGAGGGATCTATTATGACAGCTACGTGCCCAAGTGGGGGATCATACACTTTTCGGAGTATTTTGCATGGACGGGATTTGTTGCGGGAAGGACTTGTCTGGAGGATAGGGGATGGCTCATCCATCAATGTACACCATGATAATTGGATTCCACGGCAGGGGAGTCTTAAGCCTTTGGGTCAAGTTTACGTACAGGGAATCACCAAAGTGGTTGACTTACTTACTACGGATGGTGCTCAATGGGATGAAGCAAAGGTTGATGAAATGTTCACAGCTGACGATGCATGTGATATAAAGCAGATTGTGGTGGGCGGCCCGGGCAGGAATGATTATCTTGCATGGAATTTCACAAAGAATGGACAATTCTGAAGGAAATATGCCCTAGAGGCAATAATAAAGTTATTATTTATTTCCTTATTTCATGATAAATGTTTATTATTCATGCTAGAATTGTATTAACCGGAAACATAATACATGTGTGAATACATAGACAAACATAGTGTCACTAGTATGCCTCTACTTGACTAGCTCGTTAATCAAAGATGGTTAAGTTTCCTAACCATAGACATGAGTTGTCATTTGATTAACGGGATCACATCATTAGGAGAATGATGTGATTGACTTGACCCATTCCGTTAGCTTAGCACTCGATTGATTAGTATGTTGCTATTGCTTTCTTCATGACTTATACACGTTCCTATGACTATGAGATTATGCAACTCCCGTTTACCGGAGGAACACTTTGTGTGCTACCAAACGTCACAACGTAACTGGGTGATTATAAAGATGCTCTACAGGTGTCTCCGAAGGTACTTGTTGAAGGAAATATGCCCTAGAGGCAATAATAAAGTTATTATTTATTTCCTTATATCATGATAAATGTTTATTATTCATGCTAGAATTGTATTAACTGGAAACATAATACATGTGTGAATACATAGACAAACAGAGTGTCACTAGTATGCCTCTACTTGACTAGCTCATTAATCAAAGATGGTTATGTTTCCTAGCCATGAACAAAGAGTTGTTATTTGATTAACGAGATCACATCATTAGTTGAATGATCTGATTGACATGACCCATTACATTAGCATAGCACCCGATCGTTTAGTATGTTGCTATTGCTTTTATCCATGACTTATACATGTTCCTTCAACTATGAGAATATGCAACTCCCATTTACCGTAGGGACACTTTGTGTGCTACCAAACGTCACAACGTAACTGGGTGATTATAAAGGTGCTCTACAAGTGTCTCCGAAGGTACATGTTGAGTTGGCATATTTCGAGATTAGGATTTGTCACTCCGATTGTCGGAGAGGTATCTCAGGGCCTTCTCGGTAATGCACATCACATAAGCCTTGCAAGCATTGCAACCAATGAGTTAGTTGCGAGATGATGTATTACGGAACGAGAAAAGAGACTTGCCGGTAACGAGATTGAACTAGGTATTGGATACCGACGGTCGAATCTCGGGCAAGTAACATACCGATGACAAAGGGAACAAACGTATGTTGTTATGCGGTCTGACCGATAAAAGATCTTCGTAGAATATGTAGGAGCCAATATGGGCATCCAGGTCCCGCTGTTGGTTATTGACCGGAAACGTGTCTCGGTCATGTCTACATTGTTCTCGAACCGTAGGGTCCGCACGCTTAAGGTTACGATGACAGTTATTATGAGTTTATGCATTTTGATGTACCGAAGGAGTTCGGAGTCCCGGATGTGATCACGGACATGACGAGGAGTCTCGAAATGGTCGAGACGTAAAGAATGATATATTGGAAGCCTATGTTTGGACATCGGATGCATTCCAGGTAAAAACAGGATTTTACCGGAATACCGGGAGGGTTACCGGAACCCCCCGGGAGCATAATGGGCCAACATGGGCCTTGGAGGAGAAGTGAGAGGGCAGCCCTAGGGGCTGCGCGCCTCCCCCCCTTCCCCTAGTCCTATTAGGACTAGGAGAGGTGGGCGCCCCCCTCTCTTTTTCTCTCTCCCCTTGGAGAATCCTAGTCCAACTAGGATTGGGGGGGGGGGGGAATCCTACTCCCAGAGGGAGTAGGACTCCTCCTGCGCCTCCCTCCTTTGGCCGGCCAGCCTCCCCCCCTTCATCCTTTATATACGGGGGCAGGGGACACCCCAAGACACACAATTTGATCTACGGATCGTTCCTTAGCCGTGTGCGGTGCCCCCTTCCACCAAATTCCACCTCGATTATATCGTTGCAGTGCTTAGGCGAAGCCCTGCGCCGGTAACACATCAAGATCGTCACCACGCCGTCGTGCTGACGGAACTCTTCCTCGACGCTTTGCTGGATCGGAGCCCGGGGATCGTCATCGAGCTGAACGTGTGCCAAGAACTCGGAGGTGCCGGAGTAACGGTGCTGTGATCGGTTGGATCGCGAGGAGAACGTACGACTACTTCCTCTACGTACGACTACTTCCTCTACGTTGTGTCAACGCTTCCGCTTCGGTCTATGAGGGTACGTAGACAAACACTCTCCCCTCTCGTTGCTATGCATCACCATGATCTTGCGTGTGCGTAGGAAAATTTTTGAAATTACTACGTTCCCCAACAGTGGCATCCGAGCCTAGGTTTTATGGTTTGATGTTATTTGCACGAGTAGAACACAAGTGAGTTGTGGACGATACAAGTCATACTGCCTACCAGCATGTCATACTTTGGTTCAGCGGTATTGTTGGACGAGACGATCCGGACCAACCTTACGCGTACGCTTACGCGAGACCGGTTCCCTCGACGTGCTTTGCACATAGATGGCTTGCGGAAGACTGTCTCTCCAACTTTAGTTGAACCGAGTGTGGCTACGCCCGGTCCTTGAGAAGGTTAAAACGGAGTCTATTTGACAAACTATCGTTGTGGTTTTGATGCGTA
Source organism: Aegilops umbellulata (assembly GCA_032464435.1). Taxonomy (NCBI): domain Eukaryota; kingdom Viridiplantae; phylum Streptophyta; class Magnoliopsida; order Poales; family Poaceae; genus Aegilops; species Aegilops umbellulata. Next base: position 499,189,885 of record CP136057.1, read on the forward strand.
GGTAAGATGAGTTCTTGCTTAAAGCCCGTAGCAGCCACGTAAAACTTGCAACAACGAAGTAGAGGACGTCTAACTTGTTTTTGCAGGGCATGTTGTGATGTGATATGGTCAAGACGTGATGCTAAATTTTATTGTATGAGATGATCATGTTTTGTAACCGAGTTATCGGCAACTGGCAGGAGCCATATGGTTGTCGCTTTATTGTATGCAATGCAATCGCGATGTAATGCTTTACTTTATTGCTAAACGGTAGTGATAGTCGTAGAAGCATAAGATTAGCGAGACGACAACGATGCTGCGATGAAAATCAAGGTGTCGCGCCGGTGACGATGGTGATCATGACGGTGCTTCGAAGATGGAGATCACAAGCACAAGATGATGATGGCCATATCATATCACTTATATTGATTGCATGTGATGTTTATCCTTTTATGCATCTTATCTTGCTTTGATTGACGGTAGCATTATAAGATGATCTCTCACTAAATTATCAAGAAGTGTTCTCCCTGAGTATGCACCGTTGCGAAAGTTCTTCGTGCTGAGACACCACGTGATGATCGGGTGTGATAGGCTCTACGTTCAAATACAACGGGTGCAAAACAGTTGCACACGCGGAATACTCAGGTTTAACTTGACGAGCCTAGCATATACAGATATGGCCTCGGAACACAGAGACCGAAAGGTCGAGCGTGAATCATATAGTAGATATGATCAACATAATGATGTTCACCATTGAAACTACTCCATCTCACGTGATGATCGGACATGGTTTAGTTAATTTGGATCACGTGATCACTTAGAGGATTAGAGAGATGTCTATCTAAGTGGGAGTTCTTAAGTAATATGATTAATTGAACTTTAATTTATCATGAACTTAGTACCTGAAAGTATCTTGCTTGTCTATGTTGTGTAGATAGATGGCTCGTGCTGTTGTTCCGTTGAATTTTAATGCGTTCCTTGAGAAAGCAAAGTTGAAAGATGATGGTAGCAATTACACGGACTGGGTCCGTAACTTGAGGATTATCCTCATTGCTGCACAGAAGAATTACGTCCTGGAAGCACCGCTAGGTGCCAGGCCTGGTGCAAGAGCTACGCCAGATGTTGTGAACGTCTGGCAAAGCAAAGCTGATGACTACTCTATAGTTCAGTGTGCCATGCTTTACGGCTTAGAACCGGGACTTCAACGACGTTTTGAACACCATGGAGCATATGAGATGTTCCAGGAGTTGAAGTTAATATTTCAAGCAAATGCCCGGATTGAGAGATATGAAGTCTCCAATAAGTTCTATAGCTGTAAAATGGAGGAGAATGGTTCTGTCAGTGAGCATATACTCAGAATGTCTGGGTATAACAATCACTTGATTCAACTGGGAGTTAATCTTCCGGATGATTGCGTCATTGACAGAATTCTCCAATCACTACCACCAAGCTATAAGAGCTTCGTGATGAACTATAATATGCAAGGGATGACCAAAACTATGCCTGAGCTCTTCGCGATGCTAAAAGCCGCGGAGGTAGAAATCAAAAAGGAGCATCAAGTGTTGATGGTTAACAAAACCACTAGTTTCAAGAAAAAGGGCAAAGGGAAGAAAAAGGGGAACTTCAAAAAGAACAGCAAGCAAGTTGCTACTCAAGAGAAGAAACCCAAGTCTGGACCTAAGCCTGAAACTGAGTGCTTCTATTGCAAGCAGACTGGTCACTGGAAGCGGAACTGCCCCAAGTATTTGGCGGATAAGAAGGATGGCAAGGTTAACAAAGGTATATATGATATACATGTTATTGATGTGTACCTTACTAATTCTCGCAGTAGCACCTGGGTATTTGATACTGGTTCTGTTGCTAATATTTGCAACTCAAAACAGGGGCTACGGATTAAGCGAAGATTGGCTAAGGACGAGGTGACGATGCGCGTGGGAAACGGTTCCAAAGTCGATGTGATCGCGGTCGGCACGCTACCTCTACATCTACCTTCGGGATTAATATTAGATCTAAATAATTGTTATTTAGTACCAGCGTTGAGCATGAACATTATATCTGGATCTTGTTTGATGCGAGACGGTTATTCATTTAAATCAGAGAATAATGGTTGTTCTATTTATATGAGTAATATCTTTTATGGTCATGCGCCATTAAAGAGTGGTTTGTTCTTACTTAATCTCGATAGTAGTAATACACATATTCATAATGTTGAAACCAAAAGATGCAGAGTTGATAATGATAGTGCAACTTATTTGTGGCACTGCCGTTTAGGTCATATCGGTGTAAAGCGCATGAAGAAACTCCATACTGATGGACTTTTGGAGTCACTTGATTATGAATCACTTGGCACTTGCGAACCGTGCCTTATGGGCAAGATGACTAAAACACCGTTCTCCGGTACTGTGGAGAGAGCAACAGATTTATTGGAAATCATACATACTGATGTATGTGGTCCAATGAATGTTGAGGCTCGTGGTGGATATCGTTATTTTCTCACCTTCACTGATGATTTAAGCAGATATGGGTATATCTACTTAATGAAACACAAGTCTGAAACATTTGAAAAGTTCAAAGAATTTCAGAGTGAAGTGGAAAATCATCGTAACAAGAAAATAAAGTTTCTACGATCTGATCGTGGAGGAGAATATTTGAGTTACGAGTTTGGTCTACATTTGAAACAATGTGGAATAGTTTCGCAACTCACGCCACCCGGAACACCACAACGTAATGGTGTGTCCGAACGTCATAATCATACTTTACTGGATATGGTGCGATCTATGATGTCTCTTACCGATTTACCGCTATCTTTTTGGGGTTATGCTCTAGAGACGGCCGCATTCACGTTAAATAGGGCACCATCAAAATACGTTGAGACAACGCCTTATGAACTGTGGTTTGGCAAGAAACCAAAGTTGTCGTTTCTTAAAGTTTGGGGCTGCGATGCTTATGTGAAAAAGCTTCAACCTGATAAGCTCGAACCCAAATCGGAAAAATGTGTCTTCATAGGATACCCAAAGGAGACTATTGGGTATACCTTCTATCACAGATCCAAAGGCAAAATTTTTGTTGCTAAAGTCGGAAACTTTCTAGAGAAGGAGTTTCTCTCGAAAGAAGTGAGTGGGAGGAAAGTAGAACTTGATGAGATAACAGTATCTGCTCCTTTATTGAGAAGTAGTACATCACAGAAATCTGTTTCTGTGACACCTACATCAAATAGGGAGGAAGCTAATGATAATGATCATGAAACTTCAGATCAATTTTCTACTGAACTTTGTAGATCAACCAGAGTAAGATCCGCACCAGAGTGGTACGGTAATCCTATTTTGGAAGTCATGTTACTAGACCATGATGAACCTACGAACTATGAAGAAGCGATGGTGAGCCCAGATTCCGCAAAGTGGCTTGAGGCCATGAAATCTGAGATGGGATCCATGTATGATAACAAAGTGTGGACTTTGGTTGACTTGCCCGATGATCGGCAAGCAATAGAAAATAAATGGATTTTTAAGAAGAAGACTGACGCTGATGGTAATATTACTGTCTATAAAGCTCGACTTGTTGCAAAAGGTTTTCGACAAGTTCAAGGGATTGACTACGATGAGACTTTCTCACCCGTAGCGATGCTTAAGTCTGTCCGAATCATGTTAGCAGTTGCCGCATTTTATGATTATGAAATTTGGCAAATGGATGTCAAAACTGCATTCCTGAATGGATTTCTGGAAGAAGAGTTGTATATGATGCAACCAGAAGGTTTTGTCGATCCAAAGGAGGCTAACAAAGTGTGCAAGCTCCAGCGATCCATTTATGGACTGGTGCAAGCCTCTCGGAGTTGGAATAAACGCTTTGATAGTGTGATCAAAGCTTTTGGTTTTATACAGACTTTCGGAGAAGCCTGTATTTACAAGAAAGTGAGTGGGAGCTCTGTAGCATTTCTGATATTATATGTGGATGACATATTACTGATCGGAAATAATATAGAATTTCTGGATAGCATAAAGGGATACTTGAATAAAAGTTTTTCAATGAAAGACCTCGGGGAAGCTGCTTACATATTGGGCATTAAGATCTATAGAGATAGATCAAGACGCCTAATAGGACTTTCACAAAGCACATACCTTGACAAAGTTTTGAAAAAGTTCAGAATGGATCAGGCAAAGAAAGGGTTCTTGCCTGTGGCACAAGGTGTGAAATTGAGTAAGACTCAATGCCCGACCACCGCAGAAGATAGAGAGAAAATGAAAAATGTTCCCTATGCTTCAGCCATAGGCTCTATCATGTATGCAATGCTGTGTACCAGACCAGATGTGTGCCTTGCTGTAAGTTTAGCAGGCAGGTACCAAAGTAATCCAGGAGTGGATCACTGGACAGCGGTCAAGAACATCCTTAAGTACTTGAGAAGGACTAAGGATATGTTTCTCATTTATGGAGGTGACAAAGAGCTCGTCGTAAACGGTTACGTCGATGCAAGCTTTGACACTGATCCGGACGATTCCAAATCGCAAACCGGATACGTATTTACATTAAACGGTGGAGCTGTCAGTTGGTGCAGTTCTAAACAAAGCGTCGTGGCGGGATCTACATGTGAAGCTGAGTACATAGCCGCTTCGGAAGCAGCTAATGAAGGAGTCTGGATGAAGGAGTTCATATCCGATCTAGGTGTTGTACCTAGCGTATCGGGTCCAATGAAAATCTTTTGTGACAATACTGGTGCAATTGCCTTGGCAAAGGAATCCAGATTTCACAAAAGAACCAAACACATCAAGAGACGCTTCAACTCCATCCGGGATTTGGTCCAGGTGGGAGACATAGAGATATGCAAGATACATACGGATCTGAATGTTGCAGACCCGTTGAGTAAGCCTCTTCCACGAGCAAAACATGATCAGCACCAAAACTCCATGGGTGTTAGAATCATTACTTTGTAATCTAGATTATTGACTCTAGTGCAAGTGGGAGACTGAAGGAAATATGCCCTAGAGGCAATAATAAAGTTATTATTTATTTCCTTATATCATGATAAATGTTTATTATTCATGCTAGAATTGTATTAACTGGAAACATAATACATGTGTGAATACATAGACAAACAGAGTGTCACTAGTATGCCTCTACTTGACTAGCTCATTAATCAAAGATGGTTATGTTTCCTAGCCATGAACAAAGAGTTGTTATTTGATTAACGAGATCACATCATTAGTTGAATGATCTGATTGACATGACCCATTACATTAGCATAGCACCCGATCGTTTAGTATGTTGCTATTGCTTTTATCCATGACTTATACATGTTCCTTCAACTATGAGAATATGCAACTCCCATTTACCGTAGGGACACTTTGTGTGCTACCAAACGTCACAACGTAACTGGGTGATTATAAAGGTGCTCTACAAGTGTCTCCGAAGGTACATGTTGAGTTGGCATATTTCGAGATTAGGATTTGTCACTCCGATTGTCGGAGAGGTATCTCAGGGCCTTCTCGGTAATGCACATCACATAAGCCTTGCAAGCATTGCAACCAATGAGTTAGTTGCGAGATGATGTATTACGGAACGAGAAAAGAGACTTGCCGGTAACGAGATTGAACTAGGTATTGGATACCGACGATCGAATCTCGGGCAAGTAACATACCGATGACAAAGGGAACAAACGTATGTTGTTATGCGGTCTGACCGATAAAAGATCTTCGTAGAATATGTAGGAGCCAATATGGGCATCCAGGTCCCGCTGTTGGTTATTGACCGGAAACGTGTCTCGGTCATGTCTACATTGTTCTCGAACCGTAGGGTCCGCACGCTTAAGGTTACGATGACAGTTATTATGAGTTTATGCATTTTGATGTACCGAAGGAGTTCGGAGTCCCGGATGTGATCACGGACATGACGAGGAGTCTCGAAATGGTCGAGACGTAAAGAATGATATATTGGAAGCCTATGTTTGGACATCGGATGCATTCCAGGTAAAAACAGGATTTTACCGGAATACCGGGAGGGTTACCGGAACCCCCCGGGAGCATAATGGGCCAACATGGGCCTTGGAGGAGAAGTGAGAGGGCAGCCCTAGGGGCTGCGCGCCTCCCCCCCTTCCCCTAGTCCTATTAGGACTAGGAGAGGTGGGCGCCCCCCTCTCTTTTTCTCTCTCCCCTTGGAGAATCCTAGTCCAACTAGGATTGGGGGGGGGGGAATCCTACTCCCAGAGGGAGTAGGACTCCTCCTGCGCCTCCCTCCTTTGGCCGGCCAGCCTCCCCCCCTTCATCCTTTATATACGGGGGCAGGGGACACCCCAAGACACACAAGTTGATCTACGGATCGTTCCTTAGCCGTGTGCGGTGCCCCCTTCCACCAAATTCCACCTCGATTATATCGTTGCAGTGCTTAGGCGAAGCCCTGCGCCGGTAACACATCAAGATCGTCACCACGCCGTCGTGCTGACGGAACTCTTCCTCGACGCTTTGCTGGATCGGAGCCCGGGGATCGTCATCGAGCTGAACGTGTGCCAAGAACTCGGAGGTGCCGGAGTAACGGTGCTATGATCGGTTGGATCGCGAGGAGAACGTACGACTACTTCCTCTACGTACGACTACTTCCTCTACGTTGTGTCAACGCTTCCGCTTCGGTCTACGAGGGTACGTAGACAAACACTCTCCCCTCTCGTTGCTATGCATCACCATGATCTTGCGTGTGCGTAGGAAAATTTTTGAAATTACTACGTTCCCCAACACTTGTTGGGTTGGCGTATTTCGAGATTAGGATTTGTCACTCTGATTGTCGGAGAGGTATCTCTGGGCCCACTCGGTAATGCACATCACTATAAGCCTTGCAAGCATTGCAACTAATGAGTTAGTTGCGGGATGATGTATTACAAAACGAGTAAAGAGACTTGTCGGTAATGAGATTGGACTAGGTATTGAGATACCGATGATCGAATCTCGGGCAAGTAACATACTGATGACAAAGGGAACAACGTATGTTGTTATGTGGTTTGACCGATAAAGATCTTCGTAGAATATGTGGGAGCCAATATGAGCATCCAGGTTCCGCTATTGGTTATTGACCGGAGACGTGTCTCGGTCATGTCTACATAGTTCTCGAACCCATAGGGTCCGCACGCTTAAAGTTTCGATGACAGTTATATTATGAGTTTATGAGTTTTGATGTACCGAAGGAGTTCGGAGTCTCGTATGAGATTGGGGACATGACGAGGAGTCTCGAAATGGTCGAGACGTAAAGATCGATATATTGGACGACTATATTCGGACATCGGAAATGTTCTGAGTGATTCGGGTATTTATCGGAGTACCGGAGAGTTACGGGAATTTGCCGGGGAGTATATGTGTAGCGACCCGACCTCAGATGGTCAAGTCTCCGTGCTCCGGTGTCATCCCTGGATCAGTAATGCTGACACCACACAGTACTTCGAAGGATTTATAGCAGAGTAACAATCACACCGTTATTACATCGATGTCTCAAAGAGAACTTATTACAATAAATATGGCTTAAGGCCATCTAATAACGATAACAGCGGAAGACTTGGAACATAAGTGAGTCCATCAACTCCAACGGCATCACTGAGTATAGAACCACGACCTAAAGCACCTTACTCATCGTCTGAAAAGTCTGCAACATGAAAGTTGCAGCCCGAAAACGGGTCAGCACATGGAATATGCTGGCAATGTAACACATAGAGAGTAATGAATGATAAGCCTATGCTACATGCATATATGGCTGGTGGAAAAGCTCTATGGTTACAGTTTTGCGTAAAGCCAATTTTTCCCTACTGCAAAGGAATAAATTTATTTAACTATCATGGTGGTTGTTAAACATTGAGAATGGTTGACAGCATCCTCAATCCCAACTAAAAGTAATCATCAATAACCCTACAATATTAATTTAGAAGTAACATGATGAGATTCACATGATATTCAAGTACTAGATACTCAAAACGTCCATAACCGGGGACACGGCTAATCATGATTAGTTTGTACACTCTGCAGAGGTTTGCGCACTTTTCCCCACAAGACTCGATCGCCTCCGTTGGTTTCTCGCACTGCATGATGTTTGAGAGACGGATGACCGAGACATAGTCTTTCAGAAGCGCTCACACCTTACGTTGTGATAGACCGTACCAACCTACATCCCCTACATCTGCTAGTCTACCACTGTAAGAGTTCGCACGACTTAGTCAGCTACGCCAGAGCCCATAATGGCTTGTGGCTGCACACGGAAGTTACTAGCATGAATGATCTTATGATCCCTTTGAGCCTGGGTGGCGGTCCAAAGAAAAAAACAGGCAAGTCCTGATAGAAACCAGGTGCCTCAATCCACCCAGATGTGTGTTTAAGTTTCCACCTTAAGTAAACCATTAAAATTAACAATACTCACATCTGTCATGGATATCACTCACCCAATCCATGTCTACTAGCATAGCATGGCAAAATAAGCAAACGTAGAAGTAACTCCCAAGGTTTCATAAGTAAAACAGGTAATAGGTACTACCTCAACTACTTCCCATCCCACAGTTTAATTAGATCCTAATCATGCAATGTGTGAGGATTGGTCTAATGCAATAAAAACTGGGCAATGAGAAGGTATGATCAAAGTGTTACTTGCCTTGCTGAGGATCCGCGAAACCTAGAGCTTCGAAATAACAGGCGGCGCACTCCGGGTGATCTATCGCAGACAAACAACAAGCATACAATGAGTACTCATCTAATGCACAGGTAAAACTCGAACAGAAGATCGAACCAGAAAGTTCAACTTAAGAACTCCGGTTGCAAAAGAATCAAATTCGAACAAAGCAACGGAAAACAAACGGCGGAAGAAACAACACGGTTCTAGCAATTTGAAACTAGGTCAAATTTTACCATAGCAAAACTTTGTTTAAGTTGATTAGTCAGAACGGCGGTTTCGAAACGAAACTCCAGGCGCTTGAATCACCTGATTCCGATAAACGAGCGAGAAGATAAACTAAAACAAAGATTGGATCTGAAATTGCGATCAGAAAAATCGCGGAATAAATCCGACGAAAAAGAAAACGACGAACGGTTAAACGAACGGACGTTCATTAACCAGGGCTAACTGGTGATCGCGTTCGTTAAGACGAACGGTCCGGCGAACGCTCGCTAAATAAATAAACCGAAAAAACGATCTAGGGTTTCAAAAAAAATACCGAAACATCGAAAAATAAACCGGAACGGTTTTATTAGAAAACCGAACCGGGCGAGGGGTGGGTGGCGCGGCGCAGCTACCTCGACGAGGCGAGGAGGCGGGGCTTGGCGCGGGGCGTCGGCGGCAGTGGGCGACGGCGGCGGCGGGCGACAGCGGCGGCGGCGCGGCGTGGCGGCGGCGGCGGGGCTGCGCTGCTGCTGCTGCTGCTGCTTGGGGCGGGGCGGGTGGCAGCTTGGGGTGAGGAGAGGGGGGGTGGGGGTATATAAAGGGGGGAGGAGACTTAGGAGAGGGGGCAAGAAAACGGGGTCCGAGTCGGACTCTGACTCGCGGCGGCGGGCGGCGGCAGGCGCGGCTACGGCGGCATGCGCGCGCGCGAGGGGCGGCTGGCGCGGGCCGGCTCGGCTGGCTGGGCCCTTTGCCCAGTCGGCGCTGCGGGGTTTTTTTTAACAATTTCGCGAGCAGAAAAACGAAGAAAAATAAAATCTAACAAGCTCCAAAATTTACAAAGTAAATTTTCCCCGACTCCTAAAAATGAGTCGAACAAAATGAACTTTTTCTTGGGGCCTAAATGCAATTTTTGAAAACACGCATTTTTCCCTAATTCAAATAAAATGCAAATAAACTTCGAAAAATACAAAATTTGATTTATTTATTAAATCTTCATTTTTCCTAAATTTGGGAAAGTCATATTATTCCCTCTCATATATTTGATATTGAAAAAAATAATTGAAGATAAAATAAATAAAATCAAATGATCCTCTTTTCAAAATTTGAGAAAACTCAGATATGAAAATAACGAAATCTCCAACTCTCTCCGAGGGTCCTTGAGTTGCGTGAAATTTCTAGGATCGACCAAAATGCAAGAAAATATGATGTGCATGATGATCTGATGTATAACATTCCAAATTGAAAATTTGGGATGTTACAAACCTACCCCCCTTAAGATGAATCTCGTCCTCGAGATTCGGGTTGGCTAGAAAATAGGTGAGGGTGGTCCTTGAGCAAATCTTCTTCTCTCACCCAGGTGGCTTCGTCCTCTGAGTGGTGATTCCACTGAACTTTGCAAAACTTGATAACCTTGCTGCAGGTAACTCTGCTGGCATACTCGAGAATCTTGATTGGCTTTTCTTCATATGTTAAGTCATCCTTCAACTGAATCGCTTCAAGCGGCACTGTGTCTCTTAGCGGTACCTCCGCCATCTCGGCGTGACATTTCTTCAGCTGAGAAACATGGAATACATCATGAACTCCTGACAGTCCCTCTGGCAATTCCAATTTATAAGCAACTTCTCCCATACGTTGCAAAATCTTTATACGGTCCAATGAAACGCGGTGCTAACTTTCCCTTAACTCCAAAGCGCTTAACTCCTCGAAGTGGGGATACTCGAAGATAAACTATGTCTCCTGTTTCGTAAACTGTCTCCTTACGTTTAGAATCTGCGTAGCTCTTCTGCCTGGACTGGGCTACCTTGAGCCTATCGCGAATCAACTTAACTTTCCGTTCAGACTCTTTAATCAAATCTGGTCCAAAGAACTGACGGTCTCCAACTTCGTCCCATGACAACGGTGTCCGGCACCTCCTTCCGTATAAAGCTTCGAAAGGTGTCATCTTCAAATTGGTTTGGTAACTGTTGTTGTAAGAAAACTCTGCATACGGCAAGTTATCGTCCCAACTAGATCCATAATCTAGTGCACAAGCTCTCAGCATATCTTCCAAAATCTGATTGACTCTCTCAGTCTCTCCATCCGTCTGTGGATGAAAAGTTGTGCTGAACTCTAGTCTTGTTCCCAAAGTTTCATGCAACTGATTCCAAAACTTTGAGGTGAATTGGGTTCCTCTATCTGATACGATACTCCTCGGAACTCCATGCAAACAAATGATCCTGGTCATGTATATCTTTGCCAACTTAGCACTGGTGTAAGTGGTCTTAACTGGGATGAAATGTGCTACCTTCGTCAAACGATCAACTACTACCCATATCGAGTCATAGCCTGCTTTCGTCCTGGGTAGTCCTGTGATAAAATCCATGCCTATCTTATCCCACTTCCATTCGGGTATCGGCAATGGTTGTAACAATCCGGCTGGCTTCTGATGTTCTGCCTTCACTCTTTGACACACATCACAAACTGCTACATATGCTGCAATATCCTTCTTCATTCCGGTCCACCAGAATGTCTCCTTCAAATCTAAATACATCTTGGTATTTCCTGGGTGAATCGAATAGGGTGAATCATGTGCCTCTTGCAGAATCAACTTCCTGATCTCCGGGTCATTGGGCACATAAACACGGTCCTCAAACCATAGGGTATCGTGCTCATCCTCACGAAATCCCTTTGCTTTTCCTTCGGTCATTTTCTTCTTTATATCTGCAATCCCCTTGTCAGATTTCTGGGCCTCTCTGATTTTATCCATCAAGGTAGATTGAATCTCCAATGCTGCTATATAGCCTCTCGGAACTATTTCCAAACATAGCTCACGAAGATCCTCGGCTAACTCCTTTGGTATTTCTCCCGTCATCAATGTATTGACATGGCTCTTACGGCTCAATGCGTCAGCTACAACATTAGCCTTTCCTGGATGGTAATGCAATCTCATATCATAATCCTTGATGAGCTCCAACCATCTCCTTTGTCTGAGGTTCAACTCCTTCTGCGTGAAAATATACTTCAAACTCTTGTGATCCGTGTACACCTCACAGTGATTTCCAATGAGGAAATGTCTCCATGTCTTCAATGCATGCACTACGGCTGCTAACTCCAAATCATGCGTAGCATAATTTAATTCATGAGGTCTCAGTTGTCGTGAAGCATACAAAACAACTCTTCCTTCCTGCATAAGCACTGCTCCAAGTCCTCGACGTGAAGCGTCGCAATACACCTCATAATCCTTGGTCTGATCTGGCAGAATCAACACTGGTGAGGAAACCAATCGTTTCTTCAACTCCTGAAAACTGGCCTCACATTCCTCAGTCCAATTGAACTTGGTATCCTTCTTCAACAATTTAGTCATAGGCTTTGCAATCCTTGAGAAATTCTCAATGAATCTCCGGTAGTATCCTGCGAGTCCAAGAAAACTCCGGATCTCTCCAACTGTCGTTGGTGCTTCCCATTCGGTTACAGTCTCGACCTTTGTGGGGTCAACTGCTGTCCCTTCTCCGGATATAACATGTCCAAGAAATCCAATTTCCTTTAACCAAAACTCACATTTGCTGAATTTGGCATATAACTGATGTTCTCTTAGCTTCTCCAAAACCAAACGCAAATGTTCCTTATGCTCTTCTTCATTCTTTGAGAAAATCAAAATGTCATCAATGAACACTACGACGAACTTATCCAAAAACTCCATAAATACTTTGTTCATCAGGTTCATGAAATAGGAAGGTGCGTTAGTCAGTCCAAATGACATAACGGTATACTCATACAATCCGTATCTCGTGGTAAAAGCTGTCTTGGGTATGTCCTGCTCTTGAATCTTCAACTGATGGTACCCTGATCGCAAATCAATCTTGGAAAACACTTTAGCTCCCTGCAAACGATCAAACAGATCATTTATCATTGGCAGTGGGTACTTGTTCTTGATGGTTACTGCATTCAATCCACGGTAATCGACAACCATCCTTAACGATCCATCCTTCTTCTCCACTAGAAGTACTGGTGATCCCCAAGGCGAAGAACTTGGGCGAATGTAACCTTTATCCAATAACTCCTTAATTTGCTTCTTAATTTCTACCAAATCTTGTGCTGGCATCCTGTATGGTCGCTTCGATATTGGGCCTGTACCTGGCAAAAGCTCAATCAAAAACTCAATGTCTCTATCCGGTGGCATGCCTGGCAACTCTTCTGGAAATACGTCAGGAAAATCCTTTACCACTAGTACTTCCTCCTATACAACTCCTGATAAGGAATTCAACTGTGTCCTGTTGGGCGCGTGTCGAGATACATACTTGATTCTTCTTCCTTCGGGCGTCGTGAGAAAAATTTTCTTACTGGCACATTCAATGTTCCCTTCATACTTTGACAACCAATCCATGCCTAATATCACATCCAATCCTTGAGATTCCAATACTATTAGGTCTGAGGGAAACACATAGTTACCAATCCTTAATGGTAACCGATCACACCATCGACTAGCCATGTACTCTGCTCCAGGCGAGGTTACTAACATAGGTGACCTAAGGGCTTGGGTTGGCAGGTTATACTTATCCACAAATTCCCTTGATATGTATGAATGTGATGCACCAGTATCAAAAAGAACAAGCGCAGTAAATGACTTAACCAAAAACTTACCAATTACTGCATCAGGCTGAGCTTCAACCTCCTCCACATTAACGTGGTTTACCTGCCCCCTATTGAAAGGGTTTGGCTTCTTCCCAGAGCTTCCATTGCCATTTCCATTCTGGCCTTCGGGACATTCATTTGCATAATGTCCGGTCTTGGAACACTTGAAACAGGTGACTTGACTCAGATCTCTCTTGGCTGGGGTTGATGGGGTGGTACGGTTCTGGCCGTTGCTTCCTCCATTCCCATTACCATTCTTGTGGCCATTATGGTTGTGCGAGCTACCTCCTCCATGGGTATGCTGAAACTGAACTCCCGGTTTAGGGGTAAAACGGGGCTTCTGCTGGGCTCCAGAGTTATACTTCCCCTGTCCATACTTCCTCTTGCGGTTCTCAATCTGCTGTTGCTTCCCTTCAATCATGATGGCACGGTCTACCAACTCCTGGTAGTTGTTGAAACTTGCTACCATCAACTGCATGCTTAGCTCATCATTCAGTCCTTCTAGAAACTTCTCCTGCTTAGCTGCATCCGTAGCAACGTCATCTGGGGCATAACGTGCTAACTTGCTGAAGTCATCAACGTACTGGCCAACTGTCCTTCCTCCTTGGCGTAAGTTGCGAAACTCACGCTTCTTCATGGCCATAGCTCCTGTTGAAACATGGGCAGTGCGGAAAGCTTGCTGAAACTGATCCCATGTGACAGTGTCAACTGGGTACGTGGCTGTGAAATTCTCCCACCATGCTGCCGCGGGTCCGTCAAGCTGATGTGCGGCAAACTTCACCTTCTCAACATCTGTGCATCCTGCAGTGGTCAACTCCCTTCCTATCTTGCGGAGCCAATCGTCTGCTAATATATTGGCTCGGTGCTACTGGAAAACACCGGCGGATTCAGCCTAAGGAAATGGGCTAGGTGATCAACTGGTGGCGGCGGCGGAGGGTTGTTGTTGTTGTTGTTGTTGTTGTTGTTGTTGTTGTGCTGCTGATTCTGGACTAGCAATTGCATCAATTGGTTCTGCTGCTGGATCAACTGGGTGAGCTCCGGTGGAAAACCATTGTCACGTCTCGGAGGCATCTGAGGGGTTTAGAAAAGATGAGAATTAAGAATAGAGTGAGGTCTAAGAGAAAACACTACCCAAATGCACATGAGACAAATTCACACAGAATCACTTCATTCAATTCAAACAAGGGCTTACAAACGGTCTAGACTATCGCAAAAAGTGCTCGAACTATAATGTATACATGGGGAAAATGCTATTAATAATTGGTGGTCATCTAGAAATTTGAATCGGTGGAAGACTCCATGATGTCTGCTCCAGCTTCGTCTTCAAAGTCGGGTTCACTTGGGTCCGAATCGGTGTCGTCGATGATGATGTAGTTGTCCGGACATGCGACGTACTTGTCTTCCCTCTTGGATGCTAATCTCTCCTTGAGTTCTTCAATCTCCTGCTTAAGATCGACATTGTGCCTTGCTAGTGCTACGTTCTCGTCCATGTAGTCCTTGCGGGTACCCTTCAGTTCTCCTTCTAGCTCGATGATCCTTGCCTTCGCATTCTTCAACTCTATCATGTCATTGCACATCTGGTTCTCTTGGCGTCGAATGTGCTGGTTTAACTCCTGGATGAAAGCTGCAATGGATCTATCCTTCTTGGTGCTGACTATCTCCCATTGTTCATCTCGGCATCCGCAAATCTGGTAGATAGTGTCCTTGAGGTCTTCTTGATATACTTCTCCAATGCGTCCCATGGTGATATGAGCTGCCATGCTCTTTCCCAGACTCCGGGTTGGTGCACTGAAAACACTATCTATGGGCTTCGTGATTGGCGCGAATGTCCTTCCCGGAACGTGAGCTTGAATCTTCCAGCGCTCCTCTTTAGGCAGAGTGGCGTTGAAGGTCCCGGTGAAGCTTGGTAGTCCAATGTTCAGGTACTTGGTGACTTCCTTCAGGTGAAATCCAAAAGGTGTGCCTTCATCCGGTTGCGCGTACTTGATCTTCGCGCCCGTCATCCTAAAAGAGTAGAAAAGATGAGGAGTTAGGAAATGAGAGGAGAATAGTGATCTAAGGCTTAAACTTAGTGGTCGTGTCCTACAGTCAGCGTGTGCTCTGATACCATCTCTGTAGCGACCCGACCTCAGATGGTCAAGTCTCTGTGCTCCGGTGTCATCCCTGGATCAGTAATGCTGACACCACACAGTACTTCGAAGGATTTATAGCAGAGTAACAATCACACCCTTATTACATCGATGTCTCAAAGAGAACTTATTACAATAAATATGGCTTAAGGCCATCTAATAACGATAACAGCGGAAGACTTGGAAGATAAGTGAGTCCATCAACTCCAACGGCATCACTGAGTATAGAACCACGACCTAAAGCACCTTACTCGTCGTCTGAAAAGTCTGCAACATGAAAGTTGCAGCCCGAAAACGGGTCAGCACATGGAATATGCTGGCAATGTAACACATAGAGAGTAATGAATGATAAGCCTATGCTACATGCATATATGGCTGGTGGAAAAGCTCTATGGTTACAGTTTTGCGTAAAGCCAATTTTTCCCTACTGCAAAGGAATAAATTTATTTAACTATCATGGTGGTTGTTAAACGTTGAGAATGGTTGACAGCATCCTCAATCCCAATTAAAAGTAATCATCAATAACCCAACAATATTAATTTAGAAGTAACATGATGAGATTCACATGATATTCAAGTACTAGATACTCAAAACGTCCATAACCGGGGACACGGCTAATCATGATTAGTTTGTACACTCTGCAGAGGTTTGCGCACTTTTCCCCACAAGACTCGATCGCCTCCGTTGGTTTCTCGCACTGCATGATGTTTGAGAGACGGATGACCAAGACATAGTCTTTTAGAAACGCTCACACCTTACGTTGTGATAGACCGTACCAACCTACATCCCCTACATCTGCTAGTCTACCACTGTAAGAGTTCGCACGACTTAGTCAGCTACGCCAGAGCCCATAATGGCTTGTGGCTGCACACGGAAGTTACTAGCATGAATGATCTTATGATCCCTTTGAGCCTGGGTGGCGGTCCAAAGAAAAAAACAGGCAAGTCCTGATAGAAACCAGGTGCCTCAATCCACCCAGATGTGTGTTTAAGTTGCCACCTTAAGTAAACCATTAAAATTAACAATACTCACATCTGTCATGGATATCACTCACCCAATCCACGTCTACTAGCATAGCATGGCAAAATAAGCAAACGTAGAAGTAACTCCCAAGGTTTCATAAGTAAAACAGGTAATAGGTACTACCTCAACTACTTCCCATCCCACAGTTTAATTAGATCCTAATCATGCAATGTGTGAGGATTGGTCTAATGCAATAAAAACTGGGCAATGAGAAGGTATGATCAAAGTGTTACTTGCCTTGCTGAGGATCCGCGAAACCTAGAGCTTCGAAATAACAGGCGGCGCACTCCGAGTGATCTATCGCAGACAAACAACAAGCATACAATAAGTACTCATCTAATGCACAGGTAAAACTCGAACAGAAGATCGAACCAGAAAGTTCAACTTAAGAACTCCGGTTGCAAAAGAATCGAATTCGAACAAAGCAACGGAAAACAAACGGCGGAAGAAACAACACGGTTCTAGCAATTTGAAACTAGGTCAAATTTTACCGTAGCAAAACTTTGTTTAAGTTGATTAGTCGGAACGGCGGTTTCGAAACGAAACTCCAGGCGCTTAAATCACCTGATTCCGATAAACGAGCGAGAAGATAAACTAAAACGAAGATCGGATCTGAAATTGCGATCAGAAAAATCGCGGAATAAATCCGACGAAAAAGAAAACGACGAATGGTTAAACGAACGGACGTTCGTTAACTAGGGCTTACCGGTGATCGCGTTCGTTAAGACGAACGGTCCGGCGAACGCTCGCTAAATAAATAAACCGAAAAAAAACGATCTAGGGTTTCGAAAAAAAAACTGAAACATCAAAAAATAAACCAGAACGGTTTTATTAGAAAACCGAACCGGGCGAGGGGGTGGGTGGCGCGGCGTGGCTACCTCGACGAGGCAGGGCGGCGGGGCTTGGCGCGGGGCGGCGGCGGCGGCGGGCGACGGCGGCGGCGGCGCGGCATGGCGGCGGCGGCGGCGGCGGCGGCGGGGGGGCTGCGCTGCTGCTGCTGCTTGGGGCGGGGAGGGCGGCGGCTTGGGGTGAGGAGAGCGGGGGGTGGGGGTATATAAAGGGGGGAGGAGACTTGGGGGAGGGGGCAAGAAAACGGGGGTCTGAGTCGGACTCCGACTCGCGGCGGCGGACGGCGGCAGGCGCGGCTAAGGCGGCGTGCGCGCGCGCGAGGGGCGGTTGGCGCGGGCCGGCTCGGCTGGCTGGGCCCTTTGCCCAGTCGGCGCTGCGGGGTTTTTTTTTTAATAATTTCGCGAGCAGAAAAACAAAGAAAAATAAAATCTAACGAGCTCTAAAATTTACGAAGTAAATTTTCCCCGACTCCTAAAAATGAGTCGAACAAAATGAACTTTTTCTTGGGGCCTAAATGCAATTTTTGAAAACACGCATTTTTCCCTAATTCAAATAAAATGCAAATAAAATTCGAAAAATACAAAATTTGATTTATTTATTAAATCTTCATTTTTCCTAAATTTGCGAAAGTCATATTATTCCCTCTCATATATTTGATATTGAAAAAAATAATTGAAGATAAAATAAATAAAATCAAATGATCCTCTTTTCAAAATTTGAGAAAACTCAAATATGAAAATAACGAAATCTCCAACTCTCTCCGAGGGTCCTTGAGTTGCGTGAAATTTCTAGGATCGACCAAAATGCAAGAAAATATGATGTGCATGATGATCTAATGTATAACATTCCAAATTGAAAATTTGGGATGTTACAATATGGGCCTTATTGGGCCATACGGGAATAGAGGAGAGAGGCCAAAAGGAAGGAGGCGCCCCCCCCCTCTGGTCCGAATTGGACAAGGGGTGCAGCCCCCTTTTCCTTCTTCCTCTCCCCCTCTTTCCTTCTCTCCTACTCCAACAAGGAATGGAGGAGTCGTACTCCCGGTGGGAGTAGGACTCCCCCCTTGGTGCGCCCTCCCCCTAGGCCGGCCGCCTCCCCCCTTGCTCCTTTATATACGGGGGCAGGGGGGCACCCCATATACACAAAAATTGATCTATTGATCTTTTAGCCGTGTGCGGTGCCCCCCTCCACCATAGTCCACCTTGATAATACTATAGCGGTGCTTAGGCGAAGCCCTGCGTCGGTAGAACATCATCATCGTCACCACGTCGTCGTGCTGACAAAACTCTCCCTCAACACTCGGCTGGATCGGAGTTCGAGGGACGTCATCGGGCTGAACGTGTGCTGAACTCGGAGGTGTCGTGCGTTCGGTACTTGATCGGTCGGATCGTGAAGACGTACGACTACATCAACCGCGTTGTGTTAGCGCTTCCGCTTTCGGTCTACGAGGGTACGTAGACAACACTCTCCCCTCTCATTGCTATGCATCACCATGATCTTGCGTGTGCGTAGGAAATTTTTTAAAATTACTACATTCCCCAACAGTGGTATCAGAGCCAGGTTTTATGCGTTGATGTTATGTACATGAGTAGAACACAAGTGAGTTGTGGGCGATATAAGTCATACTACTTACCAGCATGTCATACTTTGGTTCGGCGGTATTGTTGGATGAAGCGGCCCGGACCGACATTACGCGTACGCTTACGCGAGACTGGTTCTGCCGACGTGCTTTGCACATAGGTGGCTGGCAGGTGTCAGTTTCTCCAACTTTAGTTGAACCGAGTGTGGCTACGCCCGGTCCTTGCGAAGGTTAAAATAGCACCAACTTGACAAACTATCGTTGTGGTTTTGATGCGTTGGTAAGAACGGTTCTTGCTAAGCCCACAGCAGCCACGTAAAACTTGCAACAAAAAATTAGAGGACGTCTAACTTGTTTTTGCAGGGCATGTTGTGATGTGATATGGTAAAGACATGATGCTAAATTTTATTGTATGAGATGATCATGTTTTGTAACCGAGTTATCGGCAACTGGCAGGAGCCATATGGTTGTCTCTTTATTGTATGCAATGCAATCGCCCTGTAATGCTTTACTTTATCTCTAAGCGGTAAGGATAGTCGTAGAAGCATAAGATTGGTGAGACGACAACGATGCTACGATGAAGATCAAGGTGTCGTGCCGGTGACGATGGTGATCATGACAGTGCTTCGGAGATGGAGATCACAAGCACAAGATGATGATGGCCATATCATATCACTTATATTGATTGCATGTGATGTTTATCTTTTATGCATCTTATCTTGCTTTGATTGACGGTAGAATTATAAGATGATCTCTCACTAAATTTCAAGATAAAAGTGTTCTCCCTGAGTATGCACCGTTGCCAAAGTTCGTCGTGCCTAGACACCACGTGATGATCGGGTGTGATAAGCTCTACGTCCATCTACAACGGGTGCAAGCCAGTTTTTGCACACGCAGAATACTCAGGTTAAACTTGACGAGCCTAGCATATGCAGATATGGCCTCGGAACACTGAGACCGAAAGGTCGAGCGTGAATCATATAGTAGATATGATCAACATAGTGATGTTCACCATTGAAAGCTACTCCATTTCACGTGATGATCGGTTATGGTTTAGTTGATTTGGATCACGTGATCACTTAGAGGATTAGAGGGATGTCTTTCTAAGTGGGAGTTCTTAAGTAATATGATTAATTGAACTTAAATTTATCATGAACTTAGTACCTGATAGTATTTTGCATATCTATGTTGTAGACCAATAGCTCGTGTTTAGCTCCCCTGTTTTATTTTTGATATGTTCCTAGAGAAAACTAAGTTTAAAAATGTTAGTAGCAATGATGCGGATTGGATCCGTGATCTGGGGTTTATCCTCATTGCTGCACAGAAGAATTATGTACTTGATGCACCGCTAGGTGACAGACCTATTGCAGGAGCAGATGCAGACGTTATGAATGTTTGGTGAGCTCAATATGATGACTACTTAATAGTTTAGTGCACCATGCTTAACGGCTTAGAATCAGGACTTCAAAGACGTTTTGAACGTCATGGACCATAGGAGATGTTCCAGGAGTTGAAGTTAATATTTCAAGAAAATACCCGAGTTGAGAGATATGAAGTCTCCAACAAGTTCTATAGCTAAAAGATGGAGGAGAATAGCTCAAGCAGTGAGCATGTGCTCAGATTGTCTGGGTACTACAATCGCTTGAATCAAGTGGGAGTTAATCTTCCAGATAAAATAGTGATTGACAGAATTCTCTAGTCACCATCACCAAGTTAGTAGAACTTCGTGATGAACTATAATATGCAAGGGATAACAGAAACAATTCCCAAGCTCTTCGTGATGCTGAAATCGACAAAGGTAGAAATCAAGAAAAACATCAAGTGTTGATGGTTGACGAAACCGCTAGTTTCAAGAAAAAGGGCAAAGGGAAGAAGGGGAACTTCAAGAAGAACGGCAAGCAAGTTGCTTCTCAAGTGAAGAAGCCCAAGTCTGGTCCTAAGCCTCAGACTAAGTGCTTCTACTGCAAAGGGACTGGTCACTGGAAGCGGAACTACCCCAAGAATTTGGCGGATAAGAACGATGGCAAAATGAACAAAGGTATATTGGATATACATGTTATTGATGTGTACTTTACTAGTGTTTATAGCAACCCCTCGGTATTTGATACTGGTTCAGTTGCTAAGAGTAGTAACTCGAAACGGGAGTTGCATAATGAACAGAAACTAGTTAAGGATGAAGTGACAATGGGTATTGGAAGTGGTTCCAAGATTGATATGATCATCATCGCACACTCCCTATACTTTCGGGATTAGTGTTGAACCTAAATAAGTGTTATTTAGTGTTTGCGTTGAGCATGAATATGATTTGATCATGTTTATTGCAATACAGTTATTCATTTAAGTTAGAGAATAATTGTTGTTATGTTTACATGAATAAAACCTTATATGGTTACACACCCAATGAAATGGTTCATTGGATCTCGATCGTAGTGATACACATATTCATAGTGTTGAAGCCAAAAGATGCAAAGTTAATAATGCTAGTGCAACTTATTTTTGGCACTGCCGCTTAGGTCATATTGGTGTAAAGCGCATGAAGAAACTCCATGCTGATGGGATTTTGGAATCACTTGATTATGAATCACTTGATTCTTGTGAGCCATGGGCAAGATGGCTAAAGACTCTGTTCTCCGGAACAATGGAGCGAGCAACTGACTTATTGGAAATAATACATACTGATGTATGCGATCTGATGAGTGTTGAATCTTGCGGCGGGTATCATTATTTTCTAACCTTCATAGATGATTTGAGCAGATATGGGTATATCTACTTGATGAAACATAAGTCTGAAACATTTGAAAAGTTCAAAGAATTTCAGAGTGGAGTGGAAAATCATCATGGCAAGAAAATAAGGTTTCTACAATCTGATCGTGCAGACAAATATTTGAGTTACGAGTTTGGTCTTCAATTAAAACAATGTGGAATAGTTTCACAAATTCGCGCCACCTGGAACACCACAGCATAATGGTGTGTCCGAACGTCATAACCATACTTTATTGGATATAGTACAATCTATGATGTTTCTTACCGATTTACCACTATCGTTTTGGGGTCATGCATTAGAGACAGCTGCATTCACGTTAAAAAAGGGAACCATCTAAGTCCATTGAGACGACACAATATGAACTATGGTTTAGCAAGAAACCAAAGTTGTTGTTTCTTAAAGTTTGGGGTTGTGATGCTTATAAGAAAAAGTTTCATCATGATAAGCTCAAACCCAAATCGGAGAAATGTGTCTTCATAGGATACCCAAAGGAGATAGTTGGGTACACCTTCTATCACAGATCCGAAGGCAAGACATTCGTTGCTGAGAATGGATACTTTCTAGAGAAGGAGTTTCTCTCAAAAGAAGTGAGTGGGAGGAAAGTAGAACTTGATAAGGTAATTGTACCTTCTCCCTTATTGGAAAGTAGTTCATCACAGAAATCTGTTCCTGTGACTACTACACCAATTAGTGAGGAAGCTAATGATGATGATCATGTAACTTCAGATCAAATTACTACCGAATCTCGTAGGTAAACCAGAGTGAGATCCGCACCAGAGTGGTACGGTAATCCTGTTCTGGAAGTCATGTTACTAGACCATGACGAACTTGTGAACTATGAGGAAGCGATGATGAGCCCAGATTCCGCGAAATGGTTTGAGGCCATGAAATCTGAGATAGGATCCATGTATGAGAACAAAGTATGGACTTTGGTTGACTTGCCCGATGATCGGAAAGCCATAGAAAATAAATGGATCTTCAAGAGGAAGACGGACACTGATAGTAGTGTTACTATCTACAAAGCTAGAATTGTAGCAAAAGGTTTTCGACAAGTTCAAGGTGTTGACTACGATGAGAGTTTCTCACTCGTATCTATGCTTAAGTCTGTCCGAATCATGTTAGCAATTGCCGCATTTCATGAAATCTTGCAAATGGATAAACAAAATTGCATTCCTTAATGGATTTATTAAAAAAGAGTTGTATATGATGCAACTAGAAGGCTTTGTCAATCATAAAATGCTAATAAAATATGCAAGCTCCAGCGATCCATCTATGGACTTGTACAAGCATCTTGGAGTTGGAATATATGCTTTGATAAGTTGATCAAAGCATATAGTTTTATACAGACTTGAGATGAAGTCTGTATTTACAAGAAAGTGAGTCGGAGCACTACAATATTTCTGATAAGTATATGTGAATGACATATTGTTGATTGGAAATAATGTAGAATTATTCTGCAAAGCATAAAGGAGTGTTTGAAAGGAGTTTTTCAAAGAATGACCTCGGTGAAGCTGCTTACATATTGAGCATCAAGATCTATAGAGATAGATCAAGACGCTTGATAAGTTTTTTCAATGAGTACATACCTTGAAAAGATTTTGAAGTAGTTCAAAATGGAACAGTCAAAGAAAGAGTTCTTGGCTATGTTACAAGGTGTGAAATTGAGTAAGACTCAAAGCCCGACCACGGCAGAAGATAGAAAGAGAATGAAAGTCATTCCCTATGCCTCAGCCATAGGTTCTATAAAGTATGCCATGCTGTGTACCAGATCTATTGTATACCCTACACTGTTTTTTGGCAAGTGTCGGGGATATACCCCGCGGTATGACCCAGCTGGATGTATAACCCAGCCGGACTTGGCGACTCACTAATGACCTGCCCTGACTGGACGACACACTAAGTGACCCGCCAGATTCTGGCGACTTATGGGTGACCTGTCAAGCGGATCAGAGGAGCGACAAGACCCGGGGGACCAAGAGGCTCAAGGCCCAGAAGGCCGGCTTACGTTATGGTAGGTCGGCTTAAGAGGAAAGGCGTGAGGAATATCTCCCTTACAAGGAATCAAGAACCGGACTTATATCCGGCTTGTAGTAGAAGACAGGCTAGTCCTAATCCTATTTGGACTCCACATGTAACCCGCCCCTCTAACTTATATAAGGAGGGGCAGGGCTCCCTAAAGGGACAAGCAACAAGAAACAATATCTAGGGCTAGACACAAAGAAGGAGCCGGTTTATGCGGCGACTCCCTTATGAGCATAATGAGACCTAGCCACAAACAGCATGCAGGGCTATTCCGGATGATGTTTCCCGGGGCCCGAAGTTGTCTAAATCCTTGTCTTGTGTGATGATCCGTCTTGCGTCTCTCGATTCCGACCAACCCCTTCAAGCTACCGCATAGATGCGTTGGCCTCGCGACTAAGTCCTGACACTAAGGACATCTGTCGTGACAATTCCACGACAGTTGGCGCCCACCGTCGGGCTGCGCACCGTGGTGTTGTATTCTTGGAGGGATCTTTCACAGGGATCGAGAGGTTTGCAATTTTCGATGAAGAAGAGGCAGGTGGAAAGGATCTACATCAACCTCAATATTATGACTGTGCAAGTCGCCAATACCATCATCTTCCTCATTGGAGGGATCCTAATTATGGTTTCGAGAAAGTTTGTGATTTTCAGACGAAGAAGAGCCAGATTGCGTCTGTTTGCACTATCACACGTAACCAGGTGATCCGTTATGGCCGGGTCACTTTCCATAGCCCCGCCGCCAGAGCTAAGGGTAAAGGGGTTTCGTCGATACGGATCAAAATCGTCAAATTACGGTTGTTTTTGTCTGATTCATTGAGTCGCCGCCGCCGTGTACAGAAGTCGCCGAGACCGTCACATAAGCTGGATCGTACAAGGAATCTACCAGGAAGTTTATTCAAGAATTAAGAAAGGAAAAAATACTATAGGGGTATAGCACGTGAGTACCAAAGAAGAGGGATCCAGAGAAGCACCAGATTGAACTTCAGATTGAGTCGGACTCAGACTCGTCGACCGCGCGTCCGCCTGGGATCCGGCCTGAGTCGCCACTCGTCGCTGCGGTCCCACCTCGCCTCTGTTTTGCACAGCTTCGTGCCGCTCCAAGTTGAGCCGGTTTTCTACGCAGTTCGCCCCGAGCCATAAGTCGTCGCCCCGTTGTCACCTCCGCAACCGCGACTTTGCCTTGCCTACGCGCCTCTGTTACTGAGCCACATTCGTCGGCTCGCTTCCGCGGCCGAACCGACGGTGCCCCTGCCCGCGGCCGATCTCGGTCGCCGCCGTTCTATAAGCGGAGACTACGGCCCCGTCCGCACACTGCCATCCCCGCTGCCATCGAGCCGCCCTCGCCGGGACTGACCGCCAGGCCGCTCCTCCGTCTACTGCACCGCGGCGCCCGCTACCCGTGAGCCGCCGTGCTGCTGAGCCGCTCCGGCTTTTCCACTCGTCGCCGGGCGCACGTCCGCCGCCGCAGTCAAAGATCGCCTCCATGCCCTGAGCCGCCCCGGCCGGTTCACTGTTCCTTCGTCTGTGCCTGGCGTGGCCTGATGTCCTCTTCTCCGCTGCTCCTAATTCGGGAATCAAAGACCTTCATAGTCCATCAGACTAGAAAACTATTGAATAAAAAAGACCTGAAGATTGTGAATGGATCTGAAGTATTGAGCAAATTCGAATGGACCCGAGGATCATCTGTCTCTATGGCTGGCCCAGCCCTTCGCTTCTGCCATGGGTCGTCCCTAAATTGATGAAGGACTGGCTCAAAACGCCTGCAAGCCGCCGTCGAGCGCCGAGCTGCTTGCTGAACCGCCATGCTATCTCGTGCTGTCCTCGAGCTGCTGCGGTCACGTTTCCTCCCTCGCTTCGCGCCGTCTTTGGGTCGCCGCGCCCGTGGCTCTGCCTTGCTGCCTTGGCCCGTCGCTCCTCCGCGCTCTACCTGGTCTTCGCCTCCAGCAGTGGTGTGAGCCGCCTGACGCTCCTTTGGTCTTCTGCTTTGCTCCGCGCACGCGCAGTCGTGACTCGCTCGTCTCCGCTGAGTCGTCGTCATACTACTTCTAATATTGGTGCAGCGTGAGAAGAAATCAAGCGAAGGAGAGCCACTAGTTCCTTTGTTTTCTTTTCTCTGGCTTTTGCTGTGGCCATTGCTGCTTCCATATTGATCAAGACAAGTCACGTCAACTACTGGGAATACTACTTAATCCACGTGAAATCAAGGATACTGTACCCCTTGGTTACTAGAGCTACTACTGTTGCTACAGGAGTACTGGTACTAGTTGATTGATCTGGTACTAATTGTTGTGAATGCTACGTCCGCTGCACGATACTACGAGGTGCTACCCTTCCTATATATTTTATTAGCGCATATTGTTTTTATCAAAGAACAATTACTCCGATCTGTGATATTTTTTGACGCAGGACAATTGTTCATTACAAATGAGGCGTTATATGACGGGTACGGAGCACGGGCTAGCAACATTCTGCACCGGCGTTTCGTCCGTGTCATACCACCCGGTGAATGAACGTGCGCAAGTCGCCGTCCCTATGGCCCGGTTTACATCAGCTTGCCGGGACTGTGCCCGTGATTAACTCGCTCGTCTGTGCCGGTTTACAACACCGGTGCCAATTTTCCCCGCCCGCACTGGCTTACAATGCCGCGGCCGATTCATCTAAGCTGCCTCTGATGTTGCGGTCGTCTTTACCGTCCGTCTCTCACGGCCTGGTCTACATCAACACACCGGGTCGCGCCTGTTTGCGTGAGCTGTTCATTGAGTATGAGCAAGTCACTACTTGGGAAGCCCGGTTTCTCTTCCAACAAATTGGAGGCAAATTATCATATATTATCATCCGCCGTCTGCAGTGGATGGTTCAATGGGCAGGCGCACAAGTCGCCGCCACTATAGTTTAGTTAACTTCAAACAACCAGTTGGAAGGAGCCATTGGCCGAGTTGCTGACACGGCTCATACGGGATAATCTATAACCCGCCGCAGTCACCTCAACCTTTTGTGGGTTCACATCACGCTATCACCGCCAATGATATACACCTTCTGGTATGGTCAAATATGGAGAATCTCAAGCCAACTCCTCGAGTCATCTTGAGACTCGGGGCTATAATGGTATGGCTCGGCAAAATTAGCCGGTTTCAATGAACTCCGGGTCATTGAAGGGAAGATAACCCGGCCCTAGAGGCTACTCTTTATTGGCGAATGTTTAAAGGCCGTCAGAAAAATTTCTGGCTCAAAATGAAGATTCTGGTTTAAAATATAGCTCAAGAGACATCTCTCTCCCGCAAAGCTTTGAAGCTATCAAATCCGGTTCTTAATCCGGCTCAAGGTAAATTTGTCTCTCACGAAGTTTTGAAGCTTTTAAATCCGGTTTAAAGTTCCGGTTCAAAAAGATTTAATCTCTCGCAAGTTCGAGTTCTCAGAAAAATTAAAGGTTGCCAAAAGAACTTGCTGCCATGATGCGCGGTTCAAACTTGGATATCCTGCCTTACGGCTTATCTTATTATGATCACTTGGGGGCTTCCTGCTCATCGAGCATAGCTATCAGTACCCTCTTGATCGGCGCAATGCCAAAATTTATATGGTCACTTGGGGGCTTCCTGTTCAAACATAGGTCGTATTCGAACCAAAGAGAACATAGCTATCGAAACCCTTTTGATTGGCATACTGCCAAACCCACTAGGGGGCTTCTTGATCGTATCTGAATCATAGCTCAACCCCTTTGGGTCCGACGTGGATCATATTCGAATCAGTGTCGTTAAACAACTCTCAAGGTCATTTGGGGGCTTCCTGTTCAAACATAGGTCGTATTCGAACCAAAGAGAACATAGCTGTCGATACCCTCTTGATCGGCATCGCCAAAGCCACTGGGGGCTATATGATCATATTCGAATCTTAGCTTAACCCCTTTGGAACGGTTTACTGATCGTATCCGAATCAGAAGCCTCAAAAAGTTTTATTCTGTCTCTGGTAAAGTTTATTGCAGCCACAATTACTTAACTTGAGACCTTTTTGGGATTATATCTCAAATATATATAAGTGTTTTATGCTTAACCCGGCTTGACTTTTGACTATAAGTCGCCAGTTTATGACAATCATCGTCTATGTAGAAGCATTGGCTTCTAAGGATTGGGTTATCACCCTTACTGCACAGGTTATGTAAGCCGGCAGTACAAATTCAATATCACAGTAGTTATATGTGAGATATTATGACCCGCCCTGGTTTTGACGCTAAGTCGCCAGGGCATATGTTGTTTAAACTCTCTGCAGGATTTGCAGAAATATGACAAATAAATGATTAAGTTGAAGCTCATTACCAAAGTTGATGCTTCAAAATGATTATCCGTTCTGGATTTTTCTCAAAAGGCTATAAGCCGTCGGGTCATGAAAATTCCGGTTTACGATGAAGGCATATTGAATCGCCATCGGCCAAGAGCCACCGGGTATTTAAACTCTGGATTTACTTGTCAACAGATAAGGTATTTGAAATCTTTAAATAGCCAAACTTGGCTGGATTTTCGTTATGATATTGAATGATTGAGGTTTTCAAACCGGGTTATTCAAATCTTTAATAGCCAACATGGCTGGATTTT
Organism: Aegilops umbellulata; assembly: GCA_032464435.1. Classification (NCBI taxonomy): domain Eukaryota; kingdom Viridiplantae; phylum Streptophyta; class Magnoliopsida; order Poales; family Poaceae; genus Aegilops; species Aegilops umbellulata. The sequence goes on from CP136057.1 coordinate 499,218,259, forward strand.
CATGATGATATTGAATGATTGAGGTTTTCATACCGGATTATATTATTCAAATCTTGAATAGCCAACATGGCTGGATTTCTATTATGATTATCAATAACCAGTATGATGATTGAGGTTTTCAAAGTCGCTTTAGCGCAACAGCTATTATCTTTATCAATGGGCATGATTTATTTTACAATGGAGGAAATAGTCCCGAGTCGCTGCAGGCTTACGACCCGACACTTGGGGGCTACATTATTCAAGAAGAGGTTACATCAAATATGCAAGTCTCGTCTCGCTACAAGCATGCACCATGACACTTGGGGGCTAATGCAAAGTCATTTTTATTGGCCTTATTGAAGACCTGACTCATCCAGTTGTAATGAGCCGGCCCTTGGGGGTTACCAATTGTTCTTGTTAAAATTCAAGATACACAAGCCTTATTCCATTATATATTGAAGGATCCACTGCTCAGTTGGTAAAGCACAAAGCTCTTAACCTTGTCGACGTGGGTTCAAGCCCCAGGATGGGGGTAACATCATATGATATTATTTTCAATGAAAAGTCCCAGCTCGGTATTATTTTACTAAGCCGACCCTTGGAGGCTACATGTTACTGTTCAAATTTACATCATCATATTTACAAAGTCCCAGGTCATCATTACATAATGACCCGACACTTGGGGGCTAATGCATATTGTTCTTTGCTGAAGACAATTCTATGATGACCCGGCTACACTACTATGACTGTAGACGACTCATGGGGGCTACACAGCTGGATCTTATTTAAAGCCATGGTGATAAGTCCCGGCTTATTCATGCTGATTAAACCGGCCCTTGGGGGCTACAGGTAATATGGATATAAGGGAGAAATATGTTCAAATTCTCAGTTTTGAGCAGATCGGATAGATCCGGTGTTTGCAACAATCATGATCCGGTGTCACCAATAATTATGACCCGGCGTCAGCTACAGTTATGACCCGGTGCTATCAATATTTACAAGCCGGCAATTTTGGTTATGATAAACCGGTAACTTTTACCTCTTCAAGCCGGCTGAAAGTCAGATGAGTATTTCAAGACCAATATGTTTTAAGCCGGCGCTTTGGAAGCCGATTCAAGTGGATTATTTCTTACAATATTTCTCTACAAGAGACCAATGCCAGCAAATTGACTCTGAAGCTGGCCTATTTACCCGGATTTCTCAAAAGAAGTATCTGTATTTTTTGCATTCACAAAGTTTGAACATATCTACTAAAGGAGATTTGCTATGAGTACATGGGCATGTATCAAGAAGGAAATGATAAGGATTTAAAAATGATCAGGTGCCGGCTTACAAGAATATTTAACCCGGAGTACAACCTGTCAGTTTGTTCTTGTGTTAATGTTGCAGATCAGTTTAACATGGATAAATCCAAATTAAACTTGGGGGCTAATGTCGGGGATATACCCCGCGGTATGACCCGGTTGGATGTATAACCCAGCCGGACTTGGCGACTCACTAATGACCCGCCCTGACTGGACGACACACTAAGTGACCCGCCCGATTCTGACGACTTATGGGTGACCTGGCAAGCTGATCAGAGGAGCGACAAGACCCGAGGGCCCAGGAGGCTCAAGGCCCAGAAGGCCGGCTTACGTTATGGTAGGCCGGCTTAAGAGGAAAGGCGTGAGGAATATCTCCCTTACAAGGAATCAAGAACCGGACTTGTATCCGGCTTGCGTAGCAGATAGGCTAGTCCTAATCCTATTTGGACTCCACATGTAACCCGCCCCTCTAACTTATATAAGGAGGGGCAGGGCTCCCTAAAGGGACAAGCAACAAGAAACAATATCTAGGGCTAGACACAAAGGAGGAGCCGGTTTATGCGGCGACTCCCTCATGAGCATAATGAGACCTAGCCACAAACAGCATGTAGGGCTATTCCGGATGATGTTTCCCGGGGCCCGAAGCTGTCTAAATCCTCGTCTTGTGTGATGATCCGCCTTGCATCTCTCGATTCCGACCAACCCCTTCAAGCTACCGCATAGATGCGTTGGCCTCGCGACTAAGTCCTGACACTAAGGACATCTGCCGTGACAATTCCACGATAGCAAGGGAGTACAATAGTGATCTAGGTAGATCACTGACAGCGGTCAAAATTATCCTTAGTGGAATAAGGATATGTTTCTCGATTATGGAGGTGACAAAAGGTTCGTTGTAAAGGGTTACGCCGATGCAAGTTTTTGACACTAATCCAGATAACTCTAAGTCTCAATCTGGATACATATTGAAAGTGGGAGCTGTTAAGCTAGAAGTAGCTCCGTGCAGAGCATTGTAGACATAGAATTTGCAAAATACTTACGGATCTGTATGTGACAGACCCGATGACTAAAATTATCTCACAAGCAAAACATGATCACACCTTAATACTCTTTGGGTGTTAATCACATAAGCGATGTGAACTAGATTACTGACTCTAGTAAACCCTTTGGGTGTAGGTCACATGACGATGTGAACTATGGGTGTTAATCACATGGTGATGTGAACTATTAGTGTTGAATCACATGGCGATGTGAACTAGATTATTGACTCTAGTGCAAGTGGGAGACTGAAGGAAATATGCCCTAGAGGCAATAATAAAGTTATTATTTATTTCCTTATTTCATGATAAATATTTATTATTCATGTTAGAATTGTATTAACTGGAAACATAATACATGTGTAAATACATAGACAAACATAGTGTCACTAGTATGCCTCTACTTGACTAGCTCGTTAATCAAAGATGGTTAAGTTTCCTAACCATAGACATGAGTTGTCATTTGATTAACGGGATCACATCATTAGGAGAATGATGTGATTGACTTGACCCATTCCGTTAGCTTAGCACTCGATCGATTAGTATGTTGCTATTGCTTTCTTCATGACTTATACACGTTCCTATGACTATGAGATTATGCAACTCCCGTTTACCGGAGGAACACTTTGTGTGCTACCAAACCTCACAACGTAACTGGGTGATTATAAAGGTGCTCTATAGGTGTCTTTGAAGGTACTTGTTGGGTTGGCGTATTTCAAGATTAGGATTTGTCACTCTGATTGTCGGAGAGGTATCTCTGGGCCCACTCGGTAATGCACATCACTATAAGCCTTGCAAGCATTGCAACTAATGAGTTAGTTGCGGGATGATGTATTACAGAACGAGTAAAGAGACTTGCCGGTAACGAGATTGAACTAGGTATTGAGATACCGACGATCGAATCTCGGGCAAGTAACATACCGATGACAAAGGGAACAACGTATGTTGTTATGCGGTTTGACCGATAAAGATCTTCGTAGAATATGTGGGAGCCAATATGAGCATCCAGGTTCCGCTATTGGTTATTGACCGGAGACGTGTCTCGGTCATGTCTACATAGTTCTCGAACCCGTAGGGTCCGTGTCGGTGTCAAAACCGGCGGATCTCGGGTAGGGGGTCCCGAACTGCGCGTCAAGGTCGGATGGTAACAGGAGACAAGGGACATGATGTTTTTACCCAGGTTCGGGCCCTCTCGATGGAGGTAATACCCTACTCCTGCTTGATTAATATTGATGATATGGGTAGTACAAGAGTAGATCTACCACGAGATCAAGGAGGCTAAACCCTAGAAGCTAGCCTATGGTATGATTGTGTATGATGATGATTCGTCCTACGGACTACAACCCTCCGGTTTATATAGACACCGGATAGGGTTAGGGTTACACAGAGTCGGTTACAATGGTAGGAGATCTTGAGTATCCGCATCGCCTAGCTTGCCTTCCACGCCAAGGGAAGTCCCATCCGGACACGGGACGAAGTCTTCAATCTTGTATCTTCATAGTCCAGGAGTCCGGCTGAAGGTATAGTCCGGCTACCCGAACACCCCCTAATCCAGGACTCCCTCAGTAGCCCCTGAACCAGGCTTCAATGACGACGAGTCCGGCGCCCAGATTGTCTTCGGCATTGCAAGGCGGGTTCCTCCTCCAAGTCCTTCATAGAAGATTGTAGACACCAAGAATAGTGTCCGGCTCTGCAAAATAAGTTTCCACATATTGCCATAGAGAGAATAATATTAACACAAATCAAATCTGTCGACGTATTCCGCAGTGCGTCAGCACACTACGACCAAGTCCTTTTATGAATCATCTTTACTTTTTCACCCTCAGCATGTTTTGCGAGGTGGTTTCCTTGGTACGTCTTGTCAAAGCAGAGATCGTGTGCCCCTTTTAACGGGATTCTCATCAATACAGACATGGGTAACCCAACCGCGCCATTTACCACGGCGCTTGGGAGGCAAGCGATTTTTATTAGGTAGGTGGGGACGCATAACCGCATCCGCCCATATAAGGGGATAAGGATCCACCTTTTTACCTACGCCTTCTTCCTCCTTTGCCAATCCATCTCTTGCGCACTCAAGCTCCAGCGCCCAAGCCCGCTCTTCCCACCTCAACCTTCTCCAGCAATGTCCGGAGCGGGAGGCAAGTGGATGGTCTCCTCCGTCACGGAGGCTCAAGTAAAAAAGCTAAGGAAAGCCGGATACCTGTCCAAGGACATCCCGCACCGGCTTCCTGAGAAGGGGCAGCTTCTCCCCACCCCAAGGCCCCATGAGTGGGTAGTTTTCCTTCCCCACTTCCTCCGCGGACTGGGTTTTCCACTTCACCCATTCGTCCGGGGACTCATGTTCTACTACGGCCTAGATTTCCACGATCTGGCCCCGAACTTCATCCTCAACATCTCGGCGTTTATCGTCGTGTGTGAGGCCTTCCTCCGCGTCTGCCCCCATTTCGGCCTTTGGCTCAAGACCTTTAACGTCAAGCCCAAGGTGGTGCGCGGCAGCCAAGCGGAGTGCGGAGGCGCCATGGCTGGCAAGATAGCCAACGTCCTCGGGTTCGAGAGCTCCTTTGTGGAGACCCTAAAGGGGTGGCAAGCCGGGTGGTTTTACATCACCGAGCCACGCGATCCGGAATGGGTCGCAGCCCCCGAGTTCATATCCGGACCCCCCACGCGGCTTATGTCCTGGAAAGAGACGGGCCTGTCGTGGGGCAACGAGGAAGAGGTGACCGGACTGAAGACCTGCATCCAGTCCCTGGTAAACAAGCCAATCCGGCTTGCCAATATAGTCCAGGTCATGCTCGTTCGTCTGATCCTCCCGTGCCAACAACGGGATTTCAATTTGTGGGAGTTTGACCCGGCGCAGCACCGAACCCTCAACAGGATCTTCGACACGTCGTATGAAGACGTCTGGAAGGTGCTAATCAAAGGCGCCGAGGCCCCCGCATCCGCTTCCGAGGACCGCGGATACAGCACGCAGTGTCACGCTAGCGAGGTAAGCTATCTATGCCTTTAACAGGATTATTAAGCTCTTTTTCATAGATTAACTCTATGCGGGATCTAAACTCCCTTACCTTTGACACGCTTGGCAGGCGATATCCGGACCAAATAACTGTCCGGCTCCCCTACCCGAAGACCCAGCCCCAGCTCTCCTAGTGAAGTTGCTGACTCCGGCACCTTATGTGGTGCCGGAGAGGAAGGTCAATAAGAAGAAGACCACCGGGACTCGAAAGAGTGCCCGTAACTTGGTGGTGTCGGACTCGTCATCTGACGAGTCCGAGATGCCCTCCTCTCGTGAAAACGAGGAGGAGGAAGAAGAAAGCTCTCCCCCCCCCCAGCGGAGGGAGAAGAGAAGAAGAAGGCCGCCCCATCAGGGGAGGCCGAGGGGTCTAGGAAAAGGAAGACCCCTCCGCCAGACTACTCCCGTGACGCCGAAGAGAGCGGAGAGGAGTGGTCGAACAGGGCCAAGCGTCCGGCGAAATCGTAAGTTCGGACATCAGAGTAACTCATGATGTTCCTTTGTTGCGCAGCTTTCCTTAATGTCGAATGTGAATATGCAGCCCGCCCCAGGCCGAATACAACGAATCGTCGGGCGGCTCCCTGGACTCATCGGACGTGAACTCCGTTTCGCCCGCTGTCTCCCCCCGCACCACGGATGACGCCGAAGTGCCGTCGCGACAAGCTCCGGGGCAGGAAGAGGTGGTCCTGGAGGAGCCGCGAGGCAACCTCCCGGACTCCAGGAGTGAAGGGGACAAGACCCCCCAGGGCTCCAAGTCCGGCTTTGTGCCGGACACCGCGCCGGAATCTTCAACAGTTCCGAGCCGCGGTAGGCGAACTCCTTCCAAAAGGAGCAAGCCTTCTAAGCCAGCGACCTCCATCCAACCGGAGTCGCTGGACCATCTGCTGGAGGTGCTTGACGGCGCCTCCATCGACAAGGGGCACCGTACTATTATGAGTACGGTGATCCAAAAGGTTCAGTCTGCCAAGAGCGGACTGACTGAAGCTTGCGCTAGCCTTCTGACAGGCTTCGAGGTAAGTAAAAATATGTCAAAATATTACCGCATAGACAGTAGCCCCTAATGCTCTGTTTGGCGTTCGGAAAGAAAAGCCGAATAGAGGATCTATTAATTTTCGCAGGAGTCTAACAATAAAGAGTCAATATGCATATGCAGGCTTCGCTGCTATCCACCGCCGCACTGACTGCACAGGTGGATGTCCTAAAAAAGGACCTCGGGCGGACCGAGCACGAGCTCGGCCTTGCCAAACGGCAGCTCGAGGAAAAAGAAGGTAAGAAATACCCTACAGAAAAAGGTGCCTATAGAGAGGCGTGATTGCAAAGAATAACAGGATCGTACTGCTTATTGTAGGGGCCACAACTGAGGTGGCGACCCTCAAGCAGGCGCTATCGGAGGCCGAAAAGAAAACGGCCGAGGAGCGCACTGAGCGAGAAAGACTTGGGGCTTAGGTTGGCGAGGTGCAGCAAGAGCTGCAGGCTCTCATGAAAAAACATGAGAGCTTGGAGCTTGAGTCAAAGGCGCAAGCATCCGAGCTCGCGTCGGCCCTTGAGACCGCCAAGGGTGCCAAGGCCGAAGCCCAAAAGGCCCTCCAAGAGTTGGAGGAGATAAAAAAGATAGCAGCGGGTAAGGCATTCTTGATGCAAAGTAGAAATATAAATGTAAACTACTTGTCACTTACCTGAATCCGGAGTTCTCCAGGGGCGTTCGCAGATCGTCCTCGCAGCGTATCCGACGCCGCCGCATTCTACCGAGCTGAAGAGGGCATCTCGACGGAGAGTGTGTTCTGGTCTTAGTATTCTGAGGCCGGACACCCTGTGCCCTTGAGCGACCAGCTGAAACAGCTGGTCGAGCTCCACAAGGCGGCCGAACAAGCCATGGCTTCATAGTTCAGCTATGGCCCGGAAAGGCCTTGCCTGGGAGCTACTTCGGGCTGGTGCGGCGGCTGGTGGAGGCCTGTCCAAGGCTTGAGGTCATCAAGTGTTCTGTCTGCATCGAAGGTGCCCGGAGGGCCCTTGCTCTTGCAAAGGTGCACTGGGGTAAGCTTGACGGTGAGAAGCTGGTGAAGGATGGGCCGCCGCAGGGGAAGGAGCATCGCAAGCCCGAGAACTACTACAAGGATGTTCTTGCAGGTGCCCGCCTTATTGCGGATGAATGTAACAAAGATGTATTTTTTGAATGAACTCGCTCGTGTTTTATCCTGTGCGCTGAAAACTTGTTTATATGCGCTAAGCAATGCTTATTGAATTTAAAATATTATTTTCTGTGCGGTCGTTTATCGAAAATTGAGAGATGGCCAGTCGTCGGCTTCTGCCCCCATGCCGCTAGTGCTGGGGTGTTCGGGATAAACCTGAGCGCTCTTTTTCCCATGGTTGGGTCCTTCGAGGGAGGCGCTCAGCACAGCGAACTAGGCAATCGGACTATAATGCTTGAACACTCTCACTTAGCCATAGAACTTTATAATTTTAAATTTCGGCGAAGCCCCTAGTTCGGAAGACCGAATTCGGGGCGCTATCCACGCCTTTGGCCGGACAAAGCCAGCTCCTTGCTCGAAGCGGCATAAGTCTTTAGGGACTCGAAAAACCTCTCGAATAGCGACCGGTCTCTCGCCTTATCATGACAGTCAGTTTTAGATTTCTCCACTGAGGTGCTTAACCCAGCTGAACCGGGGCACAATCGCAGTGGTTCTCCTAGTGCTACCTTAGCCGATATAGCGGAACGTAAGGCACCAAAACATAGGAGCCGGGCAAACCCAACTATTGACCCAAATCATGATTCGAAGCCGATGCATATAGTGCTATAAGTTCAGGGTGCCGCACTTGTGAAAGTGTACGGACTTCTCACACCAATTCGAAGGGTACTGAAGCCCCTGGCGTGTTTGCCGTACCATGGTGTACGGGTGCGATCATGTTATTTAATAAACATATATATTAAAAAAGGATAATGCAAAAAATAGACAAAAAGCTATGCATTGTTTATAAAGAGGCTATTTATCAAAGCCGAACGATACAAGTAGTGCGACAAGAAAAAAGATATTAGACTATTTAACATGTCCTGACCAGGGGCAGGCCGTAGAATTGTATTTGAAATAGATATACCGCTCGTAATAGAGACCATCTGGGAGTTCCATAATGCGGCGTAGCTTTGTCTGCTTCCCTGTATCTTGCATCATTTGTGCGGCAGTCGAATTGCCGAACAGGTCGTCCAAAGTGTGGAGTCCTGAAAGTAAAAAAAAGAATCCGGCAGCCCCTAGTACGTTTTAAGCCGTATTTCGGGCATGCCGTTACTGTGCCCCTTCCCCTGTGCCCATGGTATTTCAAGGGCGTAATTATGTACGCGAGGTACTAGCTCCGCTATGTCGCGATGGCTGGGGTTGGGGCCGCATTGCTACGCCTGCTCAGAACGTGTCAGGCGGTCTTGTTGTAGATTACTCCGGGCGCGCTTGGCAGTGTCTGGCTTTTTAACGGCCGGACTGGAGAGTTGCCTAAAAAGGTTGCTTTGTACTTCCGCTGCGAGAGCCGCCATGTGCTCCTCCGTACGGAGGGAGCGTTCGATGTTTCCGTTGACCATGATTAATTCAAAATAAAGTAAAGGTAGGCGAGGAATAACCTTATTTATGACAAGTTTCAAACTAGTAAAGTATATCCCTAGGAGTATCGAATTTTTTCATTCGAGTATCTATTAGAAATGAATTCTCCAGCATTTGATTCCTTACTAACAAAGAACTTTTTGGTACACTTGAAAGGTACCCCAGCCCAAGTTATGCTATTGAAAATTCGTTCCTCTAGCAGTTCCGGTTTGAGCATTCCGTTCCCTTTTTCAAACTCCTGCTTCTATCTGTCTCGCCGTGATCCAAGCGGGTTCAAGTGCTTGAAGAGCATATCTACCAAAACAAATACGATTGCCTCGGCAGGATTTTCCTTTCATTCTTCCTCTATGTTGTTTGCGAAATCTGGTTCTTTTGGGGCCTTGCTCATTATCAGACAATCACTTATTCCCAAACCTCGTGTGGGACTAATCGTTTTCATTTACCATCTCATGGAAAACCCTTTTCGTTCCACTTAGCCCTATCGGGTATTTTAGTGATAGGTTCTGTAGGAACTGGACGATCCTATTTGGTCAAATACCTAACGAAAAATTACGATTTTCCTTTCATTAAGGTACGAGGGCCTGGCATCTTGAGCTTGAGATATGCGTAGTGCGGCACCGCATTGAACTTTGCGAATGCGGTTCGTCCGAGCAGGGCGTGATAGCCACTGCGAAACGGGACTATGTCGAAGATTAACTCTTCGCTTCGGAAGTTATCCGGAGATCCGAAGACCACATCAAGTGTTACGGAGCCTGTACAGTTGGCTTCTACACCTGGTATAACGCCTTTAAAGGTCGTTTTAGTGGGCTTAATCCTTGAGGGATCTATGCCCATTTTCCGCACTGTATCCTGGTAAAGCAGGTTCAGGCTACTGCCACCGTCCATGAGGACTCTTGTGAGGTGAAAGCCGTCGATGATTGGGTCGAGAACCAATGCGGCAAAGCCGCCATGACGGATGCTAGTGGGGTGGTCCCTTCGATCAAAAGTGATCGGGCAGGAGGACCATGGGTTGAACTTTGGGGCGACTGGCTCCATTGCGTATACGTCCCGTAGCGCACGCTTCCGCTCCCTCTTGGGGGTGTGGGTTGCGTATATCATGTTCACCGTCCGCACTTGTGGGGGAAACCCCTTCTGTCCATTGTTGTCCGGCGGCCTGGGCTCCTCCTCGTCGTCGCTATGTAGCCCCTTGTCTTTGTTTTCGGCTCTTAACTTGCCTGCCTGCTTGAACACCCAACAATCCCTGTTGGTGTGATTGGCTGGCCTTTCGGGGGTGCCATGGATCTGGCACAAGCGATCGAGTATTCGGTCCAAACTGGACGGGCCCTGAGTATTCTTTTTAAATGGCTTTTTCCGCTGACCGGATTTATAGCCTCTGAATCCGGCGTTAACTTTCGTATCTTCATTGTTGTCGCTCCTGACGCGGCGCTTTTGCTTATGTCGACGTGTCCTGCCACTTTTTTCCTTGGTATCCGAATTACCAGGGTTCTTTGATAAGTTGTTGCTGCGAGCTAGCCAGCTATCTTCGCCCGCGCAAAAGCGGGTCATGAGTGTCGTGAGGGCTGCCATAGATTTCGGCTTTTCCTGTCCTAGGTGCCGGGCAAGCCACTCGTCGTGGATGTTATGCTTGAAGGCTGCTAGGGCCTCTGCGTCCGGACAGTCGACTATCTGGTTTTTCTTTGTTAGGAACCGTGTCCAGAATTGCCTGGCCGATTCTTCTGGCTGCTGAATTATGTGGCTTAGGTCGTCGGCATCCGGTGGTCGCACATAAGTGCCCTGGAAGTTGTCGAGGTATGTGGCTTCCAGGTCCTCCCAAGAACCGATTGAGTCCGCTGGCAGGCTGTTAAGCCAATGCCGGGCCGGTCCTTTGAGTTTGAGCGGGAGGTATTTGATGGCGTGTAGATCATCGCCACGTGCCATGTGGATGTGAAGGAGATAATCCTCGATCCATACCGCCGGATCTGTTGTTCCATCGTATGATTCGATGTTTACGGGTTTGAAACCCTCTGGGATTTTATGATCCATTACTTCATCTGTGAAGCATAGTGGGTGTGCGGCGCCCCTGTATTGGGTTATATCACGACGCAGCTCAGAAGAGCTATGTCTGTTGTGTTCGGCCCTGCCGGATTTGTTGTATCCGGAGTGAAGATCATCGTCACGTGTCATAGGGCGCCTGCGCGATCCGTAGATCGATCTTGTTTCCCTTGCCTTATCCTCCAGTACATCTCGCAGGTCTGGCGCGTTTTCCCGTGCCTTAGTTGAGCGGCGTCGGGGCATGGCTTGTGTGGAGGGTCGAGAGGCCTCTCTGTCGCGGCCGCGAGGTGGCCGATCTGCCATGTCGTGCGCTGGTGATGTAGGCGCTTCCTCCTCTGATCGGGGTAGCGGCCTGCGCTTTGGGCAGCTCTTGGAGGGGCGTTCGAGTTCATACTCTTCAGCCGCAAGGACTTCAGTCCATCTATCAGCTAGCAAATCTTGATCAGCTCTAAGCTGTTGCTGCTTTTTCATGAGGCTGTTCGCCGTGGCTAAAAGCCTGCGTTTGAAACGCTCTTGTTCGGCGGGGTCTGATGGTACGACAAATTCGTCGTCATTGAGGCTAGCCTCGTCTTCGGAGGGAGGCATATAGTTATCGTCCTCAACCTCTCGGTCTGCCGCTCTCTCATGAGGGCTGGCTTCTCCATCTTCCTGCGCCGAATCTTACTGGGGAGGGTGTTCTTCGGCGCTATCCGGGGTACTATTATCTCCGGTGCCGGAATCACCGTTTTTGCTTTGGCGGGATTTAGAGCCGCGCCGCTGACGCCGGCGCTTTGGCTGTTTCTTGGAGGTGTCATCCCCCGCTGTTCCCTCGCCATCTCCATCTTTTGGAGTATCCACCATATATATGTCATATGACGAAGTGGTTATCCAGCGCCCTACAGGTGCTGGTTCCTGTTCGTTTCCTACCTCGTCGTCCATATCGTCGAAGTCTTCGGAGCCAAAGTCAAGCATGTCGGTTAAATCGTCGACAGTGGCCACCAAGTGGGTGGTGGGTGGGCTTTGAATTTCTTCATCGTCCGTATCCCATCCTCGCTGACCGTAGTCCGGTCAGGGCTCTCCTGATAAAGAGAGAGACTTGAGAGAATTCAGAATGTCGCCAAAAGGCGAGTGCTGAAAGATGTCCGCGGCGGTGAACTCCATTATCGGCGCCCAATCAGGTTCGACTGGCAGAGGCGCGGGGGGTTCGGAGTCCGGGGAGGAGTCCGGACCCTCGGGGTCACGGGTCACGCGGAGTGCGGGGCTGGCGTTCGGCTCGATCGCCTTTGAGATCGCAGCCCCCGAGGTGACGTCCATCCGTCCATCCTCAATTGGCGCAATAGGCCCCGAGTTAAGGGTCGGAACCGGTGCGTGTGCGGCCTCCAGGACACTGTTCGGAGGCAGAGCTAGATCATGCCCCTCGAGATAGTGCGACGCGCTTGGCTGTGGCTCGAACCCATCGAAGATCAAGTCTCCGCGGATATCGGCCGTGTAGTTTAAGCTTCCAAACCTGACTTGATGGCCAGGGGCGTAGCTTTCGATCTGCTCCAAATGACCAAGCGAATTGGCCCGCAGAGCGAAGCCGCCGAAAACGAAGAAATGTCCGGGGAGAAAAGTCTCACCCTAGACCTCATCGTTGTTGATTATCAGAGGAGCCATCGGGCCTAAAGGCGACGACACAGAGGAACTCTTAATGAAAGCACCAATGTCGGTGTCAAAACCGGCGGATCTCGGGTAGGGGGTCCCGAACTGTGCGTCAAGGTCGGATGGTAACAGGAGACAAGGGACACAATGTTCTTACCCAGGTTCGGTCCCTCTCGATGGAGGTAATACCCTACTCCTGCTTGATTAATATTGATGATATGGGTAGTACAAGAGTAGATCTACCACGAGATCAAGGAGGCTAAACCCTAGAAGCTAGCCTATGGTATGATTGTGTATGATGATGATTCGTCCTACGGACTACAACCCTCCGGTTTATATAGACACCAGATAGGGTTAGGGTTACACAGAGTCGGTTACAATGGTAGGAGATCTTGAGTATCCGCATCGCCTAGCTTGCCTTCCACGCCAAGGAAAGTCCTATCCGGACACGGGACGAAGTCTTCAATCTTGTATCTTCATAGTCCAGGAGTCCAGCTGAAGGTATAGTCCGACTACCCGAACACCCCCTAATCCAGGACTCCCTCAGTCCGCACGCTTAAAGTTTCGATGACAGTTATATTATGAGTTTATGAGTTTTGATGTACCGAAGGAGTTCGGAGTCCCGGATGAGATCGGGGACATGACGAGGAGTCTCGAAATGGTCGAGACGTAAAGATCGATATATTGGACGACTATATCCGGACATCGAAAAGGTTCTGAGTGATTCGGGTATTTATCGGAGTACCAGAGAGTTACGGGAATTCGCCGGGGAGTATATGGGCCTTATTGGGCCATACGGGAATAGAGGAGAGAGGCCAAAAGGAAGGAGGCGCCCCCCCTCCCCTCTGGTCCGAATTGGACAAGGGGTGCAGCCCCCTTTTCCTTCTTCCTCTCCCCCTCTTTCCTTCTCTCCTACTCCAACAAGGAAAGGAGGAGTCGTACTCCCGGTGGGAGTAGGACTCCCCCCTTGGTGCGCCCTCCCCCTAGGCCGGCCGCCTCCCCCCTTGCTCCTTTATATACGGGGGCAGGGGGCACCCCATAGACACAACAATTGATCTGTTGATCTTTTAGCCGTGTGCGGTGCCCCCCTCCACCATAGTCCACCTCGATAATTCTATAGCGGTGCTTAGGCGAAGCCCTGCGTCGGTAGAACATCATCATCGTCAGCACGCCGTCGTGCTGACAAAACTCTCCCTCAACACTCGGCTGGATCGGAGTTCGAGGGACGTCATCGGGCTGAACGTGTGCTGAACTCGGAGGTGCCGTGCGTTCGGCACTTGATCGGTCGGATCGTGAAGACGTACGACTACATCAACCGCGTTGTGTTAACGCTTCGGCTTTCGGTCTACGAGGGTACGTAGACAACACTCTTCCCTCTCGTTGCTATGCATCACCATGATCTTGCGTGTGCGTAGGAAATTTTTTGAAATTACTACGTTCCCCAACAAATTCATAGTCAAATCAGCATACCACTTAATGATGAGCATGAAGGGGGCGAGGACTGGACAGCCGGGACCCTCGTCTTCTCTCAGAATGCACAAAACATGGTTGTCACTATGGAATACCGATGCACCAAACAAGGCAAAGATCCATACGTGGCGATTGATGCGAAATGGCTTGGCTGTTGGAGATGAACTACATAGGCGCAGGATCAAAGGTGGTGTGTTTTGCGTGGCGTGTGGGAGGGAGGAGTCAGTGTACCACCGGTTTTGGGGCTGCCCGCATTCAAAACTGTTCTGGAGGGCGCTGAGAGAGGAGATGATGGCACTTGTTATCATCCCGCCAGAAATGGATGGAACCTTCACAAGCATCTCTTCCTGGATGAAGGACTGGATCGCTGATGCTAAGGACGAAGAACGCGAGACGATGATCCAGGCGCTATATGGGATGTGGCTGGGACGGAATGAGACGAGGGATGGTAAGCGTATTGTGGATGCACGAACCATTGCCGAGAGAGTCGTCTCGCACATGAATCAATGGAGAGAGGCACATCCAAAAACTGCCAGACATAATAAGCCGACGCAGGTAGAGAAGTGGAAACCACCTGATCTTGGTTGGATAAAGAAGCTCAGATCAAAGGGGGCCGGAGGAGTGGTCCTACGAGACCATGAAGGTGCGTATCGGGGAGGGGCTTGTGTGTTTCTCCCCAGCATATCCGACCCGGAGCTCCTGGAAGTGATGGCCAGTAGGCAGGCGGTGCAACTTGCTATACAGCAAGGTTTTCAAAGAGTTCATCTAGAGCTTGACAGCAAAGAGGTTGTGGCAATTCTTAATGGCGGGAGCAAGAATCTAGCTGCGGTTGGGCCTCTTGTTGAAGAGATTAAGGAAATACTTCAGACAAGACAGGACTATAAGGTGAGCTGAGTGCGAAGATCAGCGAATGGTGCGGCGCATAGACTAGCAAAAGAGGGTATTGGCATTGAAATGAATAAAGAGTGGCTTGATATGCCACCTGCTTGTATTCTGCAGTGTGTTGCATTTGAGATTCCGGGTGTTGTTTAATTCCTGCAGCTAGTGCACAGGAGACATGAGTTTTTGCTTAATTCCTGCAGTTAGTGCAGATGAGACTTTGAGGTTGTGCGGACTTTGTTTTGCTTTATTTGATTGAATAAATGCCTTACCCCTAAAAAAAAAACTCCCGAAGTTGAGGTGCAGCTCAACGGCCTTCGAGCCGCGGACGTCGGCGTTGTTCCAGCGACATCTCCAACAGGTTGTGGCATGTTGCTCACAGAGAAGGGCCTTGGCCTTGCGCACACGTCTTCAACTTGTCGACGGGCGTATTACTCGCGGACAATGAAGCCCTTCTCGGGTGCGGCGGTGGGCGTCGCTTTCCTACATCATCTACGACCGATTGAGCACCCATAGCTTTTCATTCTGGAGGACCTTCGACGACGGCACCGCCTAGCGTGAGGAGCCCATCCACTGCGACAAGGATGTCGTCCCACGCGAGCACAAGCTCCCTCCACCGAGGATGAGTGTTAACATCGTGCAACGGACTGCAGAAGGTAAGGGCGTGCGTGGGGTGGCGAAGGAGGGGACGACACGAGAGGAGTTGCGATGGCCCCCGGTCGTACACCGATCGCCACAAATCCTCCGGAAGCTCTGTCTCGACATCCCCGTTGACATTGTCGTTGGAGCTCTCATTCTCCTGGGACATCAGCACAACACGGGGGGAGGATGTCCACAAGGATCTTGATCGGCAGGGTAAATAAAACTCAACTACTCCCTCTGTAAACTAATATAAGAGTGTTTAGATTACTAAAATTGTGATCTAAACGCTCTTATATTAGTTTATGGAGGGAGTAGAAAATAGCAACAACCTTTGGATGCATAAACATCACAGAGGAAGGAACTGGGAACACATCATGTACAGAAACTCTCGGCAGGACTAAACAACTCGTCCCCGATTCCATGGGTTTTCCGTTAGTACTACCGCCTAGTAATATTAGGTTAAGAACTGAAGCTCATGTCATGTTACACCATGGCATCCATTTCACCGCTGCCGGCGCTACGCCACACGTCGCTCACTTGGTGCTTGCAGATCGGGCATGTTCCTTGTTGGCGCAACCATGGATCAATGCAGTTCACATGAAACTGCAAAACAAGATGGGGGATCGAGTAAATCTTGCAGGCTCATCTCATGTCATGACACAAGATTAATAGCAGGCTAGCAGCATGTACAACATCAGCAATTCAGAGTAGTGCAGAAATGCATACGGAAGGGAATGTCCAACCAAGTGAAAGTGGTTCTAAAAAAACAAAAAAACAAGTGAAAGTGTGGAACAAATAATGTACTCCCTTCGATCCATAGTACTACTAAAAATGTACTAAGTGAGCGACAAGTAATACGGATCAGAGGGAGTACAATATTTGTATATGATATCTCTATAAGCAATGAGGTAAAACTTTCACGTTTGTTGCTTCATTGTAATCATGGATAAACTGCGCAAAATGCACTAGCATGAAACACAGTTTTGGATTCTAGGATGCTTATAGGAAATTGGTCAATATTATGTCAACTAAGTTGCTCTATCACAGTACTACAGTTATCAGGTATTACACATTATCATATCATGACAATAATTGAAGTCCTCCACTGTCAAAATGAAGAAAACAACTGCAAGATGATCAGTATGATAAATACCCGATGCAAGCATGGCAGGCTTCTCAATAGATCACCCGCGACAACTTGCTCTAAGCAAACACTGCACGTCAACTCATCCTCTGTCATTTTGCTTGTTGCATCTGCATCTTGCTTTTTCTGTACAGCAAAAGCAAACATGAAATACTGAAAACAAGGACTGCGTACCATGGTGGCACAGTCCAGACCATGCATGTGTTTGGATACACGCATAATAGAAACAAAAAGGGCACAGCCATTAGCTGTGTGATTGTTATGGTACTACCACGGCTGACTAATGAAACTCCGAAGAGCGGAACTGTCAAGCTGAGGCTACACTGCTAGTTGTCTAGTCGTACCAAAATGGAAATAGATATATAATGGATTTACACAAGAAATATCAAAGGAACACATTTATTCATTACCTCCTTGCCGGATTCAGGAGAAGAAACCAATGGTTCAGATGGCCCATCACTACTGAATCAAAGAAAAAAAGAGTTAGCTACGCGCTGTGCAAGCAAGCAATTATACATTGTTGGTTACATATTTCCTAGAGGAACTCAGTAGGCAAGCCTCAAACTGCACTATAATTGGTCGGTTACATACTGAAGAAAGAAGGCACTCAAAATCAGTTTGCTTTGGCCATAATGCACCTTAAAAAGATAATTAATCTTGCCTTTTTCGAGAAGGGGTGCTCCTCTGTTGCGCCTGAAATTTGTATCTGAAAACAGGCAGGGTATTTATTTCTTCTTCAGTCATAGAAGGAGCATGTGGGCTATTGTCGGTATCTAGCGCTCTGAGAGCATCATAATCTGCAAGCAAAATATCCAACAATGGTATTATGTTTGCACAAAACAGTAAAACAGCAAGCAGAGCGAACGAAACTTATCAGTGTACCTAAATCATCAAACTCGCGGTCAAGCAGAGCAAGTTGGAGTCTAAGGCTTTGCAACCGGCCTCTCGAAGCAAGGGCTATGGTTGGCGGGACATGCACCCGCAACTCTGTGCGTCCAAGGAAGCCATTGCCATCTGCAGCATGAGCTTGAGACTGCGCTTGGAGCTGCTGGCATGTAGCGTACATCCTAAGGCTGGTGGCCAATAGGAACACACCTAAGACCATCCAAAGCTACAAAAAGAGACAGTTCCGAGCAATCCGACAAAAGTTATGAAATTACTCTATGAAGCTTCATAAGCATAATAACACATGCATAACCACATTGTGCATGAACAACTAACCAAAAAGTTCGGAGACATCTGGTGCGAGCTCAGTACCATGAACAGAACAAGAACTGGCCAAGAAAAAATAAACACTAATTGTTAACAGCTTAAAGATAACTGGTTGTACACACAACGCACACACATTACCAGTTACAAGAAAAGCTAAGGAATTGCTGTTCACCGGCCGCCCCCCGGCATGAATCCGCTGCACACAAGCACACAAGTGAATGGGTTCAGATATTTAGAACAGCAAATCTGCTCTAGGTTGAAATGCCGAACCATTTCAGACGAAATGCACAGAACAGAAATTCACCATGGCACGGCGCTCCGTGGCGAACCCTGGGAAGCCACCGGCCTCGATGTCGGCCCTGCTGCCCCGGAACACAAAGCTCATGGCGTCCACCGGCCACCACCACTTCTTCCACCAGGTGTAAGATGGGTTCCAAAGCAGCGCCTTCCTGCCCCTCGCGGCAACAAAAACTTTGACGAGCCCACGTAGCAGCGCCCACTGAGACCGAAGAGGACACCGAGAATGTAAATCGAACAAGCGGCAGAAAGCGACGCCTCAACCGAAACTGCAATTTCTGGAATCCCGGCGGTCCCGACGCGGAAAACGCCCGGATAACCCTGAAGCTTCCGGAAGCTTCGTCGCGCAGGTGCGCGAATTCAGGGCCCAATCGGAAGAGGCAGTCACAGATTCGGGGAAAGGAGCGGGATTTCCAGGAGGCACGTACCTGATTGGAGAGGCCTGTTGAGCCGGCGTTTGCTCGCGCGGACGCGGGTAGCGGCGGGGAATGGGGGGAAGGGGGAGAGCAGTAGAGAAGAAGAGCTCGAGAGCGAAAAAGGCGTTTTTTTATTTTTGGCGGTTTCAGATCGTGTGCGTCATGTGGTGGAGGGTGCGTGGCCTCATCTTAGTCTTAGGCCGTGTTTTTTTTTTAGGGGAACATAGATTTTATTTAATCAAAGTCTGGGATCTCGTCCGCTATTACATGCAAGATACAATCAGGGGGCATAACATGCCACTCCTCACTAACCTCCCGACCAGCAGCTAATCTGGCCAAAATGTGGGCAGCCCGATTTGCCGATCGCCGTTTCCACGTAGCTCTGCATCCTTGCCACCCATGCATGAGCTCTTTGATCTCTTCAACTAACGGACCAGCAGCTGAAAGATTTCTAGATGTGTTATTGATCATTCTAACTGCTTCACTGCAATCCATTTCAACCTGAAGACGTTGCACCCCAACCTCCTGAGCAAAGAGGAGTGCTTTCCGGCAAGCTTTCAGTTCAGCCATGTCAGGTCTGGAGCAAACTGGGAAGAACTGGGAGGCCGCGCCCAAAAAGGCACCCGCATGATCCCGCAAGACCACACCACCACCCCCACTGACCGTTCCTTTTGAGACAGCCCCGTCCACATTAGCAAGAATCTAACCTGGTTCCGGCGGACTCCTTCTCTCCACAGGTGGCTTCACACTCTGTTTAGCTTCCTTCTTCACCACTTGAAGCCACTCGTCCATAAGTCTGGATACAGAGAGAGCGAGTTCAGGTGCAGCTTCAATTCTCTTGCCTTCCCTAGTCGCGTTCCTCGCTAACCACAGGCCATAAAAGCCCTAGAGCATCATCTCCTTTTCCTCCTCCTGTGCGGCAGAAACCCACTGCAGCAACCACCTTCCAACAGCAGCATTATTTGCAAGTCCATCAGGTGGAGCAGAGACAGGAAGGCCCCGCCTTTCAGCCAATTCTTTCCAGAACAACATCGAATGGGGGCATGTCCAGAATCTGTGTGCAAGGGTCTCCTCCCTGCCACAAGCAGTACAGAAAATGCCGGGCTTGATTCTCCTCCTATGCAGCTCAGAGCCCACACCCAGCCCGTTGCGCATCAAACGCCAGGCATGAACCTTCACCTTGTTTGGCACATGCGTGCCCCATAGAGCCAGCCAGCTCCTATGGTTGCTCACCGACGACGAGGATTCTGGCCGTCCAGACCTCGCCTTGCGTAGATTCATCAACAGATGATATCCTGGCCGGACAGAGTAGACCCCATCTTTAGTGTAATTCCATGCCATGAAATCATCCACATTATTGCCTCCAACAGGGATTTGCTTGATATCTTGCGCATCATCCGGTGTAAACATTTCATCAACCTTGACATGGTTCCATCCATCGCCCTCATCATTAAGCAGGTCCGCCACCCGAGTAGTGCCATGAATATACATCTGACCCAGTGGTCGAAGACAGCCCTTGCGTGGGATCCAATTATCATGATGGATCAGCACCTTTGAGCCATTGCCAATACGCCACACAGCACCCTCTCGTAGAAGGTCACGCCCATGCAAAATGCTCCTAAAGGTAAAAGAAACCACCAGCAGGGCAAACAACATTCATTATAGAACCATGCTTGAAGTATCTAGCTTGTAGAACTCGGGCACATAAGGACTGCGGAACCTGTAGGATTCTCCACGCTTGCTTTGCTAGAAGAGCTTGGTTAAAAGCCTCAAAGTTTCGAAACCCCATTCCACCTTCCCTCTTAGCTGTACACATCTTATCCCAAGCTACCCAGTGCACTTTCTTCTCGCCATCAGCTGAACCCCACCAGAAGTTTGAAGAGATGGTAGACAGGTTCCGGCACATTTTCTTAGAGAGTTGAAAACAGCTCATGGCAAAAGCAGGTGTCGCTTGTAACCCAGATTTGACGAGTACTTCCTTAGCCGCCTTAGATAGGCCCTGGCCTTTCCATCCGAGGACCTTCCCCCTCGAACTTTCTTTGACCGGCTTGAAGGTTCCCTCCTTAGATCTTCCCACCACAGTTGGCAGCCCCAAATACTTCTCGTTCAACGCTTCCGTTGAGATACCAATGATTCCCTTGATACTCTCCCGCTCACTCTCACCCCCTCCCTTCCCAAAGAATATGGAAGATTTTTGACGATTTACCCGCTGCCCTGACGCTTGTTCATAAACTTGTAGGATATCGCGAAGTGCTTCCACGTTACCTTGGGACCCCTCCAGAAAAACTATACTATCATCTGCAAAGAGAAGGTGAGTCACATGGGGGCCAATGCTCCCAAACGACACCCCGGAAATCTGATTATCCCGCTGAGCCTTCTTAATAAGAGCCGAGAAACCCTCAATGCATAGGAGAAACAGATATGGTGACAGCGGGTCGCCCTGCCTGAGTGTGATAGCCTGGCTTATTAGGGATGATAGACTACTCATATCAATAAGGAATTCCTTCTTTTCCGGGAGCCCATTCGGACAGAACTCCAAAGTTAAGCGTGCTCAGCTTGGAGTAGTGTCAGGATGGGTGACCGACCGGGAAGTTGCTCCCGGGTGCGCACGAGTGAGGACAAAGTGCGCAGAAAAGACTAGTATTGATCTGTGGGGCCAGTCTAGATCCCGCCAGGAGTAACGACCACCGGCGGGTGTGTCCGGGGCGTTACAAGTTGGTATCAGAGCCGACCCTCGCGGTTACACGGATGGTTGCGGACAGGTGCGTGGTCATGTTGTTCATGATGTTTGTGACCCGTCGTGGCACCCGGCATGGCACATGTACCGGACTGGAAGCACAGACGTTTGTGCCAAGAGGGAACGTTCCTGTGGCCCGACGAGGACGTTGGTTCCTCTGAGTGGGGGTGTATGTGATAGCCTGGCTTATTAGGGATGATAGACTACTCATATCAATAAGGAATTCCTTCTTTTCCGGGAGCCCATTCGGACAGAACTTCAAAGTTAAGCGTGCTCAGCTTGGAGTAGTGTCAGGATGGGTGACCGACCGGGAAGTTGCTCCCGGGTGCGCACGAGTGAGGACAAAGTGCGCAGAAAAGACTAGTATTGATCTGTGGGGCCAGTCTAGATCCCGCCAGGAGTAACGACCACCGGCGGGTGTGTCCGGGGCGTTACACTGAGTCCCCTAGAGGGGGAGAAAATGTCAGAATAACCACCATTGAGCTTGACAGAGAACCTGGCTGATCGAACACATCTCATAATCATGTCAATCCATCCTTGGGCGAACCCGTACTTGTGCATAACATTCTCCAGGAACCCCCATTCAACCCGATCATAGGCCTTCATCATATCTAGCTTCACCGCACAAAGGGGCCTCTTTCTCTTCCTGTTCCGAATGGCATGTACACATTCATAAGCAACAAGCACATTATCCATAATGAGTCTACCCGGGACAAACGCACTTTGTTCCTCAGAGATCATTACCGGGAGAAACCTCTTAAGCCTATTTGCCAAAACTTTTGCAGCCACCTTATAAAGAACATTGCACAGGCTAATGGGGCGAAACAGCGAAAGAAGCTCCGGTGAGCTCACCTTTGGGATCATAACCCGCACCGTGTCATTAAAAGACTCCGGTGTCGCCCCCCCCCCCCCAGGAGAAAATCTCGCACCACTGCACAAACATCCTCTTTCACCAGAGACCAGTGCCGCTGGTAGAAGAGAGCGGGAAGGCCATCCGGGCCCGGGGCCTTCATGCCTCCCATCTGGAATAGAGCCGTCTCTATCTCAGAGTCCAAAATGACATTCGTCACACTCGTGTTCATCTCCTCTGTGACAACCACATCCATCAGATCAATGACCCTGTCAGCTCCAACAGATCCTTCCGACGAGAAAAGTGAGGCATAGAAGGAGGCCGCAAGTGCACGCATATCCTCATCACTAGTACACTTGCTGCCATCAGCTCGTCGAAGCGCCTTAATCGTATTTTTCCTCTTCCTATGACTGGCCCTGTTCTTAGGCCGTGTTGAGTTATGATCTTACAGCAACTCTAGGAGAATCGCCAAATTCATTCAAACTGCTTTCTTTTTTTTACCGTCGTATGGAGTGCGAACAAAAAAAAACAGCTATAGCAGATTCTTCATGTGCATGAAGTTTCATGGAGGCAGGGGTATGAATCACACACTACAAAACTTTCGGCACTTGGTGGAGGGTATTTTCTCTCCAACGCTTCCCTTCACGCGACCCTTCCGCCGCCGGCGAGTCTCCATCGACACCATGGTTGGACGTCGGTAAGTCACCATCGCCATCACGGTTGGACGCTGGCGCGTGCTTGTTATCCCCTTCCTATTTCTGACACAATCGATGTCACAACCCGGTCCCGAGAGGGGCACAGAATCTTTCTACTTTATGTGCCAGTCCCTGGATCGATTGCTGGCATGCACAGTTGACGATGAAATACCAAGTAATAACACATGACATAGTATAATATAGCAGATCCAGTCTTTAATACGTTACATACCTGCTAGCTCATGGGCTAACTTACAATACAATCATGCAACAGAAATAATATTCTACTCTTGTGGTGTCCATCCACACACATGCAACAGTTGAGTATAGCGTCATAACCCTACTTCGTATCTCTCCTTCGATACGGAAAATCTTACAACATGATACGTTGCAGCCACAAAGGTCAATACTTTGAATGTATTGACAAATAATAGTAGTTGAAGTAAAGTTTCTTTAGAAAATCAATTTCAAGTTGAACTACTTAGTCGTTGGAACATAGGTTATACTGCCCAAACTATGTGAGAGGATCGTTCGTGATGTCGATGGCTTCAATTTCCCCCTCGCGGAGGGAAGTTTCCCCGGCAGAATCGCTCCACCGGAAAGCAAAAGTGCTCCTGCGCAGGTTCCGCCTCGAGACGGCGACGTTTCATCCCAAAATCTTCTTCCTGATTTTTTTCTAGGTCAACTGACATCATATAGCAGAAGATGGGCTTCAGAGGCCTGCCAGGGGCCCCCACAAGTTTGGGGGGGGGCGCCCTGTGGGGTAGGGCACACCCCCAGGCTTGTGGCTGCCTGCGCTAGTATTTTTTATATATTCCAAAATAAATCTCCGTAAAATGTCAGGTCATTTGGAGTTGTGCAGAATAGGTGTCTTTGATGTAGCCCTTTCTGGTCCAGAATTCCAGTTGCCCGCGATCTCCCTCTTCATGTGAAACTTGCAAAATAAGAGAGAAAAGGCATAAGAATTGTATCATAAATTGAAATAACAGTCCAAATTGCAATAAATATCAATAGGAAAACATGATGCAAAATGAACGTATCAACTCCCCCAAGCTTAGACCTCGCTTGTCCTCAAGCGAAAGCCCAAATCGATACTCATGACCAGATGTTTAGAGAGATCCTCTCATCATGGGAGGATCAATCTTCATCAACATCTTCACCAACACCATCTCATCTCAAACCCTAGTTCATCTCTTATATTCAATCTTTGTCTCAAAACCTCATATTGGTACTTGTGGGTGTCCACTTTCTAGTAGTGTTGATTACATCCTATAGTTGATGCTAGTTAGTTTATTTGGTGGAAGATTATATGTTCAGATACTTAATGATATTCAATACCCCTTTGATCTTGAACATGAATATGATTTGTGAGTAGTTACTTTTGTTCTTGAGTACATGGAAGTAGTCCGGTTATAAGTAATCATGTGAATCTGGTATTCGTTCAATATTTTGATGATATGTATGTTGCGTTTCCCTTAGTGGTGTCATGTGAACATCGACTACATCACACTTCACCATGATTGGGCCTAAGGGAAGGCATTGTGGAGTAGTAATAAGATGATGGGTTACTAGAGGGACAGAAGCTTAAACCCTAGTTTATGCACGATTCCAGAAGGGGCTAATTTGGATCCATATGTTTCATGCTTTGGTTAGATTTATCTTAATTCTTCTTTCGTGGTTGCGGATGCTTGCGATAGGAGGTAATCATAAGTGGAATGCTTGTTCAAGTAACAACAGTATCCAAGCACTGGTTCACCCACATATCAAATTATCAAAGTAGCGAACGCGAATCAAACAAACATGATGAAAGTGACTAGATGAAATTCTCATGTGTCCTCAAGAATGCTTTGCTTTCTATAAGAGAAAGTTTTGGCCTGTCCTTTGCTCTAAAATGGAATGGGCTACCTTGCTACACCTTTGTTACTACTACTTTTCACTTGTTACGAATTACCTTGCTATCAAACTATCTGTCACCGATAATTTCACTGCTTACAGAAAATACCTTGCTGAAAAATGCTTGTCATTTCCTTCTGCTCCTCATTGGGTTCTACACTCTTACTTATGGAAAGGACTATGATTGATCCCCTATACTTGTGGTCATCACTATCCAACAGTAGGGTAAACAAACAACCAGCTTCTGATTCACAAGAATCCAAAGCTACAACTGATTTTCAAGAATCCACAACCATAGTGATTCTCATAATCTGTAGTCCAAACTAAGGGGGCCTTAGTTTTTAGTAATGAGCACAAAGTAACATATATCATGTAACATCGAAGTCTAACCCTCTTCATATGCATTGGCATGTCTTAAGAGAATAATTCATGCACACAAAGTAAAGGCCGATACATAGTATAAGTAGTTTCTTGCAATTTGATTATATTAAAAACAAAGAGAGGTGGATATGAGGTTCCTCTCTTGTAATAATTGCAAGTAGGAGCAGCAAGCACATGCATATTTTATTTATTAAAATCATCATGTGCATGAGAGAAACGCAACCCATCAATGTAATCCTTAATAAGAGCAAACTTCTCTGATATAGTGTAGGTTGGAGAATTCAAAAGGATAATAGGACTATCAAGTGTGGGTGCAATAGCAACAATTTCATTCTTAATATACAAAACTGTGGAAAGTTCATCTCCGTAAGCATCAATCACAGTGGCATCATGGTTATAAGCATAGCAATCATCAAGTTCATCAAATAGGGATATTTCAAATGAATCCAAGGGATCATAGCATTCATCCTCCAGTGAGTATGGAGAGAAATTAAACAATGCATGAGTTAAAGAGTTACTCTCATTATAAGGTGGGCACGGGTGATATTCGCTCTTCCCCTTTTGCTCTTTGCTGTCCTCCTCGTCTTTTTCATCTAATGAGCTCATAGTTTCAGCAATTTCTTCTTCCACGGGTTGAGCATTGTATTCATTATTTTGATAGCAATATTTAAGTATGGCAAGCTTTTTAGATTTGTAAAGAGCATTATCAAACTTTTCAAGCAAAGAAGCAATTTCATAAGCACCCTTAAAAGCAACAAATTCTTCTATTTGTTCCACATCATAGTAATCACCTTAGCATAAGAAGTTAAGGTTTCATTATCATTAAACTCACATTGAAAGCGAACGTGGTTAGTCTCCCTTCTATAGCAACAAGTAAAATCATACATAGGGCACAAATTCCAAGCATACCAATGTAACATATTTATTTAATCTCATAAGTGTTTCCCTTTTGAGTCAAGCGATAATCCCTAAAGTATCATGATCCAAAATGTATCCCATTACCATGTTTAACGGGGTTTTATCAGGATTATCAAAGTAATATTCAATATTTCCCACATAAGTAGCATCGAGGGTTTTAGGAGGTCCTCCACCTCCTTGGGTAGCAAGTATAACTAACTTTTTTGGTATTTCATGTTTCGTATCCATAACTAAAGATAGAAAACAATTTAGAACAAGAAAGAAAATATACTTAGTGATAAAGCCAACAAGCACACACGAGTATATTTGCCCACGCTATTGCTCCATAGCAACGGCGGCAACAAAGGTCATGATAACCCAGATGTGTAGGGGGTCAGTTGTAGCCTTTTCGATAAGTAAGAGTGTCAAACCAAATGAGAAGCTACATGTAAGATTAATATTCTCTCAAGTTCTATCAACCATTGATATAACTCTACACACACTAAACATTTGCTTTACCTAGAAACAAGAAATAAAACTACTTTGCTGGTATGAAAGATAGGTTTGCAAGATAATAAAACACATGTAAATAAAAGTTAGTTGCTATTTAAATAAAATAACAATGAAGTATAGCGAGCATGGAAAATTGGTGGTAGGGTGTGCGGAATTGTCCCTAGGCAATTGATAACTAGAAAGATAATACTCATTACAATTTTATGTGGGGGAGAGGCCTCTGCTAGCATGTCATCCCTTACTTGGAATTATGCACTTATGCTTGGAACTATTAGCAAGCATTCACAACTACTAATGATGACCCACAAGTATGGGGGATCACAATAGTCTTCGAGGGTAGTATTTCACCCAAATTTATTGATTCGACGCAAGGGAAGCTGAAGAATATTTATAAGCCTTAGTAGTTGAGTTGTCAATATTGATATACAAATTACCCATGTTGTCCTAATTTTTCAGAATTTTTGGAGTTACAGAAGTATTTGAAGTTTTCATATTGCTACAAACTGTTTTGTTTTTTATAGATTCTATTTTATTTGCGTTGTGTGCTTATTTTGATGAATCTATGGTTTGTATTGGAGGGTATAAGCCATGGTAAAGTTGAAATACAGTAGATATAATGCAAAAATAAAAAATGAATGGGTTTGCAACAGTACTTAGAGTAGTGATTTGCTTTCTTATACTAACGGATCTCACGAAGGTTTTGTTAAGTTTTGTGTGATTGAAGTTTTCAAGTTTTGGGTGAGATCCTGATGGATGAAGGAATAAGGAGTAGCAAGAATCTAAGCTTGGGGATGCCCCATGGCACCCCAAGATAATATCCAAGGATGAACAAGCAACTAAGCTTGGGGATGCCCCGAGTGGCATCCCCTCTTTCTTCTAACGACCATCGGTATTTTACTTGAAGCTATATTTTTACTCGTCACATATCATGAGTTTTGCTTGGAGTGTCTTGTATGATACGAGTCTTTGCTTGTTTTGCTTTTTAGTTTGTGTCAAATATCCTTGCTAGACACACCTATTTGAGAGAGCCAAAATTATGCTATGATTTGTTAGAATTGCTCTTTATGCTTCACTTAATTTTTTTGAGCTATGGTATTGCTCTAGTTGCTTCACTTATATCTTTTTGAGCATGGTGTGCTTTAATATTATTGAAGAAATGCTCTCATGTTTGTACGCCCATTTTGCACCATGCTTTTATATTGATATTTATTACATTATGGGCTGTTATTACACTTTATATCACAATACTTATGCCTTTTCTCTCTTATTTTACAAGGTTTACATGAAGAGGGAGAATGCCGGTAGCTGGAATTCTAGACTGGAAAGGAGCAAATCTAAGAGACCTATTCTACACAACTCCAAAAGTCCTGAAACTTCACGGAGCATGTTTTTGGAATAAATAAAAAATATTGGGCGAATAAAATACCAGAGGGGTCCACCAGCCAGCCACAAGGGTGGAGGGCGCGCCCAACCCCCTGGGCGCGCCCCCCGACCTTGTGGGCCCCCTGGCAGGCCTCCGGTGCCCATCTTTGGCCATATGGTGTGTTTTGACCTGGAAAAAATCGGAAGGAAGCTTTTGGCATGAAGCGCCGCCATCTCGAGGCGGAACCTGGGCAGAAGCAATCTAGGGCTCTGGCGAAGCTGTTTTGCCAGGGAAACATCCCTCTGGGAGGTGGAAATCGTCGCCATCGTCATCACCAACGATCCTCTCATCGAGAAGGGGTCAATCTCCACCAACATCTTCACCAGCACCATCTCTCTCAAACCCATTTCATCTCTTGTATTCGATCTTTGTCCCAAAACCTCAGATTGGTACCTGTGGGTTGCTAGTAGTGTTGATTACTCCTTGTAGTTGATGCTAGTCGGTTTATCCTGTGGAAGATTATATTTTCAGATCCTTAATGATAATTAATACTCCTCTGATTATGATTATGAATATGCTTTGTGAGTAGTTATGTTGGTTCCTCAGGACATGGGAGAAGTCTTGTTATAAATAATCATGTGAATTTGGTATTCGTTCGATATTTTGATGAGATGTATGTAGTCTTTCCTCTAGTGGTGTTATGTGAACGTCGACCACATGACACTTCACCATTATTTGGGCCTAGGGGAAGGCATTGGGAAGTAATAAGTAGATGATGGGCTGCTAGAGTAACAGAAGGTTAAACCCTAGTTTATGCATTGCTTCGTGAGGGGCTGATTTGGATCCATATATTTCATGCTATGGTTAGGTTTACCTTAATTCTTATTTCCTAGTTGCGGATGCTTGCGAGAGGGGTTAATCATAAGTGGGAGGCTTGTCCAAGGAAGGGCAGCACCCAAGCACCGGTCCACCCACATTGTCGGTGTCAAAACCGGCGGATCTCGGGTAGGATGTCCCGAACTGTGCGTCTAAGGTCGATGGTAACAGGAGACAGGGGACACGATGTTTACCCAGGTTCGGGCCCTCTCTATGGAGGTAATACCCTACTTCCTGCTTGATTGATCTTGATGAATATGAGTATTACAAGAGTTGATCTACCACGAGATCGTAATGGCTAAACCCTAGAAGTCTAACCTGTATGACTATGGTAATGAGTATATCTCTTCCGGACTAAACCCTCCAGTTTATATAGACACCGAGGGGGATCTAGGGTTACATGTAGTCGGTTACATAGAAAGGAATCTCCATAGTTGATCTCCAAGCTTGCCTTCCCCGCCAAGGAGAGTCCCATCCGGACACAGGTACAGTCTTCGGCCTTCATGTCTTCACAGCCCATCAGTCCGGCCCATGGATAACAGGTCGGACGCCCGAGGACCCCTTAGTCCAGGACTCCCTCAGTAGCCCCTGAACCTGGCTTCAATGACGAGGAGTCCGGCGCGCAGATTGTCTTCGGCATTGCAAGGCGGGTTCCCCTTTCCGAACTCCAAAATAGTCTTCAGATGTAATGATTGTATCCAGACTTGCATACACAGCTGCAAAGGATATAATATTTCACGAGTCCAATCCGCTGACAACTTTTTGGTAATATGACATCATGCCTGTTTGGCCATTATTTTCGAACTGTCGGCTAGCCCGCCATCCCACGTCTTGAGACATGGTTTTATTGGCATGTCTTATCCAAGCGGAGATCGTGTCCCCCCTTTTTAAGGGATTCTTATTAACCCGGACATGGATAACCCAACCGTCACTTGGGTACAACTCCTTGGGAATAGGCAAGTTTTGCGGCCTAGGAGGAGATGTTAGATATTCACGGTCTTTATATAGGGGTACAGACCCGTCTTTTTCTTACACACTTGCTTCTTCCTCAACCCTCGCTACCCCGAGTTCCAACAGCCGGGTTTCAATCGCCACAAGCTCCAATCATGTCTGGATCCAGCCGTCAAGGCCAGTGGGTGGCTTCTTCTGTCACGGAGGGAGATATTGCAAGGCTTCGGGCGGCGAGGTATTTGACCGCAGAAATTCTTCATCGGCTTCCTGCTGAGGGGAAGGTTATTCCCACCCCTAGATCCGGCGAGAGGGTCGTGTTCGTGTCCCACTTCCTCCGCGGGTTAGGGTTTGCACTTCACCCCTTCGTCCGAGGGCTCATGTTCTATTATGGGCTAGATTTTCACGATCTGGCCCCGGACTCTATTCTTCTTATCTCGGCGTTTATCATTACGTGCAAAGCCTTCCTCCGAACTCCTCCGCACTTCGGCTTGTGGCTCAAGACCTTCAATGTGAAGCCGCAAGTGATAGAGGGGGAGCAGGCAGAGTGCGATGGTGCCACAGTGAGCAAGCTTGCTAGCGCTGTTTGGCTGAAAGGATCCTTTGTCAAATCTTCCGATTTATGGCAGCAGGGGTGGTTCTATATCAACGAGCACGTGGCTCTAAGTGGGCAGATACGCCCACATTTTGATCCAGCCCCCCAATTCAGCTTGCACCATGGATTAATAAGGGATTGGACTAGGGATCAATGGACGGGGTGCGGGCTCTGCAAAGTCGCATCCGAAGCCTCATTGAGAGGGACATCAATATCGTCAACATTGTCTAACTAATGCTAGTCCGCCGGACCCTGGCGTGCCAGCGACGGCCTCTCCGCATGTGGGAGTTCAATCCAGAAGGGCCGCGGACTCTTCAGCACTTCTTCGGCACTACACACGAAGGAATGTGGAGATTATTTTTCGGGAAACAAAAGCAATGGCCGGACACCACCGAAGATATCGGCCTAGACTGTAACCATCTGGACACCCCGGTAAGTACACGTTCTCCGAACACCTCATAATCAGATACCCCGTGGTAAGACACTGACCGAATCATCCTTTTTCAGGGCTGGATAAAGAAAGTGGAATGGATTAGGTGTCTGGCTCCCCTTCCCGAAGACTTAGCTAATCCTGTGTTAACAAGGATGCTGGCCTCGGCACCATACCAGGCACCGACAAGGGAGGGCAAAGAGGAGAGTGAGAAGACCCGGGATGACCTTTGTTCCGGAGGTAAGTCGGATACTGAGTCCGAAGAAATCGATCTTTCCTCGCCTGAAGACAGAGGCGAAAGAGGAGCCAGTATCCCTTCTCTGAGCAGGAGGAAAAGGGCCGCCTCCGAAGGTTGGGAGGGGCGGTCTCCCAAGAGGGGCAAGATGCCTCCGTCGAGCGGCTTGGGTTTGGAAAGCGACGCCGTTGAACAGCTCCAACAGGGGGACAAGCCCTCGACCAAACCGTAAGTGAATCCGGGGTATTTTGATAGCGTCCCGCTCCTTATACGTAACGTGTTCGCGCATTTTTACAGGTCGGCACAGAGTTTTTCTGGGCAATCCTCTTCTTCGGGAGGTCTCCTCCCAGAGATGATGGAAAGCGAGACGCCTCCCCCGACCTCCTCGCCTAATAAGGCGGACGACTCTGAAGTGTCATCACAGAGGGTTTTTCTTGATCAACAAGCTATCCAAGGGATGAAAGAGGCAGTACCCGAAGGTGGACCTCCGACCGTCCGGGATTATGGGGCCAATAATAAAGGCCCCAGACTATCTGGCCTGCAGCAGACGATGATTCTGGAGACAGGTGAACAGATTCCTTCAAAGGATGGTTGTGCTCCTAGAGCGGCTTCTGGAGACCCGGTGGCTCCAGATATACTGTGGGACATGTTGCGAAAAACATCTATCTCGGGGGAACAGCGTACCTTAATGGGTACGGTGGTTGAGAAGATTTTGTCTGCGAAGAACGGATTGAATGAAGCCTTCATGAGCCTACTAAAAGGGAGGTTTGTGATATAATGTTTTCAGCTATGTTTTATTTGCAAAGATGCACCTGTGTATAGGTAGTAGCCCCTGAGACTCGGGTTGGCTTCCACTGGGAAGCGAACAGAGGATCGACAAGAATTACTCAAGGACTAATCTGATGAACTTGAACACAGGCTGCTTCCCCTTTGGCTACCTCCCAGACTATGGATATTGCCGAGCTGCAGCGGAAGCTTGATGTAGCAGGGGATGACCTTGCGTTAATCAATATGCGTCTTGACGAGTCGCAAGGTATGTATTCGGGGCAATCCCTATACATTTTTTTGGTATGACGCTAAAAGTTATATGCTGGAATATGCATGGCTGCAGATGGTGCTGCTGCCATTGAAGTTCTTCGAGCAGAGCTGGCCCGGGCAAAGGAGCGGGCCCGGTGTAGCAATGCGGCTGCCGAAAAGGCAGTGGCTGCGTTAAAAGCCGAACAAGCTGCACGGCGCCAAGACGCGGAGAAGATATCCACGATGGCGCTCGAATTGAAAAATGCTACTGGCCGTTGTGAATTTCTGGAGAAGGAGCATGAAGCCAAAATGGATGAACGAGACAAGGCCTTACAAGAGGCGAGGGAAGTGCGGTCAGAATCCAGAGCAGCCCGTGAGGAGATCCGGCAAGCTGGGAGATCGCGGCTGGTAAGCCCTTTCTGCTACAGACTAAGTTCGGCGATCCGAACTATGCTCAGCTTGACCGAGTGTGGAGTTCTCCGGGCGAGTTTTTAGAATTGCCGAAGAGTTCTTCCGATGCGGCACAGTACTACCAAGCGCGAGAGGGGTACGCAATGGAGAAGCTTTTCTGGTCACAGTTTGGCGCATCAAAGCGCCCTCTGTTGCTGAATGAACAGATGCCCCAATGGGCCGAGCTTCATAGGATATCCGGCGCTGCCATGAAGAACATCATAATCCTGTTGTGGCCAACTGAGCCTGTTTCGAATAGCTACTTCGGTTTGGTGCAAATGCTTGTTGACGCGGTGCCGCGTATTGACGCTGTGAAGCGGTCGACGTGCATTGAGGGTGCACAGATGGCTTTTGCCCGAGTCAAGACATTCTGGGGGAAGATGAAGGCCATCGATGTTGTGGCGAAGAATCCACCCAAGGGCAAGGACCGTCCTGAACCGGAGCATTATTTTGAAGACGTCTTAGAGGCTGCCAGCTTGATAGAGGGTCAGTGCTCGAAAGACATAATGTTTGAGTGAGGTGTGTGAGAATTGTAAAAGACAGTTTTATAGTTAATCTATTTTTATGTTTTTGTTCGAAAGCTTGTATTCCTCTTGTGCGGCCGTTTTAATATAGTCTGAAAGTTTTCCAGTCGTCGGCTTCAGCCCCCTTGTAGGAAGTACGGGGGTGTTTGGAAAATCATTTAATCACTCTTTATCCAACGTCTTGGTCCATGAAGGAGGTGATAATGCGGCGAACCAGGCAATCGGACTATAGGGCGTTAACACTTTCACTTAGCCATAGGAGTTTTATGGTGGGACTATGACATAGCCCCTAGTATGTATGCGGCGCATTATAATACGATGCTTTACATATTTGATCTGAAAAAAATCCCTTGTGTAACACGGAGAATCGCTAAAGATTCCAATAAGTCGTCAAGTGGTTGACCAGCTCTCGTCGCATCATGACAGTCAGTTTTCGGCTTTCTCTACTGAGGTACTTGACCAGATGAACCAGAAGCACAATCGCAGTAGTTCTCCGTTTACTACCCTAGCCGATAGAGCAGAACGTAGGGTAGCAAGCACAGGAGCCGGGCAACCCAACTATTGACCCAAGACAATGATTCGGAGCTGATGCATACAAGGACAAACTTGCGACGCTGAAGTACGCTGTAGAGCTATTCGGACTTTTGTTGGCAACTCATTTGTTCCCGTACCGAGCCCCTGGAGGGTTATGCCAGGGTATATCTGTGAAACAACCATAGGAGCCATATTCATTGGCGAAACAATACAGATGATCAATTCGGATACTGTTCACTGGGACCTGAGCAATATGCCAATGATTACTTAATATGTATATATAAAGACCACAACCCCGGCTATTTGACATGCTCGGGGTCGGGGGTGGAGGAAGAGGCATAGTACATGCTCGAAATAAAGAGTGCGGTCTACAAAAAGTTATTTTGGACCTCCTGTCGCACGTCTGCACCGTCTATCCTCGGCGAGGGGAATCCTTGATGGAAGTAGCCCCTTAGGTGAGTGTACGGATCCGAACTCCGATAGAGTCCATTTTAGATGTTTGTCCTGTTCGTCACCTGTTTTTAAGAGATAGTGAAGGAAGAAATAAAAAGAAATTAGATAGAAAATGTTACTGGAATTCTTGCAGGCTTGTCCGTAGTGTGGTTTCACCCATGCTGATGGTTTCTTCAGTGCGTAGTGATGTATGCGCGGTACAGATTTTGCATGTGTACGAGGTCGGCGGCGGAAGCCGGACTGCTATTTCCGCTCTGGGAGTAGTCGATCCTCGGGTGGAAATTGCTTCTGACCCTGGGTATTTCGTTGGTGAACCTCTCTGTTGTCCCTGCCGCCTGGCGGCCTCCTCCCCTTGTGTTCGGCATTGAGCTTGCCAGCCTGCTTAAAGATCCAGCAGTTTCTATTGGTATGATTAGCTTTTCTATCGGGGTGGTCGTGAATCTGGCAGGGTCGGTCCAATATCCTGTCTAGGTTGGATGGTTCGTCTCGGTTCGCCTTGAATGGCTTCTTCCGTTGACTGGGCTTGGGATTGCTGAATCCAGTGTTGACCGCTGTGTCGCGTGATCTTTCATTATCATTGCGACTGTTGTATTTGCTTCGTCGTGGCTTGCCGTTGCCATCTTGGATTTCGGAAGTGCCCGGGTCGCTGGCGTTGTTGCTTCTACGAGCAAGCCAGCTGTCTTCTCCTGCGCAAAAAGCAGGTCATTAGAGCAGTAAGGGCTGTCATGGATTTAGTTCCTTCTTGACCGAGGTGGCGTGCAAGCCATTTGTCCCAGACGCTGTGTCTGAAGGTCGCAAGGGCTTCCGCGTCAGGACAGTCGATGATTTGGTTCATTTTGACTAGGAACCGAGTCCGGAGCTTCCTGGCTTACTCTCCGGGCTGCTGGACAATGTGACTTAGGTCATCGGCATCTGGTGGCCGGACATATGTTCCTTGGAAGTTGTCAAGGAAGGCTTCTTCCAAGTCCTCCCAGCTGCCTATGGAATTTTCAGGCAGGCTATTTAACCAGTGTCGAGCTGGCCCTTTTAGCTTTAGTGGGAGGTATTTAATCGTGGAGGTTGTCTCCACGGGCCATATGGATGTGGAGAATGAAATCTTCTATCCATACCGCGGGATCGGTTGTTCCGTCGTATGATTCAATATTGACGGGTTTGAATCCTTCCGGGAATTCATGATCCATTACTTTATCAGTGAAGCAAAGAGGGTGTGCGGCGCCTCTATGTTGGGCCACACCGCGACGTAACTCCAAAGGAGTCCATTTGCGGTTTTCGGCTCGGGCGTGGCTAGGTTTGTCACGTCCGAATAGGTAGCCATCGTTGCGTGTTGAGGCATACCCTCGTGATCCGTAGATTGCTCTTGCGTGTCCTGCTCTACTGTCCAAGTCTCGTCGAAGGTCGTCTGTACAACCACGAGTTGTGTTATTCTTGCCTTTACAACGAGATTGGGTGGTCTGGTGTTCAGCTTGAGTTGCCTCTTTATCTGGACCGAGTTGTCGATGACCTGCCGCATTGTGTGATGGTGGTACGGGCTCCAAGGCCTCGTCATTGAACTGAGGTAGCAATCTATGCTTCGGGTAGCTTTTGGCTGGGCCACTAAGGCCGTATTTTTCGGCAGCTAGGACTTCGGTCCATCTATCGTTGAGTAGGTCTTGGTCAGCTTGAAGCTGCTGCTGCTTCTTTTTCAGGCTCCTTGCGGTAGCTATTAGCCTGCGCTTGAAGCGCTCCTGCTCGAGGGGTTCTTCGGGTACGATGAAGTCTTCGTCGCCGAGGCTTACCTCATCTTCGGAGAGCGGAAGGTAGTTGTCGTCCTTCGAATTGTCGCTGGGCAGGGCCTATTCATCGGGGCTGGCTTGCCCGCTTTCTTGTTCCTCCTATTCGGATCTTGCTCCAACAGGGTCTTCATTATTTTCGGCATAGTCCGAAGTACTTTTTTCTCCGGTGCCAGTGTTGCTGTCTTTTGATCGATGTGACTTGGAACGGCGTTTAGGGCGCTGGCGCTTGGACTGTGTCTCGGGAGGTTTATTCTCAATGGGATCTTCTTTGTCATCATCGCTAGCTTTTTTAGGTGTGTCAACCATGTACACATCGTGTGAAGAGGTGGCCGTCCAATGTCCAGTGAATGGCGATTCTTGGCCATGCTCCTTGTCGGCATCATCGTCCATACTCTCGATGTCTTCGGAGCCATAATCGAGCATGTCGGTTAAGTCCTCGACAGTGACTATGAAGTGGGTGGTAGGTGGGAAGCAAAATTCTCCATCGTTAGCCTCTAGTTCGAACCGGGCATAGTTCAGCTGTGAGTCCTCCAAGGACATGTTCTTTAATGAATTCAGCACATCACCCAAGGGCGAGTGTTGGAAGA
The DNA here is from genome assembly GCA_032464435.1 of Aegilops umbellulata. Taxonomy (NCBI): domain Eukaryota; kingdom Viridiplantae; phylum Streptophyta; class Magnoliopsida; order Poales; family Poaceae; genus Aegilops; species Aegilops umbellulata. The sequence goes on from CP136057.1 coordinate 499,254,631, forward strand.
TGTCTGCGGCGCTGAAGTCGAAGATCGATGTAACATCCCAAATTTTCAATTTGGAATGTTATACATTAGATCATCATGCATAACATATTTTCTTGCATTTTTTATCGATCCTAGAAATTTCACGCAACTCAAGGACCCTCGGAGAGAGTTGGAGATTTCGTTATTTTCATATTTGAGTTCTCTCAAATTTTGAAAGAAAGGGATCATTGGTTTTGTCGGAGTTTATTTTGCATTTTATTTGGATAGGGAAAAATGCGCGTTTTCAAAAATTCCATTTTTGGCCCGGAGAAAAGTTCATTTTGTTCGACTCATTTTTAGGAGTTGGGAAAAATTTATTTTATTAATTTTGGAGTCCGGTAGATTTATTTTTTTCTGTGTTTTTCCACGCGCGAAACCGATTTAAAAAAAAAATTCTGCAGCGCCTTGGGCCAAAGGCCCAAGCCAGCCGGCCGGCCAGGAGCCAGGCCATCCCGCGCCGCGCGCGCGGACCAGGGAGCCGCCGTTGCCTTCTTTTGCAAAGTCCTAGTAGTACTTTTGTACTACTTTCGTTATTCCTTTTTTGTTTCTAGATCTTTCCTTCCCTTTTCTTTCCTATTCCTAGTCTAATTCTTGATCCCTCCTCCAAGTAAACCCCTCCCCTCCCCAATATAAATACCCCCACACCCCCCTCTAAATCATCAAACCCAAAGCCCCAAGCCACCACCGCGCCTCACCCCGCGCCCCTCACCCGCACCGCCGCCGCCAGCGCCGCCGCCGCACACCGCCGCCGCCGCCAGCACCGCCGCCGCCAGCGTCGCCGCCGCCGTTGCCCCGCGCCGCCGCCGCCGTTGCCCCGCGCCGCCGCCGCACCTTGCCACCGCCGCCGCCGCACCTCGCCGCTGCCGCCCAACGCCGCCGTTCGCCGGAGGTAGCCGCGCCGTGTCTCTTTCTCTTTCATCGGATCGTTTTCTTCTAATCGTTCCGATTCTTTTCTTCTCTTCCGACTCGTTTTTCTTTCCGGTTCTTCGCTAAACCGTTCCGGATTTGTAGATCGGTTTTTTGTTCGATTTTCTTTTCCGAAACCCTAGATCGGATTAGTTTTCTTCTCCGATTTAGTTGCCTCGAGACCGTTCGCCGGACCGTTCGTTCTAACGAACGTGATCACCGGATTCTTGTAGGTTAACGAACGTCCGTTCGTTCAACCGTTCTTCTTTTTCTTCTCGTCGGATTTATTCCGCGATCGCGATCTCAGATCCGATCTTCGTTCTAGTTTATCTTCTCACTCGTTTATCGGAATCAGGTGATTCAAGCGCCTGGAGTTTCGTTTCGAAACCGCCGTTCCGAATAATCAACTTAAACAAAGTTTTGCTATGGTAAAATTTGACCTAGATTCAAATTGCTAGAACCGAGTTGTTTTCTTTCGCCGTTTGTTTTCCGTTGCTTTGTTCGATTTGATTCTTTTTGCAACCGGAGTTCTTAAGTTGAACTTTCTGGTTAGATCTTTTATTCGAGTTTTACCTGTGCATTAGATGAGTACTTATTGTATGCTTGTTGTTTGTCTGCGATAGATCACCCGGAGTGCGCTGCTTGTTATTTTGAAGCTCTAGGTTTCACGGATCCTCAGCAAGGCAAGTAACACTTTGATCATACCTTTTCTACTACCCAGTTTTATTGCATTAGATCAATCCTCAAAAACTGCATGATTAGGATCTAATTAATTGTGGGATGGGAAGTAGATGAGGTAGTACCTATCACCTGTTTTACTTATGAAACCTTTGGGAGTTACTTCTACGTTTACTTATTATGCCATGCTATGCTAGTAGACGTGGATTGGGTGAGTGAAATCCAAATATGTGAGTTTGTTAATTTTAATGGTTTACTTAAGATGGCAACTTAAATACACATCTGGGTGGATTGAGGCACCTGGTTTCTATCAGGACTTGCCTGTTTTCTTTTGGACCGCCACCCAGGCTCAAAAGGATCATAAGATCATTCATGCTAGTAACTTCCGTGTGCAGCCACAAGCCATTATGGGCTCTGGCATAGTTGACTAAGTCGTGCGAACTCTTACAGGGTAGACTAGCAGATGTAGGGGAAAGTAGGTGTAGCAGTCTATCCAAACGTAAGGTGCTAGCCTTCTGAAAGACTATGTCTCGGTCATCCGTTTCTCAAACACCATGCAGTGCGAGAAACCAAACGGAGGCGATCGAGTCTTGTGGGGAAAAGTGCGCAAACCTCTGCAGAGTGTACAAACTAATCATGATTAGCCGTGTCCCCGGTTATGGACATCTTGAGTATCTAGTACTTGAATATCATGTGAATCTCATCATGTTACTTCTAATTAATATTGTTGGGTTATTGATGATTACTTTTAATTGGGATCGGAATGCTGTCAACCATTCTCGATGTTTAACAACCACCATGATAGTTAAATAAATTTATTCCTTTGTAGTAGGGAAAATTTGGCTTTACGCAAAACTGTAACCATAGAGCTTTTCCACCAGCCATATATGCATGTAGAATAGACTTATCATTCATTACTCTCTATGTGTTACATGCCAGCATATTCCATGTGCTGACCCGTTTTCGGCTGCAACTTTCATGTTGCAGACTTTTCAGACGACGAGTAAGGTGCTTTTAGGTCGTGGTTCTATACTCAGGGATGCCGTTGGAGTTGATGGACTCACTTATCTTCCAAGTCTTCCGCTGTTATCGATATTAGATGGTCTTAAGCCATATTTATTGTAATAAGTTCTCTTTGAGACATCGATGTAATAAGTGTGTGATTGCTACTCTGCTATAAATACTTCGAAGTACTGTGTGGTGTCAGCATTACTGATCCAGGGATGACACCGGAGCACAGAGACTTGACCATCTGAGGTCGGGTCGCTACAATCGATAACCGATCCAGCTCGGTGTCCACAAGCGTACATGGTTCGGAACTTATAGCCGGAAACGAGTACGGAATTCCGTCGACGCAAATATTGCAAGGTGTTGAGTCTGTGTGCGGCTCCAACGCTGCGGACTCTTTGGCCTCGGATGGCGCAATCTGCTCTGGCTCTAAGGCCATGGCAGTTACAGGAAACGTCTCCTGAATGTGGTCCGATGACCGATTTAAGCTGTGTTCATCGGGGCAAGGAGGAGCGATCGCCGCGGTCTCAAATCCGTTGAAGATCAAGCTTCCACGGATATCTGCGACATGTTCAAGCTTCCAAATCTAACCTGGTGGCCAAGGGCGTAGCTATCGATTTGTTCCAGATGGCCAAGCGAGTTGGCCCGCAGTACAAAGCCGCCGAATACGAAGATCTGTCTGGGGAGGAAGGTTTCTCCTAGGACAACATCACTATCAACGATCGAAGGGGCCATCGAACCTTTTGTCAACGACATAGTGGAACTCTTAATGAAAGCACCAATGTCGGTGTCAAAATCGGCGGATATCGGGTAGGGGGTCCCGAACTGTGCGTCTAAGGTCGATGGTAACATGAGACAGGGGACATGATGTTTACCCAGGTTTGGGCCCTCTTTATGGAGGTAATACCCTACCTCCTGCTTGATTGATCTTGATGAATATGAGTATTACAAGAGTTGATCTACCACGAGATCATAATGGCTAAACCCTAGAAGTCTAACCTGTATGACTGTGGTAATGAGTATATCTCTTCCGGACTAAACCCTCCGGTTTATATAGACACCGAGGGGGATCTAGGGTTACATGTAGTCGGTTACATAGAAAGGAGTCTCCATAGTTGATCGCCAAGCTTGCCTTCCCCGCCAAGGAGAGTCCCATCCGGACACGGGTACAGTCTTCGGCCTTCATGTCTTCATAACCCATCAGTCCGACCCATGGATAACAGGCCGAACGCCCGAGGACCCCTTAGTCCAAGACTCCCTCACACATATCAAATTAGCAAAGTAACGAACGCGAATCATATGAGCATGATGAAAACTAACTTGACAACAATTCCCAAGTGTCCTCAAGAGCGCTTTGCTTTATATAAGAGTTCGTTCAGGCTTGTCCTTTGCTATAAAAAGGATTGGGCCACCTTGCTGCACCTTGTTTACTTTTATTACTTGTTACCTGTTACGACTTATCTTATCACGAAATTATCTATTACCGATAATTTCAGTGCTTGCAGAGAATACCTTGCTGAAAACCGCTTGTCATTTCCTTATGCTCCTCGTTGGGTTCGACACTCTTACTTGTCAAAAGGACTATGATAGATCCCCGATACTTGTGGGTCATCAAGACTCTTTTGTGGCGCCGTTGCCGGGGAGTGAAGCGCCTTTGGTAAGTGGAATTTGGTAAGGAACATTTATATAGTGTGCTGAAATTTACTGTCACTTGTTACTATGGAAAATAATCCTTTGAGGGGCGTATTCGGGGTATCTTCACCTCGACCGGAAGAGCAAAGAGTTGCTCCTCAACCTACTGCACCTAGTGAAAAAATTTATTATGAAATTCCTTCGGGCATGATAGAGAAACTGCTAGCTAATCCTTATGCAGGAGATGGAACATTACATCCTGATATGCACCTAATCTATGTGGATGAAGTTTGTGGATTATTTAAGCTTGCAGGTATGCCCGAGGATGTTGTCAAGAAGAAGGTCTTCCCTTTATATTCGAAAGGGCAAGGCATTGACATAGTATAGGCTGTTGGATGATATTGGATCATGGAACTACAACCGATTGAAATTGGAATTTCATCAAAAGTTTTATCCTATGCATCTGGTTCATCATGATCGGAATTATATATATAATTTTTCGCCTCGTGAAGGAGAAAGTATCGCTCAAGCTTGGGGGAGGCTTAAGTCAATGTTATATTCATGCCCCAATCATGAGCTCTCAAGAGAAATTATGATTCAAAAATTTTATGCTCGGCTTTCTCATAATGATCGATCCATGCTCTACACTTCTTGTATTGGTTCCTATATGAAGAAGGATATTGAATTCAAATAGGATTTATTGGAAAGAATTAAATGCAACTCTAAAGATTGGGAACTTGACGAAGGTAAGGAGTCAGGTATAAACCTTAAGTTCAAAATCTTTTATGGATATTGATGTTTTTCATGATTTTAGCACTAAATATGGAATTGACTCTGAGATAGTAGCTTCTTTCTGTGAATCTTTTGCTACTCATGTTGATCTCCCTAAGGAGAAGTGGTTTAAATATCATCCAACCATTGAAATTAAAGTAGTTGAACCTATTAAAGTTGAAGAAGAAACTATTACTTATAATATAGATCCTATTGTTCCTACTGCTTATATTGAGAAACCACCATTCCCTGTTACAATAAAGGATCATGCTAAAGCTTCAACTGTGGTCAACAAAAGTAATATTAGAACACCCAAACCCTCCGAGCAAATTAAAGTTGAATCTAGTATTTCTATGGTTAAAGATCTCTTGGTTGATAATATTGATGGGCATGTTATTTATTTCTGTGATGAAGCTGCTAGAATTGCCAAACCTGATACTAAAGACAAACATAGACCTGTTGTTGGCATGCATGTTGTTTCTGTTAAAATAGGAGATCATTGTTATCATGGCTTATGTGATGTGAGTGCTAGTGTTAGTGCAATACCTTATACCTTATATAAAGAAATTATGAATGACATTGCACCAACTGAGATTGAAGATATTGATGTTACTATTAAGCTTGCCAACACAGATACTATATCACCAATTGGGATTGCTAAAGATGTTGAAGTCTTGTGCAGGAAGATAAAATATCCTACCGATTTTCTTGTCCTTTCTTCCCCACAAGATAATTTTTGACCCATTATATTTGGTAGACCCTTCGTGAATACTGTTAATGCTAAGATAGACTGCGAGAAAGGTATTGTTATTGTTGGTTTAAGGGATATGTCTCATGATTTTAATTTCTCTAAGTTCCGTAGACAACCTCATGATAAAGAATTGCTTAGTAAGGATGAAATTATTGGTCTTGCTTCTATTGTCGTGCCTCTTGCTGATCCTTTAGAACAATATTTGCTAGACCATCAAAATGATATGTTTATGAATGAAAGAAGGGAAATAGATGAAGTATTCTTTAATCAAGGACCTATTTTGAAACACAATTTGCCTGTTGAAATCCTTGGGGATCCTCCTCCACCTAAGGGTGATCCCGTGTTTGAGCTTAAACAATTACCTGATACTCTGAAATATGCTCATCTTGATGAAAAGAAGATATATCCTGTTATTATTAGTGCTAACCTTTTAGAGCATGAAGAAAAGAAATTATTGAAAACTCTGAAGAAGCACCATGCCGCTATTGGATATACTCTTGATGATCTTAAGGGCATTAGTCCCACTCTATGTTAGCACAAAATTAAATTGGAGAAAGATGCTAAACCAGTTGTTGATCCTCAACGACGGTTAAATCCAAAGATGAAAGAAGTGGTAAGAAATGAAATACTAAAGCTTCTGGAGGAAGGTATAATTTATCCTATTGCTGATAGTCAATGCGAAGCCATGTTCATTGTGTCCCTGAGAAGGGAGGTATTACTGTTGTAACTGATGATAAGAACGAATTGATTCCACAAAGAATTGTTACAAGTTATAGAATGGTAATTGATTTTTGCAAATTAAATAAAGCTACTAGGAAAGATCATTACCCTCTACCTTTTATTGATCAAATGCTAGAAAGATTGTCCAAACATACATACTTTTGCTTTCTAGATGGTTATTCTGGTTTCTCTCAAATACCTATGTCAAAAGAGGATCAAGAGAAACTACTTTTACTTGCCCTTTCGATACCTTTTCTTATAGACGTATGCCTTTTGGTTTTGCAATGCACCTGCTACCTTTCAAAGATGTATGATGATACGTCCATTTTGCATCATGCTTTTATATCGATATTTATTACATTATGGGCTGTTATTACACATTATGTCACAATAGTTATGCCTTTTCTCTCTTGTTTTACAAGGTTTACATGAAGAGGGAGAATGCCGACAGCTGGAATTCTGGGCTGGAAAAGGAGCAAATATTAGAGACCTATTCTGCACAACTCCAAAAGTCCTGAAACTCCACGAAAGTCAGTTTTGGAATATATTAAAAATATTGGGCGAAGAAAGCACTAGAGGGGGGCCACTCCCTGTCCACAAGGGTGGAGGGTGCATCCTACCCCCCCGGGCGCGCCCCCTTTCCTCGTGGGCCACCTGGAAGCCCCCCCGATGCCCATCTTCTCGTATAAGGTGTCTTTCGCCGTGAAAAAAATCATAAGGAAGCTTTCGAGACGAAGCGCCACCGTCTCGAGGCGGAACCTGGGCAGAACCAATCTAGGGCCCAGTGGTGCGGTTCTGCCGGGGGAACATCCCTCCGGGAGGTGGAAATCGTCACCATCGTCACCACCATCAGTCCTCTCATCCGGAGGGGGTCAATCTCCATCAACATCTTCACCAGCACCATATCCTCTCAAACCCTAGTCCATCTCTTGTATCTGATCTTTGTCTCAAAACCTCAGATTGGTACCTGTGGGTTGCTAGTAGTGTTGATTACTCCTTGTAGTTGATGCTAGTTGGTTTATTCTGTGGAAGATCATATGTTCAGATCCTTTATGCATATTAATACCCCTCTGATTATGAACATGAATATGATTTTTGAGTAGTTACGTTTGTTCCTGAGGACATGGGAGAAGTCTTGGTATAAGTAGTCATGTGATTGGTATTCGTTCGATATTTTGATGAGATGTATGTTGTCTTTCCTCTAGTGGTGTTATGTGAACGTCAACTACATGACACTTCACCATTATTTGGGCCTAGGGGAAGGCATTGGGAAGTAATAAGTAGATGATGGGTTGCTAAAGTGACAGAAGCTTAAACCCTAGTTTATGCGTTGCTTCGTAAGGGGCTGATTTGGATCCACATGTTTCATGCTATGGTTAGGTTTACCTTAATTTTTCTTTCGTAGTTGCAGATGCTTGTGAGAGGGGTTAATCATAAGTGGGATGCTTGCCCAAGGAAGGGCAGTACCCAAGCACCGGTCCACCCACATATCAAATTATCAAAGTAACGAACGTGAATCATGTGAGCATGATGAAAACTAGCATGACGATAATTCCCATGTGTCCTCGGGAGCGCTTTCCTTTATATAAGAGTTTGTCCAGGCTTGTCCTTTGCTACAAAAAGGATTGGGCCACCTTGCTGCACCTTGTTTACTTTTGTTACTTGTTACCCGTTACGAATTACCTTATCATAAAACTATCTGTTACTGATAATTTCAGTGCTTGAAGAGAATACCTTACTGAAAACCGCTTGTCATTTCCTTCTGCTCCTCGTTGGGTTCGACACTCTTACTTATCGAAAGGACTATGATAGATCCCCTATACTTGTGGGTCATCAAGACTCTTTTCTGGCGCTGTTGTCGGGGAGTGCAGCGCCTTTGGTAAGTGGAATTTGGTAAGGAAAAATTTATATAGTGTGCTGAAATTTACTGTCACTTGTTACTATGGAAAATAATCCTTTGAGGGGCTTCTTCGGGGTATCTTCACCCCGACCAGTTGAGTAAAGAGTTGCTCCTTAACCTATTGAACCTACTGAAAATGTTTACTTTGAAATTCCTTCGGGTATGATAGAGAAATTGCTAGCTAATCCTTTTACAGGAGATGGAACATTACATCCCGATATGCACCTAATCTATGTGGATGAAGTTTGTGGATTATTTAAGCTTGCAGGTATGCCCGAGGATGTTATCAAGAAGAAGGTCTTCCCTTTATCTTTGAAGGGAAAGGCATTGACATGGTTTAGGCTATGGGATGATATTGGATCATGGAACTACAACCGATTGAAATTGGAATTTCATCAGAAGTTTTATCCTATGCATCTGGTTCATTGTGATCGTAATTATATATATAATTTTTGGCCTCGCGAAGGAGAAAGTATCACTCAAGCTTGGGGGAGGCTTAAGTCAATATTATATTCATGCCCCTATCATGAGCTCTCAAGAGAAATTATTATTCAAATTTTTTATGCTTAGCTTTCTCTCAAAAATCGCCTCATGCTCGATACTTCTTGTACTGGTTCTTTTATGATGAAGACTATTGAATTCAGATGTGATTTATTGGAAAGAATTAAACGCAACTCTGAAGATTGGGAACTCGACGAAGGTAAGGAGTCAGCTATAACACCAAAGTTTGATTGTGTTAAATCTTTTATGGATACCGATGTTTTTCGTGAATTTAGCACTAAATATGGACTTGACTCTGAGATAGTAGCTTCTTTCTGTGAATCATTTGCTACTCAAGTTGATCTCCCTAAGGAGAAGTGGTTTAAATAGCATCCTCCCATTGAAGTAAAAGTAGTTGAACCTATTAAAGTTGAAGAAAAGAGTATCACTTACAATGTTGATCATATTGTTCCTACCGCTTATATTGAGAATCCACCTTTCCCTGTTGGAATAAAGGTTCATGCTGAAGCTTCAACTGTGGTTCGTAAGAGTAATGCTAGAATACCTACATCCCCTGAGCAAATTAAAGTTGAACCTAGTATTTCTATGGTTAAAGATCTCTTGGTCGATAATATTCATGAGCATGTTATTTACTTCTGTAATGAAGCTGCTAGAATTGCTAGACCTGATACTAAAAATAAACATAGACCTGTTGTAGGCATGCCTATTGATAACCCACAAGTATAGGGGATCGCAACCGTTTTTGAGGGTAGAGTATTCAACACAAATTTATTGATTCGACACAAGGGGAGCCAAAGAATATTGTCAAGTATTAGCAGTTGAGTTGTCAATTCAACCACACCTGGATAACTTAGTATCTGCAGCAAAGTATTTAGTAGCAAAGTAATATGATAGTAACGGTAACGGTAGCAAAACTAATATTTTTGGGTTTTGTAGTGATTGTAACAGTAGCAACGGAAAAGTAAATAAGCGAAGAACAATATGTGAAAAGCTCGTAGGCATTGGATCGGTGATGGAGAATTATGCCGGATGCGGTTCATCATGTAGCAATCATAACATAGGGTGACACAGAACTAGCTACAATTCATCAATGTAATGTAGGCATGTATTCCGAATATAGTCATACGTGCTTATGGAAAAGAACTTGCATGCCATCTTTTGTCCTACCCTCCCGTGGCAGCGGGGTCCTAATGGAAACTAAGGGATATTAAGGCCTCCTTTTAATAGAGTACCAGACCAAATCGTTAACACATAGTGAATACATGAACTCCTCAAACTATGGTCATCACCGGGGGTGGTCCCGATTATTGTCACTTCGGGGTTGCCGGATCATAACACATAGTAGGTGACTATAGACTTGCAAGATAGGATCAAGAACTCACATATATTCATGAAAACATAATAGGTTCAGATCTGAAATCATGGCATTCGGGCCCTAGTGACAAGCATTAAGCATAGCAAAGTCATAGCAACATCAATCTCAGAACATAGTTGATACTAGGGATCAAACCCTAACAAAACTAACTCGATTACATGATAAATCTCATCCAACCCATCACCGTCCAGCAAGCCTACGATGGAATTACTCACACACGGCGGTGAGTATCATGAAATTGGTGATGGAGGATGGTTGATGATGATGACGGTGACGGATTCCCCTCTCCGGAGCCCCGAACGGACTCCAGATCAGCCCTCCCGAGAGAATTTAGGGCTTGGCGGCGGCTCCGTATCGTAAAACACGATGAATCCTTCTCTCTGATTTTTTTTCTCCCCGAACATGAATATATGGAGTTGGAGTTGAGGTCGGTGGAGCTCCAGGGGGCCCAGAAGGCAGGGAGGCGCGCCCAGGGGGGTAGACGCGCCCCCACCCTCGTGGCAAGGGTGTGAGCCCCCTGGCCTTGATTCTTTCGCCGGTATTTTTTATTATTTCTGAAAATAATCTTCGTGAATTTTCAGGTCATTCCGAGAACTTTTGTTTCTGCACATAAATAACACCATGTCAATTCTGCTGAAAACATCGTCAATCCGGGTTAGTTCCATTCAAATCATGCAGGTTAGAGTCGAAAACAAGGGCAAAAGTGTTTGGAAAAGTAGATACGACAGAGACGTATCAACTGCCCCAAGCTTAAACCTTTGCTTGTGCTCAAGCAATTCAGTTGATAAACTGAAAGTGATAAATAAAAACTTTTACAAACTCTGTTTGCTCTTGTTGTTGTAAATATGTAAAGCCAGCATTCAAGTTTTCAGCAAAGATTATGACTAACCATATTCAGAATAACACTTAGGTCTCATGTTTACTCATATCAATGGCATAATCAACTAGCGAGCAATAATAATAAATCTCGGATGACAACACTTTCTCAAAACAATCATAATATGATATAACAAGATGGTATCTTGCTAGCCCTTTCCGAGACCGCAAAACATAAATGCAGAGCACCTTTAAAGATCAAGGACTGACTAAACATTGTAATTCATGGTAAAAGAGATCCAGTCATACCCATTATAAACTAATAGTAATAGATGCAAATGACAGCGGTGCTCTCCATCTGGTGCTTTTTAATAAGAGGGTGATGACTCAACATAAAAGTAAATAGATAGGCCCTTCGCAGAGGGAAGCAGGGATTTGTAGAGGTGCCAGAGCTCGATTTTAAAGCAGAGATAAATAATATTTTGAGTGGCATACTTTCATTGTCAACATAACAACCAAGACATGGTGATATCTTCCATGCTACTCACATTATAGGCGGTTCCCAAACAGAATGGTAAAGTTTATACTCCCCCTCCACCAACAAGCATCAATCCATGGCTTACTTGAAACAATGAGTGCCTCCAACTAACAACAGTCCCGGGGGAGTTTTGTTTGCAATTATTTTGATTTGATTTGCATAAAGCATGGGACTGGCCATCCCGGTGACTAGCCATTTTCTCGTGAGTGAGGAGCGGAGTCCACTCCTCTTGAGAATAACCCGCCTAGCATGGAAGATACAGACAGCCCTAGTTGATACATGAGCTATTCGAGCATACAAAACAGAATTTCATTTGAAGGTTTAGAGTTTGGTACATACAAATTTACTTGGAACGGCAGGTAGATACCGTATATAGGAAGGTATAGTGGACTCATATGGAATAACTTTGGGGTTTAAGGGATTGGATGCACAAGCAGTATTCCCGCTTAGTACAAGTGAAGGCTAGCAAAAGACTGGGAAGCGACCAACTAGAGAGCGACAACAGTCATGAACATGCATTAAAATTAATATACACTAAGTGCAAGCATGAGTAGGATATAGTCCACCATGAACATAAATATCGTGAAGGCTATGTTGATTTGTTTCTACTACATGTGAGAACATGTGCCAAATCAAGTCACTTGAATCATTCAAAGGAGGATACCACCCTACTATACCACATCACAACCATTTTAATAGCATGTTGGCATGCAAGGTAAACCATTATAAGCTCCTAGCTAATTAAGCATGGCATAAGCAACTATAATCTCTAATTGTCATTGCAAACATGTTTATTCATAATAGGCTGAATCAGGAACTATGAACTAATCATATTTACAAAAACAAGAGAGGTCGAGTTCATACCAGCTTCTCTCATCTCAATCAGTCCATCATATATCGTCATTATTGCCTTTCACTTGCATGACCGAACGATGTGAATAATAATAGTGCACATGCATCGGACTAAGCTGGAATCTGCGAGCATTCAATAAACAGGAGAAGACAAGACAATATGGGCTCTTGGTTAAATCAACAATAATGCATATAAGAGCCACTTCAACAATTTAATCATGGTCTTCTCCTATCAACCCCCAAAGAAAAGAAAAGAAATAAAACTATTTACACGGGAAAGCTCCCAACAAGCAAAAGAAGAACATGAAATATTTTTGGGTTTTCATTTTAATTATTACTACTACAGCAAGAAAATTAAACTAGCTAAAAATTACTACTAATTTTTTTGCTTTTCTTAAGGTTTATTAAACACACAAGAAGAAAGCATAAAAAAGGAAAATAAACTAGCATGGATATTACAATGAAAAAGTATGAACACTGACATATAGCAATGAGTGTGTGAACATAAATGTAATGTCGGTGAGAAATACGTACTCCCCCAAGCTTAGGCTTTTGGCCTAAGTTGGTCTATTGCCACGGATGGCCTGGCGAATATCCAAAGTTGTAGTTGGGGTCATACTGAGATGCAACAGTCATTGCATCGTGGGCTGCAGCTTGGAGGTGAGCTATCTCATCCCTCCTCTTATACTCCTCCGCCTCCTCTCTGGTTATAAAATATCTCCCCTTTGCTTGAAAGTCAAAGAAAGTAGAAGCAGGGAGAGAGACATGATAGGTGCGTCGTCTGTCAAGATTAGTCGGTATTGGAGGAACTGATCGTTCCTCTCAACAAAATGATAACGAACCATAGCCTCATAATCTAAGTAAGCAGGAGGCAAATCAATATCATCCTCACGTATGGTTACACCAAGAAAATTAGCTATACGAATTGCATAAATTCCACCCAAGAAATCTCCATTAAATCTATTATGATGCAACCTACATGCAACAATGGCTCCCAAGTTATAATGTTTATCTCCTAACACGGCACTCCTGAGAATACTGACGTCAGGGACACACATGTGACATGCTTCATCCTTACCATTTATGCACCTACCTATGAAGAGAGCAAAATAATGTATAGCAGGAAAATGGATGCTCCCTATGGTAGCTTGTGCTATGTCTCTAGATTCCCCCACAGTTATACTAGCAAGAAAATCTCTAAATTCAGATTTGCGAGGTTCACTAGCACTACCCCATTGTGGAAGTTTGCAAGCAGTGGTAAATCCTCTAAGTCCATAGTATAAGAATTTAAATAAAGATCAAACATGACAGTTTGAGAATTGCGTGAAGATGAAAATTCAAACCTCCTCACAAAGGAACTAGTGAGATAGTGATACTGACGACACTTGTCTGCCTCGAAGCTCTCAAGATCAGCGTTACGCATATATGCGTTAAATTCTTCTTTGATTCCTGCTTGAGCCATGAAGTCCTCGGAAGGCCATTCACAAGCCCGCACTGGAGCGTCCCTTGGTGGTTCATCGTCAGCATCGCGCATTGCAAGCCTGGGTCCTTGCTTCCTTGAAGAACCACCTTGGTCCATTTTCCTAAACATATTTCCTCTGAAAAATTTCTGAAATTTTTAGTCTTCAAATAAAAGTGAACCAAACTCAATAAAATTGATAGCAACCACTCCTACAAATGCCTAGGGCCTATATCATGCATTAGAACTACTTGGAACCATATAAATTTGACATGCAAGCTCAAGAACATGGTCACCTAGGCAGCACAAATTTGCAATGAATAAAGCACTAGAACAAAAACTAATTGGACCAATGGAGGAGTCACATACCAAGGAACAATCCCCCAAAGCAGTTTTGTGAGAGGTGCTTTGAGCAAGGAGATTAAAAATCGCAGCAAAATGAGCTAGAACTCGTGCTTGAGCTGGTTGGTGATTTTTTTGGGAGGAAGAAGAAGTGTGTGGGTGCAGGAATAAGTGGAGGGGAGCCACCGTGGGCCCATGAGGCAGGGGCGCGCCTTGGACCCTCGTGCCCAGGTGCTTGCTCCCCCTGCTGTGTTCTCAGTGCCAAATATTCTCAAATATTCTAGAAAAAAATCATATTAAATTGGCAGGGCATTTGGAGAACTTTTATTTTCGGGGTATTTTTATATTGCACGGATAATTCAGAAAACTGACAGAAAATACTACTTTTACTTTATTTCAACTAAACAACAGAAAGTAAAAGGAGGGTACAGAAGGTTGTGCCTTCTCTTCATCCATCTCATGCTCATAAAAAGGAATCCACTAACAAGGTTGATCAAGTCTTGTTAACAAAATCATTCTGAATAACATGGAATCGGAGAAATTTCGAATAACACTATGTTACCTCAACGGGGATATGCACATCCCCAATAATAAGAATATCATATCTCTTTTTGACAGTAGGAAGAGGAAATTCAAAACCTCCAATAATAATCGATGGAATTTTTCCAATAGAATTGATACTGTGGACTTGAGGTTGTTTCCTCGGAAAGTGCACTGTATGCTCATTACCATTAACATGAAAAGTGACATTGCCTTTGTTGCAATCAATAACAGCCCCTGCAATATTCAAAAAGGGTCTTCCAAGAATAATAGTCATACTATCGTCCTCGGGAATATCAAGAACTAGTGGACCCGTTGCGCCAAATGGCGCAGAGGCACGCTAAAGCCATGTTTGCGATGAAAAAAATTGCATGGTTTAGTCCTATTTGATATGAAACATGGTGTAATCTCGTGTATAATTATATGAATATACTCGGTGTAGCATAATACACTTGGTCTATCTTAATAGCATAGAGTCGAATTTGAAACAGAAAAAGATGTGTTGGTATGAAAAAATTAAGAAATGCCGTTCAAAATAAAATAAGAAACTATAGACATAAATGGTGCAAGCAACAGAGAGTCTTAACAAGATTATCATTAGCTATTACACACATAGGCTTGGCAAGTCTTACTTTGCGGTTGGTCTAAAGAGAAACATAATTATACATTTACAGTTAACCTATGTGGTTAAACAAAAGGAGCGAAATGGACCAAAAGGTATGGTTTAGGATGCATTCTTGTAGAATACAACTCTACAAACCTCTCTTGATGCTTTTTAGTTGCTTCTCTGATTTGAGCACCCTACGTTTGAGCCTTCCTGCTATCTTCTCAATGTTGTTAAGAGGCTCGTTCATAAGCTGATCCATAGGTTCTTTCACAGACGATCTATTGAGTGATGTTACATTGCATATATGATCAGATGATCCATGCATGTATCTTGTAAGAACGACATGGACGTATGAAAAAAAACAGTGGCACACACTCTACCGCCATCACATACTTTGCTTCAATACTCAGCCACTGGAAGCTCTAAAGTCTCTAAAAGAACATCCAGCATCATCTTGTAAGGGATTCAGATCATTGGTGGTGTGGCCTGTCATTAGTGCAAGGGCATGAATTAAATGGAATCGTTTGTTTGACAGATGTTGCTATGTTAATAAGTAAACTATAATAAAAAAGGCGTGACATATCCAGATTGGGAAAATGTACTTTGAGTAATCTAAGTAAAACTAACACCATATTATTTTTTGCTGGATGATCAAATTCAACGATGAGAGAACAAGAAACTAAGGTGACTAATTTCTCTTGGACAACTTTATGCGTAGGATGCAGATGAAGGTAAGTTTGTATATGATCACTTGTATAACCATAAGCTATGCATCGACGGTGTGGATCACAACATTTACTACCTGGTAGCTTCTAATTATTAGAAGTATGAATTGGACTCTGAATGCAATGTATAAAAAGAAGTGTTGTGCCTAGATCAAATAAAAAGACTTCGGTGTGCAAGACTCGCATATGAATATACATTTAACACCGAAACAATGCAAGAAGCGATTTTCCTGGAAGTAAAGAGGACATTGGTTGTTTTCTACTACATAATCACCAACCTCACAACGGTGTTGTGAATTCTCATACTCAGTGTAATATACCGCATCCGATGAGAAGTGGCTGCAGGCCTCTTCCATGTATGGCACTTCCTCCTGCACCAAATATTCAGAACAACTTCAGTGCATACCAAGGAAATCGTTCACACGCAACCAACAAATATAAGTATGAAACATAAGTCACACAAAACTAAAAAATAACACGACCCCTGGAAGAATCCGGCACAACGAGACAATCAGTAAATGAACATCATGCAGGCAAAGATAAATACATCTTGAGCCGCAAAGAAGACACATGTAGTGGAAAAGGAGAGAAAACCTTGAGTAGCAGCGAGTTGCAGACGCAGATGTAGAAACAGAGCAGCTCTTCAAACCTGCAGAATAAACCCGGACAGAGTCGTAAGAACGTAAGCACAGAAATGTAGGCATAGAAACCAGCAAAATACACATGAAACAGAGCCCATTCAACAAACGCAAAGCAACAAAACGACACCAGAACTATTCATAGCTCATTATATTAGGCCGCCATACATTACAAAAGCTTTTAGCTTGCTGGAAACACACATGCAACACAACCCATTCAACAAATGCAGAGCAATAGAACGACACCGGAACTATTCAAAGCTCATTATATCAAGCCACCATACATTATATCTACAACATCTTTTTCCAGAAATTCACAAAAGCTTTTAGCCTGCCACTGCTATGATGCTCATCCCCACATGCAGAAACCTAAGAAGATGCTTATGAATCAGCCTCACATGACGCCCTTTCAGCAGAATTAATAGACACAAGCAGCATAAAGCCTCTAACTACCCCGACGGCAACAATATATTGCAAAATAATTTAAAAGAGAGAATAGAACACACCATACCAACATCATCATTAGCACACAGACTCATAGTACATGCATATCTCTGCAGCGACCAAAGAAAGAAGGCAAGGAGCAGCACATTACCAGGACTAAGAACCACAACCAGGACAGCAGCGAGCAAACGAAGGTGGAATGACAGACGAACAATCTGAGAAGAAACATAGTCAGGTCACCACAGAGGCATTCTGCCGAACACGTTGCATGCAGCCAAACGGAAGGAAGACCGACCTCAATGCAGACGGCAGAACGGCGCGCTGGCGAGCGCAGGAAATAGCAGGGAGAGGATATGAGCTACACAAGTAGCACAGAAAAGGAAGAACACCAAGGTACGTAGGGTGCAACGCGGAGAACGAGCATGATCTGGAGGAAGGAAAGCGCCGACCTCAACCAGCAGCACCGGCCGCACGCACGGACGCCATCACAATGGGTACACACATGGACGGCGAAGAATAACAGTCAAAGGTAGCGAGCTGGAGAGGAAGAAAAACGTGGTGTGGCGAAGCAGGCGAACGATGGACAGCGAAAATGGAGAGCGAGAGAGAGAGAAAAGGAGTAAGGAAGGAAACAGATACCAGGCTAGCGGGTGAAAGCGGCTCGCGCAAGAGGAGAACACGCAGGTTCAGCGCACGCGATGCAGAGGCAGGTTCGACGGAGCAGCGTGCGCACGCCCGTCTGCTGGTCGAGCCGTGCAGGCTCAGTGCAGGCGACGCAAAGGCAGGGCCCATGGCGCGGCGCGCGCATGTCCGACCGGTTGAGCCGTGCATCAGCCACAGCGAGCCGCCAGTCGATGGGGACAAGACTAGGCGTAGGAGTCAGACTCGCATGACTAAATCGACAGGGCAAGCAAACGACTCCCTCCAACCCCGGACAAATAGCATGCACACAAGACGGACATACACCACTCGCCGACTCGTAGGACCAGGGAGCAAGGTGTCCCACATGTCATCCCAAGCAAAGAACCAGCGGGTATATCCCCACCAGCAAACTGGCCTCTCCACACCCCGGCACTTCCACCCCGTGTGCGGCGGTCCACGCGCAATGACTCACTGCGTCCTGTGCACAACCCATCCCGTGGGCCCCCGCGCAACAGCATACGATCGCCCGCACCCACACCTGCCGAGCCTAGCCAGCGAATCTGATGAGCAGGTCCAGCAGCACCAACGACCCACCTAGCAGCGAGAGGAGGACGAGCTAACCGGGTGCGCATTCGTCGGCCAACCCCGCCGGCTAAACCGTGCGGCCCCCATGAACCCACGCCGCGGTCAGCGCCGAAACTGCCACGCGACGCGCGACGAGCGGCCAACCAAAAATTTCGGACCCAGCCAATCGGAAACCTGGGCAAACCCACTAGTCATCGGGTTTCATGCAAGATCGCTGAGTCAAAACTGGCAGTGAAAATCGAACGGCAGCCACAACCACGTTGACTTGACCATAGGCAATCGAACGAACACTAACGGCGCGAAAACAAGGAGGCCTCAGGATAGCGGGTCGGCTAGCAAGTTTATATGTTAGAATAACAAAGTCCGTTAAAATAGTAACATTTGCAACTACAACAGGCACATCCTCACAAATAGCGACAGGTATAGCAGTTGATTTATCAGCCATTTGCAAAGATATTTCAGTAGGTGTCAACTTATTTAAATCAAGTCTACGATATAAAGAGAGAGGCATAACACTAACATTGGCTCCAAGATCACATAAAGCAGTTCTAACATAGTTTCTTTTAATGGAGCATGGTATAGTAGGTACTCCTTAATCTCCAAGTTTCTTTGGTATTCCACCTTTAAAAGTATAATTAGCAAGCATGGTGGAAATTTTAGCTTCCAGTATCTTTCTTTTATTTGTAACAATTTCTTTCATATACTTAGCATAAGGATTCATTTGGAGCATATCAGTCAAACGCATACGCAAGAAGATAGGTCTAATCATTTGAGCAAAGCGCTCAAAATCCTCATCATCCTTTTTCTTGGATGGTTTGGGAGGAAAAGGCATGGGTTTTTGAACCCATGGTTCTCTTTCTTTACCATGTTTCCTAGCAACAAAGTCTCTCTTATCATAACATTGATTCTTTGATTGTGGGTTATCAAGATCAATAGCAGGTTCAATTTCTACATCATTATCATTGCTAGGTTGAGCATCATCATGAACATCATCATTAACATTATCACTAGGTTCATGTTCATTACCAGATTGTGTTTCAGCATCAGAAATAGAAATATCATTTGGATTCTCGGGTGGTTTAGCAATAGGTTCACTAGAAGCATGCAAAGTCCTATCATTTTTCTTTTTATTCTTTTTAGAAGGACTAGGTGCATCTAAATTATTTCTCTGAGAATCCTGCTCAATTCTCTTAGGATGGCCTTCAGGATACAAAGGTTCCTGAGTCATTTTACCAGTTCTAGTAGCCACTCTAACAGCATAGTCATTATTCTTACTATTCAATTCACTGAGCAAATCATTCTGAGCTTTAAGTACTTGTTCTACCTGAGTGGTAACCATAGAAGCATGTTTACTAATGAGTTTAAGTTCACCTTTAACTCTAGACATATAATCACCCAAGTGTTCAATCATATAAGCATTTTGTTTTAACTGTCTACCAAAATAAGCATTAAAACCTTCTTGCTTAACCATAAAATTATCGAACTCACCCAAACATTGGCTAGCAAACTTAGTAGGCGGGATTTCAGCTTTATCATATCTATAGAGAGAATTTACCTTTACTACCTGTGCCGGGTTATCAAGACCATGTGTTTCTTCAATAGGTGATGAATTAAGACCATATATTTCTTTTTTAGGTGGTAAATTAAGACCATGTATTTCTTCAATAGGAGGTAAATTCTTTACATCTTCAGCTTTAATACCTTTTTCTTTCATAGATTTGTTTGCCTCTTGCATATCTTTAGGACTAAGAAATAGAACACCCCTCTTCTTTGGAGTTGGCTTAGGATTTGGTTCAGGAAGTGGCTCAGGAAGTGTCCAATTATTTTCATTGGTCAACATATTATTCTATAGAATTTCAGCTTCATCTAGTGTTCTTTCCCTGAAAACAGAACCAGCACAACTATCCAGGTGGTCTCTAGAAGCATCGGTTAGTCCATTATAAAAGATATCAAGTATTTCATTTTTCTTAAGAGAATGATCAGGCAAAGCATTAAGTAATTGGAGAAGCCTCCCCCAAGCTTGTGGGAGACTCTCTTCTTCAATTTGCACAAAATTATATATTTCCCTTAAAGCAGCTTGTTTCTTATGAGCGGGGAAATATTTAGCAGAGAAGTAATAAATCATATCCTGGGGACTACGCACACAACCAGGATCAAGAGAATTAAACCATGTCTTAGCATCAACCTTTAATGAGAACGGAAATATCTTAAGGAAATAAAAGTAGCGAGTTCTCTCATTATTACTGAATAGGGTGGCTATATCATTTAATTTAGTAAGATGTGCCACAACAGTTTCAGATTCATAGCCATAAAAAGGATCGGATTCAACCAAAGTAATTATATCAGGATCAATAGAGAATTCATAATCCTTATCAGTAACAAAGATAGGTGAAATAGCATAAGCAGGATCATAGTTCATTCTAGCATTCAAAGTTTTTTGTTTAAGCTTAGCTAATAATTTCTTAAGATCACTTCTATCATTGCAAGCAAGAAAGTCTCTAGCAATTTCTTCATCCATAACATAGCCCTCAGGCACAACAGGCAATTCATATTTATTGGGAGAGTCTTCATCATCACTTTCATCAATATTATCAGTTTCAATAATTTCATTCTCTCTAGCCCTAGCAAGTTGTTCATCAAGAAATTCACCAAGTGGCACAGTAGTATCAAGCATAGAAGTAGTTTCATCATAAGTATCATGCATAGGAGAAGTGGCATCATCAATAACATGCGACATATCAGAATTAATAGCAGAAGCAGGTTTAGGTGTCGCAAGCTTACTCAAAATAGAAGGTGAATCAAGTACAGAGCTAGATGGCAGTTCCTTACCTCCCCTCGTAGTTGAGGAAAAAATCTTAGTTCTTTTGTCTTTCTAGTTCTTCATAGTGACCAGCAGATATAAATCCCAAGTGACTCAAAGAATAGAGCTATGCTCCCCGGCAACGGTGCCAGAAAATAGTCTTGATAACCTAAAAGTATAGGGGATCGCAACCGTTTTCGAGGGTAGAGTATTCAACCCAAATTTATTGTTTCAATACAAGGGGAGCCAAAGAATATTCTCAAGTATTAGCAGTTGAGTTGTCAATTCAACCACACCTGGATAACCTAGTATCTGCAGCAACGTATTTAGTAGCAAAGTAATATAATGTAACGGTGACGACAGCAAAAGTAATATTTTTGGGTTTTGTAGTGATTGTAACAGTAGCAACGAAAAAGTAAATAAGGGAAGAACAATATGTGAAAAGCTCGTAGGCATTGGATCGGTGATGGAGAATTATGCCGGATGCGGTTCATCATGTAACAATCATAACATAGGGTGACATAGAACTAGCTCCAATTCATTAATGTAATGTAGGCATGTATTCCGAATATAGTCATACATACTTATGGAAAAGAACTTGCATGACATCTTTTGTCCTACCCTCCCGTGGCAACGGGGTCCTAATGGAAACTAAGGGATATTAAGGCCTCCTTTTAATAGAGTACTGGACCAAAGCATTAACACATAGTGAATACATGAACTCCTCAAACTATGGTCATCACCGGGAGTGGTCCCGATTATTGTCACTTCGGGGTTGCCGGATCATAACACATAGTTGGTGACTATAGACTTGCAAGATAGGATCAAGAACTCACATATATTCATGAAAACATAATAGGTTCAGATCTGAAATCATGGCACCCGGGCCCTAGTGACAAGCATTAAGCATAGCAAAGTCATAGCAACATTAATCTCAGAACATAGCGGATACTAGGGATCAAACCCTAACAAAACTAACTCGATTACATGATAAATCTCATCCAACCCATCACCGTCCAGCAAGCCTATGATGGAATTACTCATGCACGGTGGTGAGCATCATGAAATTGGTGATGGAGGATGGTTGATGATGACGACGGCGACAGATTCCCCTCTCTGGAGCCCCGAACGGACTTCAGATCAGCCCTCCCAAGAGAGTTTAGGGCTTGGCGGTGGCTCTGTATCGTAAAACGCGATGAATCCTTCTCTCTGATTTTTTCTCACTGAACACGAATATATGGAGTTGGAGTTGAGGTCGGTGGAGCTCCAGGGGGCCCACGAGGCAGGGGGCGCGCCCCCACCCTCGTGGCAAGGGTGTGGGCCCCCTGGCCTTGATTCTTTCGCCAGTATTTTTTATTATTTCCAAAAATAATCTCCGTGAAGTTTCAGGTCATTCCGAGAACATTTGTTGCTGCACATAAATAAGTGCAGAAGTGTTTGGAAAAGTAGATACAATGGATATTCTGCTGAAAACAGCGTCAGTCCGGGTTAGTTCCATTCAAATCATGCAAGTTAGAGTCCAAAACAAGTGCAGAAGTGTTTGGAAAAGTAGATACGATGGAGACGTATCACCTGTTATTTCTGTTAAAATAGGAGATCACTGTTATCATGGCTTATGTGATATGGGTGTGCAATACCTCATTCCTTATACGAGAAAATTATGCATGATATTGCACCCGCTGAGATAGAAGGTATTGATGTTACAATTAAGCTTGCCAATAGATATACTATTTCACCAGTTGGGATTGTTAGAGATGTTGAAGTCTTGTGTGGGAAAGTTAAATATCCTACTGATTTTCTTGTTCTTGGTTCCCCACAAGATGACTTTTGCCCCATTATATTTGGTAGACCCTTCTTGGATACTGTTAATGCTAGAATAGATTGTGAAAAGGATATTATTACTATTGGTTTAGGGGATATGTCTCATGATTTTAATTTTGCTAAATTTCGTAGACATCCCCATGATAAAGAATTGCCTAGTAGAGATGAAATTATTGGTCTTGCTTCTATTGCCGTGCCTCCTAATGTTCCTTTAGAACAATATTTACTAGACCATGAAAATGGTATGTTTATGAATGAAAGAAGGGAAATAGATGAAATATTCTTTAAATAAGGACCTATTTTGAAACACAACTTGCTTGTTGAAATTCTAGGGGATCCTCCTCCACCCAAGGGTGATCTCGTGTTTGAGCTTAAACCATTACCTGATACTCTTAAATATGCTTATCTAGATGAAAAGAATATATATCCTGTTATTATTAGTGCTAACCTTTCAGAGCAGGAAGAAGAGAAATTATTGAAAACTCAGAATAAGCACCGTGCTACTATTGGATATATTCTTGATGATCTTAAGGGCATTAGTCCCACTCTATGCCAGCACAAAATAATATTGGAGAAAGACGCTAAATTGGGTAGTTGATCACCAATGACGGTTAAATCCTAAGATGGAAGAAGTGGTAAGAAAAGAAATACTAAAGCTTCTGGAGGCAGTTATAATGTATCCCGTTGCTGATAGTCAGTGGGTAAGTCCTGTCCATTGTGTCCCTAAGAAGGGAGGTATTACTTTTGTTCCTAATGATAAAGATGAATTGATCCCACAAAGAATTGTTACAGGTTATAGAATGGTAATTGATTTCCGCAAATTAAATAAAGCTACTAGAAAAGATCATTGCCCTTTACCTTTTATTGATCAAATGCTAGAAAGATTATCCAAACATACACATTTTTTCTTTCTAGATGGTTATTCTGGTTTCTCTCAAATACCTGTGTAAAAAGAGGATCATGAAAATACCATTTTTACTTGCCCTTTCGGTACCTTTCCTTATAGACGTATGCCTTTTGGTTTATGTAATGCACCTGCTACCTTTCAAAGATGTATGACTGCTATATTCCCTGACTTTTGTGAAAAGATTGTTGAGGTTTTCATGGATGATTTTTCCATGTATGGAACTTCTTTTGATGAAACTAATCTTGTCTTGAATTGGGAGAAGTGCCACTTTATGGTTAATGAAGGTATTGTCTTGGGGCATAAAATTTCTGAAAGAGGTATTGAAGTTGATAAAGCCAAAGGTGATGCTATTGAAAATATGTCGTGTTCTAAGTACATCAAAGGTATAAGAAGTTTCCTTGGTCATGCCGGTTTTTATAGGAGCTTCATTAAAGACTTCTCTAAAATTTCTAGGCCTCTGACTAATCTCTTACAAAAAGATGTTCCTTTTGTCTTTGATGATGATTGTGTAGAAGCATTTGAAATACTTAAGAAAGCCTTGATTTCTTCACCTATTGTTCAGCCACCTGATTGGAATTTACCCTTTGAAATTATGTGTGATGCTAGTGATTATGCTGTAGGTGCTGTTCTAGGACAAAGAGTTGATAAGAAATTAAATGTTATCCAATATGCTAGTAAAACTCTAGACAGTGCCCAGAGAAATTCTGCTACTACTGAAAAAGAATTTTTAGTAGTTGTATTTGCTTGTGATAAGTTCTGACCCTATATTGTTGATTCCAAAGTAACTGTTCACATTGATCATGTTGCTATTAAATATCCTATGGAAAAGAAAGATGCTAAACCTAGACTTATTAGATGGGTTCTCTTGCTACAAGAATTTGATTTGCATATTATAGATAGAAAGGGAGCTCTGAACCCCATTGCAGACAACTTATCTAGGCTAGAGAATGTTCTTGATGACCCACTACCTACTGATGATAGCTTTCCTGATGAACAATTAGCTGTCATAAATGCTTCTCGTACTGCTCCATGGTATGTTGATTATGCTAATTACATTGTTGCTAAATTTATACCACCTAGTTTCACATACCAGCAAAAGAAAAAGTTTTTCTATGATTTAAGACATTACTTCTGTGATGACCCACATCTTTATAAAGAAGGAGTAGATGGTGTTATTAGACATTGTGTACCTGCACATGAACAGGAACAGACCCTACGCAAGTGTCACTCCAAGGCTTATGGAGGACACCACACTGGAGATAGAACTGCACATAAGGTATTGCAATCCGGTTTTTATTGGCCTACTCTCTTAAAAGATGCCCGTAAGTTTGTCTTGTCTTGTGATGAATGTCAAATAATTGGTAATATTAGTAGACGACAAGAAATGCCTATGAACTATTCATTTGTTATTGAACCATTTGATGTTTGGGGTTTCGATTATATGGGACCTTTTCCTTCCTCTAATGGGTATACACATATTTTAGTTGTTGTTGATTACGTTACTAATTGGGTAGAAGCTATTCCAACTAGTAATGCTGATCATAACACCTCTATTAAGATGCTTAAAGAAGTTATTTTTCCGAGGTTTGGAGTCCCTAGATACTTAATGACTGATGGTGGTTCACATTTTATTCATGGTGCTTTTCGTAAAATGCTTGCTAAATATGATGTTAATCATAAAATTGCATCTCCTTATCACCCACAGTCTAGTGGTCAAGTAGAATTGAGTAATAGAGAGATTAAATTAATTTTGCAAAAGCCTGTTAATAGATCTAGAAAGAACTGGTCCAAGAAACTTGATGATGCATTATGGGCCTATAGAACTACATATAAAAATCCTATGGGTATGTCTCCGTACAAAATGGTTTATGGAAAAACATGTCACTTACCTCTCGAACTAGAACATAAGGCATATTGGGCCATTAAAGAGCTCAGTTATGATTTCAAACTTGCTAGTGAGAAGAGACTAT
The DNA here is from genome assembly GCA_032464435.1 of Aegilops umbellulata. Classification (NCBI taxonomy): domain Eukaryota; kingdom Viridiplantae; phylum Streptophyta; class Magnoliopsida; order Poales; family Poaceae; genus Aegilops; species Aegilops umbellulata. Next base: position 499,280,577 of record CP136057.1, read on the forward strand.
TTGACATTAGCTCACTTGATGAGTGGAGAACCCAAGCCTATGAGCAGGGGCAGAGACAGGGAGGGGCGAGCAGGGGTCAGACCCCTGCCAATCGCTCGCCCCCCTCAATGATTTTTAGCAGGTAGTGCATAACAGCCGCAGCTAATTACATAATTAGCCCATTTTGTTTTGAGCGTAACATAAGCCCATATAGAAACAATTAACTAGACCAGCACCAAAGCAGAGAAGCCCACCCAATAATCCATGTACGACGGTTCTAGCTATTTTTTACCACGGCCCAGTGCCTAATCCATCAGTACGTACATGCGTGTTCTGCACTTCTCCTAGGCCATTCTTCGCCGCTGCCGCTTGCCATCAGCGTGTCCTGCTAGGGTCCAGGGTGTTTGCCGTTGCCCCTGGTCGCTAGTCGACACGACAACAACACCGTCCACCACTGATCTGCAGTACGCGGTCGACGCACGGGCATGGGCGGACGACTTGACGCAGGCGGATCTAGATCTCGGGTGAGCAGGATAGATGCAGGTATATTACACTGATAGTAGTCATTACTTTCTATGTTCTAAAATAATTGTAGCTCTACGTTTGTCCTAAGTAAAACTAATCTAAATTTAATCATGTTTATAAAAAATACGGTAAGATCAACAAAATTAAATATACATGGTGTGCATATTTTTTAAAGATTGTAATAAAACTATGGTATTTCAAATATTGATATATTTTTCTACAAACTTGGTAAGACTTGAAGAAGTTTAACTTAGAATAAATTTAGAGCTTCAATTATTTTAAAATAGAGGAGTGAGATTTTTTTGGGATAAATCACGACATTACTATGCTTAATTAATGTTTCATATAAAACAGTAAATTAGTCTAGTAATTACGTGTCCATTTGTACTCCCTCCGTTCATTTTTATAAGTCGTTTCAGACAACTAAAATTGAGCTGTTTTGTACAGTGTCTAAAATGCTACAACGCCTTATAAAAGTGAACAGAGGGAGTACTAGTAAAAGATGAAGTGGAAGAATCAACAACAAATGGGGTAAATTCTTTTTCAATCCAATTGGTTCTTTCAAGCTCCAACATCACTAGTATATTTTTTATAGTTCCAAACAATAATTTTATGTATTATCATCGATGCTATTGTGGGACTTAATATATTGTGATATTCTATCGTTTGCGTCAACAATGGTGTCTCGCCCCCTCATGTTCAAATCCTGGCTCCGCCCCTGCCTATGAGAATGCCAAATTGTTTAAAGAAAAAGTTAAAAGATGGCATGGCAAAAGGATACAAAAGCGTGAGTTTAATGTAGGTGATTATGTTTTGTTATACAACTCTCGTTTAAGATTTTTTGCAGGAAAAATTCTCTCTAAATGGGAAGGTCCTTATGCTATTGAGGAGGTCTATCGTTCTGGTGCCATAAAAATCAACAACTTCAAAGGCACAAATCCAAAGGTGGTGAACGGTCAAAGAATCAAACATTATATCTCAGGTAATCCCATAAATGTTGAAACCAATGTTATTGAAACCGTAACCCCGGAGGAGTACATAAGGGACACTTTCCAGAACGTTTCAGACTCCGAAAAGGAATAGGTATGTGGTACGACAAGTAAACCGACTCCAAAACAGTTCTAATAGCAATTTTTCTCCGTTTTGGAATATTTAAGAAAACAGGAAAATAAGAAGTAGTCCGGGAAGGACACGAGGCATCCACGAGGGTGGAGGGCGCGCCCTACCCCCTGGGTGCGCCCCCTACCTCGTGGACACCTCGTGTGCCCTCCGGACTCTGTTTTCTTGCACGATACTTCTTTTGGTCGGTAAAAATTCATTATATAATCTCCCGATGGTTTTGACCACCGTACCATGCAAATATCCTCTATGTTTGTTTCGAGCTATTTTTCTGACAGATCTAGATCACCATGGCGTCTTTGAGCGCCCCCAAGGACAAGTTTTTTGAGAAGGTCGTCAACCCCTACCTCGTAGAGGTGCTACAACACCCTCAAACCATTGAGATGCGTGAGGGGGTGCTGCACATCCGCGATGTTGAGGGACCAAGGAGGACTGGAAGCATGGAGACAAGACTAGAAGCAATGGAGCAACAAGTTTTCAAGTGCCAGGGGATGGTGGAACGTGGACTCAAGGCCAACCACATGATGATTGTGGAGTTCACCAACAACCACAAGCTGGATGCCAAGAACATTGGGGAGACCATCATCAAGCTTCATGAGAAAATCGAGCATCTCCAAGCCCAGATCCATGACCTGCAAAACCAAAACTGTGAGTATGAATATAGATTCAAGAGAATGAGTTTGGCTGTAGATTTGAGGATCTCGTAGATTCGATCATCCTTCTATGATGGTGAGCCTATGCGTTGAAAGATGGACGACAAGCCTACATCATCAATAACTCCATCATCACCACCTCCGAGGAAAGAGACATAAATACATGGGTATGGGCACTCCCCTTGGCAACTGCCAAGCTTGGGGGAGGTGCCCCGGTATCGTATCACCATCACACTTCTACCTTTACCGTTTTTCTTAGTTCAATCCTTTTGGTAATATCTTGACCTAGTAGAATAAAGTTTTAGTATGATCTAGTTTTGAGTTTTGCTTTATGATCCTTCTATGTAATCGAGTCCGTGAGCTATATATAATAAAGATTAGTTTTGAGTCGAGGGCTTGGTTATCTTGCTATGATCTTGAGGGGAAAAAAGAAAAGAAAAAGAGAAAGAAGAAAAATAAATAAAAATATAATATTGATCTTATGGAGAGTAATGATTTCACATATAAAGAGTATGATGAATAAAAGTTGTTGAGAGTTGACAAACATAGTTTTGGTCATCATTGCAATTAATAGGAAGCAATGAAGAAAGAGAGGTTTTCACATATAAATATACTACCTTGGACATCTTTTATGATTGTGAGCACTCATTAAAATAGGACATGCTAAAAGGTTGATGTTGGACAAGGAAGACAACGTAATGGGTTATGTTTTCTTATATCCGAAATAAAGTATATTGTCATGGATCATCCAACATGTTGAGCTTGCCTTTCCCCCTTATGCTAGCCAAATTCTTCGCACCAAGTAGAGATACTACTTGTGCTTCCAAATATCCTTAAACCCAGTTTTGCCATGGGAGTCCACCATATCTACCTATGGATTGAGTAAGATCCTTCAAGTAAGTTGTCATTGTTGCAAGCAATAAAAATTGCTCTCTAAATATGTATGATCTATTAGTGTGGAGAAAATAAGCTTTATACGATCTTGTGATATGGAAGAAATAAAAGCGACAAACTTCATAATAATGGTCCCTATCACAAGTGGCAACATAAAGTGACGTTCTTTTGCATTAAGATTTTGTGCATCCAACCATAAACGCACATGACAACATTTGCTTCCCTCTGCGAAGGGCCTATCTTTTATTTTTGTCTTTTACCTTATACAAGAGTCATGGTGATCTTCACCTTTCTTTTTTTACACTTTATCCTTTGGCAAGCACTATGTGTTGGAAAGATCCTGATATATATATATATATATATATATATATATATATATATATATATATATATATCCAATTGTATGTGGGTTTTCATAAATCATTATTGTTAACGTTACCCTTGAGGTAAAAGGTTGGGAGGCAAAACTATAAGCCCCTATCTTTCTCTGTGATTGTGTCCAATTAAAACTTCATACCCATAAGTACTGTGTGAGTGTTAGCAATTGTGAAAGACTAAATGGTAGTTGAGTATGTGGACTTGTTGAAAAGCTCTTATATTGACTCTTTCTGATGTTATGATAAATTGCTATTGCTACAATGACTGATATTATAGTTTGTTAGTTTTCAGTGAAGTTTCTGATTCATACTTTACATTGTGAATAGATTGTTACTTTAGCATAAGAAATCATATGACAATATATATGTATATGTTGTTGTTTTAAGAATGATCATGATGCCCTCATGTCCGTATTTTTTTATCGACACCTCTATCTCTAAATATGTGGACATATTTTTCGATATCGGCTTCCGCTTGAGGACAAGCGAGGTCTAAGCTTGGGGGAGTTGATACGTCCATTTTGCATAATGCTTTTATATCGATATTTATTGCATTATGGGTTGTTATTACACATTATGTCACAATACTTATGCCTTTTTGCTCTTATTTTACAAGGTTTACATGAAGAGGGAGAATGCCAGCAGCTGGAATTCTGGGCTGGAAATGGAGCAAATATTAGAGACAGGGGCGGAGCCAAGAATTTTTGCCATTGGGTTCACTCACTGACTCGTTATAAGATTTGGTATGAATTAGTTAAATGTAAAGTGAAAGTTTATATCATCTCACAACAATATTATAGCACTAGGATAGCGTATTGGAGCTCGAGCTCATCTACACCCACTGTGAAAATTAAATTCGAAAAAAGTAGCAAAAATAAAAGGAAATGTTTTGTTTTTTGCACCAAAGATGCTCAAGTGTACTAAGTGCTTCCAAACTTTCAGGGTGAGATGTTGTGGAAAAAATAAACAAAACCGGAGCTCTCAAAAAGCTTAAAAAATAGACATTTTTAAGCATTAATTTTGTTTTTATCTACAGAGCACCACGACAGTCATCGTGGAAGCAAATTTTGGATTCACCCAGAACACTTGACCATCTTTGATTTCCATAAATTTTAGATTTTATTTTATTTACTATTTTTTTGAATTTTTTTGTCCACCGAGAGTAGATGAGATCGGGATCCATTAGAATTTTTCAATATGATATCGCTTATCCAATGTTGTGGTACATTAAAAACTAAATACTACAATCATAAAGAAACTGATCTAAATTAATTTTTCTACGAAAGAAGGTTTCCGAAGACTACTTGCAGTGGCATTTGATGCGCTTTGCCTACATCATTACCTTCATCTAGGATCTATTTCTCTTCGAGAAATGGCGATCCATAGAATAGATCAGTCAAGTACGTGGAAGAAGTAATTAGAAAACTAAGGCATGCACAACAGAGAGGAGATTTGAGGACGACTCGGTACCTCGAATTTCGTCTAGAACTGCAGGCACGATTGTCGTTTCTGACCAGAAGGGGGTGGGAGATCGTATAGTTTGGTGTACCTCGTTGGCTCGTCACTGGCGTATCGAGGCGAATAGAAGAGGGTAGATCGAGTTGTGGAAGCTACAGAAAAAACGAAGGGTTTGTTGCGGTTGGCGGCTGGTGTATACACGTATAGGAGAATAGGAATTGGGGCAGGAAGCCACGAACAAGCCTAGGAGGCTGCATGGAAGGTTTAACTTTGTGGGCTTTTGGGCTTCTCATCAAGCATTTTTTTAACATTCTCATCAAGCGTTGCAAGTTGATGGGTTCAATCCTTATGTTTTACTGGGTTCAAGCACGTACATACATGTGTATACATACCTAGACAGGACAAATTGTTGGGTTCAGCTGAACCCAACGCTCCTATGCTGGCTCCACCCATGATTAGATACTATTCTGCACAACTCCAAAAGTCCTGAAACTCCACGAAAGTCAGTTTTGGAATATATTAAAAATATTGGGCGAAGAAAGCACCAGAGGGGGGCCACTCCCTGTCCACGAGGGTGGACGGAGCGCCCTACCCCCTGGGCGCGCCCCCTGCCTCGTGGGCCACCTGGAAGCCCCCCGATACCCATCTTCTGGTATAAGGTGTCTTTCGCCCTGAAAAAAATCATAAGGAAGCTTTCGGGATGAAGCGCCACCGTCTCGAGGCGGAACCTGGGCAGAACCAATCTAGGGCTCCGCCGGAGCTGTTCTGCCGGGGGAACATCCCTCCGGGAGGGGGAAATCGTCACCATCAGTCCTTTCATCGGGTGGGTGCCAATCACCATCAACATCTTCATCAACACCATCTCCTCTCAAACCCTAGTCCATCTCTTGTATCCGATCTTTGTCTCAAAACCTCAGATTGGTACCTATGGGTTGCTAGTAGTGTTGATTACTCCTTGTAGTTGATGCTAGTTGGTTTATTCGGTGGAAGATCATATGTTCAGATCCTTTATGCATATTAATACCCCTCTGATTATGAACATGAATATGCTTTGTGAGTAGTTACGTTTGTTCCTGAGGACATGGGAGAAGTCTTGTTATAAGTAGTCATGTGAATTTGGTATTCGTTCGATATTTTGATGAGATGTATGTTGTCTTCCCTCTAGTGGTATTATGTGAACGTCGACTACATGACACTTCACCATTATTTGGGCCTAGGGGAAGGCATTGGGAAGTAATAATTAGATGATGGGATGCTAGAGTGACAGAAGCTTAAACCCTAGTTTATGCGTTGCTTCGTAAGGAGCTGATTTGGATCCACATGTTTCATGCTATGGTTAGGTTTACCTTAATTCTTCTTTCGTAGTTGCGGATGCTTGTGAGAGGGGTTAATCATAAGTGGGATGCTTGCCCAAGGAAGGGCAATACCCAAGCACCGGTCCACCCACATATCAAATTATCAAAGTAACAAACGTGAATCATATGAGCATGATGAAAACTAGCTTGACGATAATTCCCATGTGTCCTCGGGAGCGCTTTCCTTTATATAAGAGTTTGTCCAGGCTTGTCCTTTGCTACAAAAAGGATTGGGCCACCTTGCTGCACCTTGATTACTTTTGTTACTTGTTACCCGTTACGAATTACCTTATCACAAAACTATCTGTTACCGATAATTTCAGTGCTTGCAGAGAATACCTTACTGAAAACCGCTTGTCATTTCCTTCTGATCCTCGTTGCGTTCGACACTCTTACTTATCAAAAGGACTATGATAGATCCCCTATACTTGTGGGTCATCATATGACTGCTATATTCTCTGACTTTTGTGAAAAGATTGTTGAGGTTTTCATGGATGATTTCTCCGTTTACGGAACTTCTTTTGATGATTGATTAAGAAACCTTGATCGAGTTTTGCAGAGATGCGAAGAAACCAATCTCGTCTTGAATAGGGAAAAGTGCCACTTTATGGTTAATGAAGGTATTGTCTTGGGGCATAACATTTCTGTAAGAGGTATTGAAGTTGATAAAGCTAAGGTAGATGCTATTGAAAAGATGTCGTGTCCTAAAGATATCAAAGGTATAAGAAGTTTCCTTGGTCATGCTGGCTTCTATAGGAGGTTTATTAAAGACTTCTCTAAAATTTCTAGGCCTCTCACTAATCTCTTACAAAAATATGTTCCTTTTGCTTTTGAAGATGATTGTGTAGAAGCATTTGAAATACTTAAGAAAGCCTTGATTTCTGCTCCTATTGTTCAGCCACCTGATTGGAATTTACCCTTTGAAATTATGTGCGATGCTAGTGATTATGTTGTTGGTGCTGTTCTAGGACAAAGAGTTGATAAGAAATTAAATGTTATCCAATATGCTAGTAAAACTCTAGATAGTGCCCAGAGAAATTCTGCTACTACTGAAAAAGAATTTTTAGTAGTTGTATTTGCTTGTGATAAGTTCAGACCCTATATTGTTGATTCCAAAGTAACTGTTCACATTGATCATGCTACTATTAAATATCCTATGGAAAAGAAAGATGCTAAACCTAGACTTATTAGATGGGTTCTCTTGCTACAAGAATTTGATTTGCATATTATAGATAGAAAGGGAGCTGAGAACCCTATTGCAGACAACTTATCTAGGCTGGAGAATGTTCTTGATGACCCACTACCTATTGATGATAGCTTTCCTTATGAACAATTAGCTGTCATAAATGCTTCTCGTACTGCTCCATGGTATGTTGATTATGCTAATTACATTGTTGCTAAATTTATACCACCTAGTTTCACATACCAGCAAAAGAAAAAGTTTTTCTATGATTTAAGACATTACTTCTGGGATGACCCACATCTTTATAAAGAAGGAGTAGATGGTGTTATTAGACATTGTGTACCTACACATGAACAGGAACAGATCCTACGCAAGTGTCACTCCGAGGCTTATGGAGGACACCACACTGGAGATAGAACTGCACATACATAATAACTTGAGAAAGAGTAGATTGTGTTATTAGACGTTGTGTGCCTGAGCATGAACAGGAACATATCCTACGCAAGTGCCACTCCGAGTCTTACGGAGGACACCACGCTCGAGATAGAACTGTACATAAGGTATTGCAATCCAGTTTCTATTGGCCCACTCTCTTTAAGGATTTTCGTAAGTTTGTCTTGTCTTGTGATCAATGTCAAATAATTGGTAATATTAGTGGACATCAGGAAATGCCAATGAGCTATTCACTTGTTATTGAACCATTTGATGTTTGGGGCTTTGATTATATGGGACCTTTTCCTTCCTCTAATGGGTATACACATACTTTAATTGCTGTTGGTTATGTTACTAAGTGGGTAGAAGCTATTCCAACTAGTAGTGCTGATCATAACACTTCTATTAAGATGCTTAAAGAAGTTATTTTTCCGAGGTTTGGAGTCCCTAGATATTTAATGACTGGTGGTGGTTCACATTTTATTCATGGTGCCTTTCGTAAAATGCTTGCTAAGTATGATGTTAATTATAGAATTGCATCTCCATATCATCCTCAGTCTAGTGGTCAAGTAGAATTGAGCAATAGAGAGATTAAATTAATTTTGCAAAAGACTGTTAATAGATCTAGAAAGAATTGGTCTAAGAAACTTGATGATGCATTATGGGCTTATAGAACTGCTTATAAGAATCCTATGGGTATGTCTCCGTATAGAATGGTTTATGGAAAAGCATGTCATTTACCTCTTGAACTAGAACATAAGGCATATTGGGCTATTAAGGAGCTCAATTATGATTTCAAACTTGCCGGTGAGAAGAGGTTATTTGACATTAGCTCACTTGATGAATGGAGAACCCAAGCCTATGAGAATGCCAAGTTGTTTAAAGAAAAAAGTTAAAAGATGGCATGACAAAAGGATACGAAAGCGTGAGTTTAATGTAGGCGATTATGTTTTGCTATACAACTCTCGTTTAAGATTTTTTGCAGGAAAGCTTCTCTCTAAATGGGATGGTATGTACATTATCAAGGAGGTCTATCGTTCCGGTGCCATAAAAATTAACAATGCCGAAGGCACAAATCCGAAGGTGGTAAACGGTCAAAGAATCAAACATTATATCGCAGGTAATCCCATAAATGTTGAGACCAATATAATTGACACCGTAACCCCGGAGGAGTACATAAGAGATACTTTCCAGAACATTTCAGACTCCGAAAGGGAATAAGTACGTTGTACGTTAAGTAAACCGACTCCAAAGCGTTTCCAATGATAAATTTTCTCCGTTATATTTAAAAAATTAGGAAAATTAAAAGTAGTACGAAAGAGACACGAGCCCCCCACAAGGGTGAGGGCGCTCCCCCGTCCTTGTGGCCACCTTGTGTGCCCCCCAGACTCAGTTTTCTTGCGCAATACTTTTTTTGGTCAGTAAAAATTCATTATATAATCTCTCGAAGGTTTTGACCACCGTACCACGGCAAAATCCTCTGTTCTTGTCTCGAGCTGTTTTTCTGATAGATCTAGATCACCATGACGTCTCCAAGCGCCCCCAAGGACAAGTTTTACGAGAAGGTCATCAACCCCTACCTTGCAGAGGTGTTGCGACACCCTCAAGCCATTGAAATGCATGAGGGGGTGCTGCACATCCGCGAAGTTGAGGGGCCGAAGAAGACCGGAAGCGTGGAGACAAGACTCGAAGCAATGGAGCAACAAGTTTTCAAGTGCTAAGGGATGGTGGAATGTGGACTCAACGCCAATCACATGATGATTGCGGAGTTCACCAACAAACACAAGCTGGATCCCAAGAGCATTGAGGAGGCCATCTTTAGGCTTCATGAGAAAATTGAGCACCTCCAAGCCCAGATCTATGACCTGCAAAACCAACATTGTGAGTATGAATATAGATACAAGAGGATGAGTTTGGCTACAGATTCGAGGATCCTAGAACCCCCCTCATCTTTCTATGATCACTACTGCAGGATGCTGCTAACGCGACACTACGATCAGAGAACCTTCGGGAAACTGTGTGCGATGCAATAATGGCAAACGGTGGTGTATGAAAACCGTCAAAAATGTATAAAACATTTGCGATGACGGATGCATCAAACACGGATCAGATTTTAGTTGTGTGTGCGATGAAGGGCATAAGGTTCAGTTCAGTTAACTGTTTGTGATGAGGAGGAACAAAAGAAACGGGCATCCAAATGAAGGCGTGTGTGATACACAGCATATGGTTCACTCGGATGAACTGTTTGTGATTAGGCAACGCAAAAGAAACGGGCATCCAAATGAAGGTGTGTGCGATGTACAGCATACGATTCACTCGGATGAACTATTTGTGATCAGGCAACACAAAAGAAACGGTCAGCCAGATCAAGGTGTGTGCGATATACGCATGCGGTTCACTCGGCCTTGTCGTAAGTGTGTGACCTCTGTGGCAACCGTTCGCTCCCCACTAGCCTCTTCTTGTACCATGGCAACCGTCCACCGCATCTTCGCCTTTCCCTCTTGATTTGGAACTGCTGTCGCACGCTCTTCCTCCCTCCATTTGCTTTCACCCTTCCTTCTGCCATTGTTCGATCATCTTCTCCATGGAGGGAATAGGCCGGAAATGACCCCGTTATTCTTGTCTCGATCTGAAAGATGGCGTGGTAGAGGAACTCATTGATCGGTGCGACGTCATCACCTCGGCCAACATGGCGGGTTCGTTCAAGACTATTCTCGACTCAATTAATAACATCATTACAAGGAACCCAAGGGTCCATGAGCGGTTTGATCTCCCCTATCTTCTTCGTCGTGACCCTGCCAACTGGCGCGGGGATGAGGGAAGCCTCACCTTGTGCAAGTTGATGCCGCTTGATAATGATACCTATGATGTTAAGATGCCATGGCTTGAGGGCAAGGCTTGGGCAGGCAAATGGAGATTGGGTTGTTTATATTGGGTACAACTGCGAGTGGGAACTTGTGAATGTGTACACTCGTCACCAGGTTCCACTTCCAAAAAACTCAGACTGCCCAGAGTTGATTACACCGGTATTCTACGTGAGTTCAAATACGATCATGGTGACTATCGTCTACGAAAGATAGCAATTTGTCGAGTTCCCAACCGCTCTTGGGATTACACGAACTATGAAGTTGTTGCTATCTTCGACAAGCTTGTTGCCGTCCTTACTTCCACGCCTCGATGGATATTGCTCAAAAATCAATTTTTGTACACGGATTAGTACTATGATGTAATTCAATACGAGGGTCTTATGTTTGCTGCCACCACTCGTGGCACTATTTTTGCATGGAATCCTGATGCTTTCAGTACGTTTGTCTTCCACCGTAATTATAATTGTTTCATCCACATGCGTGCAGGTTAGCTAGTTTCCCTTTACTAATTAACCTTCTTGTGTTTCCAAGGTCCTGTGAACATTCCACCACCTATACTTGAAATTTTTTATAACCAAGGGGGAGATGACGATGCTGATGATCACGAGCAGGACCCATATACTCAGTGGCGCCTGGCAACTTATTCCGACGGATCACCTCTTCTTGTCTGTATATAGGGCACTGCTGATGTTACTAAGGAAGCAGGTGTTGTCTCGCATGGTCGCACTCTCCGGACCTATTCCGACATCCGTTGCAGGGTATTCGGGATGGATACTAGTGTACTAGCGCCAACACCTTCTCCCTGGTTCAGTATTGAAAGTCTTGGAGGAAACTTGCTCTTCCTTGGACAAAACTATCCAATGATGGTGGAAGGCGATCCAGCTGTTGTTGACACAACGTTACTAGCATTTATGAGAAGCAACTGTATCTATACCTCGGACATTTCTATGCTTCCCTACGGTCCGAATATGGGCCCTGACATAGGCCGCTTCAGCCTGGATGATCAGTTCTGCGTTGGTCTCGAGATTGATAGTAGCTGGCCCTTCCCAGAGAATCACTTCTGGTTCAAAGCAGGCATTTCCAACGCCGACGAGTGGTTGAGCTGAAGTTCATTTCATCGCTTTGTTATTTGTTGTGTGAGAAAAACTTTAATTTACTAGAATGTTTTGTTGGAAATGATTTATAATCCAACGTGTATCCTCGTTGTCGTCGTGGGTTGATGACTTGTTGTATGTAATCAATGGTACATTTGCATATGCATCCATCAACTCACGCATGTTAGTGGTGTCCATATGAACAGTGCTAGTGATTTTAGTTGCAAAAAATAGATAGTGCTAGTGATTTTTAGCTGCATATTTTGACAAATCGCAGTGCTACAAGGTTGACAAATGGCAATGTTACTAGATAAAAAAATGTCAGTCTTTCCAGTTTGACAAATGGCAACATACCCAAAATGATAGATATGCAAATCTTACCCAATTGTTTGTACGTGGTTGCACACGGGTCATGCAAAACAACCGTTTGCGTCGAAGGGATGCACAAATCCTGCAATGCACGAGGGAAGACCATAGCTCTCACTTTGCATACGGGTGTTCTATCTAAAACGTTTGCGATCAAGGGATGCAAAAATCCCTGCTCGGCACATTTTCCCTTGGCTTCCTGGGGAAGCTGTCGGTTTGCATACGGGTGTTCTAACTAAAACATTTGCGATGAGTGTTTTATATTTAAAAACCATTGACATTTTTTTCAAAAGAAAATTGTTTGATAAGTATGTACATTAAGAGAGAAAAATGCAAGTTCGTTCAAACCATATCTTTCATTCAGTCGCACTACGAATTAATATTCATATGATCGAGAATTTGAGATACAATATTAAACCCAAAAAAAACTATTTCTGGCGGCGGCGGAGGCGGCGTGTTGCACCGTCATTGTCGTTGTCGTCCTCCGGGGCCGTTGTTGAAGTCTTCAAGGCAGCACAGAATGTTCTTCACATGTAAATCAAATATCACATCGTCGCGCGATCGACGGGCGGGGCGAGGGAGGACGGCAACTAGCGCCGCTGAGAGGTAGAGGTCGACGGCAGCGTCCCATGCCGCTGAGGGGGGCCCGCGCACGGGCACAGGCGCGGCGGGTGCAATCAAACGCAAGGGGGCCGGCGCCACAGTGGGTGGAGGGCGCGCACGGGCACAGGCACAGGCGCTGGCGCTAGCATGTACATGAGCTCGCGCAGGTCTGCGGAGACCTTGCTGACGCCCGCGGCTTCCAGCTGTGCGATAGTGCTCGGCGACCAGCCCGTCAATGCTATGGGGATGGTCGCTGGCGCAGGCGCGGGGATGGGAGCTGGGACGGGAGCGGGGGAAGCAACCGTCGTGGCCAGCTTGTTCTGGGCCATGTCCTTTAGGCCCCATTCCTCCTTATTTTCTATCTCCTCCGGCTCGGAGTCGACTTCACCAAACTTCAAGACTAGTGGTAGATGATCATTCTGCGCCATGGCGTTGGTGGAGGTCTGCGGGACGGAGGGGAATGGGAGGCGAACAGTAAGGCTGCCCGTATTAAACAGCGGATCGGGCGCCATTAATGGAGAGAAAGGTGGGCGGCTATAGAAGTCAAAGGGATCGCTTTCCAGTGAGCCTGCATAGTGTACAGCTCGCATGCTTCCCGGTGAGCCTGCGCATTTGAGGACGGCTTGCACGCCTCTCGGTCAGCCTGCGACCGGACTGCGCTCGCACGCCTCCCGTTCAGTCAAGGTCAAGCAGCTGTCCGCACGGCACCTCCTACAACCATTAAAACCAAGACACGTGGCGTCACGTGAATGGTTAACAGAACACACACTGTTTGAAATATACAAAGGTTTGACATATTAAAGTGGCAGCTATTTTTCAAAAATGCCTTTGTTGGCTGTCATTATTCGAGTGCACCTTCTCACAAAATGGACACGAAAAATACTACAACATGTCGGGTGCCATTCCATGATAGCATGCCAAGTTTAATGAATTTCACACGAGTTTTGGATTTACTAGAATTTAAAAACCATGTATATCAATGTTTTGCGGGCAATCAACGGTGCAATGGTGACTGAAATTCATTACCATTTATTGCATGGGACCTAAGCATGCACCCAAGTAACAGATTCGATTTTTCAACCAATTTATATGCACGGGAGCATGTGCATGTCGTTCAAATTTGAATTATGCACATAAATGCATTGAAATCTCGGTTAATGCATAAAAATGTCCAAACGAACCCCGAAAAATCACAAACATTGACACAACACTCCTATTGTTCTATGTTGTCATGAGAAAAAAATTTGAAAGCAATAAGAGGCAATGGATATTGTTTCGTCCCCAAAGGTGGGACGTTCCCTATTAAAACCAACATGCTTGTTGTGAGAAGCTCTGGTTTGTGAGAAGCATATACCCAAACCAGCCCCAAATGGAACAAAAAAATTTACCACGGCATGTTGATGCCGCTCCATGATAGCATGCCAAGTTTCATGAATTTCAGACGAGTTTTGGATTTACTAGAATTTAAAAACTAGGTGTCTCAATGTTGTGCCGGCAATCAACGGTGCCCTGGTGATTGAAATTCATTACCATTTATTGCATGGGACCTAAGCATGCACCCAAGGAAACAGATTCGATTTTTCAACCAATTTATATGCACTGGAGCATGTTCATGTAGTTCAAATTTGAATTATGCACATAAAAGCATTGAAAACTCAGTTAATGCATAAAAATGTCCAAACGAACCCCAAAAAATCACAAAAATTGACACAACACTCCTATTGTTCTATGTTGACATGAGAAAAAATTTGAAAGCAATAAGAGGCAATGGATATCTTTTCGTCCCCAAAGGTGGGATGTTCCCTACCGAAACAATCATGCTTGTTGTGAGAAGCATATAGCCAAACCTGCCCCAAATGGGACAAAAAATTGACCACGACATGTTGATGCCGCTCCATGATAGCATGCCAAGTTTCATGAATTTCAGACGAGTTTTGGATTTACTAGAATTTAAAAACCAGGTATCTCAATGTTGTGCCGGCAATCAACGGTGCCCTGGTGATTGAAATTCATTACCATTTATTGCATGGGACCTAAGCATGCAGCCAAGGAAACAAATTTGATTTTGCAACCAATTTATATACACTGGAGCATGTGCATGTAGTTCAAATTTGAATTGTGCACAAAAATGCATCGAAAACTCAGTTAATGCATAAAAATGTCCAAACGAACCCCAAAAAATCATAAAAATTGACACAACACTCATGTTGTTCTATGTTGACCCAAGAAAAAATTTGAAAGCAATAAGAGGCAATGGATATCTCTTTTCGTCCCCAAAGGTGGGAAGTTCCCTACCGAAACCATCATGATTGTTGTGAGGTGCTCTGGTTTGTGAGAAGCATATACCCAAACCTGCCCCAAATGGGACAACAATTTTACGACGGCATGTTGATGCCACTCCATGATAGCATGCCAAATTTCAAGAATTTCAGACGAGTTCTGGATTTACTAGAATTTAAAAGCCAGGTATCTCAATGTTTTGTCGGCAATCGACGGTGCGGTGATTGAAATTCATCACCATTTATTGCATGGGACCTATGCATGCACCCAAGGAAACATATTTGTTTTTTCAACCAATTTATATGCACTGGAGCATGTGCATGTAGTTCAAATTTGAATTATGCACATAAATGCATTGAAAACTCAGGTAATGCATAAAAATGTCCAAACGAACCCCGAAAAATCACAAAAATTGACACAACACTCCTGTTGTAGTATGTTGACACGAGAAACTTTTTGAAATCAATAAGAGGCAATGGATATCGTTTCGTCCCCAAAGGTGGGACGTTCCCTACCAAAACCATCAGGCTTGTTGTGAGAACTTTGGTTTGTGAGAACCATATAGCCAAACCTGCCCCAAATGGGGCAAAAAAATTACCATGGCATGTTGATGCCGCTCCATGATAGCATGCCAAGTTTCATGAATTCCAGACGAGTTTTAGATTTACTAGAATTTGAAAATCAAGCATCTCAATGTTTTGCCGGCAATCAACGTTGCCCTGGTGATTGAAATTCATTCCCATTTCTAGCATGAGACCTAAGCATGGACCCAAGGACACATATTTGATTTTTCAACCAATTTAGATGCAGTGGAGCATGTGCATGTAGTTCAAATTTGAATTATGCACATAAATGCATTGAAAACTTAGTTAATGCATAAAAATGTCCAACCGAACCCCGAAAAATCACAAAAATTGACACAACACTCCTGTTGTTCTATGTTGACACGAGAAAAAAAATTGAAAGCGATAAGAGGCAATGTATATCGTTTCGTTCCCAAAGGTGGGACATTCCCTATCGAAACCATCAGGCTTGTTGTAAGAAGCTCTGGTTTGTGAGAAGCATATACCCAAACCTGCCCCAAATGGGACAAATTTTTTACCACGGCATGTTGATGTCGCTCCATCATAGCATGCCAAGTTTCATGAATTTCAGAAGAATTTTGGATTTACTAGAATTAAAAAACCAGGTATCTCAATGTTTTGCCAGTAATCACTGTTGCCCAGGTGATTGAAATTCATCACCATTTATTGCATGGGACCTAAGCATGCACCCAAGGAAACATATTTGATTTTTCCACCAATTTATATGCACTAGAGCATGTGCATGTAGTTCAAATTTGAATTTTCCACATAAATGCATTGAAAACTCACTTAATGCATAAAATATCCAAAGAACCCCGAAAAATCACAAAAATTGACACAACACTCCTGTTGTTCTATGTTGACACGAGAAAAAATTTGAAAGCAATAAGAGGCAATTGATATCGTTTCGTCCCCAAAGGTGGGACATTCCCCACCGAAACCATCAGGCTTCTTGTGAGAAACTCTGGTGTGTGAGAAGCATATAGCCAAACCCGCCCCAAAATGGGCAAATATTTTACCACGGCATGTTGATGCCGCTCCATGATAGCATGCCAAGTTTCATGAATTTCAGGCGAGTTTTGGATTTACTAGAATTTAAAAACCAAGCATCTCAGTGTTTTGTCGGCAATCAACGGTGCCCTGGTGTTTGAAATTCATTCTCATTTATTGCATGGGACCTAAGCATGCACCCAAGGACACAGATTTGATATTTCAGCCAATTTATATGCACCGGAGCATGTGCATGTAGTTCAAATTTGAATTATGGACATAAATGCATTGAAAACTTAGTTAATTCATAAAAATGTCCAAACGAACCCTGAAAAATCACAAAAATTGACACAACACTCCTGTTGTTCTATGTTGACACGAGAAAAAAATTTGAAAGCAATAAGAGGCAATGCATATCGTTTCGTCCCCAAAGATGGGATGTTCCCAACCGAAACCATCAGTCTTGTTGTGAGAAGCTCTGGTTTGTGAGAAGCATATACCCAAACCTGCCCCAAATGGGACAAATTTTTTTCCACGGCATGTTGATGCCGCTCCATGATAGCATGCCAAGTTTCATGAATTTCGTACGAGGTTTGGATTTACTAGAATTGAAAAACCAGACATCTCAGTGTTTTGCCGGCAATCAACGGTGCCCTGGTGTTTGAAATTCATTCCCATTTCTTGCATGGGACCTAAGCATGCATCCTAGGACACAGATTTGATTTTTCAACCAATTTATATACACTGGAGCATGTGCATGTAGTTCAAATTTGAATTGTGCACATAAATGCATTGAAAACTCAGTTAATGAATAAAAATGTCCAAACGAACCCCAAAAAATCACAAAAATTGACACAACACTCATGTTGTTCTATGTTGACCCAAGAAAAAAATTGAAAGCTATAAGAGGCAATGGATATCTCTTTTCGTCCCCAAAGGTGGGACGTTCCCTACCGAAACCATCATGCTTGTTGTGAGGTGCTCTGGTTTGTGAGAAGCATATACCCAAACCTGCCCCAAATGGGACAACAATTTTACCACGGCATGTTGATGCCACTCCATGATAGCATGCCAAATATCAATAATTTCAGACGAGTTCTGGATTTACTAGAATTTAAAAACCAGGTATCTCAATGTTTTGTCGGCAATCAACGGTGCGGTGATTGAAATTCATCAACATTTATTGCATGGGACCTAATCATGCACCCAAGGAAACATATTTGTTTTTTACACCAATTTATATGCACTGGAGCATGTGCATGTAGTTCAAATTTCAATTATGCACAAAAATGCATTGAAAACTCAGGTAATGCATAAAAATGTCCAAACGAACCCCGAAAAATCACAAAAATTGACACAACACTCCTGTTCTTCTATGTTGACACGAGAAAATTTTTGAAATCAATAAGAGGCAATGGATATTGTTTCGTCCCCAAAGGTGGGACGTTCCCTACCAAAACCATCAGGCTTGTTGTGAGAACTCTGGTTTGTGAGAACCATATAGCCAAACCTGCCCCAAATGGGGCAAAAAAATTACCACGGCATGTTGATGCCGCTCCATGATAGCATGCCAAGTTTCATGAATTTCCGACAAGTTTTAGATTTACTAGAATTTAGAAACCAAGCATCTCAATGTTTTGCCGGCAATCAACGGTGCCCTGGTGATTGAAATTCATTCCCATTTCTTGCATGGGACCTAAGCATGCACCAAAGGACACATATTTGATTTTTCAACCAATTTATATGCAGTGGAGCATGTGCATGTAGTTCAAATTTGAATAGTGCACATAAATGCAATGAAAACTTAGTTAATGCATAAAAATGTCCAACCGAACCCCGAAAAATCACAAAAATTGACACAACACTCCTGTTGTTCTATGTTGACACAAGAAACTTTTTGAAATCAATAAGAGGCAATGGATATTGTTTCGTCCCCAAAGGTGGGGCGTTCCCTACAAAAACCATCAGGCTTGTTGTGAGAACTTTGGTTTGTGAGAACCATATAGCCAAACCTGCCCCAAATGGGGCAAAAAATTTACCACGGCATGTTGATGCCGCTCCATGATAGCATGCCAAGTTTCATGAATTTCAGACGAGTTTTAGATGTACTTGAATTTAAAAACCAAGCATCTCAATGTTTTGTCGGCAATCAACGGTGCCCTGGTGATTGAAATTCATTCCCAATTCTAGCATGGGACCTAAGCATGGACCCAAGGACACATATTTGAATTTTCAACGAAGTTATATGCAGTGGAGCATGTGCATGTAGTTCAAATTTGAATTATGCACATAAATGCATTGAAAACTTAGTTAATGCATAAAAATGTCCAACCGAACCCCGAAAAATGACAAAAATTGACACAACACTCCTGTTGTTCTATGTTGACACGAGAAAAAAAATTGAAAGCGATAAGAGGCAATGTATATTGTTTCGTCCCCAAAGGTGGGACATTCCCTATCGAAACCATCAGGCTTGTTGTAAGAAGCTCTGGTTTGTGAGAAGCATATACCCAAACCTGCCCCAAATGGGACAAATTTTTTACCACGGCTCATGTTGATGTCGCTCCATCATAGCATGCCAAGTTTCATGAATTTCAGACGAATTTTGGATTCACTAGAATTAAAAAACCAGGTATCTCAATGTTTTGCCAGTAATCAACGTTGCCCAGGTGATTGAAATTCATCACCATTTATTGCATGGGACCTAAGCATGCACCCAAGGAAACATATTTGATTTTTCAACCAATTTATATGCACTGGAGCATGTGTATGTAGCTCAAATTTGAATTTTCCACATAAATGCATTGAAAACTCACTTAATGCATAAAATATCCAAAGAACCCCGAAAAATCACAAAAATTGACACAACACTCCTGTTGTTCTATGTTGACACGAGAAAAAATTTGAAAGCAATAAGAGGCAATTGATATCGTTTCGTCCCCAAAGGTGGGACATTCCCCACCGAAACCATCAGGCTTCTTGTGAGAAACTCTGGTGTGTGAGAAGCATATAGCCAAACCCGCCCCAAAATGGGCAAATATTTTACCACGGCATGTTGATGCCGCTCCATGATAGCATGCCAAGTTTCATGAATTTCAGGCGAGTTTTGGATTTACTAGAATTTAAAAACCAAGCATCTCAGTGTTTTGTCGGCAATCAACGGTGCCCTGGTGTTTGAAATTCATTCTCATTTATTGCATGGGACCTAAGCATGCACCCAAGGACACAGATTTGATATTTCAGCCAATTTATATGCACCGGAGCATGTGCATGTAGTTCAAATTTGAATTATGGACATAAATGCATTGAAAACTTAGTTAATTCATAAAAATGTCCAAACGAACCCTGAAAAATCACAAAAATTGACACAACACTCCTGTTGTTCTATGTTGACACGAGAAAAAAATTTGAAAGCAATAAGAGGCAATGCATATCGTTTCGTCCCCAAAGATGGGATGTTCCCAACCGAAACCATCAGTCTTGTTGTGAGAAGCTCTGGTTTGTGAGAAGCATATACCCAAACCTGCCCCAAATGGGACAAATTTTTTTCCACGGCATGTTGATGCCGCTCCATGATAGCATGCCAAGTTTCATGAATTTCGTACGAGGTTTGGATTTACTAGAATTGAAAAACCAGACATCTCAGTGTTTTGCCGGCAATCAACGGTGCCCTGGTGTTTGAAATTCATTCCCATTTCTTGCATGGGACCTAAGCATGCATCCTAGGACACAGATTTGATTTTTCAACCAATTTATATACACTGGAGCATGTGCATGTAGTTCAAATTTGAATTGTGCACATAAATGCATTGAAAACTCAGTTAATGAATAAAAATGTCCAAACGAACCCCAAAAAATCACAAAAATTGACACAACACTCATGTTGTTCTATGTTGACCCAAGAAAAAAATTGAAAGCTATAAGAGGCAATGGATATCTCTTTTCGTCCCCAAAGGTGGGACGTTCCCTACCGAAACCATCATGCTTGTTGTGAGGTGCTCTGGTTTGTGAGAAGCATATACCCAAACCTGCCCCAAATGGGACAACAATTTTACCACGGCATGTTGATGCCACTCCATGATAGCATGCCAAATATCAATAATTTCAGACGAGTTCTGGATTTACTAGAATTTAAAAACCAGGTATCTCAATGTTTTGTCGGCAATCAACGGTGCGGTGATTGAAATTCATCAACATTTATTGCATGGGACCTAATCATGCACCCAAGGAAACATATTTGTTTTTTACACCAATTTATATGCACTGGAGCATGTGCATGTAGTTCAAATTTCAATTATGCACAAAAATGCATTGAAAACTCAGGTAATGCATAAAAATGTCCAAACGAACCCCGAAAAATCACAAAAATTGACACAACACTCCTGTTCTTCTATGTTGACACGAGAAAATTTTTGAAATCAATAAGAGGCAATGGATATTGTTTCGTCCCCAAAGGTGGGACGTTCCCTACCAAAACCATCAGGCTTGTTGTGAGAACTCTGGTTTGTGAGAACCATATAGCCAAACCTGCCCCAAATGGGGCAAAAAAATTACCACGGCATGTTGATGCCGCTCCATGATAGCATGCCAAGTTTCATGAATTTCCGACAAGTTTTAGATTTACTAGAATTTAGAAACCAAGCATCTCAATGTTTTGCCGGCAATCAACGGTGCCCTGGTGATTGAAATTCATTCCCATTTCTTGCATGGGACCTAAGCATGCACCAAAGGACACATATTTGATTTTTCAACCAATTTATATGCAGTGGAGCATGTGCATGTAGTTCAAATTTGAATAGTGCACATAAATGCAATGAAAACTTAGTTAATGCATAAAAATGTCCAACCGAACCCCGAAAAATCACAAAAATTGACACAACACTCCTGTTGTTCTATGTTGACACAAGAAACTTTTTGAAATCAATAAGAGGCAATGGATATTGTTTCGTCCCCAAAGGTGGGGCGTTCCCTACAAAAACCATCAGGCTTGTTGTGAGAACTTTGGTTTGTGAGAACCATATAGCCAAACCTGCCCCAAATGGGGCAAAAAATTTACCACGGCATGTTGATGCCGCTCCATGATAGCATGCCAAGTTTCATGAATTTCAGACGAGTTTTAGATGTACTTGAATTTAAAAACCAAGCATCTCAATGTTTTGTCGGCAATCAACGGTGCCCTGGTGATTGAAATTCATTCCCAATTCTAGCATGGGACCTAAGCATGGACCCAAGGACACATATTTGAATTTTCAACGAAGTTATATGCAGTGGAGCATGTGCATGTAGTTCAAATTTGAATTATGCACATAAATGCATTGAAAACTTAGTTAATGCATAAAAATGTCCAACCGAACCCCGAAAAATGACAAAAATTGACACAACACTCCTGTTGTTCTATGTTGACACGAGAAAAAAAATTGAAAGCGATAAGAGGCAATGTATATTGTTTCGTCCCCAAAGGTGGGACATTCCCTATCGAAACCATCAGGCTTGTTGTAAGAAGCTCTGGTTTGTGAGAAGCATATACCCAAACCTGCCCCAAATGGGACAAATTTTTTACCACGGCTCATGTTGATGTCGCTCCATCATAGCATGCCAAGTTTCATGAATTTCAGACGAATTTTGGATTCACTAGAATTAAAAAACCAGGTATCTCAATGTTTTGCCAGTAATCAACGTTGCCCAGGTGATTGAAATTCATCACCATTTATTGCATGGGACCTAAGCATGCACCCAAGGAAACATATTTGATTTTTCAACCAATTTATATGCACTGGAGCATGTGTATGTAGTTCAAATTTGAATTTTCCACATAAATGCATTGAAAACTCACTTAATGCATAAAATATCCAAAGAACCCCGAAAAATCACAAAAATTTACACAACACTCCTGTTGTTCTATGTTGACACGAGAAAAAATTTGAAAGCAATAAGAGGCAATTGATATCGTTTCGTCCCCAAATGTGGGACATTCCCCACCGAAACCATTAGGCTTCTTGTGAGAAGCTCTGGTGTGTGAGAAGCATATAGCCAAACCTGCCACCAAATGGGCAAATTTTTTACCACGGCATGTTGATGCCGCTCCATGATAGCATGCCAAGTTTCATGAATTTCAGGCGAGTTTTAGATTTACTAGAATTTAAAAACCAAGCATCTCAATCTTTTGCCGGCAATCAACGGTGCCCTGGTGTTTGAAATTCATTCTCATTTATTGCATGGGACCTAAGCATGCACCCAAGGACACAGATTTGATATTTCAACCAATTTATATGCACTGGAGCATGTGCATGTAGTTCAAATTTGAATTATGGACATAAATGCATTGAAAACTCAGTTAATACATAAAAAGTTCCAAACGAACCCTGAAAAATCACAAAAATTGACACAACACTCCTGTTGTTCTATGTTGACACGAGAAAAAAATTTGAAAGCAATAAGAGGCAATGGATATCGTCTCGTCCCCAAAGGTGGGATGTTCCCAACCAAAACCATCATCTTGTTGTGAGAAGCTCTGGTTTGTGAGAAGCATATACCCAAACCTGCCCCAAATGGGACAATTTTTTTCCACGGCATGTTGATGCCGCTCCATGATAGCATGCCAAGTTTCATGAATTTCATACGAGGTTTGGATTTACTAGAATTGAAAAACGAGACATCTCAATGTTTTGCCGGCAATCAACGGTGCCCTGGTGTTTGAAATTCATTCCCATTTCTTGCATGGGACCTAAGCATGCACCCTAGGACACATATTTGATTTTTCAACCAATTTATATACACTGGAGCATGTGCATGTAGTTCAAATTTGAATTGTGCACATAAATGCATTGAAAACTCAGCTAATGCATAAAAATGTTCAAACGAACCCCAAAAAATCACAAAAATTGACACAACACGCATGTTGTTCTAGGTTGACCCAAGAAAAAATTTGAAAGCAATAAGAGGCAATGGATATCTCTTTTCGTCCCCAAAGGTGGGACGTTCCCTACCGAAACCATCATGCTTGTTGTGAGGTGCTCTGGTTTGTGAGAAGCATATACCCAAACCTGCCCCAAATGGGACAACAATTTTACGATGGCATGTTGATGCCACTCCATGATAGCATGCCAAATTTCAAGAATTTCAGACCAGTTCTGGATTTACTAGAATTTAAAAGCCAGGTATCTCAATGTTTTGTCGACAATCGACGGTGCGGTGATTGAAATTCATCACCATTTATTGCATGGGACCTGTGCATGCACCCAAGGAAACATATTTGTTTTTTCAACCAATTTATATGCACTGGAGCATGTGCATGTAGTTCAAATTTGAATTATGCACATAAATGCATTGAGAACTCAAGTAATGCATAAAAATGTCCAAACGAACCCCGAAAAATCACAAAAATTGACACAACACTCCTGTTGTTCTATGTTGACACGAGAAAAAATTTGAAAGCAATAAGAGGCAATTGATATCGTTTCGTCCCCAAAGGTGGGACATTCCCCACCGAAACCATCAGGCTTCTTGTGAGAAGCTCTGGTGTGTGAGAAGCATATAGCCAAACCCGCCCCAAAATGGGCAAATTTTTTTACCACGGCATGTTGATGCCGCTCCATGATAGCATGCCAAGTTTCATGAATTTTAGGCGAGTTTTGGATTTACTAGAATTTAAAAACCAAGCATCTCAATGTTTTGCCGGCAATCAACGGTGCCCTGGTGTTTGATATTCATTCTGATTTATTACATGGGACCTAAGCATGCACCCAAGGACACAGATTTGATATTTCAACCAATTTATATGCACTGGAGCATGTGCATGTAGTTCAAATTTGAATTGTGGACATAAATGCATTGAAAACTCAGTTAATGCATAAAAATGTCCAAACGAACTCTGAAAAATCACAAAAATTGACACAACACTCCTGTTGTTCTATGTTGACACGAGAAAAAAACTTGAAAGCAATAAGAGGCAATGCATATCGTTTCGTCCCCAAAGATGGGATGTTCCCAACCGAAACCATCAATCTTGTTGTGAGAAGCTCTGGTTTGTGAGAAGCATATACCCAAACCTGCCCCAAATGGGACAAATTTTTTTCCACGCCATGTTGATGCCGCTCCATGATAGCATGCTAAGTTTCATGAGTTTCATATGAGGTTTGGATTTACTAGAATTGAAAAACTAGACATCTCAATGTTTTGCCGGCAATCAACGGTGCCCTGGTGTTTGAAATTCATTCCCATTTCTTGCATGGGACCTAAGCATGCACCCTAGGACACATATTTGATTTTTCAACCAATTTATATACACTGGAGCATGTGCATGTAGTTCAAATTTGAATTGTGCACATAAATGCATTGAAAATTCAGCTAATGCATAAAAATGTTCAAACGAACCCCAAAAAATCACAAAAATTGACACAACACGCATGTTGTTCTAGGTTGACCCAAGAAAAAATTTGAAAGCAATAAGAGGCAATGGATATCTCTTTTCGTCCCCAAAGGTGGGACGTTCCCTACCGAAACCATCATGCTTGTTGTGACGTGCTCTGGTTTGTGAGAAGCATATACCCAAACCTGCCCCTAATGGGACAACAATTTTACCACGGCATGTTGATGCCACTCCATGATAGGATGCCAAATATCAATAATTTCAGACGAGTTCTGGATTTACTAGAATTTAAAAACCAGGTATCTCAAAGTTTTGTCGGCAATCAACGGTGCGGTGATTGAAATTCACCAACATTTATTGCATGGGACCTAATCATGCACCCAAGGAAACATATTTGTTTTTTACACCAATTTATATGCACTGGAGCATGTGCATGTAGTTCAAATTTCAATTATGCACATAAATGCATTGAAAACTCAGGTAATGCATAAAAATGTCCAAACGAACCCCGAAAAATCACAAAAATTGACACAACACTCCAGTTCTTCTATGTTGACACGAGAAACATTTTGAAATCAATAAGAGGCAATGGATATTGTTTCGTCCCCAAAGGTGGGACGTTCCCTACCAAAACCATCAGGCTTGTTGTGAGAACTCTGGTTTGTGAGAACCATATAGCCAAACCTGCCCCAAATGGGACAAAAAATTTACCACGGCATGTTGATGCCGCTCCATGATAGCATGCCAAGTTTCATGAATTTCCGACGAGTTTTAGATTTACTAGAATTTAGAAACCAAGCATCTCAATGTTTTGCCGGCAATCAACGGTGCCCTGGTGATTGAAATCAATTCCCATTTCTTGCATGGGACCTAAGCATTCACCCAAGGACACATATTTGATTTTTCAACCAATTTATATGCAGTGGAGCTTGTGCATGTAGTTCAAATTTGAATAGTGCACATAAATGCATTGAAAACTTAGTTAATGCATAAAAATGTCCAACCGAACCCCGAAAAATCACAAAAATTGACACAACACTCCTGTTGTTCTATGTTGACACAAGAAACTTTTTGAAATCAATAAGAGGCAATGGATATTGTTTCGTCCCCAAAGGTGGGACGTTCCCTACCAAAACCATCAGGCTTGTTGTGAGAACTTTGGTTTGTGAGAACCATATAGCCAAACCTGCTCCAAATGGGGCAAAAAATTTACCACGGCATGTTGATGCCGCTCCATGATAGCATGCCAAGTTTCATGACTTTCAGACGAGTTTTAGATTTACTAGAATTTAAAAACCAAGCATCTCAATGTTTTGCCGGCAATCAACGGTGCCCTGGTGATTGAAATTCATTCCCATTTCTAGCATGGGACCTAAGCATGGACCCAAGGACACAGATTTGAATTTTCAACGAATTTATATGCAGTGGAGCATGCGCATGTAGTTCAAATTTGAATTATGCACATAAATGCTCTGAAAACTTAGTTAATGCATAAAAATGTCCAACCGAACCCCGAAAAATCACAAGAATTGACACAACACTCCTGTTGTTCTATGTTGACACGAGAAAAAAAATTGAAAGCGATAAGAGGCAATGTATATCGTTTCGTCCCCAAAGGTGGGACATTCCCTATCGAAACCATCAGGCTTGTTGTAAGAAGCTCTGGTCTATGAGAAGCATATACCCAAACCTGCCCCAAATGGGACAATTTTTTTACCACGACATGTTGATGTCGCTCCATCATTGTAACGCCCTCGATGTGGCTATATCTCCCACGTGTCGAAGCACGACTTAGAGGCATAAACGCATTGAAAGCAATGTCGCAAGTGAGGTAATCTTCACACAACCCATGTAATATATAAGGGAAAGAGATACATAGTTGGCTTACAATCGCCACTTCACACAATACATAAATAAACATCCAACATTCAGATTTACACTCAAGGTCCGACTACGGAACCAAAATTAAAGAAGAAACCCCAAAAGCGACAAAGGTCCCCGATCGACCCCAACTGGGCTCCACTGCTGATCAACTGAAACGAAACAACACAATGAACAAGGTCTTCATCGAGCTCCTCCTTGAGCTCGGGTGTGTCACCTGCACGGTCTCATCGGCACCTGCAAACTGGTTTTGGAAGTATCTGTGAGTCACGGGGACTCAGCAATCTCACACCCGCGAGATCAAGACTATTTAAGCTTAAAGGTAGGACAGGGTAGTGAGGTGGAGCTGCAGCAAGCGACTAGCAAATATGGTGGCTAACATACGCAAATGAGAGCGAGAAGAGAAGGCAAAAGCACGGTCGAACAACTATGATCAAGAAGTGATCCTGAAACTACTTACGTCAAGCATAACTCCAACAACCGTGTTCACTTCCCAGACTCCGCCGAGAAGAGACCATCACGGTTACACACGCGGTTGGTGTATTTTAATAAAGATCAACTTCGGGGTTTCTACAACCGGACATTAACAAATTCCCATCTGCCACATAACCGCGGGCACGGCTTTTGAAAGTTCAAACCCTGCAGGGGTGTCCCAACTTAACCCATTATAAGCTCTTGCGATCAACGAAGGATATTCCTTCTCCCCGGGAAGACCCGATCAGTCTCGGAATCCCGGCTACAAGACATTTCGACAGTAATAAAACAAGTCCAGCAAAGCCGCCCGATTGTGCCGACAAATCCTGATAGGAGCTGCATATATCTCGGTCTCAGGGCACATCCGGATGAGACAAGCTACGAGTAAAACCAGGCCTCGAGTTTCCACGAGGGGGCCCCGCAGGCTGCTCGGTTCGAACTAGCACTTAGAGAAGCACTGGCCCGGGCGGGGGCTAAATAAAGATGACCCTTGAGTTTGCAGAACCCAAGGGAAGGGGATAGGTGGTAGGCAAATGGTAAAACCAATGTTGGGCCTTGCTGGAAGAGTCTTATTCAAAGCGAACTGTCAAGGGGGTCCCATAAATCACCCGACCGCGTTAGGGACACAAAATCCGGGAACATAACACCGATATGGCGGAAACTAGGGCGGCAAGAGTGGAACAAAACACCAGGCATAAGGCCGAGCCTTCCACCCTTTACCAAGTATATAGATGCATTAATTAAATAAGATATATTGTGATATCCCAACAAGTAAACATGTTCCAATCAAGGAACAACATCTCCATGTTCCAACAAGGAACAAACTTCATCTTCACCTGCAACTAACAACGCTATAAGAGGGGCTGAGCAAAGCGGTAACATAGCCAATCAACGGTTTGCTAGGACATGGATGGTTAGAGGCTGACATGGCAATATGGGAGGCATGATATAGCAAGTGGTAGGTATCGCAGCATAGGTATAGCAAAAGAGCGAGCATCTAGCAAGCAAAGATAGAAGTGATTTCGAAGGTATGGTCATCTTGCCTGAGATCCCGCAAGGACGAAGAACGAGTCCATGAAGAAGACAAACGGACGTAGTCGAACGAATCCTCACAACTCCGGAACGAAACCGAAGCTAACGAGAGAAGCAACCCGGAAACAAACAAACAACATAGTAAACAACCATCACATAAACATGGCATGATGCACAATCAAGTATGATGCATGTCCGGTTTAAATAAGCATGGCATGGCAAAGTGCATCAAACAACGCTACAAATTAAGTGGAGCTCAATATACAACGGGTTGCATATTGGAGAAACACCACATCAATTATTTAGTTCTCTCTCGATTATGTACCCAACAATATTAAATGTTATTAAACATGGCAAGGGGTGAAGCATATGAACACTAACTATTTAGGCAAGTTTAAATGAGGCCAGAACAACAAACAACATAGTCCGGAAGAACCTCATGAGCATATATTAGATTTGGTACTGTTCTGCCCTAAACACAATTTTAATGTTGTTAAGCAGCAAAATAAAGTGCACCATGTTAAACTAGGCATTTTTCCACCCCATTTACATATATAATTTATTTAAACCCGAGCTACGGTTATTTAGTTATGAAATAAATCATTTTAGCATGGCATTTAAGCAAATTTAAACATACAACATTTTAAACATTTTAATTATTGTTATCATGATGCGGATGACATATGCCAGTTTTAAGCAATTTTATGAAAATGTTGACAAGAGCATTATGAAGCATTTGTCGTCGTGGCGGAAAACGAAAAAGGGTGCCACGGCAACGACAACGGAAATGGTGCCGCGGCAACATTCCGGTTCCGATAACTCGATTGCGATGTCGGTGCAAAAGAAAGTGTGACGGAAGCGAGTTAAGCAAGATGGTGGGGTGTTCCCGGTTACCGGGTTCCCACGAGACGATGGCATGGCAATGAGGAGAAACATGCAAGCGACAATTTCGGACATGGTGCAAACACGGGCATCTCATGCAAGATATGCATTCGTCCACGAGCGGTCGTTCTCGGCGGTATACCTTCAAAGCATGCATATTCGGAACGGAATGACTCCGTGCGATGTAGAGGAAGTAGACGTTCTCGAAACGGTCGTAATGGAAGTAGTGGTACACGTTCCGTAGATGTTCGGGTTGTCGGTAGAGGTACTTGGTGAAATCCACGGGATCCGTAGTTGTACATTGTCTTCGCGTTGTAGTCTGACTCGGCGATTCCAAAACGTTCACCGGTAGTGGAACTTGGCGGTCTTGACGGTCGTCGTGGTACTTGTGAGTCCGCGAAGTCGTTCTCGGGGTGTTGGCGTATTCATCGTGGACAAACTTGCGTCCAGCAACAACAGGATCCGGAGGTGCAGAGGCAAGGAGGAGGCCAACGACAAGGCTCTCGGCAACGAGGGCCAGCAGCAGAACCACGGACGCGGAGTGAGTGAGAATAGCGGCGGCAGCAAGAACTTGGCACGCAGGCGAGGGACTTGGCGCACGGAGGAGGCCAGCGGGAGGAAGAGCATCTCAGGCGCGCTCGGGGTTGAGCTCACGTGCGAGGGAGACGGGGCACGGTCAGTGGACGTGCGAAGTAGAGGAACTTGGCGCTGCTGCTGCTGGGCGATGGGAATGGCCTGGACGCGGCCGAAGGTCGGGGATGGACGCTGACATGGAAAGAAGGCGACAACGCCGAGTAGCAGCGAAGGAGCGGGCATGACGAGGGAGGCGGGACGCGCGCAGCAGAGTAGCGGCAGTGCATGTCCCTGGCTGAGGTCGGGCGGGGGTCTGGTGGTGCGGCGGGAGGAAGGAGAGGTCGGCGTGGTCGCGCGCACAAGGCGGTAGCCTGCTTGGCGGTGGAGGACGCGGGCTTGCGGGAGCTTGAGGGACGACGCGACGGGGCAAAGGAGGTCGGCGGCGAAGATGACCGGGAGCAGGAACGGGCGAGGCGTGCGGCGCGAGGGCCCTGCTCCTCTGCGTGTGGTGGCGTAGGAGGACGAAGGGGAGAGGGTGGAGACCGAGAGAAGAGCGAGAGAGATGGGGATCAGCGCTGCGGCGGCGGGCAGAGGGAATGAGGAAGACGAGCGAGAGGAGGGGGTCGGCCTAGGGTTAGAGCTGGTTAGGTGGGCCTAGGAGGCCGGCGGCTGGGCCTTAGGCCACTTAGGTGGGGAGAGGGAAAAGATCAGGAGGCCTGCTGGCTGGGCTCTCTTCTCTCTCTCTCTTTAATTTCTTTAACAGAAAAGCATTAGAGAGAAAGGAAAATCAAAAGGGGTTAGGGATAGTAATATGAGCACGAGGACAATTTTCCTGGACTCATAAAAATGAGCTTGTTCCGAGAAAATAGAAAAAGCCAAGATTGGAAGATGTAAATTCAAACTCATTTGAATTTAATTCAAATGTGTTTGAACTAGGACTAGGTTCTAGGAGTTTCCAAAAAATGTTGAGAAAATAGGTGGAGCTCCGGAAAATGACGAAAGGATATATGGCAAAGTTAGAGGCCAAGAATTGAAATAATAAGAGGCATTGGGATTTTGCAAGTGTGTTATGGTGATTCCAAAGAATGGATTATTTTATAATAGCTCCACTAATATCGGGAGGATATATTATAAAGAGAACTCACCATGTGAATTCCCTCAATTTAAATGGACCGAAGATCCATACGATTTATTTAGTTGAGTAAGAAAAGAAAAGACATGATGGCATGATGACATGATGCAATGCACATGATGCAATGATAAAATGCAACGGACCAAACCAACTCACATGATGAAAAACCCGGAAACCTTGGAAGGCATCTGAAGCTCCGGGTCTTGGGGCGTTACAACACTCCACCACTACAAGAGGATCTCGTCCCGAGATCTAGGATGGCACCGGAGAGAAACGGAGGAGGAAGAGAAGAGGTAAAACTAAGTTGCTTCTTTGACGAACGAGTGAACCCACGAACCTTGAGAGGTTGAGCAATTTAAAAGAAAGAGTACAACAGAGATGAACGAGAATGCAAACAATCCGGTAGAAAAGAGAAACAAGGAGTATAACGAGAACTTGAAGGTTGAAAGACATGGAAATAAGAGCTTAACGGATCAAAATTAATATGAAAGCACACCGGTAGAAAATGGAAGAAATTAACATGAACTTGAGAAGATGGGATGATACTTGACGAAATCAACAACACACTGCCTCGAAAACAATTATAAGAATGACACAAGGGGTAAGAATGATTCCAAACAGCACTCCGGTTGAGAAGATATGATAAACTTGATACGATGACAGAACTTGAATGAAGGACACGACACTCTGGTTGAATGGATAAGCAAAAGCAAAGAACATGATCCTCACCATTCGAGAAGAAGAGAAGGGAGCAACATCACAAAGTCTCCGGAAGAAGAAATAGAAGATAGATCATTGGAATAAAGGAATGGAGAGGAAAATGACAACTTCTACCAAAATGGGCTTGGAAAGCACCCTTCCAAGAAGGTTATAACGGAGTTGTTGGAAAATCAACAACGAGACGAGTAAGCTTGTAGTGGGCTTATGGAAACATCTCAAAATTATGAGGTGAGCTTCTGCCACTAACCAGAAACAATTGCTTGCTTGAGATCACAAAGAGATGAAAACTTCTTTCACCGAGATAATAGGAGGAAACTTGGATTATAGGCACCACAATAACAACATTCCTTAGGGAAGGCTTTAGGTGAAATATAACCCAAGATAACTCCAATGAAGAGATTGATGGATTTAAATACCTCTCTTGACAACATGTAAATCATGAAGCATGAAGGGAATTGTCAACAATGACATGACACCACCTCAAAAGATAAGGTAGAAAGAATTGCACTTCGGAATGCAAGATGAAGGATGCTTGAGCTCTTCAAAACAAAACATGTGTTGAACACCATGTTTATTTAAGAGTATAGCTTGGCGGATCTTAACTCTGAGAGAAATCTTGACGAACAATTGAAGAATGAAAAGGGTCCTTGATAAACCACCATGTAGAGCCTCCATGAAGAACTCCGATAATAAAAGGATGAAAGAGAGAAAGAGAAGTTAAAAAAAAACAAGGTGAAGCCTTGCAATGATTTAGCTGGAGCTTAGAAATGATATGACCGAGAAAACTTGGAACTCTGGAAGGAAAGATGAACAAATGAAATCAAGAATTTTGATAAACCTCCAGAATAAGGAATTGAATTTACTCGATGAAATAAAAATAAGAATTACATTATGCTTATCCTTCACCAATTAAATTGATGACAAGCAATGGATTTGGCATACTACTTATTCTCGTAGGAAGGATCAAGATAGATATGGCGCAAACTTGAGAAGGTATTGATGGAACCACCGGTGGAATTTGGAAACAACGAATGAATCTATATGATAACGAAGGAAGAGAACTCTTGAACGAACCACCATAAGAAATGAAAATGAACAAAGAAAAGATAAAGAATCACCGGGAAGAATTAGAAAATGAATGAAGATACTTGAGATAATTTAGATATAAGTGAATGCAGAGATCCCGAGCTGATTAGATAATACTTGAATGATGCACTGGTACGATTTGGAGAACGAGATCTGAAAGCTTGAATGAATAATTCTGAGATGATGGCCTCCGGAGAATCAAACTGAAAAGACTCCTGAAATGCTCTGGATGGGTGAAAAGAATTCTCACAATCGAAAACAATTATGAGAGGATGGCAACAAGCTAGAACAATGGATCTTGACGCGAATGGGGCAAGATTTAAGGGAAACTCTTCTTCGGTCTTCAAATGTTGATAATGATGACGAGAAACAGCACCATGAATTGTTGAGGCACTCCAGAATGAGAATTGGAAAGGTTGAACCAATGATGAAAAGAATTTGAAAGATCTTGGAGAAAGACATATGACTGATGGAATCCATTCTTACGTCAGACTTTGAAAAGAATTTTAGAAGCTCCGGGAAAATTAGAAGAGTCAGGTAAGATCCTGGGAAAAGACCTGTGGGTTAGGGCCCACTCAACAGAAACACCGTTGAACGATTACTTGAAAGGGAGAACACACCGGTTGATTTAATTGGCTTGAATGAGATAACATCCTCAAAAGAACTTGAGTGAATTGAGAATGGAAACTTGAATCTTCTGAGATATCTTCATCACTCCGGAACAATTGAATAGCGAGAAGTGGATGATTAAGAGGTGCACCGGAATTGGAAAGCATTGTGAAAAGAGGAAAAGGGATAAGATCAACACCGAAATCTTGAATTAAATCCACCGGAGAAGAAAAAGAATGAAGAATGATAAACTTAAGGCTCTGTTAGTATCTTCCTGAGAAATCATCGGATAAGAACATTGAAAGAAAAGAATGAAGAGACTTCGCATCAATAAAAAAGGATAATTGATTAAGAAATCTGAGTCCTTGAAGAAAAAGGGTGGGAGGGCGGGAAAACAAAGACAACTTGGGAGGAATGAAACAAACACCGTTGAGAATACTTAGAGTTGATCTTGCGGATGTTGAAAATGATCGGATTTACTTGGAGAAAAGCACACCGGTTGGAAAAAATTGAAAAGACAACCTCAGTGATCAAGAAGGATTAGTATTCACATAGAAATATGAGAACACCGTTTAGGAAAGGTATGGAATCCACATTTGACTTCGAAGCAACTCGAATACCACAAAACAAAACAAAAACGAGGGATTTGGGTTGCAGAATAAACCGGAAACAAACATATGATAGATCCCATATCGTATCATGTGTCTGTTGGAAGGATATTCTAGGAGCTACTTGAATTCCCACTTATAAACTCCCGAAACTTTCTGGTTATGCAATCAGGTGTTGGGGATACAGGGGACACAAAATATATCAACCAAACTAACAATACCTAGATCCAGCTATATCCATCCTT
This sequence comes from Aegilops umbellulata, assembly GCA_032464435.1. Taxonomy (NCBI): domain Eukaryota; kingdom Viridiplantae; phylum Streptophyta; class Magnoliopsida; order Poales; family Poaceae; genus Aegilops; species Aegilops umbellulata. The sequence continues at coordinate 499,314,946 of CP136057.1, forward strand.
CAACACATAACCAAGAAACCTTCGGAAATCGTCTACCTCAACCTTCGAAAAGCATCCATTATACGAGTTATGGCAATACTCCCGCACTCGCCTCAGTACTGGGCTATCAGGGTTATCTCACCAACAACTGTACAAAAGAGATTTTCGATGTCGGCATACTAAACTCAGGTATTCCAGAACTGTAACGATAAAATTATGACGACAACACCTCGGAGCTCAACTCCCCGAGACACTTCCACTAAACCCCTGCTGACAGGAGGCACCAAGACAATGTTGTCATCACAAAACCATCGGAACGATTCTATGATACCCGCGTGATCCTAAATTTTTTTTAGTGAAATTTGAGAAGAGAAGAGTCAAACTCTACGTCAGGAGGCCTCACCAGAGCGACGAAGGGACTGAGGAGTAAAAAGGATTCCTAAACTCTCCGATATATAATTCCTAAATGACTCAAAACATTTTTCTAGACACAACTCGGCCGCTAAAAATGATCAATTAGTGGGGGCTCCTAAGGTCGGGGAAGGCTCTGATTACCAACTTGTCACGCCCTCGATGCGGCTATATCTCCCACGTGTCGAAGCACGACTTAGAGGCATAACCGCATTGAAAGCAATGTCGCAAGTGAGGTAATCTTCACACAACCCATGTAATACATAAGGGAAAGAGATACATAGTTGGCTTACAATCGCCACTTCACACAATACATAAATAAACATCCAACATTCAGATTTACACTCAAGGTCCAACTACGGAACCAAAATAAAAGAAGAAACCCCAAAAGCGACAAAGGTCCCCGATCGACCCCAACTGGGCTCCACGGCTGATCAACTGAAACGAAACAACACAATGAACAAGGTCTTCATCGAGCTCCTCCTTGAGCTCGGGTGTGTCACCTGCACGGTCTCATCGGCACCTGCAAACTGGTTTTGGAAGTATCTGTGAGTCACGGGGACTCAGCAATCTCACACCCGCGAGATCAAGACTATTTAAGCTTAAAGGTAGGACAGGGTAATGAGGTGGAGCTGCAGCAAGCGACTAGCAAATATGGTGGCTAACATACGCAAATGAGAGCGAGAAGAGAAGGCAAAAGCACGGTCGAACAACTATGATCAAGAAGTGATCCTAAAACTACTTACGTCAAGCATAACTCCAACAACCGTGTTCACTTCCCGGACTCCGCCGAGAAGAGACCATCACGGTTACACACGCGGTTGGTGTATTTTAATAAAGACCCCAAATGGGACAATTATTTTACCATGGCATGTTGATGTCGCTCCATCATAGCATGCCAAGTTTCATGAATTTCAGACGAATTTTGGATTCACTAGAATTAAAAAACCAGGTATCTCAATGTTTTGCCAGTAATCAACGTTGCCCAGGTGATTGAAATTCATCACCATTTATTGCATGGGACCTAAGCATGCACCCAAGGAAACAAATTTGATTTTTCAACCAATTTATATGCACTGGAGCATGTGCATGTAGTTCATATTTGAATTTTCCACATAAATGCATTGAAAACTCACTTAATGCATAAAATATCCAAAGAACCCCGAAAAATCACAAAAATTGACACAACACTCCTGTTGTTCTATGTTGACATGAGAAAAAATTTAAAGCAATTATAGGCAATTGATATTGTTTCGTCCCCAAAGGTGGGACATTCCCCACCGAAACCATCAGGCTTCTGGTGAGAAGCTCTGGTGTGTGAGAAGCATATAGCCAAACCAGCCCCAAAATGGGCAAATTTTTTACCACGGCATGTTGATGCCGCTCCATGATAGCATGCCAAGTTTCATGAATTGCAGGCGAGTTTTGGATTTATTAGAATTTAAAAACCAAGCATCTCAATGTTTTGCTGGCAATCAACGGTGCCCTGGTGTTTGATATTCATTCTCATTTATTGCATGGGACCTAAGCATGCACCCAAGGACACAGATTTGATATTTCAACCAATTTATATGCACTGGAGCATGTGCATGTAGTTGAAATTTGAATTGTGGACATAAATGCATTGAAAACTCAGTCAATGCATAAAAATGTCCAAACGAACTCTGAAAAATCACAAAAATTGACACAACACTCCTGTTGTTCTATGTTGACACGAGAAAAAAAATTTGAAAGCAATAAGAGGAAATGCATATCGTTTCGTCCCCAAAGATGGGATGTTCCCAACCGAAACCATCAGTCTTGTTGTGAGAAGCTCTGGTTTATGAGAAGCATATTCCCAAACCTGCCCCAAATGGGACAAATTTTTTCCATGGCATGTTGATGCCGCTCCATGATAGCATGCCAAGTTTCGTGAATTTCATACGAGGTTTGGATTTACTAGAATTGAAAAACCAGACATCTCAATGTTTTGCCGGCAATCAACGGTGCCCTGGTGTTTGAAATTCATTCCCATTTCTTGCATGGGACCTAAGCATGCACCCTAGGACACAGATTTGATTTTTCAACCAATTTATATACACTGGAGCATGTGCATGTAGTTCAAATTTGAATTGTGCACATAAATGCATTGAAAACTCAGTTAATGCATAAAAATGTCCAAACGAACCCCAAAAACACAAAAATTGACACAACACTCATGTTGTTCTATGTTGACCCAAGAAAAAAAATTGAAAGCAATAAGAGGCAATGGATATCTCTTTTCGTCCTCAAAGGTGGGACGTTCCCTACCGAAACCATCATGATTGTTGTGAGGTGCTCTGGTTTGTGAGAAGCATATACCCAAACATGCCCCAAATGGGACAACAATTTTACCACGACATGTTGATACCACTCCATGATAGCATGCCAAATATCAAGAATTTCAGACGAGTTCTGGATTTACTAGAATTTAAAAACCAGGTATCTCAATGTTTTGTCGGCAATCAACGGTGCGGTGATTGAAATTCATCAACATTTATTGCATGGGACCTAATAATGCACCCAAGGAAACATATTTGTTTTTTCAACCAATTTATATGCACTGGAGCATGTGCATGTAGTTCAAATTTCAATTATGCACATAAATGCATTGAAAACTCACGTAATGCATAAAAATGTCCAAACGAACCCCGAGAAATCACAAAAATTGACACAACACTCCTGTTGTTCTATGGTGACACGAGAAACTTTTTGAAATCAATAAGAGGCAATGGATATTGTTTCGTCCCCAAAGGTGGGACGTTCCCTACCAAAACCATCAGGCTTGTTGTGAGAACTCTGGTTTGTGAGAACCATATAGCCAAACCTGCCCCAAATGGGGCAAAAAATTTACCACGACATGTTGATGCCGCTCCATGATAGCATGCCAAGTTTCATGAATTTTCGACGAGTTTTAGATTTACTAGAATTTAGAAACCAAGCATCTCAATGTTTTGTCGGCAATCAACGGTGCCCTGGTGATTGAAATTCATTCCCATTTCTTGCATGGGACCTAAGCATGCACCCAAGGACACATATTTGATTTTTCAACCAATTTATATGCAGTGGGGCATGTGCATGTAGTTCAAATTTGAATTATGCGCACAAATACATTGAAAACTTAGTTAATGCATAAAAATGTCCAAACGAACCCCGAAAAACCACAAAAATTGACACAACACTCCTGTTGTTCTATGTTGACATGAGAAAAAAAATTTGAAAGCGATAAGAGGCAATGTATATCGTTTCGTCCCCAAAGGTGGGACATTCCCTATGGAAACCATCAGGCTTGTTGTAAGAAGCTCTGGATTGTGAGAAGCATATACCCAAACTTGCCCCAAATGGGACACATTTTTTACCACGGCATGTTGATGTCGCTCCATGATAGCATGCCAAGTTTCATGAATTTCAGACGAATTTTGGATTTACTAGAATTTAAAAACCAGGTATCTCAACGTTTTGCCAGTAATCAACGTTACCCAGGTGATTGAAATTCATCACCATTTATTGCATGGGACCTAAGCATGCACCCAAGGAAACAAATTTGATTTTTCAACCAATTTATATGCACTGGAGCATGTGCATGTAGTTCAAATTTGAATTTTCCACATAAATGCATTGAAAACTCACTTAATGCATAAAAATGTCCAAAGAACCCCGAAAAATCTCAAAAATTGACACAACACTCCTGTTGTTCTATGTTGACACGAGAAAAAAAATTGAAAGCAATAAGAGGCAATTGATATCGTTTCGTCCCCAAAGGTGGGACATTCCCCACCGAAACCATCAGGCTTCTTGTGAGAAGCTCTGGTTTGTGAGAAGCATATAGCCAAACCTGCCCCAAAATGGGCAAAAAATTTACCAAGGCATGTTGATGCCGCTCCATGATAGCGTGCCAAGTTTGATGAATTTCAGGCTAGTTTTGGATTTACTAGAATTTAAAAACCAAGCATCTCAATGTTTTGTCGGCAATCAACGGTGCCCTAGTGTTTGAAATTCATTCTCATTTCTTGCATGGGACCTAAGCATGCACCCACGGACACATATTTGATATTTCAACCAATTTATATGCACTGGAGCATGTGCATTTAGTTCAAATTTGAATTATGGACATAAATGCATTAAAAACTTAGTTAATGCAAAAAAATGTCCAAAAAAACCCTGAATAATCACAAAAATTGACACAACACTCCTGTTGTTCTATGTTGACACGAGAAAAAAATTTGAAAGCAATAAGAGGCAATGGATATCGTTTCGTCCCCAAAGGTGGGATGTTCCCAACCGAAACCATCAGTCTTGTTGTGAGAAGCTCTCGTTTGTGAGAAGCATATACCCAAACCTGCCCCAAATGGGACAATTTTTTTTCCACGACATGTTGATGCCGCTCCATGATAGCATGCCAAGTTTCATGAATTTCATAAAAGGTTTGGATTTACTAGAATTTAAAAACCAGACATCTCAATGTTTTGCCGGCAATCAACGGTGCCCTGGTGTTGGAAATTCATTCTCATTTCTTGCATGGGACCTAAGCATGCAGCCTAGGGCACAGATTTGATTTTTCAACCAATTTATATGCACTAGAGCATGTGCATGTAGTTCAAATTTGAATTATGTACATAAATGCATTGAAAACTCAGTTAATGCATAAAAATGTCCAAACAAACCCCGAAAAATCACAAAAATTGACACAACAATCCTGTTGTTCTATGTTGACATGAGAAAAATTTGAAAGCAATAAGAGGCAATTGATATCGTTTCGTCCCCAAAGGTGGGACATTCCCCACCGAAACCATCAGGCTTCTTGTAAGAAGCTCTGGTGTGTGAGAAGCATATAGCCAAACCCGCCCCAAAATGGGCAAATTTTTTACCACGGATGTTGATGCCGCTCCATGATAGCATGCCAAGTTTCATGAATTTTAGGCGAGTTTTGGATTTACTAGAATTTAAAAACTAAGCATCTCAATGTTTTGTCGGCAATCAACGGTGCCCTGGTGTTTGATATTCATTCTCATTTATTGCATGGGACCTAAGCATGCACCCAAGGACACACATGTGATTTGTCAACCAACTTTAGTGCACTTGAGCATGTGCTTGTAGTTCAAATTTGAATTATGCACAAAAAATGCCTAGAAAACCCAGTTAATGATAAAAAAGGCCAAACGAACCCTGCAAAATGCCAATATTAAAGACAACACTCCTGTTGTTCTATGTTGACACTAGAAAATTTTTGAAAGCAATAAGAGGCAACAGATATCGTCCCGTCCCCAAATGTGGTACGTTCCCTACCGAAACCATCATGCTTTTTGTGAGAAGCTTATACCCAAACCTGACCCAAATGGGACAAAATTTTCACCACGGCATGTTGATGCCGCTCCATGATAGCATGCCAAGTTTCATGAATTTCAGACGAGTTTTGGATTTTCTACAATTTAAAAACCAGGTATCTCAACGTTTTGCCGACAATCAACAATGCCCTGGTATTTGAAATTCATTCCCATCTCTTGCATGGGACCTAAGCATGCACCCAAGGACACACATGTGATTTTTGAACCAACTTTGGTGCACTAGAGTATGTGCTTGTAGTTCAAATTTGAATTATGCACATAAAATGCCTAGAAAACCCAGTTAATGTATAAATAAGGCCAAACGAACCCCAAAAAATTCATTCCCATTTCTTGCATGGGACCTAAGCATGCACTGAAGGACACAGATTTGAATTTTCAACCAATTTATATGCATCGGAGCATGTGCATGCAGTTTAATTTTGAATTGTGCACCTGAAATGGCTAGAAAACCAGTTTAATGTATAATATGTCCAAACGAACCCTGAATAATTCCAATTCTTTTACGACACACATATAGTTGCATGTTCACTGCAGATAAAAGGTCTAGCAATTCAAACAGCGTCCATTGCCGCTGTGACCCCATTATGTAATTCAAATCAAGTAGATCCCACACAGTTTATTATCACCAACCGTGTGAGATGTAGTACAAAATATCTTGGAGCACCGTCGGTGTATAGTACTGTTGGGGAATGTAGTAATTTCAAAAAAATTCCTACGCACATGCAAGATCATGGTGATGCATAGCAACGAGAGGGGAGAGTGTTGTCCACGTACCCTCATAGACCGAAAGTGGAAGCGTTAGCACAACGCGGTTGATGTAGTCATACGTCTTCATGATCCGACCGATCAAGTACCGAATGTACGGCACCTCCGAGTTCAGCACACGTTTAGCCCGATGACGTCCCTCGAACTCCGATCCAGCCGAGTGTAGAGGGAGAGTTTCGTCAGCACAACGACGTGGTGATGATGTTGATGTTCTACCAACGCAGGGCTTCGCCTAAGCACCGCTACAGTATTATCGAGGTGGACTATAATGGAGGGGGGGCACCGCACACGGCTAAAAGATCAAACAGATCAATTGTTGTGTCTATGAGGTGCCCCCTGCCCCCGTATGTAAAGGAGTGGAGGAGGGGGTGGGCCGGCCCTCTCTATGGCGCGCCCTAGGGGAGTCCTACTCCCACCGAGAGTAGGATTCCCTTTTTCCTAGTAGAACTAGGAGCCCTTCCAAGTAGTAGGAGCAGGAGGGAAGGAAAGGGAAGGGAAAAGGAGAAGGAAGGAAGGGGGCGCCCCCCCCCTAGTCCAATTCGGACCAGCCCATGGGGAGGGGTGCGGCCACCCTTTGAGGCCTTTCTCTCCTTTCCCGTATGGCCCATTAAGGCCCAATACGAATTCCCGTAACTCCCCGGTACTCCCGAAAATACCCGAATCACTCGGAACCTTTCCGATGTCCGAATATAGTCGTCCAATATATCGATCTTTACGTCTCGACCATTTCGAGACTCCTCGTCATGTCCCCGATCTCATCCGGGACTCCGAACTCCTTCGATACATCAAAACACATAAACTCATAATATAACCGTCATCGAAACTTTAAGCGTGCGGACCCTACGGGTTCGAGAACTATGTAGACATGACCGAGACACATCTCCGGTCAATAACCAATAGCGGAACCTGGATGCTCATATTGACTCCCACATATTCTACGAAGATCTTTATCGGTCAGACCGCATAACAACATACGTTGTTCCCTTTGTCATCGGTATGTTACTTGCCCGAGATTCGATCGTCGGTATCTCAATACCTAGTTCAATCTCGTTACCGTCAAGTCTCTTTACTCGTTCCGTAATACATCATCCCACAAATAACTCATTAGTTGCAATGCTTGCAAGGATTATAGTGATGTGCATTACCGAGTGGGCCAAGAGATACCTCTCCGACAATCGGAGTGACAAATCCTAATCTCGAAATATGCCAACCCAACAAGTACCTTCAGAGACACCTGTAGAGCACCTTTATAATCACCCAATTACGTTGTGACGTTTGGTAGCACACAGAGTGTTCCTCCGGTAAACGGGAGTTGCATAATCTCATAGTCATGGGAACATGTATAAGTCATGAAGAAAGCAATAGCAACATACTAAACGATCAAGTGCTAAGCTAACAGAATGGGTCAAGTCAATCACATCATTCTCCTAATGATGTGATCCCGTTAATCAAATGACAACTCATGTCTATGGTTAGGAAACATAACCATCTTTGATCAACGAGCTAGTCAAGTAGAGGCATACTAGTGACACTCTGTTTGTCTATGTATTCACACATGTATTATGTTTCCAGTTAATACAATTCTAGCATGAATAATAAACATTTATCATGAAATAAGGAAATAAATAATAACTTTATTATTGCCTCTAGGACATATTTCCTTCAAGTACGCCTATGGCTTACGCGAGAAGGTGCGTCGGCTACAGTCCGCAGCCGGCGTGTCAAGCACACTAGCTCGCTCCCCAAAAACTCCCGCCTCTGCATCCCTCGCAATCTCAAAAATATTACTTCCTCGTAATCTCAAAAATATCTACCGCCTGGAAGGTTTTAATGTTTGATAGCACATGATTAGTATGTGTGGACCATGTGCGACGTCTGTTACTCCTGCTCTGCTTCAGTCCGTTGATTCAAATTTTCAGTAGCCCCGGCATTTTACTCCCGCCATCTGCATCCCTCGCAATCTCAAAAGTACCTGCTCGGCTTGATCCAAATTTTCAGTAGCCCCGCCTTGTTACTCCCACCTAGTAAATTTTTCAGTTGCCATAGTATTTCCTCAAACACAACCTTGCCCCCCCCGCCCCCTCCACACACACCCCAAAACCTCCGCTCACACAGACACACACAACCCTCGAAACCATTGGTAGGTCGCCGCCATCGCTGGCGCCTCCATCCTCAACCTCTGCCTGTGTGCTAGGGAGCTTGAGGAGCCAATGGCCAATTTTTTTATCGCGGCCTTTTCGCCCAATGCCAGCGAGGTGGCCGCCTAGGTGTCCCCGTCGTCCTCCGCGGGCCCGATCCGCCGTCGCCGGTCCCCCGATCCGCCTTCAGCCGCGCCCCTACGTCGGTTCAAGGGATTCCCCGTCCTCCCTCGGACCTGGCAGTCGACGAAGTCCTACCTTGGGGTCCGGCAGCGGCGGTGGGGGACGTGGGTCGCCAAGATTACAGATTGAGAGACCCACACCCGCCGGTGGCTCGGTAGCTTCCACACGGCCAAGCTCGCGGCCATGGAGTACGACTGCTGGCAGGTCTGCTACCATGGCGCGGCGGCTAGGCTCAATTTCCCCTTCAGCACACGTCCGGTCGACCTCATTCCATCGGAGCCAGGGGTGGTGAGCTCGGCTATGGCGCGGGAGGACCGCGGGGCGTGGGAGCGCCTCGAGGACGAGGCCACCGATGAGGCCTACATGCAAGAGCTCCGCCGGCAGCACCCGGAGCTCATGGAGGCGGAGCGGGTGATCTTTGTCGGCGCGGAGGGCAGGAGGTTATTGCGCTCTCGTCTGATGACGAGGTTGAAGGCGGCGAGGACGGCGGCGTGGAGGGCGGCGAGGTTATCGCGTTCTCCTCAGATGATGAGGTCGAAGGCGGCGGCGACGGCGACACGTAGGGCATCGAGGTGGGCCCCGAGGACAAGGAGATCAACATCGACGAGTGGAGGAGTGCCTTCCCCAACGACCCCGACGACGGTACCGGCCCGGACCCAGCTCGCGGCACGCCGTACATGATGAGGAAGGATTGGCTCGACCTCTACTTCGACCGAAAGTAGTTTAGCTTAGTTTAAATTTATATTTTATGTTCGGTTATACAAAACTATCTATGTTTATGTTTGAATGCATGCTACTTTCGGTTGAACCTGCTTTGAACTTGATCAAATTGAAGTTTACAACCTTAAGTTTAGGGGATTGACTAGAAAAGGCCAAAAATTGCTGGAGTATATATATATCCACTAAGGTTTTTTGTCCTTTAACTTTTTAAGGATTTCCTAGAGATGTCCTTATGACTTGTTTATTTCAGTTCTTCACAATGTGATGCTCTATATGTGCAATTATTTGCCGTGCAGTTCAATTTCATCAATAACAGTTTCAACAATACCACTATGAATTACGATATTTGGTTGCTGTTAAGGATATTGCAGTTAACATGCCTTTTCGTTTTTTAATTGTTGTTTAGCAACATGCATTGTACTGAATGACTAAATATGCAATTCCAGACTACATAGCAACAAGTAAGAGTGTTACCTTAACGTTTTGATGATGTCTAGATATACATGTAATAAAATCTTATATAATGGGATGGATGGAGTGTTGTACTACATCATTTTTCAATTGTTGTTTAGCTTCTAGTATTAACTTGGTGCTTTTAGGTACATATATCATTGCCAAAGATCCCCATTTCGACCCTTTCTGCGTATGGGGCAATGAGATATTCATGAACCAACATCAAGTGAGGAAACTGATAAAGATTGTTATTAAAATGGGTCAAAAGATGTCAATCGAACTATTTGTTTACACTTTATGCAAGACAACAGTGAACTGCAGGATGGTAAGTAAGAACCCTGTAGCCTTCTTTTTACTACCCGTAATGAGTTGTGTTAGATAACAATATCTGATTCTTTTTTCTTTTGCAGTGGATCCTGAAGCAGTTTACTCAATATTACCTGTCAAACTACATGATTGGCGGCCGGCCATCACAAGGGGTTGGACTAGAGTCCTTCATGCCTTTTGCATCTAGGGGAGCACAATAGGGCCATTCCGCTTCACCTTGTTCAGCAACCGGAATGTCTGTCGCCTCTTTCTTTACCATCTGTAATAGTACAAGTATAGGACCTCAGTTCATCATTCTTTATTTGGTGCTTATATAATTCTTAAACATATGTACCTGTGAATCTAATAATGCATCGGTTGTTCGAAGCTGATGGATATGAATAAAGCTATAGCCTACTTTCAAGTTTAAATTAGGTACAATTTTAAATAGCAGCAATTAAATTAGGGCGAAATTACGTTGTGCAGGTCATTATGGCACACACGGTTGGTTAAACACAAACGTTTGCGATATACACCATGATCCGAGATGGTTCACAGAGAGGAAACATGTGCAAGCATGCACATAGTTGCCATTTGCAAAGCGTGTGTGATGTCAGACACTATCACATACGGTGTGGGAAAACTAAATGTGTGTGATTGTCTACCTATCGTACACGGTTTATAATCTTGAACTGTTTGTGATGTGCCAGGCATCGTAAAACTCTTGTGCCTCGAATCTGCCTGGTTTTAGGTAAAACTAAAAAACTCTGACTGCGATGGCAATGCGAGCACAAACGAGTAGCAAGGATGAAGCGTTTGGGATATTCGATATGTCAGAAACGGTTATATAGGGGCAACTGTATGCATCAAGGCTCCCTATCCCCGACGGTTTCTGGGTCGTGTGGGAAGGACCCCCCTATCGCCCACACTCACTTGGCGACGGTTCCAAATGTCGTCGCGGAAAGGGGTTAAAAACCGTTTGCATAGCACCGACGCGCACCAGTGGATGGTGAGCCTATGCCTTGGAAGATGGATGACAAACCTACTTCATCAACAACTCCTTCATCACCACCTTCGAAGAAAGATACATAAATACATGGGTATGGGCACTCCCCTTGGCAACTGCCAAGCTTGGGGGAGGTGCCCCGGTATCGTATCACCATCACACCTCTACCTTTATCGTTTTTTCTTAGTTCGATCCTTTTTGTTATATCTTGATCTAGTAGAATAAAGTTTTAGTATGATCTAGCTTTGAGTTTTGCTTTATGTTCCCTCTATGTAATCGAGTCCTTGAGTTATATATAATAAAGAGTAGTTTTGAGTTGAGGGCTTTGCTTTCTTGCTATGATCTTGAGGGAATTAAATAAAAGAAAGAATAAAAAGAAATAAAAAGTTCATATATTGATCTTATGGAGAGTAATGACTTCACATGTAAAGAGTATTATGAATGAAAGTTGTTGAGATTTGACAAACATAGTTTTGGTCATTGTTGCAATTAATAGGAAGTAATAAAGAAATAGAGGCTTCACATATAAATATACTATCTTGGACATCTTTTGTAATTGTGAGCACTCATTAAAATATGAAATGCTAAAAGGTTGATGCCGGACAAGGAAGACAACATAATGGGTTATGTTTCCTATATCCGAATAGAAGTTATATTGTCATGGATCCTCCAACTTGCTGAGCTTGCCTTTCCCTCTCATGCTAGCCAAATTCTTTGCATTAAGTAGAGATACTAGTTGTGCTTCCAAACACCCTTAAACCCAGTATTGCCAGGAGAGTCCACCATACCTACCAATGGATTGAGTAAGATCCTTGAACTAAGTTGTCATCGGTGCAAGCAATAAAAATTGCTCCTCTAAATATGTATGATCTATTAGTGTGAAGAAAATAGCTTTATACGAACTTGTAATATGGAAGAAATAAAAGCAACGAACTGCATAATAAAGGTCTTTATCACAAGCAGCAATATAAAGTGACGCTCTTTTGCATTAAGATTTTGTGCATCCAACCATAAAAGCGCATGACAACCTCTGCTTCCCTCTATGAAGGGCCTATCTTTTTATATTCTACCCTTATACAAGAGTCATGGTGATCTTCACCTTTCCTTTTTACACTTTTTCCTTTGGCAAGTTGTATGTGTTGGAGAGATCTAGATATATATATATATATATATATATATATATATATATATATATATATATATATATATATATATATCCACTTGGATGTAGGTTTTCATAAAGTATTATTGTTGACATTACCCTTGAGGTAAAATGTTGGGAGACGAAACTATAAGCCCCTATCTTTCTCTGTGTCCGATTGAAACTTTGAACCCATAAGTATCGCGTGAGTGTTAGCAATTGTGAAAGATTATATGATAGTTGGGTGTGTGGACTTGCTGAAAAGCTCTTGAATTGACGTTTTCCCATGTTATGATAAATTGCATTTGCTCTAATGACTGAGATCATAGTTTGTTAGTTTTCAATAAAGTTTCTGATTCATACTCTACCTTGTGAATGAATTTTTACTTTAGCATAAGAGATTATATGGCATTATATGTTGCTGTTCTAAAGATGATCATGATGCCCTCATGTCTGTATTTTATTTTATCGACACCTCTATATCTAAACATGTGGACATATTTATCGATATCGGCATTCGCTTGAGGACAAGCGAGGTCTAAGCTTGGGGGAGTTTGATATGTCCATTTTGCATCATGCTTTTATATTGATATTTATTGCATTATGGGATGTTATTACACTTTATATCACAATAATTATGCCTTTTCTCTCTTATTTTATAAGGTTTACATGAAGAGGGAGAATGCCGGCAGCTGGAATTCTGGACTTGAAAAGGAGAAAATATTAGAGACCTATTCTACACAACTCCAAAAGTCCTGAAACTTCACGGAGCATGTTCTGGGAATAAAAAAAAATATTGGGTGAATAAAATACCAGAGGGGTGCCACCAGCCAGCCACAAGGGTGGAAGGCACGCCCAACCTCCCTGGGCGCGCTCCCTGACCTTGTGGGCCCCTGGCAGGCCTTCGGTGCCCATCTTTGGCTATATGGTGTGTTTTGACCTAGAAAAAATCGAAAGGAAGCTTTCGGGACGAAGCGCCGCCGTCTCGAGGCGGAACCTGGGTAGAACCAATCTAGGGCTCCGGCGGAGCTGCTCTGCCGGGGAAACATCCCTCCGGGAGGGGGAAATCGTCGTCATCATCATCACCAATGATCCTCTCATCGAGAGGGGGTCAATCTCCACCAACATTGTTGGATTACGGGTTCTTCGCCTGCCAAATGGCTCTGGTGGTGACGCCGCCGTGGGCTCCACGATGACCTCCGTTCTGCCGTCCTGCTGGTCTTGGTCTCATTGCATCAATATGGAAACCTTTGCCTGATGCCTCGGGACTCCTCGCCTGCACCTACCCCTTTAGCACCAAAGGGGCAATTGGTACTCTGTGCCCGCTGGCGCCCGCCTGGCCTTGGTCGTCATGGCTCATGTCACGGAAACCTCGCGAGGTGCCCCTCGCCTTGATCTCTCCGCTCCTCGTGAGCCAGCCTAGGGAGGCCGCCCCTGAGGAGGTCTTGCATCGTCCGCCTCGCGAGGCTTGGCCCATCGTGAGGATCCTAAGTGGTTGTTATTGAAGATGGGCCTTACCAGGCCATTAGTGTAGCCACGCCATGCACCGCAGGCAGGCAAGTCTGGGGACCCCGTTCCCAGGACGCCGACAGTAGCCCCCGGGCCCAAGGAGCACTCGGACTTGGCTTCGAGGCGAAGCCAAGGGTCAAGTGCGGAGCGCCGCGGGCCCCAATAGCCTGCCGCCTCGATTGATGCGTGGCGGTTGATGGGAGGTGGGCGTCTCCGCTTCCCCATGCTGCCTCGGCAACTGTCCGACTTGACGAGTTCCTGTTGCATGCAGAAATCATTACCTACGATCATGGGGGTCGTCTGTTGGCCTCCTCCTGCTATAAATGGGGTGGGGGCGGAGCCCCCGTCGCTCATCTCTTCTTCCATTCCGCCTGCTTCTTTTTCCTCCTCCTTGTTGCGACACCCATGGTGCCAGTGAAGAGGTTCTCGACCACCGAGAAGGGGAAAGCTCGCCGGGAGGGGCCTGGCTCGCCACCGCCTAAGAGGGGGCGCGGCCGCCCACGCAAGCATGCCGCAACCCCCGCTGCGGTCCCTCGCGGGCGTGGGCAAACTTCCTCGAGGTTCGGCACCGTCCTTTGCGGCCGCGGCCGCGCCTCTTCGCGCGGCGGGAGCCGCCTAGATCGTGGCAGCCCTGTCAATGAGGGGAGGCGCGCTATGGTCGCTCGGCCTCCCCGGCCGCGCTTCCACTCGGCGGAGGTGCTGCCAGAGTTCGTCGTGTGGTCGGAGAACCCGGTCGGCACCTGGCTTTAGCTTCCGCGCTCCTTCGCTGGCGAGCTGCCAGCCTCTGGTCCTGGCGGCCTCTGGCTGCAGGCCGACGGCTGCTGCAGCAAGGCTTCATGGGCCGCGGTGGAGGTCTCCATCGTGGGCAATGTAGCCCTAGCCCACGGCTGGCAGACGTTCGCCCGTGCGCACGGCCTGAGCAGGCGGTGCACCCTCCACTTCAAGTACGACGGCGCAACAACCCTCTTCATGAGGGTGTTTGGGGAAGACGGTCACCGCGCTGGATGCTGCCCAAAAGACAACGACGACGATGAAGTGCTCGGCCTTGGTGATGGTCGTGATGAGGACGAGGGTGAACTCGCCCTCGACAAGGACCATGGTTCGTCCGGCGACGATGGCTCCTCCTCCGGTGGAAGCTCCAGCAGCGGCGGCTATGACTAGCCGCCACATCATCGAGCTCGCTTTGAGGATGGTGGCGGATCGTCCCGTCGCTGCACCCTAGTGAAGCGTGAGAAGGTCTCCGTCTGAGTCCGAGGGGCTGATCCTCGTGAGCAGCCGCGTCGTGGAAGCCTCTTTTGTTTGTCCTCTCCTTGCCTTTCCTCCTCCATTGTCAGAAACAAGTACGGGAACCTACGCGGGCGTGTGATGAACCGTGGTGATTATGTCGCTTTTGTGGTGTGTTTGTTGTTTCCGGGTTGTGTCATGAGATCTGCACCTTATATGGGTGTAGAGGGGCAACTTAGCTTGATGTATCCGGGGTAGACTTGACCTCGTGAGGGCGCGCGCCTCTGGGCACCTGGTGGGGCTTCCCCGCTGCCGACTTGGGCAATATCGCGAAGCTGCAAAAATTCATTAAGAAATCCTTGTCCCTTCTTGCGCGAGGACTCATGCATGGGCTGGTCATGGCCAAACGCACCGCGTCGCGGTACCCTTGGGGCACAGACTAAAAGGGGACACGCTGATCACAAGCTCAAACGAGGGCGCCTCGCAAAGATAAGGAGAGTGCACACGCGCGCATACCTGTCCAACCCCCCTCACGAGGTGCGTGAGGGAGAGTGTCGGGCAACTGCCGCCCTCCCTGGCGCAAAACAAAAATTTGAGGGAAGAATCAGAAAGAAGAGGGGGTTCAACTAAGCTATCGAGAAACGCCAGAACTTCAAATTTCATCAAAGGAAAAGGGGCAAGCCAACTGCAGAAAGCAAATGAACAGCCACGTCCGGCACCTAGTCTAGTCTTCTCACCAGCGCGGAGCTAAGTGCTGCCACTAGGACGTGGGAGGGAGCCCCCGAGGCCCGAGGGCGGCTCTCTTGAGACTCCGGGGCGTGTACAGCCCCACTCATTATTACGTGATAGTGTCATGGGCGGAGACCTTCACGGGCGTGAGCCTTGCTTCATATCACCAGACGAGGGCCCTGCCCTGCGCCGCCCTCGACCATCGTTGGGGTGTCCGGAAACCAGGACGACACCAAGGGGCAAAGGGGACGCTAGCGGTGCCCTCGGCGACCACGGGCCCTCTGCCGGGGGGAGGGCTCGCCGGCGCCTACCCGGCAGAGGACCTATCTCCGGGCGACGCCTTGCTTCGTTCGACACGAGGGAGGGTCTTGCTCCAGGCTTCTCCCGCGCAGCCCCCAGCGCGTTGCCCCTGGTTGGAGCGGGGCTGCAGCGCTGGGGTCGCCGCCCGCTGTCGTGGCCTGGTCCTCTTGTGTCCCATGATTAGCATAAGCCTGTTCCTGAGATATCAGTGGTACCCTGCGGTTGTTGTTGTTGGCGTGGTTGGTGAGGCTCCTGGGTGGTTCGTGGAAGGCCTCAACTTCCAGCGTCTCTTCTTCCCAGCCCGGCTCGAGGAACGAGTAGGGGTCATCCTCTGGCGTGTACTCCTGATCCACCATGCGGGGGATACAGGCTTCCGGAGCCGCCGCTCCGAAACCCCCGCCAAGGAGCCCTGCGCACCAGGCCGCCGGGCCCAGCTCACTCCCTGGTGGTTGTAGGGCGGTGCCCCATTGGGACCGCGAGAGGCAGCGCCCGCGCCCACGCCACCCGGGGGATGCGCAGGCGCGGCCGGATGTTCGCAATCGTTGGTCGTGCTAACGCCGATGAGCTCTTCTGGTGCACCTAGGAGCACGCGGGTGCTACGAGGCCCGCCGTGCGATATGGTACTGTTGTCGAAGGAGTGTTGAACTTGCTGAAGGTGCACGCTGAAGGAGTCGCTCCTCATGAGCCACCAGGGCCCTAAGCCTCAGGAGGCTCTGGGGGATCGGGTGGTTCCTTGAGGACCGTCGCCATCTCTGCCAGGACTGCGTGATGCCTGGCCTCTTGAGCCGCCAGGATGCTCCATAGGCGACGCTGGAAGGTGACAGCCACATTCGACAGGCCAAATGGCATCCTAACATTGTTGTGAGGTGGACCCTCGCACCGGCCAATGCGCGAAGGCCAGAAGCGCTCCTGAGATGTGGCCCTGTTGAGCCCTGGAATGTCGATGCAGACGCGTAGCCCGCCGTCCTCGCCAGGATGGGGAGGTACGGCAGGTGGTGGGCGGCGGTCGCTGCGTATGGTCCTTGCCTCTTGAAGCTCTTGGGTCGCCTTGACGATGAACTCCTGAGCACCGGGCGCTCCTCGCCCAGTGCCCTCCTAAGGGAAACATGTTGCGAAGCACGCCTCCACATGGTGCCCGAGCTCCTCCCTTGTGATGTTGGCTAGGTCTGAGGCCCTCCAGAAGAGAGCACCCGAGCCTTGCCCGAGGAGGGCGCTGAGCGCGCCTTCCTATGAGAGGGAGGGAGGCGCCCCAACTGTGGGCGTGGATCCTGAGGTGGTGCCGCCGGAGACGCCGCTCTCCTGAGGCCCTGAGTGGAGTAGCTACTTCTTCTTCTTGGGGATGGCTTCAGGAGGGTACAGGGTGCCTTCTTTGTCGGGGTCCTTGATCGCAGTGGCTTGGAAGGCGCGCTCAAGGGAGCACACCGCATCTCTTTCTTCGCAGGGGACCGTGATGACTCCGCCGCTCCCTAGCATCTTGAGGACGTTGTAGCCGTGGTGGATTACTGCCATAAACTTGGCCAATGCTGGATACCCAAGGATGGCGTTGTACGGCAGGCGAATGTGGGCGACGTCGAAGTCAATGAGCTTGGTGCGGTAGTTGTTACGCTGGCCGAAGGTGACAGGGAGGCGGACCTGCCCTATCGGGGTGGTGGAGTCGCCGGTCACTCCTGAGGAAGGCTTGGTAGGATGCAGCTGATCGTATGGCACTTGGAGGCTATCAAATGTCTCGACGGACAGGACATTGAGCCCCGCGTCACCGTCGATGAGGGTCTTGGTGACATGGACGTTGCTGATGACGGGCAAGCAAAGCATCGGGAGGGCGCCAGTAGTAGCCGCGCATTTGAGCTGGTCCGACGAGCTGAAGGTGATGGCGCACTTGGACCACCTGAGCGGGCGCGTGGCCTCGATTCTAGGAAGGGTCGCTGTCGGTGTCAAAACCGGCGGATCTCGGGTAGGGGGTCTGGAACTGTGCGTCTAGGCGGATGGTAACAGGAGACAAGGGACATGATGTTTTTACCCAGGTTCGGGCCCTCTCGATGGAGGTAAAACCCTACTCCTGCTTGATTAATATTGATGATTTGGGTAGTACAAGAGTAGATCTACCATGAGATCAGAGAGGCTAAACCCTAGAAGCTAACCTATGGTATGATTGTTGTTGTTGTCCTACGGACTAAACCCACCGGTTTATATAGACACCGGAGGGGGCTAGGGTTACACAGAGTCGGTTACAAGGAAGGAGATCTACATATAAGTATTGCCAAGCTTGCCTTCCACGCCAAGGGAAGTCCCATCCGGACACGGGACGAAGTCTTCAATCTTGTATCTTCATAGTCCAACAGTTTGGCCAAAGGTTATAGTCCGGCTGTCCGGATACCCCCTACTCCAGGACTCCCTCAGTAGCCCCTGAACCAGGCTTCAATGACGATGAGTCTGGCGTGCAGATTGTCTACGGCATTGCAAGGCGGGTTCCTCCTCCGAATACTTCATAGAAGATTTTGAACACGAGGATCGCGTCCGGCTCTGCAAAACAAGTTCCACATACCACCGTAGAGAGAATAATATTTCCACAAACCCAATCTGCTGACGTATCCTGTAATGTGACATCACACCACAGCCAAGCCCTTATGCGAACCGTTTTTTACAGCCAACCTCAGCACATTTCGCGAGGCGGTTTCCTTGGCACGTCTTGTTGAAGCAGATATCGTGTCCCCTTATTGCGGGATTCTCATCAATACGGACGTGGGTAACCCAACCGCGCCATCAATTACAACGCTTGGGGGACGAGCGGGTTATACCAGGCTGGTGGGGACGCATAGTTTTGTCCACCCATATAAAGGGACAAGGGTTCACCTTTTTCCATCCACGCCTTCTTCCTCCTTTGCTCATCCATTCTCGCACACTCGAGCTCCAGCGCCCAAGTACACATTTTCTTCCTCAACCTTCTCCAACCATGTCCGTAGCGGGAGGCAAGTGGATGGTCAACTCCGTCATGGAGGGACACATCAAGAAGCTGAGGGGAGCCGGATACTTGTTCTCGGACATCGCGCATCGGCTCCCAGATGCGGGGCAGTTCATCCCCACCCCCAGGCCCCACGAGAGGGTAGTGTTTCTCACCCATTTCCTCCGCGGACTGGGATTCCCCCTCCATTCATTCGTCCGGGGGCTCATGTTCTATTACGGCTTGAACTTCCATGATCTGGCCCTGAACTTCATCCTCAACATCTCGGCATTTATCGTCGTGTGTAAGGCCTTCCTCCGCATCAGGCCCCACTTCGGCCTATCGCTGAAGACTTTTAATGTCAAACCGAAAGTGGTGCGCGGCCAGCAGGCGGAGTGCGGAGGCGCCATGGTGGGCAAGATGCCCAACGCCACATGGCTCGAGGGCTCCTACGTGGAGACCATAAAGGGGTGGCAATCGGGGTGGTTCTACATCACCGAGCCACGTGACCCCGAATGGGCAGCGGCCCCCGAGTTCCGATCCGGAATCCCCACGCGGCTCACCTCCTGGAAAGAGAAGGGCCTGCCTTGGGTAGTCCGGGAGAGCTGACCGGACTCCAAACCTATGTCCAGAACATGATGAGCAAGAAGCTCAAACTTGTCAATATAGTCCAGGTCATGCTCATCCGCCGGATCCTTCCGTGTGAACGACGAGCGTTCAATTTGTGAGAGTTCGACCCAGCCCAGCACCAGACTCTGAGCGAGCTCTTCGACACAACACACGAGGATGCTTGGAAGGTGCTTTTCAAGGGTGCCGAGGTTCCTCCTCCCCTTACCGAGGATCGCGGCTTCAGCGCGAAGCGCCAAGCGAGCGCGGTAAGCTGTTTTACCTCCCATAGGGTATTCATTTTTCATAGTTTAATCATATGCGGGGTCTAAGCCCCCATACCTTTGACAGGACTGGCAAGAGACGGCCGGACAGATCGACTGTCCGACTCCTTTGCCTGAAGGCCCAGCAGATGCTCGCTTGGCGGAGCTGCTGGTTCCGGCACCTTACGTGGTGCCGGAGAAGAAGGCCAAGAAGAAGTCCATGGGAACCCGAAAGAGTTCCCGGCGCCCGGTGGTATCGGACTCATCGTCCGATGACTCTGAGGCGCACTCCTCCCACGAAGATGAGGAGGAGGAAAAAGAGGTTTCTTCCCCTCCAACAGGGGGAGAAAAGAAAAGGAAGGCCGCCCCAAGTGGGGAGGCCGGAGGGTCCAAGAAGGGAAGAACCCTTCCTCTGGACTACTCCACCAACGCCGCCGACAGCGAAGACAAGTGGCCGCCCAGGGCGAAGCCCCTGTCGAAGTCGTAAGTATTCGGATACCAGAGTGACTCATAGCGTTCCTTTATTGCACAGCTTCTCCTAACGCCGAATGTAATCATGCAGTCCACCCCGAGCCCGAGTCGACATATCGTCGAGTGGTTCCTTGGATTCGTTGGACGTGAATAGCTTTTCACTTCCGGCCGTCTCCCCCCTCGCCCAACGGACAACGCCGAGGTATTGTCTCAAGGGGTTCCAAACTGAGGGGAGGTAGTCCTGGGGGCGCCTCAAGGCAACATCCCGGACTCCAGGCGCAAGGGGAGCAAGGCTCCCAAGGGCTCCAAGTCCGGTCCTCAGCCGAACATCATGCCGGAACCTACAGTGGTTCCAGACTCCAGCAGGCGGCCCCCCGCTAAGGAGGGCAAGCCTACCGAGCCGGCGACCTCCGTCCAATCGGAGGCACCGAATAATTTGCTGGAGGTGCTTAACGGCGCCTCCATCGACGAGGAGCACCGCACTATTATGAGTGCGGTGATCCAGAAGGTTCAGTCCGCCAAGAGCGGGCTAACTGAAGCCTGTGCCAGCCTTCTGACAGGCTTTGAGGTATGTATTAAAAGTATATGCAAATATTACCACATAGACAGTAGCCCCTGATGCTCTATTCGGTGTTCACAAAGAAAAGCCGGATAGAGGATCTAATAATATTCGCAGGAGTCTAACATAATTATGTCGATATGCGTATGCAGGCTTCGCTGCTGATCTCTGCCGCACTAACTGCAGAGGTTGATGCGCTGAAGCAGAACCTCGAGCGGTCCGAGAAAGAGCTCGGCCTTGCCAAGAAGCAGCTCGAGGAGAACCAAGGTACATAAAGCCTTGTCTATGTGTGTATATAAAAAAGATGCAGTTGCAAAAATGATAGGATCGTTATTGATGTGCTAGGGTCCATGACCGAGGTGGCGACCCTGAAGCAAGCATTGTCCGAGGCTGAGAACAAAGCGGCCACGGAGTGCAGCGAGCGGGGGAAGCAAGAGGCGCGGGTTGCCAAGGTGCAGCAAGAGCTCCAGGCTATCATGGAAAAGCATGAGAGTTTGGAGCTTGACTCGTATAGGCGAGAGTCCGAGCTCGCTGCGGCCCTCGAAAGCGCCAAGTCTGCCAAGGCCGAAGCCCAAAAAGCCCTCCAGGAAATTGAGGCGATGAAGAAGATAGCGGCGGGTAAAGCATTCATTATGCAAAGCAAGCATGTGAAGGTGAATTACTTGTTACTTACCCGAGTCCGGAGCTCTCCAGGAGCATTTGCAGATTTGCCCCACAGCGTGTCCGATGCCCCCACCTACTACCGGGCCGAGGAAGGGAGCTCGACGGAGAAGATGTTCTGGTCTCAGTATGCTGAGACCGGACACCCGGTGCCCTTGAGCGACCAGCTGAAGCAACTGGTCGAGCTCCATAAGGTGGCCGAACAGGCCATGAAGGGTCTTATAGTCCGGTTGTGCCCTAGAGAGGCCATGCCTGGGAGCTACTTTGGGCTGGTGAGGCGGCTGGCGGATGCTTGTCTGTGGCTTGAAGTCCTCAAGTGCTCCGTCCGCATCGAGGGCGCCCGCAGGGCCCTTGCCCGCGTGAAAGTACACTGGGGCAAAATGGACGCGGAGCGGCTGGTGAAGGACGGACCACCGCAGGGCAAGGAGCATCGCCACCCCGAGATGTACTATGAGGGCGTCCTGAAGGGTGCCCGCCTTGTGGAGGATGAGTGTTCCAAGGATGTAATATTTGAGTAAACTCGCTCGTGTGATCTTGTATGCTGAAAACTTGTTCATATGCGCTATGCAACGCTTGTTTGAATTTAAAATATTACCTTCTATACGGACATTTATTAAATCTAAGAGATGGCGAGTCGTCGGCTTCTGCCCCCGTGCCACGAGTGTTGGGGTGTTCGGGATAAACCTGAGCACTCTTTTCCCCATTCTTTGGTCCTTCGAGGGAGGTGCTTAGCACAACGAACAAGGCAATCAGACTATAATGCGTTATCACTCTCACATAGCCAGAGAATTCTATAATTCTAAATTTTGGTGAAGCCCCTAGTGTTCGAAAGACCGAGTTCGGGGAGCTATACACGCCTAGGCCAGACAAAGCCGACTCCTCGACCTAAGCGCCATAAGTCTTTAGGGACTCGAAACCTCTCGAACAGCGACCAGCTCTCGCCCTATCATGATAGTCAGTTTTAGCTTTCTCTACTGAGGTGCTTAGCCCAGCTGAACCGGGGCACAATCGCAGTAGTTTTCCCAGTGCTACCTTAGCCGATATAGCGGAACGTAAGGTACCAAAACATGGGAGCCGGGCAAACCCAACTATTGACCAAAGACATGATTCGGAGCTGATGCATATAATGCTATAAGTTCGGAGTGCCGCACTTGTGGAAGTGTTCAGACTTCTCACGCCATATTATGGGGTGCTTGAGCCCCTGGTGTATTAGCCGTACCAAAGTGTACGGGTGTTGAATGTCATGAATGAACAGATATACATAAAAGTGAATGAATAGAAAATGCAATAATAGACTGAAGCTAAGCATTGTTTATCCGAAAAGGTGCATGAAAAGCAGAACGATACAAATAGTGCGATAAGAAAGAGATGGGACTATTTGATGTGTCCCCTCCAGGGGCGAACTGCGGAATGGTATTTAAAACAGGAATTTTGCTCGTTATAGAGACCACCCGGGAATTCCACAGTGTGAAGTAATTTTCTGACTCCCTAGTTATTGTATCGTGTGTTCGGCAATTTTACTTCCGAACAGGTCTTCTAGAGAGTAAAGTCTTGAAAATAAGAAAAAATGATAAAGTCGGGAGCCCCTAGTGCGGTTGAGCCGCATTTTGTGGCGTGCCGTGGTCGTTCCCCCCCCCTTTGCCCATGGTATTTTCAGAGCGTGATTATGTACGCGTGGCACGGATTTCACCGTTTCGCTGGGGCTGGGGTTGGGGCTGCATTGCTACGCTTGCTCGGAACGTGCCAGGCAGTCTTGTTGTAGGTTACTCCGAGCGCGCTTGACGGTGTCCGGACGTTTTATCGCCGGACTGGAGAATTGCCTTGAGAGGCTGCTTTGTACTTCTGCTGCGTGGGCTGCCATGTGCTCCTCCGTTCGGAGAGAGCGTTCGGTGTTTCCATTGACTGTGATGACTCCCCGAGGTCCTGGCATCTTGAGCTTGAGGTATGCATAGTGCGGCACCGCATTGAACTTTGCAAATGCGGTTCGCCCGAGAAGTGCGTGACAGCCACTGCGGAATGGGACTATATCGAAGATTAACTCCTCGCTTCGGAAATTATCCGGGGATCCGAAGACCACTTCTAGTGTGACTGAGCCTGTGCAATGGGCCTCTACACCTGGTATGACGCCCTTAAAGGTCGTTTTTGTGGGTTTAATCCTTGAGGGATCTATCCCCATTTTGCGCATTGTGTCCTGATAAAGCAGGTTCAGGCTGCTGCCGCCATCCATAAGGACTCGAGTGAGGTTAAATCCGTCGATGATTGGGTCTAGAACCAATGCGGCAAATCCGCCATGGCGGATACTAGTAGGGTGGTCCCTGCGATCGAAAGTGATCGGGCTGGAGGACCATGGGTTGAACTTTGGGGCGACTGGCTCCAACGCGTATACGTCCCTTAACCACGCTTCCGCTCCCTCTTGGGGATGTGGGTTGCGTATATCATGTTCACCGTCCGCACTTGTGGGGGGAAACCCTTCTGTCCTCTGTTGTTCGGCGGGCGGGGCTCCTCTTCGTTGTCGCTATGTAGCCCCTTGTCTTTGTTTTCGACATTTAACTTGCCGGCCTGCTTGAACACCCAACAATCCCTGTTGGTGTGGTTGGCTAGCTTGTCGGGGGTGCCGTGTATCTGACACGAGTGATCGAGTATACGGTCCAAACTGGACGGGCCCGGAGTGCTTCTTTTGAATGGCCTTTTCCGCTGACCGGGCTTAGAGCCTCTGAATCCGTCATTAACTGCCGTATCCTCAGTATTATCGATGTTAATGCGGCGCTTGTGCTTGTTGTGACGTGACCTGCCATTACTGTCCTTGGTATTTGAATTACCAGGGCTCTTTGACATGTTATTGTTGCGCGCCAGCCAGCTGTCTTCTCCCGCGCAAAAGCGGGTCATGAGTGTCGTGAGGGATGCCATAGATTTCTGCTTTTCCTGTCCAAGGTGCCGGGCAAGCCACTCGTCGCGGATGTTATGCTTGAAAGCCGCTAGGGCCTCTGCATCCGGACAGTCGACGATTTGATTTTTCTTGGTTAGGAACCGTGTCTAGAATTGTCTGGCCGATTCCTTTGGCTGTTGAATTATGTGGCTCAAGTCATCGGCGTCTGGTGGTCGCACATAAGTGCCCTGGAAGTTGTCGAGGAATGCGGCTTCCAGATCTTCCCAACAACCAATGGATTCTGCTGGCAAGCTATTGAGCCAATGCCAAGCTGGTCCTTTAAGCTTGAGTGGGAGGTATTTGATGGCGTGTAGATCGTCGCCACAGGCCATGTGGATATGAAGGAGATAGTCCTCAATCCATATCGCGGGATCTGTCGTTCCATCATATGATTCAATATTCACGGGTTTGAAACCCTCTGGGATTTGATGATCCATTACTTCATCTGTGAAGCATAGTGGGTGTACGGCGCCTCTGTACTGGGCTATATCACGACGCAACTCGGATGAGTTTTGTCTGCTGTGTCCGGCCCGGCCGGATTTACTTTTATTGTATCCGGCGTGACAGTTATCGTCTCGTGTAGTGGAGCGCCCACACGATCCATAGATCGGTCTTGTTTGCTTTGCTTTGTCCTCCAATATATCTTGCAGGTCTAGCGCGTGTCCCTGTGCCTTGATATTTTTTGAATGACGCCGGGGTGCGACTTGTGCTGTGGGACGAGAGGCCTCTCTGTCGCGGCCACGAGGTGGCCGGTCAGCCGCGTCACACGCTGGAGATGTAGGTTTAGATGCTTCCTCCTCTAATCAGGGTAGCAACCTGCGCTTTGGGTAGCTCTTGGAGGGGCGTTCGAGTTCGTATTCCTCGGCCGCAAGGACTTCAGTCCATCTGTCAGCTAGCAAGTCTTGATCAGCTCTAAGCTGCTGCTGCTTCTTCTTAAGGCTATTGTCGTGGCTATTAGCCGGTGCTTGAAGCGCTCTTGCTCAATGGGTTCCTCAGGCATGGCAAATTCGTCGTCGTCGAGGCTTGCCTCGTCTTCGGAGGGAAGCATGTAATTGTCATCCTCTTCCTCTCTGTCCGCCGCTCTCTCATGAGGGTTGGCTTCTCCATCCTCCTGCGTTGAATCTTGCTAGAGGGGGTTGTCTTCGGCACTGTCCGGAGTGTTATTATCTCCTGTGCCGGAATCGCCATTTTTGCTTTGACGAGACTTAGAGCGGCGCCGCTGACGCCGGCGCTTAGGTTGCTTCTTGGAGGGGTCATCCTCCGCTATTCCGTCGCCATTGCATTCTTTGGGTGTGTCCACCATATATATATATA
Source organism: Aegilops umbellulata (assembly GCA_032464435.1). Lineage (NCBI taxonomy): Eukaryota > Viridiplantae > Streptophyta > Magnoliopsida > Poales > Poaceae > Aegilops > Aegilops umbellulata. The sequence continues at coordinate 499,340,910 of CP136057.1, forward strand.
TCATACGACGAGGTGGCTTTCCAGTGCCCTGTAGGCGCTGGTTCCTGTTCATCTCCTACATCGTCGCCCATACCGTCGATGTCTTCGGAGTCGAAGTCGAGCATGTTGGTCAAATCATCGACAGTGGCTATTAAGTGGGTGGTGGGTGGGCGTCGAATTTCTTCGTCGTCCGCATCCCAATCCCGCCGGTCATAATCCGACTAGGACTCTCCTGACAAAGAGAGAGACTTTAGTGAATTCAGTATGTCGCCGAAGGGCGAGTGCTGAAAGATATCCACAGCAGTGAACTCCATGATCGGCGCCCAATCGGATTCGATTAGCAGGGGCGCAGATGGTTCAGAGTCCGGAGGAGAGTCCGACAAGGTGGAGTCACGGACCTCGCGAAGGGTAGGGTTATTGTTCGGCTCGATCGCCATTGAGGCTGCTGCCTCCGCGGCGGGGTCTAACTACCCGCCCTCGGATGGTGCAGTTGGCTCCGAATTAAAGGTCGGAGCGGATGCAGGTGCGGTCTCCAGGGCACTGTTCGACGGCAGAGCTAAATCATGCCCATCGTGACAGCGTGACGCACTCGGTCGGGGCTCAAATCCGTCGAAGATCAAGTCTCCGCGGATATCAGCCGTGTAGTTCAAACTTCCAAACTTGACCTGATGGCCAGGGGCGTAACTTTCAATCTGCTCCAGATGGCCAAGTGAATTGTCCCGCAGTGCAAAGCCGCCGAATACAAAGATCTGTCCAGGGAGAAAAGTCTCACCCTGGACTGCATCGCCAATGATGATTGAAGGAGCCATCAAGCCTAATGACGAGGACACAGAGGAACTCTCAATGCAAGCACCAATGTCGGTGTCAAAACCGGCGGATCTCGGGTAGGGGGTCCCGAACTGTGCGTCTAGGCGGATGGTAACAGGAGACAAGGGACACGATGTTTTTAGCCAGGTTCGGGCCCTCTCGATGGAGGTAGAACCCTACTCCTGCTTGATTAATATTGATGATATGGGTAGTACAAGAGTAGATCTACCACGAGATCAGAGAGGCTAAACCCTAGAAGCTAGCCTATGGTATGATTGTTGTTGTTGTTGTTGTTGTTGTTGTTCTACGGACTATACCCTCCGGTTTATATAGTCACCGGAGGGGGATAGAGTTACACAGAGTCGGTTACAAGGAAGGAGATCTACATATCCGTACTGCCAAGCTTGCCTTCCATGCCAAGGAAAGTCCCATCCGGACACGGGATGAAGTCTTCAATCTTGTATCTTCATAGTCCAATAGTCCGGCTGTCCGGATACCCCCTAATCCAGGACTCCCTCAATCGCGTTCACCTCATGAGCAAACTTCTTGAAGATGCGCCGGGAAGCTGGGGCCTGAGCACCGCCCAAGATGCGGGTGATAGTGCACAGCTCCTGGAAGCCCCCAACCCCCTCGTCCTGATGGTGGTCGTCGTTCCTTCTTGGCGGCGGCGGCAATGGAGGGAGGCCGGCATTGCCCTGAGGACGGTCCTCACGAGGCTGGTCCCTCCAAGCGCCCTCACAACGCTGACCTGCCAGTGGTCCTCGCGAGGTCGGTCGCGCCACTCCTGACCGGGGCCGCGGTCGTCCCAGCATCCTCCACTTCATCCTCCTCCTCGGCCGTAGCCCCGGTCGTTGCGCTCGGGGCGTCGACCGAAGCATCCATCTCGAATGGCCCTGAGCTCTTGGCAGTCGTTGGTGTTGTTGATGTGTACGTTGTGGAAGGCGCAGAAAAAACGACTGCTCTTGGACGACTCGGGGTGGTCCCGGCCATGCTTCATGTCCGGCTTTGCCGTGAGCACGGCTCCTCCCTTGCACTTCACGTCATTGGCCTTGGCTTTCTTCTCTTCTGGGTCGCCAGCAGGGAGCTCGAGGAGGGAGAGGCGGCCCTCCTTAGCTCTTGCACACTTGGTCGCCATGTTGAACATCTCCAGAGCTGTGCATAGCTCCTCGTGGATGGCGAGCTCCTCCTTCATCTTGACCCCGCGGACGCCATCGGACAACGCTAAGATAATGGCCTTGTCCGTCACCTTGGGGATCTTGAGGCGAACGTTGTTGAAGCGCTGGATGTACTTTTGCAGGGTCTCTCCTGGCTGCTGCTTGATGTGGTGTAGGTCACCCACGGCTGGCGAGCGGTCGCGAGTGCCCTGGATTTTGGCAACGAAGCGGTCGCGCATCTCACCCCAGGAGGAGATTGACCCCGGGGGCAAGTTCAGGAGCCACGAGCGAGCACCATCCTTGAGAGCCATGGGAAACTGGTTCGCCATGACTTTTTCACCGCCGTTGGCCGTCTCGATGCTCAGCTCGTAGAGCTGCAAGAACTCCGCAGGGTCGGGGGAGTCAAGGCACGACAGCCTGCTATGGCCACCGGGGCCCGCCGTAGGGGCGGCGCTTGATCTTGATGCCCATGCACCGTCGCCGCAGGCGGCACACGGTCTTGACGTGGTGGCGCCGGGAGTGCAGGAGCATTTTCTTGCAGTTGGGGAACTTCTTGTCAGCTTCCTTCTTCGCGCGCGGGCACCTGGCGCGGCGGGTCGTGCCGAGGGGCCGCGCGTATTGGTGCTAGGACGTCGTCTTGGTGCGGAGGTGGCAGAGGCGCTCCGTGAGCTATGTCGCTCGCAGCTGGAGGAGGGTGAGGAAGCGAGAGAGATGGTACAGGGGAGCCCCCAGCGGCGTTGACGAGCTCGGCGATGCGGTCCAGCCAGTCCTTGTAGAGGTCGTCGACCGGGCGGTAGCGCAGGAGCTCGCGTGCCATGAGCAGCGCGGCCTACGCGTCTATGGGCGCGCGACAAGCTTGGGACAATGAGACGGCCGGAGTCAGCGACGGGGTGGTGGTGCGGCCGTCCCGTCGCACAGGGGGCTGCAGCGATGATGCTTGCTGCTCGTTTCCCGCCGGGCCGGTGGCGGCGTTGGCGGAGGGTGATGGAGAACGACGGGGAGGCCTGCCGAGAGGAGCTGTCTGAGCGACACGGGCGGCCAGGGCTGCCTGACGCTTGGCGCAGGCTCGGCGTGCTTCTGCCATGGACGCGGTGGAGCAGTGGAGCGCGGATTGATGGAAGAAAGGCAGTGCACCCCTACCTCACGCACCAAATGTCCGATTACGTGTTCTGGCAAACCCTTGAGGTTCGAACACAGGGGTCGCATGAAGATCTCTCTCCCTCTCTATCTCACTCGCACAACGATCTCAAGGCCTAGCTCGCCGAACCCGAGGAACAAGGGACACAAGAGTTTATACTGGCTCGGGCCACCGAGGTGGTATAATACCCTACTCCAGTGTGGTGTGGTGGATTGCCTTGCAGGTTGGGGATGAACAATTACAAGGGAAGAACAGCCTCCTGAGGAGAGGTGTTCTTGAGCTCGGTGAGCTTGTGCGCGCGAGGATGGAATGGATCCGATCCAAGATGAGTTGCCTCCTATGGTGGTGGCTAGTCCTATTTATAGAGGCCCTGGTCCTCTTCCCAAATGTTTAGGCAGGAAGGGATCCCACAACGGCCAATTTGAAGGGGGACAACTAGTACAAGCTATCCTGACAAAAGGTGGCCTTCGCTTGCCAAAGGCTCTGGTGGTGACGCCGTCGTGGGCTCCGCGATGACCTCCCTCCTGCCGTCCTGCTGGTCTTGATCTCATTACATCGATATGGAAACCTTTGTCTGATGCCTCGGGACTCCTCGCCTGCACCTACCCCTTTAGCACCAAAGAGGCAACCGGTACTCTGCGCACGTTGGCGCCCGCCTAGCCTTGGTCGTCATGGCTCACATCACAGAAACCTCGCGAGGTGCCCCTCGCCTTGATCTCTCCGCTCCTCGTGAGCCAGCCTAGGGAAGCCGCCCCTGAGGAGGTCTTGCATTGTCCGCCTCGCGAGGCTTGTCCCCTCGCGAGGGTCCTGAGTGGTTGTTGATGAAGATGGACCATACCAGGCCGTTAGTGGAGTCATGCCGTGGGCCGCAGGCAGGCAAGTCTGGGGACCCCCGTTCCTAGGACGCCGACAAACATCTTCACCAGCACCATCTCCTCTCAAACCCTAGTTCATCTCTTTTATTCGATCTTGGTCCCCAAACCTCAGATTGGTACCTGAGGGTTGCTAGTAGTGTTGATTACTCCTTGTAGTTGATGCTAGTTGGTTTATTCGGTGGAAGATTATATTTTCATATCCTTAATGATAATTAATACTCCTCTGATTATGATTATGAATATGCTTTGTGAGTAGTTACGTTGGTTCCTGAGGACATGGGAGAAGTGTTGTTATAAGTAATCATGTGGTGTTATGTGTCGACTACATGACACTTCACCATTATTTGGGCCTAGGGGAAGGCATTGGGGAGTAATAAGTAGATGATGGGTTGCTAGAGTGACAGAAGGTTAAACCCTCGTTTATGCGTTGCTTCGTAAGGGGCTGATTTGGATCCATATATTTCATGCTATGGTTAGGTTTACCTTAATTCTTCTTTCCTAGTTGCGGATGCTTGCGAGATGGGTTAATCATAAGTGGGAGGCTTTTCCAAGGAAGGGCAGCACCCAAGCACTGGTCCACCCACATATCAAATTATCGAAGTAACGAACATGAATCATATGAGCATGATGAAAACTAACTTGACAACAATTCCCATGTGTCCTCGAGAGCGCTTTGCTTTATATAAGAGTTCGTCCAGGCTTGTCCTCTGCTACAAAAAGGATCAGTCCACCTTGCTGCACCTTGTTTACTTTTATTACTTATTACCCGTTACGACTTATCTTATCACAAAATTATCTGTTACCGATAATTTCAGTGCTTGCAGAGAATACCTTGCTGAGAACCGCTTGTCATTTCCTTCTGCTCCTCGTTGGGTTCGACACTCTTACTTATCAAAAGGACAACGATAGATCCCCTATACTTGTGGGTCATCAGTTTCACTTAGATTTATTTGATAGTTAGTAAATTTTTGAATAATTGCTCTCATGCTTCACTTAGATTTATTTGAGAGTTAGTAAATTTTTGAATAAATTCTCTCATGCTTCACTTATATTATTTTGAGAGACAAAAAATTGTATGCTCATGTTTTTCACTTAAATTTGTTTGAGATTATCAAAAGCAATTGCACATATCAAATTAGTCCCAAAGTGATAGATATTCAAGAAGGATATAATAAAAACTTTCATGAAGATCATTGGACAAAATAAACTTGATTCTTTGTAATAGTTTTGAGATATGATGATAGTGATATGTGGGTCATGCTGATGAGTAATTATGCTTTAGTAAGAATATTGGTGTTAAGCTTTGTGATTCCCTATTCAAGCACGAAAGTCAATAGTTATGCAATGAAATTACGTTCTACTTGTGGTGCATTATTCGGTGTTAGTTATGCTTAATGCTCGCTTATGTGATTTTTCGTTTCTTGGTTGGTTGCTTCTCAATCTTATTGCTAGCCTCCATTTGCATTAAGTAGGAAAACTACTTGTGCATCCAAAATCCTTAAAACCCATTTTGCCATATGAGTCCACCATACCAACCTATATGCGGTATTTCCGTGCCGTTCTAAGCAAATTTGTATGTGCCATCTCTAATTTTCAAAATAAATTTCCTTTTTGTGTGCCTGTACCACTCATGAAGCGGCAGGGGGTGGCCAATGTTTTCTATGCTAGATGTGTTACTCTCAAGATGAGTGTTTATTCACTTGTCATTGCTTGAGATTATGGCGGTAATAGGTATGCCCAATCCTGAAATGAAAAAGAAATTTAATTTGTGTTGTCTAATAACAAATTTCTTGGAAAGTGTTGGTATGGATGACACCCATGGATACGGCTAGCCGTGGAATGTGAAAGAATGGTGGAAAAAGGAATAAACTTTATTTTCTATCTGGGAACCGCCTATGATATATCTAGCATGGAAAGTGTTGGGAATTACTCGGTCGTTTTCATTCACGGGAAAAGTATACCTCTCAAAAAAAATTATTTCTCAATTTTCGCTTTGAGCTCTGGCACCTCTACAAATCCCTACTTCCCTCGGCGAAGGGCCTTTCTATTTACTTTATGCAATTTTTATTTTTATTTGAGTCTCCATCTTCTCTTATAAAGCACCAACTAAAGGGCACTATGATCGTACTTGAGCACTGGATGTAGCTAATATGCGAGTGTGTTTCATGAATGGATCAATGATTGAACACAATGGGCTAGGGACAACTTGCTTTAGTGTTGATATTTTGAAAGACAAGGTTGCTTATTGATATGCTTGAGTATTAAAATATTCATGTCAAAACTAGACTATTTCTTCAAGCCATATAAAAGTCCATATGTCCATGCTACAAAAGAAAGGAACATGTGATGAACATATTAGGCAGCATTCCACATAAAAAATTCTGTTTTTATCATTTACCTACTCAAGGACGAGCAGGAATTAAGCTTGGGGATGCTGATACGTCTTCAACGTATCTATAATTCTTGATTGTTCCATGCTGTTATATTATCATTATTGGATGTTTTACAATCATTTTATAGCAACTTTATATCATTTTTGGGGACTAACCTATTAACATAGTGCACAGTGCCAGTTGCTGTTTTTTGCTTGTTTTTTTACTTCACAGAATATCAGTACCAAACAGAGTCCAAACGTAGCAAAACTTTTTGGAGAATTTTTATGAACCAGAAGGAACAACATGGGCCAAAGAAGTACCAGAGTGGTGCCCTGAGGGGGGCACAACCCACCTGGGCGTGCTTGGGGGCCCAGGCGCGCCCTGGTGGGTTGTGCCCACCTCGGTGGCCTCCCGCACTGCCTCTTCGCCCTATAAATACCCAAATAATTCAGAAACCCTAGGGGAGTCGACGAAACACAATTCCACGCGCCGCAAGTTCCAGAACCACGAGATCCAATCTAGACACCATCACGGAGGGTTTCATCATCCTCATTGGTGCCTCTCCGATGATGCGTGAGTAGTTCATTGTAGACCTATGGGTCCATAGGCAGTAGCTAGATGGCTTCTTCTCTCTTTTGATTCTCAATACAATGGTCTCTTGGAGATCTATTTTATGTAACTCTTTTTGCGGTGTGTTTGTTGGGATCCGATGAAATTTGTGTTTATGATCAGATCTATTTATCCATGAAAGTTATTTGAGTTTCTTTGATCTCTTATATGCATGATTACTTATAGCCTCGTATTTCTTCTTCGAATCTTTGGTTTAATTAAGCCAACTAGATCGGGTTTTCTTGCCATGGGAAGAGGTGCTTTGTGATGGGTTCGATCGTACGGTGTTCTTTCCCAGTGACAGAAGGGACATCAAGACACGTATGTATCATTGCTATTAAGGATAACAAGATGGGGTCTATTCCTACATGAATAGATCTTATCTACATCATTTCATCGTTCTTATTGCATTGCTCTGTTTCTCCATGAACTTCATACACTAGATGCATGCTGGATAGTGGTCGATGTGTGGAGTAATAATAGTAGATGCAGGCAGGAGTCGGTCTACTAATCTTGGACATGATGCCTATATAATGAATTTTCCCGGATATCGTCATAATTATTTGAAGTTCTACCAACTTCCCAACAGTAATTTGTTTACCCACCGTATGCTATTTTCTCGAGAGAAGCCGCTAGTGAAATCGATGGCCCACGGGTCTATTTTCTCATCATATATCTTCGGATCTATATTGCTATTTGCCTTTTTATGTATTTGCATCTTTTATTTTCAGCTCTATATTATCAAAAACCCAACAATACCTCGCTGAATTTTATTTGCCATTATTTTATTTGCATCTACCAAATTATATCTTTACCAATGTTTTACCCAGGAGGAATTGACAACCCCTCTTACGCGTCGGGTTGCAAGTATTTGTTCTTTGTGTGCATGTATTGTTCACATAGTGTTGCTTGGTTCTCCTACTGGTTTGATAACCTTGGTTTCATCACTGAGGGAAATACCTACCGTAGTTGTGCTGCATCATCGTTTCCTCTTTGGGAAAAAACTGACGCGAACACGAGCCATTAATTACCTTGCTGGAAACCGCTTGTCATTTCGTTATGCTCCTCTTTTTGTTCAACACTCTTACTTACTGAAAGGACTACGATTGATCCCCTATAGTTGTGGGTCATCAAACCCCGTGATATGATACACTCTATCACACATAAGCCTCCTTATATCTCCTCAAAGCAGCCACCATACCTACTTATTATGGCATTTCCATAGCCATTCCGAGATATATTGCTATGCAACTTCCACCGTTCCATTATTATGACACACATCATCATTGTCATATTGCTTTGCATGATCATATAGCTGACATAGTATTTGTGTCTCAACCATCGTTCATCATTCTTTATACTTGTTACGCTAGTATCATTGCACATCCTGGTACACCGCCAGAGGCATTCATATAGAGTCATACTTTGTTCTAGTACCGAGTTGTAGTTTTGAGTTGTAAATAAATAGGAGCGTGATGATCATCATTATACATTATTGGAGCATTGTCCCAGTGAGGAAATAAAAAAGAGAACCAAAAAGAGCCCAGAAAAAAGAGGCCAAAAAGAGCCCAACAAGAGAGAGAGAGAGAGAAGGGGCAATGTTACTATCCTTTTCACACTTGTGCTTCAAAGTAGCACCATGTTTTTATACGAGAGTCTCCTATGCTTTCACTTTCATATAACTAGTGGGAATTTTCATTATAGCACTTGGCTTATATATTCCAATGATGGGCTTCCTCAAATGCCCGAGGTCTTCATGAGCAAGGTAGTTGGATGCACACCCACTTAGTTTTTTTAGCTTTCATACAGCTATAGCTCTTAGTGCATCCGTTGCATGGCAATCCCTACTCCTTGCATTGACATCAATTGATGGGCATCTCCATAGCCCGTTGATTAGGCTCGTCGATGTGAGACTTTCTCCTTTTTGGTCTTCTCCATATTAATCTCTACTACTGTACTCTATTCTACCCATAGTGTTATATCCATGGCTTGTGCTCATGTATTGCGTGGGAGTTGAAAAAGCTGAAGCATGTTAAAAAGTATGAACCAATTGCTCGGCTTGTCATCGGGGTTGTGAATGATAAATACTTTGTGTTAAGAATATGGAGCATGACAAGACTATATGATTTTGTAGGGATAACTTTATTTAGCATTATTATTTCAAAAGGCATGATGTTTATTGGTATACCTGAGTATTGATGTCTTTATGTCAAATTATAGACTATTGCTTTGAATCATTCAGATATTAATATTCATGCAACAAAAGAGATTACATGATGAATATGATAGGTAGCATTCCACACAAAAATTCTGTTTTTATCATTTACCTACTCGAGGACGAGTAGGAATTAAGCTTGGGGATGTTGATACGTCTCAAACATATCTATAATTTTTCATTGTTTCATGCTACTATAGTATCAATCTTGGATGTTTATTATGCAATTATATGCTATTACATATCATTTTTGGGGACTAACCTATTAAACTAGTGCCCAGTTCCAGTTGTTATTTTTGCTTGGTTTTGGCTTTTCAGAAAACCAGTATCGAATGGAGTCCAAACGCTAAAAAACTTTTTGATGATTTTTTTTGGACCAGAAGGGACCCTAGAAGCTTCGGGAGAAGACATGCGGAGCCACGAGTAAGCGACAAGCCCGCATGTGCGCGTGATGTCTAGTACACAACTTTATTCTTGTAGACTCGTGTTGGGCCTCCAAGCGCTGAGTTTTGTAGGACAATGGCATTTTTCCCTCAAGTGGATGGCCTTAGGTTTATCAATCCGTGGGAGGTGTAGAATGAAGATGGTATCTCTCAAACAACCCTGCAATCAAATACAAGAAATCTCTTGTGTCCCCAACACACCAAATACAATGATAAATTGTATAGGTGCACTAGTTCGGTGAAGAGATGGTGATGCAAGTGTAGTATGGATAGTAGATATAGGTTTTTGTAATATGAAAATATAAAACAATAAGGTGGCAAGTGATAAAACGGAGCACAAATGATATAGCAATGCTTGAAAACAAGGCCTAGGGTTCATACTTTCACTAGTGCAATCTCTTAACAGTGCTAACATAATTGAATCATATAACAATCCTGCAATGTGCAACAAAGAGTCACTCCAATGTTCTTATCTAGCAGAGAACACAAGATGAAATTGTTGTAGGGTACGAAACCGCCTCAAAGTTATCTTTTCCGATCAATCTATTGAGCTATTCCTATAAGTGTCACAAACAGCCCTAGAGTTTGTAATAAATAACATCATATGATACTAATCAACCAACTATAATGTCACCTAGATACTCTAATGTCACCACAAGTATTTGTGAGTTGATTATTCGATACACATCAAACAACTTCAAATTCATAATATTCACTCCAACACAAAGAACTTCAAAGAGTGCCCCAAGGTTTCTACTGGAGAAAGTAGGACGAAAATGTGCATAAACCCCTATGCATAGATTACCCCAATGTCACCTCAAGAATCCACGAGTTGAGTGCCAAAACATAAATCAAGTGAATCAATATAATACCGCATTGTCACCACGGGTATTCATAGGCAAGACATACATCAAGTGTACTCAAATCCAACAAGTATTCCATCTGATAATAGTGAAACCTCAAAGGTAAAAAATCAATTCATCACAAAAAGATAGAGAGGGGAAAACACCATATGATCCAACTATATTAACAAAGATCGTGGTACATCAAGATCATGCCAAATCAAGAACACGAGAGAGAGAGAGAGAGAGAGAGAGAGAGAGATCTAACACATAGCTGCTGGTACATACCCTCAGCCCTGAGGGTGAACTACTCCCTCCTCGTGATGGAGACCGATGAGATGATGAAGATGGCCTCCAATGATGATTTCCCCCTCCGGCAGGGAGCCGGAACAGGGCTCCAGGTGGGATCTCTTTGGTACAGAAGCTTACGACGGCAGCATCGAAGTTCTAGGGCTATTTCTGTATTTATATGAATTTTTGGCGTAGGAGTCATGCGAAGAGGGGCCACAGGGGGCCCACAAGCTACCTGGGTGCACCCAGGTGGCATGTGGAGCCCCTGTGGGTCTTATGGTACTCCCCAAAGCTTCCTGGGTCTCTTTTCTTCTAGAAAAATCGTCAACAAATTTCGTTGCATTTGGAGTTCATTTGATATGGATTTTCTGAAAAACCAAAAACAAGCTGAAAGCAACAACTGACACTGGGCACTAGGTCAATATGTTAGTCCTTGAAAATCATATAAAAGTCATATAAAGTGCACCAAAACCATACAAAATTGTTGTAAACATGGCATGAATACTTCATAAAATATAGATACGTTGGAGATGTATCGGTGCCCCCCCCCGGCTTGTGGGCCACTTGTGGAAACTCTTGACCTAATTCCAGCTCTATAAATTTCCAAATATCCCCAATACATCAGAGAGCCACCCAAAATACTTTTTCTGCCGCCACAAGTGTTTATTCTTCGTAGATCCCATATGGAGACCTTTTCTAGTACTCTGCCTGAGGGGGAATCGATCATGGAGGGCCTCTACATAAACCTTGCTACCCATCCGATGATGTGTGAGTAGTTTACCACAGACCTACATGTCCATAGATATTAGCTAGATGGCTTCTCCTCTCTCTTTGATGTTCAATACAATGTTCTTCTCTATGTTCTTGGAGACCTATTCGATGTAATCCTTTTTTGCGGTGTGTTTGTTGGGATCCGATGAATTGTGGGTTTACGATCAAATTATTCATGAATATTATTTGAGTATTTTCTAAATCATTATATGCATGATTATTATAGCTTTCTATTTCTCTCCGATCTATTCATTTGATTTGGCTAACTAGATTGATTTAACTTCCAATGGGAGAGGTGCTTTGTGATGGGTTCAATCTTGCGGTGCTCAATCCCAGTGACAGAAAGGGACATGACACGTATTTGTATCGTTGCCATGAAGGATAAAAATGTTAGGTTTATTCATATTGATTGGGTTTACTTTGTCTACATCATGCCATCTTACTTAAGGCTTTACTCCGCTCTTTATGAACATAATACCCTAGATGCATGTTGGATAGCTATCGATGTGTGGAGTAATAGTAGTAGATGCAGGCACGAGTCTGTCTACTTGTCTCAGATGTGATGCCCATGCGCCGTATGCTTTTTGTTCGAGAGAGAAGTCTCTAGTGAAAACTTAGGCCCCCGGGTCTATCTTTATCATATATTAAAAACCAAAAACATCTTGCTGTAATTTATTTACCATTATCTTATTTTGTGTTTTTGTTTATCTATCTATCACTACGAGATTTGACCCTTGCAATTAACCACCAAGGGATTGGCAACCCCTTCTTTGTGTTGGGTGCAAGTATTTGTTCTTTTGTGTGTAGGTGTTGTTCATGAGGTCTTGCGTGATTCTCCTACTTGATTGGTAACCTTGGTTCTTAACCGAGGGAAATACTTTTCTCTATTGTGTTGCATCATCCTCTCCTCTTCGAGGAAATCCCAATGCAGCTCACAAGTAGCACCGATCCGACGGGTGGAAACTGGGTCGTGCGAGCAGTTTGTAGGCCTAGCCTTGATCTGGTTCGGCCGTATGGTGGATGCACCAGTTAGTGATGTGGTAGCTATCGTTCGGGTGGCGGCTCTTAGCGGACGACAGTATGGTGTGGCTGGTGGTGTCTTCTCGCGAGTGTTTGCGGGGTGGAGGTGGCCAGGACTTGGTGCTTGTGCTCGAACGGACCAGATTTGGGCCTGAGGTGGTTTGGAGCTTCTGCTCTGGATAGGTGGGGGTGGACTCGGTCTGGGGGTGCCCACGCGCAATGAGGTCCCTCTTCCTACGGGTGCGGTGATCGATGGTAGTGGTCGGGACACCGCTGCACTGTGGGGTAGATCGGTATCGAAGGCCACGGACATGGCGTCATGTGAGCTTGCTCAGTAACGTCCGTTGGTAGTCACGTGGCATGTCTCTGCCTCTCCAGCGGGACAAGCTGGGTACGCAGGCGTGAGCGCCTCCTACCATGGAGGTGTCGACCCAAACTCTGCGGCTGATGCCGAGTTGGGAATGAAAGATGTCTCCTTTTACTCTTCATGTCGTGGTTGGTGCACCGTGATGTGCACAGTTGGTCGTGTCTCAGACATGGATGCCAAGGCGGCGGCACGGATGGTGGTCTGCATGGTTGGCTCTCCGGCGAGCACCATGGTGATGGTGGTGGCTTTCCCTCTTTGTCGTGTAGGCGGCGGGAGATGTAGCAATGGGTGGCTCGAGGACGTCCTCTATCGTTCGTAATGGTGTCGCCCTGATCCTGCTATGGGGATCTAAACTTGTCGTGTTTGTTCTGGAGACCTCGTGGTGACACGAGTGAGCTGCCGAGCAAAAGCTTCATGCTTTGACGCCAACGACGACGACGCTCGTGGGCTTCTATCGTCGTGGTTCTCCTTTCCTTGTCAGGGCTCAGGACCTTTGCCCGCTGTTGGTGTCAAAACCGGCGGATCTCGGGTAGGGGGTCCCGAACTGTGTGTCTAGGTGGATGGTAACAGGAGACAAGGGACACAATGTTTTACCCAGGTTCGGACCCTCTTGATGGAGGTAAAACCCTACGTCCTGCTTGATTAATATTGATGATATGGGTAGTACAAGAGTAGATCTACCACGAGATCAAGGAGGCTAAACCCTAGAAGCTAGCCTATGGTATGATTGTTGTATGTTGGAGTTCTGTCCTACGGACTAAAACCCTCCGGTTTATATAGACACCGGAGAGGGTTAGGGTTACACAAAGTCGGTTACAATGGTAGGAGATCTGAATATCCGCATCGCCAAGCTTGCCTTCCACGCCAAGGAAAGTCCCCTCCGGACACGGGACGAAGTCTTCAATCTTATATCTTCATAGTCCAGGAGTCCGGCTGAAGGTATAGTCCGGCTACCCGGACACCCCCTAATCCAGGACTCCCTCAGTAGCCCCTGAACCAGGCTTCAATGACGACGAGTCCGGCACGCAGATTGTCTTCGGCATTGCAAGGCGGGTTCCTCCTCCAAGTTCTTCATAAAAGTTTGTAAACACCAAGGGTAGTGTCCGGCTCTGCCAAATAAGATTCCACATATTGCCACAGAGAGAATAATATTAACACAAATCTAATCTGCTGACGTATTCCATAGCGTGACATCACACTACGGCCAAGCCTTTATTCAAATCGTTTTTACTTCCCCACCTCAGCGCATTTTGCGAGGCGGTTTCCTTGGCACATCTTGCCAAAGCAGAGATCGTGTCCCCCACTTACGGGATTCTCATCAATACGGACGTGGGTAACCCAACCGCGCCATTTATCACGGCGCTTGGGAGATAAGCGAGTTTTACCAGGCTGGCGGGGACGCATAGCCGCATCCGCCCATATAAGGGGATAAGGATCTACCTTTTTACCTACGCCTTCTTCCTCCTCTGCCTATCCATCTCCTGCGCACCCGAGCTCCAGCGCCCAAGTCCGCACTTCCCACCTCAACCTTCTCCAGCAATGTCCGGAGCAGGAGGAAAGTGGATGGTCTCCTCCGTCACGGAGGGCCATATCAAAAAGCTAAGGAAGGCCGGATACTTGTCCAACGGCATCGCGCACCGGCTTCCCGAAAAGGGGCAGCTTCTCCCCACCCCAAGGCCCCATGAGAGGGTCGTATTCCTTCCCCATTTCCTCCGCGGACTGGGTTTTCCTCTCCACCCGTTCGTCTGGGGGCTCATGTTCTACTATGGCCTAGATTTCCACGATCTGGCCCCGAACTTCATCCTCAAAATTTCGGCGTTTATCGTCGTGTGTGAGGCTTTCCTCCGTATCCGCCTCCATTTCGGCTTTTGGCTAAAGACCTTCAACGTCAAGCCGAAGGTGGTGCGTGGCAACCAGGCGGAGTGCGGAGGCGCCATGGCGGGCAAGATAGACAACGTCCTATGGCTCGAGGGCTCCTTTGTGGAGACCCTGAAGGGGTGGTAGTCAGGGTGGTTTTACATCATCGAGCCGTGCGATCCGGAATGGATCGCAGCCCCTGAGTTTCGGTCTGGACCCCCTACGCGGCTCACGTCTTGGAAGGAGATGGGCCTGTCGTGGGGCTACAAAGAAGAGGTGACCGGACTGCAAAAATGCATCCAAACCCTGGTGAACAAGCAGCTCAAGCTTGTCAATGTAGTCCAGGTTATGCTCGTCCGCCGGATCCTCCCGTGTCAACAATGGGATTTCAATCTGTGGGAGTTCGACCCGGCGCAGCACCCTACCCTCAGCAGGCTTTTCGACACGACGTACGAAGAAGTCTGGAAGGTGCTAACCAACGGCGTTGAGGCTCCCGCATCCTCCTCCGACGACCGCGACTTCAGCTCGCAGCCTCACGCTGGCGAGGTGAGTCATTTTCACCTTTTACAGGACATTTGTTTCTCATAGTTTGACTCTATGCGGGATCTAAACTCCCTTACCTTTGACAGGAGTGGCAGGCAAAGTCCGGACAGATCGACTGTCCGGCTCCCTTGCCCGAAGACCCAGCAGATGCTCGTTTATCGAAGTTGTTGGCTCCGGCACCTTATGTGGTGCCGGAGAAGAAGGCCAAGAAGAAGGCCACGGGGACTCGAAAGGGTTCCCGGCGTATGGTGGTGTCGGACTCATCGTCTGACGACTCTGAGATGCACTCCTCCCGTGAAGACGAGGAGGAGGAAGAAGAAACCTCTCCCCCTCCAGCGGGGGGAGGAAAGAAGAGGAAGGTCGCCCCAACCGGGGAGGCTGAAGGGTCCAAGAAGGGGAAAACCCTTCCTCCGAACTACTCCACCGACGCCGACGAGGGCAAAGAGGAGTGGCCGCAAAGGGCCAGGCGCCCGGCGGGATCGTAAGTATTCGGATACCAGAGTAACTCATAGCATTCCCTTGTTGCACAGCTTTTCTTTATGCCGAATGTAATTATGCAGTCTGCCCAAGGCCGGGCTCGACGAGTCGTCGAGCGGCTCCCTAGATTCATCGGACGTGAACTCAGTTCCGCCCGCTGCCTCCCCCCGCACTGCGGACAACGCCGAAGTGGCGTCGCGGCAGGCTCCGGGTCAAGAGGAGGTGGTCCTGGAGGAGCCGCGAGGCGACCTCCCGGACTCCAGGAGTAAAGGGGACAAGACCCCCCAGGGCTCCAAGTCCGGCTTTGAGCCGGACACCGCACCAGAATCTTCAACGGTTTCGGACCGCGGTAGGCGAACTCCTTCCAAGAGGAGCAAGCCTTCTGAGCCGGCGGCCCCCGCCCAACCGGGGGTGCCGGACAATCTATTGGAGGTGCTTAACGGCGCCTCCATCGACGAGGAGCACCGTACTATTATGAGAACGGTGATCCAGAAGGTTTAGTCCGCCAAGAGCGGACTGACTAAAGCTTGTGCTAGCCTTCTAACAGGCTTCGAGGTAAGTAAAAAATATGTAAAAATATTACCGCATAGACGGTAGCCCCTGATGCTCTGTTTGGCGTTCGGAAAGAAAAGCCGAATAGAGGATCAAATAAATTTCGTAGGAGTCTAACAAAAAGGAGTCGACATGCGTATGCAGGCTTCGCTGCTTGCAACCGCCGCACTGACTGCGGAGGTAGGCACCCTGAAACGGGATCTCGAGCAGTCCGAGCAAGAGCTCGTCCTTGCCAGGCGGCAGCTCGAGGAGAAAGAAGGTAAGAGATACCTTATAGAAAATATATAAAAAAGATGCAATTGCCAAAAAATGACAGGATTGTGCTGCTTATTGCAGGGGCCACGACTGAGGTGGCGACCCTCAAGCAGGCACTGTCCGAGGCCGAGAAAAGAGCGGCCTCAGAGCGCACCGAGCGGGAGAAATTTGAGGCGCAGGCCGGCGAGGCGCAGCAAGAGCTTCAGGCTCTCATGAAAAAAACATGAGAGTTTGGAGCTTGACTCGAAGACGCGAGGAGCTCGCCACGGCCATCGAGACAGCCAAGTCAGCCAAGGCCGAATCCCAGAAGGCCCTCCAGAAATTGGATGCGGTGAAAAAGATAACGGCGGGTAAGGCATTCTTTATGCAAAGCAAACATACAAAAGTAAGCTACTTGTTACTTACTCGAATCCGGAGCTCTCCAGGGGTATTCCAGATCTTCCCCGTAGCGTATCTGATGCCGCCGCATTCTACCGAGCCGTAGAGGGCAGTTCGACGGAGAAGGTGTTCTGGTCTCAGTATGCTGAGGCCGGACACCCTGTGCCCTTGAGCGACCAGCTGAAGCACCTGATCGAGCTCCACAAGGCAGCCGAACATGCCATGAAGGGCCTCATAGTTCGGCTGTGGCCTGGAGAGGCCCTGCCTGGGAGCTACTTCAGATTGGTGCGGCGGCTGGTGGAATCCTGTCCAAGCCTCGAGGTCATCAAGCGCTCCGTCTGCATCGAAGGTGCCCGGAGGGCCCTTGCCCGCGCTAAGGTGCACTGGGGCAAGCTGGACGGTGAGAAGCTTGTGAAGGACGGGCCACTGCCGGGGAAAGAGCATCGCAAACCCGAGAACTATTATAAGGATGTTCTGAAGGGTGCCCACCTTATGGCGGATGAATGTACCAAGGATGTAATTTTTGAATGAACTCGCTCGTGTTGTCCTGTGCGCTGAAAACTTGTTCATATGCGCTAAGCCATGCTTTTTGAATTTAAAATATTACTTTCTGTGCGGCCGTTTATCAAAAATTGAGAGATGGCTAGTCGTCGGCTTCTTCCCCCATGCCACTAGTGCTGGGGTGTTTGGGATAAACCTGAGCGCTCTTTTTCCCATGTTTGGGTCCTTTGAGGGAGGCGCTCAGCACAACGAACAAGGCAATCGGACTATAATGCTTGAACACTCTCACTTAGCCATAGAACTCTATAATTTTAAATTTTGGCGAAGCCCCTAGTATTCGGAAGACCGAGTTCGGGGCGCTATCCACGCCTTGGCCGGACAGAATCCGGTTCCTCGCACTAAGCGGCATAAGTCTTTAAGGACCCGAAAAACCTCTCGAACAGCGACCGCTCTCTCGCCTTATCATGACAGTCAGTTTTAGCTTTATCTACTGAGGTGCTCAGCCCAGCTCAACTGGGGCACAATCGCAGTAGTTCTCCTAGTGCTACCTTAGCCGATATAGCGGAACGTAAGGCACCAAAACATAGGAGCCGGGCAAACCCAACTATTGACCCAAATCATGATTCGGAGCCAATGCATATAATGCTATAAGTTCAAGGTGCCGCACTTGGGAAAGTGTTCGGACTTCTCACACCATATTAAGGGGTACTAGAGCCCCTGGCGTATTTGCTGTATCACAGTGTACGGGTGCAGCATGTAATTACTTGAACATATATATAAAGAGAGTAATGCAAAAGATAGACAAAAAGGTATGCATTGTTTATAAGAAGGTTGCTATGCAAGCAGAACGATACAAATAGTGTGATAAGCAAAAGAAATTGGACTATTTAACATGTCCTGTCAAGGGCCAGGCCGCGGAATTGTATTTAAAACAGGTATACTGCTCGTAATAGAGACCACCTGGGAGTTCCATAATGCGGCATGGCTTGTCTGCTTCCCTGGTTCTTGCATCGTTTGTGCGGCAGTTGAATTGCCGAACAGGTCGTCCGAAGTATGGAGTCCTGAAAGTAAGAGAAAATAAAGAAAGAATTCGGCAGCCCCTAGTACGGTTTAAGCCGTGTTTTGGGCGTGCCGTGATGGTGCCCATGGTACTTTGAGAGCGTAGTTATGTACGCAGAGCACTGGTTTTGCTATTTCGTGAGGGCTGGGGTTGGGGCCGCATTGCTACGCCTGCTCAGAACGTGCCAGGCGGTCTTGTTGTAGGTTACTCCGGGCGCGCTTGACAGTGTCCGGCCTTTTAACGACCGGGCTGGAGAACTGCCTAGAGAGGCTGTTTGTACCTCCGCTACGAGGGCCGCCATGTGCTCCTCCGTCCGGAGGGAGCGTTCGGTGTTTCCATTAACCATGATTACTCCTCGAGGGCCTGGTATCTTGAGCTTGAGGTATGCGTAGTGCGGTACCGCATTGAACTTTGCAAATGCGGTTCGCCCGAGCAGTGCGTGATAGCCACTGCGGAATGGGACTATGTCGAAGATTAACTCCTCGCTTCGGAAGTTATCCGGAGATCCGAAGACCACTTCAAGTGTGATTGAGCGTGTACAGTTGGCCTCTACACCTGGTATGACGCCTTTAAAGGTCGTTTTGGTGGGCTTAATCCTCGAGGGATCTATGCCCATTTTCCGCACTATGTCCTGGTAAAGCAGGTTCAGGCTGCTGCCGCCGTCCATAAGGACTCTTGTGAGATGAAATCCGTCAATAATTGGGTCTAGAACCAATGCGGCAAACCCGCCATGACGGATGCTAGTGGGGTGGTCCCTTCGATCAAAAGTAATCGGGCAGGAGGACCATGGGTTGAACTTTGGGGCGACTGGCTCTATCGCGTATATGTCCCGTAACGCATGCTTCCGCTCCCTCTTGGGGATGTGGGTTGCGTATATCGTGTTCACCGTCCGCACTTGTGGGGGAAAACCCTTCTGTCCACTGTTGTTCGGCGGCCTGGGCTCCTCCTCATCGTCGCTACGCAGCCCCTTGTCTCTATTTTCGGCATTTAACTTGCATGCTTGCTTGAACACCCAACAATCCCTGTTGGTGTGATTGGCTGGCCTTTCGGGGGTGCCATGTATCTGGCACAAGCGGTCGAGTATTCGGTCCAAACTGGACGGGCCCTGAGTATTTCTTTTGAATGGCGTTTTCCGCTAACCGGATTTGTAGCCTCGGAATCCGGCATTGACTGCCGTATCCTCATTGCTGTCGCTGTTAACGCGGCGTTTTTGCTTGTTCTGGCGCGACCTGCCACTTTTGTCCTTGGTATCCGAATTACCAAGGTTCTTGGTTAAGTTGTTGCTGCGAGCTAGCCAGCTGTCTTCTCCCACGCAAAAGTGGGTCATGAGTGTTGTGAGGGCTGCAATAGATTTCGGCTCTTCCTGTCCAAGGTGCCTGGCAAGCCACTCGTCGCGGATATTATGCTTAAAGGCTGCTAGGGCCTCTGCATCCAGAAAGTCGACTATTTGGTTTTTCTTTGTTAGGAACCGTGTCCAGAATTGCTTGGTCGATTCCTCTGGCTGCTGAATTATGTGGCTTAGGTCATCAGCGTCCGGTGGTCGCGCAAAGGTGCCCTGAAAATTGTCGAGGAATGAGGCTTCCAGGTCCTCCCAAGAACCGATTGAATCTGCTGGCAAGCTGTTGAGCCGATGTCGGGCTGGTCCCTTAAGTTTGAGCGGGAGGTATTTGATGGCGTGTAGATCATCGCCACGGGCCATGTGGATATGAAGGAGATAATCCTTGATCCATACCGCAGGATCTGTTGTGCCATCATATGATTCGATGTTCACGGGTTTGAAACCCTCCAGGATTTTATGATCCATTACTTCATCTGTGAAGCATAGTGGGTGTGCGGCGCCTCTTTATTGGGCTATATCACGACGCACCTCCAATGAGCGTTGTCTACTGTGTTTGGCCCGGCCGGATTTATTATGTCCGGAGTGATGATCCCCGTCACGTGTCGTGGGGCGCCCACGCGATCCGTAGATCGATCTTGTTTGTCTTGCCTTGTCCTCCAGTATCTCTCGCAGGTCTGGCGCGTTTTCCCGTGCCTTAGCATGTTTTGGGCGGCGCCGGGGCACGGCTTGAGTGGAGGGCCGAGAGGCCTCTCTGTCACGGCCATGAGGTGGCCGGTCGACCATGTCATGCGCAGGTGATGTAGGTGCTTCCTCCTCTAATCGGGGTAGCAGCCTGCGCTTTGGGTAACTCTTGGAGGGGCGTTCGAGTTCATTCTCTTCGGCCGTAAGGACTTCAGTCCATGTATCAGCTAGCAAATCTTGATCAGCTCTAAGCCGTTGCTGCTTTTTCTTGAGGCTGCTTGCCGTGGCTATAAGGCTGCGTTTAAAACGCTCTTGTTCGGCGGGATCCTCTGGCACGACGAATTCGTCATCGTCGAGGCTTGCCTCGTCTTCGGAGGGAGGCATGTAATTATCATCCTCAACCTCTTTGTCTGCCGCTCTCTCGTGAGGGCTGGCTTCTCCATCCTCTTGCTGGAGGGGGTGTTCTTCGGCGCTATCCGGAGTATTATTATCTCTCGTGCCGGAATCATCGTTTTTGCTTTGGCAGGATTTAGAGCGGCACCGCTGACGCCGGCGCTTGGGCTATTTCTTGGATGTGTCATCCCCCGCTGTTCCATCGCCATCTTCATCTTTTGAAGTGTCCACCATATATATGTCGTATGACGAGGTGGCCTTCCAGCGCCCTACATGTGCTGGTTCTTGGTCGTCTCCTGCATCGTCGTCTATACCGTCGATGTCTTCGGAGTCGAAGTCGAGCATGTCGGTTAAGTCGTCGACAGTGGCTACGAAGTGGGTGGTGGGTGGGCTTTGAATTTCTTCATTGTCCGAAGCCCAACCTTGCTGACCGTAGTCCGGCCAGGGCTCTCCTGTTAAAGAGAGAGACTTTAGCAATTTCAGAATGTCGCCGAAGGGCGAGTGCTGAAAGATGTCCGCGGCGGTGAACTCCATGATCGGCGCCCAATCGGATTCGACCGGCAGGCGCACGGAGGGCTCGGAGTCCGGAGAGGAATCCGGCCCCTCGGAGTCACAAGCCTTGCGGAGTGCGGGGCTGGTGTTCAGCTCGATCGCCTTTGAGATCACAGCCCCCGAGGCGGCGTCCAACCACTCATCCTCGATTGGCGCAGTAGGCTCCGAATTAAGGGTCGGAACCGAAGCGTGTGCGGCCTCCAGGGCACTATTCGGCGGCAAAGCTAAATCATGCCCATCGAGACAGTGCGGCGCGCTCGGCTGTGGCTCGAAGCCGTCGAAGATGTGGTCCCCACGGATGTCAGCCGTGTAGTTTAAATTTCCATATCTGACCTGATGGCCAGGGGCGTAGCTTTCGATCTGCTCCAGGTGGCCAAGCGAATTGGCCCGCAGTGCGAAGCTGCCGAAGACGAAGATCTGTCCGGGAAGAAAAGTCTCACCCTGGACCGCATCATTGTTGATGATCAAAGGAGCCATCAGGCCTAAAAGCGACGACACAGAGGAACTCTCAATGAAAGCACCAATGTCGGTGTCAAAACCGGCGGATCTCGGGTAGGGGGTCCCGAACTGTGCGTCTAGGAGGATGGTAACAGGAGAAAAGGGACACAATGTTTTACCCAGGTTTGGGCCCTCTTGATGGAGGTAAAACCCTACGTCCTGCTTGATTAATATTGATGATATGGGTAGTACAAGAGTAGATCTACCACGAGATCAAGGAGGCTAAACCCTAGAAGCTAGCCTATGGTATGATTGTTGTATGTTGGAGTTCTGTCCTACAGACTACAACCCTCCGGTTTATATAGACACCGGAGAGGGTTAGGGTTACACAAAGTCGGTTACAATGGTAGGAGAGCTGAATATCCGCATCGTCAAGCTTGCCTTCCACGCCAAGGAAAGTCCCCTCCGGACACGGGACGAAGTCTTCAATCTTGTATCTTCATAGTCCAGGAGTCCGGATGAAGGTATAGTCCGGCTACCCGGACACCCCCTAATCCAGGACTCCCTCACCCGCTGTTGACTTGGCAGTGGTGACCCTCAGCGTTGCTCTCTGGGATATGGCAAACCAATTTAAACATGTCACTCATTTGTTTTTTTTGTTTATCTTTTTTAGCAGTTTTAACATGCTCCCTCTTACCCCCTCTTTTCACATGAGAGGTAAGAGTATATAATAGATGTCAGCCCTTGATCTCATTAATTAGTGGTCTGATTAATTCTTACCTTCTTACCTCACATATAAAAAGAAGGGATAAGAGGGAGGTTGCTAAAATTTGCCCTTTTTACTGCTGACTCAATTAGTGAGTTACTGGCCGATCAAAATTGAAATGTCGCTTACTATGTCATTAGATCGTGTAGAGAATGATTTGGTGCATCGATATATCATTGATCATGCACTAGGCACATATATATAGGTACAAGGGGTGCGACCTGTATCTTGTCTCCTAAGATACACGTACATACAGAGGGAGACAGACACTACAGGTGCGGCATACAAAACCCATACCTACGTACATGTACACATCAACACCCCCCCCCCCCCCCGCGCAGTCGAAGCGTTGTTAGTGATGCAGAGACTGGACCGAAAGCCCTCGAAAGTCGAGGTGGGTAGTCCCTTCGTCATAACATCAGCGAACTGCTGATCGGTGGGCACATGCAGAACTCGAACACGACCAAGTGCGACGTGCTCCCTGACGAAGTGAATGTCGAGCTCAATATGCTTCATCCATCGGTGATGAACAGGGTTGGCGGCGAGGTACACCGCGGAGACGTTGTCACAGTAGACAAGCGTGGCCTTGGTAACCTCACATAGCAACTCCTAAAGTAGCTGTCGTAGCCAAGTGCACTCCGCGACGGCGTTGGCCACAACCCTGTACTCGGCCTCGGCGCTCGATCGTGAGACCGTGGGTGGTCGTTTAGACGACCACGAAATCAGAGAGGGCCCGAGGTAGACGCAGTAGCCGAAAGTGGAGCGCTGAGTGTCGGGACACCCAGCCCTGTCGGCGTCGGAGTGGGCGATGAGGCTGGTGTCAGGTGATGCCGTCAGGGTGAGACCCATAGCTGTGGTGCCACGTATGTACCGGAGAATACGTTTCACCAGAGCCCAATGTGTATCACGAGGAGCATGCATATGAAGGCACACTTGCTGGACAGCGTACTGAATATATGGACGCGTCAGCGTGAGGTACTGAAGAGCACCAACGATGGAGCGGTAGAAGGGAGCGTCAGACGTCGGAGAGCCCTCGACAGCGGACACCTTAGCCTTCGTATCGACAAGCGTGGGAGCAGGCTTGCAGTTAAGCATGACGGCTCGCTCCAGAAGCTCGTAGGCATACTTCTGCTGATGCAGGAAGAAGCCAGTGGCACGGCGTACAACTTCAATGCCGAGGAAGTAGTGGAGAGCCCCCAAGTCCTTGAGGGCGAACTCGGTGCCGAGGTGAGCTATGATCAGCTGAAGTAGCGCTGGCGAGGACGCAGCCAGGATGATGTCGTCAACGTATAGGAGAAGGTACGCGGTGGCGGTGCCCTGGTGATAGACAAACAGGGAGGCATCAGACCGTGTGGACCGGGACCCCTGCTGCTGAAGGAAGGCCGCGATCCACTGGTACCAAGCCCGAGGCACCTTCTTCAACCCGTAGAGAGAACGGGAGAGCAAACACACGTGGTCCGGATAGTCGGTGTCGACGAAACCAGTAGGCTGCTGACAAAACACCTGCTCGTCGAGATGGCCATGCAAGAAAGCATTGGACACATCGAGCTGGTGAACTGGCTAGGCACGAGAGACATCAAGTTGGAGAACAACGCGAATCATGCCCGGTTTGACAACCGAGGTGAAGGTGTCGGTGAAGTCCTCGCTGGCACGCTAGCGAAAGCCGCGCATGACCCAACGCGCCTTGTAGCACTTAAGAGAACCATCAAGGTGAGTCTTGTGGCGGAAGACCAACTTGCCAGTGATAACATTGGCACGGGGAAGCCGCAGGACAAGCTGCCGCGTGTGGTTGCGCTGTAGGGCGTCAAACTCCTCACGCATCGCAGCAAGCTAGTTCGGATCCCGAAGGGCTGCGCGGGCGGAGGTGGGGAGCGGGGACATGGCCGAGGTAGACGTGGCACATGCGTACTCGTCGGAGGTGTAGCGTGTGCTGGGACAAAACGTCCT
Organism: Aegilops umbellulata; assembly: GCA_032464435.1. Taxonomy (NCBI): domain Eukaryota; kingdom Viridiplantae; phylum Streptophyta; class Magnoliopsida; order Poales; family Poaceae; genus Aegilops; species Aegilops umbellulata. The sequence continues at coordinate 499,365,535 of CP136057.1, forward strand.
AGTCCGAGCCCGAGTAACCACACCGGTGAGAGGTGCGCCTGCAGCTGGCGGAGCCGAGAGGGGGACCGGCGAGGATGAGGTTGAGACGGTCTCTGAAGACTCTGAGGGGCCACCCGCGGCGGCGCCATAGGGCGTGACAGGGGTGGCTGAAGGGGCCACGACATCGAGGGCGGCCAGCGGGGCCACGGCGACGGGAGGGGCGCTAGAGGCCGCGGCGGCGGGGGCGCCCGAGGGGGCAGCCACACCCGAGGGGCTGCGGGAGGGCGCGGCCGGTGTTGGAAGCGCGGGCAAGGCCGGGCCCAGTGCTCGGTGCGGCGTAGGGGGGGCAACTCGCCAGAGGTGTTAGCAGGGGCGAGTCGCGCCGCGGGAGACACCGATGGTACCTGCTGAAACAGGAACACCATCTCATCAAAGTACACATGTCGCGAAGTGATAACGTGGTGGGACGCTGGATCATAGCACCGGTAACCTTTGGTCTTTGGAGGATAACCGAGAAAGATGCAAGTAATCGACCGGGAGCGAGTTTGTGAGGAGTAGTGGATGCGGTGCTAGGATAAGAGAGACACCCGAAAATGCGAAGACCATCATAAGATGGAGCCGCATCGAAGAGCAGCCGGTGAGGGGAGTATTTCCAGCGTGGACGACATGGGTGAATGTTAATAAGAAGGCTGGTGGTCGCGAGGGCATCCGACCAGAACCGAGGAGGCACGTTGGAGTGGAAGAGCAACGTGCGGACACAGTCATTAAGAGTGCGGATGACGCGCTCGGCGCGGCCATTATGCTATGACGTGTAGGGGCAAGTTAGCCGAAAGATAGTGTCGTGGGACACAAGGAGATTGCGTACGGCGTTGTCGAACTCTTTTTCGTTGTCAGTGTGCAAGGCAAGAATAGGACGACCAAATTGTGTGGTGACATATGAATAAAAATCGGTGAGTGTGGCGAGAGCGTCGGACTTGCGACGAAGAGGGAATGTCCACACATAATGGTAAAAATCATCCAATATCACTAAATAGTATAAATAACCCACGTCCAAACATCACTATGAAATAACTGAAACGGAAAAGTGGAAATGTGTGTAGACTCACTAAAGGGGAGACGAACGTGCTTGCCAAGACGACATGCCTCACAAGAGTGGTCGTCAACCTTATTACATGAGAAAGAAAACTCTGAAGAATTTGACGCAAAACAGTGGAGTTGGGGTGGCCGAGGCAGACGTGCAAAAGATCGACACTTTCGGCGAGGGCGCAGGACGGGTGGTGGTGGCGCCGGAAGGATGCACCGGGTTAAGCTCGTCCGGGATGTCACATCGGTGGAGTACCATCCGTGTACGGGCGCCCTTCACAAAAAAGCCAATATCGTCAAATTCAACAGTTATAGGATTCTCACGAGCAAGGCGACAAACAGAGACAAGGTTGGTAACTAAGTTAGGAGAGACAAGAACATTATACATGTTAATGGGAGTATAAGTGGAAGGAAATGACATATGACCAACATATGTAATGGGTAGAGAGGAACCGTTACCAACGGTGATGCGAGTGGGAGTATGAAAGGGAGTGGAAGACGTGAGGTTACCGGGATGAGCAGTCATGTGAGCGGTGGCGCCCGAGTCCATGTACCAGTCACCTCCGCCATCGTAGTTACTCGGTGATGGAGCCGAGGGCAGAGCGGCGAGGAGGGTCGGGTCCCATGGCGACGGAACCTGGGGAGGGTAAAAGCCTACGTAGGCGGGCGCGGCGCCGTAGGTGGGTGCGGGCGCGGGCGTGGCGCCGTAGCCGCTGTAAGGGGCGGCATTCTGCGTGGCGAAGAGCGCCTGGTGGCTCGCCGGACGAGGCCCAAGGATGCCCGGAGCGGGAGCCCTAGGGACATGCATCGAGTACGCCTGTACGACGCCCGTCCACGGGTTGGTGCCGTAAGTCCATGGTGGGGTGGTCTGCTGCTACTGCTGACGAGGGCCCCCCATGCGCCTGTTGCTGCTGCTTGCGACCGCCCGCGCGGCGGTTGCCGCGGTGCCCACCACCCGGCTGCTGCTGCTGGGGGGCAGCGGGAGGGGCGGGAGGGGCGGGCGATAGGGGGAAAACCCCGGGGGCGCAGGGGGGCAGAGGCTGGTGGCGGGGCGCGGGCGGGGCGGCCGGTGGTGGGGCGCCACGCGAGGTGCCGGCGATGAGGGCATGGTGCTGCATGCGCTTCTTGACCCCCTTCCTCCGGCGCTCCTCCAACCACAAGTACGCCACAAACTTGGGGAAAGAGGGCTCCGGTATTAGGAGAGGTTGGAGGACGGCGTTGCCGAAGTCCTCGCTGAGGCCGGCGGTGAGCGTGCTGAGGAGGAGGTCGTCATCAACCTTGGTGCCGATGTCACGGAGCTCATCCGCCAACGTCTTCAGGCGGCGGCAGTAGTCATCGATAGACTGATCATCCTGATGACAATCAAAAAATTCCTGCTGCAAAAAAACGCGGTGTTGAAGCTTGTTGTCGGTGAAGAGGCCGTTGAGCTTGACCCACACGGCGCGGGTGTCATCACCATTGCTCACGACCGTGTGAAACAGGTCCTTCGGGATGGTGGTGAAGAACCATCGAATGAGCGTGGCGTCGATCGCGGTCCACTCGGAGTCGCCCACCATAGCGCGGGAGTCGACGGTGGCGTCAACGTGATCCACGAGATTGTTCTCGCGGAAGAGCGGCGAGAAGTACGTCTTCCACGCGAAGTACGAGGAGTCGGTGGCATCGAGGACGACGGGGACGCGTTCGTGGATGTTGATGTCGCGGATGTTAGCGGGGTCCGGCCCGGCGAAGGGATTGGAGTAGGTGGAGGCGGTGGATGACATGGCGGCGGCGCGGTGGTGAGAGGAAGAGGCGGCGGCCAGGGTTTGGGGATGGAATGGCGCGGCAGGAGGGTGCAGCGCGGCGGGAGAAGCGGCGCAGCAGGGGGAGGCGGCACGGCAGGGGAGGTGGGGTGTGGCGCGGGGAGGGGAAGCGCGGCGCGAGAGGAAGCGGCGGCGGCGTGGGGCAGCGGCGGCGGCTGCAGATGGCAGCGGTGTTGGCCCGAGGTGGCAGCGGCTAGGTTAGGCGGAAGCAGGAGAGGATCGACTTGCGATAGATACCATGTAGAGAATGATTTTGTGCATAAATATATCATTGATCGTGCACTAGGCATATATATAGGTATAAGGGGTGCGACTGGTATCTTGTCTTTTAAGATACACGTACATACAATGAGAGACAGGCACTAAGATGCGGCGTACAAAACCCAGACCTACTACACATGTTCAACAGCTCGTATATGTATTCGCATAACAATACAACAATGAAGTTCGTAAATAACCAGTAGTTCACCACTGGCAGCAGCAGGTGATCGGAGAGTGACCGTCTCTAAGGGTGTCTCTAAGGGTATGTACAATGCATAGCCTCAAGGTGATGCCCCGCATGTCATGTAGGATTGGATATGACATAAAGTAGGTTCAGATAGGAAAGCGGGATCCTCTTCAGGAGGCGGGTGCTTGAAGAGAAAAAATGTGATCTATTGACAAAAACTGAAAAGGTTTGAGTGAAAATTAGAGATGTATGTGTACTAGAGTCTTTATTTTCTATTTCTTAATGAGGCCCACTAGTGATAGCTTACATTAGGGAGAAGAAATAAATGTAGATGCCTCAAATTACTTTTTGTCATGAGACATATGTATCCATATGCCACCATTGTACATGCCCTAATACTCGCCCTCTGCTAACGATACGTGCCCTGCCACTGCCGCTGCCGCTGCCGCTAGTATTTCGCTGTACTTTTACACGACGACTACACGTTGACTGACGCAATGCCACTAGACAAGAACTACACTTGGGCGCCGAGGCGCTGGGTGGCGAGCTCACAGCGCGCCGGCGCGAAGCCGACTCGGCCGTTCTGAAGGTCGTACTCCACCCACACGTCCTGCTGGTGGTGGTGCCCGATCACGTACGCCGACATGGCCGCCATGTCCGAGTTCCCGAACGTCAGGCACCACACAGCCTCCTCCCCCTCCTCCCCGCGCCGCTCGCCGGGTACACTGTACAGGAGCTTCTCCCCGGCCACGGCCACCTCCGCGCCGCGGAGTACCAGGCCCACCTCGGGGAGAAGCCGGCTTGCCGCCGACACTCGCTCCTCCGGCCCGCGGAAGCACGCGTCGAACGCGCCCTGGAACACGAAGCCCGGCTCGCCGAGCGGGGCGAGCAGCGACCGCGTCTGGTTCAGGAACTCGCCCTTGAGCGCCGCGTAGGCGTCGGCCAGGAGGAAGGTGAACTGCGTGCCGGAGTCCACCATGGTCTGCCCGGCGCCCGTGTGGTCCGGCGTGAGCACGGACTTGGGGATGGCGAGCAGGGCGCGCCCCACGCGGATGCCCTCCAGCTGCACGGAGTAGGCCACCCGGTCGAAGTACGGCAGCGGCTGGGAGATCTCTATCAGCGGCGTGTAGTTAAGTGGCGGGGCCGCGCCGCCGTCGCCGCCGAGGAGGAGGACGCCGGGTCCTTGTCCGGGGGCGATACAGTAGGCGAAGCGGAGGGTCGCCGTCTGCGTCACGAAGGAGAGGCTGCCACGGTTCATGCCGAGTAGGCCGGTCGCCGCCTCCGACGGGTCAGTGGCGTTGTTGATGGCGGCGGTGCTGGAGGAATAGGAGGTGATGCAGCCGAACAGCACTGGCACGGCCTGCGCGCCGAGGACGAAGGTGTCGGCAGCCAGGAGGCCGTCGGCCGAGGAGGCGTCCGCGTAGGAGATGGAGACGCGGCAGGAGTTCGAAGGCGGCGTGTCACAGAACGGGCGGACGGGCAGGTCACGGCCGCGCCACACGCACGCCGGCGACGAGCAATCGACGGCGCCGTACGTCAAAGAAGCGGACGCGTTGAACGGCGCGGGCGGCGACACGGAGCTCCCGTTGCAGAGCAGCCAGGAGAGCTCGCTGCCGGTGTCGAGCACCATCGTGACGTTCTGCGGCGGCGTGCCGACAGCCACCGACACCGTGAGGCTCACATTGTGGCGGAACCGCAGCCGGTTCGCCGGCGCTCGCGGCGGGGGCGCCGCCTCCTGCAGCCTGAGCGGAAGAAGGACCGCTCCCCCAGCCTTGCCTTCTCTACCGCCGCCGTGGCTCGCCGCCTCCGCTCGCGCAAGAAAGAGTAAGAGGAGAACGATAAACGAGTCCATGTCCATTGGCGGGCAGTTTCTACTTTTCTATCCGCGCTCTGCCTGGGGTTGAAATGAAAGTGAGCAACTGTCAACCAACTGCATGGACCTGCTTCTAATCTGCTTCCATGGAGATTATTAACATCTGACCCGTCGTCGTCTCCTCTGCTTCCTGGCGTGTTTTCCATGAAGCACCCGGGTAATGTGTTTGGTGTAGCAGTAGCGGTGGCAGTGGCAGGACGTGCGCCACAGCTATCTTCTTTACTCCGTGTGGGCTCCGAGAAGGGGACAGGGTTCTGAAGGAGCTCATGAATACGTGGTAGTCCGGCGGTCCGGCCAGGTATCGCGGCGCGGCTCACCAGAGACAACAATACAAGAGGCATCTGGTGCTCGCCGTCGTCGACCAAGACTTTCGGCCTTTCGGGGGCGAGTAGCTTTCAGTGCAGCTGTTCAGGAGCAAGGCAAGGCATTGCCACGGCCTGTTGTTGGGCTTGTCGGAAGGGAAATCTCCGTGTCTGCGGTTGAGAAATCCCTGGTGAGGATGACTCGAACACATGGCGAGAACTCATCCTTTTGTGCCTAGTTGCCAGCATTACATCCTTCACAGGGACTCCATGTTTACAGTGCATGATTCTTGCAGAAATCGGTAAATTTCGTATTCCCCCATTTCAAACCAGTTCACAGCGGAGCTCAGCTTGTGGAGGACTCCATGCCCTTCCAAAGGGACTAATGATTCCGGAAGCTGCAGTGATCATGGGATGGTGACGGCCATCTTATTATTTGGCGCCGCATGTGACGTGCTCTGCCACAATCGCACCATATGAGATGACAGGCCATGGACCTGCGAACTCCAAACCTTTTATCTTTGCGAACTCCGGTGATTGAAAGCACATTTCCATACGTGAAAGCGAAGCAACAGCACGGAGCACGCGTGCATCAGACAGTGTGACAACTCTAGCAGATCTCTATGATCTGAAGTATGTATGTACCATGGTCCATGGGCTACCAATGCACTAGAAAACTTTGATTTTTGTAAAATGGTAGTGATCGATCCAATGGAGGTTTTGATTCATACATGAGCATGATGGGTAAGACCATGGGCGTCTTTTTTTTCTTCGAAAAGGCCAAAGGCCATATATGAAATAAAATCAGTCCTTTCTTACAAGAATAAAAAATTACCGACAAGTCCTTGCAAAAATCAGTACTGTCTTCTTTCTGCACCACTGGTGACGCGCCATGAGTAAAGCTCGTTGTCAAATCCGGGCCTCCATCTCACTAGGGCAACCTTGTTGAAATCCAGGAGGCCCAGAAGATCAGAAGACATTAGTGACCGCAAATTGGATAGGTCGTCGTCCCAAAGGAGCCGGCACCAAGGAGGGACAGAAGATAATTCTAACTCCAGCCAGACAAATGAGGGGGGCACAAGCCTCACAAGTTCCCCAACGAAGCCGTTCTCAAGTGTAATAAGTCAGAAGCTAGGCATGGTCTGTTTTTCGGTGATGCTCAATCACACCTCATTTTAGACTGTGTGTGTGTGAAAGAATTGATATAGTCAACTAGACGGGGTGAGTAGACGACTAACAGTTTTTAGTCTCTTTTCCAATTTTAAGGGTTTATATAAGAATATTGGTTATCTACATATGCAACTAGATGGACAACCTATATGACAAGCTTACAAATAACAACAAGCTAGATGAGACACACAATAAAAATAGCTTTGCAAATAGCTGTAGGAAAAAATAAACCACGAATAGAGACAATGATGTTGTTCCCGGAGTGTCCTCCTCTGAGGGAGGTATTGTCTCCATTGGAGAGGTGTGACGACACGATGTTCAACAAGCGCCACAATGGCTCACCTTATTCTCGGCATGCCCTCGCACAATGCAAGGTGCCACGATCCACTACGCGGTGCCCTTGGAGACGGTGACTGGATCTTCACAAACAAGGTTGGGGCAATCTGCACAACTTAATTGAAGGCTCCCAACACTACCATGAAGTCTTACATCACAATGATTGAGCTTTGAGAAGACCTCTTCCGTCTAGGGTGCCTAAAAACCAAAAACAACAAGATCTACTAGGGAAAACAAGGGAGTGGGACCCGACCCGACCCCCGTGTCGCCTAGCTCTGGCGACATGGGGGGAACCCCAGCCACCGCTCGCTAGGTCCCCTCCCCCCTCTCCCGCATCGCCGTCGCCGGAGGGCCGGCCGGCGAAGCCGCACCGGACCCTAGGAAGGTGGTGGCGGGGCGGATCTTGCTCCTTGCGCCCCAACCCCCCACCCTACAGGCCCACGCCTCGCGCCCACGGCGGCTGCCACCTGCTGGCCCGACGACGCCGGCTTCGGTCCTCCAACGGCCTGCCCCGGGCGGCTCCATCCAGCCTCGCCCTACCTCCGTTGGCCGCCCCCAACTCGCCCGCGCGCGTCGCCCTTTCCACCCCGCGTCCCCGCGCCCCCGAGATCCCATCTGGTGCCTCTCGGGTGTCCTTCTCCGGCTACTGCACGGACTTGCTGGCGGCGGATCTGGCACTCCTGGCCGTTGCCATGGGCGCCCGCTGTAGCCCCCCGTCCCCGGTGGCGTGACCCTGGCCGTGGGCGGGGCGTGGCACATGCGCCTTGATGTCTGCTAGAACTATGTCGGTATTTCCCCAAAGAGGAAGGGATGATGCAGCACAGCGACGACAGATATTTCCTTCAGTGATGAGACCAAGGTTATCGAACCAGTAGGAGAACCAAGCAACACTACATAAACAACACCTACACACAAATAACAAATACTCGGAACCCGACGTGTTAAAGGGGTTGTCAATCCCTTTCGGGTAACGGCGCCAGAAATTGGCAAACAGACGTGATAAAAATATGATAGATAGGATAAATAGATCTCGGATAAAATAAATTGCAGCAAGGTATTTTTGTATTTTTGGTTTAATAGATCTGAAAATAAAAGGCAAATAAAATAGATCGCAAAGGCAAATATATTAAAGAAGAGACATGGGGGCTGTAGGTTTCACTAGTGGCTTCTCTCGAGAAAAATAGCAAACGATGGGTGAACAAATTACTGTTGGGCAATTGATAGAACTACAAATAATCATGACGATATCCAAGCAATGATCATTGTATAGGCATCACGTCCAAGATTAGTAGACCGAGTCCTGCCTGCATCTACTACTATTACTCCACACATCGACTGCTATCCAGCATGCATCTAGTGTATTAAGTTCATGGAGAAACGGAGTAATGCAATAAGAATGATAACATGATGTAGACAAGATCTATTTATGTATAAACAGACCCCATCTTGTTATCCTTAATAGCAACGATACATACGTGTTGGTTCCCCTTCTGTCACTGGGATCAAGCACCGTAAGATCGAACCCATCACAAATCACCTCTTATCATTGCAAGATAAATAAATCAAGTTGCCAAACAAAACCCAATATCAAAGAAGAAATACGAGGCTATAAGCAATCATGCATATAAGAGATCAAATAAGACTCAAATAACTTTCATGGATAACAAGAGATAGATCTGATCATAAACTCAAAGTTCATCGAATGCCAACAAACACACCGCAAAAGAGTTACATCATATGGATCTCCAAGAGACCATTGTATTGAGAATCAAATGAGATAGAGGAAGCCATCTAGCTACTAACTACGGACCCGAAGGTCTGCAAAGAACTACTTGCGCATCATCGGAGAGGCACCAATGGACATGATGAACCCCTCTATGATGGTGTCTAGATTGGATCTGGTGGTTCTAGACTCTGCGGCGGCTGGAATTGATTTTCGTTGACTCCCCGGGGGTTTCTGGAATATTGGGGTATTTATAGAGTAAAGATGTGGTACCACTGAGGGAGTCCTGGATTAGGGGGTGTCCGGATGGCCGGACTATACCTTCAGCCGGACTCCTGGACTATGAAGATACAAGATTGAAGACTTTGTCCCGTGTCCGGAAGGGACTTTCCTTGGCGTGGAAGGCAAGCTTGGCGATGCGGATATTTAGATCTCCTACCATTGTAACCGACCTTGTGTAACCCTAACCCTCTCCGGTGTCTATATAAACCGGAGGGCTTTAGTCCGTAGGACAACATACAACAATCATACCATAGGCTAGCTTCTAGGGTTTAGCGTCCTTGATCTCGTGGTAGATCTACTCTTGTACTACCCATATCATCAATATTAATCAAGCAGGACGTAGCGTTTTTACCTCCATCGAGAGGGCCCGAACCTGGGTAAAACTTCATGTCCCTTGTCTCCTGTTACCATCCTCCTAGACGCACAGTTCGGGACTCCCTACCCGAGATCCGCCGATTTTGACACCGACAACCACAACTACTTGACTCAGCTGGAAGTTAATCTTACTGATGATAGTGTCATTGACAGAGTTCTTCAACGACTGCCACCAATGAACTATGATATGCAAGGGATGGAAAAGACTATTCCCAAGATCTTCGCGATGCTAAAGGCTGCGGAGGTAGAAATCAAGAAGGAGCATCAAGTGTTGATGGTTAACAAGACCACTAGTTTCAAGAAAAAGGGAAAAGGGAAGAAGGGGGACTTCAAGAAGAACGGCAAGCAAGTTGTTGCTCAAGTGAGGAAGCCCTAGTCTGGACCTAAGCCTGAAACTGAGTGCTTCTACTTCAAAGGGACCGGTCACTGGAAACGGAACTGCCCAAGTATTTGGCGGATAAGAAGGATGGCAAAGTGAAAGGTATATTTGATATACATGTTATTGATGTGTACCTCACTAATGCTCGTAATAGCGCCTGGGTACTTGATACTGGTTCTGTTGCTCATATTTGCAACTCGAAACAGGGGCTACGGATTAAACGAAGATTGGCTAAGGACGAGGTGACGATGTGCGTGGGAAAAGGTTCCAAAGTCGATGTGATCGCCATCGGCACGCTACCTCTACATCCACCGCCGGGATTAGTTTCAGACCTAAATAATTGTTATTTGGTGCCAGCGTTGAGCATGAACATTATATCTGGATCTTGTTTGATGCAAGACGGTTATTTATTTAAATCAAAGAATAATGGTTGTTCTATTTATATGAGTAATATCTTTTATGGTCATGCACCCTTGATGAGTGGTTTATTTTTGTTGAATCTCGATTGTAGTGATACACAAATTCATAATATTGAAGCCAAAAGATGCAAGGTTAATAATGATAGTGCAACTTATTTGTGGCACTGTCGTTTAGGTCTTATTGGTGTAAAGCGCATGAAGAAACTCCATGCTGATGGACTTTTGGAATCGCTTGATTATGAATACTTGCGAACCATGCCTCATGGGCAAGATGACTAAAACTCCATTCTCCAGAAAAATGGAGCGAGCAACTGACTTATTGGAAATAATACATACTGATGTATGCGGTCCGATGAGTGTTGAGGCTCGTGGCGGGTATCGTTATTTTCTGACCTTCATAGATGATTTGAGCATATATGTGTATATCTACTTAATTGAAACATAAGTCTGAAACATTTGAAAAGTTCAAAGAATTCCAGAGTGAAGTGGAAAATCATCGTAACAAGAAAATAAAGTTTCTACAATCTGATCGTGGAGGTGAATATTTGAGTTATGAGTTTGGTCTTCATTTGAAACAATGTGGAATAGTTTCGCAACTCACGCCACCTGGAACACCACAGCGTAATGGTGTGTACGAATGTCGTAACCGTACTTTATTAGATATGGTGCGATCTATGATGTATCTTACTGATTTACCGCTATCGTTTTGGGTTTATGCTTTAGAGACGGCTGCATTCACGTTAAATAGGACACCATCTAAATCCGTTGAGATGACACCATATGAACTGTGGTTTGGCAAGAAACCTAAGCTGTCGTTTCTTAAAGTTTGGGGCTACGATGCTTACGTGAAAAAGCTTCAACCTGATAAGCTCGAACCCAAATCGGAGAAATGTGTCTTCATAGGATACCCAAAGGAGACTGTTGGGTACACCTTCTATCACAGATCCGAAGGCAAGATATTCGTTGCTAAGAATGGATCCTTTCTAGAGAAGGAGTTTCTCTCGAAAGAAGTGAGTGGGAGGAAAGTAGAACATGATGAGGTAATTGTACCTTCTCCCGAATTGGAAAGTAGTTCTTCACAGAAATCAGTTCCAGTGATTCCTAGACCAATTAGTGAGGAAGCTAATGATGATGATCCTGAAACTTCAGATCAAGTTACTACCAAACCTCGTAGGTCAACCAGAGTATGATCCGCAGCAGAGTGGTACGGTAATCCTGTCCTGGAGGTCATGATACTTGACCATGACGAACCTATGAACTATGAGGAAGCGATGATAAGCCCAGATTCCGCGAAATGGCTTGAGGCCATGAAATCTGAGATGGGATCCATGTATGAGAACAAAGTATGCACTTTGGTTAACTTGCCCGATGATCGGCAAGCAATAGAAAATAAATGGATCTTCAAGAAGAAGACTAACGCTGACGGTAATGTTACTGTCTACAAAGCTCGACTTGTTCCGAAAGGTTTTCAACAAGTTCAAGGAGTTGACTATGGTGAGACCTTCTCACCCGTAGCAATGATGAAGTCTGTCTGAATCATGTTAGCAATTGCCGCATTTTATATTATGAAATTCTGCAAATGGATGTCAAAACTACATTCCTTAATGTATATCTTAAAGAAGAGTTGTATATGATGCAACCAGAAGGTTTTGTCGATCCAAAAGGTGCTAACAAAGTGTGCAAGCTCCAGCAATCCATTTATGGACTGGTGCAAGCTTCTCGGAGTTGGAATATACGCTTTGATAGTGTGATCAAAGCATATGGTTTGATACAGACTTTTGGAGAAGCCTGTGTTTACAAGAAAGTGAGTGGGAGCTCTGTAGCATTTCTAATATTATATGTGGATGACATATTGTTCACTGGAAATAATACAGAATTTCTGGATAATATAAAATGATACTTGAATAAGAATTTTTCAGTGAAAGACCTCGGTGAAGCTGTTATATATATTGGGCATCAAGGTCTATAGAGATAGATCAAGACGCTTAATTGGACTTTCACAAAGCACATACCTTGATAAAGATTTGAAGAAGTTCAAAATGGATCAGTCAAAGAAAGGGTTCTTGCCTATGTTACAAGGTGTGAAGTTGTGTCAGACTCAATGCCCGACCACTTCAGAAGATAGAGAGAAAATGAAAGTCATTCCCTATGCCTCAGCCATAGGTTCTATCATGTATGCAATGTTGTGTACCAGACCTGATGTGTGCCTTGCTATAAGTTTAGCAGGGAGGTACCAAAGTAATCTAGGAGTGGATCACTGGACAACGGTCAAGAACATCCTAAAATACCTGAAATGGACTAAGGATATGTTTCTCACTTATGGAGCTCACAAAGATCTCATCGTAAATGGTTATGTCGATGCAAGCTTTGACACTGATCCGGGTGACTCTAAAGTCACAAACCGGATAGATATTTATATTGAATGGTGGAGCTGTCAGTTTGTGCAGTTCCAAGTAGAGCGTTGTGGCGGGATCTACGTGTGAAGCGGAGTACATAGCTGCTTTGGAAGCACCGAATGAAGGAGTCCAGATGAAGGAGTTCATATCCAATCTAGGTGTAATACCTAGTGCATCAGGTCCAATGAAAATCTTTTGTGACAATACAGGAGCAATTGCCTTGGCGAAGGAATCCAGATTTCACAAGAGAACCAAACACATGAAGTGATACTTCAATTCCACCCGCTATCAAGTCAAGGAGGGAGACATAGAGATTTGCAAGATACACACGGATCTGAATGTTGCAGACCTGTTGACTAAGCCTCTCTCACGAGCAAAACATGATCAGCACCAAGACTCCATGGATGTTTGAATCATTACTATGTAATCTAGATTATTGACTCTAGTGCAAGTGGGATACTGAAGGAAATATGCCTAGAGGCAATAAGAAAGTTGTTATTTATATTTCCTTATATCATGATAAATGTTTATTATTCATGCTAGAATTGTATTAACCAGAAACTTAGTACATATGTGAATACATAGACAAACAGAGTGTCCCTAGTATGCCTCTACTTGACCAGCTTGTTAATCAAAGATGGTTAAGTTTCCTGACCATAGACATGTGTTGTCATTTGATAAACGGGATCACATCATTAAAGAATGATGTGATGAACAAGACCCATCCATTAGCTTAGCATAATGATCGTTTAGTTTTATTGCTATTGATTTCTTCATGACTTATACATGTTCTTATGACTATGAGATTATGCAACTCCTGAATATCGGAGGAACACCTTGTGCGCTATCAAATGTCACAACGTAAGTGGGTGATTATAAAGATGCTCTACAGGTGTCTCCAATGGTGTTTTTTGAGTTGGCATAGATCGAGATTAGGATTTGTCACTCAGTGCATCGGAGAGGTATCTCTAGGCCCTCTCGGTAATGCACATCACTATAAGCCTTGCAAGCAATGTGACTAATGAGTTAGTTATGGGATGGTGCATTACGGAACGAGTAAAGAGACTTGCCGGTAACGAGATTGAACTAGGTATGATGATACCGACGATCGAATCTTGGTCAAGTAACATACCGATGACAAAGGGAATAACATATGTTGTTATGCAGTTTGACCGATAAAGATCTTCGTAGCATATGTAGGAACCAATATGAGCATCCAGGTTCCGCTATTGGTTATTGACTGGAGAGATGTTGATGTCTACTACACAACCTTCTTCTTGTAGACGTTGTTGGGCCTCCAAGTGCAGAGGTTTGTAGGACAGTAGCAAATTTCCCTCAAGTGGATGACCTAAGGTTTATCAATCCGTGGGAGGCGTAGGATGAAGATGGTCTCTCTCAAACAACCCTGCAACCAAATAACAAAGAGTCTCTTGTGTCCCCAACACAACCAATACAATGGTAAATTGTATAGGTGCACTAGTTCGGCGAAGAGATGGTGATACAAGTGCAATATGGGTGGTAGATATAGGTTTTTGTAAACTGAAAATATAAAAACAGCAAGGTAGCGAACGGTAAAAGTGAGCACAAACGATATTGCAATGATAGGAAACAAGGCCTAGGGTTCATACTTTCACTAGTGCAAGTTCTCTCAACAATAATAACATAGTTGGATCATATAACTATCCCTCAACATGCAACAAAGAGTCACTCCAAAGTCACTAATAGCGGAGAACAAACGAAGAGATTATGGTAGGGTACGAAACCACCTCAAAGTTATTCTTTCCAATCAATCCATTGGGCTATTCCTATAAGTGTCACAAACAGCCCTAGAGTTCGTACTAGAATAACACCTTAAGACACAAATCAACCAAAACCCTAATGTCACCTAGATACTCCAATGTCACCTCAAGTATATGTGGGTATGATTATACGATATGCATCACACAATCTCAGATTCATCTATTCAAACCAACACAAAGTACTTCAAAGAGTGCCCAAAGTTTCTACCGGAGAATCACGACGAAAATGTGTGCCAACCCCTATGCATAGGTTCATGGGAGGAACCCACAAGTTGATCACCAAAACATACACCAAGTGAATCAATAGAATAACCCATTGTCACCACAGTTATCCCACGCTAGACATACATCAAGTGTTCTCAAATCTTTAAAGACTCAATGCGATAAGATTACTTCAAAGGGAAAACTCAATCCATTACAAGAGAGAAGTGGGGGAGAAGCAACATAAGATCCAACTATAATAGCAAAGCTCGCGATACATCAAGATCGTGCCAAATCAAGAACACGAGAGAGAGAGAGAGAGAGAGAGAGAGAGAGAGAGAGAGAGAGAGAGAGAGATCAAACAAATAGCTAATGGTACATACCCTCAGCCCCGAGGGTGAACTACTCCCTGCTCGTCATGGAGAGCGCCGGGATGATGAAGATGTCCATCGGTGAGGGTCCCCCCCTCAGCCAGGGTGCCGGAACAGGGTCCCGAGAGGTTTTTGGTGGCTACGGAGGCTTGCGGCGGCGGAACTCCCGATCTAATCTCCATTCTGGAAGTTTTAGGGTATGTAGGTATATATGGGTGCAGGAAGTAAGTCGGTGGAGCTTCGGGGGCCCCACGAGGCAGGGGGCGTGCCCCCACCCTCGTGAGCACCTCCCTTGGCTCCTGACGTGGGGTCCAAGTCTATCCGGTAGATTTCCTTCCAAAAATAACTTCTCCAGTTGATTTCGTTCCGTTTCGACTCCGTCTGATATTCCTTTTCTTCGAAACACTGAGATAGGCATAAAACAACAATCTGGGTCGGGCCTCCGGTTAATAGGTTAGTCCCAAAAATAATATAAAACTGGATAACTATTGCCTAAAACAGTAGATAATATAGCATGGAGCAATAAAAAATTATAGATACGTTGGAGACGTATCAGATGTCTCGGTCATGTCTACATAGTTCTCAAACCCGTAGGGTCCACACGCTTAACGTTTGATGACGGTTTTGTATTATATGACTTATGTGTTTTGATAACCGAATGTTGTTCGGAGTCCTGGATGCGATCGCGGACATGACGAGGAGTCTTGAAATGGTCTAGACATAAAGAATGATATATTGGACGATGTTATTCGGACACCGGATGAGTTCCAAGAGGTACTGGGTAACTATTGGAGTGCCGCATGGGTTATCGGAAATCCCTGGGGGAACTAATGGGCCTTCATGGGCCTTAGTGTAGAGAGAGGAGGTCCACACGGGGCTGGCCGCCCCTCCTTGGTAGTATGAATTGGACTAGGGTAAGGGGGCGGCGCCCCCCTTTCCCTCTCCCTCTCCCTCTCCCTTCCTTCTCCCCACTTCCACCAAGTGGAATCCTACTAGGACTTGGAGTCCTAGTAGGACTCCTCTCTCTTGGCGCGCTCTATAGGGGCCGGCCGGCATCCCCCTCTCCTCCTTTATATATGGAGGCGGGGGGGGCACCCTAGAACACACAAGATCAATTGTCTTAGCCGTGTGTGGTGCCCCCCTCCATAGATTACACCTCATACCATATTGTCGTAGTGCTTAGGCAAAGCCCAACGCGGATCACAACATCAACACTCTCATCACGCCGTCATGCTGACGGAGCTCATCTACATCCCCGAACCTATGCTGGATCAAGAGCTCGAGGGATGTCATCGCGCTGAACGTGTGCAGAACTCGTTGGTGCCGTGCGTTTGGTACTTGATCGGTTGGATTGTGATTGGATCGCGAAGAGTACGACTACATCAATCGCGTTAACATAACACTTCCGCTTTCGGTCTATGAGGGTACGTGGACACACTCTCCCCTCTCATTGCTATGCATCTCCTAGATAGATCTTGCATGATCGTTGGAAAAAAATTAAATACTGCATTCCCCAACAATTGTTATCATGGCTTATGTGATGTGGGTGCTAGTGTAAGTGCAATTCCTTATACCTTATATAAAGAAATTATGAATGATATTGCACCTGCTAAGATAGAAGATATTGATGTTACTATTAAGCTTGCTAATAGATATACTATATCACCAATTGGGATTGACAGAGATATTGAAGTCCTATGTGGGAAGATAAAATATCCTACTGATTTTCTTGTTCTTGCTTCTCCACAAGATAATTTTTGTCCCATTATATTTGGTAGACCCTTCTTGAATACTATTAATGCTAAGATAGAATGCGAGTAAGATATTGTTACTGTTGGTTTAGGGGATATGTCTCATGATTTTAATTTCTCTGAATTTCGTAGACAACCCCATGATAAAGAATTGCCTAGTAAGGATGAAATCATTGGTCTTGCTTCTATTGGCATGCCTCCTACTGATTCTTTAGAACAATATTTGCTAGACCATGAAAATCATATGTCTATGAGTGGAAGAAGGGAAATAGATGAAGTATTCTTTAATCAAGGGCCTATCTTGAAACACAATTTGCCTGTTGAAATCCTCAGAGATGCTCCTCCACCCAAGGGTGATCCCGTGTTTGAGCTTAAACAATTACGTGATACTCTGAAATATGCTTATCTTGATTAAAAGAAGATATATCCTGTTATTATTAGTTCTAACCTTTCAGAGTATGAAGAAAAGAAATTATTGAAAACTCTAAAGAAGCACCGTGCCGCTATTGGATATACTCTTGATGATCTTAAGGGCATTAGTCCCACTCTATGTCAGCATAAAATTAAATTGGAGAAAGATGCTAAACCAGTTGTTGATCACCAAAGACGGTTAAATCCTAAGATGAAAGGAGTGGTAAGAAGTTGTTGGGAACGTAGCATGCAATTTCAAAAATTTCCTAGGCTCATGCAAGATCTATCTACAAGATGCATAGCGACGAGAGGGGGAGAGTGTGTCCACGTACCCTCATAGACCGAAAGCGGAAGTGTTAAGTTAACGCGGTTGATATAGTTGAACGTCTTCGCGTTCCAACCGATCAAGTATCGAACGTACGGCACCTCCGGGCTCAGCGCACGTTCAGCTTGATGACGTCGCTCGAACTCTTGATCCAGCAGAGGGTCAAGGGAGAGTTTCGTCCGCACGATGGCGTGGTGGTGGTGATGGTAATGTGATCCGTGCAGGGCTTCGCCTAACCACTACGTGAATATGACCGGAGGAGTAAACCGTGGAGAGAGATGCCGCACATGGCTTGGAACAATTGGTATGTTGCCAAGGGGTGCCCTGCCCACATATATAAAGGAGGGAGAGGAGGAGGCCAGGCACCAGGGGGCGCGCCAAGAGGGGGGAGTCCTACTAGGACTCCAGTCCTAGTAGGATTCACCCCCCTTTTTCTCCTTCTCATGGAGGGGGAAAGAGGGAAGAAGAGGGAGAGGGGGAAAGGAAAGGGGGGCCGCGCCCCCTTCCCCTTGTACAATTCGGATAGCCCATGGGTGGGCGACACACCTTGTGGGCTCCCCTCTCTCTCCCCTATGGCCCATGTTGGCCCATTACTTCCCCTGGGGGTTTCGGTAACCCCTCGATACTCCGATAAATATCTGAAACATCCCAAAACCATTACGGTGTCCAAATACTATCTTCCAATATATCAATCTTTACCTCTCAACCATTTCGAGACTCCTCATCATGTCCATGATCTCATCCGGGACTCTAAACAATCTTCGGTCACCAAAACACATAACTCATAATACAAATCGTCATCGAACGTTAAGCGTCCAGACCCTACGGGTTCGAGAACTATGTAGACATGACCGAGACACATCTCCGATTAATAACCAACAGCGGAACCTGGATGCTCATATTGGTTCCTACATATTCTATGAAGACCTTTATTGGTCAAACCGCAATAACAACATACGTTATTCCCTTTGTCATCGGTATGTCACTTGCCCGAGATTCGATCGTCGGTATCCTTATACCTAGTTCAACCTCGTTACCCGCAAGTCTCTTTACTCATTCCCTAATGTATCATCCCGCAACTAACTCATTAGTCACATTGCTTGCAAGGCTTATAGTGATGCGCATTACCGAGAGGGCCCAGAGATACCTCTCTGATACTCGGAGTGACAAATCCTAATCTCGATCTATGCCAACCCAACAAACACCTTCGGAGACACCTGTAGAGCATCTTTATAATCACCTAGTTATGTTATGATGTTTGATAGCACACAAGGTGTTCCTCCGGTATTCGGGAGTTGCATAATCTCATAGTCAGAGGAATATGTATAAGTCATGAAGAAAGCAATAGCAATAAAACGTAACGATTGTTATGCTATGCTAACGAATGGGTATTGTCCATCACATCATTCTCCTAATGATGTGATCCCATTCATCAAATGAAAACACATGTCTATGGTCAGGAAACTTAACCATCTTTGATTAACGAGCTAGTCAAGTAGAGGCATACCAGGGACACTATGTTTTGTCTATGTATTCACACATGTATCAAGTTTCCGGGTAATACAATTCTAGCATGAATAATAAACATTAATCGTGATATAAGGAAATATAGATAACAACTTTATTATTGCCTATAGGGCATATTTCCTTAAGTCTCCCACTTGCACTAGAGTCAATAATCTAGATTACATTGTAATGATTCTAACACCCATGGAGTCTTGGTGTTGATCATGTTTTGCTCGTGGAAGAAGCTTAGTCAATGGGTCTGTAACATTCAGATCCATATGTATTTTGCAAATCTATGTCTCCCTCCTTGACTTGATCATGGATGGAATTGAAGCGTCTCTTGATGTGTTTGGTTCTCTTGTGAAATCTGGATTCCTTCGCTAAGGCAATTGCTCCAGTATAGTCACAAAAGATTTTCATTGGACCCGATGCACTAGGTATTACACATAGATCGGATATGAAATCCTTCATCCAGACTCCTTCATTTGCTACTTCCGAAGCAGCTGTGTACTCCGCTTCACACGTATATCCCGCCATGATGCCCTCCTTGGAACTGCACCAACTGACAGCTCCAGCATTCAATATAAATATCTATCCGGTTTGTGACTTAGACTCATTCAGATCAGTATCAAAGCTTGCATCAATGTAACCATTTACAACAAGATCTTTGTCACCTCCATAAATGAGAAACATATCCTTAGTCCTTTTCAGGTATTTTAGGATGTTCTTGACCGCTGTCCAGTGATCCACTGCTGGATTACTTTGGTACCTCCTTGCTAAACTTATAGAAAGGCACACATCAGGTCTGGTACACATCATTGGATACATGATAGAAACCTATGGCTAAGGCATAGGGAATGACTTTCACTTTCTCTCTATCTTCTGCAGTGGTCGGGCATTGAGTCTGACACAACTTCACACCTTGTAACACAGGCAAGAGCCCTTTCTTTGACCGATCCATTTTGAACTTCTTCAAAACTTTATCAAGGTATGTGCTTTGTGAAAGTCCAATTAAGCATCTTGATCTATCTCTATAGATCTTGATGCCTAATATATAAGCAGCTTCACCAAGGTGTTTCATTGAAAATTTCTTGTTGAAGTATCCTTTTACGCTATCCAGAAATTATGCATTATTCCCAATCAACAATATGTCATCCACATATAATATTAGAAATGCTATAGAGCTCCCACTCACTTTCTTGTAAGTACAGGTTTCTCCAAAAGTCTGTATAAAACCATATGCTTTCATCACACTATCAAAGCGTATATTCCAACTCCGAGATGCTTGCACGAGTCCATAAATGGATTGCTGGAGCTTGCACACTTTGTAAGCAGCTTTAGGATCGACAAAACCTTCTGGTTGCATCATATACAACTCTTCTTTAAGAAATCCATTAAGGAATGCAGTTTTGACATCCATTTGCCAAATTTCATAATCATAAAATGCGGCAATTGCTAACATGATTCGGACAGACTTAAGCATTGCTACGGGTGAGAATGTCTCATCGTAGTCAACTCCTTGAACTTGTCGAAAACCTTTCGCAGCAAGTCAAGCTTTGTAGACAGAAACATTACCGTCAGTGTCAGTCTTCTTCTTGAATATCCATTTATTCTCTATGGCTTGCCGATCATCGGGCAAGTCAACCAAAGTCCACACTTTGTTCTCATACATGGATCCCATCTCAGATTTCATGGCCGCAAGACATTTCGCGGAATCTGGGCTCATCATTGCTTCCTCATAGTTCGTAGGTTCGTCATGGTCTTGTTACATGTCTTCCAGAACAGGAGTACCGTACCACTCTGGTGTGGAACATACTCTGGTTGACCTACGAGGTTCGCTAGTAACTTGATCTGAAGTTTCATGATCATCATCATTAACTTCCTCACTAATTGGTGTAGGCATCACTAGAACTGATTTCTGTTATGAACTACTTTCCAATTCGTGAGAAGGTACAAATACCTCATCAAGTTCTACTTTCCTCCCACTTACTTCTTTCGAGAGAAACTCCTTCTCTATAAAGGATCCATTCTTAGCAACAAATATCTTGCCTTCGGATCTATGATAGAAGGTGTACCCAACAGTTTCCTTTGGGTATCCTATGAAGGCGCATTTCTCTGATTTGGGTTCGAGCTTATCAGGCTAAAGCTTTTTCACATAAGCATCGCAACCCCAAACTTTAAGAAACGACGACTTGGGTTTCTTGCCAAACCATAGTTCATATGGTGTCGTCTCAATGGATTTAGATGGTGCCCTATTTAGCGTGAATGCAGTCGTCTCTAAAGCATAACCCCAAAATGATAGTGGTAAATAGGTAAGAGACATCATATATCGATCATATCTAATAAATTATGATTACGACGTTCGGACACACCATTATGCTGTGGTGGGTGGCGTGAGTTGTGTAACTATTCCACATGGAAAACGTTTATTTTCATCCGACTTATTTCTCTCTTTCGTAAACTTCCTCGAGAGCCGTCGGATCGCCCATGATCGTGCGGCTGCTTCTGTCTCGGTCGGGTCAAGCGCAGCCCGACCAGGTGCGTTGGATGGCTTTTCGACTCGATTGCATCATCGGACCCAGGTGAAGCTCTTGGTCTGTTTCCTCCTCGTCCTTCTTCCCCTTCCATTCCGTCCCCCTCTCTAGCAATGTGGGATGCGACGGTCGACGCGGATGCTAGGCAAAGAAACGGCGGCGTCGGCGGGTGGGGTGGGAGTGAAGACACGCGCATCGTCGTTGGACTCCATGGACGACGACGACCCGGAGTTCAGGTTTGCCTTCGAGATCTCAACATCTCATTAGACATCCCTAGATGCAATGCAGCGGTTGATCTATCATAGAAATTGCCGTGGTAGCAGTGGGGCTCGCCGAAGCTGCTAGCCAGGAGGGGGGAGAGCGGGTTGGGGTGGGGTTGGCCTCGTTGGAGGTTCTAGTAATGAGGGGGGAGAGTGGGTTGGGGGTAGGGTTGGCCTCGTCGGAGGTGCTAGGAAGGAGGCAGGAGGGGGAGGGAGTGGGTTGGGGTGGGGTTGGCCTCGTCGGAGGAGCTAGGCAGGAGGCAGGAGGGGGAGAGCGGGTTGGGGGTGGGGTTGGCCTCGTCGGATTCACACTAGAAGTAGGCACCCCCTCATTTTTACTCTATTTTTTGTTAGTTGCATTGAAAGATGTGTGTCTGTGCTGTTAAGAAAATGAGAGTAGCACATAAACTTGCCTGCACCAAGCCCTTTGATTTGGAGCTCTATGAATTGGTCCCATCAACCTGGAGTGAACAAACTTGAAGATCATAGAATATGATCCTACTGCAGATAAGTTCGGACACATGTGATGTCCGCTTGCATATAGCACAATGGTCAACAAAAGGTTATCCTTGACAGTTGCGACATAAACATGGTGATATCCTTGCCTTCAGTTTTAACCAAAGAGCTTCTGAATCCTCGAGCATAGACATGTTCGTCATAAACTCTTTTCTCATTGGCCTTTGATGGAATGGCAGCTTATGAGTGTTTGCCAAGTGTGGTTGAAGTCAAACAACTATAATTCTCAGATACAAGCCTTTTTATTTTATTTTATCTTTTCCGATGCACCTTTCTTGAGGAAATCCTAATGTGGAAGTTATAAACCTAAAACTGGAATGTTATTTTTGCTATTTCAAATTAGGCTTCTCAATTGTATTGCAACACAACATTTTTTTTCATTATTCAGATGTAGTACAATGAATTTGTTTTTTGTTTTTTAAGGAATGAAGCCCACATGTGTTCAGATTCAGCTTTGTTGTTAGAAGTTGTCTCTATTTTTAGTGGTATTGTTTTGCTGAATACTACTGTCCATCCCACCTGCTGTTCTTTCTTCTTCATAATATCAATTTTTTTTTGAGTTGTTTTTATATGATGTTTCCTTCTTTTTTGCAGAATGGACGACAACGAATGTACTGCAGATGTGTCATCAACATGTTTCTCAGCCACCCGCCTATGCCAGGTTGCATATAGTCAGTCCAAAACTAAGAAGGAAGTTATTAGCAAAGGCAGCTTTGGATCCCTCTTAAACATAAGCTCTTTCTCTGCGCTGGCTGGTATTCTTGATTGGATAGTCATGAAAATGGACACAAAAATGTCACTGTTTAGGTATGCATGAGAACCAGATGCTTCTCCACTTTTTACTTTTGTTGATTGTTTATTTTTGTGTTTTTTACATCAGTTTGCTGCATCTATTTTTTGCAGTCACAAGAAGAAGTCTATATTGTTCACGAAAGACATGGTGCGATTTTTTTAATGTCCCTTCTGGGTCAAGGCCAGTGGAGCTGTTGAGGAGGAATGAGCCTCATGCGCTCCGTGAACCCTATCGAGTAGGGTCAAGGGCTCCAATGAAGCATGATATTCAAGTGCTGAAGGGGACATGCGATCGTGATGTAGTTTCCATCAACAGGACTTGGGTGCTTTTGTGCATTGCTCTCGTGCTATCTCCTGGGACTGGCAACATGGTCCCCCTAGAGTATGTTGCGAGCTTGGTTGACATGGACAAGATCAAAGAGTTTGCGTGGGATGAGCATTTCCTGGCTACTGCTTTGAAGGAGATGAAGAAGTACCAAAAGAAGAGGGAGGCAGGGAAAAGCGGATTCTGGATCGGCGGTTGTCTGCCCATGTTCGCGGTATGCCAAATGATCTTGTTGCTTTTGTCTATTTTATTTCCTTTATTATTCACTCCAGTATCATTTTTTCCAGAAGCTTTGCTCACAATGGCATGTTGATTGTTTTTAGATAATTTACATGGATTTTGTCGATGTGCCCTGTCGGTTGGTCTCTGAGCATAGATTCAACTACTCTCTCCCAAGGGCATGTTTCGTTTGCAACAACGACTTCAAGTTGCTAGAAGAAATTGATGAAAACAAGCTCAGCCTTGATAAAACTGAATTTGGAAAACGGAATGTAATTACTCTTTTTCTCCTTTAAATTATCATAACTCTTTTTGTTTTAATTTTTGTTTTACTGCCTTATTTTTTATCTGATGATCAACCTTTTTTTGATATTCTGCAGCTTTGTTGTTTGCCAGAGACACCATACGTATCAATTGAGAGTTGCAACGAAGATGATTGCAAGAACAACAATGTGGATGGAGTTAGTGGATGTGGAAACATTCCTGAGATACCAACCAATCCAGTCACAGATGGGAGAGAGATCGGCAACGATGTGTGCGGCTCTCTAGGCGAGTGGCTGCAGCCGCTTCCTTCTAGTCAAGACTTGGAGGTAAGCATGTTGTTTTCTTTGTTTATTTTGTCCTCAGTTTCTTTCAGTAAATAAATAGTGCATGCATCGATGATGTAAAACTCAACTTCTTTCTCTGTTTCATTTTCATTTTCTGTTTGAAGCAGATCCCACCTCACATGCTCCCATTATATGAGAAACACAAGAAGTTGCATGCAGCAGAAGTGAAGAATGTTCTGACATCATTCGGCCAGGTAATCCAGTCAATTTTCTGCAAGCATGTAGCATGTATTTTGGTTGAAGCAAACTCCATTGCTGCAACTTCCAAGGTACACATGTCTGAAGGTGT
This sequence comes from Aegilops umbellulata, assembly GCA_032464435.1. Lineage (NCBI taxonomy): Eukaryota > Viridiplantae > Streptophyta > Magnoliopsida > Poales > Poaceae > Aegilops > Aegilops umbellulata. The sequence goes on from CP136057.1 coordinate 499,390,006, forward strand.
TACTTTTGATGTTCCAGCAAGCAATGCAGCAGGAGCATGTGACACCAGGGCTCCACCCCAAACTAGCCCTACAGTTCACATGGGTGCTAGATCACAAGCAGCCGAGGTTGAGATGGAAGCTGCAGGTTGTCCCGACACCAACTAGAATGGACATGATCATAACATTGTTTTGGCGGGAGATCCGAAAGTCCCAGGTGTTACTAATGAGGCTCAGCGGGTGATTTTATCACAGGGTACAGTGGCTGCATTGGATTCACTTGCATTAGAATTTGATGATGGTCCTTCATGTAGTCCATTCAAAGAGGGAACCGAAGACTTCGAGTGGTCTAACATTGATGCTGAGACTGCAAGGAAGGTTATGGAAAATAAAAAGGAAATTAATGGTGTCACCTCTCCTGATGTTCAACAACCGCTTTCAGCAGGTCCCACCTTCGACAACAGACAGTGCTTGCAAGGCAGAGTAGCAGCTCAAAGCTTCTAGTGCAATATGAAGCACCAGTTCCATATTTCAACTTTGATCCGAAGCTTCAAAAGTCAGGTGAAACCCAGCCACCTATATATGATGCATCTCCAATTGCATTCACAGCTCCAGTTGTATCTTCAGGTTTTTGTCTGCTCTCCTTGAGTCATTTAAAAACTACAATGTGCCATGTAGTTAGTTCATCATTTTTATGTGTTTGCTCTTTCCTTTCTTTTGTCTTGTGCCATTGCAACAAGATCGATCGGAAGCTGAGCTGCATGAGCCAGGGGAGAAGATTGTTGAGGCTAGCAGTGGAGGCAGTGCTCATGTGAAGAAGGCAGTTAAGAAAAGAACGGCTCAGCCTCCTGATGGTGTTCCTAAGATGAAGAGGATCAAGATTGACCGAAAAGATGATGCTCTGTACCAACAGTATGTGATGAGTAGGTACAAAATACCAAGAGCAAAGAAAGATCTAGTAATGTGAGTCCTTTTTCTGTTTGTTCCCCTTATCCAAATATATGGCGAGTCAGTGGCTTTTTATAGTACTAATCTCCTGTTCCTTTTCTTTTCTGTCAACATGTGTCCCTTTGTCCCATGTTGAAATGTTTTGCAGCCCTGATTTCATTGGAATAGAGGGTTTCCACACATCACTTTAGAACTTCCATGCTTCATTAAAGCCATGAGCTGATCTTTACAGCGAGGTAATGACACTGTATCTGAAAACTTTCAACTTGGAGCAGTTGTATGACAAGAAGAAGCCGAAGAAGTTTGCATTCTTGGTGTTTATGGGGGTTAGTCTTTCCTCCATCTAGTGGTTCTTTTTTCTCACTTTGTTGCAACATACATAAACTCATCTGGTTGTGCTATCTTGTTGCATTTTAACTCTTTTTTCCAGAGTCAATTGGCTATGGATCCTGACTTGTTTGAGCACAAGAATTGTGAAAGAGAGTTCACAAGGGCATGTGAAAATAACCATATTTCAAAAAGCGATCTAGTAAGTTTTTTCTCTTGACCACTATGACATTTTTTCACCTTATTTTTCTGAAGCATGTTATGTAATATCTAGTTTCTTTTATGTTGCATCCAGCTCTTCATTAGTGTCATTCAGAATAAGCATAGGGTGGTGGTGGTGGTTGTGAACTTGTTGCGCAAGCAATTCAATGTTTTTGACTTGGTCAAGAACGCCACGAATGTTAATTTGCTCCATAAGGCAACCAACAATGTGGTAATGATGTTTGCTTGCTTTATCATTTTGTTTCTTTCATCATTTTTCAAACCTGTATGATTCAAAGAAAGCAACCCCTCCTTTTCCAGTATTTGAATCTGTTTTTTATTGTGTTGCATCAAATCAGATTGCCAACATAAATAAAGTTGCAAGCAAAGAATCTTCATTTCATTTTGACCTTGACTGCTTTGAGAAGGTCACCCCAGATCACCCGAAGCAATTAATGCAGTAAGCTTTTTTATTTCCAGTAATTTTTGTGCAAATTACAGAGATTTGAATTTTTGGGTGGTTAGCGTTTATTGATTTTGTTGTATCTTTCTATGTATTTTTTAGTTATAATTGTGGCTTCTATGCAATTCTTTTCTTGGAAAACTTTGATGGTGTTGTCATGAAGCATTTTGATGAGGTGCCAATTTTTTTCCTTTTCTACAAATTGGAGCATACTGTTGTTCTACTTAGGAGCTTGCCATTTTCTTTCTATCCTTTTTAATTCCCTACTTTTTTTCATTTCCATTGTCACAGAGTTGCATCCCAAACCTCCAGAAATGTATTGCAGCAGATCTTATCAAGCATCCCAGCAATGCGTTGGACCCTGCAGACCAGTTGAAGAAGTTGCTGGAACTTTGATTGAAGATTGAAGAGCATATTTCATCATCAACATCAAGTGGGTGGATGGAGTTCGTTCTTCCGGGGAGCTTTTGTGTCTGTCCTCAACTATTTTGTGGGTTGTAGTTCACAACTTTTGCTATAAACAAGAATGTAGACTCAGTGTAATGGATGCAAACCCTCTTGTTGGATTGGTACTTCTGTTTAGACACGCCCATTGGCATGGGTTCGACGTGTTTTTCATGTCTTGTATGGATGTTGATAAAATAAATTTTAATTGAAATTTTATTTTGTACCCACACTTGCTTCTTCTAGTATCCCTTTCTCTCTTTTTTGTAGAAGACGAATGCAACATCCACTCATGTGATGAATATACAATCACTTTTTGGTATTATTTTTATATGAGTTTATTGAAAACAAATGTCACAGGTTCTAACTTCTAATTAGGTTTTATATACAGGTTCACATTTTTTTCCCTTTCCTTCTTTTTGAAATGCTTCCACGAAGCAGTCGAACCCATATAGCGAAATTTTTTAGTTTCCAACTCATCGCTTCTTCATGCAAGGAGCATTTTTTTCTAATCAAAAAATGCAAGTTTTTTTGCATAAATATGTTCACTCAGTAACTTCTGTTCTCCCATTGAAGCATCAGGATAGCTTTCCAACCATGACTCTGCTCTTAATTTCAGTTTGTCTCAGTGGACCATCAGTATAAGGAAGCACAAATATATAGACAAATTTAATAAGACCTCATCATTTTTGTCCAACACCGATATGTAGACACAAACAAAAAAATTCTGTGAAATTAAACGCATTATAAGCACTGCAAATATAGGTATCCTCAGTTGCCGAACACACAATTTAAGCACAAATGTTGTTCAAATAAGAGACTTCTTTTTACATGTTTGAAGCAGGCTTTTTCTCATGTGGACAAAAACTACCATAAAAAATCAGTTCATTTGAGATTGTATACATTCTGGAGGGACAGCAAACACTCTAGGAAAGCATTTTCAGTCATTTTATTCTCTTAATTTGTTCTTCAGAGCCTAAGCTATGTTGCTCTACTGACACCAGCCTCCATTGACATCGCAACCCTTAGGTAGGGACAATGCTTCACTGCATGATCAGGTTCGTTACAGTAGTTGCATTTCTGGACGACCATCGCAGCCTTCAACAACTCACATGTTACAACACTGTGATCATCTTCTTTGCAATACGAGCAGATATCTGTTTTCTTATTTGGTCCAGGTTTCCTTTTGGGCTTGGTTTCTTTCTTCTTCTCATCTATTTTTGCCTTCTTCTTTTGAGCATCTTCTCGTTGCTCAAGTAAAGTCTTTCTTCTCTTAGACTTCTCCGCCGGTCGCCCTTTCTTCGGCACACGTGCTGGGTTTTGAATCATGGGTACCTCCCCGGTATCGTGTGCTACATGTATGGTAGCCGCTTGTTGCTGCTGCATGGGGCAATCTGGTTGGTTCTTTCTTGGATGTTTTGGCTGTTCTTGCTTTGGTTCAAGTGATGTTTGTTGCTGCTGTATTTGGGGATGTTTTTGCTGATGAGTTGGCCCCCTTTGATGCATTGTTGTTTGCTGCCTTCCCCCCTATGTTGTGCTCTAATGTTGATCTGGCTGCTACTATTGCGCTTCCTGCTGCTCTGGTAGTTCCCCTCTCCTTGCTGCAAGTATAATGGGCTCAAGCGCATGTGCTGCATCATTTAGTATCTTGCAGGCAACATCATTGCTACAAGCTTGGGAGGCCAACCATGTGAATTTTTTGCACAACGAGTTGTACTTGCGTGTATTGTTTGAAGGGAGCGCGAAATCGAGAAGATGGCCGCTACCACCTGTTGGTGTTGTTGCTCGTTCTGACCGCCTTTCTAGCAAGTAGCGCTGCGGTATAGCTTGGACATTGAGGTGGACCATTACTCTAACGATGTGTGCACATATGATTCTATTTATCTCAAAACAATTGCAGATGCACTCAAATGTTTCTTCTGCTAGGACAACATTCATTGTAAATATCTTGGGGTCTTCATAGTAATTTGAAAAGAGCTCAAATCTCATGCTTCCAATGTCAGGAGAAGGAACCTGGTTCATCACAAACCCTGTGGAGGCAGTCACTTCTGCTTGAAACTTGTCAAAGACGTTGCGGGTGTAGAAACAAACCGCCTGACACTCAATTCTGTGCCGTGAGTAAAGCGGGGATGTGGTTGCTGCGCCAATGAAAGCTTGATTGTCCTCACGGTCTAGCATAGTCTCTTGTAGCACCTCATACTGCTGCACAAACCTCCACACCGAGTCCCGAGGATTAACAAATGTCTTGAAGTAGGAGTTTAGTCCCTCTGACCTCCCCGTAGTGCTTGTAAAGGGGAAAAACACTTCCGGAAGAATGCTGGAGCCCAGGTTTCACGAGTCTTCCACATGTTGCGTAGATGCCTATTGTCAACCAAGTTGAAGCAATGTATCATGTGCTGCCAGTTCTCTTCAAATTCATCAACCATGTCAGAATCATTGATGCAAGTGTAGAAAGCTTGCTCAAAAACCTCATCCCTACTCATTATCCTACCCAACTTCTCACGCGCTTTTCATTGGACGTGCCATTTGCAGCATCTATACACCGTGTTGGGCAGCACTTGAGATATGGCAGTTTCCATGGCCATGTCCTTGTCCGTCATAATGTTCAATGGGTGTTTATTGTTCATTGCAAGCAAAAAATGCTGGAACACCCACTTGAAAGTTTCAATCTGTTCGTTTGGCAGCAATACACAACCCAGCAACACCGTTTGCAAGTGGTTGTTCACTCCAACAATCGGAGCGAACGACATGTTGCATCGATTTGTGCAAAATGTTGTATCAAAGAAGATACAATCTTTGTACTTGGAGTACAATGCCCTTATCATCCTATCCACCCAAAAGAGTCCTGTGACAGAGTTGGTCTCCTTGTCAACTATTTTTGCATTGTAGAATTGAGGGTTCTCAGCTTGCTGCCTCTCAAAGTACTAAATTGTCAAATCCATGTCTCAGAGGTTTAGGTTTTGTCGCGGCTTGGACCGAAAGTTTGAAATATCCCTCTTGACATATGGTAGTATCCTGCGGTCTCCACCACGCACCCTTCCAAGCATTCCCATGCACGACGAAGTTGAGAAGTTTACATCATGCATAGTCATTATGAGATCCTTACCTTCTTCCAGGATTTTGCGGTGTGAGCGGTAGTAGCGTACAAGCTCCGGCTGTGGCATTAGAGGGTGTGTATGCTCTGCAACAAAATGCGATACAACCCATTTATTGCCTTTGATCCCAACAATCAGGTGAGCTTTGCAATCATATCGCAGTAGCCGATTCTTTTGACGCTTGTTGCCAACATCCATTTCAAACCAATTCTGTTTGCTAGACGATGCTCCTCCCATTGAGATCCCTTCAGAAGCAGTGCTACTATCCCCTTTACTTTCCGGCTTCCCTGCATGCACACACTGGAAAACCTTTTTGATAAGTGTCGGAGGACCTCTCTTTTGGCTTTTTTAGAAGCACAAATGTGTGTGCCAAAGCCCATCTTGAATGCATATTCATTGTAAAATTCCTTGGAATCAATAGAGTGAAATTACATACCAACATAGGGCATAAGCAGTTGAGATGAAATATCATCATCCTTTTGATCATCATCATACATTGCAGTGGTTGAGTTGTGCCCGACATTTGATTCCATTCCTCCATTTGTTGCAACATGTGGTTGTGCATAGCTCTCCTCACATCCTGTCCCTTCACCAGCACCCTAAATGTCCAACAAAAGTCAATACACCAGGAATTTTAGTACTAGTACCATTTTTCTTCCATGTAACAGTATTGTAAATGCTCAATTATATCAGTTAGTAACTACCATCTCAACAGAAGAAGGAAGAAGAAAGAAGCAATCATGCACAATTTTTCAGTTCAACACTTCATAATGGAAACAATGGTTTCTAAAATTTTCAACAACAACATTCTCAATCTACTTCACCACTTTAAACATCAAGACAATGAAAACTAAACTTTTTCCGAACTTCTTCATTTTTTTGCAGAAGGAATTAAGTTAGTGAAACTAAACTTTCTGAACTTTTGGTATTTTTTTTGCAGCAGCCTACAGTTTTGTTTCTGATTTTTCTTTCAAATGCACCACTGGAAACACTCAAATTACTGAAGCTCCATTACTAATAGTCAAATGCACCAATGAAACTGAACTTTTCTAAAACTTCTTTCTGAATTTTTTTCATCAGTAGTATAATGAAGCTCCATTACTAACTGAAGCTCCATCAACTGTCAAATTACTAACTGAAGCTCCATTGCAACAAATAATACAAGCATGTGCGCTAGGGGTTTTCTAAGGAGCTTACCAAATTTGCACAGGAATTGACAGTGGATGGTGGTTTTTCTGGGAAGAACACTGGTGTATTTCGGTAGCTGTGTGCCGCAGGTACTTCGTAGCTTCTCGGAGTTGGATCCGTCCACCTAGATGCAGCGGATCCATGGGAGGTTGGAGCTGAGAGGGAGGCGAGCATATCCCTGTAGATATGTTGCGCCATCAGCGTCGTTCCAGGGGGTCGGGGAGACGCGCTACGATTCGGGGCGGCGGGCACTATCGGATGTCCTGCAGATGTTGAGTTTTGGCGGCGGAGCGGCGCTGAAGGGTGCGCCGCTGGGGGTGGGGGAGCGGCAGCCATCGCCGCCCGCGATCTACGGGGGCCAGGTGAGGTGCTGTCTGTTTTCGCCTTGTTGCATTGCAGCGCGAGCTTCCTTGCAACGGTTTGTCGGTGGCAACGCCCACTGCTGGCTGGGTTTCGATCCGGATCGGATGGCAGGCGACTTAAAACTGCCGCAAATAAGTCGGCCTGTTTGTAGCATCCGCCATTCCACATTGTTTCAAATGAATACCAAACTCATAACTCAAATATTCACCTCCACGATCAGATCGTAGAAACTTAATTTTCTTGTTACGATGATTTTCCACTTCATTCTCAAATTCTTTGAACTTTTCAAATGTTTTAGACTTATGTTTCGTTAAGTAGATATACCCATATCTGCTCAAATCATCTGTGAAGGTCAGAAAATAACGATACCCTCCGTGAGCCTCAACACTCATTGGACCACATACATTAGTATGTATTATTTCCTATAAGCCAGTACCTCGCTCCATTGTTTCGGAGAACGGAGTCTTAGTCATCTTGCCCATGAGGCATGGTTCGCAAGCATCAAGTGATTCATAATCAAGTGATTCCAAAAGCCCATCAACATGGAGTTTCTTCATGCGCTTTACACCAATATGACCTAAACGGCAGTGCCACAAATAAGTTGCACTATCATTATTAACTTTGCATCTTTTGGCTTCAATATTATGAATATGTGTATCACTACGATCGAGATTCAACAAAAATAGACCCCTCATCAAGGGTGCATGACCATAAAAGATATTACTCATATAAATAGAACAACCATTATTCTCTGATTTAAATGAATAACCATCTCGCATCAAACAAGATCCAGATATAATGTTCATGCTCAACGCTGGCACCAAATAACAATTATTCAGGTCTAAAACTAATCTCGAAGGTAGATGTAGAGGTAGCGTGTCGACGACGATCACATCGACCTTGGAACCATTTCCGACGCGCATCGTCACCTCGTCCTTAGCCAATCTTCGTTTAATCCGTAGCCCCTGTTTCGAGTTGCAAATATGAGCAACAAAACCAATGTAAAATACCCAGGCGCTACTACGAGCATTAGTAAGGTACGCATCAATAACATGTATATCAAATATACCTTTCACCATCCTTCTTACCCGCCAAGCACTTGGGGTATTTCTGCTTCCAGTGACCAGTCCTTTACAGTAGAAGCAATAAGTTTTAGGCTTAGGTCCAGACTTGGGCTTCTTCCCGGGAGTAGCAACTTGCTTGCTATTCTTCTTGAAGTTCCCCTTCTTCCCTTTGCCCTTTTTCTTGAAACTAGTTTTCTTGTTAACCATCAACACTTGATGCTCCTTCTTGATTTCTACCTCTGCAACCTTAAGCATTGCGAAGAGCTCTGGAATTGTCTTTTCCATCCCTTGCATATTATAGTTCATCACGAAACCTCTTGGTGGCAATGATTGAAGAACTCTGTCAATGACACTATCATCCGGAAGATTAACTCCCACCTGAGTCAAATGGTTATGGTACCCAGACATTCTGAGCATGTCTTCACTGACAGAACTATTCTCCTCCATTTTGCAGCTATAGAACTTGTTGGAGACATCATATTTCTCAACTCAAGCATTTGCTCGAAATATTAACTTCAACTCTTGGAACATCTCATATGCTACATGACATTCAAAACTTCTTTGAAGTCCCGATTCTAAGCCGTAAAGCTTGGCACACTGAACTATCGAGTAGTCATCAGACTTAGCTTGCCAGATGTTCATAACATCCGAATTTGCTCCTGCAGCAGGCCTTGCACCTAGCGGTGCTTTCAGGACATAATTCTTCTGTGCAACAATGAGGACAATCCTCAAGTTACGGACCCAGTCTGTGTAGTTGCCACCATCATCTTTCAACTTAGCTTTCTTTAGGAACGCATTAAAATTCAAGGAAACCGTAGCACGGGCCATTGATCTACATCAACATAGATATGCAAAAACTATCAGGACTAAGTTCATGATAAATTAACACTACAAAAAATACACTTCCATGATGATACGTGTTTGTCACAGTAGGTCACATTTTTTGTCATGCATGTACATCCATGACGATTTTATGACAAAATCAAGATAGTCATACCTGTGCTGTCGTAGAAGTGTTCCATGACATTATCAAAATTATCATCACGGAAGTGTCCACTTCCATGACGATAAATCGCGCGTCACAGAAGTGCTTTCGTCAAGGGTGACCGACACGTGGCATCCACCGTAACGCAACACCGTTAAGCTATCAGATCCGGTTTTTGGATCCGATAACCCGTTAACAGGCCGAACCAATGGGGATTTTCCACGTGTAAAATCATCATTGGCCGGAGTTAACACGTGTTGCCTCACCGTTGGGACGGATGTCATCCACTCATTGGACAGGAGGCGCCTATGATAGGTCGACACATGGCACGGCCCAATAGTGGCCCATTCCGGTGAAAAAGGCCGTCCCAGTAAAAATTAGCACGCCGACCCCTATAAGGCCTACTTGTGTCATGTCCATTTAAGCCCACGACCCATACAAGATGTGCCAATTCATCCCGTCAACGACCCATTAAAGATTTGACACCATTACAGCCCATCGTCAGTTCGAGCCCGTTAACAGCCCGCTATATATTTGGGCTCAATATCGGCCCGATGAGATTTCAGCCTGTTAACGACCCATTCAATGGATGGACCAATTTTCACGATGTACATCTTTCGGCCTTTTAGCGACCCATTTAAATGTTGGGCTAATTTCTGGCCCGGTGTGTCTTTCAGCCTGTTGACGACCCATAAATCAGTTGGGCCATTTGTAGTCGGACCTGAGTTTCGGCCTTTTAGCGACCAAGTTAAGTGTTGGGCCAAATTTCGGCCCGGTGTGTCTTTCAGCCTGTTGACGGCCCATATATCTGTTGGGCCATTTGTATTCGGACTTGAGTTTTGGCCTTTTAGCGACCCATTTAAGTGTTGGGCCAATTCCCGGCCCTGTGTGCCTTTCAGCCTGTTAACGGACCATAAATGAGTTGGGCCACTTGTAGTCCGACCTAAGTTTTGGCCTTTTAACGGCCCATGCCCTTCATGGTCCAATACCAGCCCGGTTTCTCTTTCGTCCTGCTAAAGGCCCACAACACAGTTGGGCCATTTACAATACGACCTGACTTTCGTCATCTTAGCGGCCCATGCTCTTCATGGTCCAGTACAAGCCCGCTGTCTCTTTCGGCCTGCTAAAGGCCCACAGTATAGTTCGGCCATATGTAGCCCGAACTTACTAAGGGTCTGTTAACGGCCCGTGAAATCAATTGGGCCCACCTGTTGCCCGCTTCGATGTCGGCCTGTTAACGACCCGGGAGTTAAGAGGGCCGACCATTAACTTTCGGCCTGGTAATGGCCCATTAACTTAATGGGCCCACTAAAGTTCGTACATGTCTTTAGGCCAATTTAGATAACTTGAGCCCATTACGACGAGCAATTATGCACAGGATCAGAACCGATCAAGCAAAGGTACGACATACAGGAACCGATCAAGCATATATTACAGGAAATTACATCCACTGGGCAATCAAAGTTTGATGCCAGTACAAATAAATGAACAGAACCTAACGATCTACAACGTCACAATCTGCAACCTCAGCATGGATGACGCCCATAAGCGTGTGGGCAAGTTCTTGCTGCTTTGCTACACTGTCTCTGAAAACATTGATAAATTGTTGTGTCCCACGACTCTGCACCTCTGATTCCTGCACCATTTCCATCATTCCTTCAGCCATTAATTGGTCCACAAACATACTTTTTTTCCGTTGCATTCGAGATAGAGGATACTGAACAGATTCAGATGACGATTTTGGCAGGCTTGTATTATTGATAGTGGACAGTGTATCGACCACTGCATCATAACATAAATTAGGAGGGGAACAAAACAGATTAATCATGAGTTATTACCATATTACCTGGCCTAGACTTATTGGAAAGAAACAATGGGGTTGCCTTGCTGTTTTTAGAGTTTCTCTTCTTATCTTCAGCAGCCTGCACCAAATTTAGACACTAGCATTGCTATCATTGGCAAAGTCAGATAATAGGAAAGCAACATTGGCACAACGAACGTTTGGGCAACTAGCCAACACCAAATTATCACAATATGGCTCAGCTATCATCAGCCAGGTAAGGTAATACGAAAGCAACACTGACACAATGAATGAATGGGCAACCAGAGCAGCACTACAATTCAGTAATGTGCATGATATGAGATAGTACACTCATGCAGCTTAGTATGCAAAACTACAAGGCAGTTTTCTTTACAAAAATCAACATTGGCGCCTTTAACATCTTGCTACAACTAATTTTAGATCAGATAAAGGTTGGATTCACGCCGATTAACAAAATACATGCTGATGTAAAAATATAGTGATATACAACAGGTACTTACATCAGCATTGGAGCATAGAGAATTCCTGCAAGATATTTTCCTCGAATACAATCCCAATGAAGGAAGTCTTCTATCATTTAACCTTATTTTCTAAAAGAGAGAAGGGTAAGAAACATGTAGAAAATATGATCAGAATGCTATAAAATTTCATGATGCGAGGATACGCACACGCTTCTTAGAATGGAGTTGACATTCTTTTGCTAGACTGGAGCGGACTAGTTCTCTGGCCACTAGAATCTGCTTATTATCAGTGGGAGTTGGGTTTCTCTGTGCTGGAGCATTATCTATTGAAAATGGAGTTGGTGGTTTATTATCTCCTGGCCTTTGGATCTTTTGCAAAGACCTGGTTTGTAACCCTTCATATTCTAACATAGCCGTCTTCCCCTTGCATGCCTTATATAGAAGAATGGTGCTTTAATTATAAAACATGCTACAACAGAGATGGAATAGGTATTGAAGAATAGAAAGGCATGACATATTGACATGTATTCCCTCCATCTGGAAATAAATGGATGGGTGTAGGCGTATTTCAGTTCTAGATACATATAGTTTTATCCATTTCTGCGACATGTAATCCAGACGGAGGAAGTATGATGTAAGAGCTAGGGATACGACAGGACAACACAGTAAAAAAAGACACTAAAGACCCATTGCAGAACCAGAGTAATCAAACCCACTGATATGAGATAGTACACTCATGCAACTCAGGATGCAAAACTACCAGGCAGTTTTCCTTACAAAAATAAACATTGTGGCCTTTAATCATAGATTTTGCTACAACTAAATTTAGATCAGATAAAGGTTGGATTCACACCAATTAAAAAATACATGCTGATGTAAAAATATAGTGATATACAACAGGTACTTACATCTGCATTGGAGCACAGAGAATTCTTGCAAGAATCTTTCCTCACAGACGATACCAGTGCAGAAATTCTTCTATCTATTAAGCTTATTTTCTAAAAGAGAGATGGGTAAGAAACATGTAGAAAATGTGATCAACATGCTATAAAATTTCATTATGCAAGGATACGCACACGCTTCTTAGAATGGAGTTGACATATTTTTGCTGGACTGGAGCGGACTAGTTCTTTGGCCACTGGAATCTGCTTATTATTAGTAGGAGTTGGGTTTCTCTGTGCTGGAGCAGTATCTATAAAAACTGGAGTTGGTTTATTATCTCCTGGCTTTTGGATCTTTTGCAAAGACCTGGTTTGTAACCCTTCAGATTCTAACATAGTCGTCTTCCCCTTGCATGCCTTGTATAGAAGAATGGTGCTTCAATTATAAAACATGCTATAGCAGAGAGATGGAATAGGTACTGAAGAATAGAAAGGCATGACATATTGACATGTATTCCCTCCATCCAGAAAAAAATGGATGGGTCTAGGCGTATTTCAGTTCTACATACATCCTTTTTTATCCATTTCGCCAACATGTAATCCGGACGGAGGGAGTATGGTGTAAGAGCTAAGGATACGACAGGACAACACAGTAAAAAAACTAGTTGAATGTAAAACTGTATGCTAGCGGAATATGTACAGAAAAAACTAAGGCAACATACATGTGTATGATTGGGAGACTAAGATGGCATTGCAACAGAGCACTAGAACAACACTTCAATGTAAAAAAACATGGTATGGTAGACAGATGAAGTACATACTGATGAATAACAATGCATAAGATATTCAGAAGCATGATGTCCAAATTAAGCAGATGGCATTGCGATAGAGTAGAATGACAGTACTTGAATTTGAAAACATGTTATCATGAATGGAATAGGTACTGAAAAATACGAAGGCATGACATATTTACATGCATGATTAGCATGCTAAGCACATGGCATTGCAACAGAGTAGATACACTCTGGGACATTATATGCATGTTGTACCCATATCACGGGCCAAGATAGAGTAAGGACCTTGTGGGGTGAAGAGGATTCAACATCTTTCTGCAAGTCTTCTGAAGAACTGCCTTTACATGTTCCATCATATTGGGTATCATTGACATCAAGTTTATTGGCCTTTACATTGCTCCGTGAGGTTCTTGTGGATATATCAGTATGTGCAATTATATCTGACATGCATGGAAGACAACTAGTAGTTAGATTTATGTAATGAGTGCCTGTAGGAGACGACATAAATAGTAGGACTGGGGGTTCACTAGCAGCAAAAGGTCTCAAAAACTAAAGGGAGAACATAGATGAAAGCTACAAAATATGTATTGTTTGTACTCGAGATTAACTAGATGGCACACAAAAGTATTAAAGAACAACGTAGGTAATACTAGAAGTGGTATAATACTATAATCACCAGCCTATGGGATAGCATTGACTGATGGATGATAACTACGGAACAACGTTACCTAAAGAACAAGTATCTTAGCTGAACTATGGAACAACGTTAACTCCTGAACAAGACCCGTAAGAGATCAGCATGAATATACAGTGCAATGTGATAATCTATTTTCCATGCTTAGATGAATAACAAAGCCATAAATGTTGCACACAAGTAAGATGAGGGTACAACCAATCTGGTCGCCATCCATAGGAGTGAGCATCATGTGCTGACTTGTCGATGGCCCTGCAGTTGTTGTGGCTGTCCATGTCGGGCACGCGCATTCGATGCAGGGAACTGTTGAGTGGGGACTATAGCTCCCATCTGGTGTAAGCTTCCCTTGTTGGAGCAGCTATGGTGAGTCGAAAGATGGTGTAGCTGAAGATGCAGATAACGCATAATGTTAAGAACGACACATCTCTTTGATTTGAAGAAATACACTAAGAGATCAACAGCAAGGTACGAGAGTGGTCACGCGTCTGTTAACAGAACACTAAATTGGGTTCGCACGATTTTATTTTATTTTGGTACTATCCGATCTACGTCGGATGGCTTGATGGCCGCCTTGTGCCTCCCGACTGACACTGTTAGGAATCTTCCCCGAAGAGCCAGCGACCAACAGCATAGCAGCCTGCCTCCGCCATCCGTGGCCCGAGCCAAAACCCCGCTCCCTGCCCCACCGCACTGCCGTGGTTGTGCCGCCCCCGGGCCAATCAACAAAGACTCCCTGTCATCTAGATCCGGCGGTGGCAGTACCTTCAACCCACGCAACTCTAAGATAGCCATCTAAGCGCTTCTTGATGAAGCTATATACCTAGGGTAGGGTCATAGGCCTGACCTGGACACCCTCCCCTAGGACATCACCCTAAAACCAGAAGCATCCGAGTGATAGCATCATCCACTCGACCAACGAAGCATTCCACTCGGAAGACTCGAAGTCACTCGACCGAGACAACTATCACTCGACAAGACAGAAGATCTAAAGTCACTCTGCACGGCAACTGTCGGACGTTTACTCCATAGACTTAATGGTCATTTATGTCACTTTATTACTAACGTTACCAGTAACACCCCCTCTTGATGTACCTTAAACCCTTTGTAACGTGGGCTGGCTGGGGTCCTGGCGCACTCTATATAAGCCACCCCCTCCACTGGAGCAAGGGTTCGCACCCCCTGTAGCACACACACGCATAATCCAGTCGACTGCCTCCGGGCACGGAGACGTAGGGCTATTACTTCCTCCGCGAAGAGCCTGAACTCGTAAAACTCGTGTGTAAAACTTCTCCATAGCTAGGATCTTGCCTCCTCATACCTACCCCCATTCTACTATCAGTCTTAGATCCACGACAGTTGGCGCCCACCATGGGGCAGGTGTCTTAGCAACTTTTGTGGTGAAGTTGCGATTTTTCCGATTCCCATCATCATGGTTTCTGGTGGTGTTTTAGCTGTGGGCCACGAGATCCGTCTCGGCGCGCTCGTCTTCATCGCCGACGACTCCGCCTGGCTCCAAGAAGCTCCTCTCGATGTTGAGGCGATCCCCGTCTGCGGGGCGACACACTTTCGCGCGTGCGTCCGCGGCGTCCTTCTTCGGCAGTCGTCGACTCAGTATCGGTCGGCTCCCGTGGTGTCCTCGCCCTCTGCTGTTCGCCGGTGCAATCGTTCCGGTCAATCGCGGCTCCAGCGGTGGGTGATACACATGGTGGCCCGTCAGTCGGCCACCCCACAAGTCGCGGCAATCGAGCCCGACGAAACTCTCTACCGCCTGTTCGACTGGCTCCGTCGAGACCGCATCCGAGTGCGACAGCAGCGATCCCGTGGCAGAAGTCTTGATGGTCAACGGACCACGCAGTCCTCCTGGCTTCCCCCGTGACGACGGTGGTGATGGCGGCGATGATCCGTCGCGCGTTCACGAGAAGTACCGCCTCGAGCCCTTTTCTTCGCAGCAGAGGGAAGAGCTTCGCCGCTGCAATATGGATGCACTTCACACTCCTACCATTGGAGAAACCCCCGAGGCCCGAGCCTTGGAGGAGGCGCGTTTGGCCAACTTGGCTAAACGCACTCGACTGGAGAATCTGCAACATGCACTTGACAAGCATGCTCGGCAGCGGATCCCTGAGTCTAGTTGACGACAACTTTTTCCGCCTCAACCTCAGGTATACCGCACTCCGTTCCAAAATCTCACAGCAGCGGCCCGAATAGTAGAGTCAATACAGCCTTCCCAGTCAGAAGCTGGCAGAGGTTTGATGCAGATCCAGACTTTGCTCCGGGTAGCCGGGAAGCAGAACACAACAGTATCTCAATCGCGGAATAGGATTCATAGCAGATCCGTGATGGCAGACACAGTCCAGTCGCCTCACAGCCCAAGATCGCCTCCGCGGCGTGAGGGACGTGGGCACCGGTAGGATCAGTACAGAAGCCGCGAGCAGTATGATCACCGACTTGGCCATGATGACCGTCGTCGAGTGCCCACACCTCCTCCGAGGAGTGGGTCATATGTGCCCTGGCACCTTGATGACAGACGCCCTCACAGCGGCGAGCGGAGAGTACCAGTTGACCCGAGGGAACCGGGATTTGATGCAAGATCTATTCTCGTTCAAGGTCTAGTTGACAGGAACAGAGCACACAGAGAGGGTTATGACGGAAATCACCCGACTGGCAGCAGAGTGCACGTTTCAGGTCCAGAGTGTTTCAGCAGAGCCATCAGGGCCGTAGTGATTCCTCCCAACTTTAGGTTGGCGACTAGAGTCAGCAAGTTTACCGGTGAGTCCAAGCCTGACACTTGGCTTGAGGATTACCGAGTGGCTGTACAGATCGGTGGTGGCAATGACGAAGTAGCCATGAAGCACCTTCCTCTTATGTTGGAAGGCTCAACCAGAGCATGGTTGACTCAGCTAGCACCTGGCAGTATATTCAGTTGGGATGAGCTCGCCCGAGTGTTTGTTAGAACTTTTGAAGGTACATGCAAACGGCCGACAGGGTTAACAGAATTGCAGTCCTGCATGCAAAAGCCGAATGAAACCCTTAGAGATTATATCCAGAGATGGATCATGTTGCACCATACAGTGGAGAATGTGTCAGATCACCAAGTAGTTTGTACCTTCAAAGAAGCACTACAAAAAAATACACATCCGTGACATTTTGGGCCGAACGAATTTTTTTCCTGTCATACATATGACACTTCTATTACGATAATTGTGACAAAACCCGGTATCATCATTGATGTGGTGCGCTCCTACTTCTATGACAAAAAATCATGACAGAAAATGGGCTTTTCATCCTAGGCGGGCCGGAGACGCAGCTGCATGACATTCTTTGGGCCGTCCATGACGGAAAAAACCATGGTAGAAGCAAGGGGGAGGAAAAATTCGGGGAGTTCCCGGTTACGGCGGGAGGTCGGGGGCCGAGCGATGCGCGTTTCTCTCGTACACGTACGCGCGTGTGTGCGAGGCGTTGGCTCTAACTGAACCCGAGCGAGGCGTTGGGCTCTAACTGAACCCGAGCGATTGCACTGCAGGCTACGCGTTACTGAACCCAAGCGATTGATCGATGGCTGTTAACTGAACCCGATCGAGCGATTCCTTGGCTACTTCTGCTAACTGAAGCCGATTGATGCTGCCTCTGGATGAACAGTTCCCGGTGGGGGTGGATGAACAGGACCCCGTGGTGTTGCCTCTGGATGAACAGGACCCCGATCGATCGAGCCGGTTGGGGCTGGATGAATAGGACCCCGTGGAGGGCTGGATGAACAGGACCACCCTGTGGAGGGCAGGATGAACAGTAGACGGTGGAGGGGTGCCCGTGGAGGGGTGGTTGAATAGGACCCCGTGGTGTGGAGCGCTGGATGAACAGTAGACGGTGGAGGGGTGGTTGAACAGTAGCCGGTGGAGTAGCGCGCGGTGGAGGCTGGATGAACAGGAGCCCGTGGAGGCTGGAGGAGGTCGACGGTGGATGAACAGTAGCTCGTGGAGGCTGGAGGGGGTCGACGGTGGAGATGAATAGTATCCCGTGGAGTCCCGTTTTGCGGTACGCCACACCCCTCACGATGAACAGGACCCCCGTTTCGACCGTAGCGCTCCAACACAAGTCCGTTTCCTCCGTTTTGTGGTACGCCACACCCCTCCCGATCAACAGGACCCCCGTTTCGACCGTAGGTCCGTTTCCTCCGTTTTGCGGTACGCCACACCCCTCCCGATCAACAGGACCCCCATTTCGACCGTAGGAGGTCCATTTCCTCCGTTGTGCGGTACGCCAGGCCTCGTTTCCATCGCCTCTTCCGTCCAAGCCCTCCCGATGAACACGACCACGCATTCCGTTGCCTCCCCATGAACACGACGACGACGCTGTTTCTCCGTTCCGACCCAGCCATGTACACGAGCCCTCGCCGTATGTATGCGCGAGTAGGCGTTCGAGACCCCGCCCATATGTACACTGTCGGATCACGGGTTCCCGCAGACCCTTAAGGTTCGAACTCTGGGGTGCGCGCGGAGATCGAGCCCTCTACCTCTCTGTCTCGCAAGGATCTAAACTACCGCAAGAACAACACAAGAGACACAAGGTTTATACTAGTTCGGGCCACCATTGTGGTGTAATACCCTACTCTAGTTTGTGGTGGGTGGATTGCCTCTTGGGCTGATGAGGAAGAACAGTACAAGGAAGAACAGCCTCGCGAGGGTCTGTTCTTGGCTAGGGGATGAACTGCTAGGGGGAGTTCGATCGCCCTTCTCTCTCTCTCTCTACTTGCTCTAGATGTCGAATTCGATACCCCCTGCCCTAGGGGTGGCTAGTCCTATTTATAGGCAAAGGCCCTGGGTCTCTTCCCAAATATTGAGCGGGAAGGGCGCCAACAATTGGCCAATTCAAAGGGGAACATCTGGTACACTTATCCTGACTAAAGCTGGTCTTCGCCTGCCAAAGGCCCTGCGGTGACGCTGTCCTGGGCACCATGGTGACGTCCTTCCCACCGTTGGACTGGTCTTGGTCACGTTGCACCGAAATGGGTGCCTTTGCTTGATCCTCTCGCCTGCGCTTGCCCCCTTTGCACCAAATAGGAAAGGGAGACGCTGCGCGGGCTGGCGCCCGCCTGGCACCCTTGGTCGTCATGGCTTGCGTCATGGGCACCTCGTGAGGTACCCACCTTGATCTCTCCGCCTCCTCGCGAGCCAGCCTAAGGAGGCCGTGCTTGAGGAAGCGCCGAGTCGTCCGCCTCGCGAGGCTTGGCCCCTCGCGAGGGTCTTGAACCTTGTGCTGATGAAGATGGGCCACGCTGGGCCCCCATTTAAGCCACGCTGCAGGCCGCAGGCAGGCAAGTCTGGGGACCCCCGTTCCCAGAACGCTGACAGTGGCCCCCGGGCCCAAGGCGCGCATGGACTTGGCCGTGCCGAGAGGCGAAAGGGCAAGGGCGAAGCGCCGCGGGCCCTAACAGCCTGCGGCCTTGGGCGCCGCGTGGCGGTTTGACGAGACGTGGGCGTCTCCACTTCCCCACGATGCCTTGTCAGCTGCGTGACTTGACTAGTCCCTGCATGAATAGATACGGGTAATTATTACCTGCGATCGTGGTGCTCGTCGGTTGGCCTCCTCCGGCTATAAGTGCGAGGCCGCACAAGCTCCGCCAGTCCATCCCTTTCCGCTTCTCTTCTTCTTCCTCTCCTTCGCCGCCGCCGCTCGCATGGCTCCGAAGAGGTTCTCAGCCGCGGAGAAGGGGAAAGCTAGTCGGGCGGGGCCCGACTCCCCTCCGGCCAAGCGCGGCCGGGGTCGTCCCCGCAAGCATCCCGCGGTCCCCGCTGTGGCTCCCCGCGGGCACAGGGGTGATTCTCCACGTGGTGGTGAGCGCTCGGCTGCCATGGGGAGGCAGGCTGTGGTTGCGCGGCCTCCCAGGCCGCGCTTTCGCTCGGCGGAGGTGCTGCCGGAGTTAGTCGTGTGGTCGGCGGACCCGACCAGCACCTGGCTCCAGCTCCCTCGCTTCTTCATCAGCGAGCTGCCGGCCAGCGCCCGGTGCGGCTTCTTGCTCCAGGCTGACGGCTGCTGTAGTAGGGCCTCTTGGGTTTCGCTCGAGGTATCCCCTTCTGGGAACGGGGCCCTGACCCGCGGCTGGCAGACGTTTGCCCGCGCGCGCGGCCTGGTCCAGCGGTGCACCCTGCACTTCAAATTCGACGGCGACGGCACCCTCTATGTGAGGGTGTTTGGGGAAGATGGTCGCTGCGCAGGATGCTGCCCTGAGGACGATGATGGAGGAGACAGCGCCCACTCTGCTGGCGGCGCCCGAGGCTCCCCAAGCTTCGCCAACTTCTCTTCAGGCGGCTCCTCCAGCGGTGGCCGCAGCCAGCCCCCTCGCCTCCGCGCTTGCTTGGGGGGTGGCTGTTCATCCGCCCGTCGTCGCGCTCTGGTGAAGCGCAAGAGGGAGTCCGCCTGAGCTCCGGAGGCATCCGGTGTCGCCTCAGCAGGCCGATGTGGGGCGGGCCGCGCCGGGCTCGCCCTTCCCTTTTCCTTTTGCTCCCTGTGTAATATAAGACAACTGCATGGAGCCCCGTGGGGGCGTGTTGAGAATCATTGCCGTTGTAGCCATTACCTTGATTTTGTTGTTGCGTTTCTCAACCATTTGCACTCGCGTAGGTAGTTTGCGGCCCCAGCCGGGGGGCGACCGACCCAGGCCCTGTGTGCATGTCGCGGTGCCCGAGGGGCACGGACCAGAGGGGTGCTCCTGTAGAGAGCCCGGGCCGTGAAACCTTTAAGCGGCTAGAACAGAAACGCTCGCGAGGGCGTTCGAATCCCATCCCTCGCGAGGCCTTCATGAGAGAAAATCAAAACGAGGAGCGAAAATCGACAAACCACAAATCAACAACGGCGACAGCTTCGATAAGACTTCAAATGCAAGTAAAACACGTCAAATGTGGAAAGCAAATGAAAAAGCCGCGTCCGGCACCTAGTCTAGTCTTCGACGTCTTCTCACCAGCGTGGAGCTAAGTGCTGCCACTGGGCGTGGGAGGGAGCCCCAGGGCCTGAGGCCGGCGCTCCTAAGACTCCGGGGCATGTACAGCCCCACTCATTATTACGTGAGATTGTCACGGGGCGGCGAGCTTCACAGGCATTGGCCTTCTTCACAGGCTCCGGGCCTTTCTCCTTAGAGGTAACAAGCTTCACAGGCATTCGCGTTCTTCACAGGCTCCGAGCCTTTTCCAAAGGAGACGATCTTCACAGGCGTTTGCCTTCTTCACAGGCTCAGGGCCTTTTCCAAAAAGAGACGATCTTCACAGGCGTTCGCCTTCTTCACAGGCTCAGGGCCTTTTCCAAAAAGATACGATCTTCACAGGCTCAGGGCCTTTTTCAAAAAGAGGCGATCTTCATAGGCGTTCACCTTCTTCACAGGCTCAGGGCCTTTTCCAAAAAGAGACGATCTTCACAGGCGTTCGCCTTCTTCACAGGCTCAGGGCCTTTTCCAAAAAGAGACGATCTTCACAGGCGTTCGCCTTCTTCACAGGCTCAGGGCCTTTTTCAAAAAGAGGCGATCTTCACAGGCGTTCGCCTTCTTCACAGGCTCAGGGCCTTTTCCAAAAAGAGACGATCTTCACAGGCGTTCGCCTTCTTCACAGGCTCAGGGCCTTTTCCAAAAAGAGGCGATCTTCACAGGCGTTCGCCTTCTTCACAGGCTCTGGGCCTTTTAGGGGTAGAACCTCCGGAGGTGTTGGATGTTCCACGCGTTCTGGATCGGCTCCCCCTCTTGAGTCTCCAAGCGCACGGAGCCAGGCCTGGAAACATGAACAACCTTGAACGGGCCCTCCCACATGGGAGAGAGCTTGTGCGGCCCTTCCCTGGAGAGGACCCGCCTGAGTACGAGGTCTCCTACCTCGAGGGTCCTGGGGCGGATGTTGCGGCAGTGATATCGTCATAGCGCCTGTTGATACCTTGCCGCTCGCAGCGCGGCTTCCCGACGGCGTTCCTCCCCCAGCACGAGGTCCATCTCCCGCATGGCGTCCTGCTGCGCCTCGTCGAACGCCAGGACCCGCGCAGAGCGACGCCTGACCTCGTGAGGAAGGACTGCTTCGGCTCCGTAGACCAGGAAGAACGGGGTTTCCCCGGTTGGTTTGGTCGCGGTTGTGCGGATGGACCACAGCACGGATTGGAGCTTGTCGTACCAACCCCTGCCGCAGGCCTCCAGCTTCTTCTTGAACGTTCTGGTCTTGAGGCCTCTCAGGACCTCCGCGTTGGCTCGTTCGGCTTGCCCATTGCTTCGCGGGTGTGCCACCGAAGCGTAGCATATCTGCGTTCCAAGGTTAGCACAATATGTTTTGAAGAGATTACTGGTGAACTGCGAACCGTTGTCTGTGATGATGCGGTTTGGCACCCCGAACCGGCTCACGATACCCCTGATGAACTTGACCGCGGAGCCCGCGGGGATGGTACGGACAGCCTCCACCTCTGCCCACTTGGTGAACTTGTCGATGGCGACGTAGAGGTAATGGTAGCCCCCTGGCGCCCGGGGGAACGGACCCAGAATATCCAACCCCCAGACTGCGAATGGCCACGAGAGGGGTATAGTCTGCAGGCTCCCCGCTGGTTGATGGATCTGCTTGGAATGGAACTGGCAGGCCTCACAAGCCTTTACCAATTCGATCGCGTCGTTGAGCGCGGTGGGCCAATAGAACCCACTACGGAATGCTTTGCCGACGAGGTTTCACGATGATGAGTGGTGTCTGCAGTCTCCGCCGTGTATGTCCCCCAGTAGTTCCCTTCCTTGCTCCCTGGAGATGCAGCGCAGAGATACGTCGTTGAGTCGCTTCCGGTAGAGTTCTCCGTCTCTGATGCAGTATGCCATGGCCTGTCGCGCCACATGTTCTGCTTCCTCTTCCTTCTCTGGCAGGGCCCCATGTGTCAGGTAATTCCGGAGCTCGGTGATCTAGCGTTCCTCCTGAGGTTCCATCGTTAGGAGCAAACGTGCTCCTTAGGGCGGTCCGCAGGCCGGGGCTCCCGAGGCTGGCGGCTGAGGGAGCTCCTCTCGAGGCTGAGCTGTGCTTGATAGCGTTGGCTGCGCTGAAGGTTTGAAGAGCCGTTCTTCGAAGACGCCTGGCTCCTGCGGCAGCCGCCTGGACGCCCGTCCGGCTATGTCGTCAGCTTCTTCGTTGGTGCCACGGGGCACGTGCTTCAGCTCCAGCCCCCATAACTGCTTTTCCATCCTGCGGACCTCTGCTAGGTAGGCCTCCATGTGTTCATCCTTCGGCTCGTACACCTTATTGGAGAAGTTGACTAGGAGCTGCGAGTCGCCTTTGACGGTGAGGCGCTTCACTCCCAGGGCCGCTGCGGCCTTCAACCCGGCTATCAATCCCTCATATTCTGCTATGTTGTTGGAGACCTTTTCTCCTTGCTGGAAACAGAGTTGTACTGCATAGCAAAGCTTATCCTAAGTGGGTGATTATTAGCACAGCACCAGCCCCCGCGCCGTGCCTGGAGAATGCCCAGTCGAAGTACATGACCCAGCCTTCTGGCGCCTTTGGTCCTCGTGGTCCTTGAGGCCTGGCGCCTTTGTCCATTCTGCCACGAAATCCGCCAATGCGGCTCCTTTGATGACCCTAGTTGTGCTGAACTCATGCTGAAACGCTTGCAACTCTAAGTTCCACTCAGCGACCCTTCCGGCTGAGTTAGGGCTCCTGAGCACCCTCTCCAGGAGGTACGATGAGACGACCTTGATCGGGTGAGCTTGGAAGTAGTGACACAGCTTGCGCGATGCCACCAGCAGCGCGAGGAGGAGCTTCTGAGGCATCGGGTATCGTGCCCTCGCGTCCCGTAGCACCGTGCTAACGAAGTAGACCGGGTGCTCAACAAGGCTGAGGGCATCTCGGGTCGCGGCGCCCTCGGGAGGTGAGGGCACCTCACAGGACGACGAGACCTCGGGAGGTGGACCATCTGGGCATGCGGCCTCTCCTGTCTCTGGCGCGTTCTTCGGCGGTTGATCCTCCTCGTCTGCGGTTTTGGCTTCCTCGGGCTTTCCTTGTTCCCTTTTTGTCTTGCCTCGGGCTGCCGCTGCGGTCTTGACCTGGCGCTCCTCCCTAACCACCACCAAGGCCGCGCTGGCGGAGTAGGGGGTGGCAGCGTGGTAGAGCAGCAGGGGCTCTTGAGGACGCGGAGCCACCATGACTGGGGGACTGGTTAGGTACCTCTTGAGATCCCGAAACGCCTTATCTGCCACTTCAGTCCATTCAAAGGGCCCCTTTTTCTTCATCAGCTGAAAGAAAGGCAGCGCTCATTCCCCCAACTTGGAGATGAAGCGCCCTAGCACGGTCACACGCCCAGTGAGCTTCTGCATTTCTCTAAGGGTCTTTGGCGGACTCATGTCCTCGACCGCCTTGACCTTCTTGGGGTTGGCATAGATGCAACGGTGAGACACGAGGAATCCCAAAAGCTTGCCCTAGGGAACGCCAAACACACATTTCTCCGGGTTGAGCCGTAGGTTCACTGCGTCGAGGCTCGCGAAGGTCTCCTCTAGGTCTTGTATCAGGGTCCTGGCCTCTCGAGATTTCACCACAATGTCATCGACGTATGCTTCAACATTCTTCCTGAGCTGCGGGCCCAAGGTGATGTGCATCAGCCGCTGAAAGGTTGCCCCTACGTTGTGTAGTCCAAATGGCATGCATGTATAGCAGTACACCCCGCACGGGGTCAAGAAGGCGGTCTTCTCAACATTTTCTATCGCCATCTTGATCTGGTGATATCCGGAGAAGGCATCCAAAAAGCACAACAGGTCGCACTCGGCGGTGGAATCGACGATCTGGTCGATGCGAGGGAGCGGGAACGGATCTTGTGGGCATGCCTTGTTGAGGTTGGTGAAGTCGACACACATGCGTTCCTTCCCCCCTTTCTTGGGCAGAATGACAGGGTTGGCCAACCAATCTGGGTACCGGACCTCGCGAATGACTCCAGCGGCTTCTAACTTGTGGGTCTCTTGGACGATGAAGGCCTGCTTCTCCGCGGACTGCCGCCTGGCCTTCTGCTTCACGGGGAGCACATTTGGGCACACGTTGAGGTGGTGCTCGATGACGTCCCTGGGGATCCCTGCCAACTGATCGGGCTCCCAAGCAAACACTTTCTTGTTTGCACGCAGGAACTTGAACAGGGCCTCCTCCTGCTCAGGCCCCAGGTTGGCGCCAATGGTGAAAGTGGCGCTGGAGGACCCGTCCTCGTCGACGGGTATCTTCTTGGTTTCTGTCTTGTCCTGGGTGAACAACTGCTTCTTCTTGGTAGGCGCAGCCCCCTTGGGCTCAGGGGTCCCAGCGTCGGCGGGCTGTGCCGATGCCGCCGTCTTGAAGGCGAGCTTGAGTACTCGCAGGGCGTCCCCGGTGTCTCCGTGCACGGTGAGGGTACCGCTGCTCCCGGGCATCTTCATGAGGTTGTACGCCGGGTGCGTGGCGGCCATGAACTGGGCCAGCGCCGGGTAGCCAAGGATGGCATTGTAAGGGAGGCCGATGGGGGCGATGTCGAAGTCGACCATCTCCGTGCGGAAGTTGTCGTAGGTGCCGAAGGTTACCGGGAGCCGGATCTGTCCCAAGGAGTCGGACGACCCACCCCCGACGCCTGAGAAGGATCGGCTGGGTTGCAGCCGCTCCCGGGGTATGCTGAGGAGGTTGAAGGTCTCGACCGAGAGCACGCTGAGGCCCGCGCCGCCATCGACGAGGGTTCTGGTGATGGCCACCTGGCAGATGGTGGGGGTGCACAACAGGGGGAGCGCACCCGAGCCGGCCAAGTTAGCGGGATGGTCCTCCGAGCTGAAGGTCAGACCAACCTCGCGCGCCGCCCGATCCGGGGGAGCCCCCTGCCGCGCGGACATGACGCCGATCTGGCGGGTAAATGGCTTGACGTGGCGGCTTGTGGGCGGCGCCGGCGAGCCGCCCAGGAGGGCCGCAACGACCGGAAGCGTCGATGTCGCGGTGCGGTCACCCTGCCGCATAGGCAGGGGCAGGGGTGGTGCTTGTTGCTCGCCTCCCGCTGGGCCGGTGGTGGTGTTGACGGCGTGCGACAGGGGACGACGAGGACGCCCACCAGCGAGGGCCGCTGGCGTGACGCGAGCTCGACGGGCGTCGTACATGGATGCAGCGGCCGGAGGAGGACGGAGGGCGGAAGGCAGACTCCGGCGCACCCCTACCTGGCGTGCCAAATGTCGGATCACGGGTTCCGGCAGACCCTTAAGGTTCGAACTCTGGGGTGCGCGCGGAGATCGAGCCCTCTACCTTTCCGTCTCGCAAGGATCTAAACTACCGCAAGAACAACACAAGAGACACAAGGTTTATACTAGTTCGGGCCACCATTGTGGTGTAATACCCTACTCTAGTTTGTGGTGGGTGGATTGCCTCTTGGGCTGATGAGGAAGAACAGTACATGGGAGAACAGCCTCGCGAGGGTCTGTTCTTGGCTAGGGGATGAACTGCTAGGGGGAGTTCGATCGCCCTTCTCTCTGTCTCTCTACTTGCTCTAGATGTTGAATCTGATCCCCCCTGCCCTGGGGGTGGCTAGTCATATTTATAGGCAAAGGCCATGGGTCTCTTCCCAAATATTGAGAGGGAAGGGCGCCAACAATTGGCCAATTCAAAGGGGAACATCTGGTACACTTATCCTGACTAAAGCTGGTCTTCGCCTGCCAAAGGCCCCGCGGTGACGCTGTCCTGGGCTCCATGGTGACCTCCTTCCCACCGTTGGACTGGTCTTGGTCTTGTTGCACCGAAATGGGTGCCTTTGCTTGATCCTCTCTCCTGCGCTTGCCCCCTTTGCACCAAAGAGGAAAGGGAGACGCTGCGCGGGCTGGCGCCCGCCTGGCACCCTTGGTCGTCATGGCTTGCGTCATGGGCACCTCATGAGGTACCCTCCTTGATCTCTCCGCCTCCTCGCGAGCCAGCCTAAGGAGGCCGTGCTTGAGGAAGCGCCGAGTCGTCCGCCTCGCGAGGCTTGGCCCCTCGCGAGGGTCTTGAGCCTTGTGCTGATGAAGATGGGCCACGCTGGGCCCCCATCTGAGCCACGCCGCAGGCCGCAGGCAGGCAAGTCTGGGGACCCCCGTTCCCAGAACGCCGACATACACATACGTGGCCGTAATTTCTTTCTTGCACCCTGGCCGCCTCTACTACGACACGTGCGCGCCTCTACATCCACCAGTATATATGTACGTACACGTTCGCGACCAGAATGACAACGCTATGTACGCTTCGACCAGGTGGGTCCCGACTGTCAGGCACTTCCTTGCGTGCGAAGGTGTAGCTGGTGGGTCCCAGTAGTCAGGGGGGAAACATTTTTTCACGAAATACGGTGGCCCGTCCGGTGGGCCCCTGTTGTCAGGTGGAGGAATCATTATTTTCCGCGTAATAAGGAGGCACTTCCTTGCTGCCGCCGTGGACCCAGCTGTCAGCCTCTCCACGTACAGTCCACGTCCGATGGAATTCGTTCCTGGACCACGTTGACCACGCCGCGCCGAGAGCACCAGGGCGGTGGACGACGGCGAGGCCTAAGAAGGGGACGACGGGGAGCCGGGGAAGACGCGGCAGTGGAAGCCCCCGCGCGCGCGGAGAGGAGTACGAGGGTTCACTGGTTCGGCTGCGGTGTGAGGCTGTCGTCGCCGCAGGGCCTGGCCAGCGGTGGGAATAGTAGGGGGCGGTGAGGCCTCCGCGGCAACACAGCCAGCCACGGGAGGCAGGAGCAAGCGGCACGACCGGCGCTGCTTTGGGCGGCTGGAGCAAGAAGACCAGAGGTTGAAGAAGCACTACGGCCGTTGGATGGACATCGTACGGTCAATGGAGCTAGAATCGTTCATATTGACTAAGTTGACAAAGCCCTTCGTCCCCGTCAACTTAGTAGGCCCACAAGTCAGCCTCCCACAAAGGTGGGTCCCAGCTAGTCGGGGGAGTATTCATTTTTTTGTGCGTAATAAGGAGGCACTTCCGGTGGGTCCGAGCTGACAGCGGGGGGAATGTATTTTTCGCGAAATATGGTGGCCCATCCGGTGGGTCCCAGCAGTCAGGGGAAACGATTTTTTTCGCAAAATACTGGTGGCCCGTTCGGTGGGTCCCTGCTGTCAGGTGGAGGAATAATTATTTTGCATGTAATAAGGAGGCACTTCCTTGCTGCGGCCGTGGACCCAGCTGTCAGCCTCTCCACGTACAGTCCACGACCGATGGAAGCCGTTCCTTGACCACGCTGACCACGCCGCGCCGAGCGCACCAGGGCGGTGGACGACGGCGAGGCTTAGGAAGGGGATGAAGCGGAGCCGGGGAAGACGCGGAAGTGCATGCCCACGCGTAGAGGAGTACGAGGGCACTGGTTCGCTGCGGTGTGAGGCTGCCGTCGCCGCAGAGTAACAGGGGGTGTGGGTGAGTAGCGGGATGGCCTGGCTAGCGGTGGGAGTAGTAGGGGGCAGTGAGGCCTCCGTCGCATAGCAGCCAGCCACGGGTGGCAGGAGCACGAGGCATGACCGGCGCTGGTTTGGGCGGCTGGAGCAAGAAGACCAGAGGTTGAAGAAGCACTACGGCCGTTGGATGGACATCGTACGGTCACTGGAGCTAGAATCATGCATTATTGACTAAGTTGACAAAGCCCTCCGTCCCCGTCAACTTAGTAGGCCCACAAGTCAGCCTGCCACTATACTGGGTCCCAGCTAACAGGGGGAGTATTCATTTTTTTGTGCGTAATAAGGAGGCACTTCCTTGCGTGCGAAGATATAGCTAGTTGGTCCGAGCTGTCAGCAGCGGTAATCTTTTTTTCGTGAAATACAGAGGCCCTTTCGGTGGGTCCCTGATGTCAGGTGGAGGAATCATTATTTTGCGCGTAATAAGGAGGCATTTCCTTGCGTGCGGCCGTGGACCCAGCTGTCGGCCTCTCCACGTACAGTCCACTTCAGATGCATGTCGGTCGTTGACCATGTTGACCAGGCCGCGCCGAGAGCACTAGGGCGGTGGATGACGGTGAGGCCTAGGAAGGGAACGACACGGAGGCAGGGAAGACTCGGCAGTTGTTTCCCACGCGAAGGGGAGTACAACTATACGAGGGTTTACTGGTTCGTCTGCCGTCGCCGGAGAATAACAGCAGGTGTGGGTGAGTAGAGGGATGGCTAGGCCAGCGATGGGAGTACGGTAGGGTGGTGAGGCCTGCGCAGCAGCAGAGCCGGCCGTGGGGAGGAGGGATCAGGCAGTCCCGCCGGCGCCTGTTTGAGCGGCTGGAGCAGGAAGAGCAGAGATTGAAGAAGCACGATGCCCGTTGGATGGACATCCAACAGTCACTGCTTGTGCGTCAACCTTTTTTTAGGAAAGCCTCAAATCTATGGAAAATAGCATACAACCTATCTGCCATTATTTCTAATAATTTTCAGCCGATTTGCTAATTCTTAAGGTTTTTTTGGAGCCCATATTCTTTTTGTTAGCATTACAGCCCAAATTGTGGCCACGGTTAAAAAAATATACTAAATTTTGCATATTTCGGTGTGGTCTGAACTGTTTTTAATCCCGAAATTTTGACTCACATTCAAACTGATTTTAAAAATAAATGTATATCAATATAAAATCCAACAAATTCTCCATGCATAAAAATTAATGTAATTTAAAATCTTGAAATGAAAAAAAGATATTTGAAACTAATTGCCGGTTTGATATGTTTTAAAAATGTACAACCCATTTCTCATTACTGATGGGCCATTTTCTCGGCCAGCCGAATGAAAACTCTCCTCGTCTTGAAAGATTTGCAGCCCAACAGGCCTGACAAAGCGACTTACTTGGCAAATCACAAAAAAACTGGGTTGTGGCCGTGGACCCAGCTGTCAGCCTCTCCATGTATAGTACTCTTCTAATGGAAGTCGTTCCTTGACCACGTTGACCACGCCGCACGGAGAGCACCATGGCGGTGGACGACGGCGAGGCCTAGGAAGGAGACGACGCGGAGCCGGGGAAGACGTGGCAGTGGAAGCCCACGCAGAGAGGAGTACGAGGGTTCACTGGTTCGGCTACGGTGTGAGGCTGCCGTCGCCGCAGGGCCTGGCCAGCGGTGGGAATAGTAGGGGGCGGTGAGGCCTCCGCGGCAACACAGCCAGCCACGGGAGGCAGGAGCATGCGGCACGCCCGACGCTACTTTGGGCAGCTGGAGCAAGAAGACCAGAGGTTGAAGAAGTACTACGCCTGTTGGATGGACATCGTACAGTCACTGGAGCTAGAATCGTTCATATTGACTAAGTTGACAAAGCCCTCCGTCCCCGTCAACTTTGTTGGCCCACAAGTCATCCTCCCACTATGGTGGGTCCCAGCTAGCAGGGGGTATTTATTTTTTTGTGCGTAATAAGGAGGCACTTCCTTGCGTGCGAAGATATAGCTGGTGGGTCCGACATGTCAGCGGGGGGAACACTTTTTTCACGAAATACAGAGGCCCTTCCGATGGGTCCCAGCTGTCAGGTCCTCGCAAAAAAAGGGAAATAAAATCAAAGACTTGGGAAGGCGTACAGAACAAGCTAGTGTACCAGTAAAGAGACGTTGCCGAGTTTTAGAAAGAAGAAAGACGTGCTCCTGTAGTTGGTTCGAATCCAAACCTAGACTATCACTATATATGGTGCTATGCTACTCTGCAAGTAATGAAACTGACATATCCAACGTTCGCTTCTCCTCTTCTCTACATACTCTGCCTAGCATCCGAAGCTCTGGCCGCAACAACCATGTCCGCTGGCTGCTCGTCCACCTGCTCTTCAGCAGGCAACAACCAGATATGCGCCAAGTTGCAACCCATACCATCGCCTGTGGGTCTCATCACACCCTCACCGGCATGCGCACCGCGGCCGATTGCTCATCGCAACCCGCTGCCATTGGTGTGGTGCCACTGCTGCAAATCACGCAGAGTCATCTGTCGCGTCTCAACCACAATCCGCAACCCTGGCTGAGTCTTCTACAAATGCCCGAATCATGGGGCAATAATATGTTTAAGTGTTGTTCTTCTGCTTTCAGTTGCTGATTTTTTTAATAGTTTGGTTGATGATCTACCAATTTGATTCGTGCAGAAAAGGGAAGATTCGTGTGACTTGTATTTCTGGGAAGTTGCTGATGTGGGGGAATGCAACTACGCTGATTATTTGGTTAGCCGAGGAATCCCAATACCACCAGGTTGGGGTGTTGGACAAGTAACTGAAGGAACGACAGAAGAGGAAGATGCAGAGCAGAAGGTTAAAGATGCAGTTCCTCTGATCATGGCCAAGCAACAGCTGCTGAACGGCCTTGACAGCAATGAGGAGATGAAAGATCTTGTGAAGATAATGGGCAAAGTCGATGTGCTCTGCAGGATGATTGTCTCTTTATTTGCAGTGTATGTAGCACTCGTGATGTATTCAGTGGCTACGACATGAGCACTTTGCTGAAACTAGTAATGAATGAAACCTGTGTAGCAGGCTGGGCATAGTGTTTTGAACATCTAATGATTTCTATTAACGGAAGTCAGGGGGTGTCCCCTTTTGCTCATATAAATAAATAAATAGCAGAGGCCCTGTCGGGTCAGCTTTGTTCTCATTCGAAGACGTCGAGCAAATTGCAGTCCAACAACAAACTATGTCATCAAATTCAAGTTTCACAGCCAAATATGAGTACAACTAAACAACAATGTCATCATGTTTTAGTTGTCATACAATCACCAAACACAAATCAGCATACATAACAAGTGATGTTCTCACAGCAAAATACTAAACAACATGTTCATTAGGTTTCAGTTGTCATAGCAAACACAATTTCACATAGTAGATAAAAAAACGTCTTCTGACAGGCAAATACGACAAAAGCAATGTAATCATCATCCGCAGCAGCAGCGTCAACATCTTCGCCATGTTATCAGTCTGAATCGTAATTCCCCACGGTGTCATCTTCTTCTTCATCCTCAACGTCCTCGAACGTTGGCTTCTTCTTGATCAACTCTTGTATGTCCACAGCACGACAGGAAATCTTTTCGGCGGCGTCATTGACGTGATGGTTCTCAAAGATATTAGGAACATCTGTGTTATCTTGTACATCAGCAACAGTGTAAGCATCATCTTGTTGTGCAACTTCATTAAACGAATTCCTCTGCTCAAACCTTTGCAATACTCTCCAGTCATCGCTACGTGGAAATGTGTCTTCCAA
The DNA here is from genome assembly GCA_032464435.1 of Aegilops umbellulata. Lineage (NCBI taxonomy): Eukaryota > Viridiplantae > Streptophyta > Magnoliopsida > Poales > Poaceae > Aegilops > Aegilops umbellulata. The sequence goes on from CP136057.1 coordinate 499,421,820, forward strand.
GAAAAATATCTGTGTTGCTTGATTTGCCAAAATAAAAGGCTCGTTGGTCTGGTACGCCGCCTTGACATTGATGGATTTGAAATAATCATCAGCTCTGTGTTTTGCGATCCTGGAAAACAGGTTATACCAACGACAGCACAACAGAACCACACACCGATGATCCTCGAAACTGGAGATATACTGCAACTGAATAATGTCTGTTATGTTAGCATACATTTCAGTTGTGTCTTTGTCATACGTATCCGTGCTCATGATGGCACTGTTTTGTGTCTTCCTACCTTCGTCTCGTGCAAGGGTGTTGTAGCGCACATCTCCAACAACGCAAGATTCATAATGTCTTACCCGAGTATCAGGACCCATTGCTAGTGAGTAAAGGGCATCACCAACTGCCTGCCCATCCTCCCGCATCTTCTTAACCTATGGTTACAAAATAGACAAGCTGATCATCTTATGTACTCAATATATTAAAAAAACTGACAGTGCACTTCAAAAGATTACATGGTTGTTGAACCATTTCGCAAATCCTGCCATAACCAGTTTGTCAATGTTTCTTGGATTTTGTGGCAGTAACTCCTCTTTGTAGATGCTGCACAACATAGTGATCGCGTCAAACATCTAAATATATAAGGATGTGCTGCAAGTTTGGTAGATTACGATGTATAAGCTAAAGTACTGCACTTACTTGATATAAGGTAGTATCTCAGGACAGTTATTCAACACATACCAAACCATTTTGTCCAAATCTTTAGGTTTGTCCTCTTGTCGGCTCTTCCCTGTAACTCGAACAGAATAATCGAAAACATTGAGACCGGGATTGTCTTCACCCACCTCTTTTCTAAGCTGATCAGCTGTTTCTATGTATTTTGAGCAGAATGTCAACGCTTCTGTAGCAATGTAGGCCTCTGCAATGGAACCCTCGGGTCTAGCTCTGTTCCTAACATAGCCCTTGAAAGTGCCTAGCCGCCTTTTAATAGGGTACATCCAGCCATACTGTACTGGACCTCTAAGTAGTGCCTCATCAGGTAGATGAACAGCCAAATGCACCATCACTCAAAGAAGGTTGGAGGATATATCTTCTCAAGGTCGCATAGGATAGTTGGTATCTTGTCTCTAAGACACTCCAAAGCATCTATCCTGATATTCCTACTGCAGAGTTCCCTGAAGAATTGTCCCAACTCTGCAACTGCTCTGTATAAGTCAGGGCGGCCCAATCCTCTAAGGATAACAGGTAAAACCCTTTGAAGTAGGACGTGGCAGTCATGAGTTTTCAACCCTTGTACCTTGTTTCCATCTGCACTGACTCTCCTTTCAGGGTTACAAGCAAATCCATGTGGGAATCTCACACGTGACAAGACCTCGCAGAATTCTTTTCTTTTTACCTTGTCCAAGACGTACACAGCTGGTGCCATATCCCGTGGTTTACCTTCATCTTGCACCTGCAAATCCTGTCTGATACCCAGGTGTGTCAAATCAATCCTAGATTTTAAGGTATCTTTCGTCTTGCCTTCAATATTAATAAGTGTGTCGATAATGTTGTCACATATATTTTTCTCGATGTGCATCACATCAAGATTATGCCGCAGATCCAAATCTTTCCAATACTCCAAGTCCCACAAAGTGGACCTGCGGGTAAACAATAATCTCTCTTCTGCCCTGCATGCTTCCTTTTCCCGCTACCATTATCAGGATGGTTTCCTGGTGTAATATGCCTGACCTTCTCTAATTCCACTTGCAACTCATCGGCGGTGAGCCTCTTTGGCGCATCACGGTTTTCATGCTTTGCATTGAACACATGTCTTCGGTATTTTCTAGGAAGCGGCTTGTCCTTGGCAAGGAAACGGCGGTGTCCAATGTAACAGATCTTGCTAAGTATTGCCTATGACAGCGGATTCCTGTCACAACGAACACATGCATTGTAACCATGTGTCATTCGCCCTGACATAGTGCCCAAAGCCGGATAATCATGGATGCACCAAATTATAACATCACGCAGAAAGAAATTAGCTGGTGGGCTGCTATATAGGTCTCGAGTGAGAACACCCTTCCATAGATGTTGAAGTTCCTCCACAAGAGGCTCCATGAACAAATCAAAATCCTTTCCAGGACTTTTTGGACCTGGGATGAGCAAGGCCATCATGTAGTTTGATTCTTTGGTGCAGACATTTGGAGGCATGTTGTAAGGGATAACAAGCACTGGCCACATGCTATATGTGGCGCTCTGGTGGCCAAATGGGTTAAATCCATCCGAAGCTAAGCCAAGTCTAATGTTTCTCGGGTCAGCAGCAAACTCTTTGTGTTTATCATTGAAGCTTTTCCACTCACTACCATGAGATGGATGGCTCATTACATTCTGATCTCTATACTCCTAGTTCCTAGAATGCCACAGTACATCCTCTCTTGTTTCAGCATCATGAAACAACCTCTGCAATCTTGGTGTAATTGGAAAATGTCTCAGAACATTATGAGGAAACCTCTTCACAGCATCGCCATCTTTCCATCTTGATGATTTGCATTTCAGGCATTCACTTAAGTTGGCATAATCCTTCTGGAACAGAACACAATTATTCTTACAAACATGGATCATATCATATCCATTCCAACTGCACGAAGGAAATTCTTCATTTTACTGTAGGTGTGTGGCAGCTCAGATGCATCTGGGAAAGATTCGCGCAAAGCAGCCAACATCGCATCGAATGATTTGTTGGTCATCCGCTCAGATGTCTTCACCTGAAGAAAGGTGACCATAGCTGAGAATACTGACAGCTTATTTCCTGGGGTGACAACAACATTGCATTGTTCCAACATGCGGGCCCACCGTTTTTCTTCTGCAGGTGAAAGTTCACGGAATGCACAAACATTTCGTAGCATTGTTTCAATGTTGGTCAAACTCACTGGCTCCGCCACCACCACCTCCTCCTCCTCTTCCACCTGAGCATCAGGCAGATCAAGATGGTGATCTGCTGCTTCCACGTAGTCAATAACATTGACGTTCATAGCTTCACCAAGATGAACCCACATAGTATATGTGACCGACATCCCATACAAGTGTAGATGATTTTGCACAGTTGACTGGGGTCTTGTAACTGAATTCATACAACTGCTACACGGGCAGAGCACATCTGATTTCGGACCACCGTACTCAGCTCTAATAAAGTTCATGAAGTTTTCAACCCCCTCGAAATATGCGGCGGAGAATCTTCGAGCAAAAGTTATCCAAGTCATGTCCATCTGTTAGACATACAAATTAGTTCTTCTACTAGATATTACAGGAAAAACATATATGCTTTTTTATGAAGTCTAGAAAAAAAATACTAGGTCGATGTCTAAAGCTATGGCAAGATATTTGGACGAGCAGATCTAAGTAACGAAATATATGTAAAGCTAATTCAACAAACAGATTTGAGTGCCAAATTATGGCAGGCTGTTTCAGCAGTCAATGAGGCCGAGCACACAACCATCGAACTATCGAAGGCCATCGCAGCAACAAAAATCGAGTATAAAATGGTGTAGAGCTATTTCACCAAACAGATTGGCTACTAGACCATGGCAATCTACGTCATAATAAATATATGGCAGGATATTTTAGCAACTAATCAGCCTTGGCATGCCATCTCAGCTAAGCAGATTGAGTGCGGAATAGGGCAAGGAAGCTTCTTAGGCAGAGCATATTGATAGTAAACTACTTCGGCAAACAGTGAGATTAACAGCGTCTATCAGCTAACATTCAGCGCTTCACCGACAGGAACGGGGCCTCAGTCTAGAATGCACGTACCATGGGAGAAGCTGACCGCCGTGCGTCTCCACACGAACATCGCCAGCGGTGGCGGCGCTGATCGCCGTGCGCCTCCACAAGAACGTAGCCAGAGGTGGCGGCGCGGCTAGAGGACGGTAGTCTATGGGAGCGTACTGTGGGAGCGAGAGGATCGCCGAACCACGGCGCCGATGTATCGGTGCGGCGTGAGGGCGGCTTTGGCGGAGCGAATGGAGTGGAGGGGAACAGGGGGGATGTGACGCTCTGACACCGATGCGCCAGATGTCTTCCAGTTATTCGTTGTCATTGCCATGTCATTCGCTTGCGTGTTGCGCTTCACCTCTTGCCATGCCATCATCTCATAAATCTTTTGCAACTCAACTAAATAAATGGCATGGATCTTTGATCCATTTAAATCAAGGGAATTCACATGGTGATTCTCTTTAAAACATATCCTCTCGATATTTAGAGAGCTATAGTAAATATTCCATTTATTTGGAATTAACCATAACACACTTACAAAATATCCTAATGCCTTTGTTATCTTAATTCTTGATCTCCAACTTTTCCATTTCCTTTAATGTATTGCTTTTGTCATCCATGTTTGCATTGTGATCATTTCAAGTGTTGCATTTGTGCTTCTTGTAATGTTGCATTTCATCATGCTCATCATGTGCACTGTGTGTTTCATGCATGATCACCCCTTGCATCACCCTTCCCCTCCTCCTATGGTCATTTGTATCTTCATCTTTTCATCAAGAACTTTCTCCACGTGCAAACCTTATCACTTCTTTCTTTCAAATCTTGGCTTTCATGCCAAGTGGCATTATTTGTGCCTCCATTAATGTTCATTTATTTCCTGATGATCATACTCCATGCCTTATACCTCTATCAAATGTCATACATTTTGGAGTTGTTTTGGTTGGGTTCAAAATGGAGCAAGTTTGAACTTAATCCAAACTTGATTTATTTTTCTACCTATAAAATTGCCAAGACTATTTATTCAAATACTGCATAAATCCAGGACTCCTTATATATCTTTATCTCTGAGTTTTTCCTTCCCAAACCACGGATCCTTTTTCCTTGTAATTCTGTATATTTTCTTAAAGAAAATAAACAGAGGAGGGAAGAGCTAGGCAGAGCCCACTTACCTGGGCCGCGCCCTACGCCACTTGCAGCCCAGCCGACCCATCTGCTTCACGGCCTGCTAGGTCCAGCCGCCGGCCTCTAAGGCCCGACCGAACCCTAGCCTCCCTGAGACCTTCCCCTTGCTCCCTCTCGTTCCCGTGCCCGCCGCCAGACACCCGCATCCCTCGATCCCCTCTGCCTCCTCCTCCTTCGTTCCTCCCTCCAGCACCGCCAGGAGAGCGCCCGCGCCTCCCGATCCGTGCTCCTCCTCCCTCTGCTGGCCCGTTCCCGGCCGGAACCCGCCGGCAGGGCCCCGTTCCCACCTCCGGCGTGCGCCCGCACCCATCGCCTTCCTGCCATGGCCGCGTGCCTCCCCTTTCCTCCGAGCGCCGTGCCGGGCCTCCCACGCCGCCACTGGGGCCAACTCCGGCGCCCCTGCCTCACGTCGTCTTCTTCACCCCCCTGCCCGAGTCTCCTGCATCACGCCCCGTCGCCGGAGCCGCGTGAAGCCGCCGTCCTCTGCCTCGCCAGCCACCTCGCCAGTAGGTTTCGGCCCTACCTCGAGCGCCCAGCGCCGGAAGCTGCTTTCCGCGCCCCTGCATCGTGCTGCACGAGCCGCCGGGATCCTGCGCCATGGCCTGGACTCCTCTGTGCCCATGAGCCTTCGACGCCCTTGCTGCTACCCGCCAGAGGCCCCTTTTGCCTCGCTTGGTTTTGGTTTGGTTTTGGATCGGCAAGAACGAGACGGCAAGAACCATACCCGGACCGCCAAGCATCTTATCTGTGATTTTTTGCCAAGTACCACAACGACGCGTCAAGTACCTCTACCACCGTCTACGGAAACGCCAAGTACCCCTACGCACGAAGACGCCAAGTCCGTTTCGGGATTCATCAAGTACCGCTACTGATGGCTCGAACGTCTACGAAACGTGTACCACTACCGTCGACCCGCGAAGACCCCGTGGACGTCAAGTTCCTTGTTGTGACCCCGAACATCTACGGAACATGAACAACTACTTCCTCTTCGAAACGTGAACCACTACCGTCGCGAGAACGACTACTTCCACTACTACCGTCGCGGAACAACTACTTCCTCTACTTCCCTCGATGACCCGTGAACGACTACTTTCTCTACGAACCGGTCTGCTTTGAAAATACACGCTTCAAAGGTATAACTGCTGAGAACGATGACCCGTGGACGAATGTGTGTTGTCTGAGATGTACCATAAGTTTGCACCGTGCCCGTTTGCTTCATGCACGTTCCTCCTCATTAGCCATGCCGTCGTCCCGTGGGAACCCGGTAGTCGGGAGCACCCCACCATCTCTAGCATGTTTCGCACATCTCCTTTTGCACCGGTATCTCCATGAGCTACCGGAACCGATATGTTGCCGTGGCACCATTTTCGGATTCGTTGCCGTGGCACCCCTTTCGTTCCGCCATCGTGACCAAATGCTTCATAATATGCTCATGCTAACATTTTCATAAAATTGCATAAAACTTGAAATTGTCATCCGCATCATGATAACAACATTTAAAATGATTAAAATTGTTGTTTGCATTTATTTTGCTAAATGCCATGTTAAAATGATTTATTCCATAACTAAATAACCTTAACTCAGAATTTAATAAACTTTATATGTAAATGGGGTAGAAAAATGCATAGATTAACTTGGTGTACTTTGTTATACTGCTTAACAACAATAAAAAATGCTTTAGGTCAGAACAGTACCAAACCTAATATATGCATATGAGGAGTTTCCGGACTTGTTGTTTTGTTGTTCCGGCCTCATTTAAACTTGCCTAGATAGGTAGTTTTCATATGCTTCTCCCCTTGCCATGTTTAATAACATTTAATATTGTTGGGTAGCCTAAACAAGAGTGAACTAAATAAATGTTGTGAAGTTTCGTCAATATGCAACTCGTTGCATATTGAGCTCCCCTTAACTTGTAGTATTGTTTGTTGCATTTTGCCATGCCATGCATATTTAAACCGGACATGCATCATACTTGTTTGTGCATCATGCCATGTGTATGTGGTGGTTGTTTACTATGTTGCTTGTTTCTTTCCGGGTTGCTTCTCTCGTTAGCTTCGGTTTCGTTCCGGAGTTGTGAGGATTCGTTCGTCTTCGTCCGTTTGTCTTCTTCATGGACTCGTTCTTCTTCCTTGCGGGATTTCAGGCAAGATGACCATACCCTCGAAATCACTTCTATCTTTGCTTGCTAGTTGATCGCTATTTTGCTATGCCTATTCTGCGATACCTACCACTTGCTTATCATGCCTCCCATATTGTCAAACCAAGCCTCTAACCCACCTTGTCCTCGCAAACCGTTGTTTGGCTATGTTACCGCTTTGCTCAGCCCCTCTTATAGCGTTGTTAGTTGCAGGTGAAGATGAAGTTTGTTCCTTGTTGGAACATGGAGATGTTGTTCCTTGATTGGAACATGTTTACTTGTTGGGATATCACAATATATCTTATTTAATTAATGCATCTATATACTTGGTAAAGGGTGGAAGGCTCGGCCTTATGCCTGGTGTTTTGTTCCACTCTTGCCGCCCTAGTTTCCGTCATATCGGTATTATGTTCCCGGATTTTGCGTCCCTAACGCGGTCGGGTGATTTATGGGAGCCCCTTGACAGTTCGCTTTGAATAAGACTCTTCCAGCAAGGCCCAACATTGGTTTTCCATTTGCCTCACCTAGCCCTTTTTCCCTTGGGAGTCGCGCTCTCGAGGGTCATCTTTATTTTACCCCCCCGGGCCAGTGCTCGTCGTGAGTGCTGGTCCAAACTGTCAGCCGCCGGTGGCCACCAGGGGCAACTCTGGGTTTCGCCTACCAGAAGTTTGGACAATCCGGTGTGCCCTGAGACCGAGATATGTGCAGCTCCTATCAGGATTTGTCGGCACATCCGGGCGGTTTTGCTGGACTTGTTTTATTACTGTCGAAATGTCTTGTAGCCGGGATTCCGATACTGATCGGGTCTTCCCGGGGAGAAGGAATATCCTTCGTTGACCGCGAGAGCTTATCATGGGCTAAGTTGGGACACCCCTGCAGGGTTTGAACTTTCGAAAGCCGTGCCTGCGGTTATGTGGCAGATGGGAATTTGTTAATGTCCGGTTGTAGAAAACCCGAAGTTGATCTTAACTAAAATACACCAACCGCGTGTGTAACCGTGATGGTCTCTTCTCGGCGGAGTCCGAGAAGTGAACACGGTGTTGGAGTTATGCTTGACGTAAGTAGTTTCATGATCACTTCTTGATAATAGTTGTTCGACCGTGCTTTTGCCTTCTCTTCTCACTCTCATTTGCGTATGTTAGCCACCAGATATGCTAGTCGCTTGCTGCAGCTCTACCTCATACCTTTTACCCTACCTATAAGCTTAAATAGTCTTGATCTCGCGGGTGTGATATTGCTGAGTCCCCGTGACTCACAGATACTTCCAAAACCAGTTTGCAGGTGCCGATGAAACCATGCAGGTGACGCACCCGAGCTCAAGGAGGAGCTCGATGAAGATCTTGTTCATTGTGTTGTTTCATTTCAGTTGATCAGTAGTGGAGCCCAGGCGGGACGATCGGGGATCTGTGTAGCATTTGGGGTAGTCTTCTTTTATTTTGGTTTCATAGTCGGACCTTGATTGTATCTGTATGATGTAATGCTTTACTCCTGTATTGTGTGAAGTGGCGATTGTAAGCCAACTATGTATCTCTTTCCCTTATGTATTACATGGGTTGTGTGAAGATTACCTCACTTGCGACATTGCTTTCAATGTGGTTATGCCTCTAAGTCGTGCTTCGACACGTGGGAGATATAGCTGCATAGAGGGCGTTACAAGTAGGTAATCAGAGCCTTCCCCGACCTTAGGAGCCCCCACTGATTGATCGTTTTTAGCGGCCGAGTTATGTCTAGAAAAATGTTTTGGGTCATTTAGGAATTATGTATCGGAGAGTTTAGGAATTCTTTTTACTTCCCAGTCTCCTCATCGCTCTGGTAAGGCATCCTGACGTAGATTTTTGACTCTTCTCTTCTCAAATTTCACTAAAAAAAATTTAGGATCACGCGGGTATCTTAGAATCGTTCCGATGGTTTTATGATGACAACATTGTCTTGGTGCCTCCTGTCAGCAGGGGTTTAGTGGAGGTGTCCCGGGGAGTTGAGCTCCGAGGTGTTGTAGTCATAATTTTATCGTTGCAGTTCTGGTATACCTGAGTTTAGTACGCCGACATCGAAAATCTCTTTTGTACAGTTGTTGGTGAGATAACCCTGATAGCCCAGTACTGAGGCGAGTGCGGGAGTATTGCCATAACTCGTATAATGGATGCTTTTCGAAGGTTGAGGTAGACGATTTCCGAAGGTTTCTTGGTTATGTGTTGAAGGATGGATACAGCTGGATCTAGGTATTGTTAGTTTGGGTGATATATTTTGTGTCCCCTGTATCCCCAACACCAGATTGCATAACCAGAAAGTTTCGGGAGTTTATAAGTGGGAAGTCAAGTACCTCGTAGGATATCTTTCCAACAGACACATGATACGATATGGGATCTATCATATGTTTGTTTCCGGCTTATTCTGCAAGCCAAATCCTTTGTTTTGTTTTATCTGTGGTATTCGAGTTGCTTCGATGTCAAGTGTTGATCCATACCTTTTCTAAACGGTGTTATCATATTTCTATGGAAATACTAATCCTTCTCGATCATCAAGATTATCATGTCAATTCTTTTCCAACCGGTGTGCTTCTCTCCAAGTAGATCTGATCATTTTCAACATCCGCAAGATCAACTCTAAGTATTCTCGACGGCGTTTGTTTCATTCGTCCCAAGTTGTCTTTGTTTTTCCCACCCTCCCACCCTCTTTCTTCAAGGACTCAGATTTCTCAATCAAGTATCCCTTTTATTGATGGAAGTTTCTTCATTCTTTCCTTCAATGTTCTTACCAGGTGGCTCTCACGAAGATGTTCTTCAAGTTCGTCATTCGTCATTCTTTTCTTCTCTGTTGGATTCAATTCAAGCTTTCGGTGTTGATCATATTCCTTTTCTCATTTCAAGTGCTTTCTTATGTCGGTGTATCTCTTAATCATTCACCTCTCGCTATTCATTTGTTCCGGAGTGATGAAGATATCTCAGAAGACACAAGCTTCCATTCTCAATTCACTCAATTTCTTTTGAGGATGCTATCTCATTCAAGTCATTTAAATTCAACCGGTGCAATCTCTCTTTTCAAGCAATCGTTCAACAGTGTTTCTTTTGTGTGGGCCCTAACCCATAGGTCTTTTTCCAGGATCTTACCTGACTCTTCTTATTTTCCCGGAGTTATTCTCAAATTCTTTTCCAATTTTGACGTAAGAATGAATTATCATCAGTCAAATGTCTTTCTCCAAAATCTTTCAAACTCTTTTCATCGTTGGTTCAACCTTTCCAATTCTCATTCCGTAGTGCCTCAACAATTCATGGTGGTTTCTCGTCGTCATTCTCAACATTTGAAGGCCTAAGAAGTGCTTCCTCTAAATTTTTTCCGTTCCATTCAAGATTCATGGTTCTAGCTTGATGCCATCCTCTCATAATTGTTTTCGATTGTGAGAATTATTTTCACCCATCCGGAGCATTTCAGGAGTCTTTTCAGTTTGATTCTCCGAAGCCTTGCATCTCAGAATTATTCATTCTCAGCTTCGTCTATCGTTCTCCAAATCTTACCGGTGCATCATTCAATACTCTCTAATCAGTTCATGATCTCTTCATTCTCATGTATCTAAATCCTAGCAAGCATCTTCGATCATTTGCTAATTCTTCCCGATGTTTCTTTATCTTTTCTTCGTCCATTTTAAATTCTTACGGTGGTTCGTTCAAGAGTTCTCTTGCTTGGTTATCATATTAATTCATTCTTTCTTTCCAAATCCTACCGGTGGTTCGTTGAAGACCTTCCCAAATTTGTGGCATATCTATCTTGATCCTTTCTACGAGAATAAGTAGTAGGCCTAATCCGTTGCTTGTCATCAATTTAAATTGGTGAGGGATACACATAACATAATTTCTTGTTCTTGTTTCATCCCAGTGATTAATTCCTTATTCCGGAGATTCATCAAAATTCTTGTTTTCAATTGTTTCTTCTTGTCTTCCTTGGAGTTCCAATCTCTCGCAATTATATCACCACGGAGATCCATCTAATCATTGCAAGGCTTCACCTTGTGTTTTCAACTTCTCTCTCTTTCTATCATACTTGTTTTACCGGAGTTCTTCATGGAAGGTTCACATGGTGGTTCGTCAAGGACCCTTTTCACTATTCATTTGTTCTTCAAGATTTCTCTCGGAGTTAAGATCCGCCAAACTAATACTCAAAATTAAACAGGGTGCTTAACACTTGTTTTGTTTGGAGGAGTTCAAGCATTTCTTCATCTTGCATTCCAAAATGCAATTCTTTCTACCTTATCTTTTGAGGTGGTGTTATGTCATTCTTGACAATTTCCCTTCGCGTTTCATGATTCACAAGTTGTCAAGAATGAAATATTTTAAACCCATCATTTCCAATTCGTTCACGAGATCTTTTCAACCCAATATTTTCTTCGTTGGAGTTATCTTGTGTCATCTTTCACCTAAAGCATTTCCTAAGGATTGTTGCTATTTAGGGTGCTCATAAATGACCCAAGTTCTTCTTTTATCCTCCCGGTGAAATAGTTCTCGTCTCCTTGTTTATATCAATGCAATCTTTTGCTTCCGGTTAGTGGCAGAAGCTCACCTCATAATTTTGAGATGTTTCCATAATCCCACTTCAAGCTTATTCTTTTCGTTGTTGGTTTTCCCAACAACTCCGTTCGACCCTTCTCCTAAAGATGCCTTTTCAAGCTCTTTTGTGGCAGAAGTTGGCATTTTCTTCTCCATTCTTTCTTTCTTTCCAATGATCTATCTTCTATTCTTTCTTCCGGAGACATTGTGTTGTTGCTCTCTGGTCAAATCATTTTGTTTTGTCAGGACCTTGTTCTTTTCATGCTTATCCATTTAACCGGAGTGTTGTGTCTATCATTCCTCTTTTAACCGGAGTCTCATCCAAGTGCGTTCATTTTGCCAAGTTCAAATTCTATTTCCTTCCATTTCCAACCGGAGTGTTGTATCATCTCTTCAATGTCATTTCATCTTATCAAGTTTTCTTCTCTTTTATACCGGAGTGCTGTCCAAATTCTATCATTCTTGTTCTTTGGCTATCAGGTTATACCGGTGCGGTTTCATATACTCTTTGGTTCTTTAAGCTCTGGTTTCATGTCTTTCAACCTACAAGGTTCTCATAATGTTTCTTGTTCCTCTTTTCTATCGGAGTGTTTTGAACTTTGTTCACCTTCATTGTATTCTTTCTTTCAAGTTGTCCAACCTCTCAAGGTTCGTGGTTTCACTCGTTTGTCAAAGAAGCAACTTAGTTTTACCTCTTTTCTTCCTCTTCCGTTTCTCTCCGGTGCCATTCTTAGATCTCGGGACGAGATCCTCTCGTAGTGGTGGAGTGTTGTGATGCCCTGAGACCGATGCACCAGATGTCTTCCAGTTATTCGTTGTCGTTGCCATGTCATTCGCTTGCGTGTTGCTCTTCACCTCTTGCCATGCCATCATCTCATAAATCTTTTGCAACTCAACTAAGTAAATGGCATGGATCTTTGATCCATTAAATCGAGGGAATTCACATGGTGATTCTCTTTAAAACATATCCTCTCGATATTTAGAGAGCTATAGTAAATATTCCATTTATTTGGAATTAACCATAACACACTTACAAAATATCCTAATGCCTTTGTTATCTTAATTATTGATCTCCAACTTTGCCATTTCCTTTAATGTATTGCTTTTGTCATCCATGTTTGCGTTGTGATCATTTCAAGTGTTGCATTTGTGCTTCTTGTAATGTTGCATTTCATCATGATCATCATGTGCACTGTGTGTTTCATGCATGATCACCCCTTGCATCACCCTTCCCCTCCTCCTATGGTCATTTGTATCTTCATCTTTTCATCAAGACCTTTCTCCACGTGCAAACCTTATCACTTCTTTCTTTCAAATCTTGGCTTTCATGCCAAGTGGCATTATTTGTGCCTCCATTAATGTTCATTTATTTCCTGATGATCATACTCCATGCCTTATACCTCTATCAAATTTCATCCATTTTGGAGTTGTTTTGGTTGGGTTCAAAATGTAGCAAGTTTGAACTTAATTCAAACTTGATTTATTTTTCTACCTATAAAATTGCCAAGACTATTTATTCAAATACTGCATAAATCCAGGACTCCTTATATATCTTTATCGCTGAGTTTTTCCTTCCCAAACCACGGATCCTTTTTCCTTGTAATTCTGTATATTTTATTAAAGAAAATAAACAGAGGAGGGAAGAGCTAGGCAGAGCCCACTTACCTGGGCCGTGCCCTACGCCACTTGCAGCCCAGCCGGCCCATCTGCTTCACGGCCTGCTAGGTCCAGCCGCCGGCCTCTAAGGCCCGACCGAACCCTAGCCTCCCTGAGACCTTCCCCTTGCTCCCTCTCGTTCCCGTGCCCGCCGCCAGACACCCGCATCCCTCGATCCCCTCTGCCTCCTCCTCCTTCGTTCCTCCCTCCAGCACCGCCAGGAGAGCGCCCGCGCCTCCCGATCCGTGCTCCTCCTCCCTCTGCTGGCCCGTTCCCGGCCGGAACCCGCCGGCAGGGCCCCGTCCCCACCTCCGGCGTGCGCCCGCACCCATCGCCTTCCTGCCATGGCCGCGTGCCGCCCCTTTCCTCCGAGCGCCGTGCCGGGCCTCCCACGCCGCCACTGGGGTCCAACTCCGGCGCCCCTGCATCACGTCGTCTTCTTCACCCCCCTGCCCGAGTCCCCTGCATCACGCCCCGTCGCCGGAGCCGCGTCAAGCCGCCGTCCTCTGCCTCGCCAGCCACCTCGTCGGTAGGTTTCGGCCCTACCTCGAGCACCCAGCGCCGGAAGCTACTTCCCGCGCCCCTGCATCGTGCTGCCCGAGCCGCCGGGATCCTGCGCCATGGCCTGGACTCCTCTGTGCCCATGAGCCTTCGACGCCCTTGCTCTACCCGCCAGAGGCCCCTTTTGCCTTGCATGGTTTTGGTTTGGTTTTGGATCGGCAAGAACGAGACGGCAAGAACCGTACCCGGACCGCCAAGCATCTTATCTGTGATTTTTTGCCAAGTAACACAACGACGCGTCAAGTACCTCTACCGCCATCTACGGAAACGCCAAGTACCCCTACGCACGAAGACGCCAAGTCCGTTTCGGGATTCATCAAGTACCGCTACTGATGGCTCGAACGTCTACGAAACGTGTACCACTACCGTCGACCCGCGAAGACCCCGTGGACGTCAAGTTCCTTGTTGTGACCCCGAACATCTACGGAACATGAACAACTACTTCCTCTTCGAAACATGAACCACTACCGTCGCGAGAACGACTACTTCCACTACTACCGTCGCGGAACAACTACTTCCTCTACTTCCCTCGATGACCCGTGAACGACTACTTCCTCTACGAACCGGTCCGCTTTGAAAATACACGCTTCAAAGGTATAACTGCTGAGAACGATGACCCGTGGACGAATGTGTGTTGTCTGAGATGTACCATAAGTTTGCACCGTGCCCGTTTGCTTCATGCACGTTCCTCCTTGTTAGCCATGCCGTCGTCCCGTGGGAACCCGGTAGTCGGGAGCACCCCACCATCTCTAGCATGTTTCGCGCATCTCCTTTTGCACCGGTATCTCCATGAGCTACCGGAACCGATATGTTGCCGTGGCACCATTTTCGGATTCGTTGTCGTGGCACCCCTTTCGTTCCGCCATGGTGACCAAATGCTTCATAATATCCTCATGCTAACATTTTCATAAAATTGCATAAAACTTGAAATTGTCATCCGCATCATGATAACAACATTTAAAATGATTAAAATTGTTGTTTGCATTTATTTTGCTAAATGCCATGTTAAAATGATTTATTCCATAACTAAATAACCTTAACTCAGAATTTAATAAACTTTATATGTAAATGGGGTAGAAAAATGCATAGATTAACTTGGTGTACTTTGTTATACTGCTTAACAACAATAAAATATGCTTTATGTCAGAACAGTACCAAACCTAATATATGCATATGAGGAGTTTCCGGACTTGTTGTTTTGTTGTTCCGGCCTCATTTAAACTTGCCTAGATAGGTAGTTTTCATATGCTTATCCCCTTGCCATGTTTAATAACATTTAATATTGTTGGGTAGCCTAAACAAGAGTGAACTAAATAAATGTTGTGAAGTTTCGTCAATATGCAACTCGTTGCATATTGAGCTCCACTTAACTTGTAGTATTGTTTGTTGCATTTTGCCATGCCATGCATATTTAAACCGGACATGCATCATACTTGTTTGTGCATCATGCCATGTGTATGTGGTGGTTGTTTACTATGTTGCTTGTTTCTTTCCGGGTTGCTTCTCTCATTAGCTTCGGTTTCGTCCCGGAGTTGTGAGGATTCGTTCGTCTTCGTCCGTTTGTCTTCTTCCTGGACTCGTTCTTCTTCCTTGCGGGATTTCAGGCAAGATGACCATACCCTCGAAATCACTTCTATCTTTGCTTGCTAGTTGCTCGCTCTTTTGCTATGCCTATGCTGTGATACCTACCACTTGCTTACCATGCCTCCCATATTGTCAAACCAAGCCTCTAACCCACCTTGTCCTAGCAAACCATTGTTTGGCTATGTTACCGCTTTGCTCAGCCCCTCTTATAGCGTTGTTAGTTGCAGGTGAAGATGAAGTTTGTTCCTTGTTGGAACATGGAGATGTTGTTCCTTGATTGGAACATGTTTACTTGTTGGGATATCACAATATATCTTATTTAATTAATGCATCTATATACTTGGTAAAGGGTGGAAGGCTCGGCCTTATGCCTGGTGTTTTGTTCCACTCTTGCCGCCCTAGTTTCCGTCATATCGGTATTATGTTCCCGGATTTTGCGTCCCTAACGCGGTCGGGTGATTTATGGGACCCCCTTGACAGTTCGCTTTGAATAAGACTCTTCCAGCAAGGCCCAACATTGGTTTTCCATTTGCCTCACCTAGCCCTTTTTCTCTTGGGAGTCGCGCTCTCGAGGGTCATCTTTATTTTACCCCCCGGGCCAGTGCTCGTCGTGAGTGCTGGTCCAAACTGTCAGCCGCCGGTGGCCACCAGGGGCAACTCTGGGTTTCGCCTACCGGAAGTTTGGACAATCCGGTGTGCCCTGAGACCGAGATATGTGCAGCTCCTATCAGGATTTGTCGGCACATCCGGGCGGTTTTGCTGGACTTGTTTTATTACTGTCGAAATGTCTTGTAGTCGGGATTCCGAGACTGATCGGGTCTTCCCGGGGAGAAGGAATATCCTTCGTTGATCGCGAGAGCTTATCATGGGCTAAGTTGGGACACCCCTGCAGGGTTTGAACTTTCGAAAGCCGTGCCCGCAGTTATGTGGCAGATGGGAATTTTTTAATGTCCGGTTGTAGAAAACCCGAAGTTGATCTTAACTAAAATACACCAACCGCGTGTGTAACCGTGATGGTCTCTTCTCGGCGGAGTCCGGGAAGTGAACACGGTGTTGGAGTTATGCTTGACGTAAGTAGTTTCAGGATCACTTCTTGATCATAGTTGTTCGGCCGTGCTTTTGCCTTCTCTTCTCGCTCTCATTTGCGTATGTTAGCCACCAGATATGCTAGTCGCTTGCTGCAGCTCTACCTCATACCTTTTACCCTACCTATAAGCTTAAATAGTCTTGATCTCGCGGGTGTGAGATTGCTGAGTCCCCGTGACTCACAGATACTTCCAAAACCAGTTTGCAGGTGCCGATGAAACCGTGCAGGTGACGCACCCGAGCTCAAGGAGGAGCTCGATGAAGATCTTGTTCATTGTGTTGTTTCGTTTCAGTTGATCAGTAGTGGAGCCCAGGCGGGACGATCGGGGATCTGTGTAGCATTTGGGGTAGTCTTATTTTATTTTGGTTGCATAGTCGGACCTTGATTATATCTGTATGATGTAATGCTTTACTCCTGTATTGTGTGAAGTGGCGATTGTAAGCCAACTATGTATCTCTTTCCCTTATGTATTATATGGGTTGTGTGAAGATTACCTCACTTGCGACATTGTTTTCAATGCGGTTATGCCTCTAAGTCGTGCTTCGACACGTGGGAGATATAGCCGCATAGAGGGCGTTACAGGGGAGGGGGGTTTGGGGAATATTATTGTCTAGTTGGCCGAAGTGCGGTTGAATCGGATTTGGGGGGAATTTTTGGGTGTGTGTGTGTGGGGGGGGGGAGGATTTTCGCGCGGTGGGCGGGGGGAGTTTGGCGCATGGTCGGTTTCTCCAAGTGCAGTCCCATGTGTAAGTGAAGAGGCAAGCCGAAGCGCGTTCCGTTTGCATGAGCCGTGCGCAGGACCGAACGTGTGTGGGGTGCAATGCGACCGCGACTGGAGTGCTGTGAGTGTACCGCATTTTCTCCTTTTAAACTAGGTGCTTCGCCCCCACAAAAAAATATGTTGCTTCACGTGATCCATCGATACTACTACTAGTAATCCGGTAATCCAGACTAAAACGGCGCGGCCGGGTCTTTTCCCGCGCGATATGCTGGGAGGTTGGCTTAGTTGGGTTTTTAGGACGAGTAATGCTACACCTACGTAATCCCAGTTATGTAATTAACGTAATGTGAAACGTGTGAGCTGTTTATTGTAGATTGGGGGAGGGAGGGGCCCACCACCATGAAAATCAGGGGAGGAGAGAGAGAGAGGCAATTTACGTTAACCCTTTCGTAGGTTCCCGTAGATGTAGAAAGATGTGTCCGATCCTGCAATATAGGCCGTCCAATCTATATCTAACGGATAGGAAGGAAACTATGACAATTTACCCGCACTCCTCTCCACATTTGCAGATAAGGCTTTCCCTCGTTCATCCTTTTCTCCCACAAGATCTTGATCTTCCGTGCAACGCACGGGCATCTTGCTAGTGCTCCTACAATATGTATATTATTGTGAAAGTTCATATACACCGGCCGAGATTAATGCAAACACGGCAGATTTTCATTACATTTCGAACTTTTATAGGACAAAACAATAAAACAAACCCGACCCTAAACCTATTCTACGGCGGCGACCGACGTCCTCCATCTGTGATCTCCATGTACGGGGGCGGGGTTCAAGACCCGTGAAGTGAAGGTGCGGTCTCCGGCGAGGAAAATTAAAACACGGGAGATAGACCGGCCAGTTGGCACACCATGCCCTGCCGCCTCCCATACCCTACTCATCCTCGGAGGAGTCCCTGACCTCGGCGGTGCCGGACGTTGGACGGCGGCAAGTAGGACGCGTGGTTGACGGTGCTCCCGTCGTTGGCCTCCAGCGTGGCCACCGCTTGTGCGGTGACTTCAGCAAGGGCGTTGCCGCTTCGGTCACGCTTCCCCGAAGACAAGCTCTCCCACAAAGCGTTCGCGCTTGCGGTCATGGCGGATGTGGTTCCAGGTAGGAGGACGATGCGCTATGGTGTGGAGGTTAGCTGGGCGTTGCCGCTTTAAGTAGCGCATTCCAGTGAGGCCAAGCGTCCGGGTGCGTCATTAAGTCGCCGGAGTTGTTCCTCGGGCACCGAGCCTCTTAATGATGACATACGAACGGACGGCATGAATGCGGGCAGCTGGCGCTGGCTGGGAACGCACCGCGCGACAACGCGAGGGACGAGGGTTTTGGTGTGCCAGGGTAGTCAGCTGCGGTCGTGGCAACATTGGAGATGCCCTTTGCTCACATGAGATCCCCGCATGTCATTGAAAAAGCAAGACGACCCGGCATGGTCTCAGGTCCAGAGGATGCAATTGGCCGCGCTACACCACTCCGCGGACGCGTCGCGGAGCCCCGTGCATCCTCGACGAGCCGGGTGTTGGGGTGTGTTTGGATTGTGGCCAAAGTGCACCTTGCCAAAATTTTGGTCATGACCAAAGGATTGGTCTTTGTTTGGATGGTTACCATTTTTTTGGCATGCCAATGAACTCTAGCCAACTCTAGTTCATTTTTCTTGCCAATGTCGGCCAAATCATGGGCAACCAATACCTCAACCAAAATTTTGGTCATGACCCAAAGATTGGTCTTTGTTTGGATGGTTGCCATTTCTTTGGCATGCCAATGAACTCTAGCCAACTCAAGTTCATTTTTCTTGCCAATGTCGGCCAAATCATGGGCAACCAATACCTCAACCAAGATTTTGGCTACCCAATGCTTTGATGGGGCAACCTTGGGCACAAACCAAACATACCGTTGGTCGTGCCACAGGACTAACGCCACCCTCGGGAAACTGAATCCAACCGTGTCTAGTGACAATATGAGCGCGTCGCTCACCGCGGTCGCTGTGTCCAGAGGCAGTGCTGGAGCTGCGCCCCATTGTTGGCCCCAACGACTCACATGAACGGTTGTCGGTGGCGAGGAGGTCTTGGGCCAGCTCCTCCATTGGACTAGTCTGCGCTACGTCGTCCCGACGGGTGAGCCCCACATGTCTGTTTCCCTGTTTTACCGGCCATATTCGAGCGTCAGTGCTCCGCATTGCGCATTGGGCCTTTCACTATGTAGGCCAAGCGAGACAACTTATTGCTTATTTGAGCCATTCAAGTATAATCATGTGGCGTTTGCTTATTTCTCATTCCTCTCCAACCCTCTTCTCCATCGATCATGTCGCCCTCCAGTCGAGTCCATCCTCCCGCATGCCTCATTTGAACATTCCGCCGAGTATCATTCACATGTACCCACCCTAGTCCTCTTTCAATAGATTTCTGGACCCCGAGATGAAATCGGGAGGGAACGAGTGGGGGCACGTTATACCTAAGGCGGATTCAAAATTTTGAACCGGTGATCATAGCATCCGCAAATCATATATAAAGGGTATTCAATGTTCGTTTCGTTTTTGAACGTACAATATACTCCCTCCTATCCTTTCTACTCTCTCCTTCCATCTATATTGGGCCTAATGCATTTTTCAAGACCGCCTGTGACTATTGACAAGATTAATAGTACATGACATGTATAATGCGAAAATTATATCATTGGAAGCTCCTTTCACATACGAATTTGATGGTATGCTTTATTTAAGTTGCATATCATATATTATTGCTCTACCTTTTGGTCAGAGTTAGCCTCGAAAACGCATTAGGCCCTATACAGATGGAAGGAGGGAGTAGTTTACATATAAGTTTTATGTGTAGTCAAAGTATATCTACTTTGATAAAAAAAGGTATCAACATTCAACAACGCCCAATCAATATTGTTAGATTCATACGTACTCCTAGCTTTGTACTCGAGATGGTTTCCAGTTTGACTATTGACAAGATTAATAGTACATGAGATGTATAATGTGAAAATTATATCATTGGAAACTCCTTTCACATAGGAATTTGACTGTATGCTTTGTGTAAGTTGCATGTCATATATTATTACTCTAACATTTGGTCAAAGTTAGCCTCGAAAAACGCATTAGACCCTGTATGCTTTGTGTAAGTTGCATGTCATATATTATTACTCTAACATTTGTGTAAGTTGCATGTCATATATTATTACTCTAACATTTGGTCAAACTAGTATAGTGGAAGTGGATCCTCTGACGTAGGTATCCCTGCCTTACCCTCCCTTTCCGTCACTTACTGGCGGACCCCATGCTTGCTAGGCCCCGCATGTCAGTTACTCAATGGGTTCGGCCACGTCAAGGGATCCTCATCCATAGTAATACTCCCTCTGTTTTTATTTACTCCGCATAAAACGAAGGGAGTGGTGGTATAATAAATGACGCGGGCGGGGGAGGCGGAGGGACGTCAGTTGCTCTCAACTGCGATCCCACAAGCGAGCAAAAACGCAAGACGAAGCGTGTTCCATTCGGTGGGCGACGTGGAGGGTCCAGTGTGCCGGGCTGCAACGCGAACGCGACAAGAGCGATGTACAGTCAAAACCGATTGACCGGTCGTCACCGAAACCACTATTCACACCAGAACCTTCGCTGCTCGGCCTACGCCAGCCACTGCCCTAAAACCACACCAAATCTCCAGCCCATTCCCCCACCTTTCGATCCCCTAGCCTGCACCAAGCGTCCCCTAGTTCGCCGGAAAGCCATGGTGCACCGCAAGCTCACTTACTACAAGATGCTGACGCCGGAGCGCCGCGCAGAAGTCGCGGTGCCGGTCGGTGCAACAGACCTCCGTTCCCAAGCTCGCTTGGCGGCGGGCCAATCCCCGAGTTCTCTGGAGCCAAGCTACGAGGAGGAGGAAGCCGATCCAATGTTCATGGCGGAGTTCGCGGCGCAGAAGGCCCCCGATGGGTATGAGACGATGGACGTCGACTTCGTGCCGGCGTCCGAGTTTCACATGGTGCAGGCAGACCAGCGGTTCAACATGGCGATACTAAAGGAGGACCGGGAGGCAGAGGCTCAACTCGACGCGGAGCGCGCGCATGCCGCTGCCATCGAGGCTCTCTTGCAGGCGGAACCGGATGTCGTGGATGTGAACCGGGCGGCGGAGGCTCAACTTGAGGCGGAGCGCACGGACGCCGCTGCCATCAAGGCCCTCCTGCAGGCGGAACCGGACGTCCTGGACTTGAACCGGGCGGCAGAGGCTCGACTCGACGCAGAGCGCGCGGATGCCGCTCTCATCGACGCGCTCCTGTAGGCGGAATGGACGTCCTGGACTTGAACCGGGCGGCAGAGGCTCGAATCGACGCAGAGAGCGCGGATGCCGCTGCCATCGAGGCCCTCCTGCAGGCGGAACCAGACGTCCTCGACTTGAACCGGGCTGTGCTCTCGTCCGTGCAGAGCGCTCGCACGCTCCGCTTGAACGAGTAGCTGGAGGCCGAGGACAACCACGGTGCGGAGACACACGTCGACAGCGACGGCTAGTTCGCGCCGGCAGCCAAAGACGACGAGGTCGTCTCTTTCCACGAGCAGTGATAGTTTTTTTTATGTTGTTGTTTCCATGGATCTTTTGCTGTGTAAAAACATATATTTGTTATGAAAGTCGCCTGACTTGGGTCAGTATACCATTTCAGGCGGTTGGATGAATATCCTACGTCTCCTAACCCTTCTTTCCTTCTTCCTCACCTCTTCTTCCCCAACAGACCACCGCACGGGCCGTACGGATACTCCCCAACATGCGGTTGGATAAACATACTCTATGAACGAAAATTATGTGTCATCGATAGGATGGCTGAGTTTGGTGTGTTCACATGCGACAACACGTGTCAGTGAGGGTGCGTTCCCTTGGTTGGGTTTGCGGCGTGTAGGAGCGACTATGTGAGTGTGCGGTGCGACCGCGGCGTGCAGGAGCGACCGTGTGAGGGTGCAGTGCGACCGCGATAGCCGTGCGCAAGTGTACCTCCCTCTCATTTTGAAAACTTTAGGCAAGCTTGGCAAAAATGTGTGGCAAAGTTTGGCAATGCAAGGCCTAGACCCAAACAGGATAAGTACGTACGTACTAGGAGTACTAGTGTTAAAAAAGAAAGCTGAGTTTTCCTTCGCGGGATTTAATCGATACAAATCCTCGTTTCATGTGTCAATTAATGCGTATTTTCTTCTCCAAAGACCAAAGAGCTAACCATCTCACTCCTCATCGCTTGATTAATGCAGCGCCGTGCAAACCATCCTTCTCACTTCCGCATGCATGCAGGGGATATTAATGTCCTTGGTTGCTAACCCCATCAATTTTGCCTCGATTAGTGTTAGTGGCCCTTTCCAAATTGTAATTTTGATATACTGGCCTTGTGTACAAAAAAATGGAGGTAGTAACTATATTTGACTTCCTTCCCCATTGCGGTGACGTCGACGATATTTTTTTTGTGGTGGTTTGGCGAAGTGCGTTCGACGGAGAACACCATTTGCATCCAGGAATTCCTTTACTAGTACTACTAGGAGTAACTAATGTGGTGAGATGGCTTCTCGAAGAAGACGATAGAGAAGCGGAGTCAGCGAAGAGTGAAATGATGGTTGCTTCGTCCGTGCTTTTGTGATTTGACGCCTCACTGCTTTATGATTTGTGATAGAAGGGACAGGGGAGTAGACTCTGTGCTCTATAATGTAGTACTACATGCGTCCAAGCATGGGAGAAAGAGGAGAGATGCTGCATTTTTCTATTCCTTCAATCATTCAATCACGGAGCTTCAGTTCCATCTTTTTCGCTTTGGCAACACCGTCCACAATGGTTCCCACGATGCCAAAAGCTATTTTCACATTTGGCTACACATTGTGGATGCCCTTAACTGTATCACTTGGTTTTGCTCCTGTGTGCTATCTATACAAATCTCAATTATATTGATCTAAAAAATTATAGAATCGAGATTAGTAAAAAGGAGGTGATTTTGCCGCACGGATGGCGGGTGAGGTTTCTTGTTTGAGCAATGCTACATCCACGTAATGGTTTACATAAAGTTACGAACTGATGTGATGTGGGACTATTTGATTGGATTAAAGGAGAGGATTAGGCCCACCCCACCTGAAAATCAGGGGGGCATATATAGATTAGATGGAAAGTATACGTAGCAGCTACGTAGCCCTTTGTAAGTCTAGGATTAGGCTTCTTATTTTTGGAGGACGTTGTCCTTGCGGTTTGCTAACATGCGGTCCCACGTGTCAGTGCTTTACCAAGCCGATCCGCGTCCCACATGAGGCAGAACAACGGCAGAAGCAACACGTGGTTAAGTTGAAGAAGATGAGGGAGAAGCGGATTCAGCAACGAGTGAAATGATGGTTGCTTCGTCCCTCGGGAAAGGTGCAGCTTTGTGATTTGACGCCTCATTGCTCATTACTACGCCGGCGCCATGATTGGGGTGCTTCACCCCGGCTGCTCTGCACTGTATTCCGGTATGGCACGTGGACCCGGTAGCTTGATGTCCCACATGTCGGCGAAAGGGACTAGAAGATTTATGAAAGCGAGCGCTCCACTCTTACGACGGAGGAGTAGACGACACGACGGCCCAGTGAACTGTCACTTGTACTGTATAGTACTAGTATAGTTTTGCTGTTTCGCACGATCCATCGATACAAACCCGATTAAACAGGAAAGGGCGGGATTTTTCCCGCGCGGTAGATGATACTGGCCATACATTTCAAAGGAAATTTTAATGTATGCAAACTGAATAATTATAAGTAACGATATGATATCTAGTAAAACTAAAAACACATATGATTTATTGTGTTAGAGTGTAGTAGTAGTGCTATATTGCATAGTTGTTAGATGTAACATGCGAGAACGTGTAGAGATGTAGTTTTGGAGGGCCTACAGAGAGAAAAGCGTAATACGGTCACCGATCTTCAGAATAAGCAGATTACGGTCACTATATACGTTTTGCGGTGATTATACGTTCACTTGCTCATAGCTCAGCATCGGATTGCATTCTGTTGACCGGCCAAATAGTCTGCGTGGCGCCATGTTGACTTGTTAAATTGACCATGTTCGTTGTGGGTCCCACCTGTCAGTTCGCATAGGCAAAAGGTCAGATAAACACAAATTTACGCAGGCGCGACAAGGCTCCAACCCATGCACGGGAATCACCTGGTTGTGTATGTGTCTGTCAGGGCCTGATGTGTGCGCATGCACGTGTAGGTTGAGCACTTGAGCGTGAGAGTGTGTGTTGGTCGTGTGGTGTACTGGTGTGTGCATGCATGCGTGCGTGTGTGCGTGTGAGTGTTGCGTGCGTGTGTGTGAGTGTTGCGTGCGTGGCTGCGTGGCTGCCTGTGTACGTGTGAGTGTTGCGTGCGTGAGTGGGTGCATGTGTCTGTGTGAGTGTTGCGTGGATGCAGTTCGTGTGCATGCGTGCGTGCGTGTATAATCACCACACTAGCTCCTGTGTGTTAAAACAGACGGCTCAACATACCAATACAAGGCCACCTTGTCCGTTGCGCCCGCGGTCATGACTTCGAACCACCGTCCAAATATTTTTTTGTCGTTTGTTTTCATTCTTACTAGCAAGATGCCCGTGCGTTTCACGTAACATCAAGATGCATTTGTATGACTTGTTTATCTTGTGAGAGAAAAGGATGAACGAGGGAATGCCGTATTTGCAAATGTGGAGAGGTGTGTGGGTACCTTTTTGCGAAATTGCCATAGTTTCTTTCCTATCCGTCAGATATAAATCGGACGGCCTATATTGCAGGATGGCAGGCACACCATCATCACCAACTCTATTTTTTATAAGAGTGTATTCTATGTATTTTATAAGAGTGTAGATGTAGAGTAGATACAAGTCAACAGGTGGGCACGATGGTAGTGAGATAATGTGATGCAACACTAGAGGTGCCATGTGGAGCGTTTAACTGGTCAACTAGTCATGTCATGAGCAAATACAGAGTTGTACGGTGAGCCCGTGACTGCATAATAACCACTAAACATAAATGGTGACTGTAATGAGTGGATTCTGAAGTCCAATGTATGTATCGTGCTTTCACTTCAAATACAATGATCGTCATTGCATATATCGCGAGAGAAAGATGGAACATGCCTGAATTTTCTGGGGGCTTACTTTTAGAGGACCTGGAGATAGTTTTGTATGCATACGTGAAAGGGCGTATGGGGGGAGATGCTCTTCATTTCTCTTTATTATGACTAACTTTGTATATAGTATAAAATATACAAATTCACAGTGCGGAATAAATATCATTGTGGGCACCATGCAATGCAAATTAGCGTTCGTACTCCTCCATATAACTTTGTAATGTTGTATATATGTAGAAACTCTAAAATATTTTTTTGGCCACACTTTATTCAAAAGGAATGTTGTATGCGAAATAAACGTGAAGAGAGGGCTTTTTTAGATCAATGGGGTACGTGATGTAACATGTGTGAATGTGTAGTTGATGCATTTGGCGGGGCCTAGAGAGGTATGTGTGTGTATTACGTATTCGAGAGAGGCATGGATAGAGGGGCCGATGGGGGAGGGGGGGCGTGGGAGAGATAGCACGAGAAATGAGAGTGGTCTAGAGAGAGAGATGAATATGACGTCACGACAAGAGATTCCATTCCGTTGAGTGTGTATATGCAAGGGGGGAGGGAATAGAGGCACCAGGAGAAATTTTCTATGTGTGTGGTGTTTGTGTTGGTATGTGTGGGTGTGAGAAGATAATGAGACATGGGGGCAGAGGGTGTGTCACCGCGTGAGGTCCGGTGGGTCGAGGTGAGGCCCTTCGTTCTGTTCCGTCCTGCGCCACATTGGTCGGCCCGTGCCGCATTTAGGAAGACCCATGGATGACTAGTCGTACAAGACAAAGATAGCAGAATTGTGAAGGACTCTGTGTCCACTGAGAAAGCCGGCTAGGATTTGTAACCCTAGGTTCTCGGACTAAGGTAACCCCTTTATCTCTGATATTACTATTCATCCAACCTAACTTTAAGGGGTATCCTACAGAATGCTCTGCTAGAATCATACTCGTCGATTAGGAAGAGAGGTGTGATACAATGCGTGAGAGACAGGCGTAAAGATAATGTGCGTACATGAGACACGTAGGCAGGTCCATGTATATAGAAAGGGTCGATGAGGATTGTGCGTGTGTATGTTTGCGAGAGGAAGAGTGCTTGTGATAAAGGTTAGTGAAAACAGTTGTAAATGGTTACGAGAGAGAGGGAGGGTTATATCTAGAGCATGTGTGCAAGAAAGACCCCTCGGGAGAGAGTGTGTGAGCATGTGTGAGACACCACCGATGGAGAGTGAAACTACACGTAAAAGACTGCTCTACACATTGATTAAAGATATAAATTGTATCCAAATATTAGGATGGGATCATGATATTTGCAATTCGCATAAGGAGTGGTCATTGATCCATCAGACATCTAGATTCTATCGAATTTGAGCATGTCTATGTTATTATTCGACACAATTGATCCACATAGTTAGTATTTTGAACTCCAGACAATGCATCGCTTTAGCAATCGAATATAAACGTGAGTATAGTTCATGTTGTGTGTGTAAAGCACATTATACATACGAAAGTTACACAATGGGCATTATAAATAGCTACTACCTATGAACTAGCATACATTTGAATTCAACTTAAGGTGGTTTAAAAAAATCGAATTCAATATGAAGTCCATTCAATTATTTGAATTTGATATCATGGCATTTGTAAACCATACCTAAATTATGGGGGCACCAATCTTTGCTCTGATTTTGTACATAATAGCATATGTAGTCATGTACAAAATACATTCAAATTTAGCTCCTCCATTCCAAAACAATCGTAGTTATAGGATTTTCAAGTGTCGAAATTTCAAAAATAAGCGGATAATTTAATGAGGTTTTCAAACATACAAGGTCAAATATAATGTTGTATATTTAGGTCAATCCTCATAGTTCAAGAGTACTCTAAACGTGAATGCTTGTGTTTCAAAATTTCGAATGAAGCGCCAAAAGAGCCTCTACTCGCCCGAAACCACGTGAGACCAATGTTTGGTAGTACAAGGAAATTACTTTTCTAATAACTCCGACCCGTGAAACCTACCGGCCCGACGTCCAAAGGTCTAAACCGGGGTAGGTTTGTAGCTTCATCTAGACGCCACGCAACCGCATCCCAAAACATTCATCCACAATGGCGCCTAAGCACACATGCGCGCGGCCGAAATCGCTCCCGCCCACTATTTGGGACACCTGGGATTACCATCCTACCCCTGACCCGCAGTAGGTCCCAAATTTAAGAGGGGGGCAAAGTTTGTACTTCCCCAAATTTCAAACAAGCGCATCCCATCTTCTATTCAAAAAAGCCAAAAACAAGCGCGTCCTAGACCGAAACATGGTTCCCCCCACCCGTCCGATTCCCCATTCATACTCTGTTGGTGCCAAAACTACCTATCCACCAGCCGCGAAAACTCGGCGTCCTCCGTCCACCACCCCATCCCACCCATCAACCGCCGCCCTCCTCCATCACGCCGGAGCCGATACCCCAAAGTCGTCGTCCACCACGATCTCAACCGCAACGCCCTCCACGGCTAGTAGTTGAAGCCGAGGCCGAGCCATCCATACCCGAGCCAGTTCAACCACGCCGTCCTGCGCCTCACCGCTGCCGCTCCAACTTCGCCACCCTGCACCGCACCGGAGCTGTTCCTGCTACGCCGTCCTTCGCCGCCTCGGATCTGCTTCCCCTCCGCCGACATATGGCCACGGCAACATAGTCAACAATTTGGCCATGGGTTCGTCCAAGCATGCACCCTCCAGAACATCGGTTTCCCTAGTAAAAACAAGAAGATCAGCGCAACATATGGGGGTGACCACATCGGTAACCAAAAAAGGTACTCCTTTTCCCTTATTCGTGGAAATCTTACGTCTCTGCTTGTACGGTATTCATCCCACAGAAGACACTAGTTGACCGCTTCTTCTTGATACTAGATGTTCGTAGTAACTCGCGATGCACAAGGTTTCTCCTCATATACTATTTCACGTTAGCTAGAGGTCCGTCGCCCCCCTGAATTTCAATTTCTTTCTAGTTGATTCCCAATTAACGGAAGCATTCCCCGGCGTAACAGGCACTAGTACGCCTATTACGTCGGGGAAGCAATGCCTTGGTGTTTATCTTAGGGGCGTGTGCAGCCTAGAGCTACTGGTGCCCGATCTGGAGGTCGGCCGGGATTAAAGGGATGGCCTGGGGGCACTGCCTAGCACGGCGGTGGTGTGAGGTCGATGGGAGGGCGAGGCGGCGGAGGCAGGAGTCTGGGACGGTGGTCGCTGGCGGTTCGAGAAAGATCATCAACAGTGACTGGCGGGAGGTAGATGAAGGCCATCTGCCCGTTCCTTATAGATCGGACGGTTCATTAAAAAAATCGACTGACCTATTTATTTTCAGTCGACTGTTATCTTAGATATGACCACATGTGGTGGTGTGCTGGAGGAGTACCTACATTTCCTGTGCTCATATATTACAAAATCATACGGAGTAGAATCTAATTTTGTTTGCCATGCAATGTTGTAGAGCTATCATATGTCTCCTGTCATTTATTTTTCAGCCACCTGCTATCTTCTACTTTTACAGTGCACTAGTTCTGCACACACTTCACCCTTACTCTCACTGTTGTGTTTTTATGCAAGGGTATTTCAGACTCTGCTGCCATGAGAGAAGCCAAAAAGAAAAGAGATAAGTCGCTCCAGCTTGTTGTGCGGCTAGGCAAGACACGTTTCAACGCTTTAATGGGTGCAGTGTCAGCAGATGGAGACGGGGAACGTAGCTCTGGAGTTGATGACCTTGCTCGCAATGAACCACCATCCCAGGTGCTTGCTTTAACTTCGCGGTGTCATATGTGGTTGCATGTTCCATATGGTGTCTAGCTTGTATTCGAAAGGCCGAAGTCGATAAGATAAGGAAAGATATTTTTTACATGAACCACCATCCCGTGAGCACCAGAAGACAAATAGCTAGTCAGGGCACTGGCCGAGCCAGTGACAAGCCCAGCAAAGATAGGCATCACCTGGAAGCCAACTAAAAAGCTGCGATGGTGGCGAAGCAGCCCGCCTCCCACCAGGCTCTCAGGTCCTAGATGATCATGCTCACCACTCTAGCCGGATGTCTAGCTTGTATTGCTTCCAATTTGGTTAAATTGCATCTGCTTAGCTTACACATTATACCTTTCAATATGACATGCCTTTCTGTTTTTGGTACATACTAGTACATCTGTGTATTAACCATATTCTTGCATCAAACTAATGTTCTTGTGTATCCCTCATCAATCACTTATGACGAGGCAGGCAGGCAAGGGGACTACTCCTCATTTAAAGAACGCAGCGTGAGCCTCCCGACATGATTCTCAAGAAACAGAAATGCTACATGAAGATAGTGAATGTAGCTTTGTAGTTGATTACAGCATTTCCCCTACACTAGCATCGCAGGTGCTTGCTCTAACTTGGCAGCGTGATATGTGGTTGCATGTTGCATATGGTGTCTAGATTGTAATTCTTCCAATCTGGTTAAACTGCATGTGCTAGTCTGCTTAGCTTATACATTATACCTGTTAATGTGACATGCCTTCCTGTATTTAGTACATAGTACATCTGTCTATTAAGCATGTCCTTACATAAAACTATTGTTTTTTCTGTATCTCGCATCAATCAACATGACGAGACACCTTTAGTATATGCAGTGCGATATTAGTTGCATCTTTCATATGATTTATAGCATGCGCTGCTTCTAATTTGTTGAAATTCCATTTATGATGGGACGCTTTTAACTTGGCAGAGTCATATTGGTTGCATCTTTCATGTGGTGTCTAGCTTGCATTGCTTCTTATTTGCTGGAATGGTTTCTGCTTAGTTTACACAAACAGTTGTGAACATGCCATGCCATCCTGTTTTTCGTACATATTCCATCCTGGTATCATGTGTTTGCCTTACATCAAAGTAGTGATTGTCAGTATCATGCATGAATGAGTTCTGAAGAGACAATTTTATTGCTTTTTCTTGTCGGTTTTACTTGACAATTCAAAATTAATAAAGCGGAAGGAAGTTAGCAAGGCAGCGGATAAAGGTGCTCCTTCCGAATGGAGGGCCTCTATAGTTTCTACTCCTCCACACCCACAAGATGATTTCCAAGACAACACATGTATAGACACTCAACAAAGCTGTGTTTATGATGAGCACGTCTCCCCTAGTGCAGCATCACCGGTGCTCCCTCTAACTTGGCACTGTTATATGTGGTTGCATGTTATGTGTGATGTCTAGCTTGTATTGCTTCTAATTTTGTTGAATTTCATCTGGTTACTTTACACATTATACTTGAGTTAGACACGTGTTCCTGTTTCTAGAACATACAATATCTGTCTATCACACCATGTTCTTACATCCTATTACTACTGTTGTGTAACCTGCAACAATCACTTATCATAAGACACGTTTGACTTCGGAGTGTGATATAGGTTACACCTCACATTCTTTTCTAGCTTGTACTACTAATTTGTTGAAATGGCACTTATGACGAGACAGTTTTAACTTGGTAGAGTGATATTCGTTGCATCTTTCATATGGTGTCTAGCTTTCATTGCTTCTAATTTGTTGAAATGCCTTCTTGTAGCGACCCGACCCGAATGGATCAAGTCTCTTGAAAGTGCGTTATATCGACTAGAGGGGGGGTGAATAGGCGATTTTTATGAAATTCTTCACTGAGGAATTTTCTCGTGAGGAAATTCCTTAGCGAAGAACTACTAGCAGTGGAATAAGTACTCAAATGAAAATATAACAGAATCCTAGCATAGTCATCATGATGAAATGAATACTAACACTGAGTACAGAAAGCGTAAACACAGGATAGCACAAGTTGAAGACAAACCGACTGAAGAATTGAACTGAGGAAATTGAGAAAGTCTTCAGTCAATGTCTTCAGACACAGATATGATACACAAACAGCACACTACTGAGGAAATGAAAGAGTTGAGGAAATAGAACCAGTAAGCTTGGTGAAGACAATGATTTGGTAGACCAGTTCCAACTGTTGTCTCAGTTGTACATCTGGTTGGAGCGGCTGAGTATTTAAACTCGAGGACACCCAGTCCCGGACACAGTCCTCACAGTATTCTCCTTGAGCTAAGAACACACAGTCCTCGCCCAATCACTCGTGGTAAGTCTTCAGGTGACTTCCAAACCTTCACAGACTTGGTCACTCGGCGATCCACAATTCCTCTTGGATGCTCTAGACCTTGACGCCTAACCGTCTGGAAGAAGCATAGTCTTCAAAGGTCACAAGCGTCGGATCCACGCAGGATCAATCTCTTCAGTGATGCTCGATCACTTTGGGTTTGTAGGTGATTTGGGTTTGGGGTTTGGATTTTCCTCACTTGATGATTTTCGCTCAAAGTCCTCGGAGGATGGGTTGCTCTCAAATGACAAGTGTCAAGTTCTCGCTGAGCAGCCAACCAGCTAGTGGTTGTAGGGGGCGGCTATTTATAGCCTAGGGAGCAGCCTGACATGATAAGACATAAATGCCCTTCAATGATATGACCGTTAGGTGGACAAGATATTTTTGGACAGCTGGTGCGCAGCACAGCAATGGTCGGAAATTTGAGGTACAAATTCCTCAGGGCTATCATGTTCCTCACTGTGTAGGCAATTCGCACTGGCGAATTCCTAACTCCTCAGTCAGAGCAAAGTCCTCAGTGACCAGAAGAACTGCGTCTCTGTCACTGAAGAAATTGACTGAACTGTATGAGATTTCCAATGGCTTCACTCGAAGGGATTGGTAGGTGTAGGATTTGAGTTGAGCATCACATGGAAATTTTCTCCTTAGTATTTCCTCGACCCCCTTTAACAGTACGGTGTTTCCTATGACTCAAGAAAGAGAAAATGAATCTACGAAAACAAGTCTTCACGCTTCATGTTCCTCGAATGAATACCAAGTCTTCAAGGTCACACCAATTTATTCACTTTCAAAGTCTTCAGAAAGTCTTCAGTATATCAAAGTCTTCACTCGAAGAACTCCATGTTTAGGGGTCGACTTTCTCTGTAAATATCAAACTCCTCATAGACTTATAGACCTGTGTACACTCATAAACGCATTAGATACTTAACCTATAAGTCTTCAATACACCAAAATCACTAAGGGGCACTAGATGCACTTACAATCTCCCCCTTTTTGGTGACTGATGACAACATAGGTTAAGTTTTCAACGGGGATAAATATATGAAGTGTAAAAACTGATATTGAGGAATTTGATTGCAAGATATAGAAGAACTCCCCCTGAAGATGTGCATAGTGAGGAATTTGCTTTTGAAGCAATGCACACTTGAAGAGTTGAATCATGGAGATCTCCCCCTATATCTTGTAATTCATACACGCATTCGACATATAATATGAAGAATTTGAAATGCATGATGAAATATGGTGCCTGATGTAATTCAGCATGCGTGCGATAATATTAACGAGGAATAAGCATGCAGAATAGCGCATCAAAGTATCAAAGCATAGTGCAACAAAAGTATCAGCGCACCATCGGACTTAAGATTACAACTCGATCCAATAAAAGTTTCGGAAGAACGAGAGTTGTAACTTAAAAAAAACGAATATGACCTTATTATAGACCCACTTGAAGATAACTCAGATTTCTCCCCCTTTGTCATCGAATGGCCAAAAGGATTGAAAATCTAAGGACTAACGCCCTTGAAGATTTTCAAGTTGATGAAGGAGCGCCAGCGTTGTTGGGGTCGGTCGTTGAAGTAGGGCCTGCTGCAGTGTC
Organism: Aegilops umbellulata; assembly: GCA_032464435.1. Classification (NCBI taxonomy): domain Eukaryota; kingdom Viridiplantae; phylum Streptophyta; class Magnoliopsida; order Poales; family Poaceae; genus Aegilops; species Aegilops umbellulata. The sequence goes on from CP136057.1 coordinate 499,454,858, forward strand.
GTCCAAGTCTTCATTTTCATTAGTCGCACGCGATGAAGAATATGAACTGGCCACCAAAGAAGGAACCTTGACCTTCTTGTATTTCTTCGGAGGAGGTGCAAACCAGTCAAAATCTTCTTTGAGACCCATTTTCTCCAAGTCTTCAGCACTGTACACTTGAGATAGAACAACCCAGGTGCGGTTGAGGGTTTCATGAAGGTAGTAGTGGTTTTTCTTCACTGCATTGTGTGTGGAAGTCATGTTGTGAAGAATTGAACCAAACTGACGCTTGACCCATTTGTGATTGCGATCAACCTTTTGATGAAGACTGAGGAGTAACTCACGGTCAGTCATCACCCTGGGTGCTGTGGCTTGAGGATTTGGCATGGCAATGTTAGCAGCAGAGTCATGTGTGGCAGAGTCATCATTGGTGGAGTAAGATGCAGCTTTGCGAAATTGACCATCCAATTGACGAATGCCTTCATCTATCACAGCAGTGGCCTTGCCTTTTTCTTCAGCCGATGAAAATGTCCATTTGAGGACTTCAATGGGAGGCAAGTAGCTGTAGTGGTTGAGCGTTTTAGCTTTGTAGTTGAGTGAAGACCTTATCCTGATGAATTTCATTATCCAAGGTGCATAAGGCTTCAGCTCAAATGGTGACATAGCAATGTTGGCCAGAGTCCTCATGAAGAAATCATGGAAGTTGATGGGAACGCCATGGATGATGTTGAAAAGCAGATTCTTCATGATGCCAACGACTTCTTCATCAGAAGAGTCGTGGCCTTTGATGGGACTCATTGTCTTCGTCAGAATGCGATAGACAGTCCTTTGCACATACAACAATTCCTTGACGAGGAAATTGGTTCTAGGAGCTTGCCCTGGCTTCAAAGGCTTCATCAGCACTTGCATATAATGATTGAAAGCTCAGGTTCGTTGTACACACAGCGAGCATCTTCAGTGGGTGGACTCAGAGGAAGGACCCGAAGCAATTCAGATGCAGGGGCCTTATGGTGGGTGTTGTCAGTCATCCAGTCCAAAACCCATGATTGATATCTTCAGAGTTGCCGGTGATGTGCAACGTTGCATAGAATTGAAGAATAAGCTCTTCATTCCAATCGCATATATCTGTGCAGAAATTGAGCGGCCCAGCGTCGTGAAGAACACTGAGCACAGGCGTGAAGCACGTCAAGGACTCCATATCCACGTGAGGAATATGAGCATGGTCGAAGACTTTGTCTTTGTTGTAAAGAACTGAGGAATAGAAATTTGCTTGGCTGGCAGTCCAGAAACGCCTCTTCCTTATGCGAGCAGAGTCATATGGGTTGTATTCAGTGAAGAACACGTGCTCGCCATAGAAGTCTTCAGCCTTGAATTTCTGTTTTCGTGAGAACGGATCCTTTGGCCTTGGCAGAGGAGTGTCAGTGGGTTGCATCACGACCTCAGGAATCACGATCTCAGGTTCTTCAGGCTGAGGAATTTCAGGATTTTCCTCAGGTGCAGTCACCTTGGCTATTTCAGCAGCAGTTTCTTCAGCAGTAGTGGCTGGAATTTCTTCATTCACAGATGTAGTGGGATGAGTTTCTTCAGAGCCCAATTGTACTGTTGGTGAAGGAGAGTGAGGAATTTGCTGCAGGGGAGTGAAGAGTGGGGAATTGGGATGCTGACTTTCCCAAAATTCGTCATTCATCACTGGAGTGGTGCTTCCAATATCCACATCTTCATCAATTTCTTCAACACCAGCCTCTTCAGCATCAAACTGAGGCATTGGTGATGAGACCATTGGGGTTGAAGGGATTGCATCCGCTTCAATTTCTTCATCAATCTGCTCTGACGAAGCACCAGATTGAGTTTCTTCATCTGATCCACTGGGGATCTCATAATCTTCACCAAAAGGAACAAGGTCCTTTGATGACACGGAGGAGATAGGAACGACATCAATGGGATTTGCGAAACAGCTTGTCATCGGCTTCATCTTCTTGGGAGCTGAAGATTCTGAAGCATTGGATGCCTTCCTTTTCTTCACAGCAGCTCGTTCTGCAGCCTTTGTTTTCCTCACATCCAATGCAGATGGAAGAATTGGAGTTGGTGTAGGCGCAGTTGGAGCTGAGGAATCTGGTTGATTTTCCTCAGGCGCAACTGATGCAGTTGCCCTGGTTTCTTCAATTTCTTCAGGCGCACCACTAGTGGATGCCCTGGCAATTTCATCAACAGCTGGAGCAGAGTCATCAGCCTTGGAACTAGCATTTTCTTCAGCAGACTGAACTTCATCAGCGGTGCTGGCATGTTCTTCAGTTTGCTGAACAGATGCTTCAGCTTGAGGAATTTGTTGTGTTGAGGCTGTACCCTTGGTGAAGGTATCAGCCAGCCTCACAAATCTGACCTTGGCTCCTTGACAATCATCATAGTACGAGTCAAATTTGTCGCTGAGGGCTTTGATGTCAGCCTGCATCTTGACGAGTTCCTCAGGCTTCATTGTGAGAACTTTTTTCTTCAGTAGCTTCTCCTTGCGGTACTGTGATTTCTTGATCTCTCTGGCCTTATCATATTTCCACTTCTCCTCTTGGATGAAGTGAGTCAACATGTGACTTTGACCAGGTGTCAGCTTGAAATCAGGCATAGGTGTGTGAGGATCCTTATGCCAGAGATCAGTATAATCTAGGATCGCCTTTGGATCCAATAGCAGGGGCACAGGTGTGCCTTTGGCTTTAGCAGCCCGTTCTTGTCGGTCCCTGATGATTTCAGTAAGTTCTACCTCATCAGCTTCATCATCATCAGATGGCACAGTGAAGACTACCTACTTCTTCTGAGGACTTGTGCGAGTGACGCGTCCAGCATTAGCCTTTTTCTTCAGCAGTGAGGGTCTTGCTAAGGAATTTGGTGCAGCTGAAGAACTAGCTGAGACACCAGAGGCAATAGAGATGCCAGTCGTCCTTTGGCATGAGGCCAGATGCACAGGTGCTGAGGACTTTGTCGGGACAGCTGAAGAATTTGGTGGAGCAGGAGCAGCATGAGGAATTTGCTTTGAAGATTTTGAAGATTCTGGCCGTGAGGGCGCAGCTGAGGAACTTGGCCGTGAGGGCATTGAAGATGAAGCACTTGGCTTGCGAGCGGGCTTCTTTAGCATCGCTTTCTTCGGCTTGACCGAGGACTCAGTGGCAGTAGCAGCAGCAGAGTCTTCATTGAATTTCCTCACTTCTTCTCTGGCTTGCCTTGCCAGTTTAGCTTGACGCTTGGCCCATTCTTTAGGAAATTCCTCACCACACTTGATGCTGGTGGGATCAGCCACTTATCCAGGTGCCAATGGAGGTCTTTGGCATGGAGGGTTTACTGCGAATTTCTTCATGTACTTTGGAGTAACATATCTGTATTGCCTCCATTCACGTGCCCATCTCCTTTCAATCCTCTGGATTCGCACCTTGCGCTGATTTTTATCTTCTTTGCCAAACTTGGCTTCATCAGGCGTGCAGTACTCATCATAGATGTCCTCAGGTATTTCAAAAGCTGTCATAACCTCAGGCTTCTTTCCTCCTTTCTGTGGCCTTTTACCTTCAGCCATTTTCTTTAGATGAGGAATTTGAACAATTGAATTCTCTGAAGAAGTATGCAACTTTTCTTCGAGGAACGCTGCAAACGAGTTAAGTTGATGAGAACCTAAAGATTCAGCAGCGGACATGTGTACCTGTGAACAGAGTATAGTTGCGAGGAATTTGAAGAGGTCATATGCGTTCTCAGAGGGTTTTTCATAAAGAACAAGTTTGAGGAATTTGACCAGATTCGTCTTGAGGAATTTCACTAAGCGCTTTATATCTTAGGTTCCAGAGTTGTATAGATTGAAGATCCACACAATTGAGGAATCTTTGAAGAAATTGAGGCTTAGGAAAATGAATCAAGAACAGATAACATGTGAGGTGTTTTGTGTGTGAGGATTTGAAGAATAAAACACCTTTTAAGATTTTGTAGAAAGATTTTGAATCAATGAGGGCAGTAAAATTAGCTTTTAATTACCCTGAGCGAAGAACACGACGAACTAGGAGTTGGAACAGTGAAGTTCGTCGATGTAGATCTTCCACGCCCTAACTTGGCGGAGGAAGACGTCTACGGCGGCGGCGAAGGTGAAGATTTCCGCGGTCGGCGCGAGTACGACGGCGACGAGGTCGAGGCAGTGAAGCTCTTCCTCACCGGCGACGATGGAGTAGCGACGGTGCTAGGGTTTGGAGAGCTCGAGCGAGGGAGTGAGATCGAGCGGGGTAAAAGAAGTGAGGATGGCGAAGGGGGTATTTATAGCCGCGGTGAGAAAATGTTTGTCCGAAGATTTGGGATGAACGTGCCCCTGGCCGTTCTCCTTCTTGCGACATGTGTCACCCACGTATTGTGTGGTGGAGATCGTGTAGGATCGTGGGTGGATAGAATAATCCATCATGGGATGCAGAACGGTTTGAGCGGCAAAACCGAAAGTTTGGATAAGATTAGTTTTAACTTTCCGTTCGCAATTTCTTCAGCTGACAAGGGCACAGTGAAGAATTTGAATGAGTTTCAAATAGAATGCACATGAAGAATTTGTGAATAGATTGGATTGAGTATAGCATAGAGAGGAAGGGTCCGATCACATTCACTTAGCAGAAAAGTTCCAACTTGAAGAAATAGCTATAAGTGAATGTTGTAGAGGACATAAACTCATATATATATATATATATATATATATATATATATATATATATATATATATATATATATATATATATATATATAGCCAATGAAGAAAAACGACGGCACAAGTGAAGACTTTGTAAAGTTTGAAGAATTTGAAAAACTGAAGAATTTCAAAAGTTGAGGAAAAACTCAAATTGAAGATTTTTAACTTTTGTGGTGGCGCGACCCACCATGTAAGAATGATGATTTCAGACACCGCGTACAATTGTCGTAGGGTTCTGAGAATCAAATTCTTCATTAATTTCTTCACACTTAGAGTGTTATTCTTCATTGATTGAAGAAAAACGTTTCTTCATGTGTTGCACATCTAAGTCATCAATTTTGCATAAGTGTTAGGATGAGTGCCTTTTCAAAGTACATTCGAAGATTCTAAGATATTTAGCTCACACCGCAACTTGCAAAATCTCTTCTCATCCAAGGGCTTAGTGAAGATATCGGCTAGTTGTTCTTCAGTCTTCACATGCTCAATAGAAATGTCGCCCTTCAACACATGATCACGAAGAAAATGATGACGAATCTGAATGTGCTTTGTTTTCGAGTGCTGAACTAGGTTGTGAGCAATCTTGATGGCACTCTCATTGTCACAGAGGAGAGGCACGTTCTGCACGTTGATGCCATAGTCCTTGAGCGTTTGCTTCATCCATAGCAATTTAGCACAGCAAGAACCAGCAGCAATGTACTCAGCTTCAGTAGTAGACAGTGATACGCAGTTCTGTTTCTTCAAGGACCAACAGACCAAGGATCGTCCAAGGAAATGACAAGTACCAGATGTTGACTTGCGATCCACACGGTCACCAGCATAGTCAGAGTCTGAATATCCAATGAGATCAAAATCCGAGCCCTTGGGATACCATAATCCCAGTGTTGGTGTGTGAGCTAGATATCGAAGAATATGCTTCACAGCCTTGTGGTGTGATTCCTTCGGTGCAGCTTGAAATCGTGCACACATGCAAACACTAAGCATTATATCTGGCCTAGATGCACATAAGTACAATAAAGAACCAATCATGGAGCGGTATACCTTATGATCGAAGTCAGTACCATTTTCATCAGTGCATAGTTGACCATTTGTGGGCATAGGAATTTTGATGCCTTTGCAATCTTGCATGCCGAATTTCTTCAAGACATCCTTGAGGTATTTCCCCTGAGATATGAATATGCCATTGCGCTGTTGACGAATTTGAAGACCTAAGAAGAATTTCAACTCTCCCATCATAGACATTTGATATTCTTCTCTCATCATATAGGCAAATTCATCACTATAATGTTGGTCAGTACATCCAAAGATAATATCATCAACATATATTTGGCACACAAACAGTTCACCATCATATGATTTAGTAAAGAGAGTGGGATCGAGTGAACCGGGTGTGAAGCCTTTCTTCATGAAGAATTTCTTCAATGTATCATACCACGCTCGTGGGGCCTGCTTGAGGCCATAGAGGGCCTTGTTAAGTTTGAAGACTTTGTCAGGATGCTTTGGATCTTCAAAACCTGGTGGTTGAGCAACATATACTTCTTCCTCTAGCTTACCATTGAGGAATGCACTTTTCACGCCCATTTGGTGTAAGATGATATCATGATGGTTAGCATAAGCAAGCAATATGCGAATAGCCTCAAGTCTAGCAACAGGTGCAAAAGTTTCATCGAAATCAATTCCTTCAACCTGTGTGTAGCCTTGGGCTACGAGTCGTGCCTTATTCCTCACCACAACACCATTTTCATCTTGCTTGTTGCGGTAGATCCACTTTGTGCCAATGATGTTATGCTTGCGAGGATCGGGACGATCGACTAATTCCCATACGTTGTTGAGCTTGAACTGATGTAATTCTTCTTGCATGGCCTGAATCCACTCAGGCTCCAGAAATGCTTCATCTACCTTAGTGGGCTCTGTGATAGAGACAAAAGCAAAGTGCCCACAAAAGTTAGATAGATGTGAAGCTTTTGAGCGTGTGAGAGGACCTGGTGCTCTAATGTCATCAATGATCTTCTCCACTTGCACTTCTTTTGCAACGCGAGGGTGAGCTGGTTGTCGTTGAGGAATTTGATCAGCATTTTCTTCACCATCAATTTCCTCAGCATTTTCTTCAGGTGCATCAGCTCGACGTTCTTCACGTTCTGGAATGTAGGAATGACATCTTCAGTAGCCTTGTGCTTGATTAAATCCTCAGGTGCAGGTTCATCTAACACAGAAGGTAGGTGCTCTCTTTGCGAGCCATTAGTTTCATCAAACCGCACATCTACAGTTTCAACAATCTTGTGAAGAACATTGTTGAAGACTCTGTAGGTGTGCGAGTCCTTTCCGTAACCAAGCATAAAACCTTCATGCGCTTTCGGTGCAAATTTAGAGTTGTGGTGAGGATCTCTAATCCAGCATTTAGCATCGAAGACTTTGAAATAACTCACATTGGGTTTCTTGTCAGTGAGGAGTTCATATGCACTCTTCTTGAAGAATTTGTGAAGATATACTCTATTGATGATATGGCATGCAGTATCAATTGCATCAACCCAGAAACGACGAGGGGTTTTGTACTCATCGAGCACAGTGCGAGCCATCTCAGCAAGAGTCCTGTTCTTGCGCTCCACGACGCCATTCTGTTGAGGAGTATAAGGAGCAGATAACTCATGAGTAATACCAAGTTCATCAAGATAGTCATCGAGACCCGAATTCTTGAACTCAGTGTCGTTGTCACTTCTGATGTGCTTAATCTTCACACCAAAGTTGGTTGAAGCCCTCGAGGAAAATCGTTTGAAGACTTCCTGCACTTCAGTTTTGTAAGAGACAAGGTGTACCCATGTGTAACGAGAGTAATCATCAACAATAACAAAGCCATATTGAGATGCTTCATTCGAAGGACTTGGAATTGTCAGCTTCCATAATCACAACACAACGATACTTGCCAAAGACAACAACCATATCAAGATCACAAAGCATTGAGACAGACATAAGATTATATCCTAAGGACTCAACAAGCATGACTTTGTCCATGTGTCGATCCTTTGTGATAGCAACCTTACCAAGACCCAATACCTGACTTTTGCTTTTATCAGCGAAGATGATATGCTTCATGTGTGACGCTGATAAGGGAGCATCCATCAATAGATTCTTGTCACCAGTCATGTGATCTGTACATCCACTGTCAAGTACCCATTCAGTGGCTTTGGGTTGATCATCCTGCAGATGAATTAGTGCAACTTACGACCTCATATACTTCAGCAGTGAAGAATATGATATCACAATTCATCAGATCAATTTCATCAAGTAGTAGACAGATAAAACAGAGGGAGGACGTGTGAAATGAAAGTTCATTTCATCATGGTTAGCCTGCGTCCTTTCAGTCAATTTTGTCAGGTCCCCAGCAAAATCTTCAGACGTTATTGCACGTCTGGAGACCTGACCCTGCAGAAGGGATTAGTTCTTTTTCTTCACCACCCACATCTGAAGGGGTGGCAAAGAGTTCATCACTCTGCGAGCTCCATATGAGAATGGTGGCAAAGCAGCCAAACCATTTCGTTTCACATAAGAGGGGTTAGGGTAAGCATATGCATAAGTAGAGAAATTCTTCGAGGACTTATGAACATAATAGTTTGAAGAATAATGCTCATATTCATAGCCCTTGGCTCTTCCCTGCAAAACAGAGTTGTTAGCATGATGATGTTCATATGAGGACTTTGATCCATGTGAGGAATTTGATCCCCTTGAGGAATTTGGTCCTTATGAGGACTTGGATCCATATGAAGAATTTGGTCCATATGAAGAATTTGAGCTGAGGTTCCTTTTGTTCACAGGTGGTGTCATGAGGACATTCACCTGAAGACTTTCAAGGCGCCTTTTGGGAACCCAGATTTTCTTCACAGGGGAACCGTTCCTGCAGTTAGTGCCAACATATCTAGCAAATACTTCACCATTCTGATTTTTGAACAGTTTATAGTTGGAGTCAAAAGACTCATCAGAAGAATGAGAAGATTCACATGTATAGCCAGATAAATTAGATGGATCAACTGGAGGTCCCTTTGCAGCAACCCATGAGGTTTTGGGGTACTGCTCAGGCTTCCAATATGTACCATCAGCATTGAGTTTCCTCTCAAAGGCAATACCCTCTTTCCTAGGGTTCCTGTTGAGGATCTGCTTTTTAAGCACATCACAAAGAGTCTGATGCCCTTTGAGGCTTTTGTACATTCCTGTTATGTACAATTCCTTCAGTCCTGCATCGTCAGTAATACTAGCAATGTCCTCAGATGAGGAATTAGTGATAGCAGAGGCAGGTGAAGAATTTGTAACATTTGAAGCATTTGAACATTCAGGTGAGGAATTAGCAGATTCTCGTTCAATGCATTTTAAACATGGGGGAAAAAATTCTTCCTGAGCAGCGCTGATTTGTTGAGCAAGTAATGAATCACGCTCCTTCTGAAGATCTTCATAACTCTCTCTTAGCTTCTCAAGATCTTGCTTCTTTTGAAGATATTCATAAGAAAGCTTCTCATGATCAGATAAGAGAGTGTTATGATGATTTTGAAGGTTGTCAAACCTGGTCTGAAGTCTCTGAAGATTTTCAGTTAAGGCCTTAGTGCGATCCAATTCTTCACCCAACATATCATCACTTTTGTCTAGCATGTTTTGAACCTTTTCAAAAGCCTTTTGTTGTTGCACAGCAATCTTAGCAAGTTTAGAATAGCTAGGCTTAAGATTTTCATCAGATTCATCATCGCTAGATTCAGAGGAAGCGTATTTGAGTACCTTGGCACCCTTTGCCATGAAGCAATAGGTGGGAGCGTAGTCATCACTGCTTTCATCAGCCTTGTTGGTGAGTTCACTTTCTTCAGTGTTGAAGATGGATTTACTGACGAATGCAATAGCGAGGGCTAGGCTTGCCACACCAGACTCAGAATCTTCAGATTGTTCCTCTTCCTCATTTTCTTTAGATTCAGCCTCAGAATCCATTTCCTTGCCAATGAATGCACGAGCCTTCTTGGAGCTGCTCTTCTTGTGAGACGAAGACTTTGAGGATTTTGATGATGAAGATTTTGAGTACTTCTTCCTTTTCTTCGCATCATCAGAACTGTAATCCTTGTATTTCTTCTTCTTTGATTCCTTTTCCCACTGAGGACAATCTTGGATGTAATGTCCTGGTTTCATGCACTTGTGACAGAGCCTCTTCTTATAGTCACTGGATGAGGAATCATTGCTCCTTGAGGGTTTTCCAAAGCGACCACGTCTTGAGAACTTCTGGAATTTCTTCACAAGCAGTGCTAGATCACGACTCAGTTCTTCAGGATCACCAAGGCTGCTACCAGAGTCTTCATCTTCGGACTCAGATACTACCTTGGCCTTCAGTGCACGTGATCTGCTATAGCTTGTACCATAGAGATCTCTCTTCTCAGCAAGCTGGAACTCATGAGTGTTTAGCCTCTCGAGGATACCAGCGGGGTCAAGTGACTTGTAATCACCACGCTCTTGTATCATCAGTGCCAGAGTGTCAAATGAGGAATCAAGCGATCTCAGCAATTTCTTCACCACCTCATGGTCTGTGATGTCAGTGGCACCAAGTGCTTGAAGCTCATTTGAGATGTCAGTGAGGCGATCGAAAGTTTGCTGCACATTTTCGTTGTCGAGTCTTTTGAAGCGATTGAAGAGATTGTGAAGAACATCAACTCGAGAGTCACGCTGAGTTGAAACTCCTTCATTGACCTTGGATAGCCTATCCCAGATAAGCTTTGCAGTCTCCAAAGCACTTACTCTACCATACTGACCCTTACTCAGATGGCCACATATGATATTCTTCGCTTGGGAGACGAGTTGCTTGAATCTCTTCACATCGGTAGCGTTCAGTGAGGGAGTGACGGAGGGAAGACCATTTTCCACAACGTACCAGAGATCGTTATCAATTGCCTCAAGATGCATTCGCATCTTATTCTTCCAGTAGGGGTAGTCCGTCCTATCGAAGGTAGGACACCCAGCAGAGACCTTGATCATACCTGCGGTCGACATAACTAAAACTCCAGGCGGTTAAACCAAAATCACACAGAATAAGGGAGTACCCTGCTCTGATACCAATTGAAAGTGCGTTATATCAACTAGAGGGGGGTGAATATGCGATTTTTATGAAATTCTTCACTGAGGAATTTGCTCGTGAGGAAATTACTTAGCGAAGAACTACTAGCAGCGGAATAAGTACTCAGATGAAATTATAACAGAATCCTAGCATAGTCATCATGATGAAATGAAGACAAACACTAAGTACAGAAAGCGTAAACATAGGATAGCACAAGTTGAAGACAAACAGACTGAAGAATTGAACTGAGGAAATTGAGAAAGTCTTCAGTCAATGTCTTCAGACACAGATATGATACACAAACAGCACACTACTGAGGAAATGAAAGAGTTTAGGAAATAGAACCAGTAAGCTTGGTGAAGACAATGATTTGGTAGACCAGTTCCAACTGTTGTCTCAGTTGTACATCTGGTTGGAGCGGCTGAGTATTTAAACTCGAGGACACCCAGTCCCAGACACACAGTCCTCACCGTATTCTCGTTGAGCTAAGAACACACAGTCCTCGCCCAATCACTCGTGGTAAGTCTTCAGGTGACTTCCAAACCTTCACAGACTTGGTCACTCGGCGATCCACAATTCCTCTTGGATGCTCTAGACCTTGACGCCTAACCGTCTGGAAGAAGCACAGTCTTCAAAGGTCACAAGCGTCGGATCCACGCAGGATCAATCTCTTCAGTGATGCTCAATCACTTTGGGTTTGTAGGTGATTTGGGTTTGGGGTTTGGATTTTCCTCACTTGATGATTTTCGCTCAAAGTCCTCGGAGGATGGGTTGCTCTCAAATGACAAGTGTCAAGTTCTCGCTGAGCAGCCAACCAGCTAGTGGTTGTAGGGGGCGGCTATTTATAGCCTAGGGAGCAGCCTGACATGATAAGACATAAATGCCCTTCAATTATATGACCGTTAGGTGGACAAGATATTTTTGGACAGCTGGCGCGCAGCACATCAACGGTCGGAAATTTGAGGTACAAATTCCTCAGGGCTATCATGTTCCTCACTGTGTAGGCAATTCGCACTGGCGAATTCCTAACTCCTCAGTCAGAGCAAAGTCCTCAGTGACCAGAAGAACTGCGTCTCTGTCACTGAAGAAATTGACTGAACTGTATGAGATTTCCAATGGCTTCACTCGAAGGGATTGGTAGGTGTAGGATTTGAGTTGAGCGTCACATGGAAATTTTCTCCTTAGTATTTCCTCGACCCCCTTTAACAGTACGGTGTTTCCTATGACTCAAGAAAGAGAAAATGAAACTACGAAAACAAAAGTCTTCACGCTTCATGTTCCTCGAATGAATACCAAGTCTTCAAGGTCACACCAATTTCTTCACTTTCAAAGTCTTCACAAAGTCTTCAGTATATCAAAGTCTTCACTCAAAGAACTTCATTTTTAGGGGTCGACTTTCTCTATAAATATCAAACTCCTCATAGACTTATAGACCTGTGTACACTCATAAACGCATTAGACACTTAACCTATAAGTCTTCAATACACCGAAATCAGTAAGGGGCACTAGATGCACTTACATCTCTGTGCTTAAGTGTCATCCCTGGATTGATATGCTGACACACACAGTACTCGAGGATTTATAACAGAGGAAAATCACATGTATAAAGTAACGTAAATACTATTACCTCAATCCATATAGCGGAAGCAACAAGGTTGTGGATTCCCATCAACACCAACGGCAAAGTTGAGTGTAGAAATCGTAACCCTAACGTATCACTTACTCGTCGTAAGAAGTCCTGCAACATGAGACGTTGCAGCCACAAAGGGTCAGTACATTGAATGTACTGACAAATTCACACCATAGAGAATGATGAACAATGGCTATCACTACATGCATATATGGCTAGTGGTAAAGCTCTATGGTTATGGTTTTTGCGAAAAGCCAAATTTTCCCTACTACAAAGGAATAAATTTTATTTAACTATCATGGTGGATGTTAAACATTGAGAATGGTTGACAACATTCTCAATCCCAATTAAGTAACATCATTAAAACCCAACAAATTATTTAAGTAGCGTGATGAGATCAACAGGATAATCCAAGAACTAGATACTCAAGATGTCCATAACCGGGGACACGGCTAATCATGATTAGTTTGTACACTCTGCAGAGGTTTGCACACTTTTCCCCACAAGACTCGATCGCCTCCGTTGGATTTCTCGCACTACATGGTGTTTGAGAAACGAATGACCGAGACACAGTCTTTCAGAAGCGTTAGCACCTTACGATGGGTAGACCGGTACACCTACATCCCCTACATCTGCTAGTCTACCACTGTAAGAGTTCACACAACTTAATCAACTATGCCAGAGCCCATAATGGCTTGTGGCTGCACACGGAAGTTTCTAGTATGAATAATCTCATGATCCCTTTGAGCCTGGGTGGCGGTCCATAAAGAAACAGGCAATCCTGGTCTACCCAGGTGCCTAGACAGGCAATCCTGGAATAACCAGGTACCTCAATCCACCCAGATGTGTATTTAAGTTGCCACCTTAAGTAAACCATTAATTAACAATCTCACATCTGTCATGAATACTCTCAAAATCCAATCCACGTCTACGAGCATAGCATGGCAATATAAGCATAATGTAATAGTAACTCCCAAGGGTTGAATGCAGGGCAATAGGTTCCTACCTCATCAACTACTTCCCAATACCCACATGTTATCAATCCTACTCATGCAATGTTTGAGGGTTGAAACTAATGCATAAAAACTGGGTATGAAAGGGATATGATCAAAGTGTGAACTTTCCTGCAATGTTGATGAAGATGATTCGCACTCAACACACTTGATAGATTTACTCGTCACACTCCGGTCAATCTATCATAAGCAAGCAATAGTAACCACACATAAGCAATCAGTCAAATGATCAGAAAGAACGGAGAAGACGATTCGGAAAACATCAAAACCAAGCAAATAACTCTTGCAACATAAAACAATTTCTAACAGTACCAAAATTATATGAGTTTGGCCATATCAGAAAGCTTAGGTCAAGAGCTTCGGTTTGCAAAAAGAATCAACTCGAACGGAGCTACGAAACTCAAGTTATGATCAAACGAAGTTTGAATTCAAATCTGATCTAATTCAAATTTTAAACTTTCAGAAACATGTTTGAGTTGCTTTACTGGATAGAGGAGATCATAACAAAGACGTGGGCGTTGGTTTCGTTGAATTTGTACAAACGAGTAAAAAGATGTGGTCGTTTGAAATAGAGGGACTAATCTGTAAATAAAACATCACGGATAGGTCCCTAGCGGAAATTAAAAGAAAAAGAAAATTTCTACCGAACGAACGTTCGCTACAGAACGCTAAAGAACGAAAAACCGCTCGCTACAGATCTAAACGGGTGAACGCTCGCTATTTAACAAAACCTAAAAAAATAAACCGACTTAAAGAAAAACCGAACTAAAGAAAAACCGGGGAGGGTTTTATAGCGGTTATACCGGCTCGGGCGGTTCGGGGCGGTTTTCGGCAAAAAACCGACGGCGGCTGTTTTCGGCGATCTCCGGCGAGATCTGCGGCGACGGCGGGGTGGGGCGGTGGCTGCGCGGCGCGGGAAGGCGGAGCTAGCAGCGGCGGCGGCGTGAGGCGAGAGGAGGCGGGGTGCGCTACGGAGGCGGCGGCTGAAGCAAAAGGGCGGCGGCGGCGAGATGCAGCGGCGGTGGCGGCGCTGGCGCGAGGGCGGCGGCGCGGCTCTGGAGGAGAGGTGGTCCGGGGTCCGCCTTTTAAGGGCCAGGGTGGCGGTAGACGGCTTGCGGGAGGGGGCGCCGAGGCCGTGGTGGCGCCGGACTCCGGGGAGAGTCCCGGTCGGGGCGACGGGCGAGGCGGCACGGAGCTGGGCCTTGGCCTGGCTTCGGCCGGGCCGGCCCAGTCGGCGAGGGAAACTCTTTTTGTTTTTTTATAAACGGTTTTTTTTCAAAGAACTAAAATAATAAAAACAAAATAACTAAAAATATTATATAGGCATATAATATATCAAAAATTTCAGAAAAAGATTTTCTACAATGTGGACATTTTTCTAGAGTCAAATAAAATACACACAAATCCAAATAAAGCAAAGAGTGCTTCTGCCCTAGTAAAATCCAGTAAAATTCATTTGTAAAATACCAAAATTAATTCAAATTTATTTCTCTCCAATTTTCCGATGTAGGGAATCATGTTACCCTATTTTCCATATATTTTATTTTTGGAGAAAAATAATTTGAATAAAACTCGAATAACTCCAAATTGAAAATAAATTCAAAAGGACTTTGAATTTTAATCCTTTGAAACTCCCAACTCATATTTCATATGTTTTGAAGAAGTCATTTTATCTTCGCTCATGAAAATCATTGAGTGGCATAAAGTTTCTAAATTGGAAAATATTTCCAAATGGAATTCAAATATTTTCAAATACCCTTTCATTTAATTTAAATGGAAGAAGTCATGTCATCTTCTCTCTAGGGTTTTGCATTTGAAAAGCATTTGAATTCAGGGAGACCATAAAAGCAAAATGAAAGTTTGGGAAAATCCTTTTATTCCCTCTCATTTAACTTCCAAGAAGTTTCGAATTTCACTCAATCAATCACACAACAATCAAACAATGAGTCAAATCTATCTATTTATTATAACATTCCAAAATTTACAAATTTTGGGATGTTACAAACCTACCACCCTTAAAAATGAATCTCGTCCTCGAGATTCGGAGAGGCTAGAAAGAAATAGGTTAGGTTTGGGGTCTTCTCAAATTCCATCGATCGTCTCAGGGGGGTCTTGGGTGCTACCACCCTTAGAACCATTGTTACGGTTCCATCAAAACTCATATACTCCATCCTTATTCTTGACGGGGTCGGTCTTCTCAAATTCCCGGGAAAATTCCTTCTCTGGCTCTTCCAGTAACGGCTTAACCTTTTCCTCAATTCTTTTGTCCTTTCATCTTGGTAAGGTTATTCCAAGACTGGGTCTTCTTAGCTGACGGGTCTGGCGCCAATGCTAAACAACTATCGATATCTCATGGTGGTCAACAATTTATGGTTTCTCCTACGGGAAATGGGTCTGGGTTGATCCTCACCGTATAACCTACGGTTGGCAAAAGTTGCCTTATACAAGGGGAAAATACTTATACCTTTCTAAGGTTTAAACAAGGTTTTGATCGTCGTCTCATTACTATAGGTAAGTCACTCAGATTTACCATCCCACATAGCAAGGCGAATAATAAGAGTAAGTCGGTATGGTGATCAATCCATCCCGCACCCAAATCATTACCTTGTATATGGTTTAGCGAATCTCGCATTCTAACACTCGGTCATCCTCACAAGCATTGCAGAATTTCTCTTGTCAACGAACCAAGTTCGGAAAATCCATTGATTCTGCAAGCCAGACAAACAACTATCATTCCTTCACAACTCTCAGGTTTTGCGTTACTCCTATAAGATCGTCTATCGATAAAATCGTAACTTCTTCCAGGGTTTTTCCTTCAGCAAGAGTGTGCTTGCTTCTTGGCAGGTCATGGGGCCTGTGGGTTATGGCCCATCTCATCACTTGTAGTCCTTGAACTTATCATCGGGCAACTGATCATTATTCCAACTTCCAACTTCCTAGTATTCTTAAATCCATCCAATTGTACTGTCTTCCTTCCTTTTATTGGCACCAAACTAGGACATGATTACTCAGACTCGTCATGGGATTTCCATTGATCCATATTTCCAACATTATACCTCCTTTATATCCAATAGTACTCCATCTCTTCATCCTCATGGGATATCCCACATACCGAGATAAAAACTTATACTTATGAAGCCCATACTCCACTTCGTGGAACATCATTATCCTTTCGAGGGTCAAGCGTCCTTACAGGGGAATATTGGCCATCTCTGCATGGCACTTCTTCAACTAGGAAACGTGAAACACATCATGAACTCCGGACAATCCATCGGGTAATTCCAACTTGTAGGCCACTTCTCCCATATGCTCCAAAACTCTGTATGGTCCTACAATTCTTGGGGCTAACTTTCCATCAACTCCAATTCATTAAATTCCTCATAGAGGGGACACACGAAGACATTCTCTGTCTCCAATTTCATAGACTACCTCCTTGCGTTTTTGAGTCTGCATAACTCTTCTGCCTGGACTGAGCTACCTTCAGTATATCTCAAATCAACTTAACATCCTCTTCTGACTCCTTGATCACATTTGGTCCAAACAACTAACGGTCTCCAACTTCATCCCACATCAACGGTGTCTGGCTCCTTCCCCCATACAAAGCTTCAAAAGGGGCCATCCTCAAACTGGCTTGGTAACTATTGTTGTATGAGAACTCCGCGTAAGCTAGATTATCATCCTCACTAGATCCATAATATAGTGCACACGCTCTCAACATGTCCTCCAGAATCTGATTGACTCTCTCGGTCTATCCATCTGTCTGCGGATGAAAGGTTGTACTGAACTCTAGCCTAGTACCCAAAGCCTGGTGCAGCTGATTCCAAAACTTTGAGGTAAACTGCGTTCCTCTCTGATACGATGGTCCTCGGAACTCCGTGCAGACATACGATCCTGGTTATACATATCTTGGCCAGCTTCGCACTTGTATAGATGGTTTTCACTAGGATAAAGTGAGCCACTTTGGTCCAACAATCAACTACTACCCAGATAGACTTTATATCCCGATCGGGTCCTGGGCAATCTGGTAATGAAATCCATGCCAAGCTTATCCCACTTCCATTCGGGTATCGGCATAGGCTGTAGCAATCCGGCTGGCTTTTGATGCTCTGCCTTCACTCTCAGACATACATCACATACGGCTACATACTCGACAATATCCTTCTTCATCCCCGTCCACCAGAAACGTTCCTTCAAATCCAAATACATCTTGGTGTTTCTAGGGCGAATCGAGTATGGTGAGTCATGAGCCTCCTGAAGTATTTACTTCCTAATCTTTGCATTACTGGGCACATATACACGGTCCTCGAACCATAAGATGTCATGCTCATCCTTACGAAAACCTTTGGCCTTTCCTTTGTTCATCCTCTCTTTTACCTCAGCAATCTCTTTGTCATCCTTCTGAGCTTCACGGATCTTTCCCAACAATGTATACTAAACTTCCATTGCTGCAACAAAACCTTTGGGAACAATCTCCAACCGAAGTTCCCTGAGATCCTCGGCTCACTCCTTTGGTAATCCTCTGCTTATGAGGGTATTCGTCCTTGTTTTCTTTATGGTTGTGTCCTATTTCTCCACAAAGCTTGTATGCACAAGGTTTCTTCATATCATTTCCATAAGGCCTCAATTTCTGGGACACAAGCTAAGACTTTAACAAGGTCCACTTAAATTCATTCCAAGTGGTTACTCCTTGCCATCCATTGATGGTTTGGTACATCCTCCACCAAGTAGCAACACCTCTTTCAAAGCACTCAAGAGCATGCTCGGTCATATCCTTTCTGGCTATAGTGTTATTCTCCATGTGATCCTCCATGTTCTGAATCCATCGGTCTGTCTCCAATTGACTCATCCGTCCAGAAAATACAAGCTCATCTTCATTCATCCTCTAATGGGTCCATGGGTTTGGGTGGGATAGGAGAGGTCGAGAGGGATGCACACAATACAAACAAAGGTTTTGAAAAGACAGATTTTATTGTGGCTGTCAAAAAAAACATCAAACAAATGACAGCTCACAATCGTCGCATCTAACGCAGGTATATAATAGGGGTTTGGTCTTCTAATGGTCAATAAATCTTCAAAGTCATCAAACTCCTCAAATCTTGTTCATGCCTCCAATGGCTTCTTCCGATCATGATTGTCCTTCTAAAATTCTATTGCTAGATCATCTCTATTGACGTGAAATCTCTCGTGACGTCCTTTAATATTTCTGGAGTTGCATTCCAAACTTCTGGGTTTCAACATCCTTGGTATGAACCATGTCCTTTTGTCCTTCAGTCCCTGATGAATCTCCTATATCTCGAGGTTTTGCTCCTCCAGCTTGGCTACTCTCATCTTCAGGGTCCAGAGTTCTTTATGAAATACTTCCTTGTCAAATATAGCTTCTTGTAGGTCCATCTTAACTTCGTGATGTAACATTCCAGATCCTGGTGATACACCGGCTAAGGTTAAAACTTCATCTTGCTGATAGGTGCTCCATCAGCCTTCTACCATCCAATCCTTCCATGCATATGCATGCTTAACTCAGCACGGTGACAATGTCATAAGCGGGCGATAACCTCATGGATAGCTGTGTTTCTGCTCTTGTCGTTTCCATGAGCTATCTCTCCATAGTTTATATCTCCTGCCTTGGGGTTTTCCTTGACAGAACTTTGAGTTTTTAACTCTCCATGCTCCGGTCTTTCTCCAACACACCTTGATCTCGGGTATTGACAACTTCCATAGTCTGCCAAGTTCCATAAGGGTAGCCTCCCTAGGTCATAAAAAAAATCTGGGAATTCTTCAGAGCCTTCAAATTCTCCTAGTCTTTGGATTCTTCATCTGTTGTCGTTTCCATTATTGTAATGCACGGTAGAATCCTCTTCATTCCAAATGGTCTTAGTTGTCCGATATATTGTACCTCTTGGAGTGGTTTCATCCGTTGAATCTTCGAGTGGTCAAAAGGGAAAAGGGGTATGGTCTCACTAAAAGGGAATATTTGAATAAGCTCAGAAGAGAAGAGAGGTAAAAGATTTTTTTGAAAAGAAAGTTGTAGAGAAAATCTTTCCTATGGGCTTGCCATTTTCTAGGGTCACGTCCTACAGTCAACATGTGCTCTAATACCATCTTGTAGCGACCCGACCCGAATGGATCAAGTCTCTGTGCTTAAGTGTCATCCCTGGATCGGTATGGTGACACACACAGTACTCGAGGATTTATAACAGAGGTAAATCACATGTATAAAGTAACGTAAATACTATTACCTCAATCCATATAGCGGAAGCAACAAGGTTGTGGACTCCCATCAACACCAACGGCAAAGTTGAGTGTAGAAATCCTAACCCTAACGTATCACTTACTCGTCGTAAGAAGTCCTGCAACATGAGATGTTGCAGCCACAAAGGGTCAGTACATTGAATGTACTGGCAAATTCACACCATAGAGAATGATGAACAATGGCTATCACTACATGCATATATGGCTGGTGGTAAAGCTCTATGGTTAAGGGTTTTGCGAAAGGCCAATTTTTCCCTACTACAAAGGAATAAATTTTATTTAACTATCATGGTGGTTGTTAAACATTGAGAATGGTTGACAGCATCCTCAATCCCAATTAAGTAACATCATTAAAACCCAACAAATTATTTAAGTAACGTGATGAGGTCAACAGGATAATCCAAGAACTAGATACTCAAGATGTCCATAACCGGGGACACGACTAATCATGATTAGTTTGTACACTCTGCAGAGGTTTGCGCACTTTTCCCCACAAGACTCGATCGCCTCCGTTGGATTTCTCACACTACATGGTGTTTGAGAAACGGATGACCGAGACACAGTCTTTCAGAAGCGTTAGCACCTTATGATGGGTAGACCGGTACACCTACATCCCCTACATCTGCTAGTCTACCACTGTAAGAGTTCACACAACTTAATCATCTATGCCAGAGC
The DNA here is from genome assembly GCA_032464435.1 of Aegilops umbellulata. Lineage (NCBI taxonomy): Eukaryota > Viridiplantae > Streptophyta > Magnoliopsida > Poales > Poaceae > Aegilops > Aegilops umbellulata. Next base: position 499,475,167 of record CP136057.1, read on the forward strand.
CCATAATGGCTTGTGGCTGCACACGGAAGTTTCTAGTATGAATAATCTCATGATCCCTTTGAGCCTGGGTGGCGGTCCATAAAAAAAACAAGCAATCCTGGTCTACCCAGGTGCCTAGACAGGCAATCCTGGAATAACCAGGTACCTCAATCCACCCAGATGTGTATTTAAGTTGCCAACTTAAGTAAACCATTAATTAACAATCTCACATCTGTCATGAATACTCTCAAAATCCAATCCACGTCTACAAGCGTAGCATGTCAATATAAGCATAACATAATAGTAACTCCCAAGGGTTGAATGCAGGGCAATAGGTTCCTACCTCATCAACTACTTCCCAATACCCACATGTTATCAATCCTACTCATGCAATGTTTGAGGGTTGAAACTAATGCATAAAAACTAGGTATGAAAGGGATATGATCAAAGTGTGAACTTGCCTACAATGTTGATGAAGATGATTCGCACTCAACACACTTGATAGATCTACTCATCACACTCCGGTCAATCTATCGTAAGCAAGCAATAGTAACCACACATAAGCAATCACTCAAAAGATCAGAAAGAACGGAGAAAACGATTCTGAAAACATCAAAACCAAGCAAATAACTCTTGCAACATAAAACAATTTCTAACAGTACCAAAATTATATGAGTTTGGCCTTATCAGAAAGTTTAGGTCAAGAGCTTCGGTTTGCAAAAAGAATCAACTCGAACGGAGTTACGAAACTCAAGTTATGATCAAACGAAGTTTGAATTCAAATCTGATCTAATTCAAATTTTAAACTTTCAAAAACATGTTTAAGTTGTTTTACTGGATAGAGGAGATCATAACGAAGACGTGGGCGTTGGTTTCGTTGAATTTGGACAAACGAGTAAAAAGATGTGGTTGTTTGAAATACAGTGACTAATCTATAAATAAAACATCACGGATAAGTCCCTGGCGGAAATTAAAAGAAAAACAAAAATTCTACCGAACGAACGTTCGCTACAGAACGCTAAAGAATGAAAAACCGCTCGCTACAGATCTAAACGGGTGAACGCTCGCTATTTAACAAAACCTAAAAAAAGTAAACCGACTAAAAGAAAAACCGAACTAAAGAAAAACCGGGGAGGTTTTATAGCGGTTATACCGGCTCGGGCGGTTCGGGGCGGTTTTCGGCCGAAAACCGGTGGCCGTGGTTTTCGGCGATCTCCGGCGAGATCTGCGGCGACGGCGGGGTGGGGCGGTCGCGGCGCGGCGCGGGAAGGCGGCGCGGGGCGGCGGAGCTAGCAGCGGCGGCGGCGCGAGGCGAGAGGAGGCGGGGTGCGCTGCGGCGGCGGCGGCGCTGGCGTGAGGGCGGCGGCGCGGCTCGGGAGGAGAGGGGGTCCGGGGTCCGCCTTTTAAGGGCCAGGGGGCGGCAGACGGCTTGCGGGAGGGGGCGCCGAGGCCGTGGCGGCGCCGGACTCCGGGGAGAGTCCCGGTCGGGGACGACGGGCGAGGCGGCGCGGAGCTGGGGCTTGGCCTGGCTTCGGCGGGGCCGGCCCAGTCGGCGAGGGAATCTCCTTTTGTTTTTTTTATAAACGGTTTTTTTGAGAGAACTAAAATAATAAAAACAAAATAACTAAAAATATTATATAGGCATATAATATATCAAAATTTTTAGAAAAACATTTTCTACAACATGGACATTTTTCTAGAGTCAATTAAAATACACACAAATCCAAATAAAGCAAAGAGTGCTTCTGCCCTAGTAAAATCCAATAAATAATCATCTGTAAAATACCAGAATTAATTCAAATTTATTTCTCTACAATTTTCTGATGTAGGGAATCATGTTACCCTATTTTCCATATATTTTATTTTTGGAGAAAAATAATTTGAATAAAAGTCGAATAACTCCAAATTGAAAATAAATTCAAAAGAACTTTGAATTTTAATCCTTTGAAACTCCCAACTCATATTTCATATGTTTTGAAGAAGTCATTTTATCTTCGCTCGTGAAAATCATTGAGTTGCATAAAGTTTATGAATTGGAAAATATTTCTAAATGGAATTCAAATATTTTCAAATACCCTTTCATTTAATTTGAATGGAAGAAGTCATGTCATCTTCTCTCTAGGGTTTTGCATTTGAAAAGCATTTGAATTCAGGGAGACCATAAAAGCAAAATGAAAGTTTGGGAAAGTCCTTTTATTCCGTCTCATTTAACTTTCAAGAAGTTTCGAATTTCACTCATTCAATCACACAACAATCAAACAATCAGTCAAATCTATCTATTTATTATAACATTCCAAAATTTAGAAATTTTGGGATGTTACACTTCTCCTTAGTTTACACATCATAAGCTGTGAATATGTAATGGCACTAATGACGAGAGACATCTAACATGGTAGTGTGATGTTGTTTGCATCTTGCATATGATTTATTTCTTGTACTGCTTCACATTTGTTTAAACGCCATTTATGATGAGACACTGTTAACTTGGCAGAGCGATATTTGTTGCATCTTTCATATGGTGTCTACCTTCCATTGCATTGCTTCTAATTTGGTGAAATGTCTTCTTCTTAGTTTACACATCATAGTTCTGGTTATCTCTTCCGTCCTGTTTTTCATACATATTACATCCTCCTATCATGTGGTTGTCTAACATCAAAGTTCAGTTCGTCTGCATCACGCAACAATTTGTTCTGAAGAACTAAATTGTTATTCGTTTTTCTTGTCGGCTTGACTTAACATGGCACAGAGAAAGAGGAAGAAACACAGAATGGCAGGGAATGAGAAGCGGATGAATCCTGCAGATTCTGCTGCTACTGATGGTGCAATAGAAGGTCAAAGTCCAACAGAAAATTCAACAAACACGGCATCCCATGCTACATGAGTTGCAAAAAAAGACAAACAGAAACAAATAACTGCCACCAAACAAGCAGAGACAACCCTAGTTCTTGCAACGCCTACCACAGTACTACCAGCTACACGACGTACTCGTGCGTCAACTGAGCTAGCAGCACGTTCCCAAGCTCCCTTGCCACCTGACACTACTTCCCAAGCACTCTTGACACAAGACGAGTTGGCAATATCAGATGAACCTTGTGAGCTTCAACAGCAAGAAGGTAGTTGCTGGAGTCAAGTTACAGTTGCATGCTTCTTTATATGTAGTCTCACAGTTTGATGTACACTAACACTTCCTATGTTTGTTGTTGGACTAGCACCTAGGCGCAAGAGGAAACAAACATCAGGGATAATGCTCGATAGGTTAACTAAATCTAGAGGAGGAAGAATGGAGATCCGTTTTGAGGCAGGTTTAAAAAGGCCACGTGATGCTACAGAGTCAGCCAAGTTAGTATCAGAGGCAACGGTTGCTGTTAGGTGTCATGTACGTATCCTCCCAACATGGATTCAGTACAGGAATGACAAAGACGAAACCCAGTTCAACACCTTCCTCGACCATTTATCTGTAAGTATGGTTATGTATGGAAACTAGTAATATCGTCTTGCTCTGTCCAATACTTTCTAGGTTGCTGATAATGAGACTCCCATAATTTTCAACAGATGAGGTTCAAGTTGGATAGCCAAGATGATGCAACCAGACAAGCTTGCACCCATGTTTTCAAGTCTGCTCTGCGACAGTATCGGTATAACTGGAGGAAAACTCACTTTGAAGTCAAGGTTAACAGTGAACTTGCCCAAACATCTACAGTGGAAAATATATCGGATGAACACTGGAGAGGCCTCGTTAAACACTGGTCCGAGCCGAAGTATCAGGTACATTATATATATGTCATCAGATCACATGTTGAAGTCCCATTTACGCATGTGACATACAAATATATCTTCTTGTAGGTGAACTATTCAAAGAACAAGGCCAACCGTATGAAAGTGAAATTCCAACAGACAACAGGATCTCATAGCTATATTGCACACTGTGAGGCTCTTGTAATTAGCTGTTGTTTCACTCTTTTCGCTGTACCATATTATCAGATCTATATTGACTTGTTCCAAATGCAGAGGAAAGCCCGCAAGGATCAAAAAGTACCTGAACCAAATGCTGTGGAAATCTTCAAGGACTGTCACACCAGCAAGAAGAAGGGCATGACTACACCAGTCAAAGCCGTTGTTGTAAGTCCTTAATCCTCATGCCTTTTAACTACTACTTACTCTGACTTGTGCCTTGAACTGCATGGTTTGCAGCCAATGTCTATTACTCTTTTCAATTTTATACACAATTGTCTTAGCGTATCAGTGCACCTTACAAGGTTTAAAAGAGAGGAGTGATGTTCCTTTCATCTTGACCCGTAATCTAGTTCCGTGCTGGACTTGCCCACACAATGTTACAATTGCCTGTTTGTTTGTTCTCAGTTGTTTTGTGATATGAATGACGTCATACTATGCTTACCGTATTATAAACTTCGTCTCTTCATCCTTAGCCCTCAATACAATGTGAAGAAATAGACAATACATTAGCGATGGTACATGGTCATATGTCTGGAACCTGGTTTTATTATGTACTTTGCAATAAAATACAACTAATATTTTACATGGGTTCACCAGAATAAGTTTTGTATATAGACCAAAGATATTTTGTTTGGTTTTGCTGCCTCCTTAATATCTTCTGTTCTGGAACCCCAAGAAACTGAAAGATCAAGCCAAAAATGACGTGTTGGATTTGCCATGTCACATTCACATCAAAAAGGATGAAGAGGTAATCTGATTTATCCTAAACATACCACTCGACAGTGTCGAGTTCTGATCCAGCAGTTCCGAGAAAAGCAACCCAGTGAGAAGGAAAAGGAGTTGGACAAGGATGAGGACAAAGAAGAAGATGACGATGGTTTTCCCAACGTCAATTCCACTCTGATGATTTTTGCCGATGTAGAGAGCAAAAGTCGACTGAAAGTTATCAACAGAGAAGTAAACATGGTTGCTCCGACAACACCCAGTTATTTGAAGTGGTCTCAGACTGCCATCACGTTCGACCAGTCTGATCACCCAGCGCGTATAGCCACCCTTGGGAGGCAAGCGTTGGTGGTCGACCCAGTTGTTGAAGTGCTAATGGATGGTGGTAGCGGCCTGAATATCCTTTATGCTGAAACCTTGAAGGGAATGGGCATTTCGATGTCCAAGCTTAGTGAAAGCAATATGAGTTTTCATGGCGTTATACCTGGCAAGAAGGTTGAATCACTCGGCCAGATCGCCCTTGATGTGGTTTTCGGCGATTCCAAGAATTACTGCAAGGAAAAGTTGAGATTTGAAGTAGTGGATTTCCATAGTGCTTATCATGCTATTCTGGGCAGGCCTGCTTATGCACGTTTTATGGCTCGACCATGTTGCGTGTACCTCAAATTGAAGATGCCTGGTCCAGAGGAGTGATCACCATCACTGGCAACCCTCTTTCATGCCGGGTGTACCCATGGGACTGGCTGAGCACCGTTTGCGAGTTGACCCGAAAGTGAAACCAGTCAAGGAACATCTTCGGCGGTCCGCTGTACAGAAGAGAAAGGAAATTGGGGAAGAAGTGGCTCGACTCCTGGAGGATGAGTTCATCCGAGAGATTTTCCACTCCAAGTGGCTCACCAATGTTGTCATGGTCCCCAAGAAGGACGACTCACTTCGCATGTGCATTGACTTCAAGCATATGAATCGGGCCTGCCCGAAAGATCATTTTCCTTTCCCCCGCATCGACTAGATCATCGACTCGACTGTGGGGTGTGAGCGCTTGTATTTTCTAGACGCCTATTCTGGGTACCATCAGATCCGACTGTATGGACCCGTTGAGATAAAAACAGCTTTCATCACTCCATTCGGGTGTTTTTGTTATGTCACCATGCCCTTTGGTCTCAAGAACGCTGGAGCCACATTCATGAGGATGATTTAGAAGTGCCTGCTCACTCAAATCAGTCGGAATGTGGAAGCATACATGGATGACATTGTGGTCAAGTCACGTAAAGGTCCCGACCTGTTGGCTGACCTTGCTGAAACCTTTGCCAACCTCAGAATGTATGATATCAAGCTTAATCCATCAAAGTGCACATTCGGAGTTCCTGGCGGAAAGTTACTCGGCTTCCTCGTTTCCGAACGAGGGATCGATGCTAACCTAGAGAAAGTTGGTGCCATACTCCGGATGAAAAGCCTTGTGCGTGTGCATGATGTCCAGAAGCTTACTGGTTGTTTGGACGGCTTGAGTTGATTCATTTCTCGCCTCGGTGAAAAGGCATTGCCTCTTTACCGACTGATGAAGAAATCTGATAAGTTCGAGTGGACCCCTGAAGCTGATGCAGCATTTGAAGAATTCAAAGCCCTACTTTCTAGCCAGCCGGTGCTCGCTGCCCCAATTAGCAAAGAACCGTTACTGCTTTATATTGCAGCCACTGGACAAGTTGTCAGTACAATACGCACGATCGAGCGGGAAGAAGAAGGAAAAGCCTACAAAGTTCAGCGCCCAGTATACTATGTTTCTGAAGTTCTGACTCCATCCAAGCAAAGATATCCACATTATCAGAAGCTTGTTTATGGGATTTACATGACAACGAAGAAGGTTGCATACTATTTCTCTGATTACTCCATTACAGTCGTCAGCGACACACCATTGTCAGAGATCCTGAACAACAGAGATGCAACTGGTCGAGTGGCAAAGTGGGCGATTGAACTCCTTCCCTTGGATATCAAGTTTGAGGCAAAGAAATCTATCAAGTCCCAAGCAATAGAAGATTTCCTCGCGAGTGGGTCGAACAGAAACTGCCGACTCAGATTCACTCGGAGCATTGGACCATGTTCTTCGATGGATCCAAGATGCTGAATGGTTCCGGTGCTGGGGTGGTATTGGTATGCCCCCGAGGTGACAAACTCAGCTATGTTCTCCATATTCATTTTGACTCCTCCAACAACGAAGCTGAATATGAAGCACTTCTGTACGGGTTACGTATGGCCATTTCACTCGGTGTCTGTCGCCTCATGGTCTATGGCGACTCGGATTTGGTGGTTAATCAAGTAATGAAGGAGTGGGATATCAGAAGCCCAGCCATGACTGGCTATTGTAATGCAGTGAGAAAGTTAGAGAAGAAGTTTGAAGGGTTAGATCTCCATCACATACCCCGACTGAAAAATCAAGGAGCTGATGATTTGGCAAAGATAGGTTCCAAAAGGGAGGCCATTCCCAGCAATGTGTTTTTGGAACATATTCATACACCTTGAGTTCAGGAAGATCCTTTCACTGAAGATCCCCCACAACCAAAGAGCGCCACTGATCCGACTGAAGTCGAAGTCCCAGCCGTGGTCGACTTGATCATGGAGGTTTTGGTCATCACTCCCGACTGGACAGTGTCGTACATTGCATACATTCTTAGGAAGGAACTCCCGGAGGATGAAGAAGAGGCTCGACAGATCGTCCGTCGATCCAAGGCCTTTACTGTAATAAGGGGGCAACTGTTCAGAGAAAGTGTAACTGGAGTCTGTCAGAAATGCATAACACCAGAAGAAGGTTGAGTGATCCTCAATGATATCCACTCGGGGACCTGTGGTCACCATGCATCCTCTCGGACCATTGTGGCCAAAGCATACCGAGCGGGATTTTATTGGCCGCGAGCAAATGAAATGGCGAAAGAAATAGTCGACAAATGCAAAGGTTGCCAGTTTTACTCCAACATGTCTCACAAGCCTGCATCAGCCCTGAAGACCATTCCACTCGTCTGGGCCTTTGCTGTTTGGGGATTGGATATGGTTGGGCCTCTGAGGACCAGTAGGAGTGGCTTCACTCATGTGCTCATGGAAGTCGACAAGTTCTCCAAATGGATTGAAGCCAAGCCTATCAAAAATCTTGAAGCCAGTACCGCTGTCAGCTTCATTAGAGAGTTAACATTTAGATATGGTGTTTCACACATCATCATCACTGACAATGGGTCGAACTTCGATTCTGATGAGTTCAGTGCCTTCTGCGCTTCCCAGGGCACTCGAGTCGACTATGCTTCAGTCGCCCATCCCCAGTCGAATGGACAAGCTCAAAGAGCAAACGGATTGATTCTCAAGGGACTGAAACCCCGACTGATGCGCGATCTCAAGCATGCGGCAGGTGCCTGGGTCGATGAACTTCCACCAGTGCTTTGGGGTTTGAGGATAACTCCTAATCGGTCGACTGGCTGAACTCCATTCTTCTTGATCTATGGAGCTGAAGCTGTACTTCCGAGTGACTTGCTTCACAATGCACCCCGAGTCGAGCTTTTCTTAGAAGATGAAGCATAACAAGCTCGGCAAGATGCAGTTGATCTCCTAGAAGAGGAAAGAGAGATGGCCTTGATCTGGTCGACCATTTATCAGCAAGACCTGCGTCGATTCCACGCCAGAAACGTGAGGGGTCGAGCTATTCAAGAGGGAGACTTGGTTCTTCAAGTGGATCAGCAGAAACCACACAAGCTCCCTCCTGCTTGGGAAGGCCCCTTCATCATCACAAAAGTACTCCACAACGGAGCATATCACCTCTATAACATCGAGTACGAGAAAGATGAGCCACGCGCTTGGAATGCGGAGCTGCTCCGCCCCTTTTACACTTAAGCTTTCAGACTGATGAGATGTAATAAGAAATACCTTCTAGTTTGATTAATAAAGACACCGTTTTGCAATCTCATAAATGATCATCGTTCCTTTTTTATTCTATAAATCCCCCAGTGGGTGGCCTAGCTGCGAACCCATTTCACCTAAGTTTAAAAAATCCTACTGAGTGGTGAGCAAGCCTCTCACTCGGGGGCTTAGCTGCGAACCCGTTTCACCTAAGTTTGAAAAATCCTACCCAGTGGTGAGCAAGCCTCTCACTCGGGGGCTTAGCTGCACTCCAGTACTCGCCTAAGTTTAAAAAATCCTACCGAGTGGTGAGTGTCGGTGTTCTGAGAACGGGGGTCCCCAGACTTGCCTGCCTGCGGCCCATGGCATGGCTATGCTGCGGGCCGTACGACCCATATTCATCAACAAGGCATCCAAGACCTTCACGAGGGTCCAAGCCTCACGAGGCGGACGACACAAGACTTCCTCTAGAGTGGCCTAGCCAGGCAGGCTCCCAAGGAGCGGAGATATCAAGGCAGGGCAAAACCTCACGTGGGACTCGTGACGTGAGCCATGACAAACGCCGCCAGGCGGGTGGCAGGCGGGCGCCGGTGCATGCAGAGTCCTTGTTTCCTCTTCGGTGCTAAGGAAGCAAGCGCAGACGAAGAGTACTGAGGCATCAGGCAAAGGTTGCCATATTGGTGCAACGAGACCAAGACCAGGAGGACGGCAAGGCGGAGGTCATCGTGGAGCCCAAGACAGCGTCACCCCAGGGCTTTTCGCAGGCAAAGACCGTTTTTGTCAGGATAGCTTGTACTAGCTGTCCCCCTTCAAATTTGCCCGCCTTTGTTGGCTCCCTTCCTGCTCAACATTTGGGAAGAGGACCAGGGCCTCTATAAATAGGACTAGCCACCATAGTAGTGGAGGGAGAGCAGTTCATCAACTCCTCACACCAAAAGTTCATACGCACAAGAACACCTCAACCTCAGGAGGTTGTTCTACCCTTGTACCGTTCATCATCAGCCCAAGAGGCAATCCACCACCACCACACTGGAGTAGGGTATTACACCACAACGGTGGCCCGAACCAGTATAAACCTTGTGTCTGTTTCTGTGTTGTGAGTTCGGCGAGTTCGTCCGCGAGATCCTAGTGAGCTTGAGCGTAGATCAGTAGGGGGGAAAGACTTCGTGCACACCCCAATGTTCGAACGTTACGGGTTTGCCGGAGCCCCACATCCGACATTTGGCGCGCCAGGTAGGGGTGCGCCATGTTTTCCCTTCCATCAGTTCGTTGCTCCGTCGCTCCATCGTTTCCATGGCGGACGCACGCCGTGCTCGAGCTGAGCGTCGGGCTGCCCTCTCCGCCCGCGTCGCTCAGATGGCTCCCATAGGCGGGCCGCCTCGTCGTTTTCCATCTCCCGTCGCCAACGCTGCCACCGGCCCGTCGGGGAACGAGCAGCAAGCGTCGTCGCTGCATCCCTCGATGCGGCAGGGCAGCCACACCGCTACTCCGTCGCTCACCCCTGGTGGTTCTTCGTCCAGCACGCACCGCGCTCCCATGGAGGCACGAGTTGCGCTCATCGCGACGAACAAGCTCCTGCGCTACCGCCCTGTTGACGACGTCTACGAGGAGTGGCTCGACCGCGTCGCCGAGCTCATTCACGCCGCAGGGGGCTCTCCAGCGCCGCCAACTCTCTGCCTCCTCCTCAACCAGCCGCGGGCGACGGGGCTTATGGCGTGCCTCCACCACCTCAACCCCAAGACGGTGCCTTGGCACCAAGGCGCGCACCACCGCGACGTGATCCACCGCGCCCGGCGCATGCGCGCGAGGAAAGAAGCTGCCAAGAAATCCCGCGCCCGCGAGAAGCTGCACTTGCGCTCCCCGCGCCACCTCGACAAGACCGCGCATCGCCCGCAGTGGCACAGCGTGAACCCCGTCAAGACCAGGATCCGCCCCCGTAGCGGGCACCGGCAACCACAGCCGGCTGCTGCGCCTTCACCCCCGAGCTGCGTAGTGTCGCCTGGCCAGGCAAGTTCAAGCCACACCTGCCTTGCTACGACGGCACCGCAGACCCCGCCGAGTTCCTGCAGCTCTATGAGCTGAGCATCGAAGCGGCCAATGGCGACGAAAAAGTCATGGCGAACTGGTTCCCCATGGCTCTCAAGGACGGGCCCTGCTCTTGGCTCCTGAACCTGCAGCACGGTTCGATCTCCTCCTAGGACGAGATGCGAGACTGAGGGAGTCCTAGATTAGGGGGTGTCCGGGTAGCCAGACTATACCTTCAGCCGGACTCCTGGACTATGAAGATACAAGATTGAAGACTTCGTCCCATGTACGGATGGGACTTTCCTTGGCATGGAAGGCAAGCTTGGCGATGCGGATATTCACATCTCCTACCATTGTAACCGACTTTGTGTAACCCTAACCCTCTCCGGTGTCTATATAAACCGGAGGGTTTTAGTCCGTAGGACAACCCCCAACATACAATAATCATACCATAGGCTAGCTTCTAGGGTTTAGCCTCCTTGATCTCGTGGTAGATCTACTCTTGTACTACCCATATCATCAATATTAATCAAGCAGGACGTAGGGTTTTACCTCCATCAAGAGGGCCCGAACCTGGGTAAAACATTGTGTCCCTTGTCTCCTGTTACCATCCGCCTAGACGCACAGTTCGGGAGCCCCTACCAGAGATCCGCCGGTTTTGACACCGACATTGGTTCTTTCATTGAGAGTTCCTCTATGTCGTCGCTTTTAGGCCCGATGGCTCCTTTGATCATCAACAACGATGCGGTCCAGGGTGAGACTTTTCTCCCCGGACAGATCTTCGTCTTCGGCGGCTTCGCACTACGGGCCAATTCGCTTGGCCACCTGGAGCAGATCGAAAGCTACCCCCCTGGCCATCAGGTCAGATTTGGAAGTTTAAACTACACGGCGGACATCCGCGGGGACTTGATCTTCGACGGATTCGAGCCACAGCCAAGCGGGCCGCACTGTCTCGATGGGCATGATCTAGCTCTGCCGCCGAACAGTGTCCTGGAGGCCGCACGCGCATTGGTTCCGACCCTTAATTCGGAGCCTACTGCGTCGATCTAGGATTAGTGGTTGGACACCGCCTCGGGGGCTGCGATCTCAAAGGCGATCGAGCCGAACGCCAGCCCTGCACCCCGCAAGGCCCGTGAATCCGAGGGGCCGGATTCCTCTCCGGACTCCGAGCCCTCCGCGCGCCCGCCAATCGAATCCGATTGGGCGCCGATCATGGAGTTCACCGCCGCGGACATCTTTCAGCACTCGCCCTTCGGCGACATCCTGAAGTCGCTAAAGTCTCTCTCTTTATCAGGAGAGCCCTAGCCGGACTACGGTCAGCAAGGTTGGGATATGGACGATGAAGAAATTCAAAGCCCACCCACCACCCACTTCGTAGCCACTGTCGACGACTTAACCGACATGCTCGACTTCCACTCCGAAGACATCGACGGTATGGACGACGATGCAGGAGACAACCAAGAACCAACACCTGTAGGGCACTGGAAGGCCACCTCGTCATACGACATATATATGGTGGACACTCCAAAAGATGGAGACGACGATGGAACAACGGAGGATGACACATCCAAGAAACAGACCAAGCGTCGGCGTCCGCGGCGCCGCTCTAAATCCCGCCAAAGCAAAAATGGCGATTCCGGCACGAGAGATAATACTACTCCGGATAGCGCCGAAGAACACCCCCTCCAGCAAGATTCGGCACAGGAGGATGGGGAAGCCAGCCCTCACGAGAGAGCGGCAGACAGAGAGGTTGAGGATGATAATTATATGCCTCCCTCCGAAGACGAAGGCATCCTTGATGACGACGAATTCGTCGTGCCAGCGGATCCCGCCGAACAAGAGCGTTTTAAATGCAGGCTTATAGCAACGGCAAGCAGCCTCAAGAAAAAGCAGCAACAGCTTAGAGCTGATCAAGATTTGCTAGCTGACAGATGGACTGAATTCCTTGCGGCCGAAGAGTATGAACTCGAACGCCCCTCCAAGAGTTACCCAAAGCGCAGGCTGCTATCCCGATTAGAGGAGGAAGCACCTACATCACCAGCGCATGACATGGCCGACCGGCCACCTCGTGGCCGTGACAGAGAGGCCTCTCGGCCCTCCACTCAAGCCGTGCCCCGGCGCCTCTCAAAACACGCTAAGGCACGGGAAAACGCGCCAAACCTGCGAGAGATACTAGAGGACAAGGCAAGACAAACAAGATCGATCTACGGATCGCGTGGGCGCCCTATGACACGTGACGGGGATCGTCACTCCAGACATAATAAATCCGGTCGGGCCGAACACAGTGGACAATGCTCATTGGAGCTGCATCGTGATATAGCCCAATAAAGAGGCGCCGCACACCCACTATGCTTCACAGATGAAGTAATGGATCATAAAATCCCTGAGTGTTTCAAACCCGTGAACATCGAATCGTACGATGGCACAACAGAGCCTGCGGTATGGATCGAGGATTATCTCCTTCATATCCACATGGCCCGCAGCGATGATCTACACGCCATCAAATACCTCCCACTCAAACTTAAGGGACCAGCCCGGCATTGGCTTAACAGCTTGCCGGCAGATTCAATCGGTTCTTGGGAAGACCTGGAAGCCGCATTCCTCGACAATTTTCAGGGCACCTATGTGCGACCACCGGACGCTAATGACCTAAGCCACATAATTCAGCAGCCAGAGGAATCGGCCAGGCAATTCTGGACACGGTTCCTAACAAAGAAAAACCAAATAGTCGACTGTCCGGACGCAGAGGCCCTAGCAGCCTTCAAGCATAATATCCGCGACGGGTGGCTTGCCCGGCACCTTGGACAGGAAAAGCCGAAATCTATGGCAGCCCTCATGACACTCATGACCCTCTTTTGCGCGGGAGAAGACAGCTGGCTAGCTCGCAGCAACAACTTAACCAAGAACCTTGGTAATTCGGATACCAAGGACAAAAGTGGCAGGTCGCGCCGGAACAAGCAAAAACGCCACGTTAACAACGACAACAACGAGGATACTGCAGTCAATGCCGGATTCCGAGGCTACAAATCCGGTCAGCAAAAAAAGCCATTCAAAAGAAATACTTAGGGCCCGTCCAATTTGGACCGAATACTCGACCGCTTGTGCCAGATACATGGCACCCCCGAAAAGCCAGCCAATCACACCAACAGGGATTGTTGGGTGTTCAAGCAGGCAGGCAAGTTAAATGCCGAAAATAGAGACAAGGGGCTGCGTAGCGACGACGAGGAGGAGCCCAGGCCGCCGAACAACAGAGGACAGAAGGGTTTTCCCCCACAAGTGCGGATGGTGAACATGATATACGCAACCCACATCCCCAAAAGGGAGCGAAAGCGTGCACTACGGGACGTATACGCGCTGGAGCCACTCGCCCCAAAGTTCAACCCATGGTCCTCCTGCCCGATCACTTTTGATCGAAGGGACCACCCCACTAGCATCCGTCATGGCAGGTTCGCCGCATTGGTTCTAGACCCAATTATTGACGGATTTCATCTCACAAGAGTCCTTATGGACGGCGGCAGCAGCCTGAAACTGCTTTACCAGGATACAGTGCGGAAAATGGGCATAGATCCCCCAAGGATTAAGCCCACCAAAACGACCTTTAAAGGCGTCATACTAGGCGTAGAGGCCAACTGTACAGGTTCAGTCACACTTGAAGTGGTCTTCGAATCTCCGGATAACTTCCGAAGCGAGGAGTTAATCTTCGACATAGTCCCGTTCCACAGTGGCTATCACGCACTGCTCGGGCGAACCGCATTCGCAAAGTTCAATGCGGTACCGCACTATGCATACCTCAAGCTCAAGATGCCAGGCCCTCGAGGAGTAATCACGATCAATGGAAACACCGAACGCTCCGTCCGAACGTAGGAGCACACGGCAGCGCTCGCAGTAGAAGTACAAAGCAGCCTCTCTAGGCAATTCTACAGTCCGGCCGTCAAAAGGCCGGACACTGTCAAGCGCGCCCGGAGTAACCTACAACAAGACCGCCTGGCACGTTTCGAGCTGGTGTAGCAATGTGGCCCCAACCCCAACCCTCGCGAAATAGCAAAACTAGCGCTTCGCGTACATAACTACGCTTTCGAAATACCATGGGCGCTGGGGAAGGGGCACCATCACGGCAAGCGTGAAACACGGCTTAAACCGTACTAGGGGCTGCCGAATTCCTTTTTAATTTTCTCTTACTTTCAGGACTCCATACTTCGGATGACCTGTTCGGCAATTCAACTGCCGCACAAATGATGCAAGAACCAGGGAAGCAGACAAGCCATGCCGCATTATGGAACTCCCAGGTGGTCTCTATCACGAGCAGTATATCTGTTTTGCATTCAGTTCCGCAGCCTGTCCCTGAACCGGACATGTTAAATAGTCCACGTTTGCGTATGACGCTATCTGTATCGTTCTTCTTTGATCACAGCCTTTTTAAACAATGCATAGTCTTTATCTATTTTGCATTACCTTTCTTACAAATATATGTTCATTCATGACATGTTGCACCCGTACACTATGGTACGACAAATACGCCAGGGGCTTCAGTAGCCCCCAACATGGTGTAAGAAGTCCGAACACTTTCACAAGTGCGGCACCCCGAACATATAGCATTATATGCATCGGCTCCGAATCATGTCTTGGGTCAATAGTTGGGTTTGCCCAGCTCCTATGTTTTGGTACCTTACGTTCCGCTATATCGGCTAAGGTAGCACTAGGAGAACTACTGCGATTGTGCCCCAGTTGAGCTGGGCTGAGCACCTCAGTAGAGAAAGCTAAAACGGACTGTCATGATGAAGCGAGAGACCGGTCGCTGTTCGAGAGGTTTTTGAGTCCTTAAAGACTTATGCCGCTTAGAGCGAGGAACCGGCTTTGTCTGGCCAAGGCGTGGATAGCGCCCCAAACTCGGTCTTCCGAATACTAGGGGCTTCGCCGAAATTTAAAATTATAGAGTTCTATGGCTAAGTGAGAGTGTTCAAGCATTATAGTCTGATTGCCTTGTTCGTTGTGCTGAGAGCCTCCCTCGAAGGACCCCAAACATGGGAAAAAGAGCTCTCAGGTTTATCCCGAACACCCCAGCACTAGTGGCATGGGGGCAGAAGCCGACGACTGGCCATCTCTCAATTTTTGATAAACGGCCGCACAGAAAGTAATATTTTAAATTTAGCGAGCATTGCTTAGCCCACATGAACAAGTTTTCAGCGCACAGGACAATACGAGCGAGTTCACTCAAAAATTACATCCTTGGTACATTCATCCGCCATAAGGCGGGTACCCTTCAGAACGTCCTTATAATAATTCTCGGGCTTGCGATGCTCTTTCCCCGGCGGTGGCCCATCCTTCACAAGCTTCTCACCGTCCAGCTTGCCCCAATGCACCTTAGCGCGGGCAAGGGCCCTCCGGGCACCTTCGATGCAGACGGAGCGCTTGATGACCTCAAGCCTTGGACAGGATTCCAGCAGCCGCCACACCAATCCGAAGTAGCTCCCAGGTAGGGCCTCTCCAGGCCACAGCCGAACTATGAGGTCCTTCATGGCCTGTTCGGCCGCCTTGTGGAGCTCGACCAGCTGCTTCAGCTGGTCGCCCAAGGGCACAGGGTGTTCAGCCTCAGTGTGCTGAGACCAGAACACCTTCTCCGTCGAACTGCCCTCCTCGGCTCGGTAGAATGCGGCGGCATCAGATATGCTATGGGGAAGATCTGCGAATGCTCCTGGAGAGCTCCGGATTCGGGTAAGTAACAAGTAGCTTACTTTTGTATGTTTGCTTTGCATAAAGAATGCCTTACCCGCTGCTATCTTTTTCACCGCATCCAATCCCTGGAGGGCCTTCTGGGATTCGGCCTTGGCAGACTTGGCAGTCTCGATGGCCGCGGCGAGATCGGACGCTCGCGTCTTCGAGTCAAGCTCCAAACTCTCATGTTTTTTCATGAGAGCCTGAAGCTCTTGCTGCGCCTCGCCGACCTGCGCCTCAAATTTCTCCCGCTCGGTGCGCTCTGAGGCCGCTCTCTTCTCGGCCTCGGACAGCGCTTGCTTGAGGGTCGCCACCTTAGTTGTGGCCCCTGCAATAAGCAGCATAATCCTGTCATTTTTTGCAATTGCATCTTTTTATATATTTCTATAAGGTACCTCTTACCTTCTTTCTCCTCGAGCTGTCGCTTAGCCAGGCCGAGCTCTCACTCGGACCGCTCGAGACCCTGCTTCAGGATGCCTACCTCCGCAGTCAGTGCAGCGGTCGCAGGCATCGAAGCCTGCACACGCATATTGACTCTTTTTTGTTAGACTCCTGCGAAGTTTATTAGATCCTCTATTCGGCTTTTCTTTCCAAATGCCAAACAGAGCATCAGGTGCTACTGTCTATGCGATAATATTTTTACATATTTTTACTTACCTCGAAGCCTGTTAGAAGGCTAGCACAAGCTTCAGTCAGTCCTCTCTTGGCGGACTGAACCTTCTGGAGCACCGTACTCATGATAGTACGGTGATCCTCGTCGATGGAGGCGCCGTTAAGCACCTCCAGCAAATTGTCCGGCGCCTCCGGTTGGACGGGGGCCGCCGGCTTAGTAGGCTTGCTCCTCTTCGAAGGAGGTCGCCTGCCGCAGTCTAGAACCGTTGAGGATTCTGGCGCGGTGTCCGGCGCGAAGCCGGACTTGGAGCCCTGGGGGGTCTTGTCCCCTTTACTCCCGGAGTCCGGGAGGTTGCCTCGCGGCTCCTCCAGGACCACCTCCTCTTGGCCCGGAGCTTGTCGCGATGCCACTTCGGCGTCGTCCGCAGTGCGGGGGGAGGCAGCGGGCGGAACTGAATTTACGTCCGATGAATCCAGGGAGCCGCTCGACGACTCGTCGAGCCCGGCCTTGGGCGGGCTGCATATTATATTCGACATAAGGAAAATCTGTGCAACAAAGGAATATCATGAGTTACTCTGGTATCCAAATACTTACGATGCCGCCGGGCGCCTGGCCCTGTGCGGCCACTCCTCTTCGCCCTCGTCGGCGTCGGTGGAGTAGTCCGGAGGGAGGGTCTTTCCCTTCTTGGACCCTTCGGCCTCCCGTGTTGGGGCGGCCTTCCTCTTCTTTCCTCCCCCCGCTGGAGGGGGAGAGGTTTCTTCTTCCTCCTCCTCGTCTTCACGGGAGGAGTGTGTCTCGGAGTCGTCGGACGATGAGTCCGACACCACCATACGCCGGGAACCCTTTTGAGTCCCTGTGGTCTTCTTCTTGTCCTTCTTCTCCGGCACCACATAAGGTGCCGGAACCAGCAACTTCGATAAACGTGCATCGGCTGGGTCTTCGGGCAAAGGAGCCGGACAGTCGATCTGTCCGGACTTCGCCTGCCAATCCTGTCAAAGGTAAGGGAGCTTAGATCCCGCATAGAGTCAAACTATGAAAAACCAACATCCTGTAAAAGGTAAAAATGGCTTACCTCGCTAGCGTGACGCTGCGTGCTGAATCCGCGATCCTCGAAAGCGAATGCGGGAGCCTCGGCGCCTTTGAATAGCACCTTCCAGACATCTTCGTATGTCGTGTCGAAGAGCCTGCTCAGGGTGGGGTGCTGCGCCGGGTCGAACTCCCACAGATTGAAATCCCGTTGTTGAAGAGGGAGGATCCGGCGGACGAGCATAACCTGGACTACATTGACAAGCTTGAGCTGCTTGTTCACCAGGGTTTGGATGCATTTTTGCAGTCCGGTCACCTCGTCTTTGTTGCCCCACGACAGGTCCGTCTCTTTCCAAGACGTGAGCCGCGTGGGGGGTCCGGACCGGAACTCGGGGGCTGCGACCCACTCAAGGTCGCATGGCTCAGTGATGTAAAACCACCCCGATTGCCACCCCTTCAGGGTCTCCACAAAGGAGCCCTCGATCCATAGGACATTGGCTATCTTGCCCGCCATGGCGCCTCCGCACTCCACCTGGTTGCCCCGCACCACCTTCGGCTTAATGTTGAAGGTCCTGAGCCACAGGCCGAAATGGGGGCGGATGCAGAGGAAAGCCTCACACACGACGATAAACGCCGATATGTTGAGGACGAAGTTCGGGGCCAGATCGTGGAAATCCAGGCCATAGTAGAACATGAGCCCCCGGACGAACGGGTGGAGAGGAAAACCCAGTCCGCGGAGGAAATGGGGAAGGAATACAACCCTCTCATGGGGCCTTGGGGTGGGGAGGAGCTGCCCCTTTTCGGGAAGCCGGTGCGCGATGTCGTTAGACAAGTATCTGGCCTTCCTCAGCTTTTTGATATGGCCCTGCGTGACAGAGGAGACCATCCACTTGCCTCCCGCTCCGGACATGGCTGGAGAAGGTTGAGGTGGGAAGTGCGGGCTTGGGCGCTGGAGCTCGAGTGCACAGAAAATGGATAGGCAAAGGAGGAAGAAGGCGTAGGTAAAAAGGTGGATCCTTATCCCCTTATATGGGCGGATGCGACTATGCGTCCCCACCAGCCTGGTAAAACTCGCTTATCTCCCAAGCGCCGTGATAAATGGCGCGGTTGGGTTACCCACGTCCGTATTGATGAGAATCCCGCAAATGAGGGACACGATCTCTGCTTTGGCAAGACGTGCCAAGGAAACCGCCTCACAGAATGCGCTGAGTTGGGGAAGTAAAAACGATTCGAATAAAGGCTTGGCCGTAGTGTGATGTCACGCTACGGAATACGTCCGCAGATTAGATTTGTGTTAATATTATTCTCTCTATGGCAATGTGTGGAAACTTATTTTGCAGAGCCGGACACTACCCTTAGTGTTTACAAACTTTTATGAAGAACTTGGAGGAGGAGCCTGTTTTGCAATGCCGAAGACAATCTGCGCGCCAGACTCGTCGTCATTGAAGCCTGGTTCAGGGGCTACTGAGGGAGTCCTAGATTAGGGGGTGTCCGGGTAGCTTGACTATACCTTCAGCCGGACTCCTGGACTATGAAGATACAAGATTGAAGACTTCGTCCCGTGTCCGGATGGGACTTTCCTTGGTGTGGATGGCAAGCTTGGCGATGCGGATATTCAGATCTCCTACCATTGTAACCAACTTTGTGTAACCCTAACCCTCTCTGGTGTCTATATAAACCGGAGGGTTTTAGTCCGTAGGACAACCCCCAACATACAACAATCATACCATAGGCTAGCTTCTAGGGTTTAGCCTCCTTGCTCTCGTGGTAGATCTACTCTCGTACTACCCATATCATCAATATTAATCTAGCAGGACGTAGGGTTTTACATCCATCAAGAGGGCCTGAACCTGGGTAAAACACTGTGTCCCTTGTCTCCTGTTACCATCCGTCTAGATGCACAGTTCGGGACCCCCTACCCGAGATCCGCCGGTTTTGACACCGACAGCTACCGCTTCGTCGCCAACTTACAGGGAACTCGCGACCGATCACCGGCCGCGGGCGACCTGCGCCGCATCAAGCAGCAGCTAGGAGAGACTCTCCAGAAGTACATCCAGCGCTTCAACAACACCCGCCTCAAGATCCCCAAGGTCATGGACGAGGCCATCATCTCCGCGTTCTCCGACGGCGTCCGTGACGTCAAGATGAAGGAAGAGCTGGCTATCCATGAGGAGCTCTGCATTTCTCAAGAGCTGTTCAACTTGGCGACCAAGTGCGCAAGAGCTGAGGAGGGGCATCTCTCTCTCCTCGAATTGCCAGCTGCGGCAGTGGAGGAGATGTCGGCGTTCTGGGAACGGGGGTCCCCAGACTTGCCTGCCTGCGGCCTGCGGCGTGGCTTAAAGGGGGGCCGGCACGGCCCATCTTCATCAACACGAGACTCAAGACCCTCGCGAGGGGCCAAGCCTCGCGGGGCGGACGATACGGAGCTTCCTCAGGCGCAGCCTCACCAGGCTGGCTCACGAGGAGGCGGAGAGATTAAGGCAGGGTACCTCACGAGGTGCCCATGACGCAAGCCATGACGACCAAAGGTGCCAGGCGGGCGCCAGCCCGCGCAGTGTCTCCCTTTCCTCTTTGGTGCAAAGGGGGCAAGCGCAGGCGAGAGGATCAAGCAAAGGCATCCATTTCGGTGCAACGAGACCAAGACCAGTCCAACGGTGGGAAGGAGGTCATAGTGGAGCCCAGAACGGCGTCACCACAGAGCCTTTGGCAGGCGAGGACCAACTTTAGTCATGATAAGCGTACCAGATGTTCCCCTTCAAAATGGCCAATTGTTGGCGCCCTTCCCGCTCAATATTTGGGAAGAGGCCCAGGGCCTTTGCCTATAAATAGGACTAGCCACCCCCAGGGTAAGGGGACGGGATCATTGGATCATCAGGCAACAAAGAGAGAGAGAGAGAGAGAGAGAGAGAGAGATAGATACGTAGATAGAGAGAGAGAGAGAGAGCAGGGCGGCTGAACTTCTCCTAGCAGTTCATCGTCCTTGCTAAGAGCAGACCCTCGCGAGGTTGTTTTTCCTTGTATTGTTCATCATCATCAGCCCAAGAGGAAATCGACCCACCACAAACTAGAGTAGGGTATTACACCACAATGGTGGCCCGAACTAGTATAAACCTTGTGTCTCTTGTGCCGATCTTTCTGTAGTTTAGATCTTTGCGAGACGGAGAGGTAGAGGGCGAAGTCTCCGCGCGCACCCCAGAGTTCGAACCTCAAGGGTCTGCCGGAACCCCAAATCCGACATTTGGCGCGCCAGGTAGGGGTGCGTCGGAACTTGTCTTCCGCCGCTCCGCTCTCCTCCGACCGTCACGTCCATGTCCGATGCACGTCGGGCCCGCACCGAGCGCCGGGCCGCCATCGCTTCCCGCGTCGCCCAGACGGCTCCCGTCGGCGGGCGTCCTCGTCGTTCCCCGTCGCCCGCCATCAACGTTGCCACCGGCCCGGCGGGGAACAAGCAGCAAGCATCGTCTCAGCTCCCGTCTGTGCGGCAAGACGGCCGCACCGCCACTCTATCGCTCACACCAGCTGGTTTTCGTCCCGCGTGTTCCGCGCACCCTTGGAGGCTCGAGCTGCGCTCATCGCGGCGAACGAGCTCCTGCGCTACCGTCCCGTCGATGACGTCTACGAAGAGTGGCTTGACCGTGTCGCCGAGCTCGTCCGCGCCGCAGGGGGCTCTCCCGCGCCATCCGTTCCGGTGCGTCGCACCCCGCCTCGCGCGGGCAACAAAGCTCCGGGGGCGTACCAGCCGCCTCCTTGGCGCGATGGCTCCAAGGCGCGCGGCCCTTGGCCGGAACCCGCTCCGTCAGGCGCCGGCGCAGCAAGAGCGGAGCTGCCAAGAAGTCCCTCGTCCGCAAGAAGCTGCCCGGGCGCTCCCTGCTCCGGCACGTCGCGACCCTGCTCCCGCTCCCGCGCGTCAAGACCCCGCGCAGCTCCCAGCTGCAGTGCATGGGGACCCGCAAGACCAAGCTCTCCCTCAACCAAAGCCTCCCGTGGCCACCGCGGGCTGCCGTGCCTACACCACCGAGCTGCGTAGCGTCGCGTGGCCCGGCAAGTTCAAGCCAGACCTGCCTCCTCGCTAAGACGGCATGACTGACCCTGCGGAGTTCCTCTAGCTCTATGAGCTGGGCATCGAAGCTGCCAGCGGGAATGAAAAGGTCATGGCGAACTGGTTCCCCATGGCGCTAAAGGAAGGAGCTCGCACCTGGCTCCTAAATCTGGCTCTAGGAACAATCTCTTCCTGGGACCAGATGCGCACCCGCTTCATCGCCAACTTCCAAGGTACTCGCGACCGGCCACCGGCCGTGAGCGACATGCGTCGCATCAAGCAACAACCCGGAGAGACCCTGCAGAAGTACATCCAGTGCTTCAACAGTGCGCGCCTCAAGATCCCCAAGGTGTCCGAGGAGGCCATCATCTCAGCCTTCTCCAACGGTGTGCGTGACATCAAGATGAAGGAGGAGCTGGCGATGCAAGAAGATCTGTGCACCTCCCTAGAGCTGTTCAACTTGGCGACCAAGTGCGCCAGGGCGGAGGAAGGATGTCTCTCCCTCCTCGAGCTGCCTGCCGCGGACCCAGAGGAGAAGAAGCCCAAGGCCAAAGAAGTGAAGCGCAAGGGGGCTGCCGTGCTCGCGGCAGAACTGGATACCAAGCGGGGCAAGGATCTGCCTGAATCCTCCAGGGGCAGCCAGTACTGTGTGTACCACGACCTCCACACCCACAACACCAACGAATGCCAGGAACTCCGCGCCGTGCGAGAAGGAAGGATCGGCCATCGTCCTGACCGTGCTGACCGGGGCCACGAACGAGGAGGAGGAAGAAATGCAGGACGCTGGGAAGACCGCGGCCCGCGCCAAGGGTGGTGTGATCAACCTCGCGAGGATCGCTGGCGGGACCTGCCTCGCGAGGGGGACTGGTGGGATCAGCCTCGTGAGGATCGCCCACAAGGCAACGCAGGCCTCCCTCCACTGCCGCCTCAGCCAAGGAGGAACAAGGACCGCCATCAAGACGAGGGGGCTGGGGGCTTCCAGGAGCCACACGCGATCGCTTGCATCCTGGGCGGAGCTCAAGCCCCAGCCTCCCAACGCATCTTCAAGCAGTTTTCCCGCGAAGTGAATGCAGTCCTCCCCAAGCTCGAAGCAACGCGCCCTCTCAGGTGGTCGGAGTGCGCCATCACGTTCAGCTCAGCGGATCAGCTCAAGTGCGCGGCCACAGCCGGAGTCCTCCCGATGCTTTGCTCCCCAGTCATCAGCAACGTACTGGTCACCAGGACCCTCATCGATGGTGTGGCAGGGCTCAACGTCCTGTCTGTGGAAACGTTCAACAATCTCCAGGTGCCCTATGACCAGCTTCAACCAACCAAGCCTTTCTCCGGAGTCATCGACGGTTCCACGGTCCTGATTGGGCAGGTCCGCCTCCCTGTCACCTTCGGGCACGCGACAACTACCGCACCGAGCTCATCGACTTCGGCGTCGCCCACATCCGCTTGCCATACAACGCCATCCTCGGGTACCCGGCGCTGGCCAAGTTCATGGCCGTAACTCACCATGGCTACAACGTTCTCAAGATGCCAGGAAGTGGCAGAGTCATCACGGTGCCATGTGAAGAGAAGGATGCGGTGTGTTCCCTGGAGCGAGCCTTTCAGGCCGTGTCACTGGAAGACCCGGATCGCGGAAGCAGGAGGCTTCCCGAGACCACCCCCAAGAAGAAGAAGGCATCGTCTGGACCGACCCCTCATGAGGCGGGCCCCTCAGGGCCCGCATCTGCACAAGGGGAACCTCCTTTCGTCGCATAGGAAAGCGCGCCCGGTGCCCTTGAGGGAGTCCTGGATTAGGGGGTGTTCGGATAGCCGAACTATATCTTCAGCCGGACTCCAGGACTATGAAGATACAAGATTGAAGACTTCGTCCCGTGTGCGGAAGGTTATTTCCTTGGCATGGAAGGCAAGCTAGGCATGCAGATATTCGAGATCTCCTAGCAATGTAACCGAGTCTGTGTAACCCTAACCCTATCCGGTGCCTATATAAACCGGAGGGTTGTAGTCCGTAGGACGAACACATCATAACCATCATCATACCCATAGGCTAGCTTCTAGGGTTTAGCCTCCTTGATCTCGTGGTAGATCTACTCTTGTACTACCCATATCATCAATATTAATCTAGCAGGAGTAGGGTTTTACCTCCATCGAGAGGGCCCGAACCTGGGTAAAATAAAGTGTCCCTTGTCTCCTGTTACCATCCGACCTTGACGCACAGATCGGGACCCCCTACCCGAGATCCGCCGGTTTTGACACCGACATTGGTGCTTTCATTGAGAGTTCCTCTGTGCCGTCGCGATCAGGAAGGATGCCTTTTCCATTCTTTAAAGACGGCGCCGTCACTGAGGGACCTTTGGCTATCGGCCAACCCCTCCGGCTGGGTGGTTTTCTCAGGACCGCCCGTTCGGCCATTACGCCGACGGTGTCCTCTCGGGTCATCGAAAACAATCTCCGCGTCAGCTCGGAATTGGCCGAGCAGCTAGATCCGGTGGAGCTCTCCTCCATAAACGAGCTCCTGGATCGCATGGCCGCCTTGGGGGTCGCTACAAACTACGACCAGGTTGGGCCTAAACCCGATCTAAGGGAAATCAACTCTCCCCAGGCCACCCATCATGTTGCTGTGGTGGAAACACAATGCGGTGACCCTTCCTCAATCTTAAGGACCAGTTACGTCTGAATTCCGGAACCCTCCATGCCGGATATCCACGGAGGGGAGGATACAACCCAAGACCTGGGCTTGGAACCAGGCAAACCGGAAAACATACAGGACTCCGGATCTCGGAATCCGGAGGTCGTTCGGCCTCCGAAAAGCAAACCGGGCGAAGTATCAGATCT
The DNA here is from genome assembly GCA_032464435.1 of Aegilops umbellulata. Classification (NCBI taxonomy): domain Eukaryota; kingdom Viridiplantae; phylum Streptophyta; class Magnoliopsida; order Poales; family Poaceae; genus Aegilops; species Aegilops umbellulata. The sequence continues at coordinate 499,499,934 of CP136057.1, forward strand.
AATGAATTCCGCCCGTCCGATCTTAAGCGATCTCTCCCAAATCAAGCAGATGCCCAAAGAAACAGTACATCATTACTGGGCTAGATTCCTCCTGCTTATGAACAGGATAAAGGACTGCCACGAGGGAGACGCGATTTCAATCTTCTGCAGTAACTGCACGGACAAGGGGATACTCAACGCCATAAGTCGTCGTAATATTACGCGCTTTGCTGACTTGGCGTCCATAGTACAAAAATACTGTGCGATGGAAAGTGCTCGGAAAACCGAAATTAAATTTTGGGATAATCCGGCCTTGAATAGCAATCCCGTCCGAATCAAAAGGGCGCACTACAGCAAAGCGCCCGGATTAAATAAAAAATCAAAACCCTCTAGGGGGCACGGAACCGTGCTAGAAAGGTGGCTCGATGGACCCTGCAAGATTCATAGTACAGAGGATGCCACCCCAACTCACAGCCTCAGGGCATGTTGGATACTCCGGCAGGTGGCCAAAATTGGCGAGGACCTCCTAAATCCGGAGGTTGAAGGAAACCAGCCCGAGAATTTCAGTACCGTTCTCACAATCTCCGAGACTTTCGCATCAAATAACATGCGAAAAAGAACACTTCGCAGCCTCGCCGAAGCCTACCAAGTAGCGACCATAAATCCATGGAGCAATACTGCCATCACCTTCAATGCGAGCGACGAACCTAAATTCCGAACAGCCAGAGCGCCAGCCGCATTGGTTCTCAGTCCCATAGTGGACGGCTGTCGCCTCGCAAAGGTACTTATGGACGGAGGCAGCGGATTGAACCTCATCTACGAGGAAACCCTCCAAAAGATGGAAATAGACTGGAACCGCATTGAGCGAAGCAGCACAACCTTTAGAGGAATAATCCCCAGTCAGGAAGCGCGCTGCACCGGAAAGATCACACTAGATGTGGTATTCGGCACGCCGGATATTACAGGTCCGAACAAATCACGTTCCAAGTGGCCCCGTTCAGAAGCGGATATCACGCTATATTAGGACGAGAGGCATTTACAGTTTTCCAAGCCATACCCCATTACGGGTACATGAAGCTTAAGATGCCTGGGCCAAACGGAATTATCACTCTCGCTAGTGATCCGGACATAGCACTCCGTGCCGAAAACAAGACAGCCGCATTGGCCCTCGAGGCACTATCTGAAGCATTAGCGGCCGAAGAGCTGACGGCGCTGCGATCCACGGTTAGTAGGGATGATGTGATACTCGACAAGAGATCCAAATCCACATCCTTCAAACCAGCGGACGAAATAGTCAAATTCCAGGTCCACCCAATGGACCCGAATAAAACAGCCTCCACCGGGGCACAATTGAGCCCTGATGTAAATGCCGCACTGCGCGAGTTCCTACGAGAGAACTGGGATATTTTCGCTTGGCACCCCTCAGATATGCTAGGAATCCCACGCAGGCTGGCCGAGCACAGTTCAAATATCCAGAAAGGATTCAAACCTGTCAAACAAACCCTTCGGCGTTTCTCCGAACCAAAGATACAGGCCATGGGAGAGGAGCTAGCCAAATTATTGGAGGCCGGATTCATTAGAGATATCAAACACCCGGACTGGCTAGCAAACCTGGTAATGGTACCAAAGAAGGACAAATCCTGGCGCCTGTGTGTCGACTTCAAAGACCTTAATAAGGCCTGCCCAAAGGATCCCTTTCCCCTCCCTCGAATTGATCAAATCATCAAAGCCACCGCAGGACACGATTCCCTGTGTTTCCTCGACGCATACTCCGGTTACCATCAAATAAAGAGGGCAGAATCCGACCAAGCTGCAACAACATTCATCACGCCATACGGCCCATTCTGCTTCAACACAATGCCCTTTGGGATCAAAAACGCCGACGCGACATATCAGCGCATGATTCAAACATGTTTGGCAAACCAGATCGGCAAAACAGTGGAGGCGTACGTAGATGATGTGGTCGTTAAATCAAGACACGTCGAATCTCTAGTAGACGACTTGATACTTACATTCGACAACCTGCAAAAATACGACATCAAGCTCAATCCGGAAAAATGTGTTTTCGGCGTCCCAGCCGGAAAGCTCCTGGGCTTCATTGTATCCGGCAGAGGAATTGAAGCAAATCCAGCTAAAATCCGAGCTCTGTCACAATTGGATGTCCCAAAAGATCTCAAGCAAATTCAGAAACTCACCGGATGCGTGGCGGCCTTAAGCCGCTTCATCTCCCGCTTGGGAGAAAAGGCACTACCCCTTTACCGCCTCCTTAGGCGCACCGAACACTTCGAGTGGACGGACGCTGCCACGGCCGGACTCGAGGAAATAAAGGCCATCTTGGCAACAAACCCCGTCCTGGCCGCGCCGAATACCGGCGAACCCATGCTATTGTACATTGCCGCAACCCATCAAGTTGTTAGCGCAGTACTCGTCGTCGAACGGATAACGGACGGACATAAATTACCCCCTCAAAGGCCGGTTTACTACGTGTCCACTGTCCTCACACCATGCAAATCACGGTACCCGCATTATCAAAAAATCGCATACGCGGTATTCATGGCATCCCGGAAGAGACGACACTACTTTCAAGAGTGTTCTATTACAGTAGCATCGGAAGTACCACTCAACGATATTATCAATAACCGCGATGCAACAGGCCGGATAGCAAAATGGGCCATAGAGCTCCTCCCGTTCGATATAACCTACAAGCCACGGCGAGCAATTAAATCGCAAGTCCTAGCCGACTTCGTCGCCGAATGGACAGAGGCCGAACTCCCTAAAGAGTACGGCACGCACTCAAACTGGATCATGCATTTCGACGGCTCCAAAGTGCTGGCCGGACTGGGGTCTGGCGTTGTTTTGACGTCCCCTACAGGAGATACAGTCCAATATGTACTCCAAATTATGTACACGGACTCCAACAATGCAGCCGAATACGAGGCCCTTCTACATGGCCTCCGGATGGCGGTATCCATGGGCATTCAATGCCTGGAAGTACGCGGGGACTCAAACCTCGCGATATCCCAAATAAATGGCGACTTCGACGCCAAAGACCCAAAAATGGCAGCTTATCGCAATGCCGTACTAAAAATGTCAGCTCGGTTCGAGGGACTGGAGTTCCATCACATAGCCCGAGAAAATAATCAGGCAGCGGACGTCCTGGCACGCATTGGAGCAAAACGAGATGCAGTCCCCCCAACATCTTCTTAGAAAGATTATTCAAACCATCCATAACATGGGAGGGGGAACCCTCGGATAATAGCCCGGGCAAAACCGCACAACCCAATGCCGAACAATCAGACATAATCGGCGGACCCGCCACCGAAATTACACCCTCAGCCCACGCAATAATGGCGGTCATCGCCCCGTGGACGGAACCATTCCTAGCCTACCTTACTAGGCAGGAACTCCCCGAGGACCAAAACGAGGCACGCTGCATAGTGCGGCAATCTAAAGCCTATAAAGTCCACGAGGGAGAGCTATATAAGAAAAGCACTACAGGAGTCCTTCAAAGGTGTATCTCCGAAGAGGAAGGGCAGAGTCTGTTGGCTGAAATTCATGCCGGACTCGGTGGCCATCACGCCGCGGCTCGGTCCCTTCTAAGCAAGGCTTTCCGTACTGGCTTCTATTGGCCGACGGCTAGAGCAGACGCTCAGGACCTAGTCAAACAGTGCGTCGATTGCCAGCTCTTTGCCAACCAAAGCCATATGCCACCCAACGCCCTCCGAACTATCCCCATCACTTGGCCTTTCGCGGTCTGGGGGCTCGATATGGTGGGACCCCTTAAAGGCGGAACCCACAAGAAAAAAATACTTATTGGTCATGGTGGATAAATTCACCAAATGGATAGAAGCCAAGCCTGTCAAGACGGCTGAATCCGGACCTGTGATAGACTTCGTATCCGGGGTCGTACACCGTTATGGTGTCCCCCACAACATTATCACCGATAACGGCACAAACTTCACCTCTGATGAAGTAAAGCTGTGGTGCAAAAACATGGGCATTAAGCTCGACTACGCTTCTGTCTATCACCCACAAACTAACGGTCAGGTCGAACGTGCAAATGGTCTCATCATGAGCGGCATCCAACCCAGACTAGTGTGGTCCCTCAAGTAATCTAATATGCACTGGGTAGAGGAGCTCGACTCCGTACTCTGGGGGCTGCGAACCACGCCAAATCGTACCACCGGATTCACGCCATTCTTTATGGTGTACGGCGCTGAGGCGATTCTGCCCTGCGACATAATTCATGACTCACCTCGAGTGCACATGTACGAAGAAAGAGAAGCCGAGCTTGATCGGCAGGACAACCTGGACGCCTTAGAGGAAGAGCGTGACGTGGCTAAGGCCCGTTTCGCATTCTATCAACAGCAAGCTCGAAGTTATCAAAGCAGAGAAGTACGGGCCAAAAATTACAACGTTGGTGAACTAGTTCTGCGCCTGTCGGATAAGCAAAAGAACAAACTCAAGCACAAATGGGAAGGTCCATTCATAATCGACCAAGTCCTAACTGGTGGAGCGTACTGCCTGCGAGATGCGTCGGACAACCGACTCGAGCCGAACCCATGGAACGCCACACGTCTCCGAAGATTCTATGCCTAGCGCCGGACTCCGTGTTTGTCTCCTTCCTCTGTCCATTATTTACATTTATACATTTTTTTACTTTGTCTACTACTCTTTTCTCTTCTAGCCCTTAAAAGGCTCATTATGTGACGCGCTATCCGTGCTCCTTAAACCTGGGGGCTTCTTTAACAGAAGCTTGTCTATATGGGTTTCACACCCAACGCATGCGTCAGACTTCCGCATGCACCTTTTCTTCGCCATTATATGCATCGATATGACTTAAGTTTTGGCCAAGCTGGGTTGCCTGGCTCCTGTGCTTACCCCTACGTTCCCGATTGTTCGGCTAGGCGGTAAAGGGAGCACCTCTCTGATTGTTACTGCCGGATAAGCCGGATGTGTACCTCAGACTGGGTGATGCCGAAAGCTAGCGTTCTTAAGGGAATATTCGGTCGATGAACTAAAGATGAACCTTTTTGTTTTTATACATGCCCCCAGATGATCTTCTGCATTTGCAGTCCGGACGTGCACTTTAGGGCACGCCACCCCAGCGAAAGGAACCCTTAACGGAACTATTCTCTCTGGAAGATGTTTCTTACTAACCATGTAATATAACATAACTAGTTGGGCACTTGTCTGATAAAGCACTAATGACCCCTACGCCTGGTCTCCATGCATACCCCGGCTTTTATATAGCCGTTATGGTATTCGGACACACTCCGGACCGTCAGGTCCCGAGGTCGAAGCGAAAAGGTCGGCAACGACAAACAATCTACAATCCGGCTAGAAGGCATTACACATGTCAATTATAAATTACATAGTCATCTTGACTGATCGTATTCCTCCTCTATACCATCTAACAGGCTGTCTAATTTACAGTCCTGCTGGGAATACTTTGCGGCCAGCTCTACCTGGCCATACACCAAGCTCACAGGGATCTCCTTACCGTCAGGCCCCACTGGTCCGACCTCGGCCATGTGATTGGGGTCAGACTTTGTAAAGCGGGTCTTCACCATGGCCCAGGCCTCCCTCGCGCCTTGTCGGCAGGCTGATATCTTCCATAACCGGATGCGCCGCTGAGCTCCCGTCAGCTTCTCCGCAAGCTCTCCAAGGCCCTCGGGCGTGGAGTGGGCAGGCCATAAGGCCCGGGCAACCCCTTGCATTGCCTGCCGAATTCATTCGTGCAGTTGCAGGAGTTCGGGGAGAAGGTCACCCGTAGAACCGGGCATCTCCTCTGCAGGACGACCTGTGAGCGTACCTACAGACATAATTCTGTTATTCGTCTTCCTCTCCAAACTCCTTTTTTTTCAAAGGGTTCGCTCAAGCACTTACTAAATATGCCGCGTCGAAGACGCTGATTCTCCTTCGTGGAGTCAGATAGCTGGCCACGAACGTCTTTCAGTTCAACATCCAGCTTGGTGTTGGCATCCTGAAGATCATTCCTCTCTCGCCTCACCCTTGTCAACGTACTCTCGCCAGCCTTTAACTGGCGTAAGAGTTGTTGCCTCTCCGGATCTAGTCCGGCACCATCTGTAACATTAATTGTCAGATTCGCACATAAGCCGCAAAATACTAATCTCTCAAAGTATATCATACCTGAGGGGGTCCCTTTGGGCTCCCCTGTTGCGGCTAGTGCGGCCTCTAGTTGGGCCTTGCACTTTTCCAGCTCCTGGGACAGCACGGTGTTCTTCTCAGTAAGAACCTACATATTATATGATCCTTAAATCAGTTAGTTTAACTGTTTCAAGTCTCGGGGGCTACTGGTATATATATATATATATTTAAATTTTCTTACCCGTATGTCTTTCACATACTGCTCCGTGACTCTGGCTAAACCATCTTGAGCAGCACGAAGGTACGCATCTCCCGAATTGAAGGCGTTTAAGGCCTCTCGGGAGAAACAAGCGTCGCGTAGAACTGTCCGGCGACGCCTATGGTTCATGGCGCTCTCCACTTCTGAATTCATGGCGCTCTCCGCGTCCTCTGTTGGAGGAGCCTCCGGCGCAAGCCTGGTGTTTGTCCCCGCCTCCGGACCAGACGTTGGGGCCTGGCTGGTAGAGGCGCGGTTGGCGGCCCCTCCGGATATAGTCCGGCGAGGCCTCTTCGTCCTGGAAACAGTACGGATGTTAACATGCCCTGACAGAATAACGCCAGGAAGACAGAGGGCGCGTTATACCTTTGTGCCGAACTCTCAGCCCGGACTTCATCCCTTTTTACTCCACGGGGCCCGGCGGCTCCTCGTTGGCTAGCCGCCGCAGGTTCGGCCTCCCTCCTCGAAAATCTCCCCTGTAAAATACGGTTGTCGTCAGAAACACCGGAATATGTAAGGACGGAATCTCTCTTGCGGGAATAAACACTCCGGTTTCTGTCACCTGGGAGGCCGGGATTAACCCGGGATAATCAGCCGTAATGGACACCAAGGTATTATCTTTGCTTAACTGGTGGAACACCCCGTCGATGAGCTCCACCGATATGTCCGGATCCTCTTCGGAGTACGGATCGAGGGACCGTTCTGGGTCCTCAGGCTGTGGAGGGCAGCTGTTGATATCCTTTACCTCCTGTCGAAGCTCCTGCATTGAAATCACTAGATTACGTATCTAGTCATGGGAGCATTAAAAAAGCGGCAAGTGCAATTGTTCACTTACCCAACTTGGAGGTTCATACATAGTGAATCCGGCCCGCGGGTTGACGCGGAGGAAGTCCTCCTTTTCTCCCTTGTACAAAGATGTTAGAATCTTTACTAGAGCGGCAGCTGTGTCTGGCCCCTTGCGGCCGTAACGGGTGGCGTCATCCTCCCCGTTGAAATCCCACATGGGGTGACTCCTATATTGAAGCGGCTGCACCCCCCGCATAATACATGCGGCCATGACTCCAATCATGGTTAGTCCGGAATGATCCAACAGTCTTATCCGGCCCATCAGGTAAAGAACGTCTCTGTTGCTTTCTCTCTGAGAGCTCCGCGGACGCCAACTTAAGCGTTTCTTTAAGGGAGCCATGATGAACTCAGGGAGGCCGACCCGGACAGGGTCCGGCAGCGGGACGTCGTCTATGTAGAACCATTCTGAAGGCCAGTCCTCGGACGCCTTTTTTGGGGTTCCGGATGGGTATCCGGTCCCGGCGATGCGCCATATTTCGGCTCCGCCCACTTGGTATATAGACCCCTTCTGAGAACGGGGCACCAAGAAGAACAACCTCTTCCACAGCGCAAAAAATGAGCCTCAACGCCTAAAAATAGCTCGCAAAGGGCAACGAAGCCTACAATATGTAGCACGGAGCCAGGCGTGAGGTTGTGCAGCTGGAGGCCGTAGAACTCCAGAAGCCCGCGGAGGAATGGATGAATTGGAAATCCCAGACCCCTTAATAAATAAGGGACGAGGCACACCCGCTCTCCTTTAGAAGGATTGGGGGTGCTCTCCGCTTGCTTGCCGCCGTTATAGGTGGCGAGTCCGGCTCGGACCGGGACCATATATGCTTGGGGAAGGAATCCTTTGGCCTGCAGTGACACTAGCTCGCTGTGTGGGATGATGCAACTCTCCCAGTCTCCGGATTTGGGGGTGGAGGGGCGAGGGGAGGAGCTACGACGGCTGGCCATGTTGGAATGGACCTTTGCTGGAGACGCTCTGATGATAACTCGCGGGGAGAAGAAGATGTGGTTTGGATCTAGATCCCCATCCCGTTAAATAGGCGGCTCGTTTATGTGACCAAGGGTGTGAATATAAAAACACCCCGGGGCTTTTCGCATTCGTTCAACACGTGGAAGACGGCAATTATTGGGCACTGAGACCGAGGAGCGCTATGGACATTATTCATACAGGTACACAAGATTCGGAGGGGGAACCCGCCTTGCAATGCCGAAGACAAATTTGCGTGCTGGACTCGACGTCATTGAAGCCTGGTTCGGGGGCTACTGAGGGAGTCCTGGATTAGGGGGTGTTCGGATAGCCGAACTATATCTTTAGCCGGACTCCAGGACTATGAAGATACAAGATTGAAGACTTCGTCCCGTGTCCGGAAGGTTCTTTCCTTGGCGTGGAAGGCAAGCTAGGCGTGCGGATATTCAAGATCTCCTACCAATGTAACCGACTCTGTGTAACCCTAACCCTATCCGGTGCCTATATAAACCAGAGGGTTGTAGTCCGTAGGACGAACACATCATAACCATCATCATACCCATAGGCTAGCTTCTAGGGTTTAGCCTCCTTGATATCGTGGTAGATCTACTCTTGTACTACCCATATCATCAATATTAATCTAGCAGGAGTAGGGTTTTACCTCCATCGAGAGTGCTCGGACCTGGGTAAAAGAAAGTGTCCCTTGTCTCCTGTTACCATCCGACCTTGACGCACAGATCGAGACCCCCTACCCGAGATCCGCCGGTTTTGACACCGACAGCCCTTCTCAGGCAGGGCTCGGGGGCTCTCCCCTGGAGGGCCACCGACCTGGCTGAGGTCACGAGGGAGGCGCTTGGGCACCACGTGGAGGCATGTTTCGAAGCACGCTTCCCTCAAGAAGGAGCAAGGCAAGGAAGGTCAGACCAGCAGGAGTTCGTCAACAAGGCCGTTCAAGAACTACGGGAGTCAAGAGTCATGAGAGGTTGCCGCCGTCTACCGGCTGTGGCTCCCCATCCAGGCGAGGATGGTGGGCTGCGCGTCTGCGTCGACGTACCAGGGCTCAATCAGGTCGCCGCGATGGAGCGCTTCTGGCCCTCGCAAGTGGGGCGTTGTGAAGGTCCGCCCCACAGCTACGTTCGCATGCCTTACGGCTTGTCGGGCGCGGCTGCTACGTACCAGCGCCTCATGAGGGGCATCATGGAGGCTCAGGAAGACAGGCGTTCCGCAGCCTTTGCATAGATGGAGATGATTCGCGAGGAGCCACCAGTGCCCCCGGAGCCTCCCGAGGCCCCTGGGCCTGGGGGCTCGTGAGGATCGGCTTCCGCAGCCCACCGAGTCTACTAAACCAACACCACTTCGTCCTCGACATCTTCAGGTGACGCCTTTCGAGTTTCGTTTCCAGCTGGGAGCGCTTGCCCAGAGCTGCACTATTCCCAGGCCGCGTGGGTCCGTCCCTGTGGCGTGTATCCCTTTTATTTCAGGTTGTTAGCTTGCTTTGTTGGGGGCGCCCCTCGGGCTGCATCATCCCCAAGTCGCTAGGGCCTGGCCCAGTGGTGTCTACCTTCCCAGCATCTATTTTAATGAATCCACTCCTTCACGGCTAACGTGTTTGATCTAGTTGCCTGCTCAACTAACGCCAACTGACGGAATTGCTCCCGTAACGGCACGACACTTGCGCATGGGTCAGTCCCTGCAACGCCGACAAACCTGAATGGCTGAGCTCTGGCCATGGCAGCCCCGCATGGCGCCACCTCGTCAAGCCTTCAGTGCCTCACCTCCCCTCGGAAGCAACTGACGGCTGGTTGATAATTTCTATGTAGTCCCTTTCTTCCTTCTTTGATGAATCCGCAGGACCTCCCAAGAGAGCAGCGCCAGGCAAGGCCCTTTTGGCGCCTCCTTCACTCTCGTCCACGCGAACCGCTTGCACGTTAAAGGGGGGTGCCTGAGCATCGCGACTCAGGGCTCCTACTGGCTCGCCAGCCCTCACCCTCTGGCCTTGACCACGGCATCGTGACTTGGCATACCAGCGACGGCTGAGACCAGCTCGAGGGCCGGGACCCAAGGACATAGAGCGGAAAGGGGAGCAAAGGTGAGAGAGAAGGGGCACGCAAGGACCTCGCCAGGCGATTCCGCTCCTGCCGACGCACGGACCCGACGACACACCAGGAATAATCCCCGATTATCAAGATAAGTCACCTCTTGGAAGCACCGGCCACCGTAGCACTACCCATGCACCTAGTGCGATTCTGTATCGGCGACGCCGCTCTCCTTTCTCGCCGAGCGACGGATGCTTGGGCGCCAAAGGGGACCTCCTGAGCATCGCGACTCAGGGGCTCTTACCGGACCCCGGGTCGCTCACCTCCTGGCCTTGACCACGGCATCGCGACCTGGCATACCAGCGACGGCTGACGCCGCCTTGGGACTGGGACCTGTCGACGGCTGACGGCATACCAAGCCCCCATGGAGCGACGGCTGACGGCATACCAAGCCCTCGCGAGGTTAGAAAGGGAGAACTAAGCTAAGATGGAATCGGCAACTCGCACAGCCTTACAGCAAGGGTTATATATTAACAAATAGGATCACAGGCACCTTACAAGCCCCCATGGGGCGCATTTTGATTCCTCGCGGGGAACGGATCCAAAGGGATGCTAACTACACGCGCCGCCGCAAAATATGCCATCATCAACAGTGGGCCGGCAAGCACCGGTGCCAACCCCATCCATATCAGAGTCGGCGACGGCCAGCCGAGCCCACCCTGCTCCAGGAGCGGCGCTGGCTCGTGGGCTCGTAGATGTCGTTGCTCATCTCCGGAGTCGCGAAAGTCTCGCTGGAGTCGCTGGATCCTCCGGCGCCTCCGCCGCCTGCGGAGCTTCCAAGGGAGAGGTCGACGGGCCTAGCCCTCACCATGGCGAGGTCCTGGCCGCCTCTCCCGGGGCAGCACTCCAGTCGGCGCCCGTTCGCGTCGAAGACCTTGAAGAACATCACTGAAGCGCCATCATACTCCAGGTGGATCGTGAGGGCGCCCCTTGCTCTGCAACCCCGGGCGATCTCTCCCCAGCCTCGAGTCATCCAGACCTCGCCCGAAGCAACGACCGCGACCTCTGCATCGGTCGCGGGGGTGCTGCAGCCGGCATGCTGCAGCCATAACTCCAGGAGTCTTCCCTGCGGAATGACGGAGGCGAAGAAGGAAGGAAAGCGAATCCAAGATCGAGGGGGCATGGCGGCGTGGAGCACGATCTCGCGGGAGGAGCCCTCGGCGTGGACTCCAGGGGGAACAACCTGAAGGAAATATGCCCTAGAGGCAATAATAAAGTTATTATTTATTTCCTTATATCATGATAAATGTTTATTATTCATGCTAGAATTGTATTAACTGGAAACATAATACATGTGTGAATACATAGACAAACAGAGTGTCACTAGTATGCCTCTACTTGACTAGCTCATTAATCAAAGATGGTTATGTTTCCTAGCCATGAACAAAGAGTTGTTATTTGATTAACGAGATCACATCATTAGTTGAATGATCTGATTGACATGACCCATTCCATTAGCATAGCACCCGATCGTTTAGTATGTTGCTATTGCTTTTATCCATGACTTATACATGTTCCTTTAACTATGAGATTATGCAACTCCCGTTTACCGTAGGAACACTTTGTGTGCTACCAAACGTCACAACGTAACTGGGTGATTATAAAGGTGCTCTACAGGTGTCTCCGAAGGTACATATTGGGTTGGCGTATTTCGAGATTAGGATTTGTCACTCCGATTGTCGGAGAGGTATCTCAGGGCCTTCTCGGTAATGCACATCACATAAAGCCTTGCAAGCATTGCAACCAATGAGTTAGTTGCGAGATGATGTATTACGGAACGAGTAAAGAGACTTGCCGGTAACGAGATTGAACGAGGTATTGGATACCGACGATCGAATCTCGGGCAAGTAACATACCGATGACAAAGGGAACAACGTATGTTGTTATGCGGTCTGACCGATAAAGATCTTCGTAGAATATGTAGGAGCCAATATGGGCATCCAGGTCCCGCTATTGGTTATTGACCGGAGACGTGTCTCGGTCATGTCTACATTGTTCTCGAACCGTAGGGTCTGCACGCTTAACGTTACGATGACAGTTATTATGAGTTTATACATTTTGATGTACCGAAGGAGTTCGGAGTCCCGTATGTGATCAAGGACATGACGAGGAGTCTCGAAATGGTCGAGACGTAAAGAATGATATATTTGAAGCCTATGTTTGGACATCGGATGCATTCCAGGTGAAATCAGGATTTTACCGGAATACCGGGAGGGTTACCGGAACCCCCCAGGAGCATAATGGGCCAACATGGGCCTTGGAGGAGAGGTGAGAGGGCTTCCCTCATGGGCTGCGTGCCTCCCCCCTTCCCCTAGTCCTATTAGGACTAGGAGAGGTGGGCGCCCCCTCTCTCTCTCTCTCCCCCTTGGAGAATCCTAGTCCAACTAGGATTGGGGGGGGGAATCCTACTCCCAGAGGGAGTAGGACTCTCCTGGCGCGCCAGGCTTGGCCGGCCAGCCCCTCCCCCTTGGCTCCTTTATATACGGGGGCAGGGGGCACCCCAAAGACACACAAGTTGATCTACGGATCGTTCCTTAGCCGTGTGCGGTGCCCCCTTCCACCAAATTCCACCTCGATCATATCGTTGCAGTGCTTAGGCGAAGCCCTGCGCCGGTAACACATCAAGATCGTCACCACGCCGTCGTGCTGACAGAACTCTTCCCCGACGCTTTGCTGGATCGGAGCCCGGGGATCGTCATCGAGCTGAACGTGTGCCAAGAACTCGGAGGTGCCGGAGTAACGGTGCTGTGATCGGTTGGATCACGAGGAGAACGTACGACTACTTCCTCTACGTTGTGTCAACGCTTCCGCTTCGGTCTACGAGGGTACGTAGACAACACTCTCCCCTCTCGTTGCTATGCATCACCATGATCTTGCGTGTGCGTAGGAATTTTTTTGAAATTACTACGTTCCCCAACAGTGGCATCCGAGCCTAGGTTTTTATGGTTTGATGTTATTTGCACGAGTAGAACACAAGTGAGTTGTGGACGATACAAGTCATACTGCCTACCAGCATGTCATACTTTGGTTCAGCGGTATTGTTGGACGAGACGATCCGGACCAACCTTACGCGTACGCTTACGCGAGACCGGTTCCCTCGACGTGCTTTGCACATAGATGGCTTGCGGAAGACTGTCTCTCCAACTTTAGTTGAACCGAGTGTGGCTACGCCCGGTCCTTGAGAAGGTTAAAACGGAGTCTATTTGACAAACTATCGTTGTGGTTTTGATGCGTAGGTAAGATGAGTTCTTGCTTAAGCCCGTAGCAGCCACGTAAAACTTGCAACAACAAAGTAGAGGACGTCTAACTTGTTTTTGCAGGGCATGTTGTGATGTGATATGGTTAAGACATGATGCTAAATTTTATTGTATGAGATGATCATGTTTTGTAACCGAGTTATCGGCAACTGGCAGGAGCCATATAGTTGTCGCTTTATTGTATGCAATGCAATCGCGATGTAATGCTTTACTTTATTACTAAGCGGTAGTGATAGTCGTGGAAGCATAAGATTGGCGAGACGACAACGATGCTACGATGGAGATCAAGGTGTCGCGCCGGTGACGATGGTGATCATGACGGTGCTGCAGAGATGGAGATCACAAGCACAAGATGATGATGGCCATATCATATCACTTATATTGATTGCATGTGATGTTTATCTTTTATGCATCTTATCTTGCTTTGTTTGGCGGTAGCATCATAAGATGATCTCTCACTAAATTATCAAGAAGTGTTCTCCCTGAGTATGCACCGTTGCGAAAGTTCTTCGTGCTGAGACACCACGTGATGATCGGGTGTGATAGGCTCTACGTTCAAATACAACGGGTGCAAAACAGTTGCACACGCGGAATACTCAGGTTTAACTTGACGAGCCTAGCATATAACAGATATGGCCTCGGAACACGGAGACCGAAAGGTCGAGCGTGAATCATATAGTAGATATGATCAACATAGTGATGTTCACCATTGAAACTACTCCATCTCACGTGATGATCGGACATGGTTTAGTTGATTTGGATCACGTGATCACTTAGAGGATTAGAGGCATGTCTATCTAAGTGGGAGTTCTTAAGTAATATGATTAATTGAACTTAAATTTATCATGAACTTAGTACCTGATAGTATCTTGCTTGTCTATGTTGTGTAGATAGATGGCTCGTGCTGCTGTTCCGTTGAATTTTAATGCGTTCCTTGAGAAAGCAAAGTTGAAAGATGATGGTAGCAATTACACGGACTGGGTCCGTAACTTGAGGATTATCCTCATTGCTGCACAGAAGAATTACGTCCTGGAAGCACCGCTAGGTGCCAGGCCTGGTGCAAGAGCTGCGCCAGATGTTGTGAACGTCTGGCAAAGCAAAGCTGATGACTACTCTATAGTTCAGTGTGCCATGCTTTATGGCTTAGAACCGGGACTTCAACGATGTTTTGAACACCATGGAGCATATGAGATGTTCCAGGAGTTGAAGTTAATATTTCAAGCAAATGCCCGGATTGAGAGATATGAAGTCTCCAATAAGTTATATAGTTGTAAGATGGAGGAGAACGGTTCTGTCAGTGAGCATATACTCAGAATGTCTGGGTATAACAATCACTTGATTCAACTGGGAGTTAATCTTCCGGATGATTGCGTCATTGACAGAATTCTCCAATCACTGCCACCAAGCTACAAGAGCTTCGTGATGAACTATAATATGCAAGGGATGACCAAAACTATGCCCGAGCTCTTCGCGATGCTGAAAGCCATGGAGGTAGAAATCAAAAAGGAGCATCAAGTGTTGATGGTTAACAAAACCACTAGTTTCAAGAAAAAGGGCAAAGGGAAGAAAAAGGGGAATTTCAAAAAGAACAGCAAGCAAGTTGCTAATCAAGAGAAGAAACCCAAGTCTGGACCTAAGCCTGAAACTGAGTGCTTCTATTGCAAGCAGACTGGTCACTGGAAGCGGAACTGCCCCAAGTATTTGGCGGATAAGAAGGATGGCAAGGTTAACAAAGGTATATATGATATACATGTTATTGATGTGTACCTTACTAATTCTCGCAGTAGCACCTGGGTATTTGATACTGGTTCTGTTGCTAATATTTGCAACTCAAAACAGGGGCTACGAATTAAGCGAAGATTGGCTAAGGACGAGGTGACGATGCGCGTGGGAAATGGTTCCAAAGTCAATGTGATCGCGGTCGGCACGCTACCTCTACATCTACCTTCGGGATTAATATTAGATCTAAATAATTGTTATTTAGTACCAGCGTTGAGCATGAACATTATATCTGGATCTTGTTTGATGCGAGACGGTTATTCATTTAAATCAGAGAATAATGGTTGTTCTATTTATATGAGTAATATCTTTTATGGTCATGCACCATTAAAGAATGGTTTGTTCTTACTTAATCTCGATAGTAGTGATACACATATTCATAATGTTGAAGCCAAAAGATGCAGAGTTGATAATGATAGTGCAACTTATTTGTGGCACTTCCGTTTAGGTCATATCGGTGTAAAACGCATGAAGAAACTCCATACTGATGGACTGTTGGAGTCACTTGATTATGAATCACTTGGCACTTGCGAACCGTGCCTTATGGGCAAGATGACTAAAACACCGTTCTCCGGTACTGTGGAGAGAGCAACAGATTTATTGGAAATCATACATACTGATGTATGTGGTCCAATGAATGTTGAGGATCGTGGCGGATATCGTTATTTTCTCACCTTCACTGATGATTTAAGTTGATATGGGTATATCTACTTAATGAAACACAAGTCTGAAACATTTGAAAAGTTCAAAGAATTTCAGAGTGAAGTAGAAAATCATCGTAACAAGAAAATAAAGTTTCTACGATCTGATCGTGGAGGAGAATATTTGAGTTACGAGTTTGGTCTACATTTGAAACAATGCGGAATAGTTTCGCAACTCACGCCACCCGGAACACCACAACGTAATGGTGTGTCCGAACGTCGTAATCGTACTTTACTGGATATGGTACGATCTATGATGTCTCTTACCGATTTACCGCTATCTTTTTGGGGTTATGCTTTAGAGACGGCCGCATTCACGTTAAATAGGGCACCATCAAAATCCGTTGAGACGACGCCTTATGAACTGTGGTTTGGCAGGAAACCAAAGTTGTCGTTTCTTAAAGTTTGGGGCTGCGATGCTTATGTGAAAAAGCTTCAACCTGATAAGCTCGAACCCAAATCGCAAAAATGTGTCTTCATAGGATACCCAAAGGAGACTATTGGGTATACCTTCTATCACAGATCCGAAGGCAAAATTTTTGTTGCTAAAGTCGGAAACTTTCTAGAGAAGGAGTTTCTCTCGAAAGAAGTGAGTGGGAGGAAAGTAGAACTTGATGAGATAACAGTATCTACTCCCTTATTAAGAAGTAGTACATCACATAAATCTGTTTCTGTGACACCTACATCAAATAGAGAGGAAGCTAATGATAATGATCATGAAACTTCAGATCAAGTTTCTACTGAACTTCGTAGATCAACCAGAGTAAGATCCGCACCAGAGTGGTACGGTAATCCTATTTTGGAAGTCATGTTACTAGACCATGATGAACCTACGAGCTATGAAGAAGCGATGGTGAGCCTAGATTCCGCAAAGTGGCTTGAGGCCATGAAATCTGAGATGGGATCCATGTATGAGAACAAAGTGTGGACTTTGGTTGACTTGCCCGATGATCGGCAAGCAATTGAGAATAAATGGATTTTTAAGAAGAAGACTGACGCTGATGGTAATGTTACTGTCTATAAAGCTCGACTTGTTGCAAAAGGTTTTCGACAAGTTCAAGGGATTGACTACGATGAGACTTTCTCACCCGTAGCGATGCTTAAGTCTGTCCGAATCATGTTAGCAGTTGCCGCATTTTATGATTATGAAATTTGGCAAATGGATGTCAAAACTGCATTCCTGAATGGATTTCTGGAAGAAGAGTTGTATATGATGCAACCAGAAGGTTTTGTCGATCCAAAGGGAGCTAACAAAGTGTGCAAGCTCCAGTGATCCATTTATGGACTGGTGCAAGCCTCTCGGAGTTGGAATAAACGCTTTGATAGTGTGATCAAAGCATTTGGTTTTATACAGACTTTTGGAGAAGCCTGTATTTACAAGAAAGTGAGTGGGAGCTCTGTAGCATTTCTGATATTATATGTGGATGACATATTACTGATCGGAAATAATATAGAATTTCTGGATAGCATAAAGGGATACTTGAATAATAGTTTTTCAATGAAAGACCTCGATGAAGCTGCTTACATATTGGGCATTAAGATCTATAGAGATAGATCAAGACGCTTAATAGGACTTTCACAAAGCACATACCTTGACAAAGTTTTGAAAAAGTTCAAAATGGATCAGGCAAAGAAAGGGTTCTTACCTGTGGCACAAGGTGTGAAGTTGAGTAAGACTCAATGCCCGACCACCGCAGAAGATAGAGAGAAAATGAAAAATGTTCCCTATGCTTCAACCATAGGCTCTATCATGTATGCAATGCTGTGTACCAGACCTGATGTGTGCCTTGCTGTAAGTTTAGCAGGCAGGTACCAAAGTAATCCAGGAGTGGATCACTGGACAGCGGTCAAGAACATCCTTAAGTACTTGAGAAGGACTAAGGATATGTTTCTCATTTATGGAGGTGACAAAGAGCTCGTCGTAAATGGTTACGTCGATGCGAGCTTTGACACTGATCCGGACGATTCTAAATCGCAAACCGGATACGTATTTACATTAAACGGTGGAGCTGTCAGTTGGTGCAGTTCTAAACAAAGCGTCGTGGCGGGATCTACATGTGAAGCTGAGTACATAGCCGCTTCGGAAGCAGCTAATGAAGGAGTCTGGATGAAAGAGTTCATATCCGATCTAGGTGTTGTACCTAGCGTATTGGGTCCAATGAAAATCTTTTGTGACAATACTGGTGCAATTGCCTTGGCAAAGGAATCCAGATTTCACAAAAGAACCAAACACATCAAAAGACGCTTCAACTCCATCCGGGATTTGGTCCAGGTGGGAGACATAGAGATATGCAAGATACATACGGATCTGAATATTGCAGACCCGTTGACTAAGCCTCTTCCACGAGCAAAACATGATCAGCACCAAGACTCCATGGGTGTTAGAATCATTACTTTGTAATCTAGATTATTGACTCTAGTGCAAGTGGGAGACTAAAGGAAATATGCCCTAGAGGCAATAATAAAGTTATTATTTATTTCCTTATATCATGATAAATGTTTATTATTCATGCTAGAATTGTATTAACTGGAAACATAATACATGTGTGAATACATAGACAAACAGAGTGTCACTAGTATGCCTCTACTTGACTAGCTCATTAATCAAAGATGGTTATGTTTCCTAGCCATGAACAAAGAGTTGTTATTTGATTAACGAGATCACATCATTAGTTGAAAGATCTGATTGACATGACCCATTCCATTAGCATAGCACCCGATCGTTTAGTATGTTGCTATTGCTTTTATCCATGACTTATACATGTTCCTTTAACTATGAGATTATGCAACTCCCGTTTACCGTAGGAACACTTTGTGTGCTACCAAACGTCACAACGTAACTGGGTGATTATAAAGGTGCTCTACAGGTGTCTCCGAAGGTACATATTGGGTTGGTGTATTTCGAGATTAGGATTTGTCACTCCGATTGTCGGAGAGGTATCTCAGGGCCTTCTCGGTAATGCACATCACATAAAGCCTTGCAAGCATTGCAACCAATGAGTTAGTTGCGAGATGATGTATTACGGAACGAGTAAAGAGACTTGCCGGTAACGAGATTGAACTAGGTATTGGATACCGACGATCGAATCTCGGGCAAGTAACATACCGATGACAAAGGGAACAACGTATGTTGTTATGCGGTCTGACCGATAAAGATCTTCGTAGAATATGTAGGAGCCAATATGGGCATCCAGGTCCCGCTATTGGTTATTGACCGGAGACGTGTCTCGGTCATGTCTACATTGTTCTCGAACCGTAGGGTCCGCACGCTTAACGTTACGATGACAATTATTATGAGTTTATACATTTTGATGTACCGAAGGAGTTCGGAGTCCCGGATGTGATCAAGGACATGACGAGGAGTCTCAAAATGGTCGAGACGTAAAGAATGATATATTGGAAGCCTATGTTTGGACATCGGATGCATTCCAGGTGAAATCAGGATTTTACCGGAATACCGGGGTGCGCCGGAATTTGTCTTCCGCCGCTCCGTTCTCCTCCGACCGTCGCGTCCATGTCCGATGCACGTCGGGCCCGTGCCGAGCGCCGGGCCGCCATCGCTTCCCGCGTCGCCCAGACGGCTCCCGTCGGTGGGCGTCCTCGTCGTTCCCCGTCGCCCGCCATCAACGCTGCCACTGGCCCGACGGGGAACAAGCAGCAAGCATCGTTTCAGCACCCGTCCATGCGGCAAGATGGCCGCACCGCCACTCCATCGCTCACACCAGCTGGTTCTTCGTCCCGCGCGTTCCGCGCACCCTTGGAGGCTCGAGCTGCGCTCATCGCGGTGAACGAGCTCCTAAGCTACCGTCCCGTCGATGACGTCTACGAAGAGTGGCTTGACCACGTCGCCGAGCTCGTCCGCGCTGTAGGGGGGTCTCCCGCGCCATCCGTTCCGGTGCGTCGCACCCCGCCCCGCGCGGGCAACGAAGCTCCGGGGGCGTACCAGCCGCCTCCTCTTCAAGAAGATGCGATGGCTCCAAGGCGCGCGGCCCTTGGCCGGAACCCGCTCCGTCAGGCGCCGGCGCAGCAAGAGCGGAGCTGCCAAGAAGTCCCTCGTCTGCAAGAAGCTGCTCGGGCGCTCCCTGCTCCGGCACGTCGCAACCCTGCTCCCGCTCCCGCGCGTCAAGACCCCGCGCTGCTCCCAGCTGCAGTGCATGGGGACCCGCAAGACCAAGCTCTCCCTCAACCAAAGCCTCCCGTGGCCACCGCAGGCTGCCATGCCTACACCACCGAGCTGCGTAGCGTCGCGTGGCCCGGCAAGTTCAAGCCAGACCTGCCTCCTCGCTACGACGGCACGACCGACCCTGCGGAGTTCCTCCAGCTCTATGAGCTGGGCATCGAAGCTGCCAGCGGGGATGAAAAGGTCATGGCGAACTAGTTCCCCGTGGCGCTCAAGGAAGGAGCTCGCACCTGGCTCCTAAATCTGGCTCCAGGAACAATCTCTTCCTGGGACCAGATGCGCACCCGCTTCATCGCCAACTTCCAAGGTACTCGCGACCGGCCACCGGTCGTGAGCGACATGCGCCGCATCAAGCAACAACCCGGAGAGACCCTGCAGAAGTACATCCAGCGCTTCAACAGTGCGCGCCTCAAGATCCCCAAGGTGCCCGAGGAGGCCATCATCTCAGCCTTCTCCGACGGTGTGCGCGACGTCAAGATGAAGGAGGAGCTAGCGATGCATGAAGACCTATGCACCTCCCTGGAACTGTTCAACTCGGTGACCAAGTGCGCCAGGGCTGAGGAAGGATGTCTCTCCCTCCTCGAGCTGCCTGCCGCGGACCCAGAAGAGAAGAAGCCCAAGGCCAAGGACGTGAAGCGCAAGGGGGATGCCGTGCTCGCGGCAGAACCGGACACCAAGCGGGGCAAGGATCTGCCTGAATCCTCCAGGGGCAGCCGGTACTGTGTGTACCACGACCTCCACACCCACAACACCAACGAATGCCAGGAACTCCGCGCCGTGCGAGAAGGAAGGATCGGCCGTCGTCTTGACCGTGCTGACCGGGGCTACGACCGAGGAGGAGGAAGAAACGCAGGACGCTAGGAAGACCGCGGCCCGCGCCAAGGGTGGTGTGATCAACCTCGCAAGGACCGCTGGCGGGACCTGCCTCACGAGGAATACTGGCGGGATCAGCCTCGTGAGGATCGCCCACAAGGCAACGCAGGCCTCCCTCCACTGCTGCCTCAGCCAAGGAGGAACGAGGACCGCCATCAAGACGAGGGGGCTGGGGGCTTCCAGTAGCCACATGCGATCGCTTGCATCCTGGGCGGAGCTCAACCCCAGCCTCCCAACGCATCTTCAAGCAGTTTTCCCGCGAAGTGAATGCAGTCCTCCCCAAGCTCGAAGCAACGCGCCGTCTCAGGTGGTCGGCGTGCGCCATCATGTTCAGCTCAGCGGATCAGCTCAAGTGCGCGGCCACAGCCGGAGTCCTCCCGATGCTTTGCTTCCCAGTCATCAGCAACGTACCGGTCACCAGGACCCTCATCGATAGTGCGGCAGGGCTCAACGTCCTATCTGTGGAAACGTTCAACAATCTCCAGGTGCCCTATAACCAGCTTCAACCAACCAAGCCTCTCTCCGGAGTCATCGACGGTTCCACGGTCCCAATTGGGCAGGTCCGCCTCCCTGTCACCTTCGGGGCACGCAACAACTACCGCACCGAGCTCATCGACTTCGATGTCGCCCACATCCGCCTGCCATACAACGCCATCCTCGGGTACCCGGCGCTGGCCAAGTTCATGGCCGTAACTCACCATGGCTACAACGTCCTCAAGATGCCAGGAAGTGGCGGAGTCATCACGGTGCCATGTGAAGAGAAGGATGCAGTGTGTTCCCTGGAGCGAGCCTTTCAGGCTCGTCTCCGGAGTCGCGAAAGTCTCGCTGGAGTCGCTGGATCCTCCGGCGCCTCCGCCGCCTGCGGAGCTGCCAAGGGAGCGACCGACGGGCCTAGCCCTCACCATGGCGAGGTCCTGGCCGCCTCTCCCGGGGTAGCACTCCAGCCGGCACCCGTTCGCGTCGAAGACCTTGAAGAACATCACTGAAGCGCCATCATACTCCAGATGGATCGTGAGGGCGCCCCTTGCTCTGCAACCCCGGGCGATCTCTCCCCAGCCTCGAGTCATGAAGACCTCGCCCGAAGCAACGACCGCGACCTCTGCCTCGGTCGCGGGGGTGCTGCAGCCATAACTCCAGGAGTCTTCCCTGCGGAATGACGGAGGCGAAGAAGGAAGGAAAGCGAATCCAAGATCGAGGGGGCATGGCGGCGTGGAGGACGAACTCGCAGGAGGAGCCCTCGGCGTGGACTCTAGGGGGAACAACCCACACCTTCGTGACCCGTCGGCGCCGGCGACGGCGTTGGCCGCGGGTGTCGGCATCGACCCCTTCAAGGCCCTCGACGTGGGCATACAAGGGAAGCGGGAACCCTGGCGGAGGCCGCTCGCACCAAGGCCTCGACAACACCTGACGGCCTTCCTCGTCCCGGCTGCGAAGGGCGGGCCGTTTCTTCGGCGGGAGCGGGTCTGGTTCCTCTCGAGGAGCCTTCCCCTTCTCCGCTGCGGAAAACCGGCGAATCGGAGCCATCACAGCAAGGCGGAGCAAGGATCGGGAGGAAGGAGAAGCAAAGAGAGATGGACTGGGAGGGCACGCGCAGTGCCGTACTTATAGCCGGCGAAGGCCAACCGTCGGCCTCCACGATCGCAGGTAATCATGACACGATCTGCATGCAGGGACTTGTCCAATCCACGCGATCACCGAGGCGTCATGGGGAAGCGAAGACGCCCACGTCCAATCAACCGCCACGCAGTGCCCAAGGCCGCAGGCTGTTAGGGCCCGCGGCGCTTCGCCCTTGCCCTTTCGCCTCTCAGCACGGCCAAGTCCGGGCGCGCCTTGGGCCCGGGGGCTACTGTCGGCGTTCTGGGAATGGGGGTCCCCAGACTTTCCTGCTCGGGGGCTACTGTCCAGGCGGGGTACCTCACGAGGTGCCCATGACGCAAGCCATGACGACCAAAGGTGCCAGGCGGGTGCCAGCCGACGGAGTGTCTTCCTTTCCTCTTTGGTGCAAAGGGGGCAAGCGCAGGCGAGAGGATCAAGCAAAGGCATCCATTTCGGTGCAACGAGACCAAGACCAGTCCAACGGTGGGAAGGAGGTCATAGTGGAGCCCAGAACAGCGTCACCACAGAGCCTTTGGCAGGCGAGGACCAACTTTAGTCAGGATAAGCGTACCAGATGTTCCCCTTCAAAATGGCCAATTGTTGGCGCCCTTCCCGCTCAATATTTGGGAAGAGGCCCAGGGCCTTTGCCTATAAATAGGACTAGCCACCCCCAGGGTAAGGGGACGCGATCATCGGATCACCAGGCAACAGAGAGAGAGAGAGAGAGAGAGAGAGAGAGAGAGAGAGAAGGGCGGAACTCCTCCTAGGAGTTCATCGTCCTTGCTAAGAGCAAACCCTCGCGAGGCTGTTCTTCCTTGTATTGTTCATCGTCATCAGCCCAAGAGGCAATCCACCCACCACAAACTAGTGTAGGGTATTACACCACAATGGTGGCCCGAACTAGTATAAACCTTGTGTCTCTTGTGCTGATCTTTCTGTAGTTTAGATCTTTGCGAGACGGAGAGGTAGAGGGCAAAGTCTCCACGCGCACCCCAGAGTTCGAACCTCAAGGGTCTGCCGGAACCCGAAATCCGACAGGAGAAGAAGACCAAGGCCAAGGACGTGAAGCGCAAGGAGGCAGTGGTACTCGCAGCGGAGCTCGACACCAAGAGAGGCAGAGACCAGCCTGATTCATCCAAAAACAATCCGCCGTTCTGCGCCTTCCAAAACCTGGACACCCACAACACCGGCGACTGCTAGGAGCTCAAAGCCATACAAGAAGGACGCTACGGTCGACGCCCCGAGCGCAACGACCGGGGCTTCGACCGTGGAGGAGGATGTGAAGGTGGACGCTGGGAAGACCATGCCCCGCGCTAGGAGTGGCGTGACCGGCCTCGCGAGGACCGCTGGCAGGACCAACCTCGCGAGGGCGCTTGGAGAGACCCGCCTCGTGAGGATCGCCCCCAGGGCAATGCCGGTCTTCCCCCGCTGCCGCCACCAAGAAGGAACAACGACCACCATCAGGACGAGGGGGCTGGGGGCTTCCAGGAGCCGCGTGCGATCGCTTGCATCTTGGGCGGCGCGCAGGCCCCAGCCTCTCAGCGCATCTTCAAACAGTTCGCTCGCGAGGTGAACGCAGGACTCCCCAAGCTCGAGGCCACGCACCCCCTCAAGTGGTCCCAATGCACCATCACGTTCAACTCGGCAGACCAGCTCAAGTGTGCGGCCACCGCAGGCGCACTCCCTATGCTATGCTCCCCAGTCATCAGCAATGTGGAAGTCACCAAGACTATCATCGACGGCGGCGCAGGGCTCAACGTCTTGTCCGTCGACACATTCGACAACCTTCAAGTGCCCGATGAGCAGCTCCAGCCAACCAAGCCTTTCTCAGGAGTGGCTGATGGTTCCACCACACCGATAGGGAAAGTCCGCCTACCCGTTACCTTTGGCAGGCGCGACAACTACCACACTGAGCTCATCAACTTCGATGTTGTGCATATCCGCCTGCCGTACAACGCCATCCTCGGGTATCCAGCCCTGGCCAAGTTCATCGCAGTCATCCATCACGGCTATAACGTTCTCAAGATGCCAGGAAGTGGAGGAATCATCACGGTCCCGTGTGAAGAGAGGGATGTGGTCTGCTCTCTTGAGCGCGCCTTCCAAGCCACAGCCATCAACGACCCCGACAGCAGGAGTGAAGGCCCTCCGGAGACCGTCCCCAAGAAGAAGTTGCCGCGGCGCGCAGGACCCCAAGGAGATGGCGCCGCGTCAGGAGCCTCGTCAGGATCAGCGCCCGTTCCAGGGGCGCCTCCCTCCATCGCATAGGAAGGCGCGCCCGGCGCCCTCCTCGGGTAGGGCTCGGGGGATCTCTTCGCGAGGGCCTCAGACCTTGCCAACCTCACGAGGGAGGCGTTTGGGCACCACTTGGAGGCGTGTTTCACGACACGTCCTCCTCGGGAGAACACAGGGCAAGGAGTGCCCACCACCCAGGAATTCATCACCAAGACCACCCAAGAACTGCAAGAAGCAAAGGCCATGCGCGGCCACGGCCGCTCACAAGGCGCGCCACCCCATCTAGGCGAGGATGCCGGGTTGCGTCTCTGCGTCGACATTCCAGGGCTCAATAGGGCCGCATCTCAGGAGCGCTTCTGGCCTTCACGTGCGGGCCACTGTGAGAGCCCGCCACGCAGCTACGTTCGCATGCCCTTCGGCTTGCCGAGCGTGGCATCGGCCCATCAGCGCAACTTGCGGCAAGTCCTGGCGTCTCATGAGGCCAGGATCCATGCCATTCAGGAGGAGATGGAGATGCTCTTCAGGGATCCTCCTGAGCCTCCAGAGCCTCTCGAGGCTCAGGGTCCTGGTGGCTCATGAGGAGTCACCTCTTCAATGCGTGGCCTCAGCTACATCAACTCTACTTCGTCTACAGAACCAGGTGACATCTTCCAAGTTCGTTTAAGCTAGGAGCGCCCCTCGGGCTGCATTATTCCCAGGTCGCATGGGTCCGTCCCTGTGGCATGTATCCCCTTTGCTTAAGTCTTTAGCTTACCTTGCTGGGGGCGCCGCTCGGGCTGCATCATCCCCAAGCCGCTCGGGCCAGGCCCAGTGGCATGTATCTTCCTGCATTTATCCAAGTCGATCTGCCCTTTATGCCTAACCTGCAAACGGCAATCGCCCGCTCAATCATCGCCTCCCCCGGGGCCTTCACACAGGCACGGCGCTGGTGCATGGGTCCGTCTCTGCCACGTCCAAAAAACCTGAGCGGCTGAGCTCTGGCTCGCGGCACGCGCCACACACGCCACCTCACCAGACCCTCTGTGCCTTCGCCTCACCCAGAGCAGCCAGCGGCAGGCTAACAGCTGTAGCAGTCAACCATGTTCCTTCTTGTGCCTATTCATAGGAGTCCCGAGAGAAGCATAACAGATGGCACCGCGGGCCTCCTTTTCCTCGTGCGATCCGCTTGCACATTAAAAGGGGGGCTCCTGAGCATCGCGACTCAGGAGCTCTTACTGGCCCTCCAGCCCTCACCCCCTGCCCTTGGCACGGCATCGCGGCCTGGCATACCAGCGGCGGCTGAGCTCGCTCGAGGGCCGGGACCTAAGGATGTAGAGCACTAAGGAGAGCATGGGTAAGGGAAACTCGTACGGTCCAGCCTGTCTATGCCACACAAGTTGGCGCACAACCCAGCGCAACATCATGAGTCGCCGCGAAATCGACAAGATAAGTCTTACACCCGGATTGGTTAATTGTTTAGGCCTCATGGCCGCTCGCGCCGTGCCGCAACCCCGTTGCGGACAATTTAACTCCCTTTCTCTCCTTACCATGGCTGCTTGGGCGCTAAGAGGGACCTCCTGAGCATCGCATCTCAGGGGCTCTTACTGGACCTTGGGCCGCGCACCTCCTGGCCTTGACTATGACATGCGACCTGGCATACTAGCGACGACTGTAGCCACCTTGGGACCGGGACCCGTCAGCATAGAGCAACAAGCTATCGCGAGGAAAGAAAGGGAGGGACCGAGCCTTAACTGGACATGCGTTCACCGAATTCTTAGAACAAGGAAGATGAACAAGGAAGACATTACAGATCCTTACATGCCCCGACGGGGTTATTCGCGATCTTTCACAGGGAACAAAATCTGTTACTAAGAGGAATCCTATCTATACCCTCCCGTGGCGGACGCCATCATCAACAGTGGTCCACGGGAGGCCGGTGCCAACCCCATCCAAATCAGTGGCGGTGGCGACCGGACGCCGTGGCCCTGCTCCGAGCACGGCGAGAGCTTGGAGGGACGTAGGTGTCGTCGCTCGTCTCCGGAGTCTCGTAAATCTCGGGACAGCTGCCGGACTCCCACGAACTGCTGCTGGAGTGCTCGCGAGCGGGATGCGCGACGACCTGGCGCTCCTCTCCAGGGCAGCACTCCAAGCGGCAGCCCTCCGCATCGAAGACCTTGAAGAAGAGCGTGGAGGCGCTGTCGTACTCAAAGTGGATTGCGAGGGCTCCCCTCGCACGGCAAACCCGCGCGATCTCACCCCAGCCGCGAGTCATGAAGATCTTGCCGTTGGGGACCGCTCCGATCTCCGCTCCGGTCGCCGGAGCACTGCAGTCAGCATGCTGCAGCCAAAGCTCGAGTGGCTCCCTCGGCGGCATCACGTCAGAGAAGAACCGCGGGAAACGAATCCACGAGATTGGAGGCATCGGCGCCCACAACACCAACTCGCGCGAGGAGTCAGTGGCGTGCACCCCAGGGGCGACGGCGTGCGGCGCCGAGGCGCGGCGACCCTGGGCGCGGCGTGGGCGGTGTTGCTCACCGCTCCGTCCTCCCGAGACCCCGGCTCGGGCGTACAAGGGCAGCGGGTACCCCAGTGGAGGCAGCTCGCACCAAGGCCTCATCACCACTTGCAACGCCGCCTCGTCACGGCGGTGGATCGACTGCTTCTTCGGCGGAAGAAGCTCTGGATCGTTACGGGGAGCTTTCCCTTTCTCTTCGGCCGAAAACCTTCTAATGGGCGCCATTGCTGTCAGCAGGAAAGCGAGGAGGACGAAGCAAGCAAGCAAGCAAGGAGAAGATGGGCAAAGGGGGCTCCGCCCCCTCCCCATTTATACCGAGAGGAGGCCAACCGGCGTCTCCCACGATCGCAGGTAATGATGGTTTTCCTTGCATGTCGCAGGGACTCGTCAAATCATGCAGTTGCTGAGGCAACGCGGGGAAGCGGAGACGCCCACGTCCAATCAACCGCCATGCGTCGACTGAGGCCGCAGGCTTTTGGGACCCGCGGCGCTCTGAACTTGACCCTTGGCTTCGTCGCGAAGCCAAGCCTGAGCACGCCTTAGGCCCGGGGGCTACTGCCGGCGTTCTGGGAACGGGGGTCCCCAGACTTGCCTGCCTACGGCCCATGGCGTGGCTATGTTGCGGGCCGTATGGCCCATCTTCATCAACAAGGCATCCAATTCCTTCGCGAGGGTCCAAGCCTCGCGAGGCGGACGACACAAGACTTCCTCTGGAGTGGCCTAGCCAGGCAGGCTCCCGAGGAGAGGAGATATCAAGGCGGGGCAAACCTCATGAGGGACTCGTGATGTGAGCCATGATGAACGACGCTAGGCGGGTGCCGGTGCGCAGAGTCCTTGTTTCCTCTTTGGTGCTAAGGAAGCAAGCGCAAACGAAGAGTACCGAGGCATCAGGCAAAAGTTGCCATATTGGTGCAACAAGACCAAGACCAGGAGGACGGCAAGGCGGAGGTCATCGTGGCGCCCAAGACGACGTCACCCCAGTGATTTTCGCAGGCGAAGACCGCTTTTGTCAGGATAGCTTGTACTAGTTGTCCCCCTTCAAATTTGCCCGCCGTTGTTGGCTCCCTTTCGGCTCAACATTTGGGAAGAGGACCAGGGCCTCTATAAATAGGACTAGCCACCACAGTAGTGGAGGGAGAGCAGTTCATCAACTCCTCACACCACAAGTTCATACGCACAAGAACACCTCAACCTCAGGAGGCTGTTCTTCCCTTGTACTGTTCATCATCAGCCCAAGAGGCAATCCACCACCACCACACTGGAGTAGGGCATTACACCACAACGGTGGCCTGAACCAGTATAAATCTCGTGTCTCTTTATGTGTTGTGAGTTCATCGAGTTCATCCGTGAGATCCTAGCGAGCTTGAGCGTAGATCGGGAAGTGGGAAAGACTTCGTGCGCACCCTAGTGTTCGAACCTTACGGGTTTGTCGGAGCCCCACATCCGACAGTGAGCAATCCTCTCACTCAGGGGCTTAGCTGCAGTCTAGTACTCGCCTAAGTTTAAAAAATCATACCGAGTGGTGAGCAAGCCTCTCACTCGGGGGCTTTGCTGCAGTCCAGTACTCGCCTAAGTTTAAAAAATCCTACCGAGTGGTGAGCAAGCCTCTCACTCGGAGGCTTAGCTGCAGTCCAGTACTCACCTAAGTTTAAAAAATCCTACCGAGTGGTGAGCAATCCTCTCACTCGGGGGCTTAGCTGCAGTCCATTACTCGCCTAAGTTTAAAAAATCCTATCGAGTGGTAAGCAACCCTCTCACTCGGAGCCTTAGCTGCAGTCTAGTATGCGCCTAAGTTTAAAAAATCCTACCGAGTGGTGAGCGAGCCTCTCACTCGGGGGCTTAGCTGCAGTCCAGTACTCGCCTAAGTTTAAAAAATCCTACAGAGTGGTGAGCAAGCCTCTCACTCGGGGGCTTAGCTGCAGTCCAGTACGCGCCTAAGTTTAAAAAATCCTACCGAGTGGTGAGCAACCCTCTCACTCGGAGGCTTAGACGCAGTCTATTACATGCCTAAGTTTAAAAAATCCTACCGAGTGGTGAGCAACCCTTTCACTCGGAGGCTTAGCTATAGTCTAGTACTCGCCTAAGTTTAAAAAATCCTACCGAGTGGTGAGAAATCCTCTCACTCGGGGGCTTAGCTGCAGTCTAGTACTCGCCTAAGTTTGAAAATCCTACCGGGTGGTGAGCAACCCTCTCACTCGGGGGGCTTAGCTGTAGTCCAGTACTTGCCTAAGTTTTAAAATCCTACCGAGTGGTGAGCAATCCACTCACTCGGGGGCTTAGCTGTAGTCCAGCACTCGCCTAAGTTTTAAACACATCCTTATCCGCAAGGACGACGAGATGCAAGTCGACTACAACCTTCTCTTCGGAGCTGCGCCACAAATACAACGTGCGCTCCATCCTTATCCGCAAGGACGACGAGGCGCAGGTTGACTGCAACCTTCTCTTCGGAGCTGCGCCACAAATACAACATGCGCTCCATCCTTACCCGCAAGGACGACGAGGTGCAGGTCGACTGCAACCTTCTCTTCGGAGCTGCGCCACAAATACAACATGCGCTCCATCCTTACCCGCAAGGACGACGAGGTGCAGGTCGACTGGGACCTCCTTCATAGAGCCGCATCTCAAGCACAAAGATTATTCCGAGTGAAGAACAAGTCCTACTCAAAGGCAAACAAAAGCATATTCAGAGATAAATCAAGTTCAGATAAGATTCTAAAGTTTCGGACCACAAAATAAAGTACTTGGGCACCAAGCCCAGAGGAGTTTAGCGGTTACAAATTACTCGGCATCCCGAGGCAAATTTAAAGCGAGGCATAAAGTTTGTTCACTCCGCAGGAGGAGGGCTAGCAGGCTCGACGAACTCGTCCAGGTCGATTCCATCAACAATCCGAGTGGCAGCAGCAATGAAGGTTTCCATGAAGGATTGGAAGTCGTGCCTTTTTGTATTGGCCACCTTGATTGTCGCTAGCTTCTCTTCTCGCGCTTCCTTGCAATGGACACGAACCAGGGAGAGGGCCACGCCAGCACCGCATCGAGCAGAAGACTTTTTCCATTCCTACTCGACTGGGGATCTCATTAAGTCGAGTCATCAAAGACTCGAGGTCATTCAGAAGCGTCACCCTTGGCCAGAGTGCTGTATCGATCCTCGACACCGCAACCTTCAGCCGAGCAAGATAGTCGACGACACCAGCGACACGGGATTCCAGTCAGAGCACGTTCATAGCAGCTTCGTCCTTTACAGGAGAGAGGATGGGGTCCAAGCCTGTCTCAACTCGCCCAGTTTCTTCCTCAAAGTTCTGGCAAAATTCTACACACATAATACAACGACGAGTTAGTGGGTACGTATCAAGTCGACATCAACAAGTCAATCAGGTAAAAAGAAGCACCTTCAAGCATGACGAACAACTTCTTCTCAAGGCCTCCCAGATAGTCCTCCAGATAGTTCCGCTTGCGAGCAATGCCTTCCATCTTTTCAGTCAGGTTCTTCTTGTCCTTCTTCAGACGAGTCGCCTCCTTGTTGGCCTCATCAAGAGAAGTTTTCAGCTTAGCATTCTCTTCCTCCAGCTTGCCGACTGAAGCCAGCTTCTGCTCAACGGGTGCAGTTTTCTCATCAGCTGTTTTCTGTGCGGCTGCAAGGTCTTGATCCTTCTTGGCCAGAGCTTGGTTCAAAGTTTCTGAAAGAAATAACATTCGGTTTAGAAAGAGATAATAACATCCAGACTCAAAAACAAATCAGTCGACAAGTTTATTCTTACCAGTGGCCTCATCCTTCGCCTTCTGCAGATTTGTATTAGCTAGCTCCAGATCGAGGTTGAGCTGAATCTGCCTCTTCTCCAGATCGGCGAAACGAGCTCCAAGTTCACAAGATTTCTATAATCAAAAGACGGACAATCGATGGATGGAGAGATTGGTTACTTCAGAACAATAGTCTGATAAATTCAACAAGTTCTAAGACTACTGCCGAATCAAACATCCAATAGTAGTCTCGGGGACTACACCCAGTGGGTGCACTTAGCATGCCCCCACTGGTCCAGTTTCCACTCGACACAGTCTGTCCAGCCCGAGTGCAAAAAAAAAATCTCAGACCATCGTCGACTGCCTGCAGTCGCCCACGGCCCGGGGACTACACCCAGTGGGTGCACTTAGCTTGCCCCCACTAGTTCAGGTTCCACTCGACAGGGTCCGTCCAGGCCGAGTGAGAAAAATCAGATTCTCAAACCATAGTCGACTGCCCGGAGTCAACGATGGTCTCGGGGACTACACCTAGTGGGTGCACTCAGCGTGCCACCACTAGTACAAAGACTCAATCGACACAACCTAGTCGACTGAAGATACAAATTTGCTCAATGACATGTCAAAACACCAAGTGGGTGAACAAATGCAAAACGCAGATAGATCAAAATACCCTTCAAAGAAAGTTTTCATATAGCGTATCCTAACAGAACAAGCGACAAGCTAAAAGAATCAGTAGGCAATCTGCTAACCTGGACGTTGCTCTGGAGAGTTGAGCTGGCGTCATAAGCAGCTTGGCTGGCTTCGCGGACCATCTTCATCTGCTCCATCATAATGTTTGTCGGATCACGGGTTCCGGCAGACCCTTATGATTCGAACTCTGGGGTGCGCGCGGAGATTATGCCCTCTACCTCTCCGTCTCGCAAGGATCTAAACTACAGGACGAACAACACAAGTGACACAGGGTTTATACTAGTTTGGGCCACCATTGTGGTGTAATACCCTACTCTAGTTTGTGGTGGATGGATTGCCTCTTGGGCTGATGAGGATGAACAGTACAAGGAAGAACAGCCTCACGAGGGCATGTTCTTGGCTAGGGGATGAACTGCTGGGGAAGTTCGATCGCCCTTCTCTCTCTCTCTAAGTGTGTTGCTAGCTCTGTTTGTGGATGCTACGTTCTAGCTGGTTTTCTCCCTCCTACCCTGGGGGTGGCTAGTCCTATTTATAGGCAAAGGCCCTGGGCCTCTTCCCAAATATTTGAGCGGGAAGGGCGCCAACAATTGGCCAATTCGAAGGGGAACATCTAGTACACTTATCCTGACTAAAGTTGGTCTTCGCCTGCCAAAGGCCCTGTGGTGACGCCGTTCTGGGCTCCATGGTGACCTCCTTCCCGCCGTTGGACTGGTCTTGGTCTTGTTGCACCGAAATGGGTGCCTTTGCTTGATCCTCTCGCCTGTGCTTGCCCCCTTTGCATTAAAGAGGAAAGGGGAACGTTGCGCGGGCTGGTGCCCGCCTGGCACCCTTGGTCGTCATGGCTTGCGTCATGGGCACCTCGCGAGGTACCCTGCCTTGATCTCTCCGCCTCCTCGTGAGCCATCCTAAGGAGGCCGCGCCTAAGGAAGCACCATGTCGTCCGCCTCGCGGGGCTTGGCCCCCCGCGAGGGTCTTGGGTCTTGTGTTAGAGAAGATGGGCCGCGCTGGGCCCCCATTCGAGCCACGCCGCAGGCCACAGGCAGGCAAGTCTGGGGACCCCCGTTCCCAGAACGCCGACAGTAGCCCCCGGGCCCAAGGCGCGCATGGACTTGGCCGTGCCGAGAGGCGAAAGGGCAAGGGCGAAGTGCCGCGGGCCCTAACAGCCTGCGGCCTTGGGTGCCACGTGGCGGTTGATTGGCCGTGGGTGCTTTTGAAACTGCGCGGGTCATTAAAGGCGTGGCATCCGCTCCGGCCTTGCTCTTCTCCTTCTTCGGCCGCTGCTCAGATCCCCTTTCTTGTGCCTCTCCTTCCTTCAAGTTTCCATATCTGCTCCATCCAGTTGACCTAGGTAGCTATGGCGCCTCGCCAGCCCCCAGCCGAAGCTTGGTTCTCGCCTGCCCTGGACTCGCCCAACGTGTCGGAGGAGAGCCTCGCCCGACTGCACCGGATGGCGGAGGCACAGGGCATCAACGGGGTGCACGTGTTCAAGGTCGGCTCCGCCACCCCTGAGGGCCAAGGGAGCACCTTCTATCCTCTTTTCGTAAGCTCCATTACTGCGGGCTTGGTGCCTCCTTTCTCTGAGTTCTTCCTCTCCGTCCTCCGCCATTACAACTTGCAAGCTCTGCACCTCCACCCCAACTTCATCCTTCTTCTGGCGATCTTTGCCTACTACTGTGAGGCTCATCTGGGGGTGCAGCCTTTAGTGGCCTTGCTGCGCCACTACTTCTACCTCTGGACTTCTCGTGGTTCCCCTTCTGCGTGCGCGAGCTTCGTCGCGTGCGGCAGTGCCATGGCCATTTCGAATCCGGGGAAGAGGATCGAGGGCTTCTGGAGCAAGTGGGTTTTGGTAGACGCCGGGCGCGTCCATCCTCGGCTGATCCTTCCCACGGAGCCGGCCGTGAGTTCTAGCGACTGGTGCCGAGCGGAGCTCACGGATCCGCGCGCGAAGTCGATGTTGGCAAAGATGGACGCTGACCTGAAGCTGACCAGCATGGCGGCGGCGAAGCTAACCGGGGCGTCGCTGCTGAGGGAGTTCCTGGAGCACCAATTGGCTCCGCTTCGGCGGTATTCTCCCCCAATGTGGAGGCCTCATCCGAGCCCCGCAGCTGTGGGCGAAGAGGATGTGACCGCGGTTCTTCAATCCCTGGTCGGGGCGAGGTAGCAAGGTTGGAGGGCGCACCCTCGCCCCTGTTCCTTCATGATGATTGGGAGCAAGTGGTGGAGTCCATGCCCGTCTTCAACAGGGTCGGGCCCGTGCCCGTGGTGGCCCCTGAGGGACCTGTGGATGTGTCTTCCGGCGACTCCAGCGGAGAGGGGGGGGGGAAGAGGAGCAGGAGGAAGGCCTTGACTCCGAGGCGACCGACGGAGAGTCCAGGGCTCCCCCTCCCCAGCGCAAGCCCCGCACTCTCCGCCTCTCGCCGAGCGATGATGATGATGACGATGATGACGTGCTGGGCAGCGGGAGCTCGCTCCCGGTCCCAAAGAAGGGCAGGACCGGGTTGATTCCCCGGGGTCCGTCCTGACTCCGGGGCGAGCCGCGGACGCGCCTTCTGCTCCCGAGGTGGACCCCTCCATCCGGCTCTCAGGCTTCAAGTATGGCCGGAGGCAGCTAGAGCTTTCTGGCGACGACCCGTAAGTGCTAGATCCTTGATCCTTGGTTTTTCGTTCCGCCGTCGAGGCTTGATGATTGCTTCTCTTGAGTAGGCTGGCGCCCATGGCGAGGAGGCCAAAGGGAGCTCGCGAGGCCCCATCTACGGCGGCGCCTCCGCCTACAGAGGAGGGTGACCGTGACGCGCGAGCCTCTCCTGCCCGCTCGTCCTTGCGGGGCTTGGCTGATCTGGCTGGGGCGACGGCCCCCACGGCTCAAGTGACCCCCGTGGTGCCCTTGTCTGGCGCCGCTGCTACGGCTGGGGAGGCGCTGCGGACTCCGCCTCGGGACACTGCGGCCTCGCCGCCGCTATCTTCTCCTCCAGTTCCACCGACCGCTGCTTCCCCGACTCCTCCTGTTGTCTTGGCGCGCGCCGATGTTTCTCCGCCTTCTTCTTACATCTTGGAGCGTGCCGTTGCTGAACTGGACCGGCTGCGGCAGGATCTTCTCGGCGTCGACCCTCGCTTGCTGGCCCGGCGCCTGGAGCTGGCCTCGGGGTGGATTCGCTCTGATGCCTCGATTCGGGCGGCATTGGTTCAGGCCTCAACGGCCTGTGACGAAGAGAGGGAGGCCACCCTCGAGGCGAAGGCTGCCCGTGACGCGGCCTTGGGAGAGGTGGTTGGAGTCCGTGGTCGCTGCAAGGAGTTGGAGGACGAGCGGCAAGGCTTGCGAGGCCAGCTTGCGGAGGAGGTCCGCCTTCGCCAGGAGCAGGAGAAGGGGGCGAAGGCTCGCGAGGCGGCGCTCGAGGATCGGGAGGCCAAGCTCAAGAAGCACCGCGGCCACCTAAGCGCGTTGAAGAAGGAGCTGGAGGTGACAAAGGCCGAGCTGGACGCCAAGGCCCGGGTCCTCGCCGAGGATCGCGTGGCCTTCGCGGACATGGAGAAAGATGCCCGCGCTTCGCTGAAGACGCTTTACGAGAGCGGCCTGGATAGCCCGCTAGCCGGTGACGGGGACGGCCCCGCCAAGCTACTTCCCTTCCTGGTTAAAGCCCTTGGGGATGTCGCCCTTGGCCTTGCCCCCACGGCTGAGGCCGAGGCGCGTGTCCTGTCTTCCGCTGCGCTGACGCGGGTCTTCGCCCACGTCTACCTTCGCGATCCCAGCGCCGACCTCGACAGCCTGCTGGAGCGGGTGAGGGCGAGGGTGCTGCCGCTGCTGTCGAAGCCATGAAGGGGCGCGCGGAGGCACTGCTGGGTAAGTTCCGGGCCTTCAGCACCAAGCCAAAGCAAGGAGCTACCGGCCCTGATGCTCCACGAGGCGAAGCCACCCCACGCAGCTCCACCGCCGACAAGTGACTTCGCTATCGTTCCTGTTCTTCTTTTGGTTCCTGCACATGCACCACACCTCGGGGAGGCATTTAAACTTGCGTTTGGTACTGAGACGACAGTATGGACTGTAATATTTTTCTTTTAATTTCTTTGAGTTTTATGTTTTTCTTCCCTACTTGCATGTGTTCTACGCCGGCAGAGCCCGGTCGTGCGCGTACCTCACCCAGCATTAGCCCCGACCGGAAACCAGGACGGGACCAAAGGAGTGAGGGGCTACGTGACAAGTTAGGCTCCTGAGTCGCGATGCTCAGGAGTCCCCCTTGGCGCACGAACAACAAGTAGGGAAGCGTGATGTAGGTGTATCTTCCGTTCTACGTCTGTAGAGCCCGACTCCGCGCGTACCTCACCCAGCATAGCCTTTCGGAACTAAGGAGTGAGGGGCTACGGAGCCAATTAGGCTCCTGAGTTGCGATGCTCAGGAGTCCCCCTTGACGCGTGAACAACGGTTGATGAGGCGAGATGTAAGCGGGGATACCATTCTACGTTTGCAGAGCCCGGCCCCGCGCGTACCTCACCCAGCATAGCCTTTCGGAACTAAGGAGTGAAGGGCTATGGAGCTAGTTAGGCCCCTGAGTCGCGATGCTCAGGGGTCCCCCTTGACGCTCAAACGGCCTTCATACCTTGGCTCCGCTCGGGGAGAGACGCGCGACGAACCAGGCCCGAGGGGCCTGGCTGGGCGGCGTACGTCTGGGCGTGACCCAGTCGTAGCCCCCGTGCCTAGCCCCCTCGCGCGGCGCTCCCGAGGGGAGGCGTTGCGATGAGGCCAGCCACTGAGCTCTGGGCTCCCTGAGGTTGACGCGGCCCGGAGGCCACCCTCAGTTGTTTATCACCAGCGCGGAGCATAATGCTTCCGTATGTGTACGGGCATAGCCGCTCCTCGGCAGTGTCGTCAGCCAGCGCGGAGCATGGTGCTTCCACTGGTGCGTGGGAGGGGGCTCCCCTTCGGGAAGAGCCCCCGGGGCGTGTACAGCCCCACCCTGACACGTGGCCGGCACGGTAGGGCTAGGTGAGGTGTATCTGGGCACCCGTGAGCCAGCACGGGACTCACGAGGCCCTACCTCTAGGCGGGTTGCGCCTGGAACTGGGCCGTATCTTGAGATGTGTTCCTGCAAAATTTGGTTAGATGCCGGCACTCTACGTCCTCGGGTCCCGGCCCTCGAGCTTGTCTCAGCCATCGCTGGTATGCCAGGTCGCGATGCCGTGGACAAGGCCAGAGGGTGAGGGCTGGAGGGCCAGTAAGAGCCCTGAGTCGCGATGCTCAGGCACCCCCCCCTTTAACGTGCAAGTGGTCGACATGGAGAAGAAGAGGTCCCGTGGACGGCATCAAGTAATCGAGCATGATAGGCGAATGCATAATTGGAAATAAACGCAGGGGAGATACACGCCGCTGGGCCTAGCCCGAGCAGCTTGGGGATGATGCAGCCCGAGGGGCGCCCCCAGCAAAGCAAGCTAACGACTGAAGGAAATAAAAAGGGATACATGCCACGGGGACAGACCCACGTGGCCTGGGAGTGACGCAGCCTTGGGGGGCGCTCCCAGCTGGGAATGAAACTTGAAAGATGTCACCTGAAGATGTCGTCGGCAAAGTGGCGTTGGTGCTGCAGACTCGGTGGGCTACGGAAGCCGATCCTCACAAGCCCCCAGGCCCTGGGGCCTCGGGAGGCTCCGGAGGCACTGATGGCTCCTTGTGGGCTGCCTCCATCTCCGCCAGAGCCGCAGAAGGCCTGACTTCCTGAGCCTCCAAGATGCCCCTCATGAGGCACTGGTACGCCGCGGCCATGCTCGGTAGGCCGTAAGGCATGCGAACATAGCTGTGGGGCGGTCCTCCGCAGCACCCCACTCGGGAGGGCCAGAGGCGCTCCGTCGTGGCAATCTGATTGAGCCCTGGTATGTCGATGCAGACGCGCAACCTACCATCCTCGCCTAGATGTGGAGCCACAACTGGTGGACGACGGCGACCTCTTATGATCCCTGACTCCTGTAGTTCTTGAATGGCCTTGTTAACGAACTCCTGCTGGTCTGACCTCCCTCGCCTAGCTCCTTCTCGAGGGAATCGCGCTTCGAAGCACGACTCCACATGGTGCCCAAGCGCCTCCCTCGTGACCCTGGCAAGGTCAGTGGCCCTCCAGGTGAGAGCCCCCGAGCCCTGCCTGAGGAGGGCACCGGGCGCGCTTTCCTATGCGATAGAAGGAGGGTCCCCCTGGGCAGGCTCGGGCCCTGAGGGGCCTGCCTCCTGAAGGGCAGAGCCTCACGATGTCTTCTTCTTCTTGGGTGTGGTCTCGGGAAGCCTCCTGCTCCCGCAATCTGGGTCTTCTAGCGGCGCGGCCTGAAAGGCTCGCTCCAGGGAACACACTGCATCCCTCTCTTCACAGGGCACCGTGATGACGCCGCAACTCCCTGGCATCTTGAGGACATTGTAGCCGTGGTGAGTTACGGCCATGAACTTGGCCAGCGTTGGGTATCCGAGGATGGCGTTGTACGGCAGGCGGATGTGAGCAACGTCAAAGTCGATGAGCTCGGTGCGGTAGTTGCTGCGAGTCCCGAAGGTGACAGGGAGGCGGACCTGCCCGATAGGGACTGTGGAACCGTCGGTGACTCCGGAGAAAGGCTTGGTTGGCTGAAGCTGGTCATAGGGCACTTGGAGGTTGTTGAATGTTTCCACGGACAAGACGTTGAGCCCTGCTCCACCATCGATGAGGGTCCTGGTGACCAGTATGTTGCTGATGATTGGGGAGCAAAGCATCGGGAGGACCCCGGCTGTGGCCGTGCACTTGAGCTGATCTGCTGAGCTGAACGTGATGGCGCACGCTGACCACTTGAGAGGGCGTGTTGCTTCGATCCTGGGGAGGACTGCATTCACTTCACAGGCAAACTGCTTGAAGATACGTTGAGAGGCTAGGGCTTGAGCTCCGCCCAAGATGCAGGCAATTGCGCGCGGCTCTTGGAAGTCCCCAGCCCCCTCGTCTTGGTGGTGGTCTTCGTTCCTCCTTGGCTGAGGCGGCAGCGGCGGCAGGCCCGGGTTGCCGTGAGGGCGATCCTCACGAGGCTGATCCCTCCAGTCCCCCTCGCGAGGCGGGTCCCGCCAGCGGTCCTCGCGAGGTTGGTCGCGCCACCCTTGGCGCGGGCCACGATCTTCCCAGTGTCCTGGGTTTCTTCCTCCTCCTCGGCCGTAGCCCCGGTCAGCACGGTCAGGGCGACGGCCGATTCTTCCTTCTCGCATGGCGCGAAGTTCATGGCATTCGTTGGTGTTGTGGGTGTGGAGGTCGTGGTACACGCAGTACCGGCTGCCCCTGGAGGATTCGGGCAGATCCTTGCCCCGCTTGGTGTCTGGTTCCGCCGCGAGTACGGCAGCCCCCTTGCGCTTCACGTCCTTGGGCTTGGGCTTCTTCTCTTCTGGGTCTACGGCAGGCAGCTCGAGGAGGGAGAGGCGTCCTTCCTCAGCCCTGGCGCACTTGGTCGCCAAGTTGAACAGCTCCAGGGAGGTGCAGAGGTCTTCATGCATCGCCAGCTCCTCCTTCATCCTGACGTCGCGCACGCCATCGGAGAAGGCCGAAATGATGGCCTCCTCGGACACCCTGGGGATCTTGAGGCGCGCGTTGTTGAAGTGCTGGATGTACTTTTGTAGGGTCTCCCGAGGTTGCTGCTTGATGCGGTGCATGTCGCTCACGGCGGGAAGCCGGTCGCGTGTACCTTGGAAGTTGGCGATGAATCGAGTACGCATCTAGTCCCAGGAGGAGATCGTGCCTGGGGCCAGGTTCAGGAGCCAAGTGCGAGCACCTTCCTTCAGCGCCATGGGGAACCAGTTCGCCATGACCTTTTCGTCCCCGCTGGCAGCTTCGATTCCCAGCTCATAGAGCTGGAGGAACTTTGCGGGATCAGTTGTGCCGTCGTAGCGAGGGGGCAGGTCCGGCTTGAACTTGCCGGGCCATGCGACGCTGCGCAGCTCGGTGGTGTAGGCGCGGCAGCCTGCGGTGGCCACGGGAGGCTTCGGTTGAGGGAGAGCTTGGCCATGCGGGTCCCTTTGCGCTATTGCTGGGAGCAGCGCGGGGTCTTGATGCGCCGGGGCCGGAGCGGGGTCTCGGCGAGCCCGAGCTGGGAGCGCCCGGGCAGCCTCTTGCGGTCGAGGGACTTCTTGGCAGCTCCGTTCCTGCTGGGCTGGTGCCTGACGGAGCGGGTTCCGCCCAGGGGCCGTGCGCCTTGGGGCAATGGCGTCTTCTTGGAGTGGGGGCGGCTGGTACGCCCCCAGAGCTTCATTGCCCGCGCGGGGCGGAGTGCGGTGCAGCGGTGCGGACGGCGCGGGAGAGCCCCCTGCGGCGCGGACGAGCTCGGCGACACGGTCGAGCCACTCCTCGTAGACGTCGTCGACGGGGCGGTAGCGCAGGAGCTCGTTCGCCGCGATGAGCGCAGCTCGAGCCTCCAAGGGTGTGCGGAGCGCGCGGGACGAAGAGCCGGCCGGGGTGAGTGAAGGAGTAGCGGTGCGGCCGTCTTGCCGCTCGGACGGGTGCTGAGACGATGCTTGCTGCTCGTTCCCTGCCGGGCCGGTGGCGGAGTTGACGGCGGGCGACGGAGAACGACGACGACGCCCACCGACGGGGGCCGTCTGGGCGACGCGGGAAGCGATGGTGGCCCGGCGTTCGGCGCGGGCCCGACGAGCGTCAGACATGGATGCGATGGTCGGAGGAGAGCGGAGCGGTGGAAGGCAGATTCCGGCGCACCCCTACCTGGCGTGCCAAGTGTCGGATCACGGGTTCCAGCAGACCCTTGAGGTTCGAACTCTGGGGTGCGCGCGGAGATTATGCCCTCTACCTCTCCGTCTCACAAGGATCTAAACTACAGGACGAACAGCACAAGAGACACAGGGTTTATACTAGTTCGGGCCACCATTGTGGTGTAATACCCTACTCTAGTTTGTGGTGGATGGATTGCCTCTTGGGCTGATGAGGATGAACAGTACAAGGAAGAACAGCCTCGCGAGGGCCTGTTCTTGGCTAGGGGATGAACTGCTGGGGAAGTTCGATCGCCCTTCTCTCTCTCTAAGTGTGTTGCTAGCTCTGTTTGTGGATGCTACGTTCTAGCTGGTTTTCTCCCTCCTACCCTGGGGGTGGCTAGTCCTATTTATAGGCAAAGGCCCTGGGCCTCTTCCCAAATATTTGAGCGGGAAGGGTGCCAACAATTGGCCAATTCGAAGGGGAACATCTAGTACACTTATCCTGACTAAAGTTGGTCTTCGCCTGCCAAAGGCCCTGTGGTGACGCCGTTCTGGGCTCCATGGTGACCTCCTTCCTGCCGTTGGACTGGTCTTGGTCTTGTTGCACCGAAATGGGTGCCTTTGCTTGATCCTCTCGCCTGCGCTTGCCCCCTTTGCATTAAAGAGGAAAGGGGAACGCTGCGCGGGCTGGCGCCCGCCTGGCAGCCTTGGTCGTCATGGCTTGCGTCATGGGCACCTCGTGAGGTACCCTGCCTTGATCTCTCCGTCTCCTCGTGAGCCATCCTGAGGAGGCCGTGCCTGAGGAAGCACCGTGTCGTCCGCCTCGCGAGGGTCTTGGGTCTTGTGTTGGTGAAGATGGGCCGCGCCGGGCCCCCATTCGACCCACCCCGCAGGCCGCACGCAGGCAAGTCTGGGGACCCCCGTTCCCAGAACACCGACAATGTCCGCCTGACGTATAGCCACCTGGTCCTCCGAGACGTGATGTGCAGCAAAAAGTGAAGGTGGATCGGCTGGAGTCCGTACGGCTGACGCTGAAGGCTGAGGACTTGACAACGGTATGGCGAAGGTGACAGAAGTCCGATTGGCATCGCCGGTCTCCTGGATTACCGGCTCCATCGCTGGCGTCGACTGAGGCATCTTACCAGTGGAAGTTTTCCTGCTTCTTCTTCCCAAGGGCCTCAGTGGCACATCCTCATCGTTGTCTAGGAGATCAATGGCATTGGGAGGAGCTGCAAAAAGATCAGTCGCCAGAATTCAGTTGACCGCAGTTCAATCGACGAACCAAAGACAAGATTACGAAGGTTATACCTGGGTTGGAAGTGACCGCATCTTCCATGTCCTCGTCCTTGTTTTTGTAAGCAGAAGTCCCAGAGGTAGCGGCACTGCTGGTTTCAAGATTCATCTGGTCAAACCAAGAAAAAAGTAGACAACACAGAACCTTGGGTAAAAAATGAAGATAGAACACTCACGCAGAAGCAACAGGGATGTCGATTTTGATTTTGGGCAGAGCCTTCCGAGTCTTCGGTGCTGCAACCTTGGACTGCTGCGGGGCCTTTTCAGTCGGTGCCGGAGAAGACGTCCGAGGGCGCTTTGACGACTGCTCAGTCGGAGCAGTCGCTTTATCACGGATGCTTGCCGGATCGTGAGTGTGCTTGGATCGCCTTTGAGGTGAGTCGACCTCTTCTTCATCACTCGGGTCATCACTCTCCTCGTCCTCTTCACCATCAGAGTGCCACTCGCCGCTCTCGCCTCCGCTCGCCTCCCCCTCCGGATCCTGCTCCTCCTCCCCGTTGGGCATCGAATACATCTTAGTAAGGGCCTGAAAGACAATAAGCAAATCAAAAATCAGTCGGTTGACGGCAAGCAGTTACATGATTAATCAAGAAAACGCTCGGCACTTTAGAGTTGGACCTTGTCTGGTTCAGACGAGTTGTCAAGTGGAGCGATCCTCCTGGACCCCCTGGGGTTATTCTTGTTGCCGGTAATACCCCTCAGCCACTTTTCCATTGTATCCTCGTCGACCTCCTCCGGGTGGATCCGAGTGGTGTCTTCAATGCCCGAATACATCCACATCGGATGGTCACGAGCTTGAAGCAGTTGAATGCGTCGTCTGAGGAAAACCTCCAACAGATCCATGCCAGTCACGCCATCACGGATGAGCTGGACCACTCGCTCGACCAGCACCTTCACCTCCGCTTTCTCCTCCGGGGTCACTTTCAAAGCAGAGGGTTTCTCCACTCGAGCCATGGAAAATGGGGGAAGTCCAGTCAACTGACGTGGAGTCGGCTGGTCTTTGAAGTAGAACCAGGTCGACTGCCTCCCTCGGACTAACTCGGGAAGGATCATGGCTGGGAAAGTGCTTTTACCTCTCATTTGAATCCCAAGACCCCCACACATCTGGAACACTTGCGTCCTCTCATCACTCGGATTGGCCTTTTTGACAGACTGAGAACGACACGTGAAAATGTGCTTGAAGAGGCCCCAGTGTGGTCGACAACCCAAGAAATTTTTACACATGGACACGAAGGCAGCAAGGTACACGATGGTGTTGGGGGAAAAGAGATGAAGTTGTGCCCCAAATAATTCAAGAAACCTCGGAAGAAAGGATGGGGAGGCAGAGAAAACCCGCGGTCAACATGAGTGGCGAGGAGAACGCACTCACCCTCCTGTGGATGCGGCTCGGTTTTGTCCTCCGGGAGCCGCGCTGATTCGTGGGGGATCAGTCCCCCTCGGCTAGATCATCGAGGTCGTCCTGACGAATCGTCAATCGAATCCAGTCTCCCTAGATCCAGCCACGCGGCAAGACAGACCTCGACGAGGATCCGCCCCGGCTGGACTTCTTCCCCTTCGCCTTCTCCGTCGTTTTCTTTGTGCGCTCCTAGGCCATCGTCCTCTCCTTCCCCATTGCTACGGGCGGAGCTCGAACAGAGCAGCGGCGCCAAGAGCAGAGCTGGCTGTGGCGGAGAAAATAGAGGAGGAAGAGGAGGAATGGGAACGCATAGTGCGAAAACCCCAGGCCAGCGCCTTATATGAGATCTTTTTCGAGTGGCTGACCCGTGGGCCCAGGCAATC
This sequence comes from Aegilops umbellulata, assembly GCA_032464435.1. Taxonomy (NCBI): domain Eukaryota; kingdom Viridiplantae; phylum Streptophyta; class Magnoliopsida; order Poales; family Poaceae; genus Aegilops; species Aegilops umbellulata. The sequence continues at coordinate 499,543,466 of CP136057.1, forward strand.
CTGTTAAATCCCGCAACAGCTATGTACGCGATACGTGGCAAAAAAGGTGGCGCGGGAATTAAGGTGGCCCTGCCTAATCCTTCCCGATTATTGTGGCCCCCTCAGCCTTGCGCGCTTCCCAAAATTCGAATCCCTGGAGATCCGCGAATAGCAGAACAACTTGTCAGACTGAAGATTATTTCCATATCAGCACTCGAAGCTTAACAATGAAAGTTCACTCGACAAAACCTAGAATGCATCAAGGCGACTGAAAAAGAATTTGGAGTCATCATGATTGTTCATTTAATCCCAGCAAGACGCTTCGGAAGCGCGAATATTTAATCGAAGGTATTCTTAACTCCTTTTCCACTCAAACCCTGAACCATTCGGGGGCTAATGATGAAGCTATATACCTAGGGTAGGGTCATAGGCCTGACCTGGACACCCTTCCCTAGGACACCACCCTAAAACCAGAAGCATCCGAGGGATAGCATCATCCACTCGACCAACGAAGCATTCCACTCGGAAGACTCGAAGTCACTCGACCGAGACAACTATCACTTGACAAGACAGAAGATCTAAAGTCACTCTGCACGGCAACGGTTGGACGTTTACTCCATAGACTTAATGGTCATTTATGTCACTTTATTACTAGCGTTACCAGTAACGCTCCCTCTTGATGTACCTTAAACCCTTTGTAACGTGGGCTGGCTGGGGTCCTGGCGCACTCTATATAAGCCACCCCCTCCACTTGAGCAAGGCTTCGCACCCCCTGTGAGGGAGTCCTGGATTAGGGGGCATCCGGATAGCCGGACTATACCTTCAGCTGGACTCCTGGACTATGAAGATACAAGATTGAAGACTTCGTCCCGTGTCCGGAAGGGACTTTCCTTGGCGTGGAAGGCAAGCTTGGAGATGCGGATATGTAGATCTCCTACCATTGTAACCGACTATGTGTAACCCTAACCCTCTCCGGTGTCTATATAAACCGGAGGGTTTTAGTGCGTAGGACAGAACAACAATCATACCATAGGCTAGCTTCTAGGGTTTAGCCTCCTTGATCTCATGGTAGATCTACTCTTTTACTACCCATATCATCAATATTAATCAAGCAGGACGTAGGGTTTTACCTCCATCAAGAGGGCCCGAACCTGGGTAAAACATCATGTCCCCTGCCTCCTGTTACCATCCGCCTAGATGCACAGTTCGGGACCCCCTACCCGAGATCCGTCGGTTTTGACACCGACATTGGTGCTTTCATTGAGAGTTCCTCTGTGTCGTCACTTTTAGGCCCGATGGCTCCTTCGATCATCAATAGCGACATAGTCCAGGGTGAGACCTTTCTCCCCGGATAGATCTTCGTCTTCGGCTGCTTCGCACTGCGGGCCAATTCGCTTGGCCGTCTGGAGCAGATCGAAAGCTATGCCCCTGGCCATCAGGTCAGATTTGGAAGTTTAAACTACACGGCTGACATCCGCGGGGACTTGATCTTCGACGGATTCGAGCCACTGCCGAGCGTGCCGCACTGTCACGACGGGAATGATCTAGCTCTGCCGCCGAACAGTGCCCTGGAGGCCGCACCCGCATCGGCTTCGACCCTTAATTCGGAGCCGACTGTGCCGATCGAGGATGGGTGGTTGGACGCTGCCTCGGGGGTTGCGATCCCAACGGTGATTGAGCCGAACACCAGCCCCGTACTCCGCGAGGCTCGTGGCTCCAAGGAGCCGGACTCCTCTCCGGACTCTGAACCCTCCGCGCCCCTGCCAATCGAATCCGATTGGGCGCCGATCATGGAGTTTACCGCCGCGGACATCTTTCAGCACTCGCCTTTCGGCAATATTCTGAAATCACTAAAGTCTCTCTCTTTATCAGGAGAGTCCTGGCCGGACTATGACCGGCAGGATTGGGATGCGGACGACGAAGCAATTCGAAGCCCACCCACCACCCACTTGGTAGCCACTCTCGATAATTTAAACGACGTGCTTGACTTTGACTCCGAAGACATCGACAGTATGGACGACGATGTAGGAGACGAACATGAACCAACGCCTATAGGGCACCGGACAGCCACCTCATCTCATGATGTGTACATGGTGGACACACCTAAAGGAAGTGACGACGAGGAACACAGGGATGCAACGAGGGATCGTTCTCTCGAAAAGCAATCAAAGTGGCGACGTAAACGCCGTTCCAAGCCCCGCCTCGACAAAGACAACAGCCAGACAGACCCAGCCATAGAGCAGGATGAGCCGACGGACGACGAATAGGGCAACTTGAATAAATAAACCGAACAACCTGTCCTCGGCGAGAACAACATTCTTGACGACCTTACGCCGGACAAGCTAATGGAGCATAAGAACCTCCACCGAAGGCTCGTTGCCACTGCGCGTTGCCTAAAAAAGCAGAAGTGGAAGCTCAAAACTGCGGAAGATGTACTCAGAATCAGATGGAGCAAAGTACTCAAAACCGCAGACAAATACGGCGGCAGTCGCCACACCAAAAGCTATCCGAAGCGAAAGCTACTGCCAGAATTTGACGAGGAGGCCTTAGAGCCCCCACAATCAAAAAATAAGAAAGCCACCCGGTCGGATAGACGACCCTGTCGTATTTTGGGTTCCGGCAGACCCTTGAGGTTCGAACACTGGGTTGCGCGCGGAGATTTCGCCTCCTGCCTACCTGTACCCCGCCGCCTCGCTAAGATCTAAGCTATGGAAAGAACATCGCAAGAGACACAGGGTTTATACTGGTTCGGGCCACCATTGTGGTGTAATACCCTACTCCAGTTTGTGGCGTGGTGGATTGCCTCTTGGGCTGATGATGATGAACAATACAAGGAAGAACAGCCTCGCGAGGGTCTGTTCTTGGCTGGGGCGATGGACTGCTAGGAGGAGTTCAGTCACCCTTCTCTCTCTCTCTCTCTCTCTCTCTCTCTCTCTCTCTCTCTCTCTCTGATTCTGATCTTATTGCCGCCCTCTTGCTTGCCGATCGATTCCTCTCCCCCCTACCCTGGGGGTGGCTAGTCCTATTTATAGGCAAAGGCCCTGGGCCTCTTCCCAAATATTGAGCGGGAAGGGCGCCAACAATTGGCCATTTTGAAGGGGAACATCTGGTACACTTATCCTGACTAAAGTTGGTCTTCGCCTGCCAAAGGCTCTGGTGGTGACGCTGGCTTGGGCTCCACAATGACTTCCTCCCTGCCGTTGGGCTGGTCTTGGTCTTGTTGCACCGAAACGGGTGCCTTTGCTTGATGCTCTCGCCTCCGCTTGCTCCCTTTGCACCAAAGAAGAAAGGAGGACACTGCGCGGGCTGGCGCCCGCCTGGCGCCCTTGGTCGTCATGGCTTGCGTCACGGGCACCTCGTGAGGTACCCCGCCTTGATCTCTCCGCCTCCTCGCGAGCCAGCCTGATGAGGCCGTACCTGAGGAAGCTCCGTGTCGTCCGCCCCGCGAGGCTTGGCCCCTCGCGAGGGTCTTGGGTCTGTGTTGATGAAGATGGGCCGTGCTCGGGCCCCTTTTGAGCCACGCCGCGGGCCGCAGGCAGGCAAGTCTGGGGACCCCCGTTCCCAGAACGCCGACAGTAGCCCCCAGGCCCAAGGCGCACCCGGACTTGGCCGTGCAGGGAGGCGAAAGGGCAAGGGCGAAGCGCCGCGGGCCCTAACAGCCTATGGCCTTGGGTGCCGCGTGGCAGTTGATCGGATGTGGGCGTCTCCGCTTCCCCACGACGCCTCGGCAACTGCGCGGATTGGACAAGTCCCTGCACGCAAAGCGGGTCATGATTACCTGCGATTGTGGAGGTCGGCGGTTGGCCTTCACCGGCCATAAATACGGAACGGCACGCGCCCTTCCAGTCCATCTCTTCTTGCTTCTCCTTCTTCCTGGTCCTTGCTCTGTCTTGCAGCGATGGCTCCGTCTTGGAGGTTCTCGGCCGCAGAGAAGGGGAAGGCTCGCCAGGTTGAGCCTGCCTCTCCCCGACCCAAGCGCGGCCGTGGGCTCCCTCGCAAACATCCTGTGGCCGCCATGGCAGCTCCCCGCGGCCATGGAGATGGTTTCCAGCACGGCGACGGGCGCTCTCGCGCTGCGGAGGTGCTGCCGGAGTTCGTTGTGTGGTCGGCGGAGCCGACCAGCGCCCGGCTTCAACTTCATCGCTTCCTCCTCGGCGAGCTCCCGGGCGGCCTCTAGCTTCAGGCAGACGGCTGGTGCAGCCAGGCCTCATGGGCTTCACTGGAGGTCTCCACAGTCGGGAGCCTGGCCTTGACCCGCGGTTGGCAGACGTTTGCCCGCGCGTGTGGCCTCGGCCGTCGGTGCACCCTGCACTTCAAGTTTGACGGCGATGCCACCCTCTACGTGAGGGTGTTTGGGGAAGATGGTCGCCGCGTAGGGTGCTTCCCTGAGCACGACGACCACGGCCGGGGACCCAGCCCCGGCGATGACGGAGAGGACAGCGCTCGCGTGATTGGCGGCGCTCAGGGTTCCCCAAGCTTCACCTGTTCTTCTTCAGGCGGCGACTCTTCTAGTAGTGGCCGCGGTCAGCCTCCACGCCGTCGTACCCGCTTGGAAGGTGGTGGCACGGCTGCCTGCCGTCGCGCCTCGGTGAAGCGCGAGAGGGAGTCTGCTTGAGCCCCGGAGGCGGCTCGAGCCTTCCCTGCAGGCCGGTGTGAGGCGAGCTGCGCTTGATTTGCTCTTTCTTGTCCTTTTTCCTGCGTAAAAAGACAGTAGCGTGGAGCCCCACAGGGGCGTGTTTGGGTTATTGTTGTTAGTCATCGCTTTGCTTTCGTTATCGTGTCTTCCGGCTACGTGCCCGCACATGGATAGTTCCCGGCCCCAGCCGTGGGGGGGCGAACGACCCAGGCCCTGCGTTCGTGTCGCGGTGCCCATGGGGCACGGACTGGAGGGGTGCTCCTGTAATGGACCCAGGTCGCGGAACCTTTGAATGACTAGGACAGAAACACTCACGAGGGCACTCGGCTCCCCCCCTCGCGAGGCCTTGCATAAGAGAAATCAAGGAGAGTGAAAAGGCGAAGAACCACAAGTCAAAGACGGTAACAACTTCGACAAAAAATCCAATGAGAATGAACAAGCCACCTGCGTAAAGCAAATGAAAAAGCCGCCTCCGGCACCTAATCTAGTCTTCGACGTCTTCTCACCAGCGCGGAGCTAAGTGCTGCCATTGGGCGTGGGAGGGAGCCCCAGGGCCTGAGGCCGGCGCTCCTGAGACTCCGGGGCGTGTACAGCCCCAACTCATTATTACGTGAGAGTGTCACGGGCGGCGATCTTCACAGGTGCTGGCCTTCTTCACAGGCCCCGGGCCTTTCTTGGGGGAAGCAAGCTTCACGGGCATTTACCCTCTTCACAGGCTCTGGGCCTTTTCCAAAAAGGATAATCTTCACAGGCATTCGCCTTCTTCACAGGCTCTGGGCCTTTTCCAAAAAGGATAATCTTCACAGGCATTCGCCTTCTTCACAGGCTCTGGGCCTTTTCCAAAAAGGATAATCTTCACAGGCATTCGCCTTCTTCATAGGCTCTGGGCCTTTTCCAAAAAGGATAACCTTCACAGGCATTCGCCTTCTTCACAGGCTCTGGGCCTTTTCCAAAAAGGATAATCTTCACAGGCATTCGCCTTCTTCACAGGCTCTGGGCCTTTTCCAAAAAGGATAATCTTCACAGGCATTCGCCTTCTTCACATGCTCTGGGCTTTTTTAGGGGGAGAACCTCCGGAGGTGCTGGATGTTCCAGGCGTTCTGGACCGGCACTCCCTCCTGAGTCTCCAAGCGTGCGGAGCCAGGCCTGGAAACATGAACAACCTTGAACGGGCCCTCCCACATGGGAGAGAGCTTGTGCAGTCCCTCCCTGGAGAGAACCTGTCTAAGCATGAGGTCTCCTACCTTGAGAGTTTGGGGGCGGATGTTGCGGCAGTGATATCGTTGCAGTGCTTGTTGGTACCTCGCCGCTTGCAGCGCGGCTTCTCGGCGACGTTCCTCCCCCAGCACGAGGTCCATCCCCCGCATGGCGTCCTGCTGCGCCTCGTCGAACGCCAGGACCCGTGCGGAGCGATGTCTGACCTCGTGAGGGCGGACCGCTTTGGCTCCGTAGACCAGGAAGAATGGGGTCTCTCTAGTTGGCTTGGTCGCGGTGGTGCGGATGGACCACAACACGGACTGAAGCTCATCGTACCAACCTCTGCCGCAGGCCTCCAGCTTCTTCTTGTATGTCATGGTCTTGAGGCCCCTTAGGACCTCTGCGTTGGCTCGCTCGTCCTGGCCGTTGCTTCGGGGGTGCGCCCCCGAAGCGTAGCATATCTGTGTTCCAAGGTTAGCACAGTGTGTTTTGAAGAGGTTATTGGTGAACTGCGAACCATTGTCTGTGATGATGCGGTTCGGCACTCCGAACCAGCTCACGATGCCCATGATGAACTTGACCGCGGAACCCGCGGGGATGGTGTGGATGGCCTCTACTTCAGCCCACTTGGTGAACTTGTCCACAACGACGTAGAGGTAGCGGTAGCCCCCTGGCGCCCGAGGAAACGGGCCCAGGATGTCCAGCCCCCAGACTGCGAATGGCCATGAAAGGGGTATAGTCTGCAGGCCTCCTGCCGGGTGATGGATATGCTTGGCGTGGAACTGGCAGGCCTCACAAGTCTTCACCAGTTCGACGGCATCATTGAGTGCGGTGGGCCAATAAAACCCACTGCGAAATGCCTTGCCGACGAGGGTCCATGATGATGAATGATGTCAACAGTCTCCGCCGTGTATATCTTCCAGCAGTTTCTTTCCTTGCTCCCTGGAGATGCAGCGCAGGGTTACATCGTTTGGTCGCTTCTGGTAGAGCTCTCCATCCTTGATGCAGTATGCCGTGGCCTGCCGTGCCACACGCTCCGCTTCCTCCTCCTTCTCCGGCAGGGTCCCTTGTGTTAAGTAACTCCGGAGATCCGTGATCCAGGACCCTTCCTGAGGCTCCATCGACAGGAGCAGGCGTGCTCCTGAGGCCGGGCCACAGACCAGGTCTCCTGAGGCAGGTGGCTGGGGGAGCTCCTCCCGAGGCTGAGCCATGTTTGACAATGATGGCAGGGCCGAGGGCTTGAAGAGCCGCTCCTCGAAGATGCCAGGCTCCTGAGGTAACCGCCTGGACGCCCGTCTGGCGATGTTGTCGGCCTCCTGATTGGTGCCACGGGGCACATGCTGCAACTCCAATCCCCAGAACTGCTTCTCCATCCTGCGGACCTCCGCAAGGTAGGCTTCCATGTGCTGATCTTTAGGCTCGTACACCTTGTTGGAGAAATTGACAAGGAGCTGCGGATCGCCCTTGATGGTGAGGCGTTTCACCCCCCAGGGCAGCTGCGGCCTTCAAGCCCGCCATTAGACCTTCATACTCTGCTATGTTGTTGGAGACCTTTTCACCTTGCTGGAAACAGAGTTGTACAGCGTAGTAGAGATTTTCTTGAGTGGGCGATATAAGCACCGCCCCAGCCCCAGCGCCATGCCTGGAGAACGCCCCATCGAAGTACATGACCCAGCCTTCCGGTGCCTCGCTTCCCGGGGAGAGGGATCGATCCTCGTCGGCCCTGAGGCCTAGTGCCTCCATCCATTCTGCCACAAAATCCGCTAATGCTGCTCCCTTGATGACTCTGGTCGTGCTGAATTCGAGCTGAAACGCTTGCAGTTCTATGTTCCACTCAGCGACCCTTCCAGCTGAGTTAGGGATCATGAGTACTCTCTCCAAGGGGTATGACGAGACGACCTTGATGGGGTGACCCTGGAAATAGTGCCGCAGCATGCGCGAGGCCACCAGTAGCGCGAGGAGGAGCTTCTGAGGCATGGGGTACTGCGCCCTCGCGTCCCGCAACACCGTGCTAACGGAGTACACTGGGTGTTCAACGAGGCCGGGTGCGTCAGTGCTGGTGGCGCCCTCCAAAGACCATGGCGCCTCCTAAGGCGATGAGGCCTCCGGAGGCTGGCCATCTGGGAGAGGGGCCTCTTCCGCCTCCGGTGCACTCCTCTGTGGCGGCTGACCCTCCTCAGCCGCGGTGGCGGTTTCTGTGGGCCTTCCTTGTTCCTATTTTGCCTTGCCCCGGGCTGCTGCCGTGGTTTTGACTTGACGCTCCTCCCTAACCGCCACCAGGGCTGCGCTAGCGGAGTAGGGAGTGGCAGCGAGGTAAAGCACCAGGGGCTCTTGAGGGCGCGGAGCCACCATGACCGGAGGGCTGGTCAGGTATCTCTTGAGATCTTGGAGTGCCTTGTCGGCCTCTTCAGTCCACTCAAAGGGCCCCTTTTTCTTCATTAGCTGGAAGAAGGGCAGCGCTCGCTCCCCCAACTTGGAGATGAAGCGCCCTAGCGCGGTCACGCGCCCAGTGAGCTTCTGCATTTCCCTAAGGGTCTTTGGAGGGCTCATGTCCTCGACCGCCTTGACCTTTTCCGGGTTAGCCTCGATGCCTCGGTGGGACACGAGGAAACCCAAGAGCTTGCCCGAGGGGACTCCGAACACACACTTCTCTGGGTTGAGCCGCAGGTTCACTGCGTTGAGGCTTGCGAAGGTTTCCTCCAGGTCTTGTATCAGGGTCCTGGCCTCCCGAGACTTCACCACAATGTCATTGACGTAAGCCTCAACATTCTTCCCGAGCTGCGGGCCCAAGGTGATGTGCATCAGCCGCTGAAAGGTCGCCCCTGCGTTACGCAGCCCGAATGGCATGCATGTGTAGCAGTACACCCCACACGGGGTTAGGAAGGCCGTCTTTTCGACGTCTTCTACCGCCATCTTGATCTGGTGATACCCACAGAAGGCATCCAAGAAGCATAGCAGGTCACATTCTGCGGTGGAATCGACGATCTGGTCGATGCGGGGGAGGGGGAACGGATCTTGCGGGCATGCCTTGTTGAGGTTGGTGAAGTCGACACACATGCGCTCCTTCCCTCCCTTCTTTGGCACCACGACGGGGTTGTCCAACCAATCTGGGTATCGGACCTCGCGAATGACCCCAGCAGCCTCTAGTTTGCGGGTCTCTTGGACGATGAAGGCCTGCTTTTCTGTGGACTGCCGCCTTGCCTTCTGCTTCACAGGGCGCACGTTGGGGCACACATTGAGGTGATGCTCGATTACGCTCCTGGGGATCCCCGCCAACTGGTCAGGCTCCCAATTTAAAGTGAATGCGGTTGTCTCTAATGCGGTTGTCCCAAGGTAATGCGGTTGGCTCCCAATTTGTGTGATCCCGTTATCAGCGACATCCAATGTCCATGGTCAGGAAACCGTAACCATCTATTGATCAACGAGCTAGTCAACTAGAGGCTTACTAGGGACATGGTGTTGTCTATGTATCCACACATGTATCTGAGTTTCCTATCAATACAATTCTAGCATGGATAATAAACGATTATCAACGAACAAGGAAATATAATAATAACTAATTTATTATTGCCTCTAGGGCATATTTCCAACAGTCTCCCACTTGCACTAGAGTCAATAATCCAGTTCACATCGCTATGTGATTAACACTCAAGGTGACATCCCCATGTGACTAACACCCAAAGAGTTTAGGGTTTGATCATGTTACGCTTGTGAGAGATGTTATAGTCAACGGGTCTGAACCTTTCAGATCCGTGTGTGCTCTACAAATCTCTATGTCATCTTGTAGATGCAGCTACCACGCTCTATTTGGAGTTACAAATAACTGTTCTACTATACGAATCTGGTTTATTACTCAGAATCATCCAGATCAGTGTCAAAGATTGCATCGGCGTAACCCTTTACGACGAACTCTTTTACCACCTCCATAATCGAGAAAATTCCTTAGTCCACTAGTTACTAAGGATAACCTTGACCATTGTCCTGTGATCCATTCCTAGATCACACTTGTACCCCTTGACTGACTCATGGCTTGGCACACTTCAGGTGCGGTACACAACATAGCATACTTTAGAGCCTATGTCTGAAGCATAGGGGACGACCTTCATCCTTTCTCTCTATTCTGCCGTGGTCAGGTCTTGAGTCTTACTCAACACTCATACCTTATAACACAGCCAACAACTCCTTCTTTGCCGATCTATTTTGAACTCCTTCAAAATCTTGTCATGGTATGTGTTCGTTTGAAAGTACTACTAAGCGATTTTGATCTATCCTTATAGATCTTGATGCTCAATGTTCAAGTAGCTTAATTCAGGTTTTCCATTGAAAAACACTTTTCAAATAACCCTGCATGCTTTACAGAAATTCTATATCATTTCTGATCAACAATATGTTAACAACATATACTTATCAAAAATTATATAGTGCTCCCACTCACTTCTTTGGAAATACAAGTTTCTCATAAACTTTGTATAAACCTAAAATCTTTGATCATCTCATCAAAGCGTACATTCCAATTCCGAGATGCTTACTCCAGTCCTTAGAAGGATTGTTGGAGCTTTGCATACTTGTTAGCATCTTTCAGGATTGACAAAACCTTCTGGTTGTATCTCATACAACCTTTCCTCAAGAAAATCGTCGAGGAAACAATGTTTTGACATCCTATCTGCAAGATTTCATAAATAATGCAGTAACTGCTAACATAATTCCAACAGACTTTTAGCATCGCTAGGAGTGAGAAAGTCTCATCGTAGTCAACTCCTTGCACTTGCCGGGAAACATCTTAACGACAAGTCGAGCTTTCTCAATGGTGAAACTTACCATCATTGTCCGTCTTCATTTTAAAATCCATCTGCACCCAACAGCTTTACGACTGTCAAGTAGTTCTTCCAAAGTCTACACTTTGTTTTCATATATGGATCCTCTCTCGGATTTTATGGCCTCGAGCCATTTTTCAGAATCCGGGCCCACCATCGATTCTCCATAGCTCGTAGGTTCATTGTTGTCTAGCAACATGACTTCCATGACAGGATTACGTGCCACTTTGAAATAGCACACATCCTTGTCGTCCTACGAGGTTTGGTAGTGACTTGATCCGAAGTTTCATGATCACTATCATAAGCTTCCACTTCAATTGGTGTAGGTGCCATAGGAACAACTTCTTGTTCCCTGCTACACACTAGTTGAAGCGACAGTTCATCAACCTCATCAAGTCTGCACCATCCTCCCACTCAATTCTTTCGAGAGAAACTTTTCCTCGAGAAAGTACCCGATTTCAGAAACAATCCCTATTGCTTTCGGATCTGAGACAGGAGGTATACCCAACTGTTTTGGGTTTCCTATGAAGATGCATTTATCCGCTTTGGGTTCGAGCTTATCAGCCTGAAACTTTTTTCACATAAGCGTCGTAGTCCCAAACTTTTAAGAAACAACAGCTTAGGTTCATACGGTGTCGTCTCAACGGATTTGTGTGGTTCCCTATTTAAAGTGAATGCGGTTGTCTCTAATGCTTGACCCATAAACGATAGTGGTAATTCGATAAGAGACATCATGGTATGCACCACATCCAATAGGGTGCAGTTATGATGTTCGAACACACCATCTCACTACGGTGTTCTCGGCGGTATTAGTCGTGAAACAATTTCCACAATGTCTTAATTGTGTGCCAAACTCGTAACTCAGATATAAATCTCTATGATCATATCCCAGAGATTTTATCCTCTTGTCACGATGATCTTCAACTTCACTCTGAAATTGCTTGAACCTTTCAATAATTCAGACTCGTGTTTCATCAAGTAAATATACAACATCTACTCAAATCATCTGTGAAGTAAGAACATAACGATATCCATGTGGTATGATTTGCATGTCTCAAGTGATTCAAAATCAAGTGAGTCCAAACAATCCATCTGTATGGAGTTTCTTCATGCATATCTACCAATAAACATGGTTCGCATGTCTCAATCTTTTCAAAAACGAGTGAGTCCAAAGATCCATCAACATGGAGCTTCTTCATGCGTATTATACCAATATGACTCAAATTCAAGTATGTGGTACCATCATTACTATCTTATATCTTTTGGCATGAACATGTGAATCACTATGATCGAGATTCAATAAACCATTCATTTTAGGTGCAAGACCATTGAAGATATTATTCAAATAAACAGAGTAACCATTATTCTCCTTAAATGAATAACCGTATTGCAATAGACATAATCCAATCATGTCTATGCTCAACGCAAACACCAAATAACAATTATTTAGGTTTAACACCAATCTCGATGGTAGAGGGAGCGTGCGATGCTTGATCACATCAAGCTTGGAAAAACTTCCAACACATATCGCCAGCTCACCTTTAGCTAGTCTCCTTTTATTCGGTAGCCTTTTATTTCGAGTTACTAACACTTAGCAACCAAACAGGTATCTAATATCTTGCTGCTACTAGGAGTACTAATAAAGTACACATTAACATAATGCATATCCAATATACTTCTATCGACCTTGCCATCCTTCTCATCTACCAAGTATCTAGGGTAATTCCGCTCCAGTGGCTGTTCCCCTTATTACAGAAGCACTTAATCTCGGGCTTGGGTTCAACTTTGGGTTTCTTCACTTGAGCAGCAACTGACTTGTCGTTTCATGAAGTATCCCTTTCTTGCCCTTGCCCTTCTTGAAACTAGTGGTTTTTAACTAACCATCAACAATTGATGCTCCTACTTGACTTCTACTTTCGCGGTGTCAAGCATCGCGAATATCTCAAGGATCATCGTATCTATCCCTGATATGTTATAGTTCATCACGAAGCTCTAGCAGCTTGGTGGCAATGACTTTGGAGAAACATAACTATCTTATCTGGAAGATGAACTCCCACTCGATTCAAGTGATTGTTGTACTCAGACAATCTGAGCACAAGCTCAACGATTGAGCTTTTCTCCCTTAGTTTGCAGGCTAAGAAAATCGTCGGAGGTCTTATACCTCTTGACGTGGGCACGAGCCTGAAATCCCAATTTCAGCCCTCGAAACATCTCATATGTTCCGCGACATTTCAAAAATGTCTTCGGTGCCTCAATTCTAAACCATTTAACATTACCGAACTATCATGTAGTCATCAAAACTTGTATGTCAGATGTTCGCAACATCCACAGACCACGTTCGAGGTCCAGCACACCGAGCGGTGCATTAAGGACATAAGCCTTCTACTGTCCGCATAATTGCTAGTGTCAACTTTCAACTATATTTTCTCTAGGAACATATCTAAAACAGTAGAACTAAAGCGCGAGCTACGACATAATTTGCAAAAAGCTTTTGACTATGTTCAGGATAAACAAGTTCATCTTATGAACTCCCACTTAGATAGACATCCCTCTAGTCATCTAAGTGATTACATGATCCGAGTCAACTGGGCCGTGTCCGATCATCACGTGAGACGGACTAGTTATCATCGGTGAACATCTTCATGTTGATCGTATCTACCATACGACTCATGCTCGACCTTTCGGTCTCTTGTGTTCCGAGGCTATGTCTGTACATGCTAGGCTCGTCAAGTCAACCTAAGTGTTTCGCGTGTGTAAATCTGGCTTACACCCGTTGTATGTGAACGTAAGAATCTATCACACCCGATCATCACGTGGTGCTTCGAAACGACGAACTTTCGCAACGGTGCACAGTTAGGGGGAACACTTTCTTGAAATTTTAATGAGGTATCATCTTATTTACTACCGTCGTTCTAAGCAAATAAGATGTATAAACATGATAAACATCACATGCAATCAAAAAGTGACATGATATGGCCAATATCATTTTGCTCCTTTTGATCTCCATCTTTGGGGCTCCATGATCATCATCGTCACCGGCATGACACCATGATCTCCATCATCGTGTCTCCATGAAGTTGTCTCGCCAACTTATTACTTCTACTACTATGGCTATCGGTTAGCAATAAAGTAAAGTAATTACATGGCGTTGTTCAATGACACGCAAGTCATACAATAAATAAAGACAACTCCTATGGCTCCTTCCGGTTGTCATACTCATCGACATGCAAGTCGTGATTCCTATTACAAGAACAGGATCAATCTCATACATCACATATCATTCATCACATTCTTCTTGGCCATATCACATCACATAGCATACCCTGCAAAAACAAGTTAGAGGTCCTCTAATTGTTGTTTGCATGTTTTACGTGGCTGCTATGGGTTTCTAGCAAGAACGTTTCTTACCTACGCAAAAGCCACAACGTGATATGCCAATTGCTATTTACCCTTCATAAGGACCCTTTTCATCGAATCCGATCCGACTAAAGTGGGAGAGACTCGCACCCGCTAGCCACCTTATGCAACAAGTGCATGTCAGTCGGTGGAACCTGTCTCACATAAGTGTACGTGTAATGTTGGTCTGGGCCGCTTCATCCCACAATGCCGCCGAATCAAGATTGGACTAGTAACGGTAAGCATATTGAACAAAATCAACGCCCATAACTACTTTGTGTTCTACTCGTGCATAGAAACTACGCATAAACCTGGCTCATGATGCCACTGTTGGGGAACGTAGCAGAAATTCAAAATTTTCTTTGCAACACCAAGATCAATCTATGGAGTAATATAGCAACGAGGGAAGGAGAGTGCATCTACATACCCTTGTAGATCGCTAAGCGGAAGCGTTCAAGTGAACGGGGTTGATGGAGTCGTACTCGGCGTGATCCAAATCATCGATGATCCTAGTGCCGAACGGACGGCACCTCGGCGTTCAACACGCGTACAGCCCGGGGACGTCTCGTCCTTCTTGATCCAGCAAGGGGAGAGGAGAAGTTGAGGGAAAACTCCGACAACACGACGACATGGTGGTCATGGAGTTCGTGGTTCTCCGGGAGGGCTTCGCCAAGCACTACGGAGGAAGACGAGGTGTTGGAGGAGGGAGAGGGCTACGCCAGGGGAAGGGTGCGGCTGCCCTATCTCTTCCTCACTATATATAGGGGTAAGGGGGGAGGGGGAGGCGCCCTAGCGTTCCCTAGGGGAGGGGCGGCGGCCATAGGGGAAACCCTAGATGGGTTTGGGCGCCCCCACCCCCTAGGAAACTTGCCCCCCAAGCCGGGAGGGGCGGCTGCCCTAGGGGTGGCGCCCCCACCTCTCTGGTTACGTGAGATGGGGTTGGGAGGGGCGCTCAGCCCCTTAGTGGGCTGATGTGCCCTCTCCCCTTGGCCCATAAGGCCCCCCAACGCTTGCCGGGGCCTCCGATACCCCTTTCGGACACGCTAGTCATCACCTGGTACCCCCAGAACAATTCCGCACTCCAATACCCTTCGTCCAATATACCGATCTTCACCTCCGGACCATTCCGGAGCTCCTCGTCATGTCTGGGATCTCATCTGGGACTCCGAAAAACCTTCGGTAACCACATACTATTTCCCATAACAACTCTAGCGTCACCGAACCTTAAGTGTGTAGACCCTACGGGTTCGGGAACCATGCAGACATGACCGAGACAACTCTCCGGCCAATAACCAACAGCGGGATCTGGATACCCATGTTGGCTCCCACATGTTCCACGATGATCTCATCGGATGAACCACGATGCCGAGGATTCAATCAATCCCGTATTCAATTCCCTTTGTCTAGCGGTATTGCACTTTCCCGAGATTCGATCATTGGTATCTCGATACCTTGTTCAATCTCGTTACCGGCAAGTCTCTTTACTTGTTCCGTAACACATCATCCCATGATCAACTCCTTGGTCACATTGTGCACATTATGATGATGTCCTACCGAGTGGGCCCAGAGATACCTCTCCGTGACACGGAGTGACAAATCCCAGTCTCGATTCGTGCCAACCCAACAGACACTTTCGGAGATACCCATAGTGTACCTTTATAGCCACCCAGTTACGTTGTGACGTTTGGTACACCCAAAGCATTCCTACAGTATCCGGGAGTTGCACAATCTCATGGTCTAAGGAAATGATACTTGACATTAGAAAAGCTTTAGCATACGAACTACACGATCTTGTGCTAGGCTTAGGATTGGGTCTTGTCCATCACATCATTCTCCTAATGATGTGATCCCGTTATCAGCGACATCCAATGTCCATGGTCAGGAAACCATAACCATCTATTGATCAACGAGCTAGTCAACTAGAGGCTTACTAGGGACATGGTGTTGTCTATGTATCCACACATGTATCTGAGTTTCCTATCAATACAATTCTAGCATGGATAATAAACGATTATCACGAACAAGGAAATATAATAATAACTAATTTATTATTGCCTCTAGGGCATATTTCCAAAACTTTTGCACAGGAGAGGACAGCTGGTTGGCAAGATGTAGCACCAGAGACCCAAGTACATCCGAAACTAGGGATGGAAACGGAAAACCACGACGCAACAAGGACTAGCGCCGGACTAAGGAAAGCAGTCCGAAGAGCACGGCAGTCAATGCCGGATTCAAAAGCTCTCGGCAAAATCAGAAAAAGCCGCCCCTCAAGGATAACAGGGATGAGCTAGCCAACTTAAACAAAATCTTGGACAAGATATGTCAAATACACAGTACTCCCGGGAAGCCTGCAAACCATACCCACAGAGATTGTTGGGTTTTCAAGCAATCCGACAAACTCAACGCCGAACACAAGAGGCTCGACACACCAAGTGAAGACGATGATGAACCCCAAAAGCAAAGCACCAGGAAACGAAAGAATTTTCCACAAGAAGTCAAAACAGTAAACTTACTTCACATAACAAAACAAGCGACGCCCATAGAGGTACGCACCATACGGCCTATCCCAAAGGAGTCTCGCCACTGGTTGTTAAAACCGATCACCTTCAATCATCTAGATTACTCTGGAACTATCCAGAACGCAGGCTGGACTGCCTTGGTATTAGATCCAATAATCGGCGGACTCCACTTTACAAATGTCCTGATGGATGGCGGCAGTGGTCTAATCCTGATATATCAGGACACAATCCGCCACATGGGAATAGACCCAGCAAAAATTCGCCATAGCGAAACCTCCTTTAAAGGGGTAACACCAGGCCCGGACGCCCATTTCACGGGTTATCTCCGGCTAGAAGTTAAATTCGGCTCCCCCGACAACTTCCGTCGCGAAAGGCTAACCTTCCATATCGCCCCATTCTCAAGCAGCTATCAAGCACTAATGGGACGCGAAGCTTTCGCCTGCTTTAACGCAATTCCGCACTATGCATCTCTTACGCTGTCAGGACCCCGATCCTAAGCCACATCGATCCAGCATGTAACACATCATATCACTTTGCGGCCTCACGCACGGTACTCCCACGGGTGCCACCTTACCTGGCCCGGGACCGTTTGCATCTTTTGGCCCACGTATATGATAGTGTTGCTAGCATCCATATGACAGAGAACCCGGGCCGACATGGATAGTCGTGAACCCAAGGCGGCACTAACCCATGAGGACAGGCATACATGAATCACATCGAGCATGTCGGTCAACAACGTATAAATCCGGGCTGTAGCACTGGGCTATCAGGACTCCGGTAACCCGGGCTGTAGCAGGCTAGGCAGGACTCCGGATAACACCGCGTGACATTTCCCCGAAGGGACAGACACAGGAACGAAGTGAAACACATGCCGGCCAGTCAAGTGTTCCGAGCAGTAGTGCTGGGCTAGCAGGACTCCGGTGAACCGGGTTGTAGCGGACTACTATCGCTCAGAAGCACTAGACCACATTTCCCCATATGATAGGCTGCCAAGGATAAACAACTAGATAGTCGGATCCCACTCATACCAAGCATTTCAATCATACACATAATATGCCCGATATGAGTAAATACAACATGGCATCACAACAAGACTCTACGACTCAATTATTTATTCATTAGACTCCGAGGAGAGAGATATTACAAACATGGGTCTCATGACCCAACGTTCAGAACATACAAATCAAACACAAGCGGGAGCTTAACATGTCTGAGTACAGACATCTACAAATGAAAAAGGCTGAGAAGCCTGACTATCCACTAGATCCTGCCGAGGGCACAAGATCGTAGCTGAGGTAACAAGCTAAACGTCGAAGTCCACGCGGAACTACTAGCGAGACTGAAGTCTCTCTGCAAAACATAAAATAGGCAAACGTGAGTACAAATGTACCAGCAAGACTTACATCAGAACTATCTACTTATGCATTGGTATCAACAAAGGGGGTAGTGGAGTTTAACTGCAGCAAGCCAGCTTTGACTCGGTGGCTAACCTGAACTACGACTGCAAGTAACTCTTTTGAGGTGGCGCACACGAGTCCACATATTCACCATATCAATACACCACTATGGATCCGCTCCCGTCTCCCTACGGGGACGCCACCCATAGCACTCACGCTTATCTTGCGCATTTTAGAGTATCCACTTCCACTTGTCTATGAACTATGCAAGGGGTCCAAGTTTCCATATCCGAGGAATCCGGCTATTCGAATAGATAATGATAACCCTGCAGGGGTGTACTTCTTCACACACGCTCTCGCCACTTATCTCCCTGTACACGTCATGTACCTCGGCAACCTTCAAGCGGAAGCCGGGCGAGGGAGTCGGCCACGACCTGACTAACCACACAAGTCTCTAGACCAGGTTTATCGCCTATTCGGGTTCCATCCGCAAGGAGATCCGGCCGGGGTGTCGCTCACGGCCCCAAACGATGTGTACAGGGTTCCAAGCCCACCAAACGGGCGGCGCTTGGTTTACCCGGCCACGGTGCCTAGTCTGTCCCAAGCCCACCTGTACAGGGTGCCACTTGGTAGACTACTAACACTACCTACAAACACCAGAAACTAGTTGCAACTCCTGGACAGAGATCAAGTTGATTAATAAGTCGAGAGGGC
Organism: Aegilops umbellulata; assembly: GCA_032464435.1. NCBI lineage: Eukaryota > Viridiplantae > Streptophyta > Magnoliopsida > Poales > Poaceae > Aegilops > Aegilops umbellulata. Next base: position 499,562,118 of record CP136057.1, read on the forward strand.
TTGGAGCGCCCGGAGCCCAATGTGTGGTAGTAACTGTTCATGGATCACAAACACAGAACTCAGTTCCTGAGGACGGCTGCAATGAGACAACCCACCATGTACTCCTACATGGCCTCTCACCGCTACCTTTACCAAATCGTGTTCACACACTTAGCTCTCAACAGTAGGACATGTTCACCACCTTCCAATTCATTCCCGATGAATCAGACCCGACTCAACTCTAAGCAGTAGCAGGCATGACAACAAGCATGAATGAGTAGGCACATCAGGGCTCAAACAACTCCTACTCATGCTAGTGGGTTTCATCTATTTACTGTGGCAATGACAGGTCATGCAGAGGATAAGGGGTTCAACTACCGTGGCAAGTAACAGTTGAATCGTTGTTGTCCTAGTGCAGTAAAAGAGAGCAGGAGCGAGAGAGTGGGATTGTATCGGAATGAACAAGGGGGTTATGCTTGCCTGGCACTTCTGAAGATAGTATAGTTCTTCATCGGTGTCATCGAACTCGTCGTCGGAATTCGTCTATCGAGAGGGGGCGATACCGGCAACTGAGAAAGAAACACAATCAATGCAATGCACAATATGATGCATGCTCATGACATGGTAATATGAGTGTGTTGCCCTAATGCAACTACAACCAGATGGGTTTGGGTCATTTTGAACCAAAGATTCAATCCCAAATTCAAATTATGAATTTAAATAGTGCCTTATCATGTTTTGATATAAACAGCAGGTTTAAGTTGCATTAACATGCATGAAACCAGTACACATGGATAGATTGGATTTTTCTGATCATTTTTCATATATAAATCTTTTCATTTGGAGCTATAGATTAATTTCTATGATTTTCCAAAGTTTTGGCTATTTTCTGAATTAAACAAATCATTTAAGATTTATTTAAATTCCAGAAAAGGGATTACTACGTCAGCCTGACATCATCATGACGTCAGCAGGTCAACGGGGCGCCTCCAGGTCAAACCTGACCAGTGGGACCCATATGTCAGTGGCTAACCTAACTAATCTAGTTTAATTAGTGGCCTCGGGCCCACATGTCAGTATCAACAGGTTAATTAAGTTTAGCTAACATATAACTAAAATTAGCAGGGGCCTGGGCCCACTTGTCAGTCAGGCGAGGTCAAAGGGTCAAACCCCCTGGTCAGCGGGGTCAACTCGCCAGCGTTTAGCCGCCGGCGAGGCTAAACGCGGCGGAGGGCCTCGGATTTGGTCCTCCGGTGACCAAATCGGCGGCGGAGACGTGCTACGCGTAGCTGGGGAGCTGCCGCATCCAGCGGTGGCAGTGGGAGGGCGTCAGGTGGCCAGAATCGACGGCGGCGAGCTCGGTTGCGGCCGCCGGAGTTCGGGTGACCACGGGTTGGTTGTTGCGGCGTGCAAACGGGCGGGTGCTTGCGCTAGGGATGCTTTACGGGATGCCACAAGTACGTTGGGCTCGCCGGGGTGACCAAATGGTCACCGGAGCTACGTCGACGGCGAGCTCGAGCGGCGGCGTGCTACGGTCATCAAGGGGGCGACGTCTACGGCAAGCAAATGGCGCGGGGAAGAGGGGGGTTCGACACAGAAGCTCACATGGAGTGCAGCGGTGGCCTCAGCTTGCTCGGGGAAGCTGTCGGAGCGGCCGCACGGTCGCCTGCGATCTTGGACGCCCAAGGTCGAAGACGAGGTTGGTGAAGCCGTTGTGGGGCTTCCGGCGAAGCGTGGCTTGGTGAAGAGCTTCAGCGCGAGCAGACGGAGCTCATGGCATGGAGAGGAGGCGATTCAGTGGTTCTGGGCGCGGCAATGGCGAACGGCGGCGACGGCTTGTTCGGGCGGTCGCGCGGGAGAGAGCGAGGGAGAGGAGGGGAAGGAACGAGAGAGAGAGAGAGAGAGGTGCGGGGCGGTGCTGGGTGCTTCTGGCGAGGCCAGGTCGAAGAGGGGAGAGGGCAGGCAGGCAGCTGTCGTGGCGCGCATGCGCGCGGCGTGCGGCGACCACGCGCCCTGTCCCTCTGGCGCGAGGAGGGGGACGACTGGCGCTGGCCAGTCGGCTGGGCCGGCACAGAGCCAGGCCAGCAGGTGGCCCAGGTAGGGGTTTTCCATTTTTTTGTTTTTCTTTTCTATTTCTGACATTTGTTTTCACTTAGAATAAACACTAGCACAATTATAAAAATGTTGAGATTCCTTGTGGCCACTGGTTATAATATACCAGAGGCCCTCACCAATTTCCAACATTTTTGGAGCCTTCAAAATATTTATATTATTTCAAATAGCTCCAATTCAAATACATATGGGTTCATTCAATAATCCAAAATGTTTAGAAAACATGTGCATCACCTCTGGTTGTTGTTTGCAACATTTTCCAAAGACCATGAACATTTTTGAAAAGCATTTTGGGTTAATTGAAATTCCATTTTTAATTTGCATCTATTTGAATTTGCTTTGGTGCTAGGGTTTGAAACATACCCCATTTCAAATTCATTTGGAACTTAAACACGATGCACAAGCAAGCCTAGATCATACCAGAACTAGGGACGTGACATACGCTTAAGATGCCCGGTCCATGAGGCATCATCTCATTAAAGGGAAAGCATTGAGTACGCCTCCCGCGCGGGAGATTGTGCGGCTGCCTTAACAGACCCACAATAAAATGGCTTCACCAGCTTAAAACATCTAAACAGGTCATTAAGACCACGGACACGACTAGACGAGTCCGGCATAAAAATACAATTGATAAAGGCTTAATAGCCATAGACCCCTGTTCTAGGGGCTCCGTGCATATAAAGATAGAGATAATCTAGCTCAATTTTACCCATTTCAATTTATACTTTGTTTATTTAGTATAACTTCTGTTCGGCACGACCTTTCTTCAACTAAGTTCCTCTCTTTTACAGATGAACACTATGCTGCGCCCGTCCAGGATATGGCACAACGGAGACACAGGCGCAGACGTGCAGCAGGGACACGTTCCAAGGATTTTTTTCAGATTAAGACCCTGCGTAAACCTTTTTTACTGTCTCTTGTTGATACACATCCCCTAGTTTTTTGGTATAACCAAGGAGGACGCTGGCGTCATGGCATGTGGCCACGTCAGAATTTTGCGCATACCTGGACACCAGGGGCTTATAATTATGGGCGTTGTCCCCCCGCCTTCATAAAGACCGAATACCTTAGGGAGTGTTTGGCATCGCGAGTTTGGCCTTATATGCATCAGCTCCGAATCATGTCTTTGGTCAAATATTGGGTTGCCCGGCTCCTGTGTTTTGCTGCCTTACGTTCCGCTCCATCGGCTAAGGCGGCACCAGGAGAACTACTGCGATTGTGCCCCGGTTCGGCCAGGCGAGCACCTCAGTAGAGAAAGCCGAAAACTGACTGTCATGATATAGCGAGAGACTGGTCAACCACTCGATGACTCACCGGAATCTTTAGGATTCCTCCGCATTAACGAAGGGCCGTTTCCCGGCCAGGCACATACGCGCCCCGAGTTCGGGCGAGTGCAGGCGCCACCAGGGCTATATAAGTAGCCTCACTGTCAAACTCCTATGGCTAAGTGAAAGTGTTAAAGCATTATAGTCCGATTGCCTAGTTCGCTGCGCTATCACCTCCTTTGTAGGACCAAGACGTTGGATCAAGTGTGAAAACACGCCTTCTGCGAACACCCCCGCAATATTTGCATGGTGGCTGAAGCCGACGACTGCCATCTTTCAGATTACATATACATATATCCTAAACGGCCGCACAGGAGGTGTTACAATACTTGAAGGCGCAAGTATAAAAAGCTTCTACAATTTATCAAAAATTGTTTTACAATAACATATGCTATTTAAACATAACATCCTTCGAGCATTGTGTCTCTATCACACGAGCGCCTTGAAGAACTTCCTGAAAATAGTGCTCGGCAGGTACTCGGCTTTCGTCCGAATCTCGGGATGCAACAACGGTGGTCTCCATATCCGCCCAGTATGTTTTGACACGGGCAAGAGCCATCCGTGCACCCACTATGCATGCTGACCTCTTTATCGCATTAATATGCGGCACCGCACCAAGGAACTGTTGCACCAAGTTGAAATAACTTTTTGGCTCCGGCCTATCCGGCCACAGGTACCTCATGACACACTTCATGGCGAGTCCGGACAACCTATTCAGCTCAGCCCATTCGGCCAGACGATCGGCTACGGGCAGCGGACGATCCGGATTATGGAACTGCGACCAGAAGAGCTTCTCCACTTCGCGATCTTCTTGATCTCGAAAGTGTTCGGTCGCATCCGCAGCACTCGCTACCAAATCCAGATAGGTGTCCGCCGTACTCCACATTCGGTCGAGCGGAGCATGTTTACGATCACAGAACTTCCTCCGCAGCATAAAGGGCTTCCCAGCCACGATCTCTCCGGCCTGACGCAGCTCCTCCTTCCTCGCTCTCATCGCAGAGCGAGCATCCTTGGCATCGGCAACGGCCTTCTCCAGGTCCATCTGTTCCGCCCGGTCTTCCTTTTCAAGAAGCTTGCAACAGTCAGCAGCGCTCTTCAGCTTCACGGCCATCTCGGCCATTTCCTTCTTGCTTCGGCAGTGAGCAGCATGTTCGGCTTTCAGCTCTTCAATTGCCTTTCCGGCAGCCGCATCACTTTTTCTGGCTTGCTCCTTGGCTCGGGCAAGTTCCGCCCGAAGATTCTCCATGGCAGCAGCACCATCTGCGTTACGCACACACATTGTAGGATACTGGCATAAAGCTCCTCTTACTAGGTGCCACCGGAGGAACTACATACCTTGTGTCTGGTCAAGCCGCCTGTTAACAAGCGTGATGTCGGCATCTGCCATGTCAAGTTGCCGCTTTAGATCGGCAAATTCATCAGTCCGGCTGGCCGCCGGACACTTCGCCACCTACACATGAAGGCGGCATTTTAGACCTGGGGTTATGATCCTCTGCGCGCCGTCACTTTTGACAACGCAGAGAGTCTCAGGGGCTACTATCTACACAGGGTGCATCTTGTTCATGCGCAACTGTATACCTCAAAACCTATGAGTAAACTCCTGACGGCCTCATGCAATCCGCTCTCCGCGGACGAAATCCTCTCAACCACCGTACCCATCAAGGCACGGTGCTCCTCTGAGATAGACGCTCGCCCTAGCAGATCGTTCAGCTCCTCCGACCGCGCACCGGATGCTGCCGGACTCGTTCGATGACCCTCTTCAAAGGCCGGACGCGGAGGGCTTTGGGGGCCCAGATGACTATCGTCCGGCCCTGCCGGATTCGTAGAAACCCTCCACGACGATACCTCAGGGTCGCCCGCCTCGCTAGGTGGTACGGCAGGGGAAGGCGTTCCGCTCTCCATCATCTCCGGAAGAAGGTCCCCCAAAGACGATCCCTGCTGAGAAGGGCTGAGGTCCGAGCTACAAGGTAAAATTTTGGTTACTTTTCTCAGACATAAAGCAAGGATTTCTCTTATCTCTTAAAAAGAAAACCTCTCTCTACTTACGGCTCGGCGAAGGGCTGGTCCCCTTGAGGGCATAATTCGGCCGAGGTTTCCCCCGGCGCAGGACCCTCTGACGAGGATTTCTTCCCGCGCTTTAAGGCATGGTCTTCGGGTCCTCTTCTTCCCCTGAGGAGAGGAATTTTCGATTCCTCCCTTCCGAACAGACTCCTTCGAGGAGGCCGTTGTTTCCTTGTTCCCTTCCTTGCTTTCCTCCAAAGGCACAATCTTCAACATCCTGACCAGCACGGGATCCGGCGTGGTCTCGGGGAGGGGAGCCGGACACCTGATAAGCTTTGCTTTCGCTATCCACTCATGTTTAAAGGACAACTCTTTTAGGGGCAAGTTTATGACAAATATACTAATAGCGAGTCCGGGCACAAGGCTACTTACTTGAGTATCCGGGAGATTGTAGCTCAGACCTGCGTCCTTTGTCAAGTCCGGACACGTTGCTTGTGATCCAAAGAACAATTCATACATCTCCGCGGGCGTTGCGCCCATGAAATGCTGGAGAGCTCGCGGTCCCTCCAGATTAAACTCCCACAGGCGAAGGGGGCGACGTTTGCCGGGCAGGGTTCGGCGGATCAGCATGACCTGTTTCACTTTGACCAGGCTGAGGTCTCTTTCCAAGAGATCCCTGATGCGGCCCTGCAACAAGGGAACACCCTTGGACGGCCCCCAGTCTAGTCCTTTATTGACCCATGACGCTAGCTGTGGTGGGGGACCCGAGCGAAAGGCAGGTGGCGCCACCCACTTGGTGCCCCTGGGAGTGGTGATATAGAACCACTCTCGTTGCCACAAGCCGAGCTCCTCTTGAAAAGAGCCCTCGGGCAATGGAGCATCAGCACTCTTGCTTATAACGGCACCTCCGCACGCCGCGTGTCATCCCTTGATCATCTTCGGCTCAACTTTGAAGGTCTTGAGCCATAGTCCAAAGTGAGGAGTAACACGGAGGAAGGCTTCACACGCGACGATGAATGAGGAAATGTGGATGATGGACTCCGGAGCTAAGTCGTGAAATTCCAACCCATAATAAAACATGAGCCCCCTCACGAAGGGATCTGTCTGGAAGCCTAGCCCCCGACGGAAGTGAGACATGAACACCACGCTCTCACCAGGCTTGGGAGTGGGAATGGCCTGCCCTTGAGCAGGCAACCTATGTGAGATTTCGCCGGTCAAAAACCTGGCCTCTCTCAGCTTTAGCACGTCCACCTCCGTAACGGAGGAGGGCATCCATCAGCCTCGAAGGTCGGAACCGGACATTGTCGAAGATCCGAAGCGCCTAAAATCTGGAGCCTTGGGTGTTGGAACTCGAGGCGAAGGGCGAACTCGTTTGAGATTGAAAAGAAGGAGCATGGCCTTGGTCTCTTTATAAGAGGTTGAATACCAAGGGCCCTCCCCATAACCATTTGGGACTCGCCTTTAATCGAGAAAACATGCCAATGGGCACAATTGGGTTACCCACGTCTGTATTGATGAGAATCCCGTAAATAAAGGGGACACGATCTCTGCTTTGACAAGACGTGCCAAGGAAACCGCCTCGCGAAACGCGCTGAGGTGGGGGAGTAAAAACGATTCGAATACAGGCTTGGCCGTAGTGTGATGTCATGCTACGGAATACGTCAGCACATTAGATTTGTGAAAATATTATTCTCTCTATGGCAATATGTGGAAACTTATTTTGTAGAGCCGGACACTATCCTTTGTGTTCAAAATCTTCTATGAAGTACTTGGAGGAGGAACCCGCCTTGCAATGCCAAAGACAATCTGCGCGCCAGACTCGTCGTCATTGAAGCCTGGTTTAGGGGCTACTGAGGGAGTCCTGGATTAGGGGTTGTCCGGATAGCCGGACTATACCTTCAGCCGGACTCCTGGACTATGAAGATACAAGATTGAAGACTTCGTCCCGTGTCCGGAAGGGACTTTCCTTGGCGTGGAAGGCAAGCTTGGCGATGCGGATATGTAGATCTCCTACCATTGTAACCGACTCTGTGTAACCCTAACCCTCACCAATGTCTATATAAGCCGGAGGGTTTTAGTCCGTAGGACAGAACAACAATCATACCATAGGCTAGCTTCTAGGGTTTAGCCTCCTTGATCTCGTGGTAGATCTACTCTTTACTACCCATATCATCAATATTAATCAAGCAGGACGTAGGGTTTTACCTCCATCAAGAGGGCCCGAACCTGGGTAAAACATCGTGTCCCCTGCCTCCTGTTACCATCCGCCTAGACGCACAGTTCGGGACCCCTACCCGAGATCCGCCGTTTTTGACACCGACACCTTGTAACACACACACAGGCATAATCCAGTCGACCTCCTCCGGGCACCGAGATGTAGGGCTATTACTTCCTCCGCGAAGGGCCTGAACTCGTAAAACTCGTGTGTACGACTTCTCCATAGCTAGGATCTTGCCTCCTCATACCTACCCCTCATTATACTATCCGTCTTAGATCCACGACACTGCTTCCGCCGCGAACTTGCGGCCCCGCACCCTTACGTTAGACACCAGCCAACCTGCAGCCTCGGAGCTCCGCCGCCTCGAGCGATGCTACTTCCCATTGGGAATCAATTGGCCCAGAATAAAAATTCAGACAACTGATGCCTAAACAAAGTGATTTGAGATGAGGGTGTGACCTATCTGGCGGCATGGTGAAGTAGGCAGGTCCAGCTGCCGAGTCGGTGAGGCCGGCGCGGTTGCGGTGGCGACCGGTGGCAGGGAAACAGCGATGTCGCGATGGTCGACGACAACGGGGAAGTAGCGCCGGGACTCTGGACGGATCCGAAGTTGGAGCCGCTCCGGCGCCATGAACAACGGCGGGGGTGAATCGGCTCCGGTACGGTTCACGCGGCCGTCGTCGAGGCAGCTCTAGCAACACGGAGTAAGAGGCACACGGCCCAGTGCACGACGGCAAATGGACAACGTCTCCGGCATTAGGGAGGAGGGCGGCTGTGAATTTGGTGCGGTGGGGGGGCACCATGGAGGAGGGGCTGAGGTTTCGCGGCTCGAGAGAAGGGAGCTTTCGGGGAGAAGGTGATTTGGCACCCACAAGGTATGAATTGGGGGGTGGGAATTGGGAGGGGAGTGGAACCATGTCTTACGGACGCATTTGTCTGAAATGTGAGGGGGAGTTACAGTTCTACCCCTACCTTTAGGCTTCTCGACTTGGGTCTGTGTACTTAGGGTCGGGGATAGTAGAGTAACTTTGCTTCTCCCCAAATAGTGGGCGGGAAAGATTTCGGGCGAGGAGGGCGTGTTTTGAAATATAGTGGGCGCGAATGATTTCGGGCGAGGAGAGCGTGTTTTGCAATAGTGGGTGCGAGCTATTTCGGGCGTGGAGAGCGTGTTTCGCCGACCATGGTTTATGAATTATTCGGCACGTGTCATTTCGGCCGAGGAGAAGGCGCGCTTGGATGAAGTTACGAACCTACACTCGATGTACAACGGGCCAATTGATGCGTGTCCCACATAGGACGGTAATTTCACATCTCCCATTTATTTGCTCGGGCGAATTCCACCGAGCAGAGGATGTTTAACGGTTCGTTCAAAATTTGGGAGAACGAGCATCCACGTCTACCTTACCAAGTTGATTCGAATTAAATTTTGAAATGTTAGCTTGCCACTTCTTTTTTAGATGGAGAGATGATGCTCGGGAGTAATGTGTTTTTACATGCTCATTGCTAGCGATTTACTATATGACAAATAGTTGACCCACTCAAAAACGGGAATCAAACCCAAAATGAAATATCTCGATTCAATGAAATAGCTCATTCACTAGGTCAAAATAGTGAACTAAATCCAAAATTAGACACCTCAATCGAGTAGCATGTTGTACAGTATTATAGTACTCCATGAACATGTTGAAAGTCAAATTAATGAACTTGTTTGATATACGCATATATCTGTTCATGTGTGGATTGCAGACAACATGTTCTCCAATTTAAATATATGAATGCAAGTTTATATCGAAACATGGTTTATATCAGTCTTTGATGCAGAAAACACGACCTCCCCCTCTCCCGGACTCCTGCTCTCTCTCTCTCTCTCTCTCTCTCTCTCTCTCTCTCTCTCTCTCTCCGACAATTTTAAATTCTGTCGCACGCATCCAACACACAAACCTTGTTGGTCCCTCTCGCTTTCTCTCCATCTCTCTCTCTCTCTCTCACTCTCTCTCTCTCTCTCTCTTTGTGTGTGTGTGGGGGGGGGTCTTTCTAGTTCACATGCATATACACTCCATCTATTGGTCTCTCTCGCACACTATGTATGATTCTCTAGTCCAAGCTAGATATCTTGGGTGCACTCATCGTACGCACACAAATTCCTTGGCTCGTTGCACGTAACTCTCTCACGCACCACTCTGTCGTCTTGAAGATCTCCCCCTCTCTCTCAAACTCTCCATCTACCTGGGTCACACATACACATGCATATCTCACTCGCACTCGATATATAGGCCCATCTAAAACTCTATCTATCTCCCTTGTTCTCTCTCCATCTCACACGCACACACACACAATCTCATGCCTAGCTAGCCAAGTATGATGGTCTCTCACTCAATTGTAGGCACACGCAGTCCCCCCTATCTGTATATGACTAGCTAATCTTAGTCTCCATCACAAAGATGTGCATGGTCTATCTCTATTTCTTCAGGGCATCTTTCTATCGCGCATGCACCTCCCTCGATCTCCCAGCCATATAGTCCCCTCACGATCTCGAGGGGATCTCTCTATCACAAACACACCCTCTCGCCCTCCCCATGCGTCCATGTTCTCCATGTGTCCCTCTCGACCTTTGTTCCTTGTTGGCCAGACCTCTATTGGACATGTGCTATAGGGTTGTCTCTCTCCGTTGCAAACAATCACACACTAGCTATCTTCGTGTATCTCCTCGCCTCGCTTTTCTATCTCGGAGATGCATGCGTGAGATGTTCACCTAAGAAAGGAAAAAACACACACTCTCTCTCTAATTTATCGTTTGTTGTCACTTTCACACACATACTCTTTTTGCACACTTAATCATTCTCCTTCACACGCACTTGATCTCTCTCGACTTAGGCACTCTCCTCGGTCCATAGCATATTGATTTATTGAAAAGTCAAACATCACAAAGTTTGACCATGTACGTGGAGAAAAACAATTACATCTAGAACGGCAAACATATACCATTAGATTCACCATGAGTGTGGTTTCGTATGATGTATCTTTGGTATTGTAGATATAAATAACATTTGCGTAAACCTGATCAAAGTTTCCAAAGTTTGACTTCTAAAAAAATTACATGCACTGCATTATCGAGCGGATGGAATATCTCTTTCCCCCTCTCAGCTATCTGACGCACCACTCAGCCTTATCGGGGCTCCTCAATCTCTCTCAAACTTTATATCTCCCTGGTTCACACATACACATGTTTGGCTCACGCTATACATATAGACCCATCCAACACTCTCTGCCCTTGTTCTCTCTCTATGTGACACGCACCCCCTAATAAGTACCATAATCCCTCACTCCATCATAGGAGCAAGCACTCCCCCCTAAGTATGATTATCTCTCACTAGCCATCAGGAACACACGTATTGTCTCCTTCCATCCATACGTCTATCTCGATATCTCTCGGGGTATCTTATATCGCGCACACACCTTGTCACTCGATCTCCCACCCATGTAGTCCCATCACGATCTCCACGAGATCTCTCTATGACAAACATACACTCTCTCCTCCCCATGTCTGCATTTTCTCCGTACGTCTCTCTCGACCTCTCTCCCTTGTTTGTCAGACCCCTCTTGGCCACCTGCTATAGGGTTCTTGCTCTCTCGGTTGCAAACAACCACACACTATCTCCGCACCTTGCTTCCGTTGTCGAAGATGCATGTGTGATATGTTTGCATAAGACACACACGTTTTTTCTCGACTTTTATCGAGTGTTGTCCATGTCTCTTTCACACACGCACACACACTTTTTTCACTCACTCTTTATATTTGTCTCTCTCTCTAGTTAGGGACTCTCTCACGTCCATAAGCATATGGATGTTTTGAAAAGTCAAACTTCAGAAAAGTTTGACCAGGTATATGTGGAGAAAAACATTTACATCTGGAACGTTCTAGCTCTCTCGGTTGCAAACAATCACAACATGTACTTACTTCATACCATCATTTATCTTTGGTAATGTAGATATAAGTAATTTCTTTATAAACTTGGTCAAAGTTTCAAAAGTTTGACTTTTAAAAAAATGTTGGAACTACATTATCGAATGGAGGGAGTAGCTCTCTCTGCTATCTCTCACGGGCCTCCCGTCTCACTTGAACACTCTATACCGATGGATTATACGCTCACTGTGGCAGCTTATAGCTCCTTATATTGTTTAGTTGACCGGTCAACCAGTCCACATGCTGCCTTGTCAGCTCGTGTTCTGTATCTTCATGTGCTGGCCCATGTGGCAGTGGGTGAAAATAAGTAAACTAGAGGCCCATCTGACACGCGGTGAAGTAAACAAAGTTGAAACCACTCGGGGTAGCACCCCGCATGCTAGTAAACTGAGGGCGCATTGAGGACACACTTCTTCCGCGTGAAGGACACACTCACGCACAATTCACCACTGCACGGCGGCATTCACCGAGGGACACACTCGCGCACACCCAGCACACAACACACACCAGCACACGTGTACACCGGCGTTGCCGCCGGTTGAGATGGACGGCGAGGCATCCAACAAGCGGAGGCAGCTCGAGCTAAAATCGCATCCGACGAGCCTGGACTTCATCAGCAGCCTCCCCGATGACATGTTGCTCGTCATCATCGGCCTCCTCCCCACCAAATCTACCGTGCGGACCGCCCTGCTCTCTCGGCGGTGGCACCCACTCTGGCGCCGCGTCCCCCTCAACCTCACCGTCGACAGCTGCCGCTGCGACGGGGATTGCAAATGCATGGCTGCAGTCTCCAAGATCCTTTCATCGCACACTGAGCCAGCCAGACGCCTTGACATCCGCATGTTCAGTACCAACTGCAATGGTCCAACCCAAGTTCGACGAGTGGTTCTTATCCCCCGCCCTAGATCAGCTCAAGGAGATCAGCTTTGAAGCTGGACGGTGTCGCTCTCTAATGCCGTCCGCGCTCCGCCTCGCGTCAACACTGCGCCGCGCCAGCTTCAGCTCCTGCTATCTTCCCCAGATTAATGTTGTGCCCGTCCTTCTTCTCCCTCAACTCAAGCAGCTCGACCTCTTCGACGTTGTCATCTCGTACAAGGCTATGGAGCACCTGCTCCGCAGTTGTACTACGCTCGAGTACCTTCGTCTGGAGCAGATCCATGGGTTCATTAGCCTCCACATCGCCTCGACGAATCTCCGATGGATTTTTGTGTCTTGCTGGCCCCGCAACATGACATTAATTGGGAAGAGATCACTCCAGCTGTTCCACGTTATGGTCATTGAGAATGCGCCTTTCCTTGAGAGATTGCTTGTATCGGATCTAGAAGGTCCAACAAAAATCAAGGTCATTGACGCGCCGAAATTGACAGCGTTGGTGCACTCATCTGCCAAATTCTCCAAACTCTTTATTGGATCCATAACCGTTCAGGTACATCACTCATCTTCTTCTCCATCTTCTTGAAATTCACATTTTTAAATTTCTTCTTGATGTATTTACGACCGTCTTCCAGAAATGATTCCCACAAGCTTGACCCAGTCTATGCGCACAATGAAGATCTTGGAAATAAAATCTATCGGCCCCAATCTGGACCAAGTTGTTGGATTCCTTATGTGCTTTCCGTGCACGGAGAAGCTACTCATCGAGGTGAAACTTCTTTCCTATTAGTAAACGGTAATCACAACGTAGCTCAATTTTTTCGTAATTTTCCCAAATTACGATGACAAGTGTAGTGTTCAAAACCGCATCTAAGCACTGCATCGAAAGAAATGTGTTTAGTATTTTTTTCTCACGTGATCACCTGCATCGTTTTGTTGTTGTACTACTATAGTAGCCTAGGCTAGTCATAGTGGAAAGTAACTTAGACTACTCCAGTAACTCTATGGTTACCCTAAGAGCAAGTACTACCTCTGTCCTGGTTTACTCTTCCTATTTTGTAGTATCGAATTTTGACCATAGATTTAACTGACAAAATGTTAATGCATGTCACTAAGAACTATATCGTTGGATTCATATTTTAACATAATTTCAAATGGTGTAATTTTTAGTGACATGCATTGTCATTTTCTTACGTAAATCTATGGTCAAAATATTATACTAAATAAGAGGTAGTACAAAAGTGGGCTATAACGGCCCTCCACTATGTAGGCCAAAACACGTGAAAAATTCACTTGTGATGCATTTGGCATCCATGCCCCTCCATTGCTCACCTGGTGCCCCAATCTGGATCACCTAGTTTGCTCCGGTGCCAAATTAACTCACGCAATGAAAAAACACTTGCGTGGGAGAGAGAGGACCGAGGCAATAAAACAACACTTGTTTGGGAGAGTGAGAGGCTGGTGTAGTTGGTTTGATTGATTTGTTTATACATGTGGGTCTATGTGCACATCGGTGCCAACTCTCTCACATCGCGAGAGCGGTGCCGAAATCTTTTGATTTGACATCAATGTGTATTATGTGGCATACTTTTGCAAAATATGGCATTGGCCACATAGTGGAAGGCAACAAATGCTCAAGCTCTTCATGTACTCCTAGGTAAATGAGAGGAAAGAGAAAGAGAGAGAGAGAGAGAGAGAGAGAGAGTGAGTGAGTGAAAAAATATCACTAGCCAGTCAACCCTATCGTAGGAGCCAATGATATTGGTACCTCTTGATGACACGACAATCTTACACACCCAACTGCTCTAATATGTTCTCTTCTTTTGCAGATAAAAAAAGACCCGAAAGTGAAAAATGTGCTGCACTATAACAATCTCATCGAATTCCTTGATCTCCATCTTACAAAAATTGATTTGATCGACTACCGAGGCAGCACATCTGAGATTAAATTGGCCAGGTTCTCTGTTCTGGAGGCAAGTGTGCTCAAGGTAATGAGGTTTGGCGTTCTCTGGCGCAACAATGAATGGCGTGCTGATCACCGCAAGTGTCTAAGCCCAAATGACAAAGTCTCCGCAGAAGCTGAATTTGTTTTTGAAACATCAAGTGGCCAGAGACTCGAAAACTTATTTTCCCATTACTGACTTGTCAGGGCGATGGATTTTAGTTTGTACGATAATGCTGCATCCACCTAAAGTAACGAAAGTTCTTACATAAACTTCCTAGTAATTCCCTCTTCGTAGGTGCAACATTACTCCTAACATTTGTAATATCAGTTTGAAACTTCTAATATTGCCGTGTCCTATTCCCACGTTTTCAAAATCCTGCGAATCAAACAGTTCCTGAGTTGGTGATGATGTTGTGCCTGCCATCTTTCACCAATAGCCGTCGGATCTAGATCTGACGCATACAAACCAAACTTCTCTAGTTTTGCAAAAATATGCTCGCACTTGTTCCCTATTTACAAACAACTCCTTGTCTCTCACAATCAGCCTTATCTCCTCCCCACCACATCTAGAAGGCCATGAAAAAATCTGGCGCTATGGCCGCTGCCGGCGCTGTCCACCCCCCAATCTTGGTGTTCCGTGCAATGCACGGGCATCTACGCACGGGAAATTATGTCGAACACGGCTAGTTGTAAGAAGGCTAGGTCTACATCCATGATGATAGTGACTGCAGACGGTGAGGATGACTATGGTATGCCGAACACGACGCCTATACTCAGGTGTCATCTTCGGCGTAGGGTCTTGTTACTTCACTGTGAGGAGCAGCATGTAATAATTTGACCAACGGGTAGGACAGTGCTACTACATTGGTAGTACTACTACTAGTACTAGCACCACCATCTGGATTTAGTAGTACTACCACGTCCATCTGGATTTACTATTTGACTAGCAATATCTACTAATGCATGTCACAAAAAATGTACTACTCCCTCTGTAAATAAATACATGGTGTATTGTTTTATTCCTATCGGCGAGATAACTTAATGTCTTTTTGCTACTTAATAGGATTACATGCAATGAACTAACCACCGCATGTGAAGTTTGGTAGTCTCAAGTCATTGAAAGCATGCACGGCCCACATCTCTGATTGGTTGATATGTCACGAAATAAGAAACGAGGAGGGAGTTAATGTACCGTGCCTAAGTGTTTTGGGATTATTCGGTTTTTTTAAGGTGACTTACACAACATTTTTTGTTACATGCATTAACATTTTATTAGTTAAATCAAAGGTCAAAACTTGGCGCAAAATGCAAAGGGGACCAATAAACCAGTAAACATCAAAGTTCTCTCGTTTGGCCCCAACTAGAGGTCCGGTGAGATGACTATACTGAACCGACACGGAGGGGGACGCAGCTTCATTGACTTACTGCACATGCCTTTGGGTGTATGACACGTGGGCCCAACGGGTGGATGGCCAACCTGTCATACAGCCAAAGGTAGGTGCAGTAGAGGGGCGAGGAGTAGATGGCCAACATGCACGTGAATTCAATGCAGTCTGCACTTCTCATATAAAGGCTCCCGCCAGTCCAATCTACGAAATCCTACGCACCCAACGGCAAGAGTGATCACTCCGATCGCAAGATCAGTTGACTAGAAGTAAGACCCATGGAGGCAATGAGCGTGAGCATCAGCCGGCTGTGCTAGATGGTCCACGGCGCCGGCCTGCGGCCCGACACCGAGGAACATCTCCAGGTAGTGCTTGAGGCCGCCAGGGCAAGGGGCCGCTTGGACGACAGCTTCGTCTACTTGTTCGACGAGGTCGTCGTCGGCTTCCTTGACAAGTTCACCGTCATCAAGAAGCTCGCAGACGACCTTGACGTACGCCTCCAGCCCACGCGCCCAGGCTCTACGATGCCTGCCACTCTGAACGGCCTCTATGGTGACAACCTCTTCGACGCACTGGTGGCCCTGCGACTGCCCGCGTTCTTGCCGGAGAATGTCCACCTCGAGGTCGCGCTCACCGCGCAGCGCCTGGCACAGCAAGACACCATCGACATAATCACCCACGTCTATGCACAAATCGTGCACAAGGACTACTACATGCAAGAGGAGGACGATAGGACGCTGGCCTTCTTGGACCGCAGGGCAACCATGGACGGCATTGTTCAGAAGCACGTTGAGCTTGCCGCCAACGCCGCTGCTCCTCACACGTCGGTTGGTGACCCGGTGCACTAGGGCGTGAGGATGTCGTTGATGGATCCGTATGTATCTTTATCTTTCCGTCAAATCCATGTAGTAGTATATGGTACTATTAGTAATTATCTTACCTTTCGCATCAACTTCATAATTTTTGTACGTACTCCATGCATGAACCGCGCCAGAACCAAACTTCTCATTACTCTAGGGAAAATGGTTATTTCTATCTATCGGTCGCGCCATGGAGCAGAACCAAATTTTAAAAGTTATAATTTCAAAAGGAAAAGCCTGCCGTGTTCGCGTCGCAACCCCACACGGTTGGTCCGGCACGCCGCTCAAGGGGGAATGTGTGCTGTGTTGCATTTTCTCTTACAAGTGGGACCGCAGTTGAGCAAACCGACTATCGGAAAACCCCCACCCCGCCCACCGTGCGATGGCTGAGAAAACATGAGGGAGAAGAGATGGCTGTAGCACAGACTCCAAGAAAATTGGTGTCGGAAGGGACTCGTGTGGGTGGTGTGTGCCGTACTGCTAGACATGAATGCTAGTTATGGCCCATGCCACCCCACTATATCGAGGTGCTGGTTACGTAGAACGAATTTCCCGGAGTCCGTTCTCAGCCCTCCTCTATCTCTCTTCTCAGCCAGCCAGCAGACGCGCGGAGCCCATCGTGTGTTTGCTCATATGCGGTCCCACAGGTCAGTGAAAATGCAAGAGGACCCACTGAACCTGCACATCTTTCACCTCGACGTGATGGTGATGAAAAACAAATCCAATAAAGATCTTCGGTGGCCGCTTTTGGAGTTACTCAAGAGTAGTAAGATCCTATTTACAATTTAACCCAAGATGCACATCACGTGGCTTCAACTACCACTCTATTTTCTTGCATGACACAACTTGGATGTTGGATGTCCCATGTGTCGGCAAAAGGAGGAAGAACTCGACCAAATCTTCGGTTGTGCTCTCGGATTGGACTAGTTGTGCTAACATAAAAATTTATTGTGTAGAATGGATGCAAGTTTTGGTATTGGGAAGAAGAGTACAACGATATATTGATAGAGCGCGGTTTAGTAGATGTTCTAGCACTTTTAGCTAGCATAGAGGCTAGAGATGATACTAGTGCACTTGTTGATAGAATAGAGGCTAGAGACGTCTACTTCTTTACACTTGAAGAAGAATGAAGCACACAAGATCGGGCCTCCGCAGGTCAACAATGAATGCATCGAGAAGGCACTAATCCAACTTACAGGAGCAGTTATGGAAGTTGGATATCTTCTAAAATGTATTCTTGTGGTTCTTGTTTTCTTTGGTCTTGCTTTTCTAGTCAGAATTTTGGTGATGTATTCCCATGTAACAAAAAAAATCAATGATGAGAAAAAGATATGTGTTTGCAAAGAAAAATGTACGCGGCCGGGATGCGTCTGCACGTTCGGTGCACGGCCACCGCATCCGAGAAATGGCCCGGACACGACCCCATTGCCCTACCCAAACGGACAGAATCCAGGCAAAACGGACGTCCGTCTGGGGTCGTGTGTTGGATTTGGCCTTACAATAGGACCGCAGTTGAGTAAAGCGACTATCGGCAAACCCCCACTTCCCCCGCCACGCGATGGCTGAGTTAGAGAACCGACGAGGTTGAAGAGATTGTTGTAGCATGGACTCCAAGAAATATGGTGTCAGATGGAAGTCGTGCTGGTGGCGTGTGCCGTACTCCTGGACGTGAATGCCTGTTCTGGCCCATGCCACCCTACTACTCCTACCACTTATAGTAGTAGGAGTAGTATCGAGGATTCGAGGTGCTGGTTACGTACAACGAACACATTAACATATGGCCCACCTCACACTATGGCCAAACTTCCTGGAGTCTGTGCTAGGTTAAAAAATGTTCTTTGTGAGGATGGGTGGCTGGTCTCAAGTTTAAAACTTGTTGTATTACGTACGTAGATGTAGAGATAGTGCAGCATGTTGATACGTCTCCAATGTATCTATAATTTTTGATTGCTCCATGCTATATTATCTACTGTTTTGGACCATATTGGGCTTTATTTTCCACTTTTATATTATTTTTGGGACTAACCTATTAACTGGAGGCCTAGCTCAGAATTGTTGTTTTTTGCCTATTTTAGTGTTTCGAAGAAACGGAATATCAAACGAAGTCCAAACGGAATGAAACCTTCGGGAACGTGATTTTCTCACCGAACATGATCTAGGAGACTTGGACCCCACGTCAAGAAAGAAGGGAGGTGGCCATGAGGGTAGGGGGCGCGCCCCCCTGCCTCGTGGGCCCCCGTTGCTCCACAGACGTACTCCTTCCTCCTATATATACCTACGTACCCCCAAACGATCAGAAATGAAGCCAAAAACCTAATTCCACCGCCGCAACCTACTGTACCCACGAGATCCCATCTTGGGGCCTGTTCCGGAGCTCCGCCGGAGAGGGCATCCACCATGGAGGGCTTCTACATCATCATAGCCCCTCCGATGAAGTGTGAGTAGTTTACTTCAGACCTTCGGGTCCATAGTTAGTAGCTAGATGGCTTCTTCTCTCTTTTTGGATCTCAATACATTGTTCTCCCCCTCTCTCGTGGAGATCTATTTGATGTAATCTTGTTTTTGCGGTGTGTTTGTTGAGACCGATGAATTGTGGGTTTATGATCAAGTCTATCTATGAACAATATTTGAATCTTCTCTGAATTCTTTTATGTATGATTGGTTATCTTTGCAAGTCTCTTCGAATTATCAGTTTGGTTTGGCCTACTAGATTGGTTTTTCTTGCAATGGGAGAAGTGCTTAGCTTTGGGTTCAATCTTGCGGTGTCCTTTCCCAGTGACAGTAGGGGCAGCAAGGCACGTATTGTATTGTTGCCATCGAGGATAACAAGATGGGGTTTTTATCATATTGCATGAAACTATCCCTCTACATCATGTCATCTTGCTTAAGGCGTTACTCTGTTTTTAACTTAATACTCTAGATGCATGCTGGATAGCGGTCGGCGAGTGGAGTAACAGTAGTAGATGCACGCAGGAGTTGGTCTACTTGTCTCGGACGTGATGCCTATATACATGAGCATACCTATATATTCTCATAACTATGCGCAATTCTGTCAATTGCTCAACGGTAATTTGTTCACCCACCGTAGAATACTTATGCTCTTGAGAGAAGCCACTAGTGAAATATATGGCCCCCGGGTCTATCTTTATCATATTAATCTTCCATCACTTTATTATTGCTTTGCTTTTTTACTTTGCCTTTTATTTTACTTTGCATCTCTATACCAAAAATACCAAAAATATTATTTATCATCTCTATCAGATCTCACTCTCGTAAGTGACCATGAAGGGATTGACAACCCCTATTCGCGTTGGTTGCGAGGAGTTATTTGTGTTGTGTAGGTACGAGGGACTCGCGTGTAGCCTCCTACTGGATTGATACCTTGGTTCTCAAAAACTGAGGGAAATACTTACGCTACTCTGCTGCATCATCCTTTCCTCTTTGGGGAAATCCAACGCAGTGCTCAAGAGGTAGTGTCGGTGTCAAAACCGGCGGATCTCTGGTAGGGGTTCCCGAACTGTGCATCTAGGCGGATGGTAACAGGAGACAAGGGACACGATGTTTTTACCCAGGTTCAGGCCCTCTCGATGGAGGCAAAACCCTACTCCTGCTTGATTAATATTGATGATATGAGTAGTACAAGAGTAGATCTTCCACGAGATCAAGGAGGCTAAACCCTAGAAGCTAGCCTATGGTATGATTGTTGTTCTGTCCTACGGACTAAAACCCTCCGGTTTATATAAACACCGGAGAGTGTTAGGATTACATAGAGTCGGTTACAATGGTAGGAGATCTACATATTCGCATCGCCAAGCTTGCCTTCCACGCCAAGGAAAGTCCCTTCCGGACACGGGACGAAGTCTTCAATCTTGTATCTTCATAATCCAGGAGTCCGGCTGAAGGTATAGTCCGGCTATCCGGACACCCCTAATCCAGGACTCCCTCAGTAGCCCCTGAACCAGGCTTCAATGACGACGAGTCCGGCGCGCAGATTGTCTTCGGCATTGCAAGGCGGGTTCCTCCTCCAAGTACTTCATAGAAGATTTTGAACACAAAGGATACTGTTCGGCTCTGCAAAATAAGTTTCCGCATATTGCCGTAGAGAGAATAATATTTACACAAATCTAATCTGCTGATGTATTCCGTAGCGTGACATCACACTACGACCAAGCCTTTATTCGAATCGTTTTTACTCCCCCACCTCAGCGCGTTTCGCGAGGTGGTTTCCTTGGCACGTCTTGTCAAAGCAGAGATCGTGTCCCCTTTATTTACGTGATTCTCATCAATACGGACATGGGTAACCCAATCGTGCCCGTTGGCATGTTTTCTCAATTAAAGGCGAGTCCCAAACGGTTACGGGGAGGGCCCTTGGTATTCAACCTCTTATAAAGAGACCAAGGCCTTACTCCTTCTTTTCAATCTCAAACGAGTTCGCCCTTCGCCTCGAGTTCCAACACCCAAGGCTCCAGATTTCAGGCGCTTCGGATCTTCGACAATGTCCGGTTCCGAGCTTCGAGGCCGATGGGTGCCCTCCTCTGCTACGGAGGAGGACGTGCTAAAGCTGAGAGAGGCCAGGTTTTTGACTGGCGAAATCTCACATAGATTACCTACTCCAGGGCAGGCCATTCCCACTCCCAAGCCTGGTGAGAGCGTGGTGTTCATGTCTCACTTCCGTCGGGGGCTAGGCTTCCAGACGGATCCCTTCGTGAGGGGGCTCATGTTTTATTATGGGTTGGAATTTCACGACTTAGCTCCTGAGTCCATCCTCCACATTTCCTCATTCATCGTCGTGTGTGAAGCCTTCCTCCGTGTTACTCCTCACTTTGGACTATGGCTCAAGACCTTCAAAGTTGAACCGAAGATGATCGAGGGACGACACGCGGAGTGCGGAGGCGTTGTTATAAGCAAGAATGCTGATGCTCCATGGCCCGAGGGCTCTTTTCAAGAGGAGCTCGGCTTATGGCAACGAGAGTGGTTCTATATCACCGCTCCCAGGGGCACCAAGTGGGTGGCGCCACCTGCCTTTTGCTCAGGTCCCCCACCACAGCTAGCGTCATGGGTCAATAAAGGACTAGACTGGGGGCCATCCAAGGACGTGCCCTTGTTGCAAGGCCGCATCAGGGATCTCTTAGAAAGAGACCTCAGCCTGGTCAAAGTGACACAGGTCATGCTGATCCGCTGAACCCTGCCTGGCAAACGTTGACCCCTTCGCCTGTGGGAGTTTAATCCGGAGGGACCGCGAGCTCTCCAGCATTTCATGGGCGCAATGCCCGCGGAGATGTATGAATTGTTCTTTGGATCACAAGCAACGTGTCCGGACTTGACCGAGGACGCAGGTCTGAGCTGCAATCGCCCGGATACTCAAGTAAGTAGCCTTGTGCCCGGACTCGCTATCAGTATATTTGTCATAAACTTGCCCCTAAAAGAGTTGTCCTTTAAACAGGAGTGGATAGCGAAAGCAAAGCTTATCAGGTGTCCGGCTCCCCTCCCCGAGACCACGCCGGATCCCGTGGTGGTCAGGATGTTGAAGATTGTGCCTTTGGAGGAAAGCAAGGGAGGGGACAAGGAAACAACAACCTCCTCGAAGGAGGCTGTTCGGAAGGGAGGAATCAAAAATTCCTCTCCTCAGGGGAAGAAGAGGACCGCCTCTGAAGACCCGGAGACCATGGCCTCAAAGCGGGGGAAGAAATCCTCGTCAGAGGGTCCTATGCTGTGATAGCCTGGCTTATTAGGGATGATAGACTACTCATATCAATAAGGAATTCCTTCTTTTCCGGGAGCCCATTCGGACAGAACTCCAAAGTTAAGCGTGCTCAGCTTGGAGTAGTGTCAGGATGGGTGACCGACCGGGAAGTTGCTCTCGGGTGCGCACGAGTGAGGACAAAGTGCGCAGAAAAGACTAGTATTGATCTGTGGGGCCAGTCTAGATCCCGCCAGGAGTAACGGCCACCGGCGGGTGTGTCCGGGGCGTTACAAGTTGGTATCAGAGCCGACCCTCGCGGTTACACGGATGGTTGCGGACAGGTGCGTGGTCATGTTGTTCATGACGTTTGTGACCCGTCGTGGCACCCGGCATGGCACATGTACCGGACTGGAAGCACAGACGTTTGTGCCAAGAGGGAACGTTCCTGTGGCCCGACGAGGACGTCGGTTCCTCTGAGTGGGGGTGTATGTGATAGCCTGGCTTATTAGGGATGATAGACTACTCATATCAATAAGGAATTCCTTCTTTTCCGGGAGCCCATTCGGACAGAACTCCAAAGTTAAGCGTGCTCAGCTTGGAGTAGTGTCAGGATGGGTGACCGACCGGGAAGTTGCTCCCGGGTGCGCACGAGTGAGGACAAAGTGCGCAGGAAAGACTAGTATTGATCTGTGGGGCCAGTCTAGATCCCGCCAGGAGTAACGACCACCGGCGGGTGTGTCCGGGGCGTTACATATGCCGGGGGATACCTCGGCCGAATTATGCCCTCAAGGGGACCAGCCCTTTACCGAGCTGTAAGTAGAGAGGGGTTTTCTTTTTAAGAGATAAGAGAAATCCTTGCTTTATATCTCATAAAAGTAACCGAAATTTTACCTTGTAGCTCGGACCTCAGCCCTTCTCAGCAGGGCTCGTCTTCGGGGACCTTCTTCTGGAGATGATGGAGAGCGGAACGCCTTCCCCTGCCGTACCGCCTAGCGAGGTGGGCGACCCTGAGGTATCGTCGCGGAGGGTTTCTCCGAATCCGGCAAGGCCGGACCGTAGTCATCTGGGCCCCCAAAGCCCTCCGCGTCCGGCCTTCGAAAAGGGCCATCGGACGAGTCCGGCACCGTCCGGTGCGCGGTCGGAGGGCTGAAAGATCTGCTTGGGTGAGCGTCTATCTCAAAGGAGCATCGTGCCTTGATGGGTACGGTGGTTGAGAGGATTTCGTCTGCGGAGAGCGGATTGCGTGAGGCCGTCAGAAGTTTACTGACAGGTTTTGAGGTATACAGTTGTGCATGAACAATATGCGCCCTGTGTAGATAGTAGCCCCTGAGATTCTGTGCGTTGTCGAAACTGACGGCGCGCAGAGGATCATAACACCAGGTCTAAAATGCCGCCTTCATGTGTAGGTGGCGAAGTGTCCGGCGGCCAGCCGGACTGATGAATTTGCCGAGCTAAAGCGGCAACTTGACGTGGCAGATGCCGACATCACGCTTGTTAACAGGCGGCTTGACGAGGCACAAGGTATGTAGTTCCTCCGGTGGCACCTAGTAAGAGGAGCTTTACGCCAGTATCGTACAATGTGTGTGCGTAATGCAGATGGTGCTGCTGCCATGGAGAATCTTCGGGCGGAACTTTCCCGAGCCAAGGAGCAAGCCAGAAAAAGTGATGCGGCTGCCGGAAAGGCAATTGAAGAGCTGAAAGCCGAACAGGCTGCTCACTGCCGAAGCAAGAAGGAAATGGCCGAGATGGCTGTTAAGCTAAAAATTGCTGCTGACCGTTGCAAGCTTCTTGAAGAGGAAGTCCGGGCGAAACAGACGGACCTGGAGAAGGCCGTTGCCGATGCCAAGGATGCTCGCTCTGCGATGAGAGCTATGAAGGAGGAGCTGCATCAGGTCGAAGAGATCGCGGCAGGGAAGCCCTTTATGCTGCAGAGGAAGTTCTGTGGTCCTAAACATGCTCCGCTAGACCGAATGTGGAGTACGGCAGACACCTATCTGGATTTGGCAGCGAGTGATGCGGATGCGACCGAGCACTTTCGAGATCAAGAAGATCGCGAAGTGGAGAAGCTCTTCTGGTTGCAGTTCCATAATCCAGAGCGTCCGCTGCCCGTAGCCGATCGTTTGGCCGAATGGGCTGAGCTGAATAGGTTGTCCGGACTTGCAATGAAGTGTGTCATGAGCCACCTGTGGTCGGAGAGGCCGGAGCTGAAAAGTTATTTCAACTTGGTGCAGCAGTTCCTTGGTGCGGTGCCACATATTAATGCGATGAAGAGGTCAGCATGCATAGAGGGTGTGAGGGAGTCCTGGATTAGGGGGTGTCCGGGTAGCCGGACTATACCTTCAGCCGGACTCCTGGACTATGAAGATACAAGATTGAAGACTTCATCCTGTGTCCGTATGTGACTTTCCTTGGCGTGGAAGGCAAGCTTGGCGATGCGGATATTTAGATCTCCTACCATTGTAACCGACTTTGTGTAACCCTAACCCTCTCCGGTGTTTATATAAACCGGAGAGTTTTAGTCCGTAGGACAACAGAACATACAACAATCATACCATAGGGTAGCTTCTAGGGTTTAGCCTCCTTGATCTCGTGGTAGATCTACTCTTATACTACCCATATCATCAATATTAATCAAGCAGGACGTAGGGTTTTACCTCCATCGAGAGGACCCGAACCTGGGTAAAACTTTGTGTCCCTTGTCTCCTGTTACCATCCGCCTAGACGCACAGTTCGGGACCCCCTACCCGAGATCCGCCGGTTTTGACACCGACATTGGTGCTTTCATTGAGAGTTCCTCTGTGTCGTCGCTTTTAGGCCCGATGGCTCCTTCGATCATCAACAACGATGCAGTCCAGGGTGAGACTTTTCTCACTGGACAGATCTTCGTCTTCGGCGGCTTCATACTGCGGGCCAATTCACTTGGCCATCTGGAGCAGATCGAAAGCTATGCCCCCGGCCATCAGGTCAGATTTGGAAGTTTAAACTACACGGCTGACATCCGCGGGGACTCGATCTTCGACGGATTCGAGCCACAGCCGAGAGCGTCGCACTGTCTCGATGGGCATGATCTAACTCTGCCGCCGAATAGTGCCGTGGAGGCCGCACACGCATCGGTTCCGACCCTTAATTCGGAGCCCACTGCGCCAATCGAGGATGAGTGGTTGGACGCCGCCTCGGGGGCTGCGATTTCAAAGGCGATCGAGCCGAACACTAGCCCCGCACTCCGCAAGGCCCGTGACTCCGAGGGGACGGATTCCCCTCCGGACTCCGAGCCCTCCGCGCGCCTGCCGATCGAATCCGATTGGGCGCCAATCACGGAGTTCACCGCCGCGGACATCTTTCAGCACTCGCCCTTCGGCGACATTCTGAAGTACTAAAATCTCTCTCTTTATCAGGAGAGCCCTGGCCGGACTACGGTCAGCAAGGTTGGGATACGGACGATGAAGAACTTCAAAACCCACCCACCACCCATTTGGTAGCCACTGTCAATAATTTAAACGACGTGCTCAATTTTGACTTCGAAGACATCGACGGTGTGGACGACGATGCAGGAGACGCATATGAACCAACGCCTATAGGGCATTGGACAGCCACCTCTTCTCATGATGTGTACATGGTGGATACACCTAAAGGAAGCGACAACGAGGAACACGGGGATGCAACGAGGGATCGATCTCCCGAAAAGCAATAAAAGCGGTGGCGACACAAACCCAGCGATAGAGCAGGACGAGCCGGCAGACGACGAGCATGCCTTAGAGCAACCGTCCGAAAAGGGCAACTCGGGTAAAGAAACCAAACAACCCGTCCCCGGCGAAAACGGCATTCCGGACGACCTTACGCCGGATAAGGCCATGGAGCAGAAGAACCTCCACAAAAGGCTCGTTTCAACCGCACGTAGCCTGAAAAAGCAGAAGCGGAAGCTAAAAACTGCGGAAGATGCACTCAGAATCAGATGGAGCAAAGTAATCAATACCGCAGACAAATACGACGATAGTCGCCGCACTAAAAGCTATCCGAAGCGAAAGCTACTGCCTGAATTCGACGAAGAGGCCTTAGAGCCCTCACATTCAAAAAGTAAGGAAGCCACCCGGTCGGATAGACGACCCCATGGCCAGCATAAAACGGCAAGCGGCGCCGCACTCGAGCCGGCATGCGACCCACTCAAGGACTCACATCAAAAAGATGGCCCAGCAAGGTCCATTTATGGGCCAAGAAAGCAAGCTCTCGTAAGCAATGCAACAAAGCCAGTATCCGAACATCACGGCACACCCAAATACAAGGGTGCCGCACCCCCCCTATGTTTCACCGATGAGGTCCTGGATTATGAATTTCCAGCGGGATTTAAACCCGTAAACATAGAGGCGTACGACGGAACAATAGACCCTGGAGTATGGATCGAGGATTATATCCTCCACATACATATGGCCAGAGGAGATTACCTCCACGCCATAAAATACTTACCCCTGAAGCTTAAAGGGACAGCCCGGCATTGGCTTAAAAGCCTTCCTAAAAACACAATTGGAAGTTGGGAAGAGCTCGAGGACGCTTTCCGAGCAAATTTTCAAGGGACCTATGTCCGCCCTTCGGATGCAGACGATCTCAGTCACATAACTCAACAGCCCGGAGAGTCAGCTCGGCAATTCTGGAACAGATTTCTTACTAAAAAGAATCAGATAGTCGACTGTCCGGACGCAGAAGCCCTAGCAGCTTTCAGGCATAATGTTCGAGACGAATGGCTAGCCAGACACCTCGGCCAAGAAAAGCCAAGAACAATGGCCGCATTAACAAGCCTCATGACCCGCTTCTGCGCAGGAGAGGACAGCTGGTTGGCAAGATGTAGCACCAGCGACCCAAGTACATCCGAAACTAGGGATGGAGACGGAAAATCGCGATGCAACAAGGATCATCGCCGGACTAAGGAAAACAGTCCGAAGAGCATGGCAGTCAATGTCGGATTCAAAAGCTCACGACAGAATCAGAAAAAGCCGCCCCTCCAGGATAACAGGGACGCGCTATCCAACCTAAACAAAATCTTGGACAGGATTTGTCAAATACACAGTACTCTCGGGAAGCCTGCTAACCATACCCACAGAGATTGTTGGGTCTTCAAACAATCCGGCAGACTCAACGCCGAACACAAGGGGCTCGACACACCAAGCGAAGAAGATGACGAACCCCAAAAGCAGAGCACCAGGAAACAAAAGAATTTTCCACAAGAAGTAAAAACAGTAAACTTACTTCACATAACAAAACATGCGGCGCCAATAAAGGTACGCGCCATACGGCCTATCCCAAAGGAGTCCCGCCACTGGTTGACAAAACCAATCGTCTTCGATCATCGAGATTACTCTAGAAGTATCAGGAGCGCAGGCTAGACTGCCTTGGTACTCGATCCAATAATTGGCGGACTCCAGTTTACAAATGTCCTGATGGATGGCGGCAGTGGTCTAAACCTGATATATCAGGACACAATCCGCCACATGGGGATAGACCCAACAAGAATTCGCCACAGCAAAACCTCCTTTCAAGGGGTAGCGCCAGGTCCGGATAACCATTGCATGGGCTTTCTCCGGCTTGAAGTCATATTCGGCTTCCCCGATAACTTCCGCCGCGAAAAGATAGCTTTCCACATCGTCCCATTCTCAAGTCGCTATCAAGCACTGCTGGGACGCGAAGCTTTCGCCCGCTTTAACGCAATACCGCATTACGCATCTCTTACGCTCAAGATGCCCGGTCCACGAGGCATCATCTCTTTAAAGGGAAAACATTGAGTGCGCCCTCCGCGGAGGATCGTGTGGCTGCCTTAACAGCCCCACAATAATACGGCTTCATCAGCCAAAAACATCCAAACAGGTCGTTAAGACCACGGACACGGCTGGACGAGTCCGGTGTAAACATATCATTAATAAAGGCTTAACAACCGTATACCCCTGCGCTAGGGGCTCCGCGCATGTACAATATGAGACAATCAAGCTCAATCTTACCCATTTCAATCTATACTTTGATTATTTAGTATAACTTTTGTTCGGCACGACCCTTTTTTCTTTTTCAACTAAGTTCCTCTCTTTTACAGATGAACATCGTGTTGCGCCCGTCCAGGATATGGCACAACGGAGACACAGGTGCAGACGTGCAGCAGGGACCCGTTCCAAGGATTCTTTTCAGATTAAGACACCGCGTAAACCTTTTTTACTGTCTCTTATTGATACACATCCTCCGGTTTTTCGTTATAATCAAGGAGGGGACTGACGTCTTGGCATGTGGCCACGCCAGGAATATTGCGCGTACCTGGACACTAGGGGCTTATAACCAAGGGTGTTGTCCCGCCCGCACTCATAAAGACCGAATACCTTAGGGAGTGTTCGGCGTCGCGAGTTTGGCCTTATATGCATCAGCTCCGAATCATGTCTTTGGTCAAATGTTGGGTTGCCCGGCTCCTGTGTTTGGCTGCCTTCCGTTCCGCACTATCGGCTAAGGCGGCACCGGGAGAACTACTGCGATTGTGCCCCGGTTCGGCCGGGCGAGCACCTCAGTAGAGAAAGCCGAAAACTGACTGTCATGATATAGCGTGAGACTGGTCAACCACTCAATGACTCACCGTAATCTATAGGATTCCTTCGCATTAACGAAGGGTCGTTTCCCGGCCAGGCACATATGCGCCCCGACTTCGGGCGAGCGCAGGCGCCACCAGGGGCTATTTAAGACTGTCAAGCTCCTATGGCTAAGTGAAAGGTTAAAGCATTATAGTCCGGTTGCCTAGCTCGCTGCGCTATCACCTCCTTTGTAGGACCAAGACGTTGGATTAAGTGTGAAAATGCGCCTTCTGCGAGCACCCCCGCACTATGTGCGTGGGGGCTGAAGCCAACGACTGCCATCTTTCAGATTATATATCTATATATCTTAAAACGGCCGCACAGGAGGTGTTTCAAATACTTCAAGGCACAAGTATAAAAGGCTACTACAATTTATCAAAATATTGCTTTAAAATTAAATATGCTATTAGAACATAGCATCCTTCGAGCACTGCGTCTCTATTACACGAGCGCCTTCAAGGACTTCCTGACAATAGTGCTTGGAGGGTACCCGGCTTTTGTCCGAATCTCAGGATGCAACAACGGTGGTCTCCATCTCCGCCTAGTATGTCTTGACACGGGCAAGAGCCATCCGTGCGCCCTCTATGCATGCTGACCTCTTCATTGCATTGATACGTGGCACCGCACCAAGGAATTGTTGCACCAAGCTGAAATAACTCTTCGGCTCCGATCTCCCCGGCCACAAATGACTCATGACGCACTTCAATGCGAGTCCGCGCAACCTATTCAGCTCGGCCCATTCGGCCAGACGATCGGCCACTGACAGTGGACGCTCTGGATTGTGTAACTGCGACCAAAAGAGTTTCTCCACTTCGCGATCTCCTTGATCTCGAAAATGTTCGGTCGCATTAGCAGCACTTGCCGCCAAATCCAGATAGGTGTCCCTCGTACTCCACAGCCGGTCCAACGGAGCATGCTTAGGATCACAAAACTTCCTCCGCAGCATAAAGGGCTTTCCAGCCGCGATCTCTCCGGCTTCACGAAGCTCCTCCCTCGCAGCTCTCATCGCAGAGCGAGCATCCTTGGCATCGGCAACGGCCTTCTTCAAGTCTGTGTGTTCCGCCCGATCTTGTTTTTCCAGAAGCTTGCAACGGTCAGCAGCGCTCTTTAGCTTGACAGCCATCTCGGCCATCTCTTTCTTGCTTTGGTAGTGAGCAGCCTGTTCGGCTCTCAGCTCTTCAAGGGCCTTCTCGGCAGCCGCATCACTTTTTCTGGCTTGTTCCTTAGCTCGGGCAAGTTCCGCCCGAAGACTCTCCACGGCGGCCGCACCATCTGCGTCAGGCACACACGTTGTAAGATACTGGCATATAGCTCCTCTTACCAGGTGCCGCCCAAGGAATTACATACCTTGAGCCTCATCAAGCCGCTTGTTGACGAGCGCGATGTCGGCATCTGCCATGTCAAGTTGCCGCTTTAGCTTGGCAAAATCATCAGTCCGGTTGGATTCTGGACACTTCGCCACCTACATACAAAGGCAATATTTTAGGCCTGGAATTATGATCCTCTGCGCGCCGTCACTTTTGACAACGCACAGAGTCTCAGGGGCTACTATCTACACGGGGCGCATCTTATTTATGCGCAACTGTCAAAAATGTACATTATTTCACGTACCTCAAAACCTATCAATAAACTTCTGACAGCCTCGTGCAATCCGCTTTCCGCGGACGAAATCATTTCAATCACCGTGCCCATCAACGCACGGTGCTCCTCTGAGATAGAAGCTCGCCCTAGCAGATTCTTCAGCTCCTCCGACCAAGCACCGGACGATGCCGGATTCGTCCTATGGCCTCTTTTGAAGGCCGGACGCGCAGAACCTTGGGGGCCATATGGCTACCTTCCGCCCCTGCCAGATTCGGAGAAGCCCTCTGCGACGACACCTTAGGGTCGCCCGCCTCGCTAGGTGGTACGGCAGGGGGAGGCGTCCCGCTCTCCATCATCTCCAGAAGAAGGTCCCCCGAAGACGAGCTCTGCTGAGAAGGGCCGAGGTCCGAGCTACAAGGTAAAATTTCGGTTAATCTTCTCAAATATAAAGCAAGGATTTCTCTCTCAAAAATAAAATCTTTCTCTACTTACGGCTCGCTGGAGGTTTGGTCCCCTCGAGGGCATAGTTCGGCCGAGGTATCCCCCGGCGTAGGACCCTCTGACAAGGATTTCCCCCCCCCCCGCTTTGAGGCCATAGTCTCTGGGTTTTCAGAGGCAGTCCTCTTCTTCCCCTGAGGAGATAAATTTTCGGTTCCTCCCTTCCGAACAGCCTCCTTCGAGGAGGCCGTAGTTTCCTTGTCCCCTCCCTCACTTTCCCCAAAAGGCACAATCTTCAGCATCCTGACTAGCACGGGATCCGGCCTGGTCTCGGGGAGGGGAGCCGGACACCTGATCAGCTTTGCTTTCGCTATCCACTCTTGTTTAAAAGGACAGCTCTTTTAGCGGCAAGTTTATGACAAACATACGGATAACGAGTCCGGGCACAAGGCTACTTACTTGAGTATCCGGGCGATTGCATCTCAGACCTGCATCCTCGTTTAAATCCGGAAACATTGCTTGTGATCCGAAGAACAGTTTATACATCCCCGCGGGCGTTGCGCCCATAAAATGCTGGAGAGCTCGTGGTCCCTCCGGATTAAACTCCCACAAACGAAGGGAGCGATGTTTGCCGGGCAGTGTTCGGCGGGTCAGCATGACTTGCGTCACTTTGACCAAGCTGAGACCTCTTTCTAAGAGATCCCTGATGCGGCCCCGCAACAAAGACACGTCCTGGGGTGGCCCCCAATCTAGGCCTTTATTGACCCATGACCCTAGCTGCTTTGGGGGACCCGAGCGAAAGGCAGGCGGCGCCACCCACTTGGTGCCCCTGGGAGCGGTGATGTAGAACCACTCTCGTTGCCACAAGCCGAGCTCCTCTTGAAAAGGGCCCTCGGGCCATGGAGCATCAGCCTTCTTGCTTATAACAGTGCCTCCGCACTCTGCGTGCCGTCCCTCAATCATCTTCGGCTCTACCTTAAAGGTCTTGAGCCATAATCCGAAGTGAGGAGTAACACGGAGGAATGCTTCGCACACGACGATGAATGAGGAAACATGGAGGATGGACTCCAGAGCTAAGTCGTGAAATTCCAGCCCATAACAGAACATCAGGCCCCTCACAAAGGGATCCATGGGAAAGCCTAACCCCCGAAGGAAGTGAGACACGAACACCACACTCTCACCGGGCTGGGGACTGGGAATAGCCTGCCCTTGAGCAGGCAGCCTATGCGAAATTTCTCCGGTCAAGAACTTGGCCTCTCTCAACTTTAGCACGTCCTCCTCCGTGACGGAGGAGGGCATCCATCGGCCTTGAAGGTCGGAACCGGACATTGTCGAGGGTCCGAAGCGCCTGAAATCTAGAGCCTAGGGTGTTGGAACTCGAGGCGGCGGGCGAACTCGTTTGAGATTGAAAGAAAGGGGTAAGGCCTTGGTCTCTTTATAAGGGGTGGAATACCAAGGGCCCTCCCCGTAACCGTTTGGGACTCGCCTTTAATCGAGAAAACGTGCTAACGGGCACGATTGGGTTACCCGCATCCGTATGATGAGAATCCCGTAAATGAGGGACACGATATCTGCTTCGACAAGACGTGCCAAGGAAACCGCCTCGCAAAATGCGCTGAGGTGGGGAAGTGAAAATGATTCGAATAGAGGCTTGGCCGTAGTGTGATGTCACGCTATGGAATACGTCAGCAGATTAGATTTGTGTAAATATTATTCTCTCTATGGCAATATGTGGGAACTTATTTTGCAGAGCGGGACACTATCCTTAGTGTTAACAATCTTTTATGAAGTACTTGGAGGAGGAACCCCCCTTGCAATGCCGAAGACAATTTGTGCGCCGGACTCGTCGTCATTGAAGCCTGGTTCAGGGGCTACTGAGGGAGTCCTGGATTAGGGGGTGTCGGGTAGCCGGACTATACCTTCAACCGGACTCCTGGACTATGAGGATACAAGATTGAAGACTTTGTCCCGTGTCCGTATGGGACTTTCCTTGGCGTGGAAGGCAAGCTTGGCGATGCGGATATTTAGATCTCCTACCATTGTAACCGACTTTGTGTAACCCTAACCCTCTCCGATGTCTATATAAACCGAAGGGTGTCGGCGTTTTGGGAACGGGGGTCCCCACACTTGCCTGCCTGCGGCCTGCGGCGTGGCTCGAAATGGGGCCCAGCGCGGCCCATCTTCACCAACACAAGACCCAAGACCCTCACGAGGGGCCAAGCCTCGCGAGGCGGACGACACGGTGCTTCCTCAGGCGCGGCCTCCTCAGGATGGCTCACGAGGAGGCGGAGAGATCAAGGCAGGGTACCTCGCAAGGTGCCCATGACGCAAGCCGTGACGACCAAGGGTGCCAGGCGGGCGCCAGCCCGCGCAGCGTTCCCCTTTCCTCTTTGGTGCAAAGGGGGTAAGCGCAGGCGAGTGGATCAAGCAAAGGCACCCATTTTGGTGCAACAAGACCAAGACCAGTCCAACGGTGGGAAGGAGGTCACCATGGAGCCCAGAACGGCGTCACCACAGGGCCTTTGGCAGGCGAAGACCAACTTTAGTCAGGATAAGTGTACTAGATGTTCCCCTTCGAATTGGCCAATTGTTGGCGCCCTTCCCGCTCAAATATTTGGGAAGAGGCCCAGGGCCTTTGCCTATAAATAGGACTAGCCACCCCCAGGGTAGGAAGGAGAAAACCAGCCAGAACGTAGCATCCACAAACAGAGCTAGCAACACACTTAGAGAGAGAGAAGGGCGATCGAACTCCCCCAGCAGTTCATCCCCTAGCCAAGAACAGACCCTCGTGAGGCTATTCTTCCTTGTACTGTTCATCCTCATCAGCCCAAGAGGCAATCCATCCACCACAAACTAGAGTAGGGTATTACAGCACAATGGTGGCCCGAACTAGTATAAACCCTGTGTCTCTTGTGCTGTTCGTCCTGTAGTTTAGATCCTTGCGAGACGGAGAGGTAGAGGGCATAATCTCCGCGCGCACCCCAGAGTTCGAACCTTAAGGGTCTGCCGGAACCCGTGATCTGACATTTGGCGCACCAGGTAGGGGTGCGCCAGAATCTTCCCTCCACCGCTCCGTCCTCCTCCGGCAGCTGCATCCATGTGCAGTGCCCATCGAGCTCGCGTCATGCCGGTGGCACTCGCCAGTGGGCGTTCTCGCCGTCCCCCGTCGTCCGCCGTCAACACCGCCACCGGCCCGGCGGGAAACGAGCGGCAAGCACCACCCCAGCATCCGCCTACGCGACAGGGCGAGCGCACCGCTACACCGACGCACCCGGTCATTGCGGCCCTCCTGGGCGGCTCGCAGGCGCCGCCCACGAGCCGCCACGTCAAGCCGTTTGCCCACCGGATCAGCGCCGTTTCCGCACGGCAGGGGGCTCCCCCGGGCCGGGCGGCGCGCGAGGCCGGTCTGACCTTCAGCTCGGAGGACCACCCCGCTAACTTGGCCGTCTCGGGAGCGCTCCCACTGTTGTACACCCCCACCATCTGCCAGGTGGCTGTCACCAAAACCCTCGTCGACGGCGGCGCGAGCCTCATTGTGCTTTCGGTCGAGACCTTCAACCTTCTCTGCATACCTCGGGAGCGGCTGCAACCCAGCCGACCTTTCTCGGGCGTCGGGGGCGGATCATCCGAGTCCTTGGGACAGATCCGGCTCCCAGTAACCTTCGGCACCTACGACAACTTCCGCACGGAGACGGTCGACTTCGACATCGCCCCCATCGGCCTCCCTTACAACGCCGTCCTCGGCTACCCGGCACTGGCTCAGTTCATGGCCGCCACGCACCTGGCGTACAACCTCATGAAGATGCCCGGGAACAACGGCACCCTCACCGTGCACGGAGACACCGGGGACGCCCTGCGAGTACTCAAGCTCGCCTTCAAGACGGCGGCATCGGCACAGCCCACCGACGCGGGGACCCCTGAGCCCAAGGGGGCTGCGCCCA
Source organism: Aegilops umbellulata (assembly GCA_032464435.1). Lineage (NCBI taxonomy): Eukaryota > Viridiplantae > Streptophyta > Magnoliopsida > Poales > Poaceae > Aegilops > Aegilops umbellulata. The sequence goes on from CP136057.1 coordinate 499,597,016, forward strand.
CCAAGAAGAAGCAGTTGTTCACCCAGGACAAGGCAGAAACCAAGCAGATACCCTTCGACGAGGACGGGTCCTCCAGTGCCACTTTCACCATAGGCGCCAACCTTGAGCCTGAGCAGGAGGAGGCCTTGGTCAGGTTCCTGAGCGCAAATAAGAAGGTGTTTGCTTGGGAGCCCGATCAGTTGGCAGGGATCCCCAGGAGCGTCATCGAGCATCACCTCAATGTGTGCCCAAACGTGCGCCCCGTGAAGCAGAAGGCCAGGCGGCAGTCCGCGCAGAAGCAGGCCTTCATCGTCCAAGAGACCCGCAAGTTAGAAGCCGTTGGGGTCATCCACGAGGTCGGATACCCGGATTGGTTGGCCAGCCCTGTCGTTGTGCCCAAGAAAGGGGGGAAGGAACGCATGTGTGTCGACTTCACCAATCTCAACAAGGCATGCCTGCAAGATCCGTTTCCGCTCCCCCGCATCGACCAGATCATCGATTCCACCGTCGAGTGCGACCTGCTGTGCTTCTTGGACGCCTTCTCCGGATATCACCAGATCAAGATGGCGGTAGAAGACGTTGAGAAGACCGCCTTCTTGACCCCGTGCGGGGTATACTGATACACGTGCATGCCATTTGGATTGCGTAACGCAGGGGCGACCTTCTAGCAGCTGATGCACATCACCTTGGGCCCGCAACTCGGGAAGAATGTTGAATCCTACGTTGATGACATTGTGGTGAAATCTCGAGAGGCCAAGACCCTGATACAAGACCTGGAGGAGACCTTCGCGAGCCTCGACGCAGTAAACCTATGACTCAACCCAGAGAAATGTGTGTTCGGGGTCCCCTCGGGCAAGCTCTTAGGCTTCCTCGTGTCCCACCGTCGCATCGAGGCTAACCCGGAGAAGGTCAAGGCGGTCGAGGACATGAGCCTGCCAAAGACCCTCAGAGAAATGCAGAAGCTCACTGGGCGCGTGACCGCGCTAGGGCGCTTCATCTCCAAGTTGGGGGAGCGAGCGCTGCCTTTCTTTCAGCTGATGAAGAAAAAGGGGCCCTTTGAATGGACCGAAGAGGCAGATAAGGCGTTTCAAGATCTCAAGAGGTACCTGACCAGTCCCCCAGTCACGGTGGCTCCGCGCCCTCAAGAGCCCCTGCTGCTTTACCTCGCCGCCACTCCCTACTCCGCCAGTGCAGCCCTGGTTGCGGTTAGGGAGGGGTGCCTGGTCAAGACCGTGGCGGCAACCCGAGGCAAGACAAAACGGGAACAAGGAAAGCCCGTGGAAGCCACAACCACAAATGAAGAGGGTCAGCCACCGAAAAACGCACCGGAGACAGGGGAGGCCGCATGCCCAGATGGTTCACCTCCTGAGGCCATGTCATCACATGAGGTGCCCTTACCTCCCGAGGGCGCCGCGACCCAAGATGCTCTCAGCCTTGTTGAGCACCCGGTCTACTTTGTTAGCACGGTGCTAAGGGACGCGAGGGCACGGTACCCGATGCCTCAGAAGCTCCTCCTTGCGTTACTGGTAGCCTCGCGCAAACTGCGTCACTACTTCCAGGCTCACCCCATCAAGGTCGTCTCATCGTACCCCCTGGAGAGAGTGCTCAGGAGCCCTAACTCGGCAGGAAGGGTCGCCGAGTGGAATATAGAGCTGCAGGCATTTCAGCTCGAGTTCACCACAACCAGGGTCATCAAGGGAGCAGCATTGGCGGATTTCGTGGTGGAATGGGCGGAGGCACCAGGCCTCAAGGACGACGAGGATCGGTCCCTCTCCCCAGGAAGTGAGGCGCCGGAAGGCTGGGTTATGTACTTCGATGGGGCGTTTTCCAGACACGGCGCGGGGGCTGGTGCGGTGCTGATATCGCCCACTCAGGATAAGCTCTATTATGCCGTACAGCTTTGTTTCCAGCAAGATGAAAAGGTCTCCAACAACATAGCAGAATATGAGGGACCATCCCAAGTCAGTCATGCATATGTGCGAAGTATTCTATGGTTTGAAGACTTGCAACCTTCAGCTCATATGTATTTCCTAGCACACCAAGCCACTGATTGATTTGTTGGAGGAAAAGAAGTTCCTTCGTAAGAGCTAATCATATGACTTACGCAAGGACTTCATTATCCGCAATGATGGTCCCCACCTGAACTCGGTAGTGTTTCATTGTAAGACTACCATATGGTCATGCTTGTCTGGGACAGTGTGTTCACAGGGGTGTAGCAGAACCATCTCATGTTTTGGAGCTTGCTATCGTAGTTCATCTCCCGAGAATCTGGCAACGTCATTTCGTTGATTTGTGTTGCAAACTTTCTTTTCCAAACAGGCTGTCTAAAATATTCCGATACCAACCAGATCTGAATCTCAGGCAGATATGATGGTTGGAACTTTTCCAAGATCTATTATGTAGGTCCCGACAAGGTTGGTGTCTGGCCGACACACCTAGCCGGAAGATCTATCGTGGTAGTATCTTGATTGTACTATTTGACCATCTTCTCTATGAGGATTTTGTGCGACTTATTGTAGAAGTTTCTCCCTAGGAATTCTCGTGCTCTCAGTTTCTTCGATTACCCTATAACCACTCAAACAGGGGAATCACTCTCGATTGTTGAGTTTTCTTCCCAGTTACTAGAATCATTCCTAGAAGTTGCATTTCGTTCCCATCTTGCACCGCCATTCTGTCAATTTCCCATGGGCTAGCCCTCTTGGTAGTTGTTGTTTAGGATCATCTTCAAAAGTGGTCCTGTCATGGTCCCATCCATTTCCGGTGATAAGCAAAAGTCATCCATTGCGTTGTCTTCAACAAGGTAGTCCACATCACCCACTTTAGTTTGAGTATGCCACTCTTTCGAACTCCATCAAATGATCGTTTGTAAATTGCCTTAGGCTGGTAAGCAGAGTTCCAATGATCTCCGTATCAAAAGTAATTCTTTTTGCCACTTAAGGGAAAAGTTCTACGAGTCACCTCCCCCAAGGTGCCCCGTTATGGAATCATGGCAATTATTTCCTCGCCACCTTGACACCATCCACCATCTCTCTAAGCGTTGAATTGTTGCCCACCAAATCAAATCCTGTTGTTTGTCCTTCCATCCCTCTCGATGTGTTTTGTGTCTCACCTCGAGATGTGTTGACATCCCATTCCGCGAGTTAATCTTATATAGCTCGGTCTTCGAGAAGATCAATCCTAGTAGAGTTTCTTTCCGTCGTCATCGCATGGATGCAGATCTCGAAAGCAAAGACGACAAGATCAATATGATGCAATGGATCCACATCCTCGAGAAGACATCTGGATCGTGAAGACTGTGTTAGCTTGTGCTCCCTCTGTCTTCTTACCTCACGTCTTGAAATCTCGGGACGAGATTCTTGTTTAATGGGGGTGAGTTGTCACAGCCCTAGAATTTGCTTGTCATTAGTTGCATTAAGGCATTCATGTCATCATGTTTAAATTTCTCAGAAAGTTGAAATGGGGATTGATCAAACCCTAGCACCTAAAGAAATCAAATAGGTTCAAATAAAATCTTTTTCAAAGAACCCAAAATGCCTTTGAAAATGTTCATGATTTTTGTTAAAGGTGAAAACCTCTGCCAAAAATGATGCAAATATTTTCAGGACATTCTGGATATTTGAATTAATTCATAAAGTATTTGAATTGGGGCATTTAATTGCTATACATATTATTAAATGCTCCAACAATTCTGAAAATAGCTAAGGGCCTCTGAGAAAATTTAGTTATTGCCCATATTTAATTTCAGAATTTATAGAAATGATTTGGTGTTTTTACTAAATCAAAAACAAATTGCAAAAGTAGAAAACAGAAAAAAATAGAAAGAACAGAGACTCACCTGGACCCTTACCTACCTGGCGCCACCAACCGGCCCAGCTCCTGGTGGCCCAGCTGGCGGCCCAGCCCACCAAGGGCTCCCGTGTCTTCTCCTTCCTCTGCCAGAAGGACCGAGGCGCGTGGCCACCGCACGCCGGCACACGCACGGCCACCTCCTGCCTGCTTGCCGCTGCTGGAGACGGCCCCGAGCGCCACGACACCCCCCCTGACCACCCCTCTCCCTGGACCCCTCCTCCTCCTCTGTCTCTCCCTTCCGCGGTCGACCACCGAGCACCCGAGAGCACTGACAAGCACCACCGCGGCCAGCGGCCACCCCACGCTCCGCCGACGCGCCCAGAAGCCCCGCCACTTCTTCCTCGACCTTCTCACCGAGCAGCGCGAGGCCTGAAGCCCCCGAACGACCTCCCCGAGCTCATCCTCAACCTCCGACCGCCGGCTACCTCGCCGTCGACTCGCAGCAACCAACGCGTCCCCGGCCCCGCCGTCTGCACCATCCTCCTCTCCGTGAGCCTCTCTCCGTTCCCCCCCCCCTTTTCCGCTGTCGTTCCCACACCCTAGCGCCTAGGCCATGCTAGCCGAGCTCCGGCCGCCGCCTGCCTTGCCGCCGTCGTGGCCTGAGCTCGATACAGCCGCACCTTCGCACCGCATCAAGCTCCTGGTGATCCCAGGAGGTTGCCTAGACCTCCACCTTGCTCGCTCGTTCCCGTAGCACCGTTACCCGCAGGTGCCCGAGCGCCGCCGCCGCCCATCTCGATGTCGGCGACGCTACAACCCTCCCCAGCAGCTGCCACTGGCACCACCCGACGCGCCGCCCTGTGGGCATTCCAGCAAACCCACCCGCATGGCAAGTCGTGGCCGGAAACGGCCGGCCGGCGAGCTCCGCCGTGCTGTGCTTAGCGTCGGTGTTTAGCCGCCGATGTGGGCATCATTAGTGGCTAATGACCCACTAATTATCCACTCCAGTGACACCGACAGCTGGGCCCCGCGCCAAATTAACTCTGGGCTTATTTTTCTGTTTAGATTAGTGCTAACCCTGTGGACCCCACGTGTCAGTTTTGACTTGGTCAAGTCAACGTTGACTGGTCCCACTTGTCATCCACCCAAACCAGCCTGAGACACTGACGTATGGGTCCCACAGGTCAGGTTTGACCTGGCTGACTCAGTTGACTTGTTGACGTCACACCTATGTCATGCTGACGCAGTAAGTGATTTTCTGGATTTTTATTAATTCAGAAATATCCAGAAAATCCGCCAAACTTCTAAAAATCATAGATATTAAACCGTAACTCCAAATGAAATAATTTATATATGAAAAATTATCAGAAAAATTCAAGGAATCCATCTGTACCTTTTTCATGCATGTTTGAACAATGTTTGTCCTCTGTTTTGGACAAAACAAATAAAGGGCATTTAAATAATCACATATGGAGTTGGAATTTGAATCATGTATTCAAACCAACTTCATTTAAATCATAGCTAGATGCATTAGCCCAAATCATAGCATATTGCCATGTCATGATCATGCATCATATTGTTGCATTGCATTGATTGTGTCCTTCTCTGTTTGCCGGTAACCGTCCCCTCTCAGTCGACGATGTTTCCGACGATGTGATCGATGACACCGATGAAGAGCTATATTATCTTCAGAAGTGCCAGGCAAGCAAAACCTCCTTGTTCGTTCCGATACAATCCCACTCTCTCGCTCCTGCTCTCTTTTACTGCATTAGGACAACAACAATTCATCTGTTACTTGCTGCGGTAGCTGAACCCCTTTATCCTTTGCATGACCTGTCATTGCCACAGTAAATAGATGAAACCCACTAGCATGAGTAGGAGTTGTTTGAGCCCTGATGTGCCTACTCATTCATGTTTGTTGTCATGCCTGCTACTGCTTAGAGTTGAGTCGGGTCTGATTCATCGGGAATGAATTGGAATGGTGATGAATATGTCCTACTGTGTGTGAGCTAAGTGTGTGAACACGAGTTGGTAAAGGTAGCGGTGAGAGGCCATGTAGGAGTACATGGTGGGTTGTCTCATTGAAGCCGTCCTCGGGAACTGAATTCTGTGTTTGTGATCCATGAAACAGTTACTACCACGCATTGGGCCCAAAACCAATGGACCCTCTCGGCTTCTTGATCACCCTTGTCCTCTGTCCAGGAGTTGCAAAGTAGTTTCTGGTGTTTGTAGTATGCTGGGGGCCGCACGCAGTGTCACATCCCTAGCTAGGCCATGCATTAGAGTGTGCATCATGTTTAAATTCTATTAATTCTGAAATGGGAAATGCCAGAACCCCCAACACACACTCCCCCCCCCCCTGGAAATAACTAGGGTTTACTAAAATCTTTTTCAATGAACCTGAAATGCCCTTCTGAAATGTTCACCCTCTTTGTTTTGGGTTTAAACCTTTGACAAAAGTGGTGCACAATTTTCTAGGTCAACAGAAGGTTTTTGAATTAACACATAAGAATTTGAATTTGGGCTTTTAAAATTTATAAAAATATTTTGAATGTTCAAATATTCTCAAACAGAAATGTTTCATGTTGTCTATATTTTAAATAGCAAGCATGTGCAGTTTGAGGATTTTTGGAGTGGTCTAGGTATTTTAAATAACTCCACAAAGTTGCAGAAGAAATAAAAAAAGGAAAGACAAAAACAAAAAAATACAACTAACTTACCTGGCGGCCCACCTGGCCGGCCCAGCCCACCAGCCGCGCCAGCGAGCTGCTTCGCCTCGCCAGCCAGGCAGGCAAGTGCTCGACGCCGGAGCAGGAGCTCGCCACGCAGCGCCCTGCCTCCCTGCTTCACCTCCCTCGCCGCCCGACGCGCTGGACGAGCTCCACGTCGTGCCCCCGACGCCCTGGACACGTTCATTTCCCCCCTGCCTCTCTCCCTCGCTCTTCCCCGCCATGGCCGACGCCATCGTCGCCGCTCCGCCGCCGTAGCCATAGCTGCCGCCGTCCCCGTGCCACCCGACCGTGTCCACGAGCTCCGCCGCCCTCCTCTTCTTCGAGCTAGCCGAGCCCCGAGCGCTCGCTCGCTCCACAACGCTGCCCCGAGCTCTTCTTCAACCTCCGGCCGCCGGAGATCCCCTTCGACCTCACCGCCGCACCAGCTCGTCCCCGACCGCGACGTTCGCTTCCCCGAGACCGCTGTGAGCTCAGCTACCTCCCCATCCTCTCCTTTCCTCCTTTCGTGCACCACAGCGACTGCACGATGCTCACCCGCACGCACCGCCGCGGAGCTCGTCGCCGACGTGCTCCCGGCCTAACTCCGGCCACGCCACTGTGTCCACTCCCTTCGCTGCATCACCAGGAAGCCAACGCACTACCGCACGCACCTCGCCGTGCCCCGCAGCCCCGGTTCCACCTTCACCCGAGCCCCGGCGCCGCCAAATTCGTCGCCGGCGCCAACTCCGGCAACCCCAACCCCAACTGACTCCACCAGTAGTCGCGGTTCGTTCCCAGGAGTGCGCAGATGCCTTCCGCGCCCCATTTGGTGGCCGGAATGGCCAATTCCACTCTGCTCCGCCGCGTCTGGCCTAGCCGGCGGCTAGACGCCGGCGAGTTGACCCTGACCGTTGACTGTGGGCCCCTGTTGACTCTGTTGAGTCAATGACAGGTGGGGCCCCCCTTCTGTTAACCTCTGGATTAGTTTAAAACTAATTAAATAAGTTAATTAATCACTAACCCCCTGGGCCCACTGGTCAGTTGACCTGGACCGGCTGTTGACTTGCTGAGGTCAACATGACCTCATGCTGACGCAGTAATCTATTTTGCTAGATTTATTTTTATACAGAAAATCCAGAAAATAGTTCAAACTTCAAAAATTCATAGAAATTTATCTATAACTCCAAATGCAAAGTGTTATGTATGAAAAATTATCAGAAAAATCCAATCTATTCAATGGAACTGGTTTCATGCATGTTAAAACAAGTTAAACCCACTGTTTAGGCATTATAAGATATTGCACTAATATGATCTTATAAATGCACTACCATTTGAATCTTTGAATTCAAATGGGGTCATTTCCTTCTGGTTTAACTTGCACAAGACCAGGACACATTCATATTGCCATGTCATTGCATGCATCATATTGTTGCATATCGTCATGTATTGACTATGTTGCAATGTGTCATTCGTGGTAGGTTCTGCCTCCGAGGATATCTCCGAGTATCCAGTTGAAGGGCAGTATCCCACCACCACTCCATCAGGCAAGCAACTCGTTGATCATTCCGATACAAACCCATGTTCTCGCTTCTGCCCTTGTTTACTGCATTAAGACAACGCGTTTCAAACTGTTGTGTGTTGCGGTAGTTGAACCCACTTCCTTTGCATGACCTGTCATTGCCACAGTAACTAGATGAAACCCACTAGCATGTGTAGGAGTTGATTGAGCCAATACATGTGTATGTGTGTTCCTACCATGCTATGCTTGCTATGCTTAGAGTTGTGTCAGGTCTGGCTCATCGGGATGATGAACTGGAGTGAAAGGTTGTGTCGGTGACAAGAGTGAAGTGTTGAACACGATTTGGTAAAGGAATCGATGAGAGGCCATGTAGGAGTACATGGTGGGTTGTTTCATTGAGGCCGTCCTTAGGAACTGAGTTCTGTGTTTGTGATCCATGATACAGTTACTACCACACATTGGGATCCTTAATTGACTCTCTCGGCTTCTTGATCACGCTTGTCCTCTGTCCAGGAGTTGCAAAGTAGTTTCTGGTGTTTGTAGTATGCTGGGGGACGCACGCGGTGCTGACCATCGGGGTGGGCTATGTTGCGGTAGGCACGTGGCACGGTGTACCGACTCGCCCGTTTGGTGTCTCGGGAACCCTGTTCACATCGTTCGGGGCCGTTAGTGGAAACCTCGGCCGGACTCCCTGCGGATGGAACCCGAATAGGCGATAAACCTGGACTAGAGACTTGAGTGTTTAGGTAGGCCGTGGCCGACACCCTCGCTGGGCTTCCGCTTGAAGGTTGCCGAGTACATGTCGTGTAAACGGCGATAAGTGGTGAAAGCGTGTGTGAAGAAGTACACCCCTGCCGGGTTAACATCATCTATTCGAATAGCCGTGTCCGCGGTAATGGACTTCTGGGTTGCCTATATCAGTTCATAGACAAGTTAAATGGATACTACTAAAAATCTCAAGATAATTGTGAGTGCCGCGGATGGCCCTCTCGTAGGATGGCGAGAGAGGATCCACGGTGGAGTATTTTGTTGGTGTTAGTGGACTCGTGTGCGACAAATGTTTTACAAGTGGTGTCTATCGTAGGATAGCTTAGCCAAGAGTCAAAGCTGGCTTGCTGCAATAACCCCACTACCTTCTTGAGAATGTGCATGTATGATAGGTTCCTGTTGTAAGACTTGCTGAGTACCGCCGTACTCATGTTGCTTTAATCATGTTTTTCAGACGACTGCACCAACCCCTCTGATGGGTTCTATGTAGACCTCGACGTTGACGAGTGACTTATCACCCAGGTGGTGATCCAAGACTTGTGAAGGGTCTTTGTAGATAGACAGGCTTCGTCAAGCCTTCTTTCTTTCTAGTGTCTGTACTCAGACTACTTTGCTTCCGCATGTGCTTGTATGTTTGTATGACTTGAGTGTTGGGTCATGTGACCCCTATCTGTATGAATGATATGTATGGCTCCTCGGAGCCTTCTAAATAAAGTACTTGAGTCGTAGAGTACTGTTGTGTTGCCATGTTGTAATTACTCATATCGGGCATATTGTGTGTATGATTGAAATGCTTGGTATGAGTGGGATCCGACTATCTAGTTGTTTATCCTTGGCAGCCTTTCATATGGGGAAATGTAAGTCTTGTGCTTCTGAGCGATAGTAGTCCGCTACAGCCCGGTTCACCGAAGTCCTGCTAGCCCAGCACTACTGCTTGGACACTTGACTGGCCGGCATGTGTCTCACGTCGTTCCTATGTCTGTCCCTTCGGGGAAATGTCACGCGCTGATATTCGGAGTCCTGCCTAGCCTGCTACAGCCCGGGTTACCGGAGTCCTGTTAGCCCAGTGCTACAGCCCGAATAGATACGTTGATGACCGACATGTTCGATGTGACTCATGTATGCCTGTCCTCATAGGCTAGCGCCGCTTTGGGTTCACGACTAGCCATGTCGGCCCGGGTTCTCTGTCATATGGATGCTAGCGACACTATCATATACGTGAGCCAAAAGGCGCAAACGGTCCCGGGCCAGGTAAGGTGGCACCCGTGGGAGTACCGTGCATGAGGCCGCAAAGTGATATGATGTGTTACACGCTGGATCGATGTGGCTTAGGATCGGGGTCCTGACACGCAGCGCTGACCGTAGGGGTGGGTTGTGTTGCGGTAGGCACATGGCACGGTGTACCGGGCGCCCGTTTGGTGTCTCGGGAACCCTGCTCACATCGTTCGGGGCCGTATGTGGAAACCTCGGCCGGACTCCCTGCGGATGGAACCTGAATAGGCGATAAACCTGGACTAGAGACTTGAGTGTTAGGTAGGCCGTGGCCGACACCCTCGCTGGGCTTCCGCTTGAAGGTTGCCGAGTACATGTCGTGTAAGCGGCGGTAAGTGGTGAGAGCGTGTGTGAAGAAGTACACCCCTGCAGGGTTAATATCATCTATTCGAATAGCCGTGTCCGCGGTAATGGACTTCTGGGTTGCCTATAACAGTTCATAGACAAGTGGAAGTGGATACTCTAAAATGCGCAAGATAAGCGTGAGTGCTATGGATGGCCTTCTCGTAGGGAGACGGAAGTGGATCCATAGTGGTGTATTGATATGGTGAATATGTGGACTCGTGTGCGCCACCACAAAAGAGTTACTTGCAGTCGTAGTTCAGGATAGCCACCGAGTCAAAGTTGGCTTGCTGTAGTTAAACTCCACCACCCCCTTTTGATACTGATGCATATGTAGCTAGTTCTGATGTAAGTCTTGCTGGGTACATTTGTACTCATGTTTGCCTATTTTATGTTTTGCAGAGAGACTTCAGTCTCGCTAGTAGTACCGCTTGGACTTCGACATTTAGCTTGATACCTCAGCTACGATCTTGTGCCCTTGGCAGGATCTGGTAGATAGTTAGGCTTCTCAGCCTTTTTCATTTGTAGATGTCTGTACTCAGACATGCTAATCTTCCGCATGTGCTTGTTGCTTGTATGCTCTGAATGTTGGGTCATGAGACCCATGTTTGTAATATCTCGCTCCTCGGAGCCTAATGAATAAATACTTTGAGTCATAGAGTTATGTTGTGATGCCATGTTGTATTCACACATATCGAGCATATTGTGTGTATGATTGAAATTCTTGGTATGTGTGGGATCCGACAATCTAGTTGTTTATCCTTGGCAGCCTCTCTTATGGGGAAATGTAGTCTAGTGCCTCCTTGAGCCATAGTAGTCCGCTACAGCCCGGTTCACCGGAGTCCTGCTAGCCCAGCACTACTGCTCAAGACACTTGACTGGCCGGCATGTGTTTCACTTCGTTCCTGTGTCTGTCCCTTCGGGGAAATGTCACACGATGACATCCGGAGCCCTGTTAGCCCAGTGCTACAGCCCGGATTCACACGCTGCTGACCGACATGCTCGAAGTTGATTCATGTATGCCTGTCCCCATGTGTTAGTGCCGCTTTGGGTTCACGACTAGCCATGTCGGCCCGGGTTCTCTGTCATATGGATGCTAGCGACACCATCATATACGTGAGCCAAAAGGCGCAAACGGTCCCGGGCCAGGTAAGGTGGCACCCGTGGGAATACCGTGCGTGAGGACGCAAAGTGATATGATGTGTTACATGCTAGATCAGTGTGACTTAGGATCGGGGTCCTGACAGCGTTGGTATCAGAGCCTGACTGCCTGTAGGATTACCAAGCCAAACTGGTCGAAGTTGAGTCTAGAAATGCTTTAGTTATGTAAGGGAATTGATTGTGGAAGGGAATGTAAGGCTCTTTTTACTCCTTATACCTCATGGCCTTCTTATCTGAGTCAACCTCTTCTCTTCTACGGGGATTAAGAACTAGGCTTCTCTTCTATCTCTCAGGATGACATGTTACTAAACCGTAGCTGCCTAGGATTGATGAGTTCAAGCCTCTGTTCAGTTTCTACTACTTTTAGTATGTTGTCAGTTGAACCAGAACCTTGATATGATGATGCTAAGTGGTTATGCCACCATTTTGCATGATGTCTCAAACCTTTCTGAGCATTTACAGCCGTTATGCTGTCCGAGTCATCCCAGGGTTCTAAATAGTCTGATGCATTTGCAAACCCTTTCTTTCCGTTCCCGGTGTCCTTTTGGTCAGAATAAGCACACTACTCGGTGAGTTGAGGTACTCTATTACCTCGACATATACGTTGGAGCTATTATTATGACCCTAGGTGTCTTAGGGAGTCACCTAGTAATCTAGCAATGCCTTGTGTTCCCGGTGTGATGATTCTGGCCACCATTCTCGAAAGCATCCCGTGATGCCACTTAGTAGTAGGCATTCTACTCCTGGGTTTTGAACCCGAGATTCACCCTACCTACCTCATGTCGATAGTGTTTGCTAGTTTCTTTAGGATATTAGTAACCTCTGCATTAGTCCTCGAGGTCCGTGGTATTTCCTTCTTCCAAATACTATGAACCGCTTATGGCAGAAGTTCTTTGAACCAAAAGATCACAACCAGAGTGCTCTTGATGAGTTCTCCATTCTGCATTGTGAATGTGCCAGACCTACCTTTATGCATGGGTTGCCCGGAAGAAATGTTGAGCTTTGCTCGACATACTAATCTAAGCATCCACAACTCTGAAAGTTATATGTTCCTTGAGTTGACCCTCCTCAGTTATATTCCGACCTTCATCTATCAATTGATAGTCAAGAGTATATGTGCATTCGTTCATCGATGCCAATTATTCTTGTGGTCCGTCAAGCCATTCTATCCCAGAATGACTAGGAGAAACAAACTCCAGTACCTTATCCATTTCTAGGATTGGGTCAAAGCAGTTGTATTCCGTGGATCAAAATGCCAATCCAGCTTTTGCTCTGCTCTACCTTGGAGTGTTACCATCTTTATGTCAAGAGTGTCATGAGAATTGCACTACCTCTTATGAATTCTTGACATAGTGATACTCCTCACCATCATCATTCATTCCTCGGTCCTCGTGTTGTTGTAACCGGAATGCCGACAAGTGAATTGTGAGGTGTGAAATCAATACTCCGAGCAACTAGTTGCTTGGTAGTAAATGGACAATATTTTCATTCTTAGCGTGTTGGTTATCGAATCATCATTCTAAGATTGATCGTGCTACCTAGTCCTTATTTCTGGTGCACTCTTCGATCAATGAGTTAGGATTGTGTCAATCCCTCACTCTTTTGATCATATCATCTTGCCCTAAAAGGCAAGGTTGTTCTCGAGCTTAGTGACATATTGGTGGTTCGTGATATTCCGAATATCTTCTCGGAAGTATTACCAGGTTGTCACCTGACCGCTATGTTGAGCTCGTAATCAAGTTGGTTTTCCTCTAGACCAGCCATTCTCCAAGAACCTGTGGTGGATAGCCCTGAGCTAGTTGGTTAAGCTAAACAACAACTTGGAGAGTTGGAAGATAAAAGCTTGTCTGACTTAGTTCATGTTAAGGGATATCTTTTCACTGTGTGTGTGTGTTGAAGAAAGATGATATCTCCATCGATTGGCCCTCGTGATCAGTTGATTGGATCTATTACCTTGTCAAAACTTAGACTTGAGTATGGGCTATCGTCACGTCAAATCAGAACCAACGATGTTCGTAATGTTGTCTTACTCGTGGTTGATCCCTCGAGCATACACCATTATATCTTTTGGTCTGACCAATGCTATCACCGTGTTCACATGATGGTGGAAGTCCAGTGATATGGAAATTCCAATGAGTTGTTGTTGAGCCCATCAGCAGCATCTTGTCTCCTCCATGATTCGTGTTGAACATTAAGCTAGTATTGGAAACTTTGTAAACGTTGCCCTCGTGTTTCGTTCATGAGGCATATGTTTGGATGAAAGTAGTGACTTCCTTTAGTTCACGTGCATTTGATGAAAGTTGTCGCCGTGAATTCGAGAAAGCTTGTTTTGCTTCCTTCGGAACCATCCCAAGTCAGTCATGCATATGTGCGAAGTATTCTATGGTTTGAAGACTTGCAACCTTCAGCTCATATGTATTTCCTAGCACACCAAGCCACTGATTGATTTGTTGGAGGAAAATAAGTTCCTTCGTAAGAGCTAATCATATGACTTACGCAAGGACTTCATTATCCGCAATGATGGTCCCCACCTGAACTCGGTAGTGTTTCATTGTAAGACTACCATATGGTCATGCTTGTCTGGGACAGTGCGTTCACAGGGGTGTAGCAAAACCAGCTCATGTTTTGGAGCTTGCTATCGTAGTTCATCTCCCGAGAATCTGGCAACGTCATCTCGTCGATTTGTGTTGCAAACTTTCTTTTCCAAACAGGCTGTCTGAAATATTCCGTTACCAACCAGATCTGAATCTCAGGCAGATATGATGGTTGGAACTTTTCCAAGATCTATTATGTAGGTCCCGACAAGGTTGGTGTCTGGCCGACACACCTAGCCGGAAGATCTATCATGGTAGTATCTTGATTGTACTATTTGACCATCTTCTCTATGAGGATTTTGTGCGACTTATTGTAGAAGTTTCTCCCTAGGAATTCTCGTGCTCTCAGTTTCTTCGATTACCCTATAACCACTCAAACAGGGGAATCACTCTCGACTGTTGAGTTTTCTTCCCAGTTACTAGAATCATTCCTAGCAGTTGCATTTCGTTCCCATCTTGCACCGCCATTCTGTGAATTTCCCATGGGCTAGCCCTCTCGGTAGTTGTTGTTTAGGATCATCTTCAAAAGTGGTCCTGTCATGGTCCCATCCATTTCCGGTGATAAGCAAAAGTCATCCATTGCGTTGTCTTCAACAAGGTAGTCCACATCACCCACTTTAGTTTGAGTATGCCACTCTTTCGAACTCCATCAAATGATCGTTTGTAAATTGCCTTAGGCTGGTAAGCAGAGTTCCAATGATCTCCGTATCAAAAGTAATTCTTTTTGCCACTTAAGGGAAAAGTTCTACGAGTCACCTCCCCCAAGGTGCCCCGTTATGGAATCATGGCAATTATTTCCTCGCCACCTTGACACCATCCACCATCTCTCTAAGCGTTGAATTGTTGCCCACCAAATCAAATCCTGTCGTTTGTCCTTCCATCCCTCTCGATGTGTTTTGTGTCTCAACTCGAGATGTGTTGACATCCCATTCCGTGAGTTAATCTTATATAGCTCGGTCTTCGAGAAGATCAATCCTAGTAGAGTTTCTTTTCGTCGTCATCGCATGGATGTAGATCTCGAAAGCAAAGACGTCAAGATCAATATGATGCAATGGATCCACATCCTCGAGAGGACATCTGGATCGTGAAGACCGTGTTAGCTTGTGCTCCCTCTGTCTTCTTACCTCACGTCTTGAAATCTCGGGACGACATTCTTGTTTAATGGGGGTGAGTTGTCACAGCCCTAGAATTTGCTTGTCATTAGTTGCATTAAGGCATTCATGTCATCATGTTTAAATTTCTCAGAAAGTTGAAATGGGGATTGATCAAACCCTAGCACCTAAAGAAATCAAATAGGTTCAAATAAAATCTTTTTCAAAGAACCCAAAATGCCTTTGAAAATGTTCATGATTTTTTGTTAAAGGTGAAAACCTCTGCCAAAAATGATGCAAATATTTTCAGGCCATTCTGGATATTTGAATTAATTCATAAAGTATTTGAATTGGGGCATTTAATTTCTATACATATTATTAAATGCTCCAACAATTCTGAAAATAACTAAGGGCCTCTGAGAAAATTCAGTTATTGCCCATATTTAATTTCAGAATTTATAGAAACGATTTGGTGTTTTTACTAAATAAAAAACAAATTGCAAAAGTAGAAAACAGAAAAAAATAGAAAGAACAGAGACTCACCTGGACCTTTACCTACCTGGCGCCACCAACCGGCCCAGCTCCTGGTGGCCCAGCTGGCGGCCCAGCCCAGCAGGGGCTCCCGTGTCTTCTCCTTCCTCTGCCAGAAGGACCGAGGCGCGTGGCCACCGCACGCCGGCACATGCACGGCCACCTCCTGCCTGCTTGCCGCTGCTGGAGACGGCCCCGAGCGCCATGACACCCCCCCTGACCGCCCCTCTCCCTAGACCCCTCCTCCTCCTCTGTCTCTCCCTTCCGCGGTCGACCACCGAGCACCCGAGAGCGCCGACAAGCACCACCGCGGCCAGCGGCCACCCCACGCTCCGCCGACGCGCCTAGAAGCCCCGCCACTTCTTCCTCGACCTTCTCACCGAGCCGCGCGACGCCTGAAGCCCCCGAATGACCTCCCCGAGCTCAAGCTCAACCTCCGGCCGCCGGCTACCTCACCGTCGATTCGCGGCAACCAACGCATCCCCGGCCCCGCCGTCTGCACCATCCTCCTCTCCGTGAGCCTCCCTCCGTTTCCCCCCCTTTTCCGCTGCCGTTCCCACACCCTTGCGCCTAGGCCGTGCTAGCCGAGCTCCGGCCGCCGCCTGCCTTGCCGCCGTCGTGGCCTGAGCTCGAGACAGCCGCACCTTCGCACCGCATCAAGCTCCTGGTGATCCCAGGAGGTTGCCTAGACCTCCACCTTGCTCGGTCGTGCCCGTAGCACCGTTGCCCGCAGGTGCCCGAGCGCCGCCGCCGCCCATCTCGATGCCGGCGACGATACAACCCTCCCCAGCAGCTGCCACTAGCACCACCCAACGCGCCGCCCTGTGGGCATTCCAGCAAACCCACCCGCATGGCAAGACGTGGCCGGAAATGGCCGGCCGGCGAGCTCCGCCGTGCTGTGCTTAGCGCCGGCGTTTAGCCGCCGACGTGGGCATCATTAGTGGCTAATGACCCACTAATTATCCACTCTAGTGACACCGACAGCTGGGCCCCGCGCCAAATTAACTCTGGGCTTATTTTTCTGTTTAGATTAGTGCTAACCCTGTGGACCCCACGTGTCAGTTTTGACATGGTCAAGTCAACGTTGACTGGTCCCACTTGTCATCCACCCAAACCAGCCTGAGACACTGACGTATGGGTCCCACAGGTCAGGTTTGACCTGGCTGACTCAGTTGACTTGTTGACGTCACACCTATGTCATGCTGACGCAGTAAGTGATTTTCTGGATTTTTATTAATTCATAAAAATCCAGAAAATCCCCCAAACTTCTAAAAATCATAGATATTAAACCGTAACTCCAAAGGAAATAATTTATATATGAAAAATTATCAGAAAAATTCAAGGAATCCATCTGTACCTTTTTCATGCATGTTTGAACAATGTTTGTCCTCTGTTTTGGACAAAAAAATAAAGGGCATTTAAATAATCACATATGGAGTTGGAATTTGAATCATGTATTCAAACCAACTTCATTTAAATCATAGCTAGATGCATTAGCCCAAATCACAGCATATTGCCATGTCATGATCATGCATCATATTTTTGCATTGCATTGATTGTGTCCTTCTCTGTTTGCCGGTAACTGTCCCCTCTCAGTCGACGATGTTTCCG
The DNA here is from genome assembly GCA_032464435.1 of Aegilops umbellulata. Lineage (NCBI taxonomy): Eukaryota > Viridiplantae > Streptophyta > Magnoliopsida > Poales > Poaceae > Aegilops > Aegilops umbellulata. The sequence continues at coordinate 499,614,384 of CP136057.1, forward strand.
ACGATGTGATCGATGACACCGATGAAGAGCTATATTATCTTCAGAAGTGCCAGGCAAGCAAAACCTCCTTGTTCGTTCCGATACAATCCCACTCTCTCGCTCCTGCTCTCTTTTACTGCATTAGGACAACAACAATTCATCTGTTACTTGCTGCGGTAGCTGAACCCCTTTATCCTTTGCATGACCTGTCATTGCCACAGTAAATAGATGAAACCCACTAGCATGAGTAGGAGTTGTTTGAGCCCTGATGTGCCTACTCATTCATGTTTGTTGTCATGCCTGCTACTGCTTAGAGTTGAGTCGGGTCTGATTCATCGGGAATGAATTGGAATGGTGATGAATATGTCCTACTGTGTGTGAGCTAAGTGTGTGAACACGAGTTGGTAAAGGTAGCGGTGAGAGGCCATGTAGGAGTACATGGTGGGTTGTCTCATTGAAGCCGTCCTCAGGAACTGAGTTCTCTGTCTGTGATCCATGAAACAGTTACTACCACGCATTGGGCCCGAAACCAATGGACCCTCTCGGCTTCTTGATCACCCTTGTCCTCTGTCCAGGAGTTGCAAAGTAGTTTCTGGTGTTTGTAGTATGCTGGGGGGCCGCACGCAGCACTGACCGTAGGGGTGGGTTGTGTTGCGGTAGGCACATGGCACGGTGTACCGGGCACCCGTTTGGTGTCTCGGGAACCCTGCTCACATCGTTCGGGGCCGTATGTGGAAACCTCGGCCGGACTCCCTGCGGATGGAACCTGAATAGGCGATAAACCTGGACTAGAGACTTGAGTGTTAGGTAGGCCGTGGCCGACACCCTCGCTGGGCTTCCGCTTGAAGGTTGCCGAGTACATGTCGTGTAAGCGGCGGTAAGTGGTGAGAGCGTGTGTGAAGAAGTACACCCCTGCACGGTTAATATCATCTATTCGAATAGCCATGTCCGCGGTAATGGACTTCTGGGTTGCCTATAACAGTTCATAGACAAGTGTAAGTGGATACTCTAAAATGCGCAAGATAAGCGTGAGTGCTATGGATGGCCTTCTCGTATCGAGACGGAAGTGGATCCATAGTGGTGTATTGATATGGTGAATATGTGGACTCGTGTGCGCCACCTCAAAAGAGTTACTTGCAGTCGTAGTTCAGGATAGCCACCGAGTCAAAGCTGGCTTGCTGCAGTTAAACTCCACCACCCCCTTTTGATACTGATGCATATGTAGCTAGTTCTGATGTAAGTCTTGCTGGGTACATTTGTACTCACGTTTGCCTATTTTATGTTTTGCATAGAGACTTCAGTCTCGCTAGTAGTACCGCTTGGACTTCGACATTTAGCTTGATACCTCAGCTACGATCTTGTGCCCTTGGCAGGATCTGGTAGATAGTCAGGCTTCTCAGCCTTTTTCATTTGTAGATGTCTGTACTCAGACATGTTAAGCTTCCGCATGTGCTTGTTGCTTGTATGCTCTGAATGTTGGGTCATGAGACCCATGTTTGTAATATCTCGCTCCTCGGAGCCTAATGAATAAATACTTTGAGTCGTAGAGTTATGTTGTGATGCCATGTTGTATTCACACATATCGAGCATATTGTGTGTATGATTGAAATTCTTGGTATGTGTGGGATCCGACAATCTAGTTGTTTATCCTTGGCAGCCTCTCTTATGGGGAAATGTAGTCTAGTGCCTCCTTGAGCCATAGTAGTCCGCTACAGCCCGGTTCACCGGAGTCCTGCTAGCCCGGCACTACTGCTCAGGACACTTGACTGGCCGACATGTGTTTCACTTTGTTCCTGTGTCTGTCCCTTCAGGGAAATGTCACGCGGTGACATCCGGAGCCCTGTTAGCCCAGTGCTACAGCCCGGATTCACACGATGCTGACCGACATGCTCGAAGTTGATTCATGTATGCCTGTCCCCATGGGTTAGTGCCGCTTTGGGTTCACGACTAGCCATGTCGGCCCGGGTTATCTGTCATATGGATGCTAGCGACACTATCATATACGTGAGCCAAAAGGCGCAAACGGTCCCGGGCCAGGTAAGGTGGCACCCGTGCGAATACCGTGCGTGAGGCCGCAAAGTGATATGATGTGTTACATGCTAGATCAGTGTGACTTAGGATCGGGGTCCTGACACAAACACGGCCCAGCCTCGAGAGGAGCTCCCCCAGCCGCCAGCCTCGGGAGCCCCGGTCTGTGGGCCGACCTCAGGAGCACGCCTGCTCCTGACGATGGAACCTCAGGAGGAGTGCTGGATCACAGAACTCCGGAGTTATCTAACACAAGGGGCCCTACCGGAAAAGGAAGAGGATGCAGAACGTGTGGCGCGGCAGGCCACGGCATACTGCATCAGAGATGGAGAACTTTACCGGAAGCGACCAAACGATGTATCTCTGCGCTGCATCTCCAGGGAGCAAGGAAAGGAACTACTGGAAGACATACACGGCGGAGACTGCGGACACCACTCATCATCACGGACCCTCGTTGGCAAGGCATTCCGTAGTGGGTTCTATTGGCCCACCGCTCTCAACGACGCAATTGAATTGGTGAAGGCTTGTGAGGCCTGCCAGTTCCATTCCAGGCAGATCCATTAACCAGCGGGGGGCCTGCAGACTATACCCCTCTTGTGGCCATTCCCAGTTTGGGGGTTGGATATCCTGGGCCCGTTCCCTCAGGCGCCAGGGGGCTACCGTTACCTCTACGTCGCCATTGACAAGTTCACCAAGTAGGCAGAGGTGGAGGCTGTCCGTACCATCCCCGCGGGCTCCGCGGTCAAGTTCATCAGGGGTATCGTGAGCCGGTTCGGGGTGCCGAACCGCATCATCACAGACAAGGTTCGCAGTTCACCAGTAATCTCTTCAAAACATACTGTGCTAACCTTGGGACGCAGATATGCTACGCTTCGGTGGCGCACCCGCGAAGAAATGGGCAGGCCGAACGAGCCAACACGGAGGTCCTGAGGGGCCTCAAGACCAGAACGTTCAAGAAGAAGCTGGAGGCCTGCGGCAGGGGCTGGTACGACGAACTCCAATCCGTGTTGTGGTCCATCCGCACCACCGTGACCAAACCAACCGGGGAGACCCCGTTCTTCCTGGTCTATGGAGCCGAAGCAGTCCTTCCTCACGAGGTCAGGCGTCGCTCCGCACGGGTCCTGGCGTTCGACGAGGCGCAGCAAGACGCCATGCGGGGGATGGACCTCGTGCTGGGGGAGGAACGCCGCCGGGAAGCCGCGCTGCGAGCGGCGAGGTACCAACATGCGCTACAACGATATCACTGCCGCAACATCCGCCCCAGGACCCTTGAGGTAGGAGACCTCGTACTCAGGCGGGTCCTCTCCAGGGAGGGGCTGCACAAGCTCTCCCCCATGTGGGAGGGCCCGTTCAAGGTTGTTCATGTTTCTAGGCCAGGCTCCGTGCGCTTGGAGACTCATGAGGGGGTGCCGATCCAGAACGCGTGGAACATCCAGCACCTCCGGAAGTTCTACCCCTAGAAGGCCCAGAGCCTGTGAAGAAGGCGAACGCCTGTGAAGATGATCCCTTTTGGAGAAGGCCCAGAGCCTGTGAAGAAGGCGAACGCCTGTGAAGATCATCCCTTTTGGAGAAGGCCTAGAGCCTGTGAAGAAGGCGAACGCCTGTGAAGATCATCCCTTTTGGAGAAGGCCCAGAGCCTGTGAAGAAGGCGAACGCCTATGAAGATCATCCCTTTTGGAGAAGGCCCAGAGCCTGTGAAGAAGGCGAATGCCTGTGAAGATCATCCCTTTTGGAGAAGGCCCAGAGCCTGTGAAGAAGGCGAACGCCTGTGAAGCTCATCTGTTTTTGGAAAAGGCCAGAGCCTGTGAAGAAGGCGAACGCCTGTGAAGCTCATCTCTTTTTGGAAAAGGCCCAGAGCCTGTGAAGAAGGCGAGTGCCTGTGAAGCTTGTTACCTCTAAGGAAAAAGGCCCGGAGCCCGTGAAGAAGGCCAATCCCTGTGAAGCTCGCCGCCCCGTGACACTCTCACGTAATAATGATTGGGGCTGTACACGCCCCGGAGTCTCAGGAGCGCCGGCCTCAGGCCCTGGGGCTCCCTCCCACGCCCAGTGGCAGCACTTAGCTCCGCGCTGGTGAGAAGACGTCGAAGACTAGATTAGGTGCCGGACGCGGCTTTTTCATTTGCTTTCCGCATTTGACGTGTTTACTTGCATCTGAAGTCTTATTGAAACTATCGCCATTGTTGATTTGTGCTTCGTCGATTTTCGCTCCTCGTTTTGATTTTTCTCATGAAAGGCCTCGCGAGGGACGGAACTCGAACGCCCTCACGAGCGTTTCTGCTCTAACCGCTTCAGGGTTTCACGACCCGGGCTCTCTACAGGAGCACCCCTCTAGTCCGTGCCCCTCGGGCACCGCGACACGCACACAGGGCCTGGGTCGGTCGCCCCCCGGCTGGGGCCGCAAACTACCTACACGAGGGCAAATAGTTGAGAAGCGGAACAACACAGTCAAGGTAATGGCTACAACAGCGATGATTCTCAACACGCCCCCACGGGGCTCCATGCAACTGTTTTGTCTTACACAGGGAGCAAAAGGAAAAGAAGAGGGCGAGCCTGGCGCGGCCCGCCTCACATCAGCCTGCAGAGGCGACGCGGGATGCCCCCGAAGCTCAGGCGGACTCCCTCTCACGCTTCACCGGGGCGCGGCGACGGGCGGATGAACAGCCACCCCCCAAGCAAGCGCGACGGCGAGGGGGCTGGCTGCGGCCACCGCTGGAGGAGCCGCCCAAAGAAGAGTTGGTGGAGCTTGGGGAGCATCGGGCGCCGCCATTGGAGCGGGCGCTGTCTCCTCCATCGTCGTCGGAGCGAGGCCCCTGGCCACGGTCGTCGCCCTCGGGGCAGCATCCTGCGCGGCGACCATCTTCCCCAAACACCCTCACGTAGAGGGTGCCGTCACCGTCGAACTTGAAGTGCAGGGTGCACCGCTGGCCCAGGCCGCGCGCGCGCGCAAACGTTTGCCAGCCGCGGGTCAGGGTCCCGTCCCCAGAAAGGGAGACCTCGAGCGAAACCCAGGAGGCCCTACTGTAGCAACCGTCAGCCTGAAGCCAGAAGCCGCACCGGGCGCTGGCCGGCAGCTCGCTGATGAAGAAGCGGGGAAGCTGGAGCCAGGTGTTGGTCGGGTCCGCCGACCACACGACGAACTCCGACAACACCTCCGCAGAGCGAAAGCGCGTCCTCGGGGGCCGCGCAGCCACAACCTGCCTCCCCTTGGCAGCCGAGCGCTCACCACCGTGCGGAGAACCGTCCCTGTGCCCATGGGGAGCCACAGCGGGGACCGCGGGATGCTTGCGGGGACGACCCCGGCTGCGCTTGGCCGGAGGGGAGTCGGGCCCCGCCCGAGTAGCCTTCCCCTTCTCCGCGGCTGAGAACCTCTTCGGAGCCATGCGAGCTGCGGGCGGCAAAGGAGAGGAAGAAGAAGAAAAGCGGGAAGGAGTGGACTGGCGGAGCTTATGCAGCCTCGCACTTATAGCCGGAAGAGGCCAATCGTCGAGCACCACGATCGTAGGTAATAATGACCCGTATCTACGCATGCAGGGACTAGTCAAGTCACGCAGTTGCCAAGGTTGTGGGGAAGCGGAGACGCCCACGTCCTATCAAACCGCCACGCGGCGCCCAAGGCCGCAGGCTATTAGGGCCCGCGGCGCTTCGCCCTTGCCCTTTCGCCTCTCGGTGCGGCCAAGTCCATGCGCGCCTTGGGCTCGGGGGCTACTGTCGGCGTTCTGGGAACGGGGGTCCCCAGACTTGCCTGCCTGCAGCCTGCGGTGTGGCTCGAATGGGGGCCCAGCGCGGCCCATCTTCACCAACACAAGACCCAAGACCCTCGCGAGGGGCCAAGCCTCGCGAGGCGGACTACACGGTGCTTCCTCAGGCGCGGCCTCCTCAGGATGGCTCACGAGGAGGCGGAGAGATCAAGGCAGGGTACCTCGCGAGGTGCCCATGACGCAAGCCGTGACGACCAAGGGTGCCAGGCGGGCGCCAGCCCACGCAGCGTTCCCCTTTCCTCTTTGGTGCAAAGGGGGTAAGCGCAGGCGAGAGGATCAAGCAAAGGCACCCATTTCGGTGCAACAAGACCAAGACCAGTCCAACGGTGGGAAGGAGGTCACCATGGAGCCCAGAACAGCGTCACCACAGGGCCTTTGGCAGGCGAAGACCAACTTTAGTCAGGACAAGTGTACTAGATGTTCCCCTTCGAATTGGCCAATTGTTGGCGCCCTTCCCGCTCAAATATTTGGGAAGAGGCCCAGGGCCTTTGCCTATAAATAGGACTAGCCACCCCCAGGGTAGGAAGGAGAAAACTAGCCAGAACGTAGCATCCACAAACAGAGCTAGCAACACACTTAGAGAGAGAGAAGGGCGATCGAACTCCCCCAGCAGTTCATCCCCTAGCCAAGAACAGACCCTCGCGAGGCTGTTCTTCCTTGTACTGTTCATCCTCATTAGCCCAAGAGGCAATCCATCCACCACAAACTAGAGTAGGGTATTACACCACAATGGTGGCCCGAACTGGTATAAACCCTGCGTCTCTTGTGCTGTTCGTCCTATAGTTTAGATCCTTGCGAGACGGAGAGGTAGAGGGCATAATCTCCGCGCGCACCCCAGAGTTTGAACCTTAAGGGTCTGCCGGAACCCGTGATCCGACAGAGGGTTTTAGTCCGTAGGACAACAGAACATACAACAATCATACCATAGGCTAGCTTCTAGGGTTTAGCCTCCTTAATCTCGTGGTAGATCTACTCTTGTACTACCCATATCATCAATATTAATCAAGCAGGATGTAGGCTTTTACCTCCATCGAGAGGGCCCAAACATGTGTAAAACTTCGTGTCCCTTGTCTCCTGTTACCAGCCGCCTAGACGCATAGTTCGGGACCCCCTACCCGAGATCCGCCGGTTTTGACATCGACAGGGTGCACGGATGGCTCTTGCCCGTGTCAAAACATACTAGGCGGAGATGGAAACCACCGTTGTTGCATCCCAAGATTCAGACGAAAGCCGAGTACCAGCCGAGCACTATTTTCAGGAAGTTCTTCAAGGCGCTCGTGTGATAGAGACGCAGTGCTCGAAGGATGTTATGTTTAAATAGCATATGTTATTGTAAAATAATTTTTGATAAATTGTAGAAGCTTTTTATACTTGCGCCTTCAATTATTGTAACACCTTATGTGCGGCCGTTTAGGATATATGTATATGTAATCTGAAAGATGGCAGTCATTGGCTTCAGCCCCCACACAAATATTGCGGGGGTGTTCGCAGAAGGCGCGTTTTCACACTTGATCCAACGTCTTGGTCCTACAAAGGAGGTGATAGTGCAACGAACTAGGCAATCAGACTATTATGCTTTAACACTTTCACTTAGCCATAGGAGTTTGACAGTGAGGCTACTTATATAGCCCCTGGTGGCGCCTGCGCTCGCCCGAACTCGGGGTGCGTATGTGCCTGGCCGAGAAACGGCCCTTCATTAATGCGGAGGAATCCTAAAGATTCTGGTGAGTCATCGAGTGGTTGACCAGTCTCTCGCTATATCATGACAGTTAGTTTTCGGCTTTCTCTACTGAGGTGCTCGCATGGCCGAACCTGCGCACAATTGCAGTAGTTCTCCTGGTGCCGCCTTAGCCGATAGAGCGGAACGTAAGGCAGCAAAACACAGGAGCCGGGCAACCCAACATTTGACCAAAGACATGACTCGGAGCTGAAACATATAAGGCCAAACTCGCGACGTCGAACACTCCCTAAGGTATTCGGTCTTTATGAAGGCGGGCGGGACAACGCCCTTAATTATAAGCCCCTAGTGTCCAGGTACACGCAAAATTCTGACGTGGCCACATGCCAAGACGCCAGCCTCCTCCTTGGTTATACCAAAAAACCAGGGGATGTGTATCAACAAGAGACAGTAAAAAAGGTTTACGCAGGGTCTTAATCTGAAAAGAATCCTTGGAACGGGTCCCTGCTGCACGTCTGCGCCTGTGTCTCCGTTGTGCCGTATCCTGGATGGGCGCAGCACGGTGTTCGTCTGTAAAAGAGAGGAACTTAGTTGAAGAAAGGTCGTGCCGAACAGAAGTTATACTAAATAAACAAACTATAAATTGAAATGGGTAAAATTGAGCTTGATTGTCTCTTTCTTTATATGCGCGGAGCCCTTAGTACATGGGTGTATGGCTATTAAGCCTTTATCAATTGTATTTTTATGCCGGACTCGTCTAGTCGTGTCTGTGGTCTTAATGACCTGTTTAGATGTTTTTAGCTGGTGAGGCCATTTTATTGTGGGGCTGTTAAGGCAGCCGCACAATCTCTCACGCGGGAGGCGTACTCAATGCTTTCCCTTTAATGAGATGATGCCTCGTGGACCGGGCATCTTAAGCGTAAGTGATGCATAGTGCGGAATTGCGTTAAAGCGGGCGAAAGCTTCGCGTCCCATTAGTGCTTGATAGCTGTTTGAGAATGGGGCGATATGGAAGGTTAGCCTTTCGCGACGGAAGTTGTCGGGGGAGCCGAATTTAACTTCTAGATGGAGAGAACCCGTGCAATGGGCATTTGGGCCTGGTGTTACCCCTTTAAAGGAGGTTTCTCTATGGCGAATTTTTGCTGGGTCTATCCCCATGTGGCGGATTGTGTCCTGATATATCAGGTTTAGACCACTGCCGCCATCCATCAGGACATTTGTAAAGTGGAGTCCGCCGATTATTGGATCTAATACCAAGGTAGTCCAGCCTACGTTCCGGATACTTCTAGAGTAATCCAGATGATTGAAGGTGATCGGTTTTAACAATCAGTGGCGAGACTCCTTTGGGATAGGCCGTATGGTGCGTACCTCTATGGGCGCCGCTTGTTTTGTTATGTGAATTAAGTTTACTGTTTTGACTTCTTGTGGAAAATTCTTTTGTTTCTAGGTGCTCTGCTTTGGGGGTTCGTCATCGTCTTCACTTGGTGTGTTGAGCCCCTTGTGTTCGGCGTTGAGTTTGCCGGATTGCTTGAAAACCCAACAGTCTCTGTGGGTATGGTTTGCAGGCTTCCCGGGAGTACTGTGTATTTGACATATCTTGTCCAAGATTTTGTTTAAGTTGGATAGCTCGTCCCTGTTATCCTTGAGGGGCGGCTTTTTCTGATTTTGCCGAGAGCTTTTGAATCTGGCATTGGCTGTCGTGCTTTCGGACTGCTTTCATTAGTCCGGCGCTGGTCCTTGTTGCGTCGCGGTTTTCCATTTCCATCCCTAATTTTGGATGTACTTGGGTCGCTGGTGCTACATCTTGCCAACCAGCTGTCCTCTCCTGCGCAAAAGCGGGTCATGAGGCTTGTTAATGCGGCCATTGTTCTTGTCTTTTCTTGTCCGAGGTGTCTGGCGAGCCATTCGTCTCGAATGTTATGCCTAAAAGCTGCTAGGGCTTCGACGTCGGACAGTCGACTATCTAATTCTTTTTAGTAAGGAATTTGTTCCAGCATTTCCGGGCTGACTCTTCGGGCTGTTGAGTTATGTGACTTAGATCATCTACATCCGGAGGGCGGACATAGGTCCCTTGAAAATTTGCCCAGAAAGCGTCTTCGAGCTCTCCCCAACTTCCAATGGTGTTTTCGGGAAGGCTTTTGAGCCACTGCCGAGCTGGCCCTTTAAGCTCGAGGGGTAAGTATTTTATGGCGTGGAGGTCATCTCCTCTTGCCATGTGTATGTGGAGGATATAATCCTCAATCCAGACTCCAGGGTCTGTTGTTCTGTCGTACGCCTCTATGTTTACGGGCTTGAATCCCGTTGGAAATTCATGGTCCAGAACCTCATCGGTGAAACATAGGGGGTGTGCGACACCCCTGTATTTGGGTGTGCCGTGATGTTCGGATATTGGTTGTGTTGCACTGCTTACGAGAGCTTGCTTTCTTGGCCCATAGATAGATCTAGGTGGGCCATCTTTTTGATGCGAATCCTTGAGTGGGTCGCGTGCCGGCTTGTATGCGGCGTCGCTTGCCGCTTTATGCTGGCCATGGGGTCGTCTATCCGATCGGGTGGCTTTCTTATTTTTTGATTGCGGGGGCTCTAAGGCCTCCTCGTCAAATTCTGGTAGTAGCTTTCGCTTCGGATAGCTTTTGGTGTGGCAACTGCCGCCGTATTTGCCTGCGGTGTTGAGTACTTTGCTCCATCTGATTCTGAGTGCATCTTCCGTAGTTTTGGGCTTCCGCTTCTGCTTTTTTAGGCTACGCGCAGTGGCAACGAGCCTTCGGTGGAGGTTCTTCTGCTCCATTAGCTTGTCCGGTGTAAGGTCGTCCGGAATGTTGTTCTCGCCAGGGACAGGTTGTTCGGTTCGTTTATTCGAGATGCCCTATTCGTCGTCCGCCGGCTCGTCCTGCTCTATGGCTCGGTCTGTATGGCTGATGTCTCTGTCAAGGCGGGGCTTGGAGCGGCGTTTGCATCGCCGCTTTGATTGCTTTTCGAGAGAACGATCCCTCGTTGCATCCCTGTGTTCCTCGTCATCTCTTCCTTTAGGTGTGTCCACCATGTACACATCATGAGATGAGGTGGTTGTCCAGTGCCCTATAGGAGCTGGTTCTTTATCGTCTCCTGCATCGGCGTCCATACCGTCGATGTCTTCAGAGTCGAAGTCGAGCATGTCGGTTAAATCATCGACAGTGGCTACAAAGTGGGTGGTGGATGGGCTTTGAATTTCTTCATCGTCCGTATCCCAACCTTGCTGACCGTAGTCCGGCCAGGGGTCTCCTGATAAAGAGAGAGACTTTAGTGACTTCATAATATCGCCGAAAGGCGAGTGCTGAAAGATGTCCGCGGAGGTAAACTCCATGATCGACGCCCAATCGGATTCGATCTGCAGGGGTGCGGAGGGCTCGGAGTCCGGAGAGGAGTCCGGCTCCTTGGAGTCACGAGCCTCGCGGAGGGCAGGGCTGGTGTTCGGCTTGATCGCCGTAGAGATTGCAGCCCCCGAGGCGGTGTCTAACCACCCGCCCTCGATTGGTGTGGTTGGCTCCGAGTTAAGGGTCGGAGCGGACATAGGTGCGGCCTCCAGGGCACTGTTCGGCGGCAGAGCTAGATCATAGCCATCGTGACAGTGCGGTGCGCTCGGTAGTGGCTCGAATCCGTCGAAGATCAAGTCCCCGCGGATGTCAGCCGTGTAGTTTAAGCTTCCAAATCTGACCTGATGGCCAGGGGCGTAGCTTTCGATCTGCTCCAGATGGCCAAGCGAATTGGCCCGCCGAAGACGAAGATCTGTCCGGGGAGAAAGGTCTCACCCTGGACTGCATCGCTATTGATGATCGGAGGAGCCATCGGGCCTAAAAGTGACGACACAGAGGAACTCTCAATGAAAGCACCAATGTCGGTGTCAAAACCGGCAGATCTCGGGTAGGGGGTCCCGAACTGTGCATCTAGGCGGATGGTAACAGGAGACAAGGGACATGATGTTTTTTCCCAGGTTCGGGCCCTGTCGATGGAGGTAAAACCCTACTCTTGCTTGATTAATATTGATGATATGAGTAGTACAAGAGTAGATCTACCACGAGATCAAGGAGGCTAAACCCTAGAATCTAGCCTATGGTATGATTGTTGTTCTGTCCTACGGACTAAAACCCTCCGGTTTATATAGACACCGGAGAGGGTTAGGGTTACATAGAGTCGGTCACAATGGTAGGATATCTACATATTCGCATCGCCAAGCTTGCCTTCCACGCCAAGGAAAGTCCCTTCCGGACACGGGACGAAGTCTTCAATCTTGTATCTTCATAATCCAGGAGTCCGACTGAAGGTATAGTCCGGATACCCGGACACCCCCTAATCCAGGACTCCCTCAGGTAGCAAGAATTTCTGGCGCCGTTGCCGGGGATTCTACGCAAAAGTCAACATACCAAGTACCCATCACAATCCCTTATCTCTCGCATTACATTGTTTGCCATTTGCCTCTCGTTTTCCTCTCCCCCACTTCACCCTTGCCATTTTATTCGCCCTCTCTTTTCTGTTTGCCTTTTTCTCGTTTGCTCGTGTGTTGGATTGCTTGCTTGTCACGATGGCTCAAGATAATACCAAATTGTGTGACTTTACCAATACCAACAACAATGATTTCCTTAGCACTCCGATTGCTCCTCTTACCAACACTGAATCTTGTGAAATCAACACTGCTTTGTTGAATCTTGTTATGAAAGATCAATTCGCCGGCCTTCCTAGTGAAGATGCCTCTACTCATCTAAATAGCTTCGTTGATTTGTGTGATATGCAAAAGAAGAAAGATGTTGATAATGATATTGTTAAATTGAAGCTATTTCCATTTTCGCTTAGAGATCGTGCTAAAGCTTGGTTTTCGTCTTTGCCTAAAAATAGTATTGATTCTTTGAACAAGTGCAAAGATGCTTTTATCTCTAAGTATTTTCCTCCCACTAAGATCATCTCTCTTAGAAACGATATTATGAATTTTAAGCAACTTGATCATGAACATGTTGCACAAGCTTGGGAGAGAATGAAATTAACGATACGTAATTACCCTACTCATGGCTTAAATTTGTGGATGATTATACAAAACTTTTATGCCGGATTGAATTTTGCTTCTAGAAATCTTTTGGATTCGGCCGCGGGAGCCACTTTTATGGAAATCACTTTAGGAGATGCTACTAAACTCCTAGATAATATTATGGTTAATTATTCTCAATGGCACACTGAAAGATCTACTAATAAAAAAGTGCATGCGATTGAAGAAATTAATTTTTTGAGTGAAAAGATGGTTGAACTCATGAAATTGTTTGCTACTAAGAGTGTTTCTTCTAATCCTAATGATATGCCTTTGTCTACTTTGATTGAGAATAATAATGAATCTATGGATGTTAATTTTGTTGGTAGGAATAATTTTGGTAACAACACATATAGAGGGAATTTTAATCCTAGGCCTTATCCTAGTAATCCTTCTAATAATTATGAAAATTCCTACAACAACTCTTATGGAAATTTTAATAAGATACCCTCTGAATTTGAGAATAGTGTTAAATAGTTTATGAATTCACAAAAGAATTTTAATGCTTTGCTTGAAGAAAAATTGCTTAAAGTTGATGATTTGGCTAGGAACGTTGATAGAATATCTCTTGAGGTTGATTCTTTAAAGCTTAGATCTATTCCTCCTAAGCATGATATCAATGAGTCTCTGAAAGCCATGAGAATTTCCATTGATGAGTGCAAGGAAAGAACCGCTAGGATGCGTGCTACGAAAGATGCCTTTATTAAAGCGTGTTCTTCCAATCCCTATGAAAATCAAGATGAAGATCTAAAAGTTATTGACGTGTCCCCTATTAAATCTTTGTTTTGCAATATGAATCTTGATAATGATGGGATTGAATATGATCCACCCTTACCTAGAAGGCGTTCCAAGAATTCCGAGTTTTTAGATCTTGATTCTAGAAGTGATAAAAGTGGGAAAACCCCAGATGTTGCTAAGCCCACTATTTTAGATTTCAAGGAATTTAATTATGAAATTTGCTCTTTAATTGATTGTATTTCCTTGTTGCAATCCGTGCTAAATTCTCCTCATGCTTATAGTCAAAATAAAGCCTTTACTGAACATATCGTTGATGCCTTGATGCAATCTTATGAAGATAAACTTGAGTTGAAAGTTTCTATCCCTAGAAAACTTTATGATGAGTGGGAACCTACTATTAAAATTAAGATTAAAGATCATGAGTTTTATGCTTTGTGTGATTTGGGTGCTAGTGTTTCCACTATTCCCAAAATTTTGTGTGGTTTGCTAGATTTCCGTGATTTTGATGATTGCTCTCTAAACTTGCACCTTGCGGATTCCAGTATTAAGAAACCTATGGGAAGAATTAATGATGTTCTTATTGTTGCAAATAGGAATTATGTGCCCGTATATTTTATTGTTCTTGATATAGATTGCAATCCTCCATGCCCTATTATTCTTGGTAGACCTTTCCTTAGAACGGTTGGTGCAATTATTGATATGAAGGAAGGGAATATTAGATTCCAATTTCCATTAAAGAAAGGCATGGAACACTTCCCTAGGAAGAAAATAAAATTACCATATGAATCTATCATGAGAGCCACTTATGGATTGCCTACCAAAGATGGAAATACCTAGATCTATCCTTGCTTTTATGCCTAGCTAGGGGCGTTAAACGATAACGCTTGTTGGGAGGCAACCCAATTTTATTTTTCGTTTTTTTTGCTTTTGCTTCTGTTTAGGAAATCTTTGATCTAGCCTCTGGTTAGATTTGTTTTTATGTTTTATTTAGTGTGTGTGCCAAGTTAGACCTATAGGATCTTCTTGGATGATAGTTATTTGATCTTGCTGTAATTTCCAGAAACTTTCTGTTCACGAAAACAATTGTTAAAAATCCCCAGTACGTGATAAAATACTGATTCCAATTGCTGATGATCAATAAACAAATTTTCTAGGTCGTCCTATTTTGGTAGATATTTGGAGTTCCAGAAGTTTGCGTTAGTTACAGATTACTATTGACTGTTCTGTTTTTGTCAGATTCTGTTTTCCGTGTGTTGTTTGGTTATTTTGATGAATCTATGGCTAGTAAAATAGTTTATAAACCATAGAGAAGTTGGAATGCAGTAGGTTTAACACCAATATAAATAAAGAATGAGTTCATTACAGTACCTTTAAGTGGTCTTTTGTTTTCTTTCGCTAACGGAGCTCACGAGATTTCTATTGAGTTTTGTGTTGTGAAGTTTTCAAGTTTTGGGTGAAATCTTTTGATGGATTATGGAACAAGGAGTGGGAAGAGCCTAAGCTTGGGGATGCCCATGGCACCCCCAAGATAATCTAAGTACACCAAAAAGTCAAATCTTGGGGATGCCCCGAAGGCATCCCCTCTTTCGTCTACTTCCATCGGTAATTTTACTTGGAGCTATATTTTTATTCACCACATGATATGTGTTTTGCTTGGAGCGTCTTGTATTATTTGAGTCTTTGCTTTTTAGTTTACCACAGTCATCCTTTCTGTACACACCTTTTGAGAGAGACATATATGATTATGAATTTGATAGAATACTCTATGTGCTTCACTTATATCTTTTGAGCTATATAGTTTTGCTCTAGTACTTCACTTACTTCTTTAAGAGCACGGTGGTGGATTTGTTTTATAGAAACTATTGATCTCTCATGCTTCACTTATATTATTTTGAGAGTCTTAAATAGCATGGTAATTTGCTTAAAAACTTAATATGCTTGGTATTCAAGATTTGTAAAGCTTTCTTTTGAGTGCGTTGAATACTAAGAAAAGTTTGATGCTTGATAATTGTTTTGAGATATGAAGGTGATAATATCAAAGTCATGCTAGTTGAGTAGTTGTGAATTTGAGAAATTCTTGTGTTGAAGTTTGCAAGTCCCGTAGCATGCACGTATGGTAAACGTTATGTAACAAATTTGAAACATGAGGTGTTCTTTGATTGTCCTCCTTATGAGTGGCGGTCGGGGATGAGCGATGGTCTTTTCCTACCAATCCATCCCCCTAGGAGCATGCGCGTAGTACTTTGGTTTTTGATGGCTTGTAGATTTTGCAATAAGTATATGAGTTCTTTTTGAGAAATGTTGAGTCCATGGATTATATGCACTCTCACCCTTCCATCATTGCTAGCCTCTTCGGTACCATGCATTGCCCTTTGTCACATTGAGAGTTGGTGCAAACTTCAGCGGTGCATCCAAAGCTCGTGATATGATACGCTCTTTCACACATAAACCTCCTTATATCTTCCTCAAAACAACCACCATACCTACCTATTATGGCATTTCCATAGCCATTCCGAGATATATTGCCATGCAACTTTCCACCATTCCATTTATCATGACACATTCATCATTGTCATATTGCATAGCATGATCATGTAGTTGACATAGTATTTTTGGCAAAGCCACCGTTCATCATTCCTTCATACATGTCACTCTTGATTCATTGCATATCCCGGTACACCGCCGGAGGATTCATATAGAGTCATACTTTGTTCTAGTATCGAGTTGTAATCATTGAGTTGTAAATAAATATAAGTGTGATGATCATCATTTAATAGAGCATTGTTCCAAAAAGAGAGAAAGGCCAAAAAAAAAAGAAGGCCCAAGAAAAAAGGGGCAATGCTACTATCCTTTTTTCCACACTTGTGCTTCAAAGTAGCACCATAATCTGCATGATAGAGAGTCTCTTGTTTTGTCACTTTCATATACTAGTGGAAATTTTTCATTATAGAACTTGGCTTGTATATTCCAACAATGGACCTCCTCAAGTGCCCTAGGTCATCGTGAGCAAGCAAGTTGGATGCACACCCACTTAGTTTCTTTTGTTGAGCTTTCATACGTTTATAGCTCTAGTGCATCCGTTGCATGGCAATCCCTACTCCTTGCATTAACATCAATCGATGGGCATCTCCCTAGCCCATTGATTAGCCTCGTTGATGTGAGACTTTCTCCTTTTTTGTCTTCTCCACATAACCCCCATCATCATTATTCTATTCCACCCTTAGTGCTATATCCATGGCTCACGCTCATGTATTGCGTGAAGGTTTATAAAATTTGAGATTACTAAAAGTATGAAACAATTGCTTGGCTTGTCGACGGGGTTGTGCATGATGAGAGCATTCTTGTGTGACGAAAATGGAGCATGACTAAACTATATGATTTTGTAGGGATGAACTTTCTTTGGCCATGTTATTTTGTGAAGACATAATTGCTTAGTTAGTATGCTTGAAGTTTTTTTATGTCAATATGAACTTTAGTCTTGAATCTTTCGGATCTGAATATTCATACCACAATTAAGAAGAATTAAATTGAAATTATGCCAAGTAGCACTCCGCATCAAAAAATTCTTTTTTATCATTTACCTACTCGAGGACGAGCAGGAATTAAGCCTGGGGATGCCTGATACGTCTCCAACGTATCTATAATTTTTGATTGATCCATGCTATATTATCTACTGTTTTGGACCATATGGGCTTTATTTTCCACTTTTATATTATTTTTGGGACTAACCTATTAACCAGAGGCCCAGCCTAGAATTGCTGTTTTTTTTGCCTATTTAGTGTTTCGAAGAAACGGAATATCAAACGGAGTCCAGACGGAATGAAACCTTCGGGAACGTGATTTTCTCATCGAACATGATCCAGGAGACTTGGACCCCACGTCAAGAAAGAAGGGAGGTGGCCACGAGGGTGGGGGCACGCCCACCCCCCTAGGGCGCGCCCCCCTGCCTCGTGGGCCCCCCGTTGCTCCACCGACGTACTCCTTCCTCCTATATATACCTATGTACCCCCAAACGATCAGAAATGGAGCCAAAAAACTAATTCCACCGCCACAACCTTCTGTGCCCATGAGAGCCCATCTTGGGGCCTGTTCCGGAGCTCTGCCGAAGAGGGCATCCACCACGGAGGGCTTCTACATCATCATGGCCCCTCCGATGAAGTGTGAGTAGTTTACTTCAGACCTTCGGGTCCATAGTTAGTAGCTAGATGGCTTCTTCTCTCTTTTTGGATCTCAATACAATGTTCTCCCCCTCTCTCTTGGAGATCTATTTGATGTAATCTTGTTTTTGAGGTGTGTTTGTTGAGACCGATGAATTGTGGGTTTATGATCAAGTCTATCTATGAACAATATTTGAATCTTCTCTGAATTCTTTTATGTATGATTGGTTATCTTTGCAAGTCTCTTCGAATTATCAGTTTGGTTTGGCCTACTAGATTGGTTTTTCTTGCAATGGGAGAAGTGCTTAGCTTTGGGTTCAATCTTGCGGTGTCCTTTTCCAGTGACAGTAGGGGCAGCAAGGAACATATTGTATTGTTGCCATCGAGGATAACAAGATGGGGTTTTTTATCATATTGCATGAAACTATCCCTCTACATCATGTCATCTTGCTTAAGGCGTTACTCTGTTTTTAACTTAATACTCTAAATGCATGCTGGATAGCGGACGATGAGTGGAGTAATAGTAGTAGATGCAGGCAGGAGGCGGTCTACTTGTCTAGGACATGATGCTTATATACATGATCATACCTAGATATTCTCATAACTATGCACAATTCTGTCAATTGCTCAACAGTAATTGTTCACCCACCGTAGAATACTTATGCTCTTGAGAGAAGCCACTAGTGAAATCTATGCCCCCCGGGTCTATCTTTATCATATTAATCTTCCATCACTTTATTATTGCTTTGCTTTTTTACTTTGCCGTTTATTTTACTTTGCATCTCTATATCAAAAATACCAAAAATATTATCTATCATCTCTATAAGATCTCACTCTCGTAAGTGACCGTTAAGGGATTGACAACCCCTATTCGCATTGGTTGCAAGGAGTTATTTGCTTTGTGTAGGTACGAGGGACTCGCGCATAGCTGATACGTCTCCAACGTATCTATAATTTTTGATTGCTCCATGCTATGTTATCTACTGTTTTGGGAAATATTGGGCTTTATTATCCACTTTTATATTATTTTTGGGACTAGCCTATTAACCGGAGGCCCAACCCAGATTTGCTGATTTATGCCTATTTCAGTGTTTCGAAGAAAAGGAATATGAAAAGGAGACGAAACGGAACGAAATCAACTGGAGAAGTTATTTTTGGAAGGAAAGCTACCGGATGGACTTGGACCCCACGTCGGGAGCCAAGGGAGGTGCTCACGAGTGTGGGGGTGTCGGTGTCAAAACCGGCGGATCTCGGGTAGGGGGTCCCGAACTGTGCGTCTAGGCGGATGGTAACATGAGGCAAGGGACATGATGTTTTACCCAGGTTTGGGCCCTCTTGATGGAGGTAAAACCCTACGTCCTGCTTGATTAATATTGATGATATGGGTAGTACAAGAGTAGATCTACCACGAGATCAAGGAGGCTAAACCCTAGAAGCTAGCCTATGGTATGATTGTTGTTCTGTCCTATGGAATAAAACCCTCCGGTTTATATAGACACCGGAGAGGGTTAGGGTTACACAGAGTCAGTTACAATGGTAGGAGATCTACATATCCGTATCACCAAGCTTGCCTTCCACGCCAAGGAAAGTCCCTTCCGGACACGGACGAAGTCTTCAATCTTGTATCTTCATAGTCCAGGAGTCCGGCTGAAGGTATAGTCCGACTATCCGGACACCCCCTAATCCAGGACTCCCTCAGTAGCCCCTGAACCAGGCATCAATGACGATGAGTCCGGCGCGCAGATTGTCTTCGGCATTGCAAGGCGGGTTCCTCCTCCAAATACTTCATAGAAGATTTTGAACACAAAGGATAGTGTCCGGCTCTGCAAAATAAGTTTCCACATACTGCTGTAGAGAGAATAATATTTACACAAATCTAATCTGTTGACGTATTCCGTAGCGTGACATCACACTACGGCAAAGCCTTTATTCGAATCGTTTTTACTCCCCCACCTCAGCGCGTTTCGCGAGGCGGTTTCCTTGGCACGTCTTGTCAAAGCAGAGATTGTGTCCCCTTTATTTGTGGGATTCTCATCAATACGGACGAGGGTAACCCAACCACGCCATTGATTACGTCACTTGGGAGATAAGCGAGTTTTATCAGGCCGGTGGGGACGCATAGCCGCATCCGCCCATATAAGGGGATAAGGATCCACCTTTTTACCTACGCCTTCTTCCTCATTTGCCTATCCATCTTCCGCGCACTCGAGCTCTAGCGCCCAAGCCCGCATTCCCCACCTCGACCTTCTCCAGTCATGTCCGGAGCGGGAGGCAAGTGGATGGTCTCCTCCGTCACGGAGGGACACATCAAAAAACTGAGGAAAAACGGATACTTGTCTAACAACATCGCGCACCGGCTTCCCAAAGAGGGGCAGCTCCTCCCCACCCGAAGTCCCCATGAGAGGGTAGTGTTCCTTCCCCACTTCCTCCGCGGACTGGGCTTTCCTCTCCACCCATTCGTCCGGGGACTCATGTTCTACTACGGCCTGGATTTCCACGATCTGGCCCCGAACTTCATCCTCAACATCTCGGCGTTTATCGTCGTGTGCGAGGCTTTCCTCTGCATCCGCCCCCATTTCGGCCTATGGCTCAAGACTTTCAATGTCAAGCCAAAGGTGGTGCGTGGCAACCAGGCGGAGTGCGGAGGCGCCATGGCGGGCAAGATGCCCAACGTTCTATGGCTCAAGGGCTCCTTTGAGGAGCCCCTGAAGGGGTGGCAATCGGGGTGGTTTTACATCACCGAGCCGCGCGACCCTGAGTGGGTCGCAGCCCCCGAGTTCCGGTCCGGACCCCCTACGCGGCTCACATCCTGGAAAGAGACGGGCCTATCGTGAGGCAGCAAAGAAGAGGTGACTAGACTGCAAAAATGCATCCAAACCCTGGTGAACAAGCAGCTCGAGCTTGTCAACATAGTCCAGGTTATGCTCATCCGCCGGATCCTCCCGTGTCAACAACGGGCCTTCAATCTATGGGAGTTCGACCCGGCGCAGCACCGAATTCCGAGCAGGCTCTTCGACACGGTGTACGAAGATGCCTGGTAGGTGCTTTTAAAAGGGCGCCGAGGTTCCCGCATCCGCTTCCGAGGATCGCGGATTTAGCACGCAGCGTCACGCTAGTGCGGTAAGCTATTTGTACCTTTTATAGGGTATTAGTTTTTCATAGTTTGACTCTATGCGGGATCTAAGCTCCCTTACCTTTGACAGGATTGGCAGGCGAAGTCCGGACAGATCGACTGTCCGGCTCCTTTGCCGGAAGACCCAGCCGATGCTCGCTTGGCAAAGCTGCTGGTTTCGGCACCCTATGTGGTGCCGGAGAATAAGGCCAAGAAGAAGGCCACAGGGACTCGAAAGAGTGCCCGGCGCCTGGAGGTGTCAGATTCATCATCCGACGACTCCGAGACGCACTCCTCCCATGAAAATGATGAGGAGGAAGAAGAAACCTCTCCCCCCCCAGCGGAGGGAGGAAAGAAGAGGAAGGCCGCCCCGACCGGGGAGGCCGAAGGGTCCAAGAAGGGGAAGACCCTTCCTTCGGACTACTCCACCGACGCCGACGATGGCGAAGAGGAGTGGCCGCACAGGGCCAAGCGCCCGGCGAGATTGTAAGTGTTCGGACACCAGAGTAACTCGGAGTGTTCCTTTATTGCACGGCTTTCCCTTATGTCAAATATATCTATGCAGTCTGCCCAAGGCCGGGCTCGGCGAGTCGTCGAGCGGCTCCCTGGATTCGTCGGACGTGAATTCACTTCCACCCGCTACCTTCCCCTGCCCTACGGACGATGCCGAGGTGGCGTCCCAACAGGTTCCAAGCCAGGAGAGGGTGGTCCTGGAGGAGCTGCAAGGCGACCTCCCGGATTCCAGGAGTAAAGGGGATAGATCCCCCCAGGGCTCCAAGTCCGGCCCTAGGCCGGACACCGCTCCGGAACCGTCAAAGGTTTCAGTCCGGCGGGCGACTTCCTTCCAAGAGGAGCAAGCCCACCGAGCCGGTGACCCCCGTCCATCCGGAGGCGCCGGACAATCTGTTGGAGGTGCTTAAAGGCACCTCCATCGACGAGGAGCACCGCACCATTATGAGTGCGGTGGTCCAGAAGGTTCAGTCCGCCAAGAGCGGACTGACTGAAGCTTGTGCTAGCCTTTTAACAGGCTTTGAGGTAAGTAAAGAATGTGTAAAAATATTACCGCATAGACAGTAGCCCCTGATGCTCTGTTTGGCGTTCGGGAAGAAAAGCCGAATAGAGGATCAAATAAAATTCGCAGGAGTCTAACAAAAAGGAGTCAATATGCGTAAGCAGGCTTCTCTGCTAGCGTCTGCCGCACTGACTGCGGAAGTGGACATGCTAAAGCAGAACCTCGAGCAGTCCGAGCAAGAGCTCGGGCTTGCCAAGAAGCAGCTCGAGGACAAGGAAGGTAAGAAATACCTTGTTTAAATATATAAAAAAGTGCAATTGCAAAAAATGATAGGATTATCATGGCTATTGTAGGGGCCACGTCTGAGGTGGCGGCCCTTAAGCAAGCGTTGTCCGAGGCCGAGAAGATGGCGGCCACGGAGTGCACCAAGCGGGAGAAGTATGAGGCCCAGGTTGGCGACGTGCGGCAAGAGCTCCAGGCTCTCATGAAAAAACATGACAGTTTGGAGCTTGACTCAAAGACGCGAGCGTCCGAGCTCGCGGCGGCTATTGAAAATGCCAAGTCTACCAAGGCCAATCCCAGAAGGCCCTCCAGGAGTTGGATGCGATGAAAAAGAGAGCGGCGGGTAAGGCATTCTTTATGCAAAGCAAACATATAAAAGTGAGTTACTTGTTACTTACCCGAATCCAGAGCTCTCCAGGAGCATTCACAGATTTACCCTGTAGCGTGTCCGATGCCGCCGCATTCTACCAAGCCGAGAAGGGAAGCTCGATGGAGAAGGTGTTCTGGTCTCAGTATACTGAGGCCGGACACCCTGAGCCCCTGAGCGACCAGCTGAAGCAACCGGTCGAGCTCCACAAGGTGGCCGAACAGGCCATGTTCATAGTTCGGCTGTGGCCTGGAGAGGCTCTGCATGGGAGCTACTTCGGGCTGGTGCGATGGCTGGTGGAGGCCTGTCCAAGGCTCGAAGTCATCAAGCGCTCCGTTTGCATCGAAGGTGCCCGTAGGGCCCTTGCCCGCGCTAAGGTGCACTGGGGCAAGATGGATGCTAAGAAGCTTGTGAAAGACGGGCCACCGCCGGGGAAAGAGCATCGCAAGCCCGAGAATTATTATAAGAACGTTCTGAAGGGTGCCCGCCTTATGGCGGATGAATGTTCCAGGGATGTAATTTTTGAGTAAACTCGCTCGTTTTGTCCTGTGCGCTGAAAACTTGTTCATATGCGCTCAGCAATGCTTTTATAATTTAAAATATTACCTTCTGCGCGGCCGTTTATCAATTTTGAGAGATGGCGAGTCGTAGGCTTCTGCCCCCGTGCCACTAGTGATGGGGTGTTTGGGATAAACCTGAGCGCTCTTTTTCCCATGTTTGGGTCTGTCGAGGGAGGCGCTCAGCACAACGAACAAGGCAATCGGACTATAGTGCTTGAACACTCTCACTTAGCCATAGAATTCTATAATTTTAAATTTCGTCGAAGCCCCTGGTATTCGGAAGACCGAGTTCGGGGCGCTATCCACGCCTTGGCCGGACAGACCCGACTCCTCGCTCTAAGCGGCATAAGTCTTTAGGGACTCGAAAAACCTCTCGAACAGCGATCAGCTCTCGCTTCATCATGACAGTCAGTTTTAGCTTTCTCTACTGAGGTGCTTAGCCCAGCTCAACTGGGGCACAATCGCAGTAGTTCTCCTAGTGCTACCTTAGCCGATATAGCGGAACGTAAGGCACCAAAACATAGGAGCCGGGCAAACCCAACTATTGACCCAAGAGATGATTCGGAGCCGATGCATATAATGCTATAAGTTCGGGGTGCCGCACTTGTTAAAGTGTTCGGACTTCTCACACCATATTGAGGGGTACTAAAGCCCCTGGCGTATTTGGCCGTACCAAAGTGTACGGGTGCAACATGTCGTTAATGAACATATATTTGTAAAAAAGAGTAATGCAAAAATAGACAAAAGCTATGAATTGTTTATTAAAAAAGGCTGCGATCAAGGCAGAATGATACAAATAACGCGATAAGCAAAAGGTTGGACTATTTAACATGTCCGTTCCAGGGGCAGGCTGCGGAATGGTATGCGAAACAGGTATACTGCTCATGATAGAGACCACCTGGGAGTTCCGTAATGCGGCGTGGCTTGTCTGCTTCCCTGGTTCTTGCATCATTTGTGCGGCAATTGTACTGCCGGACAGGCCTTCCGAAGAATGGAGTCCTGAAAGTAAGAGAAAGTTAAAAAATTGGCAGCCCCTAGTGCGGTTTAAGCCGTGTTTCGGGCGTGCCGTGATGGTGCCCCTCCCCCTGTACCCATGGTATTTCTAGAGCGTAGTTATGTACGCGAAGCACTGGTGTCGCATTTTCGCGAGGGCTGGGGTTGGGGCTGCATTGCTACGCCTGCTCGGAACGTGCAAGGCGGTCTTGTTGTAGGTTACTCCGGGCGCGCTTGAAGGTGTCCGGACGTTTAATGGCCGGACTGGAGAACTACCTGGAGAGGCTGCTTTGTACTTCCGCTGCAAGGGCCGCAGTGTGCTCCTCCGTTCGGAGGGAGCGTTCGGTGTTAACATTGACCGTAATTACTCCTCGAGGGCCTGGCATCTTGAGCTTAAGGTATGCGTAGTGCGGTACCGCATTGAACTTGGCGAATGCGGTTCGCCCGAGCAGTGCGTGATAGCCACTGCGGAACGGGACTATGTCGAAGATTAACTCCTCGCTTCGGAAATTATCCGGAAATCCGAAGACCACTTCAAGTGTAACTAAGCCTGTACAGTTGGCCTCTACACCTGGTATGACGCCTTTAAAGGTCGTTTTGGTGGGCTTAATCCTCGAGGGATCTATGCCCATTTTCCGCACTGTATCCTGGTAAAGTAGGTTCAGGCTACTTCCGCCGTCCATAAGGACTCTAGTGAGATGAAATCAGTCAATAATTGGGTCTAGAACCAATGCGGCGAATCCTCCATGACGGATGCTAGTGGGGTGGTCCCTTCGATCAATGGTGATCGGGCAGGAGGACCATGGGTTGAACTTCGAGGCGACTGGCTCCAGCGCGTATACGTCCCTTAACGCGCGCTTCCGCTCCCTCTTGGGGATGTGGGTTGCGTATATCATGTTCACCATCCGCACTTGTGGGGGAAAACCCATCTGTCCACTGCTGTTCGGCGGCCGGGGCTCTTCGTTGTCATCGCTATGCAGCCCCTTGTCTTTATTTTCGGCATTTAACTTGCCTGCCTGCTTGAACACCCAACAATCCCTGTTGGTGTGATTGGCTGGCTTTTCAGGGGTGCCATGTATCTGGCACAAGTGGTCGAGTATTCGGTCCAAACTGGACAGGCCCTGAGTATTTCTTTTGAATGGCTTGTTCCGCTGACCAGATTTATTGCCTCCGAATCCGGCATTAACTACCGTATCCTCAGCATTGTCGCAGTTAATGTGGCGCTTCTGCTTGTTGCGACGCGACCTGCCACTACTGTCTCTGGTATCCGAATTACCGGGGTTCTTGGTCATATTGTTGCTACGAGCAAGCCAGCTGTCTTCTCCCGCGCAAAAGCGGGTCATGAGTGTCGTGAGTGCTGCCATAGATTTCGGCTTTTCCTGTCCAAGGTGTCGGGCAAGCCACTCGCCACGGATATTGTGCTTGAAGGCTGATAGGGCCACTGCGTCCGGACAATCGACTATTTGATTTTTCTTTGTTAGGAATCGTGTCCAGAATTGCCTGGCCGATTCCTCTGGCTGCTGAATTATATGGCTTAGGTCATCGGCGTCTGGTGGTCGCATATAAGTGCCCTGGAAATTGTCGAGGAATGCGGCTTCCAAGTCATCCCAGCAACTGATTGATTCTGCTGACAAGCTGTTAAGCCAATGCCGAGCTGGTCCTTTAACCTTGAGTGGGAGGTATTTGATGGCGTGTAGATCGTCGCCACGGGCCATGTGGATATGAAGGAGATAATCCTTGATCCATACCACAGGATCTGTTGTGCCATCATATGATTCGATGTTTACGGGTTTGAAACCCTCGGGGATTTGATGATCCATTACTTCATCTGTGAAGCATAGTGGGTGTGCGGCGCCTCTGTACTGGGCTATATCACGACGTAGCTCAAATGAGCTTTGTCTGCTGTGTTCGGCCCTACCGGATTTGCTGTGTCCGGCGTGACGGTTATTGTCTCGAGTCGTGGGGTGCCCACGCGATCCATAGATCGATCTTGTTTGCCTTGCCTTGTCCTCCAATATATCTTGCAGGTTTGTCGCATTTTCCCGTGCCTTGGTATGTTTTGAGCGGCGCCGGGGTGCGGCTTGAGTGGAGGGCCGGGAGGCCTCCCTGTCGCGGCCACGAGGTGGCCGGTCGGCCGTATCATGTGCTGGTGATGTAGGTTTAGGTGCTTCCTCCTCTAATCGGGGTAGCAACCTGCGCTTTGGGTAGCTCTTGGAGGGGCGTTCGAGTTCATACTCTTCGGCCGCAAGGACTTCAGTCCATTTGTTGGCTAGCAAATCTTGATCAGCTCTAAGCTATTGCTGTTTTTTCTTGAGGCTGCTTGCCGTGGCCATAAGCTTGCATTGAAAATGCTCTTGCTTGACGGTATCCTTTGGCACGACGAATTCGTCGTCGTCGAGGCTTGCCTCGTCTTCGGAGGGAGGCATATAATTATCGTCCTCGACCTCTCTGTCTGCCGCTCTCTCATGAGGGCTGGCTTCTCCATCCTCCTGTGCTGAATCTTGCTGGAGGGGGTTTTCTTTGGCACTCTCCGGAGTATTATTATCTCCCGTGCCGGAATCACCGTTTTTGCTTTGGCGGGATTTTGAGCGGCGCCGCTGACGCCGGCGCTTGGGCTATTTCTTGGAGGGGTCATCCTCCGCTGTTCCATCGCCATCTCCTTCTTTTGGGGTGTCCACCATGTATATGTCATATGACGAGGTGGCTTTCCAGTGCCCTATAGGCGCTGGTTCTTGATCGCCTCCTGCATCGGCGTCCATACCGTCGATGTCTTCGGAGTCGAAGTCGAGCATGTCGGTTCAATTGTCGACAGTGGCTACAAAGTGGGTGGTGGGTGGGCTTTGAATTTCTTCATCGTCTGTATCCCAACCTTTCTGACTGTAGTCCGTCCAGGGTTCTCCTGATAAAGAGAGAGACTTTAGTGACTTTAGAATATCGCCAAAAGGAGAGTGCTGAAAGATGTCCGCGGCGGTAAACTCCATGATCGGCGCCCAATCGGATTCGATCGGCAGAGGCGCGGAGGGCTCGGAGTCCGGAGAGGAGTCCGGCTCCTTGGAGTCATGAGCCTCGCAGAGTGCGGGGCTGGTGTTCGGCTCGATCGCCGTTGGGATCGCAGCCCCCGAGGCGGCGTCCAACCACCCATCCTCGATCGGCGTAGTTGGCTCCAAATTAAGGGTCGAAGCCGATGCGGGTGCGGCCTCCAGGGCACTGTTCGGCGGCAGAGCTAGATCATGCCCGTCGTGAAAGTGCGGCGCGCTCGGCAGTGGCTCGAATCCGTCGAAGATCAAGTCCCCGCGAATGTCAACCGTGTAGTTTAAACTTCCAAATCTGACCTGATGGCCAGGGGCATAGCTTTCGATCTGCTCCAGATGGCCAAGCGAATTGGCCCGCAGTGCGAAGCCGCCGAAGACGAAGATCTGTCGAGGGAGAAAGGTCTCACCCTGGACTGCGTCGCTATTGATGATCGGAGGAGCCATTGGGCCTAAAAGTGACGACACAGAGGAACTCTCAATGAAAGCACCAATGTCGGTGTCAAAACCGGCGGATCTCGGGTAGGGGGTCCCGAACTGTGCGTCTAGGCGGATGGTAACAGGAGGCAGGGGACACGATGTTTTACCCAGGTTCGGGCCCTCTTGATGGAGGTAAAACCCTACATCCTACTTGATTAATATTGATGATATGGGTAGTACAAGAGTAGATCTACCACGAGATCAAGGAGGCTAAACCCTAGAAGCTAGCATATGGTATGATTGTTGTTCTGTCCTACGGACTAAAACCCTCCGGTTTATATAGACACCGGAGAGGGTTAGGGTTACATAGAGTCGGTTACAATGGTAGGAGATCTAAATATCCGTATCGCCAAGCTTGCCTTCCACGCCAAGGAAAGTCCCTTCCGGACACGGGACGAAGTCTTCAATCTTGTATCTTCATAGTCCAGGAGTCCGGCTAAAGGTATAGTCTGGCTATCCGGACACCCCCTAATCCAGGACTCCCTCAGGGAGCGTGCCCACCCCCTAGGGCGCGCCCCCTGCCTCGTGGGCCCCCCGAAGCTCCACCGACGTACTTCCTCCACCCATATATACTCACGTACCCTAAAAATTCCAGAACAGAGAATAGATCGGGAGTTCCGCCGCCGCAAGCCTCTGTAGACACCAAAAACCTCTAGAGACCCTATTCCAGCACCCTGCCGGAGGGGGGGAACCCTCACTGGTGGCCATCTTCATCATCCCGGCGCTCTCCATGACGAGGAGGGAGTAGTTCACCCTCGGGGCTGAGAGTATGCACCAGTAGCTATGTGTTTGATCTCTCTCTCTCTCTCTCTCTCTCTCTCTCGTGTTCTTGATTTGGCACGATCTTGATGTATCGTGAGCTTTGCTATTATAGTTGGATCTTATGTTTCTTCTCCCCCTCTTCTCTCTTGTAATGGATTGAGTTTTCCCTTTGAAGTAATTTTATCGGATTGAGTCTTTAAAGATTTGAAAACACTTGATGTATGTCTTGCGTGGGATAACCATGGTGACAATGGGTCATTCTGTTGATGCACTTGATGTATGTTTTGGTGATCAACTTGCGGGTTCCGCCCATGAACCTAAGCATAGGGGTAGGCACACGTTTTCGTCGTGATTCTCTGGTAGAAACTTTTGGGCACTCTTTGAAGTACTTTGTGTTGGATTGAATAGATGAATCTGAGATTGTGTGATGCATATTGTATAATCATGCCCACGGATACTTGAGGTGACATTGGAGTATCTAGGTGACATTAGGGTTTTGGTTGATTTGTGTCTTAAGGTGTTATTCTAGTACGAACTCTAGGGCTGTTTGTGACACTTATAGAAATAGCCCAACGGATTGATTGGAAAGAATAACTTTGAGGTGGTTTCGTACCCTACCATAATCTCTTCGTTTGTTCTCCGCTATTAGTGTCTTTGGAGTGACTCTTTGTTGCATGTTGAGGGATAGTTATATGATCCAATTATGTTATTATTGTTGAGAGAACTTGCACTAGTGAAAGTATGAACCCTAGGCCTTGTTTCCTATCATGGCATTACCCTTTACGCTCACGTTTACCGCTTGTTACCTTGCTGTTTTTATTTTTTCAGTTTACAAAAACCCCTATCTACCATCCATATTGTACTTGTATCACCATATCTTCGTCGAACTAGTGCACCTATACAATTTACCATTGTATTGGGTGTGTTGGGGACACAAGAGACTCTTTGTTATTTGGTTGCAGGGTTGTTTGAGAGAGACCATATTCATCCTACGCCTCCTACGGATTGATAAACCTTAGGTCATCCACTTGAGGGAAATTTGCTACTGTCCTACAAACCTCTGCACTTGGAGGCCCAGCAACGTCTACAAGGAGAAGGTTGTGTAGTAGACATCAAGTTCTTTTATTGCGTCGTTGCCGGGGAGGTCAGTGCTTGAAGGTATATCTTTAGATCTTGCAATCGAATCTTTTTTGTTTCTTGTTTTAGCGCTAGTTTAGTTTATAAAAGAAAACTACAAAAAAATGGAATTGAGTTTACCACATACGCTTCATCTTTTTAATATCTTTCGTGAGTATGATGGGAAGGAAAATTGTGCCAAAGTGTTAGAACAAGAATGCATTAAAATGTTTGGCACTAAATCTTTGACTGATGAGCATGATTGCAATGTTGTTAGTATGAACTCCTTGAATATCCATGGTACTAATGATGATTGCACTAGTTATTATGAAAATGTCTCCTATAAACATGTCAATTTCTGTGGAGTAAATTGGGTTTGCAAGTACACACCAAATAGGGAAGATAGATATTGCAAGAGGCATAAGTACTTAGAAACCAAATTGTTGCAAGAAGAGCTAGATGAATGTGCTGAAAGATTCAATATTTTCCGCGCTCCTTGTGAACTTTGCAATGAACATGGTCATTTAAAGCTCCAATGCTATTTGCTTCATGATCAAGTCGTGTCCAAATATTGTGATAATTTGATTACCCTTGAGCATCATAAAGATCTTAGCCTTCTTTTGTGTTATGAAGAAATGAAACGTATAGCTAAGGATATTCCAAAGTTCAATCTTGATAGACTTCTTGATTTTGATCTAGAGGAAATTTATATGTATTGTGCGGTGAATTGTATTGAAAATCCTTATATTTCCAACTACATAAAGAAAATAAAACAAATAGAGGATGAAGAGAATACTAACGAAAGGGAAGAGACTTCCCAATATCCTCCTATTATTTCTTATGATGAATCAGGTAACCAGGAGGAGCCTTCTATTCAACCAATCTCATTAATAAGGAGCTCCGAAAAGAGGATTGAACCTACACATGATGTGGTGAAGAAGAATAAAATAAAAAGGAAGAGAGGTAAAAAGGTATCTCTCCCAAATAATGTTGCTCCTATTATTGTTGTGCCTCGTGAAAATGAATCAAAAATAATTGTGGAAGATGATGCACTTGATGATGATCTCGTTATGCCTATTGCTTGTTGTGATGATTATGATTGGGAACATAGTGATACTTCTTATGATCTTGAGAATATTTTTGGCACTTGCTTGTAAGAATATAATAATTGCTATACTATTGGTGCTATCCATGCTATTAATGATGAGAGTGATTATGCTTATGATATGAAAAGGTCCAAGATTGGGGAAGCTATGTTTGATGAGGATGACATATTTGAGAATATATTTGCTGCAATTAATGTTTGTCCCAAGCTTGGGGATGCTATGTTTAATAATAATAATAATATTTTTAGCCTCTCAAGTTTTGATATGCAAAGTAGTTATGATGATAGCATGCCTTCTACTTATGATGATTATATTGATGAAAGTGGGTTTGGAAGAGTGTCAACTTTAGGAAGTAATGATCCCACTATTTTGGAGTATGTTGAATCTTATAATATTTATGAAAGTGGATTTGGAGAGGTTATGACTTTATTTAGTGATGAATCCACTATTTCGGAAGAGGTTCCAATTGATTATGAGAATAAAGTTGCTATCTATGATGATTATTGTGATGACATGTATGCTATAAAGAATAATTATAACCATGAAAATTGTCATCGTGATTTTAGTTTTCAATTGGATTATGCCTCATATGATAGTTATTTTGTTGAGTTTGCTCCCACTATTATTCATGAGAAGAATTTTGCTTATGTGGTGAGTAATAAAATTTGTATGCTAGTAGATCATGAAAAGAATGTTTTAGGTGCTGGTTATATTGTTGAATTCATTCATGATGCTACTGAAAATTATTATGAGGGAGGAATATATGTTTGTAGGGATTGCAATAATATCAAGTTTCCTCTCTATGTGTTGAAAATCTTGAAGATATGCTTGTTTTGCCTTCCTATGCTAGTTGATTATTGTTCCCATAAGTTGTTTGCTCACAAAATCCCTATGCATAGGAAGTGGGTTAGACTTAAATGTGCTAGTCATATTCTTCATGATACTCTCTTTATGTTTCAACTCTTATCTTTTAGGTGAGCATCATTGAAATCATCATGCCTAGCTAGAGGCGTTAAACGATAGAGCTTGTTGGGAGGCAACCCAAATTTATTTTAGTTTCTTGCTTTTTGGTAATGTTTAGGAATAAATAATCCATCTAGCTTCTGTTTAGATGTGGTTTTATGTTTTAATTAGTGTTTGTGCCAAGTAGAACCTTTGGGAAGACTTGGGTGAAGTCTTCATGATCATGCTATAAAAAACAGAAACTTTAGCGCTCACGAGATTAGCTAGAACTTTTTACTGGAGAGTGCTATTTAGTTGATTCTTATTTGCAGATGATTACTAGACAAATTCCTCAGGTCCACTAATTTATTTTAGAATTTTTGGAGTTTCAGAAGTATGCGTTAGTTACAGATTACTACAGATTGTTCTGTTTTTGACAGATTCTGTTTTTCGTGTGTTGTTTGCTTATTTTGATGAATCTATGGATAGTAACATAGTTTATAAACCATACAGAAGTTGGAATACAGTAGACTTAACACCAATATAAATAAATAATGAGTCGTTGCAGTACCTTGAAGGGGTCTTTTGTTTTCTTTCTCTAACGGAGCTCACGAGTTTTCTATTAAGTTTTGTGTTGTGAAGTTTTCAAGTTTTGGGTAAAGATTCGATGGACTATCGAATAAGGAGTGGCAAGAGCCTAAGCTTGGGTATGCCCAAGGCACCCAAAGGTAATATTCAAGGATAACCAAGCGTCTAAGCTTGGGGATGCCCCGGAAGGCATCCCCTCTTTCGTTTTCATTCATCGGTAACTTTACTTGTAGCTATATTTTTATTCACCACATGATATGTGTTTTGCTTGGAGCGTCATTTTGTTTTCTTTAGCTTTTCTTGCTGTTTGAATAAAGTTTCAAGATCTTAAATTCTTAAATGTTAGAGAGTCTTCACATAGTTACATAATTATTCGACTACTCATTGATCTTCACTTATATCTTTTGGAGTAGTTTGTTGTTTGCTCTAATGCTTCACTTATATCATTTAGAGCATGGTGGTAGTTGTATTTTGAAGAAATATATAAACTCTCGTGCTTCACTTATATTATTTTGAGAGTCTTAAATAGCATGGTAATTTGCTTAAAATCCTAATATGCTAAGCATAAAAGATTTGTAAGAATTCTTATTAGTGTGTTGAATACTAAGAGAAGTTTGATGATTGATGATTGTTTTGAGATATGGAGGTAGTGATATCAAAGTTGTGCTAGTTGAGTAGTTGTGAATTTAAGAAATACTTGTGTTGAAGTTTGCAAGTCCCGTAGCATGCACGTATGGTAAACGTTATGTAACAAATTTGAAACATGAGGTGTTCTTTGATTGTCCTCCTTATGAGTGGCGGTCAGGGATGAGCGATGGTCTTTTCCTACCAATCTATCCCCCTAGGATCATGCGCGTAATGCTTTTATTTTTGATGGCTTGTAGATTTTTGCAATAAGTATATGAGTTCTTTATGACTAATGTTGAGTCCATGGATTATACGCACTCTCACCCTTCCATCATTGCTAGCCTCTTTGGTATCGTGCATTGCCCTTTCTCACATTGAGAGTTGGTGCAAACTTCGCCGGTGCATCCAAACCCCGTGATATGATACGCTCTTTCACAAATAAACCTCCTTATATTTTCCTCAAACAGCCACCATACCTACCTATTATGGCATTTCCATAGCCATTCCGAGATATATTGCCATGCAACTTTCCACCATTCCGTTCATCATGACACATCCATCATTGTCATATTGCTTAGCATGATCATCTAGTTGACATAGTATTCATGGCAAAGCCACCGTTCGTAATTCTTTCATACATGTCACTCTTGATTCATTGCATATCCCAGCACACCGCCGGAGGCATTCATATAGAATCATACTCTGTTCTCGTATCGAGTTGTAATCACTGAGTTGTAAATAAATAGAAGTGTGATGATCATCATTTTCTAGAGCATTTGTGACGCCCCCGATTCAATCGTACACTAATCATGCACGCAAATGTGTACGATCAAGATCAGGGACTCACGGGAAGATATCACAACACAACTCTACAAATAAAATAAGTCATACAAGCATCATAATACAAGCCAGGGGCCTCGAGGGCTCAAATACAAGTGCTCGATCATAGACGAGTCAGCGGAAGCAACAATATCTGAGTACAGACATAAGTTAAACAAGTTGCCATAAGATGGCTAGCACAAACTGGGATACAGATCGAAAGAGGCGTAGGCCTCCTGCCTGGGATCCTCCTAACTACTCCTAGTCGTCGTCAGCAGGCTGCACGTAGTAGTAGGCACCTCCAGAGCAGTAGGAGTCGTCGTCGACGGTGGCGTCTGGATACTGGGCCCCATCGTCTGGTTGCAGCAATCGGGTAGAGAGATGGGGAAAAGGGGAAACAAGGCAACCGTGAGTACTCATCCAAAGTACTCGCAAGCAAGGAGCTACACTACATATGCATGGGTATATGTGTAAAGGGCCATATCAGTGGACTGAACTGCAAAATGCCAGAATAAGAGGGGGATATCTAATCCTGTCGAAGACTACGCTTCTGGCAGCCTCCATCTTGCAGCATATAGAAGAGAGTAGACCGAAGTCCTCCAGGTAGCATCGTATAGCATAATCCTACCCGGCGATCCCCTCCTCGATGCCCTGTTAGAGAGCGATCACCGGGTTGTATCTGGCACTTGGAAGGGTGTGTTTTATTAAGTATCCGGTTCTAGTTGTCATAAGGTCAAGGTACAACTCCGGGTCATCCTTTTACCGACGGACACGGCTATTCGAATAGATAAACTTCCCTGCAGGGGTGCACCACATAACCCAACACGCTTGATCCCATTTGGCCGGACACACTTTCCTGGGTCATGCCCGGCCTCGGAAGATCAACACGTCGCAGCCCCACCTAGGCACAACAGAGAGGTTAGCACGCCGGTCTAAACCTAAGAGCGCAGGGGTCTGGGCCCATCGCCCTGAGCACACCTACACGTTGCGAGGGCGGCCGGAAGCAGACCTAGCCTAGTGGCGTTCCAGTCCAATCCGGCGCGCGCCGCTCAGTCGCTGACGTCACGAAGGCTTCGGCTGATACCACGACGCCGAGTGCCCATATCTTTCCCACGTAGTTGGTTAGTACGTATAGGCCAGTAGCCAGACTCAGATCAAATACCAAGATCTCGTTAAGCGTGTTAAGTATCCGCGAACGCCGACAGGGCCAGGCCCACCTCTCTCCTAGGTGACCTCAACCTGCCCTATCGCTCCGCCACGAAGATCCACACAGAGGGCCGTTGGGACAAAGGTCCTTTCAGCCCCCAATCCGTGAATCACTCGCGGGTGCTCCTCGAGCCGACCCGACTTTAGTTACCACATGTATCATGTATAAAGTAGTATATACCCGTGATCAACTCCCGAGTGATCACGGCCCGATAGTATAGCACAGCAGACGGACAAGAATGTAGGGCCACTGATGGAAACTAGCATCCTATACTAAGCAGGTAGGATTGCAGGTAAAGGTAACAACAGTAGTAACAAGGACAGGCTATGCATCAGGATAGGAATAACGGAAAGCAGTAACATGCTGCACTACTCTAATGCAAGCAGTATAGAGAAGAGTAGGCGATATGTGGTGATCAAGGGGGGGGGCTTGCCTGGTTGCTCTGGCAAGAGAAAGGGGTCGTCAACTCCGTAGTCATACTGGGTAGCAGCGGCGTCGGTCTCGGTGTCTAGCGAGAGAAGAGGGGAAGAAACAATAAATACTTAAGCAAACAGATGCAGAGCGATGCATGACATGACAAGTATCGGTGCTAGGGGTGCCCTAACGCGGTATGAGGTGATACCGGTGAAGGGGGGAAACATCCGGGAAAGTATCCCCAGTGTTTCACGTTTTCGGGCAAAGGAGTTGGAGGGGGAAAGTTGCGAGTTTGATATGCTAGGGGTGTGTGGCAGACGAACGGGCTGCGTATCCGGGTTCGTCTCGTCGTTCTGAGCAACTTTCATGTTGAAATAAATTTAATCCGAGTTACGGATTAAAAGATATGATTTTCTAAAGATTTATTAATTTCTGGAATTTAATTAATTATTTAAATTAAATTCGAAATTATATTAATGACATCAGCATGATGTCATGCTGACATCAGCAGTCAACAGAGTTAACTAGTCAACCTGACCAGTGGGTCCCACTGGTGAGTGACACGTTTTAATTAAACAGTTTAATTAATCTAATCAAAATTAATTAGGGAGGTGGGCCCCACTGTCATTGATTAATTAATTAACTAACAGTTAGTTAGGTTAATCTAATTATGGTTAATTAACTTAATTAATTCCTTAATTAATTAATTAATCATTATTATTATTATTATTATTATTATTAGTACTACTACTATTATTATTATTATTATTATTATTATTGTTGTTGTTCTGGGCCGTGGGCCCCACTTGTCATTGGGCCAGGGGTGGCTTAGCGGGCGCGCGGGTTACGGGCACCTGGAGCGGGTGCTGTGCACCCGCCCAGGCCGACAAAGGAGGGGACGGGCGCTGGGCGCCGGCGTCCGCGGGTGCAGGGGAGGGGGAGCGACAGCAGGGCGAGATCGGAGCGGGACCGAGCGGGCCTGGCCGGACAATGGTCGGCGGCAGGAGGCGGAGCAGGGAGGGACTAGGCGAGGCCATGGCCGGAGCTACGCGCGGCAGAGGGAGGCCTCGTCAAAGCAGGACCGTGCGGCGTCGCGGGCGAGTGAGAGGGTGGTGCGGCGTCGCGGGGGGGTGGGACGAAAGAGGTCACCGCGGGCGGGCGGCGCGAGCTGCGATGCAGGCGCGCGAGCGCGCGCGCATCGACAGGGGCCGACGCGGCCAGGAGCTGGGGCGCGGCGCGCGGGTGCCGTGTGCATGCACGGGACGAGGGAGCCGTGGGGGGGGGAGGGTGTGCGGCCACGGCGCGTGCTCAGGCACGAGACGGCGCGGGCGGTGCGTAGGTAGGGCAAACGGGAGCAGCGACGGGGGTCCTCACCGGAGATTGTGGGGTCTAGGCAACGGGCGTGGGGCGGTTCGGGGAGGTCCACGGGGACGACACGGCGGAGCGGGAGGCAGTCCGGCGGGGAAGCGTTCCAGCGAGGTCCAAGCGGCGAGGTCCCGTGCGGCGGCGTCCAACGGCGTGGGGCGGCGCGGTCGTCGTGAGCCCCGATCCGATCTGGATCGGGGGGGAGGGGAAGGAGGAGCGAGAGGAACGTGGGGGGGAGTGGGGTTGACCGGTTAGGGTTCGATCGTGGGCAGGGGGCCATATAGGCCAGGGGAGGGAGTGGGCCGGCCTGGCAGGCCACTGGCTGGGCTGAGGCCCAGTTGGTCTGGGGATTTTCGTTTTATTTCTGTTTTATTTTACCTTTTGTCTTTTCTGTTTGCTTCTATTTCTTTAATACTTTATAGTTTTACAAAAATAAAACCCACACCTAAAATGGAGTTACAATTCCAACTACTGTCCTAAAAAGTTTTACCCTGAACAAAATAGTTTGATATTTTTTATAAAATTCAAAGGCATTTATTTAATTGTTTTAGCTACGTTTTTATTCATTTTAGTTTATTTAAACATTTTATAAAAGTGTGGTTTCTCAACAATAATTACCTATGCATTATTTGGCACCACCCGAACATTTTAGTTTTAATATTTGAAAACCTTTAACGTTTGACTTGATTTCGAATTTTGAATTCGAACGGGATTTGAACGAGAGTGAGTTTAGTAACAATAACAGTGGTGACATGGCATCATTAGTAGAGGATTACTGTAGGTTAATTACCCGGGCGTGACAATTCTCCTCCACTACAAGAAATCTCGTCCCGAGATTTAAGAGGGGAGTAAGGGGGAAAGTTCTGGTTACGATATCCTAACGTATCTTCTCGAAGAAGTTAATCCCTTTCGTTGATGTCTTAAATTCTTTATTCCAATGCATCATGATAAACTTGTCATCATTTCTTCGAGAACTCCATCATACTTACGAAAGGATAAGGGGCAGCTCAACTACATCAGAATGCTTTGAGGGAAACAATCTGGGGTTAACCCATGAATGAGTATAAGATTATCTCTCGATTTGAACATATGAAATACATCGAGAGTAAGGTACGAAGGTACAATAAGAGGTTCTAAACGGATAGATAGTTGTTCGAAGTCTGAACCAGCGTGAGAAAGGGGTTCAGAGTAGCGAGAGTAAGTATTGCGTCTGATACCAGAATAGAGCACTAGGAAGGCGACCCATGGATTAAATACGAAGCCAAGCATGGAGAATAACCATTAGAAACAAGGTTGTACAGGATAGTCAGGTTTCGATCCTGTGGAACTGTGGGTATGGGCCCACCATGTGGTCAAAAGTAGGAAGGGCGGAGACGTCTTGCATGATCATGCAAGCAGGGCATGTCATGGGGTAGCCTGTCGGTTATGTCGGCAACAACGTCGATACCAAGGGCGAGGGACGAAGAGAACTATTTTCCCGCTCATTGAACGAGGCGGACCAATAGGCAAAGTTCCCGTCCATCGGTGGCTACCGGAACGTCATCAACAGTAGAAACAGGGTCTTACTGACATAGTTGTACACCAAGGTGTTCTACATAAGCAGAAGATTACTACTGCTTATATAATATAGATCACAAGAAGGGTTACGCAAACCAATGGAAAGGGAAAGTGTCCATCAGATTTAATCAGAACAATGGAAAGAAAATGTGTTTAAACACATATTTCAGGGGTATATCCTTCCCAAGAACAATAAGAGAATGATATCCACGACAGGATATAATGTAGAAAATTCTTTAGGTAGGGGAGAGAAATTTCATGACATTACCCATACAGCGGTGTTTGGATAATTTAGCAGGAAACATTTAGCATTGGCTTCAAATGTTCTTGTTGAAAATCGGAGTACCATAGACATGCTTCGAAATAGCATTGACGTGGTCATCAGGTGAAGATCAGACTATGGAAACAGGAAGGATCCATCAGGAACAACTTGTAGAGTAAGTCTTACAATTTCCTCATGGAAGAATAGATAGTCTTGCTAATAAGAAACTATAACAGCAGGTCATCCGGCCAGGTGTGCTGGGCATGCCATCACCTTACCGGGTCATAAAAGACCAGTGTTATAACTCTTGGAAAAATGTTCCAACCATCATATCTGACTGAGATTCGGATCTGATCGGTGTTAGGATACATTAGACTCAGGATGCTTGAGAAGAAAAGGTGCAACACAAATTGACGGGAAGACATTGTAAGATTCTCGGGAAACGAACCATGGGAGCAAGTTCCGAAATAAGAGTTCATCATTAAGCCAAGGAGAGGATGAGGAGGTGGTTGATGGCTCAACGACCATTCCTCTAGATTTCCAAAAAGGTGGGTTTCCACAATCATGTGAACAAGGAGATAACATTTGTCAGATCAAATGATGTAATGGTGTATGCTCGAGGAAACCATACACAATTAAACATTGGTTGAAGGTGCACCCAAAGTACGGACTTAGGTAGCATGATCAACGTTAGAATGGTGATTCGATAACCAATGGTCTAAGAAGGAAATGTCGACCATGAACTGCAAAGCAATAAGGTTGCTAGAAGTTTTAAAATTACTAGTCCATTTGTCGGTATTACTGTTAGGAACAACGGGGGACCAAGAAAAGAATGGTGATGGTGGTAAGTATCACTTA
The DNA here is from genome assembly GCA_032464435.1 of Aegilops umbellulata. Lineage (NCBI taxonomy): Eukaryota > Viridiplantae > Streptophyta > Magnoliopsida > Poales > Poaceae > Aegilops > Aegilops umbellulata. The sequence goes on from CP136057.1 coordinate 499,653,230, forward strand.
TATCAAGAATTCTCAAGAAGTGGTAAAATTCCCACGACATCCTTGACATAAAAGATGGTAATATTCCAAGGTAGAACATAACACAAGCTGCATAGAAAGGAACTCAAGGTAATACACCAAACATGAGCAAGTTTGTGTTGGGGGAAAGGCAAGATTGTTGTTGATGATAACACAATCGTCGAGGGGCAAGGATGGTATTTCCCATCATGAATTTGATTGATATCCTGGAAGAGCTCAAAATGTTGATGATATCATGACACATTTGTCGAGAGATTTCATGAAGATGTAATCAATTGGCGATGACATCAAGTCATAGGAATGATGAAGCGAAAGGTTATTGGAACCACGAGTATGGCACAAACTCGAAATCAAGCTTGTTGTTCAAGGCGAAATGGTAAGACGAGGAAGTTCGGTGTAAGCTTAGCTCATCGTCGGAAACTGTGCTCCGGGAAGAAGGACCGGGTAGCACACTTAAAAATTAGCATGATAATGATATAGCCGATAAGGCTAGGAATGACTTGAAGGATTATTAAACTCGTAAGCAATAAAAATTACTTAGAGTTATCGAATCGAAGTGCGGAATCGATTCACTTATCGGTGTTCTCGAGTGACTAACAACTCAGAACCCGGAGGAAATCTGAAATTGGTAAGAAGGAATACTAGATGTAGACTCATAGGGAGCGGCACCATTCTTTGATATTCTCGATATACCAGAGGGTAATAATCGAAGGAAGATCAAAATAGAGGTTGCGGAGATGTATTGATCTGTAGAAGACAAGTGCTTTAACTTGTCTAAGAAATGGAATCAAGGAGAAAATATGGTCAGGACCACGATTGCAAAGGATCAATCCACAAACACGAGATGATATTATATCAACGGGGTAATTATTATTACAAGGAGGTTCCATGATAGGGTCTACATCGTTTCCATGGGCATGAACATAGGTTCAAGGTCGACTCCCACTTCTCCAATGCATAACCTTTCATTCACCTCCCGTGTTCCCAGAGGTTGTAGTATTTGAAATTTATCTGACAAAAAGGCCAGTAGAGTACATCCCGCATAATCTTCGGGTTCACGCTGTTTATGGATGGTATAGGTTCAACCCATCAGGGCATCTTATGAACATATACCACGAGCTTCGAGAGTAATTATCACAAGCTCGAAAGCAGAGCATGGTTGAGAAAGTAGAGGATACCATTTCGCAAAGGCATTATGTATCCTAGCAAAGGCTCACAAGTTTATTGAATACGAAGGTCGCCGTCGGGTAAAATCCAACAAAGGAATTGACGGTCCATAACAGAGCTGATGTGAGCATCGGTACTCAACTAGAGGAAGAATGTAGGGAGATAAGATTATAGAAACAATTGACTAATTCAAAGCTCAATTGCATAGGAATTATGAATTCCAAGTCAAGGGATCAGAAGCAATGCTCTGATTAAGGAGGGAATAGTTGAATAGACTTAGGGGTACAACTGACGACAATTTAATTGGTTGAGAATCAGCTCATGTTCAAACTGACACTGAGCCGGAAGGATGAATTCTTGGATTCGACTGAGGGATGTGAGCATGCTCAACATATTGAATCAACGAACTTGAAATTATAAAGACAAGGGATGCCAATAAGATTACGAGACTTATGGGATTAACCATAATGCAGGCAAGCAAGAATTTCAAGAGCAATAGGCTGCTCAGGATTTTTGGAAATCGAATGGTATTTCGAAGTCTTTTGCGAAACACATGAACAACTGGGAATGACCGGATACTCGGTAAGTGCGAGGAATTATCCGTAGGGGTATTCATGTGGCAAGATCTGTAATGCAGTAGGCACAAAATATTATCGAGACAATAGAGAGGATTTCAGGGTATCTTGTAATAACAAGACCAACTGGGGATGAATGTAAGAAACGACAACTATAAGTAGTTATCCATCAGGGTTGACAGCGGAAGGGTAATTGCAAACACATTGACACAAGTTCTCGGGTGAACAGCGGAGAGTATCTTCAGGACCTTCACGTGCAGCAGACGATCATCAGAAATAGGGGGCTCTCCGGGTGAAAATGATAACGAGATCCTAATGTTAGATTTAGTAAAATCATTTAACCCGAATAGAAGAGAGATCAGAGTCCCAGAGTAAAGGTCTAGGAGTAAAAGATCCTAGTACCACCCGATGGCGACGTGGGCCCGTAAGACTCACAACCATGTTAGTAAAAGTTTTGCAATGTCTAGACTCGACTTCGGCCAAGGAGTGTGGAAGGGGGATTCCTACAAGCAGTCGGCTTTGATACCAACTTGTGATGCCCCCGATTCAATCGTACACTAATCATGCACGCAAATGTGTACGATCAAGATAAGGGACTCACGGGAAGATATCACAACACAACTCTACAAATAAAATAAGTCATACAAGCAGCATAATACAAGCCAGGGGCCTCGAGGGCTCGAATACAAGTGCTCAATCATAGACGAGTCAGCGGAAGCAACAATATCTGAGTACAGACATAAGTTAAACTAGTTGCCATAAGATGGCTAGCACAAACTGGGATACAGATCGAAAGAGGCGCAGGCCTCCTTCCTGGGATCCTCCTAACTACTCCTAGTCGTCGTCAGCAGGCTGCACGTAGTAGTAGGCACCTCCAGAGCAGTAGGAGTCGTCGTCGACGGTGGCGTCTGGATCCTGGGCCCCATCGTCTGGTTGCAGCAATCGGGTAGAGAGATGGGGAAAAGGGGAAACAAGGCAACCGTGAGTACTCATCCAAAGTACTCGCAAGCAAGGAGCTACACTACATATGCATGGGTATATGTGTAAAGGGCCATATCAGTGGACTGAACTGCAAAATGCCAGAATAAGAGGGGGATATCTAATCCTGTCGAAGACTACGCTTCTGGCAGCCTCCATCTTGCAGCATATAGAAGAGAGTAGACCGAAGTCCTCCAGGTAGCATCGTATAGCATAATCCTACCCGGCGATCCCCTCCTCGATGCCCTGTTAGAGAGCAATCACCGGGTTGTATCTGGCACTTGGAAGGGTGTGTTTTATTAAGTATCCGGTTCTAGTTGTCATAAGGTCAAGGTACAACTCCGGGTCGTCCTTTTACCGAGGGACACGGCTATTCGAATATATAAACTTCCCTGCAGGGGTGCACCACATAACCCAACACGCTTGATCCCATTTGGCCGGACACACTTTCCTGGGTCATGCCCGGCCTCGGAAGATCAAAACGTCGCAGCCCCACCTAGGCACAACAGAGAGGTCAGCACGCCGGTCTAAACCTAAGCGCGCAGGGGTCTGCGCCTATCGCCCTGAGCACACCTGCACGTTGCGAGGGCGGCCGGAAGCAGACCTACCTAGTGGCGTTCTAGTCCAATCCGGCGCGCGCCGCTCAGTCGCTGACGTCAAAAGGGCTTCGGCTGATACCACGACACCGAGTGCCCATATCTTTCCCATGTAATTGGTTAGTGCGTATAGGCCAGTAGCCAGACTCAGATCAAATACCAAGATCTCGTTAAGCGTGTTAAGTATCCGTGAACGCCGACAGGGCCAGGCCCACCTCTCTCCTAGGTGACCTCAACCTGCCCTGTCGCTCCGCCACAAAGATCCACACAGAGGGCCGTTGGGACAAAGGTCCTTTCAGCCCCCAATCCGTGAATCACTCATGGGTGCTCCTCGAGCCGACCCGACTTTAGTTACCACATGTATCATGTATAAAGTAGTATATACCCGTGATCAACTCCCGAGTGATCACGGCCCGATAGTATAGCACAGCAGACGGACAAGAATGTAGGGCCACTGATGGAAACTAGCATCCTATACTAAGCAGGCAGGATTGCAGGTAAAGGTAGCAAAAGTAGTAACAAGGACAGGATATGCATCAGGATAGGAATAACGGAAAGCAGTAACATGCTACACTACTCTAATGCAAGCAATATAGAGAAGAGTAGGCGATATCTGGTGATCAAGGGGGGGGCTTGCCTGGTTGCTCTGGCAAGAGAGAGGGGTCGTCAACTCCGTAGTCGTACTGGGTAGCACCTGCGTCGGTCTCGGTGTCTAGCGAGAGAAGAGGGGGAAGAAACAATAAATACTTAAGCAAACAGATGCATAGCGATGCATGACATGACAAGTATCGGTGCTAGGGGTGCCCTAACGTGGTATGAGGTGATACCGGTGAAGGGGGAAACATCCGGGAAAGTATCCCCGGTGTTTCACGTTTTCGGGAAAAGGAGCTGGAGGGGGAAAGTTGCGAGTTTGATATGCTAGAGGTGTGTGGCGGACGAACGGGCTGCGCATCCGGGTTCGTCTCGTCGTTGTGAGCAACTTTCATGTTGAAAATAATTTAATCCGAGTTACGGATTAAAAGATATGATTTTCTAAAGATTTATTAATTTCTGGAATTTAATTAATTATTTAAATTAAATTCGAAATTATATTAATGACATCAGCATGATGTCATGCTGACGTCAGCAGTCAACAGAGTTAACTGGTCAACCTGACCAGTGGGTCCCACTGGTGAGTGACACGTTTTAATTAAACAGTTTAATTAATCTAATCAAAATTAATTAGGGAGGTGGGCCCCACTGTCATTGATTGATTAATTAACTAACAGTTAGTTGGGTTAATTTGATTATGGTTAATTAACTTAATTAATTCCTTAATTAATTAATTAATATTATTATTATTATTATTATTATTATTATTACTTGTTCTGGGGCGTGGGCCCCACTTGTCATTGGGCCAGGGGTGGCTTAGCGGGAGCGCGGGTTACGGGCGCCTGGAGCGGGTGCTGTGCACCCGCCCAGGCCGACAGAGGAGGGGACGGGCGCTGGGCGCCGGCGTCCGCGGGTGCAGGGGTGGGGGAGCGGCAGCAGGGCGAGATCGGAGCAGGACCGAGCGGGCCTGGCCGGACCGTGGTCGGCGGCAGGAGGCAGAGCAGGGAGGGACTAGGCGAGGCCATGGCCGGAGCTACCCGCGGCAGAGGGAGGCCTAGTCGAAGCAGGACCATGCGGCGTCGCGGGCGAGTGAGAGGGGGGTGCGGCGTCGCGGGGGGTGCGACGAAAGAGGTCACCGCGGGCGGGTGACGCGAGCTGCGATGCAGGCGCGCGAGCCCGCGAGCATCGACGGGGGCCGGCGCGGCCAGGAGCTGGGGCGCGGCGCGCGGGTGCTGTGTGCGTGCACGGGATGAGGGAGTCGCGGGGGGAAGGGGGCGCGGCCACGGCGCGTGCTCAGGCACGGGATGGCGCGGGGGGTGCGTAGGTAGGGCAAACGGGAGCAGCGGCGGGGGTCCTCATCGGAGATCGTGGGGTCTAGGCAACGGGCGCGGGGCGGTTCGGGGAGGTCGACGGGGATGACACGGCGAAGCGGGAGGCAGTCCGGCGGGGAAGCGTTCCGGCGAGGTCCAAGAGGCGAGGTCCCGTGCGGCGGCGTCCAACGGCGTGGGGCGGCGCGGTCGTCGCAAGCCCCGATCCGATCTGGATCGGGGGGGGGGGGAGGAGGAGCGAGAGGAATGTGGGGGGAGTGGGGTTGACCGGTTAGGGTTCGGTCGTGGGCAGGGGGGCCATATAGGCCAGGGGAGGGAGTGGGCCGGCCTGGCAGGCCACTGGCTGGGCCGAGGCCCACTTGGTCTGCGGATTTTTGTTTTATTTCTGTTTTATTTTCCCTTTTATCTTTTCTGTTTTCTTTTATTTCTTTAATACTTTATAGTTTTACAAAAATAAAACCCACACCTAAAATGGAGTTACAATTCCAACTACTGTCCTAAAAAGTTTTACCCCTGAACAAAATAGTTTGATATTTTTTATAAAATTCAAAGGCATTTATTTAATTGTTTTAGCTACTGTTTTATTCATTTTAGTTTATTTAAACATTTTATAAAAGTGTGGTTTCTCGACAATAATTACCTATGTATTATTTGGCACCACCCGAACATTTTAGTTTTAATATTTGAAAACCTTTAATGTTTGACTTGATTTCGAATTTTGAATTCGAACGGGATTTGAACCAGAGTGAGTTTAGTAACAATAACAGTGGTGACGTGGCATCATTAGTAGAGCATTACTGTAGCTTAATTACCCGGGTGTCACTATTGTCCCAAGTGAGGAATAAAAAAAGAGAAAGGCCATAAAAAAAGAGAAGGCCAAAAAAAGAGAGAGAGAACGAGAGAAGGGACAATGTTATTATCCTTGCCACACTTGTGCTTCAAAGTAGCACCATAATCATAATAATAGAGAGTCTCTTGTTTTGTCACTTTCATATACTGATGGGAATTTTTCATTATAGAACTTGGCTTGTATATTCCAACGATGGGTTTCATCAAATTCCCTAGGTCTTCGTGAGCAAGCAAATTGGATGCACACCCAGTTAGTTTCTTTCGTTGAGCTTTCATACACTTATAGCTCTAGTGCATCTGTTGCATGGCAATCCCTACTCCTTGCATCAACATCAATCAATGGGCATATCCATAGCTCCCCTGCCTCGTGGGGCCCCCGAAGCTCCACCGACGTACTTCCTGCACCCATATATACTCACGTACCCTAAAACTTTCAGAACAGAGAATAGATCAGGAGTTCCGCCGCCGCAAGCCTCTGTAGCCACCAAAAACCTCTTGGGACCGTGTTCCGGCACCCTGCCGGAGGGGGGGAACCTCGCCGGTGGCCATCTTCATCATCCCGGCGCTCTCCATGACGAGGAGGGAGTAGTTCACCCTCGGGGCTGAGGGTATGTACCAGTAGCTATGTGTTTGATCTCTCTCTCTCTCTCTCTCTCTCTCTCTCGTGTTCTTGATTTGGCACGATCTTGATGTATCGCGAGCTTTGCTATTATAGTTGTATCTTATGTTTCTTCTCCCCCTCTTCTCTCTTGTAATAGATTGAGTTTTCCCTTTGAAGTAATTTTATCGGAGTAAGTCTTTAAAGATTTGAGAAAACTTGATGTATGTCTTGCGTGGGATAACCGTGGTGACAATGGGTTATTCTATTGATTCACTTGATGTATGTTTTGGTGATCAACTTGCGGGTTCCGCCCATGAACCTATGCATAGGGGTTGGCACACGTTTTCGTCGTGATTCTCCGGCAGAAACTTTTGGGCACTCTTTGAAGTACTTTGTGTTGGATTGAATAGATGAATCTTAGATTGTGTGATGCATATCGTATAATCATGCCCACGGATACTTGAGGTGACATTGGAGTATCTAGGTGACATTATGGTTTTGGTTGATTTGTGTCTTAAGGTGTTATTCTAGTACGAACTCTAGGGCTGTTTGTGACACTTATAGGAATAGCCCAATGGATTGATTGGAAAGAATAACTTTGAGGTGGTTTCGTACCCTACCATAATCTCTTCGTTTGTTCTCCGCTATTAGTGTCTTTGGAGTGACTCTTTGTTGCTTGTTGAGGGAGTCCTGGATTAGGGGGTGTTCGGGTAGCCGGACTATACCTTCGCTGGACTCCTGGACTATGAAGATACAAGATTGAAGACTATGTCCCATGTCCGGATGGGACTTTCCTTGGCGTGGAAGGCAAGCTTGGCGATGTGGATATTCAAGATCTCCTACCATTGTAACCGACTCTGTGTAATCCTAACCCTATCTGGTGTCTATATAAACCAGAGGGTTGTAGTCCGTAGGACAATCATCTTCATACACAATCATACCATAGGCTAGCTTCTAGGGTTTAGCCTCCTTGATCTCGCGGTAGATCTACTCTTGTACTACCCATATCATCAATATTAATGAAGCAGGAGTAGGGTATTACCTCCATCGAGAGGGCCCGAACCTGGGTAAAAACATCGTGTCCCTTGTCTCCTGTTACCATCCGGCCTTGACGCACAGATCGGGACCCCCTACCCGAGATCCGTCGGTTTTGACACCGACATTGGTGCTTTCATTGAGAGTTCCTCTGTGTCGTCGCCTTTTAGGCCCGATGGCTCCTTCGATCATCAACAATGATGAGGTCCAGGGTGAGACTTTTCTCCCCGGACAAATCTTCGTCTTCGGCGGCTTCACTCTGCGGGCCAATTCGCTTGGTCACCTGGAGCAGATCGAAAGCTACACCCCTGGCCGTCAAGTCAGATTTGGAAGCTTAAACTACACGGCTGATATCCGCGGAGACTTGATCTTCGACGGGTTCGAGTCACTGCCAAGCGCGCCGCACTATCTCGAGGGGCATGATCTAGCTCTGCCTCCGAACGGTGTCCTGGAGGCCGCACACGCACCGGTTCCGACCCTTAACTCGGAGCCTATTGCGCCAATTGAGGATGAGCGGTTGGACGTCACCTTGGGGGCTGCGATCTCAAAGGCGATCGAGCCGAACGCCAGCCCCGCACTCCGCGCGACCCGTGACTCCGAGGGTTCGGACTCTTCTCCGGACTCCGAAACCCCCGCGCCCCTGCCAATCGAATCGGATTGGGCGCCGATAATGGAGTTCACTGGCGCGGACATCTTTCAGCACTCGCCCTTTGGCGACATCCTGAATTCTCTCAAGTCTCTCTCTCTATTAGGAGAGCCCTGGCCGGACTACGGTCAGCAAGGATGGGATACGGACGATGAAGAAATTCAAAGCCCACCCACCACCCACTTTGTAGCCACTGTCGACGATTTAACCGACATGCTTGACTTCGGCTCCGAAGACTTCGACGGTATGGATGACGAGGTAGGAGACGAACAAGAACCAACACTTGTAGGGTGCTGGAAGGCCACCTTGTCATATGACATATATATGGTGGATACTCCAAAAGATGGAGATGGCGATGGAACAGCGGAGGATGACACCTCCAAGAAACAGTCAAAACATCGGCGTCAGCGGCGCCGCTCTAAATCCCGCCAAAGCAAAAACGGTGATTCCGGCACGGGAGATAATACTACCCCGGATAGCGCCGAAGAACACCCATCCCAGCAAGATTCGGCGCAGGAAGATGGAGAAGCCAGCCCTCATGAGAGAGCGGCAGACCGAGAGGTTGAGGTTGATAACTATATGCCTCCCTCCGAAGACGAGGCAAGCCTCGATGACGACGAATTCGTCGTACCATCAGACCCCGCCGAACAAGAGCGTTTCAAACACAGGCTTTTAGCCACGGCAAACAGCCTTAAGAAAAAGCAGCAACAGCTTAGAGCTGATCAAGATTTGCTAGCTGATAGATGGACTGAAGTCCTTGCGGCCGAAGAGTATGAACTCGAACGCCCCTCCAAGAGTTACCCAAAGCGCAGGCCGCTACCCCGATCAGAGGAGGAAGCGCCTACATCACCAACGCACGACATGGCAGACCGGCCACCTCGCGGCCGCGACAGAGAGGCCTCTCGGCCCTCCACCCAAGCCATGCCCCGACGCCGCTCAACTAAGGCACGGGAAAATGCGTTAGACCTGCGAGACATACTGGAGGATAAGGCAAGACAAACAAGATCGATCTACGGATCGCGCAGGCGCCCGGCGACACGTGACAATGATCTTCACTTCGGATACAACAAATCCGGCCGGGCCGAACACAACAGACATAGCTCTTCCGAGATGCGTCGTGACATAGCCCAGTACAGGGGCGCCGCACACCCACTATGCTTCACAGATGAAGTAATGGATCATAAAATCCCAGAGGGTTTCAAACCCGTAAATATCGAATCATACGATGGCACCACAGATCCGACGGTATGGATCGAGGATTATCTCCTTCACATCCACATGGCACGTGGCGATGATCTACACGCCATCAAATACCTCCCGCTCAAACTCAAAGGACCGGCCCGGCACTGGCTTAACAGCTTGCCAGCGGACTCAATCGGTTCTTAGGAGGACCTGGAGGCCGCATTCCTCGACAACTTCCAGGACACCTACGTGCGACCACCGGACGCCGACGACTTAAGCCACATAATTCAGCAGCCAGAAGAATCGGCCAGGCAATTCTGGACATGGTTCCTAACAAAGAAAAACCAGATATTCGACTGTCCGGACGCAGAGGCCCTAGCAGCCTTCAAGCATAACATCCGCGACGAGTGGCTTGCCCGGCACCTAGGACAGGAAAAGCGGAAATCTATGGCAGCCCTCACGACACTCATGACCCGCTTTTGCGTGGGCGAAGATAGCTGGCTAGCTCGCAGTAACAACTTATCAAAGAACCCTGGTAATTCGGATACCAAGGACAAAAGTGGCAGGACACGTCGAAATAAGCAAAAGCACCGCGTAAGCCGCGACAGCAATGAAGATACGGCAGTTAATGCCGGATTCAGAGGCTGTAAATCTGGTCAGCGGAAAAAGGCATTCAAAAAGAATACTCAGGGCCCGTCCAGTTTGGACCGAATACTCGACCGCTTGTGCCAGATCCATGGCACCCCCGAAAGGCCAGCCAATCACACCAACAGGGATTGTTGGGTGTTCAAGCAGGCAGGCAAGTTAAGAGCCGAAAACAAAGACAAGGGGCTACATAGCGATGACGAGGAGGAGCCCAGGCCGCCGAACAACAATGGACAGAAGGGGTTTCCCCTACAAGTGCGGACGGTGAACATGATATACGCAACCCACATTCCCAAGAGGGAGCGAAAGCGTGCGCTACGGGACATATACGCGATGGAGCCAGTCGCCCCAAAGTTCAACCCATGGTCCTCCTGCCCGATCACTTTTGATCGAAGGGACCACCCCACTAGCATCCGTCATGGTGGCTTTGCCGCATTGGTTCTCGACCCAATCATCGATGGATTTTATCTCACAAGAGTCCTAATGGACGGTAGCAGTAGCCTGAACCTGCTTTACCAGGATACAGTGCGGAAAATGGGCATAGATCCTTCAAGGATTAAGCCCACAAAGACGACCTTTAAAGGCGTTATACCAGGTGTAGAGGCCAATTGCACAGGCTCAGTAACACTTGACGTGGTCTTCAGATCTCCGGATAAGTTCCGAAGCGAAGAGTTAATCTTCGATATAGTCCCGTTCCGCAGTGGCTATCACGCCCTGCTCGACGAACCGCATTCGCAAAATTCAATGCGGTGCCGCACTATGCATACCTCAAGCTCAAGATGCCAGGACCTCGAGGAGTAATCACGGTCAACGGAAACACCGAACGCTCCCTCCGTACGGAGGAGCACACGGCGGCTCTCACAGCGGAAGTACAACGCAGCCTTCTTAGACAACTCTCCAGTCCGGCCGTTAAAAAGTCGGACACTGCCAAGCGCGCTCGGAGTAACCTACAACAAGACCGCCTGGCACGTTCCTAGCAGGCGTAGCAATGCGGCCCCAACCCCAGCCCTCACGACATAGCGAAACCAGTACTTCGCGTACATAACTACGCCCTTGAAATACCATGGGCACAGGGGAAGGGGCACAATAACGGCACACCCAAAATACGGCTTAGACGTACTAGGGGCTGTTGGATTCTTTTTTTCTTACTTTCAGGACTCCACACATCGGACGACCTGTTCGGCAACTCGGTCGCCGCACAAACGATGCAAGATCCAGGGAGGCAGACAAGCCATGCCGCATTATGGAACTCCCAGGTGGTCTCTGTTATGAGCAGTATACCTGTTTTAAATACAATCCGCGGCCTGCCCCTGGTCAGGACATGTTAAATAGTCCAATATATTTTTGTTTATCGCACTACTTGTATCGTCCGGCTTTGATAAATAGTCGCTCTATAAACAATGCATAGCTTTTTGTCTATTTTTTGCATTATCCTATTTTCATATATCTGTTTATTAAATAACATGATTGCACCCGTACACCATGGTATGGCAAACACGCCAGGGGCTTCAGTACCCCTCATTATGGTGTGAGAAGTCCGTACACTTTCACAAGTGCGGCACCCCGAACTTATAGCACTATATGCATCGGCTCTGAATCATGATTTGGGTCAATAGTTGGGTTTGACCGGCTCCTATGTTTTGGTGCCTTACGTTCCGCTATATCGGCTAAGGTAGCACTAGGAGAACCACTGCGATTGTGCCCCGGTTCAGCTGGGTTAAGCACCTCAGTGGAGAAAGCTAAAACTGACTGTCTTGATGAGGCGAGAGACCGGTCGCTGTTCGAGATGTTTTTCGAGTCCCTAAATACTTATGCCGCTTCGAGCGAGGAGCTGGCTTTGTCCGGCCAAAGGCGTGGATAGCGCCCCGAACTCGGTCTTCCGAACTAGGGGCTTCGCCAAAATTTAAAATTATAAAGTTCTATGGCTAACTGAGAGTGTTCAAGCATTATAGTCCGATTGCCTGGTTCGTTGTGCTGAGCACCTCCCTCGAAGGACCCAACCATGGGAAAAAGAGCGCTCAGGTTTATCCCGAACACCCCAGCACTAGTGGCATGGGGGCAGAAGCCGACGACTGGCCATATCTCAATTTTTTGATAAACGACCGCACAGAAAATAATATTTTAAATTCAGTAAGCATTGCTTAGCGCATATGAACAAGTTTTTAGCGCACAGGATAAACACGAGCGAGTTCATTCAAAAATTACATCCTTCATACATTCATCTGCCACAAGGCGGGCACTTGCAAGAACATCCTTGTAGTAGTTCTCGGGCTTGCGATGCTCCTTCCCCAACGGCGGCCCGTCCTTCACAAGCTTCTCTCCGTCCAGCTTACCCCAGTGCACCTTTGCACGGGCAAGGGCCCGACGGGCACCTTCGATGCAGACAGAGCGCTTGATGACCTCGAGCCTTGGACATGCCTCCACCAACCGCCGCACCAGCCCGAAATAGCACCCAGGCAGGGCCTCTCCGGGCCACAGCCGAACTATGAAGCCCTTCATGGTCTGTTCGGCCGCCTTGTGGAGCTCAACCAGCTGTTTCAGCTGGTCGCTCAGGGGTACAGGGTGTTCGGTCTCAGAATACTGAGACCAGAACACACTCTCCGTCGAGCTGCCCTCTTCAGCTCGGTAGAATGCGGCGGCGGCGGATACGCTGCGGGGAAGATCTGTGAATGCCCCTGGGGAGCTCCGGATTCGGGTAAGTGACAAGTAGTTTACTTTTATATTTCTGCTTCACATTAAGCATGCCTTACCCGCTGCTATCTTTTTCATCTCCTCCAACTCTTGGAGGGCCTTTTGGGCTTCGGCCTTGGCACCCTTGGCGGTCTCAAGGGCTGACGCGAGCTCGGATGCTTGCGCCTTTGACTCAAGCTCCAAGCTCTCATGTTTTTTCATGAGAGCCTGCAGCTCTTGCTGCACCTCGCCGACCTGAGCCCCAAGTCTCTCTCGCTCGGTGCGCTCCTCGACCGTTTTCTTTTCGGCCTTAGATAGCGCCTGCTTGAGGGTCGCCACCTCAGTTGTGGCCCCTATAATAAGCAGTACGATCCTGTTATTTTTTGCAATCACGCCTCTCTATAGGCACCTTTTTCTGTTGGGTATTTCTTACCTTCCTTTTCCTCGAGCTGCCGTTTGGCAAGGCCGAGCTCTTGCTCGGTCCGCCCGAGGTCCTGTTTCAGGACATCCACCTGCGCAGTTAGTGCGGCGGTGGATAGCATCGAAGCCTGCATACTCATATTGACTCTTTATTGTTAGACTCCTGCGAAAATTAATAGATCCTCCATTCGGCTTTCCTTTCCGAACGCCAAACAGAGCATCAGGGGCTACTGTCTATGTGGTAATATTTTGACATATTTTTACTTACCTCGAAGCCTGTCAGAAGGCTAGCGCAAGCTTCAGTCAGTCCGCTATTGGCGGACTGAACCCTCTGGATCACCGTACTCATGATAGTACGGTGCCCCTTGTCGATGGAGGCGCCGTCAAGCACCTCCAGTAGATGGTCCAGCGACTCAGGTTGGACGGAAGTCGCTGGCTTAGAAGGCTTGCTCCTTTTGGAAGGAGTTCGCCTACCCCGACTCGGAACTGTTGAAGATTCCGACACGGTGTCCGGCTCAAATCCGGACTTGGAGCCCTGGGGGGTCTTGTCCCCTTCACTCCGGGAGTCCGGGAGGTTGCCTTGCGGCTCCTCTGAGACCACCTCCTCCTACCCCGGAGCTTGTCGCGACGCCACTTCGGCGTCATCCGCAGTGCGGGGGGAGACAGCGGGCGGGACGGAGTTCACGTCCGATGAGTCCAGGGAGCCGCCCGACGATTCGTTGTATTCGGCCTGGGGCGGGCTGCATAATTACATTCGACATTAAGGAAAGTTGTGCAACAAAGGAACATCATGATTTACTCTGATATCCGAACTTATGATTTCGCCGGACGCTTGGCCCTGTTTGGCCACTCCTCTTTGCTCTCTTCGGCGTCATGAGAGTAGTCCGGCGGAGGGGTCTTCCTTTTCCTAGACCCCTCGGCCTCCCCTGCTAGGGCGGCCTTCTTCTTCTCTCCTCCCTCCGCTGGGGGGGAGAGCTTTCTTCTTCCTCCTCCTCGTTTTCACAGGAGGAGGGCGTCTCGGACTCGTCAGACGACGAGTCCGACACCACCACGTTACGGGTACTCTTTCGAGTCCCCGTGGTCTTCTTCTTCTTGACCTTCTTCTCCGGCACCACATAAGGTGCCGGAACCAGGAGCTTCACTAGGAGCGTGGGGGCTGGGTCCTCGGGCAAGGGAGCCGGACAGTTCATTGGTCCGGATATCGCCTGCCAAGCCTGTCAAAGGTAAGGGAGTTTAGATCCTGCACAGAGTCAAAACTGTGAAAGGAAAAAAGAGCTTACTATCCTGTAAAAGGCGAAGATAGCTTACCTCTCTAGCGTGACGCTGCGAGCTGTATCCGCGGTCCTCGGAGGCGGATGTGGGAGCCTCGGCGCCCTTGAAGAGCACCTTCCAAGCATCTTCGTATGTCGTGTCAAAGAGCCTGTTAAGGGTTTGGTGCTGCGCCGGGTCGAACTCCCACAAATTGAAGCCCCGTTGTTGGCACGGGAGGTTCCGGCGGACGAGCATAACCTGGACTATATTAACAAGCCGGATTGGCTTGTTCACCAGGGACTGGATGCAAGTTTGCAATCCGGTCACCTCTTCTTCGTTGCCCCATGATAGGCCCGTCTCTTTCCAGGACATTAGCCGCGTGGGGGGTCCGGATCGGAACTTGGGGGCTGCGACCCATTTCGGATCGCGTGGCTCGGTGATGTAAAACCACCCTTCTTGCCACCCCCTTTAGGATCTCCTCAAAGGAGCCCTCGAACCATAGGACGTTGGCCATCTTGCCCGCCTTGGCGCCTCCGCACTCCGCTTGGCTGCCGCGCAGCACCTTGGGCTTGACGTTGAAAGTCTTAAGCCACAGGCCGAAATGGGGGCGGACGCGGAGGAAGGCCTCGCACACGACGATAAACATCGAGATGTTGAGGATGAAGTTTGGGGCCAGATCGTAGAAATCCAGGCCGTAGTAGAACATGAGTCCCCGGACGAATGGGTGGAGTGGAAAACCCAGTCCGCGGAGGAAGTGGGGAAGGAAAACTACCCTCTCATGGGGCCTTGGTGTGGGGAGAAGCTGCCCCTTCACGGGAAGCCGGTGCGGGATGTCCTTGGACAGGTATCCGGCCTTCCTCAGCTTTTTCACTTGAACCTCCGTAACGAAGGAGACCATCCACTTGCCTCCCGCTCCGGACATTGCTGGAGAAGGTTGAGGTGGGAAGAGCGGGCTTGGGCGCTGGAGCTCGAGTGCGCAAGAGATGGATTGGCAAAGGAGGAAGAAGGCGTAGGTAAAAAGGTGGGTCCTTATCCCCTTATATGGGCGGATGCGGTTATGCGTCCCCACCTGCCTAATAAAACACGCTTGCCTCCCAAGCGCCGTGGTAAATGGCGCGGTTGGGTTACCCACGTCCGTATTGATGAGAATCCCGGAAAAAGGGCACACGATCTCTGCTTTGACAAGACGTGCCAAGGAAACCGCCTCGCTAAACGTGCTGATGTGGAAAAGTGAAAACGATTTATGTAAAGAACTTGGCCGTAGTGCGATGATGCACTGCGGGATACGTCAGCAGATTTGATTTGTGTTAATATTATTCTCTCTATGGCACTATGTGGAAACTTATTTTGCAGAGCCGGACACTATTCTTGGTGTTTACAATCTTCTATGAAGGACTTGGAGGAGGAACCCGCCTTGCAATGCCGAAGACAATCTGCACGCCGGACTCATCGTCATTGAAGCCTGGTTCAGGGGCTACTGAGGGAGTCCTGGATTAGGGGGTGTTCGGGTAGCCGGACTATACCTTCGCCGGACTCCTGGACTATGAAGCTACAAGATTGAAGACTTCGTCCCGTGTCCGGATGGGACTTTCCTTGGCGTGGAAGGCAAGCTTGGCGATGCGGATATTCAAGATCTCCGAACATTGTAACCGACTCTGTGTAACCATAACCCTATCCGCTGTCTATATAAACCGGAGGGTTGTAGTCCGTAGGACAATCATCTTCATACACAATCATACCATAGGCTAGCTTCTAGGGTTTAGCCTCCTTGATCTCGCGGTAGATCTACTCTTGTACTACCCATATCATCAATATTAATCAAGCAGGAGTAGGGTATTACCTCCATCGAGAGGGCCCGAACCTGGGTAAAAACATCGTGTCCCTTGTCTCCTGTTACCATCCGGCCTTGACGCACAGATCGGGACCCCCTACCCGAGATCCGCCGGTTTTGACACCGACACTTGTTGAGGGATAGTTATATGATCCAATTATGTTATTATTGTTGAGAGAACTTGCAGTGGTGAAAGTATGAACCCTAGGCCTTGTTTCTTATCATTGCAATACCGTTTACGCTCACTTTTACCGCTTGTTACCTTGCTGTTTTTATATTTTTAGTTTACAAAAACCCCTATCTACCATCCATATTGCACTTGTATCACCATCTCTTCGCCGAACTAGTGCACCTATACAATTTACCATTGTATTGGCTGTGTTGGGGACACAAGAGACTCTTTGTTATTTGGTTGCAGGGTTGTTTGAGAGAGACCATCTTCATCCTATGCCTCCTACGGATTGATAAACCTTAGGTCATCCACTTGAGGGAAATTTGCTACTGTCCTACAAACCTCTGCACTTGGAGGCCCAGCAACGTCTACAAGGAGTAGGTTGCGTAGTAGACATCAGTAGCCTCCTACTGGATTGATACCTTGGTTCTCAAAAACTGAGGGAAATACTTACACTACTTTGCTGCATCATCCTTTCCTCTTCGGGGAAATCCAACGCAGTGCTTAAGAGGTAGCACATGTGAAGCTAGTACAAATAGTGTACTATTGTTGGTTGGCCTCATCCGATAACCTCTTGCAATGCACGTACAATTATGCATTCGGAAAATATATATTTTGCCTCGTCGCAGCACCCACTCAGAGAAGCGACTCGAAAGTCATTCATAAATTTAGTAAGTTTATCACAGGCATATCATTTTATTACATACAACATGTCATCAACCCACAGCGACAATGAGGATACATTATAAATACTAAAGTTTTCATCGCGCAACAAATAACAACCAATGAAATGAACTTCAACTCAACCAATCCTCGGTGTTGGAAATGCTTGCTTTGAACCACAAGCGATTCTCTGTGAAGAGCCAGCTACTGTCAATCTCGAGACCAACGCAGGACTGATCATCCAAGCTGAAGCGGCCTACTATATCACGGCCAGGGTAGGGAACCACCGCAATGTCCGATGTATAGATACAGTTGCTTCGCATAAATGGTAGTAACGTCGTGTCAACAGCAGTTGGATCGCCTTTCACCATCATTGGATAGTTTTGTCCAAGGAAGAGCGAGTTTGCTCCAAGACTATCAATACTGTACCAGGGAGAAGGTGTTGGCGCTAGCACACTAGTATCCATCCCGAATACCATGCAACGGGTGTTGGAATAGGTCCGGAGAGTGCGACCATGGGAGACAATACCTGCTCCCTCAGTAGTAACATCAGCAGCGGGCTGTATACAGACAAGAAGGGGTTATCCATCCGAATTAGTTGCCAGCCGCCAGTGAGCATATGGGCCCTACTCGTCCTCATGTTCGTGATCATCACCATCGTCATCTCCCCCTTGGTTAAATTTTTTTTAAGTATAGGTGGTGGAATGTTCACAGGACCTTGGAAACACAAGAAGAAGGTTAATTAGTAGAGAAGGGAAACTTGCTAACTCGCATGCATGTGGATGAAACAATTATAATTACGGTGGAAGACAAACATACCGAAACTACGAGGATCCCATGCAAAAACAGTGCCATGAGTGGTGGCAGTAAACACAAGACCCTCGTATTGAATTGCATCATAGTACACATCCTTGTATATTAACTGGTTTTTGAGCAATATCCATCCAGTCGAACCACGAAGGACGGCAACAAGCTTGTCGGAGATAGCAACAACTTGATAGTTCTTGTAATTCCAAGAGCGGTTGGGGACTCGACAAATTGCTATCTTCCGTAGATGACAGTCACCATGATCGTATTTGAACGTACATAGATCATTTGTGTCCTCAACCTCAGGGCACTCGGATATTTTTGGAAGTGGAATCCGCTAACGAGTGTACACATTCACAAGTTCCCACTCGCAATTGTACCCAATATAAACAACCCAATCTCCATTTGCGCCAGCCCAGGCCTTACCCTGAAGCGATGGCATCTTGACATCACACGTATCGTTATCAAGCGGCATCAACTTGCACAAGGCGAGGCATCCGTCGTCCGCGCCCATGCGAATAGGCTTATAGTGAAGAAGATAAGGGAGATCAAACCACTCCTGGACCCTTGGGTTCCTTGTAATGATGTCATTAGTTGAGTCGAGAATGGTCTTTAACGAACCTGCCATGCTAGCCGAGGTGATGACGTTGCACCGATCAATGAGTTCCCCCACCACGTCATCTTTCAGATCGGGGCAAGAATAACGGGGTCGTTTCTGGCTTCTTCTCTCCATGGAGAAGACGATCGAACAATGGCAGAAGGAAGGGTGAATGCAAATGGAGGAGGGAGGAAGAGTGTGCGACAGCAGTTCCAAATCGAGAGGGAAAGGCGAAGAGTCGGTGGACGGTTGCCAGTTTGCCACGATACACGAAGAGGCGCCCCGGCCTACACATCCTTTCGGAAATTGTACAAAAGGACTCGCCGTCGTCTCATTGACATGTTGGAACGGGACCACATGTCAACGAAACATGGTGTGTAATTTCTCATGCAAAATGCGATCTGACCGCGTTGGCCCGAGGTGCCGCATTACATATCGACCTTTATTTTTTTAACATACAATCTGAGTGGATAGGTCATGTGGTCATCACACATGAGCGGATATATAGGTGGGCTAGGTGGGCATGCGGCAACAATCTAAGTGCTAAAAGAGTTGATCTCGAAAAAAGAGTTGATCCAATGCTTGGTTTTGTTTGGATTTTCCAACTATGACCATTGGATAGAGTGAATCAATGGCTTACGTTCAAAGTTATTCTCATACTATAGAATGGTATAGGAACGTGGAGAGATTTGGTTGATTTTATATCGCTGAATAATATAAAATATTATGAGTGCAGATGCTCCACCCCGAGGTTTGTAGCTCCTTCTCGGTCGTCGGGAATCTATGTTCTTCTACTCTTTCGTTTAAGACATGAGCTTTGTTCATCCTTTTGCCGACACGGGGGACATTTATATGCCTCAATTTTACAAAATCATACTATCTTCCTCCATGACATGCAGAACATGTAGCATCAAGGTGGCGTGCCATGCAAGAAAATGGAGATATGCAGTGGGTAAGTGAGTCGTGCACTTCGATGGCACCTAGTACTACACAATATTTTTTCTCCTCGATGGCATGTGAATAGTGCACATACTCAATCACAGAGGACGGGATGGTAGCCATGGACATGGTCGGCCCTTTTTGAAGAGAGTACTAATAAATACGTAGCTTTGATGTGTCCCGTCAACTCGCAGAACGTCGAGAAGCTTGCTTACTACGCCTTCTCCCTTGCCAATGCGTGCGCGGTGGCTCGCAGCACGAGGAGAAACTTTTGCTTACAAGCGGTGGACGTGCAGCAGTTCATTTGGTGTCAGATTGCCAGAAATAGTACCATCATTATTGTTTGACTTCCGGAAGAGGAGAAGAGCCAAGCGCAAGGTCACCTACTAACCTAGTACAGTACTACTATAGCCAAAGCTGGTCCACCTTTTTAGAGCATGGTTAATTAATATAGGCGGCTCTTATAGTGACACATCACTTAGAGCAAGTACTCTCTTCGTAGGATCAAAGGAAGTGAAACAAAAGTTGGAGTGGATGCTAGATTGCCAATTAAAACATGATTATATAGGAAAAATCATATAGCATTCTATCCTATGAATCAAACGAGCAATGTAGGAAAATTATGAGGGGGGGGGTTCTCTCCAACAGTGTTACTCGGCTTGCACCTAGCATCACGGTTGTCAAACTTGGAGTCATTCATCTGGTACACGTGGCATCTCAGATCTGGTACTCCAATATTAGGTTGGCTCTATGTGATGTGGCAACTTCATATACTAACCGGATGCTGGCTATACTACTACGGTACTCACACTCCAAGAAGTGACTCGAAAACCATTCATAAATTGAGTCTATGACATGCATTTGCAAATGTACCATTCATTACATAAAACAAGTCATCAACACACTATCGGAGTAATTGGACACGGGTACTCCGAAGACGGCAAGAAAATATTTCAAGACATCGGGGCTAACAAAGCCCCTCAGTCCGACTGCCCGGCTGCTCCTGTCGGCTCCCCGTCCGACTGCTCTGCCCGGCCGGCTGCCGACTGCGCCAACCGAGCCGGCTGCCGACTGCAGCCGGACCCGACCCCGACGAGACGGCCATACCGCGGACAGGACAACCGTACCGCGACACCATCATGTACAGTGTCACTTGTCCCCTGACACTATTTATGAAGTGACCCAGGGGACAAGCATGACATGCACCATGCCTAGCCCATGCCATTACATAGCTTGGTTTGTAATCTACCAAGGTAGCTTACAACCAACGCTACCACCACCCATGCCTACAACTATATAAGCTAGCTCCATCCATCCATCCATCCATCAGGAGGAGACACACATGAACTCACTCACACACACACTCACGCATGCATGCTCAGGCACATGCGGCCACACACACCTATACTCATACGCATATATACGAGGTCAGATGCACTTGGCACTGACCTCAGATACAGCTCCAGGAGCACTCTGTACCAGATATACTCAGACATGCAGGAGTAGGGGTATTATCTCTCCGGAGAGTCCCGAACCTGGGTAAACTAGCGCGTTCTACTCGCATACCCACTCCCGGTCCTATCAGCAGCAGTCTTACCCTCACACTAAGCCCTTGTGGCATTTGTCGACTCGCAAGCCCCCCGTGAGAATACCACGACAGTTGGCGCCCACCGTGGCGTGGTACTACTACTACGCTACCACGTTGCTGTTGGTTTCGCAGTCCGGGCGGGACCCTTTTCATCATCATCACCGCGGCGTCGCGCCGTCTCTTCGGTAGCGCTCGGGAGCTCGACATCGACACGCTTCCGGGCAGCTGCACGGGACGGCGTGTCCTCATCATCGGCCTCGCCGTTCTCGCCGTCATCACCGTGGCGTCGTCGTCGTCCCTCCGGTAGTACTCGGGGGCTCGGCATCGACACGCCCCGGGGCAGCCGCACGGGAGGGCGCGTCCGCGTCGTCAGCCTCAACACCGCTGAGCCTGTTCACGCTCGTCCCGCTCACTTGCATCTGCTTGCAAGCCAGCTAGATGCAGGTCAACAATGGTCAAACCACTATCCATACATCGCCCAGACAATGGAGTGGTTTATTGCTAGCTTCTATGCTGCACTACACCTCCATACACCACCTATACACTAGCTAGACACTGGCCAGATGATCCCCGTACATTGGCCATATGCTACATGTACATTTGCCAAACATGAGCCGGATAATGGCTGTACACAGCTCGCCTGCTGCCCCATCCGCATCGCTGCGCCGCTCCTATCACCGTGCTTCTGCTGCTGTTCTACGGCATCGGGTACGTTGCGCCCGCGCCTGGAGGTCGGGTCGTCGCGGCCCCTCTGCTCCGGCCTCGCAGGCCCTGGCCGGATTCCGCCACGCCCGGCAGCCCCCCGCACACGCGGCTCCGCCTGCGTCCCCACGAGCACCTCCTGCTCGGGGCGCCGGTCATCCCTCGCGCCTTCCTCCAACCGCAGTAGCGGAGCCCTTGGCCCCCTGCAGCAGCCGCTGCTGCGGTCCGCCCGATTCCGCCCCCGGCATCCGCATACCGCGTCGCAGCCAGTCGCTGCACGTCGCCCCGGAGCCACTCGGCCAACCGCGCGGTCGCTCGCGCTCTTCCGCTCCGGCCCCTGGCCAACTCCCCCGCCCGTGCCGGGTCGCCGCATCCCCGTCGCCTGCGCTGCGTCCGCCCTCGGTCGCCGAGTCGCCACACCCGTCGGCTCCCGCACCATGCGCCTCGGCCGTCTGCGCCCCGGCCTCGGCGCCGGCTGCTGCACTGCGACGTCTCCCCGCTGTGCCGACTCCCCGCCAGTCGGCCCCCGCTCCTTCCATGCCTGGCTGGCTCCCGCGTCGTCAACCGGCCTCTAGCAGAGCCGAGGCGCCGGCCCGGCCGCCCATCTCTGCACGCCAACCGGCCCCCGCGCAGGCCGACTACTCACCCGGCCGGCTTGGCCGGCTGCTAGCCCCCGCCTGCCCCGCGGCCGGCTCACCGGGTCGGGCCACTCCCGCAGCGGCACGCGCCCCCGCTCAGCCGGCTTCGAGCCTCTCCGCCTCCTCCACGGGACCCGGTCGCCGGCTCCCGCGGCCAACCAGTGACGATGACTGCGCCCTCGTGCGTGGGCCCTGCCTGTCACCGCGGCCGAGTCGCCCGATGCCGACTCCCCGCCAGTTGGCCCCCGCACGCCCTGCGTCTGGCCTCCGCCCGCTGCGCCGAGCCCGGCTCCCACGCAGCCGGTTTTTCTCGCGCGTGCCCTGCCGTCTGCGCCGACTCCTGCTCCAACCCGGCGTCAGCTCCGAGCCGCCTCCGCCGGCAGGCCTGCGCCGGGCCGGCTTCGCTCGCGCCCACGGCCGCGCGTCCCGCCTGGCCCCCCGCCCGCGCGCGCACGCCTGCGGCACCTAGGCCCGCGCCGCGCCTCCTCCGCCCCCGTCCCCGCCCAGGCCGGCTCCGCACGCGCCGACCGCCTGCCGGCTCCCACCACCCGGCCGGCCCTCCGCCTGCCGGCTCCAGCGCGCCCGGCCGGCTGCCAGCTCTCCCGCCACCGGGCCGGCTTCGCGCATCCCTGCCGGCTCCCTGTGGTCGCTGTCCGTGAAAAAGCGCGGGGCGTTGGCCGGCTGAAAAAAGTAAAGTCAGGCCGGCTGAAAAAAAATGTGTGTGCGCGTCCGGCTGCCCAGAGCCGGGTAAAGAAAAGGCCGGGTGCCCACGGCCGGCTGACTAGAAAAAAAGAAAAGGAGTATCTGACTTTGCACACTGCAGTCCAGTCGACTGCTCCGGTCAACAGCCTGCGCTGTCGCTGGGTCGACTGTTTTGTCTGCCCGCTTTGTTGGCTGGCCGACCGACGAGTCGGTCCATCTGAGGACAGCCGGCTGACGAGAAGAGGAGAAGAAGACAAACTAGTTGCCGGGGGATCCGGCTCGATTGCTCAGCAGTCGGCCCGAATCTCGGGGGCTACACCCAGCGGGTGCGCTGATGCGCCCCCGCGAGAGAGAATACAAAGTAGTCGTCGGGAGATCCGGCCCGACTGCTCAGCAGTCGGCCCGAATCTCGGGGGCTACACCCAGTGGGTGCGCTGACGCACCCCCGCGAAGAAGAAGACAAAGTAGTTGCCGGGAGATCCGGCCCAACTGCTCAGCAGTCGGCCCGAATCTCGGGGGCTACACCCAGCGGGTGCGCTGACGCATCCCCGCGAAGATTGTAGACAAGAGAAGAGTTTTGTCCGGCTGCCAGCAGCCGGCAGAAGAGAAAAAGAAGAGAAAGGGTGTTGCAAGACGCCTCGCCGCCTGGCCGGTCGAGCCTGACCGGCCGGGACCCCCCTTCGAGCACCCGGGGGCTCGAAGGCTACACCCAGCGGGTGCGCTGGCGCACTCCGCGAGCGCTGAGCCATGCCGAGCGTCTTCGGCAAAATCCGCCTCGGCTACACGACAATCAATGTGAGATCCTCACCCGCATATTTTTTGCACCATGCAAGTACGCATAACCCCGAACGATGCTCGGGGGCTATCACCGCATTTTTATTACAGTTGCACTACTGTTCTCCCCGGCGCCAGCCAAAGTTGGCCCGGGGGCTGGCCGCTTGGCTTGAGATGTTAGTTCCCGCAGACAGCTTAGTAGCATGCGCAGTACCAAAGGCCCACTCTTAGTCACAGACAGCAGAGCGGCTGTCCGGCTAGCAAGAGTGAACGCTGGAGGCCCCCACGCGAAAAACGTCCGGGAAGAAAAAATGGTTCGGGCGACCCGGTCGTTTCTTTTATAATTATCTGCTCGGTTAAATTCGCTCCCAGAGTCTGAGTATTGTACACTCCACTCCGCCATCCACTCTCAGCCGCAGACCGCAGAGCGGCTGTTCGGCAAACGAGAGCACAAGCCAAAGAACGGAGGGAACATGAAAAAGATTGAAGGGGGCTCGGACGAAACCGAGTCGGCACCCTCCGCATAAAACTTGCAATGCTAAAAGTAAGCATATGATATATCTGCATGGACTAATTTTGTCTTTTTCATGATCATTTCCATGAACACTCGCCAAAAAAACCTCCGCCCAACTTTGCCAAGTTGCCCGGAGGCTTGGGGGCTACTGTCGGAGTAATTGGACACGGGTACTCCGAAGACGGCAAGACAATATCTTAAGACATCGGGGCTAGCAAAGCCCCTCAGTACGACTGCCCGGCTGCTCCTGTCGGCTCCCCGTCTGACTGCTCTGCCCGGCCGGCTGCCAGCTGCCGATTGCGTCGACCAGCCGGCTGCCGACTGCAGCCCGACCCGACCCCGACGAGACGGCCATACCGCGGACAAGACAACCGTACCGCGACACCATCATGTAAAGTGTCCCTTGTCCCCTGGCACTATTTATGAAGTGACCCAGGGGACAAGCATGACATGCACCATGCCTAGCCCATGCCATTACATAGCTTGGTTTGTAAGCTACCAAGGTAGCTTACAACCAACGCTACCACCACCCATGCCTACCACTATATAAGCTAGCTCCATCCATCCATCAGGAGGAGACACACATGAACTCACTCACACACACACTCACGCATGCATGATCAGGCACATGCAGCCACACACACACCTATGCTCATACGCATATATACGAGGTCAGATGCACTTGGCACTGACCTCAGATACAGCTCTAGGAGCACTCTGTACCAGATATACCAGATATACTCAGACATGCAGGAGTAGGGGTATTATCTCCCCGGAGATCCCCGAACCTAGGTAAACTAGCGCGTGCTACTCGCATACCCGCTCCCGGTCCTATCAGCAGCAGTTTTACCCTCACACTAAGCCCTTGTGGCATCTGTCGACTCGCAAGCCCCCCGTGAGAATACCACGACACACACAACTACAATGATGATACATGTTGGATTATAGATTATTTCCAACAAAACATTCTAGTAATACTGAAGTTTTCATCACAGAACAAATAACAAGCAATGAAATGAATTTCAACTCAACCAATCCTTGGTGTTGGAAACGCTTGCTTTGAACCATAAGTGCTCTGGGAAGGGCTAGCTATTGTCAATATCGAGAGCAACGCATGACTGATCATCCCGTCTGGAGCGACATATATCAGGAGCAGGGTAGGGAACCACCGCAATATCCGAGGTATAGATATAGTTGCTTCTCATAAATGGTAGTAACGTTGTGTCAACAGCAGCTAGATCGCCTTTAACCATCATTGGATAGTTTGGTCCAAGGAAGAGCGAGTTTGCTCCAAGACTATCAATACTATACCAGGGAGAAGGTGTTGGTGCTAGCACACTAGTATCCATCCCGAATACCCTGCAATGGGTGTTGGAATAGGTCCGGAGAGGGCGACCATACACGTGCTCCCTCAGTAGTAACAATCTCAGTGCACTGTATACAGACAAGAAGAGGTGATCCATCGGAATTAGTTGCTAGCCGCCACTGAGTATATAAGTCCTGCTCGTCCTCATGATCATGATCATCACCATCGTCATCTCCCACTTGGTTATAAAAAATTTCAAGTATAGGTGGTGGAATGTTCAAAGGACCTTGGAAAGACAAGAAGAGGGTTAATTAGTAAAGGGAAACTTTCTAACCCGCATGCATGCGGATGAAACAATTATAATTACGGTGGAAGAAAAACGTACCAAAAAACGAGGATCCCATGCAAAAACAGTGCCACGAGTGGTGAAGCAAACACAAGATCCTCGTATTTAATTGCACCATAGTACTCATCATCCGTGTACAGAAACTGTTTTTTGAGCAATATCCATGGATGAACCGTGGAATCAGTAACGACGGCAACAAGCTTGTCGAAGATAGCAACAGCTTCATAGTTCTTGTAATTCCAAGAGCGGTTGGGAACTCGACAAACTGCTATCTTCCATAGACGACAACCACCATGATCCTATTTGACCGTACGTAGATCATCTGTGTGCTCAACCTCAGGGCACTCTGGGATTTTTGGAAGTGGAACCCGCTAACGAGTGTACACATTCACAAGTTCCCACTCGCAATTGTACCCAATATAAACAACCCAATCTCCATTTGCGCCAGCCCAGGCCTTACCCTTAAGCGATGGCATCTTGACATCACACGTATCATTATCAAGTGGCATGAACTTGCACAAGGCGAGGCCTCCGTCGTCTGCGCCCATGCGAACAGGTTTATAGCGAAGAAGATAAGGGAGATCAAACCGCTCCTGGACCCTTGGGTTCCTTGTAATGATGTTATTAGTTGAGTCGA
Source organism: Aegilops umbellulata (assembly GCA_032464435.1). NCBI lineage: Eukaryota > Viridiplantae > Streptophyta > Magnoliopsida > Poales > Poaceae > Aegilops > Aegilops umbellulata. The sequence goes on from CP136057.1 coordinate 499,679,999, forward strand.
GAATGGTCTTGAACGAACCTGCCATGCTAGCCGAGGTGATGATGTCGCACCGATCAATGAGTTCCCCCACCACGTCATCTTTCAGATCGGGGCAAGAATAACAGGGTCGTTTCTGGCTTGTTCCCTCCATGGAGAAGACGATCAAACAATGGCAGAAGGAAGGGTGAATGCAAATGGAGGAGGGAGGAAGAGCGTGCGACAGCAGTTCCAAATCGAGAGGGAAAGGCGAAGAGTCGGTGGACAGTTGCCAGTTTGCCACGGTACACGAAGAGGCGCCCCGGCCTACAAGTCCTTTCGGAAATTGTACAAAAGGACTCGCCGTCGTCTCACTAACATGTTGGAACGGGACCACATGTCAATGAAACATGGTGTGTAATTTCTTGTGCAAAATGCGATCTGGCCGCGTTGGCCTGAAGTGCCGCATTATTTCTCGACTTTATTTTTTGAAGCACGACTAACTGGTACTGTTTGCAGAGAAAATATAAACTATACCACTACTCCACCTCTAGTACTAGTAGTATAAAAAAGATATATAGGCTGGGCTGCCGACTTGCTTCTCACACTATCACACTCTCTCCAGATCTAAAAGGACGACCTCTCTCTCCCTCCTCAACGGTGGTCACAGATCCGCCGGGGAAGAAAAGGATGTGCAGCATTGACGCACTCGTCATCGGTGAGCGAGGTCATGCACTAACGACAAGGCCGTCCTCTCGGACCTAGCGCCCGCGCGGGATGGCCTCCGTTCCCAAGCTCGTTGTTGTAGTGCGTGCGGAGGACGACGACCATGAGCGAAGCCACTTCCCGCCGACCATCAGGTATGCTACCTCTTTTCGAACCATACCCTTGTTCTATTTCCCCATCTGCCACGTCACTGCATGTGGATCTTTTTCCACTCCACCATCTTCCCCATTTGCTATCCTCTGCTCTGCTGGTCATGCAGACGAAAACCTTGATTTGCACTATTAAAGGAACCCCTACTTTATGCAGACTACTGAATGTCTGGGTTGAATAAGGAAAGGAAGGGAGACTTTACTGTCCAAGAGAGTAGGCATCATACCCGCATCTAGGTTGAAAAGGGGAAAATCAGTAGCTAAGGAACGAGTCTTGTGTCTCTTGGTTGAAGAAGGGTAGAAAGGCATGACAACACAATACAGAATGACCAGGTCGATCGGTTTGTTGTCCTCACATAGGAAAAAGGTGGCTAAAGAGAAAAAAAATGGTACATAATCCACATATGCTGCCTGGATATTTGTTGCTCTAGGAACCCATACCTCCCTCACCACTCTATGCGTCCGTGGAGGTACATCGTACTGGTGCGCCCACTATCCGAATGGGCCTCCCATGCTCTTATTGTCACTTTTTTGCTGTTAGTATAACGCCAGCTGTCCGTGTCAAAACCGGCGGATCTCCGTTACGGGGTCCCGAACTGTGCGTCTAGGTGGATGGTAACAGGAGACAAGGGACACAATGTTTTTACCCATGTTCGGGCCCTCTCGATGGAGGTAAAACCCTACTCCTGCTTGATTAATATTGATGATATGGGTAGTACAAGAGTGGATCTACCACGAGATCAGAGAGGCTAAACCCTAGAAGCTAGCCTATGGTATGACTGTTGCTCGTCCTACGGACTAAAACCCTCCGGTTTATATAGACACCGGAGAGGGCTAGGGTTACATAGAGTCGGTTACAATGGAAGTAGATCTACATATCCGTATCGCCAAGCTTGCCTTCCACGCCAAGGAAAGTCCCATCCGGACACGGGACAAAGTCTTCAATCTTGTATCTTCATGGTCCAAGAGTCCGACCAAAGGTTATAGTCCGGCTACCCGGACACCCCCTAATCCAGGACTCCCTCAGTAGCCCCTGAACCAGGCTTCAATGACGATAAGTCCGGTGCGCAGATTGTCTTCGGCATTGCAAGGCGGGTTCCTCCTCCGAATACTTCATATAAGATTTTGAACACAAGGATAGTGTCCGGCTCTGCAAAATAAATTCCACATACTGCCATGGAGAGAAAAGTATTAACACAAATCTAATCTGCTGACATATTTCATGGTGTGACATCACACCACGGCCAAGCCTTTATTCGAATCATTTTTACTGTCCCACCTCCGCGCGTTTAGCAAGGCGGTTTCCTTGGCACGTCTGGTCGAAGCACAGATCGTGTCCCCTTATTCCGGGATTCTCATCAATACGGGCGTGGGTAACCCAACCGTGCCATTGATTACGGCGCTTGGGAGATAAGCGAGTTTTACCAGGCTGGTGGGGACGCACAGTTTCGTCCACCCATATAAGGGGATAAGGATCCGCCTTCTTCACCCACGCCCTCTTCCTCCTTTGCTTATCCATTTTCGCACACTCGAGCTCCAGCGCCCAAGTCCACATTTTCTTCCTCCACCTTCTCCAACCATGTCTGGAGCGGGAGGCAAGTGGATGGTCTCCTCCGTCACGGAGGGAGACGTCAAAAAGTTGAGGAGAGCCGGATACTTGCCCGACGACATCGCGCACCGGCTCCCTGATGAGGGGCAGCTCATCCCCACCCCCAGGCCCCATGAGAGGGTCATCTTCCTTACCCATTTCCTTCGCGGACTGGGATTCCCCCTCAATTCATTCGTCCGGGGGCTCATGTTCTACTACGGCCTGGACTTCCACGATCTGGCCCCAAACTTCATCCTCAACATCTCGGCGTTTATCGTCGTGCGCGAGGCCTTCCTCTGCATCTGGCCCCACTTCGGCTTATGGCTGAAGACCTTCAACGTCAAGCCGAAGGTTGTGGGTGGCCGCCAGGCGGAGTGCGAAGGCGCCATGGTGGGCAAGATGCCCAATTTCCTATGGCTCGAGGGCTCCTTCGTGGAGACCATAAAGGGGTGGCAATCGGGGTGGTTCTACATCACCGAGCCGCGTGACCCTAAATGGGTCGCAGCCCCCGAGTTCTGATCCGGAGCCCCTATGCGGCTCACCTCCTAGAAAGAGAAGGGCCTGTTGTGGGGTAGTTCGGAGGAGGTGACCGGACTCCAAACGTGTGTCCGGAACCTGGTGAGCAAGAAGCTCAAGCTAGTCAATGTAGTCCAGGTTATGCTCATCCGCCGGATCCTCCCGTGTCAACAATGGGCTTTCAACTTATGGGAGTTCGACTCGGCCCAGCACCGAACTCTGAGCCGGCTCTTCGACACAACGTACGAAGATGCCTGGAAGGTGCTGTTCAAGGGTGCCGAGGCTCCTGCTTCTGCCACTGAGGATCGCGGATTTTCCGTGCAGCGCCAAGCCAACGCGGTAAGCTATTTTACCTCTTACAGGATACTTGTTTTTCATAGTTTGACTCTATGTGGGATCTAAACTCCCATGCCTTTGATAGGATTGGCAGGAGACGTCCGGGCAGATCAACTGTCCGGCTCCTTTGCCCGAAGACCCCGCAGACGCCCGCCTAGAGGGGCTGCTGGTCCCGGCACCGTACGTGGTGCCGGAGAAGAAGGCCAAGAAGAAGGCCACGGGAACTCGGAAGAGTTCTCAGTGTCCGGTGGAGTCGGACTCATCGTCCGATGACTCCGAGGCGGACTCCTCCCACGAAGACGAGGAGGAGGAAAGAGAGGTTTCTTCCCCAGTAGGGAGAGGAAAGAAAAGAAAGGCCGCCCCAACTATGGGGGGGGGGGGGCTGGAGGGTCCAAGAAGGCGAAGACCCTCTCTCCGGACTACTCCACCAACGCCGCCGACAGCGAGGAGGAGTGGCCGTCCAGGGCCAAGCCCCTAGCGAAGTCATAAGTATTCGGACACCAGAGTGACTCATAGTGTTCCTTCATTGCACAGCTTTTTGCTAATGCCGAATATAATCGTGTAGTCCAGCCCGAGACCGGCTCGACGTATCTTCGGGCGGCTCCTTGGATTCGTCGGATGTGAATAGCTTTTCACTTCCGGCCGCTACCTCCCCTCCCCCTACGAACGATGCTGAGGTGTTGTCCCAAAAGGTTCCAAGCCAGGGGGAGGTGGTCCTAGAGGCGCCACAAGGCGACCTCCCGGACTCCAGACGCAAAGGGGATAAAACCCCCAAGGGCTCCAAGTCCGGCCCTGGGCCGGACACCGCACTGGAACCTTCAAAGGTTCCGGAGTCCGGCAGGCGCCCCCCTAAGAAGAAGGGCATGCCTACGACGTCGGAGACCTCTGTTAAACCGGAGGTGCCGGATAACTTGTTGGAGGTGCTTAACGGTGCCTCCATTGACAAGGGGCACCGCACTATCATGAGTGCGGTGATCCAGAAGGTTCAGTCCGCCAAGAGCGGGCTGAATGAAGCCTGCGCCGGCCTGCTAACAAGCTTTGAGGTATGTAAAAAATATGTGAAAATATTACCGCATAGACAGTAGCCCCTGATGCTCTGTTTGGCGTTCGAAAAGAAAATCCGAATAGAGGATCTAATGACATTCGCATGAGTCTAACAGAATTAAGTCAATATGCGTATGTAGGCTTCGCTCCTAGCCTCTACCGCACTGACTGTGGAGGTGGATGCGCTGAAGCAGAGCCTCGAGCGGTCCGAGCAAGAGCTCGCCCTTGCTAAGAAGGAGCTTGGAGAAAAAGAAGGTAAGTGATACCTTTGTGGAGTATATTATAAAAAGATGCAGTTGCAAAAAATGACAGGATCACTATTGGTGTTATAGGGGCCACTACTGAGGTGGTGACCCTTAGGCAAGCGTTGTCCGAGGCCGAAAAGAGGGCAGCCACGGAGCGCACCGAGTGGAGAAGCATGAGGCGCGGGTTGGCGAGGTGCAGCAAGAGCTCCAGGCTCTTGTGAAAAAACACGAGAGTTTGGAGCTTGACTCAAAGACGCGAGAGTCCGAGCTCGCGACGGCCCTTGAAAGTGCCAAATCTGCCAAGGCCGAAGCCCAAAAAGCCCTCCAGGAAGCTGAGGCGATGAATAATATAGCGGCGGGTAAGGCATTCTTTATGCAAAGTAGGCACGTCAAAGTGAATTACTTGTTACTTACCCGAGTCCGCAGCTCTCCAGGAGCATTCGCAGATTTGTCCCGCGGTGTGTTGGACACTGCCGCCTTTTACCGGGCCAAGGAGGGGAGCTCGACGGAGAAGGTGTTCTGGTCTCAGTATGCTGAGACCGGACACCCAGTGCCCCTGAGCGACCAGCTGAAGCAGCTGGTCGAGCTCCATAAGGTGGCCGAACAGGCCATGACGGGTCTCCTAGTCCGGCTGTGGCCCGGAGAGGCTATGCCTGGGAGCTACTTCGGGCTGGTGAGGCGGCTGGTGGATGCCTGTTCGCGGCTTGAAGTCATCAAGCGCTCCGTCTGCATCGAGGGTGCCCGTAGGGCGCTTGCCCGTGCTAAAGTGCACTGGGGCAAATTGGATGCTGTGAAGCTTGTGAAGGATGGGCCGCCGCCGGGCAAGGAGCATCGCCACCCCGAGATGTATTACGAGGGCGTCCTGAAGGGTTCCCGCCTTGTGGCAGACAAATGTTCTAAAGATGTAATATTTGAGTGAAACTTGTTCCTTTTATCCTGTGCGCTGAAAACTTGTTCATATGCGCTATGCAACGCTTGTTTTAATTTAAAATATTGCCTTCTATGCGGCCGTTTATTAAATCTGAGATATGGCGAGTCGTCGGCTTCTGCCCCCAGGCTACTAGTGCTGGGGTGTTCGGGGATAAACCTGAGCACTCTTTTTCCCATTGTTGGGTCCTTTGAGGGAGATGCTCATCCTGGCGAACAAGGTAATCGGACTATGGTGCTTTATCACTCTCACTTGGCCAGAGAATTCTATAATTTTAAATTTTAGTTCTCCCTGTGCTAGCTTAGCCGATATAACGGAATGTAAGGTACCAAAACATGGGAGCTGGGCAAACCCAACTATTGTCCAAAGACATGATTCGGAGTTGATGCATATAATGCTATAAGTTCGGAGGGCCGCACTTATGAAAGTTTTCAGACTTCTTACGCCGTATTATGGGGTGCTTAAGCCCCTGGCGTATTAGCCGTACCAAAGTGTACGGATGCTGAATGTCATAACTGAACATGTATATGAAAAAGGAATAAATAGAGAATGCAATAAAAGGCTGAAGCTAAGCATTGTTTATTCAAAAAGGCTGCGGTAAAAGCAGAATGATACAAATAATGCGATGAGCAAGAGATGGGACTATTTGACATGTCCCCCTCCCGTGGCGAGCTGTGAGGTGGTATGCAAGACAGGTATTTTGCTCGTTATAGAGACCACCTGGGAATTCAACGTAGCTTCTGCCTCCTTTGTTGTTGCATCGTGTGTTCGGCGATTATACTGCCAGACAGGCCTTCCGAAGAGTGGAGTCCTGCAAGTAGGAAAAAACAAAAAAATCGGGAGCCCCTAGTGCGGTTGAGCCGTATTTTTGGGCATGTTGTGGTCGTGCCCCTCCCCCTGTGCCCATGGTATTTTCAGAGCGTAGTTATGTACGCGTGGTACTGATTGTGCAGTTTTATGAGGGATGGGGTTGGGGTCGCATTGCTACGCTTGCTCGAAACATGCCAGGCAGTCCTGCTATAGGTTACTCCGGGCGCGCTTAACGGTGTCCAGACGTTTAAGAGCCGGACTGGGGAATTGCCTTGAGAGGCTGCTTTGTACTTCCGCTGCGAGGGCCGCCGTATGCCCCTCTGTTCGTAGAGAGCGTTCAGTGTTTCCATTGACCGTAATGACTCCTCGAGGGCCTGGCATCTTGAGCTTGAGGTATGCGTAGTGCGGCACCGCGTTGAACTTTGCAAATGCGGTTCGTCCGAGCAGTGCGTGATAGCCACTGCGGAACGGGACTATGTCGAAGATTAACTCCTCGCTTCGGAAATTATCCGGGGATCCGAAGACCACTTCAAGTGTGACTAAGCCTGTACAGTTGGCCTCTACACCTGGTATGACGCCTTTAAAGGTCGTTTTTCTGGGTTTAATCCTTGAGGGAGCTATGCCCATTTTCCGCACTGTATCTTGATAAAGCAGGTTCAGGCTGTTGCCGCCGTCCGTGAGGACTCTAGTGGGGTGAAATCCGTCGATGATTGGGTCTAGAACCAATGCGGCGAATCCGCCATGGCGGATGCTAGTGGGGTGGTCCCTTCGATCAATAGTGATCGGGCAGGAGGATCATGGGTTGAACTTTGGGGCGATTGGCTCCAACGCGTAGACGTCCCTTAGAGCACGCTTCCGCTCCCTCTAGGGGATGTGGGTTGCGTATATCATGTTCACCTTCCGCACTTGTGGGGGGAAACCCTTCTGTCCACTATTGTTCGGCGGCCGGGGCTCCTCCTCCTCGTCACTGTGTAGCCCCTTGTCTCTGTTTTCGGCATTGAATTTGCCGGCCTGCTTGAACACCCAACAATCCCTGTTGGTGTGATTGGGTGGTTTTTCGGGGGTGCCGTGTATCTGGCATGAGCGATCGAGTATACGGTCCAAACTGGACTGGCCTGGAGTATTTTTTTTGAATGGCTTTTTCCGCTGACCGGGTTTGGAGCCTTTGAATCTGGCATTAACTGCCGTATCCTCAACACTTTTGCTGTTAATGCGGCGCTTGTGCTTGTTGCGACGTGACCTGCCATTGCTGTCCTTGGTATCCGAATTACCAGGGCTTTTGGTCATGTTGTTGCTACGAGCCAGCCAGCTGTCTTCTCCTGCGCAAAAGCGGGTCATGAGTGTCGTAAGGGCTGCCATAGATTTTGGCTTTTCCTGTCCAAGGTGCCGGGCAAGCCACTCGTCACGGATGTTATGCTTGAAGGTTGCTAGGGTCTCTGCGTCCGGACAGTCGACGATTTGGTTTTTCTTGGTTAGGAACCGTGTCCAGAATTGTCGGGCAGATTCTTCTGGCTGCTGAGTTATGTGGCTTAGGTCATCGGCGTCTGGTGGTCGCACATAGGTGCCCTGAAAATTGTCGAGGAATGCGGCTTGCAGGTCCTCCCAGCAACCAATTGATTCTACTGGCAAGCTGTTAAGCCAATGCTGAGCAGGTCCTTTAAGCTTGAGTATGAGGTATTTGATGGCATGTAAATCATCGCCACGGGCCATGTGGATATGAAGGAGATAGTCCTCGATCCATACCGCATGATCTGTTGTGCCATCGTATGATTCAATGTTTACGGGTTTGAAACCCTCTGGGATTTGATGATCCATGACTTCATCTGTGAAGCATAGTGGGTGTGCGGCACCTCTGTATTGGGCTATATCACGACGTAGCTCAAATGAGCTTTGTCTGCTGTGTTCGTCCCGGCCGGATTTACTGTATCTGGCATGACGGTTATCGTCACGTGTCAAGGGGCGCCCACGCGATCCGTAGATCGATCTTGTTTGCCTTGCCTTGTCCTCCAGCATGTCTCGCAGATCTAGCGCGTTTCCCCGTGCCTTAGTATTTTTTGATCGGCACCGGGGTGCGGCTTGGGTGGAGGGCCTAGAGGCCTCTCTGTCGCGGCCGCGAGGTGGCCGGTCAGCCGTATCATGCGCTGGTGACGTAGGTTTAAGTGCTTCCTCCTCTAATCGGGGTAGCAACCTTCGCTTTGGGTAGCTCTTGGAGGGGCGTTTGAGTTCGTACTCCTCGGCCGCAAGGATTTCAGTCCATCTATCGGCTAGCAAGTCTTGATCAGCTCTAAGTTGTTGTTGTTTTTTCTTGAGGCTACCTGCTATAGCCATAGGTCTGCGCTTAAAGCGCTCTTGTTCGACGGGATCCTCAGGCACAACAAATTCGTCGTCGCCGAGGCTTGCCTCGTCTTCGGAGGGAGGCTTGTAGTTATCATCCTCTTGCTCTCTGTCTGCCGCTCTCTCACGGGGGCTGTCTTCTCCATCCTCCTGCGCTGAATCTTGCTGGAGGGAGTTGTCTTCGGCACTGTCTGGGGTGTTATTATCTCCCGTGCCGGTATCACCTTTCTTGCTTTGGCGGGACTTAGAGCGGCGCCGCTGACGTCGGCGTTTGGGTTGCTTTTTGGAGGGGTCATCCTCCGTTGTTCCGCCGCCATTGCCTTCTTTGGGTGTATCCACCATATATATATATGTCATATGACGAGGTGGCTTTCCAGTGCCCTATAGGAGCTGGTTCATGTTCGTCTCCTACATCTCGTCCATACCGTTGATGTCTTCGGAGTCGAAGTCGAGCATGTCGGTTAAATCATCGACAGTGGCTACGAAGTGGGTGGTGGGTGGGGTTGGAATTTCTTCATCGCCCGCATCCCAATCCTGTGGGCCATAGTCCGGCCAGGGCTCTCCTGACAAAGAGAGAGACCTTAGTGAATTCATAATGTCGCCGAAGGGCGAGTACTAAAAGATATCCGTGGCAGTGAATTCCTTTATCGACGCCCAGTCGGATTCGATTGGCAAGGCCGCGGAGGGTTCGGAGTTCGAAAAAGAGTCCGACACCTGGAGTCACGGGCTTCGTAGAGGATGAGGCAGGTGTTCAGCTCGATCGTCGTTGAGGCTACGGCCCCCGAGGCGGTGTCTATCCACTCGTCCTAGATTGGCGCAGATGGCTCCGAGCTAAGGGTCGGAGCTGATGCGGGTGCGGCCTTCAGGGCACTGCTCGGCGGCAGAGCTAGGTCATACCCAATGTGACAGTGCGGCGCGCTTGGCTGTGGCTCGAATCCATCGAAGATCAAGTCTCCGCGGATGTCGTCCGTGTAGTTCAAACTTCCAAATCTGACCTGATGTCCAGGGGCGTAGCTTTCGATCTGCTCCAGATGACCAAGCGAATTAGCCCGCAGTGTATAGCCGTCGAATACGAAGATCTATCCAGGGAGAAAGGTCTCACCCTGGACCGCATCGTTGTTGATGATCGGAGGAGCCATCGGGCCTAAAGGTGACGACACAGAGGAACTCTCAATGAAAGCACCAATGTCGGTGTCAAAACCGGCAGATCGCGGGTAGGGGGTCCCGAACTGTGCGTCTAGGCGGATGGTAACAGGAGACAAGGGACACAATGTTTTCACCCAGGTTCGGGCCCTCTCGATGGAGGTAAAACCCTACTCCTGCTTGATTAATATTGATGATATGGGTAGTACAAGAGTGGATCTACCACGAGATCAAAGAGGCTAAACCCTAGAAGCTAGCCTATGGTATGATTGTTGTTCGTCCTACGGACTAAAACCCTCCGGTTTATATAGACACCGGAGAGGGCTAGGGTTACACAGAGTTGGTTACAATGGAAGGAGATCTACATATCCGTATCACCAAGCTTGCCTTCCACGCCAAGGAAAGTCCCATCCGGACACGAGACGAAGTCTTCAATCTTGTATCTTCATGGTCCAAGAGTCCGGCCAAAGGTTATAGTCCAGCTACCCGGACACCCCCTAATTCAGGACTCCCTCACCAGCAGTCAAGTCAAGCAATGCTACTACTAAAGTGATGCCACATTTAACTAATGCCACACTCAGTCTAATGCCACCGATAAATTTAAGCAATGCTATTTAATTTCACTGGATTATTTCAGGGTTAGCAGTTGATTGTGGATGTATTAAAGATTGTTCAGCTAAGGCATTCTAATGTTGTTGCACAGCCAGTATACCAACGATGAAACTTGTTACTACCTTCATATTTTTGCACTGTTAATGCTTATAGATTACATATCTCACTTTCATGAGATAAGTTAATTTTTTTGTACAGTGTCACCAAAATGCCAATGCGCCGATGTCATCTTATTTTGGTTAAACTGCACAAAAAATTATGAAGACAAGAGGAAAGGTCAAGAGTGGGCACCTCCTCCTCCAGCTGTTCTCTTGATTCGTTCGATCAAGTTTTTATGTTTGATCGATTATCAAGATTGGGATAGCAATTTTTAAGGTCCCCCCGAGTTCGAAATGATATTTACCTTGGAGGTACATGATTTGCAATTTTTTATACTATCATTAGTTAATAATGGTAGTTACCTTCAGACTTTTGTATTTGGTTTAATGCTCATTCACAGCTAGTATACCACTGCTGAGATGTGTTACCTTTACATTTTGTATTGTTAATTATTATAGAAATCTTCCAGTGCTAGAGTTTATTGAAATCTGTTCAGTAAAACCATTATACTGTACCCTGTAATAAAATAACTACTCTACTGTTGCACTAGCCACTGGTTAGTGTATATTTGTAGTATTCGAAATTTTGAATGGTGTTGCATTAGCGTATGGACATAAATAAAGTGTGGCAAGCTTTCCAAGATATGTGCTCAAGAAAACTACTACCTATTTTTCTAAATACTAGACATTTGGGTACTTTAAATTGAACCACGAAACCGTCTTATATTAAGGAACAGAGGGTCTAGAGTTCACTCAAATTATCCCGGTAAAGCTAGTCACACATTTGTTAAAATTAATGTTCATTATATTATCGGAGGAGGTCTGTAAGTTTGTCTCTAATGCTTGTCGACTACATACCTGACATCATGATGTAATGTTAAGTCATTTCCTTTTGTACAGTGTCACTGAATTGTCAAGGCGGTGATGGCATTTTATTTTAGCTGAACTACACAAAATATGCTTAAAATAAGAGGAAAGGTCAGGAATCAATCATTCTTTCAGAAAGAACTATATATGGCTTTTTGACATCAGCCGTTGTTGCCTTATTTATTCCTTCAAACACGTGGTTAGAAACAGTCTTGCTACCTTTTCCCATTAATAAATTGGAATGCTTATATTTGTGAGTCTATGCTTCAACTAGTGCCACTTTTATAGTAATCACACTTTCAATATCTATGCAAACAGGGATGCTCGATTTTAGTGGAACTGCACAAAAAGTCCAACTGGTTCAACATTAGGAGCATGTTTTCTTCCAAACCTTTATATCCAATTGGTGGCACTATGATTTGTTCATTACGAAGGTACATGGTTTGCTACTATCTTGCTACTCTTTTTGTACTGTCATTAGATAGTAATACTAGTGGTTTGCATGTGAATTTATTAGCAGGGTGGACCTACATTGGAGGTGCAGGACGGGATTCAATGATTGGATGCTCAATTTCGGTTGTATCGATTTCACCTCTTCCATCACTGCGAACATGGATATCCTTGGTCTGATGAAGAATAGGCGCTGTAGTTCTGCTCTGAACCAGCAAATCAAGTCAGTATGAAATTGTCCAGGGCAAAACATGACTGTATCAAATTGTCCAGTGCAAAACATGACAGATGCTAAGCGGAAGAGACATGTTTAAACGGAAAATACAAGGTGGGGTATATGTTTACTAGCTGCTTTATATTTGTGCAGTCAGAGATGTCTGCCCGATGCTATTTGGCAAACACACAAAGTGACCGCAATTTTGGTCGAACTGCACAAGAGAATAGTATAGTCACTGCATGCAGTGCCATTTGAAAATAGACACAGAAAGATTGGATAGTCACTTCATGGAGTGCAGAAAAGTAGTATTCTACTATTTATTGGCCAACACTAGGTGCTTCATTGCTTTGGTCTGATTATACAATGGGCATCATTTTGCCTAAGTTATGGTTTGTATTCTGAAAATAGTCTCGCAGTCTGATCGAGAGAAGACCAAATCATATTGCAGTGGATGTTCCTCCATCATGTGTGGTTCATTCTCATGGTTCCAGCTGTTGGTGAAACCACTTATGTTTGCAAGAGGAATTGTAGACTTCACAAACAAATTTATCTTTCAGTCTGTACTGAATGTTGGCCAAGAGAAGCATCCATGTTAGTAGGAAGAACAAATGTTTTTTCTAGATCTTTGCTTTCGGAGCTACATATTTGTATATGATCTGTGAATCATTGAGATGCATTAACATGTTGATCTTATGTATGGGAATCATACTAGTTGGTTTTAGTTGTGATGCAAGATTCGAAGTGGCTGATCTTTGCTTTTGGAGCTACATATTTGTATATGATCTGTGAATCATTGAGATGCATTAACAGTTCCTTATTTCTGTTCGCTCAGTGTTTACAAGTTACTGATCGATCACTAGCTATCCTACTAATGCGCTCCTGGCAGTTTTAGTTGCGACGCAAGATCCGAAGTGGCAGTTTTTTTAATAAAAATGCCTACCTCTGAAGAAACTGACAAGCTGCTCTGAAGAAAATGCCATGCGAATCTGAAGAAACTGCCAGCGAAAACGTTCGCAAATGCCTTATCTCCCAGCTAAAGTTCATCAACTAATGCCCTCGGCTGCGACTCGTTGCATGCAGCTCCGCGTACTGGCTGCGAGCAATTTTGAGTGCCTGCATGCAGTCAGCCGTAATTAAGGCAGCTAACTGATGCAAAAAAAGATGCGCTTTAATTGTTGCGGGCCTTTTAAATCCGTGGAATCATTATTGACAAGGAGGGAGATGATTAGAGTGCACTCGCTTGACCGTCATGCCGGCGTGCGACCCAGCACGGACGGGACAGGACGGGACAATCATAATATCAGTTTCTCTAGTTTTCCACGGCAAGCTAGCGCGCTAAGCCATGCCTGCTTAATTATGCATTGAATTCTGATGACCGTCGCGCTACCTTCCGCCTATAAGTACTGTTTCTGAGCCTTCCCCAGTGGCACCGTGACCCAACTCGCCCTATCCTCATAAGCCCCCACCGGCCCGACGTCGCTCGCCACTTATCCTCGCTCTCGCCACGTCCGCCATGCCCCCGCCCGTCCGCGATAGGCGAGGCTGGAGGCGGTCACCGCCGGAACTAGTGTTCGGCTTTTCACCGGAAGGCAGACGGAGGGAGGATGCATTCTATCGGTCTTTAGATGGCAATGCAAAGATCGAGGACTTGTTGGAGCACGACCGACTGGTAGAGGAGCAGGAGTTGTTGGAGCACGACAACTTGGCTGAGGAGCAGCGTATCGCCGATTTGCGCCGCCAGCAGGACATGGAGCAGCAGCGCACTGACGCTCTAAGTCGCGAGCAGAGCGCCCGCAACTGGGCCGACTACCTGGAGGCTGGCGGCCGGCAAATAGCCCTGGAGGCTGTCGGGCACGCACGCGTTCGCGGCACCGATTTTCACTACCAGCTCGTCAAGTGGGTTTCCTGCTTAGAAGCCGAAGCTTCAGTGGACCACGCCACCATGGAAAGGGCCAACGTGCGGGAGCAATGCGCCCTATCGCACCTCTGGCAAGTCCAAGGCGAGGCGGAGGACGCCGGTGCCGGTGTTTAGCGTGTACCGCAGATGGCGGCCGACATCGTCTAGTTAGCTAAGAGTAAGTTAGTACTTGTATGCTACTAGAGTATTAGTGGGAGTAGATAGTTAACTTGGCTATGATGTTTGTGAACGTGGAAGTTCAGTACTCTATATGTGGATCATACCTGTTACTTTGCTCTGAATGCTGAACTTTCCGTTTGAACGTATGGAATGGGCTATTATTTTTTTAAATGGGTTGTATTTGTCCTCCACGGGTTTAGAGGCTGACTTGTGGGCCTACCAAGTTGACGCGTACACAATCAGGAGATGATTGTACGTGGAGAGGATGACAGCAGGGACCCGCCAAGGTCATGGCAGTACGCAAGCAAGTGCCTCCTTATTTCAAGCCAATAAAGAATGGCTCCTCCTAATGGATTTCTGACATCTGGGTCCCATGCCATTGTCAACGTAGTCAATAAACGAGAGAATTGGAGAACGAGCGACTGGCACCAGGGACCCAGTAGCTCGCCCAGCTATTTTTGTTTTGGGTTAATTTGATAAATTCCACTCCAAATCGGGTGTTTTGGAGAAATGCCACTGCAATTTCCAAACTTTAAAAAATGCCATTTCATGTCATTTCTAGTGGCATTTTTCGAAGTCTGGAGTGGCGTTTTTCAAAGTTTGCAAATTGAAGTGGCGTTTTCCAAAGTTTGCAAAAAATTCAGTCGCATTTTTCAAAGTTTGGAAATTGCAGTGGCATTTTAATGAATCGCCATAATTAGATGGCATTTATCTAATTTCTTTTTGAGACGGAAGCAGGGTGTCAACTGGGCTGTGCGGGGCACTCTGGCCTGTCTAGACAACCTTCTCTTTTATGTTTACCACAGACCAGCCCTGTAATTTTTTTCTGAGAATGGCTAGCCCAGTTTTTTCTGATTTGCCAAGTAAGTTGCTTTGTCAGGCCTTTTGGGCTGCAAATCTTTCAAGACGAGGATAGCTTCATTCGGCTGGCCCAGAAAATGGCCTATCAGTAATGAGAAATGGGTTGTGCATTTTTAAAACACATCAAACCGGCAATTAGTTTCAAATTTCTTTTTTTTCATTTCGAGATTTTAAATTGCATTGATTTTTATGCGTGGACAATTTGTTGGATTTTATATTGATATACATTTATTTTTAAAATCAGTTTGAATGTGACTCGAAATTTCGGGATTAAAAACAGTTCGGAGCGCACCGAAATATGCAAAATTTCGTATAATTTTTTAACCGTGGCCACAATATGGGCTGTAATGCTAACAAAAAGAATATGGGCTCCAAAAAAACCTTAAGAATTAGGAAATGGGCTGTAAATTATTAGAAATAATGGCAGATGGGTTGTATGCTGTTTTCCATATATTTGAGGCTTTGCTAAAAAAAGGTTGACTCACAAGCACTGACTCTTGGATGTCCATCCAACGGCCGTCATGCTTCTTCAGTGTCTGCTCTTCCTGCTCCAGCCGCTCAAACAAGCGCCGGCGGGACTGCCTGCTCCCTCCTCCCCGCGGTCGGCTGTGCTGCCGCGCAGGCCCAACCGCCCCACCGTCCTCCCATCGCTGGCCTAGCCATCCCTCTACTCACCCACACCTGTTGTTATTCTCCGGCGACGGTAGACGAACCAGTAAACCCTCGTACAATCATACTCCCCTCCGCGTGGGAAACAACTGCCGAGTCTTCCCTAGCTCTGTGTCATTCCCTTCCTAGGCCTCGCCGTCGTCCACCGCCCTGGTGCTCTCGGCGCGGCCTGGTCAACGTGGTCAACGACCGAAATGCATCTGAAGTGGACTGTATGTGGAGAGGCTGACAGCTGGGTCCACGGCCGCACGCAAGGAAATACCTCCTTAGTACGCGCAAAATAATGATTCCTCCACCTGACTTCTGGGACCCACCGAAAGGGCCTCTGTATTTCGTGAAAAAAAAAGTTAGCGCCGCTAACAGCTCGGACCCACCAGCTATATCTTCGCACGCAAGGAAGTGCCTCCTTATTACGCACAAAAAATGAATACTCCCCCTGCTAGCTGGGATCCAGTATAGAGGCAGGCTGACTTGTGGGCCTACTAAGTTGACGGGGACGGAGGGCTTTGTCAACTTAGGCAATATGCATGATTCTAGCTCCAGTGACCGTACGATGTCCACCCAACGGTCGTAGTGCTTCTTCAACCTCTGGTCTTCTTGCTCCATCCGCCCAAACCAGCGGTGGTCGTGCCTCGTGCTCCTGCCTCCCGTGGCCGACTGCGATGCCGCGGAGGCCTCACCGCCCCCTACTACTCCCACCGCTGGCCAGGCCATCCCTCTACTCACCCACACCCCCTGTTATTCTGCGGCGACGGTAGCCTCACACCACAGCGAACCAGTGAACCCTCATACTCCTCTACACGTGGGCATCTAGTGCCGCATCTTCCCCGGCTCTGCGTCATCGCCTTCCTAGGCCTCGCCTTCATCCACCGCCCTGGTGCTCTCGGCGCGGCGTGGTCAACGTGGTCAAGGAATGGCTTCCATCGGACATGGACTGTACATGGAGAGGCTGACAACTAGGTCCAGGGCCGCAGCAAGGAAGTGCCTCCTTATTACGCGGCCTCCACCTGACAGCAGGGACCCACCGGACGGGCAACCGTATTTCGCCAAAAAATGTTTCCCCCCTCACTACTGGGACCTACTAGCTACATCTTCGCACGCAAGGAAGTGCGTCCAGGCAAAAAAAAGATTCGCCCCCTGACTGCTGGGACCCACCAGCTACATCTTCGCACGCAAGGAAGTGCGTGACAGTCAGGACCCACCTGGTCGAAGCGTACGCAGCGTTGTCATTCTGGTCGCGAACATGTACGTACATAATGGACGATGTAGAAGCGTGCACGTGTCGTAGTAGAGGCGCGCACGTAGCATGTACACGTACGTACAGCGGCCAGGGTGCAAGAAAGTAAATATGGCCACGTACGTACATACGGGCGGGGTCTCGAACGCCTACTCATGCGTAAGTATGTCCAGGGCTCGTGTACATGGCTGGGTCGGAACGGAGAAACTGTGTCGTCCTCGTGTTCATGGGGAGGCAACGGAATGCGTCGTGTTCATCGGGAGGCAACAGAATGCGTGGGAGCCAACCGGCTTGGACGGAACAGCCGATGGAAACGAGGCCTGGCGTACCGCAGAACGGAGGAAACGGCCTTGTGTTCGACCGGCCACAGTCGAAACGGGATCCGGTTCATCGGGAGGGGTCTGGTATACCGCAAACGGACCTCCTACGGTCGAAACGGGGCCCTGTTGATTGGGAGGGGTGTGGCGTACCGCAAAACGGAGGAAACGGACTTGTGTTGGAGTGCTATGGTCGAAACGGGGGTCCTGTTCATTTGGAGGGGTGTGGCGTACCACAAAACGGGACTCCACGAGATACTGTTCATCTCCACCGTCGACCCCATCCAGCCTCCACGGGCTACTGTTCATCCACTGTCGACCTCCTCCAGCCTCCACCTATGACTATTCATCCACGGGCTCCTGTTCATCTAGCCTCCACCGTGCGCTACTCCACTGGCTACTGTTCAACCAGCTCTCTCCATGGGCTCCTGTTCAACCACCCCTCCACGGGCTACTGTTCATCCAGCACTCCACCATTTATTGCTCATCAAGCCCTCCATGGGCTGGTCCTGTTCATCCAGCCCTCCACGGGGTCCTGTTCATCCAACCCCAACCGGCTCGATTGATCGGGGTCCTGTTCATCCAGAGGCAACACCACGGGGTCCTATTCATCCACCCCCACCGAGAACTGTTCATCCAGAAGCAGCATCGATCGGCTTCAGTTAGCATCAGTAGCGAAGGAATCGCTCAATCGGGTACAGTTAATAGCCATCGATCGATCGCTCGAGTTCAGTAACGCGTAGCCTGCAGTCCGATCGCTCGGGTTCAGTTAGAGCCCAACGCCTCGCACCCACGCGCGTGCGTGTATGAGAGAAACGCGCATCGCTCGGCCCCGACCACCCACCGTAACCGGGAACACCCCGATATTTTCCCCGCCCTCGCTTCTACCACGGTTTTTTCCGTCATGGACGGCCCAAAGAATGTCATGCAGCTGCGTCTCCATCCTGCCCAGGATGAAAAGCCCATTTTCTGTCATGATTTTTTGTCATAGAAGTAGGAGCCCACCACATCTATGATGATACCGGGTTTTGTCACAATTATCGTCATAGAAGTGTCATATGTATGACAATTGTTTTTTTCGTTCGGCCCAAAATGTCACGGATGTGTCTCTTTTTGTAGTGTAAAGTTCAATTAATCATATTACTTAAGAACTCCCACTTAGATAGACATCCCTCTAGTCATCTAAATGATCACGTGATCCATATCAACTAAACCATGCCGATCATCACGTGAGATGGAGTAGTTTTCAATGGTGAACATCTCGATGTTGATCATATCTACTATATGATTCACGTTCGACCTTTAGGTCTCAGTGTTCCGAGGCCATATCTGTATATGCTAGGCTCGTCAAGTTTAACCTAAGTATTCTGCACGTGCAAAACTGTCTTACACCCGTTGTATGTGAATGTACAGCTTATCACACACGATCATCACATGGTGTCTCGGCACGACGAACTGTACCAATGGTCCATACTCAGGGAGAACACTTATACCTTGAAATTTAGTGAGGGAGCATCTTATAATGCTACTAACGTACTAAGCAAAATAAGATGCATAAAAGATAAACATCACATGCAATCAAAATATGTGACATGATATGGCCATCATCATCTTGTGCCTTTGATCTCCATCTCCAAAGCACCGTCATGATCTCCATCGTCATCGGCTTGACACCTTGATCTCCATCTTAGTGTCGTTGTCGTCTCGCCAACTATTGCTTCTACAACTATCGCTACCGCATAGTGAAAAAGTAAAGCAATTACATGGCGATTGCATTTTATACAATAAAGCGACAACCATAAGGCTCCTGCCAGTTGCCGATAACTTTTACAAAACATGATCATCTCATACAACAACGTATATCACATCATGTCTTGACCATATCACATCACAACATGCCCTGCAAAAACAAGTTAGACATCCTCTACTTTGTTGTTGCAAGTTTTACGTGGCTGCTATGGGCTTCTAGCAAGAACCGTTCTGACCTACGCATCAAAACCACAACGAATTTTCTTCAAGTGTGTTGTTTTAACCTTCAACAAGGACCGGCCGTAGTCAAATTCGATTCAACTAAAGTTGGAGAAACAGACACCCGTCAGCCACCTTTATGCAAAACAAGTTGCATGTCTGTCAGTGGAACCGGTCTCATGAACGTGGTCATGTAAGGTTGGTCCTGGCCGCTTCATCCAACAATACCGCCGAATCAAAATAAGACGTTGGTGGTAAGCAGTATGACTATGATCGCCCACAACTCTTTGTGTTCTACTCGTGCATATCATCTACGCATAGACCTGGCTCGGATGCCACTGTTGGGGAACATAGCATGCAATTTCAAAAAAAAAATCTACGCTCATGCAAGATCTATCTACGAGATGCATAGAAACGTGAGGGGGAGAGTGTGTCCACGTACCCTCATAAACCGAACGCGGAAGCATTAGGTTAACGCGGTTGATGTAGTCGTACGTCTTCGCGATCCAACCGATCAAGTACCAAATGTACGGCACCTCCGAGTTCAGCACACGTTCAGCTCGATGACGTCCCTTGAACTCTTGATCCAGCAGAGGGTCGTGGGAGAGTTTCGTCAGCAATACGGCGTGGTGAAGGTGATGGTGATGTGATATGTGCAGGGCTTTGCCTAAGCACTACATGAATATGACCGGAGGAGTAAATCGTGGAGAGAGACGCCGCACACAGCTTGGAACAATTGGTGTGCATACAAGGGGTGCCCTGCCCACGTATATAAAGGAGGGAGAGGAGGAGGCCGGCCACCAGGGGACGTGCCAAGAGGGGGAGTCCTACTAGGACCCCAATCCTAGTAGGCTTCGCCCCCCCCCCCCTTTTTCCTTCTCATGAAGGGGGAAAGTGGGAAGGAGAGGGAGAGGGGGAAAGGAAAGGGGGCCGTGCCCCCTTCCCCTTGTCCAATTCGGACAGCCCATGGGGGTCCACGTGCCACCCCTTGTGGGCTCCCATCTCTCTCCCCTATGGCCCATGTTGGCCCATTACTTCCCTAGGGGGTTCCGGTATCCCCTCGGTACTCCGATAAATATCTGAAACGTCCCGAAGCCATTTTGCTGTCCAAATACTATCGTCCAATATATCAACCTTTACCTCTCGACCATTTCAAGACTCCTCGTCATGTTTGTGATCTCATCCGGGACTCCGAACAATCTTCCGTCACCAAAACACATAACTCATAATACAAATCATCGTCGAACGTTAAGCGTGCGGACCCTACGGGTTCGAGAACTATGTAGACATGACCGAGACACATCTCCGATCAATAACCAATAGTGCAACCTGGATGTCATATTGGTTCCTACATATTCTACGAAGATCTTTATCGGTCAAACCGCAATAACAACATATGTTATTCCCTTTGTCATCGGTATGTTACTTGCCCGAGATTCGATCGTCGGTATCCTTTTACCTAGTTCAATCTCGTTACTGGCAAGTCTCTTTACTCGTTCCATAATGTATCATCCCGCAAATAACTCATTAGTCACATTGCTTGCAAGGCTTATAGTGATGTGCATTACCAAGAGGGCCCAGAGATACCTCTCCGATACTCGGAGCGACAAACCATAATCTCAATCTATGCCAACCCAACAAACACCTTCGGAGACACCTGTAGAGCATCTTTATAATCACCCAGTTATGATGTGATGTTTGATAGCACACAAGGTGTTACTCCGGTATTCAGGAGTTGCATAATCTCATAGTCAAAGGAATATGTATAAGTCATGAAGAAAGCAATAGCAATAAAACTTAATGATCATTATGCTAAGTTAAAGATTGGGTCATGTCCATCACATCATTCTCCTAATGATGTGATCCCGTTCATCAAATGACAACACATGTCTATGGTCAGGAAACTTACCATCTTTGATTAACGAGCTAGTTAAGTAGAGGCATACTAGGGACACTATGTTTTGTCTATGTATTCACACATGTATCAAGTTTCCGGTTAATACAATTCTAGCGTGAATAATAAACATTTATCATGATATAAGGAAATATAAATAAAAACTTTATTATTGCCTCTAGGGCATATTTCCTTCAGAAATGAAATACAAAAGCTCCAAGAGGCAGGTATAATTTATCCTATTGCTGATAGTCAATGGGTAAGTCCTGTTCATTGTGTCCCTAAGAAGGGAGGTATTATTGTTGTTCCTAATGATATGAATGGATTGATTCCTCAAAGAATTGTTACATGTTATAGAATGGTAATTGATTTATGCAAATTAAATAAAGCTACTAGAAAAATATCATTACCCTCTACCTTTTATTGATCAAATGCTAGAAAGATTATCCAAGCATACACATTTTTACTTTCTAGATGGTTATTCTGGTTTCTTTGAAATACGTGTGTCAAAAGATGATCAAGAGAAAATTACTTTTACTTGCCCTTTCGATACCTTTGCTTATAGACATATGCCTTTTGGTTTATGCAATGCACCCGCTACCTTTCAAAGATGTACGACTGCTATATTCTCTGATTTTTGTGAAAATATTGTTGAGGTTTTCATGGATGATTTCTCCGTTTATGGAACTTCTTTTGATGATTGCTTAAGCAACCTTGATCGAGTTTTGCAGAGATGTGAAGCAACTAACCTTGTCTTGAATTGGGAGAAGTGCCACTTTATGGTTAATGAAGGTATTGTCTTGGGGCATAGACTTTTTGAAAGAGGTATTAAAGTTGACAAAGCTAAAGTAGATGCTATTGAAAAGATGTCGTGTCCTAAATATATCAAAGGTATAAGAAGTTTCCTTGGTCATGCTGGTTTCTATAGGAGGTTTATTAAAGACTTCTCTAAAATTTCTAGGCCTCTCACTAATCTCTTGCAAAAGGATGTTCCTTTTGTTTTTGATGATGACTGTGTAGAAGCATTTGAAATACTTAAGAAAGCCTTGATTTCTGCACCTATTGTTCAGCCACCAGATTGGAATTTACCCTTTGAAATTATGTGTGATGCTACTGATTATTCTGTTGGTGTTGTTCTAGGGCAAAGAGTTGATAAGAAATTAAATGTTATTCAGTATGCTAGTAAAACTCTAGATAGTGCCCAGAGAAATTATGCTACCACTGAAAAATAATTTTTAGCAGTTGTATTTGCATGTGATAAGTTTAGACCTTATATTGTTGATTCCAAAGTAACTGTTCACATTGATCATGCTGCTATTAAATAGCTTATGGAAAATAGAGATGCTAAACATATACTTATTAGATGGGTTCTCTTGCTACAATCATTTGATTTGCATATTATTGATAGAAAGGGAGCTGAGAACCCCGTTGCAGACACCTTGTCTAGGTTAGAGAATGTTCTTGATGACCCACTGATACGTCTCCAATGTATCTATAATTTTTTATTGTTCCATGCTATTATATTATCTGTTTTTGATGTTTAATGGGCTTTATTATGCACTTTTATATTATTTTTGGCACTAGCCTATTAACCGAAGGCCTAGTGCAAATTGTTGTTTTTTTTGCCTATTTCAATGTTTCGCAGAAAAGGAATATCAAACGGAATGAAACCTTCGCGAGGATCGTTTTTGGAATAAACGCAATCCAGGAGACTTGGAGTGGACGTCAAGGAAGCAACAAGGCATCCACGAGGCAAGGAGGCGCGCCACCACCCTCGTGGGCCCCTCGTGGCTCCACCGACCTACTTCTTTCGCCTATATATACTCATATACCCTGAAAACATCCAGGAGCACCACGAAACCCTATTTCCACCACCGCAACCTTCTGTACCCATGAGATCCCATCTTGGGGCCTTTTCCATCGCTCCGACGGAGGGGGAATCGATCACAGAGGGCTTCTACATCGACACCATAGCCTCTCCAATGATGTGTGAGTAGTTTACCACAAACCTTCGGGTCCATAGTTATTATCTAGATGGCTTCTTCTCTCTCTTTGGATCTCAATACAAATTTCTCCTCGATTCTCTTAGAGATCTATTCGATGTAATTCTTTTTGCGGTGTGTTTGTTGAGATCCGATGAATTGTGGATTTATGATCAAGATTATCTATGAAAAATATTTGATTCTTCTGTGAATTCTTTTATGCATGATTTAAATATCTTTGCAAGTCTCTTTGAATTATCAGTTTGGTTTGGCCTACTAGATTGATCTTTCTTGCAATGGGAGAAGTGCTTAGCTTTGGGTTCAATCTTGCGGTGTCCTTTCCCAATGAAAGCAGGGGCAGCAAGGCACGTATTTTATTGTTGCCATCGAGGATAAAAGATGCGGTTTATATCATATTGCTTGAGTTTATCCCTCTACATCATGTCATCTTGCCTAATGTGTTACTCTGTTCTTATGAACTTAATACTCTAGATGCATGGTGGATAGCGGTCGATGTGTGGAGTAATAGTAGTAGATGCAGAGTCGTTTCGGTCTACTTGTCATGGACGTGATGCCTATATACATGATCATGCCTAGATATTCTCATAACTTTGCGCTTTTCTATCAATTGCTCGACAGTAATTTGTTCACCACCATAAATTATGCTATCTTGAGAGAAGCCACTAGTGAAACCTATGGCCCCCGGGTCTACCTTCCATCATATTATTTTCCTATCTACTTGCTATTTCTGCCGCCTTTTATTTTCCAATCTTTACTTTTCAATCTATACAACAAAAATACCAAAAATATTTATCTTATTATCTTTATTAGATCTCACTTTTCCAAGTGGCCATGAAGGGATTGACAACCCCTTTATCGCGTTGGTTGCAAGGTTCTTGATTGTTTGTGCAGGTACGAGGGACTTGCGTGTAGTCTCCTACTGGATTGATACCTTGGTTCTCAAAAACTAAGGGAAATACTTATGCTACTTTGTTGTATCACCCTTTCCTCTTCAAGGGAAAACCAATGCATGCTCAAGAGGTAGCACCCACTACCTATTGATGATAGCTTTCCTAGTTAACAACTAGCTGCCATAAATGCTTCTCTAATACTCCATGGTATGCTGATTATGCTAATTACATTGTTGCTAAATTTATACCACCTAGTTTCACATACCAGCAAAAGAAAAAGTTTTTCTATGATTTAAGACATTACTTTTGGGATGACTTAGGGAGTCCTGGATTAGAGGGTATCCGGACAGCCGGACTATATCCTTTGGCCGGACTCTTGGACTATGAAGATACAAGATTGAAGACTTCGTCCCGTGTCCGGATGAGACTCTCCTTGGCATGGAAGGCAAGCTTGATGAATGGATATATAGATCTCCTTCCTTGTAACCGACTCTGTGTAACCCTAGCCCCCTATGGTGTCTATATAAACCGGAGGGTTTAGTCTGTAGGACAACAACAATGGTACCATAGGCTAGCTTCTAGGGTTTAGCCTCTACGATCTCGTGGTAGATCAACTCTTGTAATACTCATATCATCAAGATCAATCAAGCAGGAAGTAGGGTATTACCTCCATTGAGAGGGCCCGAACCTGGGTAAACATCGTGTCCCCCGGGTCCTGTTTCCATCCACCTTAGACGCACAGTTCGGGACCCCCTACCCAAGAGCCGCCGGTTTTGACACCGACATTGGTGCTTTCATTGAGAGTTCCACTGTGCCGTCACCATAAGGCTTGATGGCTCCTTCGATCATCTATAACGATGCGGTCTAGGGTGATGTTTTCCTCCCCGGACAAATCTTTGCATTCGGCGGCTTCGCACTGTGGGCCAACTCGCTTGGCCATCTGGAGCAGATCGAGAGCTACACCCCTGGCCATCAGGTCAGGTTTGGAAACTTGAACTACACGGCCGACATCCGCGGAGACTTGATCTTCAACGGATTCGAGCCCATGTCAGGTGCGCCGCAAAATCACGACGAACATGATTTAGCTTTGCTGTCGGACAGTGTTCGGGAGATCACACCTGCAACCGCTTCGGCCCTTAATCCGGAGCAAATTGCGCCATCCAAGGACGAGGGGGTAGACCCCGCCATGGAGGACGCACTCTCAGTGGCGATAGAGCCGGATACTGACTGCACCACTTATGAGAGCCGTGTTGCCAAACCATTGGACTCGTCCCCGGCCACGGGCTCCAAACCGCCTGCATCCGTGCCCATCGAATCCGATTGGGCGCCGATCATGGAGTTTACCTCCGAGGATATCTTTCAGCACTCGCCTTTCGGCGATGTGCTAAATTCATTAAGGTCTCTCTCCTTGATAGGAGAACCTTGGCCGAACTATGTCCAGCTAGAATGGGATGCGGACGACGAAGAAATTCACTCCCCACCCACCACCCACTTAGTAGCCACTGTCGACGACTTAACCGACATGCTCGACTTCGACTCCGAAGACATCGACGGTATGGACGATGATGCAGGAGACGAACAGGAACCACCGCCCACAGGGCGCTGGACTACGACCTCATCATATGATATATATATGGTGGATACCCCCAAAGAAGGCAATGGCGATAGGACAACGGAGGATGACCCCTCCAAGAAACAACCCAAGCGCCGACGTCTGCAGCACTGCTCCAAGTCTCGCCATAGAAAAAGTAGTGATACCGGCACAGGAAACAATAACACTTTGGATAGTGCCGAAGACAACAATCCCCTCCAGCACGATTCAAATCGGGAGGGTGAGCAATCTAGCCCTCCAGAACAGGAAGCAGAGGGAGAAACGGAGGATGACAATTACATGCCTCTCTCCGAAGACGACGTAAGCCTCGGCGACAAAGAATTTATCGTACCTGAGGATCCCATCGAGCAGGAGCGCTTCAAGCGTCGGCTTATTGCCACAACAAATAGCCTGAAGAAAAAGCAACAACAGCTTCGAGCTGATCAAGATTTGCTAGCAGACAGATGGACCGAAGTCCTGGCGGCCGAGGAATACGAACTTGAACGCCCCTCCAAGAGTTACCCAAAGCACATGTTGCTACCCTGACTCGAGGAGGAAGCATTGAAACCTACATCACCAGCGTATGATGTGGCGGACCAGCCACCTCGTGGCCGAGACAGAGAGGCGTTTCAGCCTGAAGTTCAGCCTGCACCCCGACGCCGCTCAAACAAAAATACCAAGGCCCAGGGCAACATGCGGGACCTGCGAGATGTACTGAAAAGCAGGGCAAAGCATGCAAGATCGATATACGGATCACGGGGGCGCACACCAATGCGGGATGATGACCGTCACGCCGGATACACTAAAAGTAAATCCGGTCGGGCCGAATACAGCAGACAAGATTCATATGAACTGTGTCGTGACATAGCCCGGCACAGAGGCGCCGCACACCCCCTATGCTTCACTGATGAAGTAATGGATCATGAATTCCCAGAGGGTTTTTAACCCGTAAATATTGAATCATCTGACGGTACAACAGATCCCGCGGTATGGATCGAGGATTTCCTCCTCCACATCCACATGGCTCGCGGTAATGACCTACATGCCATCAAGTACCGAGGGAGTCCTGGATTAGGGGGTGTTCGGATAGCCGGACAATACCTTCAGCCGGACTCCAGGACTATGAAGATAAAAAGGTTGAAGACTTCGGCCCGTGTCCGGATGGGACTTTCCTTGGCGTGGAAGGCAAGCTTGGCGATGCGGATATTCAACATCTCCTATCATTGTAACCGACTTTGTGTAACCCTAACCCTATCCGGTGTCTATATAAACCAGAGGGTTTTAGTCCGTTGGACAACTTCATCATACAACAATCATACCATAGGCTAGCTTCTAGGGTTTAGCCTCCTTGATCTCGTGGTAGATCTACGCTTGTACTACCCATATCATCAATATTAATCAAGCAGGAGTAGGGTTTTACCTCCATCGAGAGGGCCCGAACCAGGGTAAACTTCGTGTCCCTTGTCTCCTGTTACCATCCGGCCTAGACGCACAGTTCGGGACCCCCTACCCGAGATCCGCCGGTTTTGACACCGACATTGGTGCTTTCATTGAGAGTTCCACTATGCCGTCGCAATCAGGAAGGATGCCTCCTCCCGTCTTAAAAGAGGGCGCCGTCACTAAGGGAGCCTTGGCTGTCGGCCAAACTCTCCGGCTAGGTGGTTTCCTCATGACCGCCTGTTCGGTCGTTGTGCCGACGGTGACCTCTCGGGTCATCAAAAGCAACCTTCACGTCAGCTCGGAACTTGTCGAGCAGCTAGATCCGATGGAGCTCTCTTCCGTCAACGAGCTCTTGGATCGCATCACCGCCCTGGGGGTCGCCACGGATTACGACCAGGTTGGGCTTAAACCCGATCTAAGAAAAATTAACTCTCCCCAGGTCACCCACCATGTTGCCGTGGTAGAGGCGCAGTGTGGCGACCCTTCATCTATTTTAAAGACTAGCTATGTCCGAATTCCCGACCCCTCCAAGCTGGATACCCACGGAGGGAGGATGTAACTCAAGACTTGGGCATAAAATCAGGCAACGGGCTAGACTCATTGGACAACATCCAAGAATCCGAACTTCAGAGTTCGGAAGCTCTTCGGCCTTTGAATCTTATATTGGGTGAGGTTTCAGATTCAACGCCACCCGCCCACCCGAACATAAGCGATCTCTCCCAAATCAGGCAACAGCCCGAGGAAACAGTACATCATTACTGGGCCAGATTCCTCCTGCTTATGAACAGGATAAAGGACCGCCGTGAGGGAGACACAATCTCAATCTTCTGCAGTAATTGCACGGACGAGGGAATCCTTAACGCCATAAGTCGTCGTGATATTACACGCTTCGCTGACTTGGCGTCCAAGTACAAAAGTACTGTGCGATGGAAAGCGCCTGGAGAACCGAAATAAAATTTTGGGATAATCCGGCCCTGAACAGCAATCTCGTCCGAACTAAGAGGGTGCATCATCGTAACACACCCTGGTCAAACACCAAAAAACCAAAATCCTCTACAGAGCATGGAACCGTACTGGAAAGATGGCTGGATGGACCCTGTAAAATCCATAGTACAGAGGACGCCACACCAACTCACAACCTTAGAGCATGTTGGATACTCTGGCAGGTGGCCAAAATTGGCGAGGAGCTCTTAATTTCGGAGGCCGCAGAAAGCCATCCCGGGGACACCAGTACCGTTCTCACAGTCTTCGAGACTTTCGCATCAAACAATATGCGAAAAAGAACACTCCGCAGCCTTGCCAAAGTCTATCAGATAGCAACAATAAACCCATGGAGCGACACAACTATTACCTTCAACGCAAGCGATGAACCTAAATTCCGAACAGCCCAAGCACCAGCCACGTTGGTCCTCAGTCCAATAGTGGACGGCTTTCGCCTTACCAAGGTACTCATGGATGGAGGCAGCGGATTGAACCTCATTTACGAGGAAACCCTTCAAAAAATGGGATTAGACTGGAACCGCATCGAGCGAAGCAGCACAACCTTTAGAGGAATAATCCCCAGTTGGGAAGCGCGCTGCACAGGAAAAATCACACTAGATGTGGTGTTTGGCATGCCGGATAATTACAGGTCCGGAGAGGTCACGTTTCAGGTGGCCCCGTTCAGTAGCGGATATCACGCCCTACTAGGGCGGGAAGCATTTACAATCTTGCCAGCAATACCCCATTACGGGTACATGAAGCTCAGGATGCCCGGGCCGAACGGAATTATCACTCTCGCTAGTGATCCGGACATAGCGCTCCGCGCCGAAAACAAGACAGCAGCATTGGCCCTTGAGGCACTATCCGAAGCCTTAGCGGCTGAGGAACTAACTGCGCTGCGCTCCACGGTTAACAGGGATGATGTGATACTCGACAAGAGATCCAAGTCCACATCCTTCAAGCCAGCGGACGAAATAGTCAAATTCCAGGTCCATCCAACAGACCCCAATAAAACAGCTTCCATCGGGGCACGATTAAACCCTGATGTGGACGCCGCACTACGAGAATCTCTACGCGAAAATTGGGACATCTTCGCCTGGCACCCTTCAGAGATGCCAGGAATCCCACGCAGGCTGGCCGAACAAAGCTTAAATATCCTAAAAGGATTCAAACCTGTCAAACAGGCCCTTCGGCGTTTTTCCGAACCCAAAAGACAAGCCATGGGAGAGGATCTAGCCAAGCTATTGGAGGCCGGATTCATTAGAGACATAAAACATCCGGACTGGCTAGCAAACCTGGTGATGGTACCAAAAAAGGACAAATCCTGGCGCCTGTGTGTTGATTTTAAGGACATTAACAAGGCTTGCCCCAAGGATCCTTTCCCCCTCCCTCGTATCGATCAAATTATCGATGCCACCGCAGGACACGATACGTTGTGTTTCCTCGACGCATACTCCGGTTACCATCAAATAAAGATGGCGGAATCAAACCAAGCCGCAGCGGCATTCATTACACCATACGGCCCATTCTGCTTCAACACAATGCCCTTGGGGCTGAAAAACACCGGCGCAACTTATCAGCGCATGATTCAGACATGTCTGGCAAACCAGATCGGCAAGAAAGTAGAGGCGTACGTGGATGATGTGGTCGTCAAAACAAGACATGTCAAATCTCTAGTAGACGACTTGAGTTAGCCTCAAGCTCAACCCGGAAATACGACATCAAGCTCAACCCAGAAAAATGCGTTTTCGGCGTTCCAGCCGGAAAGATTTTGGGCTTCATTGTATCCGGTAGAGGAATTGAAGCAAATCCGGCCAAGATCCGAGCTTTGTCGCAACTGGATATCCCAAAGGACCTCAAACAAATACAAAAATTAACCGGATGCTTGGCGGCTCTAAGCCGCTTTATCTCTCGCTTGGGAGAAAAGGCACTGCCCCTTTATCGCCTTCTTTGGCGCACCGAACACTTTGAGTGGACGGATGCTGCCACGGCCGGACTCGATGATATAAAATCCATATTGGCAACAAACCCAGTCCTGGCTGCGCCAAACACAGGCGAACCAATGCTATTGTACATTGCAGCAACTCATCAAGTTGTCAGCGCAGTGCTCGTCGTCGAGCGGGAAATGGACGGACACAAACTCCCCCTCCAAAGGCCGGTCTACTACGTGTCCACTGTCCTCACTCCGTGCAAATCACGGTACCCGCATTATCAAAAGATTGCATACGCGGTATTCATGGCATCCCGGAAGCTACGACACTACTTTCAAGAGTGTTCCATAACAGTAGCCTCGGAAGTACCACTCAACGATATTATCAACAACCGCGATGCAACGGGACGGATCGCAGAATGGGCCATCGAGCTCCTCCCGTTTGATATAACCTATATGCCACGACGAGCTATTAAATCGCAAGTTTTTGCCGACTTCGTCGCAGAATGGACGGAGGCCGAGCTCCCTAAAGAGTATGACACATATTCAAACTGGATCATGCATTTCGACGGCTCCAAAATGTTGGCCGGACTAGGGGCTGGCGTCGTCCTGACGTCCCCCATAGGAGACACAGTTCAATATGTGCTCGAGATCATGTGCACGGACTCCAACAATGCAGCCGAATATGAGGCCCTCCTACATGGTCTCCGGATGGCAGTATCCATGGGCATTCAATGCCTAGAGGTACGCGGGGACTCGAACCTCGCGATATCCCAAATAAACGGAGACTTCGACGCCAAGGATCCAAAAATGGCAGCTTACCGCAACGCCGTGCTAAAAATGTCAGCTCGGTTCGAAGGGTTGGAGTTTCATGATATAGCCCGAGAAAACAATCAGGCAGCGGATGTCCTAGCACGCATTGGAGCAAAACGCGATGCAGTCCCCCCCAACATCTTTTAAGAAAGACTGTTCAAGCCATCCGTAGCATGGGAGGGGGAACCCGCAGATAACAACCCGGACCTAACCGCACCACTCGACGCCGAACAATCTGACATAATTGGAGGCTCTGCCACCGAAATTATACCTTCAGCCCACGTAATAATGGCAGTCATCGCCCCGTAGAAAGAACCATTCCTAGCCTACCTTACTAGGCAGGAACTCCCAGAGGACCAAAACGAGGCACGCTGCATAGTGCGGCGATCTAAAGCCTATAAAGTCCATGAGGGAGAGCTTTATAAGAAAAGCACTACCGGAGTCCTTCAAAGGTGCATCTCCGAAGATGAAGGGCGGAACCTGCTGGCTTAAATTCATGCCGGACTCGGTGGCCACCACGCTGCAGCTCGGTCCCTTGTAAGCAAGGCTTTCCGTACGGGCTTTTACTGGCCGACGGCCCGAGCAGATGCTCAGGACTTGGTCCAACGATGCGTCGGTTGCCAGCTTTTTGCAAACCAAAGCCATATGCCACCCACCGCCCTCCGAACTATCCCCATCACTTGGCCTTTCGCAGTCTGGGGGCTTGACAGGGTTGGACCCCTTAAAGGCGGAACCCACAAGCAAAAATACTTACTGGTCATGGTGGATAAGTTCACCAAATGGATAGAAGCTAAGCCTGTTAAGACGGCCGAATCCGGACATGTGATAGACTTCATATCCGGGGTTGTACACCGTTACGGCGTCCCCCACAGCATCATCACTGATAACGGCACAAACTTCACCGCCGACGAGGTAAAACTCTAGTGCAAAAGCATGGGCATCAAGCTCGACTATTCTTCCGTCTATCACCCACAAACTAACGGCCAGGTCGAACGTGCAAATGGTCTTATCATGAGCGGCATTAAACCCAGACTAGTGCGGTCCCTCAAGGAATCTAACACGCACTGGGTAGAGGAGCTCGACTCCGTACTCTGGGGGCTGCGGACCACGCCGAATCGTACCATCGGATACACACCATTCTTTATAGTGTACGGCGCAGAGGCAGTTCTGCCTTGCGACATAATTCATGACTCACCTCGAGTGCGCATGTATGAAGAAAGAGAAGCCGAGCTCGATTGGCAGGACAACTTGGATGCCTTGGAGGAGGAGCGTAACGTGGCAAAAGCCCGTTCCGCATTTTATCAACAGCAGGCTCGAATATATCAAAGCAGAGAAGTACGGGCCAAAAATTACAATGTTGGCGAACTAGTTATACGCCTGCTGGACAAGAAAAAGGACAAACTCAAGCCCAAGTGGGAAGGTCCCTTCATAATCGACCAAGTCCTGACCGGTGGAGCGTACCACCTGCGAGATGCGTCGGATAACCGACTCAAGCCGAACCCATGGAACGCCGCCCGTCTCCTAAGATTCTATGCCTCGCGCCGGACTCTGTGTTTGTCTCCTTCCTCTGTCATTTTTTACATTTTATGTCTTACATTTCTCTTCTTCCCCTCTTTTCTCTTATAGCCCTTAAAGGCCCATTAAGTGATACGCTACCGCGCTCGCAAAACCTAGGGGCTTCTTTAACAGAAGCTTATATATATGGGCTTCACACCCAACACATGCGTCAAACTTCCGCATGTACCTTTTCTTCACCATTATATGCATCGATATGATTTAAGTTTTGGCCAAGCTGGGTTGCCTGGCTCCTGTGCTTACCCCTATGTTCCCGATTGTTCGGCTAGGCGGTAAAGGGAGCACCTCTGCGATTGTTACTGCCGGATCAGCCGGATGTGTACCTCAGACTGGGTGAAGCCGAAAGCTAGCGTTCTTAAGGGAATATTCGGTCGGTGAACTAAAAGACGACCTTTTTTACTTATTTATATACATGCCCCCAGATGATTTTCCTGCATTTGCAGTCCGAACATGCACTTTAGGGCATGCCTCCCAGAGAAAGGAACCCTTAACGGAACTATTCTCTCTGGAAGATGTTTCTTACTAACCATGTAATATAACATAACTAGTTGGACACTTGTCTGATAACGCACAAATGACCCCTACGCCTTGTCTCCATGCATACCCTGGTTCCTACATAATCGGTAGTGTATTCGGACACACTCCAGACCGTCAGGTCCCGAGGTAGAAGCGAAAAGGTCGGCAATGACAAACGATCTACAATCCGGCTAGAAGACATTACACATGTCAATTAAAAATTACATAGTCACTCTGACTGATTGTATTCCTCTTCTATACCATCTAACAGGCTGTCTAATTTACAGTCCTGCTGGGAATACTTTGCGGCCAATTCTACTTGGCCGTATACTAAGCTTACAGGGATCTCCTTCCCATCAGGCCCCATAGGTCCGACCTCGGCCATGTGGTTTGGGTCAGACTTCGTAAACCGGGTCTTCACCATGGCTCAGGCCTCCCTAGCGCCTTGTCGGTAGGCCGATATCTTCCACAACCTAAAGCGCCTCCGAGCTCCCTTAAGCTTCTCCGCAAGCTCTCCAAGGCCCTCGGGCATGGAGTGGGAAGGCCATAAGGCTTGGGCAACGCCTCGCATCGCCTGCCGAACTCGCTTGTGCAGTTGCGAGAGCTCGGGAAGAAGGTCACCCATAGAACCGGGCATCTCCTCTGTAGGACGACCTGTTAGCATACCTACAGACATTACTCTGTTAGTCGACTTCCTCACCGAACTTTTTTTTCAAAGTTCGTTTAAGCACTTACTAAATATGCCACGTTGAAGCCGCTGATTCTCCTTCGTGGAGTCCGACAGCTGGCCACGAACATCTTTAAGTTCAATGTCCAGCTTGGTGTTGGCATCCTGAAGATCATTCTTCTCCTGCCTCACCCTTGTCAGCATACTCTCACCGGCCTTAAGCCGGTGTAAGAGTTGTTGCCTCTCCGGATCAATTTCGGCGCCATCTGCAATATGATTTGTCAGATTTACACCCACGCCGCTCTTCGCAACACATTTATCTTTTGAAGCATGGATTACCGGAGGGGGTCTCTTTGGGCTCCCCTGCCACGGCTCGTGCGGCCTCAAGTTGGGCTTTGCACTCTTCCAGCTCCTGGGACAGTAGGTATTCTTTTCTGTAAGAACCTGCATAACAAATGATCCTTAAATCAGTTGTTCTAACTGTTTCAAGTCTCGGGGGCTGCTGGTATATACATATATTTACCAAAATTTCTTACCCGTATGTCTTTTACATATTACTCCGCGGATCTGGCTAAACCATTTTGAGCGGCAAGAAGGTACGCATATCCCGAATTGAAGGCATTCAATGCCTCTTGGGAGAAACAAGCGTCGCGAAGAACTGTCCGGCGACGCCTGTGGTTCATGGCACTCTCCACTTCGGAATTGGTGGCAGACAGCCTGTCCGCATCCTCTGTCGGAGGAGCGTCCGGTGCGCGCCTTGTGTTCGCCGCCGCTTCCGGGCCAGGCGTCGGAGCCTGGCTAGTAGAGGCGCGATTGGCAACCTCCCTGGATATAGTCCGGCGAGGTCTCTTCGTCCTAAAGAGAGCACGAGCGTTAGTATGCCCTGAAGGGATAACACCAGAGATATAAATGGTGCGCTATACCTTTGCGCCGACGTCTCGGTCCGGACTACATTTCTTTTTACCCCACGGGGCCCCGCGGCCCCTCGTTGACTATCCGCCGCAGGTTCGGCCTCTCGCCTCGGAAACCTTCCCCTGCAAAACATGGTTATCGTCAGAAAAACTGAAATGCGTGAGAATGGAATCCTTCTCAAGGGAATGAGGCTTCGGTCTTTGTCACCTGGGAGGCCGAGATTAAACCTGGGTAGTCGGCCATAATGGCCACCAAGGTATTATCCTTGCTTAGCTGATGAAACACCCCGTCAATTAGCTCCACCGATATGTCTGGATCCTCTTCAGAGTCTGGATCGAGGGATCGTTCTGGATCCTCGGGCTGTGGAGGACGGCTGCTTATATCCTTTACTTCCTGACGCAGTTCCTGCATCAAAGTCATTAGACTACATATTTAATCATGGGAGTATAAAGCAGATGGGCGAGCAAGATCGTTCACTTACCCAACTCGGAGCGTTATACATAGTAAATCCGCCCTGCGGGTCGATGCGGAGGAATTCCTCCTCTTCTCCCTTGTACAAAGAGGATAAGATCTTTGCTAGAGCGGCAGCCGAGGCCGGCACCTTACGACCGTAACGGGTGGCATCGTCCTCCCCATTAAAATCCCACATGGGGTGGCTTCTGTATTGAAGCGGCTGCACCCCCCGCATAATGCATGTGTCCATGACTCCAATCATGGTTAGTCCGGAATGAGATAATAGTCTTATCCGGCCTATCAGGTAAAGGACTTCCCTGTCGCTTTCCCTTTGAGAGCTCCGCGGACGCCAGCTTAGGCATTTCTTTAACGGGCCACTGTTGAACTCAGGGAGACCGACCCGGACAGGGTCCGGTAGCGGGACATCATCTATATAAAACCATTCCGAGGGCCAGTCCTCAGACGCCTTCTTTGGGGTTCCGGATAGGTATCCGGTCCCAGCGATGCACCACAGTTCGGCTCCGCCCACTTGATATATAGACCCCTCTTGAGAACGGGGCACCAGGCAGAATATCCTCTTCCACAGCGCGAAATGAGCCTCAACGCCCAAAAATAACTCGCAAAGGGCGACGAAGCCCGCGATATGCAATATAGATGCAGGCGTGAGATTGTGCAGCTGGAGGCCATAGAACTCCAGAAGCCCATGGAGAAATGGATGAATTGGAAATCCCAGTCCCCTTATTAGATAAGGGACGAGGCACACCCGCTCTCCTTTGGAGGGATTGGGGGAGCTCTCCGCTTGTTTTCCACCATTATAGGTGGCGAGTCCGGCTCGGACCGGGACCATATAGGCCTGAGGGAGAAATCCCTTGGCCTGAAGCGACAGTAACTCGCTGTGCGGGATGGAGCAACTCTCCCAGTCTCCAGGTTTAGGACTGGAAGGGCGAGAGGAGGAGCTGCGATAGCTGGCCATGCTGGAATGGACCTTTGCTGGAGGCGCTCTGATGATTACTCACGGAGAGGAGAAGGTGTGGTTTGGATCTTGATCCCCATCCCATTAAATAGGCGGCTCGTTTATGCAGCTAGGGGTGTGGATGTAAAAACGCCCCGACTTTTCGCATTCATTTGACACGTGGAAGACGGCCATTATTGGGCGTAGAAGCCAAGGAGCGCTACATTACAAAAATCGGACATTATTTCAACAGGTACACGGAATTTGGAGAAGAACCCGCCTTGCAATGCCGAAGATAATCTGCGCGCCGGACTCTATGTCATTGAAGCCTGGTTCGCAGGCTACTGAGGGAGTCCTGGATTAGGGGGTGTTCAGATAGCCGGACAATACCTTCAGCCGAACTCCAGGACTATGAAGATACAAGGTTGAAGACTTCGTCCCGTGTCCGGATGGGACTTTCCTTGGCGTGGAAGGCAAGCTTGGCGATGCGGATATTCAACATCTCCTACCATTGTAACCGACTTTGTGTAACCCTAACCCTATCTGGTGTCTATATAAACCGGACGGTTTTAGTCCGTAGGACAACTTCATCATACAACAATCATACCATAGGCTAGCTTCTAGGGTTTAGCCTCCTTGATCTCGTGGTAGATCTACTCTTGTACTACCCATATCATCAATATTAATCAAGCAGGAGTAGGGTTTTACCTCCATCGAGAGGGCCCGAACCTGGGTAAACTTCGTGTTCCTTGTCTCCTATTACCATCCGGCCTAGACGCACAGTTCGGGACCCCCTACCCGAGATCCGCCGGTTTTGACACCGACAAGTACCTCCCACTAAAACTCAAAGGACCAGCTCGGCATTGGCTGAATAGCTTGCCAGCAGACTCCGTTGGCAGTTGGGAGGATTTGGAAGGTGCATTTCTCGACAACTTCCAGGGCACTTATGTGCGACCACCGGACGCCAATGACTTGAGCCATATAACTCAGCAGCCAGGGGAATCGGCTAGGCAATTCTGGACACGGTTCCTTACTAAGAAGAACCAAATAGTCGACTGTCCGGATGCAGAGTCCCTAGCAGCATTTAAGGATAACATCCGTGACGAATGGCTCGCCCAGCACCTCGGCCAAGAGAAGCCAAAATCCATGGGAGCCCTCACAACACTTATGACCCGCTTTTGTGCGGGCGAAGATAGCTGGTTGGCTCGTAACACCAATACAACAAGCAAACCCGACATATTAGAAGCCAGGGATAGCGGCGGCAAACCACGACGCAACAAACACAACCACCGCAAATATGGTGCAAACGCTGAAAATACGGCAGTTAATGCCGGGTTCAGGGGCTCAAAGTCCGGTCAGCGGAAGGGGCCACATGGAAATAAAAATCTGGGTCCATCCAGTCTGGACCGCATACTCGAAAGCCAATGCCAAATTCATGGCACCCCAGAAAC
The DNA here is from genome assembly GCA_032464435.1 of Aegilops umbellulata. NCBI lineage: Eukaryota > Viridiplantae > Streptophyta > Magnoliopsida > Poales > Poaceae > Aegilops > Aegilops umbellulata. The sequence continues at coordinate 499,717,214 of CP136057.1, forward strand.
GCCAGCCACCCATACCAACAGAGACTGTTGGGTTTTCAAACAAGCCGGCAGGACGGGCGATAAGGACAAAGGGGGGTTTCAAAGCGACGATAGTGACGAAGAGCCCAGATCACCGAACACAGTAGAGCAAAACAAATTTCCCCCGCATATCCAGTCAGTGAATGTGGTAAATACCACCCAAATCACCAACACGGACCGGATATGCATCCTTAGGGATGGAAACTCAACGGAACTAGTCATCCCACAATATAAACTAGGGCCGATCACCTTCAACCACACGTATCGTCCAGTCAATGCAAATCAAGGCAGCCCAGCCGCACTAGTCCTCGATCCAATAATAGACGGGTTCCACCTCACTCGAGTCCTTATGGATGGAGTCAGCAGTCTAAATTTGCTTTACCAGGACACAGTGCGCAAGATGGGCATCGAACATTCGGCAATCAAACCCACTAAAGCCACTTTCAGAGGCATTATACAAGGCGTGGAGGTTAGCTGTACAGGCTCCATCGCCCTTGAGGTAGTCTTCGGATCAATAGAAAATTACCGCACCAAAGAGTTAATCTTCGAAATCGTCCCTTTTCGCAGTAATTACCAAGCATTGCTCGGACGAACCGCGTTCTCTCGATTCCACGTGGTGCCACATTATGCGTACCATAAGCTCAAGATACCCGGTCCATGCGGCGTCATTACGGTTCATGGCAAGGCCGAGCCTTCCCTCGGCACCAACAAATACACCACTGCCTTAGCGGTAGAAACAAAGAGCAGCATCTTGCAGCCGAACCTCGAGTCACCGTCCAGGCTCCCGGACACCATAAAGGGGCTCCGAACTACCCCGCGGAAGGATACCCCGGCTTGTCCAGAGCTCAATTAAACACTCCGACGAAGGCCAGAACAGGCCGAACTCAGCGGTTCAACCACCCTCCGGCACGTAAACATTTTTTACGTTTCCTTTGCTGGTTCACCTTTGCACCGACCAGGACGGGCTACACGGCGGCAACTTGAACGCGTTAGGGAATCCCTAGACATTCCCCGCAGTGACCGTCCGGCTATATTACGGATCCGCACTCAACCTCTTCCCCCTGGTCACAACAGGTTCTGCTATCACAAACCTCATTTATCACATTACTTATACCCGTACGCATAGACGTATTATTCAAATACAACATGTGGATTTATATGACGTTTACTTGTTGATTATTTCTTATCGAAATCATTTTGTCAAGTGGCATCCGTACACAGCGATATGCCGTAAATATGCCAGGGGCTTCGTTTTACCCACAACATGGCAGTAAAAGTCCGAACACCTTCATGGAAGTTCGGCACCCCGAACCTATAGCATTATATGCATCAGCTCCGAATCATTTCTTGGGTCAATAGTTGGGTTTGCCCGGCTCCCATGTTTTGGTACCTTACGTGCCGCCATATCGGCTAAAGTAGCACTGGGAGAACTACTGCGATTGTGTCCCGGTTCTTCCGACGAGCACCTCAGTAGAGAAAGCCAAAAACTAACGGTCATGATACGGCGAGAGCTGGTAAGCTATTCGAGATGTCACAAAATCTTTAAGGATTTCTCCCGCATATTGCCATAACCAATGCAGCGTGCGACAGGTCGGTTTTTCTCCGATCAGGCGCTTATAGAGCCCCTAGTACGGTCTTTCGAACACAAGGGGTTGCGCCTACCATACTAAAGCTCCTATGGCTAAGTGAGAGTGATAAAGCCCTATAGTCCGATTGCCTGGTTCGTCGTGCTGAACACCTCCTTCGAAGGACCCAAAACTGGGATAAAGAGTGCTCAGGTTTCTCCCAAACACCTCCGTACTTCTTACGTGGGGGCAGAAGCCGACGACTGGCCAACTCTCAGGTTTAAACATATAAAACGGCCGCACAAGAGGGTAAACTTTTATAGAACAGGCGACAAATAAATGACCTTGTACAAAAATTACGAAGGACAACACGATCGGCATTCATGGAAATATAATGTCCTTCGTGCATAGTTCAGCTGCAAGGTAGGATCCCTTCAGGACATTCTGATAATATAATTCGGGCTTGCGGTGCTCCTTCCCGTCGGGAGGTCCTTCAGTCACCAGCTTCTCGGCATCCATCTTCCCCCAGTGCACCTTTGCGCGGGCGAAGGCCATTCGCGCACCTTCTATACAGACCGACCGCTTGATGACGTCAAGTCTATGTCAAGCATCTACAAGCCGCTTCACGAGTCCAAAGTAGCTGCCTGGAATCGTCTCGGCAGGCCATAGTTGAATAACCAGATCTTTCATGGCTAGTTCTGCCGCCTTATGTAGTTCGATCAGTTGTTTCAGTTGATCGGCAAAAGGCACCAGATACTATGACGCCAAATACTGTACCCAAAAGAGCTTATCCGCGGTGTTCCTTCTTTCGGCTCGGTAGAATTGGACGGCATCTGATATACTGTGAGGTAGCTCGGCAAATACCCCTGAGACATCCGGATTCAAAATCAGAAACAGAATTTTCCCTTCAAATACTTGCTTTACATGGAAAAAGCCTTACCCGCCGCGATCTTTCTCACCTCCTGGATCCCCTGCAGAGCACTTTGGGTTTCCCCCCGGGCGTCGCTCGTGGCCTGACGTGCCTTGGTGAGTTCGGATTCTTTCTCCGTCAAACTCTGCTCCAAGGTCTCGCATTTTGTTATGGCCTCTTGCAACTCCTGCTCAGCTTTAAAAACTCCGGCCTTGTGTTTCTCATGAAGAGTCCGCTCTCTGGCCGTCTTTTTCTCGGCCTCGGCAACGGCCCTTTTGAGGGCCTCGACTTCGGTCATAACCCCTAGCACAAATTATGCAGTTTTTTTCATACTGAGAATCTGCTCCGCAATAAATGCAAGCAAAGCTTGTGCATACCTTGTTTATCTCTCAACTGCATTCTCAGCTCGCCAAGCTCATCCATGGCCCGCTTCAGACTTTGCTTCAGTCCGGAGATCTCCGCAGTACGAGAGGCAGTAGCCACTACAGACGCCTGCTTGTAAACAAAAGAGAAGTCATTCAATGAGCCTTCCTGTGATCATTAATTCGATCCCCTGTCCGGTTCTTTCCATCACCGAATAGTGTATCAGGGGCTACTATCTATACTACGACACTCTTCAACAACTCACAAAACATACCTCAAAGCCTCCTATAAGGCTGATACAGGCTTCGTTCAGTCCACTCTCAGTCGACTGAATCTTCTCAATCACCGCACCCATAAGGGCACGGTGTTCTTCAATGATGGAGGCATCTTTTAACGCCACCATCAAAGCATCCGACACTTCTGGATAGACAGAGGTCGCCGGTGGAACAGGCACGCTCCCTCCAGCCGAAGGGCGCTGTCTGCTTAATTCTGGAGCGCTATAGGCCTCTGGAATCGCATCCGGCTGGGAGCCGAACTTAGGATCGGTCCCGCCATCGGCCCCCTTGGGAATATTTTCCCCCATGTGTCCGGCCCCTGAGGTTCGACCTCCAGGCCCCGCCATCACGGTCTTTCTCTTTCCTCCTTGGCCGGGGTCCTTCTGGGACGAAGCCTCGATGTAATACGCCTGTTTGGAGGAAGGGACCTTCGGGGGCGTCCCGCTCTCCATAGCATCTGAGCTCAGCAAATCCTCTGATGAGGACTGTTTGGTATGGGGCCTCGCCGGACTATACAAAAAAATGGCTCAGGCTAAAAATGTTAAGCCACGATGAGTCCGGACGCCTAAAAACATGCTCCGATTTTATATACTTACGAATTCACCAGGGGCTGGGCCCTGGGATCCCATGTTGGGCCGCTGTTGGCGGCAGCAGTGGACTTCTCCGGAAGAGGAGCCTTTCCCCTTTTGGCAGTTCGGCCTCCAAGTTTGCGGAGGCCGTCCTCTTCTTTCTTCCCCTTGCAGGGGATTCATCTTCCTCCTCCTCGCCCTCTTCGGAGGCGGAATGGGCATGGGAGCCTTTTGATATTGTGTCCGAAGTGCCGCGGCGGCGAAGGCCACCCCGGTTCTTTTTGGCCTCCCTCTTGGCCGTCTTCTCGGGCACCTTGTAGGGCGCCGGCACCAGCATCTTCGTCAGAAGTGGGATGTCCAGTTCTTCGGGCAGCGGGGCCGGACAATGGATCCGCTCCGCCTCCTCCGTCCAGTCCTGGAGAATTGCATAAGACGCGTTAAGCGCTTCCCTTGGGTTACACGGATAAAAAGTTTCGATGACTCACCGAACTTGCAGGGCGAGACAATTGATACCCGCGGTCCTCGGCGGAATCCGGCCATGATTTCCTGGACTTAAAAAAGCACCTTCCAAATATCCTTGTGCAAGGAGCCGAAAAGCTCCCTCAAGGTCTGATGCCTAGCCGGATCTAATTCCCATAAATTGCAAGTCCGCTGCTGACAAGGCAAGATCCGACGGACTAACATCACCTGGACCACATTGAAAAGTTCAACATTCTTGTCTTCCATATCCCCTATGCGCGTCTGGAGCGCCGACACATCGTTGGATGAGGACCAGTCCAGGCCTTTCCTAATCCAAGATGTAATCCGCAGGGGGGCGCCGGATCGGAACTCAGGAGAGGTGGCCCATTCCTTACCGCGCGGCTCCGTGATGTAAAACCACTGCTGTTGCCACTCCCTGATAGAATCATTAAAGGTTCCCGTTGGCCATATGACGTTGGGCATCTTTCTCACCATAGCGCCCCCACATTCGACGTGCTCACCGCCCACTACCTTGGGCTTCACGTTAAAAATCTTCAGCCATAGACCAAAGTGCGGCAAAATGCGGAGAAAAGCCTCGCACACGACAATGAATGTCGAGATGTTGAGGAAGGAGTTAGGGGACATGTCGTGTAGATCGATTCATAATAATACATGATGCCACGAACGAACGGGTGGAGGGGAAACCCTAGCCCGCGCACAAAGTGAGGGAGGAATACAACCCTTTCGTGGGGTTCCGGAGTAGGGACGATCTGTCCCGCCATCGGAAGATGGTGGTTGATTTCCTTGGCCAGGTACCCGGCCTCCCGAAGCTTTCTGATATCTTTCTCTCGAACGGTGGACGCCATCCATTTTCCTCCTGCTCCGGATCCGGACATCTTCGGAGGACCTTTTTTGGGCAGAAAAGATGAATGCTTGGGCGCTGGAGCTTGAGCAGAAAGGAACGAGTCAGGAAGAAGGCTTGGGTGAAAAGAGTAAATTCTTGTCCCTTTATAAGGGCGGAAGAGGGGAATGTGCCTCCCCACTCACCTGGTAAAACCTCTTATTTCCCAAGCGTCGTAATTGATGGTGTGGTTAGGTCACCCACACCCATATTGATGAGAATCCTGTGATAAGGGAACACGATCTCTGCTTCAACAAGACGTACTAAGAAAATCGCCTCGCGATATGTGCAGTGTTGGTTGAGAAAAACGGTTCGAATAATGACCGGGCCAGGGTACGATGTCATGCTACTAAATGCGTCAGCAGATTAGATTTGTGGAAATATTATTCTCTCTACGATGGTATGTGGAACTTGTTTTGCAGAGCCGGACACTGTCCTTGTGTTCAAAATCTTCTATGGAGTATTCGAAGGAAGAACCCGCCTTGCAATGCCGAAGACAGATCCGCGCGCCGGACTCATCGTCATTGAAGCCTGGTTCAGGGGCTACTAAGGGAGTCCTGGATTAGGGGGTATCCGGACAGCCGGACTATATACTTTGGGCGGACTGTTGGACTATGAAGATACAAGACTGAAGACTTCGTCTCGTGTCCGAATGAGACTCTCCTTGGCGTGGAAGGCAAGCTTGACGATACAGATATATAGATCTCCTTCCTTGTAAACGACTCTGTGTAACCCTAGCCCCCTCCGGTGTCTATATAAACCGGAGGTTTAGTCCGTAGGACAACAACAATGATACCATAGGCTAGCTTCTAGGGTTTAGCCTCTACGATCTCGTGGTAGATCAACTCTTGTAATACTCATATCATCAAGATCAATCAAGCAGGAAGTAGGGTATTACCTCCATCGAGAGGGCCCGAACCTGGGTGAACATCGTGTCCCCCGCCTCCTGTTACCATCCGCCTTAGACGCACAGTTCGGGACCCCCTACCCGAGATCCGCCGGTTTTGACACCGACAATGACCCACACCTTTATAAGGAGGGAGTAGATGGTGTTATTAGACGTTGTGTACCTGAGCATGAACAAGAACAGATCATATGCAAGTGCCACTCTAAGTCTTACGGAGGACACCACGCTGGAGATAGAACTGCACACAAGGTATTGCAATCCGGTTTCTATTGGCCCACTCTCTTTAAAGATGCTCGTAAGTTTGTCTTGTCTTGTGATGAATGCTAGAGAATTGGTAATATTAGTAGACGTCGGGAAATGCCTATGAACTATTCACTTGTTATTGAACCATTTGATCGATGTTTGGGATTTTCATCATATGGGCCCTTTTCCTTCCTCTAATGGGTATAAACATATTTTAGTTGTTGTTCACTACATTACTAAGTGGGTAGAAGCTATTCCAACTAGTAGTGATAATCATAACACTTCTATTAAGATGCTTAAAGAAGTTATTTTTCTGAGGTTTGGAGTCTCTAGATATTTAATGACTGATGGTGATTCACATTTTATTCATGGTGCTTTCTGTAAAATGCTTGCTAAGTATGATGTTAACCATAGAATTGCATCTCCTTATCATCCTCGGTCTAGTGGTCAAGTAGAATTGAGCAATAGGGAGATTAAATTAATTTTGCAAAAGACTGTTAATACACTACTGCAGGATGCTGCTAACACGACACTACGATTAGAGACCCTTCGACAAAACTGTGTGCGATGCCATAATCACAAACGATGGTGTAAAAAACCTGCTAAAAAGGGTGCAAAACGTTTGCGATGGAGGATGCATCAAACACGGTTCAGATTTTAGTTACGTGTGTGATTCAGGGCATACGGTTAAGTTAAATTAACCGTTTTCGATGAGGAGGAACAAAAGAAACAGGCAGACAGATAAAGGTGTGTGCGATGTACAGCATATGGTTCACTGGGATGAACTGTTTGTGATTAGGCAACACAAAAGAAACGGTCAGCCAAATGAAGGTGCATGCGATATACTGCATGCGGTTCAGAAAGACGAACTGTTTTCGTTGACAAAAGAGAACATAAACGGTACAACTTAACAAGACGTGTGTGTTGTGCGATGGGATTGCATACAGAACAACAACATATATATACACACACTATAAGGACATGCTTGCATAACCAAATTAAACATCCACTTACATAGGTGGCTACTACAACCATGGCATTTGCACACAGCAAAGTAAACTATTACATGCATAATTACATAGGTGGCTACTACACACATAACATTTCCATACACCAATAAAGTAAATTATATATTACATGCATGATTAACTAGCATAAACGATCATATGATCATCATCTACTTCTTGTGACGCTTGCTCTGCTTGTGGCTCGATCCGGGCTCGTCGATTTGGGTAATGAGGCACTTCCTCATGTTAACGATCCGCCTATGCATCTCGTAGCATGTGTACACGCTCTTGGCCACAAACCTGAGGTGAGGTTCATCCAGTTGCCGCATCCAGGCCCCATGCCAGGATACGGGACTTGTTCTCTGGGCATCCTGCTTCATCTTTTCGTAGTAGGGGTCGATGATGGCCGAGGCGAGTTTCACCAGGGAGTCCTTCTTCATGCTACCACAGACCATGTAGTGGTCACGGATTTCGACAAGGTTCTTGCAGGCCAAGCCCGTAACACTGAGCGCTTTTACATCATTGGTGGTATCCACCGTGGCGAACTTGTAGTTAGTGCTATTGACAAACCTGTTGAAACGGTCGCAAGGCTCTGTGGCCATGCAGTAGTGGCAATGCGTGCGGCGCAACCGCATGCATACGGGCCCCCACGTGATCGTGTGCATACCCAACCATTGGCAGAGCGCGCGCAGAGGGACGCAAGCAGAGCGCTCCGCGATCTCCTCAACGGCGAGCAACCATATATATATATATATGCATATAGCAGTTGAACACACAAGGAAAAGCTGTCCACAAGCCGAGCGCGCCAACGGACATGAGCAGAGCGCGCCGTGGCGCCTAATGGGGGATAGACCTTCATTGAAGCCAATCAAAATAGGACTGGAACGGACATGTCTGTATTGAGCAAAGGGATCGCACATGCACGTATTGACTAGAACGAGAATGCAATAGCAAAATAAGAATTAAGGCCATGATGATGCGATCGCAGTGGTGGTTATAGGAGGCAAGAATAAGATGCATCCATCAACGTACAAACTCCTCCCCCTCAACTCAATGCACCGGCCGGGCCACCGACCGGCGGCTAAGAAGCGGCGGCTTGTGTGGCAAGGTCAAGGTGCTTCTCAACTAATGCATCCAAGGCTTCCAACCTGCTGAAGAAGGCCAACGTCGTAGCGTCCTCATTGGCCTTGTAGATACCTATGTACACGATTCATTCGCACACATGGATGTGTAGGTCAACTATTTCTTGCAGGGCGAGGCACCTCGCGGCGAGCGCGACCTCCAGGTGGACATTCTTCGTGGTGTCGGCGGGCAGTCGCAGGGCCACCAGTGCTTCAAAGAGGTTCCGACCATGGAGGCCGACTAGGGTGGCACGCAACGAGGAGCCCGGGCACGCGGGCTGGAGGAGTACGGCAATGTTGTCCGCGAGCTTCTTGACGATGGTGAACCTGTTGCTGGTGCGAACGATAATCTTGTCCAACTGAGAGTAGTAGTTGGCGTCGACGGCGGCCATCCACTAGCCGGTCGCCAACACCGTATGGAGACGATCCACGGTGCCATGCCACAGGCCGGCGTCGTGGACCATCTGGCACAGCCGCTGGCTGCTCGCGCGCATCACCGCCATGGGTCTGGAGTGGGCACTTTTGCTCTTATTAGTGTAGGTGCTTAGGTAAATGCTTAGGTGCGTACGATGTGGTAGATGCATTGGAATGGAAGGGAGCCTTTATATGAGTGCAAACTCCGTTGCATTCACATTGTGCTGTGATACGTCTCCGTCGTATCTACTTTTCCAAACACTTTTGCCCTTGTTTTGGACTCTAACTTGCATGATTTGAATGGAACTAACCCGGACTGATGTTGTTTTCAGTAGAATTGCCATGGTGTTATTTATGTGCAGAAACAAAAGTTCTCAGAATGACCTGAAACTTCACAGAGATTATTTTTGGAAAATATAAAAAATACTGGCGAAAGAATCAAGGCCAGGGGGCCCACACCCTTGCCACGAGGGTGGGGGCGTGCCTGCCCCCTTGGCGCGCCCCTGCCTCGTGGGCCCCCTGGTGCTCCACCAGTCTCAACTCCAACTCCATATATTCAAGTTTGGGGAGAAAAAATCAGAGAGAAGAATTCATCGCACTTTATGATACAAAGCCGCCGCCAAGCCCTAAACTCTCTCGGGAGGGCTGATCTGGAGTCCGTTCGAGGCTCCGGAGAGGGGAATCCGTCGCCATCGTCATCATCAACCATCCTCCATCACCAATTTCATGATGCTCACCGCCGTGCATGAGTAATTCCATCGTAGGCTTGCTAGACGGTGATGGGTTGGATGAGATTTATCATGTAATCAAGTTAGTTTTGTTAGGGTTTGATCCCTAGTATCCACTATGTTCTGAGATTGATGTTGCTATGACTTTGCTATGCTTAATGCTTGTCCCTAGGGCCCGAGTGCCATGATTTCAGATTTGAACCTATTATGTTTTCATGAATATATGTGAGTTCTTGATCCTATCTTGCAAGTCTATAGTCACATACTATGTGTTATGATCCGACAACCCTGAAGTGACAATAATCGGGACCACTCCCGGTGATGACCGTAGTTTGAGGAGTTCATGTATTCACTATGTGTTAATGCTTTGGTCCGGTACTCTATTAAAAGGAGGCCTTAATATCCCTTAGTTTCCATTAGGACCCCGCTGCCACGGGAGGGTAGGACAAAAGATGTCATGCAAGTTCTTTTCCATAAGCATGTATGGCTATATTCAGAATACATGCCTACATTACATTGATGAGTTGGAGCTAGTTATGTGTCACCCTATGTTATGATTGTTACATGATGAACCGCATTCGGCATAATTCTCCATCATCGATCCAATGCCTACGAGCTTTTCACATATTGTTCTTTACTTATTTACTTTTCCGTTGCTACTGTTACAATCACTACAAAACCCAAAAATATTACTTTGCTACCATTACCGTTACTTCCATACTAATTTGCTACTAAATACTTTGTTGCAGATACTAAGTTATCCAGGTGTGGTTGAATTGACAACTCAACTGCTAATACTTGAGAATATTCTTTGGCTCCCCTTGTGTCGAATCAATAAATTTGGGTTGAATATTCTACCCTCGAAAACTGTTGCGATCCCCTATACTTGTGGGTTATTAAGACTATTTTCTGGCGCCGTTGCCGGGGAGCATAGCTCTATTCTTTGAGTCATTTGGGATTTATATATGTTGGTCACTATGAAGAACTTGAAAGACATGAAAACAAAAATTTATCCCTCAACTACGAGGGGAGGTAAGGAACTGCCATCTAGCTCTGCACTTGATTCACCTTCTGTTTTGGGTAAGTTTGCGACACCTAAATCTGCTTCTGCTATTAATTCTGATATGTCGCATGTTATTGTGCCTGAGGGATATGTTATGGATGAAGACACTACTAGAGACTTTCTTGCTTGCAATGATAGAAGCGATCTTAAGAAATTATTAGCTAAGCTTAAACAAAAAACTCTTAATGCTAGAATGAAATATGATCCTGCTTATGCTACTTCACCTATCTTTGTTACTGATAAGGATTATGAATTCTCTATTGATCCTGATATAAATACTTTGGTTGAATCTGATCCTTTCTATGGCTATGAATCTGAAACTGTTGTGGCACATCTTACTAAATTAAATGATATAGCCACCCTGTTCACTAATGATGAGAGAACTCGCTACTTTTATATCCTTAAAATATTTCCGTTCTCATTAAAGGGTGATGCTAAGATATGGTTTAATTCTCTTGATCCTGGTTGTGTGCGTAGTCCCCAGGATATGATTTATTACTTCTCTGTTAAATATTTCCCCGCTCATAAGAAACAAGCCGCCTTAAGGGAAATATATAATTTTGTGCAATTTGAAGAAGAGAGTCTCCCGCAAGCTTGGGGGAGGCTTCTCCATTTACTCAATGCTTTGCTTGATCATCCTCTTAAGAAAAATGAAATACTTGATATCTTTTATAATGGACTAACCGATGCTTCCAGAGACCACCTGGATAGTTGTGCTGGTTCTGTTTTCAGGGAAAGAACACCGGATGAAGCTGAAATTATATTGAATAATATGTTGACCAATGAAAATAATTGGACACTTCCTGAGCCAACTCCTGAGACTATTCCTAAACCAACTCCGAATAAAAGGGATGTTCTATTTCTCAGTCCTGAAGATATGCAAGAAGCAAACAAATCTATGAAAGAAAAAGGTATTAAAGCTGAAGATGTTAAGAATTTACCTCCTATTGAAGAAATACATGGTCTTAATTTACCGCCTGTTGAAGAAATATATGATCTTAATTCAGCACCTATTGAAGAAACACGTGGTCTTGATAACCCGACATAGGTAGTAAAGGTAAATTCTCTCTATAGATATGATAAAGCTGAAATCCCTCCTACTAAGTTTGCTAGCCAATGTTTAGATGAGTTTGATAACTTTATGGTTAAGCAAGAAGATTTTAATGCTTATTTTGGTAGACAATTAAAACAAAATGCTTATATGATTGAACACTTGAGTGATTATATGTCTAGAGTTAAAGGTGAACTAAAACTCATTAGTAGACATGCTTCTATGGTTGCCACTCAAGTAGAACAAGTACTTAAAGCTCAAAATGATTTGCTCAATGAACTGAATAGTAAGAATAATGATTTTGCTGTTAGAGTGGCTACTAGAACTGGTAAAATGACTCGGGAACCTTTGTATCCTGAAGGCCATCCTAAGAGAATTGAGCAAGATTATCAGAGAAATAATATAGATGCACCTAGTCCTTCTAAAAAGAAGAAAAAGAAGAATGATAGGACCTTGCATGCTTCTAGTGAACCTATTGCTGAACCACCTGAGAATCGAAATGATATTTCTATTTCTGATGCTGAAACACAATCTGGTAATAAACATGAACCTAGTGATAATGTTAATGATGATGTTCATGTTGATGCTCAACCTAGTAATAACAATGATGTAGAAATTGAACCTGTTGTTGATCTTGATAACCCACAATCAAAGAATCAATGTTATGATAAGAGAGACTTTGTTGCTAGGAAATATGGTAAAGAAAGCGAACCATGGGTTCAGAAACCCATGCCTTTTTCTCCCAAACCATCCAAGAAAAAGGATGATGAGGATTTTGAGCGCTTTGCTAAAATGATTAGACCTATCTTCTTGCGTATGCGATTAACTGATATGCTCAAAATGAATCCATATGCTAAGTATATGAAAGAAATTGTTACAAATGAAATAAAGATACCGGAAGCTGAAATTTCCACCATGCTTGCTAATTATACTTTTAAGGGTGGAATACCTAAGAAACTTGGAGATCCAGGAGTACCCACTATACCATGCTCCATTAAAAGAAATTATGTTAGAATTGCTATGTGTGATCTTGGAGCTGGTGTTAGTGTTATGCCTCTCTCTTTATATCGTAGACTTGATTTGAATAAGTTGACACCTACTTAAATATCTCTGCAAATGGCTGATAAATCAACTGCTATACCTGTCGGTATATGTGAGGATGTGCCTGTTGTGGTTGGAAACGTTACTATTTTAACGAACTTTGTTATTCTTGATATTCCCGAGGACGATAGTATGTCTATTATTCTTGGAATACCCTTTTTGAATACTGCAGGGGTTGTTATTGATTGCAACAAAGGCAATGTCACTTTTCATGTTAATGGTAATGAGCATACGGTACACTTTCCGTGGAAACAACCTCAAGTACACAGTATCAATTCTATTGGAAAAATTCCATCGATTATTTTTGGAGGTTTTGAATTTCCTCTTCCTACTGTCAAAAAGAAATATGATATTCTTATTATTGGGGATGTGCATATCCCCGTTGAGGTAACATAGTGTTATTCGAAATTTCTCCGGTTCCATGTTATTAGGAATGAGTTTATTAACAAGACTTGATCAACCTTGTTAGTGGATTCCTTTTGATGAGCATGAGATGGATGAAACTAGAAAGCACAACCTTCTGTACCCTCCTTTTACTTTCTGTCAATTAGTTGAAATAAAGCAAAAATAGTATTTTTTTTGTCTGTTTTCTGATTTATCCGTGCAATATAAAAATACCCCGAAAATAAAAGTTCTCCAAATGCCCTGAAATTGAAATATGATTTTTTTTCCGGAATATTTGAGAATATTTGGCACTGAGAACCAGCAGGGGGAGCAAGCACCTGGGCATGAGGGTCCAGGGTGCGCCCTCCCCCCTGGGCGTGCCCCCTGCCTCATGGGCCCATGGTGGCTCCCCTCCACTTATTCCTGCACCCACATACTTCTTCTTCCTCCCAAAAAAAATCACCAACTAGCTCAAGCACGAGTTCTAGGTCATTTTGCTATGATTTTCGATCTCCTTGCTCAAAGCACCTCTCACAGAACTGCTTTGGGGGATTGTTCCTTGGTATGTGACTCCTCCATTGGTCCAATTAGTTTTTGTTCTAGTGCTTTATTCATTGCAAATTTGTGTTGCCTAGGTGACCATGTTCTTGAGCTTACATGTCAAATTTATATGGTTCCAAGTAGTTCTAATGCATGATATAGGCTCTAGGCACTTGTAGGAGTAGTTGCTATCAATTTTGTTGAGCTTGGTTCACTTTTATTTGAAGTTACTAAAATTTTTAGAAATTTTCAAAAAACGATGAAGAGATTTTTGAGGGGCTCATTGAGCCGAAGCTTGAAGGAAAAACAAAGTGAAGAAGCAGAGAGGCCCAAATATAATCTGCCTCGTACCGCGGAGGTTTGACCGTGTGAATGGCCTTGCGATGATTTCTTGAGAGCAGCCGGGATTTATGATGATTTTTATGAGTTGGCTGAGAATGCAGGCCTCACTGACTTCCTCCGCGACCAACGCGAACAATATCTCTTACTCACCAATACCGTTGTGCAAAATTTTCATTTCCATTCTAGGAGGTCACAACCTACGGTGGATTTCTATTTATATGATGAGTATAAGGAGATGACCCTTCATGAATTCTATGAGGTCTGCAAGTTACCTTTTCCATGTATCATAGAGGAACCACATAGTAACGATGTGGAGGGGTTTATTGATACAATTGATGTAGGGGAAACGAGGAAGGTCTCCGACGCACGAATCACTAGCATACATTTTCCCGTTCTGTGTTACTTTGATATATTTGCTAGTAGATGCTTAATTGGTCGCGGAAACTGTGGAAACTTGAGTGTCCCTTATATTATTATTTTGTTCCATGCCTTGTTTTGAGATGACATATTTAGTATGGGCGCTATTGTTGCAAATCGGTTAAATCTTAACCGTACTAAGGTCCCCATCTTGGGAGGCATCTTCGCCTCGCGCCTCGCTGCATACTATAACATACCTATTAGGCACTATGAGAAAGAAGAAAAGTTGTTGCCTACTGTTTTTCTAGACTATAAGAGTATGGTAGCGCATGATTTTATTGTTAAGAATAGGGAAAGGGAGCTTAAATATAAACTGTTATTTGATAAAAATCATCCTGAGACTATTACCTTGCCTGCTCCTTCCTTGTTTGATTTGTCTGCAGGCAAGTATCTCATTCCGCTAGCGGCCATCCACGCCTACCGAAACCCTACATCGGCTACAGAGCCAGAGCCGGAACCACAATTTGATCCTCCACGACAGTCTAATTACCAGTGGGATCCGGAGGAGATTGCCAACCAGTGGCAATTCGAGGCTTATTCTCATTACGACTCCAACTACAACTATGGATATCCGCAAGGCCAGCCGTGGCAATAAACCAACTTAGGCCAAAAGCCTAAGCTTGGGGGAGTACGTATTTCTCACCGACATTACATTCATGTTCACACACTCATGCTAGTTGTCGGTGCTCATACTCTTTCACTGTAATATCCATGCTAGTTTATTTTTCCTTTTTATGCTTTCTTCTTGTGTGTTTGATAAACCTTAATAAAACCAAAAAAATAGTTGTAGCTTTTAGCTAGTTTACTTTCTTGCTTTTAGTAAAAAATTAAAAGAAAACCCAAAAATATTTCCCGTTCTTCTTTTTCTTGTTGGGAGCTTTCCCGTGTAATTAGTTTTATTTCTTTTCTTTTCTTTGGGGGTCGATAGGAGAAGACTATAATGAAATTGTTAAAGTGTCTCTTATATGGATTATCGTTGCTTTAACCAAGAGCCCATATTGCCTTGTCTTATCCTGTTTATTGAATGCTCGCAGATTCTAGCTTAGTCCAATGCACGTGCACTATTATTATTATTCACATCGTTCGGTCGTGCAAGTGAAAGGCAATTATGATGATATATGATGGACTGATTGAGATGGGAGAAGCTGGTATGGCTCGACCTCTCTTGTTTTTGTAAATATGATTAGTTCATCGTTCCCGATTCAGCCTATTATGAGTAAACATGTTTGCAATGACAATTAGAGATTATAGTTGCTCGTGCCATGCTTGATTAGCTATGAGTTATAATGGTTTACCTTGCGTGCCAACATGCTATTAAAATGGTTGTGATGTGGTATGATAGGGTGGTATCCTCCTTTGAATGATTCGAGTGACTTGACTTGGCACATGTTCACGCATGTAGTTGAAACAAAATCAACATAGCCTTCATGATATTTATGTTCATGGTGGATTATATCCTACTCATGCTTGCACTCAATGTTTATTAATTTTAATGCATGTTCATGACTGTTGTCGCTCTCTAGTTGGTCGCTTCCCAGTCTTTTGCTAGCCTTCACTTGTACTAAGCGGGAATATTGCTTGTGCATCCAATCCCTTAAACACCAAAGTTATTCCATGTGAGTCCACTATACCTTCCTATATGCGGTATCTACCTACCGTTCCTAGTTTTGTATGTGCCAAACTCTAAACCTTCAAATGAAATTCTGTTTTGTATGCTCGAATGGCTCATGTATCAACTAGGGTTGTCCGTATCTTCCATGTTAGGCGGGTTATTCTCAAGAGGAGTGGACTCCGCTCCTCACTCACGAGAATATGGCTGGTCACCGGGATGCCCAGTCCCATGCTTTATGCAAATCAAATCAAAATAATTGCAAACAAAAATCCCCCAGGGTTGTTGCTAGTTGGACGGTACCCCGTAGTTTCGGATGGCCGTGGAGTGTGCTTGTTGGTGGTGGGGGAGTATAAACTTTACAATTCAGTTTGGGAACCGCCTATAATGTGTGTAGCATGGAAGATATAGCCATCTCTTGGTTGTTATGTTGACAATGAAAGAATGCCGTTCAAAATATTATTTATCTCTGCCTTAAAACCGAGCTCTGGCACCTCTACAAATCCCTGCTTCCCTCTGCGAAGGGCCTATCTATTTACTTTTATGTTGATTCATCACCCTCTTATTAAAAAGCACCCGCTGCAGAGCACCGATGTCATTTGCATCCATTACTATTAGTTTATATTGGGTATGACTATGACTGGATCTCTTTTACCATGAATTACAATGTTTAGTCAGTCCTTGATCTTTAAAGGTGCTCTGCATTTATGTTCTGTAGCCTCAGAAAGGGCTAGCGAGATACCATCTTGTTATATCATATCATGGTTGTTTTGAGAAAGTGTTGTCATCCGAGATTTATTATTATTGCTCGCTAGTTGATTATGCCATTGGCATGAGTAAACATGAGACCTAAGTGTTATTGTGAATATGGTTGTTCATAATCTTTGCTGAAAACTTGAATGTTGGCTTTACATATTTACAACAACAAGAGCAAACAGAGTTTGTAAAAGTTTTTCTTTATCACTTTCCATTTATCAACTGAATTGCTTGAGGACAAGCAAAGGTTTAAGCTTGGGGGAGTTGATACGTCTCCGTCGTATCTACTTTTCCAAACACTTTTGCCCTTGTTTTGGACTCTAACTTGCATGATTTGAATGGAACTAACCCGGACTGACGCTGTTTTCAGCAGAATTGCCATGGTGCTATTTATGTGCAGAAACAAAAGTTCTTGGAATGACCTGAAACTTGACGGAGATTATTTTTGGAAAATATAAAAAATAATGGCGAAAGAATCAAGGCCGGGGGCCCACACCCTTGCCACGAGGGTGGGGGCGTGCCTGCCCCCCTGGGTGCGCCCCCTACCTCGTGGGCCCCCTGGTGCTCCACCGACCTCAACTCCAACTCCATATATTCACGTTCGAGGAGAAAAAAACAGAGAGAAGGATTCATCGCGTTTTACGATACGGAGCCGCCGCCAAGCCCTAAACTCTCTCGGGAGGGCAGATCCGGAGTCCGTTCGGGGCTCCAGAGAGGGGAATCTGTCGCCATCATCATCATCAACCATCCTCCATCACCAATTTTATGATGTTCACCGCCGTGCGTGAGTAATTCCATCGTAGGCTTGTTGGGCGGTGATGGGTTGGAAGAGATTTATCATGTAATCAAGTTAGTTTTGTTAGAGTTTGATCCCTAGTATCCAGTATGTTCTGAGAATTATGTTGTTATGACTTTGCTATGCTTAATGCTTGTCACGTACTAGGGCCCGAGTGCCATGATTTAAGATCTAAACCTATTATGTTTTCATGAATATATGTGAGTTATTGATCCTATCTTGCAAGTCTATAGTCACCTACTATGTGTTATGATCCGGCAACCCCAAAGTGACAATAATCGGGACCACTCCCGGTGATGACCGTAGTTTGAGGAGTTCATGTATTCACTATGTGTTAATGCTTTGGTCCAATACTGTATTAAAAGGAGGCCTTAATATCCCTTAGTTTCCATTAGGACCCCGCTGCCACGGGAGGGTAGGACAAAAGATGTCATGCAAGTTATTTTCCATAAGCACGTATGACTATATTCAGAATAAATGCCTACATTACATTGATGAATTGGAGCTAGTTCTGTGTCACCCTATGTTATGATTGTTACATGATGAACCGCATCCGACATAATTCTCCATCACCGATCCAATGCCTACGAGCTTTTCACATATTGTTCTTTACTTATTAACTTTTCCGTTGCTACTGTTACAATCACTACAAAACCCAAAAATATTACTTTGCTACCGTTACCGTTACTTCCATACTACTTTGCTACTAAATACTTTGCTACAGATACTAAGTTATCCAGGTGTGGTTGAATTGACAACTCAACTGCTAATACTTGAGAATATTCTTTGGCTCCCCTTGTGTCGAATCAATAAATTTGGGTTGAATACTCTACCCTCGAAAACTGTTGCGATCCCCTATACTTGTGGGTTATCATGCTGCCTCTTTCCTGGTCCTCCCATTACTTCCCTCATGCATTCACACGATGCTAATTGAAGGAGGATGCATCATTGGCCGTTCAACATTTGGGGAACCGCTACCCTCTCCCTCGCATGCATTAAAGCCGTATCGAGAACTGCACCGCCCGCTATCAAATCGAATAGTACTGCGCCGCCCCGCTAGTGATTCACACTGGTCATCCACAAGAACCGTTTGTGTTTAAGAGATGCACAAATCCTGCTCTCACTTTGCATACTGGTGTTCTATCTGAAACCATCATGCTTGTTGTGAGAATCTCTGGTTTGTGAGAAGCATATACCCAAACCTGCCCCAAATGGGACAAAACCTTTACCACGACATGTTGATGCCCCTCCATGATAGCATGCCAAGTTTCATGAATTTCAGACGAGTTTTGGATATACTAGAATTTAAAAACCAGGTATCTCAATGCTTGCGGCCGAGTGATGGTGGCAGGGTGTTTGACATTCATTCCCATTTCTTGCATGGGACCTAAGAATGCACCCAAGGACAAAGATTTGATTTTTCAACCAATTTATATGCATTGGAGCATGTGCATGTAGTTCGAATTTGAATTATGCACATACATGCATTGAAAACTCACTTAATGCATAAAAAGGTCCAAACGAACCCCGAAAAATCACAAAAAATAACACAACACTCCTGTTGTTCTATGTTGACACGAGAAAAAAAATTGAAAGCAATAAGTGGCAATGGATATCGTTTCGCCCCCAAAGTTGGGGCGTTCCCTACTGAAACCATCATGCTTGTTGTGAGAAGCTCCGGTTTGTGAGAAGCATATACCCAAACCTGCCCCAAATGGGACAAAAACTTTACCACGGCATGTTGATGCTATTGGAGAACTTAGCAGAAATTCAAAATTTTCTACGCAACACCAAGATCAATCTATGGAGTAATCTAGCAATGAGGCAAGGAGAGTGCATCTACATACCCTTGTAGATCGCTAAGCGGAAGCGTTCAAGTGAACGGGGTTGATGGAGTCGTACTCGTCGTGATCCAAATTTCCGATGATCCTAGTGCCGAACGGACGGCACCTCCGCGTTCAACACACGTACAGCCCGGGGACGTCTCCTCCTTCTTGATCCAGCAAGGGGAGAGGAGAAGTTGAGGGAAAACTCCGACAACACGACGGCATGGTGGTGATGGAGCTCGTGGTTCTCCGGCAGGGCTTCGCCAAGCACTACGGAGGAAGACGAGGTGTTGGAGGAGGGAGAGGGCTGCGCCAGGGGAAGGGTGCGGCTGCCCTCTCTCTTCCTCACTATATATAGGGGTAAGTGAGGAGGGGGAGGCGCCCTAGGGTTCCCTAGGGGAGGGGCGGCGGCCACAGAGGAAACCCTAGATGGGTTTGGGCGCCCCCACCCCCTAGGAAACTTGCCCCCCAAGCCGGGAGGGGGGGCTGCCCTATGGGTGGCGCCCCCACCTCTCTGGTTACGTGAGATGGGGTTGGGGGGGCGCTCAGCCCCTTAGTGGCCTGATGTGCCCTCTCCCCTTGGCCCAAAGGCCCCCCAACGCTTGTCGGGGCCTCCGAAACCCCTTTCGGACACACTGGTCATCACCTGGTACCCCCAGAACAATTCCGGACTCCAATACCCTTCGTCCAATATACCGATCTTCACCTCCGGACCATTCCGGAGCTCCTCGTCATGTCCGGGATCTCATCCAGGACTCCGAACATCCTTCGGTAACCACAAACTATTTCCCATAACAACCCTAGCGTCACCGAACCTTAAGTGTGTAGACCCTACGGGTTCGGGAACCATGCAGACATGACCGAGACAACTCTCCGGACAATAACCAACAGCGGGATCTGGATACCCATGTTGTCTCCCACATGTTCCGCGATGATCTCATCGGATGAACCACTATGTCAAGGATTCAGTCAATCCCGTATACAATTCCCTTTGTCTAGCGGTATTGTACTTGCCCGGGATTCGATCGTCGGTATCCCGATACCTTGTTCAATCTCGTTACCGGCAAGTCTCTTTACTCGTTCCGTAGCACATCATCCCGTGATCAACTCCTTGATCACATTGTGCACATTATGATAATGTCCTACCGAGTGGGCCCAGAGATACCCCTTCGTCGCACGGAGTGACAAATCCTAGTCTCGATTCGTGCCAACCCAACAGACACTTTCGGAGATACCCGTAGTGCACCTTTATAGCCACCCAGTTACGTTGTGACGTTTGGCACACCCAAAGTATTCCTACGGTATCCGGGGGTTGCACAATCTCATGGTCTAAGGAAATGATACTTGACATTAGAAAAGCTTTAGCATACGAACTACACGATCTTGTGCTATGCTTAGGATTGGGTCTTGTCCATCACATCATTCTTCTAATGATGTGATCCCGTTATCAATGACATCCAATGTCCATGGTCAGGAAACCGTAATCATCTATTGATCAACGAGCTAGTCAACTAGAGGCTTACTAGGGACATGGTGTTGTCTATGTATCCACACATGTATCTGAGTTTCCTATCAATACAATTTTAGCATGGATAATAAACTATTATCATGAACAAGGAAATATAATAATAACTAATTTATTATTGCCTCTAGGGCATATTTCCAACAGTCTCCCACTTGCACTAGAGTCAATAATCCAGTTCACATCGCTATGTGATTAACACTCAAGGTCACATCCCCATGTGACTAACACCCAAAGAGTTTACTAGAGTCAATAATCTAGTTCACATTACCATGTGATTAACACTCAATGAGTTCTGGGTTTGATCATGTTATGCTTGTGAGAGATGTTATAGTCAACGGGTCTGAACCTTTCAGATCCGTGTGTGCTTTACAAATCTCTATGTCATCTCCTAGATGCAGTTACCACACTCTATTTGGAGCTATTCCAAATAACTGTTCTACTATACGAATCCAGTTTACTACTCAGAATAATCTGGATTAGTGTCAAAGTTTGCATCGGCGTAACCCTTTACGACGAACTCTTTTACCACCTCCATAATCGAGAAAATTCCTTAGTCCATTAGTTACTAAGGATAACCTTGACCGTTGTCCTGTGATCCATTTCTAGATCACACTTGTACCCCTTGACTGACTCATGGTTTGGCACACTTTAGGTGCGGTACACAACATAGCATACTTTAGAGCCTATGACTAAAGCATAGGGGACGACCTTCGTCCTTTCTCTCTATTCTGCCGTGGTCATGTCTTGAGTCTTGCTCAATACTCACACCTTGTAACACAGCCGAGGACCCCTTCTTTGCTGATCTATTTTGAACACCTTCAAAATCTTGTCATGGTATGTGTTCGTTTGAAAGTACTATTAAGCGATTTTGATCTATCCTTATAGATTTTGATGCTCAATGTTCAAGTAGCTTAATCCAGGTTTTCCATTGAAAAACACTTTTCAAACAACCCTATATGCTTTCCAGAAATTCTACATCATTTCCGATAAACAATATGTCAACAACATATACTCATCAGAAATTATATAGTGCTCCCACTCACTTCTTTGGAAATACAAGTTTCTCATAAACTTTGTATAAACCTAAAATCTTTGATCATCTCATCAAAGCGTACATTCCAATTCCGAGATGCTTACTCCAGTCCTTAAAAGGATTGCTGGAGCTTTGCATACTTGTTAGCATCTTTCAGGATTGACAAACCCTTCTGGTTGTATCACATACAACCTTTCCTCAAGAAAATCGTCGAGGAAACAATGTTTTGACATCCTATCTGCAAGATTTCATAAATAATGCAGTAACTGCTAACATAATTCCAACAGACTCTTAGCATCGCTACGAGTGAGAAAATCTCATCGTAGTCAACTCCTTGAACTTGTCGGGAAACATCTTAACGACAAGTCGAGCTTTCTCAATGGTGACACCTACCATCATTGTCCGTCTTCCTTTTAAAATCCATCTGCACCCAACAGCCTTACGACTATCAAGTAGTTCTTCCAAAATCTACACTTTGTTTTCATATATGGATCCTCTCTTGGATTTTATGGCCTTGAGCCATTTTAGGAATCCGGGCCCACCATCGCTTCTCCATAGCTCGTAGGTTCATTGTTGTCTAGCAACATGACTTCCAAGACAGGATTACGTACCACTCTGAAGTAGTACGCATCCTTGTCATCCTACGAGGTTTGGTAGTGACTTGATCCGAAGTTTCATGATCACTATCATAAGCTTCCACTTCAATTGGTGTAGGTGCCACAAGAACAACTTCCTGTGCCCTGCTACACACTAGTTGAAGTGACGGTTCAATAACCTCATCAAGTCTCCGCCATCCTCCCACTCAATTCTTTCGAGAGGAGAACTTTTCCTCGAGAAAGGACCCGATTTCAGAAACAATCCATATTGCTTTCGGATCTGAGATAGGAGGTATACCCGACTGTTTTGGGTATCCTATGAAGATGCATTTATCCGCGTTGGGTTCGAGCTTATCAGCCTGAAACTTTTTCACATAAGCGACGTAGCCCCAAACATTTAAGAAACAACAGCTTAGGTTTCTCTAAACCATAGTTCATACGGTGTCGTCTCAACGGATTTGTGTGGTTCCCTATTTAAAGTGAATGCGATTGTCTCTAATGCCTAACCCATAAACGATGGTGGTAATTCGACAAGAGACATCATGGTATGCACCACGTCCAATAGGGTGCAATTATGATGTTCGGACACACCATCACACTATGGTGTTCCCGGCGGTATTAGTCGTGAAACATTTCTACAATGTCTTAATTGTGTGCCAAACTCGTAACTCAGGTATAAATCTCTATGATCATATCATAGACATTTTATCCTCTTGTCACGACGATCTTCAACTTCACTCTGAAATTACTTGAACCTTTCAATAATTCAGACTTGTGTTTCATCAAGTAAATATACTTAGCATCTACTCAAATCATCTGTGAAGCAAGAACATAACGATATCCACTGCGTGCCTCAGCACTCATTGGACTGCACACATCAAAATGTATTACTTCCAACAAGTTGCTTTCTTGTTCCATCTTACTGAAAACGAGGTCTTTCAGTCATCTTGCCCATGTGGTATGATTTGCATGTCTCAAGTGATTCAAAAACAAAAGAGTCCAAACGATCCATCTATATGGAGTTTCTTCATGCATATCTACCAATAGACATGGTTCACATGTCTCAATCTTTTCAAAAATGAGTGAGTCCAAAGATCCATCAACATGGAGCTTCTTCATGCGTTTTATACCAACATGACTAACATGACAGTGCCACAAGTAGGTGGTACTATCATTACTATCTTATATCTTTTGGCATGAACATGTGTATCACTATGATCGAGATTCAATAAACCATTCATTTTAGGTGCAAGACCATTGAAGGTATTATTCAAATAAACAGAGTAACCATTATTCTCCTTAAATGAATAACCGTATTGCAATAGACATAATCCAATCATGTCTATGCTCAACGCAAACACCAAATAACAATTATTTAGGTTTAACACCAATCTCGATGGTAGAGGGAGCGTGCGATGCTTGATCACATCAAGCTTGGAAAAACTTCCAACACATATCGCCAGCTCACCTTTAGCTAGTCTCCTTTTACTGCGCAGCCTTTTATTTCGAGTTACTAACACTTAGCAACCGAACCGGTATCTAATACCCTGGTGCTACTAGGAGTACTAGTAAAGTACACATTAACATAATGTATATCCAATATACTACTATCGACCTTGCCATCCTTCTCATCTACCAAGTATCTAGGGTAATTCTGCTCTAGTGGATGTTCCCCTTATTACAGAAGCACTTAGTCTCGGGCTTGGGTTAAACTTTGGGTTTCTTCACTTGAGCAGCAACTGACTTGTCTTTTCATGAAGTATCCCTTTCTTTCCCTTGCCCTTCTTGAAACTAGTGGTTTTACTAACCATCAACAATTGATGCTCCCTTTTGATTTCTACTTTCGCGGTGTCGTGAATAGCTCAAGGATCATATCTATCCCTGATATGTTATAGTTCATCACGAAGCTCTAGTAGCTTGGTGGCAATGACTTTGGAGAAACATCACTATCTTATCTGGAAGATGAACTCCCACTCGATTCAAGTGATTGTTGTACTCAGACAATCTGAGCACAAGCTCAACGATTGAGCTTTTCTCCCTTAGTTTGCAGGCTAAGAAAATCGTCGGAGGTCTTATACCTCTTGACGTGGGCACGAGCCTAAAATCCCAATTTCAGCCCTCGAAACATCTCATATGTTCCGCGACATTTCAAAAATGTCTTCGGTGCCTCAATTCTAAACCTTTTAACATTACCGAACTATCATGTAGTCATCAAAACGTGTATGTCAGATGTTCGCAACATCCACAAACCACATTCGAGGTCTAGCACACCGAGCGGTGCATTAAGGACACAAGCCTTCTACTGTCCGCATAATTGCTACTATCAACTTTCAACTAAATTTTCTCTAGGACATATCTAAACAGTAGAATTGAAGCGCGAGCTATGACATAATTTGTGAATACCTTTTGACTATGTTCAGGATAATTAAGTTCATCTTATGAACTCCCACTCAGATAGACATCCCTCTAGTCATCTAAGTGATTACATGATCCGAGTCAACTAGGCCGTGTCCGATCATCACGTGAGACGGACTAGTCATCATCGGTGAACATCTTCATGTTGATCGTATCTACCATACGACTCATGCTCGACCTTTCGGTCTCTTGTGTTCCGAGGCCATGTCTGTACATGCTAGGCTCGTCAAGTTAACCTAAGTGTTTCACGTGTGTAAATCTGTCTTACACCCGTTGTGTGTGAATGTTAGAATCTATCACACCCGATCATCACGTGGTGCTTCTAAACGACGAACTTTCGCAACGATGCACAGTTAGGGGGAACACTTTCTTGAAATTTTAATGAGGGATCATCTTATTTACTACCGTCGTTCTAAGCAAATAAGATGTATAAACATGATAAACATCACATGCAATCAAATAGTGACATGATATGGCCAGTATCATATTGCTCCTTTTGATCTCCATCTTCGGGGCTTCATGATCATCACCATCACCGGCAAGACACCATGATCTCCATCATCATGATCTCCGTCATCGTGTCTTCATGAAGTTGTCTCGCCAACAATTACTTCTACTAATACAGCTAACGGTTAGCAATAAAGTAAAGTAATTACATGGCGTTGTTCAATGACACGCAGGTCATACAATATATAAAGACAACTCCTATGGCTCCTGCCGGTTGTCATACTCATCGACATGCAAGTCGTGATTCCTATTACAAGAACATGATCAATCTCATACATCACATATCATTCATCACATTCTTTTTGGCCACATCACATCACATAGCATACCCTGCAAAAAAAAGTTAGACGTCCTCTAATTGTTGTTGCGTGTTTTTACATGGCTGCTATGCGTTTCTAGCAAGAACGTTTCTTGCCTACGCAAAACCACAACGTGATATGCCAATTTATATTTACCCTTCATAAGGAGCCTTTTCATCGAATCCGATCCGACTAAAGTGGGAGAGACAGACACCGGCTAGCCACCTTATGCAACTAGTGCATGTCAGTCGGTGGAACCTGTCTCACGTAAGAGTACGTGTAAGGTCGGTCTGGGCCGCTTCATCCCACGATGCCGCCGAATCAAGATAAGACTAGTAACGGCAATTAAATTGACAAAATCGACGCCCACAACTACTTTGTGTTCTACTCGTGCATAGAAACTACGCATAGACCTAGCTCATGATGCCACTGCTGGAGAACGTAGCAGAAATTCAAAATTTTCTACGCAACACCAAGATCAATCTATGGAGTAATCTAGCAACGAGGGAAGGAGAGTGCATCTACATACCCTTGTAGATCGCTAAGCGGAAGCGTTCAAGTGAACGGGGTTTATGGAGTCGTACTCGTCGTGATCCAAATTTCCGATGATCCTAGTGCCGAACGAACGGCACCTCCGCGTTCAACACACGTACAGCCTGGGGACGTCTCCTCCTTCTTGATCCAGCAAGGAGAGAGGAGAAGTTGAGGGAAAACTCCGACAGCACGACGGCATGGTGGTGATGGAGCTCGTGGTTCTCCGGCAGGGCTCCGCCAAGCACTACGGAGGAAGACGAGGTGTTGGAGGAGGGAGAGGGCTGCGCCAAGGGAAGGGTGCGGCTGCCCTCTCTCTTCCTCACTATATATAGGGGTAAGGGAGGAGGGGGAGGCGCCCTAGGGTTCCCTAGGGGAGGGGCGACGGCCACAGGGGAAACCCTAGATGGGTTTGGGCGCCCCCACCCCCTAGGAAACTTATCCCCCAAGCCAGGAGGGGCGGCTGCCCTAGGGGTGGCGCCCCCACCTCTCTGGTTACATGAGATGGGGTTAGGAGGGGCGCTCAGCCCCTTAGTGGGCTGATGTGCCCTCTCCCCTTGGCCCATAAGGCCCCCCAATGCTTGCCGGGGCCTCCGAAACCCCTTTTGGACACGCTGGTCATCACCTGGTACCCCCAGAACAATTCCGGGCTCCAATACCCTTCGTCCAATATACCGATCTTCACCTCCGGACCATTCCGGAGCTCCTCTTCATGTCCGGGATCTCATCCGGGACTCCGAACAACCTTCGGTAACCACAAACTATTTCCCATAACAACTCTATCGTCACCGAACCTTAAGTGTGTAGACCCTACGGGTTCGGGAACCATGCAGACATGACCGAGACAACTCTCCGGACAATAACCAACAGCGGGATCTGGATACCCATGTTGGCTCCCACATGTTCCGCGATGATCTCATCGGATGAACCACGATGTCAAGGATTCAGTCAATCCCGTATACAATTCCCTTTGTCTAGCGGTATTGTACTTGCCCGAGATTCGATCGTCGGTATCCCGATACCTTGTTCAATCTCGTTACCGGCAAGTCTCTTTACTCGTTCCGTAACACATCATCCCGTGATCAACTCCTTGATCACATTGTGCACATTATGATGATGTCCTACCGAGTGGGCCCAGAGATACCTCTCCGTCGCACGGAGTGACAAATCCCAGTCTCGATTCGTGCCAACCCAACAGACACTTTCGGAGATACCCGTAGTGCACCTTTATAGCCACCCAGTTACGTTGTGACGTTTGGCACACCCAAAGTATTCCTACGGTATCCGGGAGTTGCACAATCTCATGGTCTAAGGAAATGATACTTGACATTAGAAAAGCTTTAGCATACGAACTACATGATCTTGTGCTATGCTTAGGATTGGGTCTTGTCCATCACATCATTCTTCTAATGATGTGATCTCGTTATCAATGACAGCCAATGTCCATGGTCAGGAAACCGTAACCATCTATTGATCAACGAGCTAGTCAACTAGAGGCTTACTAGGGACATGGTGTTGTCTATGTATCCACACATGTACCTGAGTTTCCTATCAATACAATTCTAGCATGGATAATAAACTATTATCATGAACAAGGAAATATAATAATAACTAATTTATTATTGCCTCTAGGGCATATTTCCAACAGATGCCGCTCCATGATAGCATGCCAAGTTTCATGACTTTCATACGAGTTTTGGATTTACTGGAATTTAAAAACCGGGTATCTCAATGTTTGCGGCTGAGTGACGGTGGCACGGTGCTTGACATTCATTCTCATTTCTTGCATGGGACCTAAGCATGCACCCAAGGACCAAAGATTTGATTTTTCAACCAATTTATATGCAGCGGAGCATGTGCATGTAGTTCAAATTTGAATTATGCACATAAATGCATTGAAAACTCACTTAATGCATAAAAATATCCAAACGAACCCCGAAAAAACACAAAAAATAGCACAACACTCATGTTGTTATATGTTGACATGACAAAAAAATTTAAAGCAATAAGAGGCAATGGATATTGTTTCGCCCCCAAAGTTGGGGCGTTCCCTACCGAAACCATCATGCTTGTTGTGAGAAGCTCTGGTTTGTGAGAAGCATATACCCAGACCTGTCCCAGATGGGACAAGAACTTTACCACGCCATGTTGATGCCGCTCCATGATAGCATGCGAAGTTTCATGAATTTTAGACGAGTTTTCGATTTACTAGAATTTTAAAACCAGGTATCTCCATGTTACCGACCGAGTGACGGTGGCACGGTGCTTGACATTCATTCCCATTTCTTTCATGGGACCTAAGCATGCACCCAAGGACAAAAGATTTGATTTTTCAACCAACTAATATGCACCGGAGCATGTGCATGTAGTTCAAATTTGAATTATGCACATAAATGCATTGAAAACTCACTTAAGGCATAAAAATGTCCAAACGAACCCCGAAATAACAAAACACTCATGTTGTTCTATGTTGACACGAGAAAAAAATTGAAAGCAATAAGAGTCATGGATATCGTTTCGCCCCCAAAGTTGGGGCGTTCCCTACCGAAATCATAATGCTTGTTGTGAGAAGCTATGGTTTGTGAGAAGCATATCTCCAAACCTGCCCCAAATGGGAAAAAAACTTTACCACGCCATGTTGATGCCGCTCCATGATAGCATGCCAAGTTTCATGAATTTCAGACAAGCTTATGATTTACTAGAATTTAAAAACCAGGTATCTCAATGTTTGCGGCAGAGTGATGGTGGCACGGTGCTTGACATTCATTCTCATATCTTGCATGGGACCTAAGCATGCACCCAAGGACAAAATATTTGATTTTCAACAAATTTATATGCACCGGAGCATGTGCATGTAGTTCAAGTTTTAATTATGCACATAAATGCATTGAAAACTCACTTAATGCATAAAAATGTCCAAACGAACCCCGAGAAATCACAAAAAATAGCACAACACTCCTGTTGTTCTATGTTGACACGAGAAAAATTTAAAAGCAACAAGAGGCAATGGATATCATTTCGTCCCCAAAGTTGGGGCATTCCCTACCGAAACCATCATGCTTGTTGTGAGAAGCATATACCCCAAACCTGCCCCAGATGGGACAAAAACTTTACCACGCCATGTTGATGTCGCTCCATGATACGTCCATTTTGCATCATGCTTTTATATCCATATTAACCACATTATGGGCTGTTATTACACGTTATTTCACAATGTGTATGCCTATTCTCTCTTATTTTACAAGGTTTACGTGACGAGGGAGAATGCCGGGAGCTGGAATTCTGGGCTGGAAAAGGAGCAAATATTAGAGACCTATTCTACACAGCTCCAAAAGTCCTGAAACTTCACGGAAGTCATTTTTGGAATTAATAAAAAATACTTAGCAGAGAAAATACCAAAGGGGGGCCACACCCTGGCCACGAGGGTGGGAGGCACGCCCTACCCCCCTAGGCGCGCCCCCTGCCTCGTGGGCTCCCTGGCAGGCCTCCGGTGCCCATCTTCTGCTATATGAAGTCTTTCGTCCGAGGAAAAATCATAAGCAAGATTTTGGGAAGAAACTCCGCCGCCACGAGGCGGAACCTTGGCGGAACCAATCTAGGGCTCCGGCAGAACTGTTCTGCTGGGGAAACTTCCCTCCGGGAGGGGGAAATCATCACCAACGATCCTCTCATCGAGAGGGGGTCAATCTCCATCAACATCTTCACTAGAACCATCTCCTCTCAAACCCTAGTTCATCTCTTGTATCCAATCTTTGTCCCAAAGCCTCAGATTGGTACCTGTGGGTGACTAGTACTGTTTATTACTCCTTGTAGTTGATGCTACTTGGTTTATTTGGTGGAAGATCATATGTTCAGATCCATTATGCATATTAATACCCCTCTGATTATGAACATGAATATGATTTGTGGGTAGTTACGTTTGTTCCTGAGGACATGGGAGAAGTCTTGCTATAAGTAGTCATGTGAATTTGGTAGCCATCACATCTTTATCTTTATCGCTTTTTCTTAGTTCGACCCTTTTGGTTATATCTTGATCTAGTAGAATAAAGTTTTTGGTATGTTCTAGCTTTGAGTTTTGCTTTATGTTCCCTCTATGTAATCAAGTCCGTTAGATATATAATATAGAGTAGTTTTGAGTTAAGGGCTTCGCTTTCTTGCTATGATCCTGAGGGAATTAAATAAAAGAAAGAATAAAAAGAAATAAAAGAGATCATATATTGATCTTATGGAGAGTAATGACTTCACATATAAGAGTATGATGAATAAAAGTTGTTGAGAGTTGACAAACATAGTTTTGGTCATTGTTGCAATTAATAGGAAGTAATAAAGAAAGAGAGACTTCACATATAAATATACTATCTTGGACGTCCTTTGTAATTGTGAGCACTCATTAAAATATGACATGCTAAAAGGTTGATGTTGGACAAGGAAGACAACATAATAGGATATGTTTTCTTATATCCGAATAGAAGTTATATTGTCATGGATAATCCAATAGGTTGAGCTTGCCTTTCCCTCTCATGCTAGCCAAATTTTTGCACCAAGTAGAAATACTACTTGTGCTTCCAAACATCCCTAAACCCAGTTTTTGTTATGAGAGTCCACCATACCTACCTATGGATTGAGTAAGATCCTTCAAGTAAGTTGACATCGGTGCAAGCAATAACAATTGCTCTCTAAATATGTATGATCTATTAGTGTGAAGAAAATAAGATTTATACGAACTTGTGATCTGGAAGAAATAAAAGCGACGGACTGCATAATAAAAGTCCTTATCACAAGCGGCAATATAAAGTGACGTTCTTTTGCATTAACATTTTGTACATCCAACCGTAAAAGCACATGACAACCTCTGCTTCCCTATGCGAAGGACCTATCTTTTACTTTTATCTTCTACCCTTATACAAGAGTCATGGTGATCATCACCTTTCCTTTTTATACTTTTTCCTTTGGCAAGCACTATATGTTGGAGAGATCCGGATATATATATCCACTCGGCTGTAGGTTTTCATAAAATATTATTGTTGACATTACCCTTGAGGTAAAAAGTTGGGAGGCAAAACTATAAGCCCCTATCTTTCTCTGTGTCTGATTGAAGCTTTGGACCCACAAATATCGCATGAGTGTTAGCAATTGTAAATGACTAAATGATAGTTGAGTATGTGGACTTGCTGAAAAGCTCTTATACTGACTGAGATCATAGTTTGTTAGTTTTCAATGAAGTTTCTAATTCATACTTTACCTTGTGAATGAATTATTACTTTAGCATAAGAAATTATATGGCATTATATGTTGTTGTTCTAAAGATGATCATGATGCCCTCATGTCCGAAATTTATTTTATCGACTCCTCTATCTCTAAACATGTGGACATATTTTTCGATATCGGCTTTCGTTTGAGGACAAGCGAGGTCTAAGCTTGGGGGAGTTGATACGTCCATTTTGCATCTTGCTTGTATATTGATATTTATAGCATTATGGGCTGTTATTACACTTTATATCACAATACTTATGCTCATTGTTTCTTATTTTATAAGGTTTACACGACGAAGGAGAATCCCGGCAGGTGGAATTCCGGACTAGAAAAGGAGCAAATATTAGAGACCTATTCCGCACAACTCCAAAAGTCATGAAACTTCACGGGGCATGCTTTTGGAATACATAAAAAATATTGGGCGAAGAAAGTACCAGAGGGGGCCACCAGCTATCCACAAGGGTGGAGGGCGCGCCCCTCGTCCTTGTGGGCCCCATGGCAGGCCTCCGGTGCCCATCTTTTGCTATATGGTGTGTTTTTACCTGAAAAAATCAGAAGCAAGCTTTCGGGACGAAGCACCACCGTTTCGAGGCAGAACTTGGGCAGAGCCAATCTAGGGCTCCGGCGGAGCTGTTCTGCTAGGGAAACTTCCCTCCGGGAGGGGGAAATCGAAGCCATCGTCATCATCAACGATCCTCTCATCGAAATGGGGGCAATACCCATCAACATCTTCACCAGCACCATATCCTCTCAAACCCTAGTTCATCTCTTGTATCTGATCTTTGTCTCAAAACCTCATATTGGTACCTGTGGGTTGCTAGTAGTGTTGATTACTCCTTGTAGTTGATGCTAGTTGGTTTATTTGGTGGAAGATCATATGTTCAGATCCTTAATGAATATGTTTTGTGAGTAGCTACGCTTTTTTATGAGGACATGGGAGAAGTCTTGTTATAAGTAATCATGTGAATTTGGTATTCGTTCGATATTTTGATGAGATGTATGTTGTCTCTCCTCTAGTGGTGTTACGTGAACGTTGACTACACGACACTTCACCATTATTTGGGCCTAGAGGGAGGCATTGGGAAGTAATAAGTAGATGATGGGTTGCTAGAGTGACAGAAGCTTAAACCCTAGTTTATAAGTTGCTTCGTAAGGGGTTGATTTGGATCCATATGTTTCATGCTATGGTTAGGTTTACCTTAATACTTCTTTTGTAGTTTCGGATGCTTGCAATAGGGTTTAATCATAAGTGGGATGCTTGTCCAAGTAAGGACAACACCCAAGCACCGGTCCACCCACATACCAAATTATCAAAGTAACGAACGCAAATCATATGAACGTGACGAAAACTAGCTTGACGATAATTCCCATGTGTCCTCGGGAGCGCTTTTCTCTATATAAGAGTTTGTCCTGGCTTGTCCTTTGCTACTAAAAGGATTGGGCCATCTTGTTGCACCTTATTTACTTTCTTTACTTGTTACTCGTTAGAAATTACCTTATCACAAAACTATCGGTTACCGATAATTTCAGTGCTTGCACAGAATACCTTACTGAAAACCGCTTATCATTTCCTTCTGCTCCTTGTTGGGTTCAACACTCTTACTTATTGAAAGGACTACGATAGATCCCCTATACTTGTGGGTCATCAAGACTCTTTTCTGGTGTCGTTGCCGGGGAGTGAAGCGCCTTTGGTAGGTGGGATTTGGTAAGGAAAAAATTTATATAGTGTGCTGAAATTTACTGTCACTTGTTACTATGGAACATAATCCTTTGAGGGGCTTGTTTGGGGTATCTTCACCCCGACCAGTAGAGAAAAGTGTTGCTCCTCAACCTACTGAACCTACTGAAAATGTTTACTTTGAAATTCCTTCAGGTATGATAGAGAAATTGCTAGCTAATTCTTTTGCAGGAGATGGAACATTGCATCCCGATTTACACCTAATCTATGTGGTTGAAGTTTGTGGATTATTTAAGCTTGGAGGTATGCCTGATGATGTTATCAAGAAGAGGTCTTCCCTTTATCTTTGAAAGGAGAGGCATTGACATGGTATAGGCTATGTGATGATATGGGATTTTGGTACTACAAATGATTGAAATTGGAATTTCATCAGAAATTTTATTCTATGCATCTTGTTCATCGTGATCGTAATTATATATATAATTTTTGGCCTCGCAAAGGAGAAAGCATCGCTCAAGCTTGGGGGAGGCTTAAGGCAATTTTATATTCATGCCCCAATCATGAGCTCTCAAGAGACGATTATTCAAAAAAAATATGCTTGGGTTTCTCTCAATAATCGCTCCATGCTCGATACTGCTTGTACTTGCTCTTTTATGATGAAGACTATTGAATTAAAATGGGATTTATTGGAAAGAATTAAACGCTACTCTGAAGAGTGGGACCTCGACGAAGGTAAAGAGTTAGGTATAACACCTAAGTTTGATTGTGTTAAATCTTTTATGGATATCGATGCTTTTCATGAATTTAGCACTAAATATGGACTTGACTCTGAGATAGTAGCTTCTTTTTGTGAATCCTTTGCTACTCATGTTGATCTCCCTAAGGAGAAGTGGTTTAAATATAATCCCCCCATTGAAGTAAAAGTAGTTGCACCTTTCAAAGTTGAAGAAAAGACTATCACTTATAATGATCCTATTGTTCCTACTGCTTATGTTGAGAAAGCACCTTTCCCTGTTAGAATAAAGGATCATGCTAAAGCTTCAACTGTAGTCAACAGTAATATTAGGACACACAAACCCCCTGAGCAAGTTAAAGTTGAACCTGATATTGCTATGGTTAAAGATCTCTTGGCTGATAATATTGATGGGCATGTTATTTATTTCTGTGAGGAAACTGCTAGAATCGCTAAACCTGGTGCTGAAGATAAACATAGACCTGTTGTAGGCATGCTTGTTATTTCTGTTAAAATAGGAGATCATTGTTATCATGGCTTGTGTGATATGGGTGCTAGTGCAAGTGCAATATCTCATTCTTTATACAAAGAAATTATGCATGATATTGCACCTGCTGAGATAGAAGATATCGATGTTACCATTAAGCTTGCCAATAGAGATACTATTTCACCGATTGGGATTGTTAGAGATGTTGAAGTCTTGTGTGGGAAAGTTAAATATCCTACTGATTTTCTTGTTCTTGGTTCCCCACAAGATAGTTTTTGTCCCATTATATTTGGTAGACCCTTCTTGAACACTCTTAATGCTAGGATAGACTGCGAAAAGGATGTTGTTACTATTGGTTTGGATGATATGTCTCATGAGTTTAATTTTGCTAAATTTAGTAGACAACCCCGTGAGGAAGAATTGCCTAGTAAATATGAAATTATTGGTCTTGCTTCTGTTGTCGTGCGTCCTAATGATCCTTTAAAACAATATTTGCTCGACCATGAAAATGATATGTTTATGAATGAAAGAAGGGAAATAGATGAAGTATTCTTTAAACAGGGACCTATTCTGAAACACAATTTGCCTATTGAAATCCTAGGGGATCCTCCTCCAAGGGTGATCCCGTGTTTGAGCTTAAACCTTTACCTGATACTCTTAAATATGCTTATCTTGATGAAAAGAAGATATATCCTGGTATTATTTGTGCTAACCTTTCAGAGCATGAAGAAGAGAAATTATTGAAAACTCTGAAGAAGCATTGTGCTACTATTGGATATACTCTTGATTATCTTAAGGGCATTAGTCCCACTCTATGTCAACACAAAATAAATTTGGAGAAAGACGCCAAACCAGTTATGGATCACCAACGACGGCTAAATCCTAAGATGAAAGAAGTGGTAAGAAAGGAAATATTAAAGCTCCTTGAAGCAGGTATAATTTATCCCGTTGCTGATAGTCAGTGGGTAAGTCCTGTTCATTGTGTCCCTAAGAAGGGAGGTATTACTGTCGTTCCTAATGATAAGATGAATTAATTCCACAAAGAATTATTACAGGTTATAGGATGGTGATTGATTTCCGCAAATTAAATAAAGCTACTAAAAAAGATTATTACCCTTTGCCATTCATTGACCAAATATTAGAAAGATTATCCAAACACACACATTTTTGCTTTCTAGATGGTTACTCTGGTTTCTCTCAAATACCTGTGTCAGCTGATGATCAAGAGAAGACCACTTTTACTTGCCCTTTCGGTACCTTTGCTTATAGACATATGCCTTTTGATTTATGTAATGCACCTTCTACCTTCCAAAGATGCATGATGGCTGATTTTTGTGAAAAGATTTGTGAGGTTTTCATGGATGATTTCTCCGTTTATGGATCCTCTTTTGATGATTGCTTGAGAAACCTTGATCGATTTTTGCAGAGATGTGAAGAAACTAACCTTGTCTTGAACTGGGAGAAATGCCACTTTATGGTTAACGAAGGAATTGTCTTGGGGCATAAAATTTCTGAAAGAGGTATTGAAGTTGATAAAGCTAAAGTTGATGCTATTGAAAAGATGATGTGTCCCAAGGACATTAAAGGTATAAGAAGTTTGCTTGGTCACGCCGGTTTTTATAGGAGGTTCATTAAGGACTTCTCAAAAATTTCTCGGCCTCTGACTAATCTATTACAAAAAGATATCCCTTTTGTCTTTGATGATGATTGTGTGGAAGCTTTTGAAATACTTAATAAAGCATTAATTTCTGCACCTATTGTTCAGCCACCTGATTGGAATTTACCCTTTGAAATTATGTGTGATGCCAGTGATTATGTTGTAGGTGCTATTCTAGGACAAAGAGTTGATAAGAAACTAAAAGTTATTCAGTATGCTAGTAAAACTCTAGATAGTGCCCAGAGAAATTATGCTACCACCGAAAAAGAATTCTTAGCAGTTGTATTTGTTTGTGATAAGTTCAGACCTTATATTGTTGATTCTAAAGTGATTGTTCACACTGATCACGCTACTATTAAATATCTTATGGAAAAGAAAGATGCTAAACCTAGACTTATTAGATGGGTTCTCCTACTACAAGAATTTGATTTGCATATTACTGATAGAAAGGGACCTGAGAACCCCGTTGGAGACAACTTGTCTAGGTTAGAGAATGTTCTTGATGACCCACTACCTATTGATGATAGCTTTCCTGATGAACAATTAAATGTCATAAATGCTTCTCGTACTGCTCCATGGTATGTTGATTATGCTAATTACATTGTTGCTAAATTTATACCACCTAGTTTCACATACCAGCAAAAGAGAAAGTTTTTCTATGATTTAAGGCATTAATTCTGGGATGACCCACACCTTTATAAAGAAGGAGTAGATGGTGTTATTAGATGTTGTGTACCTGAGCATGAACAGGAACAGATCCTACGCAAGTGTCACTCCAAAGCTTATGGAGGACACCACGCAGGAGATAGAACTGCACATAAGGTTTTGCAATCCGGTTTTTATTGGCCTACTCTCTTCAAGGATGCCCGTAAGTTTGTCTTGTCTTGTGATGAATGTCAAAGAATTGGTAACATTGGTAGACGTCAAGAAATGCCTATGAATTATTCACTCGTTATTGAACCATTTGATGTTTGGGGCTTTGACTACATGGGACCGTTTCCTTCCTCTAATGGGTATACACATATTTTAGTTGATGTTGATTACGTTACTAAGTGGGTAGAAGCTATTCCAATTAGTAGTGATGATCATAACACCTCTATTAAGATGCTTAAAGAAGTTATTTTTTCGAGGTTTGGAGTCCCTAGATATTTAATGACTGATGGTGGTTCACATTTTATTCAAGGTGCTTTTTGTAAAATGCTTGCTAAGTATGATATTAATCATAGAATTGCATCTCCTTATCACCCACAGTCTAGTAGTCAAGTAGAATTGAGTAATAGAGAGCTCAAATTAATTTTGCAAAAGACTGTTAATATATCTAGAAAGAATTGGTCCAAGAAACTTGATGATGCATTATGGGCCTATAGAACTGCATATAAAAATCATATGGGTATGTCTTTGTATAAAATGGTCTATGGGAAAGCATGTCACTTACCTCTCAAACTAGAACATAAGGCATATTGGGCCATTAAAGAGATCAATTATGATTTCAAACTTGCCGGTGAGAATAGGTTATTTCACATTAGCTCACTTGATGAATGGAGAACCCAAGCCTGTGAGAATGCCAAACTGTTTAAAGAAAAAGTTAAAAGATGGCATGACAAAAGGATACAAAAGCATGAGTTTTATGTAGGTGATTATGTGTTGCTATTCAACTCTCGTTTAAGATTTTTTGTAGGAAAACTTCTCTCTAAATGGGAAAGTCCTTACATTATCGAGGAGGTCTATCATTCCGGTGCCATAAAAATCAACAACTTCGAAGGCACAAATCCGGAGGTGGTGAACGGTCAAAGAATCAAACATTATATCTTAGGTAATCCTATAAATGTTGAAACTAATGTTATTGAAACCGTAACACCGGAGGAATACATAAGAGACACTTTCCAGAACGTTTCAAACTCCAAGAAGGAATAGGTATGTGGTACGGTAACTAAACCGACTCCAAAACAGTTCTAATGGCAATTTTTCTCCATTTTGGATTATTTAAGAAAATAGGAAAATAAGAAGCAGTCCGGGAAGGACACGAGGCTTCCACGAGGGTGGGAGGCGCGCCCTACCCCCCTGGGTGCGCCCCCTGCCTCGTGGGCACCTCGTTTACTCTCCGAACTCCATTTTCTTCCATGATACTTCTTTTGGTCGGTAAAAAATCATTATGTAATCTCCCGAAGGTTTTCACCACCGTATTCACGCAATTATCCTATGTTTTTGTTTTGAGTTGTTTCTGCCGCAGATTAGAGCAAGATGTCTTCTCAAGAGTCAGTCGGGGAGAGCCGGGTGTCTCATCCGACACCAGGTCCAGGGGCAAACAGCGATGCCTATCACTTTGGGCCCTCAACGGAGGAAGAGATGGAAGCTGACTTGAAAAGGATAGATGCCATGGAGGAGGATCAAGAAGTTACTTCTTGTTTCCGGGCAGGATTCACGATGGGGGAACTACAGAGCTCAGCTATCCCAAACTCGGTCATCCCCTCCAATGTTAAATTTCTCTCTTATGAAAATATGAAAAGGAGTGTTACTTGTTCTCCCGCAGCTATGCAGCATCCATGGGTGCAAGGAGCTTTAACCGTCACGGGTAAGCTCCGTAAGGAAATAATAAATCTTAAGCAACAATTCAACAAGCTCGAGGAGGAGAATCGTATCCTGAGGGCTATCATAGCCAAGAATATCACATCTTAACCCCCAAAGAAGGAGACATAATCACATGGGTATGGGCACTCCCCTTGGCAACTGCCAAGCTTGGGGGAGGTGCCCCGGTATCGTATCAACATCACACTCCTATCTTTACCGTTTTTCTTAGTTCGATCCTTTTGGTAATATCTTGATCTAGTAGAATAAAGTTTTAGTATGATTTAGTTTTGAGTTTTGCTTTATGATCCCTCTATGTAATCGAGTCCGTGAGCTATATATAATAAAGATTAGTGTTGAGTCAAGGGCTTGATTATCTTGGTATGATCGTGAGAGAATTAAAGAAAAAGAAAGAATAAAATGAAATATAGAGATCATATTGATCTTATGGAGAGAAATGACTTCACATATAAAGAGTATGATGAATAAAAGTTGTTGAGAGTTGACAAGCATAGTTTTGGTCATCGTTGCAATTAATAGGAAGTAATAAAGAAAGAGAGGTTTCCACAAATAAATATACTATCTTGGACATCTTTTATGATTGTGAGCACTCATTAAAATATGACATGCTAAAGAGTTGATGTTGGACAAGGAAGACAATGTAATGGGTTATGATTTCTTATATCTGAAATAAAGTATATTGCCATGGACCATCCAACATGTTGAGCTTGCCTTTCTCCCTCATGCTAGCCAAATTCTTTGCACCAAGTAGAGATACTACTTGTGCTTCCGAATACCCTTAAACCCAGTTTTGCCATGAGTGTCCACCATACCTACCTATGGATTGAGTAAGATCCTTCAAGTAAGTTGTCGTGTTGCTTGCAATAAAAATTGCTTTCTGAATATGTATGATTTATTAGTGTGGAGAAAATAAGCTTTATACGATTTTGTGATATGGAAGCAATAAAAGCAACAGACTGCATAATAAAGGTCCATATCACAAGTGGCAATATAAAGTGACGTTCTTTTGCATTAAGATTTCGTGCATCCAACCCCAAAAGCACATGACAACCTCTGCTTCCCTCTGCGAAGGGCCTATCTTTTACTTTTACCTTGCAAGATTCATGGTGATCTTAAC
Organism: Aegilops umbellulata; assembly: GCA_032464435.1. Classification (NCBI taxonomy): domain Eukaryota; kingdom Viridiplantae; phylum Streptophyta; class Magnoliopsida; order Poales; family Poaceae; genus Aegilops; species Aegilops umbellulata. The sequence goes on from CP136057.1 coordinate 499,756,996, forward strand.
CTTTGCTTTTTACATTTTATCCTTTGGCAAGCACATTGTGTTGGAAAGATCCTGATATATATATCCAATTGGATGTAAGTTAGCATGAATTATTATTTTTGACATTACCCTTGAGGTAAAAGGTTGGGAGGCAACACTATAAGCCCCTATCTTTCTCTGTGTCCAATTAAAACTCCATACCCATAAGTATTGCGTGAGTGTTAGCAATTGTGAAAGACTAAATGATAGTTGAGTATGTGGACTTGTTGAGAAGCTCTTACATAGACTCTTTCTAATGTTATGATAAACTGCAATTGCTTCAATGACTGAGATTATAGTTTGTTAGTTTTCAATGAAGTTTCTGATTCATAATTGATGTCGTGAATAGATTATTACTTGATCATAAGAAATCATATGACAATTTCAATATATGTTGTTGTTATAATAATGATCATGATGCCCTCATGTCCGTATTTTATTTTATCGACACCTCCACCTCTAAATATGTGGACATATTTAGTGTTATCGGCTTCCGCTTGAGGACAAGCGAGGTCTAAGCTTGGGGAGTAGATACGTCCATTTTGCATCATGCTTTTATATCGAGATTTATCACATTATGGGTTGTTATTACACGTTATTTCACAATACTTATGCCTATTCTATCTTATTTTACAAGGTTTACATGAAGAGGGAGAATGCCGACAGCTGGAATTCTGGGCTGGAAAAGGAGCAGATATTAGAGACCTATTCTGCACAGCTCCAAAAGTCCTGAAACTTCACGGAAGTCATTTTTGGAATTAATAAAAAATACTGAGCGAAGAAAATACCAGAGGGGGCCACACCCTGGCCACGAGGGTGGGAGGCGCGCCCTACCCCCCTAGGCGCGCCCCCTGCCTCGTGGGCCTCTGGCAGGCCTCCGGTGCCCATCTTCTGCTATATGAAGTCTTTCGTCCGAGGAAAAATCATAAGCAAGCTTTCAGGAAGAAACTCCGCCGCCACGTGGCGGAACCTTGGCGAAACCAATCTAGGGCTCTGGCAGAGCTGTTCTGCCGGCGAAACTTCCCTCCGGGCAGGGTAAATCATCACCATCATCATCACCAATGATCCTCTCATCGGGAGGGGGTCAATCTCCATCAACATCTTCACCAGCACCTTCTCCTCTCAAACCCTAGTTCATCTCTTGTACCCATCTTTGTCCCAAAGCCTCAGATTGGTACCTGTGGGTTACTAGTAGTGTTGATTTCTCCTTGTAGTTGATTGATACGTCTCCGTCGTATCTATAATTTTTTATTGTTCCAGGCCAATATTATACAACTTCCATATACTTTTTGGCAACTTTTTATACTATTTTTGGGAATAGCATATTGATTCAGTGCCCAGTGCCAGTTCCTGTTTGTTGCATGTTTTTTGTTTCGCAGAAAACCCATATCAAACGGAGTCCAAATGGGATAAAACTTGACGGAGATTTTTTTGGAATATTTATTATTTTTGGGAAGAAAATCAACGCGAAACGGTGTTCGAGGTGGGCATGAGGTAGGGGGCGCGCCCTACCCCCCCCCCCCCCCCCCAGGTGCGCCCTTGACCCTAGTGGTCCACCCGTAAGGCGGTTGGAGCCCTTCTTTCGCCACAACAAAGCTAATTTCGGGATAGAGATCGTGTCCAAAATTCAGCCCAACCAGAGTTACGGATCTCGGATTATAAAAGAAACGGTGAAGTGCCAGATCTGAGAACGCAGAAACAGAGAGAGACATAGAGATAGAACCAATCTCGGAGGGGCTCTCGCCCCTCCCACACCATGGAGACCATGGACCAGAGGGGAAACCCTTCTCCCATCTAGGGAGAAGGTCAAGGAAGAAGAAGAAGGAGGGGGATCTCTCCCCCTCGCTTCTGGTGGCGCCGGAGTGCCACCGGGGGCCATCATCATCACCGCGATCTACACCAACACCTCCGCCATCTTCACCAACATCTCCATCACCTTCCCCCCTCTATCTACAGCGGTCCACTCTCCCACAACCCGATGTACCCTCTACTTGAACATGGTGCTTTATGCTTCATATTATTATCCAATGATGTGTTGCCATCCTATGATGTCTGAGTAGATTTTCGTTGTCCTATCGGTGTTTGATGAATTGCTATGATTGATTTAATTTGCTTGTGGTTATGTTGCTGTCCTTTGGTGCCCATCATATGAGCGCGCGTGTGGCTCACACCATAGGGTTAGTTGTATGTTGATAGGACTATGTATTGGAGGGCAAGAGTGACAGAAGCTTCAACCTCGGGATTGAAGGGGGACCAATATATCTTAATGCTATGGTTGGGTTTTACCTTAATGAACGTTAGTAGTTGCGGATGCTTGCTAATAGTTCCAATCATAAGTGCATAGAATTTCAAGTCAGGGATGGCATGCTAGCAGTGGCCTCTCCCACATGATACTTGCTATCGGTCTAGTAAAGTAGTGAATTGCTTAAGGGACAATTTCATAACTCCTACCACCACTTTTCCGCACTCGCTATATTTACTTTATTACTTCTTTACTTACAACAGCCCCTAGTCTTTATTTACATGCTCTTTATTTTCTTGCAAGCCTATCCAAAAACACCTACAAAGTACTTCTAGTTTCATACTTGTTCTAGGTAAAGCAAATGTCAAGTGTGTGTAGAGTTGTATCGGTGGTCGATAGAACTTTAGGAAATATTTGTTCTACCTTTAGCTCCTCGTTGGGTTCGACACTCTTACTTATCAAAAACTATTGCGATCCCCTATACTTGTGGGTTATCAAGACCTTTTTCTGGCGCCGTTGCCGGGGAGCAATAGCGTGGGGTGAATATTCTTGTGTGGGCTTGTTTGCTTTATCACCAAGTAATTTTTATTTGCTGTTCTTAGTTGTTTTGTATCTTTAGTTATGGGTAGGAAACACAAAATACCAAAAAAATAGGTGTACCTACAAAACCAATGGTTGAAGAACCACTCAAAATCTATCACACTGCTGAAGCTTATTACTTGGATCATCTTCGATCCCCATGTGCTCGTGCTGAAACCCCAACTAGCTTAGTTGAGGGCAAATCTTTAGATGAGCATGCTTGTTATGTGCGACACCGTATATCTGAAAAAGGGAAACTTTTTCTGGGTCAAATTCATCGTTTGCAATGCTATGCTTGGAATTTATGTTATCTATATGATTTTACTTGTTGTTCTGAAAACCCTAAGAAACACCTTCCCTACCAATGTGAGTTTAGTGATAATGGAATCGTATCTTCGTATGCTAAGGGTGTTTTTAATTACTATGATGTTCAACAAATTGAAGAATTTGTTTCTTTTAAGGGTGCTTATGAAATTGCTTCTTTGATTGAAAAGTATGGTGCTACTCTTTACAAATCTGAAAAAATTGCCATACTTAAATATTGTTATGATAATTATGCTTCTAATCCCTATGTTGAACCATATATTGAGGACTACCCCGCTGTCCAAGAAGAGACTAATATTTTGCAGGAGTCTATGGAAGAAGAAATAGATGAAACTGTGAGCTCATTGGATGAAAAAGATGATGAAGAGAGCAAAGAACAAAAGGAGGAAGAGCGGATTAGCTACCTGTGCCTACCTTCTAATGATAGTAACTCTTCAACTCATACATTGTTTAATTCCCCTTCGTGCTTACCGAAGGATGATTGCTATGATGATTGCTATGATCCCGTTGATTCTCTTGCAATATCCCTTTTTGATGATGCTTGCTATGCTTGTGGCCAAGATGCCATTATGAATTATGCTTATGAAGATGAACTTGCTATAGTTCCTTATGTTAAACATGAAATTGTTGCTATTGCACCCACACATGATAGTCCTATTATCTTTTTGAATTCTCCAAAATACACTATATCGGAGAAGTTTGCACTTATTAAGGATTACATTGATGGGTTGCCTTTTACCGTTGCACATGATGATTTTGATAGATATAATATGCATGTGCTTGCTGCTCCTACTTGCAATTATTATGAGAGAGGAACTATATCTCCACCTCTCTATGTTTCCCACATGATAGAATTGCAAGAAACTGCTTATGCTATGTATTGTCCTTTACTTTGTGTTCATGAATTGTTCTTTTATGACATGCCGATGCATAGGAAGAGAGTTAGACTTAGTAATTACATGATATATGTTGCTTTGTGCTCACTACTAAATTACAAATCATTGCTAATTAAAATTGGCTTTGATATACCTTGGGATCCGGGTGGATTCACTACTTGAGCACTATATGCCTAGCTTAATGGCTTTAAGGAAAGCGCTGCCAGGGAGACAACCCAGAAGTTTTAGGGAGTCATTTATTTCTGTTGTGTGCTTTTATAAAGTTTAGGAATAAAAATAATGTGCCAAGGTTTGCCTTTAGGATGTTTACAATACTTGTTGGTTTGTACGGTGCAGGACAGAAACTTTGGCTGTAGTGCTCGATTTTACATTTCTTACTGGAACGTCAAATGGTTCTGATTCTTTTTGCACTGTCCTTCTTTACAAATTGTTTATTTTTCCTAAGTTTTGAAGAATTTTTCATGTATCAGAAGTATGGTGAATGTTCAGATTATTACAGATTGTTCTGTTTTTGACAGATTCTGTTTTTGATGCATAGTTTGCTTGTTTTGATGAAACTATCAATTTATATCAGTGGATTAAGCCATGAAAAAGTTATAGTATAGTAGACACAGTGCAAAAATAAAATATGAATTGCTTTGTAACAGTACTTAAAGTAGTGATTTTCTTTATTAGACTAACGGATCTTACCGAGTTTTCTGTTGAAGTTTTGTGTGGATGAAGTGTTCGATGATCGAGAAGGTATCGATGTGAGAAGAAGGAAGAGAGGCAAGAGCTCAAGCTTGGGGATGCCCAAGGAACCCCAAGTAAATATTCAAGGAGACTCAAGCGTCTAAGCTTGGGGATGCCCCGGAAGGCATCCCCTCTTTCTTCAACAAGTATCAGTATGTTTTCGGATTCGTTTCGTTCATGCGATATGTGCAATCTTGGAGCGTCTGAAGCATTTAGTTTTCCTTTTTTTATGCACCATGCTGGTATGAGGTAGTCCTTGGTTGATTTATAGAATGCTCATTGCACTTCACTTATATCTTTTGAGTATGGCTTTATAGAATGCTTCATGTGCTTCACTTATAGCATTTGAAGTCTGGATTGCCTGTTTCTCTTTGCATAGACAACCGCCATTTGTAGAATACTCTTTTGCTTCACTTATACTTGTTAGAGCATGGGCATATCTTTTGTAGAAAGAATTAAACTATCTTGCTTCACTTATATCTATTTAGAGAGATGACAGGAACTGGTCATTCACATGGTTAGTCATAAAATCCTACATAAAACTTGTAGATCACTGAATATGGTATGTTTGATTCCTTGCAATAGTTTTGCGATATAAAGACGGTGATATTAGAGTCATGCTAGTGGGTAGTTGTGGATTGTAGAAATACTTGTGTTGAGGTTTGTGATTCCCGTAGCATGCACGTATGGTGAACCGTTATGTAACGAAGTCGGAACATGAGGTATTTGTTGATTGTCTTCCTTATGAGTGGCGGTCGGGGACGAGCGATGGTCTTTTCCTACCAATCTATCCCCCTAGGGGCATGCGTAGTAGTACTTTGCTTCGAGGGCTAATAAAATTTTGCAATAAGTATATGAGTTCTTTCTGACTAATGTGAGTCCATGGATTATACACACTCTCACCCTTCCATCATTGCTAGCCTCTTCGGTACCGTGCATTGCCCTTTCTCACCTCAAGAGTTGGTGAAAAATTCGCCGGTGCATCCAAACCCCGTGATACGATACGCTCTATCACACATAAACCTCCTTATATCTTCCTCAAAACAGCCACCATACCTACCTATTATGGCATTTCCACAGCCATTCCGAGATATATTGCCATGCAACTTCCATCATCATCATATACATGACTTGAGCATTTATTGTCATATTGCTTTGCATGATCGTAAGATAGCTAGCATGATGTTTTGTCATTGCTACGCTAGATCATTGCACATCCCGGTACACTGCCGGAGGCATTCATATAGAGTCATATCTTTGTTCTAGTATCGAGTTGTAAGTAAATAAAAGTGTGATGATCATCATTATTAGAGCATTGCCCCATCAAAAAAAAAGAGGCCAAAGAAGCCTAAATAAAAAAGGGGGGGCAAAGAAGCCCGCAAAAAAGAAGAGAAAAAGGGGCAATGTTACTATCCTTTTACCACACTTGTGCTTCAAAGTAGCACCATGTTCTTCATATAGAGAGTCTGTTGAGTTATCACTTTCATATCCTAGTGGGATTTTTCATTATAGAACTTGGCTTGTATATTCCAACGATGGGCTTCCTCAAATGACCTAGGTCTTCATGAGCAAGCAAGTTGGATGCACACCCACTTAGTTTCAGTTTGAGCTTTCATACACTTATAGCTCTAGTGCATCCGTTGCATGGCAATCCCTACTCCTCACATTGACATCAATTGATGGGCATCTACATAGCCCGTTGATTAGCCGCGTCGATGTGAGACTTTCTCCCTTTTTGTCATCTCCACATAACCCCCATCATCCTATTCTATTCCACCTATAGTGCTATGTCCATGGCTTGCGCTCATGTATTGCGTGAGGGTTGAAAAAGCTGAAGCGCGTTAAAAAGTATGAACCAATTGCTCGGCTTGTCATCGGGGTTGTGCATGATGTGAATATTTTGTGTGGTGAAGATGGAGCATAGCCAGACTATATGATTTTGTAGGGATAACTTTCTTTGGCCTTGTTATTTTGAAAAGACATGATTGCTTCATTAGTAGGCTTGAAGTATTATTGTCTTTATGTCAAATGATAGACTTTTGCTTTGAATCACTCGTGTCTTAATATTCATGCCATGATTAGACATATGATCAAGATTATGCTAGGTAGCATTCCACATCAAAAATTATCTTTTTTATCATTTACCTACTCGAGGACGAGCAGGAATTAAGCTTGGGGATGCTGATCCGTCCCCGTCGTATCTATAATTTTTTATTGTTCCATGCCAATATTATACAACTTCCATATACTTTTTGGCAAATTTTATACTATTTTTGGGACTAACATATTGATCCAGTGCCCAGTGCCAGTTCCTGTTTGTTGCATGTTTTTGTTTCGCAGAAAACCCATATCAAACGGAGTCCAAACGGGATAAAACTTGACGGAGATTTTTTTTGGAATATTTATGATTTTTGGGAAGAAATCAACGCGAAACGGTGTCCGAGGTGGGCACGAGGTAGGGGGGCGCGCCCTACCCCCCCCCCCCCCCAGGCGCACCCCTGACCCTCATGGTCCACCCGTAAGGCGGTTGGAGCCCTTCTTTCGCCACAACAAATCTAATTTCCTGATAGAGATCGTGTCCAAAATTCAGCCCAATCGGAGTTACAGATCTCCGGTTATAAAAGAAACGGTGAAGGGCCAGATCTGAGAACGCAGAAACAGAGAGAGACAGAGAGATAGATCCAATCTCGGAGGGGCTCTCGCCCCTCCCAGGCCATGGAGATGACCAGAGGGGAAACCCTTCTCGCATCTTGGGAGAAGGTCAAGGAAGAAGAAGAAGGAGGAGGGGGCTCTCTACCCCTCGCTTCCGGTGGCGCTGGAGTGCCACCGGGGGCCGTCATCATCACCGCGATCTACACCAACACCTCCGCCATCTTCACCAACATCTCCATCACCTTCCCCCCTCAATCTACAGCGTTCCACTCTCCCGCAGCCCGCTGTACTCTCTACTTGAACATGGTGCTTTATGCTTCATATTATTATCCAATGATGTGTTGCCATCCTATGATGTCTGAGTAGATTTTCGTTGTCCTATCGGTGTTTGATGAATTGCTATGATTGATTTAATTTGCTTGTGGTTATGTTGTTGTCCTTTGGTGCCCATCATATGAGCGTGCGCGTGGATCACACCATAGGGTTAGTTGTATGTTGATAGGACTATGTATTGGAGGGCAAGAGTGACAGAAGCTTCAACCTAGCATAGAAATTGATGCATACGGGATTGAAGGGGGACCAATATATCTTAATGCTATGGTTGGGTTTTACCTTAATGAACGTTAGTACTTGTGGATGCTTGCTAATAGTTCCAATCATAAGTGCATAGAATTCCAAGTCAGGGATGACATGCGAGCAGTGGCCTCTCCCACATGATACTTGCTATCGGTCTAGTAAAGTAGTCAATTGCTTAAGGGATAATACCGCAACTCCTACCACCACTTTTCCACACTCGCTATATTTACTTTATTACTTCTTTACTTACAACAGCCCCTAGTCTTTATTTACGTGCTCTTTATTTTCTTGCAAGCCTATCCAAAAACACCTACAAAGTACTTCTAGTTTCATACTTGTTCTAGGTAAAGCAAATGTCAAGTGTGCGTTGAGTTGTATCGGTGGCCGATAGAACTTTAGGGAATATTTGTTCTACCTTTAGCTCCTCGTTGGGTTCGACACTCTTACTTATCGAAAACTGTTGTGATCCCCTATACTTGTGGGTTATCATTGATGCTAGTTGGTTTATTTGGTGGAAGATCATATCTTCAGATCCATTATGCATATTAATACCCCTCTGATTATGAACATGAATATGATCAGTGAGTAGTTACATTTGTTCCTGAGGACATGGGATAAGTCTTGCTATAAGTAGTCATGTGAATTTGGTATTCGTTCGATATTTTGATGAGATGTATGTTGTCTTTCCTCTAGTGGTGTTATGTGAACGTCGACTACATGACTTCACCATTATTTGGGCCTAGAGGAAGGCATTGGGAAGTAATAAGTATATGATGGGTTGCTAGAGTGACAGAAGCTTAAACCCTAGTTTATAAGTTGCTTCGTGAGGGGTTGATTTGGATCCATATGTTTCATGCTATGGTTAGGTTTACCTTAATACTTGTTTTGTAGTAGCGGATGCTTGCAATAGGGGTTAATCATAAGTGGTATTCTTGTCCAAGTAAGGACAGCACCCAAGCACCGGTCCACCCACATACCAAATTATCAAAGTACCGAAGGCGAATCATATGAACGTGATGAAAACTAGCTTGTCGATAATTCCCATGTGTCCTCGGGAGCGCTTTTCTCTATATAAGAGTTTTTTCAGGCTTGTACTTTGCTACAAAAAGGACTGGGCCATATTGCTGCACCTTATTTACTTTCTTTACTTGTTACTCGTTACAAATTACCTTATCACAAAACTATCTGTTACCGATAATTTCAGTGCTTGCAGAGAATACCTTACTGAAAACCGCTTATCATTTCCTTCTGCTCCTCATTGGGTTCGACACTCTTACTTATCGAAAGGACTACAATAGATCCCCTATACTTGTGGGTCATCACTCCATGATAGAATGCCAAGTTTCATGAATTTCAGACGACTTTTGGATTTACTAGAATTTAAAAACTAGATATCTCAATGTTTGCGGCCGAGTGACGGTGGCAGGGTGTTTGACATTCATTCCCACTTCTTGCATGGGACCTAAGCATGCATCCAAGGACAAGGATTTGATTTTTCAACCAATGTATATGCATTGGAGCATGTGCATGTAGTTCAAATTTGAATTATGCAACATAAATGCATTGAAAACTCACTTAATGCATAAAAATGTCCAAACGAACCCTGAATAATTCCAATTCTTTTAGGATCACTGCAGATAAAAGGTCTAGCAATTCAAACACCGTCCATGGCCGTTGTGACCCCATTATGTAATTCAAATAAAGATGAAAAATCAAGTAGATCCCACACAGTTTATTATAACCAACCGTGTGAGATACAGCACAAAATATCTTCGAACCGTGTCTGATGACACTTTGCGCGCCAGTTTTTTGGCTGAAGCGATTCCAAATATTTGTCTTCCGTGGAAATATCTACCTCCCCGCCCCCTCTCCCTTACCAAAAGCCAAATTTGCCCCCTTTCCGTCTTCCTTTCCAAGTTGAAACCTTCACTCCTTGCTTGCAGCGCCGCCGTCTCCTCGCCGGCGACCCTCCTTCACGCTGCTCGGCCTCGCCTATCCAGGCGGGTAATCCACACCCGACCCCCATCCTCCTCCTCCTTCCACATCCCACATGCCCCGACCGCCGACGCGAGTGCGACACCTTCCACCCAAATCACCAACCCCTCCACCAAATAAGCATCGGCCTAGGCCATGGTGCACGCAGTATAGCCAGGACCTCAAGGAGCATTTGGCAGCGCAGAAGCAAATCGCGGCCGCATGCGTGGATGAGGTCGCGATGGCTGCCATTCGTGTCGACCCCTGATGACCCACAAGTATAAGGGATCTATCGTAGTCCTTTCGATAAGTAAGAGTGTCGAACCCAACGAGGAGCAGAAGGAAATGATAAGCGGTTTTCAGCAAGGTATTCTGTGCAAGCACTGAAATTATCGGTAACAGATAGTTTTGTGATAAAGTAATTTGTAACGGGTAACAAGTAACAAGTGTAAATAAAGTGCATAAAGATGGCCCAATCCTTTTTGTAGCAAAGGACAAGCCTGGACAATTTCTTATATGAAGGAAAAAGCTCCCGAGGACACATGGGAATTATCGTCAAGCTAGTTTTCATCACGTTCATATGATTCACGTTCGGTACTTTGATAATTTGATATGTGGGTGGACCGGTGCTTGGGTGATGTCCTTAATTGGTCAAGCATCCCACTTATGATTAACTCCTATTGCAAGCATCCGCAACTACAAAAGAAGTATTAAGGTAAACCTAACCATAGCATGAAACATATGGATCCAAATCAGCCCCTTACGAAGCAACTCATAAACTAGGGTTTAAGCTTCAACCCATCATCTACTTATTACTTCCCAATGCCTTCCTCTAGGCCCAAACAATGGTGAAGTTTCATGTAGTCGACGTTCACATAACACCACTAGAGGAGAGACAACATACATCTCATCAAAATATCAAACGAATACCAAATTCACATGACCTCCCATGTCCTCAGGAACAAATGTAACTACTCACAAATCATATTCATGTTCATAATCAGAGGGGTATTAATATGCATAATGGATATGAACATATAATCTTCCACCAAATAAACCAACTAGCATCAACTACAAGGAGTAATCAACACTACTAGCAACCTACAGGTACCAATCTGAGGCTTTGGGACAAAGATTGGATACAAGAGATGAACTAGGGTTTGAGAGGAGATTGTGCTGGTGAAGATGTTGATGGAGATTGGCCCCCTCCCGATGAGAGGATCATTGGTGATGACGTTGGCGATGATTTCCCCCTCCCGGAGGGAATCTTCCCCGGCAGAATAGCTCTGCCGAAGCCCTAGATTGGTTCCGCCAAGGTTCCGCCTCGTGACAGCAGAGTTTCTTCTCGAAATCTTGATTATGATTTTTCCTCGGCCGAAAGACATCACATAGCATAAGATGGGCACCGAAGGGCCACCAGGGGGCCCACGAGGCAGGAGGCGCGCCCAGGGGGTAGGGCGCGCCTCCCACCCTCGTGGCCAGGGTGTGGCCCCCCTCTGGTATTTTCTTCATCCAGTATTTTTTATTAATTCCAAAAATGACTTTCGTGAAGTTTCAGGACTTTTGGAGCTGTGCAGAATAGGTCTCTAATATTTGCTCCTTTTCCAGCCTAGAATTCCAGCTGCCGGCATTCTCCCTCTTCATGTAAACCTTGTAAAATAAGAGAGAATAGGCATAAGTATTGTGACATAACGTGTAATGACAGCCCATAATGCGATAAATATCGATATAAAAGCATGATGCAAAATGGACGTATCAACTCCCCCAAGCTTAGACCTTGCTTGTCCTCAAGCGGAAGCCGATAACGATAAATATGTCCACATGTTTAGAGATAGAGGTGTCGATAAAATAAAATACGGACATGAGGGCATCATGATCATTCTTATAACAGCAACATATATGGATATTGTCATATGATTTCTTATGCTCAAGAAATAATTTATTCACAATGTCAAGTATGAATCAGAAACTTCATTGAGAACCAAGAAACAACAATCTCGGTCATTGAAGCATTTGCAATTTATCATAACAACGGAAAGAGTCAATATAAGAGCTTTTCGGCAAGTCCACATACTCAACTATCATTTAGTCTTTCACAATTGCTAACACTCACGTAATATTTATAGTTATGGAGTTTTAGTCGGACACAGAGAAAGATAGGGGCTTATAGTTTCGCCTCCCAACCTTTTACCTCACGGGTAATGTCAATAATAATAGCTCATACTAACTTACATCCAATTACATATATATATCAGGATCTTTCCAACACAATGTGCTTGTCGAAGGATAAAATGTAAAAAGGAAAGGTGAAAATCACCATGACTATTGCATAAGGTAAAGGGTAAAAAGTAAAAGATAAGCCCTTCATAGAGGGAAGAAGAGGTTGTCATGTGCTTTTGGTTGGATGCAAGAAATCTTAATGTAAAAGAACGCCACTTTATATTGCCACTTGTGATGTGGACCTTTATTATGCAGTCCGTCGCTTTTATTTCTTCCACATCACAAGATCGTATAAAGCTTATTTTCTCCACACTAATAAGTCATACATATTTAGAGAGCAATTTTTATTGCATGCATCGATGACAACTTACTTGAAGGATCTTACTCAATCCATAGGTAGATATGGTGGACTCTCATGGCTAAACTGGGTTTAAGGGTATTTGGAAGCACAAGTAGTATCTCTACTTGGTGCAAAAAATTTGGCTAGCATGAGGGAGAAAGGCAAGCTCAACATGTTGGATGATCCATGACAATATACTTTATTTTAGATATAAGAAAACATAACCCATTACGTTGTCTTCCTTGTCCAACATCAACTCTTTAGCATGTCATATTTTAATGAGTGCTCACAATCATAAAAGATGTCCAAGATAGTATATTTATATGTGAAACCTCTCTTTCTTTATTACTTCCTATTAATTGCAACGATGACCAAAGCTATGTTTGTCAACTCTCAACAATTTTTATTCATCATACTCTTTCTATGTGAAGTCATTACTCTCCATAAGATCAATATGATCTCTTTGTTTCTTTTTATTCTTTCTCTTTTCTTTAATTCCCTCAAGATCATAGCAAAATAATCAAGCCCTTGACTCAACACTAATATTTATTATATATAGCTCACGAACTCTATTACATAGAAAGATCATAAAGCAAAACTCAAGACTAGATCATACTAAAACTTTATTCTACTAGATCAAGATAATACCAAAAGGATCGAACTAAGAAACACGATAAAGATAGGAGTGTGATGGTGATACGATACCGGGGCACCTCCCCCAAGCTTGGCAGTTGCCAAGGGGAGTGCCCATACCCATGTGATTATATCTCTTTTGCCAGTGAAGGAGATGGAGGTGATGATGGATAGTCGCACATTGAGCGTAGGAGGTCCTCCAACTTGCGGATAATGCCCTTGAGTGCGATGATTGTTGGAAATATGCCCTAGAGGCAATAATAAAAGCATTGTTATTATATTTCCTTATTCATGATAATTGTCTTTATTCGTGCTATAATTGTGTTATCCGGAAATCGTAATACATGTGTGAATAACAAACAACAAACATGTCCCTAGTGAGCCTCTAGTTGACTAGCTCGTTGATCGACAGATAGTCATGGTTTCCTGACTATGGACATTTGATGTCATTGATAACGGGATCACATCATTAGGAGAATGATGTGATGGACAAGACCCAATCCTAAACATAGCATAAGATCGCATAGTTCGTTTGCTAGAGTTTTCCAATGTCAAGTATCCTTTCCTTAGACCATGAGATCGTGTAACTCCCGGATACCGTAGGAGTGCTTTGGGTGTGCCAAACGTCACAACGTAACTGGGTGACTATAAAGGTATTACCGAACCTCGTAGGTCAACCAGTGTAAGATTCGCACCAGAGTGGTATGGTGATCCCTGTTCTGGAGGTCATGTTGCTTGACCATGATGAACCTACAAACTATGAGGAAGCGATGATGAGCCCAGATTCCGCAAAATGTCTTGAGGCCATAAAATTTGAGATGAGATCCATTTATGAGAACACAGTGTGGACTTTGGTTGACTTACCCGATGATCGGCAAGCCATAGAGAATAAATGGATCTTCAAGAAGAAGACTGACACTGACGGTAATGTTACTGTCTAAAAAGCTCGACTTGTTGCGAAAGGTTTTCGACAAGTTCAAGGAGTTGACTATGATGAGACCTTCTCACCCGTAGTGATGCTTAAGTCTGTCCGAATCATGTTAGCAATTGCCGCATTTTATGATTATGAAATTTGGCAAATGGATGTCAAAACTGCATTCCTTAATGGATATCTTAAAGAAGAGTTGTATATGATGCAACCAGGACGTTTTGTCGATCCAAAGGTGCTAACAAAGTGTGCAAGCTCCAGCGATCCATTTATGGACTGATGCAAGCCTCCCGGAGTTGGAATATACGCTTTGATAGTGTGATCAAAGCATCTGGTTTTATACAGACTTTTGGAGAAGCCTGTATTTACCAGAAAGTGAGTGGGAGCTCTGTAGCATTCCTGATATTACATGTGGATGACATATTGTTGATCGGAAATAATACTGAATTTATGGATAGCATAAAAGGATACTTGAATAAGAATTTTTCAATGAAATACCTCGGTGAAGCTAATTACTTATTGGGCGTCTAGATCTATAGAGATAGATCAAGACGCTCAATAGGACTTTCACAAAGCACATCTCTTGGTAATTTTTTGGAAAATTTCAAAATAGATTAGTCAAAGAAAGGGTTCTTGTCTATGTTGCAAAGTGTCAAGTTGAGTAAGACTCAAAACCTGACCACGGCAAAAGATAGAGAGAGAGAGAGAATGAAAGTCATTCCCTATGCCTCAGCCATAGGTTCTACAAAGTATGCCATGTTTTGTACCAGACCTATTGTATACTCTGCCATGAGTTTGGCAAGGGGGTACAATAGTGATCTAGGTGTAGATCACTGGACAATGGTCAAAATTATCCTTAAGTACCTAAAGAGGACTAAGGAAATGTTTCTCGGTTATGGAGGTGACAAAGAGTTTGTCGTAAAGGGTTATGTTGATGCAAGCTTTGACATTGATCCGGATGACTCTGAGTCTCAATCTGGATGCATATTGAAAGTGGGATAAATTAGCTAGAGTAGCTCCGTGCAGAGCATTATAGACATAGAAATTTGAAAAATACATACATATCTGAATGTGGTAGACCGTTGACTAAACTTCTCTCACAAGCAAAACATGATCACACCTTATGTACTCTTTGGGTGTTAATCACATGGCAATGTGAACTAGATCATTGACTCTAGTAAACCCTTTTGGTGTTGGTCACATGGCGATGTGAACTATCTTTGTTAATCACATGATGATGTGAATTGGTGTTAAATCAAATGGCGATGTGAACTAGATTACTGACTCTAGTGCATGTGGGAGACTGAAGGAAATATGCCCTAGAGGCAATAATAGTTGTTATTTTATATTTCCTTATATCATGATAAATGTTTATTATTCATGCTAGAATTGTATTAACCGGAAGCTTAGTACATGTGTGGATACATAGACAAACAAAGTGTCCCTAGTATGCCTCTACTTGACTAGCTCGTTAATCAAAGATGGTTAAGTCTCCTGACCATAGACATGTGTTGTCATTTGATGAACGGGATCACATCACTAGAGAATGATGTGATGGACAAGACCCATCTCTTAACTTAGCATAAATGATCATTTAGTTTTATTGCTATTGCTTTCATCATGACTTATACATGTTCCTCTGACTATGAGATTATGCAACTTCCGAATACCGGAGGAACACCTTTTGTGATATCAAACGTCACAATGTAACTGGGTGATTATAAAGATGCTCTACAGGTGTCTCCAATGGTGTTTGTTGAGTTGGCTGTCGGCGTTCTGGGAACGGGGGTCCCCAGACTTGCCTTCCTGCGGCCTGCGGCGTAGCTCAAATGGGGGCCCAGCGCGGCCCATCTTCACCAACATAAGACTCAAGACCCTCGCGAGGGGCCAAGCCTCGCGGGGCAGACGACACAGCGCTTCCTCGGGCGCGGCCTCGTCAGGTTGGCTCACAAGGAGGCGGAGAGATCAAGGCAGGGTACCTCGCGAGGTGCCCATGACGCAAGCCATGACGACCAAGGGTGCCAGGCGGGCGCCAGACCGCGCAGTGTCCTCCCTTTCCTCTTTGGTGCAAAGGGGGCAAGCGCAGGCGGGAGGTGTTGGAAATATGCCCTAGAGGCAATAATAAAAGCATTATTATTATATTTCCTTATTCATGATAATTGTCTTTATTCGTGCTATAATTGTGTTATCCGGAAATCGTAATACATGTGTGAATAACAGACAACAAACATGTCCCTAGTGAGCCTCTAGTTGACTAGCTCGTTGATCGACAGATAGTCATGGTTTCCTGACTATGGACATTTGATGTCATCGATAACGGGATCACATCATTAGGAGAATGATGTGATGGACAAGACCCAATCCTAAACATAGCATAAGATCGCATAGTTCGTTTGCTAGAGTTTTCCAATGTCAAGTATCCTTTCCTTAGACCATGAGATCGTGGAACTCCCGGATACCGTAGGAGTGCTTTGGGTGTGCCAAACGTCACAACGTAATTGGGTGACTATAAAGGTATACTACGGGTATCTCTGAAAGTGTCTGTTGGGTTGACATGGATCGAGACTGGGATTTGTCACTCCGCTTGACGGAGAGGTATCACCGGGCCCTCTCGGTAATGCATCATCATAATGAGCTCAATGTGATCAAACTGTTTGATCACGGGATCATGCATTACGGTACGAGAAAAGTGACTTGCCGGTAACGAGATTGAACGAGGTATTGGGATACCGACGATCGAATCTCGGGCAAGTAAAATACCGATTGACAAAGGGAATCGTATACGGGATTAATTGAATCCTTGACATCGTGGTTCATCCGATGAAATCATCGTGGAGCATGTGGGAGCCAACATGGGTATCCAGATCCCGCTATTGGTTATTGCCCGAGAGCCGTCTCGGTCATGTCTACATGTCTCCCGAACCCGTAGGGTCTACACACTTAAGGTTTGGTGACGCTAGGGTTGTGAGGATATGTATATGCAGTAACCCGAATGTTGTTCGGAGTCCCGGATGAGATCCCGGACGTCACGAGGAGTTCCGGAATGGTCCGGAGGTAAAGAATTATATATAGGAAGTGCTGTTTCGGCCATCGGGACAAGTTTCGGGGTTATCGGTATTGTACCGGGACCATCGAAGGGGTCCCGGGGGTCCACCAGGTGGGACCACCTGCCCTGGTGGGCCACATGGGCCTTAGGGGGTGCGCCTTGGCCTGCTTGGGCCAAGGGGAACCAGCCCCAAAGGGCCCATGCGCCTAGGGTTCCATCTAGGAGGAGTCCTAGTGGTGGAAGGCACCTCCTAGATGGCTTGGGGGGAGGGAAACCTCCCTGGCCGCCGCCCCCCTTGGGAGATTAGATCTCCCAGGGCCGGCGCCCCCCCCCCTAGAGGCCTATATAAAGGGGGGAGGGGAGGGGGGCAGCGCACCGATAATCCCTGGCGCCTCCCTCCTCCCTGCAACACCTCCTCCTCCTCCCGTAGTTGCTTAGCGAAGCCCTGCCGGAGTTCTGCTGCATCCACCACCACGCCGTCGTGCTGCTGGATCTTCATCAACCTCTCCTTCCCCCTTGCTGGATCAAGAAGGAGGAGACGTCACGCTTTCCGTACGTGTGTTGAACACGGAGGTGCCGTCCGTTCGGTACTAGATCATCGGTGAATTGGATCACGGCGAGTACGACTACCTCATCCACGTTCACTCGAACGCTTCCGTTGCGATCTACAAAGTGGTATGTAGATGCTATCTAATCTGAATACTCGTTGCTAGATGAACTCATAGATAGATCTTGGTGAAACCGTAGGAAAATTTTTGTTTTCTGCAACGTTCCCCAACAGTGGCATCATGAGCTAGGTCTATGCGTAGTTCTTCTTGCGCGAGTAGAACACAATTTTTTGTGGGCGTAGATGTTGTCAACTTTTCTTGCCGCTACTAGTTTTATCTTGCTTCAGCGGTATTGTGGGATGAAGCGGCCCGGACCAACCTTACACGTACGCTTACGTGAGACCGGTTCCACCGACTAACATGCACTAGTTGCATAAGGTGGCTGGCGGGTGTCTGTCTCTCCTACTTTAGTTGGAGCGGATTCGATGAAAAGGGTCCTTATGAAGGGTAAATAGAAGTTGACAAATCACGTTGTGGCTTTTACGTAGGTAAGAAAACGTTCTTGCTAGAACCCTAATTCAGCCACGTAAAACTTGCAACAACAATTAGAGGACGTCTAACTTGTTTTTGCAGCAAGTGCTTTGTGATATGATATGGCCAAAGTTGTGATGAATGATGAATGATCTATATGTGATGTATGAGATGTTCATGCTATTGTAATAGGAATGACGACTTGCATGTTGATGAGTATGACAACCGGCAGGAGCCATGGGAGTTGTTTTTATTTTTTGTATGACCTGCGTGTCATTGAGAAACGCCATGTAAATTACTTTACTTTATTGCTAAACGCGTTAGCCATAGTAGTAGAAGTAATAGTTGGCGAGCAACTTCATGGAGACACGATGATGGAGATCATGATGATGGAGATCATGGTGTCAAGCCGGTGACAAGATGATCGTGGAGCCCCAAGATGGAGATCAAAGGAGCTATGTGATATTGGCCATATCATGTCACGTTTATTATTTGATTGCATGTGATGTTTATCATGTTTTGCATCTTGTTTACTTAGAACGACGGTAGTAAATAAGATGATCCCTCATAATAATTGTGTTCACCCTAACTGTGCACCGTTGCGACAGTTTGTTGTTTCGAAGCACCACGTGATGATCGGGTGTGATAGATTCTAACGTTCACATACAACGGGTGTAAGACAGATTTACACACGCATAACACTTAGGTTGACTTGACGAGCCTAGCATGTACAGACATGGCCTCGGAACACAGAAGACCGAAAGGTCAAGCATGAGTCGTATAGAAGATACGATCAACATGAAGATGTTCACCGATGTTGACTAGTCCGTCTCACGTGATGATCGGACACGGCCTAGTTGACTCGGATCATGTAATACTTAGATGACTAGAAGAGGGATGTCTATCTAAGTGGGAGTTCATTAAATAATTTGATTAAATGAACTTTATTATCATGAAATTAGTCTAAAAATTTTACAATATGTCTTGTAGATCAAATGGCCAACGTAGTCCTCAACTTCAACGCGTTCCTAGAGAAAACCAAGCTGAAAGACGATGGCAGCAACTATACGGACTGGGTCCGGAACCTGAGGATCATCCTCATAGCTGCCAAGAAAGATTATGTCCTACGAGCACCGCTGGGTGACGCACCTATTCTCCCTGCAGAACAAGACGTTATGAACGCTTGGCAGTCACGCTGCGATGATTACTCCCTCGTTCAGTGCGGCATGCTTTACAGCTTAGAGCCGGGGCTCCAAAAGCGTTTTGAGAGACATGGAGCATATGAGATGTTCGAAGAGCTGAAAATGGTTTTCCAAGCTCATGCCCAGGTCGAGAGATATGAAGTCTCCGATAAATTCTTTAGTTGTAAGATGGAGGAAAATGGCTCTGTCAGTGAGCACATACTCAAAATGTCTGGGTTGCACAACCGCTTGACTCAACTCGAAGTTAATCTCCCGGATGAAGCGGTCATTGACAGAATCCTCCAGTCGCTTCCACCTAGCTACAAGAGCTTTGTGATGAAATACAATATGCAGGGGATGGTAAAGACCATTCCTGAGGTATATGCTATGCTGAAATCAGCAGAGGTAGAAATCAAGAAGGAGCATCAAGTGTTGATGGTGAATAAAACCACTAAGTTCAAGAAGGGCAAGGGTAAAAAGAACTTCAAGAAGGACGGCAAGGAAGTTTCCGCGCCCGGTAAGCAAGTTGCCGGGAAGAAGCCAAAGAATGGACCCAAGCCCGAGACTGAGTGTTTTTATTGCAAGGGAAGTGGTCACTGGAAGCGGAACTGCCCCAAATACTTAGCGGACAAGAAGGCCGGAAAAACCAAAGGTATATGTGATATACATGTAATTGATGTGTACCTTACCAGTACTCGTAGTAGCTCTTGGGTATTTGATACCGGTGCAGTTGCTCACATTTGTAACTCAAAGCAGGAGCTGCGGAATAAACGGAGACTGGCGAAGGACGAGGTGACGATGCGCGTCGGGAATGGTTCCAAGGTCGATGTGATCGCCGTCGGCACGCTGCCTCTATATTTACCTACGGGATTAGTTTTAAACCTCAATAATTGTTATTTAGTGCCAAGTTTGAGCATGAACATTGTATCTGGATCTCGTTTAATTCGAGATGGCTACTCATTTAAATCCGAGAATAATGGTTGTTCTGTTTATATGAGAGATATGTTTTATGGTCATGCTCCGATGGTTAATGGTTTATTCTTAATGAATCTCGTACGTGATGACACACATATTCATAGTGTGAATACCAAAAAGTTAAAGTTGATAACAATAGTCCCACATATTTGTGGCACTGCCGCCTTGGTCACATAGGTGTCAAACGCATGAAGAAGCTCCTTGCATATGGACTTTTAGAGTCTCTTGATTATGAATCATTTGACACGTGCGAACCATGCCTCATGGGTAAAATGACCAAGACTCCATTCTTAGGAACAATGGAGCGAGCAACCAACTTATTGGAAATCATACATACCGATGTGTGCGGTCCAATGAGTGTTGAGGCTCGCGGTGGCTATCGTTATGTTCTCACCCTCACTGATGACTTGAGTAGATATGGGTATATCTACTTGATGAAACACAAGTCTGAGACCTTTGAAAAGTTCAAGGAATTTCATAGTGAGGTTGAAAATCAACGTGATAGAAAGATCAAGTTTCTATGATCAGATCGTGGAGGAGAATACTTGAGTCATGAATTTGGCACACACTTAAGAAAATGTGGAATAGTTTCACAACTCACGCCGCCTGGAACACCTCAGCGTAATGGTGTGTCCGAACGTCGTAATCGCACTCTATTAGATATGGTGCGATCTATGATGTCTCTTACCGATTTACCGCTATCATTTTGGGGCTATGCTTTAGAGACTGCTGCATTCACTTTAAAAAGGGCTCCATCGAAATCCGTTGAGACGACACCGCATGAATTATGGTTTGGGAAGAAACCTAAGCAGTCGTTTCTAAAAGTTTGGGGATGCGATGCTTATGTCAAGAAACTTCAACCTGAAAAGCTCGAACCCAAGTCGGAAAAATGCGTCTTCATAGGATACCCTAAAGAAACTGTTGGGTATACCTTCTACCTCAGATCCGAAGGCAAGATCTTTGTTGCCAAGAATGGATCCTTTCTGGAGAAAGAGTTTCTCTCGAAAGAAGTAAGTGGGAGGAAAGTAGAACTTGATGAAGTGTTACCTCTTGAACCGGAAAATGGCAAAACTCAAGAAAACGTTTCTGAGGTGCCTGCGCCGACTAGAGAGGAAATTAATGATGATGATCACGATGCTTCTAATCAAGCTCCTACTGAAATTCGAAGGTCCACAAGGACACCTTCCGCACTAGAGTGGTACGGCAACCCTGTCTTGGAAATCATGTTGTTAGACAACGGTGAACCTTCGAACTATGAGGAAGCAATGGCGGGCCCGGATTCCGACAAATGGCTGGAAGCCATGAAATCCGAGATAGGATCCATGTATGAAAACGAAGTATGGACTTTGACTGACTTGCCCGTTGAACGGCGAGCCATAGAAAATAAATGGATCTTTAAGAAGAAGACAGACGCGGATGGTAATGTGACCATCTATAAAGCTCGGCTTGTTGCTAAGGGTTATCGACAAGTTCAAGGGGTTGACTACGATGAGACTTTCTCACCGGTAGCGAAGCTGAAGTCCGTCAGAATCATGTTAGCAATTTCCGCATACTATGATTATGAAATATGGCAAATGGACGTCAAAACGGCATTCCTTAATGGTTTCCTTAAGGAAGAATTGTATATGATGCAGCCGGAAGGTTTTGTCGATCCTAAGAATGCTGACAAGGTGTGCAAGCTCCAACGCTCGATTTATGGGCTGGTGCAAGCATCTCGGAGTTGGAACATTCGCTTTGATGAGATGATCAAAGCGTTTGGATTTACACAGACTTATGGAGAAGCCTGTGTTTACAAGAAAGTGAGTGGGAGCGCTGTAGCATTTCTCATATTATATGTAGACGACATACTTTTGATGGGAAATGATATAGAACTCTTGGACAGCATTAAGGCCTACTTGAATAAAAGTTTTTCAATGAAGGACCTTGGAGAAGCTGCTTATATATTAGGCATCAAGATCTATAGAGATTGATCGAGACGCCTCATAGGTCTTTCACAAAGCACATACCTTGATAAGATATTGAAGAAATTCAATATGGATCAATCCAAGAAAGGGTTCTTACCTGTGTTACAAGGTGTGAAATTGAGCTCAGCTCAATGTCCGACCACGGCAGAAGATATAGAAGAGATGAGCATCATCCCCTATGCCTCAGCCATAGGTTCTATTATGTATGCCATGCTGTGTACCAGACCTGATGTAAACCTTGCCGTAAGTTTGGTAGGTAGGTACCAAAGTAATCCTTGCAAGGAACACTGGACAGCGGTCAAGAATATCCTGAAGTACCTGAAAAGGACCAAGGAAATGTTTCTCGTTTATGGAGGTGACGAAGAGCTCGTCGTAAAGGGTTACGTCGACGCTAGCTTCGACATAGATCTGGGTGACTCTAAGTCACAAACCGGATACGTGTATATTTTGAATGGTGGGGCAGTAAGCTGGTGCAGTTGCAAGCAAAGCGTCGTGGCGGGATCTACATGTGAAGCGGAGTACATGGCAGCCTCGGAGGCGGCACATGAAGCAATTTGGGTGAAGGAGTTCATCACCGACCTCGGAGTCATACCCAATGCGTCGGGGCCAATCAAGCTCTTCTGTGACAACACTGGAGCTATTGCACTTGCCAAGGAGCCCAGGTTTCACAAGAAGACTAGGCACATCAAGCGTCGCTTCAACTCCATTCGTGAAAATGTTCAAGATGGAGACATAGATATTTGTAAAGTGCACACGGATCTGAATGTCGCAGATCCGTTGACTAAACCTCTCCCTAAGGCAAAACATGATCAGCACCAGAACTCTATGGGTGTTCGATTCATCACAATGTAACTAGATTATTGACTCTAGTGCAAGTGGGAGACTGTTGGAAATATGCCCTAGAGGCAATAATAAAAGCATTATTATTATATTTCCTTATTCATGATAATTGTCTTTATTCGTGCTATAATTGTGTTATCCGGAAATCGTAATACATGTGTGAATAACAGACAACAAACATGTCCCTAGTGAGCCTCTAGTTGACTAGCTCGTTGATCGACAGATAGTCATGGTTTCCTGACTATGGACATTTGATCTCATTGATAACGGGATCACATCATTAGGAGAATGATGTGATGGACAAGACCCAATCCTAAACATAGCATAAGATCGCATAGTTCGTTTGCTAGAGTTTTCCAATGTCAAGTATCCTTTCCTTAGACCATGAGATCGTGGAACTCCCGGATACCGTAGGAGTGCTTTGGGTGTGCCAAACGTCACAACATAACTGGGTGACTATAAAGGTATACTACGGGTATCTCTGAAAGTGTCTGTTGGGTTGACATGGATCGAGACTGGGATTTGTCACTCCGCTTGACGGAGAGGTATCACCGGGCCCTCTCGGTAATGCATCATCATAATGAGCTCAATGTGATCAAACTGTTTGATCACGGGATCATGCATTACGGTACGAGAAAAGTGACTTGCCGGTAACGAGATTGAACGAGGTATTGGGATACCGACGATCGAATCTCGGGCAAGTAAAATACCGATTGACAAAGGGAATCGTATACGGGATTAATTGAATCCTTGACATCGTGGTTCATCCGATGAAATCATCGTGGAGCATGTGGGAGCCAACATGGGTATCCAGATCCCGCTGTTGGTTATTGCCCGAGAGCCGTCTCGGTCATGTCTACATGTCTCCCGAACCCGTAGGGTCTACACACTTAAGGTTCGGTGACGCTAGGGTTGTGAAGATATGTATATGCAGTAACCCGAATGTTGTTCGGAGTCCCGGATGAGATCCCGGACGTCACGAGGAGTTCCGGAATGGTCCGGAGGTAAAGAATTATATATAGGAAGTGCTGTTTCGGCCATCGGGACAAGTTTCGGGGTTATCGGTATTGTACCGGGACCATCGAAGGGGTCCCGGGGGTCCACCAGGTGGGACCACCTGCCCTGGTGGGCCACATGGGCCTTAGGGGGTGCGCCTTGGCCTGCTTGGGCCAAGGTGAACCAGCCCCAAAGGGCCCATGTGCCTAGGGTTCCATCTAGGAGGAGTCCTAGTGGTGGAAGGCACCTCCTAGATGGCTTGGGGGGAGGGAAACCTCCCTGGCCGCCGCCCCCCTTGGGAGATTAGATCTCCCAGGGCCGGCGCCCCCCCCCCCCAAGAGGCCTATATAAAGGGGGGAGGGGAGGGGGGCAGCGCACCGATAAGCCCTGGCGCCTCCCTCCTCCCTGCAACACCTCCTCCTCCTCCCGTAGTTGCTTAGCGAAGCCCTGCCGGAGTTCTGCTGCATCCACCACCACGCCGTCGTGCTGCTGGATCTTCATCAACCTATCCTTCCCCCTTGCTGGATCAAGAAGGAGGAGACGTCACGCTTTCCGTACGTGTGTTGAACACGGTGGTGCCGTCCGTTCGGTACTAGATCATCGGTGAATTGGATCACGGCGAGTACGACTACCTCATCCACGTTCACTCGAACGCTTCCGTTGCGATCTACAAAGTGGTATGTAGATGCTATCTAATCTGAATACTCGTTGCTAGATGAACTCATAGATAGATCTTGGTGAAACCGTAGGAAAATTTTTGTTTTCTGCAACGTTCCCCAACAATGATATGCTCCTTCAACAAAAAATTTTCACGTGTGAGATACTTGTTTTGTATACAAGCTAACTCAATCATCTTGAAAGCTTCGATCTCAGTTGGGGTAAGAAGATTGTGATCAAGTTAAAGGATGTCTTCTGCTGCCGGAGCTTGGTCCTCCATGGCCTTCTTGACCCCTTCATCCTTGTTGATCTCCATGGGTTCTTCCCTCTTCAGCTCTATCTTCATTAGCCAAGCATCGTTGTCACCATTGTTGGAGGAGGGGGACGACATGATGCCTGGCCCTGACAACCCTGACAGAAAACAGCTCGAAACAAGAATAGAGGATAATTGTGTGACGCGGTGGTCAAAAACTTCGGAAGATTATATAATGAATTTTTACCGACCAAAAGAAGTATCGTGCAAGAAAACGGAGTCCGGAGAGCGCACGAGGTGCCCAACGAGGCAGGGGGCGCCCAGGGGGTAGGCCGCGCCTCCCACCTTCATGGAAGCTTCGTGTCCTTCCCAGACTACTTCTTATTTTCCTATTTTCTTAAATAATCCAAAATGGAGAAAAATTGCCATTAGAACTTTTTTGGAGTCGGTTTACTTACCGTACCACAGACCTCTTCCTTTTCGGAGTCTGAAACGTTCTAGAAAGTGTCCCTTATGTATTCCTCCGGGGTTACGGTTTCAATAATATTGGTTTCGACATTTATAGGATTACCTGAGATATAATGTTTGATTCTTTAACCGTTCACCACCTTCGGATTTGTGCCTTCGAAGTAGTTGATTTTTATGGCACCGGAACGATAGACTCCTCGATAACGTAAGGACCTTCCGATTTAGAGAGAAGTTTTCCTGCAAAAAATCTTAACCGAGAGTTGAATAGCAACACATAATCACCTACATTAAACTCACGCTTTTGTATTCTTTTATCATGCCATCTTTTAACTTTTTATTTAAACAGTTTGGCACTCTCATAAGCCTGCCTTCTCCATTCATCAAGTGAGCTAATGTCAAATAACCTCTTCTCACCGGCTAGTTTGAAATCATAATTGAGCTCTTTAATGGCCCAATATGCCTTGTGTTCTAGTTCGAGAGGTAAGTGACATGCTTTTCCATAAACCATTTTATACGGAGACATACCCATAGGATTTTTATATGCAGTTCTATAGGCCCATAATGCATCATCAAGTTTCTTGGACCAATTTTTTCTAGATCTATTTACAGTCTTTTGCAAAATTAATTTGAGCTCTCAATTGCTCAATTCTACTTGACCACTAGACTGTGGGTGATAAGGGGATGCAATTCTATGATTAACATCATACTTAGCAAGCATTTTACGGAAAGCACCATGAATAAAATGTGAACCACCATCAGTCATTAAATATCTAGGGACTCCAAACCTCGAAAATATAACTTCTTTAAGCATCTTAATAGAGGTGTTATGATCAGCACTACTAGTTGGAATAGCTTCTACCCACTTAGTAACATAATCAACAACAACTAAAATATGTGTATACCCATTAGAGGAAGGAAACGGTCCCATATAATCAAATCCCCAAACATCAAATGGTTCAATAACGAGTGAATAATTCATAGGCATTTCTTGACGTCTACTAATATTACCAATTCTTTGACATTCATCACAAGACAAGACAAACTTATGGGCATCTTTGAAGAGAGTAGGCCAATAAAAACCGGATTGCAATACCTTATGCGCAGTTCTATCTCCAGCGTGGTGTCCTCCATAAGCTTCGGAGTGAGACTTGCGTAGGATCTATTCATGTTCATGGTCAGGTATACAACGTCTAATAAAAACATCTACTCCTTCTTTATAAAGGTGTGGGTCATCCCAGAAGTAATGTCTTAAATCATAGATTTATTTTCTTTTGCTGGTATGTGAAACTAGGTGGTATAAATTTAGCAACAATGTAATTAGCATAATCAGCATACCATGGTGCAGTACGAGAAGCATTTATGACATTTAACTATTCATCAGGAAAGCTAACATCAATAGGTAGTGGGTCATCCAGAACGTTCTCTAACCTAGACAAGTTGTCTGCAACGGGGTTCTCAGCTCCCTTTCTATCAATAATATGCAAATCAATTTCTTGTAGCAAGAGAACCCATCTAATAAGTCTAGGTTTAGCATCTTTCTTTTCCATAAGATATTTAATAGCAGCATGATCAGGTGAATAGTTACTTTAGAATCAACAATATAAGGTCTGAACTTATCACAAGAAAATACAACTGCTAAGAATACTTTTTCAGTAGTAGCATAATTTCTCTAAGCACTATCTAGAGTTTTACTAGCATATTGAATAACATTTAATTTCTTATAAACTCTTTGTCCTAGAATAGCACCTACAGCATAATCACTAGCATCACACATAATTTCAAAGGGTAAATTCCAATTAGGTGGCTGAACAATAGGTGCAGATATCAATGCTTTCTTAATTATTTCAAATGCTTCTACACAATCATCATCAAAGACAAAAGGTATATCTTTTTGTAATAGATTAGTCAGAGGCCGAGAAATTTTAGAGAAGTCCTTAATGAATCTCCTATAAAAACCGGCATGACCGAGTAAACTTCTTATACCTTTGATGTCCTTGGGACACGGCATATTTTCAATAGCATCAACTTTAGCTTTATCAACTTCAATACCTCTTTCAGAAATTTTATGCCCCAAGACAATTCCTTCGTTAACCATAAAGTGGCATTTCTCCCAGATCAAGACAAGGTTAGTTTCTTCACATCTCTGCAAAACTCGATCAAGGTTTCTCAAGCAATCATCAAAAGAGGATCCATAAACGGAGGAATCATCCATGAAAACCTCACAAATCTTTTCACAAAAATAAGAGAATATAGCCATCATGCATCTTTGAAAGGTAGCAGGTGCATTACATAAACCAAAAGGCATACGTCTATAAGCAAAGGTACCGAAAGGGAAAGTAAAAGTGGTCTTTGCTTGATCATCAGCTGACACAGGTATTTGAGAGAAACCAGAGTAACCATCTAGAAACCAAAAATGTGTATGTTTGGATAATCTTTCTAGCATTTTATCAATGAGAGGCAAAGGGTAATGATCTTTTTAGTAGCTTTATTTAATTTGTGGAAATCAATTACCATCCTATAACCTGTAACAATTCTTTGCAGAATCAATTCATCTTTATCATTAGGAACAACAGTAATACCTCCCTTCTTAGGAACACAATGAATAGGACTTACCCACTAACTATCAGCAACGGGATAAATTATACCTGCTTCAAGGAGCTTTAATATTTCCTTTCTTACCACTTCTTTCATCTTAGGATTCAGCCGTCATTGGTGATCAATAACTGGTTTGGCGTCTTTCTCCAAATTTATTTTGTGTCGATGTAGAGTGGGACTAATGCCCTTAAGATCATCAAGAGTATGACCAATAGCAGCACGGTGATTCTTCAGAGTTTTGAATATTTTTTCTTCTTCCTTCTATGAAAGGTTAGCACAAATAATAACAGGATATATCTTCTTTTCATCAAGATAACATATTTAAGAGTATCAGGTAATGATGGTTTAAGCTCAAACACGGGATCACCCTTGGGTGGAGGAGGATCCCCTAGGATTTCAACCGGCAAATTGTGTTTCAGAATGGGCCCCTGTTTAAAGAATACTTCATCTATTTCCCTTCTTTCATTCATAAACATATCATTTTCATGGTCTAGCAAATATTGTTCTAAAGGATCACTAGGAGGCACGGCAATAGAAGCAAGACCAATAATTTCATATTTACTAGGCAATTCCTCATCACGGGGCTGTCTACGAAATTTAGAAAAATTGAACTCATGAGACATATCACCCAAACCAATAGTAACAACATCCTTTTCGCAGTCTATCTTAGCGTTGACAGTATTCAAGAAGGGTCTACCAAATATAATGGGACAAAAGCTATCTTGTGGGGAACCAAGAACAAGAAAATCAGCAGGATATTTAACTTTCCCACACAAGACTTCAACATCTCTAACAATCCCAATTGGTGAAATAGTATCTCTATTGGCAAGTTTAATTGTAATGTCTACATCTTCTATCTCAGCAGGTGCAATATCATGCATAATTTCTTGATATAAAGAGATAGGTATTGCACTAGCAATAGCACCCATATCACACAAGCCATGATAACAATGATCTCCTATTTTAACAGAAATAACAGGCATGCCTACCATAGGTCTATGTTTATCTTTAGCACAAGGTTTAGCAATTCTAGCAATCTCATCACAGAAGTAAATAACATGCCCATCAATATTATCAGCCAAGAGATCTTTAACCATAGCAATATTAGGTTCAACTTTACTTGCTCAGGGGGTGCATAAGTTCTAATATTACTTTTATGAACCACAGTTGAAGCTGTATCATGATCCTTTATTCTAATAGGAAAAGGTGGTTTCTCAACATAAGCAGTAGGAACAATAGGATCATTATAAGTGATAGTATTTTCCTCAACTTTAATAGGTTCAACTACTTTTACTTCTATGGGAGGATGATATTTAAACCACTTCTCCTTAGGGAGATCAACATGAGCAGCAAAAGATTCACAAATAGAAGCTACTATCTCAGAGTCAAGTCCATATTTAGTGCTAAATTTACGGAAAACATCGGTATCCATCAAAGATTTAACACAATTAAACATAGGTGTTATACCTGACTCCTTACCTTCGTCGATATCCCAATCTTCAGAGTTGCGTTTAATTCTTCCCACTAAATCCCATTTGAATTCAATAGTCTTCATCGTAAAAGAACCAGTACAAGAAGTATCGAGCATGGAGCGATTGTTGTCAGAAAGCCGAGCATAAAATTTTTGAATAATCATTTCTCATGAGAGCTCATGATTGGGGCATGAATATAACATTGACTTAAGCCTCCCCCAAGCTTGAACGATGCTTTCTCCTTCGCGAGGCCAAAAATTATATCTATAATTACGATCACGATGAACAAGATGCATAGGATAAAACTTCTGATGAAATTCCAATTTTAATTGCTTGTAGTCCCATGCTGTTTGTGGCTAGATCTCATTATGCTCATCAGAGAGTTGCCGCATAAGCCGGCTCCCCCTTTGTGTCTAGCCCTAGATATTGTTTCTTGTTTCTTTTTGGGGTGCCCTGCCCCTCCTTATATAAGTTGAAGGGGCGGGTTACATGACTAGTCGTAGTAGGATTAGGATTACTCAATTACAAGTGGAGTCCTAGTCTTGCTTCCTTTGTAAGGGAATATTCCTTACGCTTTCCTCTTAAGCCGGCCCACCATAACATGAGTCGGCCTTCTAGGCCTTGGGCCTAGTCTTCTATCTGACCCGCCGTCGGGGTCATCCGTGAGACGTCAGGCTTGTGAGTCGTCTGACCAGTGAGCCGCCAGACCCGTGAGTCGCTAGTCCTCCGGCGGGTCATCGGTGAAGCGCCAAGTCCAGCCGGGTCATACCGCGGGGTATATCCCCGACATTAGCCCCCAGTTTAATTTGGATTTATCCATGCTAAACTAATCCTGTAAAACAAACACAAGAACAAATTTGACAGATTGTGTTCCAGGTTAAAAATTCTTGTAAGCCGGCACCTGATCATCCTTAATTCCTTGTGCTCCGGGTTAAATATTCTCCTGAGCGGGCACCTGATTATCCTTAAGTCCAATTGTCATTTCCTTCATCTAGAAAATCCGGGTCAATAAGCTAGCTTCATACTCAATTTGCTGATGTTGGTTTCTCACAGAAAAATATTGTGAAGAATAATCCACTTGAGTCGGCTTCCAAGGCGCCGGCTTAATAAACATATTGGACTCAAGATTCATCTGGTGATCCGCCGGTTTAAAGATGTAGAGGCTGGCGAGCAAAATTGTCGGCTTGTAAAGATTGATAACATTGGATCATAACTATTGCTGATGCCGGGTTAATCTTATGATGACGCCGGGTCATAAACTTTGCAGATTTCTCTTATAATAATATAATACCTGATTTGCTCAAAACTGATAATTTGAAGTTATTCCTCCCTTATATGCATATCACCTATAGCCCCCAAGTGTCGGGTTGTCATGCTTGCAGCAACCTGGGATTTGTAATTGCCTTATGCTCATAAAGATTTCAACCAGTGTAGCCCCCAAGGGCCGGGTCATTATGCAATAATGAGCAGGGACTTTGTAAATATGATCATGTAAACTTGAGCAACAACATGTAGCCCCCAAGGTCCGGCTCAATAAGATATTACTGAGCTAGGACTTTGTATATGATTCATTGATAATACCATCAAATGATGTAATATCCACCATGGGGCTTGAACCCACGTCCACAAGGTTAAGAGCTTTGTACTCTACCAACTGAATAATGGATCTTTCAATATAATGGATTAAGGCTTGTGTACCTTGAATTTCCGACAGGAGCAATTGGTAGCCCCCAAGGGCCGGCTCATTTAAAATGTGATGAGTCGGGTCTTCAATAAGTTGAGCAAAAAATGAATTTGCATTAGCCCCAAGTGCCATGGTGCATGCTAGCAGTGACATGGGACTTGTATATTCGATGTAATCTCGATTTGAACAATGTAGCCCCCAAGTGTCGGGTTGTAAGCCTGCAGCGACTCGGTACTATTTCCTCCATTGTAAAATAAATCATGCCCATTGATAAAAATAATAGCCGTTGCGCTAAAGCGACTTTGAAAACCTC
The DNA here is from genome assembly GCA_032464435.1 of Aegilops umbellulata. Classification (NCBI taxonomy): domain Eukaryota; kingdom Viridiplantae; phylum Streptophyta; class Magnoliopsida; order Poales; family Poaceae; genus Aegilops; species Aegilops umbellulata. Next base: position 499,788,633 of record CP136057.1, read on the forward strand.
AATCATAACACTGGTTATTGATAATCACAATAGAAATCCAGCCATGTTGGCTATTCAAGATTTGAATAATATAATCCGGTATGAAAACCTCAATCATTCAATATCATCATGAAAATCCAGTCAGTTTTGGCTATTAAAGATTTGAATACCTCATCGGTTGACAAGTAAATCCAGAGTTTAAATACCTGGCGGCTCTTGGCCGATGACGACTTAATGCGCATTTGTTGTAAGCCAGAATTTTGGTAACCCGGTGGCCTATAGCCCTTGAGAAAATCAATAATTGATAACCCTTTTGAGACACCAATTTCAGTGATGAGCTTGGACTGAAGCATTTATATAAGTCATAGTTCTGCAAATTCTGCACAGAGTTTAAACAACATATGCCCTGGCGACTTAACGTCAAGATCCAGGGTGGGTAACCACCCAAATGTAGTCTTACCATGCACACAAGTAGATCACAAGAACCCTTGGTGGTTTGCCGCAGGGCGGGTCATAATATCTCACATATAACCACTGTGAAATTGAATTTGTACTGCCGGTTTACATGACCTGTGCAGTAAGGGTGATAACCCAATCCTTAGAAGCCAATGCTTCCACATAGATGATGATTTTCATAAGCTGGCGACTTATAGTCAAAAGTCAAGCCGGGTTAAGCATAAAACACTTATATACATTTGAGATATAATCCAAAAAAGGTCTCAAGTCAAACCCAAAATTGTTCGCAAAAAAGACTTAAAAAATTTAAGGCTTCTGATTCGTATACGATCAGAAAACCGTTCCAAAGGGGTTGAGCTAAGATTCGAATACGATCATATAGCCCCCAGTGGCTTTAGCATTGCCGATCAAGAGGGTACTGACAGCTATGTTCTCTTTGGTTCGAATACGACCTATGTTTGAACAGGAAGCCCCCAAATGACCATGAGAGTTGTTTAACAACGTTGATTCTAATACGATCCATGTCGGACCCAAAAGAGGTTAAGCTATGATTCGGATACGATCAAGAAGCCCCCTAGTGAGTTTGGCAGTGTGCCAATCAAAAGGGTTTCGACAGCTGTGTTCTCTTTGGTTCGAATACGACCTATGTTTGAACAGGAAGCCCCCAAGTGACCATATATTAGCATTGCACCGATCAAGAGGGTACCGACAGCTATGCTCAATGAGCAGGAAGCCCCCAAGTGACCAAAATAAGATAAGACGTAAGGCAGGATACCTGTGTTTGAACCGCGCATCATGGCAGCAAGTTCTTTTTGGCAACCTTTAATTTTTCTTAGAACTCGAACATGCGAGAGATTAATTCTTTTTGAACCGGAACTTTAAACCGGATTTGAAAGCTTCAAAAATTTGTGAGGGACAAATTTACCTTGAGCCAGATTTTGAACCGGATTTCAGAGCTTCAAAATTTTGTGAGGGACAAATTTACCCTGGGCCGGCTTTTGAACCGGATTTGGGAGCTTCAGTGCTTTGTGGGAGAAAGATGTCTCTTGAACCGGATTTTAAACCAGAGTCCTTATTTTTTAGCCGGAAATCTTCTGACGGCTTTTAAACTTTCATTGATCTAGCAGTAATCTCCGGGGCCCGGGTTATTTTTCCCTTCAATGACCCGGAGTTCTTGAATTCATTGAAACTGGCTAATTTTGCCGAGTCATACTGAGGGAGTCCTGGATTAGGGGGTGTTCAGGTAGCCAGACTATACCTTCGCCGGACTCCTGGACTATGAAGATACAAGATTGAAGACTTCGTCCCGTGTCCGGATGGGACTTTCCTTGGCGTGGAAGGCAAGCTTGGTGATGCGGATATTCAAGATCTCCCACCTATGTAACCGACTCTGTGTAACCCTAACCCTATCCGGTGTCTATATAAACCGGAGGGTTGTAGTCCGTAGGACAATCATCTTCATACACAATCATACCATAGGCTAGCTTCTAGGGTTTAGCCTCCTTGATCTCATGGTAGATCTACTCTTGTACTACCCATATCATCAATATTAATCAAGCAGGAGTAGGGTATTACCTCCATCGAGAGGGCCCGAACCTGGGTAAAAATATCGTGTCCCTTGTCTCCTGTTACCATCCGGCCTTGACGCACAGATCGGGACCCCCTACCCGAGATCCGCCGGTTTTGACACTGACATTGGTGCTTTCATTGAGAGTTCCTCTGTGTCGTCGCCTTTAGGCCCGATGGCTCCTTCGATCATCAACAACGATGAGGTCCAGGGTGAGACTTTTCTCCCCGGGCAGATCTTCGTCTTCGGCGGCTTCGCTCTGCGGCTCGCTTGGTCACCTGGAGCAGATCGAAAGCTACGCCCCTGGCCATCAAGTCAGGTTTGGAAGCTTAAACTACACCGCCGACATCCGCGGAGACTTGATCTTCGACGGGTTCGAGCCACAGCCAAGCGCGCCGCACTATCTCGAGGGGCATGATCTAGCTCTGCCTCCGAACAGTGTCTTGGAGGCCGCACACGCACCAGTTCCGACCCTTAATTCGGAGCCTATTGCGTCAATCGAGGATGAGCGGTTGGACGTCGCCTCGGGGGCTGCGATCTCAAAGGCGATCGAGCCGAACGCCAGCCCCGTACTCCGCGTGACCCGTGACTCTGAGGGTCCGGACTCTTCTCCGGACTCCGAACCCCCCGTGCCCCTACCGATCGAATCCGATTGGGCACCCATAATGGAGTTCACCACCGCGGACATCTTTCGGCACTCACCTTTTGGTGACATCCTGAATTCTCTCAAGTCTCTCTCTTTATCAGGAGAGCCCTGGCCGGATTACGGTCAGCGAGGATGGGATTCGGACGATGAAGAAATTCAAAGCCCACCCACCACCCACTTTGTAGCCACTGTCGACGATTTAACCGACATGCTTGACTTCGGCTCCGAAGACTTCGACGGTATGGACGACGAGGTAGGAGACGAACAGGAACCAGCACCTGTAGGGCGCTGGAAGGCCACCTCGTCATATGACATATATATGGTGGATACTCCAAAAGATGGAGATGGCGATGGAACAGCGGGGGATGACACCTCCAAGAAAAAGCCAAAGCGCCGGTGTCAGCGGCGCCGCTCTAAATCCCGCCAAAGCAAAAATGGTGATTCCGGCACGGGAGATAATACTACCCCGGATAGCGCCGAAGAACACCCAACCCAGCAAGATTCGGCGCAGGAAGATGGAGAAGCCAGCCCTCACGAGAGAGCGGCAGAACGAGAGGTTGAGGATGATAACTATATGCCTCCCTCCGAAGACGAGGCAAGCCTCGATGATAACTCTTTGCTCTACCGGTCAGGGTGAAGATACCCCGAACAAGCCCTTCAAAGGATTACTTTCCATAGTAACAAGTGACAGTAAATTTCAGCCCACTATATAAATTTTTCGTTACCAAATTCCACCTACCAAAGGCGCTTCACTCCCCGGCAATGGCGCCAGAAAAGAGTCTTGATGACCCACAAGTTTAGGGGATCTATCGTAGTCCTTTCTATAAGTAAGAGTGTCAAACCCAACGAGGAGCAGAAGGAAATGATAAGCGGTTTTCAGCAAGGTATTCTGTGCAAGCACTGAAATTATCGGTAACAGATAGTTTTGTGATAAAGTAATTTCTAATGGGTAACAAGTAACAAGTGTAAATAAAGTGCAGCAAGATGGCCCAATCCATTTTGTAGAAAAGGACAAGCCTGGATAATTTCTTATATGAAGGAAAACGCTCCCGATGACACATGGGAATTATCGTCAAGCTAGTTTTCATCATGTTCATATGATTCGCGTTCGGTACTTTGATAATTTGATATGTGTGTGGACCGGTGATTGGGTGCTGTCCTTACTTGGACAAGGATCCTACTTGTGATTAACTCCTATTGCAAGCATCCGCAACTACAAAAGAAGTATTAAGGTAAACCTAACCATAGCATGAAACATATGGATCCAAATCAGCCCCTTACGAAGCAACTCATAAACTAGGGTTTAAGCTTCTGTCACTCTAGCAACCCGCCGTCTACTTATTACTTCCCAATGCCTTCCTCTAGGCCCAAACAATGGTGAAGTGTCATGTAGTCGACGTTCACATAACACCACAGACAAATCCGGCCGGGCCGAACACAACAGACATAGCTCTTCCGAGTTGCGTCGTGACATAGCCCAGTACAGGGGCGCCGCACACCCACTATGCTTCACAGGCAAAGTAATGGATCATAAAATCCCAGAGGGTTTCAAACCCGTGAACATCGAATCATACGATGGCACCACAGACCCGGCGGTATGGATCGAGGATTATCTCCTTCACATCCACATGGCACGTGGTGATAATCTACACGCCATCAAATACCTCCCGCTCAAACTTAAAGGACCGGCCCGGCATTGGCTTAACAGCTTGCCAGCAGACTCAATCGGTTCTTGGGAGGACCTGGAAGCCACATTCCTCGACAACTTCCAGGGCACCTACGTGCGACCACCGGATGCCGACGACTTAAGCCACATAATTCAGCAGCCAGAAGAATCGGCCAGGAAATTCTGGACACGGTTCCTAACAAAGAAAAACCAGATAGTCGACTGTCCGGACGCAGAGTCCCTAGCAGCCTTCAAGCATAACATCCGTGATGAGTGGCTTGCCCGGCACCTGGGACAGGAAAAGCCGAAATCTATGGCAGCCCTGACGACACTCATGACCCGCTTTTGCGCAGGAGAAGATAGCTAGCTAGCTCGCAGCAATAACTTATCAAAGAACCCTGGTAATTCGGATACCAAGGACAAAAGTGGCAGGACACGTCGAAACAAGCAAAAGCGCCGCGTTAGCAGCGACAGCAATGAAGATACGGCAGTTAATGCCGGATTCAGAGGCTATAAATCCGGTCAGCGGAAAAGGCCATTCAAAAAGAATACTCAGGGCCCATCCAGTTTGGACCGAATACTTGACCGCTTGTGCTAGATCCATGGCACCCCCGAAAGACCAGCCAATCACACCAACAGGGATTGTTGGGTGTTCAAGTAGGCAGGCAAGTTAAGAGCCGAAAACAAAGACAAGGGGCCGCATAGCGACGACGAGGAGGAGCTCAGGCCGCCGAACAACAATGGATAGAAGGGGTTTCCCCCACAAGTGCGGACGGTGAACATGATATACGCAACCCACATTCCCAAGAGGGAGCGGAAGCGTGCGCTACGGGACGTATACGCGATGGAGCCAGTCGCCCCAAAGTCCAACCCATGGTCCTCTTGCCCGATCACTTTTGATCGAAGGGACCACCCCACGAGCATCCGTCATGGCGGCTTTGCCACATTGGTTCTCGACCCAATAATCGACAGATTTCATCTCACAAGAGTCCTCATGGACGGCGGCAGTAGCCTGAACCTGCTTTACCAGGATACAGTGCGGAAAATGGGCATAGATCCCTCAAGGATTAAGCCCACAAAGACGACCTTTAAAGGCGTTATACCAGGTGTAGATGCCAACTGTACAGGCTCGGTAACACTTGACATGGTCTTCGGATCTCCGGATAATTTCCGAAGCGAAGAGTTAATCTTCGATATAGTCCCATTTCGCAGTGGCTATCACGCCCTGCTCGGACGAACCGCATTTGCAAAGTTCAGTGCGGTGCCGCACTACGCATACCTCAAGCTCAAGATGTCAGGCCCTCGAGGAGTGATCACGGTCAACGGAAACACCGAACGCTCCCTCCGTACGGAGGAGCACACGGCGGCTCTCCCAGCGGAAGTACAAAGCAGCCTTCTTAGGCAATTCCCCAGTCCGGCCGCTAAAAAGTCAGACATTGCCAAGCGCGCCCGGAGTAACCTACAACAGGACCGCCCCAACCCCGGCCCTCGCGATATAGCGAAACCAGTGCCTCGCGTACATAAATACGCCCTTGAAATACCATGGGCACAAGGGAAGGGGCACAATAACGGCACGCCCAAAATACGGCTTAAAACGTACTAGGGGCTGCCGGATTCTTTTTTCTTACTTTCAGGACTCCACATTTCGGACGACCTGTTCGGCAATTCGACTGCCGCACAAACGATGCAAGATCCAGGGAAGCAGACAAAGCCATGCCGCATTATGGAACTCCCAGGTGGTCTCTGTTACGAGCGGTATACCTGTTTCAAATACAACTCCGCGGCCTGCCCCTGGTCAGGACATGTTAAATAGTCCAGTATATTTTTGCTTATTGCACTACTTGTATCGTTCGGCTTTGATAAATAGCCTCTCTATAAACAATGCATAGCTTTTTGTCTATTTTTTGCATTATCCTATTTTCATATATATGTTTTGACATGATCGCACCCGTACATCATGGTACGGCAAATACGCCAGGGGCTTCAGTACCCCTTATTATGGTGTGAGAAGTCCGTCCACTTTCACAAGTGCGGCACCCCGAACTTATAGCACTATATGCATCGGCTCCGAATCATGATTTGGGTCAATAGTTGGGTTTGCCCGGCTCCTATGTTTTGGTGCCTTGCGTTCCGCTATATCGGCTAAGGTAGCACTAGGAGAACCACTGCGATTGTGCCCCGGTTCAGCTGGGTTAAGCACCTCAGTGGAGAAAGCTAAAACTGACTGTCATGATGCGGCGAGAGACCGGTCGCTGTTCGAGAGGTTTTTCGAGTCCCTAAAGACTTATGCCGCTTCGAGCGGGGAGCTGGCTTTGTCCGGCCAAAGGCGTGGATAGCGCCCCGAACATGGTCTTCCGAACTAGGGGCTTCGCTGAAATTTTGAAATTATAAAGTTCTATGGCTAAGTGAGAGTGTTCAAGCATTACAGTCCGATTGCCTGGTTCGTTGTGCTGAGCGCCTCCCTCGAAGGACCCAACCATGGGAAAAAGAGTGCTCAAGTTTATCCCGAACACCCCAGCACTAGTGGCACGGGGGCAGAAGCCGACGACTAGCCATCTCTTAATTTTTGATAAACGGCCGCACAGAAAATAATATTTTAAATTCAATAAGCATTGCTTAGCGCATATGAACAAGTTTTCAGCGCACAGGATAAACACGAGCGAGTTCATTCAAAAATTACATCTTTGGTGCATTCATCCGCCACAAGGCGGGCACCTGCAAGAACATCCTTGTAGTAGTTCTCGGGCTTGCGATGCTCCTTCCCCACCGGCGGCCCGTCCTTCACGAGCCTCTCTCCGTCCAGCTTACCCCAGTGCACCTTCGCACGGGCAAGGGCCCGACGGGCACCTTCGATGCAGACGGAGCGCTTGATGACCTCAAGCCTTGGACAGGCCTCCACCAGCCGCTGCACCAGCCCGAAATAGCTCCTAGGCAGGGCCCCTCCAGGCCACAGCCAAACTATGAAGCCCTTCATGGCCTGTTCGGTCGCCTTGTGGAGCTCGACCAGCTGCTTCATCTGGTCTCTCAGGGGTACAGGGTGTCCGGCCTCAGAATACTGAGACCAGAACACACTCTCCGTCGAGATGCCCTCTCCAGCTCGGTAGAATGCGGCGGCGTCGGATACGCTGTGGGGAAGATCTGCGAACGCCCCTGGAGAACTCCGGATTGGGGTAAGTGACAAGTAGTTTACTTTTATATTTCTACTTTGCATTGAGAATGCCTTATATGCTGCTATCTTTTTCATCTCCTCCAACTCTTGGAGGGCCTTTTGGGCTTCGTCCTTGGCACCCTTGGCGGTCTCAAGGGCCGACGCGAGCTCGGATGCTTGCGCCTTTGACTCAAGCTCCAAGCTCTCATGTTTTTTCATGAGAGCCTGCAGCTTTTGCTGCACCTCGCCGACCTGAGCCCCAAGTCTCTCTCGCTCGGTGCGCTTCTCGGCCGTTTTCTTTTCGGCCTCACATAGCGCCTGCTTGAGGGTTGCCACCTCAGTTGTGGCCCCTATAATAAGAAGTATGATCCTGTTATTTTTTGCAATCATGCCTCTCTATAGGCACCTTTTTCTGTAGGGTATTTCTTACCTTCTTTCTCCTCGAGCTGCCGCTTGGCAAGGCTGAGCTCTTGCTCGGTCCGCCCGAGGTCTTTTTTTAGGACGTCCACCTCCGCAGTCAGTGCGGCGGTGGATAGCAGGGAAGCTTGCATACGCATATTGACTCTTTATTGTTAGACTCCTGCGCAATTTATTAGATCCTCTATTCGGCTTTTCTTTCCGAACGCCAAACAGAGCATCAGGGGCTACTGTCTATGTGGTAATATTTTGATATATTTTTGCTTACCTCGAAACCTGTCAAAAGGCTAGCGCAAGCTTCAGTCAGTCCGCTCTTGGCGGACTGAACCCTCCGGATCACCGTACTCATAATAGTACGGTGCTCCTCGTTGATGGAGGCACCGTCAAGCACCTCCAGCAGATTGTCCGGCACCTCCGGTTGGACGGAGGCCGACGGCTCAGAAGGCTTGCTCCTCTTGGAAGGAGTTCGCCTACCGCGGACCGGAACTGTTGAAGAGTCCGGCGCGGCGTCCGGCACAAAGCCGGACTCGGAGCCCTGGGGGGTCTTGTCCCCTTTATTCCTGGGGTCCGGGAGGTCGCCTTTTGGCTCCTCCAGGACCACCTCCTCCTGCCCCGGAGCTCGTTGCAACGCCACTTCGGCGTCGTCTGTAGTGTGGGGAGAGACAGCGGGCGGAACTGAGTTCACGTCCGACGAATCCAGGGAGCCGCTCGACGAATCGTCGAGTTCGGCCCGGGGCGGGCTGCACAATTATGTTCGGCATTATGGAAAGCTGAACAACCTAGGAATATCATGAGTCACTCTGGTATCCGAATACTTACGATTTCGCCAGACGCTTGGCCCTGTTCGACCACCCCTCGTCGTCCTCGTCGGCGTCGGGGGAGTAGTCCGGCGGAGGGGTCTTCCTCTTTCTGGACCCTCTGGCCTCCCCCGTTGGGGCGGCCTTCCCTTTTTCTCCTCCCCCCGCTGGAGGGGGAGAGGTTCCTCCTTCCTCCTCCTCGTTCTCACGAGGGGAGAGCGTCTCGGACTCGTCAGATGACGAGTCCGACACCGCCATATTGCGGGCACTCTTTCGAGTCCCCGTGGCCTTCTTCTTCTTGGCCTTCTTCTCCGGCACCACGTAAGGCGCCGGAGCCAGCAGCTTCTCTAAGAGAGCAGGGGCTGGGTCTTCGGGCAAGGGAGCCGGACAGTTAATCGGTCCGGATATCGCCTGCCAAGCCTGTTAAAGGTAAGGGAGTTTAGATCCCGCACAGAGTCAAACTATGAAAGAACTTAACATCCTGTAAAGGGTGAAAATAGCTTACCTCGCCAGCGTGACGCTGCGAGCTGTATCCGCGGTCCTCCGAAGCAGATGTGGGAGCCTCGGCGCCTTTGATTAGCACCTTCCAGACGTCTTCATACGTCGTGTCGAAGAGCCTGTTAAGGGCTCGGTGCTGCGCCGGGTCGAACTCCCACAGAGTAAAACCCCGTTGTTGCCACGGGAGGATTCGACGAACGAGCATGACCTGGACTACATTGACAAGCCGGATTGGCTTGTTCACCAGGGACTGGATGCAAGTTTGCAATCCGGTCACCTCTTCTTCGTTTCCCCATGACAGGCCCGTCTCTTTCCAGGACATAAGCCGCGTGGGGGGTACGGATCGGAACTCGGGGGCTGCGACCCATTTTGGATCGCGTGGCTCGGTGATGTAAAACCACCCTGCTTGCCACCCCTTTAGGGTCTCCACAAAGGAGCCCTCGAACCATAGGACGTTGGCCATCTTGCCCGCCATGGCGCCTCCGCACTCCGCTTGGCTACCGCACACCACCTTGGGCTTGACGTTGAAGGTCTTGAGCCAGAGGCCGAAATGGGGGCGAACGCGGAGGAAGGCCTCGCACACGATGATAAACGTCGAGATGTTGAGGATGAAGTTTGGGGCCAGATCGTGGAAATCCAGGCCGTAGTAGAACATGAGTCCCCGGACGAATGGGTGGAGTGGAAAACCCAGTCCGCGGAGAAAGTGGGGAAGGAAAACTACCCTCTCATGGGGCTTTGGGGTGGGGAGAAGCTGCCCCTTCTCGGGAAGCCGGTGCGGGATGTCCTTGGACAGGTATCCGGCCTTCCTCAGCTTTTTTACTTGGGCCTCCGTGACGGAGGAGACCACCCACTTGCCTCCTGCTCCGGACATTGTTGGAGAAGGTTGAGGTGAAAAGAGCGGGCTTGGGCGCTGGAGCTCGAGTGCGCAAGAGAGGGATTGGCAAAGGAGGAAGAAGGCGTAGGTAAAAAGGTGGATCCTTATCCCCTTATATGGCCGGATGCGGTTATGTGTCCCCACCTGCCTAACAAAACTCGCTTGCCTCCCAAGCGCCCTGATAAATGGCGCGGCTGGGTTACCCACGTCCGTATTGATGAGAATCCCGTAAAAGGGGCACACGATCTCTGCTTCGACAGGACGTGCCAAGGAAACCGCCTCGCAAAACATGCTGAGGTGGAAAAGTAAGAACGATTTGTAAAGAACTTGGCCGTAGTGTGATGACGCACTGCGGAATACGTCAGCAGATTTGATTTGTGTTAATATTATTCTCTCTATGGCAATATGTGGAAACTTATTTTGCAGAGCCGGACACTATTCTTGGTGTTTACAATCTTCTATGAAGGACTTGGAGGAGGAACCTGCCTTGCAATGCCGAAGACAATCTGCGCGCCGGACTCGTCGTCATTGAAGCCTGGTTTAGGGGCTACTGAGGGAGTCCTGGATTAGGGGGTGTTCGGGTAGCCGGACTATACCTTCGCCGGACTCCTGGACTATGAAGATACAAGATTGAAGACTTCGTCCCGTGTCCGGATGGGACTTTCCTTGACGTGGAAGGCAAGCTTGGCGATGCGGATATTCAAGTCTCCTACCTATGTAACCGACTCTGTGTAACCCTAACCCTATTCGGTGTCTATATAAACCGGAGGGTTGTAGTCGTAGGACAATCATCTTCGTACACAATCATACCATAGGCTAGCTTCTAGGGTTTAGCCTCCTTGATCTCGTGGTAGATCTACTCTTGTACTACCCATATCATCAATATTAATCAAGCAGGAGTAGGGTATTACCTCCATCGAGAGGGCCCGAACCTGGGTAAAAATATCGTGTCCCTTGTCTCCTGTTACCATCCGGCCTTGACGCACAGATCGGGACCCCCTACCCGAGATCCGCCGGTTTTGACACCGACACATACCATTGTAGCCCCCGAGTCTCAAGACGACATGAGGAGTTGGCTTGAGATTCTCCATATTTGACCATAGCAGAAGGTATACATCATTGACGTTGATAGCGCAATGTGAATCCACAGAAGGTTGAGGTGACTGCGGCGGGTTATAAATGATCCCGGATGAGCCATGCCAGCAACTCGGCCAATGGTTCCTTCCAACTGGCTGTTTGAAGTTAACCAAACTGTAGTGGCGACGACTTGTGCACCTGCCCATTGAACCATCCAGTGCAGACGGCGGCTGATAATATATGATGATTTGTCTCTAATTTGTTGGAAGAAAACCGGGCTTCGCAAGTAGTGACTTGCTCATACTCAATAAATAGCTCATCCAGACAAGTGCGGCTCGGTGTGTAGATGTAGACCAGGCCGCAAGAGACAGACGGTAAAGACGACTGCAACATCTGAAGCGGCCCAGACAGATGAACCGGCCGTGCCGTTGTAAGCGGTGGTGCGGACAGGCAAGTTGTCCTCCTTGTTTTAAGTCGGCGTGGTCGCGAGAGACGGCCACGGCATTGTAAGCCGGTGCGGGAGTCCGTTGAGTAATGACGACCACCTGTGCCAAAAGATGTTGGCATGCCTCCATCTCCGCGGTATAATATCACTTTTTGTCATAAATAATTGCCCTGCATAAACAATATTGCAAACCAAGACAAAGATAAACTTGTTCTTTGACAACAACATGTGATAATAAAACAAACTTGGATGGATATCACCTGATTTGTTTGGACGACGGATGATCCGTTTATTGCGACAGAGGTGGCTCAGACAGACCAGCGACTCAATATAGTTCCGGCGGCTCAGGTAGACCGGCGACTTAATATAACCCCGACGGCTCAAAGCGGCAAGGGCGGCTCAATGCGCACACCTGTTCCATCAGTAAGCCGGCGCAGACGTCGGTGCTTGATGGTGCTGACGTACACTTCATAAGCACAATATGGCACCACCTTTGCTACACATAAAAATATACAGACCAAAGTAATTGTTCTTTGATGAAAACAATATGTGCTGATAAAAGAAACTTAGATGGATATAACCTGAAATTTGTGCGGTCGGCGGATGATCTGTAATTAGCATCCGTATATAACTTTTTAGCAAAGTTTTTGAATTCCGTTTTATCATTATATGCATCCAAAGGTCTTTGCATTGATCCCCTCAAGGACCTTGCCAGATGTTGTCGCAGCTCTTAACCTCCATATCTTGTTGAGCCTTGACATATCCTTTAGCCAAATGACCTCATGCCTCAATACTGGTTTTTATCTCCTGATGTCAGTGCTTCACAAGTTGTAGTATCAAACACCGTGGTCACATGGGGCATGGTACTAATGCACGTGTTCGCTCGATGCTTGCAAGAAAACTGACAGCTAGGTTGACTTGACCAACAGTAACCACACTCCATAGCAAAGGCACTCCACACTGGCAGCTTTCCCGGCCGGCTCAAGGCACGGTGGCAGTGACCGCAGGGCGGCTCATGGCTCAAGGTCGCAGTAGCGCGGCGGCTCATAGCAGCAGCTCGGAGACGGTGTGCGGCGAAGGCGGCTCGCGATGGTGCGGCGGTGGAGACAAAGCACAGTGCAAGAGGCCGGGCGGCTCGAAGCGGAGGCCGGCCCCGCGTGACTGTGTCGATGAAGACGGCTTGAAGGGCGAGTGAGGCCATCAGGGGCGGCTTGGCGCAGCGGTTCAAGGCGCAGCGACGGAGGACGCAGGAGCCGGCCAGTGCACCGGAGACAGCGAGCGCGCGGGAGGCAACCGGTGGAGACGGAGGCGGGTCGACGAGGTGGTTTGACCAAGCGGCGTCTCTACGGGGCACGGCGGCTCAACAACAGCCCAGAGCTGGAGGTGATGGCGGCGACTTGGCCATAGTCGAGGCGGAGGCGCGACCGGAGAGTTGGAGGCGCTGCTGCTCGTCTCAGCCACGGAGGCAGCAGGCACTCGAGGCGAAGTAGCATCTTGGCGCGGAGCCGGTCAGCGGCGTCCGGCAACTCAGCGTGCGGCAGCTGAGTCGGCCGCGACAGCGAGACCCGGCAGGGGCACCGCCACGTGACCAAGCCAGCGGGCGGCTTAGTGTAAGAGTAATGCGAGACCATGGCGGCTCAAAGCTTGGGCGTTGCGCGTACTAATTCATGATTTGATGTCTTTTGGTTTACTTTGGTCAACATGTAACACACATTAATCTCTTGATGTGTGTGCTCGGACAAGCAACGACTCGGAGTTGAGACCGGGGCGGCCTGGTAACAAGGACAACGGCGACTCAGGTTAGATCCGAGGCGGAGCTGTCCAGCAACTCGGGAGACGGACGCGCGGACGGCGAGTCCGAATCCGGATCAAGTTCGAGACCGGCTTGTACCATATTGTTATTCTCGAATCTCTCCTTAATGCTTCCTGAGTCTTCACGTGATGCATCTGAGTTGATTTAGTCAAAACTTGCTCTCATTAAAACTCACGTACTAGAAGTAGTACATACTCCCTCCGTCCGGATTTATTAGGCCTAAAGACAATATCTCTTAGACCAAGACACATAATAATTTGCTCACATTAATTCTTCCATTTCACTCCCAATGCACTCTCACATGCATGCAACCAATGAAAAACGCACGCATGAAGTGCATTAATTTTCCAGCCATGGCACCAACAACAATGGATTTCAATGCAACCAATGAAATTGTTGCATGCATGCACCCTTCCAAAGCGAGGCCTTATAAAAGGGGGACATGTTTGTGATGCTGAGAGGCCTAACAAACCCAGACGGAGGGAGTAGTATATTATTCCAAAATCCATCAGATTCGTAAACCGTGCAACTACTAGCACTTGACCGTAACTTCCGTGAGTATAGCAGCAATGATTCAATCCTCTCAGGAGTTTGATGCAGATCCTTCCAATTGATTCTTCATCCGAAAATCCAGCCCGTGGACGAATCTGCTTTTGGGTTGTGGCCCCTCCTCCTCATATTTTTTTAAGGGTGTGTTTAGGGCTCATCTAGATGTGACATAATTCATCCGAAAATCCATTCCGTGGACGAATCTGCTTTTGGGTTGTGGCCCCTTCTCCTCATATTTTTTTAAGGGTGTGTTTAGGGCTCATCTAGATGTGACATAATTATGTCACATCTAAGATGACATCATCAACTATTTGTGTCTCCTTTGTTTGTCTTTTCTGGTACCCTTTGTTTGTTGTCTGTCACGATCGTTAACGTCCAGCCTAATAAAATCTTATTCTGCCATCATCGTTAGTCGAGCCCAACACTGCTACACGCTACTACGTAGCTCACGTCTTCCACTTGGGCCGCTCTAGTTTCTTTTTTCTTGCAACTTTTTATTAGGTGGTTTTTTCTTGCGAGTTTGGGCAGCTCAGTTAGGCAGGTGCATATCTACCTAGTGCGCTTGTGTCGTGTCTATTGAAAAACAAGGTGTCACACTAACCTCAAGAAAAATCATAGAATCACGTACGTCTCGCAAAAAGCATTTACGCGGGGTACTAAAAACACTTTTTTAACGTGTAAGTGCTTTTGGGGTTAAAGGGTAACATTTTTCAAGTAAATATTTTACTAAAATTTGATTAATTTAAATATTATCCACTAATTTGAAAAAATGTTCACGAAATGGAGAGTACAAAAAATATTACCAATTTTAAAAAAATCAAAAACATTAAAAAACGTTCACAAGTTCCAAAAATATTTGTGATTCCGAAAAAATCGTGAGTTCAAAATTTGTTTATGGATTAAAAAATGGTCATGAATTTGAAAACAATGTTCATATGTTCAAAAAATGTTCCCTAGATCCTAAAATATTCATGAAATAAAACATTATTCATGAATAAGAAAAAAATATTCACAAGTTCAAAAAATACTCACGGGTTTAAAAAATGTTTGATTATATGAAAAGTGCAAAAACTGCAAAAAGAACATCCCACGCTAAAAAGTAAACTCAAAGAAAAAAATCATGAAACACCTATTTATTGACGCCCCCCCCGCCACCGCCCATGGTGCGAGTTGATGGTTGACTTGCATCTAGGCCCCTACAAACATACGTCCTGCCTAGTTGCAAGCCGATGTTTGACTTGCAACTAGGATCCTACAAATATACGCCCCTAGTTGCGTGTCGATGGTGACTTGCAACTGGCCCCCCTGCAAACATACGTCCCCCGGTTGCGAGTCGATGGTTGACTTGCAACTGGGGCAACTAGAAAAAAGTACGACGCGTCCTAGTTGCGAGTCAATGGTTGGCTTGCAACTGGGCACCTACAAACATACGTTTCCCCTAGTTGCTAGTCAGTGGTTGACATGCAACTGGGTCCAGTACAAAAAAGTATGATGTGTCCCAATTGCGAGCCGATGGTTGACTTGCAACTGGGCCCCTACAAACATACGTCCACCCTCCTAGTTATGAATCAATGGTTGACATGCAACTGGGCCCCTACAAACATACGTCTGCCCCCTAGTTGCGAGTCGATGGTTGACTTGCAACAAACATACTCCTCCAAGTTGCGAGTCGACGGTTGGCTAGCAATTGGGGCAACTACAAAAAAGTACGACATGTCCCAATTGCGAGTCGATGGTTGACTTGCAACTGGGCCCCTACAAACATACACCCCCCTTAGTTGCTAGTCGATAGTTGAAATGCAACTGCGCACCCCCCCCCCACAACACCTGAAAAACACACACGCCACCCCATAGTTGCGACTCGATAGTTGACTTGCAACTGGGGCCCCTACAAAACAACAGACGCTGCCCCTAGTTGCGAGTCGATGGTTGACTTGCAACTAGGCCCCTACAAACATACATCCCGCTTAGTTGCGAGCCGATGGTTGACTTGCAACTAGGATCCTACAAACATACGCCCCCCTAGTTGCGTGTCGATGGTTGACTTGCAACCGGCCCCCTACAAACATACGCCCCCCGGTTGCGAGTCGATGGTTGACTTACAACTGGGGCAACTAGAAAAAAGTACATTGCATCCTAGTTGCGAGTCGATGGTTGACTTGCAACTGGGCACCTACAAACATACGTCCCCCCTAGTTGCAAGTCAATGGTTGACATGCAACTGGGTCTAGTACAAAAAAGTATGATGTGTCCCAGTTGCGAGTCGCTGGTTGACTTGCAACTGGGCCCCTACAAGCATACGTCCACCCTCCTAGTTACGAGTCGATGGTTGACATGCAACTGGGCCCCTACAAACATACGTCTGCCCCTAGTTGCGATTCGATGGTTGACTTGCAACAAACATATGCCTCCTAGTTGCACGTCGATGGTTGACTTGCAACTGGGGCAACTACAAAAAAGTACGACGCATTCCAGTTGTGAGTCGATGGTTGACTTGCAACTGGGCGCCTACAAACCTACACCCCCCTTAGTTGCGAGTCGCTAGTTAAAATGCAACTGCTCCCCCCCCCCAATAAAAACACACACGTCACCCCATAGTTGCCATTCGATAGTTGACTAGCAACTGGGCCCCCTACAAAACAACAGACGCCACCCCTAGTTGCGAGTCGATGGTTGACTTGCAACTGGGTCCGTACAAACACACACACACACACATCCCTAGTATGCGAGTCGATAGCGGGACCCTGACAAACACACTCCCCACCCCTAGTTGTGAGTCGATGGTAGACTTGCAACTGAGGCCCCTACAAAAACACATAGCCCCCTAGTTGCAGGTCGATGCTTGACATGCAAATGGGGCTCCTACAAAAAAAACAGACACTACCCCCCCCTCCCACTCCCCCAAGGTGCGAGTCGATGGTTGACTTGCAACTGGGCCCCCAACAAACACACTTCCCACTTAGTTGCGAGTCGACGGTAAACTTGCAACTGAGACAAAAATAGGTCGGGCCCAGTTATGCGTCAAGGGCAAGTGAGAGCCTGTCTCTTGACATCAAAGTTAAAAGAAAATAGAAATAGGCAGCGGCAAGCGACGTACCATGTCTCTTCCACTTCAACAACGCGGACCAGATAAAATGAGCCATAAGAGCGCAATGACAAAATTTGACAAAAATACACAAAAGTGCGGCAAGATCAGCCAACAAGTGGGCAAAAAAACAAGGCATCACGAGAATACATCGACACGTAATTACGAGTTCATGCAAAAATTACAACAACAAGATCCAAATGACAACGACTTCGATAAAACATTGCAATATCTCGGCCCAAACGTGCAATGTGGCATTTTTGGTGTATTCGGAAACAAGTTTCAAAACCACGTAGTGTATGTGGTAAACAACCTCAAAACAACAATGTTTGTCCGGCTCCGGTGAGGGAGGGGCGATGACAACGACATGTGACTTCAGCTCGCTCCAGCGTTTGTAGCCGCGCTAGGTGGTTCATGAATCTGGTTGTAATTTTTATTATCTCTAGTATTTTTTGTACTGCCATGATTGACGAATAGATTGAAAATTTCTCTGAGAAGAAAAAAAAACCCTCAAAACAAACAATGCCAAGAAACATGTTTCAAAGAAAAACAAATTTGACAGCGTACACTTGAAAAGAGATCTGGACACAGTGTGCAGATGATAAAAAAGGCAAAAACGCACTAACGCAGCCCACAGACTAACAAACAGTGGCCCACAAATGTACAAGCACTAGGAAGCCTTGACACGGACGTGGAAGAGCACTCGCGTACACGCGCAGAAAAAACAGGCCGACACGTTCCACTTAGAAAAAAACAAGCCGGCACGAATGGCAGCGCATTGACGCACGCCCACGATGGACAATGATTACGTTAATTGCACAAATCTCAGCAAATTGATCCAATGACTGTGAACTTAGATGTGACATAGCTAAATTTCATCTAGATGTAGTTTAGCCAATCCGTTTTTTTAATGAGCTGACCAACTTTATGCAACCGGTGATATAACTTGCTGGACATGGCACTTGATAGTAAAAAACAAAGGCTGGACTAATTCTCTGTACTAGCGCAAGCACTAGTGCCTTCAACCGTACTTGTGGATATAATGGAGTAATAGCTGATGCTTTGACTTCGGTTTTCACACCCAAAGCAGCAGCGGTAGATCAATGCTTGCTTCGGGACTTGACTCCCTTGTGAGCAGTAGGTAATATGGACGATGCGGTAGTTGCAACGCGTCCGAACAGCAAAGACGGGTGCAGCCTTTAGGAATTTCCACCGGGTAAAATAGATAAAAAGCTGTGGCTACGACAACTCGGCCAGACCTGCAGTCGGATGGATCGCCTGAACTTCAATCGGCTTCGGAGTAAGAACGTGGCAGATAAATCGCTTCCTGCAAAAGACCTCGTCTCAGACTCGATGGATTACCACGGCGCGTGAGACGGCCGTACATCATGTAACCCTAAATAGTCTCAATCTCAAATCCGCCGCCGCAGAACACTTCGTCAATCTTGACTGTTGGACTTATAGTTGACGTGAATTTTCCACGCCAGCTTTCATTGAACCGGAAAATTGCGAACTTCTCGAACCCTAGAAAAGATCCCTCCAAGAACTCAACACCACCATGCGCGGGCCCCATGGTGGGCGCCAACTGTCGTGGAATTGTCACGGCAGATGTCCTAGTGTGAGGACTTAGTCGCGAGGCCAACGCATCTATGTGGTAGCTTGAGAGGGGTTGAGCGGAATCGAGAGACGCAACACAAGACAAGGATTTAGACAGCTTTGAGCCCCAGGAAACATCATCCGATAATAACCCCGCATGCTGTTTGTGGCTAGATCTCATTATGCTCATGAGAGAGTCGCCGCATAAGCCGGCTCCCACTTTGTATCTAGCCCTAGATATTGTTTCTTGTTTCTTTTTGGGGTGCCCTGCCCCTCCTTATATAAGTTGAAGGGGCGGGTTACGTAACTAGTCGTAGTAAGTTTAGGATTACTCAATTACAAGTGGAGTCCTAGTCTTGCTTCCTTTGTAAGGGAGTATTCCTTACGCTTTCCTCTTAAGCCGGCCCACCGGCCTTCTGGGCCTTGGGCCTAGTCTTCTATCTGACTCGGCGTCGGGGTCATCCGTGATTCGTCAGGCTCGTGAGTCATCAGACTAGTGAGCCGCCAGACCCGTGAGTCGCCAGTCCTCCGGCGGGTAATCGGTGAAGCGCCAAGTCCTGCCGGGTCATACCGCGGGGTATATCCCCGACACAAAGAAAATTCAAAGTAAACATTTTCAATAGGTTGAGGAGCAACTCTTTGCTCTACCGGTCGGGGTGAAGATACCCCGAACAAGCCCTTCAAAGGATTACTTTCCATAGTAACAAGTGACAGTAAATTTCAGCCCACTATATAAATTTTTCGTTACCAAATTCCACCTACCAAAGGCGCTTCACTCCCCGGCAACGGCGCCAGAAAAGAGTCTTGATGACCCACAAGTTTAGGGGATCTATCGTAGTCCTTTCTATAAGTAAGAGTGTCGAACCCAACGAGGAGCAGAAGGAAATGATAAGCGGTTTTCAGCAAGGTATTCTGTGCAAGCACTGAAATTATCGGTAACAGATAGTTTTGTGATAAAGTAATTTCTAATGGGTAACAAGTAACAAGTGTAAATAAAGTGCAGCAAGATGGCCCAATCCTTTTTGTAGAAAAGGACAAGCCTGGATAATTTCTTATATGAAGGAAAACGCTCCCGATGACACATGGGAATTATCGTCAAGCTAGTTTTCATCATGTTCATATGATTCGCGTTCGCTACTTTGATAATTTGATATGTGTGTGGACCGGTGATTGGGTGCTGTCCTTACTTGGACAAGCATCCTACTTGTGATTAACTCCTATTGCAAGCATCCGCAACTACAAAAGAAGTATTAAGGTAAACCTAACCATAGCATGAAACATATGGATCCAAATCAGCCCCTTACGAAGCAACTCATAAACTAGGGTTTAAGCTTCTGTCACTCTAGCAACCCGTCGTCTACTTATTACTTCCCAATGCCTTCCTCTAGGCCCAAACAATGGTGAAGTGTCATGTAGTCGACGTTCACATAACACCACAGACAAATCCGGCCGGGCCGAACACAACAGACATAGCTCTTCCGAGTTGCGTCGTGACATAGCCCAGTACAGGGGCGCCGCACACCCACTATGCTTCACAGGCAAAGTAATGGATCATAAAATCCTAGAGGGTTTCAAACCCGTGAACATCGAATCATACGATGGCACCACAGACCCGGCGGTATGGATCGAGGATTATCTCCTTCACATCCACATGGCACGTGGTGATGATGTACACGCCATCAAATACCTCCCGCTCAAACTTAAAGGACCGGCCCGGCATTGGCTTAACAGCTTGCCAGCAGACTCAATCGGTTCTTGGGAGGACCTGGAAGCCACATTCCTCGACAACTTCCAGGGCACCTACGTGCGACCACCGGATGCCGACGACTTAAGCCACATAATTCAGCAGCCAGAAGAATCGGCCAGGAAATTCTGGACACGGTTCCTAACAAAGAAAAACCAGATAGTCGACTGTCCGGACGCAGAGTCCCTAGCAGCCTTCAAGCATAACATCCGTGATGAGTGGCTTGCCCGGCACCTGGGACAGGAAAAGCCGAAATCTATGGCAGCCCTGACGACACTCATGACCCGCTTTTGCGCAGGAGAAGATAGCTAGCTAGCTCGCAGCAATAACTTATCAAAGAACCCTGGTAATTCGGATACCAAGGACAAAAGTGGCAGGACACGTCGAAACAAGCAAAAGCGCCGCGTTAGCAGCGACAGCAATGAAGATACGGCAGTTAATGCCGGATTCAGAGGCTATAAATCCGGTCAGCGGAAAAGGCCATTCAAAAAGAATACTCAGGGCCCATCCAGTTTGGACCAAATACTTGACCGCTTGTGCTAGATCCATGGCACCCCCGAAAGACCAGCCAATCACACCAACAGGGATTGTTGGGTGTTCAAGTAGGCAGGCAAGTTAAGAGCCGAAAACAAAGACAAGGGGCCGCATAGCGACGACGAGGAGGAGCTCAGGCCGCCGAACAACAATGGATAGAAGGGGTTTCCCCCACAAGTGCGGACGGTGAACATGATATACGCAACCCACATTCCCAAGAGGGAGCGGAAGCGTGCGCTACGGGACGTATACGCGATGGAGCCAGTCGCCCCAAAGTTCAACCCATGGTCCTCTTGCCCGATCACTTTTGATCGAAGGGACCACCCCACGAGCATCCGTCATGGCGGCTTTGCCGCATTGGTTCTCGACCCAATAATCGACGGATTTCATCTCACAAGAGTCCTCATGGACGGCGGCAGTAGCCTGAACCTGCTTTACCAGGATACAGTGCGGAAAATGGGCATAGATCCCTCAAGGATTAAGCCCACAAAGACGACCTTTAAAGGCGTTATACCAGGTGTAGATGCCAACTGTACAGGCTCGGTAACACTTGACATGGTCTTCGGATCTCCGGATAATTTCCGAAGCGAAGAGTTAATCTTTGATATAGTCCTGTTTCGCAGTGGCTATCACGCCCTGCTCGGACGAACCGCATTTGCAAAGTTCAGTGCGGTGCCGCACTACGCATACCTCAAGCTCAAGATGCCAGGCCCTCGAGGAGTGATCACGGTCAACGGAAACACCAAACGCTCCCTCCGTACGGAGGAGCACACGGCGGCTCTCCCAGCGGAAGTACAAAGCAGCCTTCTTAGGCAATTCCCCAGTCCGGCCACTAAAAAGTCAGACATTGCCAAGCGCGCCCGGAGTAACCTACAACAGGACCGCCCCAACCCCGGCCCTCGCGATATAGCGAAACCAGTGCCTCGCGTACATAAATACGCCCTTGAAATACCATGGGCACAAGGGAAGGGGCACAATAACGGCACGCCCAAAATACGGCTTAAAACGTACTAGGGGCTGCCGGATTATTTTTTCTTACTTTCAGGACTCCACATTTCGGACGACCTGTTCGGCAATTCGACTGCCGCACAAACGATGCAAGATCCAGGGAAGCAGACAAAGCCATGCCGCATTATGGAACTCCCAGGTGGTCTCTGTTACGAGCGGTATACCTGTTTCAAATACAACTCCGCGGCCTGCCCCTGGTCAGGACATGTTAAATAGTCCAGTATATTTTTGCTTATTGCACTACTTGTATCGTTCGGCTTTGATAAATAGCCTCTCTATAAACAATGCATAGCTTTTTGTCTATTTTTTGCATTATCCTATTTTCATATATATGTTTTGACATGATCGCACCCGTACATCATGGTACGGCAAATACGCCAGGGGCTTCAGTACCCCTTATTATGGTGTGAGAAGTCCGTCCACTTTCACAAGTGCGGCACCCCGAACTTATAGCACTATATGCATCGGCTCCGAATCATGATTTGGGTCAATAGTTGGGTTTGCCCGGCTCCTATGTTTTGGTGCCTTGCGTTCCGCTATATCGGCTAAGGTAGCACTAGGAGAACCACTGCGATTGTGCCCCGGTTCAGCTGGGTTAAGCACCTCAGTGGAGAAAGCTAAAACTGACTGTCATGATGCGGCGAGAGACCGGTCGCTGTTCGAGAGGTTTTTCGAGTCCCTAAAGACTTATGCCGCTTCGAGCGGGGAGCTGGCTTTGTCCGGCCAAAGGCGTGGATAGCGCCCCGAACATGGTCTTCCAAACTAGGGGCTTCGCTGAAATTTTGAAATTATAAAGTTCTATGGCTAAGTGAGAGTGTTCAAGCATTACAGTCCGATTGCCTGGTTCGTTGTGCTGAGCGCCTCCCTCGAAGGACCCAACCATGGGAAAAAGAGTGCTCAAGTTTATCCCGAACACCCCAGCACTAGTGGCACGGGGGCAGAAGCCGACGACTAGCCATCTCTTAATTTTTGATAAACGGCCGCACAGAAAATAATATTTTAAATTCAATAAGCATTGCTTAGCGCATATGAACAAGTTTTCAGCGCACAGGATAAACACGAGCGAGTTCATTCAAAAATTACATCTTTGGTGCATTCATCCGCCACAAGGCGGTCACCTGCAAGAACATCCTTGTAGTAGTTCTCGGGCTTGCGATGCTCCTTCCCCACCGGCGGCCCGTCCTTCACGAGCCTCTCTCCGTCCAGCTTACCCCAGTGCACCTTCGCACGGGCAAGGGCCCGACAGGCACCTTCGATGCAGACGGAGCGCTTGATGACCTCGAGCCTTGGACAGGTCTCCACCAGCCGCCGCACCAGCCCGAAATAGCTCCTAGGCAGGGCCCCTCCAGGCCACAGCCAAACTATGAAGCCCTTCATGGCCTGTTCGGCCGCCTTGTGGAGCTCGACCAGCTGTTTCATCTGGTCGCTCAGGGGTACAGGGTGTCCGGCCTCAGAATACTGAGACCAGAACACACTCTCCGTCGAGATGCCCTCTCCAGCTCGGTAGAATGCGGCGGCGTCGGATACGCTGTGGGGAAGATCTGCGAACGCCCCTGGAGAACTCCGGATTGGGGTAAGTGACAAGTAGTTTACTTTTATATTTCTACTTTGCATTGAGAATGCCTTATATGCTGCTATCTTTTTCATCTCCTCCAACTCTTGGAGGGCCTTTTGGGCTTCGTCCTTGGCACCCTTGGCGGTCTCAAGGGCCGACGCGAGCTCGGATGCTTGCGCCTTTGACTCAAGCTCCAAGCTCTCATGTTTTTTCATGAGAGCCTGCAGCTTTTGCTGCACCTCGCCGACCTGAGCCCCAAGTCTCTCTCGCTCGGTGCGCTTCTCGGCCGTTTTCTTTTCGGCCTCACATAGCGCCTGCTTGAGCGTTGCCACCTCAGTTGTGGCCCCTATAATAAGCAGTATGATCCTGTTATTTTTTGCAATCATGCCTCTCTATAGGCACCTTTTTTCTGTAGGGTATTTCTTACCTTCTTTCTCCTCGAGCTGCCGCTTGGCAAGGCCGAGCTCTTGCTCGGTCCGCCCGAGGTCTTTTTTTAGGACGTCCACCTCCGCAGTCAGTGCGGCGGTGGATAGCAGGGAAGCCTGCATACGCATATTGACTCTTTATTGTTAGACTCCTGCGCAATTTATTAGATCCTCTATTCGGCTTTTCTTTCCGAACGCCAAACAGAGCATCAGGGGCTACTGTCTATGTGGTAATATTTTGATATATTTTTGCTTACCTCGAAACCTGTCAAAAGGCTAGCGCAAGCCTCAGTCAGTCCGCTCTTGGCGGACTGAACCCTCCGGATCACCGTACTCATAATAGTACGGTGCTCCTCGTTGATGGAGGCACCGTCAAGCACCTCCAGCAGATTGTCCGGCACCTCCGGTTGGACGGAGGCCGCCGGCTCAGAAGACTTGCTCCTCTTGGAAGGAGTTCGCCTACCGCGGACCGGAACTGTTGAAGAGTCCGGCGCGGCGTCCGGCACAAAGCCGGACTCGGAGCCCTGGGGGGTCTTGTCCCCTTTATTCCTGGGGTCCGGGAGGTCGCCTTTTGGCTCCTCTAGGACCACCTCCTCCTGCCCCGGAGCTCGTTGCGACGCCACTTCGGCGTCGTCTGCAGTGCGGGGAGAGACAGCGGGCGGAACTGAGTTCACGTCCGACGAATCCAGGGAGCCGCTCGACGAATCGTCGAGTTCGGCCCGGGGCGGGCTGCACAATTATGTTCGGCATTATGGAAAGCTGAACAACCTAGGAATATCATGAGTCACTCTGGTATCCGAATACTTACGATTTCGCCGGACGCTTGGCCCTGTTCGACCACCCCTCGTCGTCCTCGTCGGCGTCGGGGGAGTAGTCCGGCGGAGGGGTCTTCCTATTTCTGGACCCTCTGGCCTCCCCCGTTGGGGCGGCCTTCCCTTTTTCTCCTCCCCCCGCTGGAGGGGGAGAGGTTCCTCCTTCCTCCTCCTCGTTCTCACGAGGGGAGAGCGTCTCGGACTAGTCAGATGACGAGTCCGACACCACCATATTGCGGGCACTCTTTCGAGTCCCCGTGGCCTTCTTCTTCTTGGCCTTCTTCTCCGGCACCACGTAAGGCGCCGGAGCCAGCAGCTTCTCTAAGAGAGCAGGGGCTGGGTCTTCGGGCAAGGGAGCTGGACAGTTAATCGGTCCGGATATCGCCTGCCAAGCCTGTTAAAGGTAAGGGAGTTTAGATCCCGCACAGAGTCAAACTATGAAAGAACTTAACATCCTGTAAAGGGTGAAAATAGCTTACCTCGCCAGCGTGACGCTGCGAGCTGTATCCGCGGTCCTCCGAAGCAGATGTGGGAGCCTCGGCGCCTTTGATTAGCACCTTCCAGACGTCTTCATACGTCGTGTCGAAGAGCCTGTTAAGGGCTCGGTGCTGCGCCGGGTCGAACTCCCACAGAGTAAAACCCCGTTGTTGCCACGGGAGGATTCGACGAACGAGCATGACCTGGACTACATTGACAAGCCGGATTGGCTTGTTCACCAGGGACTGGATGCAAGTTTGCAATCCGGTCACCTCTTCTTCGTTTCCCCATGACAGGCCCGTCTCTTTCCAGGACATAAGCCGCGTGGGGGGTCCGGATCGGAACTCGGGGGCTGCGACCCATTTTGGATCGCGTGGCTCGGTGATGTAAAACCACCCTGCTTGCCACCCCTTTAGGGTCTCCACAAAGGAGCCCTCGAACCATAGGACGTTGGCCATCTTGCCCGCCATGGCGCCTCCGCACTCCGCTTGGCTACCGCACACCACCTTGGGCTTGACGTTGAAGGTCTTGAGCCAGAGGCCGAAATGGGGGCGAACGCGGAGGAAGGCCTCGCACACGATGATAAACGTCGAGATGTTGAGGATGAAGTTTGGGGCCAGATCGTGGAAATCCAGGCCGTAGTAGAACATGAGTCCCCGGACGAATGGGTGGAGTGGAGAACCCAGTCCGCGGAGAAAGTGGGGAAGGAAAACTACCCTCTCATGGGGCTTTGGGGTGGGGAGAAGCTGCCCCTTCTCGGGAAGCCGGTGCGGGATGTCCTTGGACAGGTATCCGGCCTTCCTCAGCTTTTTTACTTGGGCCTCCGTGACGGAGGAGACCACCCACTTGCCTCCTGCTCCGGACATTGTTGGAGAAGGTTGAGGTGAAAAGAGCGGGCTTGGGCGCTGGAGCTCGAGTGCGCAAGAGAGGGATTGGCAAAGGAGGAAGAAGGCGTAGGTAAAAAGGTGGATCCTTATCCCCTTATATGGCCGGATGCGGTTATGTGTCCCCACCTGCCTAACAAAACTCGCTTGCCTCCCAAGCGCCCTGATAAATGGCGCGGCTGGGTTACCCACGTCCGTATTGATGAGAATCCCGTAAAAGGGGCACACGATCTCTGCTTCGACAGGACGTGCCAAGGAAACCGCCTCGCAAAACATGCTGAGGTGGAAAAGTAAGAACGATTTGTAAAGAACTTGGCCGTAGTGTGATGACGCACTGCGGAATACGTCAGCAGATTTGATTTGTGTTAATATTATTCTCTCTATGGCAATATGTGGAAACTTATTTTGCAGAGCCGGACACTATTCTTGGTGTTTACAATCTTCTATGAAGGACTTGGAGGAGGAACCTGCCTTGCAATGCCGAAGACAATCTACGCGCCGGACTCGTCGTCATTGAAGCCTGGTTTAGGGGCTACTGAGGGAGTCCTGGATTAGGGGGTGTTCGGGTAGCCGGACTATACCTTCGCCGGACTCCTGGACTATGAAGATACAAGATTGAAGACTTCGTCCCGTGTCCGGATGGGACTTTCCTTGGCGTGGAAGGCAAGCTTGGCGATGCGGATATTCAAGTCTCCTACCTATGTAACCGACTCTGTGTAACCCTAACCCTATTCGGTGTCTATATAAACCGGAGGGTTGTAGTCCGTAGGACAATCATCTTCATACACAATCATACCATAGGCTAGCTTCTAGGGTTTAGCCTCCTTGATCTCGTGGTAGATCTACTCTTGTACTACCCATATCATCAATATTAATCAAGCAGGAGTAGGGTATTACCTCCATCGAGAGGGCCCGAACCTGGGTAAAAACATCGTGTCCCTTGTCTCCTGTTACCATCCGGCCTTGACGCACAGATCGGGACCCCCTACCCGAGATCCGCCGGTTTTGACACCGACACATACCATTGTAGCCCCCGAGTCTCAAGACGACATGAGGAGTTGGCTTGAGATTCTCCATATTTGACCATAGCAGAAGGTATACATCGTTGACGTTGATAGCGCAATGTGAATCCACAGAAGGTTGAGGTGACTGCGGCGGGTTATAAATGATCCCGGATGAGCCATGCCAGCAACTCGGCCAATGGTTCCTTCCAACTGGCTGTTTGAAGTTAACCAAACTGTAGTGGCGACGACTTGTGCACCTGCCCATTGAACCATCCAGTGCAGACGGCGGCTGATAATATATGATGATTTGTCTCTAATTTGTTGGAAGAAAACCGGGCTTCGCAAGTAGTGACTTGCTCATACTCAATAAATAGCTCATCCAGACAAGTGCGGCTCGGTGTGTAGATGTAGACCAGGCCGCGAGAGACAGACGGTAAAGACGACTGCAACATCTGAGGCGGCCCAGACAGATGAACCGGTCGTGCCGTTGTAAGCGGTGGTGCGGACAGGCAAGTTGTCCTCCTTGTTTTAAGTCGGCGTGGTCGCGAGAGACGGCCACGGCATTGTAAGCCGGTGCGGGAGTCCGTTGAGTAATGACGACCACCTGTGCCAAAAGATGTTGGCATGCCTCCATCTCCGCGGTATAATATCACTATTTGTCATAAATAATTGCCCTGCATAAACAATATTGCAAACCAAGACAAAGATAAACTTGTTCTTTGACAACAACATGTGATAATAAAACAAACTTGGATGGATATCACCTGATTTGTTTGGACGACGGATGATCCGTTTATTGCGACAGAGGTGGCTCAGACAGACCAGCGACTCAATATAGTTCCGGCGGCTCAGGTAGACCGGCGACTTAATATAACCCCGACGGCTCAAAGCGGCAAGGGCGGCTCAATGCGCACACCTGTTCCATCAGTAAGCCGGCGCAGACGCCGGTGCTTGATGGTGCTGACGTACACTTCATAAGCACAATATGGCACCACCTTTGCTACACATAAAAATATACAGACCAAAGTAATTGTTCTTTGATGAAAACAATATGTGCTGATAAAAGAAACTTAGATGGATATAACCTGAATTTTGTGCGGTCGGCGGATGATCTGTAATTAGCATCCGTATATAACTTTTTAGAAAAGTTTTTGAATTCCGTTTTATCATTATATGCATCCAAAGGTCTTTGCATTGATCCCCTCGAGGACCTTGCCAGATGTTGTCGCAGCTCTTAACCTCCATATCTTGTTGAGCCTTGACATATCCTTTAGCCAAATGACCTCATGCCTCAATACTGGTTTTTATCTCCTGATGTCAGTGCTTCACAAGTTGTAGTATCAAACGTCGTGGTCACATGGGGCATGGTACTAATGCACGTGTTCGCTCGATGCTTGCAATAAAACTGACAGCTAGGTTGACTTGACCAACAGTAACCACACTCCACAGCAAAGGCACTCCACACTGGCAGCTTTCCCGGCCGGCTCAAGGCACGGTGGCAGTGACCGCAGGGCGGCTCATGGCTCAAGGTCGCAGTAGCGCGGCGGCTCATAGCAGCAGCTCGGAGACGGTGTGCGGCGAAGGCGGCTCGCGATGGTGCGGCGGTGGAGACAAAGCACAGTGCAAGAGGCCGGGCGGCTCGAAGCGGAGGCCGGCCCCGCGTGACTGTGTCGATGAAGACGGCTTGAAGGGCGAGTGAGGCCATCAGGGGCGGCTTG
Organism: Aegilops umbellulata; assembly: GCA_032464435.1. Classification (NCBI taxonomy): domain Eukaryota; kingdom Viridiplantae; phylum Streptophyta; class Magnoliopsida; order Poales; family Poaceae; genus Aegilops; species Aegilops umbellulata. The sequence continues at coordinate 499,817,407 of CP136057.1, forward strand.
GCGCAGCGGTTCAAGGCGCAGCGACGGAGGACGCAGGAGCCGGCCAGTGCACCGGAGACAGCGAGCGCGCGGGAGGCAACCGGTGGAGACGGAGGCGGGTCGACGAGGTGGTTTGACCAAGCGGCGTCTCTACGGGGCACGGCGGCTCAACAACAGCCCAGAGCTGGAGGTGATGGCGGCGACTTGGCCATAGTCGAGGCGGAGGCGCGACCGGAGAGTTGGAGGCGCTGCTGCTCGTCTCAGCCACGGAGGCAGCAGGCACTCGAGGCGAAGTAGCATCTTGGCGCGGAGCCGGTCAGCGGCGTCCGGCAACTCAGCGTGCGGCAGCTGAGTCGGCCGCGACAGCGAGACCCGGCAGGGGCACCGCCACGTGACCAAGCCAGCGGGCGGCTTAGTGTAAGAGTAATGCGAGACCATGGCGGCTCAAAGCTTGGGCGTTGCGCGTACTAGTTCATGATTTGATGTCTTTTGGTTTACTTTGGTCAACATGTAACACACATTAATCTCTTGATGTGTGTGCTCGGACAAGCAACGACTCGGAGTTGAGACCGGGGCGGCCTGGTAACAAGGACGACGGCGACTCAGGTTAGATCCGAGGCGGAGCTGTCCAGCAACTCGGGAGACGGACGCGCGGACGGCGAGTCCGAATCCGGATCAAGTTCGAGCCCGGCTTGTACCATATTGTTATTCTCGAATCTCTCCTTAATGCTTCCTGAGTCTTCACGTGATGCATCTGAGTTGATTTAGTCAAAACTTGCTCTCACTAAAACTCACGTACTAGAAGTAGTACATACTCCCTCCGTCCGGATTTATTAGGCCTAAAGACAATTTCTCTTAGACCAAGACACATAATAATTTGCTCACATTAATTCTTCCATTTCACTCCCAATGCACTCTCACATGCATGCAACCAATGAAAAACGCACGCATGAAGTGCATTAATTTTCCAGCCATGGCACCAACAACAATGGATTTCAATGCAACCAATGAAATTGTTGCATGCATGCACCCTTCCAAAGCGAGGCCTTATAAAAGGGGGACATGTTTGTGATGCTGAGAGGCCTAACAAACCCAGACGGAGGGAGTAGTATATTATTCCAAAATCCATCAGATTCGTAAACCGTGCAACTACTAGCACTTGACCGTAACTTCCGTGAGTATAGCAGCAATGATTCAATCCTCTCAGGAGTTTGATGCAGATCCTTCCAATTGATTCTTCATCCGAAAATCCAGCCCGTGGACGAATCTGCTTTTGGGTTGTGGCCCCTCCTCCTCATATTTTTTTAAGGGTGTGTTTAGGGCTCATCTAGATGTGACATAATTCATCCGAAAATCCATTCCGTGGACGAATCTGCTTTTGGGTTGTGGCCCCTTCTCCTCATATTTTTTTAAGGGTGTGTTTAGGGCTCATCTAGATGTGACATAATTATGTCACATCTAAGATGACATCATCAACTATTTGTGTCTCCTTTGTTTGTCTTTTCTGGTACCCTTTGTTTGTTGTCTGTCACGATCGTTAACGTCCAGCCTAATAAAATCTTATTCTGCCATCATCGTTAGTCGAGCCCAACACTGCTACACGCTACTACGTAGCTCACGTCTTCCACTTGGGCCGCTCTAGTTTCTTTTTTCTTGCAACTTTTTATTAGGTGGTTTTTTCTTGCGAGTTTGGGCAGCTCAGTTAGGCAGGTGCATATCTACCTAGTGCGCTTGTGTCGTGTCTATTGAAAAACAAGGTGTCACACTAACCTCAAGAAAAATCATAGAATCACGTACGTCTCGCAAAGCATTTACGCGGGGTACTAAAAACAGTTTTTTAACGTGTAAGTGCTTTTGGGGTTAAAGGGTAACATTTTTCAAGTAAATATTTTACTAAAAGTTGATGAATTTAAATATTATCCACTAATTTGAAAAAATGTTCACGAAATGGAGAGTACAAAAAATATTACCAATTTTAAAAAAATCAAAAACATTAAAAAACGTTCACAAGTTCCAAAAATATTTGTGATTCCGAAAAAATCGTGAGTTCAAAATTTGTTTATGGATTAAAAAAATGGTCATGAATTTGAAAACAATGTTCATATGTTCAAAAAATGTCCCCTAGATCCTAAAATATTCATGAAATAAAACATTATTCATGAATAAGAAAAAAATATTCACAAGTTCAAAAAATACTCACGGGTTTAAAAAGTGTTTGATTATATGAAAAGTGCAAAAACTGCAAAAAGAACATCCCACGCTAAAAAGTAAACTCAAAGAAAAAAATCATGAAACACCTATTTATTGACGCCCCCCCCCCCCCCCCCCGCCACCGCCCATGGTGCGAGTTGATGGTTGACTTGCATCTAGGCCCCTACAAACATACGTCCTGCCTAGTTGCAAGCCGATGTTTGACTTGCAACTAGGATCCTACAAATATACGCCCCTAGTTGCGTGTCGATGGTGACTTGCAACTGGCCCCCCTACAAACATACGCCCCCCGGTTGCGAGTCGATGGTTGACTTGCAACTGGGGCAACTAGAAAAAAGTACGACGCGTCCTAGTTGCGAGTCAATGGTTGGCTTGCAACTGGGCACCTACAAACATACGTTTCCCCTAGTTGCTAGTCAGTGGTTGACATGCAACTGGGTCCAGTACAAAAAAGTATGATGTGTCCCAATTGCGAGCCGATGGTTGACTTGCAACTGGGCCCCTACAAACATACGTCCACCCTCCTAGTTACGAATCAATGGTTGACATGCAACTGGGCCCCTACAAACATACGTCTGCCCCCTAGTTGCGAGTCGATGGTTGACTTGCAACAAACATACTCCTCCAAGTTGCGAGTCGACGGTTGGCTAGCAATTGGGGCAACTACAAAAAAGTACGACATGTCCCAATTGCGAGTCGATGGTTGACTTGCAACTGGGCCCCTACAAACCTACACCCCCCTTAGTTGCTAGTCGATAGTTGAAATGCAAATGCGCACCCCCCCACACACAACCCCTGAAAAACACACACGCCACCCCATAGTTGCGACTCGATAGTTGACTTGCAACTGGGGCCCCTACAAAACAACAGACGCTGCCCCTAGTTGCGAGTCGATGGTTGACTTGCAACTAGGCCCCTACAAACATACATCCCGCTTAGTTGCGAGCCGATGGTTGACTTGCAACTAGGATCCTACAAACATACGCCCCCCCTAGTTGCGTGTCGATGGTTGACTTGCAACCGGCCCCCTACAAACATACGCCCCCCGGTTGCGAGTCGATGGTTGACTTACAACTGGGGCAACTAGAAAAAAGTACATTGCATCCTAGTTGCGAGTCGATGGTTGACTTGCAACTGGGCACCTACAAACATACGTCCCCCCTAGTTGCAAGTCAATGGTTGACATGCAACTGGGTCTAGTACAAAAAAGTATGATGTGTCCCAGTTGCGAGTCGCTGGTTGACTTGCAACTAGGCCCCTACAAGCATACGCCCACCCTCCTAGTTACGAGTCGATGGTTGACATGCAACTGGGCCCCTACAAACATACGGCTGCCCCTAGTTGCGATTCGATGGTTGACTTGCAACAAACATACGCCTCCTAGTTGCACGTCGATGGTTGACTTGCAACTGGGGCAACTACAAAAAAGTACGACGCATTCCAGTTGTGAGTCGATGGTTGACTTGCAACTGGGCGCCTACAAACCTACACCCCCCTTAGTTGCGAGTCGCTAGTTAAAATGCAACTGCTCCCCCCCCCAAGAAAAACACACACGTCACCCCATAGTTGCGATTCAATAGTTGACTAGCAACTGGGCCCCCTACAAAACAACAGACGCCACCCCTAGTTGCGAGTCGATGGTTGACTTGCAACTGGGTCCGTACAAACACACACACACACACACACACACACACATCCCTAGTATGCGAGTCGATAGCGGGACCCTGACAAACACACTCCCCACCCCTAGTTGTGAGTCGATGGTAGACTTGCAACTGAGGCCCCTACAAAAACACATAGCCACGTAGTTGCAGGTCGATGCTTGACATGCAAATGGGGCTCCTACAAAAAAAACAGACACTACCCCCCCCCTCCCACTCCCCCAAGGTGCGAGTCGATGGTTGACTTGCAACTGGGCCCCCAACAAACACACTTCCCACTTAGTTGCGAGTCGACGGTAAACTTGCAACTGAGACAAAAATAGGTCGGGCCCAGTTATGCGTCAAGGGCAAGTGAGAGCCTGTCTCTTGACATCAAAGTTAAAAGAAAATAGAAATAGGCAGCGGCAAGCGACGTACCATGTCTCTTCCACTTCAACAACGCGGACCAGATAAAATGAGCCATAAGAGCGCAATGACAAAATTTGACAAAAATACACAAAAGTGCGGCAAGATCAGCCAACAAATGGGCAAAAAAACAAGGCATCACTAGAATACATCGACACGTAATTACGAGTTCATGCAAAAATTACAACAACAAGATCCAAATGACAACGACTTCGATAAAACATTGCAATATCTCGGCCCAAACGTGCAATGTGGCATTTTTGGTGTATTCGGAAACAAGTTTCAAAACCACGTAGTGTATGTGGTAAACAACCTCAAAACAACAATGTTTGTCCGGCTCCGGTGAGGGAGGGGCGATGACAACGACATGTGACTTCAGCTCGCTCCAGCGTTTGTAGCCGCGCTAGGTGGTTCATGAATCTGGTTGTAATTTTTATTATCTCTAGTGTTTTTTGTACTGCCATGATTGACGAATAGATTGAAAATTTCTCTGAGAAGAAAAAAAACCCTCAAAACAAACAATGCCAAGAAACATGTTTCAAAGAAAAACAAATTTGACAGCGTACACTTGAAAAGAGATCTGGACACAGTGTGCAGATGATAAAAAAGGCAAAAACGCACTAACGCAGCCCACAGACTAACAAACAGTGGCCCACAAATGTACAAGCACTAGGAAGCCTTGACACGGACGTGGAAGAGCACTCGCGTACACGCGCAGAAAAAACAGGCCGACACGTTCCACTTAGAAAAAAAACAAGCCGGCACGAACGGCAGCGCATTGACGCACGCCCACGATGGACAATGATTACGTTAATTGCACAAATCTCAGCAAATTCATCCAATGACTGTGAACTTAGATGTGACATAGCTAAATTTCATCTAGATGTGGTTTAGCCAATCCGTTTTTTTAATGAGCTGACCAACTTTATGCAACCGGTGATATAACTTGCTGGACATGGCACTTGATAGTAAAAAACAAAGGCTGGACTAATTCTCTGTACTAGCGCAAGCAATAGTGTTTTCAACCGTACTTGTGGATATAATGGAGTAATAGCTGATGCTTTGACTTCGGTTTTCACACCCAAAGCAGCAGCGGTAGATCAATGCTTGCTTCGGGACTTGACTCCCTTGTGAGCAGTAGGTAATATGGACGATGCGGTAGTTGCAATGCGTCCGAACAGCAAAGACGGGTGCAGCCTTTAGGAATTTCCACCGGGTAAAATAGATAAAAAGCTGTGGCTACGACAACTCGGCCAGACCTGCAGTCGGATGGATCGCCTGAACTTCAATCGGCTTCGGAGTAAGAACGTGGCAGATAAATCGCTTCCTGCAAAAGACCTCGTCTCAGACTCGATGGATTACCACGGCGCGTGAGACGGCCGTACATCATGTAACCCTAAATAGTCTCAATCTCAAATCCGCCGCCGCAGAACACTTCGTCAATCTTGACTGTTGGACTTATAGTTGACGTGAATTTTCCACGCCAGCTTTCATTGAACCGGAAAATTGCGAACTTCTCGAACCCTAGAAAAGATCCCTCCAAGAACTCAACACCACCATGCGCGGGCCCCATGGTGGGCGCCAACTGTCGTGGAATTGTCACGGCAGATGTCCTAGTGTGAGGACTTAGTCGCGAGGCCAACGCATCTATGTGGTAGCTTGAGAGGGGTTGAGCGGAATCGAGAGACGCAACACAAGACAAGGATTTAGACAGCTTTGAGCCCCGGGAAACATCATCCAATAATAACCCCGCATGCTGTTTGTGGCTAGATCTCATTATGCTCATGAGAGAGTCGCCGCATAAGCCGGCTCCCACTTTGTATCTAGCCCTAGATATTGTTTCTTGTTTCTTTTTGGGGTGCCCTGCCCCTCCTTATATAAGTTGAAGGGGCGGGTTACGTAACTAGTCGTAGTAGGATTAGGATTACTCAATTACAAGTGGAGTCCTAGTCTTGCTTCCTTTGTAAGGGAGTATTTCTTACGCTTTCCTCTTAAGCCGGCCCACCGGCCTTCTGGGCCTTGGGCCTAGTCTTCTATCTGACTCGGCGTCGGGGTCATCCGTGATTCGTCAGGCTCGTGAGTCATCAGACTAGTGAGCCGCCAGACCCGTGAGTCGCCAGTCCTCCGGCGGGTCATCGGTGAAGCGCCAAGTCCTGCCAGGTCATACCGCGGGGTATATCCCCGACACAAAGAAAATTCAAAGTAAACATTTTCAATAGGTTGAGGAGCAACTCTTTGCTCTACCGGTCGGGGTGAAGATACCCCGAACAAGCCCTTCAAAGGATTACTTTCCATAGTAACAAGTGACAGTAAATTTCAGCCCACTATATAAATTTTTCGTTACCAAATTCCACCTACCAAAGGCGCTTCACTCCCCGGCAACGGCGCCAGAAATGAGTCTTGATGACCCACAAGTTTAGGGGATCTATCGTAGTCCTTTCTATAAGTAAGAGTGTCGAACCCAACGAGGAGCAGAAGGAAATGATAAGCGGTTTTCAGCAAGGTATTCTGTGCAAGCACTGAAATTATCGGTAACAGATAGTTTTGTGATAAAGTAATTTCTAACGGGTAACAAGTAACAAGTGTAAATAAAGTGCAGCAAGATGGCCCAATCCTTTTTGTAGAAAAGGACAAGCCTGGATAATTTCTTATATGAAGGAAAACGCTCCCGATGACACATGGAATTATCGTCAAGCTAGTTTTCATCATGTTCATATGATTCGCGTTCGGTACTTTGATAATTTGATATGTGTGTGGACCGGTGATTGGGTGCTGTCCTTACTTGGACAAGCATCCTACTTGTGATTAACTCCTATTGCAAGCATCCGCAACTACAAAAGAAGTATTAAGGTAAACCTAACCATAGCATGAAACATATGGATCCAAATCAGCCCCTTACGAAGCAACTCATAAACTAGGGTTTAAGCTTCTGTCACTCTAGCAACCCGTCGTCTACTTATTACTTCCCAATGCCTTCCTCTAGGCCCAAACAATGGTGAAGTGTCATGTAGTCGACGTTCACATAACACCACAGACAAATCCGGCCGGGCCGAACACAACAGACATAGCTCTTCCGAGTTGCGTCGTGACATAGCCCAGTACAGGGGCGCCGCACACCCACTATGCTTCACAGGCAAAGTAATGGATCATAAAATCCCAGAGGGTTTCAAACCCGTGAACATCGAATCATACGATGGCACCACAGACCCGGCGGTATGGATCGAGGATTATCTCCTTCACATCCACATGGCACGTGGCGATGATCTACACGCCATCAAATACCTCCCGCTCAAACTTAAAGGACCGGCCCGGCATTGGCTTAACAGCTTGCCAGCAGACTCAATCGATTCTTGGGAGTACCTGGAAGCCACATTCCTCGACAACTTCCAGGGCACCTACGTGCGACCACCGGATGCCGACGACTTAAGCCACATAATTCAGCAGCCAGAAGAATCGGCCAGGAAATTCTGGACACGGTTCCTAACAAAGAAAAACCAGATAGTCGACTGTCCGGACGCAGAGTCCCTAGCAGCCTTCAAGCATAACATCCGCGATGAGTGGCTTGCCCGGCACCTGGGACAGGAAAAGCCGAAATCTATGGCAGCCCTGACGACACTCATGACCCGCTTTTGCGCAGGAGAAGATAGCTAGCTAGCTCGCAGCAATAACTTATCAAAGAACCCTGGTAATTCGGATACCAAGGACAAAAGTGGCAGGACACGTCGAAACAAGCAAAAGCGCCGCGTTAGCAGCGACAGCAATGAAGATACGGCAGTTAATGCCGGATTCAGAGGCTATAAATCCGATCAGCGGAAAAGGCCATTCAAAAAGAATACTCAGGGCCCATCCAGTTTGGACCGAATACTCGACCGCTTGTGCTAGATCCATGGCACCCCCGAAAGACCAGCCAATCACACCAACAGGGATTGTTGGGTGTTCAAGTAGGCAGGCAAGTTAAGAGCCGAAAACAAAGACAAGGGGCCGCATAGCAACGACGAGGAGGAGCCCAGGCCGCCGAACAACAATGGATAGAAGGGGTTTCCCCGACAAGTGCGGACGGTGAACATGATATACGCAACCCACATTCCCAAGAGGGAGCGGAAGCGTGCGCTACGGGACGTATACGCGATGGAGCCAGTCGCCCCAAAGTCCAACCCATGGTCCTCTTGCCCGATCACTTTTGATCGAAGGGACCACCCCACGAGCATCCGTCATGGCGGCTTTGCCGCATTGGTTCTCGACCCAATAATCGACGGATTTCATCTCACAAGAGTCCTCATGGACGGCGGCAGTAGCCTGAACCTGCTTTACCAGGATACAGTGCGGAAAATGGGCATAGATCCCTCAAGGATTAAGCCCACAAAGACGACCTTTAAAGGCGTTATACCAGGTGTAGATGCCAACTGTACAGGCTCGGTAACACTTGACATGGTCTTCGGATCTCCGGATAATTTCCGAAGCGAAGAGTTAATCTTCGATATAGTCCCATTTCGCAGTGGCTATCACGCCCTGCTCGGACGAACCGCATTTGCAAAGTTCAGTGCGGTGCCGCACTACGCATACCTCAAGCTCAAGATGTCAGGCCCTCGAGGAGTGATCACGGTCAACGGAAACACCGAACGCTCCCTCCGTATGGAGGAGCACACGGTGGCTCTCCCAGCGGAAGTACAAAGCAGCCTTCTTAGGCAATTCCCCAGTCCGGCCGCTAAAAAGTCAGACATTGCCAAGCGTGCCCGGAGTAACCTACAACAGGACCGCCCCAACCCCGGCCCTCGCGATATAGCGAAACCAGTGCCTCGCGTACATAAATACGCCCTTGAAATACCATGGGCACAAGGGAAGGGGCACAATAACGGCACGCCCAAAATACGGCTTAAAACGTACTAGGGGCTGCCGGATTCTTTTTTCTTACTTTCAGGACTCCACATTTCGGACGACCTGTTCGGCAATTCGACTGCCGCACAAACGATGCAAGATCCAGGGAAGCAGACAAAGCCATGCCGCATTATGGAACTCCCAGGTGGTCTCTGTTACGAGCGGTATACCTGTTTCAAATACAACTCCGCGGCCTGCCCCTGGTCAGGACATGTTAAATAGTCCAGTATATTTTTGCTTATTGCACTACTTGTATCGTTCGGCTTTGATAAATAGCCTCTCTATAAACAATGCATAGCTTTTTGTCTATTTTTTGCATTATCCTATTTTCATATATATGTTTTGACATGATCGCACCCGTACATCATGGTACGGCAAATACGCCAGGGGCTTCAGTACCCCTTATTATGGTGTGAGAAGTCCGTCCACTTTCACAAGTGCGGCACCCCGAACTTATAGCACTATATGCATCGGCTCCGAATCATGATTTGGGTCAATAGTTGGGTTTGCCCGGCTCCTATGTTTTGGTGCCTTGCGTTCCGCTATATCGGCTAAGGTAGCACTAGGAGAACCACTGCGATTGTGCCCCGGTTCAGCTGGGTTAAGCACCTCAGTGGAGAAAGCTAAAACTGACTGTCATGATGCGGCGAGAGACCGGTCGCTGTTCGAGAGGTTTTTCGAGTCCCTAAAGACTTATGCCGCTTCGAGCGGGGAGCTGGCTTTGTCCGGCCAAAGGCGTGGATAGCGCCCCGAACATGGTCTTCCGAACTAGGGGCTTCGCTGAAATTTTGAAATTATAAAGTTCTATGGCTAAGTGAGAGTGTTCAAGCATTACAGTCCGATTGCCTGGTTCGTTGTGCTGAGCGCCTCCCTCGAAGGACCCAACCATGGGAAAAAGAGTGCTCAAGTTTATCCCGAACACCCCAACACTAGTGGCACGGGGGCAGAAGCCGACGACTAGCCATCTCTTAATTTTTGATAAACGGCCGCACAGAAAATAATATTTTAAATTCAATAAGCATTGCTTAGCGCATATGAACAAGTTTTCAGCGCACAGGATAAACACGAGCGAGTTCATTAAAAAATTACATCTTTGGTGCATTCATCCGCCACAAGGCGGGCACCTGCAAGAACATCCTTGTAGTAGTTCTCGGGCTTGCGATGCTCCTTCCCCACCGGCGGCCCGTCCTTCACGAGCCTCTCTCCGTCCAGCTTACCCCAGTGCACCTTCGCACGGGCAAGGGCCCGACGGGCACCTTCGATGCAGACGGAGCGCTTGATGACCTCGAGCCTTGGACAGGCCTCCACCAGCCGCCGCACCAGCCCGAAATAGCTCCTAGGCAGGGCCCCTCCAGGCCACAGCCAAACTATGAAGCCCTTCATGGCCTGTTCGGCCGCCTTGTGGAGCTCGACCAGCTGTTTCATCTGGTCGCTCAGGGGTACAGGGTGTCCGGCCTCAGAATACTGAGACCAGAACACACTCTCCGTCGAGATGCCCTCTCCAGCTCGGTAGAATGCAGCGGCGTCGGATACGCTGTGGGGAAGATCTGCGAACGCCCCTGGAGAACTCCGGATTGGGGTAAGTGACAAGTAGTTTACTTTTATATTTCTACTTTGCATTGAGAATGCCTTATATGCTGCTATCTTTTTCATCTCCTCCAACTCTTGGAGGGCCTTTTGGGCTTCGTCCTTGGCACCCTTGGCGGTCTCAAGGGCCGACGCGAGCTCGGATGCTTGCGCCTTTGACTCAAGCTCCAAGCTCTCATGTTTTTTCATGAGAGCCTGCAGCTTTTGCTGCACCTCGCCGACCTGAGCCCCAAGTCTCTCTCGCTCGGTGCGCTTCTCGGTCGTTTTCTTTTCGGCCTCACATAGCGCCTGCTTGAGGGTTGTCACCTCAGTTGTGGCCCCTATAATAAGCAGTATGATCCTGTTATTTTTTGCAATCATGCCTCTCTATAGGCACCTTTTTTCTGTAGGGTATTTCTTACCTTCTTTCTCCTCGAGTTGCCGCTTGGCAAGGCCGAGCTCTTGCTCGGTCCGCCCGAGGTCTTTTTTTAGGACGTCCACCTCAGCAGTCGGTGCGGCGGTGGATAGCAGGGAAGCCTGCATACGCATATTGACTCTTTATTGTTAGACTCCTGCGCAATTTATTAGATCCTCTATTCGGCTTTTCTTTCCGAACGCCAAACAGAGCATCAGGGGCTACTGTATATGTGGTAATATTTTGATATATTTTTGCTTACCTCGAAACCTGTCAAAAGGCTAGCGCAAGCTTCAGTCAGTCCGCTCTTGGCGGACTGAACCCTCCGGATCACCGTACTCATAATAGTACGGTGCTCCTCGTTGATGGAGGCACCGTCAAGCACCTCCAGCAGATTGTCCGGCACCTCCGGTTGGACGGAGGCCGACGGCTCAGAAGGCTTGCTCCTCTTGGAAGGAGTTCGCCTACCGCGGACCGGAACTGTTGAAGAGTCCGGCGCGGCGTCCGGCACAAAGCCGGACTCGGAGCTCTGGGGGGTCTTGTCCCCTTTATTCCTGGGGTCCGGGAGGTCGCCTTTTGGCTCCTCCAGGACCACCTCCTCCTGCCCCGGAGCTCGTTGCAACGCCACTTCGGCGTCGTCTGCAGTGCGGGGAGAGACAGCGGGCGGAACTGAGTTCACGTCCGACGAATCCAGGGAGCCGCTCGACGAATCGTCGAGTTCGGCCCGGGGCGGGCTGCACAATTATGTTCGGCATTATGGAAAGCTGAACAACCTAGGAATATCATGAGTCACTCTGGTATCCGAATACTTACGATTTCGCCGGACGCTTGGCCCTGTTCGACCACCCCTCGTCGTCCTCGTCGGCGTCGGGGGAGTAGTCCGGCGGAGGGGTCTTCCTCTTTCTGGACCCTCTGGCCTCCCCCGTTGGGGCGGCCTTCCCTTTTTCTCCTCCCCCCGCTGGAGGGGGAGAGGTTCCTCCTTCCTCCTCCTCGTTCTCACGAGGGGAGAGCATCTCGGACTCGTCAGATGACGAGTCCGACACCGCCATATTGCGGGCACTCTTTCGAGTCCCCGTGGCCTTCTTCTTCTTGGCCTTCTTCTCCGGCACCACGTAAGGCGCCGGAGCCAGCAGCTTCTCTAAGAGAGCAGGGGCTGGGTCTTCAGGCAAGGGAGCCGGACAGTTAATCGGTCCGGATATCGCCTGCCAAGCCTGTTAAAGGTAAGGGAGTTTAGATCCCGCACAGAGTCAAATTATGAAAGAACTTAACATCCTGTAAAGGGTGAAAATAGCTTACCTCGCCAGCGTGACGCTGCGAGCTGTATCCGCGGTCCTCCGAAGCAGATGTGGGAGCCTCGGCGCCTTTGATTAGCACCTTCCAGACGTCTTCATACGTCGTGTCGAAGAGCCTGTTAAGGGCTCGGTGCTGCGCCGGGTCGAACTCCCACAGAGTAAAACCCCGTTGTTGCCACGGGAGGATTCGACGAACGAGCATGACCTGGACTACATTGACAAGCCGGATTGGCTTGTTCACCAGGGACTAGATGCAAGTTTGCAATCCGGTCACCTCTTCTTCGTTTCCCCACCACAGGCCCGTCTCTTTCCAGGACATAAGCCGCGTGGGGGGTCCGGATCGGAACTCGGGGGCTGCAACCCATTTTGGATCGCGTGGCTCGGTGATGTAAAACCACCCTGCTTGCCACCCCTTTAGGGTCTCCACAAAGGAGCCCTCGAACCATAGGACGTTGGCCATCTTGCCCGCCATGGCGCCTCCGCACTCCGCTTGGCTACCGCACACCACCTTGGGCTTGACGTTGAAGGTCTTGAGCCAGAGGCCGAAATAGGGGCGAACGCGGAGGAAGGCCTCGCACACGATGATAAACGTCGAGATGTTGAGGATGAAGTTTGGGGCCAGATCGTGGAAATCCAGGCCGTAGTAGAACATGAGTCCCCGGACGAATGGGCGGAGTGGAAAACCCAGTCCGCGGAGAAAGTGGGGAAGGAAAACTACCCTCTCATGGGGCTTTGGGGTGGGGAGAAGCTGCCCCTTCTCGGGAAGCCGGTGCGGGATGTCCTTGGACAGGTATCCGGCCTTCCTCAGCTTTTTTACTTGGGCCTCCGTGACGGAGGAGACCACCCACTTGCCTCCTGCTCCGGACATTGTTGGAGAAGGTTGAGGTGAAAAGAGCGGGCTTGGGCGCTGGAGCTCGAGTGCGCAAGAGAGGGATTGGCAAAGGAGGAAGAAGGCGTAGGTAAAAAGGTGGATCCTTATCCCCTTATATGGCCGGATGCGGTTATGTGTCCCCACCTGCCTAACAAAACTCGCTTGCCTCCCAAGCGCCCTGATAAATGGCGCGGCTGGGTTACCCACGTCCGTATTGATGAGAATCCCGTAAAAGGGGCACACGATCTCTGCTTCGACAGGACGTGCCAAGGAAACCGCCTCGCAAAACATGCTGAGGTGGAAAAGTAAGAACGATTTGTAAAGAACTTGGCCGTAGTGTGATGACGCACTGCGGAATACGTCAGCAGATTTGATTTGTGTTAATATTATTCTCTCTATGGCAATATGTGGAAACTTATTTTGCAGAGCCGGACACTATTCTTGGTGTTTACAATCTTCTATGAAGGACTTGGAGGAGGAACCTGCCTTGCAATGCCGAAGACAATCTGCGCGCCGGACTCGTCGTCATTGAAGCCTGGTTTAGGGGCTACTGAGGGAGTCCTGGATTAGGGGGTGTTCGGGTAGCCGGACTATACCTTCGCCGGACTCCTGGACTATGAAGATACAAGATTGAAGACTTCGTCCCGTGTCCGGATGGGACTTTCCTTGGCGTGGAAGGCAAGCTTGGCGATGCGGATATTCAAGTCTCCTACCTATGTAACCGACTCTGTGTAACCCTAACCCTATTCGGTGTCTATATAAACCGGAGGGTTGTAGTCCGTAGGACAATCATCTTCATACACAATCATACCATAGGCTAGCTTCTAGGGTTTAGCCTCCTTGATCTCGTGGTAGATCTACTCTCGTACTACCCATATCATCAATATTAATCAAGCAGGAGTAGGGTATTACCTCCATCGAGAGGGCCCGAACCTGGGTAAAAACATCGTGTCCCTTGTCTCCTGTTACCATCCGGCCTTGACGCACAGATCGGGACCCCCTACCCGAGATCCGCCGGTTTTGACACCGACACATACCATTGTAGCCCCCGAGTCTCAAGACGACATGAGGAGTTGGCTTGAGATTCTCCATATTTGACCATAGCAGAAGGTATACATCATTGACGTTGATAGCGCAATGTGAATCCACAGAAGGTTGAGGTGACTGCGGCGGGTTATAAATGATCCCGGATGAGCCATGCCAGCAACTCGGCCAATGGTTCCTTCCAACTGGCTGTTTGAAGTTAACCAAACTGTAGTGGCGACGACTTGTGCACCTGCCCATTGAACCATCCAGTGCAGACGGCGGCTGATAATATATGATGATTTGTCTCTAATTTGTTGGAAGAAAACCGGGCTTCGCAAGTAGTGACTTGCTCATACTCAATAAATAGCTCATCCAGACAAGTGCGGCTCGGTGTGTAGATGTAGACCAGGCCGCGAGAGACAGACGGTAAAGACGACTGCAACATCTGAGGCGGCCCAGACAGATGAACCGGCCGTGCCGTTGTAAGCGGTGGTGCGGACAGGCAAGTTGTCCTCCTTGTTTTAAGTCGGCGTGGTCGCGAGAGACGGCCACGGCATTGTAAGCCGGTGCGGGAGTCCGTTGAGTAATGACGACCACCTGTGCCAAAAGATGTTGGCATGCCTCCATCTCCGTGGTATAATATCACTTTTTGTCATAAATAATTGCCCTGCATAAACAATATTGCAAACCAAGACAAAGATAAACTTGTTCTTTGACAACAACATGTGATAATAAAACAAACTTGGATGGATATCACCTGATTTGTTTGGACGACGGATGATCCGTTTATTGCGACAGAGGTGGCTCAGACAGACCAGCGACTCAATATAGTTCCGGCGGCTCAGGTAGACCGGCGACTTAATATAACCCCGACGGCTCAAAGCGGCAAGGGCGGCTCAATGCGCACACCTGTTCCATCAGTAAGCCGGCGCAGACGCCGGTGCTTGATGGTGCTGACGTACACTTCATAAGCACAATATGGCACCACCTTTGCTACACATAAAAATATACAGACCAAAGTAATTGTTCTTTGATGAAAACAATATGTGCTGATAAAAGAAACTTAGATGGATATAACCTGAATTTTGTGCGGTCGGCGGATGATCTGTAATTAGCATCCGTATATAACTTTTTAGCAAAGTTTTTGAATTCCGTTTTATCATTATATGCATCCAAAGGTCTTTGCATTGATCCCCTCGAGGACCTTGCCAGATGTTGTCGCAGCTCTTAACCTCCATATCTTGTTGAGCCTTGACATATCCTTTAGCCAAATGACCTCATGCCTCAATACTGGTTTTTATCTCCTGATGTCAGTGCTTCACAAGTTGTAGTATCAAACGCCGTGGTCACATGGGGCATGGTACTAATGCACGTGTTCGCTCGATGCTTGCAAGAAAACTGACAGCTAGGTTGACTTGACCAACAGTAACCACACTCCACAGCAAAGGCACTCCACACTGGCAGCTTTCCCGACCGGCTCAAGGCACGGTGGCAGTGACCGCAGGGCGGCTCATGGCTCAAGGTCGCAGTAGCACGGCGGCTCATAGCAGCAGCTCGGAGACGGTGTGCAGCGAAGGCGGCTCGCGATGGTGCGGCGGTGGAGACAAAGCACAGTGCAAGAGGCCGGGCGGCTCGAAGCGGAGGCCGGCCCCGCGTGACTGTGTCGATGAAGACGGCTTGAAGGGCGAGTGAGGCCATCAGGGGCGGCTTGGCGCAGCGGTTCAAGGCGCAGCGACGGAAGACGCAGGAGCCGGCCAGTGCACCGGAGACAGCGAGCGCGCGGGAGGCAACCGGTGGAGACGGAGGCGGGTCGACGAGGTGTTTTGACCAAGCGGCGTCTCTACGGGGCTCGGCGGCTCAACAACAGCCCAGAGCTGGAGGTGATGGCGGCGACTTGGCCATAGTCGAGGCGGGGGCGCGACCGGAGAGTTGGAGGCGCTGCTGCTCGTCTCAGCCACGGAGGCAGCAGGCACTCGAGGCGAAGTAGCATCTTGGCGCGGAGCCGGTCAGCGGCGTCCGGCAACTCAGCGTGCGGCAGCTGAGTCGGCCGCGACAGCGAGACCCGGCAGGGGCACCGCCACGTGACCAAGCCAGCGGGCGGCTTAGTGTAAGAGTAATGCGAGACCATGGCGGCTCAAAGCTTGGGCGTTGCGCGTACTAGTTCATGATTTGATGTCTTTTGGTTTACTTTGGTCAACATGGAACACACATTAATCTCTTGATGTGTGTGCTCGGACAAGCAACGACTCGGAGTTGAGACCGGGGCGGCCTGGTAACAAGGACGACGGCGACTCAGGTTAGATCCGAGGCGGAGCTGTCCAGCAACTCGGGAGACGGACGCGCGGACGGCGAGTCCGAATCCGGATCAAGTTCGAGCCTGGCTTGTACCATATTGTTATTCTCGAATCTCTCCTTAATGCTTCCTGAGTCTTCACGTGATGCATCTGAGTTGATTTAGTCAAAACTTGCTCTCATTAAAACTCCCGTACTAGAAGTAGTACATACTCCCTCCGTCCGGATTTATTAGGCCTAAAGACAATTTCTCTTAGACCAAGACACATAATAATTTGCTCACATTAATTCTTCCATTTCACTCCCAATGCACTCTCACATGCATGGAACCAATGAAAAACGCACGCATGAAGTGCATTAATTTTCCAGCCATGGCACCAACAACAATGGATTTCAATGCAACCAATGAAATTGTTGCATGCATGCACCCTTCCAAAGCGAGGCCTTATAAAAGGGGGACATGTTTGTGATGCTGAGAGGCCTAACAAACCCGGACGGAGGGAGTAGTATATTATTCCAAAATCCATCAGATTCGTAAACCGTGCAACTACTAGCACTTGACCGTAACTTCCGTGAGTATAGCAGCAATGATTCAATCCTCTCAGGAGTTTGATGCAGATCCTTCCAATTGATTCTTCATCCGAAAATCCAGCCCGTGGACGAATCTGCTTTTGGGTTGTGGCCCCTCCTCCTCATATTTTTTTAAGGGTGTGTTTAGGGCTCATCTAGATGTGACATAATTCATCCGAAAATCCATTCCGTGGACGAATCTGCTTTTGGGTTGTGGCCCCTTCTCCTCATATTTTTTTAAGGGTGTGTTTAGGGCTCATCTAGATGTGACATAATTATGTCACATCTAAGATGACATCATCAACTATTTGTGTCTCCTTTGTTTGTCTTTTCTGGTACCCTTTGTTTGTTGTCTGTCATGATCGTTAACGTCCAGCCTAATAAAATCTTATTCTGCCATCATCGTTAGTCGAGCCCAACACTGCTACACGCTACTACGTAGCTCACGTCTTCCACTTGGGCCGCTCTAGTTTCTTTTTTCTTGCAACTTTTTATTAGGTGGTTTTTTCTTGCGAGTTTGGGCAGCTCAGTTAGGCAGGTGCATATCTACCTAGTGCGCTTGTGTCGTGTCTATTGAAAAACAAGGTGTCACACTAACCTCAAGAAAAATCATAGAATCACGTACGTCTCGCAAAAAGCATTTACGCGGGGTACTAAAAACACTTTTTTAACGTGTAAGTGTTTTTGGGGTTAAAGGGTAACATTTTTCAAGTAAATATTTTACTAAAAGTTGATGAATTTGAATATTATCCACTAATTTGAAAAAATGTTCACGAAATGGAGAGTACAAAAAATATTACCAATTTTAAAAAAATCAAAAACATTAAAAAACGTTCACAAGTTCCAAAAATATTTGTGATTCCGAAAAAATCGTGAGTTCAAAATTTGTTTATGGATTAAAAAAATGGTCATGAATTTGAAAACAATGTTCATATGTTCAAAAAATGTCCCCTAGATCCTAAAATATTCATGAAATAAAACATTATTCATGAATAAGAAAAAAATATTCACAAGTTCAAAAAATACTCACGGGTTTAAAAAATGTTTGATTATATGAAAAGTGCAAAAACTGCAAAAAGAACATCCCACGCTAAAAAGTAAACTCAAAGAAAAAAATCATGAAACACCTATTTATTGACGCCCCCCCCCCACCGCCCATGGTGCGAGTTGATGGTTGACTTGCATCTAGGCCCCTACAAACATACGTCCTGCCTAGTTGCAAGTCGATGTTTGACTTGCAACTAGGATCCTACAAATATACGCCCCTAGTTGTGTGTCGATGGTGACTTGCAACTGGCCCCCCTACAAACATACGTCCCCCGGTTGCGAGTCGATGGTTGACTTGCAACTGGGGCAACTAGAAAAAAGTA
Organism: Aegilops umbellulata; assembly: GCA_032464435.1. Classification (NCBI taxonomy): domain Eukaryota; kingdom Viridiplantae; phylum Streptophyta; class Magnoliopsida; order Poales; family Poaceae; genus Aegilops; species Aegilops umbellulata. Next base: position 499,835,940 of record CP136057.1, read on the forward strand.
CGACGCGTCCTAGTTGCGAGTCAATGGTTGGCTTGCAACTGGGCACCTACAAACATACGTTTCCCCTAGTTGCTAGTCAGTGGTTGACATGCAACTGGGTCCAGTACAAAAAAGTATGATGTGTCCCAATTGCGAGCCGATGGTTGACTTGCAACTGGGCCCCTACAAACATACGTCCACCCTCCTAGTTACGAATCAATGGTTGACATGCAACTGGGCCCCTACAAACATACGTCTGCCCCCTAGTTGCGAGTCGATGGTTGACTTGCAACAAACATACTCCTCCAAGTTGCGAGTCGACGGTTGGCTAGCAATTGGGGCAACTACAAAAAAGTACGACATGTCCCAATTGCGAGTCGATGGTTGACTTGCAACTGGGCCCCTACAAACCTACACCCCCCTTAGTTGCTAGTCGATAGTTGAAATGCAACTGCGCACCCCCCCCACACAACCCCTGAAAAACACACACGCCACCCCATAGTTGCGACTCGATAGTTGACTTGCAACTGGGGCCCCTACAAAACAACAGACGCTGCCCCTAGTTGCGAGTCGATGGTTGACTTGCAACTAGGCCCCTACAAACATACATCCCGCTTAGTTGCGAGCCGATGGTTGACTTGCAACTAGGATCCTACAAACATACACCCCCCTAGTTGCGTGTCGATGGTTGACTTGCAACTAGGATCCTACAAATATACGCCCCTAGTTGTGTGTCGATGGTGACTTGCAACTGGCCCCCCTACAAACATACGTCCCCCGGTTGCGAGTCGATGGTTGACTTGCAACTGGGGCAACTAGAAAAAAGTACGACGCGTCCTAGTTGCGAGTCAATGGTTGGCTTGCAACTGGGCACCTACAAACATACGTTTCCCCTAGTTGCTAGTCAGTGGTTGACATGCAACTGGGTCCAGTACAAAAAAGTATGATGTGTCCCAATTGCGAGCCGATGGTTGACTTGCAACTGGGCCCCTACAAACATACGTCCACCCTCCTAGTTACGAATCAATGGTTGACATGCAACTGGGCCCCTACAAACATACGTCTGCCCCCTAGTTCCGAGTCGATGGTTGACTTGCAACAAACATACTCCTCCAAGTTGCGAGTCGACGGTTGGCTAGCAATTGGGGCAACTACAAAAAAGTACGACATGTCCCAATTGCGAGTCGATGGTTGACTTGCAACTGGGCCCCTACAAACCTACACCCCCCTTAGTTGCTAGTCGATAGTTGAAATGCAACTGCGCACCCCCCCCCCACACAACCCCTGAAAAACACACACGCCACCCCATAGTTGCGACTCGATAGTTGACTTGCAACTGGGGCCCCTACAAAACAACAGACGCTGCCCCTAGTTGCGAGTCGATGGTTGACTTGCAACTAGGCCCCTACAAACATACATCCCGCTTAGTTGCGAGCCGATGGTTGACTTGCAACTAGGATCCTACAAACATACACCCCCCTAGTTGCGTGTCGATGGTTGACTTGCAACCGGCCCCCTACAAACATACGCCCCCCGGTTGCGAGTCGATGGTTGACTTACAACTGGGGCAACTAGAAAAAAGTACATTGCATCCTAGTTGTGAGTCGATGGTTGACTTGCAACTGGGCACCTACAAACATACGTCCCCCCTAGTTGCAAGTCAATGGTTGACATGCAACTGGGTCTAGTACAAAAAAGTATGATGTGTCCCAGTTGCGAGTCGCTGGTTGACTTGCAACTGGGCCCCTACAAGCATACGTCCACCCTCCTAGTTATGAGTCGATGGTTGACATGCAACTGGGCCCCTACAAACATACGTCTGCCCCTAGTTGCGATTCGATGGTTGACTTGCAACAAACATACGCCTCCTAGTTGCACGTCGATGGTTGACTTGCAACTGGGGCAACTACAAAAAAGTACGACGCATTCCAGTTGTGAGTCGATGGTTGACTTGCAACTGGGCGCCTACAAACCTACACCCCCCCTTAGTTGCGAGTCGCTAGTTAAAATGCAACTGCTCCCCCCCCCCAAGAAAAACACACACGTCACCCCATAGTTGCGATTCGATAGTTGACTAGCAACTGGGCCCCCTACAAAACAACAGACGCCACCCCTAGTTGCGAGTCGATGGTTGACTTGCAACTGGGTCCGTACAAACACACACACACACACACACATCCCTAGTATGCGAGTCGATAGCGGGACCCTGACAAACACACTCCCCACCCCTAGTTGTGAGTCGATGGTAGACTTGCAACTGAGGCCCCTACAAAAACACATAGCCCCGTAGTTGCAGGTCGATGCTTGACATGCAAATGGGGCTCCTACAAAAAAAACAGACACTACCCCCCCCCCTCCCACTCCCCCAAGGTGCGAGTCGATGGTTGACTTGCAACTGGGCCCCCAACAAACACACTTCCCACTTAGTTGCGAGTCGACGGTAAACTTGCAACTGAGACAAAAATAGGTCGGGCCCAGTTATGCGTCAAGGGCAAGTGAGAGCCTGTCTCTTGACATCAAAGTTAAAAGAAAATAGAAATAGGCAGCGGCAAGCGACGTACCATGTCTCTTCCACTTCAACAACGCAGACCAGATAAAATGAGCCATAAGAGCGCAATGACAAAATTTGACAAAAATACACAAAAGTGCGGCAAGATCAGCCAACAAGTGGGCAAAAAAACAAGGCATCACGAGAATACATCGACACGTAATTACGAGTTCATGCAAAAATTACAACAACAAGATCCAAATGACAACGACTTCGATAAAACATTGCAATATCTCGGCCCAAACGTGCAATGTGGCATTTTTGGTGTATTCGGAAACAAGTTTCAAAACCACGTAGTGTATGTGGTAAACAACCTCAAAACAACAATGTTTGTCCGGCTCCGGTGAGGGAGGGGCGATGACAACGACATGTGACTTCAACTCGCTCCAGCGTTTGTAGCCGCGCTAGGTGGTTCATGAATCTGGTTGTAATTTTTATTATCTCTAGTGTTTTTTGTACTGCCATGATTGACGAATAGATTGAAAATTTCTCTGAGAAGAAAAAAAACCCTCAAAACAAACAATGCCAAGAAACATGTTTCAAAGAAAAACAAATTTGACAGCGTACACTTGAAAAGAGATCTGGACACAGTGTGCAGATGATAAAAAAGGCAAAAACGCACTAACGCAGCCCACAGACTAACAAACAGTGGCCCACAAATGTACAAGCACTAGGAAGCCTTGACACGGACGTGGAAGAGCACTCGCGTACACGCGCAGAAAAAACAGGCCGACACGTTCCACTTAGAAAAAAAAACAAGCCGGCACGAACGGCAGCGCATTGACGCACGCCCACGATGGACAATGATTACGTTAATTGCACAAATCTCAGCAAATTGATCCAATGACTGTGAACTTAGATGTGACATAGCTAAATTTCATCTAGATGTAGTTTAGCCAATCCGTTTTTTTAATGAGCTGACCAACTTTATGCAACCGGTGATATAACTTGCTGGACATGGCACTTGATAGTAAAAAACAAAGGCTGGACTAATTCTCTGTACTAGCGCAAGCACTAGTGCCTTCAACCGTACTTGTGGATATAATGGAGTAATAGCTGATGCTTTGACTTCGGTTTTCACACCCAAAGCAGCAGCGGTAGATCAATGCTTGCTTCGGGACTTGACTCCCTTGTGAGCAGTAGGTAATATGGACGATGCGGTAGTTGCAACGCGTCCGAACAGCAAAGACGGGTGCAGCCTTTAGGAATTTCCACTGGGTAAAATAGATAAAAAGCTGTGGCTACGACAACTCGGCCAGACCTGCAGTCGGATGGATCGCCTGAACTTCAATCGGCTTCGGAGTAAGAACGTGGCAGATAAATCGCTTCCTGCAAAAGACCTCGTCTCAGACTCGATGGTTTACCACGGCGCGTGAGACGGCCGTACATCATGTAACCCTAAATAGTCTCAATCTCAAATCCGCCGCCGCAGAACACTTCGTCAATCTTGACTGTTGGACTTATAGTTGACGTGAATTTTCCACGCCAGCTTTCATTGAACCGGAAAATTGCGAACTTCTCGAACCCTAGAAAAGATCCCTCCAAGAACTCAACACCACCATGCGCGGGCCCCATGGTGGGCGCCAACTGTCGTGGAATTGTCACGGCAGATGTCCTAGTGTGAGGACTTAGTCGCGAGGCCAACGCATCTATGTGGTAGCTTGAGAGGGGTTGAGCGGAATCGAGAGACGCAACACAAGACAAGGATTTAGACAGCTTTGAGCCCCGGGAAACATCATCCGATAATAACCCCGCATGCTGTTTGTGGCTAGATCTCATTATGCTCATGAGAGAGTCGCCGCATAAGCCGGCTCCCCCTTTGTATCTAGCCCTAGATATTGTTTCTTGTTTCTTTTTGGGGTGCCCTGCCCCTCCTTATATAAGTTGAAGGGGCGGGTTACGTAACTAGTCGTAGTAGGATTAGGATTACTCAATTACAAGTGGAGTCCTAGTCTTGCTTCCTTTGTAAGGGAGTATTCCTTACGCTTTCCTCTTAAGCCGGCCCACCGGCCTTCTGGGCCTTGGGCCTAGTCTTCTATCTGACTCGGCGTCGGGGTCATCCGTGATTCGTCAGGCTCGTGAGTCATCAGACTAGTGAGCCGCCAGACCCGTGAGTCGCCAATCCTCCGGCGGGTCATCGGTGAAGCGCCAAGTCCTGCCGGGTCATACCGCGGGGTATATTCCCGACACAAAGAAAATTCAAAGTAAACATTTTCAATAGGTTGAGGAGCAACTCTTTGCTCTACCGGTCGGGGTGAAGATACCCCGAACAAGCCCTTCAAAGGATTATTTTCCATAGTAACAAGTGACAGTAAATTTCAGCCCACTATATAAATTTTTCGTTACCAAATTCCACCTACCAAAGGCGCTTCACTCTCCGGCAACGGCGCCAGAAAAGAGTCTTGATGACCCACAAGTTTAGGGGATCTATCGTAGTCCTTTCTATAAGTAAGAGTGTCGAACCCAACGAGGAGCAGAAGGAAATGATAAGCGGTTTTCAGCAAGGTATTCTGTGCAAGCACTGAAATTATCGGTAACAGATAGTTTTGTGATAAAGTAATTTCTAACGGGTAACAAGTAACAAGTGTAAATAAAGTGCAGCAAGATGGCCCAATCCTTTTTGTAGAAAAGAACAAGCCTGGATAATTTCTTATATGAAGGAAAACGCTCCCGATGACACATGGAATTATCGTCAAGCTAGTTTTCATCATGTTCATATGATTCGCGTTCGGTACTTTGATAATTTGATATGTGTGTGGACCGGTGATTGGGTGCTGTCCTTACTTGGACAAGCATCCTACTTGTGATTAACTCCTATTGCAAGCATCCGCAACTACAAAAGAAGTATTAAGGTAAACCTAACCATAGCATGAAACATATGGATCCAAATCAGCCCCTTACGAAGCAACTCATAAACTAGGGTTTAAGCTTCTGTCACTCTAGCAACCCGTCGTCTACTTATTACTTCCCAATGCCTTCCTCTAGGCCCAAACAATGGTGAAGTGTCATGTAGTCGACGTTCACATAACACCACAGACAAATCCGGTCGGGCCGAACACAACAGACATAGCTCTTCCGAGTTGCGTCGTGACATAGCCCAGTACAGGGGCGCCGCACACCCACTATGCTTCACAGGCAAAGTAATGGATCATAAAATCCCAGAGGGTTTCAAACCCGTGAACATCGAATCATACGATGGCACCACAGACCCGGCGGTATGGATCGAGGATTATCTCCTTCACATCCACATGGCACGTGGCGATGATCTACACGCCATCAAATACCTCCCGCTCAAACTTAAAGGACCGGCCCGGCATTGGCTTAACAGCTTGCCAGCAGACTCAATCGGTTCTTGGGAGGACCTGGAAGCCACATTCCTCGACAACTTCCAGGGCACCTACGTGCGACCACCGGATGCCGACGACTTAAGCCACATAATTCAGCAGCCAGAAGAATCGGCCAGGAAATTCTGGACACGGTTCCTAACAAAGAAATACCAGATATTCGACTGTCCGGACGTAGAGTCCCTAGCAGCCTTCAAGCATAACATCCGCGATGAGTGGCTTGCCCGGCACCTGGGACAGGAAAAGCCGAAATCTATGGCAGCCCTGACGACACTCATGACCCGCTTTTGCGCAGGAGAAGATAGCTAGCTAGCTCGCAGCAATAACTTATCAAAGAACCCTGGTAATTCGGATACCAAGGACAAAAGTGGCAGGACACGTCGAAACAAGCAAAAGCGCCGCGTTAGCAGCGACAGCAATGAAGATACGGCAGTTAATGCCGGATTCAGAGGCTATAAATCCGCTCAGCGGAAAATGCCATTCAAAAAGAATACTCAGGGCCCATCCAGTTTGGACCGAATACTCGACCGCTTGTGCTAGATCCATGGCACCCCCGAAAGACCAGCCAATCACACCAACAGGGATTGTTGGGTGTTCAAGTAGGCAGGCAAGTTAAGAGCCGAAAACAAAGACAAGGGGCCGCATAGCGACGACGAGGAGGAGCCCAGGCCGCCGAACAACAGTGGATAGAAGGGGTTTCCCCCACAAGTGCGGACGGTGAACATGATATACGCAACCCACATTCCCAAGAGGGAGCGGAAGCGTGCGCTACGGGACGTATACGCGATGGAGCCAGTCGCCCCAAAGTTCAACCCATGGTCCTCTTGCCCGATCACTTTTGATCGAAGGGACCACCCCACGAGCATCCGTCATGGCGGCTTTGCCGCATTGGTTCTCGACCCAATAATCGACGGATTTCATCTCACAAGAGTCCTCATGGACGGCGGCAGTAGCCTGAACCTGCTTTACCAGGATACAGTGCGGAAAATGGGCATAGATCCCTCAAGGATTAAGCCCACAAAGACGACCTTTAAAGGCGTTATACCAGGTGTAGATGCCAACTGTACAGGCTCGGTAACACTTGACATGGTCTTCGGATCTCCGGATAATTTCCGAAGCGAAGAGTTAATCTTTGATATATTCCCGTTTCGCAGTGGCTATCACGCCCTGCTCGGACGAACCGCATTTGCAAAGTTCAGTGCGGTGCCGCACTACGCATACCTCAAGCTCAAGATGCCAGGCCCTCGAGGAGTGATCACGGTCAACGGAAACACCGAACGCTCCCTCCGTACGGAGGAGCACATGGCGGCTCTCCCAGCGGAAGTACAAAGGAGCCTTCTTAGGCAATTCCCCAGTCCGGCCGCTAAAAAGTCAGACATTGCCAAGCGCGCCCGGAGTAACCTACAACAGGACCGCCCCAACCCCGGCCCTCGCGATATAGCGAAACCAGTGCCTCGCGTACATAAATACGCCCTTGAAATACCATGGGCACAAGGGAAGGGGCACAATAACGGCACGCCCAAAATACGGCTTAAAACGTACTAGGGGCTGCCGGATTCTTTTTTCTTACTTTCAGGACTCCACATTTCGGACGACCTGTTCGGCAATTCGACTGCCGCACAAACGATGCAAGATCCAGGGAAGCAGACAAAGCCATGCCGCATTATGGAACTCCCAGGTGGTCTCTGTTACGAGCGGTATACCTGTTTCAAATACAACTCCGCGGCCTGCCCCTGGTCAGGACATGTTAAATAGTCCAGTATATTTTTGCTTATTGCACTACTTGTATCGTTCGGCTTTGATAAATAGCCTCTCTATAAACAATGCATAGCTTTTTGTCTATTTTTTGCATTATCCTATTTTCATATATATGTTTTGACATGATCGCACCCGTACATCATGGTACGGCAAATACGCCAGGGGCTTCAGTACCCCTTATTATGGTGTGAGAAGTCCGTCCACTTTCACAAGTGCGGCACCCCGAACTTATAGCACTATATGCATCGGCTCCGAATCATGATTTGGGTCAATAGTTGGGTTTGCCCGGCTCCTATGTTTTGGTGCCTTGCGTTCCGCTATATCGGCTAAGGTAGCACTAGGAGAACCACTGCGATTGTGCCCCGGTTCAGCTGGGTTAAGCACCTCAGTGGAGAAAGCTAAAACTGACTGTCATGATGCGGCGAGAGACCGGTCGCTGTTCGAGAGGTTTTTCGAGTCCCTAAAGACTTATGCCGCTTCGAGCGGGGAGCTGGCTTTGTCCGGCCAAAGGCGTGGATAGCGCCCCAAACATGGTCTTCCGAACTAGGGGCTTCGCTGAAATTTTGAAATTATAAAGTTCTATGGCTAAGTGAGAGTGTTCAAGCATTACAGTCCGATTGCCTGGTTCGTTGTGCTGAGCGCCTCCCTCGAAGGACCCAACCATGGGAAAAAGAGTGCTCAAGTTTATCCCGAACACCCCAGCACTAGTGGCACGGGGGCAGAAGCCGACGACTAGCCATCTCTTAATTTTTGATAAACGGCCGCACAGAAAATAATATTTTAAATTCAATAAGCATTGCTTAGCGCATATGAACAAGTTTTCAGCGCACAGGATAAACACGAGCGAGTTCATTCAAAAATTACATCTTTGGTGCATTCATCCGCCACAAGGCGGGCACCTGCAAGAACATCCTTGTAGTAGTTCTCGGGCTTGCGATGCTCCTTCCCCATCGGCGGCCCGTCCTTCACGAGCCTCTCTCCGTCCAGCTTACCCCAGTGCACCTTCGCACGGGCAAGGGCCCGACGGGCACCTTCGATGCAGACGGAGCGCTTGATGACCTCGAGCCTTGGACAGGCCTCCACCAGCCGCCGCACCAGCCCGAAATAGCTCCTAGGCAGGGCCCCTCCAGGCCACAGCCAAACTATGAAGCCCTTCATGGCCTGTTCGGCCGCCTTGTGGAGCTCGACCAGCTGTTTCATCTGGTCGCTCAGGGGTACAGGGTGTCCGGCCTCAGAATACTGAGACCAGAACACACTCTCCGTCGAGATGCCCTCTCCAGCTCGGTAGAATGCAGCGGCGTCGGATACGCTGTGGGGAAGATCTGCGAACGCCCCTGGAGAACTCCGGATTGGGGTAAGTGACAAGTAGTTTACTTTTATATTTCTACTTTGCATTGAGAATGCCTTATATGCTGCTATCTTTTTCATCTCCTCCAACTCTTGGAGGGCCTTTTGGGCTTCGTCCTTGGCACCCTTGGCGGTCTCAAGGGCCGACGCGAGCTCGGATGCTTGCGCCTTTGACTCAAGCTCCAAGCTCTCATGTTTTTTCATGAGAGCCTGCAGCTTTTGCTGCACCTCGCCGACCTGAGCCCCAAGTCTCTCTCGCTCGGTGCGCTTCTCGGCCGTTTTCTTTTCGGCCTCACATAGCGCCTGCTTGAGGGTTGTCACCTCAGTTGTGGCCCCTATAATAAGCAGTATGATCCTGTTATTTTTTGCAATCATGCCTCTCTATAGGCACCTTTTTTCTGTAGGGTATTTCTTACCTTCTTTCTCCTCGAGCTGCCGCTTGGCAAGGCCGAGCTCTTGCTCGGTCCGCCCGAGGTCTTTTTTTAGGACGTCCACCTCCGCAGTCAGTGCGGCGGTGGATAGCAGGGAAGCCTGCATACGCATATTGACTCTTTATTGTTAGACTCCTGCGCAATTTATTAGATCCTCTATTCGGCTTTTCTTTCCGAACGCCAAACAGAGAATCAGGGGCTACTGTCTATGTGGTAATATTTTGATATATTTTTGCTTACCTCGAAACCTGTCAAAAGGCTAGCGCAAGCTTCAGTCAGTCCGCTCTTGGCGGACTGAACCCTCCGGATCACCGTACTCATAATAGTACGGTGCTCCTCGTTGATGGAGGCACCGTCAAGCACCTCCAGCAGATTGTCCGGCACCTCCGGTTGGACGGAGGCCGCCGGCTCAGAAGGCTTGCTCCTCTTGGAAGGAGTTCGCCTACCGCGGACCGGAACTGTTGAAGAGTCCGGCGCGGCGTCCGGCACAAAGCCGGACTCGGAGCCCTGGGGGGTATTGTCCCCTTTATTCCTGGGGTCCGGGAGGTCGCCTTTTGGCTCCTCTAGGACCACCTCCTCCTGCCCCGGAGCTCGTTGCGACGCCACTTCGGCGTCGTCTGCAGTGCGGGGAGAGACAGTGGGCGGAACTGAGTTCACGTCCGACGAATCCAGGGAGCCGCTCGACGAATCGTCGAGTTCGGCCCGGGGCGGGCTGCACAATTATGTTCGGCATTATGGAAAGCTGAACAACCTAGGAATATCATGAGTCACTCTGGTATCCGAATACTTACGATTTCGCCGGACGCTTGGCCCTGTTCGACCACCCCTCGTCGTCCTCGTCGGCGTCGGGGGAGTAGTCCGGCGGAGGGGTCTTCCTCTTTCTGGACCCTCTGGCCTCCCCCGTTGGGGCGGCCTTCCCTTTTTCTCCTCCCCCCGCTGGAGGGGGAGAGGTTCCTCCTTCCTCCTCCTCGTTCTCACGAGGGGAGAGCGTCTCGGACTCGTCAGATGACGAATCCGACACCGCCATATTGCGGGCACTCTTTCGAGTCCCCGTGGCCTTCTTCTTCTTGGCCTTCTTCTCCGGCACCACGTAAGGCGCCGGAGCCAGCAGCTTCTCTAAGAGAGCAGGGGCTGGGTCTTCGGGCAAGGGAGCCGGATAGTTAATCGGTCCGGATATCGCCTGCCAAGCCTGTTAAAGGTAAGGGAGTTTAGATCCCGCACAGAGTCAAACTATGAAAGAACTTAACATCCTGTAAAGGGTGAAAATAGCTTACCTCGCCAGCGTGACGCTGCGAGCTGTATCCGCGGTCCTCCGAAGCAGATGTGGGAGCCTCGGCGCCTTTGATTAGCACCTTCCAGACGTCTTCATACGTCGTGTCGAAGAGCCTGTTAAGGGCTCGGTGCTGCGCCGGGTCGAACTCCCACAGAGTAAAACCCCGTTGTTGCCACGGGAGGATCGACGAACGAGCATGACCTGGACTACATTGACAAGCCGGATTGGCTTGTTCACCAGGGACTGGATGCAAGTTTGCAATCCGGTCACCTCTTCTTCGTTTCCCCACGACAGGCCCGTCTCTTTCCAGGACATAAGCCGCGTGGGGGGTCCGGATCGGAACTCGGGGGCTGCGACCCATTTTGGATCGCGTGGCTCGGTGATGTAAAACCACCCTGCTTGCCACCCCTTTAGGGTCTCCACAAAGGAGCCCTCGAACCATAGGACGTTGGCCATCTTGCCCGCCATGGCGCCTCCGCACTCCGCTTGGCTACCGCACACCACCTTGGGCTTGACGTTGAAGGTCTTGAGCCAGAGGCCGAAATGGGGGCGAACGCGGAGGAAGGCCTCGCACACGATGATAAACGTCGAGATGTTGAGGATGAAGTTTGGGGCCAGATCGTGGAAATCCAGGCCGTAGTAGAACATGAGTCCCCGGACGAATGGGTGGAGTGGAAAACCCAGTCCGCGGAGAAAGTGGGGAAGGAAAACTACCCTCTCATGGGGCTTTGGGGTGGGGAGAAGCTGCCCCTTCTCGGGAAGCCGGTGCGGGATGTCCTTGGACAGGTATCCGGCCTTCCTCAGCTTTTTTACTTGGGCCTCCGTGACGGAGGAGACCACCCACTTGCCTCCTGCTCCGGACATTGTTGGAGAAGGTTGAGGTGAAAAGAGCGGGCTTGGGCGCTGGAGCTCGAGTGCGCAAGAGAGGGATTGGCAAAGGAGGAAGAAGGCGTAGGTAAAAAGGTGGATCCTTATCCCCTTATATGGCCGGATGCGGTTATGTGTCCCCACCTGCCTAACAAAACTCGCTTGCCTCCCAAGCGCCCTGATAAATGGCGCGGCTGGGTTACCCACGTCCGTATTGATGAGAATCCCGTAAAAGGGGCACACGATCTCTGCTTCGACAGGACGTGCCAAGGAAACCGCCTCGCAAAACATGCTGAGGTGGAAAAGTAAGAACGATTTGTAAAGAACTTGGCCGTAGTGTGATGACGCACTGCGGAATACGTCAGCAGATTTGATTTGTGTTAATATTATTCTCTCTATGGCAATATGTGGAAACTTATTTTGCAGAGCCGGACACTATTCTTGGTGTTTACAATCTTCTATGAAGGACTTGGAGGAGGAACCTGCCTTGCAATGCCGAAGACAATCTGCGCGCCGGACTCGTCGTCATTGAAGCCTGGTTTAGGGGCTACTGAGGGAGTCCTGGATTAGGGGGTGTTCGGGTAGCCGGACTATACCTTCGCCGGACTCCTGTACTATGAAGATACAAGATTGAAGACTTCGTCCCGTGTCCGGATGGGACTTTCCTTGGCGTGGAAGGCAAGCTTGACGATGCGGATATTCAAGTCTCCTACCTATGTAACCGACTCTGTGTAACCCTAACCCTATTCGGTGTCTATATAAACCGGAGGGTTGTAGTCCGTAGAACAATCATCTTCATACACAATCATACCATAGGCTAGCTTCTAGGGTTTAGCCTCCTTGATCTCGTGGTAGATCTACTCTTGTACTACCCATATCATCAATATTAATCAAGCAGGAGTAGGGTATTACCTCCATCGAGAGGGCCCGAATCTGGGTAAAAACATCGTGTCCCTTGTCTCCTGTTACCATCCGGCCTTGACGCACAGATCGGGACCCCCTACCCGAGATCCGCCGGTTTTGACACCGACACATACCATTGTAGCCCCCGAGTCTCAAGACGACATGAGGAGTTGGCTTGAGATTCTCCATATTTGACCATAGCAGAAGGTATACATCATTGACGTTGATAGCGCAATGTGAATCCACAGAAGGTTGAGGTGACTGCGGCGGGTTATAAATGATCCCGGATGAGCCATGCCAGCAACTCGGCCAATGGTTCCTTCCAACTGGCTGTTTGAAGTTAACCAAACTGTAGTGGCGACGACTTGTGCACCTGCCCATTGAACCATCCAGTGCAGACGGCGGCTGATAATATATGATGATTTGTCTCTAATTTGTTGGAAGAAAACCGGGCTTCGCAAGTAGTGACTTGCTCATACTCAATAAATAGCTCATCCAGACAAGTGCGGCTCGGTGTGTAGATGTAGACCAGGCCGCGAGAGACAGACGGTAAAGACGACTGCAACATCTGAGGCGGCCCAGACAGATGAACCGGTCGTGCCGTTGTAAGCGGTGGTGCGGGCAGGCAAGTTGTCCTCCTTGTTTTAAGTCGGCGTGGTCGCGAGAGACGGCCACGGCATTGTAAGCCGGTGCGGGAGTCCGTTGAGTAATGACGACCACCTGTGCCAAAAGATGTTGGCATGCCTCCATCTCCGCGGTATAATATCACTTTTTGTCATAAATAATTGCCCTGCATAAACAATATTGCAAACCAAGACAAAGATAAACTTGTTCTTTGACAACAACATGTGATAATAAAACAAACTTGGATGGATATCACCTGATTTGTTTGGACGACGGATGATCCGTTTATTGCGACAGAGGTGGCTCAGACAGACCAGCGACTCAATATAGTTCCGGCGGCTCAGGTAGACCGGCGACTTAATATAACCCCGACGGCTCAAAGCGGCAAGGGCGGCTCAATGCGCACACCTGTTCCATCAGTAAGCCGGCGCAGACGCCGGTGCTTGATGGTGCTGACGTACACTTCATAAGCACAATATGGCACCACCTTTGCTACACATAAAAATATACAGACCAAAGTAATTGTTCTTTGATGAAAACAATATGTGCTGATAAAAGAAACTTAGATGGATATAACCTGAATTTTGTGCGGTCGGCGGATGATCTATAATTAGCATCCGTATATAACTTTTTAGCAAAGTTTTTGAATTCCGTTTTATCATTATATGCATCCAAAGGTCTTTGCATTGATCCCCTCGAGGACCTTGCCAGATGTTGTCGCAGCTCTTAACCTCCATATCTTGTTGAGCCTTGACATATCCTTTAGCCAAATGACCTCATGCCTCAATACTGGTTTTTATCTCCTGATGTCAGTGCTTCACAAGTTGTAGTATCAAACGCTGTGGTCACATGGGGCATGGTACTAATGCACGTGTTCGCTCGATGCTTGCAAGAAAACTGACAGCTAGGTTGACTTGACCAACAGTAACCACACTCCACAGCAAAGGCACTCCACACTGGCAGCTTTCCCGGCCGGCTCAAGGCACGGTGGCAGTGACCGCAGGGCGGCTCATGACTCAAGGTCGCAGTAGCGCGGCGGCTCATAGCAGCAGCTCGGAGACGGTGTGCAGCGAAGGCGGCTCGCGATGGTGCGGCGGTGGAGACAAAGCACAGTGCAAGAGGCCGGGCGGCTCGAAGCGGAGGCCGGCCCCGCGTGACTGTGTCGATGAAGACGGCTTGAAGGGCGAGTGAGGCCAACAGGGGCGGCTTGGCGCAGCGGTTCAAGGCGCAGCGACGGAGGACGCAGGAGCCGGCCAGTGCACCGGAGACAGCGAGCGCGCGGGAGGCAACCGGTGGAGACGGAGGCGGGTCGACGAGGTGGTTTGACCAAGCGGCGTCTCTACGGGGCACGGCGGCTCAACAACAGCCCAGAGCTGGAGGTGATGGCGGCGACTTGGCCATAGTCGAGGCGGAGGCGCGACCGGAGAGTTGGAGGCGCTGCTGCTCGTCTCAGCCACGGAGGCAGCAGGCACTCGAAGCGAAGTAGCATCTTGGCGCGGAGCCGGTCAGCGGCGTCCGGCAACTCAGCGTGCGGCAGCTGAGTCGGCCGCGACAGCGAGACCCGGCAGGGGCACCGCCACGTGACCAAGCCAGCGGGCGGCTTAGTGTAAGAGTAATGCGAGACCATGGCGGCTCAAAGCTTGGGCGTTGCGCGTACTAGTTCATGATTTGATGTCTTTTGGTTTACTTTGGTCAACATGTAACACACATTAATCTCTTGATGTGTGTGCTCGGACAAGCAGCGACTCGGAGTTGAGACCGGGGCGACCTGGTAACAAGGACGACGGCGACTCAGGTTAGATTCGAGGCGGAGCTGTCCAGCAACTCGGGAGACGGACGCGCGGACAGCGAGTCCGAATCCGGATCAAGTTCGAGCCCGGCTTGTTCCATATTGTTATTCTCGAATCTCTCCTTAATGCTTCCTGAGTCTTAACGTGATGCATCTGAGTTGATTTAGTCAAAACTTGCTCTCATTAAAACTCACGTACTAGTAGTAGTACATACTCCCTCCGTCCGGATTTATTAGGCCTAAAGACAATTTTTCTTAGACCAAGACACATAATAATTTGCTCACATTAATTCTTCCATTTCACTCCCAATGCACTCTCACATGCATGCAACCAATGAAAAACGCACGCATGAAGTGCATTAATTTTCCAGCCATGGCACCAACAACAATGGATTTCAATGCAACCAATGAAATTGTTGCATGCATGCACCCTTCCAAAGCGAGGCCTTATAAAAGGGGGACATGTTTGTGATGCTGAGAGGCCTAACAAACCCGGACGGAGGGAGTAGTATATTATTCCAAAATCCATCAGATTCGTAAACCGTGCAACTACTAGCACTTGACCGTAACTTCCATGAGTATAGCAGCAATGATTCAATCCTCTCAGGAGTTTGATGCAGATCCTTCCAATTGATTCTTCTTCATCCGAAAATCCAGCCCGTGGACGAATCTGCTTTTGGGTTGTGGCCCCTCCTCCTCATATTTTTTAAGGGTGTGTTTAGGGCTCATCTAGATGTGACATAATTCATCCAAAAATCCATTCCGTGGACGAATCTGCTTTTGGGTTGTGGCCCCTTCTCCTCATATTTTTTTAAGGGTGTGTTTAGGGCTCATTTAGATGTGACATAATTATGTCACATCTAAGATGACATCATCAACTATTTGTGTCTCCTTTGTTTGTCTTTTCTGGTACCCTTTGTTTGTTGTCTATCACGATCGTTAACGTCCAGCCTAATAAAATCTTATTCTGCCATCATCGTTAGTCGAGCCCAACACTGCTACACGCTACTACGTAGCTCACGTCTTCCACTTGGGCCGCTCTAGTTTCTTTTTTCTTGCAACTTTTTATTAGGTGGTTTTTTCTTGCGAGTTTGGGCAGCTCAGTTAGGCAGGTGCATATCTACCTAGTGCGCTTGTGTCGTGTCTATTGAAAAACAAGGTGTCACACTAACCTCAAGAAAAATCATAGAATCACGTACGTCTCGCAAAAAGCATTTACGCGGGGTACTAAAAACACTTTTTTTAACGTGTAAGTGCTTTTGGGGTTAAAGGGTAACATTTTTCAAGTAAATATTTTACTAAAAGTTGATGAATTTAAATATTATCCACTAATTTGAAAAAATGTTCACGAAATGGAGAGTACAAAAAATATTACCAATTTTAAAAAAATCAAAAACATTAAAAAACGTTCACAAGTTCCAAAAATATTTGTGATTCCGAAAAAATCGTGAGTTCAAAATTTGTTTATGGATTAAAAAAATGGTCATGAATTTGAAAACAATGTTCATATGTTCAAAAAATGTCCCCTAGATCCTAAAATATTCATGAAATAAAACATTATTCATGAATAAGAAAAAAATATTCACAAGTTCAAAAAATACTCACGGGTTTAAAAAATGTTTGATTATATGAAAAGTGCAAAAACTGCAAAAAGAACATCCCACGCTAAAAAGTAAACTCAAAGAAAAAAATCATGAAACACCTATTTATTGACGCCCCCCCCCCCCCCCGCCACCGCCCATGGTGCGAGTTGATGGTTGACTTGCATCTAGGCCCCTACAAACATACGTCCTGCCTAGTTGCAAGCCGATGTTTGACTTGCAACTAGGATCCTACAAATATACGCCCCTAGTTGCGTGTCGATGGTGACTTGCAACTGGCCCCCCTACAAACATACGCCCCCCGGTTGCTAGTCGATGGTTGACTTGCAACTGGGGCAACTAGAAAAAAGTATGACGCGTCCTAGTTGCGAGTCAATGGTTGGCTTGCAACTGGGCACCTACAAACATACGTTTCCCCTAGTTGCTAGTCAGTGGTTGACATGCAACTGGGTCCAGTACAAAAAAGTATGATGTGTCCCAATTGCGAGCCGATGGTTGACTTGCAACTGGGCCCCTACAAACATACGTCCACCCTCCTAGTTACGAATCAATGGTTGACATGCAACTGGGCCCCTACAAACATACGTCTGCCCCCTAGTTGCGAGTCGATGGTTGACTTGCAACAAACATACTCCTCCAAGTTGCGAGTCGACGGTTGGCTAGCAATTGGGGCAACTACAAAAAAGTACGACATGTCCCAATTGCGAGTCGATGGTTGACTTGCAACTGGGCCCCTACAAACCTACACCCCCCTTAGTTGCTAGTCGATAGTTGAAATGCAAATGCGGACCCCCCCCCCACACACAACCCCTGAAAAACACACACGCCACCCCATAGTTGCGACTCGATAGTTGACTTGCAACTGGGGCCCCTACAAAACAACAGACGCTGCCCCTAGTTGCGAGTCGATGGTTGACTTGCAACTAGGCCCCTACAAACATACATCCCGCTTAGTTGCGAGCCGATGGTTGACTTGCAACTAGGATCCTACAAACATACGCCTCCCTAGTTGCGTGTCGATGGTTGACTTGCAACCGGCCCCCTACAAACATACGCCCCCCGGTTGCGTGTCGATGGTTGACTTACAACTGGGGCAACTAGAAAAAAGTACATTGCATCCTAGTTACGAGTCGATGGTTGACTTGCAACTGGGCACCTACAAACATACGTCCCCCCTAGTTGCAAGTCAATGGTTGACATGCAACTGGGTCTAGTACAAAAAAGTATGATGTGTCCCAGTTGCGAGTCGCTGGTTGACTTGCAACTGGGCCCCTACAAGCATACGTCCACCCTCCTAGTTACGAGTCGATGGTTGACATGCAACTGGGCCCCTACAAACATACGTCTGCCCCTAGTTGCGATTCGATGGTTGACTTGCAACAAACATACGCCTCCTAGTTGCACGTCGATGGTTGACTTGCAACTGGGGCAACTACAAAAAAAGTACGACGCATTCCAGTTGTGAGTCGATGGTTGACTTGCAACTGGGCGCCTACAAACCTACACCCCCCTTAGTTGCGAGTCGCTAGTTAAAATGCAACTGCTCCCCCCCCCCAAGAAAAACACACACGTCACCCCATAGTTGCGATTCGATAGTTGACTAGCAACTGGGCCCCCTACAAAACAACAGACGCCACCCCTAGTTGCGAGTCGATGGTTGACTTGCAACTGGGTCCGTACAAACACACACACACACACACACACACACATCCCTAGTATGCGAGTCGATAGCGGGACCCTGACAAACACACTCCCCACCCCTAGTTGTGAGTCGATGGTAGACTTGCAACTGAGGCCCCTACAAAAACACATAGCCCCCTAGTTGCAGGTCGATGCTTGACATGCAAATGGGGCTCCTACAAAAAAAACAGACACTACCCCCCCCCCTCCCACTCCCCCAAGGTGCGAGTCGATGGTTGACTTGCAACTGGGCCCCCAACAAACACACTTCCCACTTAGTTGCGAGTCGACGGTAAACTTGCAACTGAGACAAAAATAGGTCGGGCCCAGTTATGCGTCAAGGGCAAGTGAGAGCCTATCTCTTGACATCAAAGTTAAAAGAAAATAGAAATAGGCAGCGGCAAGCGACGTACCATGTCTCTTCCACTTCAACAACGCGGACCAGATAAAATGAGCCATAAGAGCGCAATGACAAAATTTGACAAAAATACACAAAAGTGCGGCAAGATCAGCCAACAAGTGGGCAAAAAAACAAGGCATCACGAGAATACATCGACACGTAATTACGAGTTCATGCAAAAATTACAACAACAAGATCCAAATGACAACGACTTCGATAAAACATTGCAATATCTCGGCCCAAACGTGCAATGTGGCATTTTTGGTGTATTCGGAAACAAGTTTCAAAACCACGTAGTGTATGTGGTAAACAACCTCAAAACAACAATGTTTGTCCGGCTCCGGTGAGGGAGGGGCGATGACAACGACATGTGACTTCAGCTCGCTCCAGCGTTTGTAGCCACGCTAGGTGGTTCATGAATCTGGTTGTAATTTTTATTATCTCTAGTGTTTTTTGTACTGCCATGATTGACGAATAGATTGAAAATTTCTCTGAGAAGAAAAAAAACCCTCAAAACAAACAATGCCAAGAAACATGTTTCAAAGAAAAACAAATTTGACAGCGTACACTTGAAAAGAGATCTGGACACAGTGTGCAGATGATAAAAAAGGCAAAAACGCACTAACGCAGCCCACAGACTAACAAACAGTGGCCCACAAATGTACAAGCACTAGGAAGCCTTGACACGGACGTGGAAGAGCACTCGCGTACACGCGCAGAAAAAACAGGCCGACACGTTCCACTTAGAAAAAAAACAAGCCGGCACGAACGGCAGCGCATTGACGCACGCCCACGATGGACAATGATTACGTTAATTGCACAAATCTCAGCAAATTCATCCAATGACTGTGAACTTAGATGTGACATAGCTAAATTTCATCTAGATGTGGTTTAGCCAATCCGTTTTTTTAATGAGCTGACCAACTTTATGCAACCGGTGATATAACTTGCTGGACATGGCACTTGATAGTAAAAAACAAAGGCTGGACTAATTCTCTGTACTAGCGCAAGCACTAGTGCCTTCAACCGTACTTGTGGATATAATGGAGTAATAGCTGATGCTTTGACTTCGGTTTTCACACCCAAAGCAGCAGCGGTAGATCAATGCTTGCTTCGGGACTTGACTCCCTTGTGAGCAGTAGGTAATATGGACGATGCGGTAGTTGCAACGCGTCCGAACAGCAAAGACGGGTGCAGCCTTTAGGAATTTCCACCGGGTAAAATAGATAAAAAGCTGTGGCTACGACAACTCGTCCAGACCTGCAGTCGGATGGATCGCCTGAACTTCAATCGGCTTCGGAGTAAGAACGTGGCAGATAAATCGCTTCCTGCAAAAGACCTCGTCTCAGACTCGATGGATTACCACGGCGCGTGAGACGGCCGTACATCATGTAACCCTAAATAGTCTCAATCTCAAATCCGCCGCCGCAGAACACTTCGTCAATCTTGACTGTTGGACTTATAGTTGACGTGAATTTTCCACGCCAGCTTTCATTGAACCGGAAAATTGCGAACTTCTCGAACCCTAGAAAAGATCCCTCCAAGAACTCAACACCACCATGCGCGGGCCCCATGGTGGGCGCCAACTGTCGTGGAATTGTCACGGCAGATGTCCTAGTGTGAGGACTTAGTCGCGAGGCCAACGCATCTATGTGGTAGCTTGAGAGGGGTTGAGCGGAATCGAGAGACGCAACACAAGACAAGGATTTAGACAGCTTTGAGCCCCGGGAAACATCATCCGATAATAACCCCGCATGCTGTTTGTGGCTAGATCTCATTATGCTCATGAGAGAGTCGCCGCATAAGCCGGCTCCCCCTTTGTATCTAGCCCTAGATATTGTTTCTTGTTTCTTTTTGGGGTGCCCTGCCCCTCCTTATATAAGTTGAAGGGGCGGGTTACGTAACTAGTCGTAGTAGGATTAGGATTACTCAATTACAAATGGAGTCCTAGTCTTGCTTCCTTTGTAAGGGAGTATTCCTTACGCTTTCCTCTTAAGCCGGCCCACCGGCCTTCTGGGCCTTGGGCCTAGTCTTCTATCTGACTCGGCGTCGGGGTCATCCGTGATTCGTCAGGCTCGTGAGTCATCAGACTAGTGAGCCGCCAGACCCGTGAGTCGCCAATCCTCCGGCGGGTCATCGGTGAAGCGCCAAGTCCTGCCGGGTCATACCGCGGGGTATATCCCCGACACAAAGAAAATTCAAAGTAAACATTTTCAATAGGTTGAGGAGCAACTCTTTGCTCTACCGGTCGGGGTGAAGATACCCCGAACAATCCCTTCAAAGGATTACTTTCCATAGTAACAAGTGACAGTAAATTTCAGCCCACTATATAAATTTTTCGTTACCAAATTCCACCTACCAAAGGCGCTTCACTCCCCGGCAACGGCGCCAGAAAAGAGTCTTGATGACCCACAAGTTTAGGGGATCTATCGTAGTCCTTTCTATAAGTAAGAGTGTCGAACCCAACGAGGAGCAGAAGGAAATGATAAGCGGTTTTCAGCAAGGTATTCTGTGCAAGCACTGAAATTATCGGTAACAGATAGTTTTGTGATAAAGTAATTTCTAACGGGTAACAAGTAACAAGTGTAAATAAAGTGCAGCAAGATGGCCCAATCGTTTTTGTAGAAAAGGACAAGCCTGGATAATTTCTTATATGAAGGAAAACGCTCCCGATGACACATGGGAATTATCGTCAAGCTAGTTTTCATCATGTTCATATGATTCGCGTTCGGTACTTTGATAATTTGATATGTGTGTGGACCGGTGATTGGGTGCTGTCCTTACTTGGACAAGCATCCTACTTGTGATTAACTCCTATTGCAAGCATCCGCAACTACAAAAGAAGTATTAAGGTAAACCTAACCATAGCATGAAACATATGGATCCAAATCAGCCCCTTATGAAGCAATTCATAAACTAGGGTTTAAGCTTCTGTCACTCTAGCAACCCGTCGTCTACTTATTACTTCCCAATGCCTTCCTCTAGGCCCAAACAATGGTGAAGTGTCATGTAGTCGACGTTCACATAACACCACAGACAAATCCGGCCGGGCCGAACACAACAGACATAGCTCTTCCGAGTTGCGTCGTGACATAGCCCAGTACAAGGGCGCCGCACACCCACTATGCTTCACAGGCAAAGTAATGGATCATAAAATCCCAGAGGGTTTCAAACCCGTGAACATCGAATCATACGATGGCACCACAGACCCGGCGGTATGGATCGAGGATTATCTCCTTCACATCCACATGGCACGTGGCGATGATCTACACGCCATCAAATACCTCCCGCTCAAACTTAAAGGACCGGCCCGGCATTGGCTTAACAGCTTGCCAGCAGACTCAATCGGTTCTTGGGAGGACCTGGAAGCCACATTCCTCGACAACTTCCAGGGCACCTACGTGCGACCACCGGATGCCGACGACTTAAGCCACATAATTCAGCAGCCAGAAGAATCGGCCAGGAAATTCTGGACACGGTTCCTAACAAAGAAAAACCAGATAGTCGACTGTCCGGACGCAGAGTCCCTAGCAGCCTTCAAGCATAACATCCGCGATGAGTGGCTTGCCCGGCACCTGGGACAGGAAAAGCCGAAATCTATGGCAGCCCTGACGACACTCATGACCCGCTTTTGCGCAGGAGAAGATAGCTAGCTAGCTCGCAGCAATAACTTATCAAAGAACCCTGGTAATTCGGATACCAAGGACAAAAGTGGCAGGACACGTCGAAACAAGCAAAAGCGCCGCGTTAGCAGCGACAGCAATGAAGATACGGCAGTTAATGCCGGATTCAGAGGCTATAAATCCGGTCAGCGGAAAAGGCCATTCAAAAAGAATACTCAGGGCCCATCCAGTTTGGACCGAATACTCGACCGCTTGTGCTAGATCCATGGCACCCCCGAAAGACCAGCCAATCACACCAACAGGGATTGTTGGGTGTTCAAGTAGGCAGGCAAGTTAAGAGCCGAAAACAAAGACAAGGGGCCGCATAGCGACGACGAGGAGGAGCCCAGGCCGCTGAACAACAATGGATAGAAGGGGTTTCCCCCACAAGTGCGGACGGTGAACATGATATACGCAACCCACATTCCCAAGAGGGAGCGGAAGCGTGCGCTACGGGACGTATACGCGATGGAGCCAGTCGCCCCAAAGTTCAACCCATGGTCCTCTTGCCCGATCACTTTTGATCGAAGGGACCACCCCACGAGCATCCGTCATGGCGGCTTTGCCGCATTGGTTCTCGACCCAATAATCGACGGATTTCATCTCACAAGAGTCCTCATGGACGGCGGTAGTAGTCTGAACCTGCTTTACCAGGATACAGTGCGGAAAATGGGCATAGATCCCTCAAGGATTAAGCCCACAAAGACGACCTTTAAAGGCGTTATACCAGGTGTAGATGCCAACTGTACAGGCTCGGTAACACTTGACATGGTCTTCGGATCTCCGGATAATTTCCGAAGCGAAGAGTTAATCTTTGATATAGTCCCGTTTCGCAGTGGCTATCACGCCCTGCTCGGACGAACCGCATTTGCAAAGTTCAGTGCGGTGCCGCACTACGCATACCTCAAGATCAAGATGCCAGGCCCTCGAGGAGTGATCACGGTCAACGGAAACACCGAACGCTCCCTCCGTACGGAGGAGCACACGGCGGCTCTCCCAGCGGAAGTACAAAGCAGCCTTCTTAGGCAATTCCCCAGTCCGGCCGCTAAAAAGTCAGACATTGCCAAGCGCGCCCGGAGTAACCTATAACAGGACCGCCCCAACCCCGGCCCTCGCGATATAGCGAAACCAGTGCCTCGCGTACATAAATACGCCCTTGAAATACCATGGGCACAAGGGAAGGGGCACAATAACGGCACGCCCAAAATACGGCTTAAAACGTACTAGGGGCTGCCGGATTCTTTTTTCTTACTTTCAGGACTCCACATTTCGGACGACCTGTTCGGCAATTCGACTGCCGCACAAACAATGCAAGATCCAGGGAAGTAGACAAAGCCATGCCGCATTATGGAACTCCCAGGTGGTCTCTGTTACGAGCGGTATACCTGTTTCAAATACAACTCCGCGGCCTGCCCCTGGTCAGGACATGTTAAATAGTCCAATATATTTTTGCTTATTGCACTACTTGTATCGTTCGGCTTTGATAAATAGCCTCTCCATAAACAATGCATAGCTTTTTATCTATTTTTTGCATTATCCTATTTTCATATATATGTTTTGACATGATCGCACCCATACATCATGGTACGGCAAATACGCCAGGGGCTTCAATACCCCTTATTATGGTGTGAGAAGTCCGTCCACTTTCACAAGTGCGGCACCCCGAACTTATAGCACTATATGCATCGGCTCCGAATCATGATTTGGGTCAATAGTTGGGTTTGCCCGGCTCCTATGTTTTGGTGCCTTGCGTTCCGCTATATCGGCTAAGGTAGCACTAGGAGAACCACTGCGATTGTGCCCCGGTTCAGCTGGGTTAAGCACCTCAGTGGAGAAAGCTAAAACTGACTGTCATGATGCGGCGAGAGACCGGTCGCTGTTCGAGAGGTTTTTCGAGTCCCTAAAGACTTATGCCGCTTCGAGCGGGGAGCTGGCTTTGTCCGGCCAAAGGCGTGGATAGCGCCCCAAACATGGTCTTCCGAACTAGGGGCTTCGCTGAAATTTTGAAATTATAAAGTTCTATGGCTAAGTGAGAGTGTTCAAGCATTACAGTCTGATTGCCTGGTTCGTTGTGCTGAGCGCCTCCCTCGAAGGACCCAACCATGGGAAAAAGAGTGCTCAAGTTTATCCCGAACACCCCAGCACTAGTGGCACAGGGGCAGAAGCCGACGACTAGCCATCTCTTAATTTTTGATAAACGGCCGCACAGAAAATAATATTTTAAATTCAATAAGCATTGCTTAGCGCATATGAACAAGTTTTCGGCGCACAGGATAAACACGAGCGAGTTCATTCAAAAATTACATCTTTGGTGCATTCATCCGCCACAAGGCGGGCACCTGCAAGAACATCCTTGTAGTAGTTCTCGGGCTTGCGATGCTCCTTCCCCACCGGCGGCCCGTCCTTCACGAGCCTCTCTCCGTCCAGCTTACCCCAGTGCACCTTCGCACGGGCAAGGGCCCGACGGGCACCTTCGATGCAGACGGAGCGCTTGATGACCTCGAGCCTTGGACAGGCCTCCACCAGCCGCCGCACCAGCCCGAAATAGCTCCTAGGCAGGGCCCCTCCAGGCCACAGCCAAACTATGAAGCCCTTCATGGCCTGTTCGGCCGCCTTGTGGAGCTCGACCAGCTGTTTCATCTGGTCGGTCAGGGGTACAGGGTGTCCGGCCTCAGAATACTGAGACCAGAACACACTCTCCGTCGAGATGCCCTCTCCAGCTCGGTAGAATGCTGCGGCGTCGGATACGCTGTGGGGAAGATCTGCGAACGCCCCTGGAGAACTCCGGATTGGGGTAAGTGACAAGTAGTTTACTTTTATATTTCTACTTTGCATTGAGAATGCCTTATATGCTGCTATCTTTTTCATCTCCTCCAACTCTTGGAGGGCCTTTTGGGCTTCGTCCTTGGCACCCTTGGAGGTCTCAAGGGCCGACGCGAGCTCGGATGCTTGCGCCTTTGACTCAAGCTCCAAGCTCTCATGTTTTTTCATGAGAACCTGCAGCTTTTGCTGCACCTCGCCGACCTGAGCCCCAAGTCTCTCTCGCTCGGTGCGCTTCTCGGCCGTTTTCTTTTCGGCCTCACATAGCGCCTGCTTGAGGGTTGCCACCTCAGTTGTGGCCCCTATAATAAGCAGTATGATCCTGTTATTTTTTGCAATCATGCCTATCTATAGGCACCCTTTTTCTGTAGGGTATTTCTTACCTTCTTTCTCCTCGAGCTGCCGCTTGGCAAGGCCGAGCTCTTGCTCGGTCCGCCCGAGGTCTTTTTTTAGGACGTCCACCTCCGCAGTCAGTGCGGCGGTGGATAGCAGGGAAGCCTGCATACGCATATTGACTCTTTATTGTTAGACTCCTGCGCAATTTATTAGATCCTCTATTCGGCTTTTCTTTCCGAACGCCAAACAGAGCATCAGGGGCTACTGTCTATGTGGTAATATTTTGATATATTTTTGCTTACCTCGAAACC
Source organism: Aegilops umbellulata (assembly GCA_032464435.1). Classification (NCBI taxonomy): domain Eukaryota; kingdom Viridiplantae; phylum Streptophyta; class Magnoliopsida; order Poales; family Poaceae; genus Aegilops; species Aegilops umbellulata. The sequence goes on from CP136057.1 coordinate 499,861,613, forward strand.
TGACAAAAGGCTAGCGCAAGCTTCAGTCAGTCCGCTCTTGGCGGACTGAACCCTCCGGATCACCGTACTCATAATAGTACGGTGCTCCTCGTTGATGGAGGCACCGTCAAGCACCTCCAGCAGATTGTCCGGCACCTCTGGTTGGACGGAGGCCGCCGGCTCAGAAGGCTTGCTCCTCTTGGAAGGAGTTCGCCTACCGCGGACCGGAACTGTTGAAGAGTCCGGCGCGGCGTCCGGCACAAAGCCGGACTCGGAGCCCTGGGGGGTCTTGTCCCCTTTATTCCTGGGGTCTGGGATGTCGCCTTTTGGCTCCTCCAGGACCACCTCCTCCTGCCCCGGAGCTCGTTGCGACGCCACTTCGGCGTCGTCTGCAGTGCGGGGAGAGACAGCGGGCGGAACTGAGTTCACGTCCGACGAATCCAGGGAGCCGCTCGACGAATCGTCGAGTTCGGCCTGGGGCGGGCTGCACAATTATGTTCGGCATTATGGAAAGCTGAACAACCTAGGAATATCAGAGTCACTCTGGTATCCGAATACTTACGATTTCGCCGGACGCTTGGCCCTGTTCGACCACCCCTCGTCGTCCTCGTCGGCGTCGGGGGAGTAGTCCGGCGGAGGGGTCTTCCTCTTTCTGGACCCTCTGGCCTCCCCCGTTGGGGCGGCCTTCCCTTTTTCTCCTCCCCCCGCTGGAGGGGGAGAGGTTCCTCCTTCCTCCTCCTCGTTCTCACGAGGGGAGAGCGTCTCGGACTCGTCAGATGACGAGTCCGACACCGCCATATTGCGGGCACTCTTTCGAGTCCCCGTGGCCTTCTTCTTCTTGGCCTTCTTCTCCGGCACCACGTAAGGCGCCGGAGCCAGCAGCTTCTCTAAGAGAGCAGGGGCTGGGTCTTCGGGCAAGGGAGCCGGACAGTTAATCGGTCCGGATATCGCCTGCCAAGCCTGTTAAAGGTAAGGGAGTTTAGATCCCACACAGAGTCAATCTATGAAAGAACTTAACATCCTGTAAAGGGTGAAAATAGCTTACCTCGCCAGCGTGACGCTGCGAGCTGTATCCACGGTCCTCCGAAGCAGATGTGGGAGCCTCGGCGCCTTTGATTAGCACCTTCCAGACGTCTTCATACGTCGTGTCGAAGAGCCTGTTAAGGGCTCGGTGCTGCGCCGGGTCGAACTCCCACAGAGTAAAACCCCGTTGTTGCCACGGGAGGATTCGACGAACGAGCATGACCTGGACTACATTGACAAGCCGGATTGGCTTGTTCACCAGGGACTGGATGCAAGTTTGCAATCCGGTCACCTCTTCTTCGTTTCCCCACGACAGGCCCGTCTCTTTCCAGGACATAAGCCGCGTGGGGGGTCCGGATCGGAACTCGGGGGCTGCGACCCATTTTGGATCGCGTGGCTCGGTGATGTAAAACCACCCTGCTTGCCACCCCTTTAGGGTCTCCACAAAGGAGCCCTCGAACCATAGGACGTTGGCCATCTTGCCCGCCATGGCGTCTCCGCACTCCGCTTGGCTACCGCACACCACCTTGGGCTTGACGTTGAAGGTCTTGAGCCAGAGGCCGAAATGGGGGCGAACGCGGAGGAAGGCCTCGCACACGATGATAAACGTCGAGATGTTGAGGATGAAGTTTGGGGCCAGATCGTGGAAATCCAGGCCGTAGTAGAACATGAGTCCCCGGACGAATGGGTGGAGTGGAAAACCCAGTCCGCGGAGAAAGTGGGGAAGGAAAACTACCCTCTCATGGGGCTTTGGGGTGGGGAGAAGCTGCCCCTTCTCGGGAAGCCGGTGCGGGATGTCCTTGGACAGGTATCCGGCCTTCCTCAGCTTTTTTACTTGGGCCTCCGTGACGGAGGAGACCACCCACTTGCCTCCTGCTCCGGACATTGTTGGAGAAGGTTGAGGTGAAAAGAGCGGGCTTGGGCGCTGGAGCTCGAGTGCGCAAGAGAGGGATTGGCAAAGGAGGAAGAAGGCGTAGGTAAAAAGGTGGATCCTTATCCCCTTATATGGCCGGATGCGGTTATGTGTCCCCACCTGCCTAACAAAACTCGCTTGCCTCCCAAGCGCCCTGATAAATGGCGCGGCTGGGTTACCCACGTCCGTATTGATGAGAATCCCGTAAAAGGGGCACATGATCTCTGCTTCGACAGGACGTGCCAAGGAAACCGCCTCGCAAAACATGCTGAGGTGGAAAAGTAAGAACGATTTGTAAAGAACTTGGCTGTAGTGTGATGACGCACTGCGGAATACGTCAGCAGATTTGATTTGTGTTAATATTATTCTCTCTATGGCAATATGTGGAAACTTATTTTGCAGAGCCGGACACTATTCTTGGTGTTTACAATCTTCTATGAAGGACTTGGAGGAGGAACCTGCCTTGCAATGCCGAAGACAATCTGCGCGCCGGACTCGTCGTCATTGAAGCCTGGTTTAGGGGCTACTGAGGGAGTCCTGGATTAGGGGGTGTTCGGGTAGCCGGACTATACCTTCGCCGGACTCCTGGACTATGAAGATACAAGATTGAAGACTTCGTCCCGTGTCCGGATGGGACTTTCCTTGGCGTGGAAGGCAAGCTTGGCGATGCGGATATTCAAGTCTCCTACCTATGTAACCGACTCTGTGTAACCCTAACCCTATTCGTTGTCTATATAAACCGGAGGGTTGTAGTCCGTAGGACAATCATCTTCATACACAATCATACCATAGGCTAGCTTCTAGGGTTTAGCCTCCTTGATCTCGTGGTAGATCTACTCTTGTACTACCCATATCATCAATATTAATCAAGCAGGAGTAGGGTATTACCTCCATCGAGAGGGCCCGAACCTGGGTAAAAACATCGTGTCCCTTGTCTCCTGTTACCATCCGGCCTTGACGCACAGATCGGGACCCCCTACCCGAGATCCGCCGGTTTTGACACCGACACATACAATTGTAGCCCCCGAGTCTCAAGACGACATGAGGAGTTGGCTTGAGATTCTCCATATTTGACCATAGCAGAAGGTATACATCATTGACGTTGATAGCGCAATGTGAATCCACAGAAGGTTGAGGTGACTGCGGCGGGTTATAAATGATCCCGGATGAGCCATGCCAGCAACTCGGCCAATGGTTCCTTCCAACTGGCTGTTTGAAGTTAACCAAACTGTAGTGGCGACGACTTGTGCACCTGCCCATTGAACCATCCAGTGCAGACGGCGGCTGATAATATATGATGATTTGTCTCTAATTTGTTGGAAGAAAATCGGGCTTCGCAAGTAGTGACTTGCTCATACTCAATAAATAGCTCATCCAGACAAGTGCGGCTCGGTGTGTAGATGTAGACCAGGCCGCGAGAGACAGACGGTAAAGACGACTGCAACATCTGAGGCGGCCCAGACAGATGAACCGGCCGTGCCGTTGTAAGCGGTGGTGCGGACAGGCAAGTTGTCCTCCTTGTTTTAAGTCGGCGTGGTCGCGAGAGACGGCCACGGCATTGTAAGCCGGTGCGGGAGTCCGTTGAGTAATGACGACCACCTGTGCCAAAAGATGTTGGCATGCCTCCATCTCCGTGGTATAATATCACTTTTTGTCATAAATAATTGCCCTGCATAAACAATATTGCAAACCAAGACAAAGATAAACTTGTTCTTTGACAACAACATGTGATAATAAAACAAACTTGGATGGATATCACCTGATTTGTTTGGACGACGGATGATCCGTTTATTGCGACAGAGGTGGCTCAGACAGACCAGCGACTCAATATAGTTCCGGCGGCTCAGGTAGACCGGCGACTTAATATAACCCCGACGGCTCAAAGCGGCAAGGGCGGCTCAATGCGCACACCTGTTCCATCAGTAAGCCGGCGCAGACGCCGGTGCTTGATGGTGCTGACGTACACTTCATAAGCACAATATGGCACCACCTTTGCTACACATAAAAATATACAGACCAAAGTAATTGTTCTTTGATGAAAACAATATGTGCTGATAAAAGAAACTTAGATGGATATAACCTGAATTTTGTGCGGTCGGCGGATGATCTGTAATTAGCATCCGTATATAACTTTTTAGCAAAGTTTTTGAATTCCGTTTTATCATTATATGCATCCAAAGGTCTTTGCATTGATCCCCTCGAGGACCTTGCCAGATGTTGTCGCAGCTCTTAACCTCCATATCTTGTTGAGCCTTGACATATCCTTTAGCCAAATGACCTCATGCCTCAATACTGGTTTTTATCTCCTGATGTCAGTGCTTCACAAGTTGTAGTATCAAACGCCGTGGTCACATGGGGCATGGTACTAATGCACGTGTTCGCTCGATGCTTGCAAGAAAACTGACAGCTAGGTTGACTTGACCAACAGTAACCACACTCCACAGCAAAGGCACTCCACACTGGCAGCTTTCCCGGCCGGCTCAAGGCACGGTGGCAGTGACCGCAGGGCGGCTCATGGCTCAAGGTCGCAGTAGCGCGGCGGCTCATAGCAGCAGCTCGAAGACGGTGTGCAGCGAAGGCGGCTCGCGATGGTGCGGCGGTGGAGACAAAGCACAGTGCAAGAGGCCGGGCGGCTCGAAGCGGAGGCCGGCCCCGCGTGACTGTGTCGATGAAGACGGCTTGAAGGGCGAGTGAGGCCATCAGGGGCGGCTTGGCGCAGCGGTTCAAGGCGCAGCGACGGAGGACGCAGGAGCCGGCCAGTGCACCGGAGACAGCAAGCGTGCGGGAGGCAACCGGTGGAGACGGAGGCGGGTCGACGAGGTGGTTTGACCAAGCGGCGTCTCTACGGGGCACGGCGGCTCAATAACAGCCCAGAGCGGGAGGTGATGGCGGCGACTTGGCCATAGTCGAGGCGGAGGCGCGACCGGAGAGTTGGAGGCGCTGCTGCTCGTCTCAGCCACGGAGGCAGCAGGCACTCGAGGCGAAGTAGCATCTTGGCGCGGAGCCGGTCAGCGGCGTCCGGCAACTCAGCGTGCGGCAGCTGAGTCGGCCGCGACAGCGAGACCCGGCAGGGGCACCGCCACGTGACCAAGCCAGCGGGCGGCTTAGTGTAAGAGTAATGCAAGACCATGGCGGCTCAAAGCTTGGGCGTTGCGCGTACTAGTTCATGATTTGATGTCTTTTGGTTTACTTTGGTCAACATGTAACACACATTAATCTCTTGATGTGTGTGCTCGGACAAGCAACGACTCGGAGTTGAGACCGGGGCGGCCTGGTAACAAGGACGACGGCGACTCAGGTTAGATCCGAGGCGGAGCTGTCCAGCAACTCGGGAGACGGACGCGCGGACGGCGAGTCCGAATCCGGATCAAGTTCGAGCCCGGCTTGTACCATATTGTTATTCTCGAATCTCTCCTTAATGCTTCCTGAGTCTTCACGTGATGCATCTGAGTTGATTTAGTCAAAACTTGCTCTCATTAAAACTCACGTACTAGAAGTAGTACATACTCCCTCCGTCCGGATTTATTAGGCCTAAAGACAATTTCTCTTAGACCAAGACACATAATAATTTGCTCACATTAATTCTTCCATTTCACTCCCAATGCACTCTCACATGCATGCAACCAATGAAAAACGCACGCATGAAGTGCATTAATTTTCCAGCCATGGCACCAACAACAATGGATTTCAATGCAACCAATGAAATTGTTGCATGCATGCACCCTTCCAAAGCGAGGCCTTATAAAAGGGGGACATGTTTGTGATGCTGAGAGACCTAACAAACCCGGACGGAGGGAGTAGTATATTATTCCAAAATCCATCAGATTCGTAAACCGTGCAACTACTAGCACTTGACCGTAACTTCCGTGAGTATAGCAGCAATGATTCAATCCTCTCAGGAGTTTGATGCAGATCCTTCCAATTGATTCTTCTTCATCCGAAAATCCAGCCCGTGGACGAATCTGCTTTTGGGTTGTGGCCCCTCCTCCTCATATTTTTTTAAGGGTGTGTTTAGGGCTCATCTAGATGTGACATAATTCATCCGAAAATCCATTCCGTGGACGAATCTGCTTTTGGGTTGTGGCCCCTTCTCCTCATATTTTTTTAAGGGTGTGTTTAGGGCTCATCTAGATGTGACATAATTATGTCACATCTAAGATGACATCATCAACTATTTGTGTCTCCTTTGTTTGTCTTTTCTGGTACCCTTTGTTTGTTGTCTGTCACGATCGTTAACGTCCAGCCTAATAAAATCTTATTCTGCCATCATCGTTAGTCGAGCCCAACACTGCTACACGCTACTACGTAGCTCACGTCTTCCACTTGGGCCGCTCTAGTTTCTTTTTTCTTGCAACTTTTTATTAGGTGGTTTTTTCTTGCGAGTTTGGGCAGCTCAGTTAGGCAGGTGCATATCTACCTAGTGCGCTTGTGTCGTGTCTATTGAAAAACAAGGTGTCACACTAACCTCAAGAAAAATCATAGAATCACGTACGTCTCGCAAAAAGCATTTACGCGGGGTACTAAAAACACTTTTTTAACGTGTAAGTGCTTTTGGGGTTAAAGGGTAACATTTTTCAAGTAAATATTTTACTAAAAGTTGATGAATTTAAATATTATCCACTAATTTGAAAAAATGTTCACGAAATGGAGAGTACAAAAAATATTACCAATTTTAAAAAAATCAAAAACATTAAAAAACGTTCACAAGTTCCAAAAATATTTGTGATTCCGAAAAAATCGTGAGTTCAAAATTTGTTTATGGATTAAAAAAATGGTCATGAATTTGAAAACAATGTTCATATGTTCAAAAAATGTCCCCTAGATCCTAAAATATTCATGAAATAAAACATTATTCATGAATAAGAAAAAAATATTCACAAGTTCAAAAAATACTCACGGGTTTAAAAAATGTTTGATTATATGAAAAGTGCAAAAACTGCAAAAAGAACATCCCACGCTAAAAAGTAAACTCAAAGAAAAAAATCATGAAACACCTACTTATTGACGCCCCCCCCCCCCCCGCCACCGCCCATGGTGCGAGTTGATGGTTGACTTGCATCTAGGCCCCTACAAACATACGTCCTGCCTAGTTGCAAGCCGATGTTTGACTTGCAACTAGGATCCTACAAATATACGCCCCTAGTTGCGTGTCGATGGTGACTTGCAACTGGCCCCCCTACAAACATACGCCCCCCGGTTGCGAGTCGATGGTTGACTTGCAACTGGGGCAACTAGAAAAAAGTACGACGCGTCCTAGTTGCGAGTCAATGGTTGGCTTGCAACTGGGCACCTACAAACATACGTTTCCCCTAGTTGCTAGTCAGTGGTTGACATGCAACTGGGTCCAGTACAAAAAAGTATGATGTGTCCCAATTGCGAGCCGATGGTTGACTTGCAACTGGGCCCCTACAAACATACGTCCACCCTCCTAGTTACGAATCAATGGTTGACATGCAACTGGGCCCCTACAAACATACGTCTGCCCCCTAGTTGCGAGTCGATGGTTGACTTGCAACAAACATACTCCTCCAAGTTGCGAGTCGACGGTTGGCTAGCAATTGGGGCAACTACAAAAAAGTACGACATGTCCCAATTGCGAGTCGATGGTTGACTTGCAACTGGGCCCCTACAAACCTACACCCCCCTTAGTTGCTAGTCGATAGTTGAAATGCAACTGCGCACCCCCCCCCCACACAACCCCTGAAAAACACACACGCCACCCCATAGTTGCGACTCGATAGTTGACTTGCAACTGGGGCCCCTACAAAACAACAGACGCTGCCCCTAGTTGCGAGTCGATGGTTGACTTGCAACTAGGCCCCTACAAACATACATCCCGCTTAGTTGCGAGCCGATGGTTGACTTGCAACTAGGATCCTACAAACATACGCCCCCCTAGTTGCGTGTCGATGGTTGACTTGCAACTGGCCCCCTACAAACATACGCCCCCCGGTTGCGAGTCGATGGTTGACTTGCAACTGGGGCAACTAGAAAAAAGTACATTGCATCCTAGTTGCGAGTCGATGGTTGACTTGCAACTGGGCACCTACAAACATACGTCCCCCCTAGTTGCAAGTCAATGGTTGACATGCAACTGGGTCTAGTACAAAAAAGTATGATGTGTCCCAGTTGCGAGTCGCTGGTTGACTTGCAACTGGGCCCCTACAAGCATACGTCCACCCTCCTAGTTACGAGTCAATGGTTGACATGCAACTGGGCCCCTACAAACATACGTCTGCCCCTAGTTGCGATTCGATGGTTGACTTGCAACAAACATACGCCTCCTAGTTGCACGTCGATGGTTGACTTGCAACTGGGGCAACTACAAAAAAGTACGACGCATTCCAGTTGTGAGTCGATGGTTGACTTGCAACTGGGCGCCTACAAACCTACACCCCCCTTAGTTGCGAGTCGCTAGTTAAAATGCAACTGCTCCCCCCCCCCCCCAAGAAAAACACACACGTCACCCCATAGTTGCGATTCGATAGTTGACTAGCAACTGGGCCCCCTACAAAACAACAGACGCCACCCCTAGTTGCGAGTCGATGGTTGACTTGCAACTGGGTCCGTACAAACACACACACACACACACACACACACACACATCCCTAGTATGCGAGTCGATAGCGGGACCCTGACAAACACACTCCCCACCCCTAGTTGTGAGTCGATGGTAGACTTGCAACTGAGGCCCCTACAAAAACACATAGCCCCCTAGTTGCAGGTCGATGGTTGACATGCAAATGGGGCTCCTACAAAAAAAACAACACTACCCCCCCTCCCACTCCCCCAAGGTGCGAGTCGATGGTTGACTTGCAACTGGGCCCCCAACAAACACACTTCCCACTTAGTTGCGAGTCGACGGTAAACTTGCAACTGAGACAAAAATAGGTCGGGCCCAGTTATGCGTCAAGGGCAAGTGAGAGCCTGTCTCTTGACATCAAAGTTAAAAGAAAATAGAAATAGGCAGCGGCAAGCGACGTACCATGTCTCTTCCACTTCAACAACGCGGACCAGATAAAATGAGCCATAAGAGCGCAATGACAAAATTTGACAAAAATACACAAAAGTGCGGCAAGATCAGCCAACAAATGGGCAAAAAAACAAGGCATCACGAGAATACATCGACACGTAATTACGAGTTCATGCAAAAATTACAACAACAAGATCCAAATGACAACGACTTCGATAAAACATTGCAATATCTCGGCCCAAACGTGCAATGTGGCATTTTTGGTGTATTCGGAAACAAGTTTCAAAACCACGTAGTGTATGTGGTAAACAACCTCAAAACAACAATGTTTGTCCGGCTCCGGTGAGGGAGGGGCGATGACAACGACATGTGACTTCAGCTCGCTCCAGCGTTTATAGCCGCGCTAGGTGGTTCATGAATCTGGTTGTAATTTTTATTATCTCTAGTGTTTTTTGTACTGCCATGATTGACGAATAGATTGAAAATTTCTCTGAGAAGAAAAAAAACCCTCAAAACAAACAATGCCAAGAAACATGTTTCAAAGAAAAACAAATTTGACAGCGTACACTTGAAAAGAGATCTGGACACAGTGTGCAGATGATAAAAAAGGCAAAAACGCACTAACGCAGCCCACAGACTAACAAACAGTGGCCCACAAATGTACAAGCACTAGGAAGCCTTGACACGGACGTGGAAGAGCACTCGCGTACACGCGCAGAAAAAACAGGCCGACACGTTCCACTTAGAAAAAAAACAAGCCGGCACGAACGGCAGCGCATTGACGCACGCCCACGATGGACAATGATTACGTTAATTGCACAAATCTCAGCAAATTCATCCAATGACTGTGAACTTAGATGTGACATAGCTAAATTTCATCTAGATGTGGTTTAGCCAATCCGTTTTTTTAATGAGCTGACCAACTTTATGCAACCGGTGATATAACTTGCTGGACATGGCACTTGATAGTAAAAAACAAAGGCTGGACTAATTCTCTGTACTAGCGCAAGCACTAGTGCCTTCAACCGTACTTGTGGATATAATGGAGTAATAGCTGATGCTTTGACTTCGGTTTTCACACCCAAAGCAGCAGCGGTAGATCAATGCTTGCTTCGGGACTTGACTCCCTTGTGAGCAGTAGGTAATATGGACGATGCGGTAGTTGCAACGCGTCCGAACAGCAAAGACGGGTGCAGCCTTTAGGAATTTCCACCGGGTAAAATAGATAAAAAGCTGTGGCTACGACAACTCGTCCAGACCTGCAGTCGGATGGATCGCCTGAACTTCAATCGGCTTCGGAGTAAGAACGTGGCAGATAAATCGCTTCCTGCAAAAGACCTCGTCTCAGACTCGATGGATTACCACGGCGCGTGAGACGGCCGTACATCATGTAACCCTAAATAGTCTCAATCTCAAATCCGCCGCCGCAGAACACTTCGTCAATCTTGACTGTTGGACTTATAGTTGACGTGAATTTTCCACGCCAGCTTTCATTGAACCGGAAAATTGCGAACTTCTCGAACCCTAGAAAAGATCCCTCCAAGAACTCAACACCACCATGCGCGGGCCCCATGGTGGGCGCCAACTGTCGTGGAATTGTCACGGCAGATGTCCTAGTGTGAGGACTTAGTCGCGAGGCCAACGCATCTATGTGGTAGCTTGAGAGGGGTTGAGCGGAATCGAGAGACGCAACACAAGACAAGGATTTAGACAGCTTTGAGCCCCGGGAAACATCATCCGATAATAACCCCGCATGCTGTTTGTGGCTAGATCTCATTATGCTCATGAGAGAGTCGCCGCATAAGCCGGCTCCCCCTTTGTATCTAGCCCTAGATATTGTTTCTTGTTTCTTTTTGGGGTGCCCTGCCCCTCCTTATATAAGTTGAAGGGGCGGGTTACGTAACTAGTCGTAGTAGGATTAGGATTACTCAATTACAAATGGAGTCCTAGTCTTGCTTCCTTTGTAAGGGAGTATTCCTTACGCTTTCCTCTTAAGCCGGCCCACCGGCCTTCTGGGCCTTGGGCCTAGTCTTCTATCTGACTCGGCGTCGGGGTCATCCGTGATTCGTCAGGCTCGTGAGTCATCAGACTAGTGAGCCGCCAGACCCGTGAGTCGCCAATCCTCCGGCGGGTCATCGGTGAAGCGCCAAGTCCTGCCGGGTCATACCGCGGGGTATATCCCCGACACAAAGAAAATTCAAAGTAAACATTTTCAATAGGTTGAGGAGCAACTCTTTGCTCTACCGGTCGGGGTGAAGATACCCCGAACAATCCCTTCAAAGGATTACTTTCCATAGTAACAAGTGACAGTAAATTTCAGCCCACTATATAAATTTTTCGTTACCAAATTCCACCTACCAAAGGCGCTTCACTCCCCGGCAACGGCGCCAGAAAAGAGTCTTGATGACCCACAAGTTTAGGGGATCTATCGTAGTCCTTTCTATAAGTAAGAGTGTCGAACCCAACGAGGAGCAGAAGGAAATGATAAGCGGTTTTCAGCAAGGTATTCTGTGCAAGCACTGAAATTATCGGTAACAGATAGTTTTGTGATAAAGTAATTTCTAACGGGTAACAAGTAACAAGTGTAAATAAAGTGCAGCAAGATGGCCCAATCGTTTTTGTAGAAAAGGACAAGCCTGGATAATTTCTTATATGAAGGAAAACGCTCCCGATGACACATGGGAATTATCGTCAAGCTAGTTTTCATCATGTTCATATGATTCGCGTTCGGTACTTTGATAATTTGATATGTGTGTGGACCGGTGATTGGGTGCTGTCCTTACTTGGACAAGCATCCTACTTGTGATTAACTCCTATTGCAAGCATCCGCAACTACAAAAGAAGTATTAAGGTAAACCTAACCATAGCATGAAACATATGGATCCAAATCAGCCCCTTATGAAGCAATTCATAAACTAGGGTTTAAGCTTCTGTCACTCTAGCAACCCGTCGTCTACTTATTACTTCCCAATGCCTTCCTCTAGGCCCAAACAATGGTGAAGTGTCATGTAGTCGACGTTCACATAACACCACTAGAGGAGAGACAACATACATCTCATCAAAATATCGAACGAATACCAAATTCACATGACTACTAATAGCAAGACTTCTCCCATGTCCTCAGGAACAAATGTAACTACTCACAAATCATATTCATGTTCATAATCAGAGGGGTATTAATATGCATAATGGACCTGAACATATAATCTTCCACCAAATAAACCAACTAGCATCAACTACAAGGAGTAATCAACAATACTAGCAACCTATAGGTACCAATCTGAGGCTTTGAGAAAAAGATTGGATACAAGAGATGAACTAGGGTTTGAGAGGAGATGGTGCTGGTGAAGATGTTGATGGAGATTGGCCCCCTCCCGATGAGAGGAGCGTTGGTGATGACGTTGGCGATGATTTCCCCCTCCCGGAGGGAAGTTTCTCCGGCAGAACAGCTCTATCGGAGCTCTAGATTGGTTCCGCCAAGGTTCCGCCTCGTGGCGGCGGAGTTTCTTCCCAAAAGCTTGCTTATGATTTTTCCTCGGACGAAACACTTCATATAGCAGAAGATGGGCACCGGAGGGCCACCAGGGGCCCACGAGGCAGGAGGCGCACCCAGGGGGTAGGGCGCGCCTCCCACCCTCGTGGCCAGGGTGTGGCCCCCCTTTGGTGTTTTCTTCATCCAATTTTTTTATTAATTCCAAAAATGACTTCCGTGAAGTTTCAGGACTTTTGGAGCTGTGGAGAATAGTTCTCTAATATTTGCTCCTTTTCCAGCCCAGAATTCCAGCCGTCGGCATTCTCCCTCTTCATGTAAACCTTATAAAATAAGAGAGAATAGGCATGAGTATTGTGACATAACGTGTAATGACAGCCCATAATGCGATAAATATCGATATAAAAGCATGATGCAAAATGGACGTATCAACCCCCAGATCTTGGAGGAGCACCTCGCCGTCGAGGCCACCGTTGACGCCTCACGCGCCGACGCCGCGACGCGGTTGGCTGCTTTAAACGACAGTTCGTGGCGTTTTCTTGAGGCCACCGTCGGTGCCTTTTACAAAGACTACGAGGTGTTTTCTCAGCGTGCATGTGCTTACCTCATCTCGAGAGCCAGCAGGTCGGTGCCCGGAGCGGCTTAGGCAACTTACCACTACAACGAGGGCACCCACGATGCGGAGGCCTCGCCCTCTTCCATGTCCAAGGAGCCAATCGTCATTGATAGCTCCGACAAGGAGGAGTAGCTTGTCTTATTAGTTCGCTATAAGGACCCATGTTCAGTTTACTAGCTACTACCTTTCCTTAACAAATTCTAGTGAATTGTGTTATCTACTTTCACCATGCAATCTTCTGCTATAGTGTATATGTTCTATATGTCGTGCAATGTGGTGTTCAATTAACTGCTTGGTTCAATTCTGCAAATGTGATGTTCAATTCTTCAGGGTGCAATATTTCCAAGTTGTTAAGCATGCTTGGTTTGGTTAAATGTCTGATATTCTATTAGGAGTATGTTATATTGTTCAATTGGTGTTTAGTTAACTACTTGGTTCATTTGTTGTGGCTTGGTTCACTTGTTGTGGTGTTTATTTAACTGCTTGGTTCAATTCTGTAATGTGATGTTCAATTGTTGTGGCTGCATTCTGTTATTGTATACCATGTGAGGAATAAATCAAATTTGGCTGTACTAAATACATGAGAAACAAATATAATTGCTATATTTTCAAGTTATTAAGCATGCTTGGTTTGGTTAACTCTCTGATCTTCTATTAGGAGTGTGTTATATTGTGCAATGTGGTGCTCAGTTAACGTTTGGTTCATTTGTTGTGGTTTTTAGTTAACTACTTGGTTCAATTCTGCAATGCGATGTTCAATTGATGTGGCTGCATTCTCTTATTGTATACCATGTGAGGAATAAATCGAATTTGGCTGTACTAAATACATGAGAAACGAATACAATTGCTATATTTCCAAGTTGTTAAGCATGCTTGGTTTGGTTAAATGTCTGATCTTCTATTAGGAGTATATTATATTGTGCAATGTGGTGCTCAGTTAACATTTGGTTCATTTGTTGTGGTGTTTAGTTAACTGCTTGGTTCAATTTTGCAATGCGATGTTCAATTGTTGTGGCTGCATTCTGTTATTGTATACCATGTGAGGAATAAATCGAATTTGGGTGCACTTAATACATGAGAAACATATACAAGTGCCATATTTCCTAGTTCCTAATCATGCTTGGTTTGGATAAATGGGTTTTCCACGTGTCTTCAATTAATCTGATGAATCTGCAATGTGCTTATTTATCATCAACATATTTTATTGATAGCATGCGAACCCTTACTTAACCTCATGACTAACTACCTTATATGTGTTGAAGGGAAACAATGGGAAGCACTGAGGTTTACAAGATGGTACTAACTATTATACCTTGCCTCTTTTTATTCCTTTGCCCCATTTCCAATATAGAGAAGATATTTATGCGCATCCTTGTTTTCAGGGTTCACTGATGATTACCTCTCAAACCACCTCTGTGGTCAGGAAACGAGGAAAGTTTTCATACAACACCCACGGTTCAATATTGAAGTGTTCCTGAAGAGGTTGAAGGATGGACGGTCAATCATCCACAGGCACTTGCCTAAAGTTGCAAAGACCTTCAACATGAATGAAGGCTCAATATTCGCCTTCTGCTTCAGCAGTTTTCCAGATGAGATGCATCTCTCTATGTACCATCTATGATGCTAATTTCGAAAGGTTCTAGATGTTGCATGTGAAACTAGCTGCTGGTGCAGTTGTGTTATGGGGTAGCTGAGTGCTGAAGCTATATCAGGTTGTACTCTGATGTATTTCAATTATGAAATCATGCTTCCTTAATATGGAAATGGAATATATTATGTGCTTAATATGAATGTCAATTAGATTAGTGAATGGATTATTAATAATAGGCCAATTAGTTGGGTTTTCCTATTGCAAGTGGTTAATGAGAAAACACCGTGGGCGATGACCTAAGGCAACGCACACAGTTTCTAGGAATAAACCGTGTTGGATCAATGAACAATCACACATGACATTCTCTTCAAAACTGTTTGCGTTACGCCACCTTGCGCTAACGTTTTCCTTGTAGTGATTGTGTGGGATGTATATACGAACAGAAATGTTTAGTGGTGACTGGCTGTGTGGGATGTACTTACAACCAGAAATGATTTTGCCTGTATAATTGTTTTTTAGCGCTACTGTACGTATTTCTGTATTTGAGTGCTCGTCGGTCGCACACGACCTCATTTTGTCGAGCGTGTGTGCCAGGAGGGCATATCCCCAACGGTTTCTGGGTCGTGTGGGGAGGACCCCCCTATCACCCACACTCACTTGGCGACGGTTCCAAATGCCGTCGCGGAAAGGGGTAAAAACCGTTTGTTTAGAACCGACGTGCACCAGTGATAGATCTAGGAAGAATTGGTCTAAGAAACTTGATGATGCATTATGGGCTTATAGAACTTGTCGTGGAATTGTCATGGCAGATGTCCTAGTGTGAGGACTTAGTCGTGAGGCCAACGCATGTATGTGGTAGCTTGAGAGGGGTTGAGCGGAATCGAGAGACGCAACACAAGACAAGGGTTTAGACAGCTTCGGGCCCCAGGAAACATCATCCGGTAACAACCCTACATGTTGTTTATGGCTAGGTCTCATTATGCTCATGAGGGAGTCGTCGTAAACCGGCTCTCCTAGTTATGTGTAACCTTAAGATTATTTCTCTCCCCTCTTGGGGTGCCCTGCCCCTCCTGATATAAGTTGAAGGGGCGGGTTACATGTAGAGTCCATCTCGGACTAAGACTTAAACTATTCTAACTTCTCTTCATGGGCTTCTTAACGTCTCGGGCTTATTAGCCCCATTCGACTTTGTCTGTTGGGTTATGACTGTCTGCCGGTTTACCATCTGACTTACCATCTGGCTTATCATCTGCCGGCTTACGATCTGACTTAACATTTGTCGGGTTACGATCTGACTTAACATCTGCCGGGTTATGATCTGACTTAACATCTGTCGGGTTATGATCTGACTTAACATCTGTCGGGTTATGATCTGACTTAACATCTGCCAGGTTACCAATGAAACACCAAGTCCCGGCCGGGTCATACTGCGGGGTATATCCCCGACATTGGCCCCCAGTTTAATTTGGATTTATCCATGTTAAACTGATCCTGTAAACAAACACAAGAACAATTTTGACAGATTACGCTCCGGTTTAAGAACTTTTGTAAGCCGGCGCCTGATCATCCTTAATTCCTTGTCATTTCCTTCTTCTAGAAAATCCGGGTCAATAGGCCAGCTTCATAATCAATTTGCTGACGTTGGTTTCTCACAGAGAAATATTATGAAGAATAATCCACTTGAGTCGGCTTCCAAAGCGTCGGTTTAAGAAATATTGGTCTTGACATACTCATCTGATATTCAACCGGCTTAAAGATGTAAAACTTGCTGGTTTACCATTGCCAAAATTGTCGGTTTATAAATATTGGTGGCACCGAGTCATAATTGTTTGTTAACATCAGCTTTGAAAGCGTACCTCCCTTATATGTATATCACTTGTAGCCCCCAAGTTAGAAGGGAACGTAGTAACAGCTTAAGACTTGCTTCAATACGAATGTCACAAGCTTGAAGAAATCCAGGTTGTTCATCTCAATCATTAGTCATAAACTAAGTATTCCACATATGTAGCCCCCAAGTGCCGGGTTGTCATGCTTGCAGCAACCTGGGACTTGTAATTGTCTTATGCTCATAAAACCTTCAACCAGTGTAGCCCCCAAGGGTCGGGTCATTATGCAATAAGGAGCAGAGACTTTATAGATATGATCATGTAGACTTGAACAGCAACGTGTAGCCCCCATCATGGGGCTTGAACCCACATCCACAAGGTTAACAGCTTTGTGCTTTACCAACTGAGCCGTGGACCCTTCAATATAACGGAATAAGGCTTGTGTACCTTGAATTTTTAACAGGAGAAATTGGTAGCCCCCAAGGGCCGACTCATTACAAAGTGATGAGTCGGATCTTCAATAAGGCAAGTAAAAATGACCTTGCATTAGCCTCCAAGTGTCATGGTGCATTCTTGCAGCGACATGGGACTTCCATATTTGGTATGATCATGATTTGAATAATGTAGCCCCCAAGTGTCGGGTCGTAAGCCTGCAGCAACTCGGGACTACTCCTTCCATTACAGAATAAATCATATCCATTGATAAATAAATAATAGCCATTGCGCTAAACCAACTTTGAAAACCTCAATCATAATACTGATTATTGATAACCATAATAAAAATCCAGCCATGTTGGCTATTCAAGATTTGAATAATATAATCCGTCGAGGGTATTGACCTGTAGGCATGCAATAGCATGATTTTGATTGCTCAAGGCAAATATATCCTGGCAACTTAACGCCCTTTATCAGGACGGGTTATCCAAACCCCAAATATGCTCAAATATGAGTCATAAAGATTAAGGCTACATGGCTTGAATTGTTTTAAACAAGGATGAACTCAAAAATGTTCAAATAGAAATAATAAATCAGAAAAAACAAGGTTTTCATAGGCTGCTGAGCCTAAATCTCAAGTGCTTTCATGGGCTGCACAGCCACTGAGTTAAACCTTTATACAAACCTTATAAGCCAGACCTCACATAACCAATTGTCGTTTTAACTTTGACAAGTTCAAGGTCTGCATGAGATTTACTTGTCAAAAGTACGGCGGGTCATTCCAGGATTACCTGGGCGGAGTGGCAGACTTAAAAAGGCAGGATAACCCGGGGTTTTAGGTGAATACACCTGGCTTCCAAGCCTAGCTTTTAAGCCTATTACAAGGGTCATAAAAACTCTTGTCCTTTAGAACAAAGAGCCCCCAAGCAATATTTTTGAGTTGTGCTCAATGGGCACCTATGTTTGGGTTGTGCTTTTGCAACAGACTCTCTTTGGTCCCTTTAACCTGGGTAGCAACCCCCAAGTGTTTTGTAAGCATGGCGTATAAGCCAGAACAAAGGGTAATCAAGAAGCCCCCATGTGACCATAATAAGATAAGCCAATAAGGCAGGATACCCATGTTTGAACTGCGTATCATGGCAGCAAGTTCTCTTTGGCAACCTTTAATTTTTCTGAGAACTCGAACTTGCGAGAGATTAATTCTTTTTGAACCGGAATTTTAAACCGGATTTGAAAGCTTCAAAACTTTGTGGGAGACAGATTGTCCTTGAGCCGGATTGTGAACCGGATATGGAGAGCTTCAATGCCTTGTGGGAGATAGATTTCCCTTGAACCGGATTTTTAAACCGGAAACATCATTGTGAGCCAGAATTTTGCTGACGGCCATGAAATTTTTATCAATATAACAGCGGCCTCCGGGATCGGGTTATTTTTTCCTCCGATGACCCAGGCTTCTTGAATTAGCTGGAACTGGCAAGACTTGCTGAGTCATGTCATTGTAGCCCCCCAGTCTTAAGATGACTCGAGGAGTTGTCTTGATATTCTCCATATTTGACCATAGCATAAGATGTATATCATCGGCGTTGATAATGCGATGTGAATCCACATAAGGTTGAGGTGACTGTGGCTGGTTATAAATAATCCCGTATGAGCCGTGTCAGCAACCCGACCAATGGTTCCTTCCAACTGGCTGTTTCAAGTTAACCAAACTGTAGTAGCAGCGACTTGTGCACACAGGCGCGGCTCGGTGTGTTGATGTAGACCGGACAGCGAGGGACGGACGTTAAAGATAACCGTAAAATCAAAGGCGGCAGGGATACATGAGTCGGCCGCAGTGTTATAAGCCGGCGTGGACGGGCGAGTTAGCCACACCATGTTGATGTAAACTGGTCTACAGAACGGCGGCTTGCACATATATTCATCGAGCTTGATGGCATGGTCAGATGCTAGTGCATGATAATGATAGTGCGAGCTATATATCCATGACATGGTCATTGCTCTTGCAGTAATCAATTTTCCTGCATTAAAAACATCGTGAGCCAGAGTAATTGCTCTTAAAATCAATAGATATTTAAAAATAGATAAAGTGGATAGCACCTAGTAGTTTTATGGGATATCAAGCCAGTCGTGATAACGAGACGACTGCAAGACGAATATGTAGGTAGAACGAACCCGTAAGCGTGAGCCAACCATTGTTGTGAGCCGCCCGTGATAGTAAGGCGGTTGCAACTCATATGATAGATCAACTTCATCCACCGAACAGCCAATTGGGCAGGCGCAGCTATTGTATTTTATCATCAACTAAAGTGTACTAGTTTTTTGTTTTTGTGTTAGATAGCACTATGAACTCTTGTTTCACGAGCGTGCACGGGTCATTGGAGAATGAGGCACAGCAGCATCCGACCGCAGCGGCGACTTAAGGCCGAAGCCAGCTGAAGGGGAGGCGGCGGCTGACCGGCGAGCGGGGCGGCACAGGCGTAGTCGGAAGCGGCTCGGCCCTGTTGTTGTTGAGGCGGAGGCTGGCCAGCGGCTCACGGCGCGGAGCAGCTCAGGCAGAGGTGAGCAACGGCGGCTCACGGGTCCGGCGCCTCCGAGTGGCGAATCGGGTCAAAGTAGGCCCGACGCAGCAAGCTGGAGTCAGCCGGCGGGGATGAACCGGATCAGAAGCAGGGGTGGTTTGACGGAGATGGAGGGGCGCTGGCGGCTCGGCCACGCGTAGGGCGAGCCTGACCACAAACACGGCGCGTCAGTCCCCGAGATGGAGTTGGGCTATTCTGAAGCAAAAATAGAGGTGACCAAGGCCGGCTCTTCCTTCCCTTCCGAGTCAGACTAGGCTCATAGGCAGAGGCGGCCAAGGGGGCAGCAGACCCGGCACGAGGTGTGTGCGGGCGCGCGAGGAATAGCCAGGTGCAGGCAGAGCGGTGCGCAAGGGCGTGGAGCAGCTCGGTGGGGGCGGCCGATTCGTGGAGGAACGGCGACTCAATGAGACCCCCACGAGGCAGAGTGAGGCAGCAGCAGGGCTGCAGCGCAGCGACTCTCGGTGTGGCGGTTTGTAGGTGGAGGCTCACGGATGGCCACGACAGGGCTCAAGGCGGAAGCGAGGCCGTAGATGCGGGCTTCGACGGCGTCTCAGGGCAGCGGGGCAGGGTCGCCGCCGCGACTTAGGCCCACCAGCGAAGGGCGGCTCAGAGCAATAGACCCGGTGCGACCAGAAGGGCGGCTCAGAGCAACAGACCTGGTGCGACCGGAAAGGCGGCTCAGAGGACCCTGACAAGCCCACAGCGGAGGCAACTATGCCGGCTTGCAGCAGGGGCGGCTCAATGGAAACCGGATGGAGGACCGACATGGCGGGGCTGTAGTAGGCCACATCGGACAGGCGAGCAGCAGCCCGAGGCGGCCGGCTGGTCAGGCGCCGCTGACCCGGTGGCGGGTTGGAGAGGCGCGGCGGCAGAGGCCTACGGTTGCTGCTCGGGGTGCGGCGGTTTGAGGAGTCCCAACACACGGAGACCCGGCGCGGTGGAGGACGCGTAACACACCGCGACGGCGCAACAGCCACTCAGACGGGAATTGAGACGAGGCCCGATGGTGAGGCGTGACCCGTGGTGGCAGAGGAGTTCGGGGTCGTGGCCGCTCTGGTCAATCCATCTTTGTTTCTCCGAGTCATGGTTGATGCAGACGGCGGCTTATCGTGTCGTGGCCGCGATTGCAGCAGCGTGGTGCGAAGACGATGATGCAACGGTGACTTGACGGGGCTGGCTCAGTAGGGCAGCTTGAGCGGAGGAATGAGCCGGCAGCAGATCTCGGACGGCGACACCATCGAGCCGGCGGAGCAGCTTATTGCAGAAGCCACATGACCGGGTCAGCGGCGGGTCTTGCATGGGAGCCATCTCCGGGCAAAAAAGCCTGGATGGGCATTGCGCCGCGGGGTTTACACCCCCGACCGTAGCCCTCGTCCGGTGGGACAATTGCCACACACCCATGCCAACTTTACACTGGAAGTGGTCAACAAGGCGGCCGGCGACTATCTCCCAGCTTCAGTTGAGACGGACGGCGACTCAAGACCAATGTACAGGTCACGCAGGGCGAAGTGAGGCTGGCGACGGCTCGGAGGTGGGCTGCTCGAGGCCACTCCGGCGGGGGCAGTTCGCAGCGGCAGGGAGGTTGAGGCAACTCACATCCGGGGCGGCTCAGCAGATGGCGATTCGGATTAGAGCGGCGGGTCAGCAGCTCCGAGGCGTATCATGACAATGACTCAGGGTAAAAGTCTGATGTAGCTCGGCAACGGCGCCGGGTCATAACTAACCTGACCTCATCTACTTGAAGTACTATTCCATGGTATTGACTTGTCCGAACCCAGTACGTAGCTTTGGTGATTTTCGCCAGCTGATATGCTCTCGGATTCGACTTGTAAAAGCGGTGGCTCATCGCGCGGCAAAGGGCTCAAAGCAGAGACGAGGCGGGTCAACCCATGCGTTGACTCCTCCTCCGGGTCGTAGAGGTTGTGGAAAATCCTGCCCTTGTACCATGATTGCACGTGAAAGCCTGATGGTATGTTTGTTCTGTTTGCCTCTCGGGAACTGATCCGTTCGCGGGTTTGTTTTTCTTCCAAGCATACGATCACCTTGTGTTAGCCAGCGAAGCTTTATCCGGTTCAGATTGGCGGCAACTTAGTAATAGCGGCGCTCCTTGAATCGCACGGAGGTTTGTGTCGGCGGCTCGCGGTGGCAGCGGGCCCTCTCCTGGAGACCTGATGAAGCGCCGGCGGTTCATGGTCAACCAACCGGATCAACTCTGTTGATAAATAATTTCTGATCTTAATCAAAGCTAACGTAGATCCTTTCAAAGCTGACTTTTCTTCATTCGGAAATTTGACAAACTTCTTGAAACATTAATTAGGATCCCTTCGAGAACTCAACACCATCGTGCGCGAGCCCCACGGTGGGCGCCAACTGTTGTAGAATTGTCACGGCAGATGTCCTAGTGTGAGGACTTAGTCATGAGGCCAACGCATCTATGTGGTAACTTGAGAGGGGTTGAGCGGAACCGAGAGACGCAATACAAGACAAGGGTTTAGACAGCTTCGGACCCCGGGAAACATCATCCGGTAACAACCCTACATGTTGTTTGTGGCTAGGTCTCATTATGCTCATGAGGGAGTCGCCGTAAACCGTCTCTCCTAGTTATGTCTAACCTTAAGATTATTTCTCTCCCCTGTTGGCGTGCCCTGCCCCTCCTTATATAAGTTGAAGGGGCGGGTAAGATGTAGAGTCCATCTCGGACTAAGACTTAAACTATTCTAACTTCTCTTCATGGGCTTCTTAACATCTTGGGCTTCTTAACGTCTCGAGCTTATTAACCCCAGGCGACTCTGTCTCCTGGGTTATGACTGTCTGCCGGTTTACCATCTGACTTACCATCTGGCTTATCATCTGCCGGCTTACGATCTGACTTAACATCTGTCGGGTTATGATCTGACTTAACATCTGCTGGGTTATGATCTGACTTAACATCTGTCGGGTTATGATCTGACTTAACATCTTCCGGGTTACCAATGAAACACCAAGTCCCGGCCAGGTCATACCGCGGGGTATATCCCCGACAGAACTGCTTATAAGATTCC
The DNA here is from genome assembly GCA_032464435.1 of Aegilops umbellulata. NCBI lineage: Eukaryota > Viridiplantae > Streptophyta > Magnoliopsida > Poales > Poaceae > Aegilops > Aegilops umbellulata. The sequence goes on from CP136057.1 coordinate 499,884,079, forward strand.
TATGGGTATGTCTCCGTATAAAATGGTTTATGGAAAAGCATGTCACTTACCTCTTGAGCTGGAACATAAGGCATATTGGGCTATTAAAGAGCTCAACTATGATTTCAAACTTGCCGGTGAGAAGAGGTTATTGGACATTAGCTCGCTTGATGAGTGGAGAACCCAAGCCTATGAAAATGCCAAGTTGTTTAAAGAGAAAGTTAAAAAATGGCATGATAAAAGAATACAAAAGCGTGAGTTTAATGTAGGTGATTATGTGTTGCTATTCAAATCTCGGTTAAGATTTTTTGCAGGAAAGCTTCTCTCTAAATGGGAAGGCCCTTACATCATCGAGGAGGTCTATCATTCTGGTGCCATAAAAATCAACAGTGCATAACGCACAAATCCGAAGGTGGTAAACGGTCAAAGAATCAAATATTACATCTCATGTACTCCCAAAAATGTTGAGACCAACATAATTGATACCGTAACACCGGAAGAGTACATAAGGGACACTTTCCAGAACGTTTCAGACTCCGTAAAGGAATAGGTATGTGGTACGGTAAGTAAACCAACTCCAAAACGTTTCCAATGATAATTTCTCTCTGTTTTTAGAATATTTAAAAAAAATAGGAAAATTAAATGTAGTCTGAAAGAGACACGATGCCACCACAAGGGTGGAGGGCGCGCCCCCCGTCCTTGTGGCCACCTCATGTGCCCTCCGGACTCCGTTTTGTTGCACGATACTTCTTTTGGTCAGTAAAAATTCATTATATAATCTCCCGAAGGTTTTGACCACCGTACCATGCATATCTCCTGTTTTTGTTTCGAGCTATTTTCTGCCAGAGTTTTCAAGGCCAGGCATCATGTCATCTCCCTCCTCCAACAACGCGGGCGACGATGCGTGGCTAATGAAGATAGAGATGAAGAGAGAAGAACTCGGGGAAATCAACGAGGGTGATAAGATCAAGAAGGCCACGGGAGATCAAGTTCCGGCAACAGAAGAAGAAGACATCCTTCAGCCTCACAACAATCATCTTACTCCTACTGAAATTGAAGCTTTCAAGATCATTGAAATAGTTCATGTGCAAAACAAGTATCTAAATCGTGAAAATATTCTGTTGCAAGAGCACATTACCGCACTCAAGGGCATTATCCGCAAATTGGAGCATCTCCTACGCTCGATGTGTGACACTACTTCATCAACAACTCTGTCATCACCACCTCTGAAGAAAGAGATCTAATTCCATGGGTATGGCCATTCCCCTTGGCAACTGCCAAGCTTGGGGAGTGCCCCGATATCGTATCGTATCACCATCACATCTTTATCTTTATCGCTTTTTCTTAGTTCGATCCTTTTGGTTATATCTTGATCTAGTAGAATAAAGTTTTTGGTATGTTCTAGCTTTGATTTTTGCTTTATGTTCCCTCTATGTAATCAAGTCCGTTAGATATATAATAAAGAGTAGTTTTGAGTTAAGGGCTTCGCTTTCTTGCTATGATCCTGAGGGAATTAAATAAAAGAAAGAATAAAAAGAAATAAAAGAGATCATATATTGATCTTATGGAGAGTAATGACTTCACATATAAGAGTATGATGAATAAAAGTTGTTGAGAGTTGACAAACATAGTTTTGGTCATTGTTGCAATTAATAGGAAGTAATAAAGAAAGAGAGACTTCACATATAAATATACTATCTTGGACGTCCTTTGTAATTGTGAGCACTCATTAAAATATGGCATGCTAAAAGGTTGATGTTGGACAAGGAAGACAACATAATAGGATATGTTTTCTTATATCCGAATAGAAGTTATATTGTCATGGATAATCCAACAGGTTGATCTTGCCTTTCCCTCTCATGCTAGCCAAATTTTTGCACCAAGTAGAAATACTACTTGTGCTTCCAAACATCCCTAAACCCAGTTTTTGTTTTGAGAGTCCGCCATACCTACCTATGGATTGAGTAAGATCCTTCAAGTAAGTTGACATCGGTGCAAGCAATAAAAATTTCTCTCTAAATATGTATGATCTATTAGTGTGAAGAAAATAAGCTTTATACGAACTTGTGATCTGGAAGAAATAAAAGCGACGGACTGCATAATAAAAGTCCTTATCACAAGCGGCAATATAAAGTGACGTTCTTTTGCATTAACATTTTGTACATCCAACCGTAAAAGCACATGACAACCTCTGCTTCCCTATGCGAAGGGCCTATCTTTTACTTTTATCTTCTACCCTTATACAAGAGTCATGGTGATCATCACCTTTCCTTTTTATACTTTTTCCTTTGGCAAGCATTATATGTTGGAGAGATCCGGATATATATATCCACTCGGCTGTAGGTTTTCATAAAATATTATTGTTGACATTACCCTTGAGGTAAAAAGTTGGGAGGCAAAACTATAAGCCCCTATCTTTCTCTGTGTCTGATTGAAGCTTTGGACCCATAAATATCGCATGAGTGTTAGCAATTGTAAAAGACTAAATGATAGTTGAGTATGTGGACTTGCTGAAAAGCTCTTATATTGACTGAGATCATAGTTTGTTAGTTTTCAATGAAGTTTCTAATTCATACTTTACCTTGTGAATGAATTATTACTTTAGCATAAGAAATTATATGGCATTATATGTTGTTGTTCTAAAGACGATCATGATGCCCTCATGTCCGAATTTTATTTTATCGACTCCTCTATCTCTAAACATGTGGACATATTTTTCGATATCGGCTTTCGCTTGAGGACAAGCGAGGTCTAATCTTGGGGGAGTTGATACGTCCATTTTGCATCTTGCTATTATATTGATATTTATAGCATTATGAGCTGTTATTACACTTTATATCACAATACTTATGCTCATTGTTTCTTATTTTATAAGGTTTACACGACGAAGGAGAATCCCGGCAGGTGGAATTCTGGACTAGAAAAGGAGCAAATATTAGAGACCTATTCCGCACAACTCCAAAAGTCATGAAACTTCACGGGGCATGCTTTTGGAATACATAAAAAATATTGGGCGAAGAAAGTACCAGAGGGGGGCCACCAGCTATCCACAAGGGTGGAGGGCGCGCCCCTCGTCCTTGTGGGCCCCATGGCAGGCCTCCGGTGCCCATATTTTGCTATATGGTGTGTTTTGACCTGAAAAAATCAGAAGGAAGCTTTCGGGACGAAGCACCACCGTTTCGAGGCAGAACTTGGGCAGAACCAATCTAGGGCTCCGCGGAGCTGTTCCGCTAGGGAAACTTCCCTCCGGGAGGGGGAAATCGAAGCCATTGTCATCATCAACGATCCTCTCATCGAGATGGGGGCAATCTCCATCAACATCTTCACCAGCACCATATCCTCTCAAACCCTAGTTCATCTCTTGTATCTCATCTTTGTCTCAAAACCTCATATTGGTACCTGGGGGTTGCTAGTAGTGTTGATTACTCCTTGTAGTTGATGCTAGTTGGTTTATTTGGTGGAAGATCATATGTTCAGATCCTTAATGATAATTAATACTCCTCTGATTATGAACATGAATATGTTTTGTGAGTAGCTACGTTTGTTTCTGAGGACATGGGAGAAGTCTTGTTATAAGTAATCATGTGAATTTGGTATTCGTTCGATATTTTGATGAGATGTATGTTGTCTCTCCTCTAGTGGTGTTATGTGAACGTCGACTACATGGCACTTCACCATTATTTGGGCCTAGGGGAAGGCATTGGGAAGTAATAAGTAGATGATGGGTTGCTAGAGTGACAGAAGCTTAAACCCTAGTTTATGCGTTGCTTCGTAAGGGGCTGATTTGGATCCATATGTTTCATGCTATGGTTAGGTTTACCTTAATTCTTCTTTCGTAGTTGCGGATGCTTGCGAGAGGGGTTAATCATAAGTGGGAGGCTTGTCCAAGGAAGGGCAGCACCCAAGCACCGGTCCACCCACGTATCAATTTATCAAAGTAACGAACATGAATCATATGAGCATGATGAAAACTAGCTTGACAGTAATTCCCATGTGTCCTCGGGAGCGCTTTGCTTTATATAAGAGTTCGTCCAGGCTTGTCCTTTGCTACAAAAAGGATTGGGCCACCTTGCTGCACCTTAGTTACTTTATTTACTTGTTACCCGTTACGATTTATCTTATCACAAAACTATCTGTTACCGATAATTCCAGTGCTTGCAGAGAATACCTTGCTGAAAACCACTTGTCATTTCCTTCTGCACCTCGTTGGGTTCGACACTCTTACTTATTGAAAGGACTACGATAAATCCCGTATACTTGTGGGTCATCAGGCCTTCAGCTGCATCCCTCTTCGAGCTCAGGGGAAACCCCAGGTCCGGCTCCCCCGGACCGGATAGCGATGGCTTGCCGGCATCGTCCTCCTTCTTGAAGGCGCTATCTTGTGAGCTCATGGTGTCCCCGGCTATGGCTCGAACGATGTTGGAATTCTTGTTGGTTCGGCATTGTCGTTCTTGGTTCGGGTCTGGTAGGTCTAGCTGTGACGTTTCCTCTGTTCGGGTTGAGCACCCCCTTCTCTCTGCTCCAGGCACCATGTTCACGCCTGCTTGCATCTGTGTCATGTGTTGTACCCCCGTTGTACTCTTTCTACTCTAGGGTTCTTTCCCAAATCCTATATGATCAAGGAGTTTGGTGGCTAGGGAGAGAGGTCTAGGAGATTTACGCTTTGGGTAACAACGGAGGAGAGAGAGAGAGGAAAGAGCTAGGTCAACTTGGGGAAGAAGACCCTTTTTATATGCCCCCTCCAAATCCAACCGTTGCCCCGGTTTTCATTGAGCGGTACTACCAGTGCAGACAACGGTACTACCACAATCCCATACAGGTTGCACTGCAAGTGCCCAAGCAGTACTACCGCACAGGACACCGGTAGTATCGGCTATTATGAAATAATGGTATCACCGTAACAGTGTCGTCTTAGTACCATGGGCCAAGGCAGAGGGGAACGTGCCCCTGCGGTAGCAGGTCCAACACTTGAGTTGGTAGTTCTACTCCAACAGGGGAGCAGTGCTAACGGTCAAAAGTGCGGTACTACCGGCCTGAGAGCATGCAACAAAAGTATTGCTCCTATGAAGGACCGGTACTACCGCTGCCTACCCTAGTACTACAAGGTAGGAAAATTCAGGGGCACCAAAAAGGATGGAGAACTCCTGGAATGCTGGGAAGGATAAGGGGGTGAAGTTGATTTGCGTTTGTGATTGATTCCACCCATACCTTCCGAAGCGGGCCCCCTCTTAATAGCACGGTTTTCCTATGACTAAAACAAAACAAAAACACTAGCACATTGTCTTTGAGCAAGGGGGTACCTAACCTTCTTGTGCCATTTTCGAATATACATATAGCTCAAGCACACGATTAGACCGCAAATTGCGTTGTCATCTACAGCAAAATCACTTAGGGAGGGAAATGACATTTCAAGGTGGTTTTCTTCACTTAAGATTTCTTGATTTAAATGATGTGTGGAGGGATGCTCGAGACAACACTTGTCTGAAATTCAACTCGAGTAGCCAACCACGAATGGTTAGAGATAGGGCTTTTATAGTTGGTACACATACCCACGCGGGCCGAAATGATCGTTGGAAGGGACGCGTGTTGGGAATTGTATATAACAAAAAAAATGTGCCTACGAATAAAACCGATGATAATGGAGACAAAAATATGTTTGATCTGATCTTTACCAACGAACGTAGCAGAGAGAAGAGGTTGGTTAAGATTGTTGTAGACTTGCAGATTCCCGCAGCTGGGTTATACCTCCCAGTCGTGAGAATTTTCCTGATTGAGGATTGAAGCTACGATCCCCCTGCTGGTATCCACACGTACGGAGTCACCGATGCATCAGAGCTTCGTTATCTAGAACGAAGAACTACCGGAGACTAGAGCTGGGGTGTAGCGGCCTTGCGACGAAGATAATTTTCTAGAGAAAGAGAGGAACCTTCAAGCACGGAGTTATGTTCGTTGCCGTTGCTGCTGATCGCAGCCAACTCCCTGTGGGCCTTCTCACTGTGTTTCTCTTCATGGGCCTTAGTCCACGTAGGTTCACCTACGTGACAATATCTCTTCGAGTGGTCACCACACCCATTTGCAATACACCGCTTATAACGAACCATAGCAATGAAATGCCCACGCCCTGCAGTTTGTGGGTCGGGCCAGTATGGGAGTGGCAACACAATAATTTTCTCCATTTTTTAAAAAAAATTCTCCATGTTCCTTTATCTTTTATCTTTTTGAGACTCTTTTATCTTTTATAGCACATGCTTAGATCTTTTATCTTTCATTTTGCTTGTGGTTTTCGGTGGCTTTCCGTGTTCTGCTCTCTTTTTTTACACTTTTATTTTTCCATTTTACTTCTTTTATTTTCTCTATCTATATTTCCTTTATTGTTGGTTTAATTTCAGATTTTTTAATTTTTACTTGATATTTTTTATAAAAATATATATCAGACACTTTAAAAATTACATGGAAATTAATTTTAAAGCTGTGAACACTTTTTAAAATTACATGAGCATCTTTATTAAATACTCAAACACTTCTTAAAATGGTGAACATTTACAAAAATTAGATGATTTTCTTTTAAATTGCACAAACATATTTTAAATGCGAGAACACTTACACAAACAATTTTTATGCTAGAACACTTTTAGAAGTTACATGAAGATTGTTTGAAAATACGTGAGCACTTCTTTAAAATTACATAAGCATTAGATGTGACTAATTTCTAAAATTACATGAATATTTTTTAATGGGTGATTTTTTTTTTAAAATTACATCATTTTTTAATAAAATGTGATCACTTTCTCCAAGTACACGAACATTAACCGAAGTCATCTTGCCGAACTCCTTCATGCCTCTTGTGCAAAAAAGTGGACACTTTTAAATTATATGAACATTTTATAAAATTACATCAATATGTTTCAAAATGTATTAACACTTTGAGAAACATAAAAAAAATCTTATCATTAACCAAATTATATATAAGTAAATGAAATAAATACTAGCATTCCAAGACTTAGAGAGAGAAAAAATGCTTCTACCCCGTAATATAAGATACGATCTTATATTATGGGGCGGTTTTGCAAGCTAAAACAGCTTGCAAAACAAGCTTATATTACGAGATGAGGGAGTACCAGCCTAAGCTGTACATGTTGCCGAGAAAAACAAAAGTTTTGCACATCGCCACGGCATAGTTGGGCCGTGCCACGGTGTTGGCGGCAGCAGCTTAAAGGCATATATCCTTTACAACCAAGGTGTCCAATGCAGCAACAGTGATCGGAGGCGAAGACGAAGACGGGGATGCTGCTGCAAAGATGATGGTCGGCACATCGGGAAGAGAGAGAACCAAGCGAACAAAGTGAGGTGGGACTTTCAGAAAACATGGAGCCTCGCCAAAGCAGCAGTACAAAGACACCACTACACACGGACAACTGCTCCTGAAGCATAAAACCATTATAGAATATCGAAAAGTTCGTACTACTCTCCATTACCATCCGCCGATTCCCGTACAACAGCACAAATCGCACTGCACAACAGTACGCATTGCAAATCTTTTGCCTCGCGTTTGGAGAAAAAAAAAGTACGCATTGCAATTAGCACCCTATTCCGAGCAAGTCCCTTTCGCCCAGCACCCGCAATGATGTCCCCAGCATAGCTCCAGGTCCAGCAACGGCAAATTTGACAAATTTAACCTATTAATGAAATCAAATCACAGAATGAACTATCCGTGAAACTATTTCACACAGCTGACCTTTTTGTGTGACCCCTCGACACGAAGGCGCCACACTACACTGTGCAACGCCTCACAGATAGGCGCTACACGGCCAGCGTTGTATCCATGTAATCCAAAAATTACTAAGTCAGTGTGCAGCGCCTAGCTCCTAGGCGTTGCACTAGTGCAACGCCTAGCTCCTAGGCGTTGCACGCCTCACAGATAGGCGCTACACGGCCAGCGTTGTATCCATGTAATCCAAAAATTACTAAGTCAGTGTGCAGCGCCTGAGAGCTAGGCGCCACACTATACAGTATAGCGCCTAGCTCCTAGGCGTTGCACTAGTGCAGCGCCTAGCTCTCAGGCGTTGCACTAGTGCAGCGCCTGAGAGCTAGGCGGGGTCAGCTGCGTGAAATAGTTTAACGGACAGTTCATTCTGTGATTTGATTTCGTCTATAGATCAAATTTGTTAAATTTGCCTCCAGCAACGCAATCCGAAACCTGGAGCCATCGTGCCAAACATTTCCCTGATTAGCATCAAGGCCAGACTTTACCTCCTCATCTGCCACCTAACGGAAGATGCCCACCTCAATCGAAGATGATCACTCGAGTCACAAGGCCAAGAGAGAGCGAGAGAGCGAAAGCGATTTGCTCGCTACAAATGGCCTAGAATGGGTCCAGTCCCGCTTGACCTGACAACTGTTTCCCAGTGTTGGCCAGCGGCTCTCATGTTGCGATCCTCAGGCGGACCCCCAGTTTTTGTCATCGACAGGGAAAATGCAGCACATAGCGGCATGGATGCTCCAAGAAGCTATCCAGCCAACCGACATTGGTTGATGCTGAGAGTCCAGCGAACCATAGAGCACATTTTGTCTAGATGCAATGCAGGCAATAGGACGCCTGCAGCTGTAACTGAATCTGGCAATAAAAATCCAAGATGTTATAGAAGCATACTACTCCCTCCGTCCCATGATGTAAGACATTTTTTAGTGTCAAAAAACGTCTTACATTTTGAGACAGAGTAGTATGTTTTAATATAACCTTATGAAACAAATGGACACCACCTTCAACATGTTCCCCACTCCTTCGGAGAACCTTGTCAAAATCAAACATGGCATCATACTACCAACGGAACACCCTACAAACAAGTCTTCCGGGAAGGAGGCAAATGAGAACTCTCATCAAAATGGTATCAGTTACATCTGGGAGTCATTCCAAAAAAATGGAGACAGTATTATTAGTAACAGAACATAGACGTGCATGTCCGGAATAACTTAACAAGAAGAAAACATCCAAGACAAAAGAGGTATGGTGTAAAGGGTAAAGCAAACAACTGAAGAGGAAGAACATGTCGGTCACTAAATGACAACTCAGAGGCAGCAATTGAAAGAGGAGACGTAAACGTGTAGATACACTCATTTCAGCGACAGATAATTCCAGACGGAGGAAGTAACTATAGTTAGCACATGTCCTCGGTTACTAGCCAACTGGATAGAGGTTAGGAGCAAACAGTTGATAAGCTATGAAGCACAGCTATATCATGATGGAGCACAAGTAGCAGGTAGCAAAACTAGAAAGAATTTTTACTGTGGACTACCATCCAAGTTTTAACTTCTAAGAATTGAACCGAATTGAACCCTTCTTTTTTATCATCGGTATGAAGCGTGAAGACATGCAATTCATATTTAGCTCTAGGCTGCAGGCAACACAAATGAGCATAGGATATTTCAGTATTCATAAGACATTTAGAAACAAGTCCAAGAACAGACATGTTACTGTATGGCTACTTGAATGGGCAAGGAAGTGCAAGCAAAATAAGTTAGTGAGCAAAGCAGAGACCATATGTGGTTTGTCAGACAGCCTTCTGCTCTAAGCAACCTAGAAATTACCAGTAAGTCCAAAAAATAACAACTTGAGTACATGGTTGGTTTAGAAGTAATGCAATTTACAAACACATGATGATACAATATAAGGCAAATAAGAGAATGGTCACAAGCAAATCCAAACCATGGGCAAAAATGGATTATGGCTATGTAAAACAGAATGGACAAGGCCCTTTTTCTTGAATAGCATTAAAACATGGACTATTGAACATACAGAGGTGATGCTTTAGCAAATCATTCATGTGCAATGCCACAACTAACTAGAGAATTACTGTAGATATATTCCTACATGAGCAACAGCACTCACTATGAGTGAGTTCCAAAAGAGAAATAGATAGCAATTCCATTGGTTCTGCTGAAGATCATCCTGCCACTATTTTATACAGAATAAATGTACAGAAGAAATGAGAAGTAGAACATCAAAATTAGGCCAACCACTATGCGCTAACTTGCGTGACTATCAAACAAGAGAAATGAACTACAATGATGAACATAGACAAAGAGTGTCATGCCTACTGCAAGATAACTAACATTGTTCGGAATCCAGCCCAACATGAACTTGGAAAACAATAACATGGTATTCCCAGCAACTTTATGCATATATGAAGAAAGGAACAGAGAACTCCATTTGGATTTGCGGTCCAAAAAACTACACTTCAACATCTCTTATACATGCCACAAACTGCTAATTGCTGTGATAGAAATATAATGACAGAATATCATCTTACTAATACGGTAGACATTTCTTCAGTAATCACTTCACTCATATGGCCCCTCGCACTAGTTCAATTCACGGAAGAAATCAATCTAGATCGGTATCTCAATGTTACAGACATAACACTTGAATCGGTTGAGCATCAAACCCCTGTAATGGACTTCTTTTGTTTCTCTATTTAGCAGTGCAAATGAAAAAATTCAAAACATCACTTATATGGTGTGCAAGCCATCCCTATTTAGCAGCCCTAGATTCAACCAACTACAAGTAAATCGACGGCCGTTGTTACGACTTATAACAGAACTAAGGATATCTTATGTTGAAAACAAAAAGAGGTTTAGCCAGAGGAATAATACAATAAAAATAGAAGTACTCAAGTATATTGAAGTTTCATGTATGGGACCAACATAATGCAAGCTCGAAGTTTATCTTAACGAATCCAGTATATGCACAAACAATACAGAAGTGAGAACACCAATTGTTCTCTTTGCCTAGAATATTGCCAGTGACTGATTTCCCCCATAACTCACTGCTATCCCATTCTTGAAGGCTTGGGCTTGTTCTTCCTGATTTGCTATCAAATTTCATTTCTGAGTAGTTTGCTCATGGCCAACTCTAAATTCTTAAAACGAGACAAAAGGGGGGGAAATGCAAGCCCTTCATTTACATCAAACTAACCAAGAACTCACCACCTGGGGTTTCCTCCTTATACTAACTCCTACTTATTCACCACTATCATCAATTGAAAGTGAGTTACCAGGAAGAACATTGCTCAGCCACTACGGGACTGCGAGGAACTCTCAGGCCGGCCGCCCCGGCCAAAGCACCCAAACAGGTTCCTAAATACACGGCGAATCCGACCTTCGCCGCCGTCCACCTGCCCTTCTCCTTCTGGCCATGTCACCCGCCTCGGCCCGACGCCGTTGCTGAAACCACCATCCAGCTCCGTGTAGACAACCGGCAGTTGCTCTCTGGGCCCGCCGGCGAACCTTCCAACGGCGAATCCGCCGCGGGGGAGTCGCCAGATGGTGAGGCCGGCGTCCGCCTCCGCCTCAGGCACGACTGCCGCCGGAAGCTCGCTGCGGCAGATGGGGCAGGAGTTGCGGAGGGAGAGCCAGGGGAGGATGCAGTCCTGGTGGTAGACGTGCTTGCACGGCATCTCCCGGGCCGCGGCGCCGGGCTCGAAGGCCTCCTGGCACACCGCGCAGTGGGCGCCGCCTCCCCCGGCGACCGTCACGGACGGCATCGACTCGACCGCGGCCTTGGACGCCGGCGGGCGCGGCGCGGCCGCCTCCAGCCGCGAGAACTGGTCGAGCAGGCGGTGGAAGCCGGACCCCATGAGGAGGTGCGAGACGTCGCCGGGCAGCGGCCGCAGCCCGTCGCCGGAGCCGTCCTCGTAGTAGAGCTCGAAGCCGGAGAGCGAGCCGCCCCGCAGCACGATCACCGGATTCATCGCGCCGCGCCGGCCGCTGCCGCCGCCGCCGCGCGGCGGCGGCGGCTGCGGGAACTGCTCGAGGAAGCCGCCGTCGCAGTCGGGGCAGACGACGGTGGCCGGGGAGACCCGCACGAAGCGGCTGCAGTGGTAGCACCAGTAGGAGACCGGGGAGGACGCCATCGGGAGCGAGCGAGAGCCCCCCGGACGAATCGAGCCGCGGGCCGGTCAGCAGCTCCGACGGCGGCCGCGGGCGCGGATCGGACGGGCGGCCGAGCGAACCGGCCGGAAGGGCGGATCTGGGACGCCGAAATCCCCAAATCGATTTTCGAATTGGGGGTTTCGGGCAGGCAGTGGGGAGGAGGAGACCTGGAGAGGGGAGGGGAGGGGAATTGCGTGGTGGGTGAGTGGGTGGTTTCGTTTTTATGTGGGACGGCGCAGCGCACTCGCTCTCGCTCGCGGCGGTGACGTCGCTGGTGACGGCGACGCCACGCGGGCTGCCGCAACACGCCAGTGCCAGTGCGTGGTGTCACGGCGTTAGTTAAGCGGCTGCGTTACGTTGACCGGTCAGCCGGCCAGGGAGTCAAAGCCTCGACCAAGGGAGATGCGGGATCGATGGTTCGGCGCTGCCCGCCGCTCGAGGGGCAACTCTCTTGTGTATTTTCTTTTCTTTTCTTTTCTGCGGGATCCCTTCTGATTTTTCATTTTATTTTTTGCGGTTGGGGATATTCGAAGTGAAAAGCAGCAAGGTCCTCGAATATCCATTTCTGGACGCGAACGCATCTGATCTCGATATACAGTAAAAATAATAGTAATTGGAACACTAAAACAACTTAAATTATTTTATAATGAAAGAAATTTGGGTGCGTGAGGTCCAAATCAATTTTCAGCGTGCTGGGACATTTGGATAGCTCTGAGCAAAAAAAGTAAAATCGATCTGATTAGTGCATGAACTAGTAAACGTTTTCGCATACTCTATTTTTTAGAGCTATTCGGATGTGCAAACACGCTAGAAATTGACAGTCATCACACACTCAAACATCTCTCTTGTAAAAAAGTTCAGCTTATTAAGGACAGTATAATCGCACCTAAACCGAGCTCCCACAGCGATTTGCGTTTTCGGCCGTCCGTTTTTCCGATCTGGGACTTCCTGGCCGTCCGATTTCATGGGTGTGGCGATCTATTCCGCTATCTGTGTTAACTGGCCTGGTTGTCCTGTGGGCTGCTGCTCCACGGGCCAAAACGGAGTCCTCTGGTGCATTGGGCCGTCGGCCAGCCCATTTGGTCGCTCGTCTACCGCAGTAGCCCAACTGGCCTCTATCAAGAAAAGAACCAGACGGACGATACCGATCGATCGAGAGGACCAGAGAGGCCACTCGCTGCGCTGGCGGCGATGGAACCTAGGGTTTGGTGGTGGTGAGTGGTAACAGAGGAGGAGGAGGCTCCGGCGATGGTGCGTGTGACGTGCGAGCACACGGCGACGCCACAGAGACTCCTACGCTCTCCACTGTCCCTCGATTGCGTGCTCTCCAACATCGACTCCCTCCACCCTCCATGGTCACCGCGTCGCCGTCCTCAACTACACCATGCGCGCACACTCCTCTCCATTGATTCGCGCCGCCGGCACCTCCTATCCATCGATCCGCACCACCGGCTCCTCCTCTCCATCGATTTGCTAAGGGCCGAGCGGCGGTGACCTGATCTACCATGAGAGGCGGCGGCAAGACCTGCTTGGGGCCGAGGCGCGGACCTGATCTGCCAGGGGAGATGGCGACCTGACCTGTCGGCGGCTGAGACGACCACCTCTCCCACGCGACCACTATCTCGCTGCCGGCTGCAACAGCGGCAACCAGTGATTCCAGCATGTCGTCCGCTGTCTCTTGGCCAGGTCCGTCGCTGGGATGGACAGGAGCTCTTCTTGCGCCACTATCTCGAGGTTAGCGGCAAGGGCGTTGTTGTGTTTGATCCGTGCCTAGCAAATATTGCATGGTTCCATCTATGAGCAATTTTCTTGATTGAAATCCAATTTAATATACATATTCAAGAAACTTTGAGTAAACTTTCCTAGATCATGTGCCGGTTGTTGTTTTTTCTACCTCTGTTTCTGTCATCGCAATAGGGAAAAATTCAATGTAAAGTACAATTTAAAGTAAATGGTAGATTTGTTTGTTATGCAAAGCTGCTGAACGTGGGAATTTCTATTTGATTTATTGCTACATGAGAATTACAGCATTCATCTTGTCTTGTTTTATCGTAGACATGTCTTTGTGAGTTGTTTCAATAATTTCCACCGGGAAATATATATGAATTGTTAATTCTATTTTTACTTCATGGTTGGTCTATTTCTACTCTTTATCATTATGTCTCAAAACTGAATCTGTCAATATTATACCTCTGCAGTTCATGATCCATTTTGGCCTACCAAGTTTGCACTATAAGATATGCAAATTCTTCCTGTTAATTTAGAAGTAGTAACATTTTTTTTATACTTTAGGAGAAAGTTAAGTCATAATCTATGCTGCTATTATTTTAATCCCCTGTAGCTGTTCTGATGTGTGTTACCCTGTGTCCGTAATTGGCTAATTGCCTGTTTTTTTATCTCATTCCAGTGCCAAGCATTTAACTGGGGTCCTTGGCCAGAAGATTCCAAGTTCCAAGTTGTTAGAGATAATGGTGACGATGTGAGTTTTGCCACTCTCATGCCTTTTTTCCTCCCGTCTCCTTCCCGTGCACATTACTTTTACGGACACTTTATACTCCATGAGGAGAAACTCATATTGCCTCTAATCCCCATCCCCCGCGCAGCCAGTTAGGAGATGACGTTTCTCCCAATTTTGTTGATACTATTTGTGGTTGTTTCAATTGCTTGGAATAAGGTGATCTAATGAGATGATGTTGTAAGTTTTGAAGCATAGGATGCCAAGGGGGAGATGTGAGGTCATAGCCTGCATCGGTCGACACGTGGAGGATCAATCCCATTGTGTCTTGCAGGAGATAAACTGGTGTATTTCTGGTGAGAAATTTCTCCAGTGTGTCACAAGTTTACCTATTATTTACATGGACAGCTGGGTGATTTTGTGACTGATTGCTGCAGATGTTCTTGTCCTGTAGGTTTTGAAGACTCAAGGTCATCGAGACATCTAACACAGAGCACCCTGTTAATGTTACTTCTACTTGATCATGTATGTTGTCTTATCACAAACCTTTTTGATATATATGCACATATGCCCATCTTAATTTGTTGGGAGCAGTTCTACATACAATTTTATAACAGAACACATGGATAATGTCTATTATCCTCCTCTTGTGTAATTGCCTTGAAATGGCAAGTCCTTGTGCTACGGTGTATATCGCATGTGCCTTCTAATTAATGGGTTAAGGTTGGATTGGATACCATTTCTGTGTACATGCCTCAATCTTTTTCAGTTTCTTTTGTGATGCCCATATTGTTCTCAATTTCAAGCCTTCTTTTCGTGACACCTTTGGCTTTGATAAATAATGACTTCATCATATCAGGAAGGATGGAGCTTTTGCAAATGCAGAGGGATTTTTGAATGTTACTTTTGGATATGAGAAGAAGACAATTACCGATATATGCACTGAGCCATAGAATGAGTCATGTTCTCTAGCAGTTAATACAAGGCTCGATATTATCAAATATGTTGTTACTACTTGGATGCGTTTGTTTTTCTTCCCTTGGAGGTCTTGCCCATCGTAATAGTACCATATCTGTAATGAGGTACCAATAAACAAAATAGTTTTTATTTTCCACAACATGTTTTCATTTTAATCCGCACTATTGATCTTTGTTGTAACCTCATGATTATTATGATGGTAGTCTCCAGTCTAATGTTTCCAGCAGTGGTACACTTTACACCTTCTAAAGTGTATAGTATGGTCTCTCTTTTGAGTTTATTAATTTTGCTTGCGTATAGAATCATTAGCTTGTTATCGACTATAACATCTTATCTACAATATTTCATGCTGCAAAGTATTTATAAAAAATTCTCATTTTATTCAACAAATGGATGTGTAGAAAGCAAGGTCTTTATTGTGGCTCTTTAAGAACAGGAGACAACGCAAAATAATTATGTGATGCCCACAACTTATTATTCCTTAGTGTTAATATGCTGTCTATGCACTGTATATTATCGATTTTTTTTGCGGGTGGATTGATGTACAATAGATATGGCTTCCATGGTTCTTCCACTGGAATTGGTGTTTAGAGTTTAGGGTAGTATAGTTGAGTAGTGCAATACTTTTCAACTATTTGCACCATCTAAATTTTCAACAACAAAAAAATTATCCATCTTTTGACACTTTATTTATGCACAAATATATGAAAAGGCATATTCTATTGCACAAATAGACGGGCGCGGCAACGCACGGCATCAACGATCTAGTTTAGGACAGTATAACTGAGCCTAATCCCAGCCCTCTCACGCCTTCTCCATTTCTGGCCGTCGGATCTCACACCAGAGTCAGTTTTGGTCGTTGGATTGTGCTGTTATTCCACGTTTTACTGCTAAATGGGCCGACTGTCCTGAAGGGCATCTACTCCGGTGGAAAAATCGCTGCATTCTGGTTAACTGGGCCGGCCACCAGGCGAAACCCACGTACCCCTTCGACCCATCTCTCACGGTGCCTCGTCAACCCTAATGGAAAAGGCACCCACGCAGTCTACCGAGGGGATGGCAAAAGCGCATGGCGCGGCGGCGGCCTTATCCCCCGACGGCGGGTACACGTCGGACACGCACGACGAGGGCCGACCGCAAGAAGAAGGAGATGGTGGACGATTCGCCGCCACCTACCCAGGTCCCAAATCAGTTGGTCGCCGCAACTCCCTGAGCGACCGCATCAGCGAGTGGGTTAGTAGAATGGACGGCAAGAGCCTCTGCATCACCGAGAACGAGGACGTCGCTGTTAACGACCAGCGCAAGGACCTCACCGACTACCTGCCCGCCCAAGCTCCATCGAGGCCGGGGAGGCGTCAGGTAATAAGGGCCAGGGAGTACAGAAAAGGGCGAGCGGACATGTCGGTCATGCCAAGAAGCGAGAGGCCATGCAGGTACGATGATTCACTACTCCTATTCTTCTGCAACTCGCTAACTTGCAATTCTTGATTCCTTTGTCCGTTGCCTCTGAATCTGATGTGCCGATTGGATTGCCGCAGGAGGCCAGGAAGGCCACAAGCGAGACATCCAGGTTGACTTCGCCATGCGGGTCGCGCTGCATATTCGTCCCATTGCCGGCAAATCATTCGTCAGTTGGGAAGGTCAGCAAGCAGGTAATGCCTTACGCTTTCTGTTGTTCATTTTCCATTTCATTTCTTGATCAGCGTTCGCGTCACCACTTCAGAATGCTGTTCTCTAAAGCTTATCTTGTCTTCTTTGTACTCAAATATTTTTTTTGAGTACGCCATTATATTATTTCTTAGATGTTTGATCGACCGAGTAGATACTTTCGGAGAAAAAACTGACTCGTCCGAAACTTATTATCTCCCCGGTGTACTTAAATTTTGGTAACATGTGCACTTCACAATTATATTAGTAGAAGCATCGCTCATATTAGTACTTTATAAGTACATACTCTCCAATTCCCCACGCCTGAACATTTTGATCGGTGTATCCTGATAATTTCTTAGCTTTGTGATCGATCAACATATAGTTTAGAAGCCAAATGTACTGTTATCTTAAGCTTATTATCTCATCGGTGTAATTAGCATGCTGATGATTGTACTCTCCAGCTCTCCAGGCTTGAACATTTTGGTCAGTGTAACCTGATCATTTCTTAGCTTCTTCATAGTTGATTAGACCATCAGATGCTACATCACCGATTTTCATCAATGGTTTGACCGGAGCTAAAATGGTTTGCTTTTCTGTTCTCAGGTTCAACAGCTCGATGGTCAATGCCGATCATTGGGATTCCATGGATGCCATGCAATACATGTACATATTTGATCATATCTCCTGGAACTGATCAACCTCCGTAGAAGAAGCCAACAATGTGGAGCAGTGCCCCTGTAGCCAGTACGGTAATTAGCCAAATACACTCGAATATAAATCCTAAAACACATGGTAAAATACTTAGCAAACAAAGTTATTTATTTTTCCGGTAAACTACTACAGTATCATTTTCCAATTTCAGGTATGATATTGTATTATTGCATGAAATCAGTGAGAAGCGATCTCACACCAAATATGATTAAATTTCACAAATAATCCCAAATATGATTAAATTTGACAATTTGTGCTTACCCCTTTGTTGGGGCTTGTAGGATTATTGTGATAGACTAAATGTAGAATTCTCTTGTGGGTGAAAATATGTGTTGTACAAATGTTATCAAGTATTTGTAGTGCCTATTTTTATTGTTTGAAAATTATTGTTTTTTCCACGATATTTCTATTTTTGAGATTTTGTAACAGGGGCCTTTGCGAGAGAACTTTTTCTAGGAACCAAAAGTGGTCACGATCAATCACAACATGTATCCAACTATCCATCAACCAGCCTAGAGACTCGTGCACTTGAGACCCAAACATGAACCAGCTACAAGTGATCAACACACTGCTTTCTTGCAATCCAATAGGATTCCTCTCTTCAATTACATACCATGATATGTAAAATGAAGGAAACAAGCACAAGAGGCAAGAAAGCACAACACCACTCCAAAACATTGTACACAATTATATACTACATATTACTTTTATCCCTGAGAATTATAGAGCCAAATTAGACGGGCGCCGCAACGCGCGCCATCGATGATCTAGTTATTATTATTATACTATTCACAGACAGAAACAGACAAGCACGGAGCCATTTAGCCGCTCTCCAAGTTCTTTTGTGTTTTCTTTTTTATAATAAACTCTATCTTTTGTTTTTTTGTCGAATTGCTTGACAGGCTTGCCGCCCGGTGTATACTACTCTTTCGCTGACGTGCCCACACGTTATTTTCGTCCGATCATGGAGCAATCCAGCCACATCTTCGTAGGTTTGGCAGCACAAAAGGTACGTACGCACGCGCCAGTGGTGCCATTCAAAGAATCAAACTAGATTCAGTTTTAAGACGTGGAGAAGTAAGACTTTGTCCTGTGCAGTAAAATTCAAGGAAGGAACGAGCACAGCACAGGCACGCTTTATCGATTCCCCTTTCCGATGCGCTCTTCCTGTCTATTGGTAACCTACAATGCCCACCGTTGCTCGTCTCGTCTCGTCGTATGGCCTGTGTTGTGTCTCCCGGACCAGAGACGATTCACGGCCCCGGTGCTCTTTTTTGCAAGTGGTCACCATTACAGCAACAATTCCCCACTTGCGCTCACTTTTGATTCTCATCACAGGAGGAAAAATATGAGACGGCTCATCGGTTGCGGTAGATAGATGCTCCCGGCTCAGTGCTCAGGTCAAAGGTCTCCTGCTGCTGTGATAACCGCCTCAATTTCGGAAAAATGGTAACGGAGCAGTAGTTATAACCGTACTTAACCTCAGATGTTTCTAGCGGTTGTAATCACCGTGGCACAACCAGGCCAGGTGTTAACAAAAGAGGGAGGTTTGACATGCGCTCAAGTCCATGTGAGGAAAGTGGGGTGAGATCTACAGAACCAACAAAGAAACTTCAGATGATGTACGTCATGATCAACACAAGACACGCTACACTACTCCATGTCTGCCGCTGGAGGAGAGAGAGCTGACAAGAAGCTTCATCCCCCCCATACCTTACGGTCATGCATAGGGCCATGATCGCTGTTGATGTACTACTATATCACAAACAAAAGAAGAATTCCTATTTTCAACTCCCACTACCAGTATATATACAAACATACATATACACATGGGTTCGGTTCATGTGCCTATCCTATCCGAGGATGATGTGTTAGCTTAGAAGACCGGTCCCAGTTCACCATCATATTACATCAAAATTACCTATCAAGATGCCTTCTCTAGGAGAACAAAAAAATTTGGTTCAATCCAGCATCCAACGTGCACGCATATGATTTACTCCAGCTCCATGATGCATCCATCATTGTACAGCTGCTTTCTTTTCCAGGTTCCGCTGAGGCTACACATGTCCATGCACCACCGTCCACGAACATACACCGGACCAGCAGTATCCAGCTGCGGGGGCTTCATCGGGACCTTTTGCCCACGTGGTCCCTCGGCATCGTACGGCGCATCTCAGAATGGACGGACCAAGTTTCTCTCCGTTGGTCCGCGCTTCCAGAAGGGAAAGCAACGCCCAACGAACATGGACGGATGCGCTAGCTGTCGTTTTCAGGGCTCGCGCGCGAGTACGAGAGAAAGGGCGCTGCCTAACTCAGCGTCGCCACACGAGCGAAGGAACATCCAAAGAATCATCAAGTTTCTCAAAAGAGAAAAAAAATGAAAAATCATCATGCGGCACGTATAAATTCAACCAGCAGAAAGGCTGCTTTGATGCTTAGTGCTTCGGCCTTTGTTTTCAATGCAAGTATTTTGGGGTTGTCCAAACTTTTCAGCAAACTGTTGGTTGGCCTCGACAGCAGAAGGGTGCCTCATTTCAGGACGGAAGACCGCACGCATCAGGTTTATTTGGTCGGCGTCGGTTTTCAGGTCCTCATTTTGACTAACGAAAATGTGCTATATTGTTCTTTTTGAAAAGAGGAAGAAATTTTGGTCTATATATATCATCAAAAGCATACCATCTGATTCGTATTCAAATAAAAATGACGTGTGTAACGTGTTGACGAGCCAACTCACCGAGGGATATAATTTACCATGCATTTGCAGTACATACACTCTTACTCACGACTCACAGCCTGAATAACTGATAGGACACGGAGCTCATTTGAACTGAACTAACAAGAGAAAGGAGCCGCCGCAACGTCAGAATGACACGAAACAAGCACAAAAATCACATGCCGGAGAATGATCTGCATTGATACCGAATGGAACACCGTGAGTGAATGCATAACTCAAAGTATAGCTGAATGAAATTTAGAACGTCGAGAATTACTACAAGGACAAAGTGGATTCTAGCTACTGATACAACACTGACGACTAAATACATGCTCCGAGTTCAAGAAGGCAAACAAGACGACCAATTTGAAAGGTCAAGTAACATTAATTTTCTGTTTTCGTGGAGAACATATCCATTGCCATCACATTATGGTGCTACCAGCCTACCATGCTACTGTCCCTCCGAAAGCGATGTGACTGGTCATTGAAAAATTTCGAGAAAAAACTTTAGATAAATCATTTATATAATCAAGTCTCCTGCATAAATTATAAAGAGAAAACTATAAATATTGGCAGAAACAAAAAGGAAAAACCATAGGTAATAGTAGCTTTATGTTTATCCTTTCACCCTTTTTACTTTTGTATATACATCTTTAAAAAATTCTAGTCTGGCTCACCGATTTCTATATCAGATTTCTATAAAATATTATATGACATGTTAAATTGATTTTATATCCATGTCATTTGAAAATTCAAAGAACAATTGTAGTATCATTTTCCAAGAGGTGGCAGGACCTGACATGTTCTGATGATTCTACCTTCCAGTTACCAATTTGTCCGAAAGAAAAGACAGAAGCCCACATGTGTTTTTGATGCAAATTTAGCTGCTCTATTAACATCTGCCAGCTGGTATGACCACGATCCTTCCATTTTTGAAGGATGCTAAGAATGTAAGCAGACTGTGGTGAATTTGTCTTTTTTGTCCGGAAATCTATATCAGATTCATCTAACAAATTATATGAAATGATAGATCCATTCCATGTCAATGTTGTCGGAATTTCCAATGAAGAATTGTACAATTTTTTCGAGGGGTGATAGGACCTGATATGTTCTCATGTTTCTACCTTCCTGTTATGTACCAAATAGTCACAAAGAAAAAGACAGAGGCCCACATGCGCTCGATGCAAATTTAGCTGCTCTGTTAACATCTGCCAGCTGGCATCACCTCCATCCTTCCATTTCTGAATGATCAAGAACGTAAGAAGATTGGGTGGTGAATTTGTCTTTTTTGTTTGGAAATCTATGTCAGTTTCAAATAACAAATTATATGACATGATAGATTGATTCTATGTCAATGTTGTCGGAACTTTCAACAAAGAATTGTATAATTTTTCATGGGGTGGCAGGACGTGAAATGTTCTCTCTACCTTCCTGTTATATACCAAAATGTCACAAAGAAAAGATAGAGGCCCACATGTATTCCGTGCTTTTTTTTTCGAGAAACATGTTCTATGCAAAATTAGCTGATGTGTTAACATCAGCCAACTGGTATAGCCATCTGTGAATGGTTATGAGAATGTAAGCGGATTAGGTGGTGAAAATGATGTTGTATAGAGCAGTAATCATATATTGTTGACGCTGTCCAAATTCCCCTTGTCAACAAAATAATCATCTTAAGAGAAATGCATATGTGACTTTCGACGAGTGTGCATGTAAGCACTGGTCATGGAAGCACCGTAACAGGAGAAAACACCAGATTAATTCTCTGAGGGTGGAACCCAAGTGTAGCAATAAAAAAGTAATTAACATGCTTATGGGCACTTGAGCAGTATTGTATAACCATGATGCTCACTTCTAATGCACAATCCAGGGTTTAGCTTTCTTGAATTCAGAAAGATAAGCAGACTAGGCCAATTGAAGAAAAAAATTAGCTGTATGGCAAAATAAAAGTGTGTTGCATATAAAAATGTGTTATATGGGGTGAGCTTTGGCTAGAGCATCCATCTAATGTCATGTAAATGCCGACGGTGAAGTCTTAGGACAAGAAGCGCTAGTGCATAGCGGACGGTTAAAGCAATTAGATCGCTGCACAACATTGTTTGAGATAGTTTGTGCATACACAATGCAGGCCTCCATAAGTGCGAGTGCATAGCGGACGGTTAAAGCGTGCTTATTGTTAGAGTTATATTATTGATGTCCTTTGGCCTTTCACATTCTAGTCTTTTGGCATTCTCTTGTAGCCTTTTGGCATCCTCATGTATGTGTATATATGTTGCCTTTGGCCTCATAATAATACAAGTTGCTATTCTCAACATGGTATTAGAGCTTTAGGTATTTTTTTGCGCACGCGCAACTCGTGCTGCTCCTGATCCAATCTCCTCCACGGCTGCAGTTGTTCTCTTTCCTGCCGGCCCGTGCTTTTCTTTTGCCTGCGTCCATCTCCACCTACAGGAGCTTCCCATCCAAGCTAGGTAGCCACTCTGAATCGATTCAGCGCTAGTGTTGGATCCTATTGGACTTGGTCCCAATCGATCCAGCTGCTGGCCGCTGGTCTTCCTCCAAGTTCCACGCCGTTGCTGCCGGCCGCCGGCCTCGTCCGTGCCGCTGCTACCTTCTGCGGTACCACCGGCCGCCGGTCCCGTCTGCGCCGCTGCTGCCGCCGCCGGCCACCGGCCCCGTCTGCGCCGCTGCTGCCGGCCGCCGGCCTCGTCCATGCCGCTGCTACCTTCTGCGGCACCACCGGCCGCCGGTCCTGTCTGCGCTGCTGCTGCCGGCCGCCGGCCCCGTCCGCGCCGCTGCTGTCTTACGCGGTTGTCCGCGCTCGCTGTTGCCGTTTCACGTCCGGGTGTCTACTGCTTCAGATCGTGGTTATTCTCCTTTGGCTGGCTTTTCGTCTGATTGATCTGCTGGTAGTTCCGACCAGTCTTGTCCTGGCCAGTTGACTCTTGGGTGACCTTTGCTAATTTCAAAAAAAAAAAGGACAGAAAAGGAGCACCATGTCTTCCGCATCATCTGGCTATGTCGCCATCCCGCGCTGTCAGGTGATATTCGATGGGGCTAACTATGCTGAGTTCGTTGCCTTTATGCGCATTCACATGCGTGGCATTCGTCTCTGGGGTGTTTTATCTGGCGAGGTCCCCTGTCCTCCGCGCCTAGTGCCTCCTGTGGCTCCTACCCCACCGCCGACGCCACCGGCTCCTGCCGCAGATGCTTCTGATGCTGATAGGGCTGCAGCCACGGTTGCTGCTGATGATGCGGCTGCTGCTTATGACCAGCATGTCTTAGATTATTCGGATGCTCTTTCAGTTTATCGTGATGCTTTGGCTGCTTACACTCAGTGGTGCGATGATGATGCTCGTGCTGCGGCTGTCCTCACTGCCAGTGTTCTACCTCAGTTTGCTTCTGAGTTTATGGGCCTCAGTACTGTCTTTGAGATGTGGTCTCATCTTCGCCAGCGCTATCAGCCTTCCGGTGATGCTCTCTACTTGTCTGTAGTCCGTCAGGAGCATGCTCTCCAGCAGGGAGACTCCACTATTGATGAGTTCTACACTCAGAGTTCTGCTATCTGGCGCCAGCTTGACTCCCTTCGCACTACTGTTTGTGGCACTTGCCCGTGTTGCCAGACTGTGAGATCAGACTTGGAGTTTCAGCGTGTCTATGAGTTCTTGTCACGGCTTCGTGGGGAGTTTGAGTCTCGACGTGCTCAGTTGTTTGCTCGTGGCCGTGTTCCTATTTCTGAGGTGCTTTCTGAGCTTCGTGCTGAGGAGACTCGCCTCCGTGGTGCTGGTTTGCTTCAGGTTCCCTCTGTGCTCGCTGCTCGAGCTGCTACTCCACCAATGTCTTCTCGCTCCAGTGCTCCGCCGCTACTGCCCACTCCTCCGGGTAGTGAAGCCCGCTCTCGTGAAGGCCGATCTCGTCCTCGTACTCATTGTGACTACTGCAACAGGGATGGTCACCCTGAGTCTGACTGCTTCAAGAAGAAGCGTGATATGCGTAATAGGGAGCGCAATTCTTCTTCTGGGACTCATGCTTCTTCCTTGACGCTGTCTACTGTCTCCTTGACTGAGCAGGATATTGTGAAGCTCAAGCGTCTACTTGCTGCTTCAGGTTCTTCGACAGGTACTGCAGGCTCTGTGACTGGTGCTTCTAGTGCTGAGCGACCACCGTCTAAACAGTCAGGTACATCCCCATGGGTTCTGGATTCTGGAGCTTCATTTCATATGTCATCCGACTCTTCTGTCTTGTCCTCTCGTAGATCTCTCGATTTTCCTATTAATGTTCTTACTGCTGATGGTACTCCTCTTCCTGTTGCGAGTCGAGGCACTCTTGCCACATCTTCCTTTTATGTTCCAGATGTTTCTCATGTGCCTCGTCTTACCATGAACCTATTTTCTGCGGGACATCTTACTGATTCTGGTTGTTGTGTCATTCTTGACGTTGATTCTTGCACTATTCAAGATCGCCACACGAAGGCTCTGGTTGGGGCTGGCCCGCGCCGCCATGATTCTCAGGGGCTTTGGGAGTTGGACTGGCTTAATGTTCCTTCCGCTACCACCACACTCGCCAGTCCATCTGCCTTCGGTGCTTCAGCTACCAGCTCCTTCCAGCAGTGGCATCATCGACTTGGTCACCTTTGTGGTTCTCGACTATCGTCTTTAGTTCGTCGTGGTCTTCTGGGGCCTGTCTCAGGAGATGTCTCCTTACAGTGTCAGGGTTGTAGGCTTGGTAAACAAGTTCAGTTACCTTATCCTACTAGCGAGTCGGTGTCTCAGCGCCCTTTTGATTTAGTACATTCAGATGTGTGGGGTCCGGCTCCCTTCTCTTCCAAAGGGGGCCATCGCTACTATATTATTTTTATAGATGATTTCTCTCGCTACACTTGGCTTTATTTCATGTCTTCTCGTAGCGAGGTTCTCTCTATTTATAAGCGTTTTGCCGCCATGGTCAACACTCAGTTCTCTACACCTATTCGTCTGTTTCGTGCTGATTCTGCTGGCGAGTATATCTCCAAAATGTTGCGTGGTTTTCTTGCCGAGGAGGGTACTCTTGCTCAGTTCTCTTGTCCCGGTGCTCACGCTCAGAATGGTGTGGCTGAGCGCAAGCATCGTCACCTTCTTGAGACAGCTCGTGCGATGATGATTGCCGCCTCTCTTCCGCCTCATTTCTGGGCTGAGGCTGTCTCCACTGCCACATATCTCATAAACATTCAACCCTCATCTGCTTTACAGGGAGGTATTCCTCTAGAGCGTCTTTCTGATCATTCTCCTGATTATTCCGCTCTTCGGTTGTTTGGTTGTGTTTGTTATGTTCTCCTTGCCCCCCGAGAACGCACCAAACTAACCGCTCAGTCTGTCGAGTGTGTTTTTCTGGGCTATAGTGATGAGCATAAGGGTTATCGGTGTTGGGATCCTGTCGGTCGACGGATGCGTATTTCTAGGGATGTGACTTTTGATGAGTCTCGTCCATTCTACCCACGACCATCCTCTTCGACCTTTTCAGTAGAGGATATCTCTTTTCTCACGTTTCCTGATACACCTCCCTCTATGCCTCATATTCCTACTCCTCCTTCTCGTCCCACTGTTGCAGATCCGACACCGTCTTCTCCTATCGTTTCTTCTCCTTCCTTATTGCATGACACTCCTCCTTCATCACCGATGTCTTCTCCATCTCCATCACCTCCAGTGGTTCCTTCTCATCCCACTTTTCCTTTTCATTATACTCGTCGTCGACATGTTATAGATGAATCTACTGACGTACCATCTACTTCTCGTGCACCGTCTTCCTCATCCCAGCCGACTTATGGTCTTCAGGCTCGACCTTGCCCTCCTCCTGACCGCTATTCTCCTAGCCAATATGGCCTTTCGGTTGTACTTGAGCCTACCTCTTATCGTGATGCTTTTGTTCATCCTGAATGGCAGTTAGCGATGGCAGAGGAGATTGCCGCTCTTGAGCGCAACGGTACATGGGATCTGGTTTCTCTTCCTCCCCATGTTTGTCCAATCACTTGTAAGTGGGTCTATAAGATTAAGACTCGCTCTGATGGTTCTCTTGAGCGTTATAAAGCTCGTCTTGTGGCTCGTGGCTTTCAGCAGGAGCATGGTCGTGATTATGATGAGACATTTGCTCCTGTGGCCCATATGACCACTGTCCGCACACTTCTCTCCGTGGCCTCTGTTCGCCATTGGTCTGTGTCACAGCTTGATGTTAAAAATGCCTTTCTTAATGGTGAGTTGCGTGAGGAGGTTTATATGCAGCCACCACCTGGGTATTCAGTTCCTGATGGCATGGTTTGTCGTCTTCGTCGCTCTCTCTATGGCCTTAAGCAAGCCCCCCGCGCTTGGTTTGAGCGTTTTGCCTCTGTGGTCACTGCTGCTGGTTTTTCACCCAGTGATCACGATCCAGCGTTGTTTGTCCACCTTTCTGCTCGTGGTCGCACTCTTCTTCTTTTATATGTTGATGACATGATCATCACTGGCGACGATTCTGAGTACATTGCCTTTGTTAAGGCCCGCCTCAATGAGCAGTTCCTTATGTCTGATCTTGGTCCTCTTCGTTACTTGGGATTGAGGTTTCCTCCACCTCTGATGGCTTTTTTATTTCCCAAGAAAAGTATATCCAGGATCTTCTTACTCGTGCGACTCTTAGTGATGTGCGCACTGCTGAGACTCCTATGGAGCTCAATGTCCATCTTCGTGCTTCTGACGGTGAGCCCTTGTCTGATCCGACGCGTTATCGCCATCTTGTTGGGAGTCTTGTGTATCTTGCTGTCACTCGTCCGGATATCTCCTATCCTGTCCATATTCTGAGTCAGTTTGTTTCTGCTCCCACTTCAGTTCACTATGGTCACCTTCTTCGTGTTCTACGATATCTTCGTGGCACGATCTCTCATCGTCTCTTTTTCCCCGTTCCAGCTCGTTACAGCTCCAGGCCTATTCGGATGCTACGTGGGCTAGTGATCCTACGGATCGCCGTTCACTTTCTGCCTACTGTGTCTTTCTTGGTGGTTCTCTCATTTCCTGGAAGACGAAGAAACAGACTGCAGTTTCTCGTTCGAGTGCAGAGGCCGAATTGCGAGCTATGGCTCTTCTGACAGCAGAGGTGACTTGGTTACGATGGTTACTGGAGGATTTTGGTGTTTCTGTTACTACACCTACCACCCTCCTATCAGACAGCACAGGTGCTATCAGTATTGCGCGGGACCCTGTGAAGCATGAGCTTACCAAACACATTGGTGTTGATGCTTCTTATGTGCGTGCTGCTGTGCAGGATCATGTTGTTGCTCTTCAGTATGTGCCTTCTGAGTTACAGCTAGCGGACTTCTTCACGAAGGCTCAGACTAGAGCGCAACATGGATTTCACCTCTCCAAACTCAGTGTTGTGGACCCACCATGAGTTTGAGGGGGGGTGTTAGAGTTATATTATTGATGTCCTTTGGCCTTTCACATTCTAGTCTTTTGGCAT
The DNA here is from genome assembly GCA_032464435.1 of Aegilops umbellulata. Lineage (NCBI taxonomy): Eukaryota > Viridiplantae > Streptophyta > Magnoliopsida > Poales > Poaceae > Aegilops > Aegilops umbellulata. Next base: position 499,911,954 of record CP136057.1, read on the forward strand.
TCTCTTGTAGCCTTTTGGCATCCTCATGTATGTGTATATATGTTGCCTTTGGCCTCATAATAATACAAGTTGCTATTCTCAACACTTATAATGTCAAGAGAGATCGGGGTAGACCAAACTTGACATGGGAGTAGTCCGTAAAGAGAGATCTGAAGGACTGGAATATCACCAAAGAACTAGCCATGCACAGGGGTGCGTGGAAGTTAGTTATCCACGTGCCAGAACCATGACTTGGTTTCAAGATCTTATGGGTTTCAACTCTAGCCTACCCCAACCTGGTTGTTGTTGTTGTTGTTGTTGTTTGTTTGTTTCTTGTAAAACTAATGAAGTCAGCATACCATTTTTTTCAGTTATTTTTATCCTGTTTTGTGACCTTGATGGCCGAATTGAGGCTGTATATCTGTAAAGTCGGGCGCGCCTCATGCCTTCAGTCTAGAAACATGTAGTTTGTCAGATATTTTCAAAAGAAAAACTTTCATATGTTCGTGTGAGATGTTTCTTCCTTTGATCCAGTATGACAGTGCATCTAATGGCAAAACACGTAATAAAGCTTGTTGTGACACCATAAATATTGTTTTTTTTAATAGTTGGTTGAACCATGGCTATCTACCGTTTATTCGCGTGGGGATACACACTTTTCAGCATAGGCTACTGTAGCTTATCATATTTTTACTCCCACCTAGCACGCGAATGCAAAGCACAACGCATGGTAAAATCGTTAAAAATACATTAAAAGAAAATCTGTATTTTTTTGACATTGTATGTGTTCATGTCTTCTGTATGGGTGCAAAATTTATGAAGAAATGATCCATTTTGTGCTCTGGGAGATAAAAAAGCACAAAACTGGTGCTCTAAAAATGTAAATATTGGATACTACGCACTTTAATTAGACTTTGGATATTGTGCACTATACACATTGAGTTAATAATGCTGTATGGATCTCAAGATACCAAAATCTGCATCCTACGGTTTAGAGATATGGACCAGCTGAACCATGGGTCAGCACATCCTCTCTCCATTTTTCTGCTCTCTGGCTGAAGTACAAATTTCTGATAGTAGCATATACGGTGGTTGAATACTATTTTTTAAGGTGTGCATGAATACATCCATATGCGAGTGTCTTGGTTCTTTTGTATCCATAGTACAAAATTCGATGTGTTGGTTCTTTTGTATTTGTCTTCTGTCTAGAGTTTTCTTGTAAAAATGATGAACTCATAGAACATTGCTACTATTAGTTTATCCTGTTTTGCTATCTTGATGGCCGGTTTGGGGCTTTATTATATCTGTAAAGCTGGGCGCGTCTTCCGTCTAAAAACATGTTTTTGTGAGATATTTTCAAAAGAAAAACTTCCAAATGTGAGTGTGAGATGTTTCTTTGGTCCAGTAGACAATGCATCTGATGGTAAAACATGTAATAGAGTTTTGCTGTCACACCGTAAGCATTGTACCCGTGGCTAAAGTACAAAATTCTGCTTGTAGCATATACGGTGGCTGAATACGTTTTTTTGGGAGGTCTGGTCGAATAATTTTGCTAGTCATATTCTAGTTCTTGGTAGAAATTGAGACAAACTCACCAATAATAAATTTGTAATATTGGATCTAATATTACTGCCATTCCAAGAAGCAAAGGCAGAAAAGCTAAGAATTGCTCACCGAGGTTACAGAAGAACCAGCCACGAGTTCTCACACTGAGGTCACTGAAGAAGCAGTCATCGTCGATTTCTTTTCTTTCCCCTGGCCTTGGCCCTCTTCTGCCTCGCCTCCTCTTTCTGTCTCTCAGCCTCCTCCCTCTCAAACTTCTCGCTCTCCCTCTTCTGCAAGAAGTCCTGCACCGCCAGATAGATCACCTGCATTTCCAGCAAAAGCAAGAACCAGAAAAGACCTACGAAATCAGCTCCGAAATCCAAAAATAACAGTATCCATCAACGCAATTCGCTACTATTCATTATTCAAGGGGGAGCGAATTGATTCGACAGACAACAAAGAACAAACGCGTCACGCACCCCGATTGTGAGGAGGGAGAGCCCGACGAACGAGACCGTGAGCAGCACCGACACCACGGTGGCGGTGACGCTGTCGTCGTCGGCGGCCACCCTCATCATGGCCTCGGTCTGCTCCACCTCTTCGATGGCGGCGGCTGGCGGGGGCAGCCTCCTGGCGAGGCGGAAGCGCCCCGTGCCTCCCCCGGCATTCCCACCACGGAGGGGCGCAGCGACGGACCTCGAGAAGAGCGCTGGCCTGGGTATCGCAGGCGGCGCGAGAGGGAGGGGGGAGAGGGAGCACGCTGCCGCCATTATCCCGTCCCTCGCGCCAGCGGAAGGAAAGGGAATGGGAATGAACGGTCGGAACGAACGGGGAAATGAATGGGCCAATCCGGCGCGCAATGGGCCCGTACCGGGCAGCGTGGATGGGCCGAGGCCTGCCGCGTCGCCGTGCGCGCGGGCCCGCGCCGAGCGGCCGAGAGAATTCCAGAGAAATCGATCCCCATCGTGACGAAGGAAACCGATGAGGACGCCACCGCTGTGTCCGCGCGGCCTGTCTGCATTCGCCAGTTTGTTTGTGACACGCACTCGAAGAAGAGAAAGCCAACGAACGAGCGCTCACCGCACCGCACTCGACTAACCGCGACACCGCGACCCGGTGGTGGTTTCGCCTCGCTTCGCCGGCGGCGTCGTGTGATTGTGATTCGGGAGCGGGAGAGGTCCGGGATGGCCGGGGATCGGATGAGCTGGGCGAGGCTGCTCAAATGGAGCCTCTCCTACATGGACGGCGCGCGGCCTTCTCGCGACATCAGGTGGGGCGAAGGGAAATGGAGGCTTGGTATCTCTTCTGCTGTTTTCATTTGGGCTGCGGCTGAGGCAAGCGTGTGGTGTGCTGTGTTGTGCAGTGAGGAGGAGCGGAGGTGGCTGGCGGAGGCGGTGGAGCGGCACATGGCGGAGGACGTGGTGGGCCGCCTGAGGGAGATCGCGCTGCTGATGAGAACCCCGCTCTCCGTCCTGGAGGCGCAGGGCATCACACCCGAGGACATCGAAGGTACGGATCAGTCGGCGACGATAAACGGTGGTCGATTGGTAGTATCAGCGTGGATTTTAGAGTTTTGATGATAGAGTAAGGATGATGAATGTGTGGAATTGTGGTACTAACAATTTGCCCACCCTTGAAAAGACTGGAATATGGATGGTTCTGAACAATTTAGGTGAAACATATGCGATTCTGAATATTCTGTAATTCATAACATTATTCATAACATTGTGATTGGTATTCGTAATCCACACTTGCCGGTTGGCGATAGTGGATTTGAGGATTCGGATAAACTAGGATGCTGGATGCGTGGAATAGTGGTAACAATCTGCCCGCCCTTAGAAAGATTGGAATAGGATTGTTTTGAACAATTTAGGTGAAATATATGTGGCAGTTAGGAATGTTCAAGCATTCTGAATATTCTGTAATCCGTAAGATTGCAATTCGTATTCGTAATTCACCCAAGCTTTTCAGGTCCAACGGGAATAAAACCCTTTGTCTCGTCCTTCCCAATGTTAGGCATTTTTTGAGGATTGTCATTTGTTATAGGCTTATCTTAGCCCAATAATACGAGTATTTTGTTTGCTCAACTTACAGTTGGTACTGATTAATTACTTGCGACCGTTGCAGATTTGCTCACAGAGCTGCAAGTACATGTCGAGTCTATCGACATAGCAAATGGTATGTCTTTCTTTTTTTTTTAAACTGGAAACTGATTCTATATTTTGACATTCCTTGCTACTCCTGGAATACCATGGTCCAACTATGGTGTATGGGTTGGCTTAGCATGGGAGGCATAAGTCATATCCTTTTGACGTCCTCTTGGGATACTCACGCAGCCACGCAGAGATCTCATTCAAGCAATGTCCTTAAACAACATTTCTACTATTCTAAACAATTGAAGTCCCAGTGTCCACTGAACTTTCTGATTTCTGCAACTCATCCTTAGTACTCCACTGCTATGGGTTAGTAATCGTGAAAGCACTAAAGTTCTGCAGATGTATTGTTACTATTATTATTGCATTTCTGTGACGTGAACTCGGATTTATTACCTTGAGTTGAACCTACAGTTCCATCTGTAGGAAACAAAGGTAGCACTTGGAAGGCATACTTTACTGGTGTCAAACTGAAAACGTTCACGTCACCTGGATGATTCAAAGGCATATGTAGTTTCTCTTGAGGTGGCTAAACAAATTGGATGGAGGCAACTGTAGTGGGTTTTGCCAATAAAACACTGCTCTTCAGGTGAATTCTCAGCTTCCCCTTCCACTATGCTAGTATTACAACTTCCAAGGGGAGCTGATCTGTTAGGGTCCAAAAGATTGTTGCGTTGCCAGAATTGTTTGATGAATGAATAGATCGATAACAAAATTGAAATGCAGAAACAAGGGTCATGCAATCACCAAAGCATTGTGAATATATTGTCTGTGTGAGCTTTTCAGTTATGATTACAGGTTGTTGTTTATTGATTTCCCCGTTTGTTCCTCTGGTATGCTAGATCTGCATTCTGTTGGTGGCTTGGTCCCAGTTATTAGGTACCTCAGAAATACTAATGCACGCATCCGAGCCAAAGCAGCTGATGTGGTAACAACGGTTGTTCAAAACAATCCGACTAGCCAGCAGCTGGTCATGGAAGCTAGTGGTTTTGAGCCACTTGTATCCAATTTTACATCAGATCCTGACCTCACTGCACGCATAAAGGCTCTTGGTGCACTATCCTGTAAGTACTTCCCTCTTTCTGTGTAGATGCTGTACCCAATATGTGTTTGTTAAGTTTCTGGTTTGACAATTCCCTCTCATCATGTTCAGCCTTGATTCGGAACAACAAACCAGGAGTTGCTGCATTTCGTCTAGCCAATGGATATGCAGGACTGAGAGACGCTTTAAATACAGAGAGTGCAAGGTTTCAGAGGTAACATAATTGATCTAGCCTGAGTATATTCACCAAATGTCCCGCTAGCATGCTTGTGACAGACACGTGTCTTCTCTGACAGGAAAGCACTGAGTCTGACTCACTATCTGCTCAGTGAAAGCCATTCCGATTGCTCGGTATTTGCACAGCTAGGATTTCCTCGTCTTATGATGCGTTTGGTATCCAGTGATGACTCTGGTGTTCGAGAAGCGGCATTAGGAGGCCTGCTTGAGCTTGCAAAGGACACAGCACTGGGGAATAGGAGTTTACTAGCAGAGCAGGACAGGCTACGACGGCTTCTCTGGGGGAGTATACAGAGCATAAGGATGATGGCTCCTGAAGATCTTGATGCTGCACGAGAGGAAAGGCAACTCGTTGACTCGTTGTGGATTGCATGTTACCATGAGCCATCCACACTTCACCGGGAAGGACTTGTCGTTCTGCCTGGAGAGGAATCTTTTGAACAACCTCCTGATGTGGCTGGTAGATTCTTCGAGCCACTGCGCCGAGCTCCATTGCAGAGGGCACCTCCTAGTCCTGATGAGAGATCAGATCCAGGAAATGGAACTGTGGGAGGAATTATGCTGCTTCTAGGTCCAGTACCAGGTAACTCGGAGTAATTGATCTCATCCTGAACTGGCACCTACGCGTGAAGAGGAGAGACTAGGAGTTTGATGTCCTTTATGTATAGCTAGAAACAACAGGGCTAGTTCTATCAAGTGTGTAATTCGAGTCAATAATCCGAGTCTGAACTCTGAAGTGGTATGTTGTTGTTGAGTGTCGTGTACAATTCGCAGTCTGCAACAATGTCACCCTATGCTCGAGTATGTGTATGTAATTGTAATGTGTTGTCTAAATATTGACAGTCGCATGTACTACTATATGAGCCATAATTACCAAAAAAAATCTTGCAGAGGTCATTATGTAGGTTTTGTGGAAAGGAGGTGACGGGGCAAATGAACTAACCAGAGCTCGACAGTGCACATGCTGCTGCTATTCTTCCCAACGCCATGATCACATAACTGTGCTACTGCTCGACAGTGCACATGATGTTAGCCTGCTTATCGTCACCATAGCTAGGACGTCTCTAGCCAGCTGCGACCGTCAAGCCTCTTCAGCCGCCGTCTCTTCACCCACCTTTTGATCTTGAAAACGTCGTTCTGCTTGCCAGCATCTGCCAGCGCGCCCGAGAGCAGCACGTAGCTCGCGGTGTTTTCCGGCTCGACAGTGCGCACGCGGGACGCCGCCAGCTCCGCGAGCTCGACGTTCCCGTGGCTCCGGCAGGCACCGAGCAGCGCCCCCCAGACGAAGCAGTCGGGCTCCACGGGCATCGCCCTGATGAAATCGTGCGCCTCGACGAGCCTCCCGGCTCGGCCCAGCAAATGCACCATGCAGGCGTAGTGCTCCAGCCTCGGCACGATGCCGTGCTCCTCTCGCATGCGCTGGTACAGGGCCTCCCCGGTCTCGACCATGCCACCGTAGCCGCAAGCTGTCAGAACGGCGGTGAACGTCAGGTGGTCCGGCGCCGCTTCTTCGCTCAGCATCCGGTCGAAGAGGCTGACTGCTTCCCGGCAGTGGCCGGAATTCGCCAGCCCGAAGATCATGGAATTCCATGTCACGGTGCTCCTTTCTGACATTTTGTCGAACAAGCGGCACGCTTCGTGCACAAGCCCGGACTTGGCGTACATGTCGACAAGCGAGCTGCTCACCGTGAGCTCCTGCTCGACACCGGTCACGACAGCGTAGCCGTGGACCTCCTTGCCATGCTTTGTGTCACCCACTCCGGCAAATGCTGGCAAGATGCTACTAAGCGTGGCCGAGCTTGGCACGACACGGGCGCCACCGGCCACCATTTCCCGGAACACTGTTCGCGCTCTGCCGTACTGGAAGTTCAGCACCGAGCCAGAGACGAGCGATGTCCATGTCACCACATCTGGCCGGAACCCGTCCTCTTGCATGGCGCCGACCAAATCGGTGGCCATTCTGCCATCTCCGGCCAAGGCAAAGCCCGACACAGCAGCATTCCAGGTGACCAGATCGGGGCTCAGGCCGAGGCCCCGCATCTTGACAGCCAGCGCCAGCGCGTGCTCTGGGAGCCCGTGCCGCGCGTAGCCCGCGAGCAGCGCGTTCCAGACGACGAGGTCCCTCGCCGGCATTTCGTCGAACACCTTGCGGGCGCTTGCGATCAGGCCGCACTTGGCGTACATGTCGAGCAGCGCGGTCGCGACGACTTTGTCCGTGGCGATGGCGGGGCGTGTGAGCACGAGCGCGTGGATGAGGCGGCCGGAGGCAGCGTCCGCGAGGTGCGCGCAGGCGCGGAGAGCAGTGGGCACGGCAGCAGGGTAGGGGTCTACCGTGCCGCCGATGCTGGCCTGGAGGTTCAGGCGGGTGAAAAAGAGGTGGAGCGCGTGGCCGTGGCGACCTTGCCGGGAAGAGCTCGCGAGCTGCTTCATCCATGAGCTAGTTTCGGCTCCGCGCATTTGCTGCCGACTCGAAGTACACACGCGTACTTTCAGACCGTAGTAGAAGTATACCTTTGGGAGCCGGTAACGTTAATTAGAGCATCTCCAACAACAGCTTTATTTTCGCTAAAAAGCGATCTTGCCACCGCCATGAGTCTACCCCATCGCCGCCCTCCGACAGCTCTCTTCCGCCCGCGACCTCAGTCGTCGGGGGGTTGCCGAATCCACGTGTGTGGATCATTTTTTACTCTCGTACTTTAGAACTTTTGGAATCATCTTGGCTTTGGCGGCGGCAATGGCGGCATTGAATAAAGTTCCTTCAGATCCTACTTCGACGAGGCGGTCGGTTCTATGGTTGGGGACGAGTTTGAAAATCAGTCTATTCAAGCAAGGATGGCGTGGCGGTGACGACATCCTCGTGGTGGACATGTGTCCTCGGGCTCTACCGTTGCGACGACATTTGCTCCAGCGTTGGTGCGGAGCCTGGGAGATAGTTTAGGAGCGGATGCAGATTGTGGTATACATCAGCGGCATCTGAAAGATGGTGTATCGTGTGTTGGGTTCGCGGTTCGTGGATGACAGGTATGGTTTTCTCCTCAGAAGTCTTAGTCGTGTGAGGGTGCCAATCTGAAGTTCGGTGGCGTGTCTGGGGTAGTGCCCCGGTCTGATTCATTCAATGGTAATGGTTTGCCTTTGGTGAGCTACCTTGAAGGTCCGCAAAATTGCATATCAGCGATAGAGCCGCATCGAGCTCAGTGTGAAGGTGATCCGTCATTTTTTCCTTTGGTTGCTATTGTGGTGGTGCCAGAGGCAGGTGTTGGGCGTTGGTGTCAAGCTTAGAGGATTCTTCGGTCTTGGTTGTAATTTTTCTTCTTGACCTGTATTCCTTTGTGTAAAGGCTGGTATTCTGTTGTCTTTTCAGTTTTGCTAGGTCGATGTATACATGGCTTGTACTATGGTCATTACGGTATAATGAGACATGTATTACTATGCAAGAAAAAAATATAGCTTTATTTTGGGCATAATCGTTTTATTAGGGTTTTGTACCTCGGAAAATCTCTCCAACAACTACCCTTGTCGATTGGCGATATGTCGGTGACTAACATCTTGCTGTCTTCCTCCTCCTTCGGATCTTCCTCTAACGATCCCCTCCCTGATTCCCCCTCTTCCTGATCTCTTCCCCGGTTCTCCTTTTCCCGCTCTCTCCCTTCCGATTCCGCCCCCATATTGTTGCTTTTATACTCTCCTAGATTGGCCTTCCTTCCCTGTATTTTCTGAAGGGCCTTTCTTTTCTATTTGGGTTGTTAGTTGCCGATTCCTCTTTCCCAGCGGCAGCGGCTGATCCCCACATTCGCCCACCTCACATATGTTCTTCTCTCATGTTTGCCTCCCCGCTTACGCTGGCCCCTATTCCCACCCTACTCCTCGTCTCTGGTTTCTCTCCCTTCTCGATCGGGCCATTCCATCCTCCCCTACCCTCTCCACACCATATCAGTCGCTCCCGGCAGTCTCTTCTAGCACTGGTGAAGGAAATATGCCCTAGAGGCAATAATAAAGTTATTATTTATTTCCTTATTTCATGATAAATGTTTATTATTCATGCTAGAATTGTATTAACCGGAAACATGATACATGTGTGAATACATAGACAAACAGAGTGTCACTAGTATGCCTCTACTTGACTAGCTCGTTGATCAAAGATGGTTATGTTTCCTAACCATAGACATGAGTTGTCATTTGATTAACGGGATCACATCATTAGGAGAATGATGTGATTAACATGACCCATTCCATTAGCTTAGCACCCGATCGTTTAGTATGTTGCTATTGCTTTCTTCATGACTTATACATGTTCCTATGACTATGAGATTATGCAACTCCTGTTTGCCGGAGGAACACTTTGTGTGCTACCAAACGTCACAACGTAAGTGGGTGATTATAAAGGAGCTCTACAGGTGTCTCCAAAGGTACATGTTGGGTTGGTGTATTTCAAGATTAGGATTTGTCACTCCGATTGTCGAAGAGGTATCTCTGGGCCCTCTCGGTAATACACATCACATAAGCCTTGCACTACAAGAAATGTGTTAATCCATGACAGATTCAAACTGTCACACATGTGTCTATAAGCGTCATGATAGGGCAGGCATGACAGATTGTAAATCTGTCATGTATATCGCGTCATAATTTGACCACCATGCACTCCTTGACAGATCGCCAGATCCGTCATGGATCCATGACGGTTCTTGGTCGTCACACATTATTGTTAGATAACGGCGTTAACCATACATTCCATGTCATCATCTGACATGGTAGCCAACATGGATCTGACATGGCATCCACATGTTTATCATCCCAAGTAGAATTTTGGCCCACTAATTTTAGTATGACATGTGTGGTAAACAGCCCAAATAGAATTTTCGCCCATGTTATAATCAGTCCAAACATGATTTTGACCCACTAATTATGTTTATCTCACTATTTTTTTTCAAGTCAGTTACCAACTAATTTGGGGTATATTCATATATTATAAGCACATACATTATTCGCTACTTTGAGTCCATACGTTTATATAGATATCTGCCCGTATTATCAAATAAAAGAAAATTACAGCAGGTTCTCAAAAATATTACAGCCAAGAATTTAATGCAAAACAAAGCCAAATAAAAAACTAAAATTACAAGGACATTTGTAACGAAGGCCACATCCCCCCACTCCATCTCCACCAATCTCTTGCTGGAGATTCTCCACAGCTCATCTCTTGATGGTGGACGGCACGACTCTGGTGAGTGGCGCTCCTCACCGTTTTAGCTCGATTCGGTGTCGCTTCTGTAAATTGGATGCAAGGCGTTGGATGGCGATCACGAGCATGTGGCGGATCTCGTCGTCCTCCGCGCGGTCTGGCACCCCCACGAACAAACCCGCTTGCGCGCTGCATCGACACAGGCACGACCTGCATCAAGGGCACTAACGCCGCATGCACAAGGTCAGCCATCAGGGACTGGATATGGCCGATGGGGAGAGAAAGGGGCAGGGGAGGCAAGAGGTGAGGGAAGGGGTTGGCGGTGCTTGAAGGAGCTGGAGGCTGGATCTGAGGAAGGAGATGGGGTAGGTGGGAGCACCCGTGGCCGGTGTGTGGGCAGGGAGGAAGCCCGTGGCCTCGCCGTGATCCACCATTGTCGTGGCCTCGCGGATCTCGACTGGATCAGGCCGGGGAGACACTGCGGCGGAGCGGTGGCAGTGCGGGGGATGGGGGGTGCGACCGGTTGAGGAGCAGCTGGGCATGGCGGGGAGGCGACGGGATGGGATGATGTGTGGACGACGGAGAGGATCCAGGAGCGAAGGACCGAAGAAGGAGCACCGGCGGGCTGGTGGAGGTGGGGACAGGGGATGTTCAGATTTGGGAGGGGTGGGGGTGCTGGTGCTCTCTAGAAGAGAAGACAGCGGCGCGTGGGTGAGCAGAAGAATACACGAGAAAAAGGGGGAGCTTGGCTAGCCGCCGGATCTCAGAGGAGCAGACGGTGTGGATCTGCGATCCGTGGGATGGCTTGACCAGCCAATCAAAACGCGAGTTTGCCCTCACATGGATCGCCACATCAGCAGGACCGGTCCGTTTCCTTGAGAAAAAAAGCAATACCAGGCCATGACGGTTTTGGACAACACTAGGTTCAGAGAAGAAGTTAGACTATAGTTAAAAAAGAGAAGAAGTTAGACTATATGTTGATTCCATCTGATTCATTATTTTTCAAGTAAATATGATTTAGTTTTTTGAGTCACATATTATGTATATAGTTTTTTAGTACAAGTGCAAAGCTTTATGTCCTCAATCTATCACACCACATTTCTTGACCAATAAGAATTGAATTCTTCAAGTACGTGAGATGTGCACGATACGTGATCCATGGTGCACTTTCGTTTTTGCATAAAACTTATATTGTCCGTGTATTACCAAAATGAAACGTCTAAATGCTCCTTTATTCAGGCCGGTAGCGTTGTTATCACACGCTAGTATTTTTAACCCAAAAAGGTCTTGGGGATTGAGTCCCGATTGCATTTCTTTTTATTAAAAATTAAAATATACATTGTACAAAAAAACAAAGGCCATAGGGCTTCGTGAAGTTTCTGCACATGTTTGCATCTTGTCGATTGATGACGTTTTCCATGACGGACCAGGGAAAACTGTCATCGACTATGACGGATATTTAGAACGTCATCGGAAATCCGTCACAGATTAACAGGTTTCTTGTAGTGTTGCAAGCATTGCAACTAATGAGTTAGTTGTGAGATGATGTATTACAGAACGAGTAAAGAGACTTGCCAGTAACGAGATTGAACTAGGTATTGAGATACCGACGATCGAATCTCGGGCAAGTAACATACCGATGACAAAGGGAACAACGTATGTTGTTATGCGGTCTGACCGATAAAGATCTTCATAGAATATGTGGGAGCCAATATGAGCATCCAGGTTCCGCTATGGGTTATTGACCGGAGACGTGTCTCGGTCATGTCTACATTGTTCTCGAACCCGTAGGGCCGCACGCTTAACGTTACGATGACAGTTTCATTATGAGTTTATATGTTATGATGTACTGAAGGTTGTTCGGAGTCCCAGATGTGATCACGGACATGACGAGGAGTCTCGAAATGGTCGAGACATAAAGATTGATATATTGGACGACTATATTCGGACACCAGAAGTGTTCTGAGTAATTTCGGAGAAAACCGGAGTGCCGGAGGGTTACCGGAACCCCCCCCCCCCCCCCCCCCGAGAGAAGTATGGGCCTAATGGGCCTTAGTGGAGAGAGAGAGGGGCGGCCAGGGTGGACCACGCGCCCCCTCCCCCTCTGGTCCGAATTGGACTAGGAGAGGGGGGACAACGCCCCCCTTTCCTTCTCCCTCTCCCCCTTCCTTTCCCCCTCCTAGTAGGAGTAGGAAAGAGGGGAGTCCTACTCCTACTAGGAGGACTCCTCCTCCTGGCGTGCCCTGCTAGGGCCGGCCGGCCTCCCCCCTTGCTCCTTTATATACGGGGGCAGGGGGGCACCTCTAGAGACACAAGTTGATCTTTGTGATCGTTCTCTTAGCCGTGTGCGGTGCCCCCCTCCACCATAATCCTCGATAATATTGTAGCGGTGCTTAGGCGAAGCCCTGCGACGGTAGTGTTGGGGAACGTAGTAATTTCAAAAAAATTCCTACGCACACGCAAGATCATGGTGATGCATAGCAACGAGAGGGGAGAGTGTTGTCTACGTACCCTCGTAGACCGAAGCGGAAGCGTTGACACAACATAGAGGAAATAGTCATACGTCCTCCTCGCGATCCGACCGATCCCAGCGCCGTTACTCCGGCGCCTCCGAGTTCTTGACACACGTACAGCTCGATGACGTCCCCGGGTCTCGATCCAGCAAAACCTCCGGGGATGAGTTCCGTCAGCACGACGGCGTGGTAACGATCTTGATGAACTACCGACGCAGGGCTTCGCCTAAACACTGCGACAATATGACCGAGGTGGAATATGGTGGAGGGGGGCACCGCACACGGCTAAGGAACGATCTCAAGGATCAACTTGTGTGTCCTAGGGTGCCCCCTTGCCCCCGTATATAAAGGAGCAAGGGGGGAGGGCCGGCCGGCCTAGAGGCGCGCCAAGGGAGGGGGAAGTCCTCCTCCTAGTAGGAGTAGGACTCCCCTTTCCTAGCCCAACTAGGAGGGAGGAAGGGGGAAGGAAAGAGAGGGAGAGGGAGAGGGAAAGGGGGTCCGCGCCCCCCTCCTTGTCCAATTCGGACTGCCCATGGGGGGGCACGCGCCACCTCTTGGCGCGGCCCTCTCTCTCCCCTCGCGGCCCAATAAGGCCCATACTTCCCCCGGGGGTTCCGGTAACCCCTCCGGCACTCCGGTATTATCCGAAACCACTCGGAACCTTTCCGATGTACGAACATAGCCGTCCAATATATCAATCTTTACGTCTCGACCATTCCGAGACTCCTCGTCATGTCCGTGATCACATCCGGGACTCCCAACTCCTTCGGTACATCAAAATGCATAAACTCATAATAACTGTCATCGTAACCTTAAGCGTGCGGACCCTACGGTTTGAGAACAATGTAGACATGACCGAGACACCTCTCCGGTCAATAACCAATAGCGGGACCTGGATGCCCATATTGGCTCCTACATATTCTACGAAGATCTTTATCGGTCAGACCGCATAACAACATACGTTGTTCCCTTTGTCATCGGTATGTTACTTGCCCGAGATTCGATCGTCGGTATCCAATACCTAGTTCAATCTCGTTACCGGCAAGTCTCTTTACTCGTTCCGTAATACATCATCCCGCAACCAACTCATTGGTTGCAATGCTTGCAAGGCTTATGTGATGTGCATTACCGAGAAGGCCCTGAGATACCTCTCCGACATTCGGAGTGACAAATCCTAATCTCGAAATACGCCAACCCAACAAATACTTTCGGAGACACCTGTAGAGCACCTTTATAATCACCCAGTTACGTTGTGACGTTTGGTAGCACACAAAGTGTTCCTACGGTAAACGGGAGTTGCATAATCTCATAGTCATAGGAACATGTATAAGTCATGGAGAAAAGCAATAGCAACATACTAAACGATCGGGTGTTAAGCTAATGGAATGGGTCATGTCAATCAGATCATTCAACTAATGATGTGACCTTGTTAATCAAATGACAACTCCTTTGTCTATGGTTAGGAAACTTAACCATCCTTTGATTAATAAGCTAGTCAAGTAGAGGCATACTAGCGACACTCTGTTTGTCTATATATCCACACATGTATTATGTTTCCGGTTAATACAATTCTAGCATGAATAATAAACATTTATCATGATATGTAAGGAAATAAATAATAACTTTATTATTGCCTCTAGGGCATATTTCCTTCAGTCTCCCACTTGCACTAGAGTCAATAATCTAGATTACACAGTAATGATTCTAACACCCATGGAGTCTTGGTGCTGATCATGTTTTGCCCGTGGAAGAGGCTTAGTCAACGGGTCAGCTACATTCAGATCCGTATGTATCTTGCAAATCTCTATGTCTCGCACCTGGACCAAGTCCCGGATGGAATTGAAGCGTCTCTTGATGTGCTTGGTTCTCTTGTGAAATCTGGATTCCTTCGCCAAGGCAATTGCTCCAGTATTGTCACAAAAGATTTTCATTGGAACCGATGCACTAGGTATGACACCTAGATCGGATATGAACTCCTTCATCCAGACTCCTTCATTTGCTGCTTCCGAAGCAGCTATGTACTCCGCTTCACATGTAGATCCCGCTACGACGCTTTGTTTAGAACTGCACCAACTGACAGCTCCACCGTTTAATGTAAATACGTATCCGGTTTGTGATTTCGAATCGTCCGGATCAGTGTCAAAGCTTGCATCAACGTAACTCTTTACGATGAGCTCTTTGTCACCTCCATACACGAGAAACATTTCCTTAGTCCTTTTCAGGTACTTCAGGATATTCATGACCGCTGTCCAGTGATCCACTCCTGGATTACTTTGGTACCTCCCTGCTAAACTTATAGCAAGGCACACATCAGGTCTGGTACACAGCATTGCATACATGATAGAGCCTATGGCTGAAGCATAGGGAACATCTTTCATCTTCTCTCTATCTTTTGCAGTGGTCGGGCTTTGAGTTTTACTCAACTTCACACCTTGCAATACAGGTAAGAACCCTTTCTTTGCTTGATCCATTTTGAACTTCTTCAAAATCTTGTCAAGGTATGTGCTTTGTGAAAGTCCAATTAAGCGTCTTGATCTATCTCTATAGATCTTAATGCCCAATATGTATGTAGCTTCACCGAGGTCTTTCATTGAAAAACTCTTATTCAAGTATCCCTTTATGCTATTCAGAAATTCTATATCATTTCCAATCAGTAATATGTCATCTACATATAATATCAGAAATGCTACAGAGCTCCCACTCACTTTCTTGTAAATACAGGCTTCTCCAAAAGTCTGTATAAACCCAAATGCTTTGATCACACTATCAAAGCATTTATTCCAACTCCGAGATGCTTGCACCAGTCCATAAATGGATCGCTGGAGCTTGCACACTTTGTGAGCTTCCATTGGATCGATAAAACCTTCTGGTTGCATCACATACAACTCTTCTTCCAGAAACCCATTCAGGAATGCAGTCTTTACATCCATTTGCCAAATTTCATAGTCATAAAATGCGGCAATTGCTAACATGATTCGGACAGACTTAAGCATCGCTACGGGTGAGAAGGTCTCATCGTAGTCAATTCCTTGAACTTGTCGAAACCCTTTTGCGACAAGTCGAGCTTTGTAGACAGTAACATTACCGTCAACGTCTGTCTTCTTGTTAAAGATCCACTTGTTCTCTATTGCTTGCCGACTCTCGGGCAAGTCAACCAAAGTCCACACTTTGTTTTCATACATGGATCCCATCTCAGATTTCATGGCTTCCAGCCATTTTGCGGAATCTTGGCTCACCATCGCTTCTTCATAGTTCGTAGGTTCGTCATGATCTAGTAGCATGATTTCCAGAACAGGATTGCCGTACCACTCTGGTGCGGATCTCACTCTGGTTGATCTACGAGGTTCTGTAGTAACTTGATCTGTAGTTTCATGATCATCATCATTAACTTCTTCCCTGATTGGTGTAGATGTCACAGAAACCGGTTCCTGTGATGAACTACTTTCCAATAAGGGAGCAGGTACAGTTACCTCATCAAGTTCTACTTTCCTCCCACTCACTTCTTTCGAGAGAAACTCCTTCTCTAGAAAGGATCCATTTTTAGCAACAAATGTCTTGCCTTCGGATCTGTGATAGAAGGTGTACCCAACAGTCTCCTTTGGGTATCCTATGAAGACACATTTTTCCGATTTGGGTTCGAGCTTATCAGGTTGAAGTTATTTCACATAAGCATCGCAGCCCCAAACTTTAAGAAACGACAACTTTGGTTTCTTGCTAAACCACAGTTCATAAGGTGTTGTCTCAACGGATTTTGACGGTGTTCTATTCAACGTGAATGCGGCCGTCTCTAGAGCATAACCCCAAAACGATAGCGGTAAATCTGTAAGAGACATCATAGATCGCACCATATCTAGTAAAGTGCGATTACGACGTTCGGACACACCATTGCGCTGTGGTGTTCCGGGTGGCGTGAGTTGCGAAACTATTCCGCATTGTTTCAAATGTAGACCAAACTCATAACTCAAATATTTTCCTCCACGATCAGATCGTAGAAACTTTATTTTCTTGTTACGATGATTTTCAACTTCACTCTGAAATTCTTTGAACTTTTCAAATGTTTCAGACTTGTGTTTCATTAAGTAGATATACCCATATCTGCTTAAATCATCTGTGAAGGTGAGAAAATAACGATATCCGCCACGAGCCTCAACATTCATTGGACCACATACATCTGTATGTATAATTTCCAATAAATCTTTTGCTCTCTCCATAGTACCGGAGAACAGTGTTTTAGTCATCTTGCCCATGAGGCACGGTTCGCAGGTGCCAAGTGATTCATAATCAAGTGACTCCAAAAGTCCATTAGTATGGAGTTTCTTCATGCGCTTTATACCGATATGACCTAAACGGCAGTGCCACAAATAAGTTGCACTATCACTATCAACTCTGCATCTTTTAGCTTCAACATTATGAATATGTGTATCACTACTATCGAGATTCATTAAAAATAGACCACTCTTCAAGGGTGCATGACCATAAAAGATATTACTCATATAAATAGAACAACCATTATTCTCTGATTTAAACGAATAACCGTCTCACATCAAACAAGATCCAGATATAATGTTCATGCTCAATGCTGGCACCAAATAACAATTATTTAGGTCTAATACTAATCCCGAAGGTAGATGTAGAGGGAGCGTGCCGACTGCGATCACATCGACTTTGGAACCGTTTCCTACGCGCATCGTCACCTCGTCCTTTGCCAGTGTTCGCTTAATCCGTAGTCCCTGTTTCGAGTTGCAAATATTAGCAACAGAACCAGTATCAAATACCCAGGTGCTACTGCGAGCTCTAGTAAGGTACACATCAATAACATGTATATCACATATACCTTTGTTCACCTTGCCATCCTTCTTATCCGCCAAATACTTGGGGCAGTTCCGCTTCCAGTGACCAGTCTGCTTGCAGTAGAAGCACTCAGTTTCAGGCTTAGGTCCAGATTTGGGTTTCTTCTCTTGAGCAGCAACTTGTTTGCTGTTCTTTTTGAAGTTCCCCTTCTTCTTCCCTTTGCCCTTTTTCTTGAAACTAGTGGTCTTATTGACCATCAACACTTGATGCTCCTTCTTGATTTCTACCTCCGCAACCTTTAGCATTGCGAAGAGCTCGGTGATAGACTTATCTATCCCTTGCATATTATAGTTCATCACGAAGCCTTTGTAGCTTGGTGGCAGTGATTGGAGAATTCTGTCAATGACGCAATCATCCGGAAGATTGACTCCCAGCTGATTCAAGTGATTATAATACCCAGACATCTTGAGTATATGCTCACTGGCAGAACCATTCTCTTCCATCTTGCAGCTATAGAACTTATTGGAGACCTCATATCTCTCAATCCGGGCATTCTGTTTGAATATCAACTTCAACTCCTGGAACATCTCATATGCTCCATGGTTCTCAAACCGTCGTTGAAGTCCCGGTTCTAAGCTGTAAAGCATGGCACACTAAACTATCGAGTAGTCATCAGCTTTGCTCTGCCAGACGTTCATAACATCTGGCGTTGCTCCAGCAGCAGGCCTGGCACCTAGTGGTGCATCCAGGACGTAACTCTTCTGTGCAGCAATGAGGATAATCCTCAAGTTACGGACCTAGTCCGTGTAATTGCTACCATCATCTTTCAACTTTGCTTTCTCAATGAACGCATTAAAATACAACGGAACAACAACACGAGCCATCTATCTACAATCATCATAAATAAGCAAGATACTATCAGGGACTAAATTCATGATAAATTTAAGTTCAATTAATCGTACTACTTAAGAACTCCCACTTAGATAGACATCCCTCTAATCATCTAAGTGATCACGTGATCCAAATCAAAACTAATCCATAACCGATCATCACGTGAAATGGATTATTTCTCAATGGTGAACATCATCATGTTGATCATATCTACTATATGATTCACGCTCGACCTTTCGGTCTCCGTGTTCCGAGGCCATATCTGCATATGCTAGGCTCGTCAAGTATAACCCGAGTATTCCGCGTGTGCAAAACTAGCTTGCACCCGTTGTAGATGGACGTAGAGCTTATCACACCCGATCATCACGTGGTGTCTGGGCACGACGAACTTTGGCAACAGTGCATACTCGGGGAGAACACTTCTTGATAATTTAGTGAGAGATCATCTTATAATGCTACCTTCAATCAAAGCAAGATAAGATGCATAAAAGATAAACATCACATGCAAATCAATATAAGTGATATGATATGGTCATCATCATCTTGTGCTTCGTGATCTCCATCTCTGCAGCACCATCATGATCACCATCATCACCGGCGCGACACCTTGATCTCCATCGTAGCATCGTTGTCGTCTCGCCAATCTTATGCTTCTACGACTATCGCTACCGCTTAGTGATAAAGTAAAGCATTACAGGGCGATTGCATTGCATACAATAAAGCGACAACCATACGGCTCCTGCCGGTTGCCGATAACTCGGTTACAAAACATGATCATCTCATACAATAAAATATAGCATCATGTCTTGACCATATCACATCACAACATGCCCTGCAAAAACAAGTTAGACGTCCTCTACTTTGTTTGTTGCAAATTTTACGTGGCTGCTACGGGCTTAAGCAAGAACCAATCTCACCTACGCATCAAAACCACAACGGTAGTTTGTCAAATAGACTCCGTTTTAACCTTCTCAAGGACCGGGCGTAGCCATACTCGGTTCAACTAAAGTTGGAGAAACTGACACCCGCCAGCCACCTGTGTGCAAAGCACGGCGGTAGAACCAGTCTCGCGTAAGCGTACGCGCAATGTCGGTCCGGGCCGCTTCATCCAACAATACCGCCGAACAAAAGTATGACATGCTGGTAGGCAGTATGACTTGTATCGTCCACAACTCACTTGTGTTCTACTCATGCAAAACATCAAACCATAAAAACCTAGGCTCTGATACCACTGTTGGGGAACGTAGTAATTTCAAAAAAATTCCTACGCACACGCAAGATCATGGTGATGCATAGCAACGAGAGGGGAGAGTGTTGTCTACGTACCCTCGTAGACCGAAGCGGAAGCGTTGACACAACGTAGAGGAAGTAGTCGTACGTCCTCCTCGCGATCCGACCGATCCAAGCGCCGTTACTCCGGCGCCTCCGAGTTATTGACACACGTACAGCTCGATGACGTCCCCGGGTCTCGATCCAGCAAAACCTCCGGGGATGAGTTCCGTCAGCACGACGGCGTGGTGACGATCTTGTTGAACTACCGACGCAGGGCTTCGCCTAAACACTGCGACAATATGACCGAGGTGGAATATGGTGGAGGGGGGCACCGCACACGGCTAAGGAACGATCTCAAGGATCAACTTCTGTGTCCTAGGGTGCCCCCTTGCCCCCGTATATAAAGGAGCAAGGGGGGAGGGCCGGCCGGCCTAGAGGCGCGCCAAGGGAGGGGGAAGTCCTCCTCCTAGTAGGAGTAGGACTCCCCTTTCCTAGTCCAACTAGGAGGGAGGAAGGGGGAAGGAAAGAGAGGGAGAGGGAGAGGGAAAGGGGGGCCGCGCCCCTCTCCCTCCTTGTCCAATTCGGACTGCCCATGGGGGGGCGCGCGCCACCTCCTGGCACGGCCCTCTCTCTCCCCTCGCGGCCCAATAAGGCCCATACTTCCCCCGGGGGTTCCGATAACCCCTCCGGCACTCCGGTATTATCCGAAACCACTCGTAACCTTTCCGATGTCTGAACATAGCCGTCCAATATATCAATCTTTACGTCTCCACCATTCCGAGACTCCTCGTCATGTCCGTGATCACATCCGGGACTCCGAACTCCTTCGGTACATCAAAATGCATAAACTCATAATAACTGTCATCGTAACCTTAAGCGTGCGGACCCTACGGTTCGAGAACAATGTAGACATGACCGAGACACCTCTCCGGTCAATAACCAATAGCGGGACCTGGATGCCCATATTGGCTCCTACATATTCTACGAAGATCTTTATCGGTCAGACCGCATAACAACATACGTTGTTCCCTTTGTCATCAGTATGTTACTTGCCCGAGATTCGATCGTCGGTATCCAATACCTAGTTCAATCTCGTTACCGGCAAGTCTCTTTACTCGTTTCGTAATACATCATCCCGCAACCAACTCATTGGTTGCAATGCTTGCAAGGCTTATGTGATGTGCATTACCGAGAAGGCCCTGAGATACCTCTCCGACATCCGGAGTGACAAATCCTAATCTCGAAATACGCCAACCCAACAAATACTTTTGGAGACACCTGTAGAGCACCTTTATAATCACCCAGTTACGTTGTGACGTTTGGTAGCACACAAAGTGTTCCTACGATAAACGGGAGTTGCATAATCTCATAGTCATAGGAACATGTATAAGTCATGGATAAAAGCAATAGCAGCATACTAAACAATCGGGTGCTAAGCTAATGGATTGGGTCATGTCAATCAGATCATTCAACTAATGATGTGACCTTGTTAATCAAATGACAACTCCTTTGTCTATGGTTAGGAAACTTAACCATCCTTTGATTAATAATCTAGTCAAGTAGAGGCATACTAGCGACACTCTGTTTGTCTATATATCCACACATGTATTATGTTTCCGGTTAATACAATTCTAGCATGAATAATAAACATTTATCATGATATGTAAGGAAATAAATAATAACTTTATTATTGCCTCTAGGGCATATTTCCTTCAGGTAGAACATCAAGATCGTCACCACGCCGTCGTGCTGACGGAACTCATCCCCGACACTTTGCTGGATCGGAGTCCGGGGATCGTCATCGAGCTGAACGTGTGCTAGAACTCGGAGGTGCCGTAGTTTCGGTGCTTGATCGGTCGAGCCGTGAAGACGTACGACTACATCAACCGCATTGTCATAACGCTTCCGCTATCGGTCTACGAGGGTACGTAGACAACACTCTCCCCTCTTGTTGCTATGCATCACCATGATCTTGCGTGTGCGTAGGAATTTTTTTGAAATTACTACGTTCCCCAACAGTGGCATCCGAGCCAAGTTTTATGCGTTGATGTTATATGCACGAGTAGAACACAAGTGAGTTGTGGGCGATATAAGTCATACTGCTTACCAGCATGTCATACTTTGGTTCGGCGGTATTTTTGGATGAAGCGGCCTGGACCGACATTACGCGTACGCTTACGCGAGACTGGTTTTATCGCCATGCTATGCACACAGGTGACTAGCGGGTGTCAGTTTCTCCAACTTTAGTTGAACCGAGTGTGGCTACGCCCGGTCCTTGCGAAGGTTAAAACAACACCAACTTGACAAACTATCGTTGTGGTTTTGATGCGTAGGTAAGAACGGTTCTTGCTCAGCCCGTAGCAGCCACGTAAAACTTGCAACAACAAAGTAGAGGACGTCTAACTTGTTTTTGAAGGGCATGTTGTGATGTGATATGGTCAAGACGTGATGAGATATAAGTTGTTGTATAATATGATCATGTTTTGTTGAAGTTATCGGCAACTGGCAGAAGCCTTATGGTTGTCTCTATTGCATAAGATGCAAGCGCCAAATAATTGCTTTACTTTATCGCCATGCGATAGCAATAGTTGCAAGAGCAATAGTTGGCGAGACGACCATGTAACGACACATTGATATAGATCAAGATGATGAAGATCATGGTGTCATGCCGGTGACGATAGAGATCATGACGGTACTTTGGAGATGGAGATCAAAGGCACAAGATGATGATGGCCATATCATGTCACATATTTTGATTGCATGTGATGTTTATCTTTTATACATCTTATTTTGCTTAGTTCGACGGTAGCTTTATAAGATGATCTCTCACTAAATTTCAAGATAAAAGTGTTCTCCCTGAGTATGCACCATTGCCAAAGTTCGTCGTGCCCAGACACCATGTGATGATCGGGTGTGATAAGCTCTACGTCCATCTACAACGGGTGCAAGCCAGTTTTGCACACGTAGAATACTCAGGTTAAACTTGACGAGCCTAGCATATGCAGATATGGCCTCAGAACACTGAGACCGAAAGGTCGAGCATGAAACATATAGTAGATATGATCAACATAGTGATGTTCACCATTGAAAGCTAATCCATTTCACGTGATGATCGGTTATGGTTTAGTTGATTTGGATCACGTGATCACTTAGATGATTAGAGGGATGTCTATATAAGTGGGAGTTCTTAAGTAATATGATTAATTGAACTTTAATTTATCATGAACTTAGTCCTGGTAGTATTAGCATATCTATGTTGTAGATCAATAGCTCGCGTTGTTGCTTCCCTATGTTTATTTTGATATGTTCCTAGAGAAAAACTATGTTGAAAGATGTTAGTAGCAATGATGCGGATTGGATCCGTGATCTGAGGATTATCCTCATTGCTGCACAGAAGAATTATGTCCCTGATGCACCGCTAGGTGACAGACCTATTGCAGGAGCAAATGCAGACATTATGAACGTTTGGCTAAGCTCAATATGATGACTACTTGATAGTTTAGTGCACCATGCTTAACGGCTTAGAATCGGGACTTCAAATACGTTTTTGAACGTCATGGACCATATGAGATGTTCCAGGAGTTGAAGTTAATATTTCAAGCAAATACCCGAGTTGAGAGATATGAAATCTCCAACAAGTTCTATAGCTAAAAGATGGAGGAGAATAGCTCAAGCAGTGAGCATGTGCTCAGAATGTCTGGGTACTACAATCGCTTGAATCAAGTGGGAGTTAATCTTCCAGATAAAATAGTGATTGACCGAATTCTCTAGTCACCATCACCAAGTTAGTAGAACTTTGTGATGAACTATAATATGCAAGGGATGACGAAAGTAATTCCAAGCTCTTCGTGATGCTGAAATCGACGAAGGTAGAAATCAAGAAAAACATCAAGTGTTGATGGTTAACAAGACCACTAGTTTCAAGAAAATGGCAAAGGGAAGAAGGGGAACTTCAAGAAGAACGGCAAGCAAGTTGCTGCTCAAGTGAAGAAGCCCAAGTCTGGACCTAAGCCTGAGACTGAGTGCTTCTACTGCAAAGGGACTGGTCACTGGAAGCGGAACTGCCCCAAGTATTTGGCGGATAAGAAGGATGGCAAAGTGAACAAAGGTATATTTGATATACAGATTATTGATGTGTCTTTTACTAGTGTTCATTGCAACCCCTCGGTATTTGATACTGGTTCAGTTGCTAAGAGTAGTAACTCGAAACGGGAGTTGCAGAATGAACAGAGGCTAGTTAAGGGTGAAGTGACGATGTGTGTTGGAAGTGGTTCCAAAATTGATATGATCATCATCGCACACTCCCTATACTTTCGGGATTAGTGTTGAACCTAAATAAGTGTTATTTGGTGTTTGCGTTGAGCATGAATATGGTTTGATCATGTTTATTGCTATACGGTTATTCATTTAAGTAAGAGAATAAATTGTTGTTCTATTTACATGAATAAAACCTTATATGGTTACACACCCAATGAAAATGGTTCATTGGATCTTGATCGTAGTGATACACATATTCATAATATTGAAACCAAAAGATGCAAAGTTAATAATGATAGTGCAACTTATTTGTGGCACTGCCGTTTAGGTCATATTGGTGTAAAGCGCATGAAGAAACTCCATGTTGATGGGCTTTTGGAATCACTTGATTATGAATCACTTGATGCTTGCGAACCATGCCTCATGGGCAAGAACTAAGACTCCGTTCTCCAGAACAATGGAGCGAGCAACTGACTTATTGGAAATAATACATACTGATGTATGCGATCCGATGAGTGTTAAGGTTCGCGGCGAGTATCGTTATTTTCTGACCTTCACAGATGATTTGAGCAGATATGGGTATATCTACTTGATGAAACATAAGTCTGAAACATTTGAAAAGTTCAAAGAATTTCAGAGCGAAGTGGAAAATCATCGTGACAAGAAAATAAAGTTTCTACGATCAGATCACGGAGACGAATATTTGAGTTTCTAGTTTGGTCTTCAGTTAAAACAATGTGGAATAGTTTCACAAACTCATGCCCCCTGGAACACCACAACATAATGGTGTGTCCGAACTTCATAACCGTACTTTATTGAATATAGTGCAATCTATGATGTTTCTTACCGATTTACCACTATAGTTTTGGGGTTATGCATTAGAGATAGCTGCATTCACGTTAAAAAGGGCACCATCTAAGTCCGTTGAGACGACACAATCTGAACTGTGGTTTGGCAAGAAACCAAAGTTGTCGTTTCTTAAAGTTTGGGGTTGTGATGATTATATGAAATAGTTTCATCCTGATAAGCTCAAACCCAAATTGGAGAAATATGTCTTCATAGGATACCTAACGGAGACTGTTGGGTACTCTTCTATCACAGATCTTAAGGCAAGACATTCGTTGCTTATAATGGATCCTTTCTAGAGAAGGAGTTTCTCTCGAAAGAAGTGAGTGGGAGGAAAGTAGAACTTGATAAGGTAATTGTACCTTCTCCCTTATTGGAAAGTAGTTCATCAGAGAAATCTGTTCCTGTGACTACTACACCAATTAGTGAGGAAGCTAATGATGATGATCATGTAACTTTAGATCAAGTTACTACCGAACCTCATAGGTAAACCAGAGTGAGATCCGCACCAGAGTGGTACGGTAATCCTGTTCTGGAGGTCATGTTACTTGACCATAATGAACCTACGAACTATGAGGAAGCAATGATGAGCCCAGATTCCGTGAAATGGCTTGAGGCCATGAAATCTGAGATGAGATCCATGTATGAGAACAAAGTATGGACTTTGATTGACTTGCCCAATGATCGGTGAGCCATTGAGATTAAATGGATCTTCAAGAGGAAGACGGACGCTGATAGTAGTGTTACTATCTACAAAGCTAGAATTGTCGCAAAAGGTTTTCGACAGGTTCAAGGTGTTGACTACGATGAGAGTTTCTCAGTCGTATCTATGGTTAAGTCTGTCCGAATCATGTTAGCAATTGCCGCATTTTATGAAATCTGGCAAATGGATAAACAAAACTGCATTCCTTAATGGATTTATTAAAGAAGAGTTGTATATGATGCAACTAGAAGGTTTTGTCAATCCTAAAGGTGTTAACAAAATGTGTAAGCTCCAGCGATCCATCTATGGACTGGTGCAAGCATCTCGGAGTTGGAATATACGCTTTGATAAGTTGATCAAAGAATATAGTTTTATACAGACTTGTGGTGAAGCCTGCATTTACAAGAAAGTGAGTGGGAGCACTACAACATTTCTCATAAGTATATGTGAATGACATATTGTTGATTGGAAATAATGTAGAATTATTCTGCAAAGCATAAAGGAGTGTTTGAAAGGAGTTTTTCAACAAAAAACCTCGATGAAGCTACTTACATATTGAGCATCAAGATCTATAGAGATAGATCAAGACGCTTGATAAGTTTTTTCAATGAGTACATACCTTGACAAGATTTTGATGTAGTTCAAAATGGAACAGTCAAAAAAAGAGTTCTTGCCTGTGTTACAAGGTGTGAAATTGAGTAAGACTCAAATCCCGACCACGACAGAAGATAGAAAGAGAATGAAAGTCATTTCCTATGCCTCAGCCATATGTTCTATAAAGTATGCCATGCTGTGTACCAGATCTATTGTATACCTTACACTGACTTTGGCAAGGGAGTACAATAGTGATCTAGGAGTAGATCACTGGACATTGGTCAAAATTATCCTTAGTGGAATAAGGATATGTTTCTCGATTATGGAGGTGACAAAAGGTTCGTCGTAAAGGGTTACGTCGATGCAAGTTTTTGACACTAATCCAGATGACTCTAAGTCTCAATCTGGATACATATTGGAAGTGGGAGCTATTAAGCTAGAAGTAGCTCCGTGCAGAGCATTGTAGACATAGAATTTGCAAAATACTTACAGATCTGTATGTGACAGACCCGTTGACTAAGATTCTCTCACAAGCAAAACATGATCACACCTTAGTACTCTTTGGGTGTTTATCACATAGCGATGTGAACTAGATTATTGACTCTAGTAAACCCTTTGGGTGTTGGTCACATGACGATGTGAACTATTGGTGTTAAATCACATGGTGATGTGAACTAGATTATTGACTCTAGTGCAAGTGGGAGACTGAAGGAAATATTCCCTAGAGGCAATAATAAAGTTATTATTTATTTCCTTATTTCATGATAAATGTTTATTATTCATGCTAGAATTGTATTAACCGGAAACATGATACATGTGTGAATACATAGACAAACAAGGTGTCACTAGTATGCCTCTACTTGACTAGCTCGTTGATCAAAGATGGTTATGTTTCCTAACCATAGACATGAGTTGTCATTTGATTAACGGGATCACATCATTAGGAGAATGATGTGATTGACATGACCCATTCCATTAGCTTAGCACCCGATCATTTAGTATGTTGCTATTGCTTTCTTCATGACTTATACATGTTCCTATGACTATGAGATTATGCAACTCCCGTTTACCGGAGGAACACTTTGTGTGCTACCAAACGTCACAATGTAACTGGGTGATTATAAAGGAGCTCTACAGGTGTCTCCAAAGGTACATGTTGGGTTGGCATATTTTGAGATTAGGATTTGTCACTCCGATTGTCAGAGAGGTATCTCTGGGCCCTCTCGGTAATGCACATCACATAAGCCTTGCAAGCACTGCAACTAATGAGTTAGTTGTGAGATGATGTATTACGGAACGAGTAAAGAGACTTGCCAGTAATGAGATTGAACTAGGTATTGAGATACCGACGATCGAATCTCGGGCAAGTAACATACCGATGACAAAGGGAACAACGTATGTTGTCATGCGGTCTGACCGATAAAGATCTTCGTAGAATATGTGGGAGCCAATATAAGCATCCAGGTTCCGCTATTGGTTATTGACCGGAGACGTGTCTCAGTCATGTCTACATTGTTCTCGAACCCGTAGGGTCCGCACGCTTAACGTTATGATGACAGTTTCATTATGAGTTTATATGTTTTGATGTACCGAAGGTTGTTCGGAGTCCCGGATGTGATCACGGACATGACGAGGAGTCTCGAAATGGTCGAGACATAAAGATTGATATATTAGACGACTACATTCGGACACCGGAAGTGTTCTGAGTAATTTCAGAGAAAACCGGAGTGCCGGAGGGTTACCGGACCCCCCCCCCCGGGAGAAGTATGGGCCTAATGGGCCTTAGTGGAGAGAGAGGGGCGGCCAGGGTGGGCCGCGCGCCCCCTCCCCCTCTGGTCCAAATTGGACTAGGAGAGGGGGCGGCGCCCCCCTTTCCTTCTCCCTCTCCCCCTTCCTTTCCCCCTCCTAGTAGGAGTAGGAAAGAGGGTCCTACTCCTACTAGGAGGAGGACTCCTCCTCCTGGCGCGCCCTGCTAGGGCCGGCCGGCCTCCCCTTGCTCCTTTATATACGGGGGCAGGGGGCACCTCTAGAGACACAAGTTGATCTTCGTGATCGTTCTCTTAGCCGTGTGCGGTGCCCCCCTCCACCATAATCCTCGATAATATTGTAGCGGTGCTTAGACGAAGCCCTGCGATGGTAGAACATCAAGATCGTCACCACGCCGTCGTGCTGACGGAACTCGTCCCTGACACTTTGCTGGATCGGAGTCCGGGGATCGTCATCGAGCTGAACGTGTGCTAGAACTCGGAGGTGCCGTAGTTTCGGTGCTTGATCGGTCGGGCCGTGAAGACATACGACTACATCAACCGCGTTGTCATAACGCTTCCGCTATCGGTCTACGAGGGTACGTAGACAACACTCTCCCCTCTCGTTGCTATGCATCACCATGATCTTGCGTGTGCGTAGGAATTTTTTTGAAATTACTACGTTCCCCAACAACTGGTTGGCGGCTTGCCCCTCTACGATGGTCCCCTGTGGTCTTGTTGAAGGTCACACCGGGAGAATCTTTCAATCTCTAATTGAGAAGCGATATTGGGATCTTACCCGCCACCGGCACCATGAAGATGATCGCATGGAGCGTATGACGTTCCTGGCAAACCTCATCCACTCCACAAAGGCACACGTAATTTTTACTTCAGAAATTAAACCCTCTAAAGTTTCCTCTAGTGATCTTATAAACTGTTTTGATATCTTCGATAGTATTGTAGCTCCTTCAAGGGGATCTTTTGGAGGATCGTGGCTGATGTGGAATTATGAGCTGAATGTCTCTATGGATAGTGCCTCGTTTTATGCTATCTTAGCAAATGTAGTTCATATAGCCACGGGTATTGAGTTTGGTTTAGTATGTATCTGTGGAGACCCATATCACCGTTAGACTGATGTAATATGGGAGCGGGTTGAGAATTTTGTGCATAATAACCTAGGTAATCCTTTGATATGCATGGGAGGTGGCGGTGTCAAAACCGGCGGATCTCGGGTAGGGGGTCCCAAACTGTGCGTCTAGGCGGATGGTAACAGGAGACAAGGGACACGATGTTTTTACCCAGATTCGGGCCCTCTCGATGAAGGTAAAACCCTACTCTTGCTTGATTAATATTGATGATATGGGTAGTACAAGAGTAGATCTACCACGAGATCAGAGAGGCTAAACCCTAGAAGCTAGCCTATGGTATAATTGTTCTTGTCCTACGGACTAAACCCTCCGGTTTATATAGACACCGGAGGGGGCTAGGGTTACACAAAGTCGGTTACGATGGAAGGAGATCTACATATCCGTACTGCCAAGCTTGCCTTCCACGCCAAGGAAAGTCCCATCCGGACACGGGACGAAGTCTTCAATCTTGTATCTTCATAGTCCTACAGTCCGGCCAAAGGTCATAGTCAGGCTGTCCGGACACCCCTAATCCAGGACTCCCTCAGAAGGCCTTAATGATATCATGTATGATGTAGATAACTGTAATGTCCCGTTCAATTATTACCGTATATGGCTGCTTTCCACACTTTGGTGAAGAACCGTGGTCTCTTTGACATGAGTTACAGTAGTCCGACTTATACTTGACGCACTAGACAACATACTTTTAATCCTCTTTACCAACGTTTAGACCGTTATCTTATTAATTTCGCCCTAACACGAAAGCGCTTAATTTTCCCATTCTTTTGAGTGACCATGCTCCTATTCTATGGTTGTTTCGTAGGCTGAAACAATCGTTTAAGTTTGAGAATTGGTGTTTAACGAAGAGTAATTTCCAGGCTCATGCCAAAGCAGTTTGGAATATCAACGGGAATGCACCGTTTTCTGTTATGCCTAATGCTTTTGCTCTATATTAGAGAAAATTGACATGCTACAACAAAGAGATATGTCGTGTTGTAGCACAGAAGTTGCCATGATACATCAGAGAAAAATGCCATGCAAAAAAAAATCAAAAGGGGATTCCATGTATAAAAGCCTAATACACAGAAGTTGGCATGCTCTAGATAAAATTAAAATAAAAGTGCCACAACTTTAGAATTTCCATCTGTAGATAACACACAAAGTTGTCATCTGAATGAAATCTGGAGGGAGAGAGTAAGCAACGATGTGGAAGGAGAAGGGAGCGACCGGAGTGACCGGTTTGAGCTGTCGTGCGAGGGGCAAATGAAGCAGATGGTGCGCGCCATGGAACCAGATCCTCTGACGTAGAACAAAACTACTGCAGAGGGACGTCCAACACGGATCACCGTCCGTGCAGCATCCAATGGCAACGGCTAAACACCGGCAAAACATAGCAAAGCCATCGGCCCATAAGCATGATGCGGCCCAGTCCTATGAGATGGTGCGAGGACGACAAAAACGCACAAGGTCGACGGAACGCGATAGCTTAAGTGAACACGGTGCCCTGCTGATCGATTTGTACGTAAATTGTAAATCTCCGCCTTTCTTTTGCCATCTTGAGATTTGCTTTAATAATAAGAGTGGAATTAGTCGAACTATCGTCATCAGATTTGTTTTGAATTCAATAAATCTTTGTGCAACCCTGCGTCGATCTTGTAATTAGGGCAATTCTAACGCGCCGCCGCAAATATCAGTGTGTGTCCGTTTGCATCGAAATAGACGAAAACACTAGTCCAACGTGCCGACCCAAGCCCAAAATCAATCCACGTGCTGTCTGTCTGGACACATTTCCCGCCCAATCTGGCCACTTCTCCGTCACCGTCCAATCTGGCCACCCTTGCACGCTCCCTTGCCGGCGACAGCAAACCCTATCTATCTCGCATGTTCGCCATGGATTTCTTCAACAACAAAGGCAAGGGCAAGGCCAAGTTCAACGTCCCTCTGCATGTTCGCCGATGGCTTTGCTATGTTTTGCCGGTGTTTAGCCGTTGTCATTGGATGCTGCATGGATGGTGATTCGTGTTGAACGTCCCTCTGCAGTAGTTTTGTTCTACGTGGATCTCGCTCCGCGCGCCATAGGGGTCGCCATGCTGCGGATCGGACACACCACGATGCGTCACGCCATGAACATTCCCAGAGAACAAGAACGTTCATTCATTATGATTTCCGAAAGTGAATGTCTTATAGAGTTATGCTTGTTTTGTTTCATAGATAATTGGAACCAACGCAATGACAAAATCTTTTGCCGCCCGTAAACACTTCTTTTTAATAGATGATGAAAAAAAGGCAAATCAACCTGGTGATCGAAGAAAGACTATGAGAACAATTACCGCATAATAATTGAAGCAATTTCTCTAAATTATTACTCTGTCCATATAGGGTCTCATGCATTTTTTTAGACTCCCGTTGACTATTGATAAGATTAGCACAAGAGATGTATAATGTCCCCATAAAAAGAATGTATAATGTAAAAATTATATCATTGAAAGCTCGTTTCACGTACGAATTCGACGGTATGCTCTATGTAACTTGCATGTCATATATTATTGCTCTAACATTTGGTCAAAGTTAGCCTTAAAAAAACATTAGGCCCTCTATATATATGGATAGAGGGAGTAGTAAACTAATCAAACTATATTTCGAACTGCAAACAGCACCGATATACAGTACAAACAAGAAACACTCATCTTGGTCGATCACATATTTGAAACAATGAAACAATTAAGATGAACAAGTGAATCACCACCCACCATAAGTTAGCTACATCGTATAATAAATACGTGAAAGGCGCAACACTGCATTGTCAATTAAGCTAACCGACTGAACAACAAAGTGTTACATGGAAACAAATTGACCATGACACAAAGCCTTGCCAAAACATATTCCTTGGTAACACTAGGAGCTCAGCTTTCATCTATTCAACCAGCTTCAAGCTCTGCAAGACAAACTTTACCTCCTACTAGAAGCAAAGAACTCACCCTGACACTAACTTTATCTCTCTTCCTCAGAAAAAGAACAAAACTTCATTATTCAGCAGATCACAAGGCACTTGCCCCGTCCACACCACATGCATAGCCACTTCGAGACTCAACGCCTCAAATGTGCATTAAACAATCCCATCTTGAAGATATGTGCTGAATGAAATGCACTCAGAATCTCTCACCAAATCTGAAGAAGACGGTTCCAGCCCCAGTATTGTGATCTACGATGTACTCTCCTCTTACCAAGCCAAGCTTGACGCCAACAC
Organism: Aegilops umbellulata; assembly: GCA_032464435.1. Classification (NCBI taxonomy): domain Eukaryota; kingdom Viridiplantae; phylum Streptophyta; class Magnoliopsida; order Poales; family Poaceae; genus Aegilops; species Aegilops umbellulata. Next base: position 499,944,075 of record CP136057.1, read on the forward strand.
CATAAGAAGATCCATGGCCAACACGTCGGAAGAACTCAGTGGGGTTCCCTTTCACATCCTTGGAACTCCCAAGGTCAGTGCCATGCTCCGCAAATCCATAAACATATGTGTTCTTCACGGGTATGCGCACCTCACCAGCAACCTGTGTGGATTAAGAGGCAAATAAACATGAGTTGCCAACAAAGCAACGACCAACATATCTTACACTAAATTATGTGATGACACATGTCAATTATTTAAACTTGTCCACCAATCTAATGAAATAGATCAAAAGAAAAGCAGTAACTCGAAAAACACAACATGATTGACGTGAAAAACGATGCAACAACAACAACAAAGCCTTCTGTCCCAAGCAAGATGGGGTAGGCTAGAGATGAAGACCAACAGAAAACCTGTGAAAACCCCAAAAGAGGAGAGTACATGTGAAAAATGATGCATTGGAATAATTCCAAGTTCTGTAGTATCGCCTCTGTTTCGAATTATAAGACATTTTGGATATTTTAATATGGACTACATACGGACTGAAATGAGTGAACAAACACACTGAAACACATCTATATACATCCGATTCAGAAAAAAAGTTAGAACCATCTTACAATTCAAAACAGAGGAAATACTACTCAGTTACTAACACATAACATACATAATTGGTGTGAAAAAATGATGAGTCAGAATAAATTCCAAGTTCTGTAGTACTCACCTCCAGAACATTCCTAGATGCACCCAGTTCACCCATACCATAGCCCCTAACTGAGTAAGGTCCTCCAAGTGTAAATGCATCATAGCTTGGCAGATCTCCTACACAACCTGCATAATGACCATGAAGAACCAACACAGCTGGCAGCGGCTTGCCAACACCTTTCTCTTGATTATTTAAATTAATGAACTTTGTCAATGTAAGCTGATGACGGTTGAAGAGTGGGCTTTTGCTTCCGATCCCGAGACCTTGATCCAACTGCAGTTAACAAGAAAAATCTCGTAAGAATATATCGCCACAAAATTTCCTACGAGCGCATGATTGTATTAGACAGTAACAGAGACAAGTTCACAGGCTTGCCATTTAACAAATAAATTACAGACTGTTATTGAACATATATAATATAACGAAAACATTCACCGGAATGTGACCAAACTAATTTTATGGACTGTGTGGAACGCTCGAGGTTGAAGCAAATATTAACCATAAAGAGGTCTTGTCCTTTTCACACTATTAAGTATAGGATTTTAACCTTGTCTGGAGCCGCTTAGTAATAACTAAAGGTTTGCTTTGTGTTTTCAGAAACATAAGGCTGCAGGTCAGCATACCTGGAAAATACATCTGTCGCCAATGACTGCACCATTTACAAACTCTGTATTGTCTCGAGTAATATTTGCTTGTAGAAATGCCATTCGATCTACACCAGTACCACTGAGGGTTGTGGGAGGTCCATCCATGCTCAAGCCGCCACTAGGCATTGCCCGAGAACCATGTGTACAGATACTGTTGGTTTCATCACGTGTTGTGATTTCTTCCACGACGAGGCCATATGTGAATTTGCTCTGCCTTGTGAAGCTCTGAAATCCAGAGGTGTATTTTCCTCATGTTAGAGACATTTCTTGAATAGTAGTCTATGAAAAACAAAAGATGTACAAGGTGATATCAGTTTGTGCAAACCTCTGTTATGTTGGCTTTAAATCCAACTCGGTCAACCCAGACAGGTGGAGCTTCATCCATATTGGGGCCAGCAACAAAGACAGGACTCAATTTCCTGGTGTTGAAGCAGCTAGTTTTGAAGGTGCGGTTCTTATTACGGTCATCCACACCATCCAAATACGGATGGACATATTCGAGCTTGAATGAAAGATCGTCCTAAAGACCCACAGAACACATGGATAAGCACATACGTGTGGAAAAACAAAACTCAGAAGTGATAAAACTTCTCAGGAAGGAATGCTATATCCATATTAGGTTATCTAACGACTGACAAATACATGGCCAGAACAAAACAAATCAATTCTTGTTGATGATGCTAGCACGTTAGCAGACATGTACGTGTGTCTTTACACAGGGTTGCACTTTATCTAACAGTTACAACATGGACTATTCTTTTCTTATATATCATAGTGGGCAATTAAAGTTAAACTCTGTTTAAGGATTTTGCAGACAAAAGTGTAGAGATGTACAGATGTACACTTCCGAGATGGTAGCGTGATAAAGAAAACAGATAAATATCAGAACAAGCTTAACTTATCCTGCGAGTCCTTGCCAAAAAAGATTCCTCAATGAATTATCTAACAGTAATTATAAGCAAACAAACAAAAACTACAAGAAAAGGATAACACATCACCAACTAACCTGAGGGTTGAGCAGGTTACTTGATGTAACAGAACCAACAATGGATCTGTTAAGACCATAGATGTTGCGGTGCTCAAATGACACAGTTCCTCCAGGTTGAATGGATGCCTAAAAGAAGAAGAAAAATATCAGATACGATAGCGCATAACAGGATTGCAATGTTCTGTAGTTTACTCATTATTAGTCATGTATTTTAAATAAAGAATTCACAGAGAGCAGAAAGCTGCAAAATCAGTAGGTATATTACCAGGGTGGGCCTGCCTTGACGTCCAGGTACGATACTCCACTCTGTGCTTACTTCAGCAGACTTTGGTTCTAATTCCTTAAGCTTAATTTCAACTACAATACCACCTTCTTTTGTCTCATCAGGACGTGGATTCACTTCTATATTGGAGAATAAAGCGAGCGAATTTATATTCTTCAGAGCTTGTTTTCCTGCTCCAATATTAAAGATATGACCAGGTCGAAGCTGTAAGAGCAGCAGAAGTACCAAGTTAAATGCTGAAGTCCCAGAAATAATAAAAGATAATCCATTAGAAAACATTGATAGCAGCAAAATGAGCATCTGAGAATCGTGATCAAATTCAACATCACAATTAGCATAAGAAAACATTCATCTTTATTAAAGGCATGCACAAGGAGACTGTACTAACAGTAGCAGCAAGTATGAAGCAAAAAGTGATCTGTCGTACTAAGCAATCATCAAACCATGCATCATGAAAGGGTATGGTCTTGGTTGCTACTCACCTAGCTAAACAGCACAATACCAAATTACATAGAAGCGCTAAAAGAAGGTTTCCAACTGTCAAGATAACCCAACGACATCCTAGTTCAACAGGATACTGGAACTACTACAAGTCTACCAACACATAAACCTTGCTAAAACGACTGACAAGTCAGAATATAGTCCATTGGCCAACACATAATGTCAGAAACATCACTAGAAGCTAATCTTAGTCCACTAGTCAAAATAAAATGTCACAGAAATCACAAGATGCTAATTTTTTAACAGGTTAATTGACTGTACAACATCATAGTAGTGCTAATAAAATTGTTCTCCCATGTTTGTTTTATAAGCTAGTGGTATGCAGTATACCTGCTGGGGCAGCTCCCGGTCGATGATAGGAATTTGGGTATTCCCTTCCACAAAATTCCCTAGCTTATCCTGGAACTGGTACTCCACTTTGGTTATGTCCCCCTCAACCACCTCACACACAACCTCACTGGTGTTAAGGTTTCCAAAGTTCACCACTTGTGCGCATACAAAGCCCTCATTGTGGTACCATTTCTGAACATGGTCCCTGATCTTCTGCAGCATCCTGGCACTCACCTTCTCCTGTTTTTTCATCATTGCCAGAACCTCCCCTCGGACGGACTCTGGCAAAATGCACGGCATGGCACCACGGACACGCTGCTGGTAATCCCGTTCCTGCTTCCGAAGGTAGTCCATCTTCTCCCTCTCGGTCATGTCCTGATCGAAGTCAGCCTGGCCCGACTGCGCCATAAGCCCAACATTGATGCACTTGAACTGCTTGGCTGCACTCCAGACGCTCTCTGTGAAGGAGACGGTGAGGCCAAGGGTGCCGTCAGGTTTGGCCTTCCCTTCTAGGTCAACCCGCTCGAACATGCCGCAGGAGACTAGCGTCTCGAGCTCTTTCAGAAGCTGCGACTTGGTGTACACGCCGCCTGGCTGCAGGGTAACCATCTCGAAGAAGGAGTCCTCTGGCCCGGCATCGGTGGCGCCACCTCCGCTAGGCGCTGCACGGTCGAAGAACTTGAGCTCCGACAACTTGTATCTCTTCAGCCCGCTCAGCTTCGAGAGCGGCACCGTGATGTTGGCCGGGAGGCCATGCGGGTCCCAGTCGGACGACGACTTGTCGTCGGCATTCGCCGCGCCGGCGGAGAAGATCCGCGACCAGAAGCCCCCGCCGCCGCCACCACCGCCACCACCGCCACCACCGCCGCCGCCGCCCCATCCGCCTCCCCCGCCGAGGGGGCCCCCGGGGCCGCCCCCAAAGCCGCCAGAGGAGGCGAGGAGGAAAGCGCCGGAGGCGGCGGCGGCGATGGCGGAGCCAAGGGCGAGGTCGGTCTTGGAGGTCTTGGATTCGGATTTGGGGGCGGAGGATGAGACGGCGAAGGGGTTGTTTCGGGGTTGCGAGTTGTGCGATGCGGCGGCGGACATGGTGACGGGGCGCCCCCGGCCTCGCCGGGAAGGCCCGGCGGGCGACGGGGTGAAGAAGAGGCTCTGGGAGGTGAGCGCCATTTGGCTGCCGCGGATTAGGTGAGAGGGGGAGGGGGAGGGGGCGAGGTCTTCCTCTCCTGGAGGCTGGAGCTGGGCAAGGGTTTCTTCCCTATCCTCTGCCCCCGCTTCGCGTTTTTGTTGAGGGTTTAGCTTTGCTGTGCCCTTGCGTGGCGGCGTGCTGCCACCCGACTCTTATTGATGCCACGGCCTATGGCTATTTTTGTTCTTTTAAATTTCGATGCTGCTTTGGGTTGCTTAAACAATATACCAATTTGTTGTTTTCGAAAAGCCTAGGGTCATATACGAAGTACTATCAAATATCCTTACAAACGCGCCCTTATAAAAAATAAAATTACATTAAGAAATTTTGAGGGTGTCAAAGTCTTCTTCCATCCTGCATCTACCGGCCATGCATTGTAAGCATAGCTTGATGCCGCCTCTAGTCCTACGCCTTGGGCATAACAAATTAAGCTCTTCAGCTTGTAGAAGTAGCAACCAAAAAATTGTCAATGTTAACCAAGAGATGCCGGCGATCGCAATGTGCAAAGCAAATCATTGTCTCAGAGAAGAAAACGCCATAGGAGCCTATAGAAACAGTTGGGCCTGACTGAGCATATGTAGGCAAAAACCCAACATTTGCATGTTGATTAGTTGCTTGCATTGCATCAAGGCCCAAATGGGTGCATGTTGTTTGGTTGCATGTGTTTGTGCTTTAGGGTGAGCAGATGCAAAAGCACGGCTATTTGGCTGTGTGCAAGTATTAGGTCTGCTCATCCCTTTCAAATGTGGTGGACTTACCACCCTTTTTGCAACACACAACACACTATGATCAACAGCAGCAGAAGAACAGCAAGAACAAAGCAAAAAACATCAACAGCAGCAGAAGAACAGCAAGAACAAAGCAAAACAGACGTTCACAGTAGGACACACTATGATCAGATCAGAGTAGAACAGGCGGATCATAAATACTACTGGGCATAAGTTTAAAACAGCAGGGCATTCTATGCCCCTGCTGGACCCAGGGAGCTGCTCACTTCAGTTCAGACTTGACAGACAAACTACATGGCATGCATGATGTCGTTGACGCAGTTATGCTTGGAGCACCAGACCATGCAGATGTTTGAGGTGTTGGCGTTGAAGATCTGCACCTTCAGCCCCAGCACGGAGAGCCTAGAGACTACGAGGTTGCCGAGGACGATCTTGTGCCAGCGGCAGAAGTACTCCCAGCCGCGCCCGAGTACCATGTGCCCCTTGAACATCTACGCCTGGACCCAGAACTCGCACCACTTGTTGAGGCCGGTGATTAAAGGAAATATGCCCTAGAGGCAATAATAAAGTTGTTATTTATATTTCCTTATATCATGATAAATGTTTATTATTCATGCTAGAATTGTATTAACCGAAAACTTAGTACATGTGTGAATACATAGACAAAACAGAGTGTCCCTAGTATGCCTCTACTTGACTAGCTCGTTAATCAAATATGGTTATGTTTCCTGACCATAGACATGTGTTGTTATTTGATGAACGGGATCACATCATTAGAGAATGATGTGATGGACAAGACCCATTGTAAGTGCATCTAGTGCCCCTTAGTGATTTTGGTGTATTGAAGACTTATAGGTTAAGTATCTAATGCGTTTATGAGTGTACACAGATCTATAAGTCTATGAGGAGTTTGATATTTACAGAGAAAGTCGACCCCTAAAAATGAAGTTCTTCGACTGAAGACTTTGATATACTAAAGACTTTCTGAAGACTTTGAAAGTGAAGAAATTGGTGTGACCTTGAAGACTTGGTATTCATTCGTGGAACATGAAGCGTGAAGACTTTTGTTTTCGTAGTTTCATTTTCTTTTTCTTGAGTCATAGGAAACACCGTACTGTTAAAGGGGGTCGAGGAAATACTAAGGAGAAAATTTCCATGTGATGCTCAACTCAAATCCTACACCTACCAATCCCTTCGAGTGAAGCCATTGGAAATCTCATACAGTTCATCCAATTTCTTCAGTGACAGAGACGCAGTTCTTCTAGTCACTGAGGACTTTGCTCTGACTGAGGAGTTAGGAATTCGCCAGTGCGAATTGCCTACACAGTGAGGAACATGATAGACCTGAGGAATTTTGTACCTCAAATTTCCGACCGTTTCTGTGCTGCGCGCCAGCTGTCCTAAAATATCTTGTCCACCTAACGGTCATATCATTGAAGGGCATTTATGTCTTATCATGTCGGGCTGCTCCCTAGGCTATAAATAGCCGCCCCCTACAACCACTAGCTGGTTGGCTGCTCCGCGAGAACTTGACACTTGTCATTTGAGAGCAACCCATCCTCCGAGGACTTTGAGCAAAAATCATCAAGTGAGGAAAATCCAAACCCCAAACCCAAAACACCTACAAACCCAAAGTGATTGAGCATCACTGAAGAGATTGATCCTGCGTGGATCCGACGCTTGTTACCTTTGAAGATTGTGCTTCTTCCAGACGGTTAGGCGTTAAGGTCTAGAGCATCCAAGAGGAATTGTGGATCGCCGAGTGACCAAGTCTGTGAAGGTTTGGAAGTCACCTGAAGACTTACCACGAGTGATTGGGCGAGGACTGTGTGTTCTTAGCTCAAGGAGAATACGGTGAGGACTGTGTGTCTGGGACTGGGTGTCCTCGAGTTTAAATACTCAACCGCTCCAACCAGATATACAACTGAGACAGCAGTTGGAACTGGTCTACCAAATCATTGTCTTGACCAAGCTTACTGGTTCTATTTCCTCAACTCTTTCATTTCCTCAGTAATGTGTTGTTTGTTTATCATATCTGTGTTTGAAGACTTTGACTGAAGACTTTCTCAATTTCCTCAGTTCAATTTCTTCAGTCTGTTTGTCTTCAACTTGTGTTATCCTGTGTTGACGCTTTCTGTACTCTGTGTATGTCTTCATTTCATCATGACGACCATGCTAGGATTCTGTTATGTTTTCATCTGAGTACTTATTCCGCTGCTAGTAGTTCTTCGCTAAGGAATTTCCTCACGAGCAAATTCCTCAGTGAAGAATTTCATAAAAATCGCCTATTCACCCCCCTCTAGTTGATATAACGCACTTTCAATTGGTATCAGAGCGAGGTACTCCCTTGTTCTGTGTGATTTTGGTTTAACCGCCTGGAGTTTTAGTTATGTCGACCGCAAATATGAAGAAAGTGCCATGCCCCATCTTTGACGGTCACGAGTATCCCAAATGGAAGGCCATGATGAAGAAGCGTCTCATGGTGATGAACAGTGAGCTGTGGACCGTCACTGAGATCGGTCTGACCGATCTGTGCAAGATGGCGGAAGCTGATGACATTCGCAAGTACACTCAACTCAACCTCACAGCGAATGCCGTTATCTGCACTAGTCTGTCTCGAAACCAGTTCAGAAATATCATGCATCTCGATCAGGCGAAGCTTGTCTGGGACCGTCTCTCTGATGTCTATGAAGGCCATCGAACCTGTCATGATCCTTGGTTTGAGGATTTCAAGGAATCGCTCAAATCTATGACAATCGAACCAGAATCTTCATCCTATACTCCATGCCTTATGGCAAAAAGTGCTGAGGATGATCAACCCAAAGCCACTGAATGGGGTACTTGATAGTGGATGTACAAATCACATGACTGGTGACAAGAATCTGTTGATGGATGCTCCCTTATCAGCGTCACACATGAAGCATATCATCTTCGCTGATAAAAGCAAAAGTCAGGTATTGGGTCTTGGTAAGGTTGCTATCACAAAGGATCGACACATGGACAAGGTCATGCTTGTTGAGTCCTTAGGATATAATCTTATGTCTGTCTCAATGCTTTGTGATCTTGATATGGTTGTTGTCTTTGGCAAGTATCGTTGTGTTGTGATTATGGAAGCTGACAATTCCAAAGTCTTCGAAGGCTTTAGGAGAGGAGACTTGTATATTGTTGATTTCTCTGCAGATTCACAACCAGCCGTGTGCCTACTTGCAAAAGCTTCAGAAGGATGGCTATGGCATCGACGACTTGGTCATGCAGGCATGAGGAATTTGAACACGCTTGCAAAGAAGAAGCACGTCATTGGCATTGAGAATGTCAAATTCCTCAAGGATCACTTGTGCGGTGCCTGTGAAGCTGGAAAGATGACAAAGGCCAAGCATCTAGCGAAGACTATCATGACCACTACTCGTCCATTTGAATTGCTTCACATGGATCTCTTCGGTCCTAACCATTATTCCTCTGTTTCGAATGAAGCATCTCAATATGGCTTTGTTATTGTTGATGATTACTCTCGTTACACATGGGTACACCTTGTCTCTTACAAAACCGAAGTGCAGGAAGTCTTCAAACGATTTTCCTCGAGGGCTTCAACCAACTTTGGTGTGAAGATTAAGCACATCAGAAGTGACAACGGCACTGAGTTCAAGAATTCGGGTCTCGATGACTACCTTGATGAACTTGGTATTACTCATGAGTTATCTGCTCCTTATACTCCTCAACAGAATGGCGTCGTGGAGCGCAAGAACGGGACTCTTGCTGAGATGGCTCGCACTATGCTCGATGAGTACAAAACCCCTTGTCGTTTCTGGGTTGATGCAATTGGTACTGCGTGCCATATCATCAACAGAGTATATCTTCACAAATTCTTCAAGAAGACTGCATATGAACTCCTCACTGACAAGAAACCCAATGTGAGTTATTTCAAAGTCTTCGGTGCTAAATGCTGGATTAGAGATCCTCATCACAACTCTAAATTTGCACCGAAAGCACATGAATGTTTTATGCTTGGTTACGGAAAGGACTCGCACACCTACAGAGTCTTCAACAATGTTCTTCACAAGATTGTTGAAACTGTAGATGTGCGGTTCGATGAAACTAATGGCTCGCAAAGAGAGCACCTACCTTCTGTGTTAGATGAACCTGCACCTGAGGATTCAGTCAAGCACAAGGCTACTAAAGATGTCATTCCTACTGAAGAATCTGCTGAAGAATTAATTCCAGAACGTGAAGAACGTCGAGCTGATGCACCTGAAGAAAATGCTGAGGAAATTGATGGTGAAGAAAATGCTGATCAAATTCCTCAACGACAACCAGCTCACCCTCGCGTTGCAAAAGAAGTGCAAGTGGAGAAGATCATCGATGACATTAGAGCACCAGGTCCTCTCACACGCTCAAAAGCTTCACATCTATCTAACTTTTGTGGGCACTTTGCTTTTGTCTCTATCATAGAGCCCACTAAGGTAGATGAAGCATTTCTGGAGCCTGAGTGGATTCAGGCCATGCAAGAAGAATTACATCAGTTCAAGCTCAACAACGTATGGGAATTAGTCGATCGTCCCGATCCTCGCAAGCATAACATCATTGGCACAAAGTGGATCTACCGCAACAAGCAAGATGAAAATGGTGTTGTGGTGAGGAATAAGGCACGACTAGTAGCTCAAGGCTACACACAGGTTGAAGGAATTGATTTCGATGAAACTTTTGCACCTGTTGCTAGACTTGAGGCTATTCGCATATTGCTTGCTTATGCTAACCAACATGATATCATCTTACACCAAATGGATGTGAAAAGTGCATTCCTCAATGGTAAGCTTGAGGAAGAAGTATATGTTGCTCAACCACCAGGTTTTGAAGATCCAAAGCATCCTGACAAAGTCTTCAGACTTAACAAGGCCCTCTATGGCCTCAAGCAGGCCCCACGGGCGTGGTATGATACATTGAAGAAATTCTTCATGAAGAAAGGCTTCACACCCGGTTCACTCGATCCCACTCTCTTTACTAAATCATATGATGGTGAACTGTTTGTGTGCCAAATATATGTTGATGATATTATCTTTGGATGTACTGACCAACGTTATAGTGATGAATTTGCCTATATGATGAGAGAAGAATATCAAATGTCTATGATGGGAGAGTTGAAATTCTTCTTAGGTCTTCAAATTCGTCAACAGCGCAATGGCATATTCATATCTCAAGAGAAATACCTCAAGGATGTCCTGAAGAAATTCGGCATGCAAGATTGCAAAGGCATCAAAATTCCTATGCCCACAAATGGTCAACTATGCACTGATGAAAATGGTACTGACTTTGATCATAAGGTATACCGCTCCATGATTGGTTCTTTATTGTACTTATGTGCATCTAGGCCAGATATAATGCTTAGTGTTTGCATGTGTGCACGATTTCAAGCTGCACCGAAGGAATCACACCATAAGGCTGTGAAGCATATTCTTCGATATCTAGCTCACACACCAACACTAGGATTATGGTATCCCAAGGGCTCGGATTTTGATCTCATTGGATATTCAGACTCTGACTATGCTGGTGACCGTGTGGATCGCAAGTCAACATCTGGTACTTGTCATTTCGGACGATCCTTGGTCCGCTGGTCCTCGAAGAAACAGAACTGCGTATCACTGTCTACTGCTGAAGCTGAGTACATTGCTGCTGGTTCTTGCTGTGCTCAACTGCTATGGATGAAGCAAACGCTCAAGGACTATGGCATCAACGTGAAGAATGTGCCTCTCCTCTGTGACAATGAGAGTGCCATCAAGATTGCTCACAACCCAGTTCAGCACTCGAAGACAAAGCACATTCAGATTCGTCATCATTTTCTTCGTGATCATGTGTTGAAGGGCGACATTTCTATTGAGCATGTGAAGACTGAAGAACAGCTAGCCGATATCTTCACTAAGCCCTTGGATGAGAAGAGATTTTGCAAGTTGCGGTGTGAGCTAAATATCTTAGAATCTTCGAATGTACTTTGAAAAGGCACTCATCCTAACACTTATGCAAAATTGATGACTTAGATGTGCAACACATGAAGAAACGTTTTTCTTCAATTAATGAAGAATAACACTCTAAGTGTGAAGAAATTAATGAAGAATTTGATTCTCAGAACCCTACGACAATTGTACGCGGTGTCTGAAATCATCATTCTTACATGGTGGGACACGCCACCACAAAAGTTGAAAATCTTCAATTTGAGTTTTTCCTCAACTTTTGAAATTCTTCAGTTTTTTTAAATTCTTCAAACTTTACAAAGTCTTCACTTGTGCCGTCGTTTTTCTTCATTGGCTATATATATATATGAGTTTATGTCCTCTACAGCATTCACTTATAGCTATTTCTTCAAGTTGGAACTTTTCTGCTAAGTGAATGTGATCGGACCCTTCCCCTCTATGCTATACTCAATCCAATCTATTCACAAATTCTTCATGTGCGTTCTATTTGAAACTCGTTCAAATTCTTCACTGTGTCCTTGTCAGCTGAAGAAATTGCGAACGGAAAGTTAAAACTAATCTTATCCAAACTTTCGGTTTTGCCTCTCAAAACGTTCCGCATCCCATGATGGATTATTTTATCCACCCACGATCTTACACGATCTCCACCACACAGCACGTGGGTGACACATGTCGCAAGAAGGAGAACGGCCAGGGGCACGTTCGTCCTAAATCTTCGGACAAACAGTTTTTCACCACGGCTATAAATACCCCCTTCGCCATCCTCACTTCTTTTACCCCGCTCGATCTCACTCCCTCGCTTGAGCTCTCCAAACCCTAGCGCCGTCGCTACTCCATCGTCGCCGGTGAGGAAGAGCTTCACTGCCTCGACCTCGTCGCCGTCGTACTCGCGCCGACCGCGGAAATCTTCACCTCCGCCGCCGCCGTAGACGTCTTCCTCCGCCAAGTTAGGGTGTGGAAGATCTGCATCGACGAACTTCACTGTTCCAACTCCCAGTTCGTCGTGTTCTTCACTCAGGGTAATTAAAAGCTAATTTTACTGCCCTCGTTGATTCGAAATTTTTCTACAAAATCTTCAAAGGTGTTTTACTCTTCAAATCCTCACACACAAAACACCTCACATGTTATCTGCTCTTGATTCATTTCCCTAAGCCTCAATTTCTTCAAAGATTCCTCAATTGTGTGGATCTTCGATCTATACAACTCTGGAACCTAAGATATAAAGCGCTTAGTGAAATTCCTCAAGACGAATCTGGTCAAATTCCTCAAACTTGTTCTTATGAAAAACCCTCTGAGAACGCATATGACCTCTTCAAATTCCTCGCAACTATACTCTGTTCACATGTACACATGTCCGCTGTTGAATCTTTAGGTTCTCATCAACTTAACTCGTTTGCAGCGTTCCTCGAAGATAAGTTGCATACTTCTTCAGAGAATTCAATTGTTCAAATTCCTCATCTAAAGAAAATGGCTGAAGGTAAAAGGCCACAGAAAGGAGGAAAGAAGCCTGAGGTTATGACAGCTTTTGAAATACCTGAGGACATCTATGATGAGTACTGCACGCCTGATGAAGCCAAGTTTGGCAAATAAGATAAAAATCAGCGCAAGGTGCGAATCCAGAGGATTGAAAGGAGATGGGCACGTGAATGGAGGGAGTACAGATATGTTACTCCAAAGTACATGAAGAAATTCGCAGTAAACCCTCCATGCCAAAGACCTCCATTGGCACCTGGCCAATTGGCTGATCCCACCAGCATCAAGCGTGGTGAGGAATTTCCTAAAGAATGGGCCAAGCGCCAAGCTAAACTGGCAAGGCAAGCCAGAGAAGCAGTGAGGAAATTCAATGAAGACTCTGCTGCTGCTACTGCCACTGAGGCCTCGGTCAAGCCGAAGAAAGCGATGCTGAAGAAGCCCGCTCGCAAGCCAAGTGCTTCATCTTCAATGCCCTTAAGGCCAAGTTCCTCAGCTGCGCCCTCACGGCCAAAATCTTCAAAATCTTCAAAGCAAATTCCTCATGCTGCTCCTGCTCCACCAAAGTCCCCAGCTGTCCCGACAAAGTCCTCAGCACCTGTGCATCTGGCCTCATGCCAAAGGACGACTGGCATCTCTATTGCCTCTGGTGTCTCAGCTAGTTCTTCAGCTGCACCAAATTCCTCAGCAAGACCCTCACTGCTGAAGAAAAAGGCTACTGCTGGACGCGTCACTCGCACAAGTCCTCAAAAGAAGCAGGTAGTCTTCACTGTGCCATCTGATGATGATGAAGCTGATGAGGAAGAACTTACTGAAATCATCAGGGACCGACAAGAACGGGCTGCTAAAGCCAAAGGCACACCTATGCCCCTGCTATTGGATCCAAAGGCGATCCTAGATTATATTGATCTCTGGCATAAGGATCCTCACACACCTATGCCTGATTTCAAGCTGACACCTAGTCAAAGTCACATGTTGACTCACTTCATCCAAGAGGAGAAGTGGAAATATGATAAGGCCAGAGAGATCAAGAAATCGCAGTACCGCAAAGAGAAGATACTGAAGAAAAATGTTCTCAAAATGAAGCCTGAGGAACTTGTCAAGATGCAGGCTGAGATCAAAGCCCTCAGCGACAACTTTCACTCGTACTATGATGATTGGCAAGGAGCCAAGGTCATATTTGTGAGGCTGACTGATACCTTCACCGAGGGTGCAGCCTCAACGCCACAAATTCCTCAAGCTGAAGCATTTGTTCAGCAAACTGAAGAACATGCCAGCACCGCTGATGAAGTTCAGGCTGCTGAAGAAAATGCTAGTTCCAGGGCTGATGACTCTGCTCCAGCCGTTGATGAAATTGCCAGGGCATCCACTAGTGGTGCGCCTGAAGAAATTGAAGAAACCAGGGCAACTGCATCAGTTGCGCCTGAAGAAAATCAACCAGATTCCTCAGCTCCACCTTCGCCTACGCCAACTCCAATTCCTCCATCTGCATTAGATGTGAGGAAAACAAAGGCTGCAGAACGAGCTGCTGTGAAGAAAAGGAAGGCATCCAATGCTTCAGAATCTTCAGCTCCCAAGAAGATGAAGCCGATGACAAGCTCTTTTGCAAATCCCATTGATGTCGTTCCTATCTCCTCCGTGCCATCAAAGGACCTTGTTCCTTTTGGTGAAGATTATGAGATCCCTAGTGGATCAGATGAAGAAACTCAATCTGCTGCTTCATCAGAGCAGATTGATGAAGAAATTGAAGCGGATGCAATCCCTTCAACCCCAATGGTCTCATCACCAATGCCTCAGTTTGATGCTGAAGAGGCTAGTGTTGAAGAAATTGATGAAGATGTGGATATTGGAAGCACCACTCCAGTGATGAATGACGACTTTTGGGAAAGTCAGCATCCCAATTCCCCACTCTTCACTCCACTGCAGCAAATTCCTCACTCTCCTTCACCAACAGTAAAATTGGGCTCTGAAGAAACTCATCCCACTGCATCTGTGAATGAAGAAATTCCAGCCACTAGTGCTTAAGAAACTGCTGCTGAAATAGCCAAGGTGACTACACCTGAGGAAAATCCTGAAATTCCTCAGCCTGAAGAACCTGAGATCGTGATTCCTGAGGTCGTGATGCAACCCACTGACACTCCTCTGCCAAGGCCAAAGGATCCATTCTCACGAAAACAGAAATTCAAGGCTGAAGACTTCTATGGCGAGCACGTGTTCTTCACTGAATACAACCCATATGACTCTGCTCGCATAAGGAAGAGGCATTTCTGGACTGCCAACCAAGCAAATTTCTATTCCTCAGTGCTTTACAACAAAGACAAAGTCTTCGACCATGCTCATATTCCTCACGTGGATATGGAGTCCTTGCCGTGCTTCACGCCTGTGCTTAGTGTTCTTCACGACGCTGGGCTGCTCAATTTCTGCACAGATATATGCGATTGGAATGAAGAGCTTATTCTTCAATTCTATGCAACGTTGCACATCACCGGCAACTCTGAAGATATCAATTCATGGGTTTTGGACTGGATGCCTGACAACACCCACCATAAGGCCCCTGCATCTGAATTGCTTCGGGTCCTTCCTCTGAGTCCACCCACTGAAGATGCTCGCTGTGTGTACAATGAACCTGAGCTTTCAAATCATTATATGCAAGTGCTGATGAAGCCTTTGAAGCCAGGGCAAGCTCCTAGAACCAATTTCCTCGTCAAGGAATTGCTGTATGTGCCAAGGACTGTCTATCGCATTCTGACGAAGACAATGAGTCCCATCAAAGGCCACGACTCGTCTGATGAAGAAGTCGTTGGCATCATGAAGAATCTGCTTTTCAACATCATCCATGGCGTTCCCGTCAACTTCCATGATTTTTTCATGAGGACTCTGCCCAACATTGCTATGTCACCATTTGAGCTGAAGCCTTATGCACCTTGGATACTGAAATTCATCAGGATAAGGTCTTCACTCAACTACAAAGCTGAAACGCTCAACCACTGCAGCTACTTGCCTCCCATTGAAGTCCTCAAACGGACATTTTCCTCGGCTGAAGAAAAAGGCAAGGCCACTGCTGTGATAGATGAAGGCATTCGTCCATTGGATGGCCAATTTCGCAAAGCTGCATCTTACTCCACCAATGATGACTCTGCCACACATGACTCTGCTGCTAAGACTGCCAAGCCAAATCCTCAAGCCACAACACCCAGGGTGATGACTGACCGTGAGTTACTCCTCAGTCTTCATCAAAAGGTTGATCGCAATCACAAATGGGTCAAGCGTCAGTTTGGTTCAATTCTTCACAACATGACTTCCACACACAATGCAGTGAAGAAAAACCACTACTACCTTCATGAAACCCTCAACCGCACCTGGGCTGTTCTATCTCAAGTGTACAGTGCTGATGATTTGAAGCAAATGGGTCTCAACGAAGAATTTGCCTGGTCTGCACCTCCTCCGAAGAAATACAAGAAGGTCCCAGTTCCTTCTTTGGTGGCCAGTTCATATTCTTCATCGCGTGAGACTGATGAAAATGAAGACTTGGATGACACTGCAGCAGGCCCTACTTCAATGACCGACCCCAACAACGCTGGCGCTCCTTCATCAACTTGAAAATCTTAAGGGGCGTTAGTCCTCAGATTTTCGATCCTTTTGGTCATTTGATGACAAAGGGGGAGAAATTTGAGTTAGTCTTCAAGCGGGTCTATAATAAGGGCTTATTCGTTTTTTTTGCTAAGTTACAACTCTCGTTCTTCTGAAACTTTTATTGGATCGAGTTGTAATCTTAAGTCCGATGGTGCGCTGATACTTTTGTTGCACTATGCTTTGTTACCTTGATACGCTATTCTGCATGCTTATTCCTCGTTAATATTATTGCATGCATGCTGAATTACATCAGGCACCATGTTTCATCATGCATTTCAAATTCTTCATATTATACATCAAATGCGCGTATGAATTACAAGATATAGGGGGAGATCACCATGATTCAACTCTTTCAAGTGTGCATTGCTTCAAAAAGCAAATTCCTCACTATGCACATCTTCATGGGGAGTTCTTCTATATCTTGCAATCAAATTCCTCAATATCAGTAGTTACACTTCATATATTTATCCCCGTTGAAAACTTAACCTATGTTGTCATCAATCACCAAAAAGGGGGAGATTGTAAGTGCATCTAGTGCCCCTTAGTGATTTTGGTGTATTGAAGACTTATAGGTTAAGTATCTAATGCGTTTATGAGTGTACACATATCTATAAGTCTATGAGGAGTTTGATATTTACAGAGAAAGTCGACCCCTAAAAATGAAGTTCTTCGACTGAAGACTTTGATATACTAAAGACTTTCTGAAGACTTTGAAAGTGAAGAAATTGGTGTGACCTTGAAGACTTGGTATTCATTCGTGGAACATGAAGCGTGAAGACTTTTGTTTTCGTAGTTTCATTTTCTTTTTCTTGAGTCATAGGAAACACCGTACTGTTAAAGGGGGTCGAGGAAATACTAAGGAGAAAATTTCCATGTGATGCTCAACTCAAATCCTACACCTACCAATCCCTTCGAGTGAAGCCATTGGAAATCTCATACAGTTCAGTCAATTTCTTCAGTGACAGAGACGCAGTTTTTCTGGTCACTGAGGCCTTTGCTCTGACTGAGGAGTTAGGAATTCGCCAGTGCGAATTGCCTACACAGTGAGGAACATGACAACCCTGAGGAATTTTGTACCTCAAATTTCCGACCGTTGCTGTGCTGCGCGCCAGCTGTCCTAAAATATCTTGTCCACCTAACGGTCATATCATTGAAGGGTATTTATGTCTTATCATGTCGAGATGCTCCCTAGGCTATAAATAGCCACCCCCTACAACCACTAGCTGGTTGGCTGCTCCGCGAGAACTTGACACTTGTCATTTGAGAGCAACCCATCCTCCGAGGACTTTGAGCGAAAATCATCAAGTGAGGAAAATCCAAACCCCAAACCCAAAACACCTACAAACCCAAAGTGATTGAGCATCACTGAAGAGATTGATCCTGCATGGATCCGACGCTTGTTACCTTTGAAGACTGTGCTTCTTCCAGACGGTTAGGCGTCAAGGTCTAGAGCATCCAAGAGGAATTGTGGATCGCTGAGTGACCAAGTCTGTGAAGGTTTGGAAGTCACCTGAAGACTTACCACGAGTGATTGGGCGAGGACTGTGTGTTCTTAGCTCAAGGAGAATACGATGAGGACTGTGTGTCCGGGACTGGGTGTCCTCGAGTTTAAATACTCAGTCGCTCCAACCAGATGTACAACTGAGACAGCAGTTGGAACTGGTCTACCAAATCATTGTCTTGACCAAGCTTACTGGTTCTATTTCCTCAACTTTTTCATTTCCTCAGTAGTGTGCTGTTTGTTTATCATATCTGTGTTTGAAGACTTTGACTGAAGACTTTCTCAATTTCCTCAGTTCAATTTCTTCAGTCTGTTTGTCTTCAACTTGTGTTATCCTGTGTTGACGCTTTCTGTACTCTGTGTGTGTCTTCATTTCATCATGACGACCATGCTAGGATTCTGTTATGTTTTCATCTGAGTACTTATTCCGCTGCTAGTAGTTATTCGCTAAGGAATTTCCTCACGAGCAAATTCCTCAGTGAAGAATTTCATAAAAATCACCTATTCACCCCCCTCTAGTCGATATAACGCACTTTCACCCATCCGTTAGCTTAGCATTATGATCATTGAGTTTTATTGCTATTGCTTTATTCATGACTTATACATGTTCCTATGACTATGAGATTATGCAACTCCCGAATACCGGAGAAACACTTAGTGTGCTATCAAACGTCACAACGTAACTGGGTGATTATAAAGGTGCTCTACAGGTGTCTCCGATGGTACTTGTTGAGTTGGTATAGATCGAGATTAGGATTTGTCACTCTGATTGTCGGAGAGGTATCTTTGGGCCCTCTCGGTAATGCACATCACAATAAGCCTTGCAAGCAATGTGACTAGTGAGTTAGTTGCAGGATGATGCATTACGGAATGAGTAAAGAGACTTGCCCGTAACGAGATTGAACTAGGTATTGAGATACCACGATCGAATCTCGGGCAAGTAACATACCGATGACAAAGGGAACAACGTATGTTGTTATGCGGTTTGACCGATGAAGATCTTCGTAGAATATGTGGGAGCCAATATGAACATCCAGGTTCCGCTATTGTTTATTGACCGGATACGTGTCTCGATCATGTCTACATAGTTCTCGAACCCGTAGGGTCCGCACGTTCAACATTCGGTGACGATCGGTATTATGAGTTTATGTGTTTTGATGTACCGAAAGTAGTTCGGAGTCTCGGATGTGATCACGAACATTACGAGGAGTCTCGAAATGGTCGAGACATAAAGATTAATATATTGGATGACTATATTCGGGCACCAGATGAGTTCAGGGGGTCATCGGATAATTATCGAAGTGTCGGGGGGTTATCGGAACCCCCGGGGGAACTAATGGGCCAACATGGGCCTTGTGAGAGAGAGAGGAGGGGGCCTTAGGGCTGCCCCCCTTGAGGAGTCCGAATTGGACAAGGAGGGGGCGGCGCCCCCTCTTTCCCTCCCTCTCTCCCTCTCCTTCCTTTCCCCTTTCCCCTTCCCCCTTCCTAGTAGGACTAGGAAAGGGGGAGTCCTACTCCTACTAGGAGGAGGACTCCTCCCCTCCTTGGCGCGCCCAAGGGCCGGCCGACCTCCCCCCTTGCTCCTTTATATATGGGGGCAGGGGCACCCTAGAACACAACATCAGACATTGTCTTAGCCGTGTGCGGTGCCCCCTCCACCATAATCCACCTCGGTCATATCGTTGCAGTGCTTAGGCGAAGCCCTACGCCGGTAGCTTCATCATCACCGTCATCACGCCGTCGTGCTGACGAAGCTCTCCCTCGACACTCAGCTGGATCAAGAGTTCGTGGGACGTCACTGAGCTGAACGTGTGCAGATCGCGGAGGTGCCGTACTTTTGGTACTAGGATCAGTCGAATCGTGAAGACGTACGACTACATCAACCGCGTTGTCATAAAGCTTCCGCTTTCGGTCTATGAGGGTACGTGGACAACACTCTCCCCTCTCGTTGCTATGCATCACCATGATCTTGCGTGTGCGTAGGAAAATTTTGAAATTACTACGTTACCCAACAGTGGCATCCAAGCCAGGTCTATGCGTAGATGTTATATGCACGAGGAGAACACAAGTGAGTTATGGGCGATAATAGTCATACTGCTTACTTACATGTCATACTTTGATTCGGCAGTATTGTTGGATGAAGCGGCCCGGACCGACATTACGCGTACGCTTACGCGAGACTGGTTCTACCGACGTGCTTCGCACACAGGTGGCTAGCGGGTGTTAGTTTCTCCAACTTTAGTTAAATCAAGTGTGACTACGCCCGGTCCTTGTTGAAGGTTAAAACAACACACTTGACGAAAAATCGTTGTGATTTTGATGAGTAGGTAAGAACGGTTCTTGCTAAGCCCGTAGCAGCCATGTAAAACTTGCAACAACAAAGTAGAGGACGTCTAACTTGTTTTTGCAGGGCTTGTTGTGATGTGATATGGTCAAGACATGATGAGATATAAGTTATTATATAATATGATCATGTTTTGTTGAAGTTATCGACAACTGGCAGAAGCCTTATGGTTGTCTCTTTATTGCATAAGATGCAAGCGCCAAATAATTGCTTCACTTTATCGCTATGCGATAGCAATAGTTGCAGGAGCAATAGTTGGCGAGATGATCATGTGACGACACGTTGATAGAGATCAGGATGATGGAGATCATGGTGTCATGCCGGTGACGATAGAGATCATGACGGTACTTTGGAGATGGAGATCAAAGGCGCAAGATGATCATAGCCATATCATGTCACATATTTTAATTGCATGTGATGTTTATCCTTTATGCATCTTATTTTGCTTAGTTCGGCGGTACTATTATAAGATGATCTCTCATTAAATTTCAAGGTATAAGTGTTCTCCCTGAGTATGCACCGTTGCGACAGTTCGTCATGCCGAGACACCACGTGATGATCGGGTGTGATAAGCTCTACTTTCACATACAACGGGTGCAAGCCAGTTTTGCACACACGGAATATTCGGGTTAAACTTGACGATCCTAGCATATGCAGAAATGGCCTCGGAACACTGGAGACTGAAAGGTCGAGCGTGAATCATATAGTAGATATGATCAACCTAGTGATGTTCACCATTGAAAACTACTCCATCTCACGTGATGATCGGACATGGTTTAGTTGATTTGGATCACGTGATCATTTAGATGACTAGAGGGATGTCTATGTAAGTGTGAGTTCCTAAGTAATATGATTAATTGAACTTTAATTTATCATGAACTTAGTCCTGATAGTATTTGCATAACTATGTTGTAGATCAATAGCTCGCGATGTAGCTCCCCGTTTATTTTTGATATGTTCCTAGAGAAAAACTATGTTGAAAGATGAGAGTAGCAATGATGCGGACTAGGTCCGTGATCTGAGGATTATCCTCATTGCTGCACAGAAGAATTATGTCCTTGATGCACCGCTAGGTGACAGACCTATTGCAAGAGCAAATGTAGATGTTATGAATGTTTGACAAGCTCGGTATGATGACTGCTTGATAGTTTAGTGCACCATGCTTCACGCCTTAGAACCGGGAGTTCGAAAATGTTTTGAATGCCACGGAGCATATAAGATGTTCCAGGATTTGAAATTGGTATCTCATACTCATGCCCGTGTCAAGAGGTATGAGACCTCTGACAGTACTTTGCCTACAAGATGGAGGAGAATAGCTCAACGAGTGAGCATGTGCTCAGAATGTCTGAGTACTTGTAAGTGCATCTAGTGCCCCTTAGTGATTTTGGTCTATTGAAGACTTATAGGTTAAGAGACTGATGTGTTTGTAATTGTACACAGGTCTATAAGTCTATGAGGAATTTGATATTTACAGAGAAAGTTGACCCCTAAAAATGAATGTCTTCGAACGAAGACTTTGGATTTCTGAAGACTTTGAAAGTGAAGAAATTGGTGTGACCTTGAAGACTTGGTATTCATTCGAGGGACATGAAGCGTGAAGACTTTTGTTTTCGTAGTTCCATTTTCTCTTTCTTGAGTCATAGGAAACACCGTACTGTTAAAGGGGGTCAAGGAAATACTAAGGAAAAATTTCCAAGTGATGCTCATCTCAAAATCCTACACCTACCAATCTCTTTGAGTAAAGCCATTGGAAATCTCTTACAACTCAGTCAATTTCTTCAGTGACAGAGACGAAGTTCTTCTGGTCTCTGAGGAATTTGTTCTAACTGAGGAGTTAGGAATTCACCAGTGCGGATTGCCTACAAGTGAGGAACATGATAGCCCTGAGGAATTTGAGCCTCAAATTTTCGACCGTTGCTGAGCCACGAGCCAGCTGTCCCAAAATATCTACCCACCTAACGGTCATATCATTGAAGGGCATTTATGTCTTATCATGTTGGGCTGCTCCCTAGGCTATAAATAGCTGCCCCCCTACAACCACTAGCTGGTTGGTTGCTCTGAGAGAAACTGACATTTGTCATTTGAGAGAATCCCATCCTTCGAGGACTTTGAGCGAAAATCATCAAGTGAGGAAAACCCAAACCCAAACACCTACAAACCCAAAGTGATTGAGTATCACTGAAGAGATTGATCCTGCGTGGATCTGACGCTTGTTACCTTTGAAGACTGTGCATCTTCCAGATGGTTAGGAGTCATGGCCTAGAGCATCCAAGAGGAAATTGTGGATCGCTGAGTGACCGAGTTTGTGAAGGTTTCTGTCGGATTTCGGGTTCCGGCGGAACCTTGAGGTTCGAACTCTGGGGTGCATGCGGAGATTACACCCTCTACCTCTTCGTCTCGCAAAGATCTAAACTACTAAAAGAACAGCACAAGGGACACAGAGTTTATACTGGTTCGGGCCACCGATGCGGTGTAATACCCTACTCCAGTGTGGTGTGGTGGATTGCCTCTTGGGCTGATGATGATGAACACTACAAGGCAGAACAGCCTCGCGAGGGTCGGTTCTTGGCCTGGGGGATGAACTGCTAGGAGGAGTTCAGCCGCCCTTCTCTCTCTCTCCTACTGATTCTTTGCTTGCCCAGGTTCTGGATTGCACGGTTGCTCGCTGTCTCTACCCTGGGGGTGGCTAGTCCTATTTATAGGCAAGGGCCCTGGGCCTCTTCCCAAGTATTGAGCGGGAAGGGCGCCAACAATTGGCCATTTTGAAGGGGAACACCTGGTACACTTATCCTGACTAAAGTTGGTCCTCGCCTGCCAAAGGCTCTGTGGTGACGTCGTCCTGGGCTCCACGATGACCTCCTCCCCACCGTTGGACTGGTCTTGGTCTTGTTGCACTGAAATGGATGCCTTTGCTTGATCCTCTCGCCTGCGCTTGCCCCCTTTGCACCAAAGAGGAAAGGAGGACACTGCGCGGGCTGGCACCCGCCTGGCACCCCTGGTCGTCATGGCTTGCGTCATGGGCACCTCGTGAGGTACCCCGCCTTGATCTCTCCGCCTCCTCGTGAGCCAGCCTGATGAGGTTGCACCTGAGGAAGCTCCGTGTCGTCCGCCCCGCGAGGCTTGGCCCCTCGCGAGGGTCTTGGGTCTTGTGTTGATGAAGATGGGCCGTGCTGGGCCCCCTTTGAGCCACGCCGCAGGCCGCAAGCAGGCAAGTTTGGGGACCCCCGTTCCCAGAACGCCGACAGTTTCAAAGTCACCTGAAGACTTACCACGAGTGATTGGGCGAGGTCTGTGTGACCTTAGCTCAAGGAGAATATGTTGAGGACTGTGTTTCCTCAGGTTTAAATACCTAGCCGCTCCAACCAGACGTACAACTATCACAACAGTTGGAACTGGTCTACCAAATCATTGTCTTAACCAAGCCTACTGGTTCTATTTCCTCAACTCTTTCATTTCCTCATTACAGTTGTTGTGTGCTTGTTCATATCTGTTTGAATACTTTGACTGAAGATGATACGTCCATTTTGCATCATGCTTTTATATCAATATTTATTGCATTATGGGCTGTTATTACACATTATGTCACAATACTTATGCCTATTCTCTCTTATTTTACAAGGTTTACATGAGGGGGGAGAATGCCGGCAGCTGGAATTCTGGGCTGGAAAATGAGCAAATATTAGAGACCTATTCTGCAGAACTCCAAAAGTCCTGAAACTCCACGGAAGTTATTTTTGGAAATAATAAAAAATATTGAGTGGAAGAAATACCAGAGGGGGCCCACACCCTGGCCACGAGGGTGGGGGTGCGCCCTACCCCCTGGGCGCGCCCCCTGCCTCGTGGGCCCCCTGGTGGCCCTCCGGTGCCCATCTTATACTATATGAAGTCTTTCGTCCGAAGAAAAATCACAAGCAAGCTTTCGGGACGAGACTCCGCCACCACGAGGCGGAACCTTGGCGGAACCAATCTAGGGCTCTGGCAGAGCTGTTCTGCCGGGGACACTTCCCTGCGGGAGGGGGAAATCATCACCATCGTCATCACCAACGCTCCTCTCATCGGGAGGAGGCCAATATCCATCAACATCTTCACCAGCACCATCTCCTCTCAAACCCTAGTTCATCTTTTGTATCTAATTCTTGGCTCTAAGTTTGGGATTGGTACTTGTAGGTTGCTAGTAGTGTTGATTACTCCTTGTAGATAATGCTAGTTGGTTTATTTGGTGGAAGATCATATGTTCAGATCCTTTATGCATATTAATACTCCTCTCATTATGAACATGAATATGCTTTGTGAGTAGTTACGTTTGTTCCTGAGGACATGGGAGAAGTCTTGCTATTAGTAGTCATGTGAATTTGGTATTCGTTCGATATTTTGATGAGATGTATGTTGTCTCTCCTCTAGTGGTGTTATGTGAATGTCGACTACATGACACTTCACCATTGTTTGGGCCTAGAGGAAGGCATTGGGAAGTAATAAGTAGATGATGGGTTGCTAGAGTGACAGAAGCTTAAACCCTAGTTTATGCGTTGCTTCGTAAGGGGCTGATTTGGATCCATATGTTTCATGTTATGGTTAGGTTTACCTTAATACTTATTTTGTAGTTGCGGATGCTTGCAATAGGGGTTAATCATAAGTGGGATGCTTGTCCAAGTAAGGACAGCACCCAAGCACCAGTCCACCCACATATCAAATTATCAAAGTACCGAACGCGAATCATATGAACGTGATGAAAACTAGCTTGACGATAATTCCCATGTGTCCTCGGGAGCACTTTTCTCTGTATAAGAGTTTGTCTAGGCTTGTCCTTTGCTACAAAAAGGATTGGGCCACCTTGCTGCACTTCATTTACTTTTGTTACTTGTTGCTCGTTACAAATTATCTTATCACAAAACTATCTGTTACCTATAATTTCAGTGCTTGCAGAGAATACCTTGCTGAAAACCGCTTATCATTTCCTTCCGCTCCTCGTTGGGTTCGACACTCTTACTTATCGAAAGGACTACGATAGATCCCCTATACTTGTGGGTCATCAGAAGACTTTCTCAATTTCCTTAGTTCAATTTCTTCAGTCTGTTTGTCTTCATCCTGTGTTATCCTGTGCTTACGCTTCCCGTACTCTGTGTCTGTTTTCATTTCATCATGACGTCCATGTTTATGTTATGTCATGTGTGCATCTGAGTACTTATTCTGATGCAAGTAGTTCTTTGCTAAGGAATTTCCTCACCCTGAAATTCCTCAGTGAAGAATTTAGAAAAATCGCCTATTCACCCCCCCTCTAGTTGACTTAACGCACTTTCAATTGGCATCAGAGCGAGGTACTCCCTTGTTCTGTGTGATTTTGGTTTAACCGCCTGGAGTTTTAGTTATGTTGACTGCAGGTATGATCAAGGTCTCTGCTAGGTGTCCTACCTTCGATGGGATGGGCTACCCCTACTGGAAGAATAAGATGCGAATGCATCTTGAGGCAATTGACAACGATCTCTGGTATGTTGTGAAAATGGTGTTCCCTCTATCACACCTTTTGTGAATGCTGCTGATGTGAAGAGATTCAAGCAACTCGATTCTCAAGCGAAGAACATCATATGTGGCCATCTGAGTAAAGGGCAGTATGGCAGAGTGAGTGCTTTGGAAACTGCTAAGCTTATCTGGGATAGGCTGTCCAAAGTGAATGAAGGAGTCTGAACTTAGCGTGACTCTCGAGTTGACATTCTTCGCAATCTTTTCAACCGCTTCAAAAGACTTGACAATGAAAATGGTCAAAAAAACCTTCGATCGCCTCACTGGTATCTCAAATGAGCTTCAAGCACTTGGTGCCACTGACATCACCGACCATGAGGTGGTGAAGAAATTGCTGAGATCGCTTGATTCCTCATTTGACACTCTGGCACTGATGATACAAGAACATGTAGATTACAAGTCACTTGATCCCGCTGATATCCTCGAGAGGCTAAACACTCATGAGTTCCAGCTTGCTGAAAAGAGAGATCTCTATGGTTCAAGCTATGGCAGATCACGTGCCCTGAAGGCCAAGGCAGTCTCTGAATCTGAAGGTGAAGATTCTAGTAGTAGCCTTGGTGATCCTGAAGAACTGAGCCAAGAGCTAGCATTGCTCGTGAAGAAATTTCAGAAGTTCTCAAGACGTGGTCGTTTCGGAAAATCCTCAAGGAGTGATGATTCCTCATCCCGTGACTACAAGAAAAGGCTATGCCACAAATGCAAGAAACCTGGTCACTACATTCAAGATTTTCCTCAGTGGGAAAAGGAATCAAAGAAGAAGAAATACAAGGATTACAGTTCTGATGACTCAAAGAAGAAGAAGAAATCTTCAAAGTCTTCATCATCAAAATCCTCGAAGTCTTCATCTCACAATAAGAGCAGCTCTAAGAAGGCTCAGACATTCATTGGCAAGGAAATGGACTCTGAAGCTGAATCTGAGGAACATGAGGAAGAGGAGGCATCTGAGGAGTCATAATCTGGTGTGGCGAGCCTAGCCCTCGCTACTGCGTTCGTCAATAAGTCCATCTTCAACACTGAAGAAAATGGCTTCCACAACCAGGCTGACGACAATGATGACTACGCTCCCACCTATTGCTTCATGGCAAAGGGTGCCAAGGTACTCAAATATCCCTCCTCTGAATCAAGTGAGGATGAATCTGATGAAAACCTCAAGCCTAGCTACTCTAAACTTGCTAAGATTGCTATGAAACAACAAAAGGCTTTTGAAAAGGTTCAAAACATGCTAGACAAAAGTGATGATATGTTGGGTGAAGAAATGGATCGCACTAAAACTTTGACTGAAAATCTTCAGAGACTTCAAAGTCATCATAACACTCTCTTATCTGATCATGAGAAGCTTTCTTATGAATTTCTTCAAAGAAAGCAAGATCTTGAAAAGCTAAGGGTGAGTTATGAAGATCTTCAGAAGGAGCGTGATTCATTACTTGCTCAACAAATCAGCGCTGGTCAAGAAGAATTTATTCCTCCATGTTTGAAGTGCATTGAACGAGAATCTGCTAATTCTTCACCTGAATGTTCAAATGCTTCTAATGTTACAAATTCTTTACCTGCATCTACTATCACTAATTCCTCATCTGAGGACACTGCTAGTATCACCGATGATGCAGGGCTGAAGGAATTGTATATGACATGCATGTACAAAAGCCTCAAAGGGCATCAGGCTCTTTGTGATGTGCTTAAAAAGCAGATCCTCAACAGGAACCCTAGGAAAGAGGGTATTGCCTTTGAGAGGAAACTCAATGCTGATGGTACTTACTGGAAGCCTGAGCAGTATCCCAAAACCTCAGGGGTTGATGCAAAGGGACCTCTAGTAGATCCATCTACCTTATCTGGCCATGCATGTGAATCTCCTCATTCTTCTGATGAGTCATTTGACTCCAACTATAAACTGTTCAAAAATCATAATGGTGAAGTATTTGCTAGATATGTTGGCACTAACTGCAGGAACGATTCCCCTATGAAGAAAATTTGGGTTCCCAAAAGGTGCCTTGAAAGTCTTCAGGTGAATGTCATCATGACACTACCTGTGAAGAATAGGAACCCCAGATCAAATTCTTCATATGGACCAAACTCTTCATATGGATCCAAGTCCTCATACGGACCAAATTCCTCACGTGGATCAAATTCCTCAAAAGGATCAAAGTCCTCATATGAACATCATCGTGCTAACCCTTCTGTTTCGCAGGGAAGAGTTAAGGGCTATGAATATGAGCATTATTCTTCTAACCATTATGTTCATAAGTCCTTGAAGAATTTCTCTGCTTATTCATATGCTTACCCTAACTCCTCTTATGTGAGACGAAGTGGATTGGCTTCAATGCCACCGTTCTCTTATGGAGCTCGCAGAATGATGAACTCTTCACCACCCCTTCAGACGTGGGTGGTGAAGAAAAAGAACTAATCTCTTATGCAGGGTCAGGTCTCTAGATGTACTCAAATGTCTGAAGAATTTGCTGGAGACCTGAATTTTCCTGAAAGGATGCAGGCTAATCATGAAGAAATGAATCCTCATTTCTCACATCCTCATACTGCTTTATCTATTCTATTGCTTGATGAAATTGATCTGATGAAATTGATGTCATATTCTTCACTCATGAAGTATATGAGTTCGTAAGTTGCACTAATTCATCTGCAGGATGATCTACCGAAAGCCACTGAGTGGGTCCTCGGTAGTGGATGTACGGATCACATGACCGGTGACAAGAATCTATTGATGGATGTTCCCTTATCTCCATCGCATCCGAAGCATATCATCTTCGCTGACAAAGGCAAAAGCATTGGATCTAGGTAAGGTTGCGATCTCAAAGGATCGACACAAGGACAAAGTCATGCTTGTCGAGTCCTTAGGATACAACCTCATGTCAGTCTTTATGCTTTGTGATCTTGATATGGTTGTTATCTTTGGCAAGTACCGTTGTGTTGTGATCATGGAAGCTGACAATTACAAAGTCTTCGAAGGCTTTAGGAGAGGAGATCTGTATATTGTTTGTTTCTCTACAGGACCACAACCAGCTATATGTTTACTTGCAAAAGCTTTAGAAGGCTGGCTATGGCATCGACGACTAGGTCATGCTGGCATGAGGAACTTGCACACGCTCGCGAAGAAGAAGCATGTCATTGGCATTGAGAATGTCAAATTCCTCAAGGATCACTTGTGCGGAGCCTGTGAAGCTGGAAAGATGACCAAGGCTAGGCATCCAGCAAAGACTATCATGACTACCACTCGACCATTTGAATTGCTTCACATGGATCTCTTTGGTCCTAACCATTATTCTGTATTCACTAATGAAGCGCCTCTATATGGCTTTGTTATTGTTGATGATTACTCTTGTTACACATGGGTGCATATTGTCACTTACAAACATGAAGTGCAGGAAGTCTTCAAACGATTTTCCTCGAGGGCTTCAACCAACTTAGGTGTGAAGATCAAGCACATCAGAAGTGACAATGGAACTGAGTTCAAGAATTATGGTCTTGATGACTATCTTGATGAACTTGGTATTACTCATGAGTTATCTGCTCCTTATACTCCTCAGCAGAATGGCGTCGTGGAGCGCAAGAACACGACTCTTGTTGAGATGGCTCACACTATGCTTGATGAATACAAGATGCCTCGTCGTTTCTGGATTGAGGCAATTGACACTTGTAGGATCGAAAGTATGTCTAGAGGGGGGGGTGATTAGACTACTTGACCAATAAAAAATCTATCCTTTTCCCAATTTTAGTCTTTGGCAGATTTTAGCTATCTTAGCACAAGTCAAGCAATCTTAACACAATTCAAGCAAGCATGCAAAGAGTCTATGGGCAGCGGAAAGTAAAGCATGCAACTTGCAAGAATGCAAAGGGAAGGGTTTGGAGATTTCAAACGCAATTGGAGACACGGATGTTTTTGTCGTGGTTCCGATAGGTGGTGCTATCGTACATCCACATTGATGGAGACTTCAACCCACGAAGGGTAACGGTTGCGCGAGTCCATGGAGGGCTCCACCCACGAAGGGTCCACGAAGAAGCAACCTTGTCTATCCCATCATGGCCATCGCCCACAAAGGACTTGCCTGGCTAGCGGTAGATCTTCACGAAGTAGGCAATCTCCTTGCCCTTACAAATTTTCTGGTTCAACTCCACAATCTTGTCGGAGGCTCCCAAGTGACACCTAGCCAATCTAGGAGACACCACTCTCCAAGAAGTAACAAATGGTGTGTTGATGATGAACTCCTTGATCTTGTGCTTCAAATGATAGTCTCCCCAACACTCAACTCTCTCTCACAGGATATGGATTTGGTAGAAAGAGATTTGAGTGGAAAGCAACTTGGGGAAGGCTAGAGATCAAGATTCATATGGTGGGAATGGAATATCTTGGCCTCAACACATGATTAGGTGGTTCTCTCTTAGAAAATGTGTATTGGAAGTGTAGGTATGTTCTGATGGCTCTCTCCACAAATGAAGAGTGGGTGGAGGGGTATATATAGCCTCCACACAAAAACTAACCGTTGCACACAATTTACCAATCTCGGTGGGACCGAATTGAGAAACTCGGTCGGACCGATTTAGCAAACCTAGTGACCGTTAGGATTTTCAGTGGGACTGAGATGCAACTCGGTAGGACCGATATGGTTAGGGTTAGGGCATAACTAATCTCGGTCTGACCGATTACACAAACTCGGTGGGACCGATTTTGGTAATAGTCAAACAGAGAGTTGGTCAGGTAAACTCGGTGGGACCGATTTGCTCATTTCGATGGGACTGAAATGTTACAAAAGGGAAACAGAGAGTTTACATTGCAATCTCGGTGGGACCGATCGCTCATCTCGGTAGGACCGAAACGTTACAAAGGGAAACATAGAGATTACAACCCCATCTCGGTGTGACCGAGATCCCTATCGGTAAGACCGATTTGCCTAGGGTTTGTGGCAGTGGCTATGACATCTGAACTCGGTGGCGCCGGATAGAAAGAATCGGTGGGGCCGAGTTTGACTTTTGGTTTAGGTCATATGTGGATGTGGGAAGGTAGTTGAGGGTTTTGGAGCATATCACTAAGCACTATGAAGCAAGAACCTCATCAAGCAACACCTCATCCCTCCTTGATAGTATTGGCTTTGCCTATAGACTCAATGTGATCTTGGATCACTAAAATATAAAATGTAGAGTCTTGAGCTTTGAGCTTGAGCCAATCTTTTTGTCCTTAGTATTTTGAGGGGTCCACTTTCCTCATCCATGCCATGCCATTCATTAAGCTTTTCCTGAAATATTAATCTTGGAATAATGTTAGCTCAATGAGCTATATGTTGTTAGGAATTACCAAAACCACCCAGGGATAGTTGCACTTTCAATCTCCCCCCTTTTGGTAATTGATGACCGCATATAGATCAAAGCTTCGACGAATGATAATAAGAGTGAAAAACATTGTTGCTTTGAGAAGTGTGTGAAAGGCAAGAGCTCCCCCTAAATTTGTGCATAGTTTAAGATTTGCTTCGGACTGCAAATGCACAATGAGTTAGGCTCATGGGTTACTCTTCCATGTCACACACATCTTGGTGGAGCGCTCGAAATGATAATAGATAAATACATGCACTCATCACCAAGCAAAGTGAATGATCATATAGGGATAAAATGATAATGTCATCCAACAAGCATTAATGTATCATATGATCAAACACACATGATCATCCAAGTATCTCAATCAAGCAAATAAAGTTCAACCACCAAAGAGAAACGCAAGAGAGAAAAAAAAGCAACACTCTCTCTCGAAGCCTATGATCTATACATTTTCTCCCCCTTTGGCAACAAGTTACCAAAAAGTTCATAGAAAATGCATAGCACTAAATCATTTCTCAGGCTTGGTCTTCGGGTGGTGGTGTCCGGATAACTCCAAGAACGAAGGCTTCAGTCGATGTAGATGGAGCTGTTGGAGTAGGTGCTGGAGCTGGTGGCACTGAAGCTGTAGCTGGTGCGGATGAAGTTGCTCTAGTGTCTGTAACAGGCATAGCAGCAGATCTCTGACCTCTGGGAACTCTAGCAAAAGCATCAGTGGTTGTCTTGCCCTTCCTCTCCTGCATATCATCCTGAAGTTGCTCCACAACAAACTGGATCTCAGTGACCTTCACATCTAAGTCATAGAACTTCTGCTCCATGATCCTCTCCAAGCTCTGCTGGTTTCGAGTCAGGGTGGCCAGTCCCTTCTCAATCCTCAGAGTGGAGGCAATCAAGTAGCCAAGCTGATCTTGCTTGCTCTTCAGAAGATACTGAGATGCCTCATCCATGGTTGGCATCTTTGCAGCTTTCTCAGTCTTTGCCTTCTCCCTCTTTGCTTGAGCGTGCATAGAAGATGGTTCATCCTCATTCATAACCACTTGGTTGTCCTCAAAATCTGGATAGATAGGCATGTGCTCCCTGTCCAACAAGTATGTTCCAGTGCCCATCTTAGAGTTAATCAACTCCTGGATCTGTGGTGCATACCCACAGCTTCTCTTTTGGTCAGCAGTTGTCCTCTTGATAGTGTCAACTATAAGACTCATGACCTTGAACTTTTGTGTCACATCAAATATATGTAGCAGATTGATGGAGTGGCCTCTGATCATTCTGTGATCAAATATATGTAGCAGATTGAGGGAACACCATTTTCCACAACGTACCAGAGATCGTTATCAATTGCCTCAAGATGCATGCGCATCTTGTTCTTCCAGTAGGGGTAGTCTGTCCCATCAAAGGTAGGACACCCAGCTGAGACCTTGATCATACCTGCGGTCGACATAACTAAAACTCCAGGCGGTTAAACCAAAATCACACAGAACAAGGGAGTACCTTGCTCTGATACCAATTGAAAGTGCGTTATATCGACTAGAGGGGAGGTGAATAGGCGATTTTTATGAAATTCTTCACTGAGGAATTTGCTCGTGAGGAAATTCCTTAGCGAAGAACTACTAGCAGCGGAATAAGTACTCAGATGAAAACATAACAGAATCCAGGCATAGTCATCATGATGAAATGAAGACAAACACAGAGTACAGAAAGCGTAAACACAGGATAACACTAGATGAAGACAAAACAGACTGAAGAAATTGAACTGAGGAAATTGAGAAAGTCTTCAGTCAAAGTCTTCAAACACAGATATGATAAACAAACAACACACTACTGAGGAAATGAAAGAGTTGAGGAAATGGAACCAGTAAGCTTGGTGAAGACAATGATTTGGTAGACCAGTTCCAACCGCTGTCTCCGTTGTACATCTGGTTGGAGCGGCTGAGTATTTAAACTCGAGGACACCTAGTCCCGGACACACAGTCCTCACCGTATTCTCCTTGAGCTAAGGACACACAGTCCTCGCCCAATCACTCGTGGTAAGTCTTCAGGTGACTTCCAAACCTTCACAAACTTGGTCACTCGGCGATCCACAATTCCTCTTGGATGCTCTAGACCTTGACGCCTAACCGTCTGGAAGAAGAACAGTCTTCAAAGGTAACAAGCGTCGTATCCACGCAGGATCAATCTCTTCAGTGATGCTCAATCACTTTGGGTTTGTAGGTGTTTGGGTTTTGGATTTTCCTCACTAGATGATTTTCGCTCAAAGTCCTCGGAGGATGGGTTGCTCTCAAATGACAAGTGTCAAGTTCACGCGGAGCAGCCAACCATCTAGTGGTTG
The DNA here is from genome assembly GCA_032464435.1 of Aegilops umbellulata. Lineage (NCBI taxonomy): Eukaryota > Viridiplantae > Streptophyta > Magnoliopsida > Poales > Poaceae > Aegilops > Aegilops umbellulata. The sequence goes on from CP136057.1 coordinate 499,977,484, forward strand.
TAGGGGGCGGCTATTTATAGCCTAGGGAGCAGCCCGACATGATAAGACATAAATGCCCTTCAATGATATGACCCTTATGTGGACAAGATATTTTGGAACAGCTGGCGCGCAGCACAGCAACGGTCGGAAATTTGAGGTACAAATTACTCAGGGCTATCATGTTTCTCACTGTGTAGGCAATTCGCACTGGCGAATTCCTAACTCCTCAGTCAGAGCAAAGTCCTCAGTGACCAGAAGAACTGTGTCTCTGTCACTGAAGAAATTGACTGAACTGTATGAGATTTCCAATGGCTTCACTCGAAGGGATTGGTAGGTGTAGGATTTGAGATGAGCATCACATGGAAATTTTCTCCTTAGTATTTCCTCGACCCCCTTTAACAGTACGGTGTTTCCTATGACTCAAGAAAGAGAAAATGAAACTACGAAAACAAAAGTCTTCACGCTTCATGTTCCTCGAATGAATACCAAGTCTTCAAGGTCACACCAATTTCTTCACTTTCAAAGTCTTCAGAAAGTCTTCAGAATATCAAAGTCTTCACTTGAAGAATTTCATTTTTAGGGGTCGACTTTATTTGTAAATATCAAACTCCTCATAGACTTATAGACCTATGTACACTCATAAACACATTAGATACTTAACCTATAAGTCTTCAATACACCAAAATCACTAAGGGGCACTAGATGCACTTACATGATCACCAGACTTGGGCAGAAGAGCGTGCCTGAGAATCCAATTGATAGTAGGCAATCCTGACAGCAGGTGTTTCACTGATCCAAATTGGTGAGTCTCAAGATCTGCATCAGGAATCTCCTTGTACATGCTAGCCATGGAGTTGTGATCCTTCTTCTTCTTGGCATAGACATCCAAGTCATCTTCATTCTCCTCAGGAGCATTGATCAATTTAGCCCATTCTGCTACTGTTGACTGGTATCTAGTGCCTTTAGACATCCAGACTATCTTGCCATCTGGGTAGAAGTGAGCTGTGGAGTAGAACTGCATGATAAGCTCATCATTCCACTTTGTGAGCTTCTGAGCCACAAACTCATCAACTCCACAAGCCTTGAAACTGTCATATACTCCTGGATAGTGTTCTTCATTCTCCTTGATGTACTCCCAGTTGACCCATCTCATGTCACATACTATTGGTTTCTTGTCAAGCAACACTGTCTCATAGAAATCCTGCTGTTCTTTGGTATGGAACCTGTAGTCCACAACAGTTCTCCTCCTGGTGGCATATGGATCTGACTCTATCCATAGACTCAATCCTGAGTCCTTCCTAATCTTCATGTTTTCTGCTACAGGATGAGCATCATTATGATCCGGAATTTTTGGCTTCAACTTCCTCAAGACATGTGACTCATCATCTTCTTCTTCCATTGCAGCCTCAAGCACTGGGCCTTGTTCTTCTCTGCTGCTGGGATGTTCCCGGTGCTCCTTTTGGGTGCAGTTTTGGGTTTTGGAGTAGCTGGCTTGGGAGCTTCTTTGGGCTTAGAAGCAGCCCCTGACCTGATAGCATCACCCATAAGCTTATGTGCCTTAGGTGCTGGTGCAGCAACCTCTTCCTCTTCTTCCTCTTCTTCAGAATCTCTCATCATATAGGGCTTGCCAAGAACTCTGGCAGTGGTCTTCTTGACCCTTTCTTTCCTCTTCTTGCCATCTCCACCTTCCTTGGGTTCAAGAGTGAACACCATTGTCTCACCTGTGGCAACTTTCCTAGGTTTGGAAGTGGGAACTCTTCTTGCAGGTGCCTTCTTCTGCATTCCTGGCTTAGTGGCTGCAGCTGAGATGTACTCCTTTTTAAGCACTTTCTTCTTGGAAGTGGCCTCATCCTCAACTGCCACATAGTCTTCATCCTCAGATTCAGAAGTTTTCTTCTTTCTAGCCCTGGTGGCAGCTTTGGGTAGGTTGCTCGGGGTGCTTCTGCTTCCATCATCTGAGCTGCTGGAGGGAGTAGTGCCCTCACTCATGTGAACCTGCTCCTCAGACTTGTTCTGACTGTCACTTTGATCAGGCATGATGCAATCTCTGACAACTGACCCTGTGAATAGATTACAGATGAGGTAGAGTGGATGAGCATCACAAAATATAGAGGTTTTTGCAAAAGAATGGATCAAAAACTTAGTTTTAGTTTTCCTCAGAAAGCATTTCGGATCAACCGATTTGTAAACTGGTGATACCGAAGCAGCTGCTGGAACCTAAACTAGTGAACTCGGTCAGACCGAGTCACAGTTTGGTGGCACCGAGACTGCTAGGGTTTCACAAAGTCCTGAACTCGGTCGCACCGATTTGCAATTCTTGGTCAGACCGAGAGTCGCATGTGCAATGACCTGAACCGACTCGGTGGTACCGAGTTCCACAACTCGGTTGGTCCGAGATGGTTTCGGCAGAAACCTAACCCAAAATTTTCAAATCATCTCTAATCTACGGAGTATTTTGACTGGATAAGATAATTTCAATCGTGGCAAGATTCATGGCGAACACAATGTGCTAGGAATCAGATAAGGATAGCACAGTGATCAAGTTCATACCCTAGTTCGGCGATGAACTCGCTACGGCGGCAACGACGGGGATGATTTCCGTTGACGGCAGCGGAGACCAGCGGCAGGAGGCAACTGTCGATGAGGAGGACGATCCGGAGACCCTGGAGGCAGAGCGGGCTAAGCGCGGGCGAAAGAGTTCGGAGAAAATTTCCAAAAATTTGCCCGTGGGTATATATAGCCCGACCCTGTCAGTGTGTCCGAGTGGAACAACTCGGTGGCACCGAGATGCATAACTGCAAGCAGTTTCTGCAACTCATTGTGACCGAAAGGTTCAAATCGGTTGCACCGAGATTGAAAACCTAGATCGACTTAGTGAACTCGGTATGACCGAATGGGTGAATTGGTCAGACCGAAACGCACAAAGAAGTTTTGGAAGTTTAAGTCTATGACGAATTGGGGACTCCGAGTGCTCCTCACACAGAGTGGTCCGAATCTGACTTGATCAAATTTTGTGATGTAGCATGAATAGAGTTTGAGACGAGAAAAGCATAGATAGCTAGAGAAGGTTCTTAGGCATTCTTGTCCATCCACTTGGCAAGACAAAAAGAAACCAATCAATCAAAACAACAAGTGGATGTCCTTGAATTAGTAAATTATGCAACCAACATGCTCACACAATAAAATGGCAATTGAAATATGTGGCAAAGAATGCACAACGAATTCTAGCATCTATCAAACAATTTGCGATGACTAGGTCATCTATATATGAGTATATTGACTTAGGAGTCAAATGAGAACATTTGATCATAGGTCATACTCATCGTTTAAGCACAAGTGGGGTTACCACTTTTACATAAAGCATTGTTGTTATCACACCATTAGAGTTGCTTTAGCTCAATTCTTAGAGTAAAGCTCCCCCTAGATGTGAGATCCCCCCTAAGAGGGATGAACTAACCTTGGGTTTTGTCGATGATGACTTCATGTAGATGTTGAAGATGTGGATGCTCAATGTTGATGTAGATCATTTGGATCTATCCTTTGGAGTGAGTTGCACTTTCAATACCTACACGTGTTAGTCCCACAAGGAACAAACAAGGATATCCATAGACATGGAGTGAAGCACACACAAGATGATGTCTATGAAAGCTTTAGGTTACCTTGTCCCTTGTCTTACCAACAAGAGGGTATGTGACTCCTTGAACTAGTGCAAGATGTGGAAGTTGATTGCACTCGTTCTTGCCAAAATGATAAGAGTGAAGTATGTTGGCGGAGTCACCCTCAAGAACTCTCTAGTTCTTCTTCTTCGGGATCCACACCATCTTGATGGGAATCCTCGGAGTTGTAGTTGTACTTGATGAAGTGAAACTTGATGTAGACTTGGGAACCCACTTGACCAAGGCCTTAGGAGCTTCTTCAAATGCATCAATTTCCTCTTGAAGCTTGTCCTTGCCTTTTTGCTTGTGGTCTTGTGGTGGAAGATCATCTTGTGCTTGTGTCCCTTTGAAAGAAGTAGGATCATACTTCTCTTGTTGAGGAACAAACTTCGTCTTGGGGTATTGATCTTCTTCCCACTCAACTCCATTGGCATTGAACTTTCGTTCAAAACCAACACCTTGATTCTTTTGATGCCTTCCTTGCTTGCGTACAATTTCCTCGAATTTCTTACTTCCCGCAAGGCTCTTGTAAACACCTTTCTCTATGATTCCCTTCAATAAGCTATTTTCTTGCTCAAGTTTAATTTGGCTAAGAGAATCATTAGTGGAATCAAGAGAACTACTAGAAGCAACAACATTGGATTTAGCATGATTATTGTTACTACTAGAGGAAGAATCTTTCTTGTTCTTGTTACTAGACTTGACTTGAGGCATGTAAGTGGATAAGAGTAAACTCTTGGCAATGTAAGAAGAGCTTTTCTTGCGAAGATCATCATTGATTGCCTTTAAGAACTCGTGCTCTTGCTCAAGGTTGAGATTTTCAAAACATAATTTCGTATGAGTCCTTAAAAGTTCTCGATGATCTCCTAAGATAGTTTCGTGAGCTAACTTAAGAGTGTTTAGCTCCTTAGTTAGAGACTCAATCTTCTCCTTATCATTGTCATTCGTTTCATCTTGATTAGCATGATTAATTGATGTTTCATCATAGTATTCATCACTAGAGTTGTCAACAAGTAAATCATCATCACCTAACAAGTCATCTTCATCACTATTGAAATCAACATACTCGGGGTGTGTTACCTTAGGACCTTTGTGTTGGGGAACGTAGTAATTTCAAAATTTTCCTACGCACACGCAAGATCATGGTGATGCATAGCAACGAGAGGGGAGAGTGTTGTCTACGTACCCTCGTAGATCGAAGCGGAAGCGTTGACACAACGTAGAGGAAGTAGTCGTACGTCCTCCTCGCGATCCGACCGATCCAAGCGCCGTTACTCCGGCGCCTCCGAGTTCTTGACACACGTACAACTCGATGACGTCCCCGGGTCTCGATCCAGCAAAACCTCCGGGGATGAGTTCCGTCAGCATGACGACGTGGTGACGATCTTGATGAACTACCGACGCAGGGCTTCGCCTAAACACTGCGGCAATATGACCGAGGTGGAATATGGTGGAGGGGGGCACCGCGCACGGCTAAGGAACGATCTCAAGGATCAACTTGTGTGTCCTAGGGTGCCCCCCTGCCCCCGTATATAAAGGTGCAAGGGGGAGGGCCGGCCGGCCTAGAGGCGCGCAAAGGGAGGGGGAGTCCTCCTCCTAGTAGGAGTAGGACTCCCCTTTCCTAGTCCAACTAGGAGGGAGGAAGGGGGAAGGAAAGAGAGGGAGAGGGAGAGGGAAAGGGGGGCCGCGTCCCCACTCCTTGTCCAATTCGGACTGCCCATGGGGGGGGCGCCACCTCCTGGCGTGGCCCTCTCTCTCCCCTCGCGGCCCAATAAGGCCCATACTTCCCCCGGGGGGTTCCGGTAACCCCTCCGGCACTCCGGTATTATCCGAAACCACTCGGAACCATTCCGATGTCCGAATATAGCCGTCCAATATATCAATCTTTATGTCTCGACCATTGTGAGACTCCTCGTCATGTCCGTGATCACATCCGGGACTCCGAACTCCTTCGGTACATCAAAATGCATAAACTCATAATAACTGTCATCGTAACCTTAAGCGTGCGGACCCTACGGTTCGAGAACAATGTAGACATGACCGAGACACCTCTCCGGTCAATAACCAATAGCGGGACCTGGATGCCCATATTGGCTCCTACATATTCTACGAAGATCTTTATCGGTCAGACCGCATAACAACATACGTTGTTCCCTTTGTCATCGGTATGTTACTTGCCCGAGATTCGATCGTCGGTATCCAATACCTAGTTCAATCTCGTTACCGGCAAGTCTCTTTACTCGTTCCGTAATACATCATCCCGCAAACAACTCATTGGTTGCAATGCTTGCAAGGCTTATGTGATGTGCATTACCGAGAAGGCCCTGAGATACCTCTCCGACATTCGGAGTGACAAATCCTAATCTCGAAATATGCCAACCCAACAAATACTTTCGGAGACACCTGTAGAGCACCTTTATAATCACCCAGTTACGTTGTGATGTTTGGTAGCACACAAAGTGTTCCTACGGTAAACGGGAGTTGCATAATCTCATAGTCATAGGAACATGTATAAGTCATGGATAAAAGCAAATAGCAGCATACTAAACGACCGGGTGCTAAGCTAATGGAATGGGTCATGTCAATCAGATCATTCAACTAATGATGTGACCTTGTTAATCAAATGACAACTCCTTTGTCTATGGTTAGGAAACTTAACCATCCTTTGATTAATAAGCTAGTCAAGTAGAGGCATACTAGTGACACTCTGTTTGTCTATATATCCACACATGTATTATGTTTCCGGTTAATACAATTCTAGCATGAATAATAAACATTTATCATGATATGTAAGGAAATAAATAATAACTTTATTATTGCCTCTAGGGCATATTTCCTTCAGTCTCCCACTTGCACTAGAGTCAATAATCTAGATTACACAGTAATGATTCTAACACCCATGGAATCTTGGTGCTGATCTTGTTTTGCCCGTGGAAGAGGCTTAGTCAACGGGTCTGCTACATTCAGATCCGTATGTATCTTGCAAATCTCTATGTCTCCCACCTGGACCAAGTCCCGAATGGAATTGAAGCGTCTCTTGATGTGCTTGGTTCTCTTGTGAAATCTGGATTCCTTCGCCAAGGCAATTGCTCCAGTATTGTCACAAAAGATTTTCATTGGACCCGATGCACTAGGTATGACACCTAGATCGGATATGAACTCCTTCATCCAGACTCCTTCATTTGCTGCTTCTGAAGCAGCTATGTACTCCGCTTCACATGTAGATCCCGCTATGACGCTTTGTTTAGAACTGCACCAACTGACAGCTCCACCGTTTAATGTAAATACGTATCCGGTTTGCGATTTCGAATCGTCCGGATCAGTGGCAAAGCTTGCATCAACGTAACCCTTTACGATGAGCTCTTTGTCACCTCCATACACGAGAAACATTTCCTTAGTCCTTTTCAGGTACTTCAGGATATTCTTGACCGCTGTCCAGTGATCCACTCCTGGATTACTTTGGTACCTCCCTGCTAAACTTATAGCAAGGCACACATCAGGTCTGGTACACAGCATTGCATACATGATAGAGCCTATGGCTGAAGCATAGGGAACATCTTTCATCTTCTCTCTATCTTCTGCAGTGGTCGGGCTTTGAGTCTTACTCAACTTCACACCTTGCAATACAGGTAAGAACCCTTTCTTTGCTTGATCCATTTTGAACTTCTTCAAAATCTTGTCAAGGTATGTGCTTTGTGAAAGTCCAATTAAGCGTCTTGATCTATCTCTATAGATCTTAATGCCCAATATGTAAGCAGCTTCACCGAGGTCTTTCATTGAAAAACTCTTATTCAAGTATCCCTTTATGCTATTCAGAAATTCTATATCATTTCCAATCAGTAATATGTCATCTACATATAATATCAGAAATGCTACAGAGCTCCCACTCACTTTCTTGTAAATACAGGCTTCTCCAAAAGTCTGTATAAACCCAAATGCTTTGATCACACTATCAAAGCATTTATTCCAACTCCGAGATGCTTGCACCAGTCCATAAATGGATCGCTGGAGCTTGCACACTTTGTTAGCTCCCTTTGGATCGATAAAACCTTCTGGTTGCATCATATACAACTCTTCTTCCAGAAACCCATTCAGGAATGCAGTCTTTATGTCCATTTGCCAAATTTCATAGTCATAAAATGCGGCAATTGCTAACATGATTCAGACAGACTTAAGCATCGCTACGGGTGAGAAGGTCTCATCGTAGTCAATCCCTTGAACTTGTCGAAACCCTTTTGCGACAAGTCGAGCTTTGTAGACAGTAACATTACCGTCAGCGTCTGTCTTCTTCTTAAAGATCCACTTGTTCTCTATTGCTTGCCGACCCTCGGGCAAGTCAACCAAAGTCCACACTTTGTTTTCATACATGGATCCCATCTCAGATTTCATGGCTTCCAGCCATTTTGTGGAATCTGGGCTCATCATCGCTTCTTCATAGTTCATAGGTTCGTCATGATCTAGTAGCATGATTTCCAGAACAGGATTGCCATACCACTCTGGTGTGGATCTCACTCTGGTTGATCTACGAGGTTCTGTAGTAACTTGATCTGTAGTTTCATGATCATCATCATTAACTTATTCTCTGATTGGTGTAGATGTCACCGAAACCGGTTCCTGTGATGAACTACTTTCCAATAAGGGAGCAGGTACAGTTACCTCATCAAGTTCTACTTTCCTCCCACTCACTTCTTTCGAGAGAAACTCCTTCTCTAGAAAGGATCCATTTTTAGCAACAAATGTCTTGCCTTCGGATCTGTGATAGAAGGTGTACCCAACAGTCTCCTTTGGGTATCCTATGAAGACACATTTTTCTGATTTGGGTTCGAGCTTATCAGGTTGAAGCTTTTTCACATAAGCATCGCAACCCCAAACTTTAAGAAACGACAACTTTGGTTTCTTGCTAAACCACAGTTCATAAGGTGTCGTCTCAACGGATTTTGACGGTGTTCTATTCAACGTGAATGCGGCCGTCTCTAGAGCATAACCCCAAAACGATAGCGGTAAATCTGTAAGAGACATCATAGATTGCACCATATCTAGTAAAGTGCGATTACGACGTTCGGACACACCATTGCGCTGTGGTGTTCCGGGTGGCGTGAGTTGCGAAACTATTCCGCATTGTTTCAAATGTAGACCAAACTCGTAACTCAAATATTCTCCTCCACGATCAGATCGTAGAAACTTTATTTTCTTGTTACGATGATTTTCAACTTCACTCTGAAATTCTTTGAACTTTTCAAATGTTTCAGACTTGTGTTTCATTAAGTAGATATACCCATATCTGCTTAAATCATCTGTGAAGGTGAGAAAATAACGATATCTGCCATGAGCCTCAACATTCATTGGACCACATACATCTGTATGTATAATTTCCAATAAATCTTTTGCTCTCTCCATAGTACCGGAGAACGGTGTTTTAGTCATCTTGCCCATGAGGCACGGTTCGCAAGTGCCAAGTGATTCATAATCAAGTGACTCCAAAAGTCCATCAGTATAGAGTTTCTTCATGCGCTTTATACCGATATGACCTAAACGGCAGTGCCACAAATAAGTTGCACTATCATTATCAACTCTGCATCTTTTAGCTTCAACATTATGAATATGTGTATCACTACTATCGAGATTCATTAAAAATAGACCACTCTTCAAGGGTGCATGACCATAAAAGATATTACTCATATAAATAGAACAACCATTATTCTCTGATTTAAATGAATAACCGTATCGCATCAAACAAGATCCAGATATAATGTTCATGCTCAACGCTGGCACCAAATAACAATTATTTAGGTCTAATACTAATCCCGAAGGTAGATGTAGAGGGAGCGTGCCGACTGCGATCACATCGACTTTGGAACCATTTCCTACGCGCATCGTCACCTTGTCCTTTGCCAGTGTTCGCTTAATCCGTAGTCCCTGTTTCGAGTTGCAAATATTAGCAACAGAACCAGTATCAATTACCCAGGTGCTACTGCGAGCTCTAGTAAGGTACACATCAATAACATGTATATCACATATACCTTTGTTCACCTTGCCATCCTTCTTATCCGCCAAATACTTGGGGCAGTTCCGCTTCCAGTGACCAGTCTGCTTGCAGTAGAAGCACTCAGTTTCAGGCTTAGGTCCAGACTTGGGTTTCTTCTCTTGAGCAGCAACTTGTTTGCTGTTCTTTTTGAAGTTCCCCTTCTTCTTCCCTTTGCCCTTTTTCTTGAAACTAGTGGTCTTATTGACCATCAACACTTGATGCTCCTTCTTGATTTCTACCTCCGCAGCCTTTAGCATTGCGAAGAGCTCGGTGATAGACTTATCTATCCCATGCATATTATACTTCACCACGAAGCCTTTGTATCTTGGTGGCAGTGATTGGAGAATTCTGTTAATGACGCAATCATCCGGAAGATTGACTCCCAGCTGATTCAAGTGATTATAATACCCAGACATCTTGAGTATATGCTCACTGACAGAACCATTCTCTTCCATCTTGCAGCTATAGAACTTATTGGAGACCTCATATCTCTCAATCCGGGCATTCTGTTTGAATATCAACTTCAACTCCTGGAACATCTCATATGCTCCATGGTTCTCAAACCGTCGTTGAAGTCCCGGTTCTAAGCCGTAAAGCATGGCACACTGAACTATCGAATAGTCATCAGCTTTGCTCTGCCAGACGTTCATAACATCTGGCGTTGCTCCAGCAGCAGGCCTGGCACCTAGCGGTGCATCCAGGACGTAACTCTTCTGTGCAGCAATGAGGATAATCCTCAAGTTACGGACCCAGTCCGTGTAATTGCTACCATCATCTTTCAACTTTGCTTTCTCAAGGAACGCATTAAAATTCAACGGAACAACAGCATGAGCCATCTATCTACAATCATCATAAACAAGCAAGATACTATCAGGGACTAAATTCATGATAAATTTAAGTTCAATTAATCATATTAATTAAGAACTCCCACTTAGATAGACATCCCTCTAATCATCTAAGTGATCACGTGATCCAAATCAAAACTAATCCATAACCGATCATCATGTGAAATGGATTATTTCTCAATGGTGAACATCATCATGTTGATCATATCTACTATATGATTCACGCTCGACCTTTCGGTCTCCGTGTTCCGAGGCCATATCTGCATATGCTAGGCTCGTCAAGTATAACCCGAGTATTCCGCGTGTGCAAAACTGGCTTGCACCCGTTGTAGATGGACGTAGAGCTTATCACACCCGATCATCACGTGGTGTCTGGGCACGACGAACTTTGGCAACGGTGCGTACTCGGGGAGAACACTTCTTGATAATTTAGTGAGAGATCATCTTATAAAGCTACCGTCAATCAAAGCAAGATAAGATGCATAAAAGATAAACATCACATGCAAATCAATATAAGTGATATGATATGGTCATCATCATCTTGTGCTTCGTGATCTCCATCTCTGCAGCACCATCATGATCACCATCGTCACCGGCGCGACACCTTGATCTCCATCGTAGCATCGTTGTCGTCTCGCCAATCTTATGCTTCTACGACTATCGCTACCGCTTAGTGATAAAGTAAAGCATTACAGGGCGATTGTATTGCATACAATAAAGCGACAACCATACGGCTCCTGCCGGTTGCCGATAACTCGGTTACAAAACATGATCATCTCATACAATAAAATATAGCATCATGTCTTGACCATATCACATCACAACATGCCCTGCAAAAACAAGTTAGACGTCCTCTACTTTGTTTGTTGCAAATTTTACGTGGCTGCTACGGGCTTAAGCAAGAACCAATCTCACCTACGCATCAAAACCACAACGATAGTTTGTCAAATAGACTCCGTTTTAACCTTCTCAAGGACCGGGCGTAGCCATACACGGTTCAACTAAAGTTGGAGAAACTGACACCCGCCAGCCACCTGTGTGCAAAGCACGGCGGTAGAACCAGTCTCGTGTAAGCGTACGCGTAATGTCGGTCCGGGCCGCTTCATCCAACAATACCGCCGAACCAAAGTATGACATGCTGGTAGGCAGTATGACTTGTATCGTCCACAACTCACTTGTGTTCTACTCGTGCAAAACATCAAACCATAAAAACCTAGGCTCGGATGCCACTGTTGGGGAACGTAGTAATTACAAAATTTTCCTACGCACACGCAAGATCATGGTGATGCATAGCAACGAGAGGGGAGAGTGTTGTCTATGTACCCTCGTAGACCGAAGCGGAAGCGTTGACACAACATAGAGGAAGTAGTCGTACGTCCTCCTCGCGATCCGACCGATCCAAGCGCCGTTACTCCGGCGCCTCCGAGTTCTTGACACACGTACAGCTCGATGACGTCCCCGGGTCTCGATCCAGCAAAACCTCCGGGGATGAGTTCCGTCTGCACGACGGCATGGTGACGATCTTGATGAACTACCAACGCAGGGCTTCGCCTAAACACTGCGACAATATGACCGAGGTGGAATATGGTGGAGGGGGGCACCGCACACGGCTAAGGAACGATCTCAAGGATCAACTTGTGTGTCCTAGGGTGCCCCCTGCCCCCGTATATAAAGGAGCAAGGGGGGAGGGCCGGCCGGCCTAGAGGCGCGCCAAGGGAGGGGGGAGTCCTCCTCCTAGTAGGAGTAGGACTCCCCTTTCCTAGTCCAACTAGGAGGGAGGAAGGGGGAAGGAAAGAGAGGGAGAGGGAGAGGGAAAGGGGGGTCGCGCCCCCCTCCTTGTCCAATTCGGACTGCCCATGGGGGGGCGCGCAACCTCCTGGCGTGGCCCTCTCTCTCCCCTCGCGGCCCAATAAGGCCCATACTTCCCCCGGGGGGTTCCGGTAACCCCTCCGGCACTCCGGTATTATCCGAAACCACTCGGAACCATTCCGATGTCCGAACATAGCCGTCCAATATATCAATCTTTACGTCTCGACCATTCCGAGACTCCTCGTCATGTCCGTGATCACATCCGGGACTCCGAACTCCTTCGGTACATCAAAATGCATAAACTCATAATAACTGTCATCATAACCTTAAGCGTGCAGACCCTACGGTTCGAGAACAATGTAGACATGACCGAGACACCTCTCCGGTCAATAACCAATAGCGGGACCTGGATGCCCATATTGGCTCCTACATATTCTACGAAGATCTTTATCGGTCAGACCGCATAACAACATACGTTGTTCCCTTTGTCATCGGTATGTTATTTGCCCGAGGTTCGATCGTCGGTATCCAATACCTAGTTCAATCTCGTTACCGGCAAGTATCTTTACTCGTTCCGTAATACATCATCCCGCAACCAACTCATTGGTTGCAATGCTTGCAAGGCTTATGTCATGTGCATTACCGAGAAGGCCCTGAGATACCTCTCCGACATTCGGAGTGACAAATCCTAATCTCGAGATACGCCAACCCAACAAATACTTTCGGAGACACCTGTAGAGCACCTTTATAATCGCCCAGTTACGTTGTGACGTTTGGTAGCACACAAAGTGTTCCTACGGTAAACGGGAGTTGCATAATCTCATAGTCATAGGAACATGTATAAGTCATGGATAAAAGCAAATAGCAGCATACTAAACGATCGGGTGCTAAGCTAATGGAATGGGTCATGTCAATCAGATCATTCAACTAATGATGTGACCTTGTTAATCAAATGACAACTCCTTTGTCTATGGTTAGGAAACTTAACCATCCTTTGATTAATAAGCTAGTCAAGTAGAGGCATACTAGTGACACTCTGTTTGTCTATATATCCACACATGTATTATGTTTCCGGTTAATACAATTCTAGCATGAATAATAAACATTTATCATGATATGTAAGGAAATAAATAATAACTTTATTATTGCCTCTAGGGCATATTTCCTTCACTTTGGCCATGAAGCATCTTCCAACTCCTTCATTTGGTGAGTCAAATATGTCGTAGGAGTCGGTTGACACAAGTGCTAGACCGGCAACACCTTCATCTTGAGTATATTCGGAATCAGAGCGATAACTTCTCCCGGAGTGGTTGTCGGAGTCGGAGCCGGATACCCATTCACCAACATGAGCTTGATGTCTTTGTTTTGTGTAGCTCCTTGATGACTTTTCTTTTCTTTCCGAATCCTTGCTTCTCCGTGAGTATCTTCGTTCATAACGATCATCTCTACTCCTTCTTTCTCTAGATGGTGATTCTTCTCTTTTGCTTCTTCTTTTTGGAGAATCTTCTCTTCTTTTGTAGGGTGCTGTACACTCATTGGAATAGTGTCTGGGTCTTCCACAATTGTAGCAGTTTTGCTCTTGACTAGAAGATCTTTTGTCATTGTAGGACCTTGACTTGGAGCTTCTATCTTTGCTTCTACTCTTGTAGAACTTGTTGAAGTTCTTCACCATTAGGCTCAATTCTTCATTGAAGGTTTGTTTCTCACTTGATGATGTGGGGGATTCACATGAGGTTTGTAAGCTCCACTTGATTTGTTGTGAAGTTCCTCTTTATCCTTGAGTGACATCTCATGAGCAACAATTCTTCCAATGACCTCCGTTGGCTTGAGATCTTTGTAATTGGGCATCATTTGGATCAATGTGCACACGGTATCATATTTTCCATCCAAGGCTCTTAGGATCTTCTTGATGATGAATCTATCGGTCATCTCTTCACTCCCTAAGCCGGCAATCTCATTTGTGATGAGAGCAAGCCTAGAGTACATTTCAGAGACACCTTCACCATCCTTCATTTTGAACTTGTGAAGTTGACTTTGAAGCACATCCAATATGGATTCCTTGATGGAGTCGGTACCTTCGTGCATATCAATCAAAGTATCCCAAATTTCCTTTGCATTCTCAAGACGGCTGATTTTCTTGAATTCTTCGGGGCACAATCCGTCTAAGAGAATATCACAAGCTTGAGCATTGTATTGCAGCATCTTCAACTCTTCCGCGGTAGCTTCACGGATTGGTTCTTTCCCATCAAAGAAGTCACCTTGCAAAACCAACACACGCAATAGCCCAAACGGCGGGGTTATGTCCGAGAATATGCATTTTCATCTTATGCTTCCAACTAGCAAAATTAGTACCATCAAAGTAAGGACCTCTACGGTGATAGTTTCCCTCACTAGACGCCATACTCTCCTAGGTTGTGAAACCAAGGCTATGACCAACAAAAGCTATGGAAATCAAAGCAAATGGAGACCAAAGCTCTAATACCACTAGAGTTGTCAACAAGTAAATCATAATCACCTAACAAGTCATCTTCATCACTATTGAAAACAACATAGTCGGGGTGTGATACCTTTGGACCTTTGGCCATGAAGCATCTTTCAATTCCTTCATTTGGTGAATCAAATATGTCGTAGGAGTTGGTTGACACAAGTGCTAGACCGGCAACACCTTCATCTTGAGTATATTCGGAGTGAGAGTGATAGCTTCTCTCGGAGTGATTGTCGGAGTCGGAGCCGGATACCCATTCACCAACATGAGCTTGATGTCTTCGTTTTGTGTAGCTCCTTGATGACTTGTCCTTTCTTTCCGAATCCTTGCTTCTCCGTGAGGGTCTTCGTTCATAACGATCATCTCTACTCCTTCTTTCTCTAGGTGGTGATTCTTCTCTTCTACTTCTTATTTTTGGATAATCTTCTCTTCTTTTGTGGGGTGCCGTACACTCATTGGAATAGTGTCCGAGCCTTCCACAATTGTAGCAGTTTCGCTCTCGACTAGAAGATCTTTTGTCATTGTAGGACCTTGACTTGGAGCTTCTCTCTTTACTTCTACTCTTGTAGAATTTGTTGAAGTTCTTCACCATTAAGCTCAATTCTTCATTGAAGGTTTGTTTCTCACTTGATGATGTGGGGGCTTCACATGAGGCCTTGTAAGCACCACTTGATTTGTTGTGAAGTTCCTCCTTATCCTTGAGTGACATCTCATGAGCAACAATTCTTCCAATGACTTCTGTTGGCTTGAGATCTTTGTAATTGGGCATCATTTGAATTAATGTGCACATGGTATCATATTTTCCATCCAAGGCTCTTAGGATCTTCTTGATGATGAATCTTTCGGTCATCTCTTCACTTCCTAAGCCGGCGATCTCATTTGTGATAAGAGCAAGCCTAGATTACATTTCAGCGACACCTTCACCATCCTACATTTTGAACTTGTCAAGTTGACTTTGAAGCACATCCAACTTGGATTCCTTGACGGAGTCGGTACCTTCATGCATGTCAATCAAAGTATCCCAGATTTCCTTTGCATTCTCAAGACGGCTGATTTTGTTGAATTCTTTGGGGCACAATCCGTTGAAGAGGATATCACAAGCTTGAGTGCTGTATTGCAGCATTTTCAACTCTTCCGCGGTTGCTTCACGATTCGGTTCTCTCCCATCAAAGAATTCACCTTGCAAGCCAATACACACAATAACCCAGACGGCGGGGTTATGTCCAAGAATATGCATTTTCATCTTATGCTTCCAACTAGCAAAATTAGTACCATCAAAGTAAGGACCTCTACTGTGATAATTTCCCTCGCTAGATGCCATACTCTCCTAGGTTGTGAAACCAAGGCTATGACCACCAAAAGCTATGGAAATCAAAGAAAATGGAGACCAAAGCTCTGATACCACTTGTAGGATAGAAATTATGTCTAGAGGGGGGGGGGGTGATTAGACTACTTGACCAATAAAAAATCTATCCTTTTCCCAATTTTAGTCTTTGGCAGATTTTAGCTATCTTAGCACAAGTCAAGCAATCTTAACACAATTCAAGCAAGCATGCGAAGAGTCTATGGGCAGCGGAAAGTAAAGCATGCAACTTGCAAGAATGTAAAGGGAAGGGTTTGGAGATTTCAAACGCAATTGGAGACACGGATGTTTTTGTCGTGGTTCCGATAGGTGGTGCTATCGTACATCCACGTTGATGGAGACTATAACCGACGAAGTTGACGGTTGCGCGAGTCCATGGAGGGCTCCACCCACGAAGGGTCCATGAAGAAGCAACCTTGTCTATCCCATCATGGCCATCGCCCACGAAGGACTTGCCTCACTAGCGGTAGATCTTCATGAAGTAGGCGATCTCCTTGCCCTTACAAATTTCTTGGTTCAACTCCACAATCTTGTCGGAGGCTCCCAAGTGACACCTAGCCAATCTAGGAGACACCACTCTCCAAGAAGTAACAAATGGTGTGTTGATGACTCCTTGCTCTTGTGCTTCGAATGATAGTCTCCCCAACACTCAACTCTCTCTCACAGGATATGGATTTGGTAGAAAGAAGATTTGAGTGGAAAGCAACTTGGGGAAGGCTAGAGATCAAGATTCATATGGTAGGAATGGAATATCTTGGCCTCAACACATGAGTAGGTGGTTCTCTCTCAGAAAATGTGTATTGGAAGTGTAGGTATGTTCTGATGGCTCTCTCCACAAATGAAGAGTGGGTGGAGGGGTATATATAGCCTCCACACAAAAACTAACCGTTACACACAATTTACCAATCTCGGTGGGACCGAATTGAGAAACTCGGTCGGACCGATTTAGCAAACCTAGTGACCGTTAGGATTTTCGGTGGGACCGAGATGCAACTCGGTAAGACCAATATGGTTAGGGTTAGGGCATAACGTAATCTCGGTGTGACCGATTACACAAACTCGGTGGGACCGATTTTGGTAATAGTCAAACAGAGAGTTGGTCAGGTAAACTAGATGGGACCGATTCGCTCATTTCGATGGGACCGAAATGTTACAAAAGGGAAACAGAGAGTTTACATTGCAATCTCGGTGGGACCGATCGCTCATCTCGGTAGGACCGAAACGTTACGAAGGGAAACAGAGAGATTACAACCCCATCTCGGTGTGACCGAGATCCCTATCGGTAAGACTGATTTGCCTAGGGTTTGTGGCAGTGGCTATGACATCTGAACTCGGTGGCGCCGGATAGAAAGAATCGGTGGGGCCGAGTTTGACTTTTGGTTTAGGTCATATGTGGATGTGGGAAGGTAGTTGAGGGTTTTGGAGCATATCACTAAGCACTATGAAGCAAGAACCTCATCAAGCAACACCTCATCCCTCCTTGATAGTATTGACTTTTCCTGTATTCTCAATGTGATCTTGGATCACTAAAATATAAAATGTAGAGTCTTGAGCTTTGAGCTTGAGCCAATCTTTTTTTCCTTAGTATTTTGAGGGGTCCACTTTCCTCATCCATGCCATGCCATTCATTAAGCTTTTCCTGAAATGTTAATCTTATAATAATGTTAGCTCAATGAGCTATATGTTGTTAGGAATTACCAAAACCACCCTGGGATAGTTGCACTTTCAACACTGCGTGCCACATCATCAACAGGGTATATCTTCACAAATTCTTCAAGAAGACTGCATATGAACTCCTCACTGGCAAGAAACCCAATGTGAGTTATTTCAAAGTCTTCGGTGCTAAATGTTGGATTAGAAATCCTCATCACAGTTCTAAATTTGCATCGAAAGCACATGAAGGTTTTATGCTTGGTTACAGAAAGGACTCGCACACCTACAGAGTCTTCAACAACGTTCACCACAAGGTTGTTGAAACTATAGATGTGCGGTTCGATGAAACTAATGGCTCGCAAAGAGAGCACCTACCTCCTGTGCTAGATGAAAAATCACCTGAGGAATCCATCAAGTTCAATGCCACTGAGGATGTCATTCCTACCGAAGAATCTGCTGAAGAAGTTATTCCAGAACATGAAGAATGTCATGCTGACGCACCTGAGGAAAATGGTGCTGAAGAAAATGCTGATTAAATTCCTCAACGACAATCCGCTCATCCTTGCATCGCAAATGAAGTGTAGATTGAGAAAATCATCAGCGACATCAACATTACAGGTCCTCTCACACGCTCAAGAGCTTCACATTTGTCTAACTTTTGTGGGCACTTTGCTTTCGTCTCGATCACAGAGCCTACTAAGGTAGATGAAGCATTTCTGGAGCCTAAGTGGATTTAAGCTATGCAAGAGGAATTACATCAATTCGAGCTCAACAACGTCTGGGAACTGGTCAAACGTCCAAATCCTCGCAAGCACAATATCATTGGCACAAAGTGGATCTACGGCAACAAGCAAGATGAAAATGGCCTTGTGGTGAGGAATAAGGCCCGGCTTGTAGCTCAAGGCTACACACAGGTTGAAGGAATTGATTTCGATGAAACTTTTGCACCTGTTGCTGGACATGAGGCTATACACATATTACTTGCTTATGCTAACCATCATAATATCATCTTATATCAAATGGATGTGAAAAGTGCATTCCTCAATGGTAAGCTTGAGGAAGAAGTATATGTTGCTCAACCCCCAGGTTTTGAAGATCCAAAGCATCCTGACAAAGTCTTCAGACTCAATAAGGCCCTCTATGGCCTCAAGCAGGCCCCTCGGGCGTGGTATGATACTTTGAAGGAATTCCTCATGAAGAAAGGCTTCAAACCCGGTTCACTTGACCCAACTCTTTTCACTAAATCGTATGATGGTGAATTGTTTGTGTGCCAAATATATGTTGATGATATCATTTCCGGCTGTACTGACCAACGTTACAGTGATGAATTTGCCTATATGATGAGTGAAGAATATCAAATGTCTATGATGGGAGAATTGAAATTCTTCTTAGGTCTTCAAATTCGTTAATAGCACAATGGCATTTTCATATCTCAGGAGAAATACCTCAAGGATGTACTGAGGAAATTCGGCATGCAAGATTGCAAAGGAGTCAAAATCCCTATGCCCACAATTGGCCATCTATGCACTGATGAAAATGGTATTGACTTTGATCAAAAGGTATACCGCTCCATGATTGGCTCTTTATTGTATTTATGTGCATCTAGGCCAAATATTATGCTTAGTGTTTGCATGTGTCCCCGATTTCAAGCTACACCTAAGGAATCACACCATAAGGGTGTGAAGCATATTCTTCGATATCTAGCTCACACACCAACACTTGGATTATGGTATCCCAGGGGCTCGGCTTTTGATCTCATTGGAAATACAGACTCTGACTATGCTGGTGATCGTGTGGACCACAAGTCAACATCAAGCACATGCCATTTCCTCGGACGATCTTTGGTCTGTTGGTCCTCGAAGAAACAGAACTGTGTATTACTGTCTACTGCTGAAGCTGACTACATTGCTACTGGTTCTTACCGTGCTCAATTGCTGTGGATGAAGCAAACCTTCAAGGACTACGGCGTCAACATGAAGAATGTGCCTCTCTACTGTGACAATGAGAGTGCAATCATGATTGCTCATAACCCAGTTCAGCACTCGAAGACAAAGCACATTCAGATACGTCATCATTTTCTTCGTGATCATGTGTTGAAGGGCGACATCTCTATTGAGCATGTGAAGACTAAAGACCAGCTAGCCGATATATTCACAAAGCCCTTGGATGAGAAGAGATTTAGCAAGTTGTGGTGTGAGCTACATATCCTATAATCTTCGAATGTCCTCTACAGCATTCACTTATTGCTATTTCTTCAAGCTGTTTTTTTGCTAAGTGAATGTGATCGGACCCTTCCCCCTCTATGCTAAACTCAACTCAGTCTATTCACAGATTCTTCATGTGTGTTCTATTTGAAACTCATTCAAAATCTTCACTGTGTCCTTGTCAGCTGAGGAATTTGCGAACAAAACTTTAAAAACTTATCTTATCTGAATTTTCGGTTTTTGCCGCTCAAACCATTCCACATTCCATGATATATTATCCTATTCACCCACGATCGCACACGATCGCCACCTCTCAGTACGTGGGTGACACATATCACGTGAATGAGAAGGGTCAGGGGCACGTTCGTCCAATTTCCTCGAGCGAGCAGTTTTTCACTTCGGATAATACCCCTTTCCCTTCCTCACTTTGTTTTTACTCCTCTCAACCTCACTCCCTCGCTCGAGCTCTCAAACCCTAGCGCCGCCTCTACTTCCATCTTCACCGGTGAGGAAG
Organism: Aegilops umbellulata; assembly: GCA_032464435.1. NCBI lineage: Eukaryota > Viridiplantae > Streptophyta > Magnoliopsida > Poales > Poaceae > Aegilops > Aegilops umbellulata. Next base: position 499,998,017 of record CP136057.1, read on the forward strand.
AGCTTCATTGCCTCAAACTCGTCGCCGTCGTACTCGCCCCGGCTGCGGATTTCTTCACTCTGCCGCCGCCGTAGCCGTCTTCCTCTGCAAAGTTAGGGCGTGGAAGATCCGAAATGACGAGCTTCTAAATCTACACTTCATAGTTCGTCGTGTTCTTCGTAAAGGGTAATTAAAAGTTACTTTTATTGCCCTTGTTGATTCTTATGTTTCTACAAAATCTTCAAAAGGTGTTTTATTCTTGAAATCTTCACACACTGAACACCTCACATATCATCTGTTCTTGATTTGTTTCCCTAAGCAACATTTTTCTTCAAGATTCCTCAATTGTGTGGATTTTCAAATCTGTACAACTCTAGAACCTAAGTCAAAGAATGCTTAGTGAAATTCCTCAAGACTCATCTAGTCAAATTCCTCAAACTTGTTCTTTTTGCAAAAACTTCTGAGAATGCATATGACCTCTCCAAATTCTTCGCAACTATATTCTGTTCACTGGTACACATGTCCGCTGCTGAATCTCTAGGTTCTCATCAACTTAACTCATTTGCAGCGTTCCTCAAAGAAAAGTTGCATACCTCTTCAGAGAACTCAATAGCTCTAAATCCTCAGCTGAAGAAAATGGCAGATGGAAAGAAACCTCAGAAGGGAGGTAAGAAATTGGATGTCAACACAACGTTTATGATGAATATCTATGATGAATATTGCACTCCTGATGAGGCCAAACTGAAGGAAATATGCCCTAGAGGCAATAATAAAGTTATTATTTATTTCCTTATTTCATGATAAATGTTTATTATTCATGCTAGAACTGTATTAACCGAAAACATAATACATGTGTGAATACATAGACAAATAGAGTGTCACTAGTATGCCTCTACTTGACTAACTCGTTGATCAAAGATGGTTAAGTTTCCTAACCATAGACATGAGTTGTCATTTGGTAAACGGGATCACATCATTAGGAGAATGATGTGATTGACTTGACCCATTCCGTAGCTTAGCACTTGATCGTTTAGTATGTTGCTATTGCTTTCTTCATGACTTATACATGTTCCTATGACTATGAGATTATGCAACTCACGTTTACCGGAGGAACACTTTGTGTGCTACCAAACGTCACAACATAACTGGGTGATTATAAAGGTACTCTACAGGTGTCTCCAAAGGTACTTGTTGAGTTGGCGTATTTTGAGATTAGGATTTGTCACTCCGATTGTCGGAGAGGTATCTCTAGGCCCACTCGGTAATACACATCACTATAAGCCTTGCAAGCATTGTAACTAATGAGTTAGTTGCAGGATGATGTGTTACGAAACGAGTAAAGAGACTTGCCGATAACGAGATTGAACTAGGTATTGAGATACCGACAATCGAATCTCGGGCAAGTAACATACTGATGACAAAGGGAACAACATATGTTGTTATGCGGTTTGACCGATAAATATCTTCGTAGAATATGTGGGAGCCAATATGAGCATCCTGGTTCCGCTATTGGTTATTGACCGGAGACGTGTCTCGGTCATGTCTACATAGTTCTCGAACCCGTAGGGTCTGCACGCTTAAAGTTCGATGACGATTGTATGTGTTTTGATGTACCGAAGGTAGTTCGGAGTCCCGGATGTGATCACAGACATGACGAGGAGTCTCGAAATGGTCGAGACGTAAAGATCAATATATTGGATGACTATGTTCGGACACCGGAATGGTTTCGGGAAGTTTCGGACATATACCGGAGTACCGGAACCCCCCGGGTAGCTTAATGGGCCAAGATGGGCCTTAGTTGAGAAGAGGAGGGGCGGCTAGGGCTGGCCGCGCGCCCCCTCCCCCTCTAGTCCGAATTGGACAAGGAGGGGGGGGGGCGGCGCCCCTTTTCCTTCCTTCTCTCTCCTTCCCTTCCTTTCCCCCTCCTACTCCAACTAGGAAAAGAGGGAGTCCTACTCCCGGTGGGAGTAGGACTCCTCCCTGGCGTGCCCTCCTCCTGGCTGGCGGCCTCCTCCCCTTGATCCTTTATATACGGGGGCAGGGGCACCTCTAAGCACAACAATTGATCTCTTGATCTCTTAGTCGTGTGCGGTGCCCCCTCCACCATATTCCACCTCGATCATATTGTAGCGGTGCTTAGGCGAAGCCCTGCGTCGGTAGCAACATCATCATCGTCATCACGTCGTCGTGCTGACGGAACTCCCCCTCGAAGCTTTGCTGGATCAGAGTTCGTGGGACATCATCGAGCTGAACGTGTGCTGAACTCGGAGGTGCCGTACGTTCGGTACCTGGATCGGTCGGATCGTGAAGACGTACGACTACATCAACCGCGTTGTGCTAACACTTCCGCTGTCGGTCTACGAGGGTACGTGGACACACTCTCCCCTCTCGTTGCTATGCATCACCATGAACGTGTGTGTGCGTATGAAAACTTTTGAAATTACTACGTTCCCCAACAGTGGCATCCGAGCCAGGTTTATGCGTAGATGTTATATGCACGAGTAGAACACAAGTGAGTTGTGGGTGATACAAGTCATACTGCTTACCAGCATGTCACACTTTGGTTCAGCGGTATTGTTGGATGAAGCGGCCCGGACCGACATTGTGCGTACGCTTACGCGAGACTGGTTCTACCGATGTACTTTGCACACAGGTGGCTGGCGGGTGTCAGTTTCTCCAACTTTAGTTGAACCAAGTGTGGCTACGCCCGGTCCTTGAGAAGGTTAAAACATCACTAACTTGACAAACTATCATTGTGGTTTTGATCTGTAGGTAAGAAAGGTTCTTGCTCAGCCCGTAGCAGCCACGTAAAACTTGCAACAACAAAGTAGAGGACGTCTAACTTGTTTTTGCAGGGCATGTTGTGATGTGATATGGTCAAAACATGATGCTATATTTTATTATATGAGATTATCATGTTTTGTAACCGAGTTATCGGCAACTGGCAGGAGCCATATGGTTGTCGCTTTATTCTATGCAATGCAATCGCCCTGTAATGCTTTACTTTATCACTAAGCGGTAGCGATAGTCGTAGAAGCAATAGTTGGCGAGACGACAACGATGCTACGATGGAGATCAAGGTGTCGCGCAGGTGACGATTGACATGAAGGCCGAAGACTGTACCCGTGTCCGGGTTGGACTCTACTTGGCGTGGAAGGCAAGCTTGGCGAATGATTATGAAGATTCCTTCTTATGTAACCGACTCTATGTAAACCCTAGATCCCCCCGGTGTCTATATAAACTGGAGGGGTTAGTCCGGAAAGGACACACACATTACCATAGTCATATAGGCTAGACTTCTAGGGTTTAGACCATTACGATCTCATGGTAGATCAACTCTTGTAATACTCATATTCATCAAGATCAATCAAGCAGGAAGTAGGGTATTACCTCCATAGAGAGGGCCCGAACCTGGGTAAACATCGTGTCCCCCATCTCCTGCTACCATCGATCCTAGACGCACAGTTCGGGACCCCCTACCCGAGATCCGCCGGTTTTGACACCGACATTGGTGCTTTCATTGAGAGTTCCACTGTGCCGTCGACGAGAGGTTTGATGGCCCCTTCGATCGTCTATAGTGACGCTGCCCAGGGAGAAACTTTCCTCCCCGGACAGACTTTTGTGTTCGGTGGCTTCGTACTGCAGGCCAATTCGCTTGGCCATCTGGAGCAGATTGATAGCTACACCCTTGGCCACCAGGTCAAATTTGGAAGCTTGAACTACGTCGCAGACATCCGTGGAGACTTGATCTTCAACGGATTTGAGACCGCAGCGATGGCTCCCCCTCGCCCCGATGAACATGACTTAAATCTGTCGTCGGATCACGTCCAGGAGATGGTTCCTGTTGCTGCAACGGCCTTAGAACCGAAGCAGATCGTGCCATCTATGGCCACAGAGTCCGCGGTGTTGGAGCCGCACACAAACTCGACACCCTGCAATATTTGCGTCAACAGAACTTCAGACTCGTCTCTGGCTATAAGTTCCGGACCATGTACGCTTGCGGACACCGAGCTAGATCGGTTATCGATTTTTGAATTCAGCGCCGCGGACGTTTTTCAGCACTCACCTTTGGGCAATGTGCTGAACTCTTTAAAGAATTTGACCTTAGAGAAGGACTCACAGCCGAACTATGTTCGGCTCGAATTAGATGCCGATGATGGAGAATTTTGCTTCCCACCCGTCACCCACTTCATAGCTACCGTCGAGGACTTAACCGACGAGCTCGACTATGGCTCCGAAGACATCGATGGTATGGATGACGATGCCGATAAGGAGCAAGGCCAAGACCCGCCATTCACTGGACGTTGGACGACCACCTCTTCGTACGATGTGTACATGGTTGACACACCTAAAAAAGCTAGTGACAACGACAAAGAAGAACCAGTTGCGAATAAACCTTCTGAGACACAGTCCAAGCATCGGCGCCCTAAACGCCATTCCAAGCCTCGTCGCTCAAAATACGGCAACGCTGGCACCGGAGAAAATAGTACTCCGGGCGACGCTGAAAACAATGAAGACCCTGTCGGGGCCACATCCGAACAGGAGGAACAAGACAACGGGCAAGATAACCCTGATAAACAGGCCATGCCCAATGACCCAGATGATGATAGTTATCGTCCAGTCTCCGAGGATGATGAGAGCCTTGGCAATGAGGACTTCATCGTGCCTGAGGCACCCCTCGAGCAGGAGCGCTTCAAGCGCCGGCTCATAGCCACTTCAAGAAGCCTGAAGAAGAAACAACAACAGCTCCAAGCTGATCAAGACCTGCTCATTGACAGGTGGACTGATGTCCTGGCAGCCGAAGAATACGGCCTCGAGCGCCCAGCAAAGAGGTACCCAAAGTGCAGACTGCTACCTCAGTTCGATGAGGAGGCACCAGATCCCATACCTACCTCACGCAATGCGGACCGACCACCACGCGGTCAGGATAGTACGGCGGATTGACCACCTCGCGGTCGGGATAAAACGACAACTCATGCCGAACAACAGCCCGCCCCACCGCCTCACAAAAACAGGGACATAATAGCTCGAGACCATACATACGACCTTCAGCAGGATCTGTACAGTAGAGCAGGACACACCAGATCAATCTACGGATCGCGAGGACGCTTCCCGACTCGGGATGACAACTACCTATTCGTACGTGACAAACCTAGTCACACCCGGGCCGATAACCGCAGACGGACTTCATCGGAGGTGCACCCTGACGCGGCCCGATATAGAGGCGCCGCACACCATCTCTGCTTCACAGATGAGGTGCTGGATCACGAATTCCCCCGAGGGGTTCAAGCCCGTCAATATTGAATCATATGACGGAACAACCGATCCTGCAGTGTGGATTGAGGACTTTATTCTCCACATACACATGGCTCATGGAGACGACCTCCACGCCATCAAATACATCCCACTAAAGCTCAAAGGGCCAGCTCGACACTGGCTAAATAGCCTACCTGAAAATTCCATTGGCAGCTGGGAGGGCTTGTAAGAAGCCTTCCTTGACAACTTCCAAGGTACAGATGTCCGGCCACCCGATGCCGATGACTTAAGCCACATAGTTCAACAACCTGGAGAATCACCCAGAAAATTCTGGACTAGGTTCCTAACCAAAAAGAACCAGATTGTTGACTCTTGGGATGCCGAAGGCCTGGCGGCCTTTAAACACAACATCCGTGACGAATGGCTAGCCCGCCACCTCGGCCAAGAAAAGCCGAGGTCCATGGCAGCCCTCACGACACTTATGACCCTCTTTTGTGCAGGAGAGGATAGTTGGCTGGCCCGCAGTACAAACACAACCAACGAAGCAGGCCCCTCCGAGGCCAAAAACAGCACCGGTAAGCTCCGACACAATACACACAAACGCCGAAGCAATGGCGATAACACCGATGACACCATAGTTCACGCCAGATTCAATGGCTCCAAGTCCGGCCAGCGAAAGAAGCCCTATAAAAGGAACATCGGAGGACCATCTAGCTTGGACCGCATACTCGATCATCCATGCCAGATACATGGCACCCCAGACAAACCGGCCAACCATACTAACAGAGATTGTCGAGTCTTTAAACAAGCCAACAAGGTAAATAGCGGAAACAAGGAAGGGGAATCGCAGAGCAAGGACGATGGCGAGGAGCCCCGACAGCCGAACACTGGGGGGCAGAAGAAATTCCCGCCTCAAGTCAAAACAGTGAACATGATATATGCTACACACATCCCCAAAAGGGAGCGCAAGCGCTCACTCAGGGACGTCTATGCGGTAGAGCCAGTCGCCCCAAAATTCAACCCATGGTCGTCATCCCCGATCACCTTTGATAGTCGTGATCACCCAACTAGCATCCGTCATGGTGGTTCGGTCGCATTGGTACTCGACCCAATCATCGACGGATTTCACATGACATGAGTCCTAATGGACGGTAGTAGCAGCCTCAACCTGCTTTATCAGGATACAGTGCGAAAGATGGGCAATAATCCCTCACGAATCAAACCCACAAAGACTACCTTTAAAAGAGTCATACCAGGCGTTGAAGCCCGCTGTACGGGCTCAATCACACTGGAGGTGGTCTTTGGTTCTCCGGACAACTTCGAAAGCGAAGAGTTAATCTTCGATATCGTTCCCTTCTGTAGCGGCTACCGCGCACTGCTCAGACGAACCGCGTTTGCTAGATTCAATGCGGTACCACACTATGCTTATCTCAAGCTTAAGATGCCCGGTCCATGCGGCGTCATTACAGTAGATGGAAAAACGGAACGTTCCCTCCATACAAAGGAGCATACCGTAGCCCTAGCAGCAGAAGTATAGAGCGGCCTTCTCAAGCGGCACCATTATCCGGCCGCCGAGCCCCTAGACATCGTTTAGAAGGTCCGGACTACACTGCAACAGGGCAGCTCGGTTAGTCAAGAGCTGAATTAGTAATTCGGCTTCCGTCCCAGCCCAGACGAGGAAGAGGCATTCGTACCGCACGTACATAACTACACACTCAAAACCCCTTGGGCGCTGACGGAGGCATAACCCGCTCGCGATTCACAGTGCGGCTTGACCGACCCTGGGATTCGCACACCTTTACTTTTCCTTTTCATTTTGGGTTTTCTCTTTTCGAGGTCTATCAGGACAGCCTGCTTGCAGAACACACCAAGGAAGCAAGGAGCTCTGGCATGCAAGGAAATCCCCAGGTGGTCTCTACTAAACGATTGCCATACTTGTTTTACATACACGCACGCAGCTCGCCCTTGGATGCGGCATGTTAAATAGCCTTACCTGCTTATCGCATTACTTGCACAAAGTACACCCCGACGTACTAATTACATAGCAATGGTAGATAAATAGTTGCGTCAGCTTATTACTTGATTTTTCTATTTCCTCACCTATGTATTTATCACTCATTGCACACGTACACCACCGTATGTGTTACTATGCCAGGGGCTTAATTACGCCCCACATTACTACAATAAAAGTCTGAACACTTTTACAGTATAGTTCGGCACCCCGAACTTATAGCATTATATGCATCGGCTCCGAATCATGTCTTTGGTCAATAGTTGGGTTGCCCGGCTCCTGTGCTTACTACCTTACGTTCCGCTATATCGGCTAGGGTAGTAAAGGGAGAACTACTGCGATTGTGTCCCGGTTCTTCCAGATGAGCACCTTAGTAGAGAAAGCCGAAAACCGACTGTCATGATGCGGCGAGAGCTGGTCAGCTGTTCGAGAGGTCCCAAAATCGTTGGAGATGTTTTTCCGCTTCTTGAAAAGAATCGGTTCCCCCGATTAGGCGTGTACAACGCCCCTAGTTCGGCTTTCTGAATACCAGGGGCTTCACGGACTTTCTTAATTGTCAAACTCCTATGGCTAAGTGAGGGCGGTAAAGGCCGCATAGTCTGATTGCCTTGTTCATTGCGCTAAACACCTCCTTTAAGGACCAGGACGTGGAGTAAAGAGTGTTTAGATTTATCCTGAACACCCCCGTACTATCTACATGGGGGTAGAAGCCGACGACTGGTCAACCCTCAGATTTCATAAACGGCCGCACATGAGGTAAAATGTAAATCGCAAACATTATAATACATAACATCATTGTTCCATATTACAGGACACGATAATACAAATGTTCTTATGGGAATATGACATCCTTCAAACATTGCTCCGCCACAAGGCGTGACCCCTCCAGAACACCATCAAAATAGAGCTCGGGTCGACGATGCTCCTTGCCCTCCGGCGGCCCCTCGGTCATCAGCTTCTTGGCATCTAGCTTTGCCCAATGCGTCTTGACGCGGGCAAATGCCATACGCGCACCTTCAATACAGACCGACCGCTTCATGGCTTCGAGCCGCGAACAGGCACTTTCAAGCCGCTTAACAAGTCAGAAGTAGCTGCTAGGTATAGGCTCGGCAGGCCACAACCGGACTATCAGGTCCTTCATGGCTAGCTCTACCGACCTGTGCAGCTCGACCAACTGCTTTAGCTGGTCACTAGAGGGCACCGGATGTTCGGGTCCAAGATATTGGGACCTATATAGCTTCTCCGTAGACATCCCTTATTCGGATCTATAATGCTCGGCAGCATCTGATATACTGCGCGGCAGATCTGTAAACGCCCCTGGAAAACCCAAATTCGGATAAGTATAAGGAACGTTTCTTCTACATACTTGCTTTGCATGGTGAAAGACTTACCTGCCGCAATCTTCTTGGCCGCCTGAATTTCCTGGAGGGCGTTCTGGGCTTCGGCTCGTGCATCCTGTGCGCTCTGGCGGGCCTTCGCCAGTTCGAACTCTTGCGCCTTATAATCGCGCTCCAAGGACTCAAATCTCTCGATCGCGCCTGGAGATGTTGTTGCGCCTCGCCAACCCGAGCCTCGTGCTTCTCGCGCGCGGCGCGTTCCTTGGCCTCTTTGTCCTCAGCCTCGGCTAACACCTTCTTGAGGGCTTCCACCTTGGTCGTGGCCCCTAATAAAGTTTATGACACCTTAGTCCGGACGGACTATTCATTTTCCTTCAAATGTACCCGCAGGTTACTGCATACCTTGGCTATCCTCCAGCTGCTTCCTCACGAGGCCAAGCTCCTCCTCGGCCCGCTCCAGTTTCCGCTTCAGTCCGGAGACCTCCGCAGCATGAGCGGTGGCAGCCTGCAGCGATACCTGTTTACTCACATATACAACTTATGTTAGACTCCTACGATATTTCTTCTTGATCCTCTGTTCAGTTTTTTCTTCCCAAACACCAAACAGAGCATCAGGGGCTACTGTCTATACTATGATATTCTCCCTACAAACACATTACTTACCTCAAAGCCCGATAGAAGGCTAGCGCAAGCTTCGGTCAGTCCACTTTTGACGAACTGAACCTTCCCTATTACCGCGCCCATAAGGGCGCGGTGTTCATCCACAATAGAGGCGCCTCGTAGCACCTCCAGTAGATTATCCGGTGCCTCTGGTTGTACAGAGGTCACCGGCGAAACAGGCACATTCCCTCCTTTTGGGGAATGCCGTTCACTGGACTCCGGAGCCACGTGGATCTCTAGAATGGTATCCGTCTCAGGTCCGAAGGGAGCTCGGCCCCCGTCACCAGTCCCCATAGGGGCTTTTTTCCCCATGTGTCCGATGACTGAGGAATCGTCTTGGGGCGCCACCCCGACGATCTCCGGACGCTCCCCCGGACGGGGAAGGTCTTTTGCGACACCACCTCGTCATCACCCTTGGGAGAGACGAAATGCGTTGGTGGCGGAGACATGCTAGCCATCTCCTTCGAGTCTAGCGATCCCTCTGTCGAGGATCGCGGGGAGCCATCGCGTGCCGGACTGCAATGACAAGGTTTGAGACATATCAATATTACAAAACCGAGAAAGCCAGACATTTTCGGATTCTAGTACTTACGAGGCGGCCAGAGGCTTGGTCCGGCGAGGTCGCTCCGGACTGCTATCAACATCCCATGCAGGGTTATCCGCGAGGGAGCCTTTAACCCTCTTAGACGCTCCCGCCTCCGGGTTTGTGGGGGCCGCTCTCTTCTTCCTCCCCACTTCAGGTGGGGATTCATTTTCTTCTTCCTCTTCGTCGTCGTTGTCAGCAGACGAAGAGGAAGTCTCGCTTTCGGACGTCACGTCCGGGGCGCCTTTTCGGCGAAGACCCTTCTTGGCCCCTTTGGCCGCCTTCTTGGCCATCTTCTCCGGCACCTCATAAGGTGTAGGGAAAAGCATTCTCGTCAGTAATGGGAATTCTTGGTCTTCGGGCAGCGGAGTCGGACAGTTGATCTCCTCTGCTACCTTGATCCAGGCCTGAAAACAGGGGAAGGAAAGCTTAGGCTTTCTCTCAAAATATGCTAGTAGAGGGTACTCATTGAAAACATTAAAAGAACTTACCGAGTTAGCCTGGCCTTTTAAGCTACCACACCACCATCACAGGTGCTTGCTCTAACTTCGCAGTGTGATATGTGGTTGCATGTTGCATACGGTGTCTAGCTTGTAATGCTTCTAATTAGGGTAAATTGCATCTGCTTAGTTTACACATTATACCTGTGAATATGACATGCCTTCCTATTTTTGGTACACATTACATCTATGTGTTAACCTTGTTCTTACATGAAACTACCTGTCTTCTGTATCCTGCATCAATCACTTACGGTGAGTCACCTTTATTCGTTGCATATTGCATATTATTTCTAGCATGTTGCCATGATTGCTTCTAATTTGGTCAAATACATTTGTTAAGGCATCCTTTTAATTTGGCAGAGTGATATTGGTTTCATCTTTCATATGGTTTCTAGCTTGCATTGATTCTAACAAATTCAAACACCTTGTGCTTAGTTTACACTTTATACATCATACATGTCAATATGTCACGCCGTCCTGTTTTTCATACATATTCCATCCTCCTATCATGCGGCTACCTTACATGAAAGTAGTGTTCGTCAGTATCATGCATCAATGAGTTCTTAGAGCAAAGTTTATTCGTATTTCTTGTGGGTTTGACTTGACAAGGCAAAATCAAGAAAGAGGAAGGAAAAGAGTAAGGAAGGCGATGATGGTGGTCCTCTGCAGCAACGTAAATGGAGCATCTGTACCGATTCTCCTTGCACTGATAGTGCATTACAAGGTCCAAGTCTCCGCTCCCCTACTCCACCATCCAAGGTGCTTGCTCTAACTTGGCAGTGTGATATCTGGTTGCATGTTGCATATGGTGTCTAGATTGTATTGCTCCTAATTAGTGTAAACTGCATCTGCTTAGCTTACACATGATACATGTGAATATGACACGCTTTCCTATTTTTGGTACATACTATATCTGTCTATCACACCATGTTCTTACATGAAACTACTCTTCTTGTGTATCCTGCATCAGTCACTTATGATGGAACACCTTTAAGTTGGCAATGTGATATTGGTTTGCGTCTTGAGTATGATTTCTAGCATGTATTGCTTCTAGTTTGATGAACGCCACCTATGACGAGACAGTTTTAACTTGGCCGAGTGATATTGATTGCACCTTTCATATGGTGTCTAGTTGGCAGTGCTTCTAATTTGTTGAAGTGCCTTCTGCTTAGTTACCACATCATAGTGTATATGTCAAGCTGTCCATTTTTTTGTACATATTCCATCCTCGTATCATGACTTTGCCTTTCATCAGAGTAGTGTTCGTCAGTATCATGCATGAATGAGTTCTGAAGAGTGAATTATATTCCTTTTTCTTGTCGGTTTGACCTCACAATGCAAAATAAATAAAGCTGAAGGAAATTGGCAAGGCATTGGATGATGGTGGTCCTTCCGAGCAACTGAAACGGAGGTTCTCTACAGATTCTACTCCGCCATCCTCCCAACAAGATTCGCAAGACAACGCAAGGCTAAATAGTCAATGTAGCTGTGTAGATGATGAGCACATCTCCCCTACTCCGCCATCACAGGTGCTTGCTCTAAGTTGGCACTATTATATGTGGTTGCATGTTGCGTATGATGTCTAGCTTGTATTGCTTCTAACTTTGTTGAATTGCATCTGCTTACTTTAGACATAATGCCTGTGAATATGACACGTGTTCCTGTTTCTAGAACATACGTGTACATGATGAGCACATCTCCCCTACTCCACCATCACAAGTGCTTGCTCTAACTTGGCACTATTATATGTGGTTGCATGTTGCGTATGATGTCTAGCTTGAATTTCTTCTAACTTTGTTGAATTGCATCTGCTTACTTTACACATAATGCCTATTAATATGACACGTGTTCCTGTTTCTAGAACATACGTGTACATGATGAGCACATCTCCCCTACTCCACCATCACAGGTTCTTGCTCTAACTTGGAACTGTTATATGTGGTTGCGTTTTTCGTATGATGTCTAGTTTGTGTTGCTTCTGATTATGTAGAACTGCATCTGCGTAGCTTACAACTTATACCTGCAACGTTCACTTACCCATAAGACACATTTAACTTGGGACTGTGATGTAGGTTGCATCTTGCATTGTCTTCTAGCTTGTACTGCTTCTAATTTCTTGAAATGTCATACGACGAGACACTTTTTACCTAATAGAGTGATATTGGTTGCATGTACATATGGTGCCTAGCTTTCATTTCTTCTAATTTTGTTGAAATGCCTTCCGCTTACTGTTTTTTCATACATATTCCATCCTCCTATCGTACGTGTGAATATGAAATGTTGTCTTTTTTTGTATATATTCCATCCTCCTATCCTGCGCTTGCCTTACGTCAAAGTAGTGTTCGTCTGTATCATGCATCAACCAGTTATACAGAGCTAATTTTATTCATCTTCTTGTGGTTTTGACTTCGTAGGGCAATATCAGAAAATAGGAAGGAAAAGAGTAAGTTAGGGATGTTGGTGGTCCTCCGCACCGACACAAACCGAGACTCTAGATTTGCCACTGCTACTGCTAATACAGTTGAAGTCCCAAGTCTACATGATGAGTTCATCTCCCGTACTCCACCATCACAGGTGCTTGCTCTAAGTTGATAGTGTGATAATTGGTTTCATGTTGCATATGTTGTCTAGCCTGTATTTCTTCTATTTTGATTAAATTGCACCTGCTGAGTTCATACGTTATACATGTGCATATGACATGGCGTTCTGTGTCTAGAATACACTGCATCTATCTATCATACCATGTTCTTACATCAAAGTACTGCCGTTGTGTATCCTGCATCAGTCACTCATGATTGGAGACTTTTAACATGACAGTTTGGTAGTGGTTGCATCTTGCATTGATTTGTACGTTGTACTGCTTCTAATTTTTCGAATTGCCATTTATGACAAGACACTTTTAACTTGGCAGAGTAATATTGGTTGCATCTTTCATATGGTGTCTAGCTTGCATTATTTCTATTTTCTTGAAAATCCTTCTGCTTAGTTTACACATCGTAGCTGTGAATATGTCCTGTTTTTCTTACATATTCCATCCTCATACGGTTGTCTTACATCAAAGTATTGCTTGTCTGTATCATGCATCAATGAGTTCTGAAGAGCGATTTTATTCTTTTGTGTTGTGGGTACGGTTTGACATGGCAAAGTCAAAAAAGAGCAAGGAAAATAATATAGTAGGGAGTGGTGTTACTCGTCGGGTGAAACGGAAAAGGATCTACCGTCCAGATTCTGCTGGTACTTATAGTGCAGTAGAAGGTCCAAGTCCACCGGCTAAATCTACAAACACAATATCACCTGCTCACCAGCTGCAGCATCCGCTTCAACTGTACCAGCATATCAATGAGTTACTCGTTCGTTTGCTCCAGAACTAGCCAGTTCCCAAGCTGCCTTCACACCTAACACTACTTCCGAAGCACTACTGACACAACAGGACTTGGCAAGATCAGATGAACCTCATGAACATCAACACCAAGACGGTAGCTGACCGAGTCAAGTTGCAGTTGCATGCTCCTTTATATGTACTCTCACAGTTTGATGTACACTAACACTTTGCATATTCGTTGTTGAACTAGCACCACGACGCAAGCAGAAACAGACATCAGGGATAATGCTTGACAGATTAACAAAATCTAAAGGAGGAAGAATGGAGATCATTTTGAGGCAGGTTTAAAAAGGCCACCTGATGCTACAGAGTCAGCCAAGTTAGTATCAGAGGCAGCCGTTGCCGTTAGGTGTCATGCATGTATCCTCCCAACATGGATCCAGTACAGGAATGAGAAAGACAATACCCAGTTTAACACCTTCCTTGACCATTCTGTAAGTAATGTTATTTGTCGCAATTAGTAATATTGTCTTGCTCTGTCCCATACTTTCTAGCTTCCTCCTAATAAGACTCACATTCTTTTTTCGACAGATGAGGTTCAAGTTGGATCCGAAAGATGATGCAACTAAACAAGCATGCACTCATGTTTTTCAGTCTGCTCTACGACAGTATCGGTACCACCTTAGAAAATCTCACTTTGAAGGCAAGGCTAACAATGAAATCGCCCAAACATCTCCAGTCGAATATATTACAGATGAAGACTGGACAACCCTCGTTAAACACTGGTCTGATCCAAAGTATCAGGTAGGCTATATGTATTTGATCAGACCACATATTGAACTTGTATTTATGTATGTGCCTTACAAGTGTATCTTCTTCTAGGCTAACTGTTTGAAGAACAAGACCAACCGTTCTAAAGTAAAATTCCAACAGACAACAGGATCTCGTAGCTATATTGCACACGGCGAGGCTCTTGTAAATAGCTGCTACTTCCTTCTTTTTTCTGTGCCATGTTATCGTATCTATATTGACTTGTTCCATATACAGAGGAAAGCCTGTGCGGACCAAAAAGAACCTGAACCGAATGCAGTGCAAATCTTCAGGGATTGCCACACCTGCAAGATGAAGGGCATGAGCACACCAGTTCAAGCCGCTGTTGTAAGTCCTTACTCCTCCTGCCTTTGAACTGATTGGTACTGTGATGTGTTCATTTAACTACTTGGTTTGCAGCCAATGTCAGTTACTCTGTTCACTTTTATACACAGTTGTCTTAACGTATCATTTCACCTTACATGGTTTAAAAGAGATGAATGATATTATTTTGGTCTTGATCTGTATTCTAGTTGTTATGTTCACGTGCGCACACAATGAAAAAATAGCATGTTTGTTTTATATCTGTTTGCCCATGATATGAAGGATGTCATACTATGTTCATCCTACTTTAAACCATGTCTCTTTATCCTTAGATGTCAACGAATGTTAGGAAATAGACAATACAGTAGGCATGCTACATGGACTTATGTTCCGAAAGTGATTTTATTATGTAGTTGGCACTACAATACATGCTAATGTATCACAGTAGTTCACCAAAATAAGTTATGTATAAATGTGTAACCTACTTTGTTTTTGTCTCATTAGTAACTTATCTCGTACACTAATCTACAAGCTCAAACTTTCAGGAAGCTATGGAAAAAATTATTGAACATCCACAACCACCTGAAGGTGACGAGGCTACCACAGGCACAATGTCACCTCTTGCTGCAGTGCGTCAGTATCTCTCCACTAACAGTGCAAAAAGCACCTTCCTGCGTAATTCTGGGTTGGTTGTCAAGGTAACCTCGTCCAAATTGCTTACTGAACAAAATCTTCTTGCTAGACAGAGTGATATATCTGTGCTCCAGACACAAGTCCAATCCCTAATGGACGTTGTTTTGGAAACAAGAATAGTGGTTGACAAATGTCATCAAGATATGAATGGTTTTGAAACCAGACTATCAGACATTCGCTTCGTTGTTCAAGAGCAATTGCGGAAAAAGGTGAAGATCATGCTGCTCCATCAGATTCTACAGCCTGAAACATTAGCACTCAGGTCAAATGATCTGTGCTTCTATACATCTGATGGTGCTTTTATCTGCAAGGACTGTAAACTTTAATGCCAACAGGCCTTTTATTGTGATACATCATTTATGATGCTGCCAAAGGCTGCAATAATTACGATGCTATTTTTGTATAGTGCAGGTTTATCTTAGTAATGTATTCGGCCGAAAGCTTCATAGGAGCCCAACATGCCAACATTCGTCGGGCCCATTCCAATTGGGCTAAAAACGATTATGGGCCGAAATTTGCATGTAGCCCACTAAAAATATCTGGGCCTAAATCATCATAAGATTTCATATTTTTCTGGTAGGCCTGTGCCCATAGTGGGCCTTTAATAGGCCTAAACATAATTTGGGCCCTCAGCAACAATAGGCCATTTACAGGTGTAAATATCTCGAGCCCATAAAAAACATTGGCCTTTAAAAGACCGAAAGTGAGATTGGTCCCATTTACGATGCAGATCTTTCACAGGCCGAAATTCGGACAGGCCGTAAATGCGCCGACCTAATACACGGGCATTTAACAGGCCGGAAGTTTGGTCGAGCAAGATTATCATCATTTTTATATAGGCCGTTAATGGGCCCGATGTGACGTTGGGCCACATATGGCCCATGGATTTCATCCGACGTTAACAGGCCAAAAATCACAACAGGCCGAAAGTGGCCCAAATCTAGAGTGGGCCTCTAACAGGCCGAATGTCAGCCATGGCCGAATATGAACCAAATCCTTCACGGTCGTTTATGGGCCGAAAGTTTCAATGGCATGTAAATGGCCCGAATGAAGCAGGACCTTTAACAGGCCGGAAATACACTGGGCCATAATTCGGCCCATATACTTAGCGGATGTTAAAGGGCCAGAAGTGACCATGGGCCGCGATGATGACAAGTTTAGGGCAAGCCGTTGATGGGCCAATTTGACACTAGCTGTACGGGCCTTAACTGAGAATATTGGGCCTTTAGCTGGGCCGTCCCATTTGGTTCACAAAATCTCGCGGGCCTTTAGCTGGGCCGACCCATTATGGCCTGCAAAATCTCGCGGGCCTTTAGCTGGGCCGCCCCATTATGATACGCAAAATCTTGTGGGCCTTTTGCTGGGCTGGCCCATTATGGACCGCAAAATCTTGTGGGCCTTTAGTTGGGCCGGCCCATTTAAACTTTATGGGCCACTTTTGGGCCGGTCCACGTGTCAACATATCATAGGCGCATCTCGCCCATTGGATGAGTGACACCTGTGCCAACAAGGAGCTGACACGTGTTTCTGTCGGCCTATCAGAATTTTACATGTGGAAAATCCCCATTGGTTCGGGCTGTTAACGGGTTATCGGATCCAAAACCGGACTCGATAGCTTAACAACATTCCGTTACGGTGGATGCCACGTGTCGGTCACCCTTGACGAAAGCACTTATGTGATGCACGATTTATCGTCATGGAAGTGGACACTTCCGTGATGATAATTTTGGTAATGTCATGGAACACTTCTACGACAGCACATGTATGACTATCTTCATTCTGTCATAAATTTGTCATGGATGTACATGCATGACAGAAAACGTGACCTACTATGACAAACACGTATATCACGGAAGTGTATTTTTTTGTAGTGTTGACATTGATGGATTTGAAATAATCATCAGCTCTGGGTTTTGCGATCCTGGAAAATAGATTATACCAACGACAACACAACAGAACCACACACCGATGATCCTCGAAACTGGAGATATACTACAACTGAACAATGTCTATTATGTTAGCATACATTTTAGTTGTCTCTTTGCCATACGTATCCGTGCTCATGATGGCACTATTTTGTGTCTTCCTGCCTTCGTCTTATGCAAGGGTGTTGTAGCGCACATCTCCAACAGCGCAAGATTCATAATGTCTTACCCGAGTATCAGGACCCATTGCTAGTGAGTAAAGGGCATCATCAACTGCCTGCCCATCCTCCCTCATCTTCTTAACCTATGGTTAGAAAATAGACAAGTTGATCATCTTATGTACTCAATATATTAAAAAAACTGACAGTGCAATTCAAAAGCTTACATGGCTCTTGAACCATTTCGCAAATCCTGCCATAACCAGTTTGTCAATGTTTCTTGGATTTTGCTACAGTAACTCCTTTTTGTAGATGTTGCACAACATAGTGATCGCGTCAAACATCTAAATATATAAGAATGTGCTGCAAGTTTAGTAGATTATGATGTATAAGCTGCAGTACTTAACACTTACTTGATATAAGGTAGTATCTCACGACAATTATTCAACACATACCAAACCATTTTGTCCAAATCTTTAGGTTTGTCCTCTTGTCGACTCTTCCCTGTAACTCGAACAAAATAATCGAAAACATTGATCCCGGGATTGTCTTCATCCACCTCTTTGCTAAGCTGATCAGCTGTTTCAATGTATTTTGAGCAGAATGTCAACGCTTCTGTAGCAATGTAGGCCTATGCAATGGAACCCTCGGGTCTAGCTCTGTTCCTAACATAGCCCTTGAAAGTGCCTAGCCGCCTTTCAATAGGGCACATCCAGCCATACTGTACTGGACCTCTAAGTAGTGCCTCATCAGGTAGATGAACAGCCAAATGCACCATCACATCAAAGAAGGCTGGAGGATATATCTTCTCAAGGTTGCATAGGATAGTTGGTTTCTTGTCTCTAAGACGCTCCAAAGCATCTATCCTGATATTTCTACTACAGAGTTCCCTGAAGAATTGTCCCAACTCTGTAACTGCTCTCTATAAGTGAGGGCAGCCCAATCCTCTAAGGATAACAGGTAAAACCCTTTGAAGTAGGACGTGGCAGTCATGAGTTTTCAACCCTTGTACCTTGTTTCCATCTGCAGCGACTCTCCTTCCAGGGTTGGAAGCAAATCCATGTGGGAATATCACACGTGACAGGACCTCGCAGAATTATTTTCATTTTACCTTGTCAAGACGTACACAACTGGTGCCATATCCTGTGGTTTACCTTCATCTTGCACCTGCAAATCATGTCTGATACCCAGGTGTGTCAAATCAATCCTAGATTTTAAGGTATCTTTCGTCTTGCCTTCAATATTAAGAAGTGTGTCGATAATGCTGTCACATATATTTTTCTTGATGTGCATCAAATCAAGATTATGCCGCAGATCCAAATCTTTCCAATACTCCAAGTCCCACAAAGTGGACCTGCGGGTAAACAATAATCTCTCTTCTGCCCTGCCACGCTTCCTTTTCCCTCTACCATTATCAGGATGGTTTCCTGGTGTAATATGCCTGACCTTCTCTAATTCCACTTGCAACTCATCGGCGGTGAGTCTCTTTGGCTCATCACGGTTTTCATGCTTTGCATTGAACACATGTCTTCGATATTTTCTAGGATGCGGCTTGTCCTTGGCAAGGAACGACGGTGTCCAATGTAACAGATCTTGCTAAGTATTGCGTATGACAGCGAATTCCTGTCACAGCAAACACATGCATTGTAACCATGTGTCGTTCGCCCTGACATAGTGCCCAAAGCCAGATAATCATGGATGCACCAAATTATAACAACACGCACAAAGAAATCAGCTGGTGGGCTGCTATATAGGTCTCGAGTGAGAACGCCCCTCCATAGCTGTTGAAGTTCCTCCACAAGAGGCTCCATGAACAAATCAAAATCCTTTCCAGGACTTTTTGGACCTGGGATGAGCAAGGCCATCATGTAGTTTGATTCTTTGGTGCGGACATTTGGAGGCATGTTGTAAGGGATAACAAGCACTGGCCACATGCTATATGTGGCGCTCTGGTGGCCAAATGGGTTAAATCCATCTGAAGCTAAGCCAAGTCTAATGTCTCTCGGGTCAGCAGCAAACTTTTCGTGCTTCTGATTGAAGCTTTTCCACTCACTACCATGTGATGGATGGCTCATTACATTCTGATCTCTGTACTCCTGGTTCCTAGAATGCCACAGTACATCCTTTCTTGTTTCAGCATCATGAAACAACCTCTGCAATCTTGGTGTAATTGGAAAATGTCTCAGAACATTATGAGGAATCCTCTTCATAGCATCGCCATCTTTCCATCTTGATGATTTGCATTTCGGGCATTCACTTAAGTTGGCATAATCCTTCCGAAACAGAACACAATTATTCTTACAAACATGGATCATATCATATCCAATTCCAACTGCATGAAGGAAATTCTTCATTTTACTGTAGGTGTGTGGCAGCTCAGACGCATCTGGGAAAGCTTTGCGGAAATTAGCCAACATTGCATCGAATGATTTGTTGGTCATCCGCTCAGATGTCTTCACCTGAAGAAAGGTGACCATAGCTGAGAATACTGACAACTTATTTCCTGGGGTGACAGCCACGTTGCATTGTTCCAACATGCAGGCCCACCGTTTTTCTTCTGCAGGTGAAAGTTCACGGAATGCACGAGCATTTCGTAGCATTGTTTCAATGTTGGTCAAACTCGGCTCCGCCACCACCTCCTCCTCCTCTTCCACCTGAGCATCAGGAAGATCAAGATGGTGATCTGCTGCTTCCACGTAGTCAATAACATTGGCGTTCACAGCTTCACCATGATGAACCCACCTAGTATATGTGACCGACATCCCATACAAGTGTAGATGATTTTGCATAGTTGACTCGGGTCTTGTAACTGAATTCGTACAACTGCTACACGGGCAGAGCACATCTGATTTTGGACCACCGTATCAGCTCTGATAAAGTTCATGAAGTTTTCAACCCCCTCGACATATGCAGCGGAGAATCTTCGAGCAGAAGTTATCCAAGTCCTGTCCATCTGTTAGACATACAAATTAGTTCTTCTACTCGATATTACAGGAAAAACATATATGCTTTTTTATGAAGTCCAGAAGAAAATACCTAGGTCGATGTCTAAAACTATGACATATTTGGACAAGCAGATCTAAGTAATGAAATATATGTAAAGCTAATTCAGCAAACATATTTGAGTGCTAAATTATGGCAGGGTGTTTCAGCAGTCAATGAGGCCGAGCACACAGCCATCAAACTATTGAAGGCCATCGCAACAACAAAGATCGAGTATAAAACCGTGTAGAGCTATTTCACCTAACAGATTGGCTACTAGACCATGGCAATCTACGTCACAATAAGTATATGGCAGGATATTTTAGCAACTAATCGGCCTTTGCATGCCATCTCAGCTAAGCAGATTGAGTGCAGAACAGGGAAAGGAAGCTTCTTAAGCAGAGCATATTGACTGTAAACTACTTTGGCAAACAGTGAGATTAACAACGTCTATCAGCTAACTTTCAGCGCTACACCGACATGCACGGGGCAGAATGCGCATACCATGGGAGAAGCTGACCGCCATGCGTCTCCACACGAACGTCGCCAGCGGTGGCGGCCCTGACCACCGTGCGCCTCCACAAGAATGTCGCCAGCGGTGGCAGTGCAGCTAGAGGACGGTAGTCTACGAGAGCGTACTGTGGGAGCGAGAGGATCGCAGTGCGTCCCCTTGATGAACCGCGGCGCCGACGTATCGACGTGGTGGGGAGGGCGGCTTTGGAGGAGCGAATGGAGTGGATGGGGACGGGGGGAGGGGGTTTGGGGAATATTATTGGCTAGTTGGCCGAAGGGCGGTTGAATTTAGGATTTGGGGGGAATTTTTGGGTGGGGGGGGAGGATTTTCGCGCGGTGGGCGGGGGGAGTTTGGCGCATGGTCGGTTTCTCCAAGTGCAGTCCCACGTGTCAGTGAAGAGGCAAGCCGAAGCGCGTTCCGTTTGCGTGAGCCGTGTGTAGGACCGAATGTGTGTGGGGTGCAATGCGACCGCGACAGGGGTGCTGTGAGTGTACCGCCTTTTTTCCTTTTAAACTAGGTACTTCGCCCCCTCAAAAAAACCTTGTTGCTTCGCGCGATCCATCGATACTACTACTAGTAATCCGGTAATCCCGACTAAAACGGCGCGGCCGGGTATTTTCCCGCGTGATATGCTGGGAGGTTGGCTTAGTTGTTTTTTTAGGACGAGTGATGCTACACCTACATAGTCCCAGTTACGTAATTAACATAATGTGAAACGTGTGAGCTGTTGATTGTAGATTGGGGGGAGGGAGGGGCCCACCACCATGAAAATCAATGGAGGAGAGAGAGAGGTAATTTACGTTAACCCTTCCGTAGGTTCCCGTAGATGTAGAAAAATGTGAAATGCGTGAATGTGCATTTGCAGATAAGGCCTTCCCTCGTTCATCCTTTTATCCCACAAGATCTTGATCTTCCGTGCATCGCACGGGCATCTTGCTAGTAGTCCTACAATATACTATATTATTGTGAAAGTTCATATACATCGGCCGAGATTAATGCAAACACAGCAGATTTTCATTACATTTCGAACTTTTATAGGACAGAAAAATAAAAGAAACCCGACCCTAAACCTATTCTACGGTGGCCACCGATGTCCTCCATCTGCGATCTCCATGTACGGGGGCAGGGTTCAAGACCCGTGAAGTGAAGGTGCGGTCTCCGGCGAGGAAAAGTAGAACACGGGAGACGGACCGGCCAGTTGGCACACCATGCCCTACTCATCCTCGGAGGAGTCCCCGACCTCGGCGGTGCCGGACATTGGACGAAGGCAAGTAGGACACATGGCTGACGGTGCTCCCGTTGTCGGCCGCCAGCGTGGCTACCGCTTGTTCGGCGACTTGAGCGAGGGCGGCGACCTCGAGCTCCATCCCCGAAGACAAGCTCTCCCGTAGAGCGTTCGCGCTTGCGGTCATGGCGGATGTGGTGCTAGGTAGGAGGACGATGCGCTATGGCGTGGAGGTTAGCTGGGCGTTGCCGCTTTAAGTAGCGCATTCCGGTGAGGCCAAGCGTCCTGGTGCGTCATTAAGTCGCCGGAGTTGGTTCCTCGGGCACCGAGCCTCTTAACGACGGCATACGGACGAACGACATGAATGCGGGTAGCTGGCGCCGGCTGGGAACGCACCGCGTGATGGCGCGAGGGACGAGGGTTTTTGGTGTGCCAGGGTAGTCAGCTACGGTCGTGGCAACGTTGGAGATGCACTTTGCTCACATGCGATCGACGCATGTCATTGAAAAAGCAAGACGACCCCGCATGGTCTCAGGTCCTGAGGATGCAGTTGGCCGTGCTACACCACTCCACGAACGTGTCCCGACACCCCGTGCATCCTTGATGAGCCGGGTGTTGGGGTGTGTTTGGATTGTGGCCAAAGTGCACCTTACCAAAATTTTGGTCATGACCCAAAGATTGGTCTTTGTTTGGATGGTTGCCATTTTTTTGGCATGCCAATGAACCCTAGCCAACTCTAGTTCATTTTTCTTGCCGATGTCGGCCAAATCATGGGCAACCAAAACCTCAACCAAAATTTTGGCTACCCAATGCTTTGATGGGGCAACCTTGGGCACAAACCAAACATACTGTTGGTCGTGCCACAACACTAACGCCACCCTCGACACATTGAAATCGACCGTGTCTAGCAACGATGAGCGTGTCGCTCACCGCGTTCGCCGTGTCCAGAGGCGGTGCTGGAGCTGCGCCACGTTGTTGGCCCCACGACCCACATGAACGGTTGCCGGTGGCGAGGAGGTCGTGGGCCAGCTCCTTCATTGGACTAGTTTGCGCTATGTCGTCCCGACAGATGTGCCCCACATGTCGGTTTCCCTGTTTTCCCGGCCATATTTGAGCGTCAGTGCTCCGCGTTGCGCATTAGGCCTTTCACTATGTAGGCCAAGCGAGACAACTTATTGTTTATTTGAGCCGTTCAGGTATAATCATGTGGTGTTTGCTTATTTCTCATTCCGCTCCAACCCTCTTCTCCATCGATCATGTCACCCTTCGGTCGAGTCCATCCTCCCGCATGCCCCATTTGAACATTTCGCCGAGTATCATTCGCATGTGGGCCTAGACCATGCTTGTATTTCCAATGTTTATTTGTAATTTGTCTGACATGCATACAAACAAACGGTTCGTTTGAAGTTTTACTTTGCCTCCACTACGTGTCGCTTCGCGTCTTAGTTTTGACATCCCATTCGGTTCATGCCCCGACACATGTTGATGAGATCGATTGATGTTCAGAGATCAATTGCGTGTCATGCAAGGAGATAAAGGTTTGGTCTATTTCTATGATAGAAATGACCAGCGGGGGGGGGGGGGTCTGTGGGGATCAGAGGGAGTATATTGTACTTTCATAAGCGAAACGAACGTATTATACCCACCCTAGTCCTCTTTCAATCGATCTCCGGACCCTGAGATGAAATCGAGAGAGAACGAGTGGGGGCATGTGTGATACCTAAGGCGGATTCAAAATTTTGAACCGGTGATCATAGCATCCGCAAATCATATATAAAGGGTATTCAATGTTCATTTGATTTTTGAATGTACAATATACTCCCTCCTATCCTTTCTAGTTTACATATACGTTTTATGTGTAGTGAAAGTATCTCTACTTTGATATAAAAAAGTATCAACATTCAACAACGCCCAATCAATATTGTTAGATTCGTACATACTCCTAGATTTGTACTCGAGATGGTTTCCAATTTGTTTTCAACCACGTGAATGTGCTTGTTCTCGCGCATGCTCTTCCTACTAGGATTTTGCCACGTATAGCCAGTCCAATAGTAACCTTTTTATGCTCCCTCTCCAATAGTACTAGTGGAGTACTGACAACATCTGTACTAGAGTATGCAGTGCTCATAGTTGTACTCCCTCCTTCCATTTATATAGGGCCTATGTGGAGGAGAGAGATGTGAAAAAGTAAGGGAGTGAGCTCTCATGCAATAGCCTAGCTATATATATATTCCTAGTTAAATACGTACAACAAATATGAAGAAAGAGATGGAGAGGAGATGGGAAAAAGTACTAATACAATAGCCAACCTTATGATTTTTTTGGGGGAAATAGCCAACCTTATAGCCCACACCATTGTATGAGTGCATACAATAGATGATGGTTATAGATGACATAGCAGTTTCTTATAGCCATCGACTGGCTATATTATTAACCATGCTCTAATGCGTTTTTCAAAACCGCGTTTGACTATTGACAAGATTAATAGTACATGAGATGTATAATGCGAAAATTATATCATTGGAAGCTCCTTTCACATATGTATCCCTGCCTTACCCTCCCTTTCAGTCACTTACTGGCGGACCCCATGCTTGCTAGGCCCCGCATGTCAGTTACTCAATGGGTTCGACCACGTCAGGGGATCCTCATCCGTAGTATACTCCCTCTGTTTTTATTTATTCCGCATAAAATGACGCGAGCGGGGGAGGGGGAGGGACGTCGGTTTGCTCTCAACTGCGGTCCCACAAGCAAGCGAAAATGCAAGACGAAGTGCGTTTCATTCGGTGAGCGACGTGGAGGGTCCAGCGTGCCGGGCTGCAACGCAAATGCGACAAAGCGCGATGTACAGTCAAAACCGATTGACCGGTCGTCACCGGAACCACTATTCACACCAGAACCTTCGTTGCTCGGCCTACGCCAACCATTGCCCTAAAACCACACCTAATCTCCAGCCCCTTCCCCCACCTTTCGACCCCCTAGCCCACATCAAGCATCCCCTAGTTCGTCGGAAAGCCATGGTGCGCCGCAAGATCACGTACTACAAGATGCTGATGCCGAAGCGCCGTGCAGAAATCACGGCGGCGGTCGGCGTGAGAGACCTCCGTTCCCAAGCTCGCTTTGCGGCGGGCCAATCCCCGAGTTCTCTAGAGCCAAGCTATGAGGAGGAGGAAGCCGATCCAATGTTCATGGCGGAGGTCGCGGTGCAGAAGGCCCCCGATGGGTATGAGATGATGGACGTCGACTTCATGCCGACGTCCGAGTCCCCCATGGTGCAGGCGGACCAGTGGTTCAACCTGGCGATATTAAAGGAGGACCGGGAGGCAGAGGCTCAACTCGACGCGGAGCGCCCACATGCCGCTGCCATCGAGGCTCTCCTGTAGGCGGAACCGGGTGTCGTGGATGTGAACTGGGCGGCGGAGGCTCAACTTAAGGCGGAGTGCGCGGATGCCTCTGCCATCGAGGCCCTCCTGCAGGCAGAACCAGACGTCCTGGACTTGAACCGGGCGGCAGAGGCTCAACTCGATGTAGAGCGCGCGGATGCCGCTCTCATCGAGGCCCTCCTGCAGGCGGAACCGGACGTCCTGGACTTGAACCGGGCGGCAGAGGCTCGACTTGACGCGGAGCGCGCGTATGACGATGCCATCGAGGCCCTCCTGCAGGCGGAACCAGACGTCTTCGACTTGAACCGGGCGGTGCTCTCGTCCGTGCAGAGCGCCTGCACGCTCTGCGTGAACGAGTAGCTGGAGGCCAAGGACAACCACGGTGCGGAGACACACGTCGGTAGCTATGGCTGGTTTTTGCCGGCAGCCAAAGACGACGAGGCCGTCTCGTTCTGCGAGCAGTGATAGTTTTTCTTTATGTTTTTGTTTTTATGGATCTTTTGCTGTGTAAAAACATATATTGTTATGCAAGTCGCCTGACTTGGGTCAGTCTACCATTTCAGGCGGTTGGATGAATATCCTACGTCTCCTAACCCTTCTTCCTCACCTCTTCTTCTTCCCCAACAGACCACCGCACAGTCCGTACGGATACTCCCCAACATGCGGTTGGATAAACATACTCTATGAACGAAAATTATGTGTCAGCTGTAGGATGGCTGAGTTTGGTTTGTTCACATGCGACAACACGTGTCAGTGAGGGTGCGTTCCCTTGGTTGGGTTTGCGGCGTGCAGGAGCGACTGTGCATGTGAGGGTGCGGTGCGACCGCGGCGTGCAGGAGTGACCGTGTGAGGGTGCGGTGCGACCACGACAGCCGTGCGCAAGTGTACCTCCTTTTCATTTTGAAAACTTTAGGCAAGATTGGCAAAAATGTGTGGTGAAGTATGGCAATGCAAGGCCTAGACCCAAACAGGATAAGTACGTAGTACTACATACTAGGAGTACTAGTGTTAAAAAAGAAAGGTGGGGTTTTCCTTCGCGGGATTAATCGATACAAATCCTCGTTTCACATGTCAATTAATGCGTACTTTTTCTCCAAAGCCCAAAGAGATAACCATCTCACTCCTCATTGCTTGATTAATGTAGCGCCATGCAAACCAACCTTCTCACTTCCGCATGCATGCAGGGGATATTAATGTCCTTGGTTGCTAGTACGAGGCAAACCCCATCAATTTTGCCTCGATTAGTGTTAGTGGCCTTTTGCAAATTGTAATTTTGATATACTGGCCTTGTGTACAGAAAAATGGAGGTAGTAACTATATTTGATTTCCTTCCCCATTACGGTGACGTCGACGATATCTCGAACGTTGTGGTTTGGCGAAGTGCGTTCGACGGAGAACACCATTGAGCGAGACCACGGTAAGTCATTCGCAAGTGCCACCTGCAAGCCGAGACAACTGCCTTATTTGCATCCAGGAAGTCCGTTGAACCAAAGGACGCGTAAATGTACTAGTACTACTCGTACATAATAGCGTCGTCCGTCCAGCTTAGTGCAGTGAGATGGTTTCTCGAAGAAGACGATGGAGAAGCGGAGTCAGCAAAGAGTGAAATGATGGTTGCTTCATCCGTGCTTTGTGATTTGATGCCTCACTGCTTTGTGATTTGTGATAGAAGGGACAGGGGAGTAGACTCTATCCTCTATACTGTACATGCATCCAAGCACGGGAGAAAGAGGAGAGACGTTGCATTTTTCTATTCCTTCAATCAATCAATCAGGGAGCTTCGGTTCCATCCTTTTGGCTTTGGCAACACCGTCCACAATGGTTCCCACAATGCCAAAAGCTATTTTCACATTTGGCTACACATTGTGGATCCCCTTAACCGTACCACTTGGTTTTGCTCCTGTGTGCTATCTATACAAATCTCAATTATATTGATCTAAAAAATTATAGAATCAAGATTAGTAAAAAGGAGGTGATTTTGCCGCGCGGATGGCGGGGAGGTTTCTTATTTTTAGAGGACGTTGTCCTGGCGGTTTGCTAACATGCGGTCCCACATGTCAGTGCTTTACCAAGCCGATCCGCTTCCCACATTAGGCAGAACAACGGCAGAAGCAACACGTGGTTAACTTGAAGAAGATGAGGGAGAAGCGGATTCAGCAACGAGTGAAATCAAGGTTGCTTCGTCCCTCCAACTTCTTTTTTTAGCATTATTACTTCGTACCTCCAACTTAACCACGGGAAAGGTGCAACTTTGTGATTTGATGCCTCATTGCTCGTTACTACGCCGATGCCATGACTAGGTGCTTCACCCTGGCTACTCTGCACTGTATTCCGGTATGGCACGTGGACCCAGTAGCTTGATGCCCAACATGTTGGCGAAAGGGACTAGAAGATTTATGAAAGTGAGCGCTCCACTCTTACGATGAAGGAGTACACGACACGACGGCCTAGTGAACTGTCACTTGTACTGTATATAGTCATATAGTTTTGCTGTTTCGCGCGATCCATCGATACAAACCCGATTAAACAGGAAAGGGCAGAATTTTCCCGCACGGTATATGATACTGGCCATACATTTCAAAGGCAATTTTAATGTATGCAAACTGAATAATTAAGTAACAATATGATATCTAGTAAAACTAAAAACACATATGATTTATTGTGTTAGAGTGTAGTAGTAGTGTTGTATTGCATAGGTGTTAGATGTAACATGCGAGAAACGTGTAAAGATGTAGTTTTGGAGGGCCTACAGAGAGAAAAGCGTAATACGTTCACCGAACTTCAGAATAAGCTGATTACGGTCACTACATATGTTTTGCGGTGATTATACGGTCACTTGCTCACGGTTCATCATCGGATTGCACTCTGTTGACCGGCCAAATAGTCCGCGTGGCACCATGTCGACTAGTTAAATTGACCTCGTTCCTTGTGGGTCCCACCTGTCAGTTCGCATAGGGAAAATGTCAGATAAACACAAACTTACGCAGGCGCGACAAGACTCCACCCCGTGCGAGGGAATCACCTGGTTGTGTATGTGTCTGTCAGGGCCTGATGTGTGCGCATGCATGTGTAGGTTGAGCACTTGAGCGTGAGAGTGTGTGTTGGTCGTGTGGTGTACTGGTGTGTGCATGCATGCGTGTATGTGTGCGTGTGAGTGTTGCATGCGTGTGTGCATGTGAGTGTTGCGTGCGTGCATGGCTGCGTGTGTACGTGTGAGTGTTGCATGCGTGCGTGGGTGCATGTGTTCATGTGAGTGTTGCGTGCATGCAGTTCGTGTGCATGCGTGCGTGTGTGTATAATCACCACACAAGCTCTTGTGTGTTAAAATAGATGGCTCAGCATACCAATACAAGGCCACCTTGTCCGCTGTGCCCACGGTCATGACTTCGAACCACCGTTCAATATTTTTTTGTCGTTTGTTTTCATTCTTACTAGCAAGATGCCCATGCGTTGCACGTAACATCAAGATGCATTTGTATGACTAGTTTATCTTGTGAGAGAAAAGGATGAATGAGGGAAGGCCTTATTTGCAAATGTGGAGAGGTGTGTGGGTACCTTTTTGCAAATGTCATAGTTTCTTTCCTATCCGTCTTATATAAATCGGACGGCCTATATTGCAGGATGGCAGGCACACCATCATCACCAACTCTGTTTTTTTATAAGAGTGCATTTTATCCCTACTCTTATAAAAAGCATAGTCGGTGATGATCGTGTGCCTGCCATCCTGCAATTTAGGCCGTTCGATCTATATGTGATAGATAGGAAGGAAACTATGGCAATTTTGCAAAAAGATATCGACACCCCTCTCCACACTTGCAAATAAGGCCTTCCCTTGTTCATCCTTTTCTCCCATAAGATAAACTACTCATACAAATGCATCTTGATGTTCCGTGCAACGCATGGGCATCTTGCTAGTATTTTATAGGAGTGTAGATGTAGAGTAGATACAAGCCGACAGGTGGGCCCGATGGTAGCGAGATAATGTGATGCAACACTAGAGGTGCCACGTGGAGCATTTAACTGGTCAACTAGTCGTGTCTTGAGCAAATACAGAGTTGTACGGTGAGCCCGTGACTGTATAATAACCACAAAACGTAAATGGTGACCGCAATGAGTGGATTCTGAAGTCCAATGTATGTATCGTGCTTTCGCTTCAAATACAATGGTCGTCACTGTATATATCGCGAGAGAAAGATGAAGCATGCGTGAATGTGCTGGGGGCTTACTTTTAGAGGACCTGGAGATAGTTTGTGTGCGTACGTGAAAGGGGCGTAGAGGGGGGTATGCGATGGAGAGAGAGATGCTCTTCATTTCTCTTTATTATGACTAACTTTATATATAGTATAAAAATATACAAATTCATAGTGCGGAATAAATATCATTGCGGGCACCATGCAATGCAAGCGTTCATACTCCTCCATATAACTTCCACACTTTATTCAAAAGGAATGTTGTATGCGAAATAAACGTGACGAGATGGCTTTTTACATCAATGGGTTACGTGATGTAACATGTGTGAATCTGTAGTTGATGCATTTGGCAGAGCCTAGAGAGGTATGTGTGTGTATTACGTATTCGAGAGAGGCATGGATATAGGGGCCGACAGGAGGCGTGGGAGAGATAGCACGAGAAATGAGAGTGGTCTAGAGAGAGAGACGAATATGACATCACGAAGAGAGATTCCCTTGAGTGTGTATATGCAAGGGAGGAGTGGATAGAGGCACCAGGAGAATATTTTTTTGTGTGTGGTGTCTGTGTTGGTATGTGTGGGTGTGAGAAGATAACGAGACGTGGGGGCAAAGGGTATGTCACCGCGTGAGGTCCGGTGGGTCGAGGTGATGCCCTTCGTTTGGTTCCGTACTGCGCCACATTGGTCGGCCCGTGACGCATTTAGGGAGACCCATGGATGACTAGTCGTACAAGACAAAGATAGCATAATTGTGAAGGACTCTATGTCCACTGACAAAGCCAGCTAGGATTTGTAACCCTAGGTTCTCGGACTAAGGTAACCCCTTTATCTCTGATATTACTATTCATCCAACCTAACTTTAAGGGGCATCCTACAGAATGCTCTGCTAGAATCATACTTGTCGATTAGGAAGAGAGGTGTGAGACAATATGTGAGAGACATGCCTAAAAATATTGTGCGTACAGGAGACACGTAGGAAGGTCTATGTATATAGAAAGGGTCGATGGGGATTGTGCGTGTGTATGCTTGCGAGAGGAAGAGTGCTTGTGATAAAGGTTAGTGAAAACAGTCGTAAATGGTTACGAGAGGGAGGGAGGGTTATATCGAGAGCATGTGTGCGAGAAAGACACCTCGAGAGAGAGAGAGAGAGAGAGAGAGAGAGAGAGAGAGAGTGAGCATGTGTGAGAGACCACCGATGGAGAGTGAAACTACACGTACAAGACTGTTGTACACATTGATTAAAGATATAAATTG
This sequence comes from Aegilops umbellulata, assembly GCA_032464435.1. Classification (NCBI taxonomy): domain Eukaryota; kingdom Viridiplantae; phylum Streptophyta; class Magnoliopsida; order Poales; family Poaceae; genus Aegilops; species Aegilops umbellulata. Next base: position 500,029,119 of record CP136057.1, read on the forward strand.
TATCCAAATATTAGGATGGGATCATGATATTTGCAATTCGCGTAAGGAACGGTCATTGATCCATCAGACATCTAGATTCTATCAAATTTGAGCATGTCTATGTTATTATTCGACACAATTGATCCACATAGTTAGTATTTGGAACTCCAGACAATGCATCGCTTTAGCATTCGAATATAAATGTGAGTATAGTTCATGTTGTGTGTGTAAAGCACATTATACATACGAAAGTTACACAATGAACATTATAAATAGCTACCTATGAACTAGCATACATTTGAATTCAACTTAAGGTGGTTTTAAAAAATCGAATTCAACATGAAGTCCATTCAATTATTTGAATTTGATATCATGGCATTTGTAAATCATACCTAAATTATGGGGGCACCAATCTTTGCTCTGATTTTGTACATAATAGCACATGTAGTCGTGTACAAAATAGATTTTAATTTAGCTCCTCCATTCCAAAATAATCATAGTTATAGGATTTTCAAGTGTCAAAATTTCAAAAAGAAGCGGATAATTTAATGAGGTTTTCAAATATACAAGGTCAAATTTAACGTTGTCTATTTAGGTCAATCCTCAAAGTTCAAGAGTACTCTAAACGTGAATGCTTGTGTTTCAAAATTTCGAACGAAGCGCCAAAAGAGCCTCTACTCGCCTGAAACCGCGTGAGACCAATGTTTGGTAGTACAAGGAAATTACTTTTCTAATAACTCCGACCCGTGAAACCTAACGGCCCGACGTCCAAAGGTCTAAACCGGGGTAGGTTTGTAGCTTCATCTAGATGCCACTCAACTGCCTCCGAAAAACATTCATACACAATGGCCGCCTAAGCACACATGCACGCGGCCGAAATCGCTCCCGCCCACTATTTGAGACACCTAGGATTACCATCCTACCCCGACCCGCAGTAGGTCCAAAATTTAAGAGGGCGCAAAGTTTGTACTTTCCCCAAATTTCAAACAAGTTGTAGGACCTTGAAGTATGTCTAGAGGGGGGGGGGGTGATTAGACTACTTGACCAATAAAAACTTAACCTTTTCCCAATTTTATAGTTTGGCAGATTTTAGCTACTTTAGGACAAGTCAAGCAATCATCACACAATTCAAGCAAGCATGCAAAGAGTATATAGGCAGCGGAAAGTAAAGCATGCAACTTGCAAGAATGTAAAGGGAAGGTTTTGGAGAATTCAAACGCAATTGGAGACACAGATGTTTTTGGCGTGGTTCGAATAGGTGGTGCTATCCTACATCCATGTTGATGGAGACTTCAACCCACGAAGGGTAACAGTTGCGCGAGCACACGGAGGGCTCCACCCACGAAGGGTCCACGAAGAAGCAACCTTGTCTATCCCACCATGGCCGTCGCCCACGAAGGACTTGCCTCACTAGCGGTAGATCTTCATGAAGTAGGCGATCTCCTTGCCCTTACAAACTCCTTGGTTCAACTCCACAATCTTGTCGGAGGCTCCCAAGTGACACCTAGCCAATCTAGGAGACACCACTCTCCAAGAAGTAACAAATGGTGTGTTGATGATGAACTCCTTGCTCTTGTGCTTCAAATGATAGTCTCCCCAACACTCAACTCTCTCTCATAGGATTTGGATCTGGTGGAAAGAAGATTTGAGTGGAAAGCAACTTGGGGAAGGCTAGAGATCAAGATTCATATGGTAGGAATGGAATATCTTGAGCTCAACACAAGGGTAGGTGGTTCTCTCTCAGAACATGTGAGTTGGAAGTGTAGATGTGTTCTGATGGCTCTCTCCACGAATGAAGAGGAGGTGGAGGGGAAAAATAGCCTCCACACAAAATCTAACCGTTACACACAATTTACCAATCTCGGTGGGACCGAATCAACAAACTCGGTCGGACCGATTTAGTAAACCTAGTGACCGTTAGTGATTTTCGGTGGGACCGACATGCAACTCGGGAGGACCGATATGGTTAGGATTAGGGCATAACGTAATCTCGGTGAGACCGATTACACAAACTCGGTGAGACCGATTTGGTAATAAGCTAACCAGAGAGTTGGTCAGGTAAACTCGGTGGGACCGATTTGCTCTTTCGGTGCGACCAAAATGTTACAAAAAGGAAACAAAGAGTTTACATTGCAATCTCGGTGGGACCGATCCGCTCTTTCGGTGAGACCGAAAAGTTACGAAAAGGAAACAGAGAGATTACAATCCCATCTCGGTGAGACCGAGATCCCTATCGTTAGAACCGATTTGCTTGGGGTTTGGTAGTGGCTATGACATGTGAAACTCGGTGGCGCCGAATTGAAAGAATCGGTAGGTCCGAGTTTGGCTTTGGGTTTAGGTCAAGTGTGGATATGGGAAAGTAGCTGAGGGTTTTGGAGCATATCACTAAGCACATGAAGCAAGAGGCTCATTAAGCAACACCTCATCCCTCCTTGATAGTATTGGCTTTTCCTAAAGACTCAATGTGATCTTGGATCACTAAAATATAAAATGAAGAGTCTTGAGCTTTTGAGCTTTAGCCAATCCTTTGTCCTTAGCATTTTAAGGGATCCACTTTCATCATCCATGCCATGCCAATCATTGAGCTTTCCTGAAATAATCATCTTGGAATAGCATTAGCTCAATGAGCTATATGTTGTTATGAATTACCAAAACCACCTAGGGATAGTTGCACTTTCAATCTCCCCCTTTTTGGTAATTGATGACAACATATAGATCAAAGCTTTGGTAAATGATAATATGATTTAGAACATCGTCGCTTTGAGAAGTATGTGAAAAGCTAGAGCTCCCCCTAAATTTGTGCATATTTTAAAATTTGCTTTGGACTGCAAATGCACAAAGAGTTAGAATCATAGGTTACTCTTCCATGTCACATACATCTTGGTGGAGCGCTCAAAATGATAAGAATCGAATACATGCACTCATCACCAAGAAAAGTGAATGATCACATAAGACAGATAGGATAATATCAAGCATGCATAAGTGTAGCATATGATCAAACACATGATCATCAATGTCTCACAAGCATATCATAGTATCTCAACCAAAAGCAAACAAAGTTTGAAAAACCACCAAATAAAGCAAGAGAGTGTCGGGGAAACTGCCTCCACGAGCACCTATGGGGACGAAGCCCCTTTCGGTTCGGCGGGGGGCGGAGGTTGCACGAAGAGCAGATCGAGGCGAAGCACACGAGCAGTTTACCCAGCTTCGGAGCTCTCCGGAGAGATAATACTCCTACTGCTGCATCTGTGGTTTGTATTGAGTTCTTGCTCGGGAGCGCTGGGTGCTATAGTACACACCAGCAGCTAATGAGACCGAGCGTGAGTGTTCTCCTGTTTCTTGTTCCTCCTCTCTACGTTGTGCATGGGCCTCCTTTTATATGCTCAAGGGGTCTCCAACAGGTGGCAACGTAGACAAGGATAAAAATGGAAAGGTGTTGCGGTTGGTACAGCTACCTGTACAGTGTATCCTACCTAACCCTGACGGCAGGGGACAAGGGCATTAAATGCCTATCTACGTCGCCCAAACAGTGCAGAAAAGGGACCGTCAGGGACGCCACCGCTCGCCACGATGGCGATCTTGTCAGCGCCACTTGCCATAGTGCACCCCTGGCTGCACAACCTCCCACCACGTACGCCTGGAAGGGTCCCAGAGCAACACGTTGGTGGGTGTGCTGGAGCGCGGGTACAGAGTGGTTGCTTGCCGCGGCAAATGCCTTGCCGCGGCCGTTGTCTTGTCGCGTCCGGGAGCTTGTCGCTCGCCGGGTCTTGCCGGGACGCGTGGTGCGTCGCGGTAAGTACCTTGAGATGCCTCGGTTGGCCTTCCCAGCAAGCTCCTCTTGCCGGGGCCTTGTCTCCTTGGCTTGAATACTTTGTTCTTGAATGGCTCCAAAGGAACCAAGTAGGTCCTTGGCGGTCACCTGGCAAGCCTTGCCGCGGGACGCTGCGACTGCCCGTGCACAAGTTCGGGATACTAGGGTACCCCTACTCTAGTACACCGACAGGAGCCCCCGGGCCTGGGACATACACGGTGCCGAGCGTTGTTGGGCCAGGCCCAAAACAGGGCACGGGCATGCGCGGCCTGGATCACGCCGTATCTTACTCCGTATCCACCGCGCCCTCCCCGAACGGCACGCGTTGATTGCGGCATCGTGGGAGAGATCGTGGGTGGTTTCTTTATTCGGAAAGGCAGAACGTCCGCCCCCTCCCTCCTTATAAGCAGGGGAGACAGGGGCAGACCGCCCATCCGCCCGTTGCTACTCCAGAGTCGAAAATCTCCGCCGCTCCCCTTCTTCTCAAAGCCGAAAGAGAGCAGCGCTCCGCCCCCATCGCCACCAGCACCACCAACGACGTCGTCCTCCCTCACCACTCCCGCCATGGCTCCGAAAGTCGAGAAGGTGAAGTCGGCCGAGGCGCAGCGGCTCGCGGCGCTGCGAAAGGAGCGGGCAATCTTCCCTCCTAGGCTTGCCGCGGAAGAGCTGAAGGAGTTCTACTACCTCTTCTGGTCGACGGGGACGCGAGCGCATCCGCGCACGAAGGTACTCCCAGCCGCTGCTTGGGAAAAGGCTCCCACTGGGTACCCTTTCTTCGCCTTGTTCTTCTACTGCGGGCTCTGCCTGCCCTTTTCTGAATTTTTCTGCGACGTCATGAACACCTACGGGCTCCGCCTCCTTGACTTCACCCCCAATGTTGTCCTGACCATGGCAGTTTTTGCACATCTTTGCGAAAACTTTGTCGGAGTCCATCCAAACGTAGCCCTTTTCCGCCACTTCTTTTCACCTCGAGTTGAGAAAGGAGAGCCTTTATCTGGCGGAATCGCCTGGATCTCAAAAGCCGGCAAGAAGGATGCTTATCTAGATGGAGAGTTCCGCAGCAAGTGGGAGGAGTGGAGGGTGGACTGGTGCCTGATTGTCGAGGAGAACCCGCAGCCGTTTACCGCCCAGCGCCAAACTCCAGTAGTGCGCGGCAGTGATTGGAGTAGCTTGGCCCCGGAAGACGACAGACTGAAGATTGCCGTCGCCCGGATCCTACGCCTCAGGCTTGCCGGGCTTACTGTGGGAGCGGTTGGCGCAGATTTCCTTCGCCGCCGCATTGCCCCCCTGCAGGAGAGGAGGAGACCCGCCTGGGAGTTCCAAAACGCGGCGGATATCATGAGGCTGCGGCCGGGCCTCAACTTCAACTTCACTGTCCTGGAGCTCAACGCGATGCTCCAGGAGCTGTTCAAGTATGACCCTCAGCATCCCGAAGTGTTCAGGTTGCCGAGGGGTGTCGTTCCGCTGTGCAACAACTCCTCGCTCAGCCGCATCCGTGCAATGATGCCGCTGTGCGACTCGCACGGAATTGACCCAGCCTGGATAGAGCCTGCAGATGATGTCGTGCAGGCGTTCTTTGATAGCTTGGTAGAAGTGCCGATCGACGCCGATGAGCAGAGGGGCCTCACCCGGGACACCACCGACGAGGAGCTCAAGCGCATCGCCACCAGGCTGGAAGAGGCGGCGGCAGCCGCAGCTGCGGGCGAGTTTGGGTTCACCATGGAGGAGGCAGAGGCAGCAGAGGCGGCAAGCCTTGCCGAGCGAGAGGAACTTGTTGGCGAGGAGAAGTCCGCCGGGCATGACGTCGGGCCGAGCGGGCCCGCCGAGGATACGAGCGGCTCGTTGGAGATCGGCTCCTCTTCCTCTTCATCTTCTGGCAGCTTGCCGCAAGCAGAGCCCCCGGCTCCACCAAGAAGGCGTCTCCGCAAGGCCGGGGACGTAGCGGAGTGGCGGACGAGTCAACCCCCGTCGCGCCGCACGAGGCGCTCCACCGCGGCAAGTTCTGTTGCCGCGGAAGCACCTCACGCCGCAGCGGCAACTGGAGCGGGGTCCTCCCGGTCCGCCGCTCCAACTCCCGCCAAGCGGCCAAGGGATCCTACTCCTCCGCCTCCTCGCGCCGGAGGTGGGCCAGGCTTTGACTTCTCCGCGCTCAGCTCCGACGAGAAAGAAGAAGTGTAAGATTCTTGTTGTACTTGTATGTCTTCAATACTTGCTGTCTTGTCTTGTATCTCATTTGCTTTACTCTGAACTTATTCCTTTTTAGGACTTTGGCCCAGAGAGCGGCAAAGAGAGCCAAGGTCCCGGTGATTGTCATCGAGGACGATCCCACCGTGTCAGCAGGGGGTGCGCCCGAGACAAACTTGCCGGACCCGGCAGCTGCTCTTCAGAGCAGCCCCCAGCGTAAGTATATAGTTTGCTTCCCGCTGTTAGGCGCGCATGGGTACTCTTTGTTTGCTGATATTTGACTGTTGGCTTGTGTAGGAGCAGAGCAGCCCCACCAGGAGCACCCGGAGGCCACCCCTGACATGCCACCTGCTTCGACTACGCCGCCAAGGGAGAGTTCTCCGGCAAGGGAGGATCCTCCGACAAGGGAGAGCTCTCCGGCAAGGGGGAGCTCTCCGGCAAGGGAGGAGTCTCCGGCAAGGGACAGCACCAGCGGTCCTCCGGTGGTGGAGACCACAACTGCCGAGCCTGGTGCAGGTAAACCTCTTGCTTCGAAACTTCCCTTGGGTTCTTCTTCTTTTGATCTTCTTTTTGGATATTTGCTTGACTTTTCTTCCTTTTCCGGCCGTCAGATCCATCTACTGCGGAGCCGATGGAGACCGAGGTTGCTGTTGATGATGCCGCCACCACCGAAGAAGCGGCCGGCGCTGATGATCCCGCCGGCGAAGAGGCCGCCAAGGCTGCCGCCGCAGCAGCTGACGAGGGGTCTGGCGATCGCACTGACGACCCTGAGGCCGCAGGAGCGACAGGCACTACACCGACCACCGATCCTCCCGCCGCCGCCGCAGCGTCAGGCTCCGAAGAGCCCCAGCCAGGTGTATACTTGAAGGCCGGCGATGGTGTCTTCATCAAGCTTCCCTGGGAGTCAAGCTCCAGGGCGCCGGTCGAAGGAGAAATCTTGGATGGAGAGGTGCTCGCCTCCGCTGGGCTGACATTGGTTGATGCGCCGAGCAGCAGCGGCGGCGAGTCTGAGGAGGAGCGGCTGTTCCGGAGGCTGGTGTCGCTCTACCGCGCTCGACAAGCCAAATTGGAGTCCCGCGAAGCGCTCGTCGCGAAGGCGGGGGTGGACATGGAGAAGCGCGCGGAGGAGCTCCGAGGTCTCAACCAGGCAGCTCTCCGGTCGCTGGCGGCGGAGCGTGTGCAGCTCGATGAGGCATAGAAGGCCTTCATCCTCGAGAAGGCAGAAGTTGCAGAGCAACAGCGGCTTGCCGCCGAGGAGCTATCTGCGCGGGAGGGCGAGTTGGCGCAGCTGAAGGTCAACCTGGACAGCCACGAAGAGGAGCTTGCTGCACGCGAGCAAACACTCAGCGAAGCTCTCAAGGAAGCAAAGGACGCTGCCGCAGCTGCCGAGGCGGCCAAGAAGGAGCTGGAGACGAAGGTGGCGCAGTTGGAGACTGATCTCAAGACAAGCGGTGAAGAGCTTGCCGCGCTCAAGCATGAGCGCGAGAAGGACGCCTACACCTTTGGTGAGCTGCAGGGTCGTCTCGCCGAGAAAGTCAAGGAGCTTAGTGCCGCTAAGGATTCCAACGCCGATCTTGAGCTGAAGCTGGTTGCTTTGACCAAGACGCTGGACGGCGCTAGGGAGCAGGAGGTGGCCCTGAAGAAGGAGATCAAGGCCGACATGGCGCTGCTGGAGAGCATTGCCGCCACCCAGAATGATTTTAGAGAAACTGTGGAGCAGCGGACGGAGGGTCTTGTGAATGCTGCCGCAGACATCGACAAGGAGCTGGCGCAGCTGGGGATGGAGGATCTCGGGTATCCCTCCGATGAGACCCTCCCATCCAGCGCCAAGCTCACTCTGTTCTTCAAAGGCGTGGCGACGGCCCTCCAGCGACTCCGGGAGAGGATCCCAAAGCAGCTGGCCGACGAGTCGCGCAAGATCTGCGCGGGAGCTCTTCAAAAAGTGTTGGTGAAGGTAGCCTTCCGCAACCCGGGTCTCAACCTCATCAACGTCCTCAGATCCCTGCCGTCAGAAGCTGATCTGGAGGCGCTCAAGGACCTTGTCGCACCCACTGTGGACAAGGTGAGCGGGATCAAGAGGGTTGAGGGTGATCGCGTGGACTAGGCCGCCCGTTTTCTTCTTTTCTTGTCGCTGCTGGTCATGTTTATGAAAACAATTTATTAGAGCCGCGACAAGCTATCTTGTAATATAACTCTATTTCGGGTCATGATTGCAATGTTATTTCCTTTACTTGATTCCTTCCTTTGTATGTTTTTGCCCTACGCTTTTAGGGAACTTGCCGGCATAGGCACCTTTGCCGCGAGCGCTGAGTGCGGGACGTCAGCAGCCTGCTGGCGGTGCCGTTACCGATAAGAAACCTTGTCGCGACTAGTCGCAGCTCACTTAAGTTGTTGAGCGGACTCGAAACAAAGTAAGGGCGCAACTAGCCACGAGCTGGTTCCTCTGCGCACGGGTTTTCCATACAAAGCATGGTCGTTCAAGGAAGATAACTTAAAAATTTAAAAAATCTGATTGCTCAAACTTTGGCAACTTAGCTTTTCTGTTGTTTGCTTTCTGGCAAGGCGAAACTTTCTTGAACGACGCCTGGTCCACACCATTATCTTCTCCTTCCCCCGGCAAACTTGTGGGCGAGAGGAACCTTCCTTTCCTTGAGAAAAGAGAGAAGAGAAAATAATGATATGGAGCCTTATGGCTCGTTGTTGCTTACCGGGGTTTGGCGCTGCACAAAGTGTCAGATAACTCATGCAAAAAATAAAAAGCATGAAATTGACAAGATGTGCGGAGCACATGAGCTTTATTTACGCACAGGGTCTGCGTCTGGCTTTGTACAAAGGATTACATGCAACAGCGGCAAGACTTGTACAAAAGATGGTTGCCGGAGCAGGGTCCGGCAAGCGCGCCTTACGGGTAAAACTTACGAAGATGCTCGATGTTCTAGGAGTTTCTCACCGGAATGCCATCTTCGGTCTCAAGGCGGACAACGCCAGGCCTATTGACTCGTTTCACCCGATAAGGGCCTTCCCACTTTGGCGTCAACTTGTTGGAATTCTTGGCGGAATGAACGCGCCGAAGAACAAGGTCGCCTTCCTCGAGACTTCTGGCGTTAACTTTGCGGCTATGGTAGCGGCGCAAAGCTTGCTGGTAGCGAGCAACTCGTACAGCAGCCTGAAGACGGTCCTCCTCAAGGAGCAGCGCGTCATCTTCCCGCAGCTGCTCTTGCTCAAGCTCATCATAAGCGAGCACTCGAGGTGACCCGTATACGAGTTCCGTGGGGAGAATTGCCTCTGCTCCATAGACTTGAGTGAAAGGTGTCTGGCCAGTGGCTCGATTTGGCGTCGTCCTGATCGACCAAAGAACCACCGGTAGCTCCTCAATCCAGTTTCTTCCGCACTTGTGCAGCCTGTCGAAAGTCCTGGTCTTGAGTCCACGCAGCACTTCAGCATTTGCCCTCTCCGCTTGACCGTTGCTCCTGGGGTGAGCAACAGAAGCGAAGCAGACCTTGGCGCCAAGATCTTGGACGTACTGCATGAAGGTGCGGCTCGTGAATTGCATACCCGTCGTCGGTGATGATCCTATTAGGGATCCCGAAGTGGCAAACAATCGACCTGAAGAACTTGACTGCTGACTGTGCTGTCACCTTCCTCACTGCTTCCACTTCCGGCCACTTTGTGAACTTGTCGATTGCAACGTACAAGTACTCAAAGCCCCCGACTGCTCGGGGGAAAGGGCCGAGGATGTCGAGCCCCTAGACCGAAAATGGCCAGGATGAAGGGATCATCTGGAGAGCTTGAGCTGGCTGGCGTATCTGCTTGGAATGGAACTGGCACGCTTCACACTTGGTTACTTGTGCAGTTGCATCCTGGAGGGCTGTCGGCCAAAAGAAACCTTGCCGGAATGCTTTGCCGGCAAGTGCTCTTGCGCCAATGTGGTGACCACAAATGCCTCCATGTATCTCTGCCAATAGCTTCTGTCCATCTTCCCGGTGAATACACTTCAATTTCACACCGTTGAGTCTTCTTCTGTACAGTGCGTTGTCGACAAACTGGTACATACTTGACTGTCGGGCTACTCTTTCCGCTTCTTCTTGCTCTTCGGGAAGTTCTCCTGTCTGAAGGAAACGGACGATCTGCTGTGCCCATGCTGGAGCCTGTGGCTCGACAACAAGGACTAAAGGCATATCTGCTGCTGCGGGAACATCCGCTTCTACAGCGAGAACCTGCGGTTCAGCCGGAGCTTGACGTTCCCCGGCAAGCTTGCCGGAGCAAAACTTGTCGGGAGCGTCTGCTTCAACGAAACAAACCCTGGGGCTTGTCGGAGCAGACTGCTCCTCAGCACTCTTGGCATTGATCTTGGGGATCTTCTTGGCGGCGGCTTCGGGAAGCTCTGCCGGAAAATAGTCACCAGAAATCAACTTCCTCTTCTTGCTCTGTCCAGTTGATGGCGTAACAGACGGTTGAGTCAGCTTGAGCACAAAGATTCCTGGTTCCACAGGTAACTTAAGTGATGCGCACTTTGACAGGCCATCGGCAATGTCGTTCTGAGCTCTTGGAACATGTTCCATCTGTAGGCCGACAAAGTGCTCTTCTAGCTTCCTCACTTCATCAACGTAAGCTTCCATCAACGGACTCTGATAATTCTTGTTCACTTGGCGGACGACAAGCTGCGAGTCACCCCTGACAATGAGCTGCTTGATCCCAAGGTCTGCCGCGATCTTGAGACCGGCAAGCAATCCTTCATACTCTGCAGTATTGTTTGTTGCTTGATCCTTGGGAAAGTGCATCTGGACTACGTACTTGAGGTGCTCTACGGTGGGTGCGACAAGCAGCACGCCAGCACCGGCGCCTTGCAGCGAAAAGGCACCATCAAAGTACATCAGCCACTCTTTGCTTGCTTCCTTGACGGGGATGCTCGTCTCTGGAATTTCTTCATCTGGTGTTGGCGTCCACTCTGCTATGAATTCTGCCAATGCTCTGCTTTGGATAGTTGAAGTGCTCTCAAACTTGAGGCCAAAGCTTGACAGTTCCAGTGCCCACTCAACAATCCTGCCTGTTGCTTCTGGATTCTGCAGTATCCTCTTCAGCGGAAAGCGAGTGACAACTATGATCTCATGTGCTTGGAAGTAATGGCGCAGCTTTCTCGAGGCCATGAGAAGGCCGAAAAGCAATTTTTGCACACCAGAGTACCTTGACCTAGCCCCCTGCAGAAGGGAACTGACAAAGTATACTGGGCGCTGCACCATTTTCTTCTATATCTCCTCGGGTGCCGGCGCAGATCCATCTTTGCCGGGACCAGAGCTTGTCGGGGAAGCCCCCTGCTTATCGCTGGATGCGCTTGCCGGGGCTGCTGGCTCATCATCTGCCTCCCTCTCCGCTACTAACGCAGCACTAACCACTTGATTGGTTGCCACCAGATACAACATCAACTTCTCTTGTGGTTTAGGTGCGACAAGTATTGGAGTGGAGGACAGGTATCTCTTCAAGTCCTGCAGCGCATCCTCCGCTTCCGGAGTCCATTTCATTGGACCTGCCTTTTTCAAAATTTTGAAAAACGGCAGGGCGCGCTCAGCAGACTTAGAGATAAACCTGCTGAGAGCCGCCACGCAGCCGGCAAGTCTTCGTACATCCTTGACGCGTTTCGGTGCTTCAATCTGCTCAATGGCCTTGATCTTGTCGGGGTTGGCTTCAATTCCTCGCTGAGACACGAAGAATCCGAGAAGCTTGCCGGAAGGGACTCCAAACACGCACTTCTCGGGGTTGAGCTTGAGGCTGATCTTGCGTAGATTTGCCAAAGTCTCTTCTAAATCTTGAATCAGAGTTGCTTTGTCCCTGCTCTTGACCACTATATCATCCATGTAGGCTTCCACATTTCTGTGTATTTGTGGCTCAAAAGCGGTATGGACGACCCTTGCAAATGTTGAACCAGCATTCTTTAAACCGAAAGGCATCCGTATGAAACAGTACGTGCTGCAGGGAGTGATGAATGCGGTTTTCTCCTCATCCTGTTGTTCCGCCGCCGGCTTTTCTTTGCCGGGGCAGCATCATCGCTGTCAGATCCTCCTATTCCTGTATTCTCTCCGGGGAGTTTCCTCCCTTCCTCAGCACGTGCACACCTGTCGGCCAGGGCATACAGCTCACTGACGTCTCTGATCTTGCACATCGCCATCTCCTCCCGCATCCTGCGGTTACGCACATTCTGGTGGAACGCGTTGATGACCGCGGCAGGGTGGACATCTGGGATGTTGCGTTGCACTTGGCTGAATCTCTGGATGTACTTGCGTAGGGGCTCTCCTTCTTTCTGGGCAAGCAGATGAAGATCACTCTCCTGGCCATGAGGTTTGTGGCCGCCTGTAAAGGCACCGACAAACTGATGGCATAGGTCTGCCGAGGAAGATATGGAGTTGTCCGGCAAGTGCATGAGCCAGAACCTGACGTTGGGCTTGAGCACCAGCGGGAAGTAGTTGGCAAGGATCTTGTCGTTGCGCCCCCCAGCAGCTTGCACCGTGATGGTGTAGATGCTGAGGAACTCCGACGGATGCAACTTGCCGTCGTACTTCTCGGGTACGTCTGGCTTGAAATTCTTCATGCTGGGCCACTAGACTTGCCGCAGCTCACGAGTAAACGCAGGACAACCTACCGCGTACGGCAGGTCGCCTGGTTCCCCTGGCATACGCATGTCGTCAGTGGGTCTAGCGCGCCGGTCTGATTGACGCTGCGCTTCTCTTCGGCGCTCGATGCGAGTACGAGCGTCTTCTTGCTGTCGTTCGTGAAGAACTTGGCGCTGATCGTGGCGAGCTCGCGGATCTGATGAAGCAGTGGAGTCGCTGTCGTGGTGGATCCGGCGAGTCGGCGATCTTGGCCTTCGGGGCGGAGAGTGCACGGTGGTTGCACCCCCACCGGTCTTGTCGCCATCGGCTCGCACCTGGCTGGCTTGCCGCGGCTGCGATGTGGTCGGCTGCCGTGGAGTGTCGCCGTTGGCGAAGCCGATGAGACTCAGAATGGTGGCCCTCCAGTCGTCGATCTTGTCTGGCGTTGGTGGGAAGTCTAGGAGCAGTTGAGCTCGCACCAAAGCTTCTGCTGGAGTGGCGGGTAGCGGTGGCGAACGGTGCGAGGAGCGGGATATGCTCGGACTTCTAACTGCGTTAGAAGGAGCAATATCCCGTCCAGGTGACCGTGCCTCGCTCGCGCCAGCACGTTGGCGCGCATGCTGGCCTGGAGCATCCCGAGATCCGCCAGCTTGATCTGGGTCCAGCGAACGTATGGTACCGTGAGTACCACGACGCTGCCGGTCCTGTGCCTCCTGAGATGGGCGCGGTGCATCTACGGACGCTCGGTCGTCGTGGGAGCCGGCTACACCGCCGATGGGCAGCGCAGCCTTGTCCTTGGACCTGGCGGCACCGTGGGCTCCCTCGTCGACGCCCGTTCTTCCGCCGGCGTCTTCCCCACCAGCCGTTTGCTCCGGCGGCGGTGGGTTCGACGCGGACGGAGCAGCCGCCTCCGAAGCCTTCTTCTTCGGCGGCATGTCTATGAAGTCGATGAAGATCTAGCTCGTGTGAATGCCGGATCAGGTTCACACAACCTCAACGCCCCCTCCCTGGCGCGCCAAAGATGTCGGGGAAACTGCCTCCATGAGCACCTATGGGGACGGAGCCCCTTTCGGTTCGGCGGGGGGCGGAGGTCGCACGAAGAGCAGATCGAGGCGAAGCACACGAGCAGTTTACCCAGCTTCAGAGCTCTCCGGAGAGATAATACTCCTACTGCTGCATCTGTGGGTTGTATTGAGTTCTTGCTCGGGAGCGCTGTGTGCTACAGTACACACCAACAGCTAACGAGACCGAGCGTGAGTGTTCTCCTGTTTCTTGTTCCTCCTCTCTACGTTGTGCATGGGCCTCCTTTTATATGCTCAAGGGGTCTCCAACATGTGGCAACGTAGACAAGGGTAAAAATGGAAAGGTGCTGCAGTTGGTACATCTACCTGTACAGTGTATCCTACCTAACCCTGACGGCAGGGGACAAGGGCATTAAATGCCTATCTACGTCACCCAAACAGTGCAGAAAAGGGACCGTCAGGGACGCCACCGCTCGCCATGATGGCGATCTTGTCAGCGCCGCTTGCCACAGTGCACCCCTGGCTGCACAGCCTCCCGCCACGTACGCCTGGAAGGGTCCCAGAGCGACACGTTGGTGGGTGTGCTGGAGCGCGGGTACAGAGTGGTTGCTTGCCGCGGCAAACGCCTTGCCGCGGCCGTTGTCTTGTCGCGTCCGGGAGCTTGTCGCTCGCCGGGTCTTGCCGGGACGCGTGGTGCGTCGCGGTAAGTACCTTGAGATGCCTCGGTTGGCCTTCCCGGCAAGCTCCTCTTGCCGGGGTCTTGTGTCTTGAGCGGCCTTCCCGGCAAGCTCCTCTTGTTGGGGCCTTGTCTCCTTGGCTTGAATACTTTGTTCTTGAATGGCTCCAAAGGAACCAAGTAGGTCCTTGGCGGTCACCTGGCAAGCCTTGCCGCGGGACGCTGCGACTGCCCGTGCACAAGTTTGGGATACTAGGGAACCCCTACTCTAGTACACCGACAGAGAGAATAAAGGCAACACTCTCTCTCTCGAAGCCTATGATCTATACATTTTTCTCCCCCTTTGGCAACAAGTTACCAAAAAGTTCCTAGAAAATGCATAGTGCTAGATCGACTCTCACACTTGATCTTCTGGTGGTGGTGGAGTCTGGATCACTCCAAGGACGAAGGCTTCTGTAGAAGTGGTTGGAGCTGGAGCTGAGGTGAATGCTGGAGCTGGTTGGGCTGGTGCTGTAGCTGGAGCTGATGTGGTGGCTCTGGTGTCAGGAACTGGCACTGTAGTTGACCTCTGAGCTCGTGGCACTCTGGCAAATGCATCAGTTGTAGTCTTCCCCTTCCTCTCCTGCATGTCATCTTGCAGTTGCTCCACTGTAGACTGAATCTCTGTTACTTTTACATCCAAGTCATAGAACTTTTGTTCCACGATTCTCTCTAAGCTCTCCTAATTCTGAGTGAGGGTGGCCAGTCCTTTCTCAATCCTTAGTGTAGATGCAATCAAGTAACTAAGCTGCTCCTGCTTTGTTTTCAAGAAATACTCAGATGCCTCCTCTTGAGTTGGCATCCTGGCAGCTTTCTCCTTCCTCGCCTTCTCCTTCTTTGCTTGAGCTTGAGCTGATGATGGTTCATCCTCATTCATCACAACTTGATTGTCCTCGAAATCTGGATGAATAGGCAAGTGTTCCTTGTCAAACAAGTATGTGCCTGTGCCCATTTTTGAGTTAATCAACTCTTGGATCTGAGGGGCATAACCACAGCTCCTCTTCTGATCTACTGCAGTCCTCTTGATAGTCTCTACTATGAGGCTCATGACCTTGAATTTCTGAGGCACATCAAATATATGTAGCAAGTTAATGGCGTGACCTCTGATCATTCTGTGATCTCCAGACTTGGGCAAGAGTTTGTGCCTAAGGATCCAGTTGATCGTAGGCAGTCCTGACAACAAGTGTTTTACGGACCCAAGCTGGTGAGTGTCAAGATCATCTACTGGAATCTCCTTGTACATATTTGCCATTGAGTTATGATCCATCTTTTTCTTGGCATAGACATCCAAGTCATCTTCATTTTCCTCTGGGGCATTGATCAACTTTGCCCATTCCTCAACAGTTGATTGGTACCTTGTACCTTCAGACATCCATGTTATCCTTCCATCTGGGTAGAAGTGTGTTGTGGAGTAGAATTGCATAATGAGCTCCGCGTTCCACTTTGTGAGCTTCTGCCCAACAAAGTCAGCAACTCCACAAGCACTGAAGCTGTCTTGCACTCTAGGATAGTGCTGCTCATATGATGTAGGTCCAGTCGACCCACCTCATGTCACAAACGATAGGCTTCTTATCCAACAAAACTGTCTCATAGAAGTCCTGCTGTTCCTTTGTGTGGAACGTGTAGTCAACAATAGTTCTTCTCCTTAAAGCATATGGATCTACTTCTCTCCACTTTCTTAACCCTGAGTCTCTTCTGATTTTCATGTTCTCAGCCACAGGATGAGCATCATTGTGGTCTGGAATCTTGGGCTTGAGCTTTCTCAGAACTTGTCCTTCTTCATCTTCTCCAACAGCTTCAGGCACTGGGGCCTTGTTCTTCTCAGCAGCTGGTATGCTCCTTGTATTTCTCTTTGGAGCTGACTTGGCCTTGGAGGCAGCTTTGGGTGCTTCTTTGGGCTTGGATGCAGTAGCCCCTGATTTTATAGCATCACCCATAAGCTTTGGTGCCTTAGGTGCTGGTGCAACAACCTCTTCTTCTTCATCTTCTTCAGAAGAATGCTTTTCAAACTCAGCCATTGGATCAACTTTCTTGCACCATCTGCCCCTTTTCCTTTCCTTCTTCCCTTCAGCAGCAACTTGCCCTTTGGGTGCAGGCTTTTCAGGAATCTGAGTTGAAGCTCTGGCCTTTGGCATAGGCTGCCTACCTGCTGGCCTTTTGACTTTCAAGCCTGGCTTTGTGTTCTGTGCTGAGCCATACTCCTTCTTGAGCACTACTTTCTTTGAGGTAGCTTCCTCTTCCTCTGCCACATAATCCTCATCCTCTGAATCTGAGGTTCTATTCTTCCTGTGTCTGGTGGCAGCTTTTGGCAAATTGCTAGGGGTGCTCCTGCTGCCTTCATCTGAAGAACTGGAGGGACTAGTGCCCTCACTCATGTGCACTTGCTCTTCTGACATGTTCTGGTTGTCACTCTGATCAGACATGATGTAAAAGCTGACTGCTGACCCTGTGAAGAGTTTATAGATGAGGTAGAGTAGATGAGCATCACAAAATGCAGAGATTTTTGCAAAAGAATGATCAAAATCTTAGTTTTAGTTTCCCACGGAAATCATTTCGGATCTACCGATTTTTAAACTCGGTGATACCGAAGCAGTTTTGGAACCTAAACTAGTGAACTCGGTCAGACCGAGTCACAGTTCGGTGGCACCGAGACTGCTAGGGTTTTCACAAAGTTCCAAAATCGGTCACACCGATTAGTAATTCTCGGTCAGACCGAGTCTCACTTGTGCAGTGGCATGAGCCAAATCGGTGGGACCGAGTTTTTCGACTCGGTGGGTCCGAGATGGTTTTGGCGGAAACCTAACCCTAATTTTTTTGAATCAAACCTATTCTACGAATTGCATTGACTGGATAGGAGTGTTTCAATCGTGGCTAGAATCAATAAGATCACAATGTGCTAGGAATCAGATGGGGAATAGCACAAAGATCGAGTCCATACCCTAGTTCGACGGAGACTCGCTACGGCGGCAACGACGGGGTTGAATTCCGTTGACGGCGATGGAGACCAACGACTGGAGGCGGCTGGCGGCGAGAAGACGATCCACAGACCACGTAGGCAGAGCGAGCTATTGCGCGGGTGAAGGGGTTCGGAGAAATTTCCAAATTTTTGCCCGTGTCTATATATAGCCCAACCCTGTCGGTGTGACCGAGTGGAACAACTCGGTGGCACCAAGATGCAAAACTGTATACAGTTATTGCAACTCGGTGTGACCGAATGGTTCAAATCGGTTGCACCGAGATAGAAAACATAGATCGACTTGATGATCTCGGTAGGACCGAAAATAAGATATCGGTCAGACCGGGAATCACAAAGAAGTTTTGGAAGTTTAAGTCTATGACGAATCGGGGACTCCGAGTGCTCCTCACACAGAGTGGTTCGAATCTGACTTGATCAAATTTTGTGATGTAGCATGAATAGAGTTTGAGACGAGAAAAGCATAGATAGCTAGAGAAGGTTCTTAGGCATTCTTGTCGATCCACTTGGCAAGAGAAAAGAAAACCAATCAATCAAAACAAAAGTGGATGTCCTCGAATGAGTAAAATATGCAACCAACATGCTCACACAATAAAACGGCAATTGAAATATGTGGCAAAGCATGCACAACCAATTCTAGCATCTATCGAGCAATTTGCGATGACTAGGTCATCTATATATGAGTATATTGACATAGGAGTCAAATGAGAACATTTGATCATAGGTCATACTCATCGTTTAAGCACAAGTGGGGTTACCACTTTTACATAAAGCATTGTTGTGTTCACATCATTAGAGTTGCTTTAGCTCAAGTCTTAGAGTAAAGCTCCCCCTAGATGTGATATCCCCCCTAAGAGGGATGAACTAACCTTGGGTTTTTTCGATGATGACTTCATGTAGATGTTGAAGATGTGGATGCTCAATGTTGATGTAGAACAATTAGAGCTATCCATTAGAGTGAATTGCACTTTCAATACCTACATGGGTTAGTCCCACAAGGAACAAACAAGAATATCCATAGACATAGAGTGATTCACACACAAGATGATGTCCATGAAAGCTTTTAGGTTACCTTGTCCCTTGACTTACCAACAAGAGTATTTGTGACTCCTTGAACTAGTGCAAGATGTGGAAGTTGATTGCACTTGTTCTTGCCAAAATGATAAGAGTGAAGTATGTTGGCGGAGTCACCCTCAAGAACTCTCTAGTTCTTCTTCTTTTGGATCCACACCATCTTGATGGGAATCCTTGGAGTTGTAGTCATACTTGATGAAGTGGAACTTGAAGTAGTCTTGGGAATCCACTTGACTAAGGTCTTAGGAGCTTCTTCAAATGCATCAATTTCCTCTTGAAGCTTGTCCTTGCCTTTTTTGCTTGTAGTCTTGTGGTGGAAGATCATCTTGAGCTTGTGTCCCCTTGAAGGAAGTACGATCATACTTCTCTTGTTGAGGAACAAACTTCGTCTTGGGGTATTGATCTTCTTCCCACTCAACTCCATTGGCGCTGAACTTTCATTCAAAACCAACACCTTGATTCTTCCGGTGCCTTCCTTGCTTGCGTACAATTTCCTCGAATTGCTTACTTCCGGCAAGGCTCTTGTAGACTCCTTTCTCTATAATTCCCTTCAATAAGCTATTTTCTTGCTCAAGTGTAACTTGGCTAAGAGAATCATTAGTGGAATCAAGAGAACTACTAGAAGCAACAATATTGGATTTAGTATGATCATTGTTACTACTAGAGGAAGAATCTTTCTTGTTATTGTTACTAGATTTGACTTGAGGCATGTAAGTGAATAAGAGTAAACGCTTGGCAATGTAAGAAGAGCTTTTCTTGCAGAGATCATCATTGATAGCCTTTAAAAACGCATGCTCTTGCTCAAGATTGAGCTTTTGAAAGCGTAACTTCTCATGAGCTCTTAAAAGTTCTTGATGATCTTCGAAGATAGTTTCATGAGCTAACTTAAGAGTGTTTAGTTCTTTAGTTAGAGCCTCAATCTTCTCCTTATCATTGTCATTTGTTTTATCTTGATTAGCATGATTAATTGACGTTTCATCATAGTATTCATCACTAGAGTTGTCAACCAGTAAATCATCATCACCTAACAAGTCATCTTCATCACTATTGAAATCAACATACTCGGGGTGTGTTACCTTAGGACCTTTGGCCATGAAGCATCTTCCAACTCCTTCATTTGGTGAGTCAAATATGTCGTAGGAGTCGGTTGACACAAGTGCTAGACCGGCAACACCTTCATCTTGAGTATATTCGGAATCAGAGTGATAACTTCTCTCGGAGTGGTTGTCGGAGTCGGAGCCGGATACCCATTCACCAACATGAGCTTGATGTCTTCGTTTTGTGTAGCTCCTTGATGACTTTTCTTTTCTTTCCGAATCCTTGCTTCTCCGTGAGTATCTTCGTTCATAACGATCATCTCTACTCCTTCTTTCTCTAGATGGTGATTCTTCTCTTTTGCTTCTTCTTTTTGGAGAATCTTCTCTTCTTTTGTAGGGTGCCGTACACTCATTGGAATAGTGTCCGGGTCTTCCACAATTGTAGCAGTTTCGCTCTCGACTAGAAGATCTTTTGTCATTGTAGGACCTTGACTTGGAGCTTCTATCTTTGCTTCTACTCTTGTAGAACTTGTTGAAGTTCTTCACAATTAAGATCAATTCTTCATTGAAGGTTTTTTTCTCACTTGATGATGTGGGGGCTTCACATGAGGTTTGTAAGCTCCACTTGATTTGTTGTGAAGTTCCTCTTTATCCTTGAGTGACATCTCATGAGCAACAATTCTTCCAATGACCTCCGTTGGCTTGAGATATTTGTAATTGGGCATCATTTGGATCAATGTGCACACGGTATCATATTTTCCATCCAAGGCTCTTAGGATCTTCTTGATGATGAATCTATCGGTCATCTCTTCACTCCCTAAGCCGGCAATCTCATTTGTGATGAGACAAAGCCTAGAGTACATTTCAGAGACACCTTCACCATCCTTCATTTTGAACTTGTGAAGTTGACTTTGAAGCACATCCAATTTGGATTCCTTGACGGAGTCGGTACCTTCGTGCATATCAATCAAAGTATCCCAAATTTCCTTTGCATTCTCAAGACGACTGATTTTGTTGAATTCTTCGGGGCACAATCCGTCGAAGAGAATATCACAAGCTTGAGCGTTGTATTGCAGCATCTTCAACTCTTACGCGGTAGCTTCACGTTTTGGTTCTTTCCCATCAAAGAAGTCACGTTGCAAACCAACACACACAATAGCCCAAACGGCGGGGTTATGTCCGAGAATATGCATTTTAATCTTATGCTTCCAACTAGCAAAATTAGTACCATCAAAGTAAGGACCTCTACGGTGATAGTTTCCCTCGCTAGACGCCATACTCTCCTAGGTTGTGAAACCAAGGCTATGACCACCAAAAGCTATGGAAATCAAAGCAAATGGAGACCAAAGCTCTGATACCACTTGTAGGACCTTGAAGTATGTCTAGAGGGGGGGGGGTGATTAGACTACTTGACCAATAAAAACTTAACCTTTTCCCAATTTTATAGTTTGGCACATTTTAGCTACTTTAGGAAAAGTCAAGCAATCATCACACAATTCAAGCAAGCATGCAAAGAGTATATAGGCAGCGGAAAGTAAAGCATGCAACTTGCAAGAATGTAAAGGGAAGGGTTTGGAGAATTCAAACGCAATTGGAGACACGGATGTTTTTGGCGTGGTTCGGATAGGTGGTGCTATCGTACATCCACGTTGATGGAGACTTCAACCCACGGAGCGTAACGGTTGCGCGAGTCCACGGAGGGCTCCACCCACGAAGGGTCCACGAATAAGCAACCTTGTCTATCCCACCATGGCCGTCGCCCACGAAGGACTTGCCTCACTAGCGGTAGATCTTCATGAAGTAGGCGATCTCCTTGCCCTTACAAACTCCTTGGTTCAACTCCACAATCTTGTCGGAGGCTCCCAAGTGACACCTAGCCAATCTAGGAGACACCACTCTCCAAGAAGTAACAAATGGTGTGTTGATGATGAACTCCTTGCTCTTGTGCTTCAAATGATAGTCTCCCCAACACTCAACTCTCTCTCATAGGATTTGGATCTGGTGGAAAGAAGATTTGAGTGGAAAGCAACTTGGGGAAGGCTAGAGATCAAGATTCATATGGTAGGAATGGAATATCTTGAGCTCAACACAAGGGTAGGTGGTTCTCTCTCAGAACATGTGAGTTGGAAGTGTAGATGTGTTCTGATGGCTCTCTCCACGAATGAAGAGGAGGTGGAGGGGTATATATAGCCTCCACACAAAATCTAACCATTACACACAATTTACCAATCTCGGTGGGACCGAATCAACAAACTCGGTCGGACCGATTTAGTAAACCTAGTGACCGTTAGTGATTTTCGGTGGGACCGACATGCAACTCGGTAGGACCGATATGGTTAGGGTTAGGGCATAACGTAATCTCGGTGAGACCGATTACACAAACTCGGTGAGACCGATTTGGTAATAAGCTAACCAGAGAGTTCGTCAGGTAAACTCGGTGGGACCGATTTGCTCTTTCGGTGAGACCGAAATGTTACAAAAAGGAAACAGAGAGTTTACATTGCAATCTCGGTGGGACCGATCCGCTCTTTCGGTGAGACCAAAAAGTTACAAAAAGGAAACGGAGAGATTACAATCCCATCTCGGTGAGACCGAGATCCCTATCGGTAGAACCGATTTGCTTAGGGTTTGGCAGTGGCTATGACATGTGAAACTCGGTGGCGCCGGATTGAAAGAATCGGTAGGTCCGAGTTTGGCTTTGGGTTTAGGTCAAGTGTGGATATGGGAAAGTAGCTGAGGGTTTTGGAGCATATCACTAAGCACATGAAGCAAGAGGCTCATTAAGCAACACCTCATCCCTCCTTGATAGTATTGGCTTTTCCTAAAGACTCAATGTGATCTTGGATCACTAAAATATAAAATGAAGAGTCTTGAGCTTTTGAGCTTGAGCCAATCCTTTGTCCTTAGCATTTTGAGGGATCCACTTTCATCATCCATGCCATGCCAATCATTGAGCTTTCCTGAAATAATCATCTTGGAATAGCATTAGCTCAATGAGCTATATGTTGTTATGAATTACCAAAACCACCTAGGGATAGTTGCACTTTCACAAGCGCGTCCCATCTTCTATTCAAAAAAGCCAAAAACAAGCGCGTCCCAGACCGAAACATGGTTCTCACCCCTCCCCCACGCCCACCCGTCTGATTCCGCATTAGTACTCCGTGGGCGCAAAAACTACCTCTCCACCAGCGGCGAAACCCCGGCGTCCTCCGCCCGCCACCCCATTCCACCCATCAACCGCCGCCCTCCTCCATCACGCCGGAGCCGATACCCCTACGTCGTCGTCCACCGCAACACCCTCCACGGCTAGTAGTTGAAGCCGAGGCCGAGCCGTCCGTACCCGAGCCAGTTCAATCACGCCGTCCTGCGCTTCACCGCTGCCGCTCCAACTTTGCCACCCTCCACCGCACCGGAGCTGTTCTTGCTACGCCGTCCTTTGCCGCCTTGGATTTGCTTCCCCTCCGCCGACATACGACCACGACAAGACAGTCAACAATTTGGCCATGGGTTCGCCCAAGCCTGCACCCTCCAGAACATCGGTTTCCCGGCAAAAATAAGAAGATCGGCGCGACATGTGGAGGCGACCACACCGGCAACCGAAATGGTACTCCTCTTCCCTTATTCGTGCAAATCTTACGTGTCTGCTTGCACGATATTCATCCCACAGAAGACACTAGTTGACCGCTTCTTCTTGATACTAGATGTTCCTAGTAACTCGCGATGCACATGGTTTCTCCTCATATACTATTTCACCTTAGCTAGAGGTCCGTCGCCCCCTGAATTTCAATTCCTGGTCAGTTGATTCCCAATTAACGGAAGCATTCCCCAGCGTAACAGGCGCTAGTCCGCCTATTATGCCGGTGAGGCAGCGCCTCGGTGTTTATCTTAGGGGCGTGTGGGGCCTAGAGCTATTGGCGCCCGATCTGGAGGTCGGCCGGGATTCAAGGGATGGCCTGGGGGCGCTGCCAAGCACGGCGGTGGTGTGAGGTCGAGGGAAGGGCGGGGCGGCGGAGGCAGGGGTCTAGGCCGGTGGTCGCTGGCGGTTCGAGAAAGATCGTCAATAGTGACTGGCGGGAGGTAGACGAAGGCCATCTGCCCGTTCCTTATAGATCGGATGGTTCATTAAAAAAATCGACTGACCTATTTATTTTCAGCCGACTGTTATCTTGATATGACCACATGTGGTGGTGTGCTGGAGGAGTACCTGCATTTCCTGTGCTCATATATTACAAAATCATACGGAGTAGAATCTAATTTTGTTTTCCATGCAATGTTGTAGAGCTATCACATGTCTCCTGTCATTTATTTTTCAGCCACCTGCCATCTGCTACTTTTACAGTGTACCAGTTCTGCACACACTTCACCCATACTCTCACTATTGTGTTTTTATGGAAGGGTATTTCAGACTCTGCTGCTATGAGAGAAGCAAAAAAGAAAAGAGAGAAGGCGCTCCAGCGTCGTACGCGGATAGGCCAGACATGTTTCAGCCTTATAACAGGTGCAGTGTCAGCAGATGGAGAGAGTAAACGTAGCTCTGGAGTTGATGACCTCGCTTGCAATGAACCACCATCCCAGGTGCTTGCTTTAACTTCGCGGTGTCATATGTGGTTGCATGTTCCATATGGTGTCTAGCTTGTATTCCAAAGGCCAAAGTCGGTCTTTATTAAGATAGGGAAAGATATTTTTTACATGAACCACCATCCCATGAGCACTAGAAGACAAATAGCTGGTCAGGGCACTGGCCGAGCCAGTGACAAGCCCAGCAAAGAGAGGCATCACCCGGAAGCCATCTAAAAAGCCACGATGGTGGCGAAGCAGCCCGCCTCCCACCAGGCTCTCAGGTCCTAGATGATCATGCTCACCACTCCAGCGGATGTCTAGCTTGTATTGCTTCCAATTTGGTTAAATTGCATCTACTTAGCTTACACATTATACCTTTGAATATGACATGCCTTTCTGTTTTTGGTACATACTAGTACATCTGTGTATTAACCATGTTCTTACATCAAACTAATGTTCTTGTGTATCCCTCATCAATCACTTATGATGAGGCAGTCAGGCAAGTGGATTACTCCTCATTCAAAGAATGCAGCGTCAGCCTCCCAACACGATTCTCAAGAAACAGCAAGGCTAGATGAAGATAGTGAACGTAGCTATGTAGTTGATTACCGCATTTTCCCTACACTAGCATCACAAGTGCTTGCTCTAACTTGGCAGCATGATATGTGGTTGCATGTTGCATATGGTGTCTAGATTGTAATTCTTCCAATCTAGTTAAACTGCATGTGCTATTCTGCTTAGCTTATACATTATACCTGTTAATGTGACATGCCTTCCTGTATTTAATACATAGTACATCTGTCTATTAAGCATGTCCTCACATAAAACTATTGTTTTTTGTATCCCGCATAAATCAATATGACGAGACACCTTCAGTATATGCAGTGTGATATTGGTTGCATATTTGATATGATTTATAGCATGCACTGCTTCTAATTTGTTGAAATGCCATTTATGATGGGACACTTTTAACTTGGCAGAGTCATATTGGTTGCATCTTTCATGTGGTGTCTAGCTTGCATTGCTTCTTATTTGGTGAAATGGTTTCTGCTTAGTTTACACAAACATTTGTGAATATGCCATGTCGTCCTGTTTTTCATATTATTCCATCCTGGAATCATGTGTTTGCCTTACATCAAAGTAGTGATTGTCATTATCATGCACGAATGAGTTCTGAAGAGTTAATTTTATTGCTTTTTCTTGTCGGTTTTACTTGACAATTCAAAATCAATAAAGCGGAAGGAAGTTGGCAAGGCAGCGGATGAAGGTGCTCCTTACAAATGGAGGGCCTCTACAGATTCTACTCCTCCATCCCCCCAAGATGATTTCCAAGACAACACATGCATAGACACTCAAAGTAGCTGTGTTGGTGATGAGCACGTCTCCCCTAGTGCACCATCACAGGTGCTCCCTCTAACTTGGCACTGTTATATGTGGTTGCATGTTATGAATGATGTCTAGCTTGTATTGCTTCTAATTTTGTTGAATTTCATCTGCTTACTTTACACATTATACTTGTGACTGATACGTCTCCAATGTATCTATAATTTTTGATTGTTCCATGCTATATTATATTCTGTTTTGGATGTTTAATGGGCTTTATTATACACTTTTATATTATTTTTGGGACTAACCTATTAACCAGAGGCCCAGCCCAGAATTACTGTTTTTTGCCTATTTCAGATTTCGCAGAAAAAGAATATCAAACGGAGTCCAAACAGAATGAAACCTTCGGGAACGTGATTTTCGAAACGAACGTGATCCAGAGGACTTGGACCCTATGTCAAGGAAGCAACCAAGAGGGCACGAGGTAGGGGGGCGCGCCTATCCCCCTAGGCGCACCCTCCACCCTCGTGGGGCCCATGTTGCTACACTGACGTACTTCTTCCTCCTATATATACCTACGTACCCCCAAACTACCAGATACGGTGCCAAAAACTTAATTCCACCGCCGCAACCTTCTGTACCCGTGAGATCCCATCTTGGGGCATTTTCCGGAGCTCTGCCGGAGGGGGCATCGATCACGGAGGGCTTCTACATCAACACCATAGCCTCTCTGATGATGTGTGAGTAGTTTACCTCAGACCTTCGGTTCAATAGTTATTAGCTAGATGGCTTCTTCTCTCTCTTTGGATCTCAATACAAAGTTCTCCACGACTCTCGTGGAGATCTATTCGATGAAATCTTCTTTTGCGGTGTGTTCGTTGAGACCGATGAATTGTGGGTTTATGATCAAGTTTATCTATGAACAATATTTGAATCTTCTCTGAATTCTTTTATGTATGATTGGTTATCTTTGCAAGTCTCTTCGAATTATAAGTTTGCTTTGGCCTACTAGATTGATATTTCTTGCAATAGGAGAAGTGCTTAGCTTTGGGTTCAATCTTGCGGTGCTCGATCCCAGTGACAGAAAGGGAAACGACATGTATAGTATTGTTGCCATCGAGGATAACAAGATGGGTTTATATCATATTGCATGAGTTTATCCCTCTACATCATGTCATCTTGCTTAAAGCGTTACTCTGTTCTTATGAACTTAATACTCTAGATGCATGCTGGATAGCAGTCGATATGTGGAGTAATAGTAGTATGTGCAAGCAGCAGTCGATCTACTTGTCACGGACGTGATGCCTATATACATGATCATACCTAGATATTCTCATAACTATGCTCAATTCTATCAATTGCTCAACAGTAATTTGTTCACCCACCGTAATACTTATGCTCTCGAGAGAATCCACTAGTGAAACCTATGGCCACCGGGTCTATTTTCCATTATATTAATCTTCCAACACTTAGCTATTTTTGCTGCCTTTTATTTTACTTTGCATCTTTATCATAAAAATACCAAAAATATTATCTTATCATATCTATCAGATCTCACTTT
This sequence comes from Aegilops umbellulata, assembly GCA_032464435.1. Taxonomy (NCBI): domain Eukaryota; kingdom Viridiplantae; phylum Streptophyta; class Magnoliopsida; order Poales; family Poaceae; genus Aegilops; species Aegilops umbellulata. The sequence goes on from CP136057.1 coordinate 500,055,946, forward strand.
CGTAAGTGACCGTGAAGGGATTGACAACCCCTTTATTGCGTTGGTTGAGAGGATTTTATTTGTTTGTGTAGGTGCGAGGTACTCGTGCGTGGCCTCCTACTGGATTGATACCTTGGTTCTCAACAACTGAGGGAAATACTTACGCTACTTTGTTGCATCACCCTTTTCCTCTTCAAGGGAAAACCAACGCAATGCTCAAGAGATAGAAGTGACTAAGACACATGTTCCTGTTTCTAGAACATACAATATCTGTCTATCACACCATGTTCTTACATCAAAGTACATTTGTTCTGAAGAAATAAATTGTTATTCGTTTTTCTTGTCGGCTTGACTTAACATGGCACAGAGAAAGAGGAAGTAAGACAGAACGACAGGGAAAGGGAAGCAGAACAATCCTGTAGATTTTGCTGGTACTGATGGTGCAATAGAAGGTCAAAGTCCAGCGGAAAATTGTACCGATAGGGTATCCCGTGCTACACAAGCTGCAGAACAAGCCAAGCAGAAACAAATAGCTGCCACCAAATAAGCAGAGACAACCCTAGTTGTTGCAACACCTTCCACAGTACCACCAGTTGCACGATTTACTCGTTGGTCAACTCAGCTAGCAGCACATTGCCAAGCTCTCTTGCCACCTGACACTACTTCCGGAGCACTCTTGACACAAGATGAGTTGGCAAGATTAGATGAACTTTGTGAGCTTCAACAGCAAGAAGGTAGTTGCTGGAGTCAAGTTACAGTTGCATGCTTCTTTATATGTAGTCTCATAGTTTGATGTACACTAACACTTCCTATGTTTGTTGTTGGACTAGCACCTAGGCACAAGAGGAAACAAACATCAGGGATAATGCTTTATAGGTTAACTAAATCTAGAGGAGGAAGAATGGAGATCCGTTTTGAGGCAAGTTTAAAAAGGCTACGTGATGCTACAGAGTCAGCCACGTTAGTATAAGAGGCAGCGGTTGCTGTTAGGTGTCATGTACGTATCCTCCTAACATGAATTCAGTACATGAATGATAAAGATGAAGCCCAGTTCAACACCTTACTCAACCATTTATCTGTAAGTATGGTTATGTATGGAAACTAGTAATATCGCCTTGCTCTGTCCAATACTTTCTAGGTTGCTGATAATGAGACTCCCATAATTTTCAATATATGAGGTTGAAGTTGGATAGCCAAGATGATGCAACCAGACAAGCTTGCACCCATGTTTTCAAGTCTGCTCTGCGGCCGTATCGGTATAGCTTGAGGAAAACTCACTTTGAAGGCAAGGCTAACAGTGAACTTGCCCAAACATCTCCAGTGGAAAATATATCTGATGAAGACTGGAGAGGCCTCGTTAAACACTGGTCCGATCCGAAGTATCAGGTACATTATATATATGTGATCAGATCACATGTTGAAGTCCTATTTACGCACGTGCCACACAAGTCTATCTTCTTGTAGGTGAACTATTCAAATAACAAGGCCAACCGTAGGAAAGTGAAATTCCAACAAACGATAGGATCTCATAGCTATATTGCACACTGCGAGGCTCTTGTAATTAGCTGTTGTTTCACTCTTTTCGCTGTACCATATTATCAGATCTATATTGACTTGTTCCAAATGCAGAGGAAAGCCTGCAAGGACCAAAAAATACCTGAACCAAATGTTGTGGAAATCTTCAAGGACTGTCACACCAGCAAGAAGAAGGGCATGACTACACCAGTCAAAGCCGTTGTTGTAAGTCCTTAATCCTCATGCCTTTTAACTAGTACTTACTCTGACTTGTGCCTTGAACTGCATGGTTTGCAGCCAATGTCTATTACTCTTTTCAATTTTATACATAATTGTCTTAGCGTATCATTGCACCTTACAAGGTTTAAAAGAGAGGAGTGATGTTCCTTTGATCTTGACCTGTAATTTAGTTCCGTGCTGGACTTGCCCACACAACGTTACAATTGCCTGTTTGTCTATTCTCAGTTGTTTTGTGATATGAATGATGTCATACTATGCTTACCGTATTATAAACTTCATCTGTTTATCCTTAGCCCTCAATACAATGTGAAGAAATAGACAATACATTAGCGATGGTACATGGTCATATGTTTGGAACCTGGTTTTATTATGTACTTACAATAAAATACAACTATTATTTTACATGAGTTCACCAGAATAAGTTCTGTATATAGACCAAAGCTATTTTGTTTAGTTTTTGCCTCCTTAATATCTTCTATTCTGGTACTACTAATGTAAAACCACAACTTTTCAGTGAGCTATGGAAAAAATGGTGGAACCGCCACCTTCTGAAGGTGGCGAGGCAACTATAACCGCAATGTCAGCTCTTGCTGCAGTGGGCCAGTACCCGTCCACTAACAGTGCCAAAAGGATGTTCCTGCATAATACTGGCTTGGTTGTTAAGGCAATCTCGTCCAAACTGCCTCATGATCAAGATATGCAAGCTCAAAACAATGTTGTATTTGCGCTCCAGACACAAGTCCATTCCCTAACAGAGACCCTTTGTGAAATAAGGAGAGACATTGTTCGATGTTGTCAAGATATGCATGGTTTTGAAACCAGACTATCAGACATTTGCTATGTTGTTCAGGAGCCTAGGAGAACTGAAGGCGAAGGTTATGGTGCTCCTCGGACAATACAGCATGAAAACGTAACAGTCATGTCAAATGAAATGAGCTTCTGAACTTCTAGTGGTGCATTTATCTGCTAGACTGTTAACTTTTATGCCAACCTTCCTTTTGTTTTATAGTTGTAATTTGTTTTGGTGCGATACAAAATTTATTCTTAACATGCAACCACTGGCTAAAGAAAATAGCAAGCCATTTTTGTATAGTGTAGGGTGGTCCCTATATTTGCACTGGTGGCGAACTTTTATGCCCACCAGCTGTAGTTAACATGGGCCTCCTACGGGCCGTAGAAACAATGGGCCTTCTAAGGGCCGTAGAAACAATGGGCCTTCAACGTGGCGTAGAAACAATGGGCCTTATACAGGCCATAGACACAATGGGCCTTCTATGCGCCGTATCATCAATGGGACTTCTACGGGCTTATGATCGGTTGGCTAAACTTGGTCCAATAAAAGACCACATTATGGCCGTAAATGGGCTAGAGTTGAAATCGCCCGTTCATGGGCCGACCATAACGGGCCATCGTTAATCGGCCGTATTTTGATGACGCTATGAAAACGGCCCCAACGTATTAACGGGCCACAAACGGGCCGACTGTAACCACGGGCTGAATTTGGCCCAGAAGCAGAAAATGAGAGTAACGGGCCGTAAGTAAATGAATATGGAAATGAGCCCAAGAATAAATGGGCCCCGAGAAGGCCGAAAGTTAACATGGGCTGGAAACGGCCCAACGGAATAATGGGCCGTTAATGGGTATAAAGTGATACACTGTTCATGACGGGACAGTTTCACCACGTGCCGTTAATGGGTATAAAGTGATACACTGTTCATTACGGGCCAGTTTTACCACATGCCTTTAATGGGCCGAGAGTAATAAGGGCCTCGTATGGGCCGAAAGACGTCATGTTAAAACGGCCTGGAATTATATTGGACGGCCCAGATGACGCTACTAGGCCTAATTCGGATAGGCCGTAAACGGGGCCTGGGTTAGCGGGCTGTAAATGGGCTATATGCGAACATGTCGTTAACAGGCTTGTCGTGGGCCGGCCCGCCACCTTTTGACCAAGTCAGATGGGCTGGCCTTTTCACAGGAATGGGCCTCTGTTGGGCCGTGCCACGTGTCGACGTATCGTAGGCGCTTTGGGTCCAATGAGTGGATGACATCTGTCCCAACGGTGAGCCGACACGTGTTTCCTCTAGCCAATGATGATTTTACACGTGGAAAATCCCCATTGGTCGGGGTTGTTAACGGGTTATCGGATCCAAAACCGGACCCGATACCTTAACGGTGTTCCGTTACGGTGGATGCCACGTGTCGGTCACCCTTGACGAAAGCACTTCTGTGACACGCGATTTATCGTCATGGAAGTCGACACTTTTGTGATGATAATTTTGGTAATGTCATGGAACACTTCTACGACAGCACAGGTATGACTATCTTGATTCTGTCATAAATTTGTCATGGATGTACATGCATGACAGAAAACCTGACCTACTGTGACAAACACGTATCATCATGGAAGTGTATTTTTTGTAGTGGAAAATGAGGATGTGGACATTGGGTGTACAACGCCTGTGATGAATGACGCCTTTTGGGAAAGTCAGCATCCCAATTCCCCTTTGTTCACTCCTTTGCAACAAATTTCTCAGTCCCTAGCGCGAACTGAAGTTCAAATGGGCTCTGAAGAACCTCACCCCACTCCGTCTATTCATGACGAGATACCAGCCACTAGTGCTGATGTTAATGTTGATGAAGAACTCAAGACCCAGGCTGCCACTGAAGAAACTGAAATTCCTCAGCCTGTGGGACCTGAGATTGCGATTCCTGAGGTTGTGATGCAATTGACTGACACTCCTCAGCCCAAGACAAAGGATCCCTTCTCAAAGAAGCAAAAATTCAAGGTTGATGACTTCTTCGGCGAGCATGTGTTCTTCATCGAGTATAACCCATATGACTCTGCTCGTCTTAGAAGGAAGCGTTTTTGGACTGCCAACCAAGCCAACTTCTATTCTTCGCTGCTTTTCAACAAAGACAAAGTCTTGGACCATGAGCATATTCCTCACGTGGACATGGAATCACTGCCTTGCTTCATGTCAGTCCTCAGTGTTCTTCATGACGTTGGACTGCTCAACTTTTGCACTGATATTGTTGATTGGAATGAAGAGCTAATTCTTCAGTTCTATGCAACGCTGCACATCACAAGAGATGCTTCTGATGTGAACTCTTGGGTATTGGACTGGATGACAGAGAATACTCACTTCAAAACACCGGCCTCTGAATTACTTCATGCCCTGCCTGTCAGTCCTCCCCTTGAAGGAGCTCGTAGCCTGTACCATGAACCTGAACTTACCGCTCACTACATGCAAATGTTGATGAAGCCGCTGAAGCCCGGTCAAGCCCCAAGGACCAAATTCCTCGTGAAGGAATTGTTGTATGTGCCTAGAACTGTCTATTGCGTTCTGTCGAAGACATTGAGTCCAATCAAAGGCCACGACTCGAATGATGAAGAAGTCGTTGGCATCATGAAGAATCTGCTATTCAATATCATGCATGGCATTCCTCTCAACTACCATGATTTCTTCATGAGGACTCTGGCAAATGTTGATCTCTCTCCGTTTGAGTTGAAGCCTTGCACTCCTTGGATTATGAGATTCCTCAAAGCAAGGTCTTCACTCAACTACAAGGCTGACTTTCAGAATCATCTCAGCTACATGCTCCCCATTAAAGTCCTCAAACAGACATTTTCCTCAGCTGATGAAAAGGGCAAGGCCGCTGCTGTTATTAATGAAGGCATTCGTCCATTGGATGGTCAGTTTTGTAAAGCTTCATCTTACTCCACCAATGATGACTGTGCCACTCATGACTCTGCCGCAAATGCTTCAAAGCAAAATCCTCAAGGCACAGCTCCAAGGGTGATGACTGATCGTGAGCTTCTCCTTAGTCTTCACCGGAAGGTCGATCGCAACCACAAATGGGTTAAGCGTCAGTTTTGTTCTATTCTTCACAACATGACTGCTACACACAATGCAGTGAGAAAAACCATTACTACCTCCATGAAGTCTTCGGTCGCACCTGGTATTCTGTCACATCTATATGGTGAAGAAGATCTAAAGCAAATGGGTCTCAAGCAGGACTTTGACTGGTCTCAGCCACCAGCGAAGAAATACAAGAAAGTCAAAGTTCCCTCCTTGGTGGCCAGCTCATATTCTTCATCACGCGACACGGACGATCATGAAGATTTGTACGACACCGCGGCAGGCCCTACTACAACAAACGACCCCAACAACGCTGGCGCTCCTCCATCATCATGATATTCTTCAGGGGCGTTAGTCCTCATTTTTCGATCCTTTTGGTCATTCAATGACAAAGGGGGAGAAATTTGAGTTAGTCTTCAAGCGGGTCTACCTATATGGGCATTTTTTTGCTAAGTTACAACTCTCGTTCTTTTGAAGACTTTGTTGGATCGAGTTGTAAACATAAACCCGATGGTGGTCTGATACTTTTGCTATGTTCTTCTGCATGCTTATTCCTCATATATGTTAATGCATGCATGTTGAATTACATCAGTCACCATATTTCATCATGCATTTCAAATTCTTCATACTATATGTTAAATGCGTGTATGAATTACAAGATATAGGGGGAGATCTCCATGATTCTACTCTTCAAGTGGGCATTGCTTCAAAAGCAAATTCCTCACTATGCACAACTTCAGGGGGCGTTCTTCTATATCTTGCAATCAAATTCCTCAATATTAGTATTTACACTTCATATGTTTATCCTCGTTGAAAACTTAACCTATATTGTCATCAATCACCAAAAAGGGGGAGATTGTAAGTGCATCTAGTGCCCCTTAGTGATCTTGGTGTATTGAAGACTTATAGGTTAAGAGACTGATGCATTTGTGAGTGTACACATGTCTATAAGTCTATGAGGAGTTTGATATTTACATAGAAAGTCGACCCCTAAAAATGAATGTCTTCGAACGAAGACTTTGGATTTTTGAAGACTTTCTGAAGACTTTGAAAGTGAAGAAATTCGTGTGACCTTGAAGACTTGGTATTCATTCGAGGAACATGAAGCATGAAGACTTTTGTTTTCGTAGTTTCATTTTCTCTTTCTTGAGTCATAGGAAACACCGTACTGTTAAAGGGGGTCGAGGAAATACTAAGGAAAAATTTCCAAGTGATGCTCATCTCAAAATCCTACACCTACCAATACCTTCGAGTAAAGCCATTGGAAATCTCTTACAGCTCAGTCAGTTTCTTCAGTGTCAGAGACAAATTTCTTCTGGTCTCTGAGGAATTTGTTCTGACTGAGGAGTTAGGAATTAGCCGGTAAGGATTGCCTACAAGTGAGGAACATGATAGCCTTGAGGAATTTGAGCCTCAAATTTCCGACCGTTGCTGAGCTACGAGCCAGCTCTCCCAAATTATCTAATCACCTAACGTCATATCATTGAAGGGCATTTATGTCTTATCATGTCGGGCTGCTCCCTAGGCTATAAATAGCCGCCCCCTACAACCACTAGATGGTTGGCTGCTCCGAGAGAAACTGACACTTGTCATTTGAGAGCATCCCATCCTCCGAGGACTTTGAGCAAAAATCATCAAGTGAGGAAAACCCAAACCCAAACACCTACAAACCCAAAGTGATTGAGCATCACTGAGGAGATTGATCCTACGTGGGTCCGATGCTTGTTACCTTTGAAGACTGTGCATCTTCCAGACGGTTAGGCGTCATGGTCTAGAGCATCCAAGAGGAAATTGTGGATCATTGAGTGACCGAGTTTGTGAAGGTTCGGAAGTCACCTGAAGACTTACCACGAGTGATTGGGCGAGGTCTGTGTGACCTTAGCTCAAGGAGAATACGGTGAGGACTGTGTGTCCTCAGGTTTAAATACCTAGCCGCTCCAACCAGACGTACAACTTTCACAGCAGTTGGAACTGATCTACCAAATCATTATCTTAACCAATCCTACTGGTTCTATTTTGTCAACTCTTTCATTTCCTCATTACAGCTGTTGTGTGCTTGTTCATATCTATTTGAAGACTTTGACTGAAGACTTTCTCAATTTCCTCAGTTCAATTTCTTCAGTCTGTTTGTCTTCATCATGTGTTATCATGTGCTTACGCTTCCCGTACTCTGTGTTTGTTTTCATTTCATCATGATGTCCATGTTTATCTTATGTCATGTGTGCATCTGAGTACTTATTCCACTGCAAGTAGTTCTTTGCTAAGGAATTTCCTCACCCTGAAATTCCTTAGTGAAGAGTTCATAAAAATTGCCTATTCACCCCCCCTCTAGTCGACCTAAAGCACTTTCAGTACTACAATCACTTGAATCAAGTGGAGTTAATCTTCCCGATAAGATAGTGATTGACAGAGTTCTCTAGTCACTATCACCAAGTTACTAGAACTTTGTGATGAACTATAATATGCAAGGGATAACGGAAACGATTCCCAAAGCTCTTCGCGATGCTGAAATCAGTGAAGTTAGAAATCAAGACAAAGCATCAAGTGTTGATGGTTGACAAGACCACTAGTTTCAAGTAAAAGGGCAACGGAAAGAAAGGGAACTTCAAGAAGAATGGCAAGCAAGTTGCAACTCCCATGAAGAAGCCCAAAGCTTGACCCAAGCCTGAAACCGAGTGCTTCTACTGTAAAGGAAATGGTCACTGGAAGTGGAACTGACCTAGATACTTGGCAGATAAGAAGGATGGCATAGTGAACAAAGGTATATTGGATATACATGTTATTGATGTGTACTTTACTAGTGTTTATAGCAACCCCTCGGTATTTTATACTGGTTCAGTTGCTAAGAGTAGTAACTCGAAACGGGAGTTGCAAAATAAACAAAGACTAGTTAAAGGCGAGGTGATGATGTGTGTTGGAAGTGATTCCAAGGTTGATAAGATCACCATTGCACACTCCCTTTACCTTCGGGATTGGTGTTGAACCTAAAATAAATGTTATTTGGTGTTTGCGTTGAGCATGAGTATGATTGGATCATGTTTATTGCAATACGGTTATTCATTTAAGTCAAAGAATAATTGTTGTTCTATTTACATGAATAAAACCCTCTATGGTCATACACTCAATATAAATGGTTTATTGAATCTCGATCGTAGTGATACACATATTCATAATATTGAAGCCAAAAGATGCAAAGTTAACAATGATAGTGCAACTTATTTGCGTCACTGCCGTTTAGGTCATATTGGTGTAAAGCGCATGAAGAAACTCCATGCTGATGGGCTTTTGGAATCACTTGATTATGAATCACTTGATGCTTGCGATCCATGCCTCATGGGCAAGATGGCTAAGACTCCATTCTCCGGAACAATGGAGCGAGCAACTGACTTATTGGAAATAATACATACTGATGTATGCGGTCCGATGAGTGTTGAGGATCGGGGCGGGTATCGTTATTTTCTGACCTTCACAGATGATTTGAGCAGATATGGGTATATCTACTTGATGAAACATAAGTCTGAAACATATGAAAAGTTCAAAGACTTTCAAAGTGAAGTGGGAAATCATCATAACAAGAAAATAAAGTTTCTATTATCTGATCGCGAAGACGAATATTGAGTTACGAGTTTGGTCTTCAATTAAAACAATGTGGAATAGTTTCACAAATTCATGCCACCTGGAACACCACATCATAATTGTGTGTCCGAACGTCATTACTGTACTTTATTGGATATAGTGCAATCTATGATGCCTCTTACCGAATTACCACTATGGTTTTGGGGTTATGCATTAGAGACAACTACATTCACGTTAGATAGGGCACTGTCTAATCCGTTGAGACGACACCGTATGAACTATGGTTTGGCTAGAAACCTAAGTTGTCGTTTCTTAAAGTTTGGGTTTGTGATGGTTATGTGAAAAAGTTTCAGCCTGATAAGCTCAAACCCAAATCGGAGAAGTGCGTCTTCATAGGATACCCAAAAGTAACTGTTGGGTACACCTTCTATCACAAATCCGAAGGCAAGATATTTGTTGCTAAGAATGGATCCTTTCTAAAGAAGGAGTTTCTCTCGAAAGAAGTGAGTGGGAGGAATGTAGAACTTGATGAGGTAATTGTACCTTCTCCCGAATTGGAAAGTAGTTCACCACAGAAATCAGTTCAGTGATTCCTACACCAATTAGTGAGGAAGTTAATGATGATGGTCATGAAGCTTCAGATCAAGTTACTACTGAACCTCGTAGGTCAACCAGAGTATGCTCTGCACCAGAGTGGTATGGTAATCCTTTCTGGAAGTCATGTTACTAGACCACGAACTATGAGGAAGCGATGATGAGCCCAGATTCCACGAAATGGCTTGAGGCCATGAAATCTGAGATAGAATCCATGTATGAGAACAAAGTGTGGACTTTGGTGGACTTGCCCGATGATCGGCAAGCCATTGAGAATAAATGGATCTTCAATAGGAAGACGGACGCTGATAGTAGTGCTACTATCTACAAATCTCTAATTGTCGAAAAAAAGTTTTCGACAAGTTCAAGGTGTTGACTATGATGAGATTTTCTCACTCGTAGCGATGCTTAAGTCTGTCCGAATCATGTTAGCAATTGCCACATTTTATGAAATCTAGCAAATGGATGTCAAAAATAGATTCGTTAATGGATTTATTAAAGAAGAGTTGTATATGATATAACAAGAAGGTTTTGTCAATCCTAAAGGTGCTAACAAAATGTGCAAGCTCCAGCGATCCATCTGTGGACTGGTGGAAGAATCTCGGAGTTGGAATATACGCTTTGATGAGTTGATCAAAGCAAGTATAGTTTTATACAGACTTGCGGTGAAGCCTGTATTTACTAGAAAGTGAGTGGGAGCACTACAGAATTTCTGATAAGTATATGTGAATGACATACTGTTGATCGAAAACAATGTAGAATTTTCTGGAAAGCATAAAGGAGTGTTTGAAAGGAGTTTTTCAAACAAAGGCCTTGGTAAAGGTGCTTACATATTGAGCATCAAGATCTATAGAGATAGATCAAGACGCTTGATGAATTTTTTCAATAAGTACATACCTTGACAAGTTTTTGAAGTAGTTCAAAATGGAGCAGTCAAAGAAGGAGTTCTTGCTTGTGTTGCAAGGTGTGAAGTTGAGTAAAGACTCAAAACCCGACCACGACAGAAAATAGAAAGAGAATGAAAAGTCATTTCCTATGCCTTAGTCATAGGTTCTATAAAGCATGCTATGTTGTGTACCAGACCTATTGTGTACCTCACCATGAGTTCTGTAAGAGGGTACAATAGTAATCCAGGAGTGGATCACGGAACAACGCTGAAAATTATCCTTAGTGGAATAAGGAAATGTTTCTCGGTTATGGAGGTGACAAAGAGTTACGTCGATGCAAGCTTTGACACCAATCTGGATGACTCTAAGTCTCGATCTAGATACATATTGAAAGTGGGAGCAATTAGCTAGAGTAGCTCTGTGCAGAGCATTGTAGACATAGAAAATTTGCAAAATACATACGGCTCTGAATATGGCAGACCCGTTGACTAAACTTCTCTTACAAGCAAAACATGATAACTCTTTGGGTGTTAATCACATAGCGATGTGAACTAGATTATTGACTCTAGTAAACCCTTTGGGTATTAGTCACATGGAGATGTGAACTAATCACATAAAGATGTGAACTATTGGTGTGAAATCACATGACGATGTGAACTAGATTATTGACTCTAGTGCAAGTGGGAGACTGAAGGAAATATGCCCTAGAGGCAATAATAAAGTTGTTATTTATATTTCCTTATATCATGATAAATGTTTATTATTCATGCTAGAATTGTATTAACCGGAAACTAAGTACACGTGTGAATACATAGACAAAACAGAGTATCCCTAGTATGCCTCTACTTGACTAGCTCCGTAATCAAAGAGGGTTATGTTTCCTGACCATAGACATTTGTTGTCATTTGATGAACGAGATCACATCATTAGAGAATGATGTGATGGACAAGACCCATATGTTACCTTAGCATTATGATCGTTGAGTTTTATTGCTATTGCTTTATTCATGACTTATACATGTTCCTATGACTATGAGATTATGCAACTCCCGAATACCGGAGGAACACTTAGTGTGCTACCAAACGTCACAACGTAACTGGGTGATTATAAAGGTGCTCTACAGGTGTCTCCGCTGGTACTTGTTGAGTTGGCATAGATCGAGATTAGGATTTGTCACACCGATTGTCGGAGAGGTATCTTTGGGCCCTCTCGGTAATGCACATCACAATAAGCCTTGCAAGCAATGTGACTAATGAGTTAGTTGCGGGATGATGCATTACAAAACGAGTAAAGAGACTTGCCGGTAACGAGATTGAACTAGGTATTGAGATACCGACAATGGAATCTCGGGCAAGTAACATACCGATGACAAAGGGAACAACGTATGTTGTTATGCGGTTTGACCGATAAAGATCTTCGTAGAATATGTGGGAGCCAATATGAACATCTAGGTTCTGCTATTGGTTATTGACCGGAGACATGTCTCGGTCATGTCTACATAGTTCTCGAACCCGTAGAGTCCGCACGCTTAACGTTCGGTGACGATCGGTATTATGAGTTTATGAGTGTTGATGTACCGAAGGTAGTTCGGAGTCCCGGATGTGATCACGGACATGGCGAGGAGTCTAGAAATAGTCGAGACATAAATATTAATATATTGGATGACTATATTCGGACACCTGATGAGTTCCGGGGGTCACCGGATAATTATCGGAGTGCCGGGGGGTTATCGGAACCCCCGGGGGAACTAATGGGCCAATGATGGACCTTGTGTGAGAGAGAGGAGGGGGGTTTAGGGCTGGCCACGCGCCCCACCCCCCTTGAGGAGTCAGAATTGGACAAGGAGGGGGGCGGCGCCCCCTCTTTCCCTCCCTCCCTCCCTTCCTCCCTCTCCTTCCTTTCCCCTTCCCCTTTCGAGTAGCACTAGGAAAGGGGGAGTCCTACTCCTACTAGGAGGAGGGCTCCTCCCCTCCTTGGCGCGCCCAAGGGTCTGCCGGCCTCCCTTGCTCCTTTATATACGGGGGCAGGGGGCACCCTAGAACACAACAACAGACATTGTCTTAGCCGTGTGCGGTGCCCCCCTCCACCATAATCCACCTCGGTCATATCGTTGCAGTGCTTAGGCGAAGCCCTGCGCCAGTAGCTTCATCATCACCGTCATCACGCTGTCGTGCTGATGAAGCTCTCCCAGACACTCAGCTGGATCAAGAGTTTGTGGGACGTCACCGAGCTGAGCGTGTGCAGATCGCGGAGGTGCCATACTTTTGGTACAAGGATCGGTACAAGGTATGTCCTACTATCATGCACATGCAATGTTGATCATGCATCCACGTAGCCTAATATAACCGAGAACAGCTACATCAGCAAGAAGAACAACAACAACAACAACAACAACAACAACAACAACAACAACAACAACAACAACAACAACAACAACAACAACAACAACAACAACAACAACAACAACAACAACAACAACAACAACAACAACAACAACAACAACAACAACAACAACAACAACAACAACAACAACAACAACAACAACAACAACAACAACAACAACAACAACAACAACAACAACAACAACAACAACAACAACAACAACAACAACAACAACAACAACAACAACAACAACAACAACAACAACAACAACAACAACAACAACAACAACAACAACAACAACAACAACAACAACAACAACAACAACAACAACAACAACAACAACAACAACAACAACAACAACAACAACAACAACAACAACAACAACAACAACAACAACAACAACAACAACAACAACAACAACAACAACAACAACAACAACAACAACAACAACAACAACAACAACAACAACAACAACAACAACAACAACAACAACAACAACAACAACAACAACAACAACAACAACAACAACAACAACAACAACAACAACAACAACAACAACAACAACAACAACAACAACAACAACAACAACAACAACAACAACAACAACAACAACAACAACAACAACAACAACAACAACAACAACAACAACAACAACAACAACAACAACAACAACAACAACAACAACAACAACAACAACAACAACAACAACAACAACAACAACAACAACAACAACAACAACAACAACAACAACAACAACAACAACAACAACAACAACAACAACAACAACAACAACAACAACAACAACAACAACAACAACAACAACAACAACAACAACAACAACAACAACAACAACAACAACAACAACAACAACAACAACAACAACAACAACAACAACAACAACAACAACAACAACAACAACAACAACAACAACAACAACAACAACAACAACAACAACAACAACAACAACAACAACAACAACAACAACAACAACAACAACAACAACAACAACAACAACAACAACAACAACAACAACAACAACAACAACAACAACAACAACAACAACAACAACAACAACAACAACAACAACAACAACAACAACAACAACAACAACAACAACAACAACAACAACAACAACAACAACAACAACAACAACAACAACAACAACAACAACAACAACAACAACAACAACAACAACAACAACAACAACAACAACAACAACAACAACAACAACAACAACAACAACAACAACAACAACAACAACAACAACAACAACAACAACAACAACAACAACAACAACAACAACAACAACAACAACAACAACAACAACAACAACAACAACAACAACAACAACAACAACAACAACAACAACAACAACAACAACAACAAGATCTGAACAAGATACACACCAATAACAACATACACAGTAACAACAGCAGCAAGAACATGAGCATATACACTAATAACAGCATGCAAACTAACATTGTGGCACTATGACCACCAACACTAGCATGTTGAGTGAAGAAACAAACATCCACTGTCAACAATCTAATCTAACACTAACATGTGGAGTGAAGAAACTAGGCATGCACTCTGATTCGTCCCCAAAATAGTGGATTCGGATCGAATCCGGTCGAATCCAATCGAATGGATCGAATCCACTGCCGACAATCTAATTTAACATTTGTGGAACTAAAGTAAGAACCCTAACTACGAAGCAAGGGGGGATTGTAGCTTACCGTGGGGGTTGCCGGTGGAGCGTACGATGGCCGTGGAGAAAACCCTGGTGGGAAGAGGGGTGATGCAGCCATCGTCGAAGAAGAACCGACGGTTGCGGCTATGGTCCTCGCCGCGTGCCAGCTCGAAGAAGAGCCCGTCATCCTTGAGCTGCCCTCCCCTTGCACCGAAGCAGCGGAGAAAACCCTTGAATGCGGGTAAAAATACCCCCATAAGCGTAACACTCCGAGAATCATGCTACTGTAATCTCCCCTCCAATCTTGCCAAGTCATCATGTTTTTCAAGCTTAAGTGCTTGAAGAAATAATAATTTCACTTAAAATTTAAAATTGAATTTGACTTTGATTAGTAAAACTAAAATGTTTGCATTATTCTAGAAATTGTCCTGATCATTGTCATGATGGAACCAACTTTATTTGACTCACAGATAAACCCCTAGGAATTTAATAAGTGGTCCATCAGCAAAAAAAAATAGCATTTCGAAAAAATAAAATTAACTTTGATTGCCTCCAAACTCTATGTGCCATTCCAAAATATTGTGGAGTATTTATGTGTCAAGTTTCATCTACAACTAAATTTGTTTGGTGGCTAGTTTAAATGTGAAACAGGAGGAAATTGAAAAAACAGAAAAAGAAAAAAGGTTAAAACTAATACGCACTATGCACTTTGAGTCCACTGCTACAGTAATGGCCCAGCCCATCTAAAGGCCTCCTCCTTCGTCTCTACAGGGAGGAGGCAGCGCCTTGGCATGGCTGCGCACACGACCGTCCACGCCATGGATGTCGCCGTGTCGATCATCCGGAGCCCCCTGGAGGTAGATAAGAGCCCCCTCGACCGCCTAGACGTAATCCTAGCCTCTCTTTCTTCCTCCCTCGCTTGCCCTTCTCGATT
This sequence comes from Aegilops umbellulata, assembly GCA_032464435.1. Classification (NCBI taxonomy): domain Eukaryota; kingdom Viridiplantae; phylum Streptophyta; class Magnoliopsida; order Poales; family Poaceae; genus Aegilops; species Aegilops umbellulata. Next base: position 500,071,606 of record CP136057.1, read on the forward strand.
TAGTTCTCTCCCGAGCAGCCGCCGCCGCACCATCATCGCCACCATGGCCACCGGCCACCCCTCGAAGCCCCACGGTGTCCAGCAGCTGCGCAATGGTCACTTCCTTCGACTGCGTACACCGGTTTGAGCTCGGGTGCCCTGCTGCCTCGCCATCGCGTCGTCTTCTACGTCACGCCCGTCGCTGTTGGAAATATTCCCTAGAGGCAATAATAAAATGGTTATTATCACATTTCCCGTTCGGTGATAAATGCTTATTATTCATGCTAGAATTGTATTGACCGAAACCTAAATACATGTGTGGATACATAAACAACACAGTGTCCCTAGTAAGTCTCTACTAGACTAGCTCGTGGATCAAAGATGGTTAAGGTTTCCTAACCATAGACATGAGTTGTCATTTGGTAACAGGATCACATCATTAGGACAATGATGTGATGGGCAGGACCCAACCGTAAGCTTAGCAACAGATCATGTCGCTTAGTTTATTTGTTATGGCTTTCTTCATGTCAAGTGTTTGTTCCTTAGACCATGAGATCATGCCACTCCCGGGTACCGAAGTAATGCCTTGTGTGCTCTCAAACATCACTTCGTAACTGGGTGATCATAAAGGTGCTCTACAGGTATCTCCAAAGGTGTCTGTTGGGTTGCATGGATCGATACTGGGATTTGTCACTCCGTGTGACGGAGAGATATCTCCGGGCCCTCTCGGTAATACAACATCATAAGAAGCTTCATGTGCCTAATGAGTTTAGTCATGGGATCTTGTATTACGGAACGAGTAAAGAGACTTGTCGGTAACAAGATTGAACTAGGTATGAAGATACCGACGATCGAATCTTGGGCAAGTAACATATCGCTGGACAAAGGGAATTGCATACGGGATTTTCTGAATCCTTGACATCGTGGTTCAACCGATAAAGATCTTCGTTGAATATGTAGGAACCAATATGGGCATCCAGGTTTTGCTATTGGTTATTGACCGGAGAGGAGTCTCAGTCATGTCTGCATGATTCTCGAACCTGTAGGGTCGCACGCTTAACGTACAATAGCGCTATGGTAGTATTGAGATATTAATAGTGGAAAATCTGAAGGTTGTTCGGAGTCCCAGATGGGATCCGGGACATCACGAGGAGCTCAGGAATGGTCCAAAGGTAAAGATTCATATATGGAAAGTTGTTATCGGGGTTCCAGAAAAAGTTTGAGTTTTTTCGGTATTGTATCAGGAAGGTTCCAGAAGGTTCCGGTGTGGGGCCCACCTACTTTTGGGGACCCACATGAGTGTGGGTAGTGGGGAAAGTCCCCACAATCCTGGTCTAGGCGCACCAAGATCCTCCCTTAAAAGGAATAGTATCGTATCCCAAAGGGATAAGATCAGGATCCCTAAAAAGGTGGATAGCGATCTGTGGGGAAGGAAAGGAGGGATTTCCTTCGTCCCCCTTTGAACAACGACCCTACGGCCTTGGAGGGCAAGCCACCAGCACCCTCCACGCCTATTTTAAATTTGATGAGTAGCATAAACAAGAGTGAACTAAATAATTGAATGTGGTGTTTCGTCAATATGTAATGTGGTGAACTAAATAATTGAATGTGGTGTTCCTCCCTTAAAAGGAATAGTATCGTATCCCAAACTCGTTGAATATTGAGCTGCACTTAATTTGTATTGTTTGTTTGCTGCACTTTGCCATGCCATGCCTCATTAAAATGGACATGCATCATACTTGTTTGCGCATCATTATATGATTATGCGTGTTTGGTTTACCGTGTTGTTTGCTTCTTTCCGGTTGTGCTTCGTCTCGATAGTTTCGGTCACATTGAGTTTATGAGGATCCGTTCAACTACGCCCGTTTGTCCTCTTCATAGACTCGGTAATCTTCCTATCGGGATTTCAGGCAAGATGACCATTACCTTGGATACCACTACTATCTTTTCTTTGCTAGTTGTCTCGGTGCTATCGCTATGTCGCAAATTTATAATCTTTCCGTGATTATTATCCTGCAATGCTATTTGCTTTCGTATCTATGTTTGCAGGTGTTACTGGAAACTTATAATCCTGTCGTGATTAGTATCGAACTTGCAGGATAAGAGAAAATCACCTCAAGAGAATGTTGTCTTCTCACTTCTCTAAAGAGAAGTTGATCGAGACCTCAGTCATATATTCTCTCTGCCTAATTCTTATTTGGTTATCCAACTTTATTGTTCTTCAAGCTAACCTGCAGGAAACTTATTCATCTCAATTGGATAGAAAACCGTGCTTTGAGGAAATCTTCATGACTTATCTCTCCAACAAATTATTTCAAAGTATTCATAATCTATAACAAATCTTCTTCAAAGATTCTGCGTTGCAGGAAATATCTTAGACCCCACCGAGTGCATTGATCAAAACTATGAATGATATCATCTCTCAATGTCACTCATCCATTGCCTCCTCTCACACATGACATCTATGCATAACTTCAGTATCAATATCTTCAGTAAGATTCATATATTCATGGGGAGCGTGTTTTATCTTCGAATTATAGCTCGTCTATTGATTTCTCTCGTATTACATTTGGTTACCCCTCATCATCTTTCGATGTGCTCTATTTTGTCTACAGTCGTCCAAAAGGGGGGAAATTGTTGGTGCAATAGTTTGCCCTTTGTGTTTTGGAAATTGTTGTCAGAAACAGGCATGGACTGATTTGTTTTCCAGTGCACACAGAGAGAAAAAGTCCATGCAAGCCCGAGAAGAATGATGTATTCGGAGAGAAGTTCGAAGAACTTCACTGAAGATTATCTGCTTTCCAGAGAAGGATGAGCTACATGTTGAGAAGACGTGGAAGCAAAAGATTGTATCAAAGGAATTGACCTCTTAAAATTATTGCTGACGTGAAGCAATATTCGTTGGGAGTGTATGAGGAAGAATGATTGCAGTCGAGAAGATTTAAGGCGAAGTGAATATGTAGCATTCCTTTCATCATTGTTTTTCTTCTCTTATTTGAGTCATAGTACCTTCGAACTATTAAGAGGGGTACAGGTTCTCAAAGCTTAGGTCCGATGTGATGCTTAGTCGAAACCTATGAGAGGCTAAGAGAAATCTCTTTGTGTTCTGAATGATTACCTACCAGCAAAAGACGTTGTTCTTCGGTGCTGCAGGAGATATCGTTCAGAACGAGGAGTTAGCATTTCTTGCTCCACAAGGAATGTTACCATTGTGCTCAAAATCTGACCATTGGAAATGTTTTGTTCGGTCATTGACTGATCCGCATGTCCAATTTGGTTATTTCACATCAGGGAAGGTTGTGGCTATAAATAGCCAGCCCGCTACAACATTGCCCGTTGGCCGCTCGGCTTAATATTTCTAAGAAAATTGATTGAGCATCCCCTCTCAAGAGATTTGAGTTTAAAATTCACCGAGAGAAAACCAAGAGCCAAAACTTAGACAACGGTTGAGCATCACAGTCGATCTAAGTTAGAGTTCTTGTACCTATTCTTGAGAGCTGACGGATAGGCGTCGGCTTGAGTTATGAAGAGTAATTGTCTTCGCCAAGCAAAGTCTTCAGCAACCAAGAGTAGTTGTGGTTTGCGAAGAAGTCTGTCGAAGGTTTGGAGATCACCAACAAGTACCAGGAGTGAAATCAACCGGAGTCTGATCAGCTTCGAGTTGAAGGAAAATAGGATGGAGAGAGGTTTGCTCCTGTGTCCAATCACAAGTCCCTCCAACCAGACGCAGTCCTTTGGTAGAAGGGCGAACTGTTCTACCCAATCCATCTGTTCCCATCGAGCACCACCAATTCATGCTACTCTACTGCATTTCCTTCAGCAGTTTACTTTCGATGCTTTGTACCGATAGATATCTATGATCTACTGTATCGGTCATGTGTTGTTCATCTGTATCATACATGTTGTTTAGTATATTTTAGTTTGTTGAATTCAAAGTCGCTTGTTTGAATGTGCATCTCATTGTTCTGTGGTGTTACCTGGTCATTCAACCGAGTTATACTCTTAGTCACATCTCACAATAGTTTGCTCTCGTCTGGTACTACCAAGTTTTCTTGCCCGTTTTTCTATCGGTTACATAGTTGTGTTTCTTTTCTCACTCTCTTTCAAGCGTTTAGTTCATATCTGTTTGCCATCTCATGTTACTCTATTTGTTAACATACCACATTACTATCGTGATTGTCAAACCCGTGATCTACTATGCACAGACGATTATAGCATCTTTCTTCGAAAGATTTGCTTAGCTCTAATATACTCATCTGCATTTACTCCATCGAACTTATTCCGCTGCTGTGATTAGGTACGATTCAAACTTTCGCAAGAATTTTTGAATTTTCCATTGACCCCCCTCCTCTGGTCAATATACTCTTGGTCCTTACAAAATGTGTGTTGCATTAATTGCACCAATACAACCTTTGAAGTGAGGCCAGAAGTTTGTTCCTAACTTTTGGATGCATTTGTGAACGTAGAATCTATAGGTCTGATGACGTCTCCTCCTAAAGAATATATACACAGTGCAACACATGTTTGAACTCCTTATAAATTGTTTCAGTTGAACGAACAAAACATTGTTCGACTTGGATAAATGTTTGAAGGCATCCAGTCATTCACAAGAACATGCCTAAACATTCAAGTGAGCTCGTCTCGCTAGTTGACTCCAAATGATACTTACTAAAAGATTATGCAAACTCAATAATCGAGACATTCTAAACATTTTGTAGCAAGTTTATGACGGACTGATTTTTTTTCATACCCATTCATAACCAGTTTGCACCGCAGTCACGCGGAGCTACCATCAAAAAGATCACTACAAAACCCTAACAAAAAAAAACTGACAGCACATGTTCAAAGCCACGCAAGGTTTGAGCCTTTTCTCGGGCTCGGCCTGCGCCTTTTCTCTAAAAAAAACTGAAGCACATGTTCAACGGAAACTTTCCAATGCATTTTGAGTAAAAGATAATGGGAAGTTAGCTTGCTAATTGCACCAGAATAATAATAGTGCAAAATTTATGCGTCCCTACAAAAGCACGTGACTGATGCAACTTTTATCCGTGGCAAAAGCATATATAGATACACATAAGCCGATCTTGTGAAACGGACTACTAAGATTGTTTCGTTCATTTACACAATGTATAGCACAAGAGGCTCGAGAATGAATCGTATATGTTGTTAATCCTTCAAAAAGACGGCAGGCAATGCAGTACTAACCCGGCAGCCAGCAAGCAAAGGCCGTTCGTTGCTAAGGTCGTAGTACGTACTCATAACACGGCCGGCTATAGCCATAGCTACCAGCTCTCTGCCGGCTCAAGGTAGTGCTGTAGCGACGTCACCTTCTTCTTGCTCCTGAGCTTGCGGAAGGCGGCCATCTCGATCTGCCGGATCCTCTCCCTGCTCACCCCCATCAGCTGCCCGATGTCGTGCAGGGTCCTCGCTTTGCCGTCGTCCATCCCGAATCTGTACCTGATCACCTCCCTCTCCCGAGGGGTCAGGCTGTCCAGCGCCTTGTCCACGTCTTTCTTCATGAACAATCTGTGCAGCGTCTCCTCCGCCGTCTCCGTGCTCTTGTCCGCCGTGATCTCCTGTGGTGGTGATGTACACCAGGTAAAATGCAGGGATTTAGGTTCAGTAGCCACAAGTGCGATTATTGATGGAGGTGTGTGTTATTCAGATAGAGCAGAGCGTAGTGAGCATACCTGGTATGTCACGTCTGTGCATCCGACTTTGCCAGTGAGGGATACGCTGTACCTTGGGAGGCACATTGCTGCTTCCACCCGTCTGGCTGTCATGCCGGTGTCCAAAGCGATTTCTTCATTTGTCGGTAGCCTATTCAGCTGCCGGCGGAGTCGACGCCGGCATTCTTTCACTCGGGAACTTGCTTCCGCCATGTGCGCCTATAAATCAAACAGCACCATCGGAATTATATAGGGGCTCATACCAGCACCCTCGGAATCACATTGGTTTATACAAAGAAAGATCCGGGGTGCAACAATGGTCTGTTCTAATCATGATTGATTCTCATAGTTATATGCTTTGTTCGTTTGATTCCCCGTTACTAGTCCCATAATCTCTACCTAATATACATCGTTAATAAACACAGAGGATATCGAGTTGTACTCCCTCTGTAAACAAATATAAGAGCTTACATCATGCTATTTGATCAACAAGGCTGCATGTCACAACTGTGAATCACCTTACATCATGGTTCTATACTCTGACATTTCTGAATCGTTAAAAAGATGGAAACCCACTTACCATCGCGCTATGTTATGTTGGAATATACCATCATCACTACTACTAGTAATTACCAAATGTGCTTACATCAATATCAAGAAATTAAGGGTGAAATTACTGCAAGTGGTGAACGGACAAAGAGGAAAGCACGTACTGGCAAGCGAATTATTTGGGTTTGTTCTAGAACCGACTTGCGTATTGCTTGCTTGATCCACCAGTGAGAATACGTAGAGAACCTAAAACCCTTTGAGGCATCAAACTTTTCAGCGCCCCTAATAAGGCCCTGAATTCCTTCCTGTATTGAACACGGAACGAAATGTGAGTCAAACATTTCATTCCCGAAGAATTATAATCATGAAGGGACTTCATCGAAAAGTACAAGAAAATACCTGGATAAGATCAGAAAACTCTGTCCCAGGGCCTTCAAACTCTTTGGCAATTGAGATTACGAGTCGCACATTTGATTTGACCATCATGTTCTTGCAGTAAATTCCATGGCTGAGGCGTTTCCTCAAAGTGTTCTCATCAGTGCCAGCTGCTGCTGCCCACTGCCCGAAGGTTGGTTCACCACCGTTGTAGTGTGCAACCTGCTTCTGGATAGCCTCCAACTTCAGAAGGTCCTGCGTCGGTTCATAATAAACTTAGTCAGACACCAGCAACAGGACATCATTATTTGGTACGTATGTTTGTACATCATGAAGAGAATCACAATTGTCCATGCCATTGTGTTAGTCTTCGCTACCTGAATGCCTTCTGATAACTCAACTTCTTGCTTCGCTGTCAGAAGCTTCCGTCCGGACATCTTGTAGAAGCAGCCCAGAGAATTCCGGCAGCCCTTGACCCTCTTCTTCCTCGAGGAGGCCGTGACGGGCCTCCGATCACTGAAAGATTTAGCCGCCTTCATCGCCGCCCTCACTCTCCGAGCTCTTCTCTCGGGCTGACGTGCCGACTTGACAGCCACGCCCCGGGCGCCCTGCTCGTCGTCGTCCGACTCGGATTCGTCGCTGAAGATGCTGACGAAGCCCGCGTCGTCCAGCAAACGGGCTTCGGCATACCGAGACCCCGGCCGCACCTCGGTGCGAAGGACCTCTCTTGTTAAGTAGCTGTCCTCCACCACGTCGTGGCTGTCGCCGACGTCTGGACGGTGGTCGGTTTGCACCATCCGGGCAACTTCTCGGGCGACCTCCGCGGCTGCTCGCGCTAAAGCCACGGCCTCCGCGGCCGCGGCGGTCACCACGGCCTCTTGGTTGAGAAGCGCCTCCCCGAAGCCCCCCTGGTTCCAATATCCAATGCAAGAAAGAGACGAGGACAAACATATTTCAGCATAGCCCACTCCAAACCAATCTTATAATACAGTTCAGCACGGCCGCCGGAGCATGAGCGCCGAACACGTGAGCGGACATTACCGGGAGGCTGGTGCTATCCGAAGGGGGAGGAGGCCCGACGTCGACGGCTCCGCCGTACGCCAGGCGCCTCGCTCCGGCGGCTAAGGACTCCATGCGCTCCGCCTCGACGACGGCCGCGGAGGACAGCGCGCACTGGACTCTCCCTGGCCGGCAGCTCCCGCCTGCCGCGCAGCCGCCGCCGCCGGGCTCCCTCGGCACCGCCGCGCGGGTGGAAGGGGGCCACTTGAACTGCGGCGCGAGGCACGACGACATCCCTAGTTAAGCGGCGAATGCGCCTCGTGTTCGCTAGCTAGCTAGCTCTTGTTGTGGATGGAGGTGATGCTGCCGGCTAGTGTGGTATGCATTGCGGGGCAGGAGCGCGGTGAGGTGCGGCCGTACGCTCGGGAGATCCCGGAGAAGCGGGAGGGTGGGCGCTCTTGGTCGGGAGGGTGAAGGGGATAAGAGAGGGTGGGGACAGGATCGTGCGGGAGAGGCGGCGGCCACCTCCGCGCGTACGCGCCGTGGGCCGGGAACGAGCGACGAGCCTCCGCGGCTCTGCCCGGTCCGGTCAAGGACTTCGGGATATTATTTCTGGTCCGACTACACAGGTGCGGCCCGTGCAAAAAATTGATCCGGAGTAAAAATAGCGAACGTTCACTCTGCACCTCCGCCAAGCCATGTTTTTTTTTTATCAATTCAAGTTTTTTTAGGCAAGGCCGAACATTATTAATCAAAGTCCACAAACAGTGGGATACAATTTGTGTAATGTGGTTGGCCAAATCAGACATGACGAAAGGAAACTAAAGAAAGAAAGTGAAAATCTAGCTAAACTATGGGCGTGTTTGGTCGCCGTGCGCTACAGTATCCGCATTATACACACTTCTCCACCCAACCTGGCTATGCAAATGCAGCCTCAAATACACGATCTGCATGTTGTTTGGTTGCCTGCATGGGCAGAACCACGCTGCCTGGTGTTTGGTTGCCTGCATGTTAGTGGACAAACCTAAGGCATGGTGTTTGGTTGTATGCAACGCCTGGTGTGTGGTAACCTCTTTGACTAGTTGATGAGGTTATCAGCACACTTCGGCACAACCAGTAGCACACATCATAAGTAGAGCAGAGTATAAACAGAGGATCAACTACTTAAGAGCATATTTCACATAAGTAGTACCACACCTCATAACAGTTCTATGCATAAACCATAAACATAAACAGTTCAAAGCAGACTCGATAGTACTTAGGGAGGCCCCGACCCTACTCCTTGGCGGCGAAGGCTTCGTCGTTCTTCCGGCACTTGTTGACGACCTCAATGCCATCGTCGTCGAAGATGATGACCTTGAGGGTGTCGGGAGTGAGGAGTTTGAACGTCACCATGTAGCCGATCTTGATCTGATGAACGGCTGCGTAGGTGGCCCAACCCTGATCCAGGGTCACCCTGTCGTTCATTGGCTTCACCGTCACCTTTCAGGAGCAGCTGGTGTTGTTCCTGGTCTTGAACTCCGTCGACACCGCGACGAAGTGCTTGGTGAAGTCCAGGGGCATGGGGATGCACTCAAGCTTCGGTGCAAGAATGACCTTGCAGAAGTGAGTTGGGCCATCCTCCTGATGGTAGTGGTCGTAGTTGCTTTTGCTTGGGGGGGGAAGGGCTTCTCCATGACCTCGTCGTCGCCACCCCCAGGCGTCTTCGGGTCTTCCTCAGTGGTGGGCGGAAGCACAACCTCGTCGGGCATTGGGTGAAGGGGATGCTTGCCCTTGTTGTTAACTGTCGGGACCACCTCCGTTCCCATCTCATTGCTCTTCTCGATCTACACATAATCCGTGGAGTCACGCACAACACAGAATTCATGGCTAATTGAAGAGCTTGTAGTTAAAACGGCATGACTGTCACTCTTCTCCTCTCCATCCCCCCTATATTTACTCACCCTGCCCACCACTACTTACCCACCCCCTCTCTTCTCTCACTGTCAACCTTCCTCCTCCCCATCGCCATGAGCTCTAGCTCCAGCTCCAACGCCAACCCCTTCCCTTCGGGTATTGGCTAGAGGGCCTTCTTCCTCGGGTGGACGGCTGGTGACAGGACCAAGTTCGAGAACACCATGGAGGTGTGCTCGAACTTCGGCTCCATGCCTGACATGTAGAAGGAATCAAATGCAGTGCTCATGAAGGCCACTACAGAAGAGCTGAAGACGTTGATTCCTGACCCAGCGAAGGGGGCGATGGTAGTTGACATCATTCGTTGGGCCATGAATCAGGCCGTCTCCGAGGACACTAGACAAAGGAAGAAGTGGTGCAAGTACAAGACATACTGGGCTCCTAATGATCGTCGTGCTGCAGTGTACTAGGAGACGGCTATCGCGCCGCCGGCGGTCATCGCTAGGGAGCCTAAGGAGGAGGAAGAAGAAGCGGTGTAGATGCCAGCGTGGGCGTCGGAGCCAGGGCGTCGTCCCTGGCAAATCGACCTCGACTCCGCTGAGGACGACGACGACGACCCGCCGCCCCGCACAACGATGAAGAAGAAGATGAAGGCCAACGGCTCGACCAGCCGCTCCGCACGCCGGTGACGGCAGCCGCGGTTAGCCGGTGTCCGTTGTGTCCCCTATCCCCCAATCCCCCTTCTGCATTCCGATCTTGCATCTATGAACTCGTATGAACTGTTATGAACTAGTATGAACTACCCCTATGCTCTATGAACTAGTATGAACTCGTATGATCTGCATTCCGATCTTGTATCTACCTCTATTCCCCATTCCCCTCCGTTGTGCGTCGAATCTATCACCGGATCGAACGGGATAAAGTTTTGCGTGTCGAAGAGAGAGAAGTGCTTACCGCCATTGCCACGGGCAACTGCTGATCCGCTTGCTAGTGATGGAGTCTGGTGGTCTTCTTCCTCTGCTCCGATCCGCCGCCGCCGGTGAGAGTTGGGAGAGTGGGGAAGAGTGGGGAGAGGGAGCGGTGAGGGGCTGTGAGGCTAATTACTGCCGGGGCTTCGGGAAGCCACGCGGCTTCTCGGGGATGACCGTGCACGTGCAGCCGCCGCCGCCCACGTGCACCGCTCGGGCCTGGCCCTGGAGAAACTACCGATTCGTGCGTTCCCAGTGAGCCAGGCACAGAGGTGCTTTCAGTTTCGTGCTATGCAGACCCAATAGTAAAACCAGGCGTCTAAACAGCCCGTTCCCTTCACACGCGGATCTGGTTGGGCCTTATGCAGGCAACCAAACACGCCCTATGTGCGTCAACATTGACTGCACAACCCTTAAAATTAAAGATACAATTAAACGCCACTGCTCTGGTTTTGATCTCAGTGAGTATTGCTCCAATTTTTCCTTGACTTCGTTGGTTGATCTCTCCTACCACTTGTTTTGAGCCGGATGCTATGACAAGATTGTATAGATGAAAGTCTTGTGCTAACGAAAGAGCTTCTCGGCATGCCATTGCCTCCAGCACCACTGGGTCACAAACTCATGGTACTTCCTCGCAAAAAACTCCTGGTACTACCAGGGAAGAGCTTCGTAGATAGTTTCCATCACTGTTCTACACACAGTCGACGCCGATCCACCCCTGCCTGGCCTAACAACCGCATCTTTTAGCATGGCCCTGGGGTGGAGCCTTCGGCCATTGAGATTCCACAAGCGTCGGTACCGGACTTGTAGTAGTTTTCCTAGGTGTTTTCTTCTGTATTATTTGGAGTTCCTGTATAAACATGTCTACAAAAGCATGCAATGCCACCGGTATTTGGAATGTCCCTTCATGAATAGCCTTTCGTCACGAAGTCTGAATGGCCCAAAGTGTGACTACCATCCTCACGAACTGCTCATGTGTTAATGTATCAAGAATGGAGAAAAGTCACTGCTTTGCATTACATTCTGTTGTGGCGACCAGACTTTTCCCAAGTTCCTCATTGACAAGTGCCCAGGAACACCTTGAGGTTGTGCATTCCAGCAATGAGTGGCGTCAGGAATCCTGTGATCCACATAACTCACAAGAGCTTGACGATCACATATGTTTATGCGCTCGTACATCTTCTGTTAGCAATGATTGTTTTGAGAGTCCCCATAGAAACATTCTTATTTTGCATGGTACCTCGGTTTTCCATAATGACTTCGATGCTCCATCTTCTCTGTTCGTGCCCGAAGACCCCAACGCGCCCTCAATTCAAGTGGATTATCGTTTGGAGCTTAGGGCCAATGCGAACCCTCAAAACAACGACGCTCCAATCCATCCAATGCGAGCCTATATTTGTTCGCGGATGAGTCCGCGTGTCTGTTTTTTCGCAAATCGGAAGCAAATCAGGGGAACTTTATAGGAGTTTGGACCTACACCACATAGGATTATTACACCCCAGCCCACCCAAAACTGAGGCAGAGCCCGCGCATTTGGAGCGATTCACACTGTTTCGGCACCAACCCCCCCATCTCCGCTTCGATCGCCACCGGCATCCACTCTTCTTGCAGTTTTCGCTTCCACCTTCGCATGGACCCGTATGAAAAGTTGTCGGAGATGGCACAGGTTGAGGATCCGGAGAAGGTGGACGCCCAGAAGATCAACTCGGTGATACGGCAAGCCCGCCGCCTCAAAGCGAGGACAGAGAACATGGCAACCGACAAAAAGAAGGGCGATGAGGGAGGGGGCAGGGCCTGGGATGGGGTGCAAGGGCGTCGCCGATGTCATAGTCCATGCACATGCCACCTAGCCTGGAGCAATATCAGCCCCCCTACTTCTATGCCGCCAAGCAGCTCGGCCGACACTCCCCGGGCTGCGCCATCGGGCATGTGTCATATTGTGTTGATATTAACCTAGAGCCGTCCCATTTCACCGACTCCGCATCACCACATCTTGTCCGATCGCGGACGCCAAACATGGAGCAACTCGATGCCCATTCTCTGTTCGACAACATGTCTCAACCGGGCGAGACGGTGTATGACGACGCAGACATGCAACTATTGGTGATGATCCATGATGGAAGCGGAGGCTGGTACGAGGACGGGCAAGTGGATGACTCGGAGCCGAAGGTGCACGCCCAGCAGCGAGGCACGTACACCCAGTAGCCGGATTCAAACACCGGCCAGCCGTAACAGGACATCGATGATGACCTTGATCCGGAGGAATGGCCGATCGATCCAAAGAACATGAGTAGAGGAGAAAGCTTGAACATGCGAAAGGAAGAGTTGTTGTGTGATGCATAGTTGGCCACCAGCATCGATCATATCCATGGCACGGAACGGAGCAAAAGGGCACAATATTTTGGGCCAACATTCATACTTGGTTCCATGAGCATGACAATTTTGAGCCCTGCCTCAACGAATTCATCTGCAATCGTGGGACAAAGCCGCTCAACCATTGATGGTGCATTATCCAAGAGTCTGTGGGCAAGTATTGCGGCCATTTAAAACAACTTATCAATCAGTGCCCAAGTGATGTGCTAATCAACTATCAAGTAAGTTGTTATTTGTGTTGGTTACTTGGCCGAACATGCAACTTGTTGGCCAGATATGCTCTATGTGTTGGTCATTCGGACGGATATGCAACTTGTTGACAATGTTTTTCTTTCTATCCCTCTCGTGCGTGTAACTTATTCTTGAAGGTGGATAAGAAGAACTTCATCCTCATGCATTGTTGGTTGGAGTTGAATGGGGAACCCAAGTGGCAACTATCAATTGCCAACTCCATCAAGACCATGATACGTCCATTTTGCATCATGCTTTTATATCGATATTTATTGCATTATGGGCTGTTATTACACGTTATGTCACAATACTTATGGCTATTCTCTCTTATTTTACAAGGTTTACATAAGGAGGGAGAATGCCGGCAGCTGGAATTCTGGGCTGGAAAAGGAGCAAATATTAGAGACCTATTCTACACAACTCCAAAAGTCCTGAAACTCCACGAAAGTCATTTTTGGGAATAATAAAAAATATCCAACGGAAGAAGTTCACCAGAGGGGGCCCACCTGTCCACGAGGGTGGGGGGCGCGCCCACCCCCTAGGGTGCGCCCCTACCTCTTGGGCCCCCTGTTGGCCCTCTGATGCCCATCTTCTGCTATATGAGGTCTTTCGTCGAGAAAAAATTAACAAGCAACCTTTCGAGACGAGACTCCGCCGCCACGAGGCGGAACCTTGGCGGAACCAATCTAGGGCTCCGGCAGAGCTGTTCTGCCGGGGACACTTCCCTCCGAGAGGGGGAAATCATCGCCATCGTCATCACCAACGCTCCTCTCATCGGGAGAGGGCAATCTCCATCAACATCTTCACCAGCACCATCTCATCTCCAAACCCTAGTTCATCTCTTGTATCCAATTCTTGTCTCCAAGTCCGGGATTGGTACTAGTAGGTCGCTAGTAGTGTTGATTACTCCTTGTAGTTGATGCTAGTTGATTTACTTGGTGGAAGATCATATGTTCAGATCCTTTATGCATATTATTACCCCTCTGGTTATGAACATGAATATGCTTTGTGAGTAGTTACGTTTGTTTCCGAGGACATGGGAGAAGTCTTGCTATTAGTAGTCATGTGAATTTGGTATTTGTTCAATATTTTGATGAGATGTATGTTGTCTAGCCTCTAGTGGTGTTATGTGAATGTCGACTACATAACATTTCACCATTATTTGGGCCTAGAGGAAGGCATTGGGAAGTAATAAGTAGATGATGGGTTGCTAGAGTGACAGAAGCTTAAACCCTAGTTTATGCGTTGCTTTGTAAGGGGCTGATTTGGATCCACATGTTTCATGCTATGGTTAGGTTTACCTTAATACTTTTGTTGTAGTTGCGGATGCTTGCAATAGAGGTTAATCATAAGTGGGATGCTTGTTCAAGTAAGAACAGCACCCAAGCACCGGTCCACCCACATATCAAATTATGAAAGTACTAAACGCGAATCATATGAACGTGATGAAAACTAGCTTGACGATATTCCCATGTGTCCTCGGGAGCGCTTTCCTTATATAAGAGTTTGTCCAGGCTTGTCCTTTGCTACAAAAAGGATTGGGACACCTTGCTGCACTTTATTTACTTTTGTTACTTGTTGCTCGTTACAAATTATCCTATCACAAAACTATCTGTTACCACTTATTTCAGTACTTCCAGAGAATACCTTGCTGAAAACCGCTTATCATTTCCTTCTGCATATCGTTGGGTTCGACACTCTTACTTATCAAAAGGACTACGATAGATCCCCTATACTTGTGGGTCATCAGACCACCGGCATCGGTACCGAGGAAGAAGTGGGCGGTGCAAGCGACCTAAGAAAATAGTTGCCAAAGAAGGTTAGAAGGGGGTTCCAGGGGAAGAAGTGAGAAGGAGCAGCAGCCAAGATGACAGAGAGATTCAAGGACATCTTGGTGAAGAAGGAGGAGGCATGTGTCAAGGGCTCTGATGTAAAGGAGGAAAAGAAGGTCGAGAAGTCTAACATCTTGATGGCAGCGACCAAGAAGAAACTTAACCTCGAAAAGAAGAAGACTAAGCTCAAAGATAGGAGGGTTGAGATCGCGGTCGTTTTGAAGGATGATACCAAGATGAGTTGGATAACAATGCGACGATGATCGTGCCGGCCGTCCGTGTCAAGATGTTGAAGTGCTTGGCGGCCGAGATGGAGGCAGACGAGAAGGAGACGACATAGTGAGCGATGAGGCTCAACCAGTCTAGTAGGGAAGAATGCCCTTTTTGCACGGACGGCCAGACTGATACTTTTGTGATCAAGTGCATGCCTGCCTCTTTTTGGTTGTTATCAGGCGCTGTGAACATCGCACTTTAACCTGCTCTCATATTGCTATGCATTTGAAATAAAATGTGCCGGACCTGGGCGGATGTTTAGGGGATGTGGTTGGATGGACGGGTCTTGCATCTGTGTCCACGGACTGATCCGGACCAGTCCGCAAACAAACTTCTTGGTGGTAGTGGAAGCAATGGTGTTATCAAGTGAGAAACTTAGTCTTAATTCCTAAAGTAAGCTCATTAAAATTAGTCACCTTAAATGGGTTTATCATACCCGACAAAAATAGCTTTTCTCATAAATTATCAAAACTAATAAGGGAAATTTATGAAAGCCGAAACTACTTCTCTATATTCTTTTGTGTAATTGTTATTATCCAGGAAACTACAATTTTATAGAAAAGTCCTCCAACTTGATGCATATAATAACTCCTCAAACGTGCATCAGATTAAAACAAAATATATATGCGAAATGTTTAGAATTTCGTGTAGATTCGTAATATGCAACTCTCATGCATGTTAAAAACATTTAAATTGATGTTTTTTTAAATTTCCTTAACAACTTGTTAAAATGGTTGATTTTATAACTAATTAATCATAGCTTCAAATTAAATAAACTATATATGTAAATGGACTAAAATCGTGTAGATTAACATGGCCCACTTAGTTTCCCTGCTTAACGACATTAAAATTATGTTTAGGGCAGAACAATGCCAAATTCGAAAAATGCATTTGAGGTTGTTTTGGAAATTCTATATGTTGTTTTCGGCCTCATTTTAATTGCCTAGATAGGTAGTTTACTTATGTTTCACCTCTTGCCATGTTTAACAGTATTTAAACTTGTTGAGTACATAACATGGATTGAACTAAATATTTGAACATGGAGTTTCGTCAATATGCAACTCGTTACATATGGAGCTTTAATTAATGTGTAGTATTTGTTCCTTGCATCCTGCCATGCTATGCATCTCTAACTTTACATGCATCATGCTTGGTTGTGCATCATGCCATGTATATGTGATGTTTGTTTACCATGTCATTTGCTTCTTTCCAGTTTTGCTTCTTCTCATTACCTTCGGTAATGATGCGGAGTGCGAGGATTCGTTTGGCTATGCTTTGTTCGAGTACTTCATTGATTCGATTTTCTTCAATGCGGGATTCCAAGCAAGGATGATCATTACCCTGGATACCTTTACTAGCTTGGCTTGCTAGGTGTCTCAATGCTATCATTTGGTCTCGCTACTTACCACTTGTTTGCAAGCCTCGCAAGTGCCATGATAAAGCCTCTAACCTGCACTATCCTAGCAAACCTTTGCCTGGCTATGTTACTGCTTACTCAACCTCTCTTATAGTGTCGCTAGTTGTAGGTGCAGTTTGTTCCATGTTGGGACATGGATATCATTATACCATGCTTATTTAATTAATTCATCTATACACTTGGTAAAGGGTGGAAGGCTTAGCCTTTTGTTTGGTGTTTTTTTCGCCCTTGCTGCTCTAGTTTTCTTTATACTGGTGTTACGTTAGTTGATGAGAGCTCCTAACGTATGTGGGGTTTATGGCCCCCCTTGATCGTTCTGTCCATGTGTTGTACTTTTCCAACAAGGCCCAACATTGATACTAAAATTTTCTCACATAATAATATTGATAATTAATTATTGCATAGGGGTTGGCCACCTCGTGGTCTTTTAAACAACATAATCTAGGTAGGCCAGTGCTGAGGGCGCTGGTCCAAAATAGAGCCATGTGTGGTGCCACCCAAAACAACTAGAGTTTTTGGGTATCTATACGCAGATCTTATCCGGTGGCGTTCGGGGAAGAGTGTGCACGTCTCCGGAGCAGGGTCGACATGCCGGGTGGCCTTGTTGGACTAGTTTTACCTTAGGTGGAGCACTTGTTACTTCAAACTCCTGGAACTCACGTGGCTATCCACGGGGGCTATTGTTGAGGAACGTAGTAATTTTTAAAAAAATCCTACACACACGCAAGATCATGGTGATGCATAGCAACAAGAGGGGAGAGTGTTGTCTAGTACCCTCGTAGACTGAAAGCGGAAGCGTTATGGCAATACGGTTGATGTAGTCGTACGTCTTCACGATCCGATCGATGTTAGTACCGAAAGTACGGCACCTCCGCGATCTGCACATGTTCAGCTAAGTGACGTCCCACGAACTCTCGATCCAGCTGAGTGTCGAGGGAGAGCTTCGTCAGCACGACGGTGTGATGGCGGTGATGATGAAGCTACCAGCACAGGGCTTCGCCTAAGCACTACAACAATATGACCGAGGTGGATTATGGTGGAGGGGGGCACCGCACACGGCTAAGACAATGTCTGTTGTTGTGTTCTAGGGTGCCCCCTGCCCCCGTATATAAAGGAGCAAGGGGGAAGGCCGGTCGGCCCTTGGAGCGCGCCAAGGAGGGGAGGAGTCCTCCTCCTAGTAGGAGTAGGACTCCCCCTTTCCTAGTCCAACTAGGAGGAGGAAGGGGGGGGGAGGAAGGAGAGGGAGAGAGGGAGGGAAAGAGGGGCGCCCCCCTCCTTGTCCAATTCGGACCCCTCAAGGGGGGGTGTGCATCCAGCCCTATGGACTCGTCCTCTCTCTCTCACAAGGCCCATGTTGGCCCATTAGTCCCCCCGGCACTCCGTTAATTGTCCGGTGACCCCCGGAACTCATCCGGTGTCCGAATATAGTCATCCAATATATCAATATTTATGTCTCGACCATTTTGAGACTCCTCGTCATGTCCGTGATCACATCCGAGACTCCGAACTATCTTCCGTACATCAAAACACATAAACTCATAATACCGATCGTCACAGAATGTTAAGTGTGCTGACCCTATGGGTTCGAGAACTATGTAGACATGACCGAGGCTCATCTCCGGTCAATAACCAATAGCGGAACTTGGATGTTCATATTGGCTCCCACATATTCTATGAAGATCTTTATCGGTCAAACCGCATAACGATATACGGTTTCCCTTTGTCATCGGTATGTTACTTGCCTGATATTCGATCATGGTATATCAATACCTAGTTCAATCTCATTACCGGCAAGTCTCTTTACTTATTCCGTAATGCATCATCCCGCAACTAACTCATTAGTCACATTGCTTGCAAGGCTTATAGTGATGTGCATTACCGAGAGGGCCCAAAGATACCTCTATGACAATCGGAGTGACAAATCCTAATCTCGATCTATGCCAACTCAACAAGTACCATCGGAGGCACCTGTACATCACCTTTATAATCACCCAGTTACGTTGTGACGTTTGGTAGCACACAAAGTGTTCCTCTAGTATTCGGGAGTTTCATAATCTTATAGTCATAGGAACATGTATAAGTCATGAAGAAAGCAATAGCAATATACTAAATGATCAAGTGCTAAGATAACAGAATGGGTCAAGTCAATCACATCATTCTCTAATGATGTGATCTCGTTAATCAAATGACAACTCATGTCTATGGCTAGGAAACTTAACCATCTTTGATTCAACGAGCTAGTCAAGTAGAGGCATACTAGTGACACTCTGTTTGTCTATGTATTCACACATGTACTAAGTTTCCGGTTAATACAGTTCTAGCATGAATAATAAACATTTATCATGATATAAGGAAATATAAATAACAACTTTATTATTGCCTCTAGGGCATATTTCCTTCAGTCTCCCACTTGCACTAGAGTCAATAATCTAGATTACACAGTAATGATTCTAACACCCATGGAGTCTTGGTGTTGATCATGTTTTGCTCGTGAGAGAGGCTTAGTCGATGGGTCTGCAACATTCAGATCCGTATGTACTTTGCAAATCTCTATGTCTCCCTCCTTGACTTGGTCGCAGATGGAATTGAAGCGTCTCTTGATGTGCTTGGTTCTCTTGTGAAATCTGGATTCCTTTGCCCATTGGACCCGATTCACTAGGTATGACACCTAGATCGGATATGAACTCCTTCATCTAGACTCCTTCATTATCTGCTTCCGAAGTAGCTATGTACTCCGCTTCACACATAGATCCCACCACGACGCTCTGCTTGGATCTGTACCAACTGACAACTCCACCATTCAATATAAATACGTACCCGGTTTGTGACTTAGAGTCATCCGGATCAGTGTCAAAACTTGCATCGACGTAACCATTTACGACGAGCTCTTTGTCACCTCCATAAAAGAGAAACATATCCTTAGTCATTTTCAAGTATTTCAGGATGTTCTTGACCGCTGTCCAGTGATCCACTCCTGGATTACTTTGGTACCTCCCTGCTAAACTAATATCAAGGCACACATCAGGTCTGGTACACAGCATTGCATACATGATAGAACCTATGGCCGAAGCATATGGAATGACTTTCATTTTCTCTCTATCTTCTGCAGTGTTCGGGCATTGAGGCTGACTCAACTTCACACCTTGTAACATAGGCAAGAAACCTTTCTTTGCTTGATCCATTTTGAACTTCTTCAAAACTTTGTCAATGTATGTGCTCTGTGAAAGTCCAATTAAGCGTCTTGATCTATCTCTATAGATCTTAATGCCCAATATATAAGCAGTTTCACCGAGGTATTTCATTGAAAAAAATCTTATTCAAGTATCCTTTTATGATATCTAGAAATTCTATATCATTCCCAATCAACAATATGTCATCCACATATAATATTAGAAATGCTACAGAGCTCCGACTCACTTTCTTGTAAATACAGGCTTCTCCAAAAGTCTGTATAAAACCATATGCTTTGATCACACTATCAAAACGTTTATTCCAACTCCGAGATGCTTGCACCAGTCCATAAATGGATCGCTCGATCTTGCACACTTTGTTAGCATCCTTTGGATTGATAAAACCTTCAGGTTGCGTCATATACAACTCTTCTTCCAGAAATCCATTCAGGAAAGCAGTCATTACATCTATTTGCCAAATTTCATAATCATAAAATGCAGCAATTGCTAACATGATTTGGATGGACTTAAGCATCGCTACGGGTGAGAAAGTCTCATCGTAGTCAACTCCTTGAACTTGTCGAAAACCTTTCGCAACAAGTTGAGCTTTGTAGATAGTAACATTACCATTAGCGTCAGTCTTCTTCTTGAAGATCCATTTATTCTCGATGGCTTGCCGATCATCGGGCAAGTCAACCAAAGTCCACACTTTGTTCTCATACATGGATCCCATCTCAGATTTCATGGCCTCAAGCCATTTCACGGAATCTGGGATCATCATCGCTTCCTCGTAGTTCGTAGGTTCGTCATGGTCAAGTAACATGACATCCAGAACTGGATTACCGTACCACTTTGGTGCGGATCTTACTCTGGTTGACCTAGGAGGTTCGGTAGTAACTTGATCTGAAGTTACATGATCATCATCATTAGCTTCCTCACTAATTGGTAGGAATCATAGGAACAGATGATTTCTGTGATGAACTACTTTCCAATAAGGGAGTAGGTACAGTTACCTCATCAAGTTCTACTTCCCTCCCGCTCACTTCTTTCGAGAGGAACTCCTTCTCTAGAAAGGATCCATTCTTGGCAACGAATACCTTGCCTTCGGATCTGTGATAGAAGGTGTACCCAACAGTCTCCTTTGGGTATCCTATGAAGACACATTTCTCCGATTTGGGCTCGAGCTTATCAGGTTGAAGCTTTTTCACATAAGCATCGTAGCCCCAAACTTTAGGAAACGACAACTTGGGTTTCTTGCCAAACCACAGTTCACAAGGTGTCGTCTCAACGGATTTAGATGATGCCCTATTTAATGTGAATGCAACCGTCTCTAAAGCATAACCCCAAAATGATAGCGGTAAATCAGTAAGAGACATCATAGATCGCACCATATCTAATAAAGTGCGGTTACGACGTTTGGACACACCATTACGTTGTGGTGTTCCGGGTGGCGTGAGTTGTGAAACTATTCCGCATTGTTTCAAATGAAGACCAAACTCGTAACTCAAATATTCTCCTCCACGATCAGATCGTAGAAACTTTATTTTCTTGTTACAATGATTTTCTACTTCACTCTGAAATTCTTTGACCTTTCAAATGTTTCAGACTTATGCTTCATCAAGTAGATATACCCATATCTGCTCAAATCATCTGCGAAGGTGAGAAAATAACGATACCCGCCGCGAGCCTCAATATTCATCGGACCACATACATCAGTATGTATGATTTCCAACAAATCTGTTGCTCGCTCCATTGTCCCGGAGAACGGCTTTTTAGTCATCTTGCCCATGAGGCATGGTTCGCAAGTACCAAGTGATTCATAATCAAGTGTTTCCAAAAGTCCATCAGAATGGAGTTTCTTCATGCGCTTTTTACACCAATATGACCTAAACGGCAGTGCCACAAATAAGTTGCACTATCATTATCAACTGTGCATCTTTTGACTTCAATATTATGAATATGTGTGTCACTGCTATCGAGATTCAATAAAAATAGACCACTCTTCAAGGGTGCATGACCATAAAAGATATTACTCATATAAATATAACAACCATTATTCTGTGATTTAAATGAATAACTGTCTCGCATCAAACAAGATCCAGGTATAATGTTCATGCTTAACACTGACACGAAATAACAATTATTCAGGTCTAAAACTAATCCCGAAGGTAGATGTAGAGGTAGCGTGCCGACTGCGATCACATCGACTTTGGAACCATTTCCCACATGCATCTTCACCTTGTCCTTAGCCAATCTTCGCTTAATCTATAGACCCTGTTTCGAGTTGCAAATATTAGCAACAGAACCAGTATCAAATACCCAGGTACTACTGCGAGCATTAGTAAGGTACACATCAACAACATGTATATCACATATACCTTTGTTCACCTTGCCATCCTTCCTATCCGCCAAATACTTGGGGCAGTTCCGCTTCCAGTGACCAGTCCCTTTCCAGTAGAAGCACTCAGTCTCAGGCTTAGGTCCAGACTTGGGCTTCTTCACTTGAGCAGCAACTTGTTTGCCGTTCTTCTTGAAGTTCCCCATCTTCCCTTTACCCTTTTCTTGAAACTGGTGGTCTTGTTGACCATCAACACTTGATGCTCTTTCTTGATTTCTACCTCCGCAGCCTTTAGCATTGCGAAGAGCTCGGGAATCGTCGTATCCATCCCTTGCATATTATAGTCCATCATGAAGCTCTTGTAGCTTGGTGGCAGTGATTGAAGAATTATGTCAATGAGACTATCGTCAGGAAGATTAACTCCCAGTTGAATCAAGTGATTGTTATACCCAGACATTTTGAGTATATGCTCACTGACAGAACTATTCTCCTCCATTTTGCAGCTGTAGAACTTATTGGAGACTTCATATCTCTCAATCCGGGAATTTTCTTGAAATATTAACTTCAACTCCTGGAACATCTCATATGCTCCATGACGTTCAAAACGTCGTTGAAGTCCCGATTCTAAGCCGTACAGCATGGCACACTGAACTATCGAGTAGTCATCAGCTTTGCTCTGCCAGACGTTCATAATATCTGGCGTTGCTCCTGTAGCGGGTTTGGCATCTAGCGGTGCTTCCAGGACGTAATTCTTTTGTGCAGCAATGAGGATAATCCTTAAGTTACGGACCCAGTTAGTGTAGTTGCTAGCATCATCTTTCAACTTAGCTTTCTCTAGGGACACATTAAAATTCAACGGAACAACAACACGGGCCATCTATCTACAATTACATAGACATGCAAAATACTACCAGGTACTAAGTTCATGATAAATTAAAGTTCAATTAATCAAATTATTTAAGAACTCCCACTTAGATAGACATCTCTCTAATCATCTAAGTGATCACGTGATCCAAATCAACTAAACCATGTCCGATCATCACGTGAGATGGAGTAGTTTTCAATGGTGAACATCACTATGTTGATCATATCTACTATATGATTCACGCTCGACCTTTCTGTCTCAGTGTTCCGAGGCCATATCTGCATATGCTAGGCTCGTCAAGTTTAACCCAAGTATTATGCGTGTGCAAAACTGGCTTGCACCAATTGTATGTAAACGTAGAGCTTATCACACCCGATCATCACGTGTGTCTCGGCACGACGAACTTTCACAACGGTGCATACTCAGGGAGAACACTTGTACGTTGAAATTTAGTGAGAGATCATCTTATAATGCTACCTTCAAACTAAGCAAAATAAGATGCATAAAGGATAAACATCACATGCAATCAATATTAGTGATATGATATGGCCATCATCATCTTGTTCTTTTGATCTCCATATCCAAAGCACCGTCATGATCACCATCGTCACCGGCTTGACACCTTGATCTCCATCGAAGCATCGCTGTCGTCTCGCCAACTATTGCTTCAACGACTATCGCTACCGCTTAGTGATAAAGTAAATCAATTACATGGTGTTTGCATTTCATACAATAAACCGACAACCATATGGCTCCTGCCAGTTGCCGATAACTTCGTTACAAAACATGATCATCTCATACAATAAAATTTAGCATCATCTCTTGACCATATCACATCACAACATGCCCTGCAAAAACAAGTTAGACGTGTTCTACTTTGTTGTTGCAAGTTTTACGTGGCTGCTATGGGCTGAGCAAGAACCGTTCTTACCTACGCATCAAAACCACAATGATTTTTCGTCAAGTATGTGATGTTTTAACCTTCTACAAGGACCGGGCATAGCCACACTCGATTCAACTAAAGTTGGAGAAACTAACACCCGCCAGCCACCTATGTGCGAAGCACATCAGTAGAACTAGTCTCGCGTAAGCGTACACGTAATGTCGGTCTGGGTCGCTTCATCCAACAATACCGCCGAATCAAAGTATGACATGCTGGTAAGTAGTATGACTATTATCGCCCACAACTCACTTGTGCTCTACTCGTGCATATAGCATCTACGCATAAACCTAGCTCGGATGCCACTGTTGGGGAACGTAGTAATTTCAAAAAAATCCTACGCACACGCAAGCTCATGGTGATGCATAGCAACGAGAGGGGAGAGTGTTGTCTACGTACCCTCGTAGACCGAAAGCGGAAGCGTTATGACAACGCGGTTGATGTAGTCGTACGTCTTCATGATCTGACCGATCCTAGTAGCGAAAGTACGACACCTCAGCGATCTGCACACATTCAGCTCGGTGACGTCCCACAAACTCTCGATCCAGCTGAGTGTCGAGGGAGAGCTTCGTCAGCACGACGGCGTGATGATGGTTATGATGAAGCTATCGACGTAGGGCTTCGCCTAAGCACTGCATCGATATGACCGAGGTGGATTATGGAGGAGGGGGCACCGCACACGGCTATGACAATGTTTTTTGTTGTGTTCTAGGGTGCCCCCTGCTACCTCTTGAGCATGCGTTGATATTTCCCTTGAAGAGGAAAGGGTAATGCAGCAAAGTAGCGTAAGTATTTCCCTCCATTTTTTAGAACCAAGGTATCAATCCAGTAGGAGCCCACACGCAAGTCCCTCGTACCTACACAAACAAATAAGAACCTTGCAACCAACACGATAAAGGGGTTGTCAATCCCTTCACAACCACTTGCAAAAGTGAGATCTGATAGAGATGATAAGATAATATTTTTGGTATTTTTATGACAAACACTAAAAGTAAAGAAAGCAAAATAAACGGCACAAAAAATAGCTAGTTGATGGGAGATTAATATGTTGGAAAATAGACCCGGGGGCCATAGGTTTTTTTTCGAGAAAACGCAAATGACTCTTTGCGTTTCATTTCATTGAAGAGATGAGAAAGTACAATCCTCCTAGGAGGTGGTGGTTACATGGATTAGCACCCTATCAGTGGACATCCCAGTTAGTGGGGAGGACTACCCTGAGACCCAAAGCGCCAGCTTGTGCCCAACATTTGGCTTCGGCCTTAATCCTATCTACGAGTGCGGTAGCGGAGGGCCGTGCATTCTCAAAGACGCACTCGTTGCGCTGTTTCCAGATCATCCAAGGAACGAGCATGGCGATGGATTGCAGACCTTTCCGTAGCGCCTGTGGGGTCTGCCCTTTCATTCGTTGCCACCAGTCCGTGAGGCTGGGTTCATTGCTTGGCGGTTGAGAAGGTATCCTCGCCCAAGCCAGCACGTCGTACCAAACCTGCCGCGTAAACGGGCACTCTAGGAGCAGGTGCCACATCGACTCAGGGGCCTGATCACATAGGAGGCATCATGGATGGTGCTGTAGGCCGCGACGGGCGAGTCTATCCGCCGTACAACACCGGTCCTGGCTAGCCAACCAGTGAAAGAAATGGACACATCGCGGTGCCCAACTCTTCCAGGTAAGCTTATAGGAGGGGCATTTCATAGATCCGTGGAAGGTTGCAGCATAGCATGACTGTGCCGTATAGGTGCCACTAGCCGTCCATCTCCAGAGCATCTGGTCAGGCCGGTTTGGTAGGCTGATGTGCTGCACGGCATGCCAAAGTCTGAGATATTGGCCAATCTCATGAATCCCTATCGCTCCTTGAATGTCGCGAGCCCAAGCGTTGCCCGCAAGGCCTGCGGCCACCGTTCTTGACTTGCGTCGCCGTTTGGGGATGCATTGGTAGAGTGCCGGTGCGAGTTCGCGCACGGACTGACCATTGAGCCATCGGTCATCCCAAAACAGTGTCGTCAGTCCATCACCGAGCACCATGGTCGTCGATGCGTAGAACAACGCACGATCCTCGCTGGAAAACTGGAGGTTGAGGCCTCACCATACGCGATCGTTGTCCATGTGGGAGAGCCACATCCAGCACAGGCGCAGCGCGAGGCCAGCGCGCTCCAGATCCTGGACCCCAAGTCCGCCGTACTCGAGCAGGCGACACACACGTCGCCAGTTGACATGGTAGTGTCCGCCATTAGCGACGGCGCGCCCGGCCCACAAGAATCCGCGCTAGATCTTTTCGAGCTGTATCAAGGTCTTGTTGGGTGGCGCGAACGCGAGCAGTTGATGTATCGGGATCGCGGCGAGCACCGATTTGACCAAAGCCAGCTGCCCGGTTTTGTTCATGAGCCATGCTTTCCATGTGGGGAGCCGAGCAGCCACCGAGTCGACGAGGGGTTGTAGTTGGGCAGCCGAGGGGCGGCGTAGCGTGAGAGGGATACCAAGATAAGTAATGGTAAGCTCCGCCTTCGTGCATCCCACCTGGTCAATTGTTGCATCCGCCTCGGGGTCGCCATTGAGGGTAGTGGCGGAGCTTTTGGCGTAGTTCACTCGGAGGCCGCTAGCTTCACTGAATATAGCCAGGATCGCACGTACGGCCTCCACGTCGCCATGTGTGGCGTGGCAGAATAGCATCACGTCGTCGGCGTGCAGGGATATGGCCAGAATGTCTCGTCGGGGGTGCAGCCGCTACAATATGCCGGCGTCGTGGGCGCGGTTGATTAGGCGACCAAGGATGTCCACAGCGAGCACGAAGAGCTGCGGAGATACGGGGTTTCCCTGGCGCAGCCCGCATCAATGCCAAACTGGTGGTCCCGGTTCATCGTTGATCATGATCCGAGTGCTCGAGGATGATAGCAAGATCGCGAGCCACTCCCTGAAGCGAGGTCCAAATCCGTATTGGCCAAGAGCCTCAAAAAGGAAGGGCCATGACAGGGAGTCGAAGGCGCGCGTTAGATCTAGCTTGAGCATCACTCTCGGAACCCCAAGTTGGTGCAGCAGCTTCATCGATTGCTTGACGAGGACAAAGTTGTCGTGCAAGCTCTGTCTCGGAATGAAAGCGTTCTGGTGGCAGCTAACCATGTCTCCCAGTCTGGGCGCTAGGCGGAGCGATAGCACCTTCGCGAAGATCTTCGCCACAAGGTGGATGAGGCAGATTGGCCGGTAGTCGTGGAGTTGGCACGCGTCTGCTCGCTTTGGGAGTAATGTCAAGAGGGCTTGGCTGAGCTTGCTGAATCCGCGACCGCGTAGCTCAAAGAGCTGCTGGAAGACATCGAAGAAGTCTTGCTTGATGATGCTCCAGCAGGCCCGCAAAAATTCCGCGGTGAATTCGTCCGGCCCCGACGCTTTGCGAGCCGGGAGGCGCTTGACGGCGTCCCAAATATCCTCCGGGCTGAATGGTGCCTCGAGGTCAGTCAGCTCATGGGGCTCGATGATCTGCGATAGATCCAGCGTGTGGTTGCGGGCGGCGGAGGAGCCAAGAAGCTCGTCAAAGTACGTGAAGGCCGCTTGGGCCATTCCCCCCTGATCAGTGATCACTTGTCCATCGGTCACAAGGCGGAATATGTGATTCTTCTGTCGGCGGAATGAACATTGCCGGTGGAAGAAGGATGTGTTGGCATCGCCGTCCTTGAGCGTGTTGATCCGCGCTCGTTGCATCGCGATTGTGCGCTCGAGAGAAGCCAGCCCCAAGTATGAGATCTTGAGCTGTTTTCGCAGCCAGTCTTCCGGGGGAGAGAGCGCGCGGTCTTCCTAGGCTTTGTCAAAACGCGATATGAGCTCGTGGGAGATGGCCATCTTGTCACGAATGCAACCCTTGGACCTGGCGCTCCAACTTGTCAGTGCGCGAGCCGTGCTCTTAAGGCATAGCATGAGGTGCCGGAAAGGGTCCAGGTCATGCACCGATCCCCAGGCCGGCGCAACCGTGTCGTGGAATCCATCAAGTCGCAGCCAGAAATCCTCAAAGTGGAACCTCCGATGCGCGACGTGCGTGGGTGCGCAGTCAAGGAGGAGCGGGCAATGGTCGGACACGACGGAGGCGAGGCATCTCAAGTGGCAGTCACCATGCGCGCCCTCCCAGTCCACGGTGCAAAACACGCGGTCCAGGTGCACCAGGGTGGGCGGGGTTTGCTCGTTGGACCACGTGAATCTTCTCCCATTGAGGTATACCTCCTTGAGCGCTAGATCATTGACGAGGCGGCGGAATCTTCCCATCATGCGGCGATTTAGGTTGCCGTTATTCTTGTCTTCATCACGAAGGATCAAGTTGAAGTCACCGCAAAGCATCCAAGGCCCGGGGCAGTCTGCGCGTATATCGCGAATCTCCTGCAGAAAGGCAATCTTTTCCGCGTCCTCTTGGGGGCCGTAAACGATGGACATCCACCAAGGCGTGCCACTGGCTGTGGCCACTCTTGCGGTGACGGCGTTTGTGGTGAACAGGTGGTCAGTGATCGACACGACCCTGCTCTTCCATGCGAGCAGGATGCCTCCCCTCGTGCCGTTCGCTGGAAGGTAGGTGTAGTCGTCAAACTCCGGACTGAGGGCATCGAGGACAACGGACGAGCACATCAAGGCCATTTTAGTTTCTTGTAAGCATACAATGGAGGCTCCGGTGGTGTTGAGCAACGATCTAACGACAAAGCACCGGGCACGCGCGTTGAGGCCGCGCACATTCCATATAGCTATCTTGATGGCGTGATCCATGGGTGCACGTGATCGACGGGGAGGACGTCGCGGTATCCCTATGGCGAGCCGGCCAACCGAGCGGTGGCCGTCGCAGCAGCCGCGGTAGAGAAGTCCGCGGGTAGCTCTCGGTCTACTAGGGCAGCGATGGCCGTGAGTACCGAGAGTGGGATGGGTACCGCAAACATGTCATCATACGCCTTCATCTCGACCGCGGTGATCCTCTGGTTGGTCCTGACTATCCCGAGCATGCGGAGGATCTGAACTTGCGCGCGGCGCTCGGCGGTGGGTGGCAAAGCTGATGAGACGGCAGTGGTGGACGAACGGCCACGTCTGGGCGTGAAGTTCAACGGGCGGCGCGGTTTCTTCCCTGGGGTTGGAAAAGCCGCGACAATGTGCTTCGTTGCTGCTGCGAGAAACTCGCCCAGAGTCCAAGTCTTCGACGTGCAGGGGCGTGCGCGAGACCGGCGCAACGTGATTGGCGGCGACGCGAACCTCCCCGGTGTCGGCCGTGGAGAGCCATGCTGGGCCCCCGTAGATATGGGAGCGACGGGGCCCACGACGTCCTCCTGCATGGTGGGCTGGGCCTGGGGCCTGTCCAGTCGTGACTCGTCCATCGGGGGCGCGGGATTGGGTGGTGGCGAGTCGGTCGGGGACAACGTGCTGGCCTCCACGTGGGGTCCGGTGGGCAGGTAGTCACCATCACCAGGGCCCGTCTCCCCAGTCGCTGGCGTGGGGAAGTTGTTGCTTTGCCCCGACCGAGCCTCAGAATGGCCCACAGGTGCTGGCGGCGTATCAGAAACCGCGCAGGCGGCGTCCAGATCCCGACAACGCATGGGATCGGGCGAGCTGAACATGGCCCCCACGCGATCGTCCTCGGGCGCGCCGTTCCCAGCCGGGCTCGGGCGCTGCGCTGGTTCCAGTGAGTTCGCGGCCAACGAGAGTTCTCCATCTGGGGCCTGGCCCGCCACCACGCCCACCATCGGGGCCGCAGCAGCCAAAGTGTCGCCACCAACTGGCGCGGTCGTCGTGGTCGCGGGGACAACTGCGTCCCCGACAGCCTTATCCACAGGGCCCGCCTGCAAAGTGCCCCTTTGTGATCCTCTGTCTCTTCCTTTTCTGGCGCATCGACGAGGGGGATGGGTCCCTTGCTGACCAGGCCACGATGGCATGCAAAGATCCCGGCCCAGCACGGACGGCGGCGCGCCCTCGCCGGCGGGAGCAGGCCAAGCATGCAACATGGCGAGTCCGTCAACGCGTCCCGGCCGATTTTGTGCTCGCCACAGCGTGTCGTCCATGGCCATGCCATCAGCGCGGTCGGGCGGCGCGGCGTCCGTACGCCGGCGCTTGCGGCCCCGACGGCATGCTCTGCCTTGGCCTGGTGCGCGGTTGCGGTCGTCGCGGGCTCCGTCGTGCGCATCATCGCCACCCTGTCCCATGCCATGCTGGCCACGGAGAACTGGAGCGCTAGCTGGCTCGACGCGGGCACAGCAATGGCGATGGGGTAAGTGAGGATCCTGACGGTGGGCTTGTCGGAACTCAGACGCACAGGGATCTGCTCGACGATCTCCAGAATGGCGGCGCGACGGATCTTGTCGGGGTGGTGAGTGCACGCGGCCAGCTTGAACGTCGCAAGGTTGGCTCTAGAGCGTGTCCTGGGGTGAAGGCGCTCGATCCAGCAGCTCGTTCCCAGGACGTGCTCTGCAGTGGACAGGTGCCAAGCCTGCGCCGGAATGCCGCAGAGCTCTAGTTTGACGCAGTACTCGAACTCGCCGGAACCAGCGTGTGCTAGTTTGCTCCATGGCCTAAGGGAGAGCGAGAACCGCGGCGAGTTGATGAAGTGCTCTCCGTCGAGATGGCGCTTGGTGGTGTGTGAGCCGAAGAGGATCAAGAAGTCCTCGGGGTGGTGCTCATGCACGGTGAAGTCGCCATCGGCCAGCTCGAACGTGTCGATGAGCACAGCGGAGATCTCAGCGCCGGACACACGTGGTCGGTTGCCGGTGATGGAGGCGACCAAGGCGCGGCTGAGGACGTCCTCTGCCTCCTCCATGTCGATGGAGTGGGCCATGATTACCCGTGCGGGCTCAGGCTCCGGCGTGCGGAGGGAAGGCGCCACGACCAGGGCAGCCGTCTGCGGCAAGGGTGGCGGCAGAGGCGTGGCTCGGCGCGGCAGCGGGGGGGGGGGGGTGCCATGGCGCGTGGCCGCATCCACGGCAGAGGGGGCGGAGGTGCGGGCCCGTCCGGCAGCGTCGCGACACCTGTTGTCGCAGGAGCGCGAGTCGTGGCCGGACTCGAGGCATCGGCGGTAGCGTGACCCGGTGGCGATGGTCGAGGCAGCGGAAGCAGAGCCCCGCGACCTCCTCCGGCGATGGGCTGCGACGGCGCAGCGGCGGGGGACTCGGCCCGGCCGAGGAGCGCGGGCGGTTGCCGTGGTGCCTGCGCCGCGGCTGCTGGAAGCCGTCCGCATCGACCTGAATTCCGCCGGAGACGCGGTGCTCCTCAGAGCGGGGGCCGAGGCATGTTGCAGCGGGCTATCGGGGGGGGGGGGGGGGGGCGTGGATGGCGGGGCCGGAGGCGTCGGCGGGGTCCGGGCGACGTCATAGTAGGAAAACAGTGAGGACTCGCTCTCCGAGTCGAACACGCTGCCACCAGAGGACACGCGGTCGCCGTCGGAGAGGGTCGCTCGGCGCCCAGCAGGGTCAGCACCGGAGGCCATGAGGGGAGGGGCTGGGGGGGCTCGCGGTTGGGAGGAGGGCCACCGGCGGGGATTCGACAACAGCTGGCTAGAGGTGGGAGAGGGCTAGGAAGGGGTGGGAGCGGAGCGGAGCGGAGCCATAATCAGTGTCTCTCTGCTTCCCCCGGGGGGGGGGGGGGCTATAGGTTTCACTAGTGGCTTCTCTCAAGATAACATAAGTATTATGGTGGGTGAACAAATTACTGTCGAGCAATTGATAGAAAAGTGCATAATTATGAGAATATCTAGGCATGATCATGTATATAGGCATCACGTCTGTGACAAGTAGACCGACTCCTGCCTACATCTACTACTATTACTCCACACATCGACCGCTATCCAGCATGCATCTAGAGTATTAAGTTCATAAGAACAGAGTAACATATTAGGCAAGATGACATGATGTAGAGGGGTAAACTCAAGCAATATGATATAAACCCCATCTTTTTATCCTCGATGGCAACAATACAATACGTGTCGTTTCCCTTTCTGTCACTGGGATCGAGCAACGCAAGATTGAACCCAAAGCTAAGCACTTCTCCCATTGCAAGAAAGATCAATCTAGTAGGCCAAACCAAACTGATAATTCGGAGAGACTTGCAAAGATAACCAATCATACATAAAAGAATTCAGAGAAGATTCAAATATTGTTCATAGATAATCTTGATCATAAACCCACAATTCATCGGATCTCGACAAACACACCGCAAAAAGAGTTACATCGAATAGATCTCCAAGAAGATCGAGGCGAACTTTGTATTGGATCCAAAGAGAGAGAAGAAGCCATCTAGCTAATAACTATGGACCCGAAGGCCTGTGGTAAACTACTCACACATCATCGGAGAGGCTATGGTGTTGATGTAGAAGCCCTCCGTGATCGATTCGCCCTCCGGCGGAGCGCCGGAAAAGGCCCCAAGATCGGATCTCACGGGTACAGAAGGTTGCGGCAGTGGAAATAGGTTTTCGTGGTGCTCCTCGATGGTTTTGGGGTACGTAGGTATATATAGGAGGAAGAAGTAGGTCAGTGGAGCCACGAGGGGCCCACGAGGGTGGAGGGCGTGCCCAGGGGGGTAGACGCGCCCCCTGCCTCATGGCCTCCTTGTTTGTTTCTTGACGTCCACTCCAAGTCCTCTGGATCACATTTGTTCCAAAAATCACGCTCCCGAAGGTTTCATTCAGTTTGGACTCCGTTTGATATTCCTTTTCTGTGAAACACTGAAATAGGCAAAAAAAACAACAATTTGCACTGGGCCTTGGGTTAATAGGTTAGTCCCAAAAATAATATAGAAGTGTATAATAAAGCCCATTAAACATCCAAAACAGAATATATAATAGCATGGAGCAATAAAAAATTATAGATGCATTGGAGACGTATCAAGCATCCCCAAGCTTAATTCCTGCTCGTCCTCGAGTTGGTAAATGATAAAAACAAATTTTTTGATGTGGAATGCTACTTAGCATATTCTTCAATGTAATTTTCTTTATTGTGGCATGAATGTTCAGATCCGAAAGATTCAAGATAAAAGTTTAATGTTGACATTAAAATAATAATACTTCAAGCATACTAACCAAGCAATTATGTCTTCTCAAAACATAGCCAAAGAAGGCTCATCCCTACAAAATCATATAGTTTGGCCATGCTTCATTTTTGTCACACAAGAATGCTCTCATCTTGCACAACCCCGATGACAAGCCAAGCAATTGTTTCATACTTTAGTAATCTCAAACTATTTCAACTTTCATGCAATACATCAGCGTGAGCCATGGATATAGCACTATGGATGGAATAGAATAATGATGATGGGGGTTGTGTGGAGAATACAAAAAAGGAGAAAGTCTCACATTGACGCGGCTAATCAATGGGCTAGGGAGATGCCCATCAATTGATGTCAATGCAAGGAGTAGGGATTGCCATGCAACGGATGCACTAGAGCTATAAATGTATGAAAGCTCAACAAAATAAACTAAGTGGGTGTACATCCAACTTGCTTGCTCACGAAGACCTAGGGCATTTGAGGAAGCCCATTGTTCGAATATACAAGCCAAGTTCTATAATGAAAATTTCCCACTAGTGTATGAAAGTGACAAAACAAGAGACTCTCTATCATAAAGATCATGGTGCTACTTTGAAGCACAAGTGTGGAAAAAGGATAGTAGCATTGTCCCTTTTTATTTCTCCTTTTTTCTCTTTTTTTGGGCCTTTCTTTTTTTTGGCCTTTCTCTCTTTTTTTTGGGATAATGCTCTATTAATGATGATCATCACACTTCTGTTTATTTACAACTCAATGATTACAACTCGATACTAGAACAAAGTATGATTCTATATGAATGCATCCGGCGGTGTACCGGGAAGGGCAATGAATCAAGAGTGACATGTATGAACAATATGCATGGTGGCTTTGCCACAAATACGATATCAACTACATGATCATGCAAGGCAATATGACAATGATAAAGCGTGTCATAATAAACGGAACGGTGGAAAGTTGCATGACAATATATCTCGGAATGGCTATGGAAATGGCATAATAGGTAGGTATGGTGGCTGTTTTGAGGAAGATATAAGGAGGTTTATCTGTGATAGAGCATCTCGTATCACGGGGTTTGGATGCACCGGCGAAGTTTGCACCAACTCTCAAGGTGAGAAAGGGCAATGCACGGTATCGAAGAGGCTAGCAATGATGGAAGGTTGAGAGTGCGTATAATCCATGGTCTCAACATTAGTCATAAAGAACTCACATACTCATTGCAAAAATCTACAAGTCATCAAAAACCAAGCACTACGCGCATGCTCCTAGGGGGATATATTGGTAGGAAAAGACCATCGCTCGTCCCCGACCGCCACTCATAAGGATGACAATCAAAGAACACCTCATGTTTCAAATTCTTTACATAACGTTTACCATACGTGCATGCTACGGGACTTGCAAACTTCAACACAAGTATTTCTCAAATTCACAACTACTCAACTAGCACAACTTTAATATTACCACCTTTATATCTCAAAACAACTATCAAGTATCAAACTTCTCTTAGTATTCAATGCACTTAAAAGTTTTATCCTGGATGCCTATCATATTAGGACTAATTTTATAACCAAAGCAAATTACCATGCTGTTCTAAAGGGCTATCAAAATAATATAAGTGAAGCATGAGAGATAAATTATTTCTATAAAATATAACCACCACCGTGCTCTAAAAGATATAAGCAAAGCACATAGAGCAAAATTGTCTAACTCAAAAGATATAAGTGAAGCACATAGAGTATTCTAATAAATTCCTAATAATGTGTGTCTCTCTAAAAAGGTGTGTACAGCAAGGATGATTGTGGATAACTAACAAGCAAATACTCAAATCATACAAGACGCTCCAAGCAAAACACATATCATGTGGTGAATAAAAATATAGCTCCAAGTAAAGTTACCGATGGACGAAGACAAAAGAGGGGATGCCTTCCGGGCATCCCCAAGCTTAGGATTTTGGGTTGTCCTTAGGTTTTACCTTGGGGTGCCTTGGGCATCCCCAGGCTTAGGCTCTTGCCACTCCTTATTCCATAATCCATCAAATCTTTACCCAAAACTTCAAAAGTTCACAACACAAAACTCTCGTGAGCTCCGTTAGCGAAAGAAAACAAAACACCACTTTAAGGTACTGTAATGAACTAATTGTTTATTTATATTGGTGTTAAACCTACTGTATTCCAACTTTTATATGGTTCGTAAACTCCATTACTAGCCATAGATTCATCAAAATAAGCAAACAACACACGAAAAACAGAATCTGTCAAAAACAGAACAGTCTGTAGTAATCTGTAACTAACGCAAACTTCTGAAACTAAAAAATTGTAAAATAAATTTCTGTACGTGAGAAATTTATCTATTAATCATCTGCAAAAAGAATCAACTAAATATCACTCTCCAGTAAAAAGTTGTAGCTAATCTCGTGAGCGCTAAAGTTTCTGTTTTTTACAGCAAGATCGCAAAGACTTTCCCCAAGTCTCCCCAAAGGTTCTACTTGGCACAAACACTAATTAAAACACAAAACCACATCTAAACAGAAGATAGATGTATTATTTATTCCTAAACAGATCCGAAAAGAAAAAAACTAAAATAAAATTGGGTTGCCTCCCAACAAGCTCTATCGTTTAACGCCCCTAGCTAGGCATAAAGGCAAGGATAGATCTAGGTATTGCCATAATGATAGTAGGGTAAATCAGGAAAACTCATCTCATATTCCCTACGCTCAGCAGCAAGTTTTCTTTGTGGCAAGAAAAATTAATCAAAAGGGCTAAATTTAATAGGGCAAAAGTCCCCAAGGTCAAGCTCGGGAGATATGGGTTCCTCCTTTGGCCCCTTATATTACACTAACAAATCATCATTATAAGCATTATTTTAGCAATAAGTCATGAGCCTTTGTTCAAGAGAAAAACCTAACCCATTTTTCTGAATAGCAAATTCATCATTAAGTTCAGAAATTCTATCAACTAGAACATCGGTAGGAACCTTTTTTCTAAGGTTTTCATTGTAAGCAACATGATCTACGGATCGTAAGCGCATTAAATCTTCTTGATTAAAAAGGATAGCCTCTATGGGAGGACGACCAGCGTCCACCCTATAATGCACAAATATTTCATTGGCCTCTTTCATTATAAATCTGAACTCATGTGCCAAAAAGATAGTAGCAGCTCGCTTAACAGAAGAATGCTCTATATTGGAGAACTCTAGAAAGATCCTTTGTATGCAAGGATGCAAATGAATAAATTGTCTTTCAAGTTCAACTATGAGCAAGGATATAGCCTCCGCAATACTACTAGTTCTATGAAGAATAGACCCACCCATAGAGGGTAAGGTACCGACACAAGTAAAGAAATCTTGAAGAACTCCTTTCCCAATAATATTAACGCTACCAATCCGAAACTTTTTAGTGTGTAAAATAGTAGGATCTTCAAGAGGATCAACAAAAACATCAAAGTTTTCCATACTATTATCCTTACCAACGATAACCTCCCCCGTTTCAGACATGACGGTAGTACAGAGAACGAACACACAAGAAGCAAGTGAAAAAGAGGCGAATGGAAAAAGAGGGCGAATAAAACAGCAAGGGTGAAGCGGGGGGGGGGGGGAGAGAAAAACGAGTGGCAAATGG
Organism: Aegilops umbellulata; assembly: GCA_032464435.1. Taxonomy (NCBI): domain Eukaryota; kingdom Viridiplantae; phylum Streptophyta; class Magnoliopsida; order Poales; family Poaceae; genus Aegilops; species Aegilops umbellulata. The sequence goes on from CP136057.1 coordinate 500,108,070, forward strand.
CAAATAATGTAATGCGAGGGATAAGAGTTTGTGATGGGTACTTGTTATGTCTTGACTTGTGCGTAGACTCCCCGGCAACAGCGCCATAAATCCTTCTTGCTACCTCCTGAGCATGCGTTGGTTTTTCCCTTGAAGAGGAAAGGGTGATGCATCAAAGTAGCGTAAGTATTTCCCTCAGTTTTTGAGAACCAAGGTATCAATCCAGTAGGAGGCCACACGCAAGTCCCTCGTACCTACACAAACAAATAAAAACCTTGCAACCAACGCGATAAAGGGGTTGTCAATCCCTTCATGACCACTTGCAAAAGTGAGATCTGATAGAGACGATAAGATAATATTTTTGGTATTTTTATGATAAAGACTAAAAGTAAAGAAAGCAAAATAAATGGCACAAGAAATAGCTAGTTGTCGGGAGATTAATATGATGGAAAATATCCGGGGGCCATAGGTTTCACTAGTGGCTTCTCTCAAGAGCATAAGTATTACGGTGGGTGAACAAATTACTGTCGAGTAATTGATAGAAAAGTGCATAATTATGAGAATATCTAGGCATGCTCATGTATATAGGCATCACATCCGTGACAAGTAGACCGACTCCTGCCTGCTTCTACTATTATTACTCCACACATCGACCGCTATCCAGCATGCATCTAGAGTATTAAGTTCATAAGAACAGAGTAACACATTAGGCAAGATGACATGATGTAGAGGGATAAACTCAAGTAATATGATATAAACCCCATCTTTTTATCCTCGATGGCAACAATACAATACGTGTCATTTCCCTTTCTGTCACTGGGATCGAGCAACGCAAGATTGAACCCAAAGCCAAGCACTTCTCCCATTGCAAGAAAGATCAATCTAGTAGGCCAAACCAAACTGATAATTCGAAGAGACTTGCAAAGATAACCAATCATACATAAAAGAATTCAGAGAAGATTCAAATATTGTTCATAGATAATCTTGATCAGAAACCCACAATTCATCCGATCTCGACAAACACACCACAAAAGAGTTACATCAAATAGATCTCCAAGAAGATTGAGGAGAACTTTGTATTGATATCCAAAGAGAGAGAAGAATCCAACTAGCTAATAACTATGGACCCGAAGGTCTGTGGTAAACTACTCACACATCATCGGAGAGGCTATGGTCTTGATTTAGAAGCCCTCCGTGATCAATTCGCCCTCCGGCGGAGCACCGGAAAGGCCCCAAGATCGGATCTCACGGGTACAGAAGGTTGCGGCAGTGGAAATAGGTTTTCGTGGTGCTCCTCGATGGTTTCGGGGTACGTAGGTATATATAGGAGGAAGAAGTAGGTCGGTGGAGCCACGAGGGGCCCACGAGGGTGGAGGGCGCGCCCAGGGGGGTAGGCGCGCCCCCTGCCTCATGGCCTCCTCGTTCGTTTCTTGACGTCCACTCCAAGTCCTCTGGATCACGTTTATTCCAAAAATCACGCTCCCGAAGGTTTCATTCCGTTTGGACTCCGTTTGATATTCCTTTTCTGTGAAACACTGAAATAGACAAAAAACAGCAATTTGCGCTGGGCCTTGGTTTAATAGGTTAGTCCCAAAAATAATGTAAAAGTGTATAATAAAGCCCATTAAACATCCAAAACAGAATATATAATAGCATGGAACAATAAAAAATTATAGATACGTTGTAGACGTATCACCCCTGCCCCCATATATAAAGGAGCAAGGGGCGAGGCCGGCCGGCCCTGGGGCACGCCAAGGAGGGGAGGAGTCCTCCTCCTAGTAGGAGTAGGACTCCCCCTTTCCTAGTCCAACTAGGAGGAGGAAGGGGGAAGGAAGGAGAGGGAGGGAGGGAGGGAGGGAGGGAAAGAGGGGGTGTAAGTGTCAAAACCGGCGGATCTCGGGTAGGGGGTCCCGAACTGCGCCGTCTAAGGCGGATGGTAACAGGAGGCGGGGGACACGATGTTTACCTAGGTTCGGGCCCTCTCGATGGAGGTAATACCCTACTTCCTGCTTGATTGATCTTGATGATATGAGTATTACAAGAGTTGATCTACCACGAGATCGTAGAGGCTAAACCCTAGAAGCTAGCCTATGGTATGATTGTTGTTGTCCTACGGACTAAACCCTCCGGTTTATATAGACACCGGAGGGGGCTAGGGTTACATAGAATCGGCTACAAGGAAGGAGATCTACATATCCGTATTGCCAAGCTTGCCTTCCACGCCAAGGAGAGTACCATCCGGACACGAGACGAAGTCTTCAATCTTGTATCTTCATAGTCCAACAGTCCGGCCAAAGGATATAGTCTGGCTGTCTGGATACCCCCTAATCCAGGACTCCCTCAGTAGCCCCTGAACCAGGCTTCAATGACGATGAGTCCGACGTGCAGATTGTCTTCGGCATTGCAAGGCGGGTTCCTCCTCCGAATACTCCATTGAAGATTTTGAACACAAGGATAGTGTCCGACTCTGCAAAACAAATTCCACATACCACCATAGAGAGAATAATATTTCCACACATCTAATCTGCCGACCGTTCTTCATAATGTGGCGCATTGCCACGGTCAGGTCATGACAAACCGTTTTCCTCAAGCAGCCTGCCACTGCACGTTTTGCGACGCAATTTATGTGGCACGTCTTGTCGAAGCAGAGATTGTGTCCCCCTTATTACGAGATTCTCATCAATACGGACATGGGTAACCCAATCGTGCCCGTTGGTATGACTCCTCAATTTTAGGCAAGTCCCAAACGGCCACGCGGAGGACGCTTGATATTCATCCCCTTTATAAAGAGGCCAAGGCCTGTCCTTTTTTTCTCCTCGCACTCAATCGAATCCTTCTCCCACCTCGAGTTCCAACACCCAAGGTTCACACCAGGCGCTTCGGACCTTCAACCATGTCCGGATCCAACCTTCAAGGTCGGTGGATGCCTTCCTCTATCATAGAGGAAGATATCAAGAAGCTAAGAGAGGCCAGGTATTTGACCGGCGAAATCTCGCATAGGCTGCGTGCTCGAGGGCAGGCTATCCCCACTCATGAACCCGACGAGAGTGTTGTCTTTGTCTCTCACTTCCTCCGAGGGCTAGGCCTCGCTCTAGATCCTTTTGTCAGGGGGCTCATGTACTATTATTGGCTGGATTTCCATGATCTGGCCCCAGATTCAGTCCTTTATATTTCGTCGTTTATCGTCGTATGTGAGGCCTTCCTCCGCATTACCCCTCACTTCGGCCTGTGGCTCAAGACTTTCAATGTGGAGCCAAAGATGATCGAGGGGCGACACGCAGAGTGCGGAGGTGCCGTAATAAGCAAGAGTGCCAATGCCCCATGGCCAGAGGGTTCCTTCCAGGAGGTGTCCAGCTTACGGCAATGGGAGTGGTTTTATATCACAGCTCCCCGGGGTACCAAGTGGGTGGCCACCCCTGCCTTTCGCTCTGGCCCCCCGCCACGACTGACGTCATGGATCAATAAGGGGCTGGACTGGGGGCCAGTAAAGGATATACCGACATTGCAGAGCCGCATCCGAGATCTCCTCGAGAGAGATGTCAGTCTGGCCACGTTAATCCAAGTCATGTTAGTTCGTCGAGTCCTGCCCTGCAAACATCGACCCCTCCGTGTGTGGGAGTTCAACCCGGAAGGACCGCGAGCTATTCAGCACTTCCTCGGCATGACGCTAGAAGAGATGTACAAGTTGTTCTTCGGACCACAAATAAGGTGTTCGGACACCACCGAGGATGCGGGTCTGAGATGCAATCGTCCAGATACCCAAGTAAGTAGTCCTGTAGCCGAACACGTTATCTTTTTATTTATCACAACATCATTCTGAAAATCCACTCTTTGGCCAGGACTGGGTAACAAAGGCGAAGATGATCAGGTGTCCGCCCCCCTCCCTGAGGTCTCACCAGATCCTATACTAGCCAGGATGCTGGAGCTTGCGCCTCATCAAGCGCCCTCAGGGGAAGATAAAGGGGGGAACAAAGAGGCTGAAAGCGGACCTCGCTCACTGTTCATCCAAACCGGGGGAGTTAGTGCCTCCGCGAAGGAGGGTAACCGGGGAGAAGAATATGAAATTCCCTCTCCCCAAGGAAGGAAGAGGACCGCCTCTGAAGACCCGGAAACAATGGTTACCAAACGGGGGAAGAAATTTTTGCCAGAGGGTCCTGCCCTGTGGGGTACCCTTGCCGCACAGTGCCCACACGGGGATCAACCCTCCACCGAGCTGTAAGTAAACGGGGACTTAATAGTAGAAATATCCTGCTTTACTTCCGAGGAAAATAACCGAAGCATATATCTTGTAGTTCGGATCATAGCCCTTCTCGACAGAGTTCGTCTTCGGGGGATCTTCTTCCGGAGATGATGGAGAGCGAAACACCTCCCCATGCCATCCCGCCTCATGAGGCGAGCGACCCTGAAGTGTCGTCGCGGAGGGTTTCTCCTGATCCGGCAAGGACAGAGGGTAATCCTTCGGCCACCCGAAGTCCTCAGTATTCGGCTCCTAACAAGAGCAACCGAAAGAGTCTGGCACCATCCGGTGTACGATCGGATGCACTGAAGGATCTGCTAGAGCAAGCGGCTATCTCAGAAGCGCATCGTACGCTAATGGGTATGGTGATTGAAAGGATTTCATCCGCCAAAAGCGGGTTGCATGAAGCTTTTATGAGTCTGCTAAAAGGCTTTGAGGTACGTGAAATAGTGTATGTTTTTGATGGTACCTCTCATGTTAGGTGTGCCCTGTGCAGATAGTAGCCCCTGAGACTCTGGTTGCTGTCGAGAACGGCGGCAAATAGAGGATCATAGTCCCAGGTAATAATCAGGCCGTCTTCATATGCAGGTGGCTGAAGGTCCAGTGGCTAGCCGGACTGGTGAATTTGCCAAACTGCAGCGGCAACTTGATGTGGCAGATGCCGACATCGTGCTTGTCAACAAGCGGCTTGACGAGGCATAGTGTATGTGATTTCTCTGGTGATCGACACGTAGTAAGAGGAGCATAATGCCAGTATATTTAATATGTTGTGACTACAGATGGAGCTGCGGCGGTGGAGACCCTTCGGGCGGAACTTGCCCGAGCCAAAGAACAAGCCAAGAATAGTGACGCGGCCGCTCTAAAGGCGGCCGAAGAGCTGAGGGCCGAACAGGCTGCCCATTGCCAAAGCAGGAAAAAATGGCCAAGATGGCCGTTGAGTTGAAGGATGCCGCAGGCCGTTACGAGCTTCTCGAAAATAAAAATCGAGCGAAGATGATGGACCTGGAGAAGTCCATGATGGCGGCCAAGGACGCCCGCTCTACAATTAGAGCGATGAAGGAGGAGCTGCGCCAAGCCGGGGATATTGCGGTTGGGAAGCCCTTTATGCTGCGAATGAAGTTCGGAGATCCTAAGTACGTTCCTCTTGATCGGCTGTGGAGTTCTGCGGACGCATATCTGGATTTGGCAGCAAGTTCCGCTCATGCGGCCGAATACTTCAAAGATCAAAAAGATCGTGAAGTGGAAAAGCTGTTCTGGTCACAATTTAATGTTCTAGTGCGTCCACTTCCACTGAATGAGCGGATGGACGAATGGGCCGAGCTCCATAGGTTGTCCGGGCTTGCCATGAGGTCTGTTGTGGATCATCTGTGGCCGGAAGGGCCAAGGTCGAACAATTATTTTAATTTGGTATAGCAGTTCATTGGTGCTGTGCTGCGCATCGACGCTATGAAGAAGTCGGCGTGCATAGAGGGTGCGCGGATGGCACATGCCTGTGTGAAGACATACTGGGCAGACATGGAGGCCACCGCTATTGCAACCCAGGGTTCGGCCGTGGGCCGAGTAGCTGCCGAGCACTACTTTGAAGAAGTCCTTGAAGGCGCTCGTTCAATAGAAGCTCAGTGCTTGAAGAATATTATGTTCTAGTGACATGTATTCCCATTGTAAAAACAATGTTTTATTGAATTATAAAGACTGTGTTCATACTTTTGCCGGAAAGTATTATGATGCCTCCTGTGCGGCCGTTTATGTATATATGTATATAACCTGAAAGTTTGCAGTCGTCGGCTTCAGCCCCCACACATATAATGCGGGGGTGTTCGCAGAAAACGCGTGTTCACACTTGATCCAACGTCTTGGTACATTAAGGAGGTGATAGCGCAGCGAACTAGGCATCAGACTATATTGATTTAACACTTTCACTTAGCCATAGGAGTATGACAGTGGGGCTACTATATAGCCCCTGGTGGCTCCGCGCTCGTCCGAATACGGGGCGCGTACGTGCCTGGCCGAGAAACGGCCCTTCGTTAATGCGGATGAATCCCGAAGATTCCGCTAAGTCATCGAGTGGTTGACCAGTCTCGCGCTTTATCATGACAGTCAGTTTTCGGCTTTCTTTACTGAGGTGCTCGTCCGGACGAACCAGGGCACAATCGCAGTAGTTCTCCTGGTGCCACCTTAGTCGATAGAGTGGAACGTAAGGTAGCAAAACACAGGAGCCGGGCAAACCCAACATTAGACCAAAGACATGATTCAGAGCTGATGCATATAAGGCCAAACTCACGACGCCGAACACTCCCTAAGGTATTCGGTCTTTATAACATATGCCGGGCTATATAATGCCCTTGATAACGACCCCCGAGTGTCCAGGTACGTGCGATGTTCGTACGTGGCCAAATGCCAATAACGTCAGCATCCTTCTCGATTGTACTTAGAATCCAGAGGATGTGAACAACAAGAGACAGTAAAAAAGGTTTATGCAAGGTCTTAATCTAAAAAGAAACCTTTGAGCGGTTCCCTGCTGCACGTCTGCGCGTGTGTCTCCATTGTGCCGTATCCTGGACGGGTGTAGCACGATTGTCATCTGTAAAAGAGAGGAACTTAGTTGAAAGTTGTCGTGCAAAAAATTGGTTATTCTAAATAAACCATTTAAATTTCAAAATAAGTAAAGTTGAGCCGAACTAGTGCTGTTTACACGTGGGAAGCCCCTGGTACCGTCTATAAGGGTATAACCAACAAACCAATCTCAAGTATATTAATGATGCGCCGGACTCGTCTAACCGTGTCCGTGGTCTTAACGACCGGTCATTTGTTCTAGTTGGTGAGGCCGTCTAGTGTTCGGCTGTTAAAGCAGCCGCATGTTCTTCTGCGCGTAAGGAACGCTCAATATCTCCATTAACTGTGATTGTACGGCGCGGGCCAGACATCTTAAGCTTAAGGGAAGCGTAATGCGGTATAGCGTTGAAACGAGCAAAAGCTGTTCGTCCGAGTAGTGCTTGATAGCCGCTTCGGAATGGAGCAATGTCGAAGTGTAACATTTCACTTTGGTAGTTGTCGGGTGAACCGAATACTGTCGGCGTTCTGGGAACGGGGGTCCCCAGACTAGCCTGCCTGCGGCCTGCGACGTGGCTCAAGTGGGGGCCCAGCGCGGCCCATCTTCATCAACACAAGCTCAAGACCCTCGCGAGGGGCCAAGCCTCGCGGGGCGGACAACAGAGAGCTTCCTCAAGTACGTCCTCATCAGGCAGGGCTCGCGAGGAGGCGGAGAGATCAATGCAAGGGTACCTCGCGAGGATCCAGTGACGCAAGCCCTGACAATAAAGGCCAGGCGGGCGCCGGCCTGTGTAGAGTCCTTGTTTCCCCTTTTGAGAAAAGGGGGCAAGGACATGCCAAGGTACTAGGAAAAGGTTACCATTCCAGTGCAACGAGACCAAGACCAGTCGGCCGGCCGGACGGAGGTCACTGTGGAGCACAAGACGGCGTCACCACCAGAGCTTTTGGCAGCCGAAGACCACCTTTGGTCAGGATAACTTGTACTAGATGTTCCCCTTCAAAATGGCCAATTGTTGGCGCCCTTCCCGCTCGTTATTTCGGGGAGAGGCCCAGGGCCTCTATAAATAGAGCTAGCCACCACAGAGTAGAGGCATAGAGCCATCCATAGAGAAATCTGATAGAGCCTAAGTAGAGAGATAGAGAGAGAGGCGACTGAACTGACCCAAGCAGTTCATCGCACTCGCCCAAGAACACCTCTCGCGAGGCTGTTCTTCCTTTGTACTGTTCATCATCAGCCCCAGAGGCAATCCACCACCCCACACACTGGAGTAGGGTATTACACCACATCGGTGGCCCGCACCAGTATAAATATCGTGTCCCTTGTGTTGTTTATCGTTTTCATCTTAGTTCGCATGAGAAGATCAGACGTAGAACGGTAGGGGAGAGATCTCCGCGCGCACCCCAGTGTTCGAACCTCAAGGGTCTGCCGGAACCCGAAATCCGACATTTGGCGCGCCAGGTAGGGGTGCGCCGGAATCCTTTCTTCCGCCGTTTGCGTGTGGTCTTCCGTCGTGTCCATGGTTGACGCTCGTCGGGCTCGCGCCGAGCGCCGAGCTGCTCTCGCCACCCGCATCGCCCAGACAGCGCCCATCGGCGGTCCCCCTCGTCGTTCCCCGCCACCCGCCGCCACCGGCCCGGCGGGGAACGAGCAGCAGGCTTCGTCCCAACATCCTTCGGTGCGGCGGGATGGCCGCACTGCCACCCCGTCGCTGACCCCAGCTGGCTCATCGTCCCACGCCCGGCGCGCCCCCATGGATGCGCGCGCCTTGCCGCTCTTGGCGAAGGAGCTTCTCCGTTACCGCCCCATCGACGACCTCTACGAGGACTGGCTAGCCCGCATCACCGAGCTCGTCAGCGCCACAGGGCCCCCCCTTGCGATCCCCCTCGCTACCACACCCTCTGTTCCGCGCAGGAGGTGATGACCAGGAGGCGCCTCCGCCACCTCCTCCCCAAGAAGGCGCCTTGGCTGCAAGGCGCGCGGCCCCAGGGCGAGGCCCACTATGCCCAGCGCCTGAGCAGCAAGAAAGGAGCTGCCAAGAGATCCCGCGTCCCCGAGAAGGTGCTCGCGCGCTCCCGGTGCCAGCGCGCCAAGATCGCGTCCCAGCACTTCCACGACAATACCCTTCGCTGCTCCTAGCGGCGGCGCATGGCGACCAGCAACAGCAAGATCGACACCAGCCCAGGGCGCTGGTGGCCACAGCGGGATGCCTCGCCTTCACCCCCGAGCTGTGCGGCGTCACATGGCCAGGCAAGTTCAAGCCTGACCTCCCTCCTCGGTACGATGGCACAGCGGACCCCGCGGAGTTCCTGTAGCTCTACGAGCTGGGCATCATGGCCGCCAGCAGGGACGAAAAGGTCATGGCGAATTGGTTCCCCATGGCGCTCAAGGACGGAGCCCGCACCTGGCTCCTGAACTTGGCCCACGGCACGATCTCCTCCTGGAGCGAGATGTGCACCCGCTTCATCGCCAACTTCCAGGGCACTCACGACCGCCCCCCGGCTGTGAGCGACCTGCGCCGCATCAAGCAACAGCCAGGGGAAACCCTTCAGAAGTACATCCAACGCTTCAACTATGCTTGCCTCAAGATCCCCAAGGTGGCTGAGGAAGCCATCATCTCAGCTTTCTCTGACGGTGTGCGCGACATCAAGATGAAGGAGGAGCTAGCCATCCATGAAGAACTGTGCACATCCCTGGAGCTATTCAACTTGGTGACCAAGTGCGCCAGGGCTGAGGAAGGACTCCTTTCCCTTCTCGAGCTCCCGGCAGCCGACCAAGAAGAAAAGAAGCTCAAGGCCAAAGACGTGAAGCGCAAGGGGGCTGCCGTGCTAGCAGCAGAGCCGGACACCAAGCGAGGCAGGGATCAGCCTGAGTCATCCAAGGGCGGACGCTACTGTGTGTACCACGACCTCCACACCCACAACACCAACGAATGTCAAGAGCTCAGAGCCGTGCGAGTCGGGCGAATCGGCCGACGCCCCGAGCGCAACGACAGGGGCTATGGCCGAGGAGGAGGAAGAGGTGCAGGACGATGGGAAGACCGTGGCCCGCGCCAGGGATGGCGTGACCGCCCTCGCGAGGACCGCTGGCAGGACCAGCCTCGCGAGGGGGGCTGGAGGGACCAGCCTCGCGAAGATCGCCCGCACGACAACGCAGGCCTCCCGCCTCTGCCGCCACCACCAAGGAGGAATGAAGACCAGCATCAGGACAATGGAATTGGGGGCTTCCAGGAGCCGCGCGCAATTGCCTGCATCTTGGGTGGCGCTCAGGCTCCAGCCTCACAGCGCGTCTTCAAGCAGTTTGCTCGCGAGGTGAACACAATTCTTCCCAAGCCTGAGGCCACGCGCCCTCTCAGGTGGTCTACGTGCACTATCACGTTCAGCTCAGCGGATCAGCTCAAGTGCGCGGCAACGGCTGGAGTCCTCCCGATGCTTTGCTCCCCAGTCATCAGCAATGTGCAGGTCACCAGGACCCTCATCGATGGCGGTGCTAGACTCAACGTCCTGTCCGTCGAGATGTTCGACAATCTCCAAGTGCCATACGATTAGGTTCAGCCAATCAAGCCTTTCTCAGGAGTCACCGATGGCTCTACTGTTCCGATTTGGCAGGTGCGCCTTCCAGTCACCTTCGGGCAGCGCAACAACTACCGCACCGAGCTCATCGACTTCGACGTCGCTCACATCCGCCTACCGTACAACGCCATCCTCGGGTACCCGGCCCTAGCCAAGTTCATGGCAGTGACTCACCATGGTTACAATGTCCTCAAGATGCCTGGAAGTGGTGGAGTCATTACCGTGCCCTGTGAAGAAAGAGATGCAGTGTGTTCACTGGAGCGTGCGTTCCAAGCCGCGGCAACCGAAGACCCAGATCACAGGGGCGGGATACCTCTCGAAGCGACCCTCAAGAAGAAGAAGACCTCGCCAGGATCAAGCCACAAGGGGGCTGGCGCCCCCGGAGGTGTTGCGTCAAGTTCTGCACTCGATCAGGGAGCGCCACCCTCTCACGCATAGGAAAGCGCGCCCAGCGCCCTCCTCGGGCAAGACTCCGGGGCTCCTCTGTCACGCCCAAGATGCGACCCTATCCTAAAGGAACTCGAAGTTCCCACCAAGGATAGAAGCGCATCTTGAAGACGCTTTTGCAAGGTGGATATCATTACATCAACATTACATAATAGTGGGGATACATCCAATACATACAATGCCACATGAATACAACAACACAACATACAAGATCAACATCCGACTACGGATGGAACATAAACAGAAACTCAAACGACATCCACCCTGCTAGCCCAGGCTGCCGACCTGGAACCTATCCCTCAATTGAAGAAGAAGCAGAAGAAGAACTCCAACACAGATAAACATCGCTCTCGCGTCATGATCATCGCATAACCTGTACCTGCAACTGGTGGTGCAGTAATCTGTGAGCCACGAGGACTCAGCAATCTCATTACCATGGGTATCAAGACTAGCAAAGCTTAATGGGAAAGGAAGGGGTAAAGTGGTGAGTTTGCAGCAGCGACTGAGCATGTATGGTGGCTAACTTACGCAAATAAGAGCGAGAAGAGAAGCAAAGCAAGCGGTCGTCAACTAGTAATGATCAAGAAGTGATCCTGAACTCCTACTTACGTCAGACATAACCCAGAAACCATGTTCTCCTCTCGATCAACCCCGAAAAGAGACACTCACGGTTACGCACACGGTTGGTGTATTTTAGAAGAGTTTACTTCAAGTTTACTACAACCGGATATCAACAAATTCCCATCTGCCACATAACCGCGGGCACGGCTTTCGAAAGTTCAAACCCTGCAGGGGTGTCCCAACTTAGCCCATGATAAGCTCTCGCGATCAACGAAGGATATTCCTTCTCCCCGGGAAGACCCGATCAGTCTCGGAATCCCGGCTACAAGACATTTCGACAGTAATAAAACAAGACCAGCAAGACCGCCCGATGCGCCGACATCCCGATAGGAGCTGCACATATCTCATTCTCAGGGCAACACCGGATGAGACAGGCTACGAGTAAAACCAGGCTTCGAGTTTCCCCGAGGTGGCCCCGCAGGCGGCTCGGTTCGGACCAACACTTAGACAAGCATTGGCCCGGGGGGGGCTAAAATAAGATGACCCTCGGGCTGGCCGACCCAAGGGAAAGGGATAGGTGGTAGGCAAATGGTAAAACCAATGTTGGGCCTTGCTGGAGGAGTCTTATTCAAAGCGAACTGTCAAGGGGGTCCCATAAATCACCCAACCACGTTAGGGACGCAAAATCCGGGAACATAATACCGATATGACGGAAACTAGGGCGGCAAGAGTGGAACAAAACACCAGTCATAAGGCCGAGCCTTCCACCCTTTACCAAGTATATAGATGCATTAATAATATAAGAGATATTGTGATATCCCAACATAAACATAAACATAATCCACCATGGAGCAATCTTCATCTTCACCTGCAACTAGCAACGCTATAAGAGGGGCTGAGCAAAAGCGGTAACATGGCCAAACAACGGTTTGCTAGGAAGGGTGACAAAGGTTAGAGGTTCATGGCAATTTGGGAGGCTTGAGCAGCAAATGGTAGGTAACGCAGCATAGCGATAGAACGAAGCAACTAGCATAGCAATGATAGTAATGAGATCCAAGGTGACGGTCATCTTTCCTGAAATCCCGCAAGGAAGAAGAAGGAGTCCATGAAGAAGATGAAGCCACGAAGACGAACAAAGCGTAGACGAACGAATCCTCACGATCGCAACGAAACGGGAACTAGCGAGAAGAAGCACACAACACGGTAAACACACCACACATGAACAAGGCATGATGCTCAACCAAGTATGATGCATGGCAAGGCTACATGAAGCTACTCATGGCAAGAGATGATGCATACAAGAGCAACACATCAAAGCAAGTTTAAATGAGGCCGGAAACAACATATAACAATTCCGGTAAGTCCTCATATGCAAATTTCGAAATTGGTCCAGATCTGAATAAACTTTATGTTCAAGTTTGTTAAATAGCAAGTTAAGATGCACCAACATGATCTACATGAAATTCTAGTCAAGTTTCATATAAAGTTTATTAGATTCGGAGCTACGGCCTAGAAGATATGAGCAAAACAAGTTAAGCATGGCATTGATGCAAAATGCATACAAACATCAATCAAACACCTCAAAACAAGGATGCAACATGATAATATGAAGCTACATGCAAAACTAAGCAAGTTTCATATAGAGCACACTCAAAACGGAGCAACGGTTCAACACATACACTCTATACAAGATGTGACAACAATCTGTCCAAAACAGCAAGTAGGCATCTAGCAAGCATCAAAACAACAAGCTACAGGATCACAACATGATAACAAAAGACATGGATATGATGTACAGGTAAAGCATGACAAAACATGAACACTGAGCTATCTCCAGAAACTACTAGAACATGCTCAAAAGGACATGGCAAGATTGCAAATAATATCAGGTTCACAGACTTGGCAGAATTTCAGCACATGGCAGAAATAGCATCAAGTTGCAATGTTTAGAGCTATCAAACAACATATTACTGGAACTTATCATGGCAAAGCAAGTCATGGAATGAATCTACTAGTTGCATAGAACAAAAGTCCCTTACTTACCATAAGCCAAAAGGGATCAGAAAATACAATTGCAAGCATGTGAACATAGCAAAAACATAAACAGATTCAGACTTGGTGAAAAACTGGAGCATGGCAAAACAGATAACAAGTAGGCATGTTTACGAGCTTGATGCACTCACTATGAGGCATTTCATGACAAACTAAGAATACATCCAGTAACTAGACATGGCATAGAGGCTAGACATGGCAAGAACAACAACATAGCATGCACGGATCAACTACAACAACCTTGGCAAAATTGAATAACATGTAAACAATCTGCCAGGAACATTTTATAGCAAAAGAAGAGCAAGATTGAGTCATGCTATGGCACTCCATAAATGCAACCAGGAGCACGGATGGATATAGCATAACCATATGAACAAAACACCCTTACTGAACATACTCAAAAGAGGCATGGATCTCACTGTAGCAATATAAATACATGGCATAAAATAACAGCAGACAGACTTAGTGAAATTCTAAGTCCTGAAAACAGCAACATCACGGAGGCTACTTTGCAAGCTTGAAACAATCAATATATAGCATATCATGAAGAATGGATTGCACCACATCAAATATGGCATTTTATAGCACACAACACATGTAGACTTCATGCTCAAAAGAAAATCAAACAAAAAGATACAAAAATGACAAATTAGCATGTTCTGGTAACAGACAGCAGTTAACATCACATAGCAGTTCTGCAACGATGATTAGGGCATCAAGATGAACTCAAATGAACATGGCCCAATGAAACAAAACGAAGAGCACAACCAGATGAACATTTCGATATATTCCACGCACAAAACAGATCAGCACACATGGAGATATGGCAGGTCAAAGTGGGCACCATAATGCAATAATTTCGGGACTAAGCAGAAAATCTCACCTCGGGAAAATGGATCTCGCGAATCGGGATGGAACGGGAAGGTGCGGCCGAGGCCGTTTGGTTCGCGGGCCTGGTGGATCTGGTCCACCTGACCAGATCCGGCCGGCGAGGATCTTCGGCGAGGGCGGCGGTGGACTCCGGCGAGGGAAGCGGGAGGCGGCGGCGCGCGGCTCCAGCGACCTCGCGCGCGGGCAGGCGCGGGCGGGGCGTGGGAGCTCCGGCCGGGCGGAACGCGGTGGGACGGCGACGAGGCGGCGCGGCGGCGGCGGGCGGAGGCGGCCGGCGACGGGGATGGCCGGCGACGGGCTCGGGCGACCCGGGCGGCGCACGGGAGGAAGCGGCGCGGGGAGGCGGCGGGCGCGCGGGCCAGGGAGGGCCTCGCCTGGGCCCCGGCGGGCCGGCGCGCGGGCAGGCGCGGCGAAGTCGGCGCGCGGCTCGGCGAACCAGCGCGCGACACGTGGCGTTGGTGGAGGTGGCGGACACGTCCGGCCGGCGAGGCTTTCGTCCGGCGGCGGAGAGGGGGAAAAGCTAGGGTTCAATCTGCGCGAGAAAATCGGAGGGAGACACATATTTATAGGTAGGAGGAGGTAGGAGACTCCAAATGAGATGCAGTTTTCGCCCACACGATCGGGATCGAACGACCGAGAACATGGAGATGACTTAGATGGGTTTTTGGGCCACTTTGGAGGGGTGTTGGGCTGCACACAAAAGAGGCTTTTGCGGCTACCCGGTTAACCGTTTGAGTATCAAACGGGCTCCAAATGGCACGAAACTTGACAGGCGGTCTACCGGTGCTATACCAAGGCCGCTTGACAAACCTCGGCCCATTCCGAGACCGTTTAACACCCGCACACGAAAAGAGGCAAAAGGGGGCGCCGGGGAACGTAGGAGTGCCGGATTGCAAAACGGACAACGGGGAAAATGCTCGAATGCATGAAACGAACACGTATGCAAAATGAGATGCACATGACGACATGATATGAAATGCAGATGATGACATGGCAAAGTGCAACACGCAAGCACATGACCTGGCAATGACGGCGAATAACTGGCGGACACCTGGCGCATCAGATCCGGGGCGTTACATCCTCCTTGGAGAGCCACCGACCTTGCCAAGGTCGCGAGGGAGGCGCTGGGGCATCACTTGGAGGGGCGCTTTCAGGCGCTTTTCCCTCAGGAAGGTACAAGGCAAGGAAGACCAGACCCTCAGGAGTTCGTTGCAAGAAACACTCAAGAGCAGCAAGAGTCAAGAGTCATGCGCGGCAGCCGCCGCCTGCCTGCCGTAGACCCACATCCAGGCGAGGATGGTGAGCTGCGCGTCTGCATCGACGTCCCGGGGCTCAACCGAGCCGCATCTCAGAAGCGCCTCTGGCCTTCGCGCGTGGGGCGTTGTGAGGGGCCACCTCACAACTATGTTCGCATGCCTTTCGGCCTGTCGAACGCGGCCTCCGCTCACCGCGCCTGCTGAGGAGCATTCTGGAGGCTCAGGAGATCAGGCACCATGCGGTCCTGGCAGAGATGGAGATGGCTCTCGAGGACCCGCTTGAGCCCGCGGAGCCTCCCGAGGCCCCTGGGCCTGGGGGCTCGTGAGGGCCGACGTCTCCACCGTGCATTGCTCGCTTCCTCAGCATCACTTCATCTTAAACAACGTCAGGTGACATCTTTCAGAGTTTTACTTTCAGCTGAGAGCGCCCGCAGGGCTGCACCATTCCCAGGCCGCGTGGGTCCGTCCCCGCGGCATGTATCCATTTTGTTCGTGTTCTTTACTTATCTTGTTGGGGGCACCCTCGGGCTGCATCACCCCCACGCCACTCGGGCCCGACCCGGCGGCAACTGCATCTTTAATATTTGCCTTAGGATGAAGTGTTATCTCACGCTAAATTCGGTCCCCGTAAGTTATCGCCTACTGCTTATTGTCATGCATAGCACTTGCACGTTAAAAGGGGGGCGCCATCGCGACTCATGGGATCCTACTGGCTCTCCAGCCCTCACCCCCTAGCCTTGACCCACGGCATTGCGACCTATCATACCAGTGGCGGCTGAGCTCGCTCGAGGGCCGGGACCTGAGGACGTAGAGCATTTGCATTCTAACAACCCTGCAGGAACACGCCAGTTGATAAAGGCCCAGAGCCAGGTGCAACCCGCCTCGAGGTAGGGCCTCATGAGTCCCACGCTGGCTCACGGGTGCCCAGATACACCTCTCCTAGCCCTACCGTGCCGGCCACATGTCAGGGCGGGGCTATACACGCCCCGGGGGCTCCTCCCGGAGGGGAGCCCCCTCCCACACACCAGTGGAAGCACCATGCTCCACGCTCGACACTGCCGAGGAGCGGCTATGCCCGTACACATACGGAAGCGCTATGCTCCGCGCTGGTGATAAACAACTGAGGGGCCCACGGCCGTACCAACCTCAGGGAGCCCAGAGCTCAGTGTCGGGCACCATCGCAACACCTCCCCTTGGGAGTGCCGTGCGAGGGGGCTGGACACGGGGGCTACGCCCGGGCCTCGCCCGAGCATGCCACCCAGCCAGGTCCCTCGGACCTGGTCGTCGCACGCCACTCCCTGAGCGAAGCCAAGGTACGAAACCCGGTTGAGCGTGGGGGACTCCTGAGCATCGCGACTCAGGAGCCTAACTGGTCAAGTAGCCCCTCACTCCTTAGTCCCGTCCTGGTTTCCGGTCGGGGCTAATGCTGGGTGAGGTACACGCGGGGGCGGGCCCTGCCGACTTAGAACGGCCAATCCACTCCTCGCTCCCCCTTCCCTACTTGTTGCTCACGCGTAAAGGGGGACTCCTGAGCATCGCGAGTCAGGAGCCTAACTTGTCATGTAGCCCCTCACTCCTTAGTCCTGTCCTGGTTTCCGGTCGGGGCTAACGCTGGGTGAGGTACGCGCGGGGCCGGGCCCTGCCAACGTAGAGCGCAAGCAAGTAGGAGAGGAAAATGCAAATTTCAGGAAATTCAAAGCAAATATTATAAGCCATAGACTGTTCCATAACGCCAAACACAAGTTTAAACGCGTCCGCGAGGCATGGTGCATGTCGCAGGAATAGTAAACAAGACAGAAGCCGCGAGGGGATCACTCTCCAGTGGCGCCGTCGCCTGTGGTGGAGTCGTGCTGGACGGCTTCGCCTCTCGAGGTCGCAAGGCCAGCGGCGCCGCGTCCGGGCAGGACGCCGCGGGAGCGGAACTTCACCAGCAAAATCTCGGCTTGGCCTTTCACTGCCTCAGCGGCAGCAGTGGCACGGTCGCCGCTCACGGGCTCCAGCAGGCTGTCGAAGTCAATGTCGGGGTCACGCAGATAGACGTGGCTGAGAACATGCGTCAGCGCCGCGGAAGACAGGGCGCGCGCCTCGGCCTCGACCGTGGGGCCAAGGCCGTCTGCAACGTCCTCGAGCGCGTCAACCAGGAAGGGGGGCAGCTTGGCAGGGCCATCCTCCGCACCAGCTAACGGCTCCTCCAGGCCGCTCTCGTACAACGTCTTCAGTATGCCGCGGGCCTTCTTCTCCTGCTTCGTAAAGGCCGCCCGGTCCTCCGCGAGGACCTTCGCCTTGGCGTCCAGCTCGACCCTCCCTCCTTCAGCGACTGCTCCAGCATCTCCAGTTGGCGATGGTGGTCATCGAGCTTGGCCTCCCGGTTCTTAGCGGCGGCCTCCTTGGCCTTCATCTCCTTCTCCTTCTCCTTCCGGCTGTGCACCTCCTTGGCGAGCTCGTCGCGCAGGCCCTGCAGCTCGGCCTCGAGCTCCTTGCAGCGACCCTGAGAGGCTGCAGCGTCGCCCAGGGCAGCATCGCGAGCGGCCTTGGCTTGGTTGGTGGCCCGCTTCTCCTTGTCGGAGGACGACATAGCCTGGCTCAGCGCCGCTCGGACGGAGGCAGCAGAACGAACCCAGCCAGAAGCCAACTCCAGGCGCCCAACCACAAGGCGAGGATCCGCGCTCAGGAGATCCCCCCGCAGCTGGCTTAGCTCATTGGCAACCTGATCCAAGACAACAGCAGAGGGAGCAGAAGAGACAAGGACCTGTGGAGCAGGCGGAGAGGACGGCAACGTGACCACGGCTTGGCAGGAAGGGACCTCCTGAGCCTTGGTCGCATCGGCCGCAGCGTCGGGCATAGTCGATTCCAGGCCCAGCGGGGCCACGGGGGCTGACTCCTCGCCGGGGCGTCCCAGTAGGCCTCGCGTGGGCGGCGAGACCGGGGAAGTGCGAGCTTCACCGTCCCCTCCCCCAGCAGCCGAAGGCGTCGCCCTGGCGGACGGGATCGCCCCAAGCGGGGCCGCAGAGTCCTCTTTCAACCTCTTGGCCGCGGGTGCCGACCTGGCAAGGAGCGCAAACGTCAAGTTTCAGCAGCAGAGACCAAGCAGAGCATAAATCGAGTGCTTACTGGGCATCGTCCGTGGACTCAAGCAACCTCCAACCGTACTTGAAGCCCGAGAGCCTGCTGCGGGGGTCGATCCTTGGTGGCCCGGAAGCAGAAGGTGCCTCAGGAGGGATGGCGTCGATCTTGGACCCCTCAGGGACCAGAGAAGACCTTGGGGGAACCAGGCTCGACCTGCCCTTCCTCGTGATCGAGGAAGAACCCTCCCCTCCTCACCTGGCGTCGGCCTCGTCATCGTCTGACATGGAGCGGAGGGCCCGAGACCTGCGCTGGAGGAGGGACTCCCCCCAGTCCTCGCCAGTCTCCTCCGAGTCAGGCGCTTCCTCCTCCACCTCTTCTCCCCCCTCTTCCCCGCTGGAGCTGCCGGAGGACAAGTTCACCATCGCCAGAATCGTCAGGTCTTCAGGGGCTGCCGCAGGCACCAGCCCTTCGCTGTTGAAGGTGGGCATGGCGTTCACCACCTGCTCCCAATCATCGCGAAGGAACAGGGGGACGGGGGCGCCCACAGGGCTCGCTACGTCTCCCCCAACCAAGCAATGAAGGGCCGCAACCAGATCTTCGTCGGTCAACGCCTTAGAGCTCAGGCACATGACGACGTCCGCCCTTCCAAGCTTCCACAGTGGGAGCGGGTGCTGCTGAAGTGGAGCCACCCGGTGCTCCAGGAACTCCCTGAGGAGCGAGGCCCCGGTCAGCTTCGTCGCCCCCAAGTTGCTTGGCTTCAGGTCCGCGTTCATCCTCCTCAGCACCGCGTTCGCGCGAGCGTCGACGAGCTCTGCGCGGGACCACGCGTCGACGGACTTAGGCTGCCCTGTGGGCAATACCAGACGAGGGTGGAGGCGCCCGACGTCCATCATGACCCACTTGCTCCGGTAGCCCTCGATCCTCTTCCCAGGCTTCGAGATGGCATTGGAACTGGAGTATGCAATGAAGCTCGCGCATGCAGAGACCTGTGCGCCGGAGACCCGGAGGGAGAAAAAGTGGCGCAGCAAGGCCACCGAGGGCTTGACACCAACGTGAGCCTCACAGTAATAGGCGAAAATCGCCAAGAGAAGGATGTAGTTGGGGTGGAGATGTAGAGCCTGCAAGTTGTACTGGCGGAGAACGGCATGGAAGAACTCAGAGAAAGGAGGCACCAGACCAACGACAATGGCACTCACGAAGAACGGATAGAAGGTGCTTCCCTTGCCCTCAGGCTGGCCGGAGCCGACCTTGAGCGCAGTCGCCCCCTCGCTGTCCTGCGCCACCGTCATCAGGCGCGCGAGGGCGAGGTTCTTCTCCGACAAATTCGGGGAATCCAAGGCCGGCGAGTACCAAGCATCAGCCAGGGGCTTGCGAGGCGCCATGGCGTGCTGGATGCGAAGGATTGAGACGGATTTGGAGGATTTAGGGAGCAAGAGTAAGGAGAGCGAGAAAGGGGATCTAGGGCAAGATAGACGAGAGCAGGGTAAGCAAGCCTGGCCCGGGCATCCCCTTTTGTCAGACGTGCAGTTGCCGAGGCGTCGTGGGAAGCGCACGCGCCCACGTCAAATCGTCCGCCACGCGGCGCCCAAGGCCGCAGGCTGTTAGGGCCTGCGGCGCTTCGCGCTTGCCCCTTTGCTTTTTGCTAAGCCAAGCCCGCGCGCGCCTCAGGCCCGGGGGCTACTATCGGTGTTCTGGGAACGGGGGTCCCCAGACTTGCCTGCCTGCGGCCTGCGACGTGGCTCAAGTGGGGGCCCAGCGCGGCCCATCTTCATCAACACAAGCTCAAGACCCTCGCGAGGGGCCAAGCCTCACGGGGCGGACAACAGAGAGCTTCCTCAAGTACGTCCTCATCAGGCAGGGCTAGCGAGGAGGCGGAGAGATCAATACAAGGGTACCTCGCGAGGATCCAGTGACGCAAGCCATGAGGATCAAGGCCAGGCGGGCGTCGGCCTGTGCAGAGTCCTTGTTTCCCCTTTTGAGCAAAGGGGGCAAGGACAGGCCAAGGCACCAGGCAAAGGTTACCATTCCAGTGCAACGAGACCAAGACCAGCCGGACGGCCGGACGAAGGTCACCGTGGAGCCCAAGACGGCGTCACCACCAGAGCTTTTGGCAGTCGAAGACCACCTTTGGTTAGGATAACTTGTACTAGATGTTCCCCTTCAAAATGGCCAATTGTTGGCGCCCTTCTCGCTCATTATTTCAGGGAGAGGCCCAGGGCCTCTATAAATAGAGCTAGCCACCACAGAGTAGAGGCATCGAGCCATCCATTGAGAAATCTGATAGAGCCTAAGTAGAGAGATAGAGAGAGAGAGAGAGGCGACTGAACTGACCAAAGCAGTTCATCGCACCCGCCCAAGAACACCTCTCACGAGGCTGTTCTTCCTTTGTACTATTCATCATCAGCCCCAGAGGCAATCCACCACCCCACACACTGGAGTAGGGTATTACACCACATCGGTGGCCCGAACCAGTATAAATCTCGTGTCCCTTGTGTTGTTTATCGTTTTCATCTTAGTTCGCACGAGAAGATCGGACGTAGAACGGTAGGGAGAGATCTCCGCGCGCACCCCAGTGTTCGAACCTCAAGGGTCTGCCGGAACCCGAAATCCGACAAATACGACTTCTAGTATTAG
Organism: Aegilops umbellulata; assembly: GCA_032464435.1. Classification (NCBI taxonomy): domain Eukaryota; kingdom Viridiplantae; phylum Streptophyta; class Magnoliopsida; order Poales; family Poaceae; genus Aegilops; species Aegilops umbellulata. The sequence goes on from CP136057.1 coordinate 500,129,313, forward strand.
AGAGCCCGTAGAGCGGGCCTCTGGGCCTGGTTTTACTCCCTAGAAGGTAGTATTACAGTGGCTGATCTTTGTCGGGTCTATCCCCATTTTGCGGACTGTGTCCTGATATATCAGGTTTAGACTACTGTCGCCGTCCATAAGGACTCGTGTGAGATGGTATCCGTTTATTATTGGGTCTAACATCAAGGCAGCCAATCCTTCGTGCCAGATGTTTATCAGGTGATCCCTGCGATAAAAAATGTTCGGGTGGGACAACCAAGGGTTGGGCTTACGGGTAACGGGCACTACGGCTCGTGTGTTTCGGAGTGCATGTTTGCTTCTCCTCTTCGTCACATGGATCATGTTCACTGTTTTGACCTCTGGTGGGAATTTTTCTGTCCCCCAGTGCTTTGTTGGCGAGGCTCGTCCTTGTCTTCACTTGGTGTCTCCCTCCCCTTGTGTTCGACGTTTAGCTTACCGGCCTGCTTGAAGCCCCAACGTTCTCTGTGGGTGTGATTTGCAGGTTTATCGGGGGTGCCATGAATCTGACATATTTGGTCTAGAATCTTGTTTAGAGTGGACGGTCCATCTCTGTTGCCTTTGAAAGGCTTTTTCCGCTGACCTGGTCGGGAGCCCCTCAATCCGGCGTTTACCGCCGTGTTATCTGGGTTGTCTTCTTTACTCCGGTGCTTGTTTTTACTGCGTTGTGGTTTTCCATTGCCATTCCTGACTTTGGAAGTGCTTGGGTCGCTGGTGCTACTGCGAGCTAGCCAACTATCTTCGCTCGCGCAAAAGCGGGTCATGAGGCTTGTTAGGGCTGCCATTGTTCTCGGCTTTTCTTGGTCGAGGTGTCTGGCGAGCCATTCGTCTCGGACACTATGCTTGAAAGCTGCTAAGGCTTCGGCATCCGGGCAGTCTACGATTTGGTTCTTCTTAGTGAGAAATCTGTTCCAAAGCTTTTGGGCTGACTCTCCAGGATTTTGAACTATATGACTTAAATCGTCTGCATCCGGAGGTCAGACATAAGTCCCTTGAAAATTAGCCCAAAAAGCGTCCTCAAGCTCCTCCCAACTTCCAATTGAGTTTTCGGGGAGGCTTTTCAGCCAGTGCCGAGCTGGTCCTTTCAGCTTGTGGGGCAAGTACTTGATGGCGTGGAGATCGTCTCCTCGAGCCATTTGAATATGGAGGATGAAGTCCTCAATCCAGACTCCAGGGTCTGTGGTTCCGTCGTACGCCTCTATGTTCACTGGTTTGAATCCTTCTGGATATTCATGGTCTAGCACCTCACCGGTGAAGCATAGGGGTTGCGGCGGCCATGTATTTTGTTGTGTTGAGGCGTTCTGACGGTTGTAGTGTTCGGTTTTGGTTGTGCGCTGGAGCGCATTTCCTTGATCCGTAGATGGATCTGGTTGCACCGGTCTTCTAATGCGAGTCTTCATGTGCGGCATGTGCCGACTTATGTGCGGCCTTGTTAGCCGCTCTATCACTGCCACGATGTGGTTGATCTGACCGGTCGGCCGTTCTATTCTTCAGCTGTGTGGGCTCTAAGGCCTCATCATCAAATTCAGGCAACAACTTACGCTTTGGATAGCTCTTCGTGTGGTAACTACTACCATACTTTTCTTCGTTGTCAAGCACTTTGTTCCATCTACTGTTGAGCGTATTCCGCGCAGCTTTAAGCCTTTGCTTTTGCTTCTTCAGGCTCCTCGCGGTGGTAATACACCTTCTGCAGAGGTTCTCTTGTTCCAAGTGCCTTTCCGGGATGGTGTGTGCCTCTTCGTCCGGACTGTTTTCCTCTTCAGAGGGAGGTTTATGAGCTATATCCTCGGCATCGCCGTGTCCGGACAGCGGTTCCGTACTACGTTCGCCGTTTGCTGGTTCACTTCTGTTATTGCCATTTTTTCTAAGGCGGGATTTGGAGCGGCGGCTACGCCGACGCTTTGGTTGCTTCTCGAGGGAGCTATCCCTCGCTGCCTCCTCCCGTTCCTCATCATCGTTTTCTTTGGGTGTATCCACCATGTATATGTTGTGTGATGAAGTGGCGGTCCAGCGCCCTGTGGGCGGTGGTTCCAATTCGTCTCCTACTGTCGGCGTTCTGGGAAGGGGGGTCCCCAGACTTGCCTGCCTGTGGCCCACGGCGTGGCTCGAATGGAGGCCTAGTATGGCCCGTCTTCATCAACACCATGCTCAAGACCCTCGCGAGGGGCCAAGCCTCGCGGGGAGGACGACGAAGTGCTTCCTCAGGCGCGGCCTCCTCTGGCTGGCTCATGAGGAGGCGGAGAGATCAAGGCAGGGTACCTCGCGAGGTGCACATGACGCAAGCCGTGACGATCAAGGGCGCTAGGCGGGCGCCAGACCGCATAGTGTCCTCCCCTTTCCTCTTTGGTGCAAAGGGGGCAAGCGCAGGCGTGAGGATCAAGCAAAGGCACCCATTTCGGTGCAACGAGACCAAGACCAGTCCAACGGTGGGAATGAGCTCATCGTGGAGCCTAGAGCGGCGCCACCACAGGGCCTTTAGCAGGCGAGGACCAACTTTGGTCAGGATAAGTGTATTGTATGTTCCCCTTCGAATTGGCCAATTGTTGGCACCCTTCCCGCTCAATATTTGGGGAGAGGCCCACGGCCTTTGCCTATAAATAGGACTAGCCACCCCCAGGGTAGAGGCATCTGGTATCCAGAATCCGAGCGAAGAGAGAGAGAGAGAGAAGGGCGGCTGAACTTCCTTAGCGATTCATCGTCCCAGCTAGAACACGCCCTCGCGAGGCTGTTCCCCCCTTGTACTGTTCATCATCATCGGCCCAAGAGGCAATCTATCCACCCACAAAACTAGAGTAGGGTATTACACCACAACGGTGGCCCGAACTAGTATAAACTATGTCTTCCTTGTGCTGTTCTTTTGGTAGTTTAGATCCTTGTGAGACGGAGAGGTAGAGGGCAGAATCTCTGCGTGCACCCCAGAGTTCGAACCTTAAGGGTCTGTCGGAACCCTAGATCTGACATTTGGCGCGCCAGGTAGGGGTGCGCCGGAATCTGTCTTCCACCGCTCCGCCTTTCTCCGGCCGCCGCACCCATGCACGGCGCCGGTCGGGCCCACGTCGCCTCAGCGGCCCTCACCAGCGAGCGTCCTCGTCGTCCCTCATCGCCCACCATCGGCACCGCCGCCAGCCCGGCGGGGAACAAGCAGCAAGCGCCACCGCAGCATCCGCCTGTGCGACGGGGCGACTACGCCACGACATCGACGCCTCCGGTCGTTGCGGCCCTCCTGGGTGGCTCGCAAGCGCCGCCCACGAGTCGCCACGTCAAGCCGTTTCCCCGCCGGGTCAGCACCGCTTCCACACGGCAGGGGGCTTCCTCGGGCCGGGCAGCGCGCGAGGACGATCTGATCTTCAGCTCGGAGGACCACCCCACCAACCTGGCGGGCTCGGGCATGCTCCCCCTGTTGTGCACCCCCACCGTCTGCCAGGTGGCCGTCACCAGGACCCTCATCGACGGCGGCGCGGGCCTCAGTGTGCTTTCGGTCAAGGCCTTCAATCTCTTCTGCATACTCCGGGAGCGGCTGCGGCCCAGTCGATCTTTCTCGGGCGTCGGGGGCGGATCGTCCAACTCCCTGGGACAGATCCGGCTCCCGGTAACCTTCGGCACCTACGACAACTTCCGCACGGAGATGGTCGACTTCGACATCGCCCCCATCGGCCTCCCTTACAACGCTATCCTCGGTTACCCGGCGTTGGCTCAGTTCATGGCCGCCACGCACCCGGCGTACAACCTCATGAAGATGCCCGGGAGTAGCGGTACCCTCACCGTGCACGGAGACACCAGGGACGCCTTGCGGGTACTCGAGCTCGCCTTCAAGGCGGCGGTGTCGGCGCAGCCTGCCGACGCGGAGGCCCCTGAGCCCAAGGGGGCTGTGCCCGCCAAGAAAAAGCAGTTGTTCACCCAGGACTGGGCAAAAACCAAGCAGATACCCGTGGACGAGGACGGGTCTTCCAGTGCCACTTTCACCATAGGCGCCAACCTTGAGCCTGAGCAGGAGGAGGCCTTGGTCAGGTTCCTGCGCGCGAATAAGAAGGTGTTCGCTTGGGAGCCCGATCAGTTGGCAGGGATTCCCAGGAGTGTCATCGAGCATCACCTCAACGTGTGCCCGAATGCGCGCCCCGTGAAGCAGAAGGCCAGGCGGCAGTCCGCAGAGAAGTAGGCCTTCATTGTCCAAGAGACGCGCAAACTAGAAGCCGCTGGGGTCATTCGCGAGGTCCTTACCCGGATTGGTTGGCCAACCCCGTCATTGTGCCTAAAAAGGGGGGAAGGAACGCATGTGCGTCGACTTCACCAATCTCAACAAGGCATGCCCGCAAGATCCGTTTCCGCTCCCCCGCATTGACCAGATCGTCGATTCCACCGTAGAGTGGGACCTGCTATGCTTCCTAGACGCCTTGTCTGGATATCACCAGATCAGAATGGCGGTGGAAGACGTTGAAAAGACCGCCTTCCTGACCCCGTGCGGGGTATACTGCTATACATGCATGCCGTTTGGACTGCGTAACACAGGAGCTACCTTTCAGCGGTTGATGCACATCACCTTGGGCCCGCAACTCGGGAAGAATGTCGAAGCCTACGTTGATGACATTGTGGTAAAATCTCGGGAGGCCAAGACCCTGATACAAGACCTGGAGGAGACCTTCGCGAGCCTCGACGCAGTAAGCTTGCGACTCAACCCGGAGAAATGCATGTTTGGCGTCCCCTCGGGCAAGCTCTTGGGCTTCCTCGTGTCCCATCGTGGCATCGAGGCCAACCCAGAGAAGGTCAAGGCGGTCGAGGACATGAGTCCGCCCAAGACCCTCACAGAGATGCAGAAGCTCACTGGGCGCGTGACCGCACTAGGGCGCTTTATCTCCAAGCTAGGGGAGCAAGCGTTGCCTTTCTTTCAGCTGATGAAGAAAAAGGGGCCCTTTAAATGGACTTGTCGGATTCTGGGGTTCCGGTAGACCCTTAAGGTTCGAACTTTGGGGTGCGCGCGGAGATCGAGCCCTCTACCTCTCCGTCTTGCAAGGATCTAAACTACTGCAAGAACAACACATGAGACACAGGGTTTATACTGGTTCGGGCCACCATTGTGGTGTAATACCCTACTCCAGTGTGGTGGGTGGATTGCCTCTTGGGCTGATGAGGAAGAATAGTACAAGGGAGAACAGCCTCGCGAGGGCCTGTTCTTGGCTAGGGGATGAACTGCTAGGGGGAGTTCGATCGCCCTTCCCCCCCCTCTCTCTCTCTCTCTACTTGCTCTAGATACTGAATCAGATTGGGCTCGGTTCAGTTGCATCTACTCTATGGGTGGCTGGTCCTATTTATAGGCAAAGGCCCTGGGCCTCTTCCCAAATATTGAGCGGGAAGGGCGCCAAAAATTGGCCAATTTGAAGGGGAACATCGGGTACACTTATCCTGACTAAAGTTGGTCTTCGCCTGGCAAAGGCTCTGGTGATGACGCCGGCTTGGGCTCCACGGTGACTTCCTCCTTGTCATGGAGCTGGTCTTGGTCTCGTTGCACCGAAATGGGTGCCTTTGCTTGATCCCCTCGCCTGCACTTGCCCTCTTTGCACCAAAGAGGAAAGGGAGGACACTGCGCGGGCTGGCCAAATGTCGGATTCTGGGGTTCCGGCAGACCCTTAAGGTTCGAACTCTGGGGTGCGCGCGGAGATCGATCCCTCTACCTCTCCGTCTCGCAAGGATCTAAACTACTGCAAGAACAACACATGAGACACAGGGTTTATACTGGTTCGGGCCACCACTGTGGTGTAATACCCTACTCCAGTGTGGTGGGTGGATTGCCTCTTGGGCTGATGAGGAAGAACAGTACAAGGGAGAACAGCCTCGCGAGGGCCTGTTCTTGGCTAGGGGATGAACTGCTAGGCGGAGTTCGATCGCCCTTCTCTCTCTCTCTCTCTCTCTCTCTCCCTCTCTCTCTCTACTTGCTCTAGATACTGAATCAGATTGGGCTCGGTTCAGTTGCCTCTACTCTGTGGGTGGCTGGTCCTATTTATAGGCAAAGGCCCTGAGCCTCTTCCCAAATATTGAGCGGAAAGGGCGCCAACAATTGGCCAATTTGAAGGGGAACATCGGGTACACTTATCCTGACTAAAGTTGGTCTTCTCCTGCCAAAGGCTCTGGTGATGACGCCGGCTTGGGCTCCATAGTGACTTCCTCCTTGTCGTGGAGCTGGTCTTCGTCTCGTTGCACCGAAATGGGTGCCTTTGCTTGATCCCTTCACCTGCACTTGCCCCCTTTGCACCAAAGAGGAAAGGGAGGACACTGCGCGGGCTGGCGCCCGCCTGGCACCTTTGGTCGTCATGGCTTGCGTCATGGGCACCTTGTGAGGTACCCCACCTTGATCTCTCCGCCTCCTCGCGAGCCAGCCTAAGGAGGCCGTGCTGGAGGAAGCGCCCTGTCGTCCGTCTCACGAGGCTTGGCCCCTCGCGAGGGTCTTGAGCCTTGTGTTGATGAAGATGGGCCATGTTGGGCCCCCACTCGAGCCACGCCGCAGGCCGCAGGCAGGCAAGTCTGGGGACCCCCGTTCCGAGAATGCCGATAGTAGCCCCCGGGCCCAAGGCGCGCATGGACTTGGCCGTGCCGAGAGGCGAAAGGGCAAGGGCGAAGCGCCGCGGGCCCTAACAGCCGGCGGCCTCGGGCGCCACGTGGCGGTTGATTGGACGTGGGTGCTTTTGCAACTGCGCAGGATACTAAAGGCGTTCCATCTGCTCGGGCTTTGTTCCTCTCCTTCTTCATCCGCTGCTCAGACCCCCTTCCTTGCGCTTCTTCTCCCTTCCTCCAAGCTTCCAGATCTGCTCCACCCGCTCGTCCCAGGTAGCCATGGCGCCTCGCCGAACCCCGGCCGAAGCTTGGTTCTCGCCTGCTTTGGATTCGCCCAACATGTCGAAGGCGAGCCTCGCCCTACTGCACCGGATGGTCGCGGCGCAGGGTATTGACGGGGCGCAGATGTTCAAGGTCGGCTCCGATGCCACTGAAGGCCAAGGGAGCACCTTCTATCCTTTCTTCGTGAGCTCCATTGCAGCGGGCCTGGTACCTCCTTTTTCTAAGTTCTTCCTCGCCGTCCTCCGCCACTACAACTTGCAAGCTTTGCATCTCCACCCCAACTCCGTCCTTCTGTTAGCGATCTTCGCCTACTACTGCGAGGCGCATGTGGGGGTGCAGCCTTCAGTGGCCCTGCTGCGCCACTACTTCTACCTCCGTACTTCCAAAGGTTCTCCTTCGGCGTGCGCGGGCTTCGTCGCGTGCGGCAGCTCCATGGCCATCTCGAATCCGGGGAAGAGGATCGAGGGCTTCCGGAGCAAGTGGGTGTTGGTTGATGCCGGGTGCGTCGACCCTCGATTGGCCCTTCCCACGGAGCCGGCCGTGAGCTCGGAAGACTGGTGCCGGGCGGAGCTCACGGATCCCCGCGTGAAGTCAGTGCTGGCGAAGATGGACGCCGATCTGAAGCCGGCCAACTTGGCGGCGGCGAAGCTGACCGGGGCGTCATTGCTGAGGGAGTTCCTGGAGCACCAACTGGCTCCGCTTCGGCAGTATTCTCCTCCGATGTGGAGGCCTCACCCGAGTCCTGCAGCCGTGGGCGAAGGGGACGTGACTGCGGTTCTCCAGTCCCTGGTCGGGGGCGAGGCAGCAATGCGGGAGGGAGCGCCTTCGCCCTTGTTCCTCCGCGACGATTGGGAGCAAGTGGTGGAGTCCATGCCCGTCTTCGACGGGGACGGGCTCGTGCCCGCGGTGGCTCCCGAGGATCTGGTGAATGTGTCTTCCGGCGACTCCAGCGGAGGTGGGGGCGAGGAGGAGCAGGGGCAGGCCCCGACTCCGAGGCGACTGACGGAGAGTCCAGGACTCCCTCGCTCCAACGCAAGCCCCGTGCTGAGTGATGATGATGACAACGACGTGTTGGGCAGCAGGAGCTCGCCTCTGGTGCCGAAGAAGGGCAGGACCGGGTTGATTCCCCGCGGGTCCGCCCTGACTCCGGGGCGAACCGCGGACGCGCCTTCTGCTTCCGAGGCCGACCCCTCCAGCCGGCTCTCCGGCTTCAAGTTTGGCAGGAGACCACCGGAGCTTTCTGCCGACGACCTGTAAGCGCTTGATCCCTGATTCCTGGTTTCCTGTTCCGCTGACGAGGCTTGACGATAACTTCTCCTGAGCAGGCTGGCGCCCGTGACGAAGAAGCTGAAGGGGGGCTCCTGAGGCCCCGGCTGCGACGACACCTCCACCTGCAGGGGAGGGCGACCGCGATGCACAGGCTCCCCCTGCCCACTCGCCCTTGCGGGGCTTGGCTGATCTGGCTGGGGCCGCAGCCCCCATGGCTCGGTCGACCCCAGAGGTGCCCTTGTCTGGTGCTTCTGCTACGGCTGGGGAGGCGCAGTGGACTCCGCCCCGGGATACTGCAGCCTCGCCGCCGCTACCTTCTCCTCCCGTTCCGCCGGCTGCTGGTTCCGGGACTCCTCCTGCTGCCCCAAAGTGCCCTGATGCTTCCCCGCCTTCTTCTTCCATCCTGGAGCGAGCTGTTGCTGGACTAGACCGGCCGCGGCAAGATCTTCTAGGCGCCGACCCTCGCCTGGTGGCCGGGCGCCTGGAGCTGGCCTCGGGGTGGATTCGCTCCGACGCCTCGATCCGGGCAGCGCTGGTTCAGGCCTCGACGGCCTATGACGAGGAGAAGGAGGCTACCCTCGAGGCAAAGGCTGCCCGTGACGCGGTCCTGGGAGAGGCGGTTGGAATCCGCGGCCGCTGCAAGGAGCTGGAGGACGAGTTGCAAGGCCTGTGTGGTCAGCTTGCAGAGGAGACCCGCCTTCGCCAAGAGCAGGAGAAGGAGGTGAAGGCTCGCGAGGCGGCGCTCGAGGACCGGGAGGCGAAGCTCAAGAAGCGCCGCAGCCACCTAGGTGCGCTGAAGAAGGAGCTGGGGACGATGAAGGACGAGCTGGACGCCAAGGCCTGGGTCCTTGCCGAGGATCGCGTCGCCTTCGCGGACATGTAGAAGGATGCCCGCGCTTCGTTGAAGACGCTTTACGAGAGTGGCCTGGATTGCCCGCTGGCTGGCGACGGGGACGACCCTGCCAAACTACTTCCCTTCTTGGTGAAGGCTCTTGGAGATGTCGCCCTCGGACTCGTCCCCACGGTCAAAGCCGAGGCGCGCATCCTGTCTTCCGCCGCGCTGACACGGGTCTTCGCTCATGTCTACCTTCGCGACCCCAGCGCCGACCTTGACAGCCTGCTGGAGCCGGTGAGCGGCGAGGGCGCCGCTGCTGCTATCGAGGCCGTGAAGGGGCGCGCGGAGGCGCTGCTGGGGAACTTCCGGGCCTTCAGCACCAAGCCGAAGCGAGGCGCTGCCGGCTCTACTGCCCCACAAGGTGAAGCCACTCCACGCGACACCGCTGCCGACAAGTGACTCCGCTATCGTTCCTGTTCTTCTTTCGATTCCTGCACATGCATGACGCCTCGAGGAGGCATTTAAATTTGCGTTTGGAACCAAGGCGACATTATGGGTTGTAATATTCTCTTTTAAGTTCCTTGAATTTTATGTTCCTCTTCCCTACTTGCTTATGCTCTACGCCGGCAGAGCCCGGCCACGCGCATGCCTCATCCAGCATCAGCCCCGACCGTAAACCAGGACGGGACCAAAGGAATGAGGGGCCACGTGACAAGTTAGGCTCCTGAGTTGCGATGCTCAGGAGTCCCCCTTAGCGCATGAGCAACGAGTAGGGAAGCGCGATGTAGGTGCGTTTCCGTTCTACGTCTGCAGAGCCTGACCCCGCGCGTACCTCACCCAGCATAGCCTTTCGGAACTAAGGAGTGAGGGGCTACGGAGCCAGTTAGGCTCCTGAGTCGTGATGCTCAGGAGTCCCCCTTGACGCGCGAACAGCAGGTGGCGAGATGAAATGCAGGCGGGGCTACCGTTCTACGTCTGCAGAGCCCGACCCCGCGCGTACCTCACCCAGCATAGCCTTTCGGAACTAAGGAGTGAGGGGCTACGGAGCCAGTTAGGCTCCTGAGTCACGATGCTCAGGAGTCCCCCTTGACGCGCAAACGGCCTTCGTACCTTGGCTCCGCTCGGGGAGAGACGCGCGACGAACCAGGCCCGAGGGGTCTGGCTGGGGCGTACGGCTGGGCGTGACCCAGTCGTAGCCCCCGTGCCCAGCCCCCTCGCGCGGCGCTCCCGGGGGGAGGCATTGCGATGAGGCCGGCCACTGAGCTCGGGGCTCCCTAAGGTTAACGCGGCCCGGAGGCCACCCTCAGTTGTTTATCACCAGCGCGGAGCATAGCGCTTCCGTATGTGTACGGGCATAGCCGCTCCTCGGCAGTGTCGTCAGCCAGCGCGGAGCATGGTGCTTCCACTGGTACGTGGGAGGGGGCTCCCCTCTGGGAGGAGCCCCCGGGGCGTGTACAGCCCCGCCCTGACACGTGGCTGGAACGGTAGAGCTAGGTGAGGTGTACCTGGGCACCCGTGAGCCAGCGCGGGACTCACGAGGCCCTACCTCTAGGCGGGTTGCGCCTGGCACTGGGCCGTATCTTGAGATGTGTTCCTGCAAAATCTGGTTAGATGGCGGCACTCTATGTCCTCGGGTCCCGGCCCTCAAGCTTGTCTCAGCCGTCGCTGGTATGCCAGGTCGCGATGCCGTGGACAAGGTCAGAGGGTGAGGGCTCTAGAGCCAGTAAGAGCCCTGAGTCGCGATACTCAGGCACCCCCCCTTTAACGCGCAAGTGGTCGACATGAAGAAGAAGAGGTGCCGCGGACGGCCTCGAGTAATGATGCATAATTGGAAATAAGCGCGGAAGGGATACATGCCACTGGGCCTAGCCCGAGTGGCCTGGGGATGATGCAGCCCGAGGGGCGCCCCCAGCAAAGCAAGCTAGCGACTGAGAAGATAAAAAGGGATACATGCCGCAGGGACAGACCCACGCGGCCTGGGAATGACGCAACCCTGGGAGGGCGCTCCCAGCTGAGAATGAAACTTGAAAGATGTCACCTGAAGGCGTCGTCGGTGCAGTGGCGTTGGTGCAGCAGACTCGGTGGGCCGCGGAAGCTGATCCTCATGAGCCCCCAGGCCCGGGGGCCTCGGGAGGCTCCGGAGGCACTGGTGGCTCCTCGTGAGCAGCCTCCATCTCCGCCAGGGCTGCGGAACGCCTGCCTCCTTGCGCCTCCAAGATGCTCCTCATGATGCGCTGGTACGCCGCAACCACGCTCGGCAGGCCATAAGGCATGCGAACATAGCTGTGGGGTGGTCCTTCGCAGCGCCCCACTTGTGAGGGCCAGAGGCGCTCCGTCGTGGCGATCTGATTGAGCCTTGTACGTCAACGCAGACGCGCAGCCCACCATCCTCGCCTGGATGGGGAGCCACAGCTGGTGGGCGACGGCAACCTCTCATGATCCTCGACTCCTGTAGTTCTTTAATGGCCTTGCTAACAAACTCCTGCTGGTCTGACCTTCCTCCCCTAGCTTCCTTCCGAGGGAAGCGTGCTTCAAAACACGCCTCCACATGGTGCCCCAGCGCCTCCCTCGTGACCTTGGCGAGGTCGGTGGCCCTCCAGGTGAGAGCCCCCGAGCCCTGCCTGAGGAGAGCGTCGGGTGCGCTTCCCTATGCGATTGAAGGAGGGTCCCCCTGGGCAGACGCGGGCCTTGAAGGGCCTGCCTCCTGAGGGTCTGAGCCAAACGTTGTCTTCTTTTTCTTGGGGGTGGTCTCAGGAAGCCTCCTGCTTCCGCGATCTGGGTCTTCTAGTGACGCGGCCTGGAAGGCTCGCTCCAGAGCACACACTGCATCCTTCTCTTGACATGGCAGCGTGATGACGCCGCCGCTTCCTGGCATCTTGAGGATGTTGTAGCCATTGTGAGTCACGGCCATGAACTTGGCCAGCGCCGGGTACCCGAGGATGGCGTTGTACGGCAGGCGGATGTGGGCGACGTCAAAGTCGATGAGCTCAGTGCGGTAGTTGTCGTAGGTGCCGAAGGTGACCGGGAGGCGGACCTGCCCGATCGGGACTGTGGAACGGTCAGTGACTCCGGAGAAGGGCTTGGTTGGCTAAAGCTGGTCATAGGGCACTTGGAGGCTGTTGAACGTTTCCACGGACAAGACATTGAGCCCTGCCCCTCCGTCGATGAGGGTCCTGGTGACCAGAACGTTGCTGATGACTGGGGAACAAAGCATTGGGAGGACTCCGGCTGTGGCTGCGCACTTGAGCTGGTCTGCTGAGCTGAACATGATGGTGCAGGCCGACCACCTGAGGGGACGCGTTGCTTCAAGCTTAGGGAGGACTGCATTCACTTCGCGAGCAAACTGCTTGAAGATACGTTGAGAGGCTGGGGCTTGAGCTCCGCCCAGGATGCAGGCGATGGCGCGAGGCTCTTGGAAGCCCCCAGCCCCCTCATCTTGGTGGTGGTCTTCATTCCTTCTTGGCTGAGGCGGCAACGGCGGCAGGCCTGGGTTGCCATGAGGGCAATCCTCACGAGGCTGATCCCTCCAGTCCCCCTCGCGAGGCGGGTCGCGCCAGCGGTCCTCGCGAGGTTGGTCACGCCAGCCTGGACGTGGGCCGCGGTCTTCCCAGCGTCCCGGGTTCCTTCCTCCTCCTCGGCCGTAGCCCCGGTCAGCACAGTCAGGGCGTCGGCCGACTCTTCCTTCTCGCACGGCTCGGAGTTCCTGGCATTCATTGGTGTTGTGGGTGTGGAGGTCGTGGTACACGCAGTACCGGCTGCCCCTGGAGGATTCAGGCAGATCCTTGCCCCGCTTGGTGTCCGGTTCTGCCACGAGCACGGCAGCCCGCTTGCGCTTCACGTCCTTGGCCTTGGCTTCTTCTCTTCTGGGTCTGCGGCAGGCAGCTCGAGGAGGGAGAGGCGTCCCTCCTCAGCTCTAGTGCACTTGGTCGCCAGGTTGAACAGCTCCAGGGAGGTGCAGAGGTCTTCATGCATCGCCAGCTCCTCCTTCATCCTGACGTCGCGCACGCCATCGGAGAAGGCCGAAATGATGTCTTCTTCAGACACCCTGGGGATCTTGAGGCGCGCACTATTGAAGCGCTGGATGTACTTCTGCAGGGTCTCTCCAGGTTGCTGCTTGATGCGGCGCATGTCGCTCACGGCGGGAGGCCGGTCGCGGGTACCTTGGAAGTTGGCGATGAAGCGAGTGCGCATCTGGTCCTAGGAGGAGATCGTACCTGGGGCCAGGTTCAGGAGCCAAGTACGAGCACCTTCCTTCAGTGCCATGGGGAACCAGTTCGCCATGACCTTCTCGTCCCCGCTGGCAGCTTCGATTCCCAGCTCGTAGAGCTGGAGGAACTCCGTGGGATCAGTTGTGCCGTCGTAGCAAGGAGGCAGGTCCGGCTTGAACTTGCCGGGCCACGCGACGCTACGCAGCTCGGGGGTGTAGGCGCGGCAGCCAGCGGTGGCCGCGGGAGGTTTTGGTTGAGGGAGAGCTTGGCCTTGTGGGCCCCCTTGCGCCGCAGCTGGGAGCAGCGCGGGGTCTTGACGTGCCGGAGCTGGAGCAGGGTCTCGGCGAGCCGGGGGCGGGAGCGCCCGGGCGGCCTCTTGTGGTCGCGGGACTTCTTGGCAGCTCCGTTCCTGCTGGGCCGGCGCATGACGGAGCGGGTTCCGCCCAGGAGCTGCGTGCTTTGGGGCCATGGCATCTTCTTGGAAAGGTGGCGGCTGGAACGCCCCCTGGGCTTCATTGCCTACGCGGGGCGGAGTGCGGCGCAGTGGTGCAGAAGGCGCGGGAGAGCCCCCTGCGGCGCGGACGAGCTCGGCGACGCGGTCGAGCCACTCCTCGTAGACGTCGTCGACGGGGCGGTAGCGCAGGAGCTCGTTCGCCGCCGGGCCGGTGGCGGCGTTGACGGATGGGTGCTGAGAGGATGCTTGCTGCTCGTTCCCCGCCGGGCCGGTGCGGCGTTGACGGCGGGCGACGGGGAACGACGAGGACGCCCACCGGCAGGGGCCGTCTGGACGGCGCGGGAAGCGATGGCGGCCCGGCGCTCGGCGCGGGCCCGACGAGCGTCAGACATGGATGCGATGGTCGGAGGAGAGCGAAGCGGTGGAAGGCTGATTCCGGCGCACCCCTACCTGGCGCGCCAAATGTCGGATTCTGGGGTTCCGGCAGACCCTTAAGGTTCGAACTCTGGGGTGCGCGCGGAGATCGATCCCTCTACCTCTCCGTCTCGCAAGGATCTAAACTACTGCAAGAACAACACATGAGACACAGGGTTTATACTGGTTCGGGCCACCATTGTGGTGTAATACCCTACTCCAGTGTGGTGGGTGGATTGCCTCTTGGGCTGATGAGGAAGAATAGTACAAGGGAGAACAGCCTCGCGAGGGCCTGTTCTTGGCTAGGGGATGAACTGCTAGGGGGAGTTCGATCGCCCTTCCCTCTCTCTCTCTCTCTCTCTACTTGCTCTAGATACTGAATCAGATTGGGCTCGGTTCAGTTGCCTCTACTCTGTGGGTGGCTGGTCCTATTTATAGGCAAAGGCCCTGGGCCTCTTCCCAAATATTGAGCGGGAAGGGCGCCAACAATTGGCCAATTTGAAGGGGAACATCGGGTACACTTATCCTGACTAAAGTTGGTCTTCGCCTGCCAAAGGCTCTCGTGATGACGCCGGCTTGGGCTCCACAGTGACTTCCTCCTTGTCATGGAGCTGGTCTTGGTCTCGTTGCACCGAAATGGGTGCCTTTGCTTGATCCCCTCGCCTGCACTTGCCCTCTTTGCACCAAAGAGGAAAGGGAGGACACTGCGCGGGCTGGCGCCCGCTTGGCACCTTTGGTCGTCATGGCTTGCGTCATGGGCACCTCGTGAGGTACCCCACCTTGATCTCTCCGCCTCCTCGCGAGCCAGCCTAAGGAGGCCGTGCTGGAGGAAGCGCCGTGTCGTTCGCCTCGCGAGGCTTGGCCCCTCGCGAGGGTCTTGAGCCTTGTGTTGATGAAGATGGGCCACGTTGGGCCCCCACTCGAGCCACGCCGCAGGCCGCAGGCAGGCAAGTCTGGGGACCCCCGTTCCCAGAATGCCGACAGGACTGAAGAGGCAGATAAGGCGTTTCAAGACCTCAAGAGGTACCTGACCAGTCCCCCGGTCATGGTGGCTCCATGCCCTCAAGAGCCCCCGCTGCTCTACCTCGCCGCCACTCCTTACTCCGCCAGCACAGCCCTGGTGGCGGTTAGGGAGGAGAGCCAACCGAAGACCGCAGCGGCAGCTCGAGGCAAGGCAAGACGGGAGCACGAGAAGCCTGCAGAAGCCACAGCCACAGTTGAGGAGGGTCGGTTGCAGAAGAGCACACCAGAGGCAGGAGAAGCCACACGCTCGGGTGGTCCGCCTCCCGAGGGCACCGGAGCCCCATATGCTCTCAGCCTGGTTGAGCATCCAGTTTACTTTGTCAGCACGGTGCTGCGGGACGCGAGGGCACGGTACCCAATGCCTCAGGAGCTCCTCCTCGCGCTACTGGTGGCCTCGCGCAAGCTGCGCCACTACTTCCAGGCCCATCCCATTAAGGTTGTCTCATCGTACCCCCTGGAGAGAGTGCTCAGGAGCCCTAACTCAGCAGGAAGGGTCGCCGAGTGGAACATAGAACTGCAGGCGTTTCAACTCGAGTTCAGCACAACTAGGGTCATCAAAGTTGCTGCGTTAGCGGATTTCGTGGCTGAATGGGCGGAGGCACCAAGCCTCAAGGACAACGAGGATCGGTCCCTCTCTCCAGGGAGTGAGGCGCCTGAAGGCTGGGTCATGTATTTCAATGGGGCGTTCTCCAGGCATGGCGCGGGGGCTGGCGTGGTGCTGATATCACCCACTCAGGATAAGCTCTACTATGTTGTACAACTCTGTGTCCAGCATGGTGAAAAGGTATCCAACAACATAGCAGAATATGAGGGTCTAATAGCTGGATTAAAAGCCGCGATAGCTCTGGGGGTGAAACGCCTCACCGTTAAGGGCGACTCGCAGCTCCTTGTCAACTTCTCCAGCAAGGTATACGAGCCGAAGGACGAGCATATGGAAGCCTATTTAGCGGAAGTCCGCAGGATGGAAAAACAGTTCTGGGGGTTGGAGCTGAAGCACGTGCCCGTGGCACCAATCAGGAGGCCGACGACATAGCCGGACGTGCATCCAGGCGATTGCCGCAGGAACCAGGCGTCTTTGAAGAGCGGCTCTTCAAACCCTCAGCATAGCCGACGCTGTCAAACGTCGCTCATCCTCGAGAGGAGCTCCCTCGGCCGCCAGCCTCGGGAGCCCCGATCTGCGGACCGACCTCAGGAGCGCGTCTACTCCTGACGATGGAACCTCGGGAGGAGTGCTGGATCACAGAACTCCGGAGTTATTTAACACAAGGGACCCTACCGGAGAAGGAAGAGGAAGCGGAGTGTGTGGCACGGCAGGCCACGGCATACTGCCTCAGATATGGAGAACTCTACCGGAAGCGACCAAATGATGTGACTATGTGCTGCATCTCCCGGGAGCAAGGAAAGGAACTACTAGAGGACATACACGGCGGGGACTGTGGGCATCACTCATCATCCCGAACCCTCATCGGCAAGGCATTCCGTAGCGGGTTCTATTGGCCCACCGCGCTCAACGACGCAGTCGAGTTAGTAAAGGCTTGCGAGGCCTGCCAGTTTCATTCTAAGCAGATCCATCAACCGGCGGGGGGCCTGCAGACTATACCCCTCTCATGGCCGTTCGTAGTTTGGGGGTTGGATATTCTGGGCCCGTTCCCTCGGGCGCCAGGGGGCTACCGCTACCTCTACGTCGTCGTTGATAAGTTCACCAAGTGGGCAGAAGTGGAGGCCGTCCGTACCATCCCCGCTGGCTCCGCGGTCAAGTTCATCAGGGGTATCGTGAGCCGGTTCGGGGTGCCGAACCGCATCATCACAGATAACGGTTCACAATTTACCAGTAATCTCTTCAAAACATATTGTGCTAACCTTGGGACGCAGATATGCTACGCTTCGGTGGCGCACCCGCGGAGCAATGGGCAGGCCGAACGGGCCAACGCGGAGGTCCTGAGAGGCCTCAAGACTAGGACGTTCAAGAAGAAGCTGGAGGCTTGCGGCAGAGGTTGGTACGACGAGCTGCAGTCCGTATTGTGGTCCATCCGCACGACCGCGACCAAACCAACCGGGGAGACCCCGTTCTTCCTGGTCTACAGAGCTGAAGCGGTCCTCCCTCACGAGGTCAGGCGTCGCTCCGCACGGGTCCTAGCGTTCGGTGAAGCGCAGCAGGACGCCATGCGGGGGATAGACCTCGTACTGGGGGAGGAACGCCGTCGGGAAGCCGCGTTGCGGGCGGCAAGGTACCAGCAGGCGCTGCGACAATACCATTGCCGCAACATCCGCCCCAGGACCCTCGAGGTAGGAGACCTCGTGCTCAGACGGGTTCTCTCCAGGGAGGGGCTGCATAAGCTCTGTCCCATGTGGGAGGGCCCGTTCAAGGTTGTTCATGTTTCCAGTCTAGGCTCCGTGCGCTTGGAGACCCAAGAGGGGGAGCCGGTACAGAACGCGTGGAACATCCAGCACCTCTGGAGGTTCTACCCCTAGAAGGCCCAGAGCCTGTGAAGACCTTCCCTTTTTGGAAAAGGCCCGGAGCCTGTGAAGAAGGCGAACGGTTGTGAAGACCTTCCCTTTTTGGAAAAGGCCCGGAGCCTGTGAAGAAGGCGAATGCCTATGAAGACCTTCCCTTTTTGGAAAAGGCCCGGAGCCTGTGAAGAAGGCGAACGCCTGTGAAGACCTTCCCTTTTTGGAAAAGGCCCGGAGCCTGTGAAGAAGGCGAACGCCTGTGAAGACCTTCCCTTTTTGGAAAAGGCCCAGAGCCTGTGAAGAAGGCGAACGCCTGTGAAGACCTTCCCTTTTTGGAAAAGGCCCAGAGCCTGTGAAGAAGGCAAGTGCCTGTGAAGCTGATCACCTCTAAGAAGAAAGGCCCGGAGCCTGTGAAGAAGGACAATGCCTGTGAAGCTCGCCGCCCCGTGACACTCTCACGTAATAATGAGTGGGGTTGTACACGCCCCGGAGTCTCAGGAGCGCCGGCCTCAGGCCCTGGGGCTCCGTCCCACGCCCAGTGGCAGCACTTAGCTCCGCGCTGGTGAGAAGACGTCGAAGACTAGATTAGGTGCCGGACGCGGCTTTTTATTTGCTTTCTGCAGTTGACGTGTTTATTTGCATCTGAAATCTTATCGAAACTATCGCTGTTGTCGATTTGTGGTTCGTTGATTTTCGCTCCCCGTTTTGATTTCTCTCATGAAAGGCCTCGCGAGGGATGGAATGCCCTCGTGAGCGTTTCTGCCCTATCTGCTTAAAGGTTTCACGGCCCGGGCCCTCTTCAGGAGCACCCCTCCAGTCCGTCCCCCTCAGGCACCGCAACACGCGCGCAGGGCCTGGGTCGGTCGCCCCCCCGGCTGGGGCCAAAAACTACCTATGCAAGGGTAAACAGTTGAGAGGCGAGACAACAAAGTCAAGGTAATGGCTACAACGGCAATGATTCTTAAACACGCCCCCGCGGGGCTCGATGCAACTGTTTTGTCTTACACAGGAAGCAAAAGGAAAAGGAAAAGGCGAGCCCGGCGCGGCCCGCCTCGCATCGGCCTACAGAGGCGGCGCAGGACGCCTTCGGGGCTCAGGCGGACTCCCTCTCGCGCTTCACCGGGGTGCGGCGATGGACGGATGAACAACCACACCCCAGGCAGGCGCGACGGCGAGGGGGCTGGCTGCGGCCACCGCTGGAGGAGCCGCCTGAAGAAGAGTTGGTGGAGCCAGGAGAGCGCCGGGCGCCGCCATCGGAGCAGGTGCTGTCTCCTCCATCGTTGTCGGAGGGAGGCCCCTGGCCGCGGTCGTCGCCCTCGGGGCAGCATCCTGCGCGGCGACCATCTTCCCCAAACACCCTCACATAGAGGGTGCCATCGCCGTTGAACTTGAAGTGTAGGGTGCACCGCTGGCCCAGGCCGCGCGCGCGGGCAAACGTCTCCCAGCCGCGGGTCAGGGCCCCGTTCCCGGAAGGGGAGACCTCAAGCGAAACCCAGGAGGCCTTGCTGCAGCAACCGTCAGCCTGAAGCCAGAAGCCGCACCGGCGCTGGTCGGCAGCTCGCCGATGAAGAAGCGAGGGAGCTGGAGCCAGGTGTTGGTCGGGTCCGCCGACCACACGACGAACTCCGACAGCACCTCCGCCGAGCGAAAGCGCGGCCTGGGGGGCCGCGCAGTCACAGCCTGCCTCCCCTTGGCAGCCGAGCGCTCACCGCCACGCGGAGAACCATCCCTGTGACTACGAGGAGCCGCAGCGGGGACCGCATGATACTTGCGGGGACGACCCCGGCCGCGCTTGGCCGGGGGGGGGGGGAGTCAGGCCCCGCCCGACTAGCCTTCCCCTTCTCGGCGGCTCAGAACCTCTTTGGAGCCATGTGAGCGACAGACGGCAAGAGAGAGGAAGAAGAAGAGAAGCAGGAAGGGGTGAACTGGTGGAGCTTATGCGGCCCCATACTTATAGCCGAAGAAGGCCAACCGTCGAGCACCACGATCGTAGGTAATAATGACCCATATCTACGCATGCAGGGACTAGTCAAGTCACACAGTTGCCAGAGCGTCGTGGGGAAGCGGAGACGCCCACGTCCTGTCAAACCGCCATGCGGCCTCTAGGCCGCAGGCTATCAGGGCCCGCGGCGCTTCGCCCTTGCCCTTTCGCCTCTCGGCACGGCCAAGTCCGGGCGCGCCTTGGGCCCGGGGGCTACTGTCGGCGTTCTGGGAACGGGGGTCCCTAGACTTGCCTGCCTGCGGCCCGCGGCGTGGCTCGAATGGAGGCCCAGTACGGCCCGTCTTCATCAACACGATGCTCAAGACCCTCGCGAGGGGCCAAGCCTCGTGGGGAGGACGACGAAGTGCTTCCTCAGGCGCGGCCTCCTTAGGCTGGCTCATGAGGAGGCGGAGAGATCAAGGCAGGGTACCTCGCGAGGTGCCCATGACGCAAGCCGTGACGACCAAGGGCGCTAGGCGGGCGCCAGACCGCACAGTGTCCTCCCCTTTCCTCTTTGGTGCAAAGGGGGCAAGCGCAGGCGAGAGGATCAAGCAAAGGCACCCATTTGGGTGCAACGGGACCAAGACCAATCCAACGGTGGGAATGAGCTCATCGTGGAGCCCAGAGCGGCGTCACCACAGGGCCTTTGGCAGGCGAGGACCAACTTTGGTCAGGATAAGTGTACTGTATGTTCCCCTTCGAATTGGCCAATTGTTGGCACCCTTCCCGCTCAATATTTGGGGAGGGTCCCACGGCCTTTGCCTATAAATAGGACTAGCCACCCCCAGGGTAGAGGCATCTGGTATCCAGAATCCGAGCGAAGAGAGAGAGAGAGAGAGAAGGGCGGTTGAACTTCCTTAGCGGTTCATCGTCCCAGCTAGAACACGCCCTCGCGAGGCTGTTCCCCCCTTGTACTGTTCATCATCATCGGCCCAAGAGGCAATCCATCCACCCACAAAACTAGAGTAGGGTATTACACCACAACGGTGGCCCGGACTAGTATAAACTCTGTCTTCCTTGTGCTGTTCTTTTGGTAGTTTAGATCCTTGCGAGACGGAGAGGTAGAGGGCAGAATCTCTGCGCACACCCCAGAGTTCGAACCTTAAAGGTCTGTCGGAACCCCAGATCCGACACCTGCATCGTCGTCTATGCCGTCGATGTCTTCAGAGTCGAAGTCGAGCATGTCGGTTAAATCTTCGACGGTGGCTATTAAGTGGGTGGTGGGTGGGGAACGAATTTCTTCGTCATCCGCATCCCATCCTAGCTGGACATAGTTCAGCCAAGTTTCTCCTGACAAGGAGAGAGACTTTAATGAATTTAGCATGTCGCCGAAAGGCGAGTGCTGAAAGATATCCGTGGAGGTAAACTCCATGATCGGTGCCCAATCGGATTCAATAGGCACGGACGACGGCGGCTCGGGGACTATGGCCGGGGACGAATCCCATGGTTCGGCAACATGGCTCTTGCGAGGGGTAAAGTCAGTATTCGGCTCTATAGCCACTAAGAGTGCCGTGTCCAAGGCGGGGTCTATCCACCCGTCCTCGAATGACGGGATTTCCTCCAGATTGAAGGCCGGAGTAGTTGCCGGTGCGATCTTCCGAACGCCGTCCGACGACAGAGCTATATCATGCTCGTCCTGATCATGCGGCGCACCTGGCATGGGATCGAATCCGTCAAAGATCAAGTCTCTGCGGATGTCGGCAGTATAATTCAAGTTTCCGAACTTGACCTGGTGGCCAGGGGCGTAGCTCTCGATCTGCTCCAGATGGCCAAGCGAGTTGGCCCGCAGTGCGAAGCCACCGAATATACAGATCTATACGGGGAGGAAGACCTCACCCTGGACCGCATCGTTACCAATGATCGTAGGAGCCATCCAGCCTTACAGTGACGGCACAATGGAACTCTCAACGAAAGCACCAATGTCGGTGTCAAAACCGGCAGATCTCGGGTTGGGGGTCCCGAACTATGCGTCTAAGGCGGATGGTAACAGGAGGCGGGGGACACGATATTTACCCAGGTTCGGGCTAAGGGGTCCTGGATTAGGGGGTATCCGGACAGCCGGACTATATCCTTTGGCCGGACTGTTGGACTATGAAGATACAAGATTGAAGACTTCGCCTCGTGTCCGGATGGGACTCTCCTTGGCGTGGAAGGCAAGCTTGGCGATACGGATATGTAGATCTCCTCCCATTGTAACCGACCCTGTGTAACCCTAGCCCCCTCCGGTCTTTATATAAACCGGAGGGTTTAGTCTGTAGGACAACAACAATCATACCATAGGCTAGCTTCTAGGGTTTAGCCTCTACGATCTCGTGGTAGATCAACTGTTGTACTACTCATATCATCAAGATCAATCAAGTAGGAAGTAGGGTATTACCTCCATCGTGAGGGCACGAACCTAGGTAAACATTGTGTCCCTCGCCTCCTGTTACCATCCGCCTTAGACGCACAGTTCGGGACCCCCTACCCGAGATCCGCTGGTTTTGACACCGACATTGGTGCTTTCATTGAGAGTTCCACTGTGGCATCGCCGTAAGGCTCGATGGCCCCTTTGATCATCGACAACGATGCGGTCCTGGATGAGGTCTTTCTCCCGGGACAGATCTTTGTATTCGGCGACTTCATACTGCGGGCCAACTCGTTTGGCCATCTGGAGCAGATCGAGAGCTACGCCCCTGGCCATCAGGTCAGGTTTGGAAACTTGAATTACACTGCGGATATCCGCAGAGACTTGATCTTTGAAGGATTCGGGCCCATGCCAGGTGTGCCGCACGATCACGACGAGCACGATATAGCTCTGCCGTCGGACAGTGTTCGGGAGATCACACCAGCGACCACTCCGGCCTTCAGTCCGGAATAAATTGCGCCATCCGAGGACGGGCGGATAGACCCCGCCTGGGGGACTGCACCCTCAGTGGCGATAGAGCCGAATACAGACCTTACCCCTCACGAGAGTCGTGTCGCCGGACTACTGGACTCGTCTTCGGTCACGGGCTCCGAACCGCCTGCGCCCATGCCTATCGAATCCGATTGGGCGCCGATCATGGAGTTCGCCTCCGCGGATATATTTCAGCACTCGCCCTTAGGCGATATGCTGAACTCGTTAAGATCTCTCTCCCTGTCAGGAGAACCTCGGACAAACTATGTTCGGCTAGGATGGGATGCGGATAACGAAGAAATTCACTCCCCACCCACCACCCACTTAGTAGCCACTGTCAATGACTTAACCGACATGCTTGACTTTGACTCCGAAGACATCGATGGTATGGACAACAATGCAGGAGACGAACAGGAACCACCGCCAACAGGGCGCTGGACTTTGACTTCATCACATGACATATACATGGTGGATATACAGAAAGAAAATAATGATGAGGAACGGAAGAATGCAATGAGAGATAGCTCCCTCGACAAGCAATCAAAACCGCTCCAAATACCGCCTTGGCAAAAACAGCGATAACAACACAAGAAGAAGCCAAATTGACCCAGCGATAGAGCAGGGTGAGCCGGCAGATGACGAACAAAGTGCGGAGCCGCTGTCCGAACACGGCAACACCAAGCGTCAGGCCAATCAACCCATTTCCAGAGAAGAAAACAGTCCGGATGACGACGAACGCATCATCCCGGAAAGGCAGCTGGAGCAACAAAGACTCATCGCCACCGCAAGAAGTCTGAAGAAGCAGAAACAAAGGCTCAAGGCCGCACAAAACACACTCAATAGTAGATGGAACAAGGTGCTCGACACGGAAGAAAAGTACGGTGGCAGTCGCCACACGAAGAGCTACCCAAAGCGAAAGCTGCTGCCTGAATTCGACGATGAGGCCTTAGAGCCACCGCAGCCAACAAATAAAGCCGCCGACAGGTCGGATCGACGAACTCGTGGCCGCGATAGAGCGGCCAACGAGGCCGCACACAAGTCAGTACATGACCCACGCGAAGACTCGCATCAAAGGGCCGACGCAACCAGATCCATCTACGGGTCAAGGAAACGCGCTCCAGCACTCAGCCAACACCAAATATCACAACCGTCCGAACGCCATGGTACAGCCAAATACAGGGGTGCCGCACACCCCCTATGTTTCACTAATGAGGTACTAGACCATGAATTTCCAGAAGGATTCAAACTAGTGAACATAGAGGCGTACGACGGGACCACAGACCCAGGGCTCTGGATTGAGGACTTTATCCTCCATATTCATATGGCTTGCAGAGACGATCTCCACACCATCAAATACTTGCCCCTCAAGCTCAAAGGACCAGCTCGGCACTGGCTAAAAAGCCTTCCCGAAAACTCCATTGGAAGTTGGGAGGAGCTCAAGGACGCTTTTCGAGCCAATTTTCAAGGGACTTATGTCCGACCTCCGGACGCAGACAATCTGAGTCATATAATTCAACAGCCCGGAGAATCAGCCCGAAAGCTCTGGAACAGGTTTCTTACTAAAAAGAACCAAATTGTCGACTGTCCAGACGCCGAAGCCTTAGCAGCTTTCAAACACAGCGTCCGAGACGAATGGCTTGCCAGACACCTCGGCCAAGAAAAGCCGAGAACAATGGTAGCCCTAACAAGCCTCATGACCCGCTTTTGCGCTGGCAAGGACAGCTGGTTAGCCCGAAGTAGCACTAGCGACCCAAGCAGATCCGAAGTCAGGGATGGCAATGGAAAACCACGACGCAGTAAAAACAAGCGCCGGAATAAAGAAGACAGCCCAGATAACACAGTGATAAACGCCGGATTCTGGGGCTCTCGACCGGGTCAGCGGAAAAAGCCCTTTAAAGGCAACAGAGATGGACCGACCAGCCAAAACAAGATTCTAGACAAACTATGTCAGATCCACGGCACCCCCGACAAACCTGCAAATCATACCCACAGAGAATGCTGGGTCTTCAAGCAGGCCGGCAAGCTACGCCGAACACAAGGGGGAGGACACCCCAAGCGAGGACGAGGATGCGCCTCGCCAGCAGGACACGGGGGGACAGAAAAAATTCCCACCAGAAGTCAAAACAGTAAATGTGACCCATGTGACCAAGAGGAAAGGCAAATATGCACCCCGAAATACACAGGCCGTAGAGCCCGTCACCCCTGAGTTCTGCCCCTGGTCGGCCTGCCCGGTCACTTTTGATCGCAGGGATCACCAAATAGGTATCCGGCATGAAGGATCAGCGGCCTTGGTGTTGGACCCAATAATAAACGGATACCATCTCACACGAGTCCTTATGGACGGCGACAGTAGTCTAAATCTGATATATCTAGACACTATCCGCAAAATGGGCATAAACCCAACAAAAATTAGCCACGGTAATACTACCTTCACGGGAGTAATACCAAGCACAAAAGCCCGCTGCAGGGGCTCTCTAGTACTAGAAGTTGTGTTCGGCTCGCCCGACAACTTCCGATGCGAAAGGTTAACCTTCGACATTGCTCCATTCTAAAGTGGCTATCAAGCACTACTTGGACGAGAGGCTTTCGCTCGTTTTAATGCAATACCGCATTAGCTTTACTCCAGCTTAAAATGCCCGGTCCGTGAGGCACCATCGCAGTACATGGAAATGTTGAGCGCTCTTTACGAGCAGAAGAACATAAGGCTGCTTTAACAGCCGAACACTAGATGGCCACACCACCAGAACAGATGACCGCTCGTTAGGACTGCGGACACGGTTAGACGAGTCTGGCTAATCATTGGATAGAGATTGGTTTGATGGTTACACCCTTATAGACGGTACCAGGGGCTTCGCCATGATAATTCGGCTCAACTTTACCCATCTCGACTTTTACATGGTTTATTTATAATAACCAATTTTTTGCACAACAACTTTTTGCTAAGTACCCCCCTTTTACAAATGACAATCGTGCTACACCCGTCCAGTATACGGCACAACGGAGACACAGGCGCTGATGTGCAGCAGGGACCCGTTCAAAGGTTTCTCTTTAGATTAAGACCCTGCGTAAACCTTTTTTACTGTCTTTTGTTGTTCACATCCTTCGGATTCTCAATACAACCGAGAAGGATGCTGACGTTTTGGCATGTGGCCACGTCAGAATATTGCTCGTACCTGGACACTAGGGGCTCATTATCCAAGGGCATCATTTAAAGCCCAGTATATATTTCAAATACCGAAGACCTTAGGGAATGTTCAGCGTCGCGAGTTAGGCCTTATATGCATCAGCTCCGAATCATGTCTTTGCTCAAATGTTGGGTTTGCCCGGCTCCTGCGTTTTCATACCTTATGTTCCGCTCTATCGGCTAAGGTGGCACCAGGAGAACTACTGCGATGTGCCCTGGTTCGGCCGGACGAGCACCTCAGTAGAGAAAGCCGAAAGTTGACAGTCATGATAAAGCGCGAGACTGGTCAACCACTCGATGACCTAGCGGAATCTTCGGGATTCCTCCGCTTTAACAAAAGGCCGTTTCCTGGCCAGGCATGTACGCGCCCCGTATTCGGATGAGCGCGGAGCCACCAGGGGCTATATAGTAGCCCCACTGTCAAACTCCTACGGCTAAGTGAAAGTGTTAAAGCAATATAGTCCGATTGCCTAGTTCGCTGCTCTATCACCTCCGTAATGGACCAAGACACTGGATCAAGTGTGAACACACGTCTTCTGCGAACACCCCCGCATTATATGCGTGGGGGCTGAAGCCGACGACTGCAAACTTTCAGGTTATATACATATATACATAAACGGCCGAACAGGAGGCAAAACAATACTTACAGGCAAAAGTATAAAAATAGCCTTTATAATTAAAACATTGTTCTCCAATGAAAATACATGTCACTAGAACATAATATTTTTCGAGCACTGCGCTTCTATTGAACGAGCGCCTTCAAGGACCTCGTCAAAGTAGTGCTCAGCAGCTACTCGGCTAACTGCCGAACTCGGGGTTGCAATTGCGGTGGCTTCCATCTCCGCCCAGTACGTCTTGACACGGGCAGGCGCCATCCGCGCACCCTCGATGCACGCCGACCTCTTCATCGCGTCGATGCGCGGCATAGCGCCAAGGAACTGCTGCACCAAACTAAAGTAACTGTTCGGCCTAGCCCTTCCGGCCACAGGTGATCCACAACAGACCTCATGGCGAGTCCGGACAACCTATGGAGCTCGGCCCATTCGGCCATCGGCTCATTCAGAGGAGGCGGACGTGCTAGACCATTAAATTGTGACCAGAACAGCTTCTCCACTTCGCGATCTTTTTGATCTTTGAAGTACTCGGCCGCATCAGCGACACTCGCTGCCAAATCCAGATAAGCGTCCGCAGAACTCCACAGCCGGTCCAGAGGAGCATACTTAGGATCTACGAACTTCATCCACAGATAAAGGGCTTCCCAACCGCCGGCGTGACGCATGTCCTCCTTCATCGCTCTAATTGTAGAGCGGGCGTCCTTGGCTGCCACCGTGGCCTTCTCCAGGTTCGTCATCTTCGCTCGATCTTCCTTTTTGAGAAGCTCGTAAGGACCGGCGGCATCCTTTAACTCCACAGCCATTTTGGCTATCTCCTCCTTGCTTTGGCAATGAGCAGCCTTTTCAGCCCTCAGCTCCTCGACCGCTTTCAGGGCGGCCGCATCACTTTTTATGGCTTGTTCTTTGGCTCGGGCAAGTTCTGCTCGAAGGGTCTCCACGGCCGCAGCTCCATTTGCAGGCGCAACATCTTAAAAACACTGGCATCATGCTATTCTTATTATGTATCGATCACGGGAGAAATCACATACCCCGTGCCTCCTCAAGCCGCTTGTTGACAAGCACGATGTTGACCTCCACCGCATCCAGTTGTCGCTTGAGCTCGGCAACCTCTCCAGTCCGGCTAGCCACCGGACCTCCTACCACCTGCATGTGAGGACGGCTGGGTTATTACCTGTGACTATGATCCTGTATTGGCCACCGTTTTGGTAGCAACCAGAGTCTCAGGGGCTACTATCTGCATAGGGCACACCTTAACATGTGTGGTACTGTCAAAAATACACACTATTTCACGTACCTCGAAACCTTTCAGCAGACTCACAAAGGCTTCATGCAACCCGGTTTCGGCGGATGAGATCCTCTCAACCACCGTACCCATTAGCGCACGATGCGCTTCTGAGATAGTCACTTGCTCTAGCAAACCCTTCAGTGTGTTCGACCGCATAACAGACGGTGCCGGACTCCTTCGGTTGCTCTCTTCAAGAGCCAGATACTAAGGACTTTGGGTGGCCAAAGGATTACCCTCTGGCCTCGCCGGATCAGGAGAAGCCCTCTGCGATGACACCTCGGGGTCGCCCGCCTCGTAAGGCGGGAGGGCATGGGGAGGCTTTTCGCTCTCCATCATCTCCGGAAGAAGATCCCCCGAAGATGAACTCCGCTGAGAAGGGCTATGATCCGAACTACAAGATAAATATTTCGATTATTTTTCTGAGAAGCTAAGCAGGATGTTTCTTATTGAACTTCCCTTTTTTCTTACTGTTCGGTTGAAGGCTGGCCCCCTTGCGGGCATTGTGCGGCCGGGGTATCCCCCGGGGCAGGACCCTCTGGCGAAGATTTCTTCCCCCGTTGGAGACCATTGTCTCCGGGTCTTCAGAGGCGGTCCTCTTCCTTCCTTGGGAAGGGGGAATTTCAGTTTCTTCCCTCCAGTTATCCTCCTTCGCGGATGCGCTAGCCTTTTGCTTCCCCCTTCTTCTTCCCCTGAGGGCGCTTGATAGCACGCGAGCTCCAGCATCCTTGTCAGTACGGGATCCGGTGAGACCTCGGGGAGGGGGCCGGACACCTGATCATCTTCGCCTTTGTTACCCAGTCCTGGGCAAAGAGCGACCCTTCAGAATGATGTTGTGATAAATAAAGATACGACATGTTCAGTCACAGGGCTACTTACTTGGGTATCTGGACGATTGCAGTTCAAACCCGCATCCTCGGTGGTGTCCGGACACATTATTTGTGATCCGAAGGACAATCTGTACATCT
Organism: Aegilops umbellulata; assembly: GCA_032464435.1. Classification (NCBI taxonomy): domain Eukaryota; kingdom Viridiplantae; phylum Streptophyta; class Magnoliopsida; order Poales; family Poaceae; genus Aegilops; species Aegilops umbellulata. The sequence continues at coordinate 500,157,717 of CP136057.1, forward strand.
CCTCGGGCGTCATGCCGAGGAAATGATGGACAGCTCGCGGTCCCTCCGGGTTGAACTCCCACATACGAAGGGGACGACGTTTGCAGGGCAGGACTCGACGAATTAACATGACTTGCATTACCATGACTAGAATGATATCTCTCTCGAGGAGATCTCGGATGCGGCTCTACAATATTGACACAACCTTTGCTGGCCTCCAGTCCAGCCCCTTATTGACCCACGACGCTAGTCGAGGCGGGGGGCCCGAGCTAAAGGCAGGGGGCCACCCACTTCGTACCCCTGGGAGCTGTGATATAAAACCACTCTTGTTGACATAAGCTGGATACTTCTAGGAAAGAACCCTGGGGCCATGGGGCATTGGCACTTTTGCTTATTACGGCGCCTCCACTCTCTTCGTGTCGCCCTTCGATCATCTTCTGCTCCACCTTGAAGGTCTTGAGCAACAGGCTGAAGTGAGGGGTAATGCGGAGGAAGGCTTCACACACAACGATAAATGACGAGATGTGGAGGACAGAATCCAGAGCCAGATCATGGAAATCCAGCCCATAGTAGAACAAGAGCCACCTCACAAAGGGGTCTAGAGCGAGGCCTAGCCCTCGGAGGAAGTGAGATATGAACACGACGCTCTCGCCAGGTTTGGGAGTGGGAATGACCTGCCCTCGAGCAGGCAGCCGGTGGGCAATCTCGCCAGTCAAAAACCTGGCCTCCCTTAACTTTTTGACGTCCTCCTCCGTGACGGAGGAAGGTAGCCACCGACCTTGACGGTTGGGTCCGGACATGGTTGAAGGTCCAAAGCACCTGACCTAAGCTTCGGGAGTTGGAACTCGAGGCCGGGGGGGGGGGGAGGATTAGATTGAGTTCGGGGAGTAAAACAGGATAGGCCTTGGTCTCTTTATAAAGAGGCTGGATACCAAGCGTCCTCCTCATGACCGTTTGGGACTTGCCTACAATTGAGGAGTCATACCAACGGGCATGATTGGGTTACCCACGTCCGTATTGATGAGAATCCCGTAATAAGGGGACACGATCTCTGCTTCGACAAGACGTGCCAAAGGGACCGCCTCGCGATTTATGCCAAGGTTGGTTGAGAAAAACGTTTTGAATAATGACTGGGCCGTGGTGTGATGTCATGAAATTAAATGCGTCAGCAGATTAGATTGGTGGAAATATTATTCTCTCTACGGTGATATGTGGAACTTGTTTTGCAGAGCCAGACACTATTCTTGTGTTCAAGATCTTCTATGGAGTATTCGGAGGAGGAACCCACCTTGCAATGCCGAAGACAATCTTTTGGTCGGACTGTTGGACTATGGTTCAGGGGCTACTAAGGGAGTCCTAGATTAGGGGGTATCCAGACAGCCGGACTATATCCTTTGGTCGGACTGTTGGACTATGGAGATACAAGATTGAAGACTTCGCCTCGTGTCCGGATGGGACTCTCCTTGGTGTGGAAGGCAAGCTTGGCGATACGGATATGTAGATCTCCTCCCATTGTAACCAACTCTGTGTAACCCTAGCCCCCTCCGGTGTTCATATAAACCGGAGGGTTTAGTCCATAGGACAACAACAATCATACCATAGGCTAGCTTCTAGGGTTTAGCGTCTATGATCTCGTGGTAGATCAACTCTTGTACTACTCATATCATCAAGATCAATCAAGCAGGAAGTAGGGTATTACCTCCATCGTGAGGGCCCGAACCTGGGTAAACATTGTGTCCCTCGCCTCCTGTTACCATCCGCCTTAGACGCACAGTTCGGGACCCCCTACTCAAGATCTGCCGGTTTTGACACCGACACGGGCCCTCTCGATGGAGGTAATACCCTACTTCCTGCTTGATTGATCTTGATGATATGAGTATTACAAGAGTTGATCTACCACGAGATCGTAGAGGCTAAACCCTAGAAGCTAGCCTATGGTATGATTGTTGTTGTCCTACGGACTAAATCCTCCGGTTTATATAGACACGGAGAGGGCTAGGGTTACACAGAGTCGGTTACAAGGAAGGAGATCTACATATCCGTATTGCCAAGCTTGCCTTCCACGTCAAGGAGAGTCCCATCCGGACACAAGAGGAAGTCTTCAGTCTTGTATCTTCATAGTCCAATAGTCCGGCCAAAGGATATAGTCCGTCTGTTCGGATACCCCCTAATCCAGGACTCCCTCATTGGGCGCCGCCCCCCTTCTTGTCCAATTCGGACTCCTCAAGGGAGGGGGCGTGGCCAGCCCTATGGCCCCCTCCTCCCTCTCTCACACAAGGCCCATGTTGGCCCATTAGTCCCCCCGGGGGTTCCGATAACCCCCCGGCACTCCGTTAAGTATCCTGTGACCCCCGGAACTCATCCGGTGTCCGAATATAGTCATCCAACATATCAATCTTTATGTCTTGACCATTTTGAGAATCCTCGTCATGTCCGTGATCACATCCGGGACTCCGAACTATCTTTTTACATCAAAACAGATAATCTCATAATACCGATCGTCACCGAACGTTAAGCGTGCGGACCCTACGAGTTCGAGAACTATGTAGATATGACCGGGACTCATCTCCGGTAAATAACCAGTAGCGGAACCTGGATGTTCATATTGGCTCCCACATATTCTACGAAGATCTTTATCGGTCAAACCGCATAACGATATACGCTGTTCCCTTTGTCATTGGTATGTTACTTGCCCGAGATTCGATCGTCGGTATCTCAATACCTAGTTCAATCTCGTTACCGGCAAGTATCTTTACTCGTTCCATAATGCATCATCCCGCAACTAACTCATTAATCACATTGCTTGCAAGGCTTATAGTGATGTGCATTACCGAGAGGGCCCAGAGATACCTCTCCGACAATCGGAGTGACAAATCATAATCTCGATCTATGCCAACTCAACAAGTACCATCGGAGACACCTGTAGAGCACCTTTATAATCACCCAGTTACGTTGTGACGTTTGGTAGCACACTAAGTGTTCCTCCGGTATTCGGGAGTTGCATAATCTCATAGTCATAGGAACATGTATAAGTCATGAAGAAAGCAATAGCAATATACTAAACGATCAAGTGCTAAGCTAATGGAATGGGTCAAGTCAATCACATCATTCTCTAATGATGTGATTCCATTAATCAAATGATAACTCATGTCTATGTCTAGGAAACTTAGCCATCTTTGATTCAACGAGCTAGTCAAGTAGAGGCATACTAGTGACACTCTGTTTGTCTATGTATTCACACATGTACTAAGTTTTCGGTTAATACAATTCTAGCATGAATAATAAACATTTATCATGATATAAGGAATATAAATAACAACTTTATCATTGCCTCTAGGGCATATTTCCTTCAGCTATAACTGCCTATTTGAACCAGGAGGAATGGATATGCTTACGACAATTTATAATGAACGAGTTGGAGCACCCTCGCAGGGTAAATCTTTTGAAAAGTCATGCCCGCGGTTATGTGGCGACGTGAACTATTCGATAATCATAGTCGATCATAACATCACAGTTCCCACCGCTATTTCAAAACCGTACATGAAACCTTAGCTTCATACGGCTTCTCTATGATTATAAAAAGGGAAGGACTCTTTTGTTCCTATCTCTGGGCTGTACATAGAATTAGGTAAAATAAAATAGATTGGAATGACCTAAATTATATCAAAGGAATTCCCTCTGCTAGAATAAGAAAAGGCACTTCTGAATTGATCTCATCCTTTATAATATAATGAAAAAAAATTCCTAGTTCTGTAATAACTTAATCTTGGAATAAAACACCTGTTACTTGTTATAGAAATTCAATTAATAAATGGAAAGGGTTGGAAATTTATAACATTCGGTTGTAGAGAACTTCAAACTAAATATAATTTAAACTTTCCAACCGTGTGTGTAGCCGTGATTATCTCTTCTTGTGAGATTAGGATAAAGAAGAGAACATGGTGGGATTATGATTGCCTCATAAGTAGGTGTTCAGGATCACTTGATCATTCTAGTTATGCCCCTTATCTGTAGGATTTGTCTCATCTTATTCTAGTACTCGTAGAACTAGTTGGGCTGCGAATGCCTAGTGTTCGTTGCAACCGCACCGCTTAACCATATCCAACCAGTAAGTATTGTTAATCTCGATATCCTTATGACTCACGAATACTCCAAAAACAACATGTTGGGAAACTTTGCATGGAAAACGAAAACAATTCTACGCACACGCAAGATCTATCCATGGAGATGCATAGCAATGAGACGAGAGAGTGTGTCTAAGTGCCCTCGTAGACCGTAAGCAGAAGCGTTTATAACGCGGTTGATGTAGTCGAACTTCTTCGCGCTCCAACCAATCAAGTACCGAACATACAACACCTCTGCGTTCAGCTCGGTGACGTCCTTTGATGACCCACAAGTATAGGGGATCACAACAGTTTTCGAGGGTAGAGTATTCAACCCAATTTTTTTGATTTGACACAAGGGGAGACAAAGAATATTCTCAAGTATTAGCAGTCGAGTTGTCAATTCAACCACACCTGGATAACTTAGTATCTGCAGCAAAGTATTTAGTAGCAAAGTAGTACGGAAGTAATGGTAACGGTGGCAAAAGTAACAGTGATAGTTTTGTAGTGATTGTAACAGTAGCAGCGGAAAAGTAAATAAGCAAAGAACAATATGTGAAAAGCTCGTAGGCATTGGATCAGTGATGGAGAATTATGATGCGATTATTCATGCAACGGTTATAACATAGGGTGACAAGAACTAGCTCCAATTCATCAATGTAATGTAGGCATGTATTCTGAATATAGTCATACGTGCTTATGGAAAAGAACTGGCATGACATCTTTAGTCCTACCCTCCTGTGGCAGCGGGGTCCTATTGGAAACTAAGGGATATTAAGGCATCCTTTTAATAGAGTACCGGACCAAAGCTTTAACACTTAGTGAATACATAGACTCCTCAAACTACAGTCATCACCGGGAGTGGTCCCGATTATTGTCACTTAGGGGTTGCCGGATCATAACACATAGTAGGTGACTATAGACTTGCAAGATAGGATCAAGAACTCACATATATTCATGAAAACATAATAGGTTCAGATCTGAAATCATGGCACTCGGGCCCTAGTGACAAGCATTAAGCATAGCAAAGTCATAGCAACATCAATCTCAGAACATAGTGGATACTAGGGATCAAACCCTAACAAAACTAACTCGATTACATGATAAATCTCATCCAACCCATCACTGTCCAGCAACCCTACGATGGAATTACTCACGCACGGCGGTGAGCATCATGAAATTGGTGATGTAGGATGGTTGATGATGACTATGGCGACAGATTCCCCTCTCCGGAGCCCCGAAAGGACTCCAGATCAGCTCTCCCGAGAGAGATTAGGGCTTGGCGGCGGCTCTGTATCGTAAAAAACGATGAATCCTTCTCTCTGATTGTTTTCTCCCCGAACACGAATATATAGAGTTGGAGTTGAGTCGGTGGAGCTCCAGGGGGCCCATGAGGCAGGGGGCGCGCCCAGGGGGTAGGCGCGCCCCCACCCTCATTGACAGGGTGTGGGCCCCCTAGCATTCATTCTTTCACCAGTATTTTTTATTAATTCCAAAAATAATCTCCGTTGATTTTTAGGTCATTCCGATAACTTTTATTTCTACACAAAAATAACACCATGGCTGCTGAAGATAATGCCAGTCCGGGTTAGTTCCATTCAAATCATGCAAGATAGAGTCCAAAACAAGGGCAAAAGTGTTTGTAAAAGTAGATACGATGGAGACATATCAACTCCCCCAACCTTAAACCTTTGCTTGTCCTCAAGCAATTCAGTTGATAAACTGAAAGTGATAAAGAAAAACTTTTACAAACTCTGTTTGCTCTTGTTGTTGTAAATATGTAAAGCCAACATTCATGTTTTCAGCAAAGATTATGACTAACCGTATTCACAATAACATTTAGGTCTCATGTTTACTCATGTCAATGGCATAGTCAACTAGCGAGCAATAATAATAAATCTCAGATGACAACACTTTCTCAAAACAATCACGATATGATATAATAAGATGGTATCTCGCTAGCCCTTTCTGAGACCGCAAAACATAAATGTAGAGCACCATTGAAGATCAAGGACTAACTAAACATTGTAATTCATGGTAAAAGAGATCTAGCCATAGTCATACTCAATATAAATTAATAGTAATGGATGCAAATGGCAGCGGTGCTCTCCAGCTGATGCTTTTTAATAAGAGGGTGATGACTCAACATAAAAGTAAATAGATAGGCCCTTTGTAGAGGGAAGCAGGGATTTGTAGAGGTGCCAGAGCTCAATTTTAAAGCAGAGATGAATAATATTTTGAGCGGCATACTTTCATTGTCAACATAACAACCGAGAGATCTCGATATCTTCCATGCTACTCACATTATAGGCGGTTCCCAAACACAATGGTAAAGTATATACTCCCCCTCCACCAACAAGCATCAATCCATGGCTTGCTCAAAACAACAAGTGCCTCCAACTAACAAGAGTCCCCGAGGAGTTTTGTTTGCAATTATTTTGATTTGATTTGCATAAAGCATGGGACTGGGCATCCCGGTGACCAGCCATTTTCTCGTGAGTGAGGAGCAGAGTCCACTCCTCTTGAGAATAACCCGCCTAGCATGGAAGATACAGACAACCCTAGTTGATACATGAGCTATTCGAGCATACAAAACATAATTTCATTTGAAGGTTTAGAGTTTGGCACATACAAATTTACTTGGAACGGCAGGTAGATACCGCATATAGGAAGGTATAGTGGACTCATATGGAATAACTTTGGGGTTTATGGAAGTGGATGCACAAGCAGTATTCCCTCTTAGTACAAGTGAAGGCTAAAAAAAGACTGGGAAGCGACCAACTAGAGAGCAACAACAGTCATGAACATGCATTAAAATTAATAAACATTGAGTGCAAGCATGTGTAGGATATAATCCACCATGAACATAAATATCGTGGAGGCCATGTTGATTTTGTTTCAACTACATGCGTGAACATGTGCCAAGTCCAGTCACTTGAATCATTCAAAGGAGGATACCACCCTATTATACCACATCACAACCATTTTAATAGCATGTTGGCACGCAAGGTAAACCATTATAAACTCCTAGCTAATTAAGCATGGCATAAGCAAATATAATCTCTAATTGTCATTGCAAACATGTTTATTCATAATAGGCTGTATCAGGAATGATGAGCTAATCATACTTACAAAAACTAGAGAGGTCGAGTTCATACCAGCTTCTCTCATCTCAATCAGTCCATCATATATTGTCATTATTGCCTTTCACTTGCACGACTGAACGATGTGAATAATAATAATAATGCACATGCATTGGACTAAGCTGGAATCTGCAGGCATCTGATATATAGGAGAAGACAAGATAATAGGGCTCTTGGTTAAATCAACAATAATGCATATGAGAGCCACTTTAACATTTTCATTATGGTCTTCTCCTCTCGACCCCCAAAGAAAAGAAAAGAAACTATTTACATGGGAAAGCTCCCAACAAGCAAAAGAAGAACGAGAAATCTTTTGGGGTTTTATTTTAATTATTACTACTATAAGCATGGAAAGTAAACTAGCTAAAAGCTACAACTAATTTTCTTTGTTTTTCTTAAGGTTTATTAAACACACAAGAAGAAAGCATAAAAAGGAAAATAAACTAGCATGGATGTTACAATGAAAAAGTATGAGCACCGACAATTAGAATGAGTGTGTAAACATGAATGTAATGTCAGTGAGAAATACGTACTCCCCCAAGCTTAGGCTTTTGGCCTAAGTTGGACTATGGCCATGGCTGGCCTGGCGGATATCCAAAGTTGTAGTTGGGGTCGTACTGAGATGCAGCGGCTATTGCATGATGGGTTGCAGCTTGAAGATGAGCTGTCTCATTCCTCGTCTCATACTCGTTCGCCTCCTCCCTGGTTATAACATGTCTCCCTTTTGCCTGAAAGTCAAAGAAAGTAGGAGCAGGGAGAGCGACGTGATAGGTGCGTCGTCTGTCAAAGATTAGTCGGTACTAGAGGAACTGATCGTTCCTCTCAACAAACTGATGACGAACAATAGCCTCATAATCTAAATAAATAGGAGGCAACTCAACATCATACTCACGTATGGGTATATCAAGAAAATTAGCTAAACGAGTTTCATAAATGCCACCAAAGAATTCTCCATTAATTCTATTATTATACAACCTACATGCAACAATGGCTCCCAAATTATAATGTTTATCTCCTAATACAGCACTCCTGAGAACACTGAGGTCAGGGACACACATGTGACATGCTTCATCCTTACCATTTATACACCTACCTATGAAGAGATTAAAATAATGTATAGCGGAAAAATGAATGCTCCCTATGGTAGCTTGTGTTATATCTCTAGACTCCCCCACAGTTATACTAGCAAGAAAATCTCTAAACTCAGATTTGTGAGGCTCACTAGTGCTACCCCATTATGGAAGTTTGCAAGCAGTATTAAAATCCTCTAAGTCCATAGTATAAGAATTTTCATAAAGATCAAATAGGACAGTTTGAGAATTGGGTGATGATGAAAATTCAAACCTACTCATAAAGGAATCAGTGAGATAGTGGTACTGGCCACACTTATCTGCCTCGAAGCTCCCAAGATCATCGTTACGCACATATGCGTCAAATTCCTCCTTGATTCCTGCTCAAACCATAAAGTCCTCTGATGGTCATTCACAAGCCCGCACTTGAGCTTCCCTCGGTGGTTCATCGTCCGCATCGCGTATTGCGAGCCTGGGTCATTGCTTCCTTGAAGGACCACCTTGGTACATTTTCCTAAACATATTTCTTCCTCTGAAAATTTTCTAAAAATTTAGTAACTCAAAATAAAAGTGAACCAAACTCAACAAAATTGATAGCAACTACTCCTACAAGTGCCTAGAGGCCATAACATGCATTAGAACTACTTTTGACCACATAAATTTGACATGCAAGCTCAAGAACAGGGTCACCTAAGCAGAAAAAATTTGCAATGAATAAAGCACTAGAACAAAAACTAATTGGACCATTCGAGGAGTCACATACCGAAGAACAATCCCCCAAAGCAGCTTTGTGAGTGAAGCTTTGAGCTAGAAGATCAAAAATCGCAGCAAAATGAGCTAGAACTCGTGCTTGAGCTGGTTGGTGCTTTTTTTTGGCAGGAAGAAGGAGTGTGTGGTTGCTGGAATAAGTGGAGGGGAGCCGCCATGGGCCCACGAGGTAGGGGGCGTGCCCAGGGGGTGGGCGCACCCTGGACCCTCGTGGCCAGGTGCTTGCTCCCCCTGATGTGTTCTCAGTGCCAGATATTCTCAAATGTTCTAGAAAAAATCATATTTCATTTTCGGGGCATTTGGAGAACTTTTATTTTCGGGGTATTTTTTTATTGCACGGCTAATTCAGAAAACAGACAGAAAATACCATTTGTTCTTTATTTAATCCATATAACAGAAAGTAAAAGAAGGGTATAGAAGGTTGTGCTTTCTAACTTCATCCATCTCATGCTCATCAAAAGGAATCCACTAACAAGGTTGATCAAGTCTAGTTAACAAACTCATTCGGAATAACATGGAGCCGGAGAAATTTTGAATAACACTATGTTACCTCAACGGGGATATGCACATCCCCAACAATAAGAATATCATATCTCTTTTTGACAGTAGGAAGAGGAAACTCCAAACCTCCAATAGTAATCGATGATTTTTTTCCACTAGAGTTTAAACTATGAACTTGAGGTTGTTTCCCCTGAAAGTGTACCGTATGATCATTACCATTAACATGAAAAGTGACATTGCCTTTATTGCAATCAATAACAGCCCCTGCAGTATTCAAAAAGGGTTTACCAAGAATAATAGACATACTATCATCCTCGGGAATATCAAGAATAACAAACTCCGTTAAAATAGTATCGTTTGCAACCACAACAGGCACATCCTCACAAATACCGACAGGTATAGCAGTTGATTTATCAGTCATTTGCAAAGATATTTCAGTAGGTGTCAACTTATTCAAATCAAGTCTATGATATAAAGAGAGAGGCATAATACTAACACCGGCTCCAAGATCACATAAAGCAGTTCTAACATAGTTTCTTTTAATGGAGCATGGTATAGTTGGTACTCCTGAATCCCCAAGTTTCTTAGGTATTCCACCCTTAAAAGTATAATTAGCAAGCATGGTGGAAATTTCAGCTTCCAGTAACTTTCTTTTATTTGTAACAATATCTTTCATATACTTAGCATAAGGATTCATTTAAGCATATCAGTAAAATGCATACATAAAAAGATAGGTCTAATCATTTTAGCAAAGCGCTCAAAATCCTCATCATCCTTTTTCTTGGATGGTTTGGGAGGAAAAGGCATGGGTTTCTGAACCCATGGTTCTCTTTCTTTACCGTGCTTCCTAGCAACAAAGTCTCTCTTATCATAATGTTGATTCTCTGATTGTGGGTTATCAAGATCAACAATAGGTTCAATCTCTACATCATTGTCATTACTAGGTTGAGCATCAACATGAACATCATCATTAACATTATCACTAGGTTCATGTTCATTACCAGACTGTGTTTCAACATCAGAGATAGAAATATCATTGGGACTCTCATGTGTGTCTACAACAGGTTCACTAGAAGCATGCAAAGTCCTATCATTTCTCTTTTTCTTCTTTTTAGAAGGACTAGGTGCATCAACCTTATTTCTTTGAGAATCCTGCTCAATTCTCTTAGGGTGGCCCTTAGGATATAAAGGTTCCTGAGTCACTTTACCTCCTCTAGTTGCAACTCTAACAACAACGTCATTATTCTTACTATTTAATTCATTGAGCAAATCATTCTGAGCTTTAAGTACTTGTTCTACTTGAGTGGTAACCATAGAAGCATGTTTGCTAATGAGTTTAAGTTCACCTTTAACTCTAGACATATAATCACCCAAGTTTTCAATCATATAAGCATTGCGTTTTAATTTTCTACCAAAATAAGCATTGAAGTGTTCTCGCTTAACCATAAAGTTATCAAAATCATCCAAACATTGGCTAACAAACTTAGTAGGAGGGATTTCAGCTTTATCATATATATAGAGAGAATTTACCTTTACTACTTGTGTCGGGTTAACAAGACCATGTGTTTCTTCAATAGGCGATGGATTAAGACCATGTATTTCTTCAATAGGAGGTAAATTCTTAACATCTTCAGCTTTAATACCTTTTTCCTTCATAGATTTCTTTGCCTCTTGCATATCTTCAGGACTGAGAAATAGAATACCCCTTTTCTTCGGAGTTGGCTTAGGAGTTGGTTCAGGAAGTGTCCAATTATTTTCATTGGTCAACATATTATTTAATAGAATTTCAGCTTGACCAACAGTTCTTTCCCTGAAAACACAACCAGCACAACTATCCAGGCAGTCTCCAGAAGCATCGGTTAGTCCATTATAAAAGATATCAAGTATTTCATTTTTCTTGAGAGGATGATCAGGCAAAGCATTAAGTAATTGGAGAAGCCTCCCCCAAGCTTGTGGGAGACTCTCTTCTTCAATTTGCGCAAAGTTATATATTTCCCTTAAAGCAGCTTTTTTCTTATGAGCCGGGAAATATTTAGCAGAGAAGTAATAAATCATATCCTGGGGACTATGCACACAACCAGGATCAAGAGAATTAAACCATATCTTAGCATCACCCTTTAATGAGAACAGAAATAATTTAAGGATATCACTACAAAAAAAAGACACATCCGTGACATTTTGGGCCGAACAAATTTTTTTCTGTCATACTTATGACACTTCTATGACGATAATTGTGACAAAACCCGGTATCATCATAGATGTGGTGGGGTCCTACTTCTATGACAAAAAATTATGACAAAAAATGGGCTTTTCGTCCTGAGCGGGCCGGAGACGCAGCTGCATGACATTCTTTGGGCCGTCCATGACGGAAAAAACCGTGGTAGAAGTGAGGGCGAGGAAAATATCAGGGTGTTCTCGGTTAGGGTGGGTGGTCGGGGCCGAGCGATGCGCATTTCTCTCGTACACGCACGCGCGTGGGTGCGAGGCGTTGGGCTCTAACTGAACCCGAGAGAGGCGTTGGGCTCTAACTGAACCCGAGCGATTGCACTGCAGGCTACGCGTTACTGAACCCGAGCGACCGATCGATGGCTGTTAACTGAACCCGATCGAGCGATTCCTTCGCTACTGCTGCTAACTGAAGTCGATTGATGCTGCCTCTGGGTGAACAGTGAGCGTTGCTGAGGGGTTTGGATGAACAGTTCCCGGTGGGGGTGGATGAACAGGACCCCGTGGTGTTGCCTCTGGATGAATAGGACCCCGATCGATTGAGCCGGTTGGGGCTGGATGAACAGGACCCCGTGGAGGGCTGGATGAACAGGACCACCCCGTGGAGGGCAGGATGAATAGTAGATGGTGGAGGGCAGGATGAACAGTAGCCCATGGAGGGGTGGTTGAATAGGAGCCCGTGGAGAGGGCTGGTTGAACAGTAGCCGGTGGAGTAGGGCACGGTGGAGGCTGGATCAACAGGAGCCCGTGGATGAACAGTCGCAGGTGGAGGCTGGAGGAGGTCGACGGTGGATGAACAGTAGCCCGTGGAGGTTGGAGGGGGTCCACGGTGGAGATGAACAGTATCCCGTGGGGTCCCGTTCTGCGGTACGCAACACCCCTCCCGATGAACAGGACCCCCGTTTTGACCGTAGCGCTCCGACACAAGTCTGTTTCCTCTGTTTTGCGGTACGCCACACCCCTCCCGATCAACAGGACCCCCGTTTCGTTCGTAGGAGGTCCGTTTCCTCCATTTTGCGGAAAGCCAGACCCCTCCCGACGAACAGGATCCCGTTTGAACCGTGGCCGGTCGAACACATGGTTGTTTCCTCCTTTCTGCGGTACGCCAGGCCTCATTTCCATCGGCTGTTCCGTCCAAGCCCTCTCGATGAACACGATGACGCATTCCGTTCCGACCCAGCCGATTGGCTCCCCATGAACATGACGACGACGCAGTTTCTCGGTTCCGACCCAATCATGTACATGAGCCCTGGCCGTACGTATGCGCGAGTAGGCATTCGAGACCCTGCTCGTATGTACGTATGTGGCCGTATTTTCTTTCTTGCACACCGGCCGCTGTACATACGTGTACATGCTACGTGCGCGCCTCTACTATGACACGTGTGTGCCTCTACATCGACTAGTATGTATGTACACGTTCGCGACCAGAATGACAACGCTACGTACGCTTCGACCAGGTGGGTCCCGAGTGTCAGGCACTTCCTTGCGTGCGAAAATGTAGCTGGTGGGTCCCAGCAGTCAGGGGGCGAATAGTTTTTTTGCCCGGACGCACTTCCTTGCGTGCGAAGATGTAGCTAGTGGGTCCCAGCTGTCAGGGGGAAACGTGTTTTTCGTGAAATACGGTGGCCCGTCCGGTGGGTCCCCGCTGTCAGGTGGAGGAATAATTATTTTGCGCGTAATAAGGAGGCACTTCCTTGCTATGGCCGTGGACCCAGCTGTCAGCCTCTCCACGTACAGTACTCTTCCGATGGAACTCGTTCCTTGACCACGTTGACCATGCCGCACCGAGAGCACCAGGGCGGTGGATGACGGCGAGCCCTAGGAAGGGGACGACGCGGTAGTGGAAGCCCGCGCGGAGAGGAGTACGAGGGTTCACTGGTACGACTGCGGTGTGAGGCTGCCGTCGCTGCAGGGCTTGGCTAGCGGTAGGAATAGTAGGGGGCGGTAAGGCCTCCGCGGCAGCACAGCCAACCACGGGAGGCAGGAGCATGCGGCACGACCGGCGCTGCTTTGGGTGACTGGAGCAAGAAATCAGAGGTTTTAGAAGCACTACGTCCGTTGGATGGACATCGTACGGTCACTAGAGCTAGAATCGTTCATATTGACTAAGTTGACATAGCACTTCGTCCCCGTTAACTTAGTAGGCCCACAAGTCAGCCACCCACCAAGCTGGGTCCCAACTAGTAGGGGGAGTATTCATTTTTTTGTGCGCAATAAGGCGGCACTCCCGGTGGGTCCGAGCTGACAGCGGGGGGAACATTTTTTCATGAAATATGATGGCCCGTCCGGTGGGTCCCAATAGTCAGGGGGTAACGTTTTTTCGCCAAATACAGTGGTCTGTCCGGTCCTGCTGTGAGGTGGAGGAATAATTATCTTCCGCTTAATAAGGAGGCACTTCCTTGCGGCTGCCATGGACCCAGCTGTCAGCCTCTCCACGTATAGTACTCCTCCGATGGAAGTAATTCCTTGACCATGTTAACCACGCCGCGCCGGGAGCACCAGGGCGGTGGACAACGGTGAGGCCTAGGAAGGGGACAACACGGAGCCGTGGAAGACGTGGTAGTGGATGCCCACGCGTAGAGTATGAGGGTTCACTGGTTCGCTGTGGTGTGAGGCTGCCGTCGCCGCAGAATAACAGGGGGTGTGGGATGAGTAGAGGGATGGCCTGGCCAGCGGCGGGAGTAGTAGGGGGTGGTGAGGCCTCCGCCGCATCGCAGCCAGCCACGGGAGGCAGGAGCACGAGGCACGACCGACGCTGGTTTGGGTGGCTGGAGCAAGAAGACCAGAGGTTGAAGAAGCACTACGGCCGTTGGATGGACATCGTATGATCACTGGAGCTAGAATGGTGCATATTGAGTAAGTTGACAAAGCCCTCCGTCCCCGTCAACTTAGTAGGCCCACAAGTCAGCCTGCCACTATACTGGGTCCCAGCTAGCAGGGGGAGTATTCATTTTTTTGTGCGTAATAAGGACGCTCTTCCTTGCATGCGAAGATATAGCTGGTGGGTCCGAGCTGTCAGGACGGTAACCTTTTTTTAGTGAAATACAGAGGCCCTTTCGGTGGGTCCCATATGTCAGGTGGAGGAATCATTATTTTGAGCGTAATAAGGAGGCATTTCCTTGCATGCGGCCGTGGACCCAGCTGTCAGCCTCTCCGCGTATAGTCCACTTCAGATGCATGTCGGTCGTTGACCACGTTGACCAGGCCGCGCCGAGAGCACCATGGCGGTGGACGACGGCGAGGCCTAGGAAGGGAATGACACGGAGGCAGGGAAGACTCGGCATTTGTTTCCCACGCGTAGGGGAGTACGACTGTACGAGGGTTTACTGGTTCGTCTGCCGTTGCCGGAGAATAACAACAGGTGTGGGTGAGTAGAGGGATCGCTAGGCCAGCGATGGGAGTATGGTGGGGCAGTGAGGCCTGCGCGGCAGCACAGCCGACCGCGGGGAGGAGGGAGCAGGCAGTCCCGCTGGCGCTTGTTTGAGCGGCTGGAGCAGGAAGAGCAGAGATTGAAGAAGCACGACGGCCGTTGGATGGACATCCAACAGTCACTGCTTGTGCGTCAACCTTTTTTTAGGAAAGCCTCAAACATGTGGAAAACAGCATACAACCCATCTGCCGTTATTTCTAATAATTTATAGCCCATTTGATAATTTTTAAGGTTTTTTTGGAGCCCATATTATTTTTGTTAGCATTACAGCCCATATTGTGGCCACGGTTAAAAAATTATACGAAATGTTGCATATTTCGGTGCGGTCCAAACTGTTTTTAATCCTGAAATTTCGAGTCACATTCAAACTGATTTAAAAAAATAAATGTATATCAATATAAAATCCAACAAATTGTCCACGCATAAAAATCAATGCAATTTAAAATCTCGAAATGAAAAAAAGAAATTTGAAACTAATTGTCGGTTTGATGTGTTTTAAAAATGTACAACCCATTTCTCATTACTGATTGGCCATTTTCTCGTCCAGCCGAATGAAGCTCTCCTCGTCTTGAAAGATTTGCAGGCCAACAGGCCTGACAAAGCGACTTACTTGGCAAATCACAAAAAAACTGGGCTAGCCATTTTCAGAAAGAAAAAAGAAGCTACTGGGCTGGTCTGTGGTAAACATAAAAGAGAAGGTTGTCTAGACAGGCCAGAGTGCCCTGCACAGCCCAGTTGACACCTTGCTTCCGTCTCAAAAACAAATTAGATAAATGCCACTCCAATTATGGTGATTCATAGAAATGCCACTGCAATTTCCAAACTTTGAAAAATTCCACTGCAATTTTTGCAAACTTTGGAAAACGCCACTGCTATTTGCAAACTTTGAAAAACGCCACTCCAGACTTCGAAAAATGCCACTGGAAATGGCATGAAATGGCATTTTTCAAAGTTTGGAAATTGCAGTGGCATTTATCAGAAACACCAGATTTGGAGTGGCATTTATCAAATTAACCCAAAAAAATAACTGGGTGAGCTGTTGGGTCCCTGGTGTCAGCCGCTCGTTGTGCAATTCTCTCGTTTATTGACTATGTTGACAATGGCATGGGACCCAGATGTCAGAAATCCATTAGGAGGAGCCATTTTTTTATTGGCTTGAAATAAGGAGGCACTTGCTTGCGTACTGCCATGACCTTGGCGGGTCCCAGCTGTCATCCTCTCCACGTACAATCATCTCCTGATTGTGTACGCGTCAACTTGGTAGGCCCACAAGTCAGCCTCTAAACCCGTGGAGGACAAATACAACCCATTTAAAAAAATAACAGCCCATTCCATATGTTCAAACGGAAAGTTCAACGTTGAGAGCAAAGTAACAGGTCTGATCCACATATAGAGTACTGAACTTCCACGTTGACAACCATCATAGCCAAGTTAACTATCTACTCCCACTAATACTCTAGTAGCATACAAGTACTAACTTACTCTTAGCTAACTAGACGATGTCGACCGCCATCTGCGGTACACGCTAAACGCCGGCACCGGCGTCCTCCGCCTCTCCTCGGACTTGCTAGAGGTGCGATAGGGCGCGTTGCTCGCGCGCGTTGGCCCTTTCCATGCCAGTGTGGTCCACCAAAGCTTCGGCTTCTAAGCGGGAAACCCACTTGACGAGCTGGTAGTAAAAATCGGCGTCGCGAACGCGTGCATGCCTGACAGGCTCCAGGGCTATTTGTCGGGCGCCGGCCTCCACGTAGTTGGCCCAGTTGCGGGCGCTCTGCTCGCGACTCAGAGCATCGATGTGTTGTTGCTCCATGCCCTACTGGCGGTGCAAATAGGCGATACGCTGCTCCTCCGCCAAGCGGTCGCGCTCCAACAACTCCTGCTCCAACAAGTCCTCGATCTCCGCATTGCCATCTAAAGACCGATAGAATGCCTCCTCCCTCCGTCTACCTTCCAATGAAAAACCGAACACTAGTTTCGGTAGTGACCTCCTCCGGCCTCGCCTATCGCGGACGGGCGGGGGCATGGCGGACGTGGCGAGAGCGAGGATAAGTGGCGAGCGACATCGGGCCGGTGGGGGCTTATGAGGATAGGGCGAGTTGGCTCATGGTGCCACCATAGAAAGACGGGAAACAGTACTTATAGGCGGAAGGTAGCGCGACGGTCATCAGAATTCAATGCATAATTAAGCAGGCATGGCTTAGCGCGCCAGCTTGCCGTGGAAAACTAGAGAAACTGAAATTCTGACTGTGTCGTCCTGTCCCGTCCGTGCTGGGTCGCACGCCGGCATGACGGTCAAACGAGTGCACTTGAATCATCTCCCTCCTTGTCAATAATGATTCCACGGATTTAAAAGGCCCACAACAATTAATGCGCATCTTTTTTCACATTAGTTAGCTGCCTTAATTACGGTCGGCTGCATGCAGGCACTCAAAATCGCTCGCAGACAGTACGCGGAGCATCATGCAACGAGTCGCAGCCGAGGGAATTAGTTGATGAACTATAGCTGGGAGATAAGGCATTTGCGAACGTTTTCGCTGGCAGTTTCTTCGGATTCGCATGGCATTTTCTTCAGAGCAGCTTGTCAGTTTCTTCAGAGGTAGGCATTTTTATTCAAAAAACCGCAATTTCGGATCTTGCGTTGCAACTAAAACTGCCAGGAGCGCATTAGTAGGCTAGCTAGTGATCGATCAGTAATTGTAAACACTAAGCGAACATATATAAGGAACTGTTAATGCATCTCAATGATTCACAGATCGTATACAGATATGTAGCTCCAAAATCAAAGATCAGCCACAACTAAAACCAACTAGTACGATTCCCATACATAAGATCAACATGTTAATGCATCTCAATGATTCACAGATCATATACAAATATGTAGCTCCAAAAGCAAAGATCTAGAAAAAACATATGTTCTTCCTACTAACATGGATGCTTCTCTTGGCTAACATTCAGTACAGACTGAAAGACAATTTTTTTTGTGAAGTCTAGAATTCCTCTTGCAAACATAAGTGGTTTCACCAATAGTTGGAACCATGATAATAAACCACACATGATGGAGGAACATGCAATGCAATATGATTTGGTCTTCTCTCGATCACACGACGAGACTATTTTCGGAATGCAAACTTTAACTTAGGCAAAATGATGCCCATTGTATAATCAGACCAAAGCAATGAAGCACCTAGTGTTGGCCAATAAATAGTACAATACTACTTTTCTGCAGTCCATGAAGTGACTATCCAATCTTTCTGTGTCTATTTTCAAATGGCACTCCATGCAGTGACTATACTATTCTCTTGTGCAGTTCAACCAAAATTGCGGTCACTTTGTGTCTTTGCCAAATAACAACGGGCAGACATCTCTGTCTGCACAAATATCAAGCAGCTAGTAAACATATACCCCACCTTGTATTTTCGGTTTAAACATGTCTCTTCCGCTTAGCATCTGTCATGTTTTGCACTGGACAATTTGATACAGTCATGTTTTGCCCTGGACAATTTCATACTGAATTGATTTGCTTGTTCAGAGTAGAAATATAGCACCTATTCTTCATTGGACGAAGGATATCCATGTTCGCAGTGATGGAAGAGGTGAAATCGATACAACCTAAATTGAGCGTCCAATCATTGAATCATGTCCTGCACCTCCAATGTAGGTCCACCTTGCCATTAAATTCACATGCAAACCACTAGTATTACTATCTAATGACAGTACAAAAAGAGTAGCAAGATAGTATCAAACCATGTACCTTCTTAATGAACAGCTCATAGTGCCACCAATTGGATATAAATGTTTGGAAGAAAACATGCTCCTAATGTTGAACCAGTTGGACTTTTTGTGTAGTTCCACTAAAATTGAGCATCCCTGTTCGCATAGATATTGAAAGTGTGATTACTATAAAAGTGGCACTAGTTGAAGCATAGATTCAAAAATATAAGCATTCCAATTTCTTAATTGGAAAAGGTAGCAAGACTGTTTCTAACCACCTGTTTGAAGGAATAAATAAGGCAACAACGGCTGGTGTCAGAAAGGCATATATAGTTCTTTCTGAAAGAATGGTCGATTCTTGACCTTTCCTCTTCTTTTAAGCATATTTTGTGCAGTTCAATTAAAATAAAATGCCATCACTGCCTTGACAATTCAGTGAAACTGTACAAAAGGAAATGACTTAGCATTACATCATGATGTCAGGTATGTAGTCGACAGGCATTAGAGACAAACTTACAGGCCTCCTCTGATAACATAATAAACATTAATTTTAACAAAGGTGTGACTAGCTTTACCGGGATAATTTGAGTGAACTCTACACCCTCTGTTCCTTAATATAAGACACTTTCGTGGTTCAGTTTAAAGTACCCAAATGTCTACTCCCTCCGTTCCTAAATATTTATCTTTCTAGAGATTTCAACGAGTGACTACATACAGAGCAAAATGAGTGAATCTACACTCTAAAATATGTCTATATACATCCGTATGTGGTAGTCCATTTGAAATCTCTAAAAAGACAAATATGTAGGAACGGAGGGAGTAGTATTTAGAAAAAAAGGTAGTAGTTTTTTTGAGCACATATCTAGGAAAGCTTGCCACACTTTATTTATGTCCATACGCTAATGCAACACCATTCAAAATTTCGAATACTACAAATATACACTAATCCAGTGGCTAGTGCAACAGTAGAGTAGTTATTTTATTACAGGGTACACTACAATGGCTTTACTGAATAGATTTCAACAAACTCTGGCAGTGGAATATTTCTATAAGAATTAACAATACAAAATGTAAAGGTAACACGTTTCAGCATTGGTATACTAGTTGTGCATGAGCATTAAACCAAATACAAAAGTGTGAAGGTAACTAGCATTATTAACTAATGACAGTGTAAAAAAATTGCAAACCATGTACCGCCAAGGTAAATATCATTTCGAACTCGGGGGGACCTTAAAAATTGCTATCCCAATCTTGATAATCGATCAGACATAAAAACTTGATCGAACAAAAAAAGAGAACAACCGAAGGAGGAGGTGCCCACTCTTGACCTTTCCTCTTGTCTTCATAACTTTTTGTGCAGTTTAACCAAAATAAAATGGCATTAGCGCCTTGGCATTTTGGTGACACTGTACAAAAAAATTAACTTATCTCATGGGGTATGTAATCTATAAGCATTAACAGTGCAAAAATCTGAAGGTAGTAACAAGTTTCATCGTTGGTATACTAGTTGTGCAACAACATTAGAATGCCTTAGCTGCAAAATCTTTAATAAATCCACAATCAATAGCTAACCCTGAAATAATCCAGTGACATTAAATGGCATTGCTTAAATTTATCGGTGGCATTAGACTGAGTGCGGCATTAGTTAAATATGGTATCACTTTAGCAGTAGCATTGCTTGACTTGACTGCTGGTGTTATACTAACAGCAAAAAACTGACAATAAGAGCATGGGAGGCCCATTAGGACAGTGGGCACACCAGTACTATGTACCTCCACGGACGCATAGAGTGGCGAGGGAGGTATGGTTGCCCAGAGCAACAAATATCCAGGCAGCATACGTGGATTACGTCCCATTTTTGTTATGTTTAGCCACCTTTTTCCTATGTGAGGACAACAAACCAATCGACCTGGTCATTCTCTATTGTGTTGTCATGCCTTTCTACCCTTCTTCAACCAAGAGACACGAGACTCGTTCCTTAGCTACTAATTTAACCCTTTTCAACCTAGATGCGGGTTCGATGCCTACTCTCTTGGACAGTACAGTCTCCCTTCCTTTCCTTATTCAACCCAGACATGGATTAGTCTGCATGAAGTAGGGTTTCCTTTAATAGTGCAAATTAAGGTTTTCGTTTGCGTGACCAGCAGAGTAGAGAATAGCAAATTGGGAACATGGTGGAGTGGAAAAAGATCAACATGCAGCGACATGGCAGATGGGGCAATAGAACAAGGGTATGGTTTGAAAAGAGGTAGCATACATGAGGGTCGGCGGGAAGTGGCTTCGCTCGTGGTCGTCGTCCTCCGCACGCACTACTGCAGCGAGCTTGGGGACAGAGGCCATCCTGCGCGGGCGCTATGTCTGATAGGACGGCCTTGTCGTTAGTGCGTGACCTCGCTCGCCGACGACGAGTGCGTCAACATTGCACGTCCTTTTCTTCCCCGGCGGATCTGAGACCACCGATGAGGAGGGAGAGAGAGGCCATCTTTTTAGATCTAGAGAGAGGGTGATAGTGTGAGAAGCAAGTGGGCAGCCCTTAGTAAGAAAGCTCTGAAGCTCCAACCTATATATCTTTTTTATACTACTAGTACTAGAGGTGGAGTAGTGGTAGAGTAGTTTATATTTTCTCTGCAAACGGTACCAGTTAGTCGTGCTTCAAAACTGAATGGCGCGCCATTAAAAACATAAAGTCGAGAAATAATGCAACACCTCGGGCCAACGCGGCTAGATCGCATTTTGCACGAGAAATTACACACCATGTTTCGTTGAGATGTGGTCCCGTTCCAACATGTCAGTGAGACGACGACGAGTCCTTTTGTAAAATTTTTGAAAGGACGTGTAGGCCGGGGGCCTCTTCGTGTACCGTCGCAAACTGGCAACCGTCCATCGACTCTTTGCCTTTCCCTCTCGATTTGGAACTACTGTCGCACGCTCTTCCTCCCTCCTCCATTTGCCTTCACCCTTCCTTCTACCATTGTTCGATTGTCTTCTCCATGGAGGGAACAAGCCGGAAACGACCCTGTTATTCTTGCCCCGATCTGAAAGATGACGTGGTGGGGGAACTCATTGATCGGTGTGACGTCATCACCTCGGCTAGCATGGCAGGTTCGTTCAAGACCATTCTCGACTCAACTAATAACATCATTACAAGGAACCCAAGGGTCCAGGAGCGGTTTGATCTCCCTTATCTTCTTTGCTATAAGCTTGTTCGCATGGGCGCGGATGACGGAGGCCTCGCCTTGTGCAAGTTGATGCCACTTGATAATGATACGTGTGATGTGAAGATGCCATCGCTTAAGGGTAAGGCCTGGGCTGGCGCAAATGGAGATTGGGTTGTTTATATTGGGTACAATTGCGAGTGGGAATTTGTGAATGTGTTCACTTGTCAGCGGGTTCCACTTCCAAAAATCTTAGAGTGCCCTGAGGTTGAGCACACAAATGATCTATGTACGTTCAAATACGATCATGGTGGTTGTCGTCTGTGACAGCCTGGTTTATGCCCTCTTCCCTTTATCAAATTTTTATTTGATTTAGTTTTGAAATTTGGAGTTTGAATCTTTTCATCCGGACTTAAACACTTGGGTACCCCTTGTCTTTCACCCAAGTGCCTCATTTCCCTCTCTAACTATCATTTCCTCTCTGGTTCACCTCAAAATAATATTTTGAATATTTTTCTTAAATGAAAAATATTCATTTCCCTCTCTTAAACCCTAGCTAGCTCAATGTGCTCCAAAGCAATCCAATTTTTTCTTGCCCACAAAAATCTGAGAAAATTCACAAATATTCTTTGAACCCTAGGGCACCTTCCTGAGCAAAAATATTTCTTCACTTCTTGGAATATTTTTGCTACAGAAAATATTTTCTGTTCTGGACAGAAATGCTGGTTTGTACAACAACTACCATTTTACTTGATCCATTGGGGCTGATTTTTCTTGTGAATCATCACATTAGTAGATGATTGCTAGCCTCCAAAGCCCAGCTCCCAACTCCCATTAGTTTGACCACAGTAAGCTCTCAAAGTTACTGACTAGAAACTTACCAGGTAGTTGAAATCTATTCTACTGCGTCTGAGTCCAAACCAAAGCGTGGTAACCTCTAAAACTACCACGAACAACATGCCAGACATGAAGTTTAGGCTCAGGTCGGCCTGAGGTCAGAGTTCACGTGGTGACCACGCGTGTGCATGATGCCAACCTGCATGTCGCCGCGCTCTGAGTGCCGCCGAGTGCTCTGTTGCGCGCGTGCTCGCTTCCCCGACTGCCTAAGCTTGCCAAACCTCGCCACAATCATCATCCTGATCTTCTTAACTCCCCCTGGTGCTCGCCAACGCCGGAGCTCGCCGCAGCGAGCACGGGCGCAGTCCGGCCAACACAACAATGTGCTGCGCACTGTGCTCATCGCCACCCTCTCGCCCCTGTGCTCGTCTCCACTCGCCCACAGTTCCTGCATGAGTTGCGTCGCCTTCCCCCTCACTCACTGACGCCGTTCGTCGCCAGGCGCCATGTTCAGGTGTCCTCTGGCGGAGCCCGATCCCTCCTCGACGCTTGGCTATAAATAGAGCCATCCCCAGCCTCCTCGAGCACCATCCACTCCTCCCACACACTCCACGATCTCGTAGAAAGCCATAGCCCGGTCGGGAAGGCCGCGGGCCGCCGTCCTCGAGCTCGAGCTCGTCGGCGATCCGCTCGGGTCATCTCTGCGGCTCTAGCCCCTCCCAGGCCCGGGCAACCCTTCCAGGGCCTCCGCCAAGCCTCGGTGGTGCCGTTCCGCATGGTGGGAGCCTCTGGTGTCGCCTCTAGTCGCCGTCGTCTTCATCTCCAGCAACCTCTACTTCCTGTCGCCGCTGGAGAGGCTGTTTCCGACGCCGTGCGACCACCCCTAGCTAATCTACGGGTACGAGCAGGTGCGCCTCCGTCTCGTCTTTCGATCCCTCCCTCTCGTTCTGGCCAAGAAGCTCTCCTCGCCGGCGTGTGCTCCGGTGAAGCCGCGCCGTCCTCTGTTTCCCTCTCTCCCTCCCTCTCGCCTGACTAGCGGGGCCTGCTAGTCAGCCACTCAGTATGCGCGTGAGCGGTACGAGTGGTGGCGCCCGCGAGGCTTTACGCTTTCGACGTCACCCCCTTAGTTCTGGTTTTTATTTAAATTGAAATTTCATTTTCCCAGAGAGCTTCAAACAGCCAAAAATCTTTAACCATAAGTCCAAATGAATTGATTCTTTTTTGCATTATGTTCTTTGTGAAGAAATCTAGCAGCTCACCAAAAATGAGATTTTTCTCTGTTGTCTAGATTTTATGGTGAATTTCAGAAGGGTTCTTGATGTTTTCTTTTTGTGTTTATAAATAATTTTAGAAAGTGAAGCTTGTCTTGAGGATCACCAGGAGGCTTGTGAACCTCATCTGCACTAAGGCAAGCCACAACAACATTTTCATGGTGCCATTACAATATTTGTGATTTTTCAACTTGAATGAATGATTTAATCCATGCATTTAAATCACTATTATATTATTTATATTCTGTTAGTTGCTTGTTTAAGTTGACATGCTTAGTTTACAGAAAGTTTAAAGCTAACTAAGTTGGTTAAGTAACTAGAAGTAATATTTGTTATGAAGAAGTAATATGATTATGGATATGAGTAATTATTTTGAGTTATTTTTCTTGAAGGAGAAAATGATATAATTTGATAAGTAAAGGTTCTATTAAAAGTGATGATTAATCATAACCAGGGAAGTGTCATGAGTTGTTGATGTTTATGCTTAGTGTGGATATAGTTGACCCAGTTATTTCCGATGCTATATGATGCATATATTTGTGTTGCACTTGCATGGCATGTTATGACACCGGTTACTTTCACGTTAAGTTGGACCTGCTAATAACTCAATTTGAATATATCGTTGACTGGGTCATGGTGCCACTGAATCGAGTTTTTCCCAATGCAACCACATTTGCCTTTATGGGAAGGCCTTTATTCGGTCTATTGCCATGCCTCTGGTCGGTGCCTCCAATGAGGGAAGGTTATGGGCGTGCGGTACCCTGGCCCGATAAGCAGACATAACCTTGTGTGCCCGTTGTTGAGATTATGGTACCTTGTACCCATGTGGGACCGTTTATGTTTTTGCCACGACGGTGGCCGTTGGTGTCTTTGGTAGACACGGGGCCACCCAGGACTAGCCCGGTGGGGAGTGAGTCGGAGTGGCCGAGAGAGTGTCATGGCAATGGAGGGGTTTCGTCGGAATGTCGTTGGTCCACCCGAATGGGAGTGTGAGGCCATGGATTCCGTGGTGTGGGTACAGTGTGCTACCTCTGCTGAGTGTAATAAATCTATCGATAGCCGAGTCCACGGTTACAGACACGCTCGAAAGTAGGCCACACCATGGGTGAACGTTTAATAAATTTTGCATACTAAGTCATGAACTTTGCACTGTTGATGATGGAGGGAAGACCATCTTGATTGCTCGAGACCAAGTGTTTGTCGTGGTTGTGATCGCCGGAAGGATCACCATTAAGACCACGTGTTGGTCGTGGTTGTGATCGCCGTAAAGATCGCGAGGTAACCTGAGTTAAGACCACGAGGTTGGTACGTTTGTGATCCAAGAGCGATCACCATTGGTAAGCCAGTCCGAGGGACATTTCTCACAAGAGCATAATCACAGTATGTTGGATATATTGTTGCATTATTAATAATTGGTTAATTATCATGATATTGCTTGTCATTATGTTTATGCTTGTTGTGAGCTTGCAAGTACATTCAATGTACTGACCTGGCGTGTCATGCCAGATTTCAGGAAAGTCTCGTTGGAAAGGAGTGCTATCCGAGTCTAGATCATGTCCACATCAGTGTCCCTGTGCTATGGAGTTCCGCTACGATGTTGTTCCACTGTCGCGTAGTTGTTATGATCGAGGCCCCTTTATGTTCACTAAATAATGTACATATTCTTTAGCCGCACCGTGTGTGCCGCTTGGCCTCACCACCTATTGTAATATAAACTTTAATCCGCTAGCATCAATAAAGCGGTTGGTTTCTGTACCAATATGTTGAGTGTTGCCAGAAGACAGGGTCTCTGGGCTGGCAATGCATGGTAAACCGGTTGCTCTGAGCCGGGGTGACACAACACTTGGTATCAGAGCCGCGCTAACTGTAGGCCACGCTAGACTACGACGTGTTAAATGGACGTTAGATACGAGTTTAAGTTGAGTGCCGTTAGCCTTTGTAGCTGGTTGTTGCATTGCATGCACCCGTTTTATTCTTATGCTAACCTGCTAATGGTTGTGAGTGTAGATGGCTCCAGTGTCGTATCCGTGCCAGTTGCAGCTGATGCCGTTCACGTAGCTGCATCTTCTTCGTAACGTGTGGCGTCAGTTGTACCCCCACGGTGACGACCCAGTCTATCGTGTGTACTGGGAGCGTCTAGCAGACTCAGTGTATGAGTATCATGCAGTGGTTACTCTCGCACCAGTTTCGATTCCAGCACTTACACTCGTACTTCTTGGAGCGGTTTCGCTTCTACCGCTTCTCAGGCTGTTCAGTTTGCTGCATTTGAGGTCCTTGTCAAGCTTCGTTACAACGAGGTCCGGATGCAGAACCACCCAGGTTTCTACTACTATCCTTCTCTGCACGACAATGGTCGTGTCCGTTTCCCTATCATTGATCCGGAGTCTGATAGTGTTGCTAGCCACCTTTCCTGTTATATCACTGCTAGCTATCTTATGATCCACGAGCTGGCTCAAGAGCTGACTCGTGCTCGTACTGCTTTAGCCTCTACTAGATCTGTCACTGCTCCATCATCTATGGGATTTACTCCTTATATTCCAACCAGTTCTAGTTCCCCTATTTCACCGGTTACTCCTTTGAGTAGCTCGGGCGCCTCGACCGTGAATCCTCTCAGTGCTCCTGTTGAGTGGGTTTCACTTCTCACTACTCTCGTAGCCCCGATGCTTCATCCTGCACCTGCCCCGGAGGGAGAGCCCTCGAGGCAGCGTCGTCGTGTTACCTTTAACCCGAAGGTTTAAGTTAACCTCGTCAGTTCAGGATCCGAGTCCGCTTCAGGAGAGGACCCCGCAGCACTAGCAGAGCAGTAGAGCTTCGGAGTATCCGCAGTCGTCAGGATGATGTATGGATGTCGTAGTATGAGTCATGATGTTTTGTTTCCTGTATGAGAGTATTTGAACCTGGCATGTTGTTTACCTTTCATGTATGAGTCTATGTATAACTATGTTGGAACTCTATTTTTATTCGCCGTATTTTCTTCATTATTTCGTTTTCTCTCGGGTTTTGGTGTTGGCTTTTCCCCCAATTTATTTTTGGATGTTTCTCATCTCGGTTGCGTTGTCTTGGAAAAAATCCACAATAGGATGCCACGGGGAGGCAACAGTAGCAACACTCATGAGGATGCTCATGTTCGTCGTTCCGCACAACAGGCAGGACACTCTCCTGAGTCGTACGTTCCACCACCGCCTCCACCGCCAAATCCGCCCTCCACCGAGCAAATTCTGCCTATGTTTGAGGAAAGGAGGAATAATGATCTGATTAAAATATTAAGAAGTGTGCAAGCTGTGGTTGGACAAAATGGAAATCAGAACAGTCATCACTCCAAGCTGTCAGATTTTCAGAGGACCAAGCCTCCCAGTTTCGGTCAGGATATTGATCCCTTGGATGTAGACGATTGGTTGCGAACCATTGAGAGGAATCTTGAGATTGCTCGTACTGAAGAAGATGATAAAGTTCCATTCGCAACTCATTATCTTGAAGGCGCTGCTGCCATATGGTGGGAAAATGCAAAAGCCATGTGGCCTGCTAATGAGGAGATCACTTCGTCAAAATTCAAGGACCAGATTCGGAAATATCATATCCCTACTGGAATTATGAAGGTTAAGCAGCGTGAATTTCTCGCACTACTCCAAGGAAATCAGTTTGTGGGTGAATATTTGCAAAAATTCAATCATCTGGCCCGTTACTCCCTTTATGACGTGGCCACCGAAGAAAGAAAGATTGACAGATTTCTTGCGGGATTAAACCTGCAACTCCGGCGTACCCTCAGTATGTTTGATTTCCCAGATTTCCAAACTCTGGTGAATAAAGATTCCAAGCACAAGCTAGTATCGGATAATAGGCCTGCTAATAACGATCACAAGCGTAAGTTTGAGCCAAGGAAGGAAGGGCAACCAGTGCAAAAGGCTTGTACCTGGCAGCAAACTCAGGTGGAATACAAGCCCAATTGGCAACAGAATGTTAACAAGACCACCACCCAAGTCAAGAATGTCGTGACCAACCCAGTGCATGAGGAGTGCCAGCGCAACAATTCTTGCTTCAGTTGTGGGCAAACCGGACATTATGCCAGACAGTGTCCCAGGAACGGCAAGGAAAGTGCACTAATCAATCCACAAGTCAACTTTATGGAGTCATGCCCGACCCAGCAAAACATTATTGGGCACGTTCATCACCTCTCTGCAGATGAAGCCAAGAGAACCCCGAAGTCGTCATTGATATGTTTTCTGTTAATAACATACCTACCATAATTTTATTTGACTCTGAGGCTTCCCACTCTTTTATTTCTTCGAGTTTTGTTCCCCAATTTTTTTTTCCTTGTTTGCTTTTGGGCAAGAATATGCTGGTACAAACCCCGGGATCCTTAATCAAGAGCAATTTGGTCTGCCGCAATCTGGAAATCAATATCAACGAAGTCTATTTTCCAACTTCCTTGATAATTATTGAGTCTGTGAAGTTGGATGTTATCTTGGGTATGAATTGGTTGACCCAATATCAAGTATGCATAAATTGTGCGACGCGAGAAGTCGCTTTGACTAGTCAGAAGGGGCAGACTGCAAAATTCTATGCTCGCAGAAGCATACCTAAGAAAGAAATGGTCTTCACCGTGGTGGCTGGTGAATTGGAATTAATTCCTGTGGCCAGTGAGTTTCCTGATGTATTTCGAGAAGAACTGCCAGGCATGCCACCAGACTGAGAGCTTGAGTTTGCAATAGATCTTGTGCCCGGAACCACACCATTATACAAGAAATATTACCGGATGCCCTCATCAGAATTAGTGGAGCTAAAGAAATAGCTTGATGAAATGCTCCAGAAAGGATATATCCGTCCCAGCTCTTCACCATGGGGATCACCTACTATCTTCGTGGACAAGAAGGATGGCAACCTCCGCATGTGTGTGGATTACCGTTAGCTGAATGATGTCACCATCAAAAATAAATATCCTTTGCCAAGGATTGATGACTTGTTTGATCAGCTGAGTGGGGCCAAGGTATTCTCCA
Source organism: Aegilops umbellulata (assembly GCA_032464435.1). NCBI lineage: Eukaryota > Viridiplantae > Streptophyta > Magnoliopsida > Poales > Poaceae > Aegilops > Aegilops umbellulata. The sequence continues at coordinate 500,186,905 of CP136057.1, forward strand.
AGATTGACTTACGAACAGGATATCATCAGCTCAAGATTAAAAAGGAAGATATTCCTAAGACCACATTCACCACTCGATACGGTCTTTATGAATATACAGTTATGTCCTTTGGTCTCACAAACGCCCCTACCTTCTTCATGCATATGGCGAACAAAGTATTCATGGACTTCCTCGATAAGTTCATGGTAGTCTTCATTGATGACATACTTATTTTCTCAAAAAGTGAAGAAGATCACAAAGAACACCTCCGAGCAGTGCTACAATGACTCCGCGACCATCAGCTATACGCCAAATTCAGTAAATGCGAGTTTTGGCTCAAGCAAGTTGGATTTCTTGGACATGTGCTATCCGCCGAAGGTATAGCCATAGACCCGAGCAAAGTAAAGAATGTGCTCGATTGGTTGCCGCCCACAACCGTATCACAGATCCAGAGTTTTCTTGGATTAGCCGGATACTACCGTCGTTTCATTGAAGAGTTTTCCAAGATTGCTAAACCCATGACAGAGCTACTCAAAAAGGATAAGAAGTTTGAATGGACTGAGGACTGTGAGAAAAGTTTCAATGAGCTAAAGATACGGCTGACGACCGCACCTGTGTTGACTCTTCCAGATATCTACCGCAGTTTTGATGTCTGCTGTGACGCCTCCAGAGAAAATTCAACGCAAGTATTCTTTAAATTCACAACTACTCAACTAGCATGACTCTAATATTATCACCTCCATATCTCAAAACAATTATCATGCTTCAATCTTTTCTTAGTATTCAACGCAATGAAAAGAAAGTTTCACAAATCTTGAATACCAAGCATATTATTATTAAGCAATTTACCATGCTATTAAGACTCTCAAAATAATCTAAGTGAAGCATGAGAGTTCATCTATTTCTTCAAAATAAAACCACCACCATGCTCTAAAAGATATAAGTGAAGCACTAGAGCAACAACAAACTACTCCAAAGATATGAGTGAAGATCAATGGGTAGTCAAATAATTATGCAACTATGTGAAGACTCTCTAACAATTTAAGAATTTAAGATCTTGGTACTTTATTCAAACAGCAAGCAAAGTAAAAGAAAATAAAATGACGCTCCAAGCAAAACACATATCATGTGGTGAATAAAAATATAGCTCCAAGTAAAGTTACCGATGAACGAAGACGAAAGAGGGGATGCCATCCGGGGCATCCCCAAGCTTAGACGCTTGGTTGTCCTTGAATATTACCTTGGGGTGCCTTGGGCATCCCCAAGCTTAGGCTCTTTCCACTCCTTATTCCATAGTCCATCGAATCTTTACCCAAAACTTGAAAACTTCACAACACAAAACTTAACAGAAAACTCGTGAGCTCCGTTAGCGAAAGAAAACAAAAACCACTTAAAGGTACTGTAATGAACTCATTCCTAATTTATATTGGTGTTAAACCTACTTAATTCCAACTTATCTATGGTTTATAAACTATTTTACTAGCCATAGATTCATCAAAATCAGCAAACAACACAATGAAAACAGAATCTATCAAAAACAGAATAGTCTGTAGTAATCTGTAACTAAAGCAAACTTGTGTAACTCCAAAAATTCTAAAATAAATTGGTGGACCTGAGTAATTTTTTAATCATATGCAAAAATAATCAACTAAATATCACTCTCCAGTAAAAAGTTCTAGTTAATCTCGTGAGCGCTAAAGTTTCTATTTTTTACAGCTTGATCATAAAGACTTCACCCAAGTCTTCCCAAAGGTTCTACTTGGCACAAACACTAATTAAAACACAAAATCACATCTAAAAAGAAGCTAGATGGGTTATTTATTCCTATACATAACCAAAAACCAAGAAATTAAAATAAAATTGGGTTGCCTCCCAACAAGCGCTAACGTTTAACGCCCCTAGCTAGGCATGATGATTTCAATGATGCTCACATAAAAGATAGGAGTTGGAACATAAAGAGAGCATCATGAAGAATATGAATAGCACATTTAAGTATAACCCAATTCCTATGAATAGGGATTTTCTGAGCAAACAACTTATGGGAACAATAATCAACTTGCATAGGAAGGTAAAACAATCATAACTTCAAAACTTTAAGCACATAGAGAGGAAACTTGATATTATTGCAATTCCTACAAGCATATATTCCTCCCTCATAATAATTTTCAGTAGCATCATGAATTAATTCAACAATATAACCAGCACCCAAAGCATTCTTTTCATGATCTACAAGCATAGAAATTTTATTACTCTCCACATAAGCAAATTTCTTCTCACGAATAGTAGTGGGAGTAAACTCAACAAAACAACTGTCATGTGATTGAGAATTAAGATCAAGATGACAAGTTTCATGGTTATCATTATTATTTAAAGTATACATGTCATCACAATAATCATCATAGATAGGAGGCATGCTTTCATCATAGTAAATTTGCTCATCAAAGCTTGGGGGACAAAAATATCATCTTCATCAAACATAGCTTCCCCAAACTTGTGGCTTTGCATATCATTAGCATCATGGATATTCAAAGAATTCATAGTAACAACATTGCAATCATGCTCATCATTCACATATTTTATGCCAATCATTCTATGTAATTCTTCTTCTAACACTTTGGCACAATTTTCCTTCCCATCATACTCACGAAAGATATTAAAAAGGTCAAGCGTATGTGACAAACTCAATTCCATTTTTTTGTAGTTTTCTTTTATAAACTAGACTAGTGCTAAAACAAGAAACAAAAAGATTCAATTGCAAGATCTAAAGATATACCTTCACTTACCTAGCCTCCCCGGCAACGACGCCAGAAAAGAGCTTGATGTCTACTACTCAACCTTCTCCTTGTAGACGTTGTTGGGCCTGCAAGTGCACAGGTTTGTAGGATAGTAGCAAATTTCCCTCAAGTGGATGACCTAAGGTTTATCAATCCGTAGGAGGCGTAGGATGAAGATGGTCTCTCTCAAGCAACCCTGCAACCAAATAACAAAGAGTCTCTTGTGTTCCCAACACACCCAATACAATGGTAAATTGTATAGGTGCACTAGTTCGGCGAAGAGATGGTGATACAAGTGCAATATGGATGGTGGATATAGGTTTTTGTAAATTGAAAATATAAAAACAGCAAGGTAACAAGCGGTAAAAGTGAGCGTAGACGGTATTGCAATGCTAGGAAACAAGGCCTAGGGTTCATACTTTCACTAGTGCAAGTCCTCTCAACAATAATAACATAGTTGGATCATATAACTATCCCTCAACATGCAACAAAGAGTCACTCCAAAGTCACTAATAGCGGAGAACAAATGAAGAGATTATGGTAGGGTACAAAACCACCTCAAAGTTATTCTTTCCAATCAATCTGTTGGGCTATTCCTATAAGTGTCACAAACAGCCCTAGAGTTCTTACTAGAATAACACCTTAAGATACAAATCAACCAAAACCCTAATGTCACCTAGATACTCCAATGTCACCTCAAGTATCCGTGGGTATGATTATATGATATGCATCACACAATCTCAGATTCATCTATTCAACCAACACATATAACCTCAAAGAGTGCCCCAAAGTTTCTACCGGAGAATCATGACGAAAACATGTGCAAACCCTATGCATAGGTTCCCAATGTCACGAAACCCGCATGTTGATCACCAAAACATACATCAAGTGGATCAATAGAATAACCCATTGTCACCACGGTTATCTCACGCAAGACATACACCAAGTGTTCTCAAATCTTTAAAGACTCAATCCGATAAGATAACTTCAAAGGGAAAACTCAATCCATTACAAGAGAGAAGAGGGGGAGAAGAACCATAAGATCCAACTATAATAGCAAAGCTCGCGATACATCAAGATCGTGCCAAATCAAGAACACGAGAGAGAGAGATCAAACACATAGCTACTGGTACATACCCTCAGCCCCGAGGGTGAACTACTCCCTCCTCGTCATGGAGAGCGCCGGGATGATGAAGATGGCCACCGGTGAGGGTTGCCCCCTCCGGCAGGGTGCCAGAACAGGGTCCCGATTGACTTTTGGTGGCTACAGATGCTTGCGGCGGCTGAACTCCCGATCTAATCTCCGTTCTGGAAGTTTTACGATGCGTAGGTATATATGAGTGCAAGGGGTACGTCGGTGGAGCTTCGGCGGCCCCACGAGGCAGGGGGGCTCGCCCTAGGGAGGGGGGCGCGCCCCCACCCTCGTGAGCATCTCACGTATCTTCTGACGTAGAGTCCAAGTCTATCCGGTAGGTTTCCTTCCAAAAATAACTTCTCCAATTGATTTCGTTCCGTTTCGACTCCGTCTGATATTCCTTTTCTTCGAAACACTGAAATACGCATAAAACAACAAATCTGGGTTGGGCCTCCGGTTAATAGGTTAGTCCCAAAAGTAATATAAAAGTGGATAATAAAGCCCAATATTGCCTAAAACAGTAGATAATATAGCATGGAGCAATCAAAAAATATAGATACGTTCGAGACATATCAAGCATCCCTAAGCTTAATTCCTGCTCGTCCTCGAGTAGGTAAATGATAAAAAAAATAATTTTTGATGTGGAATGCTAGTTGGCATAATTTCATTGTAATTCTTCTCAATTGTGATATGAATATTCAGATCCAAAAGATTCAAGACAAAAGTTCATATTGACATAAAAATAATAATACTTCAAGCATACTAGTAAAGCAATTATGTCTTCTCAAAATAACATGGCCAAAGAAAGTTATCCCTACAAAATCATATAGTCTGGCTATGCTCCATCTTCACCACACAAAGTATTTAAATCATGCTCAACCCCGATGACAAGCCAAGCAATTGTTTCATACCTTAACATTTTCAAAACTTTTTCAATCTTCACGCAATACATGAGCGTGAGCCATGGATATAACACTATATATGGAATAGAATGGTGATTGTGGAGAAGACAAAAAGAGGGGAAGATAGTCTCACATCAACTAGGCGTATCAACGGGCTATGGAGATGCCCATTAATAGATATCAATGTGAGTGAGTAGGGATTGCCATGCAACAGATGCACTAGAGCTATAAGTATATGAAAGCTCAACAAAAGAAACTAAGTGGGTGTGCATCCAACTTGCTTGCTCACGAAGACCTAGGGAAATTTGAGGAAGCCCATCATTGGAATATACAAGCCAAGTTCTATAATGAAAAATTCCCACTAGTATATGAAAGTGATATCATAGGAGACTCTCTATCATGAAGATCTTGGTGCTACTTTGAAGCACAAGTGTGGTAAAAGGATAGTAACATTGTCCCTTCTCTCTTTTTCTCTCATTTTTTGTGCCTTTCCCTTTTTTATGGCCTTTTTTTTATTCGTCCGGAGTCTCACCCCGACTTGTAGGGGAATCATAGTCTCCATCATTCTTTCCTCACTTGGGACAATGCTCTAAAAATGGTGATCATCACACTTTAATTTTTCTTACAACTCAACAATTACAACTCGATACTTAGAACAAGATATGACTATATGAATGCCTCCGGCGGTGTACCGGGATATGCAATGAATCAAGAGTGACATGTATGAAAGAATTATGAATAGTGGCTTTGCCACAAATACGATGTCAACTACATGATCATGCTAGCAACATGACAATGATGGAGCGTGTCATAATAAACGGAACGGTGGAAAGTTGCATGGCAATATATCTCGGAATGACTATGGAAATGCCATGATAGGTAGGTATGGTGGCTGTTTTGAGGAAGATATATGGTGGGTGTATGATACCGGCGAAAAGTGCGTGGTATTAGAGAGGCTAGCAATGGCGGAAGGATGTAAAAAGTGCGTATAATCCATGGACTCAAAATTAGTCATAAAGAACTCATATACTTATTGCAAAAATCTAGAAGTTATCAAAGCAAAGTATTACGCGCATGCTCCTAGGGGGATAGATTGGTAGGAAAAGACCATCTCTTGTCCCCGACCGCCACTCATAAGGAAGACAATCAATAAACACCTCATGCTCCGACTTCGTTACTTAACGGTTCACCATACGTGCATGCTATGGGAATCACAAACTTCAACGCAAGTATTCTTTAAATTCACAACTACTCAACTAGCATGAATCTAATATTATCACCTCCATATCTCAAAACAATTATCATGCTTCAATCTTTTCTTAGTATTCAACGCACTCAAAAGAAAGTTCCACAAATCTTGAATACCAAGCATATTATTATTATTAAGCAATTTACCATGCTATTAAGACTCTCAAAATAATCTAAGTGAAGCATGAGAGTTCATCTATTTCTTCAAAATAAAACCACCACCGTGCTCTAAAATATATAAGTGAAGCACTAGAGCAACTACAAACTACCCCAAAAGATATGAGTGAAGATCAATGGGTAGTCAAATAATTATGCAAGTATGTGAAGACTCTCTAAAATTTAAGAATTTCAGATCTTGGTAATTTATTCAAACAGCAAGCAAAGTAAAATAAAATAAAATGATGCTCCAAGCAAAACACATATCATGTGGTGAATAAAAATATAGCTCCAAGTAAAGTTACCGATGAACGAAGACGAAAGAGGGGATGCCATCCGGGGCATCCCCAAGCTTAGACGCTTGGTTGTCCTTGAATATTACCTTGGGGTGCCTTGGGCATCCCCAAGCTTAGGCTCTTTCCACTCCTTATTCCATAGTCCATCGAATCTTTACCCAAAACTTGAAAACTTCACAACACAAAACTTAACAGAAAACTCGTGAGCTCCGTTAGCGAAAGAAAACAAAACACCACTTCAAGGTACGGTATTGAACTCATTATTTATTTATATTGGTGTTAAACCTACTGAATTCCAACTTCTCTATGGTTTATAAACTATTTTACTAGCCATAGATTCATCAAAATAAGCAAACAACACAATGAAAACAGAATCTGTCAAAAACAGAACAGTCTGTAGTAATCTGTAACTAAAGCAAACTTCTGGAACTCCAAAAATTCTAAAATAAATTGGTGGACCTGAGTAATTTGTATAGTAATCATCTTAAAAAATAATCAACTAAATAGCACTCTCCAGTAAAACGTTCTAGCTAATCTCGTGAGCGCTAAAGTTTCTGTTTTTTTACAGCTTGATCATAAAGAATTCACCCAAGTCTTCCCAAAGGTTCTACCTGGCACAAACACTAATTAAAACACAAAAACACATCTAAAAATAATATATATGGGTTATTTATTCCTATACAAAACCAAAAAGCAAGAAACTAAAATAAAATTGGGTTGCCTCCAACAAGCGCTAACGTTTAACGCCCCTAGCTAGGCATGATGATTTCAATGATGCTCACATAAAAGATAGGAATTGAAACATAAAGAGAGCATCATGAAGAATATGAATAGCACATTTAAGTCTAACCCACTTCCTATGCATAGGGATTTTCTGAGCAAACAACTTATGGGAACAATAATCAACTTGCATAGGAAGGTAAAACAAGCATAACTTCAAAACTTTAAGCACATAGAGAGGAAACTTGATATTATTGCACTTCCTACAAGCATATATTCTTCCCTTATAATAATTTTCAGTAGCATCATGAATGAAGTCAACAATATAACCAGCACCTAAAGCATTCTTTTCATGATCTACAAGCATAGAAATTTTATTACTCTCCACATAAGCAAATTTCTTCTCATGAATAGTAGTGGGAGTAAACTCAACAAAACAACTATCATGTGATTGAGAATTAAGATCAAGATGACAAGTTTCATGGTTATCATTATTCTTTAAAGTATACATGTTGAAAGTGCAACTATCCCTGGGTGGTTTTGGTAATTCCTAACAACATATAGCTCATTGAGCTAACATTATTCCAAGATTAATATTTCAGGAAAAGCTCAATGAATGGCATGGCATGGATGAGGAAAGTGGATCCCTCAAAATTCTAACGACAAAAGTTTAGCTCAAGCTTGAAGCTCAAGACTCTACATTTTATATTTTAGTGATCCAAGATCACATTGAGTCCATAGGAAAAGCCAATACTATCAAGGAGGTAAGAGGTGTTGCTTAATGAGTTTCTTGCTCTTCAGTGCTTAGTGATATGCTCCAAAACCCTCAACTACATTACCACATCCACATATCACCTAAACCAAAAGTCAAACTCAGCCCCACCGATTCTTTCTATCCGGCGCCACCGAGTTTCAAATGTCATAGCCACTGCCACAAACCCTAGGCAAATCGGTTTCACCGATAGGGATCTCGATCTCACCGAGATGGGATTGTACTCTCTCTGTTTCCCTTCGTAACGTTTTGGTACAACCGAGATGAGCGATTGGTCCCACCGAGGTTGCAATGTAAACTCTTTGTTTCCCTTTTGTAACATTTTGGTCTCACCGAGATGAGCGAATCGGCCCAACCGAGTTTACCTGAGAAACTCTCTGGTCAGCTTATTACCAAAATCGGTCCCACCGAGTTTGTGTAATCGGTCACACCGAGATTACCTTATGCCCTAACCCTAACCATATTGGTCCTACCGAGTTGCATCTTAGTCCCACCGAAAATCCTAATGGTCACTAGGTTTGCTGAATCGGTCCGACCGAGTTTAACCATTCGGTCCCACCGAGTTTGGCAAATTGTGTGTAACGGCTAGATTTTGTGTGGAGGATATATATACCCCTCCACCCACACTTCATTTGTGGAGAGAGCCATCAGAACAGATCTACACTTCCAATACACATGTTCTAAGAGAGAACCACCTACACTTGTGTTGATGTCAAGATATTCCATTCCTACCATATGAATCTTGATCTCTAGCCTTCCCCAAGTTGCTTTCCACTCCAATCTTCTTTCCACCAAATCCAAATCCTGTGAGAGAGAGTTGAGTGTTGGGGAGACTATCATTTGAAGCACAAGAGCAAGGAGTTCATCATCAACACACCATTTGTTACTTCTTGGAGAGTGGTGTCTCCTAGATTGGCTAGGTGTCACTTGGGAGCCTCCGACAAGATTGTGGACTTGAACCAAGGAGTTTGTAAGGGCAAGGAGATCGCCTACTTCATGAAGATCTACCGCTAGTGAGGCAAGTCCTTCGTGGGCGACGGTCGTGATGGAATAGACAAGGTTGCTTCTTCGTGGACCCTTCATGGGTGGAGCCCTCCGTGGACTCGCGCAACCGTTACCCTCTGTGGGTTGAAGTCTCCATCAACGTGGATGTACAATAGCACCACCTATCAGAACCACGACAAAAACATCCGTGTCTCCAATTGCGTCTGAATCCTCCAAACCCTTCCCTTTATATTCTTGCAAGTTGCATGCTTTATTTTCCGCTGCTCATATACTCTTTTGCATGCTTGCTTGAATTGTGTGGAGATTTCTTGACTTTTGCTAAGATAGCTAAAATCTTCCAAGAACTAAAATTGGGAAAAGGCTAGATTTTTATTTGGTCAAGTAGTCTAATCACCCCCCTCTAGACATACTTTCGATCCTACAAGTGGTATCAGAGCTCTGGTCTCCATTTGCTTTGATTTCCATAGCTTTTGGTGGTCATAGCCTTGGTTTCACAACCTAGGAGAGTATGGCGTCTAGCGAGGGAAATTATCACCGTAGAGGTCCTTACTTTGATGGTACTAATTTTGCTAGTTGGAAGCATAAGATGAAAATGCATATTCTTGGACATAACCCCGCCGTTTGGGCTATTGTGTGTATTGGCTTGCAAGGTGAATTCTTTGATGGGAAAGAACCGAACCGTGAAGCTACCGCGGAAGAGTTGAAGATGCTGGAATACAACGCTCAAGCTTGTGATATTCTCTTCAACGGATTGTGCCCCGAAGAATTCAACAAAATCAGCCGTCTTGAGAATGCAAAGGAAATTTGGGATACGTTGATTGATATGCACGAAGGTACCGACTCCGTCAAGGAATCCAAATTGGATGTGCTTCAAAGTCAACTTCACAAATTCAAAATGAAGGATGGTGAAGGTGTCGCTGAAATGTACTCTAGGCTTGCTCTTATCACAAATGAGATTGCCGGCTTAGGGAGTGAAGAGATGACCGATAGATTCATCATCAAGAAGATCCTAAGAGCCTTGGATGGAAAATATGATACCGTGTGCACATTGATCCAAATGATGCCCAATTACAAAGATCTCAAGCCAACAGAAGTCATTGGAAGAATTGTTGCTCATGAGATGTCACTCAAGGATAAAGAGGAACTTCACAACAAATCAAGTGGTGCTTACAAAGCCTCATGTGAAGCCCCCACATCATCAAGTGAGCAACAAACCTTCAATGAAGAATTGAGCTTAATGGTGAAGAACTTCACAAAGTTCTACAAGAGTAGAAGCAAAGAGAGAAGCTCCAAGTCAAGGTCCTAAAATGACAAAAGATCTTCTAGTCGAGAGAGAAACTGCTACAATTGTGGAAGCCCGGACACTATTCCAATGAGTGTACAGCCCCCTACAAGAGAAGAGAAGATTCTCCCAAGAGAAGAAGTAGAAGAGAAGAATCACCATCTAGAGAAAGAAGGAGTAGAGATGATCGTTATGAATGAAGACCCTCATGGCGAAGCAAGGATTCGGAAAGAAAGGACAAGTCATCAAGGAGCTACACAAAATGAAGACATCAAGCTCATGTTGGTGAATGGGTATCCGGCTCCGATTTCGACAACCACTCCGAGAGAAGCTATCACTTAGACTCCGAATATACTCAAGATGAAGGTGTTGCCGGTCTAGCACTTGTGACAACCAACTCCTACTACATATTTGACTCACCAAATGAAGGAGTTGGAACATGCTTCATGGCTAGAGGCCCAAAGGTATCACACCCCGAGTATGTTGATTTCAATAGTGATGAAGATGACTTGTTAGGTGATGATGATTTACTTGTTGACAACTCTAGTGATGAATAATATGATGAAACGTCAATTAATCATGCTAGTCAAGATAAAACGAATGACAATGAAGATTGAGTCTCTAACTAAAGAACTAAGCACTCTTAAGTTAGCTCATGAAACTATCTTAGGAGATCATCGAGAACTTTTATGGACTCATGAGAAATTACGCTTTGAAAAGCTCAACCTTGAGCAAGAGCATGAGTTCTTAAAAGCAGTCAATGGTGATCTTCGTAAGAAAAGTTCTTCTTACATTGCCAAGCGTTTACTCTTATCCACTTGCATGCCTCAAGTCAAGTCTAGTAACAAGAACAAGAATGATTCTTCCTCTAGTAGTGACAATAATCATGCTAAATCCAATATTGTTGCTTCTAGTAGTTCTCTTGATTCCACTAATGATTCTCTTAGCCAAGTTACACTTGAGCAAAAAAATAGCTTATTGAAGGGGAATTATAGAGAAAGGTGTTTACAAGAGCCTTGCCGGAAGTAAGCAATTCAAGGAAATTGTACGCAAGCAAGGAAGGCACCGGAAGAATCAAGGTGTTGGTTTTGAATGATAGTTCAATGCCAATGGAGTTGAGTGGGAAGAAGATCAATACCCCAAGACAAAGTTTGTTCCTCAACAAGAGAAGTATGATCCTACTTCTTTCAAAGGGACACAATCTCAAGATGATCTTCCACCACAAGACCACAAGCAAAAAGGCAAGGACAAGCTTCAAGAGGAAATTGATGCATTTGAAGAAGCTCCTAAGGCCTTGGTCAAGTGGGTTCCCAAGACTACTTCAAGTTCCACTTCATCAAGTACAACTACAACTCCAAGGATTCCCATCAAGATGGTGTGGATCCCAAAGAAGAAGAACTAGAGAGTTCTTGAGGGTGACTCCGCCAACATACTTCACTCTTATCATCTTGGCAAGAACAACTGCAATCAACTTCCACATCTTGCACTAGTTCAAGGAGTCACAAACCCTCTTGTTGGTAAGACAAGGGACAAGGTAACCTAAAAGCTTTCATAGACATCATCTTGTGTGTGCATCACTTTATGTCTATGGATATCTTTGTTTGTTCCTTGTGGGACTAACCTGCGTAGGTATTGAAAGTGCAAATCACTCCAATGGTTAGCTCCAAATGATCTACATCAACATTGAGCATCCACATCTTCAACATCTACATGAAGTCATCATCGACAAAACCCAAGGTTAGTTCATCCCTCTAAGGGGGGATCTCACATCAAGTGGGAGCTTTACTCTAAAAATTGAGCTAAAGCAACTCTAATGGTGTGAACACAACAATGCTTTATGCAAAAGTGGTAACCCCACTTGTGCTTAAACGATGAGTATGACCTATGATCAAATGTTCTCATTTGACTCCTAAGTCAATATACTCATATATAGACGACCTAGTCATCGCCAAATTGTTTGATAGATGCTAGTATTGGTTGTGCATGCTTTGCCACATATTTCATTTGTTATTTTATTGTGTGAGCATGTTGGTTGCATATTTCACTCATTCGAGGACGTCCTCTTGTTGTTTTGATTGATTGGTTTCTTTTTCTTTGGCCAAGTGGATGGACAAGAATGCCTAAGAACCTTCTCTAGCTATCTATGCTTTTCTCGTCTCAAACTCTATTCATGCTACATCACAAAATTTGATCAAGTCAGATTCGAACCACTCTGTGTGAGGAGCACTCGGAGTCCTCGATTCGTCATAGACTTAAACTTCCAAAACTTCTTTGTGTGTTTCGGTCTGACCGATTCCTCCATTTCGGTCATACCGAGATCACTAAGTCAATCTAGGTTTTCAATCTCGGTGCAACCGATTTGAACTTTTCGGTCACACCGAGTTGCTGTAACTGTAACAGATATGCATCTCGGTGCCACCGAGTTGTTCCACTCGGTCACATCGACAGGGTCGGGCAATATATACTCACGGGTAAAATTTTGGAAATTTCTTCGAAACCCCTTCGCCCGCGCATAGCTCGCTCTGCCTCCTGGGTCTCCGGATTGTCCTCCTCGTCGCCAGCCGCCTCCTGTCGCTGGTCTTCGCCGCCGTCAACGGAATTCTTCTCCGCCGTTGCCGCCGTAGTGAGTTCATCGCTGAACTAGGGTATGGACTCGATCACAGTGCTATCCCCGTTCGATTCCTAGCACATTGTGTTCATTATGATTCTTACCATGATTGAAACGCTTCTATCCAGTCAAAACACTTCGTAGATTAGAGTTGAATTGAAAATTTAGGTTTAGGTTTCTGCCGAAACCATCTCGGACCATTGATTCGGCCACATCTCAAAACAATTATCATGCTTCAATCTTTTCTTAGTATTCAACGCACTCAAAAGAAAGTTCCACAAATCTTGAATACCAAGCATATTATTATTATTAAGCAATTTACCATGCTATTAAGACTCTCAAAATAATCTAAGTGAAGGATGAGAGTTCATCTATTTCTTCAAAATAAAACCACCACCGTGCTCTAAAATATATAAGTGAAGCACTAGAGCAACTACAAACTACCCCAAAAGATATGAGTGAAGATCAATGGGTAGTCAAATAATTATGCAACTATGTGAAGACTCTCTAAAATTTAAGAATTTCATATCTTGGTACTTTATTCAAACAGCAAGCAAAGTAAAAGAAAATAAAATGACGCTCCAAGAAAAACACATATCATGTGGTGAATAAAAATATAGCTCCAAGTAAAGTTACCGATGAACGAAGACGAAAGAGGGGATGCCATCCGGGGCATCCCCAAGCTTAGACGCTTGGTTGTCCTTGAATATTACCTTGGGATGCCTTGGGCATCCCCAAGCTTAGTCTCTTTCCACTCCTTATTCCATAGTCCATCGAATCTTTACCCAAAACTTGAAAACTTCACAACACAAAACTTAACAGAAAACTCGTGAGCTCCGTTAGCGAAAGAAAACAAAACACCACTTCAAGGTATGGTAATGAACTCATTATTTATTTATATTGGTGTTAAACCTACTGAATTACAACTTCTCTATGGTTTATAAACTATTTTACTAGCCATAGATTCATCAAAATAAGCAAACAACACAATGAAAACAGAATCTGTCAAAAACAGAACAGTCTGTAGTAATCTGTAACTAAAGCAAACTTCTGGAACTCCAAAAATTCTAAAATAAATTGGTGGACCTGAGTAATTTGTATAGTAATCATCTTAAAAAAGAATCAACTAAATAGCACTCTCCAGTAAAACGTTCTAGCTAATCTCGTGAGCGCTAAAGTTTCTGTTTTTTTACAGCTTGATCATAAAGACTTCACCCAAGTCTTCCCAAAGGTTCTACCTGGCACAAACACTAATTAAAACACAAAACCACATCTAAAAAGAAGCTAGATGGGTTATTTATTCCTATACAAAACCAAAAAGCAAGAAACTAAAATAAAATTGGGTTGCCTCCAACAAGCGCTAACGTTTAACGCCCCTAGCTAGGCATGATGATTTCAATGATGCTCACATAAAAGATAGGAATTGAAACATAAAGAGAGCATCATGAAGAATATGAATAGCACATTTAAGTCTAACCCACTTCCTATGCATAGGGATTTTCTGAGCAAACAACTTATGGGAACAATAATCAACTTGCATAGGAAGGTAAAACAAGCATAACTTCAAAACTTTAAGCACGTAGAGAGGAAACTTGATATTATTGCACTTCCTACAAGCATATATTCTTCCCTTATAATAATTTTCAGTAGCATCATGAATGAAGTCAACAATATAACCAGCACCTAAAGCATTCTTTTCATGATCTACAAGCATAGAAATTTTATTACTCTCCACATAAGCAAATTTCTTCTCATGAATAGTAGTGGGAGTAAACTCAACAAAACAACTGTCATGTGATTGAGAATTAAGATCAAGATGACAAGTTTCATGGTTATCATTATTCTTTAAAGTATACATGTTGAAAGTGCAACTATCCCTGGGTGGTTTTGGTAATTCCTAACAACATATAGCTCCTTGAGCTAACATTATTCCAAGATTAATATTTTAGGAAAAGCTCAATGAATGGCATGGCATGGATGAGGAAAGTAGATCCCTCAAAATTCTAAGGACAAAAGTTTGGCTCAAGCTTGAAGCTCAAGACTCTATATATTATATTTTAGTGATCCAAGATCACATTGAGTCCATAGGAAAGCCAATACTATCAAGGAGGGATGAGGTGTTGCTTAATGAGTTTCTTGCTCTTCAATGCTTAGTGATATGCTCCAAAACCCTCAACTACATTCCCACATCCACATATGACCTAAACCAAAAGTCAAACTCGGCCCCACCGATTCTTTCTATCCGGCGCCAGCGAGTTTCAAATGTCATAGCCACTGCCACAAACCCTAGGCAAATCGGTTTCACCGATAGGGATCTCGGTCTCACCGAGATGGGATTGTAGTCTCTCTGTTTCCCTTCGTAACGTTTCGGTACAACCGAGATGAGCGATCGGTCCCACCGAGATTGCAATGTAAATTCTCTGTTTCCCTTTTGTAACATTTCGGTCTCACTGAGATGAGCGAATCGGTCCAACCGAGTTTACCTGAGAAACTCTCTGGTCAGCTTATTACCAAAATCGGTCCCACCGAGTTTGTGTAATCGGTCACACCGAGATTACGTTATGCCCTAACCCTAACCATATCGGTCCTATCGAGTTGCATCTCAGTCCCACCGAAAATCCTAACGGTCACTAGGTTTGCTGAATCGATCCGACCGAGTTTAACCATTCGGTCCCACCGAGTTTGGCAAATTGTGTGTAATGGTTAGATTTTGTGTGGAGGATATATATACCCCTCCACCCACTCTTCATTTGTGGAGAGAGCCATCAGAACAGATCAACACTTCCAATACACATGTTCTGAGAGAGAACCACCTACACTTGTGTTGAGGTCAAGATATTCCATTCCTACCATATGAATCTTGATCTCTAGCCTTCCCCAAGTTGCTTTCCACTCAAATCTTCTTTCAACCAAATCCAAATCCCGTGAGAGAGAGTTGAGTGTTGGGGAGACTATCATTTGAAGCACAAGAGCAAGGAGTTCATCATCAACACACCATTTGTTACTTCTTGGAGAGTGGTGTCTCCTAGATTGGCTAGGTGTCACTTGGGAGCCTCCGACAAGATTGTGGAGTTGAACCAAGGAGTTTGTAAGGGCAAGGAGATCGCCTACTTCGTGAAGATCTACCGCTAGTGAGGCAAGTGCTTCGTGGGCGACGGTCGTGATGGAATAGACAAGGTTGCTTCTTCATGGACCCTTCGTGGGTGGAGCCTGTCGGATTCTGGGGTTCCGGCAGAACCTTAAGGTTCGAACTCTGGGGTGCGCGCGGAGATCGTGCCCTCTACCTCTCCGTCTCGTAAGGATCTAAACAACTCCAAGAACAACACAAGAGACACAGGGTTTATACTGGTTCGGGCCACCATTGTGGTGTAATACCCTACTCCAGTGTGGTGGGTGGATTGCCTCTTGGGATGATGATGAAGAACAATACAAGGAAGAACGACCTCGCGAGGTTCTGTTCTTGGCTAGGGATGAACTGCTAGGGGGAGTTCGATCGCCCTTCTCTCTCTCTCTCTCTATTTGCTTCTACTGGTTCCTTGGTACTCGATCAGATCGGATTCTAGATCAGATCAGATTCTAGATCAGATCGGATTCTAGATCACTCTACTTTGTGGGTGGCTAGCCCTATTTATAGGCAAAGGCCCTGGGCCTCTTCCCAAATATTGAGCGGGAAGGGCGCCAATAATTGGCCAATTTGAAGGGGAACATCTGGTACACTTATCCTGACTAAAGTTGGTCTTCGCCTGCCAAAGGCCCTGTGGTGATGCCGTCATGGGCTCCATGGTGACCTCCTTCCCACCGTTGGACTGGTCTTGGTCTCATTGCACCAAAATGGGTTCCTTTGCTTGATCCTCTCGCCTGCGCTTGCCCCCTTTGCACCAAAGAGGAAAGGGGGACGCTGCGCGGGCTAGCGCCCGCCTGGCACCCTTGGTCGTCATGGCTTGCGTCATGGGCACCTCGTGAGGTACCCCACCTTGATCTCTCCGCCTCCTCGCGAGCCAGCCTAAGGAGGCCGTGCTTGAGGAAGCGTCGTGTCATCCGCCTCGCGAGGCTTGGCCCCTCGCGAGGGTCTTGAACCTTGTGTTGATGAAGATGGGCCACGATGGGCCCCCATTTGAGCCACGCCGCAGGCCGCAGGCAGGCAAGTCTGGGGACGCCCGTTCCCAGAACGCCGACAGTAGCCCCCGGGCCCAAGGCGCGCACGGACTTGGCCATGCCGAGAGGCGAAAGGGCAAGGGCGAAGCGCCGCGGGCCCTAACAGCCTGCGGCCTTGGGCGCCGCATGGCGGTTGATTGGACGTGGGCGTCTCCACTTCCCCACGACGCCTCGACGATCGCGCGGACTGGACAAGTCCCTGCATGCAAATCGTGCCATGATTACCTGTGGTCGTGGAGGCCGACGGTTGACCTCCACCGGCTATAAGTACGGCACCGCGCATGCCCTTCTAGTCCATCTTTCCTTGCTTCCTCCTCTGCCTCAGTTCTTTCTCCGTCTTGGTGTGATGGCTCCGATTCGCCGGTTCTCTGCGGCGGAGAAGGTAAAGGCTCCTCAAGAGGTACCTGACCCGCTCCCGCCGAAGAAACGGCCTGCCTTGCGCGGCCGAGACGAGGAGAACCGCCTGGTGGTGCCGAGGCCTTGGTACGAGCGACCTCCGCCAGGATTCCCGCTTCCCTTGTATGCCCCTGTCGAGGGCCTTGGAATAGGTGATGCTGTTCACCTCGGCCAGTGCCATCGCCGGCGCCGGAGGGTCACGAAGGTGTTGGTTGTTCCTCCTGGAGTCCACGCCGAGGGCTCCTCTCGCGAGCTCGTGCTCCACGCCGCCATGCCTCCGCGGACTTGGATTCGCCTTCCTCCCTTCTTTGCCTCCGTCTTCCAGCAGGGGAGACTCCTGGAGTTGTGGCTGCAGCACGCCGACTGCAGCACTCCTGCAACCGGGGCAGAGGTTGCGATCACCGCCCCGGGCAAGGTCTTCATGACTCACGGCTGGGGCGAGATCGCTCAGTGTTGCAGAACGAAGGGCGCCCTCACGATCCACCTGGAGTATGATGGCGCTTCGGTGATGTTCTTCAAGGTCTTCGATGCGAGCGGTCGCCGGCTGGAGTGCTGCCCCCGGGAAGGCGGCCAGGACCTCGCCGTGGCGACGGCTGGGCCGCCAATCGCCCCCTGGACAGCTCCACAAGCGACGGGAGCACCGGAGGATCCAGCGATCCCAGTGTGGTCTTCGCGACGCCAGAGACGAGCGACGACAGCTACGAGCCCGCGAGTCGACGCTGCTCCCGGAGTAGGGCAGGCTCGCTTGGTCGCCGCCGACCCTGATCTGGATGGGGTTGGCGCCGGTGCTTGATGGCCCACTGTTGATGATGGCATCTTTTGCTGGGTCGTGTGTAGTTAGCACCTTTTAGGATCCGTTCCCTGCGAGGAATCACATTGTGCCCCATAGGGGCTTGTAAGGCGGCTGTGATCCTTCTTGTTAATATGTAACCCTTGCTATGGATTTGTGCGAATCGCAGATTTTGTCATAGTTTGGTTCTCTCTTTCACACCTCGCGAGGGCTTGGTGCTCTGCGTCGACAGGTCCCAGTCCCAAGGCGGCGTCAGCCGTCGCTGGTATGCCAGGTCGCGATGCCGTGGTCAAGGCCAGGAGGTGAGCGACCCGGGGTCCGGTAAGAGCCCCTGAGTCGCGATGCTCAGGAGGTCCCCTTTGGCGCCCAAGCAGCCGTCACTTGGTGAGAAAGAGAAGCATCATCGCTAGTATGGAGTCGCTTTAGGTGCGGGGGTAGTGCCACAGTAGCCAACGCTTTGGATGGTGACTTATCTTGAGAATCAGAGATTGCCCTCAGCGTGTCGTCGGATCTGGGGGGTAGCTTGAGCGGAGTCACTGGCCGAGGTCCTCGCGTGACCCTTCTCCCTCGCCTCTGCTCCCCTTTCTGCTCTACGTCCTCGGGTCCCGGCCCTCGAGCTGGTCTCAGCCATCGCTGGTATGCCAGGTCGCGATGCCGTGGACAAGGCCAGAGGGTGAGGGATGGAGAGCCAGTAGGAGCCCTGAGTCACGATGCTCAGGCACCCCCCTTTAACGTGCAAGCGGGTCGCGCGGGCAAGGGCGAAGGGAACGCCGTGAGGGCCTTGGCTAGCGCGGTTCCCTCTATGCGCCCTGCAGATTCATCACAAAAAGAAGACGGGGTTGCCATAGCAGCGCTTAGTTGATTGTTAGTCGCTCAGGAGCTCGTTGGTTGGAGCGGGTGAGGTGTGTCTGGGCACCCGTGAGCCAGCGCGGGACTCACGAGGCCCTACCTCTAGGCGGGTTGCGCCTGGCGCTGGGCTGTATCTTGAGATGTGTTCCTGCAAAATCTGGTTAGATGCCGGCACTCTACGTCCTCGGGTCCCGGCCCTCGAGCTTGTCTCAGCCGTCGCTGGTATGCCAGGTCGCGATGCCGTGGACAAGGCCAGAGGGTGAGGGCTGGAGAGCCAGTAAGAGCCCTGAGTCGCGATGCTCAGGCACCCCCCCTTTAACGTGCAAGTGGTCGACATGAAGAGGAAAAGGTGCCGCGAACGGCGTCGAGTAATCAAGCATGATGCATAATTGGAAATAAACGCGGAAGGGATACATGCCGCTGGGCCTAGCCCGAGAGGCCTGGGGATGATGCAGCCCGAGGGGCGCCCCCAGCAAAGCAAGCTAGCGAGTGAGAAGATAAAAAGGGATACATGCCACAGGGACGGACCCACGCGGCCTGGGAATGACGCAACCCGGGAGGGCGTTCCCAGCTGAGAATGAAACTTGAAAGATGTCACCTGAAGATGTCGTCGGTGCAGTGGCGTTGGTGCAGCAGACTCGGTGGGCTGCGGAAGCCGATCCTCATGAGCCCCCAGGCCCAGGGGCCTTGGGAGGCTCCGGGGGCACTGGTGGCTCCTCGTGAGCAGCCTCCATCTCCGCCAGGGCTGCGGAATGCCTGTCTTCTTGCGCCTCCAAGATGCTCCTCATGATGCGCTGGTACGCCGCAGCCACGCTCGGCAGGCCATAAGGCATGCGAACATAGCTATGGGGTGGTCCTCCGCAGCGCCCCACCTGTGAGGGCCAGAGGCGCTCCGCCGTGGCGATCTGATTGAGCCCTGGTACGTCGATGCAGACGCGCAGCCCACCATCCTCGCCTGGATGGGGAGCCACAGCTGGTGGGCGACGGCAACCTCTCATGATCCTTGACTCCTGTAGTTCTTGAATGGCCTTGCTAACAAACTCCTGCTGGTCTGACCTTCCTTCCCTGGCTTCCTTTCGAGGGAAGCGTGCTTTGAAACACGCCTCCACATGGTGCCCCAGCGCCTCCCTCGTGACCTTGGCGAGGTCGGCGGCCCTCCAGGTGAGAGCCCCCGAGCCCTGCCTGAGGAGGGCGCCGGGCGCGCTTTCCTATGCGATCGAAGGAGGGTCCCCCTGGGCAAACGCGGGCCTTGAAGGGCCTGCCTCCTGAGGGTCCGAGCCTGACATTGTCTTCTTCTTCTTGGGGGTGGTCTTCGGAAGCCTCCTGCTTCCGCGATCAGGGTCTTCTAGTGACGTGGCCTGGAAGGCTCGCTCCAGGGCACACACTGCATCCTTCTCTTGACACGACACCGTGATGATGCCGCCGCTTCCTGGCATCTTGAGGACGTTGTAGCCATGGTGAGTCACGGCCATGAACTTGGCCAGCGCTGGGTACCCGAGGATGGCGTTGTACGGCAGGCGGATGTGGGCAAAGTCGAAGTCGATGAGCTCGGTGCGGTAGTTGTCGTAGGTGCCGAAGGTGACCGGGAGGCGGACCTGCCCGATCGGGACCGTGGAACCGTCGGTGACTCCGGAGAAGGGCTTGGTTGGCTGGAGCTGGTCATAGGCCACTTGGAGGCTGTTGAACGTTTCCACGGACAAGACATTGAGCCCTGCCCCTCCGTCGATGAGGGTCCTGGTGACCAGAACGTTGCTGACGACTGGGGAACAAAGCATTGGGAGGATTCCGGCTATGGCCGCGCACTTGAGCTGGTCTGCTGAGCTGAACGTGATGGTGCAGGCCTACCACCTGAGGGGACGCGTTGCTTCGAGCTTGGGTAGAACTACGTTCACTTCGCGAGCAAACTGCTTGAAGATAGGTTGAGAGGCTGGGGCTTGAGCTCCGCCCAGGATGCAGGCGATGGCGCGAGGCTCTTGGATGCCCCAGCCCCCTCGTCTTGGTGGCGGTCTTCGTTCCTCCTTGGCCGAGGCGGCAGGCCTGGGTTGCCATGAGGGCGATCCTCACGAGGCTGGTGCCTCCAGTCCCCCTCGCGAGGCAGGTCGCGCCAGCGGTCCTCGCGAGGTTGGGCACGCCAGCCTGGACGTGGGCCACGATCTTCCCAGCATCCCGGGTTCCTTCCTCCTCCTCTGCCGTAGCCCTGGTCAGCACGGTCAGGGCGTCGGCCGACTCTTCCTTCTCGCACGGCACGGAGTTCTTGGCATTCATTGGTGTTGTGGGTGTGGAGGTCGTGGTACACACAGTACCGGCTGCCCCTGGAGGATTCAGGCAGATCCTTGCCCCGCTTGGTGTCCGGCTCTGCCGCGAGCACGGCATCCCCCTTGCGCTTCACGTCCTTGGCCTTGGGCTTCTTCTCTTCTGG
This sequence comes from Aegilops umbellulata, assembly GCA_032464435.1. Classification (NCBI taxonomy): domain Eukaryota; kingdom Viridiplantae; phylum Streptophyta; class Magnoliopsida; order Poales; family Poaceae; genus Aegilops; species Aegilops umbellulata. The sequence goes on from CP136057.1 coordinate 500,208,391, forward strand.
GTCTGCGGCAGGTAGCTCGAGGAGGGAGAGGCGTCCCTCCTCAGCTCTGGCGCACTTGGCTGCCAGGTTGAACAGTTCCAGGGAGGTGCAGAGGTCTTCGTGCATCGCCAACTCCTCCTTCATCTTGACGTCGCGCACGCCATCGGGGAAGGCCGAAATGATGGCTTCTTCAGACACCCTGGGGATCTTGAGGCGCGCACTGTTGAAGCGCTGGATGTACTTCTGTAGGGTCTCTCCAGGTTGCTGCTTGATGCGGCGCATGTCGCTCACGGCGGGAGGCCGGTCGCGGGTACCTTGGAAGTTGGCGATGAAGCAAGTGCGCATCTGGTCCCAGGAGGAGATCGTGCCTGGGGCCAGGTTCAGGAGCCAAGTGCGAGCACCTTCCTTCAGTACCATGGGGAACCAGTTCATCATGACCTTCTCGTCCCCGTTGGCAACTTCGATTCCTAGCTCGTAGAGCTGGAGGAACTCCGTGGGATCAGTTGTGCCGTCGTAGCGAGGAGGCAGGTCCGGCTTGAACTTGCCAGACCACGCGACGCTACGCAGCTCGGGGGTGTAGGCGCGGCAGCCGGCGGTGGTCGCGGGAGGTTTTGGTTGAGGGAGAGCTTGGCCTTGTGGGTCCCCTTGCGCTGCAGCTGGGAGCAGCACGGGGTCTTGACGTGCCGGAGCTGGAGCAGGGTCACGGCGAGCCGGGGCTAGGAGCGCCCGGGCGGCCTCTTGCGGTCGTGGGACTTCTTGGCAGCTCCGTTCTTGCTGGGACGGCAAATGATGGAGCGGGTTCCGCCCAGGAGCTGCGCGCCTTGGGGCCATGACATCTTCTTGGAAAGGAGGCGTCTGGAATGCCCCCGGGGCTTCATTGCCCACGCGGGGCAGAGTGCGGCGCAGTGGTGCGGAAGGCGCGGGAGAGCCCCCTGTGGCACGGACGAGCTCGGCGACGCGGTCGAGCCACTCCTCGTAGACGTCGTCGACAGGGCACTAGCGCAGGAGCTCGTTCGCCGCGATGAGCGCAGCCCGAGCCTCCAAGGGCGCGCGAAGCGCGTGCGACGAAGAACCGGCTGGGGTGAGCGACGGAGTGGCGGTGCGGCCATCCCGCCGCACGGACGGGTGCTGAGAGGATGCTTGCTGCTCGTTCCCCGCCGGGCCGGTGGCGGCGTTGATGGCGGGCGACGGGGAACGACGAGGACACCCACCGACGGGGCCCGTCTGGACGGCGCGAGAAGCGATGGCGGCCCGGCGCTCGGCACGGGCCCGACGAGCGTCAGATATGGATGCGGTGGTCGGAGGAGAGCGGAGCGATGGAAGACGGACTCCGGCGCACCCCTACCTGGCGCGCCAAATGTCGGATTCTGGGGTTCCGGCAGACCCTTAAGGTTCAAACTTTGGGGTGCGCGCGGAGATCGTGCCCTCTACCTCTCCGTCTCGTAAGGATCTAAACTACTGCAAGAACAACACATGAGACACAGGGTTTATACTGGTTCGGGCCACCATTGTGGTGTAATACCCTACTCCAGTGTGGTGGGTGGATTGCCTCTTGGGCTGATGATGAAGAACAATACAAGGAAGAACGACCTCGCGAGGGTCTGTTCTTGGCTAGGGGATGAACTGCTAGGGGGAGTTCAATCGCCCTTCTCTCTCTCTCTCTACTTGCTTCTACTGGTTCCTTGGTACTCGATCAGATCGGATTCTAGATCAGATCGGATTCTAGATCAGATCGGATTCTAGATCACTCTACTCTGTGGGTGGCTAGCCCTATTTATAGGCAAAGGCCCTGGGCCTCTTCCCAAATATTGAGCGGGAAGGGGGCCAACAATTAGCCAATTTGAAGGGGAACATCTGGTACACTTATATTGACTAAAGTTGGTCTTCGCCTGCCAAAGCCCCTGTGGTGACGCCGTCCTGGGCTCCATGGTGACCTCCTTCCCACCATTGGACTGGTCTTGGTCTCGTTGCACCAAAATGGGTGCCTTTGCTTGATCCTCTCGCCTGCGCTTTCCCCCTTTGCACCAAAGAGGAAAGGGGGACGCTGCGCGGGCTGGCGCCCGCCTGGCACCCTTGGTCGTCATGTCTTGCGTCATGGGCACCTCGTGAGGTACCCCACCTTGATCTCTCCGCCTCCTCGCGAGTTAGCCTAAGGAGGCCGTGCTTGAGGAAGCGCCGTGTCGTCCGCCTCGCGAGGCTTGGCCCCTCGCGAGGGTCTTGAACCTTGTGTTGATGAAGATGGGCCACGCTGGGCCCCCATTTGAGCCATGCCGCAGGCCGCAGGCAGGCAAGTCTGGGGACCCCCGTTCCCAGAACGCCGACAGAGCCCTCCATGGACTCGCGCAACCGTTACCCTCCGTGGGTTGAAGTCTCCATCAACGTGGATGTACGATAGCACCACCTATCGGAACCACGACAAAAACATCCATGTCTCCAATTGCGTTTGAATCCTCCAAACCCTTCCCTTTACATTCTTGTAATTTGCATGCTTTATTTTCCGCTGCTCATATACTCTTTTGCATGCTTGCTTGAATTGTGTGGAGATTGCTTGACTTGTGTTAAGATAGCTAAAATCTGCCAAGAACTAAAATTGGGAAAAGGCTAGATTTTTATTTGGTCAAGTAGTCTAATCACCCCCCCTCTAGACATACTTTCGATCCTACACATGTCATCACAATAATCATCATAGATAGGAGGCATGATTTCATCATAGTAAATTTGCTCATCAAAGCTTGTGGGGAAAAAATATCATCTTCATCAAACATAGCTTCCCCAAGCTTGTGGCTTTGCATATCATTAGCATCATGGATATTCAAAGAATTCATACTAACAACATTGCAATCATGCTCATCATTCACATATTTTATGCCAAGCATTCTATGTAATTCTTCTTCTAACACTTTGGCACAATTTTCCTTCCCATCATACTCACGAAAGATATTAAAAAGGTGAAGCGTATGTGACAAATTCAATTCCATTTTTTTGTAGTTTTCTTTTATAAACTAGACTAGTGCTAAAACAAGAAACAAAAAGATTCAATTGAAAGATCTAAAGATATACCTTCACTTACCTAGCCTCCCGGGCAATGGCGCCAGAAAAGAGCTTGATGTCTACTACTCAACCTTCTCCTTGTAGACGTTGTTGGGCCTGCAAGTGCACAGGTTTGTAGCACAGTAGCAAATTTCCCTCAAGTGAATGACCTAAGGTTTATCAATCCATAGGAGGCGTAGGATGAAGATGGTCTCTCTCAAGCAACCCTGCAACCAAATAACAAAGAGTCTCTTGTGTCCCCAACACACCCAATACAGTGGTAAATTTTATAGGTGCACTAGTTCAGCGAAGAGATGGTGATACAAGTGCATTACGGATGGTAGATATAGGTTTTTGTAAACTGAAAATATAAAAATAGCAAGGTAACAAGCGGTAAAAGTGAGCGTAGATGGTATTGCAATGCTAGGAAACAAGGCCTAGGGTTCATACTTTCACTAGTGCAAGTCCTCTCAATAATAATAACATAGTTAGATCATATAACTATCCCTCAACATGCAACAAAGAGTCACTCCAAAGTCACTAATAGCGGAGAACAAACGAAGAGATTATGGTAGGGTACGAAACCACCTCAAAGTTAATCTTTCCAATCAATTTGTTGGGCTATTCCTATAAGTGTCACAAACAACCCTAGAGTTCGTACTAGAATAACACCTTAAGATACAAATCAACCAAAACCCTAATGTCACCTAGATACTCGAATGTCACCTCAAGGATCCGTGGGTATGATTATACGATATGCATCACACAATCTCAGATTCATCTATTCAACCAACACATATAACCTCAAAGAGTGCCCCAAAGTTTCTACTGGAGAATCACGATTAAAACATGTGCCAACCCCTATGCATAGGTTCCCAATGTCACGAAACCCGCAAGTTGATCACCAAAACATACATCAAGTGGATCAATAGAATAACCCATTGTCACCACGGTTATCCCATGCAAGACATACATCAAGTGTTCTCAAATCTTTAAAGACCCAATCCGATAAGATAACTTCAAAGGGAAAACTCAATCCATTACAAGAGAGAAGAGGGGGAGAAGAAACATAAGATCCAACTATAATAGGAAAGCTCGCGATACATCAAGATCGTGCCAAATCAAGAACACGAGAGAGAGAGAGATCAAACACATAGCTACTGGTACATACCCTCAGCCCCGAGGTTGAACTACTCCCTCCTCGTCATGGAGAGCGCCGGGATGATGAAGATGGCCACCGGTGATGGTTCCCCCCTCCGGCAGGGTGCCAGAACAGGGTCCCAATTGACTTTTGGTGGCTACAGAGGCTTGCGGCGGCGGAACTCCCGATCTAATCTCCGTTCTGGAAGTTTTACGATACGTAGATATATATGGGTGCAAGGGGTACGTCGGTGGAGCTTCGGGGGCCCCACGAGGCAGGGGGGTGCGCCCTAGGGAGGGGGGCGCGCCCCCACCCTCGTGAGCAGCTCCCGTATCTTCTGACGTAGAGTCCAAGTCTATCCAGTAGGTTTCCTTCCAAAAATAACTTCTCCAGTTGATTTCGTTCCGTTTCGACTCCGTCTGATATTCCTTTTCTTCGAAACACTGAAATAGGCATAAAACATCAAATCTGGGCTGGGCCTCCGGTTAATAGGTTAGTCCCAAAAGTAATATAAAAGTGGATAATAAAGCCCAATATTGCCTAAAACAGTAGATAATATAGCATGGAGCAATCAAAAAATATAGATACGTTGGAGACGTATCACTGGCCTTGCTAATATTTTGGAAGCTGCCCCCACACTTGAGGAAGAGATCCGCAAGGCCCAACAAGCTGACACCGTCTTGCAGAAACATGCCAAGAGTATGGTAACAGGATAGACTCCAGATTTCTCAAAGGACCAATTCGGTACCCTCTGATTTTGTGGAAGGATTTGTGTACCCAGTCAGACAGACTTAAAGAAGAAAATCCTGTCGGAAGCACACGAATCTTCGTATTCTATTCACCCTGGAGGTACGAAAATGTATGAAGACCTTCGACAAATATTCTGGTGGGATGGAATGAAGAAATACATTGCCTATTTTGTGGCCTGTTGCGACATATGCAACAAGGTGAAGGGAGAGCATCAGAAGCCAACCGGACTTCTCCAACCGCTGCCAGTGTCACAATGGAAATGGGATGATGTCTGCATGGATTTCATCACAGGGCTAGCTAAGACTCAGCGAGGCAAGGATGCAATCTGGGTCACAGTGGACACCTTAGCCAAGGTAGCTCACTTTATCCCGATCAGAACCACATATCGAGCAGATCAACTTGCACAGTTGTATGTATCTAGAATAGTCAGTCTGCATGGAGTACCCCAAACCATCACTTCTGACCGAGGTTCACTTTTTACCTCCGCTTTTTGGTCATGTCTCCATCAAGCCTTGGGGACAGCACTAAAATATAGTACCGCTTATCATCCTCAGACTGATGGACAAACTGAGCGGGTAAACCAAACACTCGAAGATATGCTAGGAGCCTGTGTTTTGGCCCAAGGACCTAAATGGGAAGACTGCTTGTCGTATGCCGAGTTCTCTTATGACAACAGCTTCCAGACCAGTCTAAAGATGTCACCGTATGAGGCTTTGTATGGCATAAGTGTCGCACTCCTTTAAATTGGTCTCAAACTGGTGACAGACGTATTTTCAGAACAGATCTCATGATGGAAGCTGAGAAACAAGTTAAGGAAATCCGAGACAGATTGCAATTGGCCAAATCACGACAAAAGATCTATTATGATGCAAAGCATCGACAAATCAGTTTTGAACCCGGAGAACACGTATACCTCCGAGTAACTCCTATGAAAGGAGTCAAGAGGTTCCAGAATCGTGGAAAGTTGGCACCCAGATTTATTGGTCCATTTCCAGTTATGTCCCGAGTGGGTACTGTTGCATATCAGTTGGAACTACCCCCTGAATTGTCGGAAGTGCACAATGTGTTTCATGTTTCATAGTTGAGGTGATGCATATCGCCGCCTGAGAAAAAGACTGCTATGGCTGAAATAGAGTTGGCAATGGATTTAACATATGAAGAGAGGCCGGTTAGAATTTTGGATCAGATGGAAAGAGTCACTCGTAGTAAAGCGAGGAAGTTCTACAAAGTTCAGTGGGAGCATCACACAGAGTCAGAATCAACATGGGAATAGGAAGAATTTCTTAAGGTACATTATCCAGAATGGTTTTCCCAAGCAACCGAATCTCGAGTACGAGATTCATACTAAGTGGGGGAGGTTTGTGACACCCTGGTTTTTGCCCTCTTCCCTTTATCTGATTTTTATTTGATTTGGTTTTGAAATTTGGAGTTTGAATGTCTTCATCTAGACTTAAACACTTGGGTACCCCTTGTCTTTCACCCAAGTGCCTCATTTTCCTCTCTAACTATCATTTCCTCTCTAGTTCATCTCAAAATAATTTTTTTGAATATTTTTCTTAAATGGAAAATATTCATTTCCCTCTCTTAAACCCTAGCTAGATCAATGTGCTCCAAAGCAACCCCAATTTTTCTTGCCCACAAAAATCTGAGAAAATTCACAAATATTCTTTGAACCCTAGGGCACCTTCCTGAGCAAAAATACTTCATCACTTTTTGGAATATTTTTGCCCAAAAATGGTGGTTTCTACAGCAACTACCATTTGACTTGATCCATTGTAGCTGATTTTTTCTTGTGCATCATCACCTTAGTAGATGATTGCTAACCTCCAAAAACTCCCATTAGTTCGACCACAGTAAGCTCTCAAAGTTACTGACCAGAAACTTACCAGGCAGTTGAAATCTATTCTACTGCGTCCGAGTCACGGGCCTAGCAATCATCCTGAGGTCAGAGTTCACGCGGTGACCACGCGTGTGCACGATACCAACCTGCATGTCGCCGCGCTCTGAGTGCCGCCGAGCGCTTTGTTGCACGCGTGCTCGCTTCCCCGACTGCCTAAGCTTGCCAAACGATGCCACCATCATCGTCCTGATCTTCTTAACTCCCCCTGGCGCTCGCCGACACCGGAGCTCGCCGCAGCGAGCACGGGCGCGGTCCGGCCAACACAACAGTGCGCTGCACACTGTGCTCCTCGCCACCCTCTCGCCCCTATGCTCGTCTCCGCTCGCCCATAGTTCCCGCGTGAGCTGCATCGCCTTCCCCCTCGCTCACTGACACCGTTCGTCGTCGGGCGCCATGTCCAGGTGTCCTCCGGCGGAGCCTGATCCCTCCTCGACACTCGGCTATAAATAGAGCCCTCCCCAGCCTTCTCGAGCACCATCCACTCCTCCCACACACTCCACGATCTCGTAGAAAGCCGTACCCCAGCCGGGCAGGCCGCGGGCCGCCGTCGCTGAGCTCGAGCTCGTCGGCTATCCCCTCGGGTTATCTCCGCGGCTCCAGCCCCTCCCAGGCCTGGGCAACCCTTCCAGGGCCTCTGCCATGCCTCGACGGTGCCGTTCCGCATGGTGTGAGCCTCTGGTGTCGCGTCTAGTCGCTGTCGTCTTCATCTCCGGCGACCTATGCTTCCTGCCGCCGCTGGAGAGGTTGTTTCCGATGATGTACGACCATCCCTAGCTAATCTACGGGTACGGGCAGGTGCGCCTCTGTCTCCTCTTTCGATCCATCCCTCTCGTTCTGGCCAAGAAGCTCTCCTCATTGGCGTGTGCTCCGGTGAAGCCGCGCCGTCCTATGTTTCCCTCTCCCCTCCTCTCACTTGACTAGCGGGGCCCGCTAGTCAGCCACTCAGTACGCGCGCGAAGCGGTACGAGTGGTGGCGTCCGCGAGGCTTTATGCCTTCGACGTCACCCCCCAATTCTGGTTTTTATTAAATTCAAATTTCATTTTTCCAGAGAGCTTCAAATAGCCAAAACTCTTTAACCATAAGTCCAAATGAAATATTCTTTTTGCATTATGTTCTTTGTGAAGAAATCTAGCAACTCACCAAAAATGAGATTTTTCTCAGCTGTCAAGATTTTCTGGTGAATTTCAAAAGGGTTCTTGAAGTTTTCTTTTTGTGTTTATAAATATTTTCAGAAAGTGAAGCTTGTCTTGAGGATCACCAGGAGGCTTGTGAACCTCATCTGCACTAAGGCAAGCTACAACAACATTTTCATGGTGCCATTACAATATTTGTGATTTTTCAACTTGAATGATTGATTTAATCCATGCATTTAAATCACTATTATATTATTTATATTCTGTTAGTTGCTTGTTTAAGTTGACATGCTTAGTTTACAGAAAGTTTAAAGCTAACTAAGTTGGTTAAGTAACTAGAAGTAATATTTGTTATGAAGAAGTAATATGATTATGGATATGAGTAATTATTTTGAGTTGTTTTTCTTAAAGGAGAAAATGATATAATTTGATAGGTAAAGATTCTGTTAAAAGTGATGATTAATCATAACCAGGGAAGTGTCATGAGTTGTTGATGTTTATGCTTAGTGTGGATATAGGTTACTCAGTTATTTCTGATTCTATATGATGCATATATTTGTGTTGCACTTGCATGGCATGTTATGACACCGGTTACTTTCATGTTAAGTTGAACCTGCTAATAACTCAACTTGAATATATCGTTGACCGGGTCATGGTGCCACTGAATCGAGTTTTTCCCAGTGCAACCACATTTGCCTTTATGGGAAGGCCTTTATTCGGTCTGTTGTCATGCCTCTGGTCGGTGCCTCCAATGAGGGAAGGTTATGGGCGTGCGGTACCCTGGCCCGGTAAGCAAACATAACCTTGTGTGCCCGTTGTTGAGATTATGGTACCTTGTCCCCATGTGGGGCCATTTATGTTTTGGCCACGATGGTGGCTGTTGGTGTCTTTGGTAGACACATGGCCACCTAGGACTAGCCCGGTGGGGAGTGAGCCGGAGTGGCCGAGAGAGTGTCATGCCAATGGAGGGGTTTCGTCGGAATGCCGTTGGTCCACCCGAATGGGAGTGCGAGGCCATGGATTCCGTGGTGTGGGTACAGTGCTGTACCTCTGCAGAGTGTAATAAATCTATCGATAGACGAGTCCACGGTTACGGACACGCTCGAAAGTAGGTCACACCATGGGTCAATGTTTAATAAATTTTGCATACTAAGTCATGAACTTTGCACTGTTGATGATGGTGGGAAGACCATCTTGAATGTTCGAGACCAAGTTTTGGTCGTGGTTATGATCGCCAGAAGGATCACCGTTAAGACCACGTGTTGGTCTTGGTTGTGTTCGTCGGAAAGATCACGAGGTAACCCGAGTTAAGACCACGAGGTTGGTACGTTTATGATCCAAGAGCGATCACCATTGGTAAGCCAGTCCGAGGGACATTTCTCACAAGAGCAAAATCACAGCATGTTGGATATATTGTTGCATTATTAATAATTTGTTAATTATCATGATAGTGGAGGGGTGGGAGGGCAGCGGTGCCTCTCCCCTGGCACAGCATGTTGGATATATTGGGGAACGTAGGAGAAATTCAAAATTTTCTACGCAACACCAAGATCAATCTATGGAGTAATCTAGCAACGAGGGAAGGAGAGTGCATCTACATACCCTTGTAGATCGCTAAGCGGAAGCGTTCAAGTGAACGGGGTTGATGGAGTCGTACTCGCCGTGATCCAAATCACCGATGATCCTAGTGCCGAACGGACGGCACCTCCGCGTTCAACACACGTACAGCCCGGTGACGTCTCCCGTGCCTTGATCCAGCAAGGAGAGAGGGAGAGGTTGAGGAAGACTCCATCCAGCAGCAGCACAACGGCGTGGTGGTGGTGGAGGAGCGTTGTGATCCAGCAGGGCTTCGCCAAGCACTACGAGATATGAGGAGGAGAGAGGCAGGGCTGCACCAACAGGGAGAGATCAGATCGCGTATCTTGGGCAGCCCCTAGGCCTCATATATATAGTGGAAGGGGAGGAGGGTGCGCCCCCTCTAGGGTTCCCACCCCTAGAGGGGCGGCAGCCCTAGATGGGTTTTGGGTGGCGGCCAAGAGGGGGAGGAGAGGGAGGCGCAGGGAGCATGGGCCTTAGGGCCCATCTGCCCTTAGGGTTTGCCCCCTCTCCTCTTCCCTTGCGCCTTGGGCCTTGTGGGACGGCGCACCAGCCCACCTGGGGCTGGTCCCCTTCCACACTTGGCCCATGCAGCCCTCCGGGGCTGGTGGCCCCACTTGGTGGACCCCCGAACACCTCCGGTGGTCCTGGTACACTACCGGTGATGCCCAGAACACTTCCGGTGGCCAAAACCATACTTCCTATATATAAATCTTTACCTCCGGACCATTCCGGAACTCCTCGTGACGTCCGAGATCTCATCCGGGACTCCGAACAACATTCGGTAACCACATACAAACTTCCTTTATAACCCTAGCGCCATCGAACCTTAAGTGTGTAGACCCTACGGGTTCGGGAACCATGCAGACATGACCGAGACATTCTCCGGTCAGTAACCAACAGCAGGATCTGGATACCCATGTTGGTTCCCACATGTTCCACGATGATCTCATCGGATGAACCACGATGTCGAGGATTTGATCAATCCCGTATACAATTCCCTTTGTCTAGCGGTATAGTACTTGCCCGAGATTCGATCTTCGGTATCTCGATACCTTGTTCAATCTCGTTACCGGCAAGTCTCTTTACTCGTTCCGTAACACATCATCCCGTGATCAACTCCATGATCACATTGTGCACATTATGATGATGTCCTACCGAGTGGGCCCAGAGATACCTCTCCGTCACACGGAGTGACAAATCCCAGTCTCGATTCGTGCCAACCCAACAGACACTTTCGGAGATACCCGTAGTGCACCTTTATAGCCACCCAGTTACGTTGTGACGTTTGGCACACCCAAAGTATTCCTACGGTATCCGGGAGTTGCACAATCTCATGGTCTAAGGAAATGATACTTGACATTAGAAAAGCTTTAGCATACGAACTACACGATCTTTGTGCTAGGCTTAGGATTGGGTCTTGTCCATCACATGATTCTCCTAATGATGTGATCCCGTTATCAACGACATCCAATGTCCATGGTCAGGAAACCGTAACCATCTATTGATCAACGAGCTAGTCAACTAGAGGCTTACTAGGGATATGGTGTCGTCTATGTATCCACACATGTATCTGAGTTTCCTATCAATACAATTATAGCATGGATAATAAACGATTATCATGAACAAGGTAATATAATATTAACTTATTTATTATTGCCTCTAGGGCATATTTCCAACAGTCTCCCACTTGCACTAGAGTCAATAATCTAGTTCACATCGCCATGTGATTAACATTCACAGAGTTCTGGGTTTGATCATGTTATGCTTGAGAGATGTTATAGTCCACGGGTCTGAACCTTTCAGATCCGTGTGTGCTTTACAAATATCTATGTCATCTCCTAGATGCAGTTACCACGCTCTATTTGGAGCTATTCCAAATAACTGTTCTACTATACGAATCCAGTTTACTACTCATAATAATCTGGATTAGTGTCAAAGTTTGCATCGGCGTAACCCTTTACGACGAACTCTTTTCCACCTCCATAATCGAGAAAATTCCTTAGTCCACTAGTTACTAAGGATAACCTTGACCGTTGTCCTGTGATCCATTTCTAGATCACACTTGTACCCCTTGACTGACTCATGGTTTAGCACACTTCAGGTGCGGTACATAACATAGCATACTTTAGAGCCTACGACTAAAGCATAGGGGACGACCTTCGTCCTTTCTCTCTATTCTGCCGTGGTCATGTCTTGAGTCTTGCTCAATACTCACACCTTGTAACACAGCCGAGAACTCCTTCTTTGCTGATCTATTTTGAACTCCTTCAAAATCTTGTCATGGTATGTGTTCGTTTGAAAGTACTATTAAGCGATTTTGATCTATCCTTATAGATCTTGATGCTCAATGTTCAAGTAGCTTAATCCAGGTTTTCCATTGAAAAACACTTTTCAAATAACCCTATATACTTTCCAGAAATTCTACATCATTTCTGATCAACAATATGTCAACAACATATACTCATCAGAAATTCTATAGTGCTCCCACTCACTTCATTGGAAATACAAGTTTCTCATAAACTTTGTATAAACCCAAAATCTTTGATTATCTCACCAAAGTGTACATTCCAACTCCGAGATGCTTACTCCAGTCCTTAGAAGGATTGCTGGGGCTTTGCATACTTGTTAGCATCTTTCAGGATCGACAAAATCTTCTGGTTGTATCACATACAACCTTTCCTCAAGAACAAGGAAACAATATTTTGACATCCTATCTGCAAGATTTCATAAATAATGCAGTACCTGCTAATTCCAACAGACTCTTAGCATCGCTACGAGTGAGAAAGTCTCATTGTAGTCAACTCCTTGGACTTGTCGGGAAACATCTTAATGACAAGTCGAGCTTTCTTAATGGTGACATTTACCGTCATTGTCCGTCTTCCTTTTAAAATCCATCTGTACTCAACAGCCTCACGACCATCGAGCCATTCTGCCAAAGTCTACACTTTGTTTTCATACATGGATCCTCTCTCGGATTTTATGGCCTCGAGCCATTCATCGGAATCCGGGCCCACCATCGCTTCTCCATAGCTCGTAGGTTCATTGTTGTCTAGCAACATGACTTCCAAGACAGGATTACGTACCACTCTGAAGCAGTACGCATCCTTGTCGTCCTACGAGGTTTGGGAGTGACTTGATCCGAAGTCTCATGATCACTATCATAAGCTTCCACTTCAATTGATGTAGGTGCCATAGGAACAACTCCTATGCCCTGCTACACACTAGTTGAAGTGACGGTTCCATAACCTCATCAAGTCTCCACCATCCTCCCACTCAATTCTTTCGAGAGAAACTTTTCCTCGAGAAAGGACCCGATTCTAGAAACAATCCCTATTGCTTTCGGATCTGAGACAGGAGGTATACCCAACTGTTTTGGGTGTCCTATGAAGATGCATTTGTCCGCTTTGGGTTCGAGCTTATCAGCCTGAAACTTTTTCACATAAGCGTCGTGACCCCAAACTTTTAAGAAACAACAGCTTAGGTTTCTCTAAACCATAGTTCATACGGTGTTGTCTCGATGGATTTGCGTGGTGCCCTATTTAAAGTGAGTGCGGTTGTCTCTAATGCCTAACCCATGAACGATAGCGGTAATTCGATAAGAGACATCATGGTATGCATCATATCCAATAGGGTGCAGTTATGATGTTCGGACACACCATCACACTATGGTGTTCCAGGCGGTACTAGTCGTGAAACAATTTCCACAATGTCTCAATTGTGTACCAAACTCGCAACTCAGATATTCATCTCTATGATCATATCATAGATATTTTATCCTCTTGTCACGACGATATTCAACTTCATTCTGAAATTACTTGAACCATTCAATAATTCAGTCTTGTGTTTCATCAAGTAAATATGCTCAGTATCTACTCAAATCATCTGTGAAGTAAGAGCATAATGATATCCACTGCGTGCCTCAGCACTCATTGGACTGCACACATCAAAATGTGTTACTTCCAACAAGTTGCTTTCTTGTTCCATTTTACTAAAACCGAAGCTTTCAGTCATCTTGCCCATGTGGTATGATCTGCATGTCTCAAGCTATTCAAAATCAAGTGAGTCCAAACGGTCCATCTACATGGAGTTTCTTCATGCGTATATACCAATAGACATGGTTCACATGTCTCAATCCTTTTCAAAAATGAGTGAGTCCAAAGATCCATCAACATGGAGCTTCTTCATGCGTTTTATACCAATATGACTTACATGGCAGTGCCACAAGTAGGTGGTACTATCATTACTATCTTATATCTTTTGGCATGAACATGTGTATCACTATGATCGAGATTCAATAAACCATTCATTTTAGGTGCAAGACCATTGAAGGTATTATTCAAATAAATAGAGTAACCATTATTCTCCTTAAATGAATAACCGTATTGCGATAGACATAATCCAATCATGTCTATGCTCAACGCAAACACCAAATAACAATTATTTAGGTTTAACACCAATCTCAATGGTAGAGGGAGCGTGCGATGCTTGATCATATCAACCTTGGAAGCACTTCCAACACATCTCGTCAGCTCACCTTTAGCTAGTCTCCGTTTATTCCGTAGCTTTTTATTTTATTTTGAGTTACTAACACTTAGCAACCGAACCGGTATCTAATACCCTGATGCTACTAGGAGTACTAGTAAAGTACACATTCACATAATGTATATCCAATATACTTCTATCGACAGCCTTCTCATCTACCAAGTATCTAGGGTAATTCTGCTCTAGATGCTGTTCCCCTTATTACAGAAGCACTCAGTCTCGGGTTTGGGTTCAACCTTGGGTTTCTCCACTAGAGCAGCAGCTGATTTGCCGTTTCATGAAGTATCCCTTCTTGCCCTTGCCCTTCTTGAAACTAGTGGTTTCACTAACCATCAACAATTGATGCTTCTTCTTGATTTCTACTTTCGCGATGTCAAACATCACGAATATTTCAAGGATCATCATATCTATCCTTGATGCGTTATAGTTCATCACGAAGCTCTAGCAGCTTGGTGGCAATGACTTTGGAAAAACATCACTATCTTACCTGGAAGATCAACTCCCACTCGATTCAAGTGGTTGTTGTACTCAGACGATCTGAGCACAAGCTCAACGATTGAGCTTTTCTCCCTTAGTCTTCAGGTTAAGAAAATCGTCGGAGGTCTTATACCTCTTGACGTGGGCACGAGCCTGAAATCCCAATTTCAGCCCTCGAAACATCTCATATGTTCCGCGACATTTCAAAAATGTCTTCGGTGCCTCAATTCTAAACCATTTAACATTACCGAACTATCACGTAGTTATCTAAACGTGTATGTCCGATGTTCGCAACATCTACAAACGACGTTTGGGGTTCAGCACACTGAGCGGTGCATTAAGGACATAAGCCTTCTACTGTCCGCATAATTGCTACTGTCAACTTTCAACTATCTTTTCTCTAGGAACGTATCTAACTCAGTAGAACTAAAGCGCGAGCTTACGACATAATTTGCTAAGATCTTTTGACAATGTTTAGGATAATTAAGTTCATCTTATGAACTCCCACTCAGATAGACATCCCTCTAGTCATCAAAGTGATTACATGATCCGAGTCAACTAGGCCGTGTCCGATCATCACGTGAGATGGACTAGTCATCATCGTTGAACATCTTCATGTTGATCGTATCTACCATACGACTCATGCTCGACCTTTCGGTCTCTTGTGTTCCGAGGCCATGTCTGTACATGCTAGGCTCGTCAACTCAACCTAAGTGTTTCGTGTGTGTAAATCTGGCTTACACCCGTTGTATGTGAACGTAAGAATCTATCACACCCGATCATCACGTGGTGCTTGGAAACGACGAACTTTCGCAACGGTGTACAGTTAGGGGGAACACTTTCTTGAAATTTTAATGAGGGATCATATTATTTACTACCGTCGTTCTAAGCAAATAAGATGTATAAACATGATAAACATCACATGCAATCAAATAGTGACATGATATGGCCATCATCACTTTGCTCCTTTTGATCTCCATCTTCGAGGCTCCATGATCATCGTCGTCACCGGCATGACACCATGATCTCCATCATCATGATCTCCATCATCGTGTCTTCATGAAGTTGTCACGTCAACTATTACTTCTACTACTATGGCTAACGCTTTAGCAATAAAGTAAAGTAATTACATGACGTTTATGTTGACACACAGGTCATAAATAAATTAAAGACAACTCCTATGGCTCCTGCCGGTTGTCATACTCATCGACATGCAAGTCGTGATTCCTATTACAAGAACATGATCAATCTCATACATCACATATATCATTCATCTCATCCTTTTGGCCATATCACATGGCATACCCTGCAAAAAGAAGTTAGACGTCCTCTAATTGTTGTTTGCATGTTTTACGTGGCTGCTATGGGTTTCTAGCAAGAACGTTTCTTACCTACGCAAAACCACAACGTGATATGTCAATTGCTATTTACCCTTCATAAGGACCCTTTTCATCGAATCCGATCCGACTAAAGTGGGAGAGACTGGCACCCGCTAGCCACCTTATGCAACTAGTGCATGTCAGTCGGTGGAACCTGTCTCACGTAAGTGTACGTGTAAGGTCGGTCCGGGCCGCTTCATCCCACAATGCCGCCGAATCAAGATTGACTTGTAACGGTAAGCATATTGAAAAAAATCAACGCCCACAACTACTTTGTGTTCTACTCGTGCATGGAATCTACGCAATAGACCTAGCTCACGATGCCACTGTTGGGGAACGTAGCAGAAATTCAAAATTTTCTATGCAACACCAAGATCAATCTATGGAGTAATCTAGCAATGAGGGAAGGAGAGTGCATCTACATACCCTTGTAGATCGCTAAGCGGAAGCGTTCAAGTGAACGGGGTTGATGGAGTCGTACTCGCCGTGATCCAAATCACCGATGATCCTAGTGCCGAACGGACGGCACCTCCGCGTTCAACACACGTACAGCCCGGTGACGTCTCCCGTGCCTTGATCCAGCAAGGAGAGAGGGAGAGGTTGAGGAAGACTCCATCCAGCAGCAGCACAACGGCGTGGTGGTGGTGGAGGAGCGTTGTGATCCAGCAGGGCTTCGCCAAGCACTACGAGATATGAGGAGGAGAGAGGCAGGGCTGCACCAACAGGGAGAGATCAGATCGCGTATCTTGGGCAGCCCCTAGGCCTCATATATATAGTGGAAGGGGAGGAGGGTACACTACTGGTGATGCCCAGAACACTTCCGGTGGCCAAAACCATACTTCCTATATAAAAATCTTTACCTCCGGACCATTCCGGAACTCCTCGTGACGTCCGGGATCTCATCCGGGACTCCGAACAACATTCGGTAACCACATACAAACTTCCTTTATAACCCTAGCGTCATCGAACCTTAAGTGTGTAGACCCTACGGGTTCGGGAACCATGCAGACATGACCGAGACGTTCTCCGGTCAATAACCAACAGCGGGATCTGGATACCCATGTTGCTTCCCACATGTTCCACAATGATCTCATCGGATGAACCACGATGTCGAGGATTCGATCAATCCCGTATACAATTCCCTTTGTCTAGCGGTATAGTACTTTCCCGAGATTCGATCGTCGGTATCTCGATACCTTGTTCAATCTCGTTACCGACAAGTCTCTTTACTCGTTCCGTAACACATCATTCCGTGATCAACTCCTTGATCACATTGTGCACATTATGATGATGTCCTACCGAGTGGGCCCAGAGATACCTCTCCGTCACACGGAGTGACAAATCCCAGTCTCGATTCGTGCCATCCCAACAGACACTTTCGGAGATACCCATAGTGCACCTTTATAGCCACCCAGTTACATTGTGATGTTTGGCACACCCAAAGTATTCCTACGGTATCCGGGAGTTGCACAATCTCATGGTCTAAGGAAATGATACTTGACATTAGAAAAGCTTTAGCATACGAACTACACGATCTTTGTGCTAGGCTTAGGATTGGGTCTTGTCCATCACATGATTCTCCTAATGATGTGATCCCGTTATCAACGACATCCAATGTCCATGGTCAGGAAACCGTAACCATCTATTGATCAACGAGCTAGTCAACTAGAGGCTTACTAGGGACATGGTGTCGTCTATGTATCCACACATGTATCTGAGTTTCCTATCAATACAATTATAGCATGGATAATAAACGATTATCATGAACAAGGAAATATAATAATAACTTATTTATTATTGCCTCTAGGGCATATTTCCAACAGTTTCGCCAAGCACCATGGAGGAGGAGGAGAAGGTAGGAGGAGGGAGGGCTGTGCCAGGGGAGAGGTCACCGCTACACACATCCGCGTATGTCTTCTTCTTGAAGATCCATTTATTTTCTATGGCTCGCCGTTCAACGGGCAAGTCAGTCAAAGTCCATACTTCGTTTTCATACATGGATCCTATCTCGGATTTCATGGCTTCCAGCCATTTGTCGGAATCCGGGCCCGCCATCGCTTCTTCATAGTTCGAGGGTTCACCGTTGTCTAACAACATGATTTTCAAGACAGGGTTGCCGTACCACTCTGGTGCGGAACGTGTCCTTCTGGACCTACGAATTTCAGTAGGAGCTTGATCAGAAGCATCTTGATCATCATCATTAATTTCCTCTCTAGTCGGTGCAGGCACCTCAGAAACGTTTTCTTGAGTTGCGCCATTTTCCGGTTCAAGAGGTAACACTTCATCAAGTTCTACTTTCCTCCCACTTACTTCTTTTGAGAGAAACTCTTTCTCTAGAAAGGATCCATTCTTGGCAACAAAGATCTTGCCTTCGGATCTGAGGCAGAAGGTATACCCAATAGTTTCTTTAGGGTATCCTATGAAGACGCATTTTTCCGACTTGGGTTCGAGCTTTTCAGGTTGAAGTTTCTTGACATAAGCATTGCATCCCCAAACTTTTAGAAACGACAGCTTAGGTTTCTTCCCAAACCATAATTCATACGGTGTCGTCTCAACGGATTTTGACGGAGCCCTATTTAAAGTGAATGTGGCAGTCTCTAAAGCATAGCCCCAAAAAGATAGCGGTAAATCGGTAAGAGACATCATAGATCGCACCATATCTAATAGAGTGCGATTACGACGTTCGGACACACCATTACGCTGAGGTGTTCCAGGTGGCGTGAGTTGTGAAACTATTCCACATTTTCTTAAGTGTGTGCCAAATTCGTGACTCAAGTATTCTCCTCCACGATCTGATCGTAGAAACTTGATCTTTCTGTCACGTTGATTTTCAACCTCACTCTGAAATTCCTTGAACTTTTCAAAGGTCTCAGACTTGTGTTTCATTAAGTAGATATACCCATATCTACTCAAGTCATCAGTGAGGGTGAGAAAATAACGATAGCCACCGCGAGCCTCAACACTCATTGGACCGCACACATCAGTATGTATGATTTCCAATAAGTTCATTGCTCGCTCCATTGTTCCTGAGAACGGAGTCTTGGTCATTTTACCCACGAGGCATGGTTCGCACGTGTCAAATGATTCATAATCAAGAGACTCTAAAAGTCCCTCTGCATGGAGCTTCTTCATGCGTTTGACACCTATGTAACCAAGGCGGCAGTGCCACAAGTATGTGGGACTATGGTTATCAACTTTAACTCTTTTGGTATTCACACTATGAATATGTGTATCATCATGTACGAGATTCATTAAGAATAAACCATTAACCATCGGAGCATGACCATAAAACATATCACTCATATAAATAGAACAACCATTATTCTCGGATTTAAATGAGTAGCCATCTCGAATTAAACGAGATCCAGACGCAATGTTCATGCTCAAACTTGGCACTAAATAAAAATTATTGAGGTTTAAAACTAATCCCGTAGGTAAATGTAGAGGTAGCGTGCCGACGGCGATCACATCGACCTTGGAACCATTCCCGACGCGCATCGTCACCTCGTCCTTCGCCAGTCTCCGCTTATTCCGTAGCTCCTGCTTTGACTTACAAATGTGAGCAACTGCACCGGTATCAAATACCCAAGAGCTACTACGAGTACTGGTAAGGTACACATCAATTACATGTATATCACATATACCTTTTGTTTTGCCGGCCTTCTTGTCCGCTAAGTATTTGGGGCAGTTCCGCTTCCAGTGACCACTTCCCTTGCAATAAAAGCACTCAGTCTCGGGCTTGGGTCCATTCTTTGGCTTCTTCCCGGCAGCTTGCTTACCGGGCGCGGCAACTTCCTTGCCGTCCTTCTTGAAGTTCATTTTACCCTTGCCTTTCTTGAACTTAGTGGTTTTATTCACCATCAACACTTGATGTTCCTTCTTGATTTCTACCTCTGCTGATTTCAGCATAGCAAATACTTCAGGAATGGTCTTTTCCATCCCCTGCATATTGAAGTTCATCACAAAGCTCTTGTAGCTTGGTGGAAGCGACTGGAGGATTCTGTCAATGACCGCTTCATCCGGGAGATTAACTTCCAATTGAGTCAAGCGGTTGTGCAACCCAGACATCTTGAGTATGTGTTCACTGACAGAGCTATTTTCCTCCATCTTACAGCTGAAGAATTTGTCGGAGACTTCATATCTCTCGACCCGGGCATGAGCTTGGAAAACCATTTTCAGCTCTTCGAACATCTCATATGCTCCATGTCTCTCAAAACGCTTTTGGAGCCCCGGCTCTAAGCTGTAAAGCATGCCGCACTGAACGAGGGAGTAGTCATCGGAACGTGACTGCCAAGCATTCATAACGTCTTGTTCTGCAGGGAGAACAGGTGCGTCACCCAGCGGTGCTTGTAGGACATAATCTTTCTTGGCAGCTATGAGGATGATCCTCAGGTTCCGGACCCAGTCCGTATAGTTGCTGCCATCGTCTTTCAGCTTGGTTTTCTCTAGGAACGCGTTGAAGTTGAGGACTACGTTGGCCATTTGATCTACAAGACATATTGTAAATATTTTAGACTAAGTTCATGATAATAAAGTTCATCTAATCAAATTATTTAATGAACTACCACTTAGATAGACATCCCTCTTCTAGTCATCTAAGTATAAAATGATCCGAGTCAACTAGGCCGTGTCCGATCATCATGTGAGACGGACTAGTCAACTTCGGTGAACATCTTCATGTTGATCGTATCTTCTATACGACTCATGCTCGACCTTTTGGTCTTCTGTGTTCCGAGGCCATGTCTGTACATGCTAGGCTCGTCAAGTCAACCTAAGTGTTTGCATGTGTAAATCTGTCTTACACCCGTTGTATGTGAACGTTAGAATCTATCACACCCGATCATCACGTGGTGCTTCGAAACAACGAACTGTCGCAACGGTGCACAGTTAGGGGGAACACTTCTTGAAATTATTATGAGGGATCATCTTATTTACTACCGTCGTTCTAAGTAAACAAGATGCAAAACATGATAAACATCACATGCAATCAAATAATAAACGTGACATGATATGGCCAATATCACATAGCTCCTTTGATCTCCATCTTGGGGCTCCATGATCATCTTTGTCACCGGCTTGACACCATGATCTCCATCATCATGATCTCCATCATCGTGTCTCCATGAAGTTGCTCACCAACTATTACTTCTACTACTATGGCTAACGCCTTTAGCAATAAAGTAAAGTAATTTACATGGCGTTTCTCAATGACACGCAGGTCATATAAAAAATAAAGACAACTCCTATGGCTCCTGCCAGTTGTCATACTCATCGACATGCAAGTCGTGATTCCTATTACAATAGCATGAACATCTCATACATCACATATAGATCATTCATCATTCATCACAACTTTGGCCATATCATATCACAAAGCACTTGCTGCAAAAACAAGTTAGACGTCCTCTAATTGTTGTTGCAAGTTTTACGTGGCTGAATTAGGGTTCTAGCAAGAACGTTTTCTTACCTACGTGAAAGCCACAACGTGATTTGTCAACTTCTATTTACCCTTCATAAGGACCCTTTTCATCGAATCCGCTCCAACTAAAGTGGGAGAGACAGACACCCGCCAGCCACCTTATGCAACTAGTGCATGTTAGTCGGTGGAACCGGTCTCACGTAAGCGTACGTGTAAGGTTGGTCCGGGCCGCTTCATCCCACAATACCGCTGAAGCAAGATAAGACTAGTAGCGGCAAGAAAGTTGACAAATCTACGCCCACAACAAATTGTGTTCTACTCGCGCAAGAAGAACTACGCATAGACCTAGCTCATGATGCCACTGTTGGGGAACGTTGCAGAAAACAAAAATTTTCCTACGGTTTCACCAAGATCCATCTATGAGTTCATCTAGCAACGAGTGATCGAATGCATCTACATACCTTTGTAGATCGCGAGCGGAAGCATTCAAAAGAACGGGGATGAAGTAGTCGTACACGACGTGATCGAAATCACCGGAGATCCTAGCACCGAATGGACGGCACCTCCGTGTTCACCACACGTACGGTCAGCGTGACGTCTCCTCCTTCTTGATCCAGCAAGGGGAAAGGAGAGGTTGATGAAGATCCAGCAGCACGACGGCGTGGTGGTGGATGCAGGGCGTCACAGCAGCAGGGCTTCGCCGAGTACTGCGAGAGGAAGAGGTGTAGCAGGGAGGGAGGGAGGCGCCAGGGGCAAGGGTGCGGCTGCCCCTCCCTCCCCCCCTTTATATAGGCCCCCTGGGGGGGCGCCGGCCCCTGGAGATCCCATCTCCAGAGGGGGCGGCGGCCAAGGGGGGTGGATTGCCCCCCAAGGCTAGTGGGCGCCCCCCCCCATCCTAGGGTTCCAACCCTAGGCGCAGGGGGTGGGCCTTGGGGGGCGCACCAGCCCACTAAGGGCTGGTCCCCCCTCCCACTTCAGCCCATGGGGCCCTCCGGGATGGGTGGCCCCACCCGGTGGACCCCCGGGACCCATCTGGTGTTCCCGGTACAATACCGGTGACCCCCAGATCACTCCCGATGGCCGAGACTGCACTTCCTATATATAATTCTTCACCTCCGGACCAATCCGGAACTCCTTGTGATGTCCGGGATCTCATCCGGGACTCCGAACAACATTTGGGTTACTGCATATACATATCCTCACAACCCTAGCGTCACCAAACCTTAACTGTGTAGACCCTACGGGTTCGGGAGACATGCAGACATGACCGAGACGGCTCTCGGGCAATAACCAACAGCGGGATCTGGATACCCATGTTGGCTCCCACATGCTCCACGATGATCTCATCGGATGAACCACGATGTCGAGGATTCAATTAATCCCGTATACGATTCCCTTTGTCAATCGGTATTTTACTTGCCCGAGATTCGATCGTTGGTATCCCAATACCTCGTTCAATCTCGTTACCGGCAAGTCACTTTACTCATACCGTAATGCATGATCCCATGATCAAACACTTTGATCACATTGAGCTCATTATGATGATGCATTACCGAGTGGGCCCGGTGATACCTCTCCGTCAAGCGGAGTGACAAATCCCAGTCTCGATCCGTGTCAACCCAACAGACACTTTCGGAGATACCTGTAGTATACCTTTATAGTCACCCAGTTACGTTGTGACGTTTGGTATACCCAAAGCACTCCTACGGTATCCAAGAGTTACACGATCTCATGGTCTAAGGAAAGGATACTTGACATTGGAAAACTCTAGCAAACGAACTATACGATCTTGTGCTATGTTTAGGATTGGGTCTTGTCCATCACATCATTCTCCTAATGATGTGATCTCGTTATCAATGACATGCAATGCCCATAGTCAGGAAACCATGACTATCTGTTGATCAACGAGCTAGTCAACTAGAGGCTTACTAGGGACATTTTGGTGTCTATTATTCACACATGTATTACGGTTTCCGGATAACACAATTATAGCATGAATAAAGACAATTATCATGAACAAGGAAATATAATAATAATGCTTTTATTATTGCCTCTAGGGCATATTTCCAACAGTCTCCCACTTGCACTAGAGTCAATAATCTAGTTACATTGTGATGAATCGAACACCCATGGAATTCTGGTGTTGATCATGTTTTGCTCTAGGGAGAGGTTTAGTTAGCGGATCTGCTACATTCAGGTCCGTATGTACTTTACAAATATCTATGTCTCCATCTTGAACATTTTCACGAATGGAGTTGAAGCGACGCTTGATGTGCCTGGTCTTCTTGTGAAACCTGGGCTCCTTGGCGAGTGCAATAGCTCCAGTGTTGTCACAAAAGAGTTTGATTGGCCCCGACGCATTGGGTATGACTCTGAGGTCGGTGATGAACTCCTTCACCCAAATTGCGTCATGTGCTGCCTCCGAGGCTGCCATGTACTCCGCTTCACATGTAGATCCCGCCACGACGCTCTGCTTGCAACTGCACCAACTTACTGCCCCACCATTCAAAATATACATGTAGCCGGTTTGTCACTTAGAGTCATCCAGATTTGTGTTGAAACTAGCGTCGACGTAACCCTTTACGACGAGCTCTTCAGGACCTCCATAAACGAGAAACATTTCCTTAGTCCTTTTCAGGTACTTCAGGATATTCTTGACCGCTGTCCAGTGTTCCTTGCCGGGATTACTTTGGTACCTTCCTACCAAACTTACGGCAAGGTTTACATCAGGTCTGGTACACAGCATGGCATACATAATAGAACCTATGGCTGAGGCATAGGGGATGACACTCATCTCTTCTATATCTTCTGCCGTGGTCGGACATTGAGCTGAGCTCAATTTCACACCTTGTAACACAGGTAAGAACCCCTTCTTAGATTGATCCATATTGAACTTCTTCAATATCTTATCAAGGTATGTGCTTTGTGAAAGACCTATGAGGCGTCTTGATCTATCTCTATAGATCTTGATGCCTAATATATAAGCAGCTTCTCCAAGGTCCTTCATTGAAAAACTTTTATTCAAGTAGGCCTTAATGTTGTCCAAGAGTTCTATGTCATCTACATATAATACGAGAAATGCTACAGAGCTCCCACTCACTTTCTCGTAAACGCAGGCTTCTCCATAAGTCTGCGTAAATCCAAACGCTTTGATCATCTCATCAAAGCGAATGTTCCAACTCCGAGATGCTTGCACCAGCCCATAAATCGAGCGTTGGAGCTTGCACACCTTGTCAGCATTCTTAGGATCGACAAAACCTTCCGGCTGCATCATATACAATTCTTCCTTAAGGAAACCATTAAGGAATGCCGTTTTGACGTCCATTTTCCATATTTCATAATCGTAGAATGTGGCAATTACTAACATGATTCGGACGGACTTTAGCTTCGCTACCGGTGAGAAAGTCTCATTGTAGTCAACCCCTTGAACTTGTCGATAACCCTTAGCGACAAGTCAAGCTTTATAGATGGTCACATTACCATCCGCGTCTGTCTTCTTCTTAAAGATCCATTTATTTTCTATGGCTCGCCGTTCAACGGGCAAGTCAGTCAAAGTCCATACTTCGTTTTCATACATGGATCCTATCTCGGATTTCATGGCTTCTAGCCATTTGTCGGAATCCGGGCCCGCCATCGCTTCTTCATAGTTCGAAGGTTCACTGTTGTCTAACAACATGATTTCCAAGACAGGGTTGCCGTACCACTCTGGTGCGGAACGTGTCCTTGTGGACCTACGAATTTCAGTAGGAGCTTGATCAGAAGTATCTTGATCATCATCATTAATTTCCTCTCTAGTCGGTGCAGGCACCTCAGAAACGTTTTCTTGAGTTGCGCCATTTTTCGGTTCAAGAGGTAACACTTCATCAAGTTCTACTTTCCTCCCACTTACTTCTTTCGAGAGAAACTCCTTCTCTAGAAAGGATCCATTATTGGCAACAAAGATCTTGCCTTCGGATCTGAGGTAGAAGGTATACCCAATAGTTTCTTTAGGGTATCCTATGAAGACGCATTTTTCCGACTTGGGTTCGAGCTTTTCAGGTTGAAGTTTCTTGACATAAGCATCGCATCCCCAAACTTTTAGAAACGACAGCTTAGGTTTCTTCCCAAACCATAATTCATACGGTGTCATCTCAACGGATTTCGACGGAGCCCTATTTAAAGTGAATGCGGCAGTCTCTAAAGCATAGCCCCAAAAAGTAGTGGTAAATCGATAAGAGACATCATAGATCGCACCATATCTAATAGAGTGCGATTACGACGTTCGGACACACCATTACGCTGAGGTGTTCCAGGCAGCGTGAGTTGTGAAACTATTCCACATTTTCTCAAGTGTGTGCCAAATTCGTGACTCAAGTATTCTCCTCCACGATCTGATCGTAGAAACTTGATATTTCTGTCACGTTGATTTTCAACCTCACTCTGAAATTCCTTGAACTTTTCAAAGGTCTCAGACTTGTGTTTCATTAAGTAGATATACCCATATCTACTCAAGTCATCAATGAGGGTGAGAAAATAATGATAGCCACCGCGAGCCTCAACACTCATTGGACCGCACACATCAGTATGTATGATTTCCAATAAGTTGGTTGCTTGCTCCATTGTTCCTGAGAACGGAGTCTTGGTCATTTTACCCATGAGGCATGGTTCGCACGTGTCAAATGATTCATAATCAAGAGACTCTAAAATTCCATCTGCATAGAGCTTCTTCATGCGTTTGACACCTATGTGACCAAGGTGGCAGTGCCACAAGTATGTGGGACTATCATTATCAACTTTAACTCTTTTGGTATTCACACTATGAATATGTGTATCATCACATACGAGACTCATCAAGAATAAACCATTAACCATCGGAGCATGACCATAAAACATATCACTCATATAAATAGAACAACCATTATTCTCGGATTTAAATGAGTAGCCATCTCGAATTAAACGAGATCCAGACACAATGTTCATGCTCAAACTTGGCACTAAATAACAATTATTGAGGTTTAAAACTAATCTCGTAGGTAAATGTAGAGGTAGCGTGCCGACGGCGATCACATGGACCTTGGAACCATTCCCGACGCGCATCGTCACCTCGTCCTTCGCCAGTCTCCGCTTATTCCGCAGCTCCTGCTTTGAGTTACAAATGTGAGCAACTGCACCGGTATCAAATACCCAAGAGCTACTACGAGTACTGGTAAGGTACACATCAATTACATGTATATCACATATACCTTTTGTTTTGCCGGCCTTCTTGTCCGCTAAGTATTTGGGGCAGTTCCGCTTCCAGTGACCACTTCCCTTGCAATAAAAGCACCCAGTCTTGGGCTTGGGTCCATTCTTTGGCTTCTTCCCGGCAACTTGCTTACCGGGCGCGGCAACTTCCTTGCCGTCCTTCTTGAAGTTCTTTTTACCCTTGCCCTTCTTGAACTTAGTGGTTTTATTCACCATCAACACTTGATGTTCCTTCTTGACTTCTACCTCTGCTGATTTCAGCATAGCAAATACTTCAGGAATGGTCTTTTCCATCCCCTGCATATTGAAGTTCATCACAAAGCACTTGTAGCTTGGTGGAAGCGACAGGAGGATTCTGTCAATGACCGCGTCGTCCGGGAGATTAACTCCCAGCTGAGTCAAGCGGTTATGCAACCCAGACATGGTGAGTATGTGCTCACTGACAGAGCTATTTTCCTCCATCTTACAGCTGAAGAATTTGTCGGAGACTTCATATCTCTCGACCCAGGCATGAGCTTGGAAAACCATTTTCAGCTCTTCGAACATCTCATATGCTCCGTGTCTCTCAAAACGCTTTTGGAGCCCCGGCTCTAAGCTGTAAAGCATGCCGCACTGAACGAGGGAGTAGTCATCGGAACGTGCCTGCCAAGCGTTCATAACGTCTTGTTCTGCAGGGAGAACAAGTGCGTCACCCAGCGGTGCTCGTAGGACATAATCTTTCTTGGCAGCTATGAGGATGATCCGCAGGTTCCGGACCCAGTCCGTATAGTTGCTGCCATCGTCTTTCAGCTTGGTTTTCTCTAGGAACGCGTTGAAGTTGAGGACTACGTTGGCCATTTGATCTACAAGACATATTGTAAATATTTTAGACTAAGTTCATGATAATAAAGTTCATCTAATCAAATTATTTAATGAACTCCCACTTAGATGGACATTCCTCTTCTAGTCATCTAAGTATAACATGATCCGAGTCAACCAGGCCGTGTCCGATCATCACGTGAGACGGACTAGTCAACATCGGTGAACATCTTCATGTTGATCGTATCTTCTATACGACTCATGCTCGACCTTTCGGTCTTCTGTGTTCCGAGGCCATGTCTGTACATGCTAGGCTCGTCAAGTCAACCTAAGTGTTTGCATGTGTAAATCTGTCTTACACCCGTTGTATGTGAACGTTAGAATCTATCACACCCGATCATCACGTGGTGCTTCGAAACAACGAACTGTCGCAACGGTGCACAGTTAGGGGGAACACTTCTTGAAATTATTATGAGGGATCATCTTATTTACTACCGTCGTTCTAAGTAAACAAGATGCAAAACATGATAAACATCACATGCAATCAAATAATAAATGTGACATGATATGGCCAATATCACATAGCTCCTTTGATCTCCATCTTGGGGCTCCATGATCATGTTTGTCACCGGCTTGACACCATGATCTCCATCATCATGATCTCCATCATCGTGTCTCCATGAAGTTGCTCGCCAACTATTACTTATACTACTATGGCTAACGCGTTTAGCAATAAAGTAAAGTAATTTACATGGCGTTTCTCAATGACACGCAGGTCATATAAAAATTAAAGACAACTCCTATGGCTCCTGCCGGTTGTCATACTCATCGACATGCAAGTCGTGATTCCTATTACAATAGCATGAACATCTCATACATCACATATAGATCATTCATCATTCATCACAACTTTGGCCATATCATATCACAAAGCACTTGCTGCAAAAAGAAGTTAGACGTCCTCTAATTGTTGTTGCAAGTTTTATGTGGCTGAATTAGGGTTCTAGCAAGAACGTTTTCTTACCTACGTGAAAGCCACAACGTGATTTGTCAACTTCTATTTACCCTTCATAAGGACCCTTTTCATCGAATCCGCTCCAACTAAAGTGGGAGAGACAGACACCCGCCAGCCACCTTATGCAACTAGTGCATGTTAGTCGGTGGAACCGGTCTCACGTAAGCGTACATGTAAGGTTGGTCTCGGCCGCTTCATCCCACAATACCGCTGAAGCAAGATAAGACTAGTAGCGGCAAGAAAGTTGACAAATCTACGCCCACAACAAATTGTGTTCTACTCGCGCAAGAAGAACTACGCATAGACCTAGCTCATGATGCCACTGTTGGGGAACGTTGCAGAAAACAAAAATTTTCCTACGGTTTCACCAAGATCCATCTATGAGTTCATCTAGCAATGAGTGATCGGATGCATCTACATACCTTTGTAGATCGCGAGCGGAAGCGTTCAAAAGAACGGGGATGAAGTAGTCGTACACGACGTGATCCAAATCACCGGAGATCCTAGCACCGAACGGATGGCACCTCCGCGTTCAACACACGTACGGTTAGCGTGACATCTCCTCCTTCTTGATCCAGCAAGGGGAAAGGAGAGGTTGATGAAGATCCAGCAGCACGACGGCGTGGTGGTGGATGCAGGGCGTCACAGCAGCAGGGCTTCGCCGATTACTGCGAGAGGAAGAGGTGTAGCAGGAAGGGAGGGAGGCGCCAGGGGCAAGGGTGCAGCTGCCCCTCCCTCCCCCCTTTATATAGGCCCCCTGGGGGGGCGCCGGTCCCTGGAAATCCCATCTCCAAAGGGGGCGGCGGCCAAGGGGGGTGGATTGCCCCCCATGGCAAGTGGGCGCCCCCTACCCTAGGGTTCCAACCCTAGGCGCAGGGGTGGGCCTTGGGGGGCGCACCATCCCACTAAGGGCTGGTCCCCCCTCCCACTTCAGCCCATGGGGCCCTCCGGGATGGGTGGCCCCACCCGGTGGACCCCCGGGACCCATCTGGTGGTCCCGGTACAATACCGGTGACCCCCAGATCACTCCCGATGGTCGAGACTGCACTTCCTATATATAATTCTTCACCTCCGGACCAATCCGGAACTCCTCGTGATGTCCGGGATCTCATCCGGGACTCCGAACAACATTCGGGTTACTGCATATACATATCCTCACAACCCTAGCGTCACCAAACCTTAAGTGTGTAGACCCTACGGGTTCGGGAGACATGCAGACATGACCGAGACGGCTCTCGGGCAATAACCAACAGCGGGATTTGGATACCCATGTTGGCTCCCACATGCTCCACGATGATCTCATCGGATGAACCACGATGTCTAGGATTCAATTAATCCCGTATACGATTCCCTTTGTCAATAGGTATTTTACTTGCCCGAGATTCGATCGTCGGTATCCCAATACCTCGTTCAATCTCGTTATCGGCAAGTCACTTTACTCGTACCGTAATGCATGATCCTATGATCAAACACTTTGATCACATTGAGCTCATTATGATGATGCATTACCGAGTGGGCCCGATGATACCTCTCCGTCAAGCGGAGTGACAAATCCCAGTCTCGATCCGTGTCAACCCAACAGACACTTTCGGAGATACCTGTAGTATACCTTTATAGTAACCCAGTTACGTTGTGACGTTTGGTATACCCAAAGCACTCCTACGGTATCCGGGAGTTACACAATCTCATGGTCTAAGGAAAGGATACTTGACATTGGAAAACTCTAGCAAACGAACTATACGATCTTGTGCTATGTTTAGGATTGGGTCTTGTCCATCACATCATTCTCCTAATGATGTTATCTCATTATCAATGACATCCAATGCCCATAGTCAGGAAACCATGACTATCTGTTGATCAACGAGCTAGTCAACTAGAGGCTTACTAGGGACATTTTGGTGTCTATTATTCACACATGTATTACGATTTCCGGATAACACAATTATAGCATGAATAAAGACAATTATCATGAACAAGGAAATATAATAATAATGCTTTTATTATTGCCTCTAGGGCATATTTCCAACACTATTCACCCTGGAGGTACGAAAATGTATGAAGACCTTCGACAAATATTCTGGTGGGATGGAATGAAGAAATACATTGCCTATTTTGTGGCCTGTTGCGACATATGCAACAAGGTGAAGGGAGAGCATCAGAAGCCAGCCGGACTTCTCCAACCGCTGCCAGTGTCACAATGGAAATGGGATGATGTCTGCATGGATTTCATCACAGGGCTAGCTAAGACTCAGCGAGGCAAGGATGCAATCTAGGTCATAGTGGACACCTTAGCCAAGGTAGCTCACTTTATCCCGATCAGAACCACATATCGAGCAGATCAACTTGCACAGTTGTATGTATCTAGAATAGTCAGTCTGCATGGAGTACCCCGAACCATCACTTCTGACCGAGGTTCACTTTTTACCTCCGCTGTTTGGTCATGTCTCCATCAAGCCTTGGGGACAGCGCTAAAATATAGTACCGTTATCATCCTCAGACTGATGGACAAACTGAGCGGGTAAACCAAACACTCGAAGATATGCTAGGAGCCTGTGTTTTGGCCCAAGGACCTAAATGGGAAGACTGCTTGTCGTATGCCGAGTTCTCTTATAACAACAGCTTCCAGACCAGTCTAAAGATGTCACCGTATGAGGCATTGTATGGCATAAGTGTCGCACTCCTTTAAATTGGTCTTAAACTGGAGACAGACGTATTTTCAGAACAGATCTCATGATGGAAGCTGAGAAAAAAGTTAAGGAAATCCGAGATAGATTGCAATTGGCCAAATCATGACAAAAGATCTATTATGATGCAAAGCATCGACAAATCAGTTTTGAACCCGGAGAACACGTATACCTCCGAGTAACTCCTATGAAAGGAGTCAAGAGGTTCCAGAATCGTGGAAAGTTGGCACCCAGATTTATTGGTCCATTTCCAGTTATGTCCCGAGTGGGTACTGTTGCATATCAGTTGGAACTACCCCCTGAATTGTCGGAAGTGCACAATGTGTTTCATGTTTCATAGTTGAGGCGATGCATATCGCCGCCTGAGAAAAAGACTGCTATGGCTGAAATAGAGTTGGCAAAGGATTTAACATATGAAGAGAGGCCGGTTAGAATTTTGGATCAGATGGAAAGAGTCACTCGTAGTAAAGCGAGGAAGTTCTACAAAGTTCAGTGGGAGCATCACACAGAGTCAGAATCAACATGGGAATAGGAAGAATTTCTTAAGGTACATTATCCAGAATGGTTTTCCCAAGCAACCGAATCTCGAGTACGAGACATACTAAGTGGGGGAGGTTTGTGACACCCTGCTTTTTGCCCTCTTCCCTTTATCTGATTTTTATTTGATTTGGTTTTGAAATTTGGAGTTTGAATGTTTTCATCTAGACTTAAACACTTGGGTACCCCTTGTCTTTCACCCAAGTGCCTCATTTCCCTCTCTAACTATCATTTCCTCTCTAGTTCATCTCAAAATAATTTTTTTGAATATTTTTCTTAAATGGAAAATATTCATTTCCCTCTCTTAAACCCTAGCTAGCTCAATGTGCTCCAAAGCAACCCCAATTTTTCTTGCCCACAAAAATCTGAGAAAATTCACAAATATTCTTTGAACCCTAGGGCACCTTCCTGAGCAAAAATATTTCATCACTTTTTGGAATATTTTTGCCCAGAAATGGTGGTTTCTACAGCAACTACCATTTGACTTGATCCATTGTAGCTGATTTTTCTTGTGCATCATCACCTTAGTAGATGATTGCTAACCTCCAAAGACTCCCATTAGTTCGACCACAGTAAGCTCTCAAAGTTACTGACCAGAAACTTACCAGGCAGTTGAAATCTATTCTACTGCGTCCGAGTCACGGGCTTAGCAATCATCCTGAGGTCAGAGTTCACGCGGTGACCACGCGTGTGCACGATACCAACCTGCATGTCGCCGCGCTCTGAGTGCCGCCGAGCACTTTGTTGCACGCGTGCTCGCTTCCCCGACTGTCTAAGCTTGCCAAACCATGCCACAATCATCGTCCTGATCTTCTTAACTCCCCCTGGCGCTCGCCGACACCGGAGCTCGCCGCAGCGAGCACGGGCACGGTCCGGCCAACACAACAGTGCGCTGCGCACTATGCTCCTCGCCACCCTCTCGCCCCTATGCTCGTCTCCGCTCGCCCACAGTTCCCGTGTGAGCTGCATCGCCTTCCCCGTCGCTCACTGACGCCGTTCGTCGTCGGGCGCCATGTCCAGGTGTCCTCCGGCGGAGCCTGATCCCTCCTCGACACTCAGCTATAAATAGAGCCCTCCCCAGCCTTCTCGAGCACCGTCCACTCCTCCCACACACTCCACGATCTCATAGAAAGCCGTAGCCCGGCCGGGCAGGCCGCGGGCCGCCGTCCCCGAGCTCGAGCTCGCCGGCTATCCCCTCGGGTCATCTCCGGGGCTCCAGCCCCTCCCAGGCCCGGACAACCCTTCCAGGGCCTCTGCCATGCCTCGACGGTGCCGTTCCGCATGGTGTGAGCCTCTGGTGTCGCGTCTAGTCGCTGTCGTCTTCATCTCCGGCGACCTATGCTTCCTGTCGCCGCTGGAGAGGCTGTTTCCGACGCTGTACGACCATCCCTAGCTAATCTACGGGTACGGGCAGGTGCGCCTCTGTCTCCTCTTTCGATCCCTCCCTCTCGTTCTGGCCAAGAAGCTCTCCTCATTGGCGTGTGCTCCGGTGAAGCCGCGCCGTCCTATGTTTCCCTCTCCCCTCCCTCTCACCTGACTAGCGGGGCCCGCTAGTCAACCACTCAGTACGCGCGTGAAGCGGTACGAGTGGTGGCGTCCGTGAGGCTTTACGCCTTCGACGTCACCCCCCCCCCCCCAATTCTGGTTTTTATTAAATTCAAATTTCATTTTTCCAGAGAGCTTCAAACAGCCAAAACTCTTTAACCATAAGTCCAAATGAAATATTCTTTTTGCATTATGTTCTTTGTGAAGAAATCTAGCAGCTCACCAAAAATGAGATTTTTCTCAGCTGTCAAGATTTTCTGGTGAATTTCAAAAGGGTTCTTGAAGTTTTCTTTTTGTGTTTATAAATATTTTCAGAAAGTGAAGCTTGTCTTGAGGATCACCAGGAGGCTTTTGAACCTCATCTGCACTAAGGCAAGCTACAACAACATTTTCATGGTGCCATTACAATATTTGTGATTTTTCAACTTGAATGATTGATTTAATCCATGCATTTAAATCACTATTATATTATTTATATTCTGTTAGTTGCTTGTTTAAGTTGACATGCTTAGTTTACAGAAAGTTTAAAGCTAACTAAGTTGGTTAAGTAACTAGAAGTAATATTTGTTATGAAGAAGTAATATGATTATGGATATGAGTAATTATTTTGAGTTGTTTTTCTTGAAGGAGAAAATGATATAATTTGATAGGTAAAGATTTTGTTAAAAGTGATGATTAATCATAACCAGGGAAGTGTCATGAGTTGTTGATGTTTATGCTTACTGTGGATATAGGTTACTCAGTTATTTCTGATTCTATATGATGCATATATTTGTGTTGCACTTGCATGGCATGTTATGACACTGGTTACTTTCATGCTAAGTTGAACCTGCTAATAACTCAACTTGAATATATCGTTGACCGGGTCATGGTGCCACTGAATCGAGTTTTTCCCAGTGCAACCACATTTGCCTTTATGGGAAGGCCTTTATTCGGTCTGTTGTCATGCCTCTGGTCGGTGCCTCCAATGAGGGAAGGTTATGGGCGTGCGGTACCCTGGCCCGGTAAGCAAACATAACCTTGTGTGCCCGTTGTTGAGATTATGGTACCTTGTCCCCATGTGGGGCCATTTATGTTTTGGCCACGATGGTGGCCGTTGGTGTCTTTGGTAGACACATGGCCACCTAGGACTAGCCCGGTGGGGAGTGAGCCGGAGTGGCCGAGAGAGTGTCATGCCAATGGAGGGGTTTCATCGGAATGCCGTTGGTCCACCCGAATGGGAGTGCGAGGCCATGGATTCCGTGGTGTGGGTACAGTGTTGTACCTCTGCAGAGTGTAATAAATCTATCGATAGACGAGTCCACGGTTACGGACACGCTCGAAAGTAGGTCACACCATGGGTCAATGTTTAATAAATTTTGCACACTAAGTCATGAACTTTGCACCGTTGATGATGGTGGGAAGACCATCTTGAATGTTCAAGACCAAGTGTTGGTCGTGGTTGTGATCGCCGGAAGGATCACCGTTAAGACCACGTGTTGGTCTTGGTTGTGTTCGCCGGAAAGATCACGAGGTAACCCGAGTTAAGACCACGAGGTTGGTACGTTTATGATCCAAGAGCGATCACCATTGGTAAGCCAGTTCGAGGGACATTTCTCACAGGAGCAAAATCACAGCATGTTGGATATATTGTTGCATTATTAATAATTTGTTAATTATCATGATATTGTTTGTCATTATGGTTATGCTTGTTGTGAGCTTGCAAGTACATTCAATGTACTGACCTGGCGTGTCATGCCAGATTTCAGGAAAGTCTTGTTGGAAAGGAGTGTTGTCCGAGTCTAGATCGTGTCCACATCGGTGTCCCTGTGCTATGGAGTTCCGCTACGACGTTGTTCTGCTGCTACGTAGTTGTTATGATCGAGGCCCATTTATGTTAACTAAATAATGTATGTATTGTTCAGCCGCACCTTGTGCGCCGCTTGGCCGCACCACCTGTTGTTATATAAACTTTGATCCGCTAGCATCAGTAAAGTAGTTGTTTCTGTACCAAGATGTTGAGTGTTGCCAGAAGACAGGGTCTCTGGGCTGGCAATGCATGGTAAACCGGTTGCTCTGAGCCGGGGTGCCACATCGTCTATGGAAGATAGCAATTTGTCGAGTTCCCAACCACTCTTGGAATTATGAGAACTATGAAGTTATTGCTATATTCAACAAGCTTGTTGCCGTCCTTACTGATTCCACGGTTCGTCCATGGACATTGCTTAAAAATCAGTTTCTGTACACAGATGATGAGTACTATGATGCAATTAAATACGAGGATCTTGTGTTTGCTTCCACCACTCGTGGCATTGTTGTTGCATGGGATCCTCGTTGTTTCGGTACGTTTGTCTTCCATCGTAATTATAATTGTTTCATCCACATGCATGCGGGTTAGCAAGTTTCCCTTTACTAATTAACCTTCTTCTTGTGTTTCCAAGGTCCTGTGAACATTCCACCACCTATACTTGAAAATTTTTGTAACCAAGGGGGAGATGACGATGGTGATGATCACGATCATGAGGAAGAGCAGGACTTATATACTCAGTGGTGGTTGGAAACTAATTCTGATGGATCACCTCTTCTTGTCTGTATACAGTGCACTGAGATTCTTACTACTGAGGGAGCACATGTTGTCTCCCATGGTTGCCCTCTCCGGACCTATTCCAACACCCGTTGCAGGGTATTCGGGATGGATACTTGTGTGCTAGAGCCAACATCTTCTCCCTGGTACAGTATTGATAGTCTTGGAGCAAACTCGCTCTTCCTTGGACCAAACAATCCAATGATGGTTAAAGGCGATCCAGCTGCTGTTGACACAATGTTACTACCATTTATGAGAAGCAACTATATCTATACCTCGGACATTGCGGTGGTTCCCTACCCTACTCCTGATATATGCCGCTTCAGCCTGGATGATCAGTCATGCGTTGCTCTCGATATTGACAATAGCTGGCCCTTCCCAGAGCACCTATGGTTCAAAGCAAGCGTTTCCAACGCCAAGGATTGGTTGAGTTGAAGTTCATTTCATTGATTGTTATTTGTTGTGTGATGAAAACTTCAGTATTTACTAGAATGTTTTGATGGAAATAATCTATAATCCAACATGTATCATCGTTGTCGTTGTGTGTTGATGACTTGTTGTATGTAATGAATGGTACATTTGCAAATGCATGTCATAGACTCAATTTATGAATGGTTTTTGAGTCACTTCTTGGAGTGTGAGTACCGTAGTAGTATAGCCAGCATCAGGTTAGTATATGAAGTTGCCACATCACATAGAGCCAACCTAATATTGGAGTACGAGATCTGAGATGCCACGTTTACCAGATGAATGACTCCAAGTTCGAACACCGTGATGCTAGGTGCGAGCCGAGGACCACTGTTGGAGAGACCCCCCTCATAATTTTCCTACATTGGTCGTTTGATTCATAGGATAGAATGCTATAGGATTTTTTTCCTCTGTAATCATGTTTTAATTGGCAATCTAGCATCCACTCCAACTTTTGTTTCACTTCCTTTGATCCTATGAAGAGAGTACTTGCTCTAAATGATGTGCCGCTGGAAGAGCCGCCTATATTAATTAACCATGCTCTAAAAAGGTGGACCAGCTTTGGCTATAGTAGTACTGTACTAGGTTTGTAGGTGACCTTGCGCTTGGCTCTTCTCCTCTTCGGGAAGTCGAACAATAATGATGGTACTACTTCTGGCAATCTGACATCAAATGAACTGCTGCACGTCCACCGCTTGTAAGCAAAAGTTTCTCCTTATGCTGCGAGCCACCGCGCACGCATTGGCGAGGGAGAAGGCGTAGTACGCAAGCTTCTCGTCGTTCTGCGAGTTGACGGGACACATCAAAGTTACATATTTATTAGTACTCTCTTCAAAAAGGGCCGACCATTTCCATGGATACCATCCCGTGCTCTGTCATAGAGTACATGCACTATTCACGTGCCATCAAGGAGAAAAAATATTGCGTAGTACTAGGTGCCATCGAAGTGCACGACTCACTTACGCACTGCATATCTCCATTTTCTTGCATGACACGCCACCTTGATGCTAGATGTCCCGTGTGTCATGGAGGCATATAGTATGATTTTGTAGAATGGAGGCATATAGATGTCCCGCGTGCCGGCAACAGGATGAACAAAGCTCATGTCTTAAATGAAAAAGTGGAAGGACATAGATTCCCGGCGACTGTGAAGGAGCTACAAACCTCGGAGTGGAGCGTCTGCACTCATAATATTTTATATTATTCAGCGATATAAAATCAACCAAATCTCTCCATGTTCCTAAACCATTCCATAGTACTATGAGAATAACTTTGAACGTTAGCCATTGATTCACTCTATCCAATGGTCATAGTTGGAAAATCCAAACAAAACCAAGCACTTAGATTGTTGCCACCTGCCTACCTAGCCCACCTATATATCCGCTCACGTGTGATGACCACAGGAGCTATCCACTCAGATTGTATGTTAAAAAAATAAAGGTCAATAACTAATGCGGCACCTCGGGCCAATGCGGCCAGATCGCATTTTGCAATAGGAATTACACACCATGTTTCGTTGACATGTGGTCCCGTTCCAACATGTCAGTGAGACGACGACGAGTCCTTTTGTACAATTTCCGAAAGGACATGTGGGCCGGGGCGCCTCTTCGTGTACCGTGGCAAACTAGCAACCGTCCACCGACTCTTCGCCTTTCCCTCTCGATTTGGAACTGCTGCCGCACGCTCTTCCTCCCTCTTCCATTTGCCTCCACCCTTCCTTCTGCCATTGTTCGATTGTCTTCTCCATGGAGGGAACAAGCCGGAAATGACCCCGTTATTCTTGCCCCGATCTGAAAGATGACGTGGTGGGGGAACTCATTGATCGGTGCGATGTCATCACCTCGGCTAGCATGGAAGGTTCGTTCAAGAACATTCTTGAATCAACTAATAACATCATTACAAGGAACCCAAGGGTCCAGGAGCGGTTTGATCTCCCCTATATTCTTCACCGTGACCCTGTTGACTGGCGTGGGGACGAGGGAAGCCTCGCCTTGTGCAAGTTTATGTCGCTTGATAATGATATGTATGATGTTAAGATGCCATGGCTTGAGGGCAAGGCTTGGGCAGGCACAAATGGAGATTGGGTTGTTTATATTGGTTACAATTGCGAGTGGGAACTTGTGAATGTGTACACACGTCAGCGGATTCCACTTCCAAAAATCTTCGAGTGCCCTAAGGTTGAGCACACAGACGATCTACGTACGTTCAAATATGATCATGGTGACTATCGTCTACGGAAGATAGCAATTTCTCGAGTTCCCAACCGCTCTTGGAATTACAAGAACTATCAATTTGTTGCTATCTTCGACATTTTGTTGCCGGACTTCGTGGTTCTACTAGATGGATATTGCTCAAAAATCAGTTTCTATACACGGATGTGTACTGTGATGCAATTGAATATGAGGGTCTTGTGTTTGCCGCCACTACTTATGGCACTCTTTTTGCATGGGATCCTCTTAGTTTCGGTATGTTTGTCTTCCACCATAATTATAATTGTTTCACCCACATGCATGCGAGTTAGCAAGTTTCCCTTCTCTACTAATTAACCTTCTTCTTGTGTTTCCAAGGTCCTATGAACATTCCACCACCTATACTTCAAATTTTTTATAACCAAGGGGGAGATGACGATGGTGATGATCACAATCATGAGGACGAGCAGGGCCCATATACTCAGTGGCGCCTGGCAACTTCCGATGGATCACCCCTTCTAGTCTGTATATAGCTGATACGTCTCCAACGTATCTATAATTTTTGATTGCTCCATGCTATATTGTCTACTGTTTTGGACTATATTGGGCTTTATTTTCCACTTTTATATTATTTTTGGGACTAACCCATTATCCGGAGGCCCAGCCCAAAATTGTTGTTTTTTGCCTATTTCAGAGTTTCGGAGAAACGGAATATCAAACGGAGTCCAAACGGAATGAAACCTTCGGGAATGTGATTTTCCCATCAGATAAGACCTAGGAGACTTGGACCCTCCGTCAAGAAAGCCACGAGGGTGGAGGGCGCGCCCCCTGCCTCGTGGGCCCCTCGAAGCTCCACCGACGTACTCCTTCCTCCTATATATACCTACGTACCCCCAAACGATCAGAACAGGAGCCAAAAACCTAATTCCACCGCCGCAACCTTCTGTACCCACGAGATCCCATCTTGGGGCCTGTTCCGGAGCTCCGCCGGAGGGGGCCATCATCACGTAGGGCTTCTACATCATCATAGCCCTTCCGATGAAGTGTGAGTAGTTTACCTCAGACCTTCGGGTCCATAGTTAGTAGCTAGATGACTTCTTCTCTCTTTTTGGATCTCAATACAATGTTCTCCCCCTCTCTCGGGGAGATCTATTCGATGTAATCTTCTTTTTGCGGTGTGTTTTTTGAGATCGATGAATTGTGGGTTTATGATCAAGTCTATCTATGAACAATATTTGAATCTTCTCCGAATTCTTTTATGTATGATTGGTTATCTTTGCAAGTCCCTTCGAATTATCAATTTGGTTTGGCCTACTAGATTGGTCTTTCTTGCAATGGGAGAAGTGCTTAGCTTTGGGTTCAATCTTGCGGTGTCCTTTCCCAGTGACAGTAGGGGCAGCAAGGCACGTATTGTATTGTTGCCATCGAGGATAACAAGATGGGGTTTTTATCATATTGCATGAAACTATCCCTCTACATCATGTCATCTTGCTTAAGGCGTTACTCTGTTTTTAACTGAATACTCTAGATGCATGCTGGATAGCGGTTGATGAGTGGAGTAATAGTAGTAGATGCAGGCAGGAGTCGGTCTACTTGTCTCGGACGTGATGCCTATATACATGATCATACCTAGATATTCTCATAACTATGCTCAATTCTGTCAATTGCTCAACAGTAATTTGTTCACCCACCGTAGAATACTTATGCTCTTGAGAGAAGCCACTAGTGAAACCTATGGCCCCCGGGTCTATTTTCATCATATCAATCTCCATCACTTTATTATTGTTTTGCTTTTTTCTTTGCCTTTTACCTTTACCTTGCATCTCTATATAAAAAATACCAAAAATATTATCTATCATCTGTATCAGATCTCACTCCCGTAAGTGACCGTGAAGGGATTGACAACCCCTAATCGCGTTGGTTGCGTTGAGCTATTTGTTTTGTGTAGGTACGAGGGACTCGTGCGTAGCCTCCTACTGGATTGATACCTTGGTTCTTAAAAACTGAGGGAAATACTTACGCTACTTTGCTGCATCATCCTCTCCTCTTCGGGGAAATCCAACGCAGTGCTCAAGAGGTAGCAAGAAGAATTTCTGGCGCTGTTGCCGGGGAGTCTACGCAAAAGTCAACATACCAAGTACCCATCACAATCCCTATCTCTCGCACCACATTAGTTTCCATTTGCCTCTTGTTTTCCTCTCCCCCACTTCACCCTTGCCGTTTTATTCGCCCTCTCTTTTCCGTTTGCCTTTTTCTCGCTTGCCTTCTGTTTGCTCGTGTGTTGGATTGCTTGTTTGTCGCGATGGCTCAAGATAATACAAAATTGTGTGACTTCACCAATACCAACAATAATGATTTCCTTAGCACTTTGATTGCTCCTCTTACAATTACTGAATCTTATGACATCAATACAACTTTGTTGAATCTTGTTATGAAAGATGAATTCGCCGGCC
The DNA here is from genome assembly GCA_032464435.1 of Aegilops umbellulata. NCBI lineage: Eukaryota > Viridiplantae > Streptophyta > Magnoliopsida > Poales > Poaceae > Aegilops > Aegilops umbellulata. The sequence continues at coordinate 500,249,216 of CP136057.1, forward strand.
TTCCTAGTGAAGATGCCGCTACTCATCTGAATAGCTTCGTTGATTTATGTGATATGCAAAAGAAGAAAGATACCGATAATGATATTGTTAAATTGAATCTATTTCCTTTTCGCTTAGAGATCGTGCTAAAGCTTGGTTTTCGTCTTTGCCTAAAAATAGTATTGATTCTTGGAACAAGTGCAAAGATGCTTTTATCTCTAAGTATTTTCCTCCCGCTAAGATCATCTCTCTTAGAAACGATATTATGAATTTTAAGCAACTTGATCATGAACATGTTGCACAAGCTTGGGAGAGAATGAAATTAATGATACGTAATTGTCCTACTCATGGTTTGAATCTGTGGATGATTATACAAAAAATTTATGCCGGATTGAATTTTACTTCTAGAAATCTTTTAGATTCGGCCGCGGGAGGCACTTCTATGGAAATCACCTTAGGAGATGCTACTAAACTCCTAGATAATATTATGGTTAATTATTCTCAATGGCACATTGAAAGATCTACTAATAAAAAAGTGCATGCGATAGAAGAAATCAATGTTTTGAGTGGAAAGATGGATGAACTTATGAAATTATTTGCTACTAACAGTGTTTGTTCTGATCCTAATGATATGCCTTTGTCTACTTTGATTGTGTCGGCGTTCTAGGAACGGGGGTCCCCAGACTTGCCTGCCTGCGGCCTACAGCGTGTCTCAAGTGGGGGCCCAGCGTGGCCCATCTTCATCAACACAAGCTCAAGACACTCGCGGGGCGGACGACAGAGAGCTTCCTCAGGAGCGGCCTCATCAGGCAGGCTCGCGAGGAGGCGGAGAGATCAATGCAAGGGGACCTCGCGAGGATCCTATGACGCAAGCCATGACGATCAAGGCCAGGCGGGCGCCGGCCTGCGCAGAGTCCTTCTTTCCCCTTGGGTGCAAAGGAGGCAAGCTCAGTCCAAGGTATCACGCAAAGGTTACCATTCCAGTGCAACAAGACCAAGACCAGCCGGGCGGCCGGACGGAGGTCACCGTGGAGCCCAAGACGGCGTCACCACCAGAGCTTTTGGCATCCGAAGACCACCTTTGGTCAGGATAACTTGTACTAGATGTCCCCCTTCAAAATGTCCAATTGTTGGCGCCCTTCCCGCTCATTATTTCGGGGAGAGGCCCAGGGCCTCTATAAATAGAGCTAGCCACCAGAGAGTAGAAAAGAGGAGGTCCAGGGTAGGGAAATCTGGTAGAGCCCAAGAGAGAGAGGCGACTGAACTCACTCAAGCAGTTCATCGCTCTAGCTCAAGAACACTTCTCGCGAGGCTGTTCTTCCTTTGTACTGTTCATCATAAGCCCCTGAGGCAATCCACCACACCACACACTGGAGTAGGGTATTACACCAGAACGGTGGCCCGAACCAGTATAAACCCTGTGTCCCTTGTGTTGTTCATCGTTTTCATCTCAGTTCGCACGAGAGGATCGGACGTAGATCGATAGGGGAGAGATCTCCGCGTGCACCCCAGTGTTCAAACCTCAAGGGTCTGCCGAAGCCCGAAATCCGACATTTGGCGCGCCAGGTAAGGGTGCGCTGGAATCCCTTCTCCCGTTGTTCGCGTGTGATCTTTCGTCGTGTCCATGGCTGACGCTTGTCAGGCTCGCGCCGAGCGCCGAGCTGCTCTCGCCACCCGCGTCGTCCAGACGGCGCCCGTCGGCGGTCCCCCTCGTCGTCCCCGTCGCCCGCCGCCAACGCCGCCACCGCCCGGTGGGGAATGAGCAGCAGGCCTCATCCCAGCATCCCTTCGGTGTGGCGGGATGGTCGCACCGCCACCCCGTCGCTGACCCCGGCTGGCTCGTCGTCCCACGCCCGTCGCGCCCCCATGGATGCACGCGCCTCGCTGCTCTTGGCGAAGGAGCTTCTCCGTTACCGCCCCATCGGCGACCTCTACGAGGACTGGCTCGCCCGCATCACCGAGCTCGTCAGCACCGCAGGGAGCTCCCCCTTGCGGCCCTCTTGTTACCACGCCCTCTGTTCCGCGCAGGAGGCGATGATCAGGAGGTGCCTCCGCCACCTCCTCCCCAAGAAGGCGCCTTGGCTGCAAGGCGTGCAGCCCCAGGGCGAGACCCACTACGTCCAGCGCCTGCGCTGCAAGAAAGGAGCTGCCAAGAGATCCCACGTCCCCGAGAAGGTGCTCGCGCGCTCCCGGCGCCGGCGCGCCAAGATCGCGTCCCAGCGCTTCCACGACAAGACCCCGCACTGCTCCCAGTAGCGGCTCGTGGTGACCTGCAAGAGCAAGATCGGCACCAGCCAAGGGCGCCGGTGGCCACAGCGGGCTGCCTCGCCTTCACCCCCGAGCTGCGCGGCATCACATGGCCGGGCAAGTTCAAACCTGACCTCCCTCCTCGCTACAATGGCACGGCGGACCCCGCGGAGTTCTTGCAGCTCTACAAGCTGGGCATCATAGCCGCCAACGGGGACGAAAAGGTCATGGCGAATTGTTTCCCCATGGCGCTCAAGGACGGAGCCCACACCTGGCTACTGAACCTGGCCCCTGGCACGATCTCCTCCTGGAGCGAGATGCGCACCCGCTTCATCGCCAACTTCCAGGGCACTCGCGACCGTCCCCCGGCCGTGAGCGACCTGCGCCGTATCAAGAAACAGCCAGGGGAAACGCTGCAGAAGTACATCCAGCGCTTCAACTATGCTCGCCTCAAGATCCCCAAGGTGACTGAGGAAGCCATCATCTCAGCTTTCTCCGATGGCATGCGCGACATCAAGATGAAGGAGGAGCTAGCCATCCATGAAGACATGTGCACATCCCTAGAGTTGTTCAACTTGGCGTCCAAGTGCGCCAGGACTGAGGAAGGGCGCCTCTCCCTTCTCGATCTCCCGGCAGCCGACCCAGAAGAGAAGAAGCTCAAGGCCAAAGACGTGAAGCGCAAGGGGGCTGCTGTGCTAGTAGCAGAGCCGGACACCAAGCGAGGCAGGGATCAGCTTGAGTCATCCAAGGGCGGACGCTACTGCGAATACCATGACCTCCACACCCACAACACCAACGAATGTCAAGAGCTCAGAGCCGTGTGAGAGGGGCGAATCGGCCGACGCCCTGAGCGCAACGACAGGGGCTATGGCCGAGGAGGAGGAAGAGGCGGAGGACGATGGGTAGACCGTGTCCCACACCAGGGATGGCGTGACCGCCCTCGCGAGGACCGCTGGCAGGACCAGCCTCGCGAGGGGGGCTGGAGGGACCAGCCTCGCAAAGACCGCCCGCACGACAACACAGGCCTCCCGCCTCTGCCGCCGCTACCAAGGAGGAATGAATACCAGCATCAAGACGATGGAATTGGGGGCTTCCAGGAGCCGCGCGCAATTGCCTGCATCTTGGGTGGCGCTCAGGCTCCAGCCTCACAGCACATCTTCTAGCAGTTTGCTCGTGAGGTGAACGCAGTTCTTCCCAAGCTTGAGGCCACGCGCCCTCTCAGGTGGTCTACATGCACTATCACATTCAGCTCAGCGGATCAGCTCAAGTGCGCGGCAATGGCTGGAGTCCTCCCGATGCTTTTCTCCCCAGTCATCAGCAATGTGCAGGTCACCAGGACCCTCATCGATGTCGGTGTTGGACTCAACGTCCTGTCCGTCGAGACGTTCGACAATCTCCAAGTGCCATACGACCAGCTCCAGCCAACCAAGCCTTTCTCAGGAGTCACCGATGGTTCTACCATTCCGATTGGGCAGGTGCGCTTTCCAGTCACCTTCGAGCAGCGCAACAACTACCGCACCGAGCTCATCGACTTCGACGTCGCTCACATCCGCCTACCGTACAACGCCATCCCCGGGTACCCGGCCCTAGGCAAGTTCATGGCAGTGACTCACCATGGTTACAATGTCCTCAAGATGCCTGGAAGTTGTGGAGTCATCACCGTGCCCTATGAGGAAAGAGACGCAGTGTGTTCACTGGAGCGTGCGTTCCAAGCCGCGGCAATCGAAGGCCCAAATCATAGGGGCGGGAGACCTCTCGAAGCGACCCTCAAGAAGAAGAAGACCTCGCCAGGCTCAAGCCACAAGGGGGATGGCGCCTCCGGAGGTGTTGCATCAAGCTCCGCACTCGATCAGGGAGCGCCACCCCCTCACGCATAGGAAAGCGCGCCTAGCACCCTCCTCAGGCAAGACTCGAGGGCTCCTCCTTGGAGAGCCACCGATCTTGCCAAGGTCGCGAGGGAGGCGCTCGGGCATCACTTGGAGGAGCGCTTTCAGGCGCTTTTCCCTCGGGAAGGTACAAGGCAAGGAAGACCAAACCCTCAGGAGTTCGTCGCAAGAAACACTCAAGAGCTGCAAGAGTCAATAGGCATGCGCGGCAGCCACCGCCTGCCTGCCGCAGCCCCACATCCAGGCGAGGATGGTGGGCTACGCGTCTGCATCAACGTCCCAGAGCTCAACCGAGCCGCGCCTCAGGAGCGCCTCTGGCCTTCGCGTGTGGGGCGTTGTGAGGGGTCACCTCACAGCTACGTTCGCATGCCCTTCGGCCTGCCGAAGCGGCCGCCGCTCACCAGCGCTTGCTGAGGAGCATCCTGGAGGCTCAGGAGGTCAGGCACCACGCGGTCCTGGCAGAGATGGAGATGGCTCTCGAGGACCCGCTGGAGCCCACGGAGCCTCCCGAGGCCCCTAGGCCTGGGGGCTCGTGAGGGCCGACGTCTTCAACGCACATCGCTCACTTCCTCAGCATCACTTCATCTTCAACGGCGTCAGGTGACATCTTTCAGAGCTCTACCTTCAGCTGGGAGCACCCACAGGGCTGCACCATTCCCAGGCCGTGTGGGTCCGTCCCCGCGGCATGTATCCATTTTGTTTATGTTCTTTACTTACCTGGTTGGGGGCGCCCCTCGGGCTGCATCACCCCCACGCCACTCGGGCTCGACCCAGCGACAATTGCATCTTTAATATTTACCTTAGGATGAAGTCCCCGTAAATTATCACCTAATGCTTACCGCCATGCAAAGCGCTTGCGCATTAAAGGGGGGCGCCTGAGCATCGCGACTCATGGGCTCTTACTGGCTCTCCAGCCCTCACCCCCTGGCCTTGACCCACGACATCGCCACCTGTCATACCAGTGGCGGCTGAGCTCGCTCGAGGGCCGGGACCCGAGGACGTCGAGCATTTGCACTCTAACAACCCTACAGGAACACACCAGTTGATAAAGGCCCAGAGCCAGGCGCAACCTGCCTCGAGGTAGGGCCTCGTGAGTCCCGCGCTGGCTCACGGGTGCCCAGATACACCTCTCCTAGCACTACCGTGCCGGCCACGTGTCAGGGCAGGGCTGTACACGCCCCGGGGGCTCATCCCGGAGGGGAGCCCCCTCCCACTGTAGGATCGAAAGTATGTCTAGAGGGGGTGATTAGACTACTTGACCAAATAAAAATCTAGCCTTTTCCCAATTTTAGTTCTTGGCAGATTTTAGCTATCTTAGCACAAGTCAAGCAATCTCCACACAATTCAAGCAAGCATGCAAAAGAGTATATGAGCAGCGGAAAGTAAAGCATGCAACTTGCAAAGAATGTAAAGGGAAGGGTTTGTGTCGGTGGGAACGACACCTATGGGATCACAAGAATCCCTACTACGGTTGCGGGGCGCGGGGTCGTGAGAAGAGCGGATCAAACAGATAGCACACGGTTCCTTTACCGGGGTTCGGGCCGCGAGGATGCGTAAAACCCTACTCCTGCTTTGGTGGATTGTATATCTGTGTTCTTGAGCTAGCTATGGGGCGTGAGGAGCTCCAAAAAGCCGAATTCTCCTCCTGGTCGCCTTGGGCCTCCTTTTATAGGGAAAGGGGTTGCCACAGTGGCACACATGAGGTGGAAAGGGTACAGTGATGCGAGGTTATCCCTCGCATTACATGACAAGGTGCATTTAATGCGTCTTGCTTAGGTGTCCTTGCTTCATCGGGGACGGGGGAGAGCCTTGTCTCGTCCATCGCCGCTCCCTCTCACGTTGACACGCGCCCTGGCTAGCGGTGCCCGCGGTGCCATGTAGGCAGGCAGGTAGCTGAGGTGGCGCAGCGGTGGGTCTCCACGAAGATCTGCATGCCGCCACGCAGGTGCCTGCCCAGCTAGTTGGGTCGGCAGCTGCATGCGAACGGTGGTGGAGGTCTGATTGGCATGGGCCTGATGGTGGCCCTATGGGTGTTCATGGCAAGGGCCTTGTCACGGCCCCGACAAGGGTCCATGCCGTGGCGCCTGCTATCATCCCCGGCAAGGCTCTTGCCGGGGGCCTTGTAGTCCTCCTTGGCTGGGATCCCGCCGAGGATCATCGTCTTCTAAAGTGTGTATCTGATCTTGAATGTCTTCACAAAGATCTGCATGCCACCACGGGGATGCCTCCCGAATCCTTGCCCCATGGGGGCAGTGGACTCAAGGGTGACCCGCTTCGTAGGTGTGGGGCGAGCTGCCGCGGCAAGGGTCTTGCCGGGTTTGCTAGAACCGCCTCCCGGCAAGGATCTTGCCGGGGGAGTCCGCTTCATCCCCTTTGCTCTTTGTGGCCTTGGTCTTGGCGTCGTTCTGCTTCTCTCGAGCTTCGGTCTTACCTTGGCTCACCTCCCTTGCCTTGCTCAGTGTGGTGGTGCCCGTGGCTCAGACTGCCCGTGCACAGTTATAGGGGTACAAAAAGTGTACCCCTCTTTTTGTACACCGACAGGAGCCCCGGGGCCTGGGCCACACGTAAGCGCAATCGCGTCGTTGGGCTAGGCCTAAAAACGGTGCGCGGGCAGGCGGGGTGGTTTTTACTGCGGTAAGTCTCTTCGCGCGCTGCGCTTCCCACGTTTCCCGTGCGTGGCGCGGCGTGGGGAGGCGTGTGTGACGTGGGCGGCATGCGCGGGGCTGAGCTCTGCATGCATGCATCACATCGTAGTAAAGGGGGCGGTGCGCGCCTTCCCCATAAACGGAGGGAGGCGTGGAGGCGCAACCCATTTACTAAACGGGGCCGAGGCGTGGTCTTCAAGGCGTCCACTCCCCACGGTCATGGTGTGGGGAGAGGTCGCATCATCCGTTGCCTCAGTCCTGCACGCCCGCCACGTGGCTCTCATGCACTTGGGGTGGCGAACGGTGGAGGCGGGAAACCGGGCCGCCGTGGGCTGGGGCAGCGGGTCGGTCCCAATTCCCTGCGCCTTCCGCGTCTTGATTGGCCGAGCGGGGCGGCCGAGCCCCCACACCGTTCCTTTATAAAGAGCGGGAGTGCGGGGATGGCGTCCCGCATTCCTTCATCTCCTTCTTCCTTTAGCTTCTGCTCCCCCCTTCCATCCGCCATGGAGAGAGGGAATCCTGGTCCTTCAACGGTGGCGGTGAGGGTCGCCACCCGACAACGCGTCCCTCCTTCTCCTGCACCTGCGGTGGCAGAGCCAGCCGCGAGGGGAAGGAGGAGGGGGCGAGGCCGTGGGCGAGGCCGAGGCGCTCGGGGAAGAGGAGGACGGGGTAGCGCACCGGCCTCGCCTCCGCCAGCAGTTCCTCCCCCCATGGAGGGCCACGTTGGGGACGACCGTTGCGAGTTCTTCGTCAGGCTGCGCCGGCCGCCTCGCCGTCGCCTTCGTCTCCCGACTCCATTCACGCGGGAGATGGAGCTGGATCCGCCGGAGTCATTGCGGCTGCACATGAGGGGATGTGGGATCAGCGGCATGCGGGTCTGCGTCGACTTTCCCGCTCCTCATGTAATGTATATTCGTCGGGATGGAAGACATTTGCTCATATCCACCGCCTGGCGGAGGGGTTCACTCTCCATTTTAAGCTGATGGAGGGCGGGCTTCTCTCCGTCAAGGTCTTTGGCGATTTTGGAACTCGCCTGAAGTGTTGTGTGGAGAGCTCCTCTGATGATGAAGATTCCTCCCCGGGCGAGAGTGACGAGGAGGACAGCGACAGCGGCGACGATCATGGTAGGCGACAGGATGACGGGTCCGACTAGGTGTCGGTCCCATTGTCCTGGGGTGATGTTGGCAGCAGAAGCATCTGCACCGAGCCCCCACCAACTCCTCTTGGCCGTCTCCTTGGGTGGCTGGCGTAGGAAGTGCGGGAAGGCGAAGAAGGCGGATGGCGGGCCGTCAGCTCGGAGTACGTGGGCATCGATGCCTTCGTCGCGTATTGCCGGTCTTGCCGCCTCGTCTTCCAGCTCTTCTACCATCATCATCATCACCAGCTTCCCGCGGAGGTGGCCGCCGGGATGTTTTCCTGGTGCCTTCTGCCGCTCGTACCTCGCCTAGGTGCTCCTTTTGCCCCTTTCGCCTCCTTGACCTGCCTCCTGAGGAGAGGGACAAGAAAGGGATTACGGGCACCTTATCTCTTTTTAGTTTGTAAGCCTTCGGGCCTTAGCTGAATTTAAAACTTGTAATCCCATCGTTCATGTTTTTCATTCCCTATGGACTGTTGTCGGATTTCGGGTTCCGGCAGACCCTTAAGGTTCGAACTCTGGGGTGCGCGCGGAGAGTATGCCCTCTATCTCTTCGTCTTGCAAGGATCTAAACTACCGAAAGAACAACACAAGAGACACAGGGTTTATACTGGTTCGGGCCACCGATGTGGTGTAATACCCTACTCCAGTGTGGTGTGTGGATTGCCTCTTGGGCTGATGATGATGATGAACAGTACAAGGGAGAACGGCCTCGCAAGGGCCTGTTCTTGGCTAGGACGATGAACTGTTAGGGGGAGTTCAGACGCCCCTCGCTCTCTTTCTCTACTTGCTCTACGATTGCTCTGAATACTTCCCCCTCGATCTCTCCATCCTCTACCCTGGGGGTGGCTAGTCCTATTTATAGGTAAAGGCCTTGGGCCTCTTCCCAAATATTGAGCGGGAAGGGCGCCAACAATTGGCCAATTTGAAGGGGAACATCTGTTACACTTATCCTGACCAAAGTTGGTCCTCGCCTGCCAAAGGCCCTGTGGTGATGCCGTTCTGGGCTCCACGATGAGCTCATTCCCACCGTTGGACTGGTCTTGGTCTTGTTGCACCGAAATGGGTGCCTTTGCTTGATCCTCTCACCTCCGCTTGCCCCCTTTGCACCAAAGAGGAAAGGGAGGACACTGCACGGTCTGGCGCCCGCCTGGCACCCTTGGTCGTCATGGCTTGCGTCATGGGCACCTCGCGAGGTACCCTGCCTTGATCTCTCCGCCACCTCGTGAGCCAGCCTGAGGAGGCCGCACCTAAGGAAGCACCGTGTCGTCCGCCCCGCGAGGTTTGGCCCCTCGCGAGGGTCTTGAGTCTTGAGTTGATGAAGATGGGCCGTGCTGGGCCCCCATTTGAGCCACGCCGCAGGCCGCAGGCAGGCAAGTCTGGGGAGCCCCGTTCCCAGAACGCCGACAGTAGCCCCCGGGCCCAAGGCACGCATGGACTTGGCCTCGCCGAGAGGCGAAAGGGCGAGGCCGATGCGCTGCGGGCCCTAACAGCCTGCGGCCTCGGGCCCCGTGTGGCGGTTGATTGGACGTGGGCGGTACTGTTTGCCACGCTCCCTTATTTTGCGCCGCGCTAGGTTGCCCCACAGTTGTACACAGCCGCCCCTCTTCCTGTTGCTCGACTGTCCCTTGTTACTCCTTCCTTCGAACTCTGACTCTTGCCTCTAATCCCATCTCACATCTCCTCTCTCCCGTCCTCAGCCATGGCTCCGACGAAGAAAGAGAAAGGGAAGAAGCCTCTGCTCCCATCTCGTCCACCGCCGTCGGCCGCCCCCGCCGTCGGCCAGTCAATCATACTCAATCTGGAGTGCCTCGATAAGCTCAGCCCGGCTCTGGCCACTGTCTTCAATGAGTGCGGGAGGACGACAGCCTGGCCTACGTCTCACTTCCCCACCGACAGGATAATCACCGAGGTTCATTACTTTGCTGATGCCTTGTGGGCGGGTCTAGTTCCCCCCTTCTCTGATTTCTTCAACACCGTCCTCACCCATTACCAGATCCACATGATGCATCTGGGCCCTGAATCCATCGCCCTCCTTTCGGTCTTTGCTTTTGTTTGCGAGGCGCTGATGGGCATCCCTCCTTCCGTTGCTTTGCTGTGACACTTCTTCTCTCTGTGTCTTGCCGACCCCGCTCAATGCTCGGAATGCGTGAGCTTCGTCGCTGTACCTGAGACTGCAGCTTCTGGCATTGACTTCAAGCTCCCCCCCACCTTCAGCTGGGTTCCGTGAGCGGTGGCTGTACGTTGATGTTGGGGTGCCCATCCCCCTGCTGGTGAAGCCAACTTTGCCTGCTATACCCAACTCTGGCTGGGGCCAGGAGACGCTCGAGAGCCCCCGGCTCGCCTTCGTCTGGCGCCGCTTCACGTTCTTGAAAACGCTCGGCGTGACGGCGCCCAAGGTGGTGAAGGAGTTTCTGTTGCGCCGCATTGCCCCTCTCCAGCGCCATTCTCACCGGATGTGGGCCTTCAGCGGACATGGTGATCACATGAGGCTTCAAGAGGAAGACCTGATGCCTGGAGTGCTAAGGACAGTGCTCTTGGTCCTGACCGGCGACCCCAACCCGGGCAGCATTCAGCGGGGAGGGGCTCCGCTGTACCTCTGCCAGAACAGGGATGATTTCGTGAGGCAGATGCCCTCCTTCGACGAGTGGGGGCTATGCCCTGCCGGCTTCCAAGGGCCTCGCGAGAACCCTGTGGTGGTGACCGCCCTTCCGGTCGACTTAGGCGAATCCTCCTCGAGTGGTGGAGCAGGGAGGCAGGAGACAGCGGGGGCCGAGAAAGCTCCTGAGGCCCGCGCTGCCGAGACCATTGGTGTGGCGCAGCTGCTTCCAGCGCTTGGGGCCGTGGCTCCCGGGGCCCCGGCCGCGTCTTCCACCGAGGTGATCGGCAGCACGCGCCAGGCAGGCACCCCTGACGCGGATAGTGCTGTTGCTTCGCCTTCGTCGCGGGTTGATCCTTGCGCCCTTCTCCTGGGCCGCTTTCGTGTGGACTTTGAGGCCCTTCGGAGGAAAAGGGAGGCCCTAGGTGACGACTCCCCTTGTCGCTTGCTGAAGCACCGGAAGTACTTCGCCACCGACGAGTAAGCCTTCTCCTTTCCCGGCTCCTGATCCCCTTGTTGCGTCTACTGATCCTCACTTTGTAGGCCCCTTCCTACCGAGGTCATGGAGGCCGCTGAGGTGCCGCCTCCTTTGGCTCCACCTCCCCCGTCGCCCCAAGACGTCCCAAGCAGCACGGCTCTTGTGGTGAGGACGAACGAAGGGGCGGACCGTTCTGAGGTGCCTCGCAGCCCTTCTCTTCCTGCGATCTTCCTTCGTGGGCCCTCTCTTGGCGTGGCCAGCCTGCCGTGGGCTTCTCATCTGGTCACGGGCTGCGACTGGCTGAGGTGCCCCCGCGCCCTTTGTCTGGAGATGTGCCGGCCCCAGGCCGAGCTTCTGGCGCGGCGCGCCCGGCCGTCGAGGGGGCGCCAGCCCCCAGCCCCTGCCCGAAGGGGGAGCGATGATTCACGCCTCCAGGCGCTTGCCTGGGGCAGACGATGGTGTGGGAGACGTCTTCGAACGTGCTCGGGAGCGCCGCGCTCGCCGCCGCGAATTCCTTCGAAGGGCGAGCGGCGCAGTGGACCTGCTTGGGGAGGAACTCGCTGATGAAGACGCGCGCCTGGAGGCCGAGGGCATGCGCCTGGCCGCGGAGAGGCGCGAGCTGGAGGCCGCCGTCGCCCTCGCGCGCCGCCAGCACGACCTTGAAGACGAAGAAGCGAAGGCGTCGCTGGAGGCCTCCCGGGTGGCCCGATCCCAGGCCGCTTAAGAGGCCCTGGGAGCCGACCGACAACGAGATGCAGCGGAGGAGTGGGCTCGGGAGATCTTGGCCCGATGCCACTTGCTGGAGGAGCAAGTGGAACTGCGCGAGGCGGCCCTTGCGTCGATGACGGTGGCCTCTGGCGACCCAGCCGGGCTCCAGAGACGTGAAGAGGCGCTGACGCTGGAGGCCGCCGAACGTACCCGTGAGTACGAGCGGCGGGAGACGAGGGAGCGCCTGGTGACGCAGGCGGAAGATGAAGTTGCTGCTCAGGAGGCGCGTGTCCTGGAGGAGGTTGGTCGTCGGGTGGCGACAGCGCGCCAAGGCCTCGAGCGCGAGTTCAAGAGGAAGCTGGAGTTGATCCGGGTTGAGGCTGAGGGGAGAACCACAGCCCTGAGGGCCCAACGGGACGAGGCGACGCGGCGAGCCGACGCTTCCCAGCCCGCCCTTGAGGCAGCGCAAAAGGAGTCGGCCGCTCTCCAGGCCGAGGTGATCCGGCTTCGCCAGCGGGTGGAAGAGGCTGAGGCCGTTGAGCGTCAGAATGCCGATGAGATACGCTAGTGGCAAGTCCTGGAGCACGTGCATGGTCCCATGCTTACTACGCTCAGGGAGAGGGCTAACACAGCCTTGGGCAACATCTGCGAGGCAACTGTGGGTGAGCCGCACACAATCAACTAAGCCGGCAACCTTCAGTTCTTCACCACTGTGGTGACGCAGCTGGAGACACGGTCGGCCAGGGCTGACAGGTTGGTGGAGGAGAGGAGCCGCGCCCTGCTCGGGCGCGCTTTTTCTCGTGTCTTCAGCCATCTTCAGAACATGAATCCCCAGTTCGACTTTGATGCCGCCATCGCCCCAGTCCCCCAAGCAGTCCGAGGCGATCTGGCGACCTGGGTAGAAAACAACGTGGATGCTCTCGTCCGAGCCTTTACTTCGGATGACGACGACGTGATCGTGGCTGCCGACGAGGGCGGTGTGGTGGATGGTCCCGGCGCCGCTGACGATGATGCAGGCAGCGGTGGCGAGTCCAGCAACACCAGCGGTGGCTCGGGAGGTGCTCCCGAGGATGCCTTGGGGGATTTGTCTGACTGACTGCGTGTCGCTCCTGTCTTTTTGCCCTGCATAGATAGAACTCAGGTGTTTGGCCTGATGGTCATGAGAGCATTTTGGGAGGGGAAGCCCCTCATGTAAAAACTTGTGTAGATCGTATTAGCAGATATTATATTGTGCGAGCATCTGCGCCTGGCGGCTGGTTGGTTTACCTTTGTTTTGCGCAGGCCTCGAGGCAGCTCGTGGTGTCCTGTGCGTTCTCTGGTTGAAATCATAGGATGCGCAAGTAATGTCAGCGAGGGGCTTCACAGGCGCTGGCCCTCTTCACAGGCTCCGGGCCTTTTTATAAACGCGATAGCTTCACAGGCACTCGCCTTCTTCACAGGCTCTGGGCCTTCTCCCGAGCGAAACGGCTTCACAGGCGTTCGCCTTCTTCACAGGCTCCGGGCCTTCTCCCGAGTGAAACGGCTTCACAGGCGTTCGCCTTCTTCACAGGCTCTGGGCCTTCTCCCGAGCGAAACGGCTTCACAGGCGTTCGCCTTCTTCACAGGCTCTGGGCCTTCTCCCGAGCGAAACGGCTTCACAGGCGTTCGCCTTCTTCACAGGCTCCGGGCCTTCTCCCGAGCGAAACGGCTTCACGGGCGTTCGCCTTCTTCACAGGCTCCGGGCCTTCTCCCGAGCGAAACGGCTTCACAGGCGTTCGCCTTCTTCACAATCTCTCGGCCTTCTCCCGAGCGAAACAGCTTCACAGGCGTTCGCCTTCTTCACAGGCGTTCGCCTTCTTCACAGGCTCTGGGCCTTCTCCCGAGCGAAACGGCTTCACATGCGTTCGCCTTCTTCACAGGCTCCGGGCCTTCTCCCGAGCGAAACGGCTTCACAAGCGTTCGCCTTCTTCACAGGCTCCGGGCCTTCTCCCGAGCGAAACGGCTTCACAGGCATTCGCCTTCTTCACAGGCTCTGGGCCTTTTTAGGAAAAGACAACCTCCGCAGTCACCAAAAGGTAATCTCGTGAGGAAGCAACAACGGCAGTCTGGGCTGCGCTTGAGCTAGGCCTGGCCCGTTTTGCGAGAGGCTCGCGAGGGAGGCAGCTATGGTGAGGCGGTGACCAGAGCGCGAGAAATGGTTCGAATGAGACCAAGCACCCCTTCCCCGAACACACGCAAAGCTCAAATTCGAATTCAACTTAAATCCAGCGGGGGAAAAGTTACAGCCAAGGGGAAAACGCAATGAAAGCAAACAAAAAGGCCGCGTCCGGCACCCTATCTAGTCTTGGACGTCTTCTCACCAGCGCGGAGCTAAGTGCTGTCCACTGGGCATGGGAGGGAGCCCCAGGGCCTGAGGCCGGCACCCCTGAGACTCTGGGGCGTGTACAACCCCACTCATTATTACGTGAGAGTGTCACGGGGCGGCGAGCTTCACAGGCACTGGGCATTCTTCACAGGTACCGGCCTTGCTTCATATCGCCAGACGAGGGCCCCGCCTTGCGCCACACTCTAGTGCCACCGACGACGACCGGAAACCAGGACGCCACCGGCAGGGTAGAGCGGTCGCCAGCGGTTCCCCCGACGACCACGGGTCCTCCGCCAGGGGCAGGCCCTCAGGCGCCTCCCCAGCGAAGGGCCTACCTCATGAGAACGCCTTGCTTCGAACGCCGCGGTGGTGAAGTGGGGTCCCTGCCCCTCTCCTGCAGCCCCCTGCGCCCCCCTCCCGAGGGGTAGGAGACTGTGGGAGCGGGGCAGATGCTCGCTGCGGCGACCTGCACCTCCTGCGACCCATGATTAGCGTATACCTGCTCCTGAGGAATTAGTGGTACCCGATAGTCGTCGCCTCCAGCGTGGCCGGCGGAGCCGTCCCAGGGCTCCCGGAAGAGCTCGGCTTCTGGTGTCTCGTCTCCCCAGCTTGGGATGCGAAGCGAGCCTTGTTCGCCCTCGTGAGCGTGCCCTTGGTCCATCATGTGGGGCACGAACTCTTCTGGCGCCGCTACCCCGAAGGCTGTGCTGTAGTGCTCCATGCGCCATGCGGCGCTGCTTGACGTGCCCACCGCGGTATGGTAGCGCGGCGGCCCGCCGGCGTCGTGGGCCGCACTGAGCCCCTCTCCTTCACGCGCCGGGGGCGGGGGTAGCGCCACCGCCAGTCCAGCGCCGGCGGATTCGCCGGTGTTGGGGTAGCCTTGAGACCCGCGGGGGCGTGCGGGGCCTCCTCGTGCGCCGCCCTGGGCCTGAGGCGGAAGCTGGATGCAGAAGGGGTGAGCCCCCGAAGCGGCAAAGCCCAGGAGTTCGGCTACCCGCTCCAGCAGCACGTCGCGGCCGCCTTCTAGCAGCCTACACTGCAGCAGCTCCCGGGCCACCGTGAGCGTGGCCCTCGAATTCGCTTGCTCCCGGCGGGTGTACGGTGTTGTGGTTGCGGCGTGGTTAGAGGCTCTCGCCGCCGACCGCGCTTGCCGCGGTGTGAGGGTTGCGGAAGCCTGTCCACGCCGCCCGCGGCCCGCAGCGCCCTGCGGACCACGGGCTGCTTGGGGCGCGGGGTCGCCCGAGGCGGGTGGCCCCGCGCAGGCGGGCCACGCCGCCCATGGATCTTGGTTGCCTGCCTGGTCGCCGGACATGGTGATGACGATGCGACGAGAGGTGGAGCAGTAGGAAGGCAGATTCCGGCGCACCCCTACCTGGCACGCCAAATGTCGGATTTCGGGTTCCGGCAGACCCTTAAGGTTCGAACTCTGGGGTGCGCGCGGAGATTGTGCGCTCCACCTCTCCGTCTTGCAAGGATCTAAACTACCGAAAGAACAACACAAGAGACACAGGGTTTATACTGGTTCGGACCACCGATATGGTGTAATACCCTACTCCAGTGTGGTGTGTGGATTGCCTCTTGGGCTGATGATGATGATGAATAGTACAAGGGAGAACGGCCTCGCGAGGGCCTGTTCTTGGCTAGGACGATGAACTGTTAGGGGGAGTTCAGCCGCCCCTCGCTCTCTTTCTCTACTTGCTCTACAATTGCTCTGAATACTTCCCCCTCGATCTCTCCATCCTCTACCCTGGGGGTGGCTAGTCCTATTTATAGGCAAAGGCCTTGGGCCTCTTCCCAAATATTGAGCGGGAAGGGAGCCAATAATTGGCCAATTTGAAGGGGAACATCTGGCACACTTATCCTGACCAAAGTTGGTCCTCGCCTGCCAAAGGCCCTGTGGTGACGCCGTTCTGGGCTCCACGATGAGCTCATTCCCACCGTTGGACTGGTCTTGGTCTCGTTGCACCGAAATGGGTGCCTTTGCTTGATCCTCTCGCCTGCGCTTGCCTCCTTTGCACCAAAGAGGAAAGGGAGGACACTGCGTGGTCTGGCACCCGCCTGGCACCCTTGGTCATCATGGCTTGCGTCATGGGCACCTCGCGAGGTACCCTGCCTTGATCTCTCCGCCTCCTCGTGAGCCAGCCTGAGGAGGCCGCGCCTGAGGAAGCACCGTGTCGTCCGCCCAGCGAGGTTTGCCCCCCCCCCCCCCGCGAGGGTCTTGAGTCTTGAGTTGATGAAGATGGGCCGCGCTGGGCCCCCATTTGAGCCACGCCGCAGGCCGCAGGCAGGCAAGTCTGGGGACCCCCGTTCCCAGAACGCCGACAACTGTACCTGAGCGGAATGTTTTTAATGAAAAAGGGATGCTTGCCGGGTCATTTGTTTGCGGGTAGAACCCACGTCAAGGAGTAAATCCTTGATATCTCCAAGATAAACATTTCCTTGCCCAGCAGCAGGCCTTGCCGTCTTCCCACGTCGCTCGACCTTCCTCACACCTTTGGCGGAGGCAGGGATGAGGCGGGTTCAGGTTCCTCATTTAATCCTTTCGCTGCCGCGACTACGACCAAACCTTGCCCCAGGAACGAGCCCTAGGGCCTAGAGTTAGGGGAGCACGGTAGCTTTAGGGAGAAACGAGGTTTCACATACCTCAGTCCATAAGGGAATGCATGATAAGGGATGAAGAACTTATCTGAAGTTGTAGCCCCCGACAACTCTGGTTTGCCGTGGGTATATCTTTGCTCTTGCAGCCCCCGGCAGTACTGGCTTGTCGGGGTCTAGACGTTGGTCTATCCCTCTTCTCCTTTTTGTCCTCAAGTGATCCGGCAAGGATATCTATGAGTCCTGTGAACCAAGGAAGACAAAAGAACGGCAAAGAGACGCACACTCGACCTCTAAGCTAGGGGTTAGTCGCCGCTAAGCACTATCAACCCTAACCAAGGACGAGACTCGACCTAGCATGCATGCTATAACTTAGGGTGCCAGCGCTTCATTTATTTATGCTCAGGGTCTGTGCCTGGATTTGTACAACGGGTTACATGCATCATTGGGAATGCTTGTACAAAAGGTGGCTTGCCGGGCCCCTTACGGGTAAAACTTGCGAAGATGCTCAAAGTTCCAGGAGTTACTCACCGGAATGGCATCGTCGGTCTCCAGGCGAACTGCGCCGGGCCTGGTGACTCGTATTACCCGATAAGGGACTTCCCACTTTGGCGTCAACTTGTTGGAATTCTTGGCCGATTGAACGCGCCGAAGGACAAGGTCGCCTTCCTCAAGGCTTCGGGCATGGACCTTGCGGCTATGGTAGCAGCGCAAGGCTTGCTGGTAGCGTGCTCTCACAGCCACCCGAAGACGATCTTCCTCAAGGAGCATTGCATCATCTTGGCGCAGTTGCTCTTGCTCAAGCTCATCATAAGCGAGCACTCGAGGTGACCCGTATATGAGTTCAGTGGGGAGAACTGCTTCTGCCCCGTATACTAGGGCAAAGGGTGTCTGGCCGGTGGCTCGATTTGGCGTCATCCTGATCGACCAAAGAACCGTCGGCATCTCATCAATCCAGCGCCTTCCACTCTTGTGCAGCCTGTCAAAGGTCTTGGTCCTTAAGCCTCGCAGTACTTCAGCATTTGCCCTCTCAGCTTGACCATTGCTTCGCGGGTGATCAACAGAAGCGAAACGGACTTTGCTACCGAGGTCTTGGGTATATTGCATGAAGGTGCAGCTTGTGAACTATGTGCTGTTGTCGGGGATAACCCTGTTGGGTACGCCAAAACAGCACACTAGTCCCTTGAAGAACTTGACGGCTGACTGAGCTGTGACCTTCCTCACTGCCTCCACCTCTGGCCACTTTGTGAACTTGTCGATTGCAATGTACAAGTACTCAAAGCACCCGACGACGCGGCGGAAAGGGCCCAGTATGTCGAGCCCCCAGACCAAGAAGGGCCAGGAGAGAGGAATGGTTTGAAGGGCTTGAGCTGGCTGATGAAGCTTCTTTGAATGGAACTGACACGCTTCACACCTGGTGACTAGTGTCGTCGCATCCTGGAGGGCGGTGGGCCAGAAGAAGCCTTGCCGAAACGCCTTGCCGACAAGGGCCCTTGACCCGATGTGGGATCCGCATATGCCTCCGTGTATCTCTGCCAACAGCTCCAGTCCTTCCTCTCGAGGGATACACTTCAATTTCACGCCGTTCGGCCTCTTTCTGTACAGGACGTCATCGACGAACTGGTACATGGTAGAGCAACGGGCTACTTTTTCCGCTTCTTCCTGCTCCTCAGGAAGTTCCCCTGTTTGGAGGAATCGGACGGTATGTTGTGCCCACGCTGGAGCCTCGGGCTCGACGGCGAGGACTAAAGGCATTTCCTCCGCTATAGGAGCGGCTGTCTCGACGGCAGGAGCTTGACGCTCCGCCGGAACTAGCCGTCCCGTGGCGGACTCAGTGTCCCCGGCAACATCCTTGTCGGCGGCCCCGGGGAGCTCGGCGGGAAAGTACTTGCCGGGCCCTGATTTCCTCCTCTTGTTCTTCTCTTTTGATGGATCAACGGATGGCTGAGTTAGCCGAAGCGCAAAGGTACCTGGTTCCACAGGTAGCTTGAGGGCAGCGCGTTTTGACAGGTAATTGGAGATATCGTTCTCTGCTCGGGGAACGTGTTCAGCCTGTATACCGTCGAAATGCTCTTCCAGCTTTCTCACTTCATCGACGTAGGCCTTCATCAACAGGCTTTGGTAATCCTTGTTGACTTGCTTGACGACAAGCTGCGAGTCACCCCTGACGATGAGTTTCTTGATTCCATGGTCTGCCGCGATCCTGAGACCGGCAAGCAGCCCCTCGTACTCTGTCGCATTGTTTGTTGACACCTCCCTGGGGAAGTGCATCTGGATCACGTACTTGAGGTGCTCTCCAGTGGGCGCAACAAGCAGTACGCCAGCCCCGGCGCCTTGTAAAGAGAAAGCTCCATCAAAGTACATGATCCACGGGTGTCCGAGGTCTCACCGGTCTTCTTCTTCTTCCCTTCCGGGGTCCCAGCGGCAGGAGCAAGTGCCCTAGTGGCGGCAGCTGCTGCAACTGCTTGCTGGTATAGTTGGTCAGCGCAAATCAACGCATCTTTCTTATCGAAGGGGATGGTGATGATCGTCACAGGTCCTGGCATCTTCAGGGTGTTGTAGGCGTAGTGTGACGCCGCCATGAACTTGGCCAGCGCTGGGTGGCCAAGTATCCCGTTGTAGGGAAAGGGGATCTTGGCAACATCAAACATGATCCTCTCCGTCCTGTAGTTCAGGTCGCTTCCGAAAGTCACGGGTAGCGTGACCTTCCCTTGGGTTGGCTTCTTCCCGGGTTGACCCCCTGAAACGTGCCCGTCTCTTCGAGGTCTCCATCAGGAATCTGCAGTTTCTTGATCACGGCAGGCGAGATCAAGTTCAGACCGGCCCCGCTATCGACTAGCATCTTCGTCACATTGAGGTTGCGTATTGTTGGTGAAACCAACAATGGCAAGCACCTGACCGCAGTAGTGCGATCAGGGTGATCCTTAGTGTCAAAGATGATAGGTGTGGTGGACCACTTCAGCGGCCTTTGGGCATCAAACGACGACTCTACCGCTGTAATCTCTCGTGCCCACTGTTTAAGTCGGCGGTGAGAAGTATGCAGCGAGGCGCCGCCGTCAACGCACATGGCCTCTGTAGCTTTCTGAAACTCTTGGTCGCCGGATTCGTCGTCCTCTTCGTGATCCTCGTCTTCTGGCTTTCTGTCACGGCCCCTGGCGGGCCTCTCCTGTTGTTTATCCTTGCCGCGACGGCTCGCCTGGCCGTCACGCTTCTTGCCGGACCCCCAGCACCGTCTTGGCCCTTCTCCTTGTCCCGCCTCTCATATTCAGCCCTCTGCTTCTCAGCGAGGAGCTCAACCTGTCGGCAGTCTTGGAGGGCATGGCCTTTGGTGCGATGGATCTTGCAGTATCGCTTGTCAGAGTTTCCTGGCTTCTCGGCAGCCGCCAAGGCCCGACAGGCGACACATCTGGCAATTTCCTTGCCGGGGTCATCTGCCTTGGTTTTCTCGGTGGAGCCGGTGTCAGCAGATCCCTCGACGGCAAGCACGGCTTTACCTTTGCGCTTCCTGTTGCGGCGCCGGCCCTTCTTCGCCGGGGCGGCAGTATCTTCATCTGAGGAGTCGGTTTCCACGCCGGCATCTTCGTCGGGGTACTTCCTTCCCTCTTCAGCTCGGACACATCTATCAGCAAGAACATAGAGTTCTGCTACATCTTTCACCTTGTTCATTGCCAGCTCTTCGCGCATCTTGCGGTTGCGCACGTTCTGGTGGAACGCGCTGATGATGGCGGCAGGGTGAACATCAGGGATATTGTACTGTATCCGGCCGAACCTCTGTATATACTTGCAGAGACTCTCGCCTCCCTTCTGGGGAATGATGTGCAGGTCGCTCGCTTGGCCATGGGCTTGGTGGCCTCCAGTAAAGGCGCCCACAAACTCATGGCACAAATCCGACCAGGAGGAAATAGAGTCTACCGGCAAGTGCATCAACCATGACATGGCGTTGGGTTTCAGAGCCAACGGAAAGTAATTCACAAGCTCCTTATCGTCGCGGGCTCCGGCAGCCTGCATCGCGATGGTGTAGATGCTGAGGAACTTGGACGGGTGGGTCTTGCCACCGTACTTTTCGCCCACGTCAGGTTTGAAGGTGCGGTGAGTGGGCCACTGGAACTGCTGCAGCTCACGGGTAAAAGCCGGACAGCCTACCTCGTAAGGTAGGCCTCCAGGGCTCTCCGGTGCCGGGTGGTTCACAACAGGCCCTGCTTGCCTGTCTGACTGGTGGCGCGCTCCGCGCCGACGCTCGATAGTGGTTCGAGCGTCTTCATGTTCTCGTTCCCGATGGACTTGGCGTTGGTCATAGTGGGTCCGCGGGTCGGACGACGCTATGGAGATTTCGTCGCCCGTAACATCGCGACGGGCTGGCGCCCACGGTACCGGGCGAGGAGGAGGCGAGTGCACCGTGGTCGCGGCGCCGCCGGCTTTCCTTCCACTGGTGCACGGGACTCCGTCGGAGCGTCGACCCGGGGGATCCACCGGACTCGGTTTGTCTTTGTTGGCCACCGCAACAAGGCTTCGGATAGTGGCTCTCCATTCGTCGAGTTTCCCCGTGGTGGGAGGAAACTCGAGGAGCAACTGCGCGCGCCAGGTCTTCTGCTGGCGTTGGTGGCAGCGAAACCTGCATGGATCGCGACGCGCTTCGACTTTTGACCATGTCAGAAGGAGCTCTATCACGACCCCACGGTCGCATGCCATCTTCACCAGCGCCTCGGCGAGCGGGCAGGTCTTCTACATCCCGGGAGTGGCACTTGGGGCTCTTCCCGCGGCGACGCCTGGGGTCTTCGGTGTGATCACGCCGTTCGTTGCGCGCCGCTTGAGAGGAGCGCGCCGTCGGCGCCGGCGTGGGAGTCTTGGAAGCCCTCAGATCACCTTCGGGCGGGGTGGCAGCGATCCAAGAAGGCCCTGCGCCACCCGCGGAGGGCCTGGCTCCGTCTTTAGATTTGGCAGCGTGCGACCCGTTACCAGGCGCACGAACATCGCCGCCTCCCAAACTCCGGCTGCCGGGACGGTGTTGGTGTTCGTGAACGGCGCCCCGGGTCATTTCTGTGACCGGTCCGCTGCTCGCCTGCGTCGAGACGGGATGTCCGGCTTCCAACGGGCCAACCGCCACCGTCGTCTTCTTCTTGGGCGCCATGACGATGAAGAAGCGTCGAACTAACTGCTAAAGCCGATTCTCACAACTGCGCCCCCTAGCTGGCGCGCCAAAGATGTCGGTGGGAACGACACCTATGGGATCACAAGAATTCCTACTACGGTTGCGGGGCGCGGGGTCGTGAGAAGAGCGGATCAAACAGATAGCACACGGTTCCTTTACCTAGGTTCGGGCCGCGAGGATGCGTAAAACCCTACTCCTGCTTTGGTGGATTGTATATCTGTGTTCTTGAGCTAGCTATGGGGCGTGAGGAGCTCCAAAAAGCCGAATCCTCCTCCTGGTCGCGTTGGGCCTCCTTTTATAGGGAAAGGGGTTGCCACAGTGGCACACAGGAGGTGGAAAGGGTACAGTAATGCGAGGTTATCCCTTGCATTACATCACAAGGCACATTTAATGCGTCTTGCTTAGGTGTCCTTGCTTCATCGGGGACGGGGGAGAGCCCTGTCTCGTCCGTCGCCGCTCCCTCTCGCGTCGACACGCACCCTGGCAAGCAGTGCCCGCGGTGCCATGTAGGCAGGCAGGTAGCTGAGGTGGCGCAGCGGTGGGTCTCCACGAAGATCTGCATGCCGCCACACAGGTGCTTGCCCAGCTAGTTGGGTCGGCAGCTGCATGCGAACGGTGGTGGAGGTCTGACTGGCGTGGGCTTGATGGTGGCCCTACGGGTGTTCATGGCAAGGGCCTTGCCGGGACCCCGGCAAGGGGTCTTGCCGTGGCGCCTGCTGTCATCCCCGGCAAGGCTCTTGTCGGGGTCCTCGTGGTCCTCCTTGGCTGGGATCCCGCCGAGGATCATCGTCTTCTAAAGTGTGTATCTGATCTTGAATGTCTTCACAAAGATCTGCATGCCACTACGGGGATGCCTCCCGAATCCTTGCCCCATGGGGGCAGTGGACTCAAGGGTGACCCGCTCCGTAGGTGTGGGGCGAGCTGCCGCGGCAAGGGTCTTGTCGGGTTTGCTAGAACCGCCTCCCGACAAGGATCTTGCCGGGGGAGTCCGCTTCGTCCCCTTTGCTCTTTGTGGCCCTGGTCTTGGCGTCGTTCTGCTTCTCTCGAGCTTCGGTCTTACCTTGGCTCACCTCCCTTGCCTTGCTCAGTGTGATGGTGCCCGTGGCTCAGACTGCCCGTGCACACTTATAGGGGTACAAAAAGTGTACCCCTCTTTTTGTACAACGACAGTTTGGAGGATTCAAATGCAGTTGGAGACACGGATGTTTTTGTCGTGGTTCTGATAGGTGGTGCTATCGTACATCCACGTTGATGGAGACTTCAACCCACGGAGGGTAATGGTTGTGCGAGTCCACGGAGGGCTCCACCCACGAAGGGTCCACGAAAAAGCAACCTTGTCTATTCCATCACGGCCGTCGCCCATGAAGGCCTTGCCTCACTAGCGGTAGATCTTCACGAAGTAGGCGATCTCCTTGCCCTTACAAACTCCTTGGTTCAACTGCACAATCTTGTCGGAGGCTCCCAAGTGACACCTAGCCAATCTAGGAGACACCACTCTCCAAGAAGTAACAAATGGTGTGTTGATAATGAACTCCTTGCTCTTGTGCTTCAAATGATAGTCTCCCCAAAACTCAACTCTCTCTCACAAGATTTGGATTTGGTGGAAAGAAGATTTGAGTGGAAAGCAACTTGGGGAAGGATAGAGATCAAGATTCATATGGTAGGAATGGAATATCTTGACCTCAACACAAGTGTAGGTGGTTCTCTCTCAGAAAATGTGTATTGAAAGTGTAGGTATGTTCTGATGGCTCTCTCCACGAATGAAGAGTGGGTGGAGGGGTATATATAGCCTCCACACAAAATCTTACCGTTGCACACAATTTGCCAAACTCGGTGGGACCGAATGGTTAAACTCGGTCGGACCGATTCAGCAAACCTAGTGACCGTTAGGATTTTCGGTGGGACTGAGATGCAACTCGGTAGGACCGATATGGTTAGGGTTAGGGCATAACGTAATCTCGGTGTGACCGATTACACAAACTCGGTGGGACCGATTTTGGTAATAAGCTAACCAGAGAGTTGGTCAGGTAAACTCGGTGGGACCGATTCGCTCATCTCGGTGGGACCGAAATGTTACAAAAGGGAAACAGAGAGTTTACATTGCAATCTCGGTGGGACCGATCGCTCATGTCGTTAAGACCGAAACGTTACGAAGGGAAACAGAGAGATTACAATCCCATCTCGGTGAGACCGAGATCCCTATCGGTGAGACCAATTTGCCTAGGGTTTGTGGCAGTGGCTATGACATTTGAAACTCGGTGGCTCCGGATAGAAAGAATCAGTGGGGACGAGTTTGACTTTTGGTTTAGGTCATATGTGGATGTGGGAAGGTAGTTGAGGGTTTTGGAGCATATCACTAAGCACTGAAGTGCTAGAAACTCATTAAGCAACACCTCATCCCTCCTTGATAGTATTGGCTTTTCCTATGGACTCAATGTGATCTTGGATCACTAAAATATAAAATGTAGAGTCTTGAGCTTCAAGCTTGAGACAAACTTTTTGTCCTTAGAATTTTGAGGGATCCACTTTCCTCATCCATGCCATGCCATTCATTGAGCTTTTCCTGAAATATTAATCTTGGAATAATGTTAGCTCAATGAGCTATATGTTGTTAGGAATTACCAAAACCACCCAGGGATAGTTGCACTTTCAATCTCCCCCTTTTTGGTAATTGATGACAACATATAGATCAAAGCTTCGACAAATGATAATAAGAGTGAAAGATATTGTCGCTTTGAGAAGTATGTGAAAAGCAAGAGCTCCCCCTAAATTTGTGCATAGTTTAAGATTTGCTTTGGACTGCAAATGCACAATGAGTTAGGATCATGGGTTACTCTTCCATGTCACATACATCTTGGTGGAGCGCTCAAAATGATAAGAATTAAATACATGAACTCATCACCAAGCAAAGTGAATGGTCAAATAGGGATAAAATGATAGTATCATCCAACAAGCATTAATGTAGCATATGATCAAACACACATGATCATCCAAGTATCACAAACAAACATAAAGTATCTCAATCAAGCAAATAAAGTTCAACCACCAAAGCAAGAGAGAATAAAAAGCAACGCTCTCTCTCGAAGCCTATGATCTATACATTTTTCTCCCCCTTTGGCAACAAGTTACCAAAAAGTTCATAGAAAATGCATAGCACTAAAACGACTCTCAGGCTTGATCTTCAGGTGGTGGAGTCCGGATAACGCCAAGGGCGAAGGCTTCAGTTGATGTAGATGGAGCTAAAGGAGTTGGTGCTGGAGCTGGTTGCGCTGGAGCTGTAGCTGGTGCAGATGAAGTAGCTCTAGTGTCTGATACTGGCACTGCAGTTGATCTCTAAGCTCGAGGCACTCTGGCAAATGCATCAGTGGTTGTCTTGCCCTTCCTCTCCTGCATGTCATCCTGTAGCTGCTCCACAACTGACTGAATCTCAGTTACTTTGACATCTAAATCATAGAATTTTTGTTCCATGATTATTTCCAGGCTCTCCTGGTTTTGAGTTAGGGTGGACAACCCCTTCTCAATCCTCAGAGTTAATGTTATCAAATAACTGAGCTGGTCCTGCTTGCTTTTCAAAAAGTACTCAGATGCCTCCTCTTGAGTTGGCATCTTGGCAGCCTTCTCTTTCCTTGCTTTCTCCTTCTTCTCTTGAGCTTGTACTGATGATGGTTCATTCTCATTCATCACAACTTGATTGTCCTCAAAGTCAGGATAGATAGGCAAGTGTTCCTTATCCAACAAGTATGTGCCTGTGCCCATCTTTGAGTTAATCATCTCCTGAATTTGTGGGGCATATCCACAACTGCTTTTCTGGTCAGCTGATGTCCTCTTGATAGTCTCAACCATGTGGCTTATGACCTTGAATTTCTGTGGCACATCAAATATGTGTAGAAAATTAATTGCATGCCCTCTAATCATGTTGTGGTCACCTGACTTGGGCAAAAGAGTGTGCCTTAGGATCCAGTTGATCGTTGGCAGTCCTGACAGAAGAAAATGGACTGACCCAAATTTGAAAGTCTCAAGAGCTTTGTCTGGGATCTCCTTGTACATGTTTGACATAGAATTGTGATCCATCTTCTTCTTGGCATAAACATCCAAGTCATCTTCTTCTTCCTTAGGAGCATTGATCAGATTTGCCCATTCCTCAATAGTTGAGTGGTACCTTGTACCTTCAGACATCCATACTATCCTGCCATCTGGATAGAAGTGTGTTGTGGAGTAGAATTGCATTATGAGCTCCTCATTCCACTTTGTGAGCTTCTGCCCAACAAAGTCTGCAACTCCACAAGCACTAAAGTTGTCATACACTCCAGGATAGTGTTCCTCGTTCTCCTTCATGTAGGTCCAGTCGACCCACCTCATATCACACACTATGGGTTTCTTGTCGAGCAGCACTGTCTCATAGAAATCTTGTTGTTCCTTTGTGTGGAACGTGTAATCAACAGCAATTCTTCGTCTTGTAGCATATGGATCTGTCTCTCTCCATTTTCTCAATCCTGAGTCTCTTCTGAGCTTCATGTTCTCAGCCACAGGATGAGCATCATTGTGGTCTGGAATCTTGGGCTTGAGCTTCCTCAGGACTTGTCCTTCATCATCTTCATCAGCAACAACTTCAGGCACTGGGGCCTTGTTCTTCTCAGCGGCAGATATGTTCCTAGTATTCCTCTGTGGTGCAGTCTTGGGCTTGGAGGCAGCTTTGGATGCTTCTTTGGGCTTTGATGATGCAGCCCCTGTCCTGATAGCATCACCCATGAGCTTCTGGGCCTTAGGTGCTGGTGCAGCAACCTCTTCTTCTTCTTCTTCCTCTTCAGAAGAGTGCTTCTCAAATTCTGCCATTGGATCAACTTTCTTGCACCATCTGCCCCTCTTTCTTTCCTTCTTCTCTTTTGCAGCCTCATCTCCTATAGTTGACTTAGAGGGTTTCTGAGAGGATGCCCTGGCTTTGGACATTGGTTGTCTTCTTGTTGTCCTTTTGGTCTTCAAACCTGGTTTAGTGGCTGCAGCTGAGCCATATTCCTTCTTGAGCACCTTCTTCTTTGATGTGGCTTCCTCTTCCTCTGCCACATAATCTTCATCCTCAGATTCTGAAGTTCTTTTCTTGCTTGCTATAGTGGCAGCCTTTGGCAAATTGCTTGGGGTGCTTCTGCTACCCCCATCTGAGCTGCTAGAGGGACTAGTGCCCTCACTCATGTGCACCTGCTCCTCTGACTTGTTCTGGCTGTCACTCTGGTCAGACATGTTGCAAACACTAACTGCAGACCCTGTGAATAGATTGTAGATGAGATAGAGTGGATGAGCATCACAAAATACAGAGATTTTTGCAAAAGAATGAGTCAAAAACTTAGTTTTAGTTTTCCACAGAAAGCATTTTGGATCAACCGATTTGCAAACACGGTGATACCGAAGCAGCTGTTGGAACCAAAACTAGTGAACTCGGTCAGACCGAGTCACAGCTCGGTGGCACTGAGAATGCTAGGGTTTCACAAAGTCCTGAACTCGGTCACACCGATTTGCAATTATCGTTCAGACCGAGAACCACATGTGCAATGGCCTTGGCCGAATCGGTGGAACCGAATTCTGCAACCAGGTGGGTCCGAGATGGTTTCGGCGGAAACCTAACCCCAAATTTTCGATTCAACTTTAATCTACGGAGTGTTTTGACTGGATAGAAGCGTTTCAATCGTGGTAAGAATCATAATGAACACAATGTGCTAGGAATTGGACGGGGATAGCACTGTGATCGAGTCCAGACCCTAGTTCGGCGATGAACTCGCTACGGCGGAAACGGCGGGGAAGAATTCCGTTGATTGCGGCGGAGACTAAGGACAGGAGGCGGCTGGCAACGAGGAGGACGATCCGGAGACCCAAGAGGCAGAGCGAGCTATGCGCGGGCGAAGGGGTTTCGGAGAAATTTCCAAAATTTTGCCCGTGAGTATATATAGCCCGACCCTGTCGGTGTGACCGAGTGGAACAACTCGGTGGCACCGAGATGCATAACTGTTGACAATTACAGCAACTCGGTGTGACCGAAAAGTTCAAATCGGTTGCACCGAGATTGAAAACCTAGATCGACTTAATGATCTCGGTATGACCGAAATGGAGGAATTGGTCAGACCGAAACACACAAAGAAGTTTTGGAAGTTTAAGTCTACAACGAATCGGGGACTCCGAGTGCTCCTCACACAGAGTGGTTCGAATCTGACTTGATCAAATTTTGTGATGTAGCATGAATAGAGTTTGAGACGAGAAAAGCATAGATAGCTAGAGAGGGTTCTTAGGCATTCTTGTCCATCCACTTGGCAAAAGAAAAAAAGAAACCAATCAATCAAAACAACAACTGGATGTCCTCGAATGAGTAAAATATGCAATCAACATGCTCACACAATAAAATGGCAATTGAAATATGTGGCAAAGCATGCACAACCAATTCTAGCATCTATCAAGAAATTTGTGATGACTAGGTCATCTATATATGAGTATATTGCCTTAGGAGTCAAATGAGAACATTTGATCATAGGTCATACTCATCGTTTAAGCACAAGTGGGGTTACCACTTTTACATAAAGCATTGTTGTGTTCACACCACTAGAGTTGCTTTAGCTCAATTCTTAGAGTAAAGCTCCCCCTAGATGTGAGCTCCCCCCTTAAGAGGGATGAACTAACCTTGGGTTTTGTCGATGATGACTTCATGTAGATGTTGAAGATGTGGATGCTCAATGTTGATGTAGATCATTTGGAGCTATCCATTGGAGTGAGTTGCACTTTCAATACCTACATGGGTTAGTCCCACAAGGAACAAACAAGGATATCCATAGACATAAAGTGATGCACACACAAGATTATGTCTATGAAAGCTTTTAGATTACCTTGTCCCTTGTCTTACCAACAAGAGGGTTTATGACTCCTTGAACTAGTGCAAGATGTGGAAGTTGATTGCACTTGTTCTTGCCAAGATGATGAGAGTGAAGTATGTTGGCGGAGTCACCCTCAAGAACTCTCTAGTTCTTCTTCTTCGGGATCCACACCATCTTGATGGGAATCCTCAGAGTTGTAGTTGTACTTGATGAAGTGGAACTTGAAGTAGTCTTGGGAACCCACTTGACCAAGGCCTTAGGAGCTTCTTCAAACGCATCAATTTCCACTTGAAGCTTGTCCTTGCCTTTTTGCTTGTGGTCTTGTGGTGGAAGATCATCTTGAGCTTGTGTCCCTTTGAAAGAAGTAGGATCATACTTCTCTGGTTGAGGAACAAACTTCGTCTTGGGGTATTGATCTTCTTCCCACTCAACTCCATTGGCATTGAACTTTCGTTCAAAACCAACACCTTGATTCTTCCGGTGCCTTCCTTGCTTGCGTACAATTTCCTCGAATTGCTTACTTCCGGCAAGGCTCTTGTTCACACCTTTCTCTATTATTCCCTTCAATAAGCTATTTTCTTGCTCAAGTGTAACTTGGCTAAGAGAATCATTAGTGGAATCAAGAGAACTACTAGAAGCAACAATATTGGATTTAGCATGATTATTGTTACTACTAGAGGAAGAATCTTTCTTGTTCTTGTTACTATACTTGACTTGAGGCATGTAAGTGGATAAGAGTAAATGCTTGGCAATGTAGGAAGAACTTTTCTTACGAAGATCATCATTGATTGCTTTTAAGAACTCATGCTCTTGCTCAAGGTTGAGCTTTTCAAAGCGTAATTTCTCATGAGTCTTTAAAAGTTCTCGATGATGTCCTAAGATAGTTTCATGAGCTAACTTAAGAGTGTTTAGTTCTTTAGTTAGAGACTCAATCTTCTCCTTATCGCTTTCATTTGTTTTATCTTGATTAGCATGATTAATTGACGTTTCATCATAGTATTCATCACTAGAGTTGTCAACAAGTAAATCATCATCACCTAACAAGTCATCTTCATCATTATTGAAATCAACATATTCGGGGTGTGATACCTTTGGGCCTTTAGCCATGAAGCATGTTCCAACTCATTCATTTGGTGAGTCAAATATGTCGTAGGAGTTGGTTGTCACAAGTGCTAGACCGGCAAAACCTTCATCTTGAGTATATTCAGAGTCGGAGTGATAGCTTCTCTCGGAGTGGTTGTCGGAGTCGGAGCCGAATACCCATTCACCAACATGAGCTTGATGTCTTCGTTTTGTGTAGCTCCTTGATGACTTGTCCTTTCTTTCCGAATGCTTGCTTCTCCATGAGGATCTTCGTTCATAATGATCATCTCTACTCCTTCTTTCTCTAGATGGTGATTATTCACTTCTACTTCTTCTTTTGGGAGAATCTTCTCTTCTCTTGTAGGAGGCCGTACACTCATTGGAATAGTGTCCGGACCTTCCACAATTGTAGCAGTTTCGCTCTCGACTAGAAGATCTTTTGTCATTGTAGGACCTTGACTTGGAGCTTCTCTCTTTGCTTCTACTCTTGTAGAACTTGTTGAAGTTCTTCACCATTAAGCTCAATTCTTCATTGAAGGTTTGTTTCTCACTTGATGATGTGGGGGCTTCATATGAGGCTTTGTAAGCACCACTCGATTTGTTGTGAAGTTCCTCTTTATCCTTGAGTGACATCTCATGAGCAACAATTCTTCCGATGACTTCCGTTGGCTTGAGATCTTTGTAATTGGGCATCATTTGGATCAATGTGCACACGATATCATATTTTCCATCCAAGGCTCTTAGGATCTTCTTGATGATGAATCTATCGGTCATCTCTTCACTCCCTAAGCCGGCAATCTCATTTGTGATAAGAGAAAGCCTAGAGTACATTTCAGCGACACCTTCGCCATCCTTCATTTTGAACTTGTCAAGTTGACTTTGAAGCACACCCAATTTGGATTCCTTGACGGAGTCGGTACCTTCGTGCATATCAATCAAAGTATCCCAAATTTCCTTTGCATTCTCAAGACGGCTGATTTTGTTGAATTCTTCGGGGCACAATCCGTTGAAGAGGATATCACAAGCTTGAGTGTTGTATTGCAGCATCTTCAACTCTTCCGCGATAGCTTCATGGTTCGGTTCTTTCCCATCAAAGAATTCACCTTGCAAGCCAATACACACAATAGCCCAAACGGCGGGGTTATGTCCAAGAATATGCATTTTCACCTTATGCTTCCAACTAGCAAAATTAGTACCATCAAAGTAAGGACCTCTACGGTGATAATTTCCCTCGCTAGACGCCATACTCTCCTAGGTTGTGAAACCAAGGCTATGACCACCAAAGCTATGGAAATCAAAGCAAATGGAGACCAAAGCTCTGATACCACTTGTAGGTTCGAAAGTATGTCTAGAGGGGGGGTGATTAGATTACTTGACCAAATAAAAATCTAGCCTTTTCCCAATTTTAGTTCTTGGCAGATTTTAGCTATCTTAGCACAAGTCAAGAATTCTCCACACAATTCAAGAAAGCATGCAAAAGAGTATATGAGCAGCGGAAAGTAAAGCATGCGACTTGCAAGAATGTAAAGGGAAGGGTTTGGAGGATTCAAATGCAATTGGAGACACGGATGTTTTTGTCGTGGTTCCGATAGGTGGTGCTATCGTACATCCACGTTGATGGAGACTTCAACCCACGGAGGGTAATGGTTGCGCGAGTCCACAGAGGGCTCCACCCACGAAGGGTCCACGAAGAAGAAACCTTGTCTATTCCATCACGGCCGTCGCCCACGAAGGACTTGCCTCACTAGCGGTAGATCTTCACGAAGTAGGCGATCTCCTTGCCCTTACAAACTCCTTGGTTCAACTCCACAATCTTGTCGGAGGCTCCCAAGTGACACCTAGCCAATCTAGGAGACACCACTCTCCAAGAAGTAACAAATGGTGTGTTGATGATGAACTCCTTGCTCTTGTGCTTCAAATGATAGTCTCCCCAACACTCAACTCTCTCTCACAGGATTTGGATTTGGTGGAAAGAAGATTTGAGTGGAAAACAACTTGGGGAAGGCTAGAGGTCAAGATTCATATGGTAGGAATGGAATATCTTGGCCACAACACAAGTGTAGGTGGTTCTCTCTTAGAAAATGTGTATTGGAAGTGTAGGTTTGTTCTGATGGCTCTCTCCACGAATGAAGAGGAGGTGGAGGGGTATATATAGCCTCCACACAAAAGCTAACCGTTACACACAACTTGACAAACTCGGTTGGACCAAATTAATAAATTCGGTCGAACCGATTTAGCAAATCTAGTGACCGTTAGGATTTTCGATGGGACCGACATGCAACTTGGTAGGACCGATATGGTTAGGGTTAGGGCATAACGTAATCTCGGTGTGACTGATTAGACAAACTCGGTGCGACAGATTTTGGTAATAAGCTAACTAGAGAGTTGGTCAGGTAAACTCGGTGGGACCGATTCGCTCATCTCGGTGAGACCGAAATGTTACAAAAGGGAAACAAAGAGTTTACATTGCAATCTCGGTGGGACCGATCGCTCATCTCGGTAAGACTGAAATGTTACGAAGGGAAACAGAGAGATTACAATCCCATCTCAGTGAGACCGAGATCCCTATCGGTGAGACCGATTTGCCTAGGGTTTGTGGCAGTGGCTATGACATTTGAAACTCGATGGCTCTGGATAGAAAGAATCGGTGGGGCCGAGTTTGACTTTTGGTTTAGGTCGTATGTGGATGTGGGAAGGTAGTTGAGGGTTTTGGAGCATATCACTAAGCACTGAAGAGCAAGAAACTCATTAAGCAACACCCCATCCCTCCTTGATAGTATTGGCTTTTCCTATGGACTCAATGTGATCTTGGATCACTAAAATATGAAATGTAGAGTTTTGAGCTTCAAGCTTGAGCCAAACTTTTTGTCCTTAGAATTTTGAGGGATCCACTTTCCTCATACAAGCCATGCCATTCATTGAGCTTTTCCCGAAATATTAATCTTGGAATAATGTTAGCTCAATGAGCTATATGTTGTTAGGAATTACCAAAACCACCCAGGGATAGTTGCACTTTCACCCATGCACCAGTGGAAGCACCATGCTTCGCGCTGGCTGACGACACTGCCAAGGAGCGGCTATGCCCGTACACATATGGAAGCGCTATGCTCCATGCTGGTGATAAACAACTGAGGGCAGCCCACGGCCGTACCAACCTCAGGGAGCCGAGAGCTCAATGTCCGGCACCGTCGCAACGCCTCCCCTCGAGAGTGCCGCGTGAGGAGGCTGGACAAGGGGGCTACGCCCGGGCCTCGCCCGGGCACGCCACCCAGCCAGGTCCCTCAGACCTGGTCGTCGTGCGCCACTCCCCGAGCGGAGCCAAGGTATGAAACCCGTTTGAGCGTCAAGGGGGACTCCCGAGCATCGCGACTCAGGAGCCTAACTGGTCACGTAGCCTCTCACTCCTTAGTCCCGTCCTTGGTTTCCGGTCGGGGCTAATGCTGGGTGAGGTACGTGCGGGGCCAGGCCCTGCCGATGCAGAACGGTCAAATCCACTCCTCGCCTCTGCCTTCCCTATTTGTTGCTCGCGCGTCAAGGGGGACTCCTGAGCATCGCGACTCAGGAGCCTAACTTGCCACGTAGCCCCTCACTCCTTAGTCCCGTCCTTGGTTTCCGGTCGGAGCTAACGCTGGGTGAGGTTAGCGCGGGGTCGGGCCCTACCGACGTAGAGCGCAAGCAAGTAGGAGAGGAAAATGCAAATTCTAGGAAATTCAGAGCAAATATTACAAGCCATAAGATTGTCCCACAACGTCAAACACAAATTTAAACGCCTCCGCGAGGCATGGTGCATGTGCAGGGATAAAACAGGATGGAAGTCACGAAGGGATCACTCCCCAGCAACGCCGTCACCGGTGGTGGAGTCATGCTGGACGGCTTCGCCTCTCGAGGTCGCAAGGCCGGCGGCGCCGCGCCCGGGCAGGACGCTGCGGGAGCGGAACATTCCCAGCAAAACCTCGGCTCGGCCTTTCTCGGCCTCAGCGGCAGCGGCGGCACGCTCGCCGCTCACGGGCCCCAGCAGGGTGTCGAAGTCAACGTCGGGGTCGCGCAGGTAGACATGGCTGAGGACATGCGTCACCGCCGCGGAAGACAGGGCACGCGCCTCGGCCTCGACCGTGGGGCCAAGGCCGTCTGCGACGTCCTCGAGCGCATCAACCAGGAAGGGGAGCAGCTTGGCGGGGCCATCTTCCGCACCAGCTAACGGCTCCTCCAGGCCGCTCTCATACAGCGTCTTCAGTAGGCCGTGGGCCTTCTTCTCCAGCTTCGCGAAGGCCACCCGATCCTCTGCCAGGACCTTCGCCTTGGCGTCCAGCTCGACCCTCTCCGCCTTCAGCGACTGCTCCAGTATCTCCAGTTGGCGGTGGCGGCCGTCGAGCTTGGCGTCCTGGTCCTTGGCGGCGGCCTCCCTAGCTTTCAGCTCGTCGTGCAGGCCCTGCAGCTCGGGCTCGAGCGCCTTGCAGCGGACCTGGGCGGCTGCAACTTCACCCAGGGCAGCATCGTGAGCGGCCTTGGCTTGGTTGGTGGCCCGCTTCTCCTCGTCGGAGGACAACATAGCCTGGCTCAGCGCCGCTCGGATGGAGGCTGCAGAACAAGCCCAGCCAGAAGCCAACCCCGGGCGCCCGGCCACAAGGCGAGGATCCGCGCTCAGGAGATCCTCCCGCAGCTGGCTCAGCTCATTGGCAACCTGGTCCAAGACAACAGCAGAGGGAGCAGAAGAGACAAGGACCTGTGGAGCAGGCGGAGAGGATGGCAGCGTGACCACGGCTTGGCAGGAAGGGAACTCCTGAGCCTTGGTCGCGTCGGCCGCAGCGTCGGGCATAGTTGATTCCAGGCCCAGCGGGGCCACGGGGGATGACTCCTCACCGGGGCGCCCCAGTTGGCCTTGCGAGGGCGGCGGGACCGGAGAGGTGCGGGCTTCGCCGTCCCTTCCCCCAGCGGCCGAAGGCGTCGCCCAGGCAGACGGGTTCGCCCCAAGCGGGGCCGTAGAGGCCTCTTTCAACCTCTTGGCTGCGGGTGCCGGCCTCGCAAAGAGCGCAAACATCAAGTTTCAGCAGCAGAGACAAAGCGGAGCATAAATCGAGCACTTACTGGGCGTCGTCCGTGGACTCAAGCAACCTCCGACCGAACTTGAAGCCCGAGAGCCTGCAGTTGGAACAAGCGCAAAGATGCTTTTATCTCTAAGTATTTTCCTCCCGCTAAGATCATCTCTCTTAGAAAGGATATTATGAATTTTAAGCAACTTGATCATGAACATGTTGCACAAGCTTGGGAGAGAATGAAATTAATGATATGTAATTGTCCTACTCATGGTTTGAATCTGTGGATGATTATACAAAAAATTTATGCCGGATTGAATTTTGCTTCTAGAAATCTTTTAGATTCGGTCGCGGGAGGCACTTCTATGGAAATCACCTTAGGAGATGCTACTAAACTCCTAGATAATATTATGGTTAATTATTCTCAATGGCACACTAAAAGATCTACTAATAAAAAAGTGCATGCAATAGAAGAAATCAATGTTTTGAGTGGAAAGATGGATGAACTTATGAAATTATTTGCTACTAAGAGTGTTTCTTCTAATCCTAATGATATGCCTTTGTCTACTTTGATTGTGTCAGCGTTCTGGGAACGGGGGTCCCCATACTTGCCTGCCTGCGGCCTGCGGCGTGGCTCAAGTGGGGGCCCAGCGTGGCCCATCTTCATCAACACAAGCTCAAGACCCTCGCGAGGGGCAAAGCCTCGCGGGGCGGACGACAGAGAGCTTCCTCAGGAGCGGCCTCATCAGGCAGGCTCGCGAGGAGGCGGATAGATCAATGCAAGGGGACCTCGAGGATCCAGTGACGCAAGCCATGACGATCAAGGCCAGGCGGGCGTCGGCCTGCGCAGAGTCCTTGTTTCCCCGTTGGTGCAAAGGAGGCAAGCTCAGGCCAAGGTATCAGGCAAAGGTTACCATTCCAGTGCAATGAGACCAAGACCAGCCTGGCGGCCGGACAGAGGTCACCATGGAGCCCAAGACGGCGGCACCACCAGAGCTTTTGCAGCCGAAGACCACCTTTGGTCAGGATAACTTGTACTAGATGTTCCCCTTCAAAATGGCCAATTGTTGGCGCCCTTCCCGCTCATTATTTCGGGGTGAGGCCCAGGGCCTCTGTAAATAGAGCTAGCCACCACAGAGTAGAAAAGAGGTGGTCCAGGGTAGAGAAATCTGGTAGAGCCCAAGAGAGAGAGAGAGGCGACTGAACTCACTCAAGCAGTTCATCGCTCTAGCTCAAGAACACCTCTCGCGAGGTTGTTCTTCCTTTGTACTGTTCATCATCAGCCCCTGAGGCAATCCACCACACCACACACTGGAGTAGGGTATTACACCACAACAGTGGCCCGAACTAGTATAAACCCCGTGTCCCTTGTGTTGTTCATCGTTTTCATCTTGGTTCGCACGAGAGGATCGGACGTAGATCGATAGGGGAGAGATCTCCGTGCGCACCCCAGTGTTCGAACCTCAAGGGTCTGCCGGAACCCAAAATCCGACTGATTGAGAATAATAATGAATCTATGGATGTGAATTGTTTTGGTAGGAATAATTTTGGTAACAACGCATATAGAGGGAATTTCAATCCTAGGCCTTATCCTAGTAATCCTTCTAATAATTATGGGAATTCCTACAACAACTCTTATGGAAATTTTAATAAGATGCCCTCTGAATTTGAGAATAGTGTTAAAGAGTTTATGAATTCACAGAAGAATTTTAATGCTTTGTTTGAAGAGAATTTGCTTAAAGTTGATGATTTGGCTAGGAACATTGATAGAATTTCTCTTGAGGTTGATTCTTTAAAACTTAGATCTATTCCTACTAAGCATGATATCAATGAGTCTCTCAAAGCCATGAGAATTTCCATTGATGAGTGCAAAGAAAGAACCGCTAGGATGCGTGCTACGAAAGATGCCTTTATTAAAGTGTGTTCTTCCAATTCCAATAAAATCAAGATGAAGATCTAAAAGTTATTGATGTGTCCCCTATTAAATCTTTGTTTTGGAATATGAATCTTGATGAAACTGAATATGATCTTCCTTTACCTAGAAGGCGTTCCAAAAATTCGGAGTATTTAGATCTTGATGAAATTGATAAACATGGGATTGAAAGAAATAAAACCCTAGATGTTGCTAGACCCACTATATTGGATTTCAAGGAATTTAATTATGAAAGTTGCTCTTTAACTGATTGTATTTCCTTGTTGCAATCCGTGCTAAATTCTCCTCATGCTTATAATCAAAATAAAGCCTTTACCGAACATATCGTTGATGCCTTGATGCAATCTTATGAAGAAAAACTTGAGTTGAAAGTTTCTATCCCTAGAAAACTTTATGATGAGTGGGAACCTACTATTAAAATTAAAGATCATGAGTTTTATGCTTTGTGTGATTTGGGTGCTAGTGTCTCCACTATTCCCAAAACTTTTTGTGATTTGCTAGATTTCCGTGATTTTGATGATTGCTCTCTAAACTTGCATCTTGCAGATTCCACTATTAAGAAAACTATGGGAAGAACTAATGATGTTCTTATTGTTGCAAATAGGAATTATGTGCCCGTAGACTTTATCGTTCTTGATATAGATTGCAATCCTTCTTGCCCTATTATTCTCGGTAGACCTTTCCTTAGAACGGTTGGTGCAATCATTATTATGAAGGAAGGGAATATTAGATTTCAATTCCCATTAAAAAAGGGCATGGAACACTTCCCTAGGAGGAAAATAAAATTACCATATGAATCTATCATGAGAGCCACTTATGGATTGCCTACCAAAGATGGCAATACCTAGATCTATCCTCGCTTTTATGCCTAGCTAGGGGCGTTAAACGATAGCGCTTGTTGGGAGGCAACCCAATTTTATTATATTTTTTTGTTTTTGCTTCTGCTTAGGAATAAATAATCCATCTACCTTCTGTTTAGATGTGGTTTTGTGTTTTAATTAGTGTTTGTGCCAAGTTAAACCTATAGGATCTTCTTGGATGATAGTTATTTGATCTTGCTGTAATTTCCAGAATCTTTCTGTTCATGAAAACAATTGTTAAAAATCACCAGAACGTGATAAAATACTGATTCCAATTGCTTCTTATCAATAAACAAATTTTCTAGGTCATCCTATTTTGGTAGATGTTTTGGAGTTCCAGAAGTTTGCGTTAGTTACAGATTACTACAGACTGTTCTGTTTTTGGTAGATTCTGTTTTTCGTGTGTTGTTTGCTTATTTTGATGAATCTATGGCTAGTAAAATAGTTTATAATCCATAGAGAAGTTGCAATAAAGTAGGTTTAACACCAATATAAATGAATAATGAGTTCATTACAGTACCTTGAAGTGGTATTTTGTTTTCTTTCGCTAACGGAGCTCACGAGATTTCTGTTGAGTTTTGTGTTGTGAAGTTTTCAAGTTTTGGATGAAATATTTTGATGGATTATGGAACAATGAGTGGCAAGAGCCTAAGCTTGGGGATGCCCATGGCACCTCCAAGATAATCCAAGGACACCAAAAATTCAAAGCTTGGGGATGCCCCGGAAGGCATCCCCTCTTTCGTCTACTTCCATCGGTAATTTTACTTGGAGCTATATTTTTATTCACCATATGATATGTGTTTTGGTTGGAGCGTCTTGTATTATTTGTGTATTTGTTTGTTAGTGTGCCACAATCATCCTTGCTGTACACACCTTTTGAGAGAGCCATACATGAATTGGAATTTGATAGAAGACTCTATGTGCTTCACCTATATCTTTTGAGCTTTATAGTTTTGCTCTAGTGCTTCACTTACATCTTTTAGAGCACGGTGGTGGATTTGTTTTATAGAAACTATTGATCTATCATGCTTCACTTAGATTATTTTTAGAGTCTTAAATAGCATGGTAATTTGCTTAATAATAATAAGCTTGGTATTCAAGATTTGTAAAACTTTCTTTTGAGTGCGTTGAATACTAAGAAAAGTTTGATGCTTGATAATTGTTTTGAGATATGGAGGTGATAATATCAAAGTTGTGCTAGTTGAGTAGTTGTGAATTTGAGAAATGCTCGAGTTGAAGTTTGCAAGTCCGGTAGCATGCATGTATGGTAAACGTTATGTAACAAATTTGAAACATGAGGTGTTATTTGATTGTCCTCCTTAGGAGTGGCGGTCGGGGACGAGCGATGGTCTTTTCCTACCAATCTATCCCCCTAGGAGCATGCGCGTAATGCTTTGGTTTTTGATGACTTGTAGATTTTTGCAATAAGTGTATGAGTTCTTTATGACTAATGTTGAGTCCATTGATTATACGCACTCTCACCCTTCCATCATTGCTAGCCTCTTCGGTACCGTGCATTGCCCTTTCTCACATTGAGAGTTGGTGCTCTTTCACACTTAAACCTCCTTATATCTTCCTCAAAACAGCCACCATACCAACCTATTATGGCATTTCCATAGCCATTCCGAGATATATTGCCATGCAACTTTCCACCATTCCGTTCGTCATGACGCATCCATCATTGTCATATTGCTTGGCATGATCATGTAGTTGACATAGTATTTGTGGCAAAGCCACCGTTCATAATTCTTTCATACATGTCACTCTTGGTTCATTGCATATCCCGGTACACCGCCGGAGGCATTCATATAGAGTCATACTCTGTTCTAGTATCGAGTTGTAATCGTTGAGTTGTAAATAAATTGAAGTGTGATGATAAACATTTAATAGAGTATTGTCCCAAACAAAAAAAGAAAGGCCAAAGAAAAAAAGAAGGCCCAAAAAAATATAAAATAAAAAGGGGCAATACTACTATCCTTTTTTTCCACGCTTGTGCTTCAAAGTAGCACCATAATCTTCATAATAGAGAGTCTCTTGTTTTGTCACTTTCATATACTAGTGGAATTTTTCATTATGGAACTTGGCTTGTATATTCCAACGATGGGCTTCCTCAAATGGCCTAGGTCTTCGTGAGCAAGCAAGTTGGATGCACACCCACTTAGTTTCTTTTGTTGAGCTTTCAGACATTTATAGCTCTAGTGCATCCGTTGCATGGCAATCCCTACTCCTTGCATTAACATCAATCGGTGGGAATCTCCATAGCCCGTTGATTATCCTCGTTGATGTGAGATTTTCTCCTTTTTTGTCTTCTCCACATAACCCCCATCATCATATTCTATTCCACCCATAGTTCTATATCCATGGATCGCGCTCATGTATTGCATGAAGGTTTATAAGTTTGACATTATTAAAGTATGAAACAATTGCTTGGCTTGTCATCTGGGTTGTGCATGATGAGAGCATTCTTGTGTGACGAAAATGGAGCATGACTAAACTATATGATTTTGTAGGGATGAACTTTCTTTGGCCACGTTATTTTGAGGAGACATAATTGCTTAGTTAGTATGCTTGAAGTATTATTATTTTTATGTCAATATGATCTTTTGTCTTGAATCTTTCGGATCTGAATATTCATA
Source organism: Aegilops umbellulata (assembly GCA_032464435.1). Lineage (NCBI taxonomy): Eukaryota > Viridiplantae > Streptophyta > Magnoliopsida > Poales > Poaceae > Aegilops > Aegilops umbellulata. Next base: position 500,289,377 of record CP136057.1, read on the forward strand.
CCACGATTAAGAAGATTTACATTGAAATTATGCCAAGTAGCACTCCGCATCAAAAATTCTCTTTTCATCATTTACCTACTCGAGGACGAGCAGGAATTCGGCTTGGGGATGCCTGATACGTCTCCAACGTATCTATAATTTTTGATTGCTCCATGCTATATTATCTACTGTTTTGGACTATATTGGGCTTTATTTTCCACTTTTATATTATTTTTGGGACTAACCTATTAACCGGAGGCCCAGCGCAAAATTGCTGTTTTTTTGCCTATTTCAGAGTTTCGGAGAAACGCAATATCAAACGGAGTCCAAACGGAATGAAACCTTCAGGAACGTGATTTTCTCATCAGATAAGACCCAGGAGACTTGGACCCTCCGTCAAGATAGCCACGAGGCGGTCATGAGGGTGGAGGGCGCGCCCCGTGCCTCGTGGGCCCCTCGAAGCTCCACCGACGTACTCCTTCCTCCTATATATAGTTACGTATCCCCAAACATTCAGAACAGGAGCCAAAAACCTGATTTCACCGCCGCAACCTTCTGTACCGACGAGATCCCATCTTGGGGCCTGTTCCGGTGCTCCGTCGGAGGGGGCCATCATCACGGAGGGCTTCTACATCATCATAGCCCTTCCGATGAAGTGTGAGTAGTTTACCTCAGACCTTCGGGTCCATAGTTAGTAGCTAGATGGCTTCTTCTCTCTTTTTGGATCTCAATACAATGTTCTCCCCCTCTCTCGTGGAGATCTATTCGATGTAATCTTCTTTTTGCGGTGTGTTTGTTGAGATCGATGAATTGTGGGTTTATGATCAAGTCTATATATGAACAATATTTGAATCTTCTCTGAATTCTTTTATGTATGATTGGTTATCTTTACAAGTCTCTTCGAATTATCAATTTGGTTTGGCCTACTAGATTGGTCTTTCTTGCAATGGGAGAAGTGCTTACCTTTGGGTTCAATCTTGTGGTGTCCTTTCCCAGTGACAGTAGGGGCAGCAAGGCACGTATTGTATTCATGCCATCGAGGATAACAAGATGGTTTTTTTTTATCATATTGCATGAAACTATCCCTCTACATCATGTCATCTTGCTTAAGGCGTTACTCTGTTTTTAACTTAATACTCTAGATGCATGCTGGATAGCGGTCGATGAGTGGAGTAATAGTAGTAGATGCAGGCAGGAGTCGGTCTACTTGTCTCGGACGTGATGCCTATATACATGATCATACCTAGATATTCTCATAACTATGCTCAATTCTGTCAATTGCTCAACAGTAATTTGTTCACCCACCGTAGAATACTTATGCTCTTGAGAGAAGCCACTAGTGAAACCTATGGCCCCCGGGTCTATTCTCATCATATCAATCTCCATCACTTTATTATTGTTTTTTTATTTTTTACTTTGCCTTTTACTTTTACCTTGCATATCTATATCAAAAATACCAAAAATATTATCTATCATCTCTATCAGATTTCACTCCCGTAAGTGACCGTGAAGGGATTGACAACCCCTAATCGCGTTGGTTGCGTTGAGCTATTTGTTTTGTGTGGGTACGAGGGACTCGTGCGTAGCCTCCTACTGGATTGATACCTTGGTTCTCAAAAACTGAGGGAAATACTTACGCTACTTTGCTACATCATCCTCTCCTCTTCGGGGAAATCCAACGCAGTGCTCAAGAGGTAGCAATAGCCCACTGCTGATGTTACTACTTAGGGAGCACGTGTTGTCTCCCATGTTCGCACTCTCCGGACCTATTCCAACACCCGTTGCATGGTATTCGGGATGGATACTACTGTGCTAGCGCCAACACCTTTTCCCTGGTACGGTATTGATAGTCTTGGAGCAAACTCGCTCTTCCTTGGACAAAACTATCCAATGATGGTGAAAGGCGATCCAACTGCTGTTGACACAACATTACTACCATTTATGGGAAGCAACTGTATCTATACGTCGGACATTGCGGTGGTTCCCTACCCTAGTCGTGATATAGTAGGTCGCTTCAACCTGGATGATCAGTCCTGCGTTGGTCTCGAGATTGACAGTAGCTGGCCATTCCCAGAGAATCCCTTGTGGTTTGAAGCAAGTGTTTCCAACACCGAGGATTGGTTGAGTTGAAGTTCATTTCATTGCTTGTTATTTGTTGTGTGATGAAAACTTTAGTATGTATAATGTATCCTCGTTGTCGTTGTGGGTTGATGACCTGTTGTATGTAATAAAATGATATGCCTGTGATAAACTTAATACATTTATGAATGGCTTTCGAGTCGCTTCTCTGAGTGGGTGATGCGACGAGGCAAAAGAATATTTCTCGAATACATAATTGTGCGTGCATTGCAACAGGTTATTGGATGAGGCCAATCAACAATAGTACACTATTTGTACTAGCTTCACATGCTGCACTATCTCTAGTCTATGTACGTAATACAACAAGTTTTAAACTTGAGACCAACCACCCATGCTCACAAAGAACACTTTTTAACCTAGCACAGACTCCAGGAAATTTGGCCATAGTGTGAGGTGGGCCATATGTTAATGTGTTCGTTGTACGTAACCAGCACCTCGATTCCTCAATACTACTACTATAAGTAGTAGGAGTAGTACGGTGGCATGGGCCAGAACAAGCATTCACGTCCAGGAGTACGGGACACGCCACCAGCATGAATTCCATCTGACACCATATTTGTTGGAGTCCGTGCTACAGCAATCTCTTCAACCTCGTCGTTTCCCTAACTCATCCATCGCGTGGCGGGCGAGGTGGGGGTTTGCCAATAGTCGGTTTCCTCAACTGCGGTACCACTTTTAAGGCCAACTCCAACGCACGACCCCAAACGGACCTCCGTTTTGCCCGGGTTCTGTCCGTTTGGGTAGGGCAATGGGTTTGTGTCTGGGCCATTTCTCGGATGCGATGGCCGTGCGTCGAATGTGCGGACGCATCCCGGCCACGTACATTTTTGTTTGCAAACACATATCTTTTTTTCATCATTGATTTTTTGGTACATGGAAATACATCAACAAAATTTTGACTAAAAAAACAAGAACCACAAGAATACATTTTAGAAGATATCCAACTTCCATAACTGCTCCTGTAAGTTGGATTAGTGCCTTCTCAATGCATTCATTGTTGATCTGCGGAGGCTCGATCCTGCGTGCTTCTTTCTTCTTCGAGTGTAAAGAAGTAGACGTGTCTAGCCTCTATTCTATCAACAAGTGCACTAGTCTCATCTCTAGCCTCTATGCTAGCTAAAAGTGCTAGAACATCTACTAAATTGCGCTCTATCAATATATCGTTGTACTCTTCTTCCCAATACCAAAACTTGCATCCATTCTACACAATAAAATTTTAGGTTAGCACAACTAGTCTAACCCGAGAGCACAACCAAAGATTTGGTCGAGTTCTTCCTCCTTTTGCCGACACGTGGGACATCCAGCATCCAGGTCGTGTCATGCAAGGAAATAGAGTGGTAGTTGAAGCCACGTGATGTGCATCTTGGGTTAAACTGTAAATAGAATCTTACTACTCTTGAGTAACTCCAAAAGCGGCCACCGAAGATCTTTATTGGATTTGTTTTTCATCACCAGCACGTCGAGGTGAAAGATGTGCAGGTTCAATGGGTCCTCTTGCGTTTTCACAGACATGTGGGACCGCATATGAGCAAACAAACAATGGGCTTCGCGCGTCTGCTGGCTAGCTGAGAAGAGAGATAGAGGAGGGCTGAGCACGAACTCCAGGAAATTTGTTCTACGTAACCAGCACCTCGATATAGTGGGGTGGCATGGGCCATAACTAGCATTCATATCTAGCAGTACGGCACAAGCCACCCACACGAGTCCCATCCGACACCAATTTTCTTGGAGTCCGTGCTACAGCCATCTCTTCTCCCTCTTGTTTTCCCAGCCATCACGCGATGGGCGGGGTGGGGGTTTGCCGATAGTCGGTTTGCTCAACTGCGGTCCCACTTGTAATTGAAAACGCAACACAACACGCATTTCCCCTTGAGCGGCATGCCGGACAAACCGTGTGGGGTGCGACGCAAACACGGCAGGCTTTTCCTTTTGAACTTGTAACTTGTAAAATTCGGTTCTGCTCCATGGCGCGACCGATAGATAGAAATAATGATTTACCCTAGAGTAATGAGAAGTTTGGTTCTGACGCGGTTCATGCATGGAGTACGTAGGAAAATTATGAAGTTGATGCGAAAGGTAAGATAATTAATAGTAGTACCATATACTACTACATGGATTTGACGGAAAGATAAAGATACATATGGATCCATCAACGATATCCTCACGCCCTAGTGCATCGGGTCACCAACCGACGTGTGAGGAGTAGCGGCGTTGGCGGCAAGCTCAACGTGCTTCTGAACAATGTCGTCCAAGGTTGCCCTGCGGTCCAAGAAGGCCAACATCCTATCGTCCTCCTCTTGCATGTAGTAGTCCTTGTGGACGATTTGCGCGTAGACATGGGTGATTATGTCGATGGTGTCTTGCTGCGCCAGGCGCTACGTGGCGAGCGCGACCTCAAGGTGGACATTCTCCGGCGCGACAGTGGGCAGTCGCAGGGCCACCAGTGCGTCGAAGAGGTTGTCACCATAGAGGCCGTTGAGGGTGGCGGGCATCACAGAGCCTGGGCGCGTGGGCTGGAGGCGTACGTCAAGGTTGTCCGCGAGCTTCTTGACGACGGTGAACTTATCGAGGAAGCCGACGAGGACCTCGTCGAACAAGGAGACGAAGCTGTCATCCAAGCGGCCCCTCGCCCTGGTGGCCTCAAGCACTACCTGGAGACGTTCCTCGGTGCCGGGCCGCAGTCCGGCGTCATGGACCATCTGGCACAGCCGGCTGATGCTCGCGCTCATCGCCTCCATGGGTCTAGCTTCTAGTCAACTGATCTTGCAATTGGAGTGATCACTCTTGCCCTTGGGTGCGTAGGTGCGTAGGATTTCGTAGATTGGACTAGCGGGAGCCTTTATATGAGAAGTGCAGATTGCGTTGAATTCACGTGCGTGTTGGCCATCTACTCCTCGCCCCTCTACTGCACCTGCCTTTGGCTGTATGACAGGTTGGCCAGCCACCCGTTGGGCCCATGTGTCATACACCCAAAGGCAGGTGCAGTAAGTCAATGAAGCTGCGTCCCCCTCCATGCCCGTGCATGCTTTCAATGACTTGAGACTACCAAACATCACACGCAGAGGTTAGTTCATCGCATGTAATCCTATTAAGTAGCAAAAAGACATTAAGTCATCTCGCCGATAGGAATAAAACAATACACCATGTATTTATTTATAGAGGGAGTAGTACATTTTTTGTGACATGCATTACTAGATATTGCTAGTCAAATACTAAATCCAGATGGACGTTGTAGTACTACTAAATCCAGACGGTGGTGCTAGTAGTAGTAGTAGTACTACTACTACTACTACTACTACTACTACTACTACTACTACTACTACCAATGTAGTAGCACTGTTCTACCCGTTGGTCAAATTATTACGTGTTGCTCCTCACAGTGAAGTGAAAAGACCCTATGCTGGAGATGACACCTGGGTATAGGCGCCGTGTTCGGCATACCATAGTCAGCCTCACCGTCTGCAGTCACTATCATCATGGTTGTAGACCTAGCCTGCTTACAACTAGCCGTGTTCGACATAATTTCCCGTGCGTAGATGCCCGTGCATTGCACGGAACACCAAGATTGGGGGGGTGGACGGCGCCTGCAGCGGCCATCACGCCAGATTTTTCCATGGCCTTCTAGATGTGGTGGGGAGGAGATAAGGCTGATTGTGAGAGACAAGGAGTTGTTTGTAAATAGGGAACGAGTGCAGACATCTTTTTGCAAAACTGGAGAAGTTTGGTTTGTATGCGTCAGATCTAGATCCGACGGCTATTGGTGAAAGATGGCAGGCACAACATCATCACCAACTCAGGACCTGTTTGATTCGCAGGATTTTGAAAACGCAGGAATAGGACACAGCAATATTACAAGTTTCAAACTGATATTACAAATGTTAGGAGTAATGCTACACCTACGAAGAGGGAATTACTAGCAAGTTTACGTAAGAACTTTCGTTACTTTAGGTGGATGCAGCATTATCATACAAACTAAAATCCACTGCCCTGACAAGTCACTAATGGGAAAATAAGTTTTCGAGTCTCTGGCGACTTGATGTTTGAAAAACAAATTTAGCTTCTGCGAAGACTTTGTCATTTAGGCTTAGACGCTTGCGGTGATCAGCACGCCATTCATTGTTGCGCCGGAGAACGCCAAACCTCATTACCTTGAGCACACTTGCCTCCAGAACAAAGAACCTGGCCAATTTAATCTCAGATGTGCTGCCTCAATAGTCGATCAATTCAATTTATGTAAGATGGAGGTCAAGGCATTCGATGAGATTGTTATAGTGTAACACATTTTTCACTTTCGGGTCTTTTTTTATCTGCAAAAGAAGAGAACATATTAGAGCAGCTGGCTGTATAAGATTGTCGTGTTATCAAGAGGTACCAATATCATTCGCTCATACGATAGGGTTTGCTGGTTAGTGATATTTATTTCACTCTCTCTCTCTCTCTCTTTCTCTTTCCTCTCATTTACCTAGGAGTACGTGACGAGCTTGGGCATTTGTTGCCTTCCACTATGTGGTCGACGCCATATTTCGCAAAAGTATGCCACATAATACACATCAATGTCAAATCAAAAGATTTTGGCGACGCTCTCGCGATGTGAAGGAGTTCGCACCGCTGTGCACACAGACCCACATGTATAAACAAATCAATCAAACCAACTATTCACCAACCTCTCACTCTCCCAAACAAGTGTTTTTATTGCCTCAGTCCTCTCTCTCTCCCACGCAAGTGTTTTTCCATTGCGTGTGTTAATTTGGCACCAGAGCAAAGTAGGTGATCCAGATTGGGGCACCAGGTGAGCAATGGAGGGGCATCGATGCCAAATGCATCACAAGTGAATTTGGCACGTGTTTTGGCCTACATAGTGGAGGGACGTTATAGCCCACTTTTGTACCACCTCTTATTTAGTATAAAATTTTGACCATAGATTTACGTAAGAAAATGCCAATGCATGTCACTAAAAATTACACCGTTTGAAATTATGTTCAAATACGTATCCAACGATATAGTTCTTGGTGACATGCATTAACATTTTGTCAGTTAAATCTATGGTCAAGTTTTGATACTACAAAATAGGAAGAGTAAACCAGGACGGAGGTTGTACTTTCTCTTAGGGTAACCATAGAGTCACTGGAGTAGTCTAAGTTACTTTCCACTATGACTAGCCTAGGCTACTATAGTAGTACAACAAAAAAACGATGCAGGTGATCATGTGAGAAAAAATAATAATAACATTTCTTTCGGTGCAGTGCGTAGATGCAGTTTTGAACACTACACTTGTCATTGTAATTTGGGAAAATTACGAAAAATTTGAGCTACGTTGTGATTACCGTTTACTAATAGGAAAGAAGTTTCACCTTGATGAGAAGCTTCTCCATGCATGAAAAGCATGTAAGGAATCCAAAAACTTGATCCAGCTTGGGGTTGATAGATTTTATTGCCAAGATCTTCACTGTACGCATAGACTTGGTCAAGCTTGTGGGAATCATTTTCTAGAAGACGGTCGTAAATACATCAAGAAGAAATTTAAAAATGTGAATTTCAAGAAGACAGAGAAGAAGATGAGTGATGTACCTGAACGGTTACGGATCCAATAAAGAGTTCGGAGAATTTGGCAGACGAGTGCACCAACGCTGTCAATTTTGGCGCGTCAATGACCCTGATTTTTGTTGGATCTTCTAGGTCTGATACAAGCAATCTCTCAAGGAAAGGCGCATTCCCAATGACCATAACGTGGAATAGCTGGAGTGATCTCTTCCCAATTGACGTCTTTTTAAGGGGCTAGCAAGACACATAAATCCATCGGATATTCGTCGAGGCGATGTGGAGGATAATGAACCCATGGATCTACTCAAGACGAAGGTACTCGAGCGCAGTACAGTTGCAGAGCAGGTGCTCCATAGCCTTCTTCGAGATGACAACATCAAAGAGGTCGAGCTGCTTGAGTTGAGGGAGAAGAAGGGCGGGCACGACATTAATCTTGGGAAGATAGTAGGAGTTGAAGCTGGCGCGGCGCAGCGTTGGCGCGAGGCGGAGCGCGGACGGCGGCAGAGAGCGACATCGTCCAGCTTCAAAGCTGAGCTCCTCGAGCTGATCTAGGGCGGGGGATAAGAACCACTCGTCGAACTTGGGTTGGACCTTGCAGTTGGTACTAAACATGCGGATGTCAAGGCGTCTGGCTGGCCCAGGGTGCGATGAAAGGATCTTGGAGACTGTGGCCATGCGTTTGCAATCCACATCATAGAGGCAGCTGTCGACGGTGAGGTTGAGGGGGATGCGGCACCAGAGGGGGTGCCACCGCCGGGAGAGTAGGGCGGTCTGCACGGCAGATTTGGTGGGGAGGAGGCCGATGATGATGAACAGTATGTCATCGGGGAGGCTGCTGATGAAGTCTAGGCTCGCCGGATGCGGTTTTGGCTCAAGCCGCCTCCGCTTGTTGGCTGCCTCGACGTCCATCTCAACCGGCGGCGACGCCAGTGTACACGTGTGCTGGTGTGTGTTGTGTGCAGGGTGTGCGCGAGTGCATCCTTCTGTGCATGCCGCCGCGCAGTGGTGAATTGTGCGCGAGTGCGTCCTCCACGCGGAAGAAGTGTGTCCTCAATGCGCCCTCAATTTACTAGCGTGCGGGTGCTACCCCGAGTGGTTTCAACTTTGTTTACTTCACCGCATGTCAGATGGGCCTCTAGTTTACTTATTTTCCCCCACTGCCACATGGGCCAGCACACGATGATACAGAACACGAGCTGACAAGACAGCATGTGGACTGGTTGACCGGTCAACTAAACAATATACAGAGCTATGCGCTGACACAGTGAGCGTATAATCCGTCAGTATAGAGTGTTCGTGTGAGAGGGGAGTCCCGTGAGAGATAGTAGAGAGAGAGAGAGAGGGAGAGAGAGAGAGAGAGAGCTACTCCCTCCGTTCGATAATGTAGTTCCAACATTTTTTGAAAAGTCAAACTTTTGAAACTTTGACCAAGTTTATAAAGAAATTACTTATATCTACAATACCAAAGATAAATGATAGTATGAAGTAAGTACATGTTGTGATGAATCTAATGATCTTTCCAGATGTAAATGTTTTTCTCCACATATACCTGGTCAAACTTTTCTGAGGTTTGACTTTTCAAAACATCCATATGTTTATGGACGTGAGAGAGTCCCTAACTAGAGAGAGAGATAGAGAGAGAGTGAAATAGAAAGAGTGAGTGAAAAAAGTGTGTGTGCGTGTGTGAAAGAGACATGGACCACACTCGATAAAAGTCGAGAAAAAACGTGTGTGTCCTATGCAAACACATCACACATGCATCTTCGACAACGGAAGGCAGGTGAGGAGATAGTGTGTGGTTGTTTGCAGCCGAGAGAGCAAGACCCCTAGCACGTGGCCAAGAGGGGTCTGACAAACAAGGGAGAGAGGTCGAGAGAGACGTACGGAGAAAATGCAGACATGGGGAGGAGAGAGTGTATGTTTGTCATAGAGAGATCCCCTGCAGATCGTGATGGGACTACATGGGTGGGAGATCGAGTGACAAGGTGTGTGCATGATAGAAGATACCCCGAGAGATATCGAGATAGACGTATGGATGGAAGGAGACAATACATGTGTTCCTGATGGCCAGTGAGAGATAATCATACTTATGGGGGGAGTGCTTGCGCCTATGATGGAGTGAGGGATTATGGTACTTATTAGGGGGGTGCGTGTCACATAGAGAGAGAACAAGGGCGGAGAGTGTTGGATGAGTCTATATGTATAGCGCGAGCAATACATGTGTATGTGTGAACCAAGGAGATATAAAGTTTGAGAGAGATTGAGGAGCCCCGATAAGGCTGAGTGGTGCGTCAGATAGCTGAGAGGGGGAACGAGGTATTCCATACGCTCGATAATGCAGTGCATGTAATGTTTTTAGAAGTCAAACTTTGGAAACTTTGATCAAGTTTACATAAATGTTATTTATATCTTCAATACCAAAGATACATCATACGAAACTACATCTCATGGTGAATCTAATGGTATATGTTTGCCGTTCCAAATGTAATTGTTTTTCTCCACGTACATGGTCAAACTTTGTGATGTTTGACTTTTCAATAAATCAATATGCTATGGACCGAGGAGAGTGCCTAAGTCGAGAGGGATCAAGTGCGTGTGAAGAAGAATTAGTAAGTGTGCAAAAAGAGTATTTGTGTGAAAGATAAAGTGACAACAAACGATAAATTAGAGAGAGTGTGTTTTTTCGTTTCTTAGGCGAACATATCACGCATGCATCTCCGAGATAGAAAAGTGAGGCGAGGAGATACACGAAGATAGCTAGTGTGTGATTGTTTGCAACAGAGAGACAAACCCCTATATCACATGTAGAATAGAGGTCTGGCCAACAAGGAACAAATGTCGAGAGGGACACATGGAGAAGATGGACACATGGGGAGGGCGAGAGGGTGTGTTTGTGATAGAGAGACCCCCTCGAGATCCTGAGGGGACTATATGCGTGGGAGATCGAGGGAGGTGTGTGCGTGATAGAAAGATGCCCCGGGAGAAATCGAGATAGACCATGCACATGTTTTTGATGGAGACTAAGATTAGCTAGTCATATACATAGAGGGGGGACTGCGTGTGCCTACAATTGAGTGAGAGACCATCATACTTGACTAGCTAGGCATGAGATTGTGTGTGTGCGTGTGAGATGGAGAGAGAACGAGGGAGAGAGATAGAGTTTTAGATGTGCCTATCGAGTGCGAGTGAGATATGCATGTGTATGTGTGACCCAGGTAGATGGAGAGTTTGAGAGAGGGGGGGAAGAGCTCCGAGACGACAGAGTGGTGCGTGAGAGAGTTACGGGCAACGAGCCAAGGAATTTGTGTGCGTACGATGAGTGCACCCAAGATATCTAGCTTGGACTAGAGAGTCATACATAGTGTGCGAGAGAGACCTATAGATGGAGTATATATGCATGCGAACTAGAAAGACCCCCCCCCCCCACGCACACACACAAAGAGAGAGAGAGATGGAGAGAAAGAGAGAAGACCAACAAGGTTTGTGTGTTGGATGCATGTGACAGAATTGAAGATTGTCGGCGAGAGAGAGAGAGAGAGAGAGAGAGCAGGAGTCCGGGAGAGGGGGAGGTCGCGTTTTATGCATCAAAGAGTGATATAAACCATGTTTTGATATAAACTTGCATTCAAATATTTAAATTGGAGAACATGTTGCACTACAAAAAATACACTTCCGTGATGATACATGTTTATCACAGTAGGTCACATTTTCTGTCATGCATGTACATCCATGACAAATTTATGACAGAATTAAGATAGTCATACCTGTGCTGTCATAGAAGTGTTCCATGACATTACCAAAATTATCATCACGGAAGTGTCCACTTCCATGACGATAAATCGCGCGTCACAGAAGTGCTTTCGTCAAGGGTGACCAACACGTGGCATCCACCGTAACGGAACGTCGTTAAGCTATTGGGTCTGGTTTTGGATCCAATAACCCGTTAACAGCCCCGACCAATGGGGATTTTCCACGTGTAAAATCATCATTGGCTGGAGGAAACACGTGTCGGCTCGCCGTTGGGATAGATGTCATCCACTCATTGGACCCAAAGCGCCTATGATACGTTGACACGTGGCATGGCCCAACAGAGGCCCATATAGGTTAAAAAGGCTGGCCCAGTCAAAGGCCCGTAGGACTTACTCAGGTACTGTGGGCCAGCCCAATAATGGCCTGCTTAAAAAAGGCCCATTTACGGCCCGAAGCCAGATCTGGCCCGTTAATTTTTCGCCGAATATTTGGGCCCAATTACAGCCCGGTGACTTTCGGCCTGTTAGAAGCCCGATGTAGACATGGGCCCTTTTCAGCCTGGTGTGACTTTCGGCATGGGAATGGCACGTGCTGCCCATGGGCCATATATGGTCCGACAGGACATGGGGCCCACTAACGGCCCGTGATAAAGGTGGCAACAGTTAAGACCAACGTGACTTTGGGCCTGTTAAAGGCCTGTCGCATAATTCGGCCCGTTGATGTCTGTACTAAGCTTTCGGCCTCTTAAAGGCCCATGATATCAATGGGCCAACTAAGGCCAGAGATATGTTTCGGCCTGGTAACTGCTCGTGATATAACTAGGCCCAAAAAGGCCCGGTTTACATTTTAGCCTGCTGAAGCCCTGTCGACGACTAGTGAAAATTGAGGCCCAATATGCATTTCGGCCTTCTAAAGGCCCATGGTTTCATCTGGGCCGTAACAGGCCAGTACAATATTCAGCCTGTTAATGGCCAAACGCTACCGGGGCCAAACTAAGCGTTGGGTCCACAAAAGGCCCAACTAAAATATAGGCTGGTGTAAGTTGTGGGCCTCGCGCAAAGTGTGAAGGCCCCAATCATTCGGGCACAAGAATGATGCCGGCCGACCCAGTTGTGGCCCGCTAAACACCATGCCCGTTAGAGGCGAATGTTTCGGCCCGGTCGACTACATCTATTTTTTTTCAGATAGCGAATGATGGCAGTAACTAGTAGGAATTAAGAACAAACCTACTCTATACAATAAATAAATTACGGCATAGTAACTAAGAATAAACCTACACTATATAATAAAGGATTTATGGTATATTACATCCACTGGGCATCGAAGTTCGCCACTAGTGATCATAAAGCACAATGAAGAAGCAGATTACAAAAACTGGGCACCATTGCAGCGTAACAAAATAATACTGAACCAAGACCACTTCCAAGACAGTTCAAGAAAGGTTAGCCTTGTGCGGGAACTGCTGAGCAAGGCTGTGAGACTGGCCTAGCATGTCGGTCATAGCTTCCAGGTGTAGCTGTTTAGCGATGAGGTTCTCATTGGTGTTCTCCGTAATCTTTCTTAGAGATAGGACTTCAAGTCGAAGTTGAGTTGCAGAATGCCTTTCTACTAGAACTTGAGACTGAAGAAGTCGAACTGATTCAGACAACGAATTATGTGAGCTTGTCTGACTGCTAGTCTCAAGTAACTTGAACACTGCATCAAGACAAGACATTGGGGTTGTCTCGCTATCTTCAAGATGTTTTGCCTTCTTTGCTGCAATATATGTTGGGCTTGTTACACAGCCTTCAGCAGACTTGTGCATGCCATCAGCCATATCACCCTGAAACAAAGCAGAGAGATGACAGGTTTTGCACGTGTATAAACAAAGATGATAAATGTGCTGTCAATTCCATCCATTTTCAAATTAGAAAATAAAGAGTAAGTTCAAAATATCAATAGCATAATTTGGCATTGTTCATAATGCGGGGAGCTTCACCACACTACTGGATTACCATGTCAACATAACAAGCATAGATGAAGGGCAAAGAAAATCAATGTATCTATTTTGGTAAATGTGCATGGCATGTTGTTCATATCATCAGCCACATCAGTAAGATAAAACAGGAGATGACAAGGTGCAAACATGGGCTGCTTCACCACACACTGGATTATAGATCCACAAAAACAAGCATACATATAGGGAGTATTGGGTTGATTCCAAATTTATGTAAGGGTCCATATGGATCTTATAATGTCCACCAAATGGACGATAACGAGGCTAACATGTGCAGTGATGCTACATAATCAAACAGCTATGAGAGTAAGTATGGTGATACAGGGCAAGAGATACTCACAAGAGCAATGCAGTGTGTAGTATAGTTGCGAGATTATGTGGTCCCTTGAGAACGAATGTTCTTCTACCAACAGTTTTCATACAAGTGAGACGTTAAGGCTAATGAAGAAATGTAGTTCAAATTGTGATGTGATATCATAGATAGTACCTTACGCTGCAGCCGAGACCAATGTGTAACAAGATTATTCCAGTCACCGTCGGATAAATGTAGCACCAGAGACTTTACAGAAATTTCGTTTAGAGGCTTGCCATCGAAGTGCGCTTGCCTCGGGTAGGAACGATACTTCATCAACGAGTGCTTGAAAAGCGCAACCAACCCTTTCTCGTCTTCACAATCCAGTTCGGTCCTCGCCTATTTAAAAGAATGAAATCTTATGTCTTCTGTCAGCAGAAACATATGCAGTAATGACCATGAATAACATTAGTACATTACTTACGCGTAAGTTGCGGAGGAAGACTGGAAATTGTTCTGTGTCTGCGATATAATCTTTCCATGAAGGAAAGATGCGCACAAAGTTCCTGACAACAATATAAGCTTTGTCTTCTAAACTGGGAAGAATTGGAAAAGGGGTCCTATTTGCTGCAATTGGGGCTCTCTCTGGTTCGAAAAGGTATTTGGCAACTGGATTTGGTGTACTCTTTGCTGGAATGGGGGTTTTGCGTCGTAGAGCTGGTGCTATGTCAACTGGCATAATCATAATGTTTGCTGCAGTTGGGGTCTGCTGAGTTGGGGCATCAGAAATGACCAGTGTAGTAGGGCTAGAGTCTACTAGAGTTGGGGTGTTTTGTGGGTCAGATGATATTGCAACTACACCTAATGGGCTATTTGATTTATCAGGTGCCACTACCTTTTCCAAATACTTTCATTGTGCTCCTCCACGATCAGCAATCACTCTCTTCCTTTTGAACGTCTGATACACAAGAACATCATTTGAATGGATAAATATGGTATGATGACAGATGGAATATGTACTGAAAATGGATAGGCAGGCCGTATTCACATACACGAAGTGTAAACTAAGCTAATGGCAGTTCAACAAAGTAGAAGCAATGCAAAGCATCGATTGCAAGATATGTGCGACAAATATAACCTTGGAAAGTTAGAGCAAGCACCTTGATGGGTGAATAAGATAGGGAATCTTCCTCTGACTCCTCCACTAGGGAGCTACATTGACTTAGGTCTCCCTCTAGCTCAGAATCACTGTTAGGATCATATTCTGAGCATGAATATGTAGGTGGAGAGCGTTTGCATTGCATTGCATCCAGACTTGATTTCAGTCCCTTAAGGCCAAGTTTGACAGCCATGGCATTGTTCTGCTTTATTCTTTTCATGCGCGCAAGCTCATAATCATTATGACGCTGTTCAGAATCTGAGATTCATGAAAACATAAAAAGTAGTCAGATTATCTATGGAATGCATTGCGGATTCAACTCGAAGAGTGTCTCCCTATAAACCCCTGCATATGCAAAGTTCACCCCCAACCGTGCTGACCAGACCACACACAGATATACAAAAGACCACACACAGATATACAAACCCCTTATGTCTCTATAACAGGCAGACACACATTTCAAAACTGAAGTAGGAGCATTAGAATTATATGAAATTCGTATTTGAACAAATAAACTAAGGAATTATGAGTGGCATAATGTTTAGCTTCAAGGGTGGAGTGTTGGTAGTGCGACACAAAGCAAGTAGGCAGATTGTATTCCATGTAAAAGATCGAAGCCTATGTAAAAGCTAGAAATGACACTTTCTTTCTATACAATACATGATGGAAGAGATCACATAGAGAAATACTATTCACTCATGTCTACGGTTGTAGTATTTAGAAACAGGGTGGTCCACCCTAAAATAATATTGACAACAAATATGACAAGGCAAGCATAGATGTAGTGAATCAATCATTTACTTGTGAGCTCACTAGGACAAGTATGCAGAATTTTAACTGCAGTAAGAGACCGTCCAAAATCTGAATCAAGAAGTTTGTCTATCACTTATTGTTTGCAACTAATCGACGTGAATAATTGGATATTATATTGAATGAGTAAGAAAGACAAGTAAAATTTTCAACAAACCTCGCTTGCGGTAGTAATCTGGCTCAATGTCACTACGACCAACAATCCAAAATGACTAGTGTCTGTTCCTAGGGCCGGAATTTTGACAACCCTGTGAACTTTACAGGTACTAAAGACTGTCGAAATACATCTGAACCATTAAGTGTAGGTAGCACTGAGCACACAACAAACCCTAATGACAATAGTTCCTAATGAGTAATGAATCAATTAGAAAATGGGTGATAAGGAGTGGCTGCTGAGTGTTGAGGACTTATCTCAGGATAAATCGGGTTGGCTTAGTGGGTGCTGCACGCCTGAGCTCTGAACAGACTGGGAAGGTAGGCACAGCGGCGCGCCCGGGCAGCGGTGACGTTGTTGGGCGAGCGGCTCCTGACCTCCTGTTAGTCCGACATCTCCTCCTAGAGTCATGCCGTCCGGGGACGGCAAGTCGCCGGCGAGGCAGGCGGCTGGGGGTGAGAAGAGATCGGAACCGCGCAGAAGAATAGAGGGGAATCGGGGCCTGGGACGACCCAAAGTCCGCGGGTGGGCCGGCCCACCGTGGGCACCCTATAGAGATACACACCCGGGCGGCGAACATGCATTTTCGAAACTAATTTAGGAACATTTAGCTGACCAATTAAATAATATGTTTTAATAATATCAGATTCGTATTTGAACAACTAAGCTTGTTTAGCTTGATGGGTCGAGCAGTGCTATTATGACACGAAGAACGTATTCTGATCGTATAGTGATCATAAAAGGGGGAAACCGGAGAAATGATATTTAACAACCATTGTTTGCTTCGAACTAAGAACTAAATTCTAAGAGCTGAAAAGAAAGTAGAGTAACCAAGTTAAGATCTATTTTCTGGTTGAGATCAAAAAGTTGAGGAGATATGAAGTACCACCTCTCTTGCGGCGCCGTGTAGACATCGGGGGTGCGATGGCTGTTGGTGGCGTTGAAGCAGATCTGCGATGGTAGACGAGTGCATCGGGGGATAAGTCTCGTTGCGGTGGAAGAGAAGGTCGTGTGAGCGGCCCCGACAAAGAGGACGACAGCACCGATGAAGCGAGAGGACGTGATGCAAGGCTCTTGGTCCATCGTCGTGGATGAGAAACGTCCATCTCTAGCAGTGGACGATGCGGTCTTGGTAGGCGCTCCAGCATGGTGGAGGACGGTGGCGATGGATGTGGTGGAGGACGGCGGTGATGGATGGGGTGGCAGACGGAGGCTGGTGTGGGGATGGTGTTCTAGCACGGACGGTGTATGAATGGGAAAATGGAGGGAGAGGTACGGGGAACCATGTTTTTGGGACGCGCTTGTCTGAAATATGGGAAAGTTACTAACTTTGCCCCCGTTAAAATTTGGACGTCTCGTCGGTTGGGGATACGGCGGTAATCTCGCATCTCGCCAATATTTGCCCAAGGCGATTTCGGGCGAGGATAGGGTGGTTGGCGCCCATGGTGTATGAACGAGGCTGACAGGTAGGGCGGCTGTGTCACGTCTGAGTGAAGTTACAAACCTGCCCCTATTGAAAATATTTGCCTACATCGATTTCGGCCGAGTCGAGTTTGTTTTGCCGCCCATCGTGTATGAATGGGGAAATGGAGGGAGAAACAGAGGTCTTTCGTACGAGCTTGAATCAAATGTGTTTTGCCACCCATGTTTGGCGCCCACCGTGTCGGAATGGGCTCAGAGGCGGTCGTGTCACGTCTTATTGAAGTTACTATCCTACCCCGATTTAGAGCAGTGGAAGTCGGACCGATGGATTGTCTGTGTAATGGGTAGACAATAATTTGCATCTCCCAAACACTTGGCTTCGGGCAGCCGACGTGGGAGTGGACATTTTGCCACTTCTTTTGAATTTTGGGACAATAAGCATCCATGTTTACCCTGGCAACTAAATTCGAATCCATTTTGTATTCCTATACGAATCTTTATAAATCATTCTATGTGTATTTTATATCTTCAAAAGGACGACAAAGATGTATTCCACTGTCATATATGAATATGGTTTACAAATGCCGATACTCAAATTCAGAAGCTAGAATCCAGTTTAAGGTGAATTCAAATATTTGGAACACTTCATGTCCAACTCAAATGTCACACCATCATAATGTGTACTCCAATTTAGATATGTACACAAGCGATGTATCAAGATTCAAATACCGAGTGAATCAACCAAGAATGTATAGAACTAACAGACATATAAACACTTATAGAGTATATGGATCAATAATATCAACTAACATACATAAGCCAGGCCGCTGTACTTTTCTTTGCTACAACAGCATCCTTTTTTAGCCAGGCTACTACAACATCTTGGCCCTTTCCGATGCGTGCCACTTGTGGTCCATCTATACTACTATTATTGCTGAATGTTTCTAAAAAAAACTATTATTGCTGAATGCACATTCAGCCCGATTGGCATATTTGTAGGTCTGGCACAGTAATCAAAATGAAATGTCTCCAAGTCTTATCAATTAATACAGACTTGTGCTCAAATAAAATTACAAACCAAAAAAACAATTATTACATGATCTCTAAAACAAATGGTTTAATTGATTACATGAACAAACAACACAAAGGTTATTCAACGATGGAAAGAACATTTCACCTATGATTTACCAAGTGGGAATTTAATTTTCTTTTTTCCTTCAGGACCTTAACAATGTGGTCAGTCTCAGCTTGCTTTGTTTTGAAATCCACCAAACATTTAATGGTTGTCTTGAGTACTTCTAAAGATTGTGTTGTTTGCTTCCTCAACATGTCAACTTCATCTCTAACTGCAGAAGCAGAATCTCTTTCTACCACTAGTTTAGCCTCTAGAGCATCAACAGTTGGCAATTCATAATGCACGATTGGGTCGGTGCCACTGCTGTGGGATGATACAACGTCCATGGGGACCTCACTCTTTGATCTTGGGCTAACCTGTTTTGCCATTAAAGTTCCTATTGGATTCAGAAAATTTGAAGTTAGCAAAACATCTCAACTATGAGTTATAACAGCAAACCAGTTAAACAAACAAGGAATTAAAGAGTTTCAATTCGATGCTGAAAAGTAGTTATTAACATCATTGTAACCCGTTGTTGTAGCAGCAAAGCAGTTAAACAAACAAGTAGCTATTTAAGTTCAGGCAAACAGGTAATTCTTAACAGTAAGTATCAAACACATAGATAGGTGCAGTCTATAATAGGATTAACAGGCTGTGGCATTATGTAATTAGTAGCAAACTAAATTAAGCCAAGCAACGTAATTGAACAATTTTGCAATAAGTGGCTAACTAAAATTCCAAGAAGCACGTAACTGAACTTACGCTAGTTCTTTGTACAGGCACACTGCAACTTCTTTTTCACTTACAAGGTTGTACGAAGGAGTCCATGGCATCAATTGCTTGGATACGTAGTCCCAATACTTCTTTTTTCCCACACTGTGTTGGTAAGTCGAATGGTTAATCTGGTAAGATGGTGCGTCCTTGATATGTTATATGAGGACGTGTAGTCAGACTAGTTGTAGCCACACACATCACGCTGGCTTTTACTGTATATTTCATGCGATTACTTTTGGCATATCAAGATCTAAGCAATCTACAATAGGATGAAAAGACTGGCATCCTTCACATTATTGGCGAACTCAGTTCATAGAAACAAGCAATTCAACCATTCTGTGGGTACATCAAAAGCGCCACTGGAATATTTTTCACTACCCCTATCATACACGCAAAAAGGGGAGACGCCACCATAGGGGCTGGTATGGGCGGCCGCCTCGGGTGGCTTGAAAGTGTGCACCTAGTTTGAGTCGCCCAGGTTGGCCCAGGCTAGTTTTGTCCGTCCCAACACACGAGCAGGCAATGTAAAAAATGAAGAAAAATGTTTCAATTTGGATAGGCCAATAACATAAGTGCAAGGTAGGCCCTATAGAAGGCTTGCGGCCCAAACGAGCGCCTCCCATATCGATCGACAGCAGGAAAAATCCCAATTCATCCGCTCCAGCCTCCTGTCTGGTTTGTGTTGGGTAACGTAGTAATTTAAAAAAAAATCCTACGCACACGCAAGATCATGGTGATGCATAGCAACGAGAGGGCAGAGTGTTGTCTACGTACCCTCGTAGACCATAAGCGGAAGCGTTATATCAACGCGGTTGATGTAGTCGTACGTCTTCATGATCCGACTGATCCAAGCACCGAAAGCACGGCACCTCCGAGTTCTGCACACATTCGGCTCGGTGGCGTCCTCGCCTTCTCGATCCAGCAAGAGGGCGAAGTAGTAGATGAGTTCCGGCAGCACGACGGCGTGGTGACGGTGTTGGTGAATAACAATCTTCGCAGGGCTTCGCCTAAGCACTACGAAAACTATGACGGAGGATAAACTAGAGGAGACGGGGTTGCCGGCACACGGCTTGGTGTTTCTTGATCTGTCCTGGGTGCTAGCCCTACCCCTCTATTTATATTTTGAGCCTTGGGGTCGAAACTTGGAGTAAAAGCCTCCACAAAGTAGGTTTCACCCGAAAGGCAAGAGTCCTTCTCGGACTCCAGGGCCAGACGCCAGAGTTCCTGGCGTCTGGACCCAGACACCAGGGACCCTGGCGTCTGGCCCCTGGACTCCGCAAAACTTCCTTTTGCGCTTTCCAAAAACCTTGTGGGCTTTCCCCTTTGGCCCAGATAAAGTGTTCTCGTGCCCAAACATTTCGGGAAACATCCGGAACCCCTTCCGATGGATTCCAGAACCCTTCTGGAGATCAAACACTACTATCCACATATCAATCTTTACTTCCGGACCATTCCGGAGTTCCTCGTCATATCCATGATCTCATCCGAAACTCCGAACAACATTCGGTCACTAACATACACAACTCATAGTACTATATCGTCAACAAACATTAAGCGTGCGGACCCTACGGGTTCGAGAACTATGTAGACATGACCGAGACACCTCTCTTGTCAATAACCAATAGCGGGACCTGGATGCCCATATTGGCTCCTACATATTCTACTAAGATCTTTATCGGTCAGACCGCATAACAACATACGTTGTTCCCTTTGTCATCGGTATGTTGCTTGCCCGAGATTCGATCGTCGGTATCTCAATACCTAGTTAAATCTCGTTACCGGCAAGTCTCTTTACTCGTTCCGTAACACATCATCCCGCAACTAACTCATTAGTTGCAATGCTTGCAAGGCTTAAGTGATGTGCATTACCGAGAGGGCCCAGAGATACCTCTCCGACAATCGGAGTGACAAATCCTAATCTCGAAATACGCCAACCCAACAAGTACCTTTAGAGACACCTGTAGAGCACCTTTATAATCACCCAGTTACGTTGTGACATTTGGTAGCACACAAAGTGTTCCTCTAGTAAACGGGAGTTGCATAATCTCATAGTCATAGGAACATGTATAAGTCATGAAAAAAGCAATAGCAGAATACTAAACGATCGAGTGCTAAGCTAACGGAATGGGTCAAGTCAATCACATCATTCTCCTAATGATGTGATCCCATTAATCAAATGACAACCCATGTCAATGGCTAGGAAACTTAACCATCTTTGAGCAACGAGCTAGTCAAGTAGAGGCATAATAGTGACACTCTATTTGTCTATGTATTCACACATGTATTATGTCTCCGGTTAATACAATTCTAGCATGAATAATATAAACATTTATCATGAAATAAGGAAATAAATAATAACTTTATTATTGCCTCTAGGGCATATTTCCTTCAGTCTCCCACTTGCACTAGAGTCAATAATGTAGATCACATCACCATGTGATTAACATTTTTTTTGACTGGAAACTGTGAGGCAACAGCCCCACAGCAATTTATTAAAACCCAACCACCAAATAAACAAAGAGGTTCTGGAGAAAGTCTAACTATATGAGTTGGGGCCTACTTACCTATTGAGCTATTTACAACATATACAAAAATATATACATGGATATATACAGCCAATTAGGGCAAAGAATTAACCCAAGCTAACAGCAGGGGCTAAGACTAGATTTGAATCTGTGAGAGTGCAGAGTAGCATCATGAATAAAATTCCTCTTCCAAGCAGCAAAAGATGGCCTTTCATGCCTAAATATTCTGCCATTTCTGAGTAGCCAAATATTCCAGGCTGCTAGATAAACAATCTCCCTGAAGAAAGGTTTGCCGAAGCTTTTCTTGGCGGCAAATAGGCATTGAGCTGGTGTTAAACCAACTATCCATTGGATGCTCAAGTAGTTCCATACCCTTGTGCTGAATTGGCATGTGAAGAAGAGATGATTTCTATCTTCATGGGCATGGGCAAAACATAACGGACATGTGTTATCATCCTGAGGGGATCTCCAGTGCCTTCTCACTAGCATGTCCCTAGTATTGAGTCGATCATTTAGCATCAACCATGCAAAAACTTTTATCTTCATTGTTGCCTTACTTTCCCAAATCCACTTGGTTGGAGTATCTATGGCCATATGAGAATGCATGATAGTGTAATAACTCTTTGCAGAGAAAACACCTTTACCAGGTGTCCATGACCAAAAATCTGGAATCTGTACATCAGCATTTAGGTCAAGAAGGCCAGACTGGACAAAGTTCAGTTCTTCCATTGCCTCTAGCGACAAGGGTAGATGGAAAAGGTCAGCCATATTAGTTGTGTTGAGAACCTCGCGTACAGACACCTTGTCATCAATTACGAAAGAGAACAATCGTGGAAATCTCTCTCTGAGGGGAGTAGATGATCCTAGGAACACCCAAGCATCAAACCAAAAAAGAACAGAATCCCCCATGTTGACAGTTACCTCTGAGTGGAGTCTGAAAACTTCACTGAGCTTTAGGATATCTTTCCACCAATATGAACCACATAAAACTGTGCCATGAGGAACAACGCCATCATAGTAAGTGTTCCAGATGAGAGTAACCCATGGAATATCTGCTTTGTTGTAAAACTTAGATAGATGCTTGGACAAAAGAGCTCTGTTTTGGATGCTGAGATTGACTATCCCCATGCCACCTTTATCTTTGGGTCTGCACACAAGTGGCCAAGCTGCAAGTGATTGCCTGGGAGTATCAGAATTTCCTCTCCATAAGCACTGCCTCATAATCCTTTCAAGCTGTTTTATAATGCCAGCTGGCAAACTTAAACTGCAGAGAAAATAAATAGGCAAGGAGGACAAAACTGACTGAAGGAGTTGTAACCGAGCACCCTGATTGAGGAGACTTGAGCTGGCAGATAACCTTCTTTCAACCCTGTCAACCACAGGAAACAGGTCTTGGATTGTAGGTTTGGTTGTTCCCACAGGAAGCCCCAGATAAGTAAAGGGTAGTGTCCCAACTTGGCAGCCGAAAACAGCAGCCAGCCTGGCAGTTTCTGCGTCATCCACATTAATAGGCAATATGCATGATTTATGGAAATTTACCCGAAGACCTGTGGAGGCATGGAAGTCTTGAAGCATTTCCTTGAGGGCTAAAAGTTGTGAATCCACAGCAGGTATAAGGAGAAGGGTGTCATCAGCATATTGCACTATAGGGAAGTCAGGATCATGAGATGCAATAGGTAATGAAAGAACTCCAGATCTTAGCATATTGTTGACCAAGGTTTGTAGCAGATCAGCTGCAAGAACAAACAAAAGGGGTGATAGTGGGTCACCTTGACGTACTCCCCTTTTACAGATAAATTGCTTTCCAGGCACACCATTTAAAATGACAGAAGAAGTACCAGAGGATAATAGCTCTCTTATCCAACCAATCCACTTGCTATCAAAACCTTTGTGATGCAGAAGTCTGAGAATGAGGTCATGCTCAACAGTATCAAAGGCTTTGGCAAAATCCAATTTGAGAATTAAAATGGGTTTCTTGGACTTGTGGCACTGATGGATATATTCTAAGGCCCAAGCAATACAATCTTGTATGGATCTACACTTAAGGAATCCATACTGATTCTTGTGAATGCACTTTAGGATCACCCCCTGCAATCTATTGGCCAATAGTTTCATCAAGAACTTCAGACAAGTATTAGTCAGCAAAATAGGTCTGAAATCATTAGGACTTTCAGGTGAAAGTTTTTTTGGAATTAGGGTGATTAAAGACCCATTGATGCTGCTAATAGTGATCTTGCCATCATAAAAATCCTGAAATAACTGCAAGAAATCATCCTTAATGATGTGCCAGCATCGTTTGACAAACAAACCAGTAAAACCATCAGGGCCAGGTGCCCTGTCAGTGGGCAGAGACTTTAGCACCTCATTTATTTCCTCTTCAGAGAAAGGAGCAGATAAGTTGTCCAGATGATCCACTTTATCAATCAACGAGGCTAAGTCAAACTTCATATCAATCCCCTCAGAAACACCCATTCTGCCCTTGAAAGTGCCCCATAACATGCCAGCCATCTGATGATGGTCACAGACAACATCACCATTTTCATTCTGTAGAGAGGAAATGGAATTCCTCCTAAAACGTTCAGTTGCCATTGCTTGGAAGAACTTAGAGTTCTCTTCCCCAACTTTTATCCACCGAATGGTACACCTCTGTTTCCAGTATAAAAACTGCAGATGGAGTAATTCCTCAATATGAAGTTTTACTATTTTCCTGAAGTTAAATTCAGGTCTCGTTAGAGGCCTTAACTCCTCAAGATTATCAAAAAAGATGACCACCATGTTACAAGCTGTAATGGCTCTCTTGAGTTTGGAGAGGCTGATGTACCATCGCTTAAGAGCATTGCGAAGCCTTTTGAACTTTTCTGTCAAACGAGCTGCAGAATTTGTTTTCTTTGTTGGGGCACTCCAGGATTGTTCCGCACAGTCAAAGAAACCTGGCAGATCCACCCAATAATTTTCAAACCGAAAGATTTTGGCCTTGGGAATACATGTTGCAATGGAGACAACACAAGGTACATGATCCGAGGCTGTTCTTGCTAAAGGGAGGACCATTGTATTAGGATAATCATTTATCCAAGTGGAGGAAGTAAAAAACCAGTCCAACTGCTCCAGCAATGGGTTTTCTTGCATATTAGACCATGTGTATGATCTTCCTTTTAGTGGTAACTCAAGGAGACCAAGGTGTCCAATGACTTCATTGAAAAGAAAGATATCATTTATGTCTCCCCCTGGCAAGTTTCTATTGTCAGGAGATCTAATGAAATTAAAATCTCCCACAAGTAGCCATTTATCATCAGTTGGAATATCCAGATCATACAACCATTGAACAAAATTATCTCTAGGCTGTCCTTGACAAGGCCCATAAACATTGACCAAGGTCCATCGACTTGCATTATGGGCAGAGATGAATGATACTATGATACCAAACGGCTTAATATCCACTAATGTGCCAGTGAACATATTAGAACACCACAGCACAAGTATTCCACCAGAGGCACCAGAAGAAGGTGAATAAACAAAATTATCAAATCTCCTCGGGCAAAACTTTCTAATCGCACGTTGATCAAAGAAGTTACATTTAGTTTCCTGTAGACAGATGATAGAGCACTGGCTTTCTTCAATTTTCGCCCTAACACTTCTCTGCCTATCTTCAGAGTTTAAGCCTCGCACATTCCAACAGAGAACCTTCCAATCTCTAGTTTGGTGTGCATTCATGAGTAGACAATAAAAAGAGGCATAGATAATAGCTCACTGCATAACAGTGAAACAAAAGGCCATAGATAACACCATCCACATAGACCAGAGAGTAGACCAAAGTGCAGATGACAGACAAGAGGGAAATAAGGTTCAGACAACTGGCATGACAAGGGACATGCCTCCCTGTATAACAAATAAGAGACTTAATCGTCATGGGAAACTGCAGGCGCGGGGGCAGTGTCGGAAGAAGCCATAAGCTTCTCTGTAGTCATCTTCTCAGCAGGGACTCCAAGGGCTGCTCCAATCATCTGCAATGTGGCAATTGGGGTTGGAGGGGGAAACTGATCTTAAGCTGCATTGTCTTCTGGCTTGTCCTGCGAGATGGGAGTGGAGTCAACCTTTAACTTCTTGGCTCGGGGCCTCCGAAGAGGCTTGGGCTTGGGAGACAGAGGAGATATGGGCTTAAAACCCTGAGACTTGGCAGCACTCCTGGTAACCCTTGTGTCAGAAAAGTCTGAAGCAGCCCGAACAAGTGAAGGTCGATTCTTTCTGGCACGAGCTTTTCTGGTTGGTTGCACTGTAGAAGAAAAGGCGCAGGTCAAACTATCTAAAGCTTGACTTTCCTGAGTATGTGGTTCGGAGAAGGGCACACTGTCCTCTGGCGCTTGTGTAACAGCCTTTGTGCGTGCGTTCTCCAAGAAAAGTCTCCTAGCCGTGCGTTGAGGTAGCAGATGTTGGTCAGCTGGTGGAAAGCAGAGAGCCAGTGTAGGATCAAAAGCCACTGTCCAAGATCTCTTTTGCTGTGACAAACCAGGTGCAGACATGGTCCTAGGGATCTTAGCAGTCAGGAGAGTAGGCATGAGTGACTCGAAAGACCTTCTCCAGATAAAATCGGGTGGCAGAGCCGGCCCCATGACAATTCTCACAAGCCCAACATGCAGAGGGGGTGCCTGAACCACAATTGGGTTATATGGGACTATTGCAAGATTGTTTTGGCCCGGATCCTGCACATCTTCAGGCACAACAACATTGTCAGGGTCTTCCAGAAAATGCTGCTGCTCTGGCTGGACATGTATGTGCCGCTGCTCTGGTTGAACGAGGGGTTCGTGAGGCCCCCGCTCCTGTTGTATTCCTTCCATTGCATTATCCTGAACCAGTATGGGGCCATTAACCACTGCATTGTTTGTCCTTTCCACTAGGGGAACAGGCTCCAATGGGCCCAAAGCCTCACCTGACTCATTTGAACCCATTGAAGGGTTTAAAATCATAGAATTTGCCTCCTGGACGTGTGGCTGGACTTGATCAACTTCCACCTCATTGTTGTCATGCCCCCAGCCATGCAGATCCTGCAGATTGGGCTGTGGTGGCTCTTCTAGTTCTGGCTGAGGGACATCATTCCACCCTAGAGCAGGGTACGGTGGCAAAACCCAAAAATGTTCAGGTGGGTGCAATTCTCCTGGCATTGGGTGGGGATTTCCATCGATTGGCATAACATCCTCATCAGGAGGCAATTGCTCAGCGAAATCAGCAGTGAGGATAGAGACCGATGCAGTCCATGAGACCACTGCTCCACCGATATTTGCAAACTGACGAAAGACCACATCTCGTGGAACCAACTGGTTATCGGGGAAAGAGGCATAAACGAGAGATCTGACAAGTCTATCATCTTGATAATTCCAATAATGAAACTGACCAAACGTGCCTACTACCTCAGCTAGGTTGACTGCATTACGGTAATCCAAAGGCACTCCGACAAACATAAGCCAGCCCGTTCTATGCCCTTGCAAAGCACGGTAACCCTCTCCATGATCATGTCTAATAAATCTGATAAACAACTCATTGCCATGCTGATCTAATCCAAGTGGCCAAGGTGGGTGTGAAATCAAAGCAGCGCAGATGACAGGATCCTGCATCTCATATAGTCCTACACCCTGAAACCAAGTTTGCGCAGATCGTACCGGGAGCTCAAGCTGGTTGGTGATGAAGGCATGGACTTGTTGCCGACGAATAGCGACATCCTCAGGTGGCGGCGGTGGGTCAACAATGCCGACCATGAAGGACTCATGGCGCCGGGGAGGAGCTTGAGCCGGCGTGTAGAACATCCTCGGTACTCGAAAAGGCCCACCGTCGACGATGTCATGACCCGCCGGAAGGAAACGTCGGGGGTCAAGCTCATAGACTGCCATGGATGGAGGTGGCGCTGGAGGTAGGATCGATGGCGGATTTGGTGCTGGGCTACGCGGCGGCAATGGAGATGGTGGTTTTGTTGGGGAAGTGGAGGAGGCTGGCGTTTTTGGTGGGGCTTTGTCAGAGTAGGCAGAGGAGACGGGGGAGCTCGAAACGTCAAGATTCCTATTGAAGGCGCGAGGCTCGATGGTAGGCGCTCTGATTTTGGGAACCCAAAGTTTAATATTTGGAGGAGACCGGGTGCAGTCCTTTTTAACGTGACCGGACCGGAAACACTTACGGCATCTAACCAGATTGGTGCAATGGTCCAAAACATGTCCCATGCCAAGGCATTTTGAACAATCCCAGAAACTAGCAGCCATCTCTTCCACGACAAGATAAAGTCCTTGTAAATCACGCACAATCTCGACTGGTGATTTAGGCGGTGAGTCATCAGACATTACCAACTCATGCCTTCGGGTCAAAGAGCGTTGTTCTTGGTTTGAATCATCATCCGAAAGCTCCAATGGGTGTTGGGCCGTTCCTAACAGGTTGGGCTGCAGGCATGGCATAGGCCCAGCATGACGTGCATGGGAGAAGATCAAACCATTTGACGCATGTGATCCCGAAAACTCTGGGAGAAGATCACGGGGAGATATTGATCCAAACGTGACATCCGGAGATAGCAAAACCCTCGCCGGAGAGGTGGCCGAGGGTGATGCCGGAGAAGATCAACACACTCCTGAGGATCAACAGAATAACCAGCATCTAGAGTAACAATCTTAATTTCCACGGCCGTGGCCGGATAACGATAACCTTTGCAAGCATCATAATTCAGAAAGGTGGCAAAACATAGAGATTTCTTAACCGCATGGTTAGAGGAACGCAAAGAGGATTTGGCTGGTGCATGTTGCATGGCCTCCAGTCCAAGACGTGCTCGACGCTTGGAGGGACTAACTAGGGTCCATTCCTCGTTGCATTCAACTTGCCAAAGACGAAACTCTTTCTCCCAATCTGGGCCACCATGGCCCCAAAGATGAAAATAACACTTGAATTGTGGGCAAACAAAAGATCTTTGGTGCAAGATGAAAAACCCCACTTCTTTGCAAGAAACATTAAAGGCAAAAACCTGATCACGCAGATAAGATACCTTGAGGGAAGAACAATATCCTCCAATCGCAGATTCCAGAGCCAAAGCCACGTTCTCCTCATCTAGCCGAAAGTTGTGGCGTGCAAAAGACACCACCATGATGAAGTGGCCAGATCTATTCGAGGGATGCACTGTGCGATGGAGAGAGTGCCAGATCTCTTTTGCCATGTCAATCCCAGGGGAAAAATCCAACCCCAGGGAGATGGCCGCGTGGACAGCCATGGAGATGCCAACCAGAGGTCAGAGGAGACAACGCCGGATGTGATGGCCGGATCTAAAACCAAAACCCACGGGGGGAGATGGAGATCGCCGGCGGTGGGTGGGCTAGGGTTTAAGGGAGGGGTGGGAGGTGGGAGTCGCCATTCGGCCTCGAGTTTGTTGTTGCATTTGGAGTTACAGATTCCATGTGATTAACATCGATAGTTCACTTCATCATTTGATTAACACCCATAGTTCACATCGCCATGTGACCAACACCCAAAGGGTTTACTAGATTAAGTAATCTAGTTCACATCGCTATGTGATAAACACCCAAAGAGTACTAAGGTGTGATCATGTTTTGCTTGTGAGAGAAGTTTAGTCAACGGGTCTGCCACATTCAGATCCGTATGTATTTTGCAAATTTCTATGTCAACAATGCTCTGCACGGAGCTACTCTAGCTAATTGCTCCCACTTTCAATATGTATCCAGATTGAGACTTAGAGTCATCTGGATCTGTGTCAAAACTTGCATCGACGTAACCCTTTACGACGAACCTTTTGTCACCTCTATAATCGAGAAACATATGCTTATTCCACTAAGGATAATTTTGACCGCTGTCTAGTGATCTACTACTAGATCACTATTGTACTCCCTTGTCAAACTCAGTGGTAGGGTATACAATAGATTTGGTACACAGCATGGCATACTTTATAGAACCTATGGCTGAGGCATAGGGAATGACTTTCATTCTCTTTCCATCTTCTGCCGTGGTCGGGTTTTGAGTCTTACTCAATTTCACACCTTGCAACACAGGCAAGAACTCTTTCTTTGACTGTTCCATTTTGAACTACTTCAAAATCTTGTCAAGGTATTTACTTATTGAAAAAACTTATCAAGCGTCTTGATCCATCTCTATAGATCTTGATGCTCAATATGTAAGTAGCTTCACCGAGGTCTTTCTTTGAAAAACTCCTTTCAAACACTCCTTTATGCTTTGCAGAATAATTCTACATTATTTCTGATCAAAAATATGTTATTCACATATACTTATCAGAAATGTTGTAGTGCTCCCACTCACTTTCTTTTAAATACAGGCTTCACCGTAAGTCTGTATAAAACTATATCCTTTGATCAACTTATCAAAGCGTATATTCCAACTCCGAGATGCTTGCACCAGTCCATAGATGGATCGATGGAGCTTGCACATTTTGTTAACACCTTTAGGTTGACAAAACCTTCTGCTTGCATCATATACAATTCTTCTTTAATAAATCCATTAAGGAATGCAGTTTTGTTTATCCATTCGCCATATTTCATAAAATGCGGCAATTGCTAACATGGTTCGGACAGACCTAAGTATAGATACGAGTGAGAAACTCTCATCGTAGTCAACACCTTAAACTTGTCGAAAACCTTTTGCGACAATTCTAGCTTTGTAGATAGTAACATTACAATCAGCGTCCGTCTTCCTCTAGAAGATCCATTTATTCTTAATGACTCACCGATCATTGGGTAAGTCAATCAAAGTCCATACTTTGTTCTCATATATGGATCCCATCTCAGATTTTATGGCCTCAAGCCATTTCGCGGAATCGGGGCTCATCATCGCATCCTCATAGTTCGTAGGTTCGTCATGGTCAAGTAACATGACCTCCAGAACAGTATTACCTAACCACTCTGGTGCGGACCTTACTCTGGTTTACCTACGAGATTCGGTAGTAACTTGATCTGAAGTTACATGATCATCATCATTAGCTTCCTCACTAATTGGTGTAGTAGTCATAGGAACATATTTCTGTGATGAACTACTTTCCAATAAGGGAGAAGGTACAATTACCTTATGAAATTCTACTTTCCTCCCACTCACTTCTTTCGAGAGAAACTCCTTCTCTAGAAAGTATCCATTCTCAGCAATGAATGTCTTGCCTTCGGATCTGTGATAGAAGGTGTACCCAATTGTCTCCTTCGGGTATCCTATGAAGACACATTTCTCCGATTTGGGTTTGTGCTTATCATGATGAAACTTTTTCTTATAAGCATCGCAACCCCAAACTTTAAGAAATGACAACTTTGGTTTCTTGCCAAACCATAGTTCATATTGTGTCGTCTCAACGGACTTAGATGGTGCCCTTTTTAACGTGAATGAAGCTGTCTCTAATACATGACCCCAAAACGATAGTGGTAAATCAGTAAGACACATCATAGATTGCACTATATCCAATAAAGTACGGTTATGACGTTCGGACACACCATTACGCTGGTGTTCCAAGTGGCACGAATTTGTGAAACTATTCCACATTGTTTTAATTGAAGACCAAACTCGTAACCCAAATATTCGTCTCCGCGATCTGATCGTAGAAACTTTACTTTCTTGTCACGATGATTTTCCACTTCACTCTGAAATTCTTTGAATTTTTGAAATGTTTCAGACTTATGTTTCATCAAGTAGATATACCCATATCTGCTCAAATTATGTGTGAAGGTCAGAAAATAACGATACCCGCCGCGAGCCTTAACACTCATCGGATCGCATACATCAGTATGTATTATTTCAAATAAGTCAGTTGCTCGCTCCATTGTTCCGGAGAACGGAGTCTTATTCATCTTGCCCATGAGGCATGGTTCGCAAGTACCAAGTGATTCATAATCAACTGGTTCCAAAAGTCCATTAGTATGGAGTTTCTTCATGCGTTTTACACCGATATGACCTAAACGGTAGTACCACAAATAAGTTGCACTATCATTATCAACTCTGCATCTTTTGGTTTCAATATTATGAATATGTGTATCATTACGATCGAGATCCAACAAAACATTTTCATTGGGTGTATAACCATAGAATGTTTTATTCATGTAAACAGAATAACAATTATTTTCTAACTTAAATGAATAACCGTATTGCAATAAACATGATCAAATCATATTCATGCTCAACGCAAACTCCAAATAACATCTATTTAGATTCAACACTAATCCCGAAAGTATAGGGAGTGTGCGATGATGATCATATCAATCTTGGAACAAATTCCAACACACATCGTCACTTCACCCTCAACTAGTCTCTGTTTATTCTGCAACTCCTGTTTCGAGTTACTACTCTTAGCAACTGAACCAGTATAAAATACCGAGGGGTTGCTATAAACACTAGTAAAGTACACATCAATAACATGTATATCCAACATACTTTTGTTCACTTTGCCATCCTTCTTATCCGCCAAATTCTTGGGGTAGTTCCGCTTCCAGTGACCAGTCTGCTTGCAGTAGAAGCACTCAGTTTCAGGCTTAGGTCCAGACTTGGGCTTCTTCACTTGAGCAGCAACTTGCTTGCCGTTCTTCTTGAAGTTCCCCTTCTTCCCTTTTCCCTTTTCTTGAAACTAGTGGTCTTGTCAACCATCAACACTTGATGTTTTCTTGATTTCTACCTTCGTCAATTTCAGCATCACGAAGAGCTTGGGAATCCATTCCGTTCTCCCTTGCATATTATAGTTCATCACGAAGTTCTACTAACTTGGTGATGGTGACTAGAGAATTCTGTCAATCACTATTTTATCTAGAAGATTAACTCCCACTTGATTCAAGCGATTGTAGTACCTAGACAATCTGAGCACATGCTCACTGCTTGAGCTATTCTCCTCCATCTTTTAGCTATAGAACTTGTTTGAGACTTCATATCTCTCAACTCGGGTATTTGCTTGAAATATTAAATTCAACTCCTGGAACATCTCATATGGTCCATGACGTTTAAAACGTCTTTGAAGTCCCGGTTCTAAGCCATTAAGCATGGTGCACTAAACTATCAAGTAGTCGTCATATTGAGCTAGCCAAACGTTCATAACGTCTACATCTGCTCCTGCAATATGTCTGTCACCTAGCGGTGCATCAAGGACATAATTCTTCTGTGCAGCAATGAGGTTTATCCTCAGATCACGGACCAAGTCCGCATCATTGCTACTAACATTTTTCAACTTATTTTTGTCTAGGAACATATCAAAATATAAACGGGGAGCAACAAGGCGAGCTATTGATCTACAACATAGATATGCTAATACTACCAGGACTAAGTTCATGATAAATTAAAGTTCAATTAATCAGATTACTAAAGAACTCCCACTTAGATAGACATCCCTCTAATCCTCTAAGTGATCACGTGATCCAAATCAACTAAACCATGTCCGATCATCACGTGAGATGGAGTAGTTTCAATGGTGAACATCACTATGTTGATCATATCTACTATATGATTCACACTCGACCTTTCGGTCTCCGTGTTCCAAGGCCATATCTGTTATATGCTAGGATCGTCAAGTTTAACCTGAGTATTCCGCGTGTGCAACTGTTTTGCACCCCTTCTATTTGAACGTAGAGCCTATCACACCCGATCATCACGTGGTGTCTCAGCACGAAGAACTTTCGCAATGGTGCATACTCAGGGAGAACACTTATACTTTGATAATTTAGTGAGGGATCATCTTATAATGCTACCATCAATCAAAGCAAGATAAGATGCATAAAAGATAAACATCACATGCAATCAATATAAGTGATATGATATGGCCATCATCATCTTGTGCTTGTGATCTCCATCTCCGAAGCACCTCCATGATCACCATCGTCACCGGCGCGACACCTTGATCTCCATCGTAGCATCGTTGTCGTCTCGCCAATCTTATGATTCTACGACTATCGCTGCCGCTTAGTGATAAAGTAAAGCATTACAGGGCGATTGCATTGCATACAATAAAGCGACAACCATATGGCTCCTGCCAGTTGCCGATAACTCGGTTACAAAACATGATCATCTCATACAATAAAATTGAGCATCATGTCTTGACCATATCACATCACAACATGCCCTGCAAAAACAAGTTAGACATCCTCTACTTTGTTGTTGCAAGTTTTATGTGGCTGCTACGGGCTTAGCAAGAACCGTTCTTACCTACGCATCAAAACCACAACGATAGTTTGTCAAGTTGGTGCTGTTTTAACCTTCGCAAGGACCGGGCGTAGCCATACTCGGTTCAACTAAAGTTGGAGAAACTGACACCTGCCAGCCACCTGTGTGTAAAGCACGTCGGTAGAACCATTCTCGCGTAAGCGTACGCGTAATGTCGGTCCGGGCCGCTTCATCCAACAATACCGCCGAACCAAAGTATGACATGCTGGTAAGCAGTATGACTTATATCGCCCACAACTCACTTGTGTTCTACTCGTGCATATGACATCTACGCATAAAACCTGGCTCAGATGCCACTGTTGGGTAACGTAGTAATTTCAAAATCTTCCTACGCACACGCAAGATCATGGTGATGCATAGCAACGAGAGGGGAGAGTGTTGTCTACGTACCCTCGTAGACCGTAAGCGGAAGCGTTATATCAACGCGGTTGATGTAGTCGTACGTCTTCACGATCCGACCGATCCAAGCACCGAAAGCACGGCAACTCCGAGTTCTGCACATGTTCGGCTTGGTGATGTCCTCGCCTTCTCGATCCAGCAAGAGGGGCGAAGTAGTAGATGAGTTCCGGCAGCACGACGGCGTGGTGACGGTGTTGGTGAAGAACAATCTTCGCAGGGCTTCGCCTAAGCACTACAAAAACTATGATGGAGGATAAACTAGAGGAGACGGGGTTGCCGGCACACGGCTTGGTGTTTCTTGATCTGTCTTGGGTGCTAGCCCTACCCCTCTATTTATATGTTGAGCCTTGGGGTCGAAACTTGGAGTAAAAGCCTCCACAAAGTCGGTTTCACCCGAAAGGCAAGAGTCCTTCTCGGACTCGAGGGCCAGACGCCAGGGTTCCTGGCGTCTGGACCCAGACGCCAGGGACCCTGGCATCTGGCCCCTGGACTCCGCAAAACTTCCTTTTGCGCTTTCCAAAAAACTTGTGGGCTTTCCCCTTTGGCCCAGATAAAGTGTTCTCGTGCCCAAACATTTCAGTAAACATCCGGAACCCCTTCCGATGGATTCCAGAACCCTTCTGGAGATCAAACACTACTATCCACATATCAATCTTTACTTCCGGACCATTCCGGAGTTCCTCGTCATATCCGTGATCTCATCCGAAACTCCGAACAACATTCGGTCACCAACATACATAACTCATAGTACTATATCGTCAACGAACGTTAAGCGTGCGGACCCTACGGGTTCGAGAACTATGTAGACATGACCGAGACACCTCTCTTGTCAATAACCAATAGAGGGACCTGGATGCCCATATTGGCTCCTACATATTCTACGAAGATCTTTATCGGTCAGACCGCATAACAACATACATTGTTCCCTTTGTCATCGGTATGTTGCTTGCCCGAGATTCGATCGTCGGTATCTCAATACCTAGTTCAATCTCGTTACCGGCAAGTCTCTTTACTCATTCCGTAACACATCATCCCGCAACTAACTCATTAGTTGCAATGCTTGCAAGGCTTAAGTGATGTGCATTACCGAGAGGGCCCAGAGATACCTCTCCCACAATCGGAGTGACAAATCCTAATCTCGAAATACGCCAACCCAACAAGTACCTTTGGAGACACCTGTAGAGCACCTTTATAATCACCCAGTTACGTTGTGACGTTTGGTAGCACACAAAGTGTTCCTCCAGTAAACGGGAGTTGCATAATCTCATAGTCATAGGAACATGTATAAGTCATGAAGAAAGCAATAGCAGAATACTAAACGATCGAGTGCTAAGCTAACGGAATGGGTCAAGTCAATCACATCATTCTCCTAATGATGTGATCATGTTAATCAAATGACAACCCATGTCAATGGCTAGGAAACTTAACCATCTTTGATCAATGAGCTAGTCAAGTAGAGGCATACTAGTGACACTCTGTTTGTCTATGTATTCACACATGTATTATGTCTCCGGTTAATACAATTGTAGCATGAATGATAAACATTTATCATGAAATAAGGAAATAAATAATAACTTTATTATTGCCTCTAGGGCATATTTCCTTCAGTTCGCTCCTAACCTAGCTGCCGCTGGACAGACCGACACAGCACTTCCTCGCGCCCTCGTTGGAGGGCGGTCGCCGGGCTTCAAGCGAACGGAAGGACAAGAAGATGAAGGTCCAACCCTGGGTGTAGCCTGCATGGGAGGTAGCAGCGGCAGCACATGCATGGCATCGAGCTTGCGCAAACGGACAGTCGCAGGTTGCAAGAGTAGCATGCGCAAAGAGAAGGTACATCACAGCCCTGATTATATCTAATTCAACTCTTAAATTTTTGGCCAATAGTTAAACCTGACAGTGTTGTAAAACTGCTTGTATGTAGGGAATCTATGAGAAAATGAAACCAATTTCTACTTATATTATAACTCCCCCAATCAATACTGAACTGACTGAATATGATGTATCTAATCAAGTTTCCGGTGCAAACATCCAAGCTCATGTTGTTCTTGAGCCTGAAGTGTCTAATGAACAGACTGCTAATGAAGGATTTGATGCAAACATTTTACATGCTCCTGGTGATGAACATATAG
Source organism: Aegilops umbellulata (assembly GCA_032464435.1). Classification (NCBI taxonomy): domain Eukaryota; kingdom Viridiplantae; phylum Streptophyta; class Magnoliopsida; order Poales; family Poaceae; genus Aegilops; species Aegilops umbellulata. The sequence goes on from CP136057.1 coordinate 500,325,725, forward strand.
TATCTAATGAGGAAACTAATGCAAGCATTTTGCAAGCTCCCATTGATGAATTTAGTGTCTAATGATGATCTGCTATGTTGAGAGAGACATAGAGATTTGCAGGCATTGATGACAAGCAAATTATAGTGCATTTTCATGGCTTGAGGAAACGTCGAGGCCATCTACCAGAAAGTCCCCGTATCATGACAACGTAGCATAAATACTTTTCTAATCTGTTGTTTGAAACTATTGGCATACTTGTGCAGGATAGATATATTGATATGCAGTTTGCGCACTGGTTATAGGTGCAATTACACTTCGATATTTTTAGCCAGAGAACGAATAATTCAAGCAGGTACACACCATGTTTGTAGTCCATCTACACCATGTTGCATTTTGTGTTTTTTGGTGCCTGCATCATTTAGTGTTTATAATCTGAACTACTTTGGATCATTAGCTAGTTTTCAAAGTGCATGTAGCTTCACATTTCTCAAATTATGCTGATTTTCGGAGTGCAAGTGCCTTCGTATTTTTTAAGTTAAATGTTCACCCCTGGTAACTTGAATTCGTGGGTCCGCCACTGCACACAAATCATACACGAATGCCAGTACGAATTAAATGAAATGCAGGGACTTACGCTAGCTCGTTGTACAGGCTCACTACAGCTCTGCTTGCGCTTGGGATGTTCCATGTACAAGTCCATGTTACCACTTGCTTGGATGTGCAGGCCTTGTGCTCCTTGCATCCCCCTCTGCATTTTTGACATGGAGTATGGCTGATCAAATAAGAGGAATCGACCTTGCTGTTGTACCGGAGGACAGATACTTACAAGGTTACACGGGTGTGCAGGATGTGTACCAGATCCCGTATCGCTGTCATGCTTCGCTAAAAAATGGATTTGCTTGTTTCAGATGATATCTCCAGAAGAAATAAGAGTTAAAGTTAGAGTTGGATAGGTGTGTAAGCTAAGAGAGCAGTGAAAGGATATCCAAACATCGTCAGAACATTGCACAGGGGAGTGATGTGTGGATACCTAGTTTGGGCCGGCGTTTGGGCATGCTCGCCTAGCTAGAGTGCGGGTCACTTCAGAGCCGTTGAGGGTGATGCGCTGGCGTTGGCTGGCCGCGCACGGATGCATATCTTGAGTGGCAGTGGAGCGCTACGATGCGGTGGACGAGACCGTTGGTGAAGCCCCGGCGGCCTCGGGTGGCGGAGGTGCGACGATGTGCTCGGTGAAGTAGCCCCGGTGAGGTGGGAGACGGCGTCGGTGAAGCGCACCTGATGCGGTGGAAGTCGGTGTCTATGAGGCACGTTAGTTGCGGTGGCCGACGCTGTCGGTGGACCACCCGGTGCGATGGATGAGGGCGTATATGAGGTAGCTCCGGTGCGGTGGTGAAGCGTGATAGTCGTCTTCGTCGTCGGCGGCGGGCACATAGGTGGGGAAAGAGACGAGACGAGGGGCGATTCGAGCTTTGCTTGGGTTGGCGACAAATTAGGGATTGAGCAATCTGGGCGCGGAAGGGGACGGTGGAGAAGGGGGATTTTGCAGGGCTGGAATTGGGCCTGCCAGATATTTCTATCTGAAACATGGAAGCGCGAACTTATTTTGTCGTCATCCTTTTTTTGGGGGGGGGAGTGAGGGAGGGGTGGGTGGCTGGGTGCTACGCGTCCGTCCAACACACGCGACCACCACGACACGACCCTGGTGCGCCTACATTTGACAATGCAAACCAATCTTCTTTCATTTGCAAACTAATCTGTATGTATTACCATGCCCGTGTTTTCCTTGCAATAATTAGTCATTCGAAACGAGATACTATAAATTAATTAATGAGGAGTTATTTGAAGAAAGAAATCGAAACGGTATCCACGCTAACGTGGATTAGAGTGTGTGTCACATAATTAGTTATTTGAATTAGAGTGTGTGTCACATAACGATCTCCAATTCTAACGTGGATTTCGCATTTCACTGTATCCATGCCACTTTTATAATACAAATTCATATGTATATGATGAACACCATGGTAGTGAGAAAACTTTTGGATGGATTCAAACATATGACCTACAAAATAGCACAACAAATCAAGTCAATGTCAACTTTTCGAAACCTAGTATGGCACGAATTTGAAATAATTACCCATATGCATGGTCCTCAGTTCAAATCTTACAATGTACATCGAATTGAAACATCGATATTAAGTCTCGTACTATCTACATTCAAATGTTGTTTTTAGCCCCCCCCCCTCGCACACATGCTACATACTTCCTGTATCGGTCAATCTTCCTCTCCTAACCACGTTAGGAAGCTATCGGTTTCCAACACACATCCATTCTTTCTCTCCATGTTTCGATCTCTAACTCTCAACTACACAACCCCCTTTTTCCACTCTATTATGAAATGTTCATTTTTGTAAAGAAAACAGCCTGGTAGTTTTGCATACTGAGCTGCATGAGTGTACTATCTCATATCATGCACATTACTTAATTGTAGTGCTGCTCTGGTTGCCCATTCATTCATTGTGTCAATGTTGCTTTCGTATTACCTTACCTAGCTGATGATAGCTGTGCCATATTGTGTTAATTTGGTGTTGGCTAGTTGCCCAAACATTCGTTGTGCCAATGTTGCTTTCCTATTATCTGACTTGACCAATGATAGCAATGCTAGTGTCTTAATTTGGTGTAGGCTGCTGAAGATAAGAAGACAAACTCTGAAAATAGCAAGGCAACCCCATTGTTTCTTTCCAATAAATCTAGGCTAGGTAATATGCCAATAACTCATGATTAATCTGTTTGGTTCCCCTCCTAATTTACATTATGATGCAGTGGTCGAGACACTCTCCACTATCAATAATACAAGCCTTCCAAAATCGCCATCTGAATCTGTTCAGTATCCTCTGTCTCGAATGCAACAGAAAAAATGTATGTGAACCAATTAATGGCTGAAGGAATGATGGAAATGGTGGAGGAATCAGAGATGCAGAGTCGTGCGACACAACAACTGATCAATGTTTTTAGAGACAGTGTAGCAAAGCAGCAAGAACTTGCTCACATGCTTATGGGCGTCATCTGTGCTGAGGTTGCAGACTGTGACGTTGTAGATCGTTAGGTTCTGTTCATTTATTTGCACTGGCATCAATCTTTGATTGCCCAGTGGATGTAATTTCCTGTAATATATGCTGGATATGCAATGTTTTCCCTGTATTTTGTACCTTTGCTTGATCGGTTTTGGTCCTGTGCATAATTGCTCGTTATAATGGGATCAAATTATCTAATTTGTCCTAAAGACATGTACGAACTTTAGTGGGCCCATTAAGTTAATGGGTCGTTACCAGGCCGAAAGATAATGGGGGGCCCTCTTAACTCATGGGTCATTAATAGGCTGACATCGAAGCGGGCAATAGGTGGGCCCAATTGATTTCACGGGCCGTTCACAGGCCATTACTAAGTTCTGGCTACATATGGCCCAACTATACTGGGGGCCTTTAGCAGGCCGAAAGAGACAGCGGGCTTGTAGTGGACCATGAAGAGCATGGGCCGCTAAGAGGCCGTAAGTCAGGTCGTATTGTAAATGGCCCAACTGTGTTGTGTGCCTTTAGCAGGCCGAAAGAGAAACCGGGCTAGTATTGAACCATGAAGGGCATGGGCCGTTAAAAGGCCAAAACTCGGGTCCGACTACAAATGGCCCAACAGATATATGGGCCGTCACTAGGCTGAAAGACACACCGGGCCGGAAATTGGCCCAACACTTAAATGGGTCGCTAAAAGCCCGAAACTCAGGTCCGACTACAAATGGCCCAACTGATTTATGGGCCGTCAACAGGCTGAAAGACACACCGGGCCAAAAATTAGCCCAATATTTAAATGGGTCGCTAAAAGGCCGAAAGATGTACATCTTGAAAATTGGCCCATCCATTGAATGGGTCGTTAATAGGCTGAAATCTCATCGGGCCGATATTGAGCCCAAATATATAGCGGGCTGCTAACGGTCTCGAACTGATGATGGGCTGCAATGGTGTCAAATCTTTAACGGGCCATTGACGGGTCGAATTGGCACATCCCGTATAGGCCGTGGGCTTAAATGGACCTGACACAAGTAGGCCTTATATGGGTCGGCCTGCTATTTTTTACTGGGCCGGCCTTTTTCACCGGAATGGGCCACTGTTGGGTCATGCCACGTGTCGACCTATCATAGTCGCCTCCTGTCCAATGAGTGGGTGACTGTCACGCCCAAGATGCGACCCTATCCTAAAGGAACTCGAAGGTCCCACCAAGGATAGAAGCGCATCTTGAAGACACTTTTGCAAGGTGGATATCTGTAACGCCCCGAGACCGATGCTCGAGAAGACTTCCATATAGTCCGAGTTTCGCCGTGTGTTTCTTTTGTGCTTGCTCTTTTATCTTTGCATTGCATCGGCACTCGTTGCCGTCATCGTTTTTTTTAAATTTGCATCCCCTCGGGTTTTCACTTCCCTCTTGACCGTGACCACCTAACCTCTCTTGTCAGCCCTCGGCCCCCTCGCGTGCGCGTCCAAATCTTACCCGAACCCGAACCGGTCTGTCGCTACCGTTATGTCCGGATCATCCCCTAACGTCTACAAAACATCTCCGTTTTGTTAATTGGGCTCCCTAACTATTTTATTCGCGACCGTCCGATTACATCGAAGGGTCCAAGATCAGCCCACACTCTAATCCCACCTACCTATTTAAACCGATCCAACCCTAAAATCTAGGAACCTTGTTCCATCAGTCCCATCCCCGCAGCCGCCACTCTCGTCCTCGGTTTCCTCACCAAACCAATCCCTGCTTCCTTCCCGATCCACCCCACCCGAGCCAACCCGCAGCACCACCTACCTCCCTCGATCTGTGCGCCTGCCCAACTGGCGTTGCAGCTCTTCACCTGCTCGATCCAAGGAGAGGAGATCCTCCTCGCTCTCCCGAAGCCCCTGTCTCCTCCCGATCCAGGGAAGAGGAGCTTCTGAAGCCCTTCCCGTACGCCTCCTCTGCCTCATCCGTGCTACCGCGCCGGCGACCACCAGGACCGCGTCGCCCTCTGCTTCCCTGTCTCTCCTTTCTTCTTCCCTTCTCCCTCCCGTCTCATCTCTCTCACCTCGTCTCCCTGCAGGAACCGAACAGCGACGCCTGGAGATCCAAGTCCGCCGGCCTGCCTTTGCTTCGTTTCGGCAGGGAACGGGACCCCAGCGACCTCCTGCGACCGGATCCGGTCGAATCCATGCCCTGCCTCCACTCCCGCATCGTCCCTGCCGGAGTTCCTGCTGCCGCCATCGTCGTTCAAGGCCAGTGCCTCTGCTTCGAACCAGGGGCCGACGCCTCCGCGCCCTGCTTCTCGTTCTGCCCAGGAACGAGCTCTGACCCGCATGGCCGCGCGCCCGTGCCGACCTCCCCTCACCAGATCCAGCGCTCCACCTCGCCTCGCCATCCTCGTCGCCAAGTCCGGCCACGACCATCGCCCCTACTTCCTCTGTGTTGAGCAGGAGGACGAGCGGCTCGCCCGGTTCAGTCCCGAGCGTTGACCGCGCCTCCAGTGACCTCCAAGGCCCAGCGCGCAAGCCTCTGCACCAAACGGGCCTTAGCCCACTAGGTGAGGCCGACCCCAGCGCCCAGCAGCCCCTGTTGCGGCCCAGTTCGTGTGTTTTTTTCAGTTCGGGGATTTTATCTAATTTCCTGAGACTGCAGTTTTACAGAAAAGACCCTCATCTTCATGCATATAATAACTCACAGACCGTGCATCGGATTAAAATGTTTTCAACATGTAAAATGCTTAGAATTTTGTCTAGTTTCATAATATGCCACTTTCAACTATGTTTAATATGCTTAAAATGCTGTTTGTTTAAATTTGCTTAAATGCCATGTTAAAATGATTTAATTCATAACTATATAACCGTAACTCCGATTTAAATAAATTTTATATGTAAATGGGGTAGAAAAATGCCTAGTTTAACATGGTGTACTCATATTGCTTGTTTGTTAACAATAAAATATGATTTTAGGCAGAACAGTACCAAATCTAATATATGCTCATGAGGTTCTTTCCGGACTTGTTGTTTGTTGTTCCGGCCTCATTTAAACTTGCCTACATAGGTAGTTTTCATATGCTTCACCCACTGCCATGTTTAATAACATTTAATCTTGTTGGGTACATAAACAAGATCGAACTAAATATCGTGTTGTGGTGTTTTGTCAATATGCAACTCGTTGCATATTGAGCTCCACTTAATTTGTAGTGTTGTTTGTTGCACTTTGCCATGCCATGCATCTTTAAACCGGACTTGCATCATACTTGGTTGTGCATCATGCCATGTTTATGTGATGGTTGTTTACTATGTTGCTTGCTTCTTTCCGGGTTGCTTCTCTCGTTAGCTTCAGTTTCGTTCCGGAGTTGCGAGGATTCGTTCGACTACGTCCGGTTGTCTTCTTCATGGACTCGTTCTTCTTCCTTGCAGGATTTCAGGCAAGATGACCATACCCTCGAAATCACTTCTATCTTTGCTTGCTAGTTGCTCACTCTTTTGCTATGCCTATGCTGCGATACCTACCACTTGCTTATCATGCCTCCCATATTGTCAAACCAAGCCTGTAACCCACCTTGTCCTAGCAAACCGTTGTTTGGCTATGTTACCGCTTTGCTCAGCCCCTCTTATAGCGTTGTTAGTTGCAGGTGAAGATGAAGTTTGTTCCTTGTTGGAACATGGAGATGTTGTTCCTTGTTGGAACATGTTTACTTGTTGGGATATCACAATATATCTTATTTAATTATTGCATCTATATACTTGGTAAAGGGTGGAAGGCTCGGCCTTATGCCTGGTGTTTTGTTCCACTCTTGCCGCCCTAGTTTCCGTCATATCAGTGTTATGTTCCCGGATTTTGCGTCCCTAACACGGTCAGGTGATTTATGGGACCCCCTTGACAGTTCGCTTTGAATAAGACTTTTCCAGCAAGGCCCAACCTTGGTTTTACCATTTGCCTCACCTAGCCCTTTTTCCCTTGGGAGTCGCGCTCTCAAGGGTCATCTTTATTTTACCCCCCCCGGGCCAGTGCTCGTCGTGAGTGCTGGTCCAAACCGTCAGCCGCCGTGGCCACCAGGGGCAACTCTGGGTTTCGCCTACCGGAAGTTTGGACAATCCGGTGTGCCCTGAGACCGAGATATATGCAGCTCCTATCAGGATTTGTCGGCACATCCGGGCGGCTTTGCTGGACTTGTTTTATTACTATCGAAATGTCTTGTAGCCAGGATTCCGAGACTGATCGGGTCTTCCCGGGGAGAAGGTATATCCTTCGTTGATCGCGAGAGCTTATCATGGGCTAAGTTGGGACACCCCTGCAGGGATTGAACTTTCGAAAGCCGTGCCCGCGGTTATGTGGCAGATGGGAATTTGTTAATGTCCGATTGTAGAAAACCCGAAGTTGACCTTAATTAAAATACACCAACCGCGTGTGTAACCGTGATGGTCTCTTCTCGGCGGGGTCCGGGAAGTGAACACGGTTGTTGGAGTTATGTTTGACGTAAGTAGTTCAGGATCACTTATTGATCATAGTTGTTCGACCGTGATTTGCCTTCTCTTCTCGCTCTCATTTGCGTATGTTAGCCACCATACATGCTAGTCGCTGCTGCAGCTCCACCTCACTACCCTACCCTACCTATAAGCTTAAATAGTCTTGATCTCGCGGGTGTGAGATTGCTGAGTCCCCGTGACTCACAGATACTTCCAAAACCAGTTTGCAGGTGCCGATGAAACCGTGCAGGTGTCTCACCCGAGCTCAAGGAGGAGTTCAATGAAGATCGTGTTCGTTGTGTTGTTTCGTTTCAGTTGATCAGTAGTGGAGCCCAGTCGGGACGATCGGGGATCTGTGTAGCATTTGGGGTAGTCTTCTTTTATTTTGGTTCCGTAGTCGGACCTTGATTGTATCTGTATGATGTAATGCTTTACTCATGTATTGTGTGAAGTGGCGATTGTAAGCCAACTATGTATCTCTTTTCCTTATGTATTACATGGGTTGTGTGAACATTACCTCACTTGCGACAATGCTTTCAATGCTGTTATGCCTCTAAGTCGTGCTTCGACACGTGGGAGATATAGCCGCATCGAGGGCGTTACAAGTTGGTAATCAGAGCCTTCCCCGACCTTAGGAGCCCACTCTGATTGATCGTTTTTAGCGGCCGAGTTGTGTCTCGAAAAATGTTTTGAGTCATTTAGGAATTATATATCGGAGAGTTTAGGAATTCTTTTTACTTCCCAGTCTCCTCATCGCTCTGGTAAGGCATCCTGACGTAGAGTTTTGACTCTTCTCTTCTCAAATTTCACTAATTTTTTTAGGATCACGCGGGTATCTTAGAATCGTTCCGATGGTTTTATGATGACAACATTGTCTTGGTTGCCTCCCGTCAGCAGGGGTTTAGTGGAGGTGTCCCGGGGAGTTGAGCTCCAAGGTGTTGTCGTCATAATTTTATCGTTGCAGTTCTGGAATACCTGAGTTTAGTACGCCGACATCAAAAATCTCTTTTGTATAGTTGTTGGTGAGATAACCCTGATAGCCCAGTACTGAGGCGAGTGCAGGAGTATTGCCATAACTCGTATAACGGATACTTTTCGAAGGTTGAGGTAGACGATTTCCGGAGGTTTCTTGGTTATGTGTTGAAGGATGGATACAGCTGGATCTAGGTATTGTTAGTTTGGGTGATATATTTTGTGTCCCCTGTATCCCCAACACCAGATTGCATAACCAAAAAGTTTCAGGAGTTTATAAGTGGGAATTCAAGTATCTCGTAGGATATCTTCCCAACAGGCACATGATACGATATGGGATCTATCATATGTTTGTTCCGGCTTATTCTGCAAGCCAATCCTTTGTTTTTGTTTTGTTTTGTGGTATTCGAGTTGCTTCGAAGTCAAATGTTGATTCCATATCTTATTCTAAACGGTGTTCTCATATTTCTATGGGATTGCTAATCCTTTTAATCATCGAGATACTCATGCCATTTCTTTTCCAACCGGTGTGTTTCTCTTCAAATTGATCCGATCACTTCAACATTCGCAAGATCAATTATCAGTTCTTCTCAATGGTGTTTGCTTCATCCGTTCCAAGTTGTCTTTGTTTTCCCGCCCTCCCACCCTTATTTCTTCAAGGACGCAGATTTCTTGATCAAGTATCCATCTTATTGATGTGAAGCCTCTCCATTCTTCTCCTTCATGTTCTTACCAGGTGTTTCTCATGAAGATGCTACCGGAGCCTCAAGGTTATAATTCTTTGTTCTTTTATCTTCCCGGTGTGTTCAATGCAATCTTTCGATGGTGATCACATCTTTTCCTCGTTTCAATACCTTCTCCTACCGGCGCACCTAATAATAATTCACTTCTCGCTATTCAATTTGTTCTGAAGTGTTGAAGATATCTCTAAAGATTCGTGTTTCCACTCCGCATCAATTCTAACTATTTCGAGGTTGTTACCTCATTCAAGCCATTTAATTCAACCGGTGCAATCTTTCTTTTAAGCGTTCAACGGTGTTTCTTTTGAGTGGGCCCTAACCCACAGGTCTTTTCCCAGGATCTTACCTGGCTCTTCTTGTTGGAAATATGCCCTAGAGGCAATAATAAAAGCATTATTATTATATTTCCTTATTCATGATAATTGTCTTTATTCGTGCTATAATTTTGTTATCCGGAAATCGTAATACATGTGTGAATAACAGACAACAACATGTCCCTAGTAAGCCTCTAGTTGACTAGCTCGTTGATCGATAGATAGTCATGGTTTCCTGACTATGGACATTGGATGTCATTGATAACGAGATCACATCATTAGGAGAATGATGTGATGGACAAGACCCAATCCTAAACATAGCATAAGATCGCATAGTTCGTTTGCTAGAGTTTTCCAATGTCAAGTATCCTTTCCTTAGACCATGAGATCGTGTAACTCCCGGATACCGTAGGAGTGCTTTGGGTGTACCAAACGTCACAACGTAACTGGGTGACTATAAAGGTATACTACCGATCATCGTGGAGCATGTGGGAGCCAACATGGGTATCCAGATCCCGATGTTGGTTATTGCCCGAGAGCCGTCTCGGTCATGTCTGCATGTCTCCCGAACCCGTAGGGTCTACACACTTAAGGTTCGGTGACGCTAGGGTTGTGAAGATATGTATATGCAGTAACACGAATGTTGTTCGGAGTCCCGGATGAGATCCCGGACGTCACGAGGAGTTTCGGAATGGTCCGGAGGTAAAGATTTATATATGGGAAGTCATCATACGGACACCGGGAAGTTTCGGGGGCACATCGATATTGTACCGGGGCCACCGAAGGGGTTCTGGGGTCCACCGGGAGGGGCCACCTCTCCCGGAGGGCCTCATGGGCTGTATGAGGAAGGGAACCAGCCCAAAGTGGGCTGGTGCGCCTCCCCCCCAAGGGCCCATGCGCCTAGGGTTTGGGGAAACCCTGAGGGGGGCGCCCCCTTGCTTGGGGGGCAAGCCTCCTCCCCTAGGCCGCCGCCCCCCCTCTAGATCCCATCTAGAGGGGCCGGCCCCCCTTGCCCCTTCCCCTATAAATAGAGGGGTGAGGGGAGGGCTGCGCACCCCTTGCCCTGGCGCCTCCCTCTCCCTCCCCAACACCTCCTCCTCCTCCGTTGAGCACGGCGAAGCTCTGCCGGAGTACTGTAGTTCCACCATCACCACGCCGTCGTGCTGCTGCTGGAGCCATCTTCCCCAACCTCTCCTTTGCCTTGCTGGATCAAGAAGAAGGAGACTTTACACTGACCGTACGTGTGTTGAACGCGGAGGTGCCGTGCTTTCGGTGCTAGGATCTCCGGTGATTTGGATCACGGTGTGTACGACTACTTCATCCCCGTTTGTTGAACGCTTCCGCTCGCGATCTACAAAGTGGTATGTAGATGCAATCTCTCTCTCCCATGACTCATTGCTAGATGAACTCATAGATGGATCTTGGTGAAACCGTAGGAAATTTTTTGTTTTCTGCAACGTTCGCCAACAGTGGCATCATGAGCTAGGTCTATGCGTAGTTCTCTATTGCACGAGTAGAACACAATTTGTTGTGGGCGTAGATGTTGTCAACTTTCTTGACGCTACTAGTCTTATCTTGCTTCAGCGGTATTGTGGGATGAAGCGGCCCGGACCAACCTTACACGTACTCTTACGTGAGACCGGTTCCACCGACTAACATGCATTAGTTGCATAAGGTGGCTGGCGGGTGTCTGTCTCTCCCACTTTAGTTGGAGCGGATTCGATGAAAAGGGTCCTTATGAAGGGTAAATAGAAGTTGACAAATCACGTTGTGGCTTTTATGTAGGTAAGAAAACGTTCTTGCTAGAACCCTAATTCAGCCACGTAAAACTTGCAACAACAATTAGAGGACGTCTAACTTGTTTTTGCAGCAAGTGCTTTGTGATATGATATGGCCAAAGTTGTGATGAATGATGAATGATCTATATGTGATGTATGAGATGTTCATGCTATTGTAATAGGAATCACGACTTGCATGTCGATGAGTATGACAACCGGCAGGAGCCATAGGAGTTGTCTTTATTTTGTATGACCTGCGTGTCATTGAGAAACGCCATGTAAATTACTTTACTTTATTGCTAAACGCGTTAGCCATAGTAGTAGAAGTAATAGTTGGCGAGCAACTTCATGGAGACACGATGATCATGATGATGGAGATCATGGTGTCAAGCCGGTGACAAGATGATCATGGAGCCCCAAGATGGAGATCAAAGGAGCTATGTGATATTGGCCATATCATGTCACGTTTATTATTTGATTGCATGTGATGTTTATCATGTTTTGCATCTTGTTTACTTAGAACGACGGTAGTAAATAAGATGATCCCTCATAATAATTTCAAGAAAGTGTTCCCCCTAACTGTGCACCGTTGCGATAGTTCGTTGTTTCGAAGCACCACGTGATGATCGGGTGTGATAGATTCTAACGTTCACATACAACGGGTGTAAGAAAGATTTACACATGCAAACACTTAGGTTGACTTGACGAGCCTAGCATGTACAGACATGGCTTCGGAACACAGAAGACCGAAAGGTCGAGCATGAGTCGTATAGAAGATACGATCAACATGAAGATGTTCACCGATGTTGACTAGTCCGTCTCATGTGATGATCGGACACGGCCTAGTTGACTCGGATCATGTAATACTTAGATGACTAGAAGAGGGATGTCTATCTAAGTGGGAGTTCATTAAATAATTTGATTAAATGAACTTTATTATCATGAACTTAGTCTAAATTTTTTACAATATGTCTTGTAGATCAAATGGCCAACGTAGTCCTCAACTTCAACGCGTTCCTAGAGAAAACCAAGCTGAAAGACGATGGCAGCAACTATACGGACTGGGTCCGGAACCTGAGGATCATCCTCATAGCTGCCAAGAAAGATTATGTCCTATGAGCACCGCTGGGTGGCGCACCTATTCTCCCTGTAGAACAAGACGTTATGAACGCTTGGCAGTCACGCTGCAATGATTACTCCCTTGTTCAGTGCGATATGCTTTACAGCTTAGAGCCGGGGCTCCAAAAGAGTTTTTAGAGACATGGAGCATATGAGATGTTCGAAGATCTGAAAATGGTTTTCCAAGCTCATGCCCGGGTCGAGAGATATGAAGTCTCCGACAAATTCTTTAGCTGTAAGATGGAGGAAAATAGCTCTGTCAGTGAACACATACTCAAAATGTCTGGGTTGCACAACCGCTTGACTCAACTGGAGGTTAATCTCCCGGATGAAGTGGTCATTGACAGAATCCTCCAGTCGCTTCCACCTAGCTACAAGAGCTTTGTGATGAACTACAATATGCAGGGGATGGTAAAGACCATTCCTGAGGTATATGCTATGCTGAAATCAACAGAGGTAGAAATCAAGAAGGAGCATCAAGTGTTGATGGTGAATAAAACCACTAAGTTCAAGAAGGGCAAGGGTAAAAAGAACTTCAAGAAGGACGGCAAGGAAGTTGCCGCGCCCGGTAAGCAAGTTGCCGGGAAGAAGCCAAAGAATGGACCCAAGCCCGAGACTGAATGTTTTTATTGCAAGGGAAGTGGTCACTGGAAGCGGAACTGCCCCAAATACTTAGCGGACAAGAAGGCCGGCAAAACAAAAGGTATATGTGATATACATGTAATTGATGTGTACCTTACCAGTACTCGTAGTAGCTCTTGGGTATTTGATACCGGTGCAGTTGCTCACATTTGTAACTCAAAGCAGGAGCTGCGGAATAAACGGAGACTGGCGAAGGACGAGGTGACGATGCGCGTCGGGAATGGTTCCAAGGTCGATGTGATCGCCGTCGGCACGCTACCTCTACATTTACCTACGGGATTAGTTTTAAACCTCAATAATTGTTATTTAGTGCCAAGTTTGAGCATGAACATTGTATCTAGATCTCGTTTAATTCGAGATGGCTACTCGTTTAAATCCGAGAATAATGGTTGTTCTATTTATATGAGAGGTATGTTTTATGGTCATGCTCCGATGGTTAATGGTTTATTCTTAATGAATCTCGTACGTGATGATACACATATTCATAGTGTGAATACCAAAAGAGTTAAAGTTGATAACAATAGTCCCACATATTTGTGGCACTGCCGCCTTGGTCACATAGGTGTCAAACGCATGAAGAAGCTCCATGCATATGGACTTTTAGAGTATCTTGATTGTGAATCATTTGACACGTGCGAACCATGCCTCATGGGTAAAATGACCAAGACTCCATTCTCAGGAACAATGGAGCGAGCAACCAACTTATTGGAAATCATACATACCGATGTGTGCGGTCCAATGAGTGTTGAGGCTCGCGGTGGCTATCGTTATGTTCTCACCCTCACTGATGACTTGAGTAGATATGGGTATGTCTACTTAATGAAACACAAGTCTGAGACCTTTGAAAAGTTCAAGGAATTTCAGAGTGAGGTTGAAAATCAACGTGATAGAAAGATCAAGTTTCTACGATCAGATCGTGGAGGAGAATACTTGAGTCACGAATTTGGCACGCACTTAAGAAAATGTGGAATAGTTTCACAACTCACGCCGCCTGGAACACCTCAGCGTAATGGTGTGTCCGAACGTCGTAATCGCACTCTATTAGATATGGTGCGATCTATGATGTCTCTTACCGATTTACCGCTATCTTTTTGGGGCTATGCTTTAGAGACTGCCGCATTCACTTTAAATAGGGCTCCGTCGAAATCCGTTGAGACGACACCGTATGAATTATGGTTTGGGAAGAAACCTAAGCTGTCGTTTCTAAAAGTTTGGGGATGCGATGCTTATGTCAAGAAACTTCAACCTGAAAAGCTCGAACCCAAGTCGGAAAAATGCGTCTTCATAGGATACCCTAAAGAAACTATTGGGTATACCTTCTACCTCAAATCCGAAGGCAAGATCTTTGTTGCCAAGAATGGATCCTTTCTAGAGAAAGAGTTTCTCTCGAAAGAAGTAAATGGGAGGAAAGTGGAACTTGATTAAGTGTTACCTCTTGAAACGGAAAATGGCGAAGCTCAGGAAAACGTTTCTGAGGTGCCTGCACCGACTAGAGAGGAAATTAATGATGATGATCAAGATACTTCTAATCAAGCTCCTACTGAAATTCGAAGGTCCACAAGGACACGTTCCGCACCAGAGTGGTACGGCAACCCTGTCTTGGAAATCATGTTGTTAGACAACGGTGAACCTTCAAACTATGAGGAAGCAATGGCGGGCCCGGATTCCGACAAATGGCTAGAAGCCATGAAATCCGAGATAGGATCCATGTATGAAAACAAAGTATGGACTTTGACAGACTTGCCCGATGATCGGCGAGCGATAGAAAATAAATGGATCTTTAAGAAGAAGACAGACGCGGATGGTAATGTGACCATCTATAAAGCTCGGCTTGTCGCTAAGGGTTATCGACAAGTTCAAGGAATTGACTACGATGAGACTTTCTCACCGGTAGCGAAGCTGAAGTCCGTCCGAATCATGTTAGCAATTGCCGCATTCTACGATTATGAAATATGGCAAATGGACGTCAAAACGGCATTCCTTAATGGTTTCCTTAAGGAAGAAATGTATATGATGCAGCCGGAAGGTTTTGTCGATCCTAAGAATGCTGACAAGGTGTGCAAGCTCCAACACTCGATTTATGGGCTGGTGCAAGCATCTCGGAGTTGGAACATTCGCTTTGATGAGATGATCAAAGCGTTTGGGTTTACACAGACTTATGGAGAAGCCTGTGTTTACAAGAAAGTGAGTGGGAGCTCTGTAGCATTTCTCATATTATATGTAGACGACATACTTTTGATGGGAAATGATATAGAACTCTTGGACAGCATTAAGGCCTACTTGAATAAAAGTTTTTCAATGAAGGACCTTGGAGAAGCTGCTTATATATTAGGCATCAAGATCTATAGAGATAGATCAAGACGCCTCATAGGTCTTTCACAAAGCACATACCTTGATAAGATATTGAAGAAGTTCAATATGGATCAATCTAAGAAAGGGTTCTTACCTGTGTTACAAGGTGTGAAATTGAGCTCAGCTCAATGTCCGACCACGGCAGAAGATATAGAAGAGATGAGTGTCATCCCCTATGCCTCAGCCATAGGTTCTACTATGTATGCCATGCCGTGTACCAGACCTGATGTAAAACTTGCCGTAAGTTTGGTAGGAAGGTACCAAAGTAATCCCGGCAAGGAACACTTGACAGCGGTCAAGAATATCCTGAAGTACCTGAAAAGGACTAAGGAAATGTTTCTCGTTTATGGAGGTGACGAAGAGCTCATCGTAAAAGGTTACGTCAACGCTAGCTTTGACACAGATCTGGATGACTCTAAGTCGCAAACCGGATACGTGTATATTTTGAATGGTGGGGCAGTAAGCTGGTGCAGTTGCAAGCAAAGCGTCGTGGCAGGATCTACATGTGAAGCGGAGTACATGGCAGCCTCGGAGGCAGCACATGAAGCAATTTGGGTGAAGGAGTTCATCACCGACCTCGGAGTCATACCCAATGCGTCGGGGCCAATCAAACTCTTCTGTGACAACACTGGAGCTATTGCACTTGCCAAGGAGCCCAGGTTTCACAAGAAGACCAGGCACATCAAGTGTCGCTTCAACTCCATTCGTGAAAATGTTCAAGATGGAGACATAGAAATTTGTAAAGTGCACACGGATCTGAATGTCGCAGATCCGTTAACTAAACCTCTCCCTAAGGCAAAACATGATCAGCACCAGAACTCTATGGGTGTTTGATTCATTACAATGTAACTAGATTATTGACTCTAGTGCAAGTGGGAGACTGTTGGAAATATGCCCTAGAGGCAATAATAAAAGCATTATTATTATATTTCCTTATTCATGATAATTGTCTTTATTCGTGCTATAATTGTGTTATCCGGAAATCGTAATACATGTGTGAATAACAGACAACAACATGTCTATAGTAAGCCTCTAGTTGACTAGCTCGTTGATCGATAGATAGTCATGGTTTCCTGACTATGGACATTGGATGTCATTGATAACGAGATCACATCATTAGGAGAATGATGTGATGGACAAGACCCAATCCTAAACATAGCATAAGATCGCATAGTTCGTTTGCTAGAGTTTTCCAATGTCAAGTATCCTTTCCTTAGACCATGAGATCGTGTAACTCCCGGATACCGTAGGAGTGATTTGGGTGTACCAAACGTCACAACGTAACTGGGTGACTATAAAGGTATACTATGGGTATCTCTGAAAGTGTCTGTTGGGTTGACATGGATCGAGACTGGGATTTGTCACTCCGCTTGACGGAGAGGTATCACCGGGCCCTCTCGGTAATGCATCATCATAATGAGCTCAATGTGATCAAAGTGTTTGATCACGGGATCATGCATTACGATACGAGAAAAGTGACTTGCCGGTAGCGAGATTGAACGAGGTATTGGGATACCGACGATCGAATCTCGGGCAAGTAAAATACCGATTGACAAAGGGAATCGTATACGGGATTAATTGAATCCTCGACATCGTGGTTCATCCGATGAGATCATCGTGGAGCATGTGGGAGCCAACATGGGTATCCAGATCCCGCTGTTGGTTATTGCTCGAGAGCCGTCTCGGTCATGTCTGCATGTCTCCCGAACCCGTAGGGTCTACACACTTAAGGTTCGGTGACGCTAGGGTTGTGAAGATATGTATATGCAGTAACCCGAATGTTGTTCGGAGTCCCGGATGAGATCCCGGACATCACGAGGAGTTTCGGAATGGTCCGGAGGTAAAGATTTATATATGGGAAGTCATCATACGGACACCGGGAAGTTTCGGGGGCACATCGGTATTGTACCGGGGCCACCGAAGGGGTTCTGGTGTCCACAGGGAGGGGCCACCTCTCCCGGAGGGCCTCATGGTCTGTATGAGGAAGGGAACCAGCCCAAAGTGGGCTGGTGCGCCTCCCTCCCCAAGGGCCCATGCGCCTAGGGTTTGGGGAAACCCTGAGGGGGGCGCCCCCCATTGCTTGGGGGGCAAGCCTCCTCCCCTAGGCCGCCGCCCCCCCTATAGATCCCATCTAGAGGGGCCGGCCCCCCTTGCCCCTTCCCCTATAAATAGAGGGGTGAGGGGAGGGCTGCGCACCCCTTGCCCTGGCGCCTCCCTCTCCCTCCCCAACACCTCCTCCTCCTCCGTTGAGCACGACGAAGCTCTACCGGAGTACTGTAGTTCCACCATCACCACGCCGTCGTGCTGCTGCTGGAGCCATCTTCCCCAACCTCTCCTTTGCCTTGCTGGATCAAGAAGAAGGAGACGTTACACTGACCGTACGTGTGTTGAACGCGGAGGTGCCGTGCTTTCGGTGCTAGGATCTCCGGTGATTTGGATCACGGTGTGTACGACTACTTCATCCCCGTTCGTTGAACGCTTCCGCTCGTGATCTACAAAGTTGTATGTAGATGCAATCTCTCTCTCCCATGACTCGTTGCTAGATGAACTCATAGATGGATCTTGGTGAAACCGTAGGAAAAGTTTTGTTTTCTGCAACGTTCGCCAACACTTCTAATTTGTCCGGGGCTATTCCCAAATTCTTTCAAAGTTTGACATAAGAATGCTTTCTCATAAGTCAAATGTATCCTTCCAAGTTCTCTTTCATATTCTTTTCATCATTGGTTCAACCTTTCTAATTTTCATCCCAGAGTATCTCAACAAATCATGGTCGTGTTTCTCGTCATCATTCTCAACATTTGAAGACCGAAGAAGAGTTTCTCTTTAATCTTGCTCCATTCTCTTCAAGATTAATGGTTCTAGCTTGATGCCATCCTCTCATAATTGTTTTCGATTGTGAGAATTCTTTTCACCCATCCAAAGCATTTCAGGAGTCTTTTCAGTTTGATTCTCCGGAGCCCATCATCTCAGAGTTATTCATTCAAGCTTTCAGCTCTCGTTCTCCAAATCTTACCGGTGCATCTTTCAATATTCTCTAATCAGTTCATGATCTCTTCGTTCTCAGGTATCTAAATTCTCTCAAGTATCTTCCTCCATTTGCTAATTCTTCCCGGTGTTTCCTTACCTTTTCTTCTTTCATTTTCAATTCTTACGGTGCTTCGTTCAAGAGTTCTCTTCCTTCGTTATCATATCAATTCATTCTTTGTTTTCCAAATCCCACCGGTGGTTCCATCAATACCTTCTCAAGTTTCCGCTATATCTCTCTTAATCCTTCCTATGAGCATAAGTAGTATGCCAAATCCGTTGCTTGTCATCAATTTAATTGGTGAAGGATGAGCGTAATGTAATTCTTATTCTTGTTTCATCGAGTAAATTCTATTCCTTACTCTGGAGGTTCATCAAAATTCTTGATTTCATTTGTTCATCTTTCTTTCCGGAGTTTCAAATTTTTCTCGGTTATATCATCTCAAAGCTCCATCTAATCATTGCAAGGCTTCACCCTATATTTTCAACTTCTCTTTCTGTCTATCTTCCTTTTATTACCGGAGTTCTTCATGGAGGTTCTACATGATGGTTTATCAAGGACCTTTTTCATTCTTAAATTGTTCTTCAAGTTTTCTCTTGGAGTTAAGATCCGCCAAGCTATACTCTAAATTAAACATGGTGCTCAATACATGTTTTGTTTTGAGGAGTTCAAGTATTCTTCTTCTTGCATTTCGAAGTGCAATTCTTTCTACCTTATCTTTTGAGGTGGTGTTATGTCCTTCTTGACAATTTCCCTTCATGCTTCATGATTCACATGTTGTCAAGAATGAGGTATTTTAAATCCATCAATCTCTTCATTGGAGTTATCTTGGGTTATATTTCACCTAAAGCCTTCCATTGGGAATGTTGCTATTTGTGGTGCTTATCAATGTTCCAAGTTATCTCTCTATCATATCGGTGAAGAAGTTTTTTTCATCTCTTTGTTGCTCTCATCCAATCTAGTGTTTTCGTTAGTGGCAGATTTTCACCTCAAGTTTTGAGATGTTTCCATAAGCCCGCTACAAGCTTATTCGTTTCGTTGTTGGTTTTCCAACAACTCCGTTCTAACCTTCTTGGAAGGGTGCTCTCCAAGATCATTTGTGGCAGAAGTTGGCCTTTTCTTCTCCACCCCTTTATTCCAATGATCTATCTTCTAATTTTTCTTCCGGAAGCATTGTGAGGTTGCTCTCTTCGACTCATCATCTCGTTTTGCCAAGATCATGTCCTTTTCCTTGCTAATCCATTTAACAGGAGTGTGGTGTTCTCTTTTCAAGTTCTTTCCATCTTATCAAGTTTTCCTTCTCTTTTCTACCGGAGTGCTGTCCAAATTCTGTAATTCTTGTTCCTTGACTATCTCATTATACCGAGGTGGTCATATTCTTTTCGTTCGTGAAGATCTTATTTCCATGTCTTTCAACCTACAAGGTTCTCGTGATGTTCATTGTTCCTCTTTTCTAACGGAGTGTTTTCAATCTCGTTCATCTTCATTGTATTATTTCTATCAATTTGTTCAACCTCTCAAGGCTTTGGTTTCACTCGTTTGTCAAAGAAGCAACTTTGTTTTACCTCTTGTTCTTCCGTTTCTCTCCGGTGCCATTCTTAGATCTCGGGACGAGATCCTCTCGTAGTGGTGGAGTGTTGTAACGCCCCGAGACCGATGCTCGAGAAGACTTCCATATAGTCCGAGTTTCGCCGTGTGTTTCTTTTGTGCTTGCTCTTTTATCTTTGCATTGCATCGGCACTCGTTGCCGTCATCGTTTTTTTTAAATTTGCATCCCCTCGAAGTCGTCGCGCCCCCTCTTGTTTTCGTTGACCGTTCCAGACCAATCGGGTTTTCACTTCCCTCTTGACCGTGACCACCTAACCTCTCTTGTCAGCCCTCGGCCCCCTCGCGTGCGCGTCCGAATCTTACCCGAACCCGAACCGGTCTGTCGCTACCGTTGTGTCCGGATCATCCCCTAACGTATACAAAACATCTCCGTTTTGTTAATTGGGCTCCCTAACTATTTTATTCGTGACCGTCTGATTACAACGAAGGGTCCAAGATCAGCCCACACTCTAATCCCACCTACCTATTTAAACCGATCCAACCCTAAAATCTAGGAACCTTGTTCCATCAGTCCCATCCCCGCAGCCGCCACTCTCGTCCTCGGTTTCCTCACCGAACCAATCCCTGCTTCCTTCCCAATCCACCCCACCCGAGCCAACCCGCAGCACCACCTACCTCCCTCGATCTGTGCGCCTGCCCAACTGGCGTTGCAGCTCTTCACCTGCTCGATCCAAGGAGAGGAGATCCTCCTCGCTCTCCCGAAGCCCCTGTCTCCTCCCGATCCAGGGAAGAGGAGCTTCTGAAGCCCTTCCCGTACGCCTCCTCTGCCTCGTCCGCGCTACCGCGCCGGCGACCACCAGGACCACGTCGCCCTCTGCTTCCCTGTCTCTCCTTTCTTCTTCCCTTCTCCCTCCCGTATCATCTCTCTCACCTCGTCTCCCTGCAGGAACCGAACAGCGACGCCTGGAGCTCCAAGTCCGCCGGCCTGCCTTCGCTTTGTTTCGGCAGGGAACGGGACCCCAGCGACCTCCTGCGACCGGATCCGGTCGAATCCGTGCCCTGCCTCCACTCCCGCACCGTCCCTGCCGGAGTTCCTGCTGCCGCCATCGTCGTTCGAGGCCAGTGCCTCTGCTTCGAACCAGGGGCCGACGCCTCCGCGCCCTGCTTCTCGTTCTGCCCAGGAACGAGCTCTGACCCGCATGGCCGCGCGCTCGTGCCGACCTCCCCTCGCCAGATCCAGCGCTCCACCTCGCCTCGCCATCCTCGTCGCCAAGTCCGGCCACGACCATCGCCCCTGCTTCCTCTGCGTTGAGCAGGAGGACGAGCGGCTCGCCCGGTTCAGTCCCGAGCGTTGACCGCGCCTCCAGTGACCTCCAAGGCCCAGCGCGCAAGCCTCTGCACCAAACGGGCCTCAGCCCACTAGGTGAGGCCGACCCCAGCGCCCAGCTGCCCCTGTTGCGGCCCAGTTCGTGTTTTTTTTTTCAGTTCAGGGATTTTATCTAATTTCCTGAGACTGCAGTTTTACAGAAAAGACCCTCATCTTCATGTATATAATAACTCACAGACCGTGCATCGGATTAAAATGTTTTCAACATGTAAAATGCTTAGAATTTTGTCTAGTTTCATAATATGCCACTTTCAACTATGTTTAATATGCTTAAAATGTTGTTTGTTTAAATTTGCTTAAATGCCATGTTAAAATGATTTAATTCATAACTATATAACCGTAACTCCGATTTAAATAAATTTTATATGTAAATGGGGTAGAAAAATGCCTAGTTTAACATGGTGCACTCATATTGCTTGTTTGATAACAATAAAATATGATTTTAGGCAGAACAGTACCAAATCTAATATATGCTCATGAGGTTCTTTCCGGACTTGTTGTTTGTTGTTCCGGCCTCATTTAAACTTGCCTACATAGGTAGTTTTCATATGCTTCACCCACTGCCATGTTTAATAACATTTAATCTTGTTGGGTACATAAACGAGATCGAACTAAATATCGTGTTGTGGTGTTTTGTCAATATGCAACTCGTTGCATATTGAGCTCCACTTAATTTGTAGTGTTGTTTGTTGCACTTTGCCATGCCATGCATCTTTAAACCGGACTTGCATCATACTTGGTTGTGCATCATGCCATGTTTATGTGATGGTTGTTTACTATGTTGCTTGCTTCTTTCCGGGTTGCTTCTCTCGTTAGCTTCGGTTTCGTTCCGGAGTTGTGAGGATTCGTTAGACTACGTCCGGTTGTCTTCTTCATGGACTCGTTCTTCCTTCTTGTGGGATTTTAGGCAAGATGACCATACCCTCGAAATCACTTCTATCTTTGCTTGCTAGTTGCTCGCTCTTTTGCTATGCCTATGCTGCGATACCTACCACTTGCTTATCATGCCTCCCATATTGTCAAACCAAGCCTCTAACCCACCTTGTCCTAGCAAACCGTTGTTTGGCTATGTTACCGCTTTGCTCAGCCCCTCTTATAGCGTTGTTAGTTGCAGGTGAAGATGAAGTTTGTTCCTTGTTGGAACATGGAGATGTTGTTCCTTGTTGGAACATGTTTACTTGTTGGGATATCACAATATATCTTATTTAATTAATGCATCTATATACTTGGTAAAGGGTGGAAGGCTCGGCCTTATGCCTGGTGTTTTGTTCCACTCTTACCGCCCTAGTTTCCGTCATATCGGTGTTATGTTCCCGGATTTTGCGTCCCTAACACGGTCGGGTGATTTATGGGATCCCCTTGACAGTTCGCTTTGAATAAGACTTTTCCAGCAAGGCCCAACCTTGGTTTTACCATTTGCCTCACCTAGCCCTTTTTCCCTTGGGAGTCGCGCTCTCAAGGGTCATCTTTATTTTACCCCCCCCCCCCCCGGGCCAGTGCTCGTCGTGAGTGCTGGTCCAAACCGTCAGCCGCCGGTGGCCACCAGGGGCAACTCTGGGTTTCGCCTACCGGAAGTTTGGACAATCCGGTGTGCCCTAAGACCGAGATATGTGCAGCTCCTATCAGGATTTGTCGGCACATCCGGGCGGCTTTGCTGGACTTGTTTTATTACTGTCGAAATGTCTTGTAGCCGGGATTCCGAGACTGATCGGGTCTTCCCGGGGAGAAGGTATATCCTTCGTTGATCGCGAGAGCTTATCATGGGCTAAGTTGGGACACCCCTCCAGGGTTTGAACTTTCGAAAGCCGTGCCCGCGGTTATGTGGCAGATGGGAATTTGTTAATGTCCGGTTGTAGAAAACCCGAAGTTGACCTTAATTAAAATACACCAACCGCGTGTGTAACCGTGATGGTCTCTTCTCGGCGGGGTCCGGGAAGTGAACACGGTTGTTGGAGTTATGTTTGATGTAAGTAGTTCAGGATCACTTATTGATCATAGTTGTTCGACCGTGCTTTGCCTTCTCTTCTCGCTCTCATTTGCGTATGTTAGCCACCATACATGCTAGTCGCTGCTGCAGCTCCACCTCACTACCCTACCCTACCTATAAGCTTAAATAGTCTTGATCTCGCGGGTGTGAGATTGCTGAGTCCCCGTGACTCACAGATACTTCCAAAACCAGTTTCCAGGTGCCGATGAAACCGTGCAGGTGTCGCACCCGAGCTCAAGGAGGAGTTCAATGAAGATCGTGTTCATTGTGTTGTTTCGTTTCAGTTGATCAGTAGTGGAGCCCAGTCGGGACGATCCGGGATCTGTGTAGCATTTGGGTTAGTCTTCTTTTATTTTGGTTCCGTAGTCGGACCTTGATTGTATCTGTATGATGTAATGCTTTACTCATGTATTGTGTGAAGTGGTGATTGTAAGCCAACTATGTATCTCTTTTCCTTATGTATTACATGGGTTGTGTGAAGATTACCTCACTTGCGACAATGCTTTCAATGCGGTTATGCCTCTAAGTCGTACTTCGACACGTGGGAGATATAGCCGCATCAAGGGCATTACAATATCATTACATCAACATTACATAATAGTGGGGATACAACCAAGACATACAATGTCTCATGAATACAACAATACATCATATACAAGATCAACATCTGACTACGGATGAAACAGAAACAGCAACTCAAACAATATCCACCCTGCTAGCCCAGGCTGCCGACCAGGAACCTAACCCAAGATCGACGACGAAGAAGAAGAACTCCAACACAAGTAAAATCGCTCTCGCGTCATGATCATCGCATAACCTGTACCTGCAACTGGTGGTGTAGTAATCTGTGAGCCACGAGGACTCAGCAATCCTATTACCATGGGTATCAAGACTAGCAAAGCTTAATGGGTAAGGAAGGGGTAAGGTGGTGAGGTTGCAGCAACGAGTAAGCATGTATGGTGGCTAACATACGCAAATAAGAGCGAGAAGAGAGGCAAAGCAAGCGGTCGTCAACTAGTAATGATCAAGAAGTGATCCTGAACTCCTACTTACGTCAGACATAACCAAGAAACTGTGTTCTCCTCTTGATCAACCCCGAAAAGAGACACTCACGGTTACGCACACGGTTGGTGTATTTCAGAAGAGTTTACTTCAAGTTTACTACAACCGGACATTAACAAATTCCCATCTTCCACATAACCGCGGGCACAGCTTTTCGAAAGTTCAAACCCTGCAGGGGTGTCCCAACTTAGCCCATTATAAGCTCTCGCGATCAACGAAGGATATTCCTTCTCCCGGGAAGACCCGATCAAACTTGGAATCCCGATAACAAGACATTTCGACAATGGTAAAACAAGTCCAGCAAGACCGCCCGATGCGTCGACAATCCCGATAGGAGCTGCCCATATCTCGTTCTCAGGGCAACACCGGATGAGCACACCGTACAACTAAAACCAGACCTCAAGTTTCCCCGAGGTGGCGCTGCAAAGGACTCTAGTTTGGGCCAACACTTAGACAAGCATTAGCCTGGGGGGGCTAAAATAAAGATGACCCTCGAGAGAGTGACTCCCAAGGGAAAAGTAGGTGGTGGTGAGGCAAATAGTAAAACCAATGTTGGGCCTTGCTAGAAGAGCTTTATTCAAAGAGAACTGTCAAGGGGGTCCCATAAATCACCCAACCGCGTTAGGGACGCAAAATCCGGGAACATAATACCGATATGACGGAAACTAGGGCGGCAAGAGTGGAACAAAACACCAGGCATAAGGCCGAGCCTTCCACCCTTTACCAAGTATATAGATGCATTAATAATATAAGAGATATTGTGATATCCCAACAAAAACATAATCCAACATGGAGCAATCTTCATCTTCACCTGCAACTAGCAATGCTATAAGAGGGGCTGAGCAAAAGCGGTAACATAGCCAAACAACGTTTGCTAGGAAGGGTGACAAAGGTTAAAGGTTCATGGCAATTTGGGAGGCTTGATAAGAAAGTGGTAGGTAACGTAGCATAGGATAGAACGGAGCAACTAGCATAGCTATGATAGTAATGAGATCCAAGGTGACGGTCATCTTGCCTGAAATCCCGCAAGGAAGAAGAACGAATCCATGAAGAAGATGAAGCCACGAAGACGAACCAAGCGTAGACGAACGAATCCTCACGATCGCAACGAAACAGGAACTATCGAGAAGAAGCACACAACATGGTAAACACACCACACATGAACAAGGCATGATGCTCAACCAAATATGATGCATGACAAGGCTACATGAAGCTACTCATGGCAAGGGATGATGCATACAAGACGAACACATCAAAGCAAGTTTAAATGAGGCCGGAAACAACATATAGCAATTCCGGTAAGCCCTCATATGCAATTCTCGAAATTGGTCCAGATCGGAATAAACCTTATGTTGAAGTTGTTAAACAGCAAGTTAATATGCACCACGATGATCTACACGAAATTCTAGTCAAGTTACATATAAAGTTCATTAGATTCGGAGCTACGGCCTAGAAGATATGAGCAAAACAAGTTAAACATGGCATTGATGCAAAATGCATTCAAACATCAAGCAAACACCTAAAAACATGGGTGCAACAAGATAACATTAAGCTACACATAAAACTAAGCAAGTTTCATATAGACCACACTCAAAACGGAGCGACGGTTCAACCCATACACATGAAACAAGTTTAAAGGACAAGCTGTCCAAAACAGCAACTAGGCATCTAGCAAGCACCGAAACAACATGCTACAGGATCTCAACATGAAAACAAAAGGCATGGACATGATGTACAGATAAAGCATTACAAAACATGAACACTGCGATAACTTCATAAACTAATAGAACAAGCTCAAAAGGACATGGCAAGATTGCAAATAATAACAGGTTCACAGACTTAGCAGAATTCACAAAACATGGCAGGGATAACATCAGGTTGTAATGTTTAGAGCTATCAAACAACATGTTACAGAAACTGATCATGGCAACCAAAGGCATGGCATGAATCTACCAAATTCATAGAACAAGAGTCCCTTAGTGACCATGTGATAAAATGGCACAGAAAATATGATGCCACCCATGTAAACATAGCAAGTTTCATTACAGATTCAGACTTTAGTGAAAATAACAGCACATGGCAGGAACAACGATAAGTAGGCATATTGGTGAGCTCGAATCGCTCACCACAAGGCATTGCATGACAAGATAAGCATAGAATCAGAACGAATACATGTTCATGAATCTAAGAATGTCAATAGCAAGTTCATAGCATGCATGGATCACTAACAACAACCATGGCAAAATTGAATAACATGTAAACAATCTGCCAGGAACATTTTATAGCAAAAGTAGAGCAAGATTAAGACATGCTAGATCACTCTATAAATACAAATAGAGGAATGGATGGATAGAGCATCACCATATGTCCAAGACATCATTATTGAACATACTCAAAAGAAGCATGGATCTCACTGTAGCAACATGAATACATGGCATGAAAATAACAGCAGAACAAAGACAGTGAAATTCTAAGTCTCTGAAATCAGCAACATCACGGAGGCTACTTTACAAGCTTGAAACAATCAACACATGGCATATCATGAAGAATTAGTTGCACCACAGAAAAGATGTCATGGTGGAGCTCATAATACATATAGACTTCATGCTCAAAAGAAAATCACACAAAAAGATGCAAAAATGACAAATGAGCATGTTCTATTAAGTTACAGCAGACAACATTATATAGCACTCTTGCAACGATGATTAGAGCATCAAAATGGACTCAGACAAACATGGCACAATGGAACCAAATGAAGACCACAACCAGATGAACATTTCAATATATCATGCACGAAAAACGGACCTACAGATGATGAGAAATGATGCGATGAACTTGGCAATAAAATGCAAAAACAAAAAGACTTGGGGAAAAATTCGGGGTCAACCTCCCAGATCTGGATCTAGGGTTCGTGCACGCGTCTCGAGGTTCACCGGAACAGTATGCCGGAGTTCGGAGGGGAGCTCGCCGGAGATGTGGGATGGAGCTCGCCGGCGCGGGAGGACGTCGGGACGCCGGCAATGATGGACGGGGAGGCCGGCGAGGTGGCCGGCGCGGCGAGGACGCGGCGACTCCAGCCGGATGCGTGCAGCGGCGGGGCGGTGTTGGCGCGCGGCGGCCGGAGCGAGGGGTCGCCGGTGCGGAGGAAGAAGGCGGGGCGCGGGCGTGAGCTCCTGGCGGCGGGGACGCCCAGGCGGCGGGGCGGGGCGCACCGGGCCGGGAGGGCCGCGGTCGGGCTCCGGCGGGCCCGCGCGGGCGACGCGGAGAGGCGGCGGGTTCAAGTGGCGCCGTGGCGGCGCGGGATTGGGATCGGGGCAGTGGAGGCTGATGTGTCGCGATCTGATTGATCGGGGAGGCGCGTCTGATGAACACGTCCGGCGCGGGTGGACTTGTTCGGCGGCGCGAGGTGGAAGGAGACTAGGGTTTCGCCCGAAAATTTCGGAGAGGGTGTATATTTATAGATAGAGGGAGCTAGGAGAGTCCAATTGAGGAGCGGTTTTCGGCCACACGATCGTGATCGAACGGTCAAGATGATGGAGGTGACTTAGATGGGTTATTGGGCTGTTTTGGAGGGGTGTTGGGCTGCAACCCAAAGAGACTTTTACGGTTACCCGGTTAACCGTTAGAGTATCGAACGAACTCCAAATGGCACGAAACTTGACAGGCGGTCTGCCAGTGGTATACCAAGGCCGCTTGGCAAACCTTGGTCCATTCCGAGACCGTTTATACCCGCACACGAAAAAGAGGTAAAAGGGGGCGCCGAAGGACATAGGAGTGCCGAATTGCAAAACGGACAACGGGGAAAATGCTCGGATGCATGAGACGAACATGTATGCAATGCAATGCATATGATGACATGGCAAAATGCAACACGCAAGCACATGACATGGCAAAGAAGGCGAATAACTGGCAGACACCTGGTGCATCGAATCCGGGGCGTTACAGTGACATCCGTCCCAACGGTGAGGCAACACATGTTTCCTCCTGCCAATGATGATTTTACACATGGAAAATCCCCATTGGTCCGGGCTGTTAACGGGTTATCGGATCCAAAACCGGACCCGATAGCTTAACGGCGTTCCGTTAGGTGGATGCCACATGTCGGTCACCCTTGACGAAAGCACTTCTGTGATGCGCGATTTATCGTCATGGAAGTGGACACTTTTGTGATGATAATTTTGGTAATGTCATGGAACACTTCTACGACAGCACAGGTATGACTATCTTGATTCTGTCATAAATTTGTCATGGATGTAGATGCATGACAGAAAACGTGACCTACTGTGACAAACACGTATCATCACGGAAGTGTATTTTTTTGTAGTGTATAATAGTAGCGATTTTCTCATCATTAGTGAACAGGGTGGCTATATCATTTAATTTAGTAAGATGTGCCACAACATTTCCAGATTCATAGCCATAGAAAGGATCAGATTCAACCAAAGTAATTATCTCAGTTTCAACAGAGAAATCATAATCCTTATCAGTAATAAAGATAGGTGAAGTAGCATAAGCAGGATCATATTTCATTCTAGCATTCAGAGTTTTTTCTTTCAGCTTAGCTAATAATTTCTTAAGATCACTTCTATCATTGCAAGCAAGAAAGTCTCTAGCAGTTTCTTCATCCATAACATAACCCTCAGGAACAACAGGCAATTCATATCTAGGGGGAGAATCTTCATCATAACTTTCATCAATATTATCAGTTTCAATAATTTCATTCTCTCCAGCCCTAGCAAGTTTTTCATCAAGAATTCACCTAGTGGCACAGTAGTATCAAGCATAGAAGTAGTTTCATCATAAGTATCATGCATAGCAGAAGTGGCATCATCAAATAACATGCGACATATCATAATTAATAGCATAAGCATGTTTAGGTGTCACAAGTTTACTCAAAACAGAAGGTGAATCAAGTGCAGAGCTAGATGGCAGTTCCTTACCTCCCCTCGTAGTTGAGGGAAAAATCTTAGTTCTTTCGTATTTCAAGTTCCTCATAGTGACCAGCAGATATAAATCCCAAGTAACTCAAAGAATAGAGCTATGCTCCCCGGCAACGGCGCCAGAAAATAGTCTTGATGACCCACAAGTATAGGGATCGCAACAGATTTCGAGGGTAGAGTATTCAACCCAAATTTATTGATTCGACACAAGGGGAGACAAAGAATATTCTCAAGTATTAGCAGTTGAGTTGTCAATTCAACCACACCTGGATAACTTAGTATCTGCAGCAAAGTATTTAGTAGCAAAGTAGTATGGAAGTAACGGTAATGGTGGCAAAAGTAACAGTGATAGTTTTGTAGTGATTGTAACAGTACCAACGGAAAAGTAAATAAGCGAAGAACAATATGTGAAAATCTCGTAGGCATTAGATCGGTGATGGAGAATTATGTCGGATGCCATTATTCATGCAACAGTTATAACATAGGGTGACACAGAACTAGCTCCAATTCATCAATGTAATGTAGGCATGTTTTCCGAATATAGTCATATGTGCTTATGGAAAAGAATTTGCATGACATCTTTTGTCCTACCCTCCCGCGGCAGCGAGGTCCTATTGGAAACTAAGGGATATTAAGGCCTCCTTTTAACAGAGTACCGAAACAAAGCATCAACACTTTGTGAATACATAAACTCCTCAAACTACGGTCATCACCGGGAGTGGTCCCGATTATTGTCACTTCACGGTTGCCGGATCATAACACATAGTAGGTGACTATAGACTTGCAAGATAGGATCAAGAACTCACATATATTCATGAAAACATAATAGGTTCAGATCTGAAATCATGGCACTTGGGCCCTAGTGACAAGCATTAAGCATAGCAAAGTCATAGCAACATCAATCTCAGGACATAGTGGATACTAGGGATCAAATCCTAACAAAACTAACTCGATTACATGATAAATCTCATCCAACCCATCACCGTCCAGCAAGCCTACGATGGAATTACTCACGCACGGCGGTGAGCATCATGAAATTGGTGATGGAAGATGGTTGATGATGACGATGGTGATGGATTCCCCTCTCCGGAACCCCGAACGGACTCCACATTAGCCCTCCCGAGAGAGATTAGGGCTTGGCGGCGGCTTCATATCGTAAAACGTGATGAATCCTTCTCTCTATTTTTTTTCTCCCCGAACACGAATATATAGAGTTGGAGTTGAGGTCGGTGGAGCTCCAGGGGCCCCACGAGGCAGGGGGTGCGCCCCCCACCCTCGTGGACAGGGTGTGGGCCCCCTGGCCTTGATTCTTTCGCCAGTATTTTTTATTAATTCCAAATATAATCTCCGTTGATTTTCAGGTCATTCCGAGAACTTCTATTTCTGCACAAAAATAACAACATGGCAATTCTGCTGAAAACAACGTCAGTCCGGGTTAGTTCCATTCAAATCATGCAAGATAGAGTCCAAAACAAGGGCAAAAGTGTTTGCAAAAGTAGATACGACGGAGACGTATTCTTGATCCAACAAGATGGCGAGGTAGTGGATGAGTTCCGGTAGCACGACGGCGTGTTTACGGTGATAGTGAAGTGATCTCTGTAGGGCTTCGTCTAAGCACTATGAAAATATGACCGGGGGTGTAAACGGTGGAGGGGGGCACCGCACACGGCTATGTTGTGGTGTGTTAGGCGCACCCTCCCACATATATATACTATATATATATATGGGGGGAGGAGGGAGCAGCCAGGAGGGCGCCCCAAGTAGGCCGAATCCTACTTGGGGTCTCCCCCCAAGTGGCGCCCCCCTACCATGTATAGGTGCGGGGGAAAGGCAGGGGAGGGAGGTGCCCCCCTTTCCTTTCTCCCATGAGAAGGGGAAGGCAGGAGGGGCTAGCCCTCCCCCCTTTCCTTCCCTAGGGTTGGCCGGCTAGGGAGAGCGGCGCACCAGCCCCCTGTGGGCTGGACTGGCGGTGTCCGGAACTCCTTCCGGTGACACGATGACTACCCGGTGCATCTCGAAACTCTTCCGGTCTCTGAATACCGTCGTCCTATATATCAATATTTACCTCTCGACCATTTCGAGACACCTCGTCATGTCCGTGATCTCATCCAGAACTCTGAACTAGTCACCAAATCATATAACTCATATAACACTATATTGTCAACGAACGTTAAGCGTGCGGACCCTACGGGTTCGAGAACTATGTAGACATGACCGAGACACCTCTTAGATAAATAACCAATGGCGGAACCTGGATGCCCATATTGGCTCCTACATACTCTACGAAGATCTTTATCGGTTGAACTGTTATGCCAACATACGTAATTCCCTTTGTCCATCGGTATGTTACTTGCCCGAGATTCGATCGTCGGTATCTTCATACCTATTTCAATCTCGTTACCGGCAAGTCTCTTTACTCTTTCCGTAATACATCATATCATAACTAACTCCTTAGTTATTTGCTTGCAAGCTTATGATGTGTATTACCGAGAGGGCCTAGAGATACCTCTCCGATACTCGGAGTGACAAATCCTAATCTCGATCTATGCCAACTCAACAAACACCTTCAAAGATACATGTAGAGCATAATTATGATCACCCAATTACGTTGTGACATTTGATAGAACACAAGGTATCCTCCGGTATCCGGGAGTTGCATAATCTCATAGTCAGAGGAATGTGTATTTGACATGAAGAAAGCAATAGCAATAAACTGAACGATCAATATGCTAAGCTAATGGATGGGTCTTGTCCATCACATCATTCTCCTAATGATGTGATCATGTTATCAAATGACAACACATGTCTATGGTTAGGAAACCTTAACCATCTTTGATCAACGAGCTAGTCTAGTAGAAGCTTACTAGGGACACGGTATTTGTTTATGTATTCACACATATATTTAAGTTTCAATACAATTCTAGCATGAATAATAAACCTTTATCATGATTTAGGAAATATAATAATAACCATTTTATTATTGCCTCTAGGGCATATTTCCATCAGTCTCCCACTTGCACTAGAGTCAATAATCTAGTTCACATCGCCATGTGATTAACACCCATAGTTCACATCGCCATGTGACCAACACCTAAAGAGTTTACTAGAGTCAATAATCTAGTTCACATCGCCATGTGATTACCGCCCAAAGAGTACTAAGGTGTGATTATGTTTTACTTGTGAGAGAAGTTTAGTCAATGGGTCTATCACATTCAGATCCATATGTATTTTGCAAATTTCTATGTCTACAATGCTCTGCATGGAGCTACTCTAGCTAATTGCTCCCACTTTCAATATGTATCCAGATTGAGACTCAAAGTCATCTGAATCGGTGTCAATGCTTGCATCAACGTAAATCTTTACGACAAACTCTTTATCACCTCCATAACCGAAATATTTCCTTAGTCCTCTTAGGTAACTATGGATAATTTTGATCGTTGTCCAGTGATCTACTCTTGGATCACTATTGTACCCCCTTGCCAAACTCATGGCAAGGTACACAATAGGTGTGGTACACAGCGTGGCATACTTTATAGAACCTATGGCTGAGGCATAGGGAATTACCTTCATTCTCTCTCTATCTTCTGCTGTGGTCGGGCTTTGAGTCTTACTCAACTTCACACCTTGTAACACAGGAAAAAAACCTTTCTTTGACTGGTCCATTTTGAACTTCTTCAAAACATTATCAAGGTACGTCCTTTGTGAAAGTCCTATTAAGCGTCTCGATCTATCCCTATAGATCTTCATGCCCAATATATAAGCATCTTCACCGAGGTCTTTCATTGAAAAATTCTTATTCAAGTATCCTTTTATGCTATCCAGAAATTCTATATCATTTCTGATCAACAATATGTCATCCACATATAATATCAAAAATGCTACAAAGCTCCCACTCACTTTCTTCTAAATACAGGTGATGTCTACTACACAACCTTCTTCTTGTAGACGTTATTGGGCCTCCAAGTGCAGAGGTTTGTAGGACAGTAGCAAATTTCCCTCAAGTGGATGACCTAAGGTTTATCAATCCGTGGGAGGCGTAGGATGAAGATGGTCTCTCTCAAGCAACCCTGGAACCAAATAATGAAGAGTCTCTTGTGTCCCCAATACACCCAATACAATGGTAAATTGTATAGGTGCACTAGTTCGGTGAAGAGATGGTGATACAAATGCAATATGGATGGTAGATATAGGTTTTTGTAATCTGAAAATATAAAAACAGCAAGGTAACTAATGATAAAAGTGAGCAAAAACGGTATTGCAATGCTAGGAAACAAGGCCTAGGGTTCATACTTTCACTAGTGCAAGCTTTCTCAACAATAATAACATAATTGGATCATATAACTATCCCTCAACATGCAACAAAGAGTCACTCCAAAGCCACTAATAGTGGAGAACAAACGGAGAGATTATGGTAGGGTACGAAACCACCTCAAAGTTATTATTTCTGATCGATCCATTCAAGAGTCCGTAGTAAAATAACACGAAGCTATTCTTTCCGTTCAATCTATCATAGAGATCATACTATAATAACACCTTAAGACACAAATCAACCAAAACCCTAATGTCACCTAGATACTCCAATATCACCTCAAGTATCTATGGGTATGATTATATGATATGCATCACACAATCTCAGATTCATCTATTCAACCAACACAAGGTACTTCAAAGAGTGCCCCAAAGTTTCTACCGGAGAGTCAAGATGAAAATGTGTTCCAACCCCTATGCATAAGTTCATGGGCGGAACCCGCAAGTTGATCACCAAAACATACATCAAGTGAATCACGTGATATCCCATTGTCATCACAGATACGCACATGCAAGACATACATCAAGTGTTCGCAAATCCTTAAAGACTCAATCCGATAAGATAACTTCAAAGGGAAAACTCAATCCATTAAAAGAGAGTAGAGGGGGAGAAACATCATAAGATCCAACTATAATAGCAAAGCTCGCGATACATCAAGATAGTATCACCTCAAGAACACGAGAGAGAGAGAGAGAGAGATCTCAAACGCATAGCTAATGGTACATACCCTCAGCCCCGAGGGTGAACTACTCCCTCCTCATCATGGAGAGCGTTGGGATGATGAAGATGGCCACCAGTGAGGGATCCTGTCAGGACCCCGATTCCAAGTCACATCGACCCAGCCGGTAACACCTCATATCACTTTGCGGCCTCACGCACGGTAATCCCACGGGTGTCGCCTTACCATGGCCCAGGACCGTTTGCGCCTTTTGGCTCACGTATATGATATTGTCGCTAGCATCCATATGAAAGAACTTGGGCCGACATGGCTAGTCGTGAACCCAAAGCGGCACTAACCCATGGGGGCAGGCATAAATGAATCAACTTCGAGCGTGTTGGCCAGCAGCGTGTGAATCCGGGCTGTAGCACTGGGCTAACAGGACTCCGGTAACCCGGGCTGTAGCAGGCTAGGCAGGACTCCGGATGTCACCGCATGACATTTCCCCGAAGGGACAGACACAAGAACGAAGTGAAACACATGCCGGCCAGTCAAGTGTCCTGAGCAGTAGTGCTGGGCTAGCAGGACTCCGGTGAACCAGGCTGTAGCGGACTACTATTGCTCAAGGAAGCACTAGACTACATTTCCCCATAAGGGAGGCTGCCAAGGATAAACAACTAGATTGTCGGATCCCACACATACCAAGCATTTCAATCATACACACAATATGCCCGATATGTGCAAATACAACATGGCATCACAAAATAACTCTACGACTCAAGTATTTATTCAATAGGCTCCGAGGAGCGAGATATTACAAACATGGGTCTCATGACCCAACATTCAGAGCATACAAGTCAAAGCACAAGCGGAAGCTTAACATGTCTGAGTACAAACATCTACAAATGAAAAAGGCTAAGGAGCCTGACTATCTACCAGATCCTGCCGAGGGCACGAGATCGTAGCTGAGGTAACAAGCTAAACGTCGAAGTCCACGCGGAACTACTAGCAAGACTGTCGTCTCTCTGCAAAACATAAAATAGGCAAACGTGAGTACAAATGTACCCAACAAGACTTACATCAGAACTAACTACATATGCATCGGTATCAACAAAGGGGTAGTGGAGTTTTAACTGCAGCAAGCCATCTTTGACTCAGTGGCTAACCTGAACTATGACTGCAAGCAACTCTTTTGAGGTGCCGCACACGAGTCCACATAATCACCATATCAATACACCACTATGGATCTACTCCCATCTTCCTACGAGAACGCCATCCATAGCACTCACGCTTATCTTGTGCATTTTAGAGTATCCACTTTCACTTGTCTATGAACTGTTATAGGCAACCCAGAAGTCCTTTACCGCGGACACGGCTATTCGAATAGATGATGTTAACCCTACAGGGGTGTACTTCTTCACACACGCTCTCGCCACTTACCACCATGTACACGTCGTGTATCTCGGCAAACTTCAAGCGGAAGCCTGGCGAGGGAGTCGGCCACGACCTGACTAATCACACAAGTCTCTAGTCCGGGTTTATCACCTATTCGGGTTCCATCCGCGAGGAGATCCGGCCGGAGTTTGGCTCACAGCCCCAAACGATGTGTGCAGGGTTCCCGAGACACCAAACGGGTGCTCAGTACACCGGGCCACGTGCCTACCGCAACACGGCCCACCCCTCAGGTCAGCGATGTGTATGGCCCCCAGCATGCTACAAACACCAGAAACTACTTGCAACTCCTGGACAGAGGACAAGGGCAGTTAATAAGTCGAGAGGGTCCGTTGGTTTCGGGCCCAATGCGTGGTAGTAGGTGTTTCATGGATCACAAACACAGAACTCAGTTCCTGAGGACGGTTTCAATGAGACAACCCACCATGTACTCCTACATGGCCTCTCACCGCTACCTTTATGAAATCGCGTTCACACACTTAGCTCACACACAGTAGGACATGTTTACACACCTCCAACTCATCCCCGATGAATCAGACCTGACTCAACTCTAAGCAGTAGCAGGCATTACAAACAAGCATGAATGAGTAGGCACAACAAGGCTCAAACAACTCCTACTCATGCTAGTGGGTTTCATCTATTTACTGTGGCAATGATAGGTCATGCAGAGGAAAGGGGTTCAACTACCGCAACATGTAACAGTTGAATCGTTGTTGTACTAATGCAGTAAAAGAGAGCAGGAGCTAGAGAATGGGATTGTATCGGGATGAACAAGGGGGTTTTGCTTGCCTGGCACTTCTGAAGATAGCATTGGGTCTTCATCAGTGTCAACGATCACAGCGTCGGAACAACGTCTACCGAGGTGGAACAACACTGGCAACAGAGAAAGAACACAATCAATGCAATGCACAATATGATGCATGAATGTGACATGGCAATATGCTATTGATTGAACTAATGCAACTAGCAACAAGTTAAATGGGGTTGGTTTGAACACTAGGTTCAAATTCAAACTCCATATGTGCTTTCTTAAATGCCATTTAGTTGAATTGTCCTAAACAGAGGAGATAAGTTGCTCTAACATGCATGCAAGTGCCATAAACAGATTCTTTGGATTTTTCTGATCATTTTTCATATATAAATTATTTCATTCTGAGCTATGGTTTATTTTCTATGAATTTTAGAAGTTTTGGACATTTTCTGGAATTTTCTGATTATTTTAAATCCAGAAATGATTTACTGCGTCAGCATGATGTCGGTGTGACGTCAGCATGACGTCGGTGTGACGTCAGCAGGTCAACGGAGACGGTCCAAGTCAAACCTGACAAGTGGGTCCCATTGATCAGTGTCATGGTGCTAGTTAGGGTCACTGACATGTGGACCCAATCAACGGCCACGTCAGCATGGTCAATGCTGACTCGTGGGGCCAGTGTGATTAGTTAATACTAAACAGAAACTAATCCTAGTTTAATTAGTAGGTGGGGCCCTGCTGTCAGTGTCACTAGGTGTTGACTAAGTGCGTCATTAGCCCTAACTAATATGCCATGTCACCCTCGCCGGAGTTACGCCGGCGGCGACCCAAACGCGGCGGAGGCGCACTGGAGTGGCTCGGGTTTTGCCTACAGGCCCCCATTTGACGCGCGGAAGGGCGCGTTTGAAAGAGGGGAGCGAGGCGCATCTGCAGGTGGCCGTTGTTCGAGTGGGGGTGGACGGAGTCAACGGCGGCGAGCTCTCTTGCGGCCGCCGGAGTTCGGGCGTCGGTGGTTTTGCTACTGCGGCGTGCTAGCGGGCGAGCGGATGTGCTAGCGAGGTGCTGTGGGGTGCGGGGAGAGGTTTGTACTTGCCGGGGCTACCATTTGGTCACCGAAGCTGCGTCGGCGACGAGCTCAGGCGGCGGCGGTTACGGTCATCGGCAGGGCAGCGGCTACGGCATGCAAACGAGAAAACGGAGAGGGGAAGAAGGAGCAGCAGCTCAAGGCGGTTGCGGCGGGCGTCGAAGCGGGATCGGGGAAGGCTGGAGCTCAGCGGGGCGGCGAGGGGGATCTCTGGCGTCCGACGGCGAGGATGAGGATGATGGCGCCGCCCCGGGCGTTCCGCGGGCGTGTGCTTCGTCTTGGGGCTCCGTGGCGTCGAGGCGGAGCCTCTGGACAGCACAGAGTGGCAAGGGATAGGCGATGGCCGCGGTGGTGCTCGTCGGCGGTGACGACAGCGCTCGATGGTTGCGTGCGGAGGAGCCAGAGGAGGAGAGGAGCTCGGGGAGAGGCTGAGAGGGCCTGGGGGCGCGTGGCGTCTCCAGGGTGACGTTGGGGAGGCGGCAGCAAGCAGGAGGTGGCCAGGCGCGACGTCGGCGCTCGCCACCGAGCTGCTTCGTGCGCTGGCAAGGTTAAGAAGACAAGCGTGCCCCTGGTGGGCTGGGCCAGCCAGCTGGGCCGCCAGATGGGCTGCGCCTGGTAGGTGGCCAGGTGAGTCTATGCTCTTTCCTAAATTGTTTCTGTTTTCTATTTTTTTCTGCAATTGTTTTGACTTAGTTAAAATGCTAAGACATTTCCAAGAATCATGAAACTAGCCATGGCTACTGTTTATAATATATCCAACAGTAAACATTTTAGTTTATGATCATTTGAGCATTTAAAATATTTTCTAGCATTTAAATGCCCAAATGCAAATATAATATGATTTAATTCAGAGCCCAAATATGTGATGGAAAAATGTGCAACGCCTCTGGTTATTGCTTCCAGCATTTTCCAGAAATGAAGAACATTTTTTGAAAACCATTTGGATTCACTGAGAATATTTTTAGTTGAACCTAGTGAATTTCATTTAGTGCTAGGGTTTCAACAATCCCCATTTCAAGCTTCTTTGGAATTAAAACATGATGGCATGAAGAACAAGCAAAGTCAAGCAAGGGCTGAACTAGGGATGTGACAGATCCCCCCTCTGGCAGGGTGCCGGAATAGGGTCCCAATTGGTTTTTGGTGGCTACAGAGGCTTGCGGCGACGGAACTCCCGATCTATTCTATTCTCTGATGGTTTTAGGGTATATGGACATATATAGGTGAAAGAAGTCGGCCAGGGGAGCCATGAGGAGCCCACGAGGGTGGGGGCGCGCCCAGGGGGCAGGCACGCCTCCCTACCTCGAGCCCTCCTCGTTGCTTCCCTGACGTACACTCCAAGTCTCCTGGATTGCTTCTGTTCCAAAAATAACTCTCCTAAAGGTTTCATTCCGTTTGGACTCCGTTTGATATTCCTTTTCTGCCAAACACTGAAACAAGGGAAAAACAGAAACTGACACTGGGCTCTGGGTTAATAGGTTAGTCCCAAAAATAATATAAAAGTGTAAAATAAAGCCCATAAACATCCAAAACAGATAATATAATAGCATGGAACAATCAAAAATTATAGATACGTTGGAAACGTATCAGCATCCCCAAGCTTAATTCCTTCTCGTCCTCGAGTAGGTAAATGATCAAAACAGAATTTTTGATGTGGAATGCTACCTAACATATTTATCAATGTAATCTTCTTTATTATGGAAAGAATATTCAGATCCATAAGATTCAAGACAAAAGTTTAATATTGACATGAAATTAATAATACTTCAAGCATACTAACTAAGCAATTATGTCTTCTCAAAATAACATGGCCAAAGAAAGCTATCCCTACAAAATCATATAGTCTGGCTATGCTCTATCTTCACCACACAAAATATTTAAATCATGCACAACCCCGATGAAAAGCCAAGCAATTGTTTCATACTTTTGATGTTCTCAAACCTTTTCAACTTTCACGCAATACATGAGCATGAGCCATGGACATAGCACTATAGGTGGAATAGAATGGTGGTTGTGGACACGACAAAAAGGAGAAGATAGTCTCACATCGACTAGGTGTATCAATGGGCTATGGAGATGCCCATCAATAGATATCAATGTGAGTGAGTAGGGATTGCCATGCAACGGATGCACTAGAGCTATAAGTGTATGAAAGCTCAAAAAGAAACTAAGTGGGTGTGCATCCAACTCGCTTGCTCACGAAGACCTAGGGCATTTTGAGGAAGCCCATCATTGGAATATACAAGACAAGTTCTATAATGAAAGATTCCCACTTAGTATATGAAAGTGACAACATAGAAGACTCTCTATCATGAAGATCATGGTGCTACTTTGAAGCACAAGTGTGGTAAAAGGATAGTAGCATTGCCCCTTCTCTCTTTTTCTCCCATTTTTTTGTTTTCTTTGGGCCTTTTCTTTTTTTATGGCCTCTTTTTTCTCTTTTTTTTATTTGGGCTTCTCTGGCCTCTTTTATTTATTTATTTTTTTGTCTGGAGTCTCATCCCGACTTGTGGGGGAATCATAGTCTCCATCATCCTTTCCTCACATGGGATAATGCTCTAGTAATGATGATCATCACACTTTTATTTACTTACAACTCAAGGATTACAACTCAATACTTAGAACATAATATGACTCTATATGAATGCCTCCGGCGGTGTACCGGGATGTGCAATGACTCATGAGTGACATGTATGAAATAATTATGAACGGTGGCTTTGCCACAAAAACGATGTCAACTACATGATCATGCAAAGCAATATGATAATAATGGAGTGTGTCATAATAAATGGAACGGTGGTAAGTTGCATGGCAATATATCTCGGAATGGCTATGGAAATGCCATAATAGGTAGGTACGGTGGTTGTTTTGAGGAAGATATATGGTGGGTGTATGATACCGGCGAAAAGTGCGCGGTATTAGAGAGGCTAGCAATGGTGGAAGGGTAAGAGTGCGTATAATCCATGGACTCAACCTTAGTCATAAAGAACTCACATACTTATTGCAAAAATCTATTAGTTGTCGAAACAAGTACTACGCACATGCTCCTAGGGGGATAGATTGGTAGGAAAAGACCATCGCTCGTCCCCGACCGCCACTCATAAGGAAGACAATCAATAAATAAATCATGCTCCGACTTCATCACATAACGGTTCACCATACGTGCATGCTACGGGAATCAGAAACTTTAGAACAAGTATTTCTCAAATTCACAACTACTAAACTAGCATGACTCTAATATCACCATCTTCATATCTCAAAACAATCATAAAGAATCAAACTTCTCATAGTATTCAATGCACTTTATATGAAAGTTATTATTATATTCCTCTTGGATGCCCATCATATTAGGACTAGATTCATAACCAAAGCAAATTACCATGCTGTTTAGGACTCTCAAAATAATATAAGTGAAGCATGAGAGTTCAATAATTTCTACAAAATAAATCCACCGCCGTGCTCTAAAAGATATAAGTGAAGCACTAGAGTAAATGACAAACTACTCCGAGAGATATAAGTGAAGATCAATGAGTAGTCGAATAGTTATGCAACTATGTGAAGACTCTCTAACATTTAATAATTTCAGATCTTGGTAATTTATTCAAAACAGCAAGCAAAACAAAACAAATTAAAACGACGCTCTAAGCAAAACACATATCATGTGGTGAATAAAAATATAGCTCCAAGTAAAGTTACCGATGAACGAAGACGAAAGAGGGGATGCCATCCGGGGCATCCCCAAGCTTAGGCTCTTGGTTGTCCTTGAATATTACCTTGGGGTTCCTTGGGAATCCCCAAGCTTAGGCCCTTTCCACTCCTTATTCCATAATCCATCGAATCTTTACCCAAAACTTGATAACTTCACAACACAAAACTTAACAGAAAACTCATAAGCTCCGTTAGTATAAGAAAATAAATCACCACTTAAGGTACTGTAATGAACTCATTCCTAATTCATATTGGTGTAATATCTACTGTATTCCAACTTCTCTATGGTTCATATCCTCCGATACTACTCATAGATTCATCAAAATAAGCAAACAACACATAGGAAACAGAATCTGTCAAAAACAGAACAGTATGTAGTAATCTTTATCAAACGTATACTTCTGGAACTCCAAAAATTCTTAAATAAATTGGTGGACCTGAGGAATTTGTCTAGTAACCATCAAAAATAATCAACTAAATATCACTCTCTAGTAAAAAGTTTTAGCTAATCTAGTGAGCGGTAAAGTTTCTGTTTTTTTTACAGCATGATCATAAAGACTTCACCCAAGTCTTCCCAAAGGTTGTAATTGGCACAAACACTAATTAAAACATAAAACCATATCTAAACGGAAGCTAGATGGATTATTTATTACTAAACATAACCAAAAAGCAAGAAACTAAAATAAGGTTGGGTTGCCTCCCAACAAGCGCTAACGTTCCCCTAGCTAGGCATGTTGATTTCAATGATGCTCACATAAAAGATAAGAATTAAAACATAAAGAGAGCATCATGAAGAATATGACTAGCACATTTATGTCTAACCCACTTCCTATGCATAGGGATTTTGTGAGCAAGCAACTTATGGGAACTGAGCGAGTCCTAGATTAGGGGGTATCCGGACAGCCGGACTATATCCTTTGGCCGGACTGTTGGAGTATGAAGACACAAGATTGAAGACTTCGTCTCGTATCCAGATGGGACTCTCCTTGGCGTGGAAGGCAAGCTTGGCAATACAGATATGTAGATCTCCTTCCTTGTAACCGACTCTGTGTAACCCTAGCCCCCTCCAGTGTCTATATAAACCGGAGGGTTTAGTCCGTAGGACAACAACAATCATACCATAGGCTAGCTTCTAGGGTTTAGCCTCTACGATCTCGTGGTAGGTCAACTCTTGTAATACTCATATCATCAAGATCAATCAAGCAGGAAGTAGGGTATTACCTCCATCGAGAGGGCCTGTCGGAGTAATGGGCCACGGGTAGGCTAACCCGAGGCCCATAACCTTTCAAGACATCGGGGCAGGCTGCGCCCCTCAAGACCCTAGGACAGAGAGCCGCCTCTGGGAGTCGGCAGCAGCGCAGCCGACAACCCACTCACGGCCGAGTCCCAGGGACGACTTTGAGATGAGCCGACTCCTAGCTGGCGGCTTCCAGAGAAGCCGGCTATGGGGAGTCGGCCCGCGACTCCAACCATCTCATGCTCTCGAAAGAAGGAACGGGACGGGGCGTGGCGTGGCCTCGGTGAGGTCCACTCCCGCCCCTTACCAAGGGCCGGCATGGCCACAGTATGTCGTACCATCGGAGATCTCCGTCCAGCGTAGCACTGTTGCCATGCCAGCCTTGACATCAGCCCCAGCGGCGGAACCCTGTGCCCACGATGGCTTGTCTGTACGACCCAGAGACGGCGGATCCCACCAGTCAGCGGTGGTCCAGAAGACGGCAAGATGGCCACCAGACGGACCCGGTGGGAGTCGGCCCCCAGGAGTCGGCCGGCCCCTCCCATGGGCCCAGCACGCCATTAACCAGACAAGACGGGGAATGGCCACAGTGATCGCCCGTCAGGCGGCGGCACTGTTGCCATGACCCCATGACCAAGCCCGCGTCATTAGAAGCACGGCTACAGTAATACGCAGCCGGCAAGACCCGCCAGCGGCGGACACGGCCTGTCGGCTCCATACCGGGCCAGTCGGCGGGGCCCACCGGACGGCGGGCCCCGGCAGTCAGCGGAAAAGATGGCGGCCTGAGAGACAGACGGCTGGGACCCGCGCCCAGGCGGATCACCATTGTACCCCTGGGGATAGGCCTATATAAACTCCCCAGGGCACCCATGCAAAGGGTTCGAATCCATTAGCACCAGACCAGATCATATAGGAAGGAGAGCTCTAGCCTTGCCTTCTCCTACCTCCAGAAAACAGCTCAAGGAGCAACCGTGTACACACTTTGCCATAGTGATCATGTGGAGATCCCGCAGAGCAGCAGTAGGGGTGTTATCTCCTCGGAGAGCCCTGAAGCTGGGTAAGATTCGCCGGCGTGCATGTCTTCACCTCATACCGTTTCCAGACACCGGCGACGTTCTACTCGCTCCCACCATGATAAGCCATCCCTTGGCATATGTCGCACCCAACCCCCGACATTTGGCGCCCACCGTGGGGCGAGGTGCACCGTCGTCCGGAGACCTGCTCTGGACGGGAACCCTTTTCCTCCCTGGCGAGCGCAGCCAGCCCGGCAAGTCGGACGGACTCTGTGCCGACGCGCTGCACGACGCCGAGATCGCCTGCGCAGCCAGCTACCTCGCCGAACTTTTCGGGGAGGTCCGCCTCACCAACGAGCCTGCATCCAACGCAGGCACGGGCGGCCCCGACAGCCTCCTCGCGGGCCTCCTTGACCAACTCCATGTTGCCGGCGAGCCTGCCGTGGACTTGGAGTCCGTAGGCTCACCGACCCGATGCTGGTCGACTCGGATACTGCGTCGCTCGACGCGTTTCCCACCAACGTGGTGGTCTACGACGAACCGCTCCCTCGCGCGGACAGCGGCGGAAGCACCGTCACAGAGGTGCCCGTCATCGATCATGGCGAGCATTCCGGCGGAGGAGCTCATGACCGCTCGACGCATCGCTACAAGACCTAACCGCGCCCATTCACGAAGACGCCGGCGCCGAGACGCTGGAGGCACGCCGCCTCCAGCTCGTCGAAGGCGCGAAGAAGCTGGCCAGCATGAGGCGCTTGTCAGAGGCCTACCAGTGCGAGATGGATCGCGCTGTGGGCGGCTCGCCGGCTCCGGCTGGGCCTAGCCGCCTTGGCGCGGTCCAGCAGCGCGGCGTTGCCATCGCCAACCTGTTTGGGGCAAATCGCCCCGTATACGCCACGCCTGCGGAGAACATCCGAGCCGCCCAGGCGGCGGCTGACGAGCTGGACAATTTTGAGGGCGAAGAGCGTCGCCTGATGACGGAGTGCGTCCAGCGGCTCCCCCACGCGGCCGCCGAGCAAAACGAGGCCGGCTCCCGCACAGATGCGCCGCGACGGCAGAATGACGACCTGCCTCCCTGTTGAGACCAAGGCGCGACCTCACGGACACCGACTGGCGGCATCCGCGGAAGAAGAGACAAAGATCCGGCTGTCAGCCACAGTTGGACTCGCGTCACCATCGAGCGCGACCAAGACGGCTGCCCAAGAGCAGTGGAACG
Organism: Aegilops umbellulata; assembly: GCA_032464435.1. Lineage (NCBI taxonomy): Eukaryota > Viridiplantae > Streptophyta > Magnoliopsida > Poales > Poaceae > Aegilops > Aegilops umbellulata. The sequence goes on from CP136057.1 coordinate 500,370,503, forward strand.
GCGGGACGACTGTTCGCCTCCTCCCCTCGCAAGGAGAGACGAGTCTCCCCGCCGCCTGTTGAACATCCGACTCTCGGCGACCGCCTTGGCCGTCGAGAGGGAGTCGGAGAAAACGATGCACGCCACCGGATCGACCGACTCAACCGATCCCTGGCGCTGGAAGAAGAAGACGAGTTGGGTCCACCGTGTTTCGGTCCCCGTGAGGGAGTCCTGGATTAGGGGGTGTCCGGGTAGCCGGACTATACCTTCAGCCGGACTCCTGGACTATGAAGATACAAGATTGAAGACTTCATCCCGTGTCCTGATGGGACTTTCCTTGGCGTGGAAGGCAAGCTTGGCGATGCGGATATTCAGATCTCCTACCATTGTAACCGACTTTGTGTAACCCTAACCCTCTCCGGTGTCTATATAAATCGGAGGGTTTTAGTCCGTAGGAGACAACTCCAACATACAACAATCATACCATAGGCTAGCTTCTAGGGTTTAGCCTCCCTGATCTCGTGGTAGATCTACTCTTGTACTACCCATATCATCAATATTAATCAAGCAGGACGTAGGGTTTTACCTCCATCGAGAGGGCCCGAACCTGGGTAAAACATTGTGTCCCTTGTCTCCTATTACCATCCGCATAGAAGCACAGTTCGGGACCCCCTACCCGAGATCCGCCGGTTTTGACACCGACATTGGTGCTTTCATTGAGAGTTCCTCTATGTCATCGCTTTTAGGCCCGATGGCTCCTTTGATCATCAACAACGATGCGGTCCAGGGTGAGACTTTTCTCCCCGGACAGATCTTCATCTTCGGCGGCTTCGCACTGCGGGCCAATTCGCTTGGCCACCTAGAGCAGATCGAAAGCTACGCCCCTGGCCATCAGGTCAGATTTGGAAGTCTAAACTACATGGCTGATATCCGCGGGGACTTGATCTTCGATGGATTCGAGCCACAGCCAAGCGCGCCGCACTGTCTCGAAGGGCATGATCTAGCTCTGCCGCCGAACAGTGTCCTGGAGGCCGCACGCTCATTGGCTCCGACCCTTAATTCGGAGCCTACTGCGCTGATCGAGGATGAGTGGTTGGACGCCGCCTCGGGGGCTGCGATCTCAAAGGCGATCGAGCCGAATGCCAGCCCCGCACCCCGTGAGGCTCGTGACTCCGAGGGGCCGGATTCCTCTCCGGACTCCGAGCCCTCCGCGCGCCCGCCGATCGAATCCGATTGGGCGCCGATCATGGAGTTCACCGCCGCGGACATCTTTCAGCACTCGCCCATTGGCGACATTCTGAAGTCACTAAAGTCTCTCTCTTTATCAGGAGAGCACTGGCCGGACTACGGTCAGCAAGGTTGGGATACGGACGATGAAGAAATTATTTATGCGCCTGTCAGAAAAAGTACATTATTTCACATACCTCAAAACCTGTCAGTAAACTTCTGACAGCCTCGTGCAATCCGCTCTCCGCGGATGAGATCCTTTCAATCACTGTGCCCATCAACGCATGGTGCTCCTCTGAGATAGAAGCTCGCCCTAGCAGATTCTTCAGCTCCTCCGACCGAGCACCGGACGGTGCCGGATTCGTCCTATGGCCTTTGTCGAAGGCCGGACGCGGAGAACCTTGGGGGGCCATGTGGCTACCTGCCTCCCCTGCCGGATTCGGAGAAGCCCTCCGCGATGACACCTCAGGGTCGCCCGCCTCGCTAGGTGGTACGGCAGGGGGAGGCGTCCCGCTCTCCATCATCTCTGGAAGAAGGTCCCCCGAAGACGAGCTCTGCTGAGAAGGGCTGGGGTCCGAACTACAAGGTAAAATTTTGGTTAATCTTCACAGATATAAATCAAGGATTTCTCTCTCAAAAATATAATCTTTCTCTACTTACAGCTCGCTAGAGGGCTGGTCCCCTTGAGGGCATAATTCGGCCGAAGTATCCACCGGCGTAGGACCCTCAGACAAGGATTTTTTTTCCCCGCTTTGAGGCTATGGTCTCCGGGTCTTCAGAGGCGGTCCTTTTCTTCCCCGGGGGAGAGGAATTGTCGGTTCCTTCCCTCTGAACAGCCTCCTTCGAGGAGGCCGTAGTTTCCTTGTCCACACCTTCACTTTCCTTCAAAGGCACAATCTTCAACATCTTGACTAGGACGGGATCCGACCTGGTCTCAGGGAGGGGAGCCGGACACCTTATCAGCTTTGCTTTCGCTATCCACTCATGTTTAAAGGGACAGCTCTTTTAGGGGCAAGTTTATGACAAATATACAGATAACGTGTTCGGGCACAAGGCTACTTACTTGAGTATCCGGGCGATTGCAGCTCAGACCTGCGTCCTCGGTCAAATCCGGACACATTGCTTGTGATCCAAAGAACAGTTTATACATCTCCGCGGGCGTTGCGCCCATAAAATGTTGGAGAGCTCGTGGTCCCTCCGGATTAAACTCCCACAAATGAAGGGAGCGACGTTTACCGGGCAGTGTTCGGCGGATTAGCATGACTTGCGTCACTTTGACCAAGCTGAGACCTCCTTCTAGGAGATCCCTGATGCGGCCCCGCAACAAAGACACATCCTGGGGTGACCCCCAATCTAGGCCTTTATTGACCCACGACCCTAGCTGCTTTGGGGGACCCGAGCGAAAGGCAGGCGGTGCCACCCACTTGGTGCCCCTGGGAGCGGTAATGTAGAACCACTCTCGTTGCCACAAGCCGAGCTCCTCTTGAAAAGGGCCCTCGGGCCATGGAGCATCGGCCTTCTTGCTTATAACAGCGCCTCCGCACTCTGCGTGCCGTCCCTCGATCATCTTCGGCTCTACCTTAAAGGTCTTGAGCCATAATCCAAAGTGAGGAGTGACACGGAGGAACGCTCCACACACGACGATGAATGAGGAAACTTGGAGGATGGACTCCGGAGCCAAGTCATGGAATTCCAGCCCATAATAAAACATCAGCCCCCTCACGAAGGGATCCATTGGGAAGCCTAACCCCCGAAGGAAGTGAGACACAAACACCACGCTCTCACCAGGCTGGGGACTGGGAATGGCCTGCCCTTGAGTAGGCAACCTGTGCGAAATTTCGCCGGTCAAGTAATTGGCTTCTCTTAACTTTAGCACGTCCTCCTCCGTGACGGAGGAGGGCATCCATCGGCCTCGAAGGTCGGAACCGGACATTGTCGAAGGTCCGAAGCGCCTGGAATCTGGAGCCTAGGGTGTTGGAACTCGAGGCGACGGGCGAACTCGTTTGAGATTGAAAAGGAGTAAGGCCTTGGTCTCTTTATAAGAGGTTGAATACCAAGGGCCCTCCCCGTAACCGTTTGGGACTCGCCTTTAATCGAGAAAACATACTAACGGGCACGATTGGGTTACCCACGTCCGTATTTATGAGAATCCCATAAATAAAGGGGACACGATCTCTGCTTTGACAAGACGTGCCAAGGAAACTGCCTCGCAAAATACGCTGAGGTGGGGAAGTGAAAACGATTCGAATAAAGGCTTGGCCGTAGTGTGATGTCACATTACGGAATACGTCAGCAGATTGGATTTGTGTTAATATTATTCTCTCTATGGCAATATGTGGAAACTTATTTTGCAGAGCCGGACACTACCCTTAGTGTTTATAAACTTTTATGAAGAACTTGGAGGAGGAACCCGCCTTGCAATGCCGAAGACAATCTGCACGTCGGACTCATCGTCATTGAAGCCTGGTTCAGGGGCTACTGAGGGAGTCCTGGATTAGGGGGTGTCCGGGTAGCCGGACTATACCTTCAGCCGGACTCCTGGACAATGAAGATACAAGATTGAAGACTTCGTCCCGTGTCCGGATGGGACTTTCCTTGGCATGGAAGGCAAGCTTGGCGATGCGGATATTCAGATCTCCTACCATTGTAACCGACTTTGTGTAACCCTAACCCTCTCCGGTGTCTATATAAACCGGAGGGTTTTAGTCCGTAGGAGACAACTCCAACATACAACAATCATACCATAGGCTAGCTTCTAGGGTTTAGCCTCCCTGATCTCGTGGTAGATCTACTCTTGTACTACCCATATCATCAATATTAATCAAGCAGGACGTAGGGTTTTACCTCCATCGAGAGAGCCCGAACCTGGGTAAAACATTGTGTCCCTTGTCTCCTGTTACCATCCGCCTAGACGCACAGTTCGGGACCCCCTACCCAAGATCCGCCGGTTTTGACACTGACACCCCGCATCCGAGATGAGCCATTTCCCAGAGGGTTCACGCTCCCCAGAGATACGCCCAAGTACACCGGCTCCGTGAAGCCGGAAGACTGGCTGGTTGATTACTCCACGGCCGTCAGTATAGCGCACGGCAACAAGCGAGTTGCGTGAAGTATGTTCCACTCATGCTCCAGGGCATGGCCCGGACATGGTTGAAAAGCCTGAAGCCCTGCAGCATCAACAGCTGGGTCGACTTCACCGATGCCTTCATCCGGAACTTCACAAGCACGTACAAGCGACCTCATAAGCCTCGCCAGCTTTCCTTGTGCGTGCAAGGCCCCAGCGAGTCAACTCGCGACTACCTCACACGCTGGGCCAAGCTCCGGAACTCCTGTGAGGGCATGCACGAGATATAAGCTATCGAGTACTTCACCGCCGGGTGCAGAGAAGGCACCCTCCTCAAGCACAAGCTCCTCTGCGACAAGCCAGAGACCCTCGACGAGTTGTTGATCATAGCAGACAAGTATGCCACAGTCGACTCCTCCATGAAGGCGGATATTCAAGTTAGTGCGACTGGCAAAGTGGCCCCTCAAGCTCCCAGAACTCCGGCTGGAGACGCCAGTCGGCGGCAACAGCAGAATGACCACAAGCGCAAAGCCCCACAGCCGGCTTCCAGTAACCGGCAGGTGGCGATGGTCGAGGACCAGCAGCCGGAGGGACATCCTCCACCCAAGCGACAGAAAGGCGGCAAGCCCAATTGGTTGCCGGCTTTCTCCTACGAGCAAACTCTTGATGGCCCTTGCAAGTTCCATAGCGGCGCGAAGCCGTCTAACCACACCACCCGGAAGTGCCACTGGCTCACCAGGATCGCCAAGGGAGACGGCCTCCTACCTCCCCCGCCTGCTGGGCAGCCGCCTCCGCCTCCGCCCCAGCAGCCGGTTGTCAGGCCAGTCGGCGCAGTACAAGACGAGTACCCAGAAGAGCATGGAGCCTATGTGGTGTTCACCAGTGTGGCTGACGATCGACGCAGCAGGCGGCTGCAGTAGCAAGAGGTGAACGCAGTAGCCTTAGAGACACCAGAGTTCATGCACTGGTCTGAGAAGCCTATCAGCTGGAGCAGGGCTGATCACCCAGAGGTGATGCCGAGTCCAGGCTCCTACGCTCTGGTCCTGGACGCCACCTTTGCCATGGATAAAAGAGCTGCTCGCTTCCCGCGAGTGCTGATAGATGGGGGCAGCAGCATCAACATCCTGTACAGGGACACAATGGAGAAGTTAGGAATCAAGCAAAGATAGCTTCATAATAGCCGGACTGTGTTCCACGGCATTGTCCCTGGCCTTTCCTGCTGACCAATCAGCAAGATCCTGATAGACGTCCTCTTTGGAGACAAAGATCATTTCTGCCGAGAGTCAGTTTGGTTTGAAGTGGTGGACCTTGAGAGCCCATACCATGCCTTGCTCGGCCGACCTGCTTTGGCCAAGTTCATGGCGGTTCCCCACTACGCCTACCTCAAGATGAAGATGCCGAGTTCCAAGGGGATTCTGACCATAGTCGGCGACTACAGAAAGTTGTCCGCCTGTGCGGCTAAGAGCAGTCGGCTAGCCGAGTCCCTGGTGATCGCAGCTGAGAAGCGGCTCCTTGATCGAGTTGTGGCGATGGCCGACAAGCGGCCGGAGATATCGCCCAACCCTAAGGAGTCGGAGGCTGAGGGTTCGTTCAAGCCGGCCAAAGAGGCAAAGAAGATACCCTTGGACCTGGAGCACCCAGAGAGGTACGATGTCATAGGTGTGAACCTTGACGGCAAATAGGAAGGCGAGCTCGTCAATTTCCTCCGTGAGAATCGGGACATCTTCGCATGGTCCCCTAAAGACATGCCAGGTGTACCGACGGAATTCGCCGAGCACAAGTTACATGTCCGAGCTGATGCCAAGCCAGTCAGGCAGCCCTTGCGCCTCCTGTCAGAAGAAAAAAGAAGAGTAGTTGGAGAAGAGATGGCCCGACTCCTTGCAGCCGGCTTCATTATGGAAGTATTCTTTCCAGAATGGCTAGCCAACCCGGTCCTGGTGCTGAAGAAGAACAAGCAGTGGCGAATGTGTATTGACTACACCAGCCTCAACAAAGCTTGCCCCAAGGATCCGTTTGCTCTGCCGAGAATTGATCAGGTGATAGACTCCACAGTCGGATGCGAGCTGTTGAGCTTCTTAGTGCATATTCAGGATATCACCAGATCAAGTTGAACCCGGCAGACAGACTGAAGACCGCCTTCATCATGCCGTTTGGAGCCTTTTGCTACCTGACCATGACGTTCGGCTTGAGGAATGCCGGCGCCACCTTTCAGCGTTGCATGCAGAAATGCCTCCTCAAGCAACTCAGCAGAAACACCCACGTTTACGTGGATGATGTGGTGGTGAAGACGGAAAAAGCATGGAACACTGCTAGAAGACCTCAAGGAGACCTTTGAGAACCTGCGCCGATTCCAGATCAAGCTCAACCCTGAGAAGTGCGTCTTCGGAGTACCAGCCGGCCAGCTCCTAGGCTTCCTGGTCTCTGAACGCGGCATAGAGTGCAACCCTATAAAGATCAAGGCCATTGAGAGAATGGAGGTACCCAGCCGACTGTTGGACGTGCAAAAGTTCACTGGCTGCCTGGCGTCCATCAGCCGATTCATCAGTCGGCTGGGCGAGAAAGCTCTCCCCTTGTAGCAGCTCATGAAGAAGACCACTTTTTTCGAATGGAACCACAAGGTGGACGAAGCTTTTCTCCAGTTGAAGAAGATGTTGACTACTCCCCCTGTGCTGGCGGCTCCGACTCCTAAAGAGCCCATGCTCTTGTACATTGCCGCCACCAGCCGGGTAGTTAGCACAGTCATTGTAGTTGAGCACAAGGAGGAAGGCAAAGCATTACCTGTCCAGAGATCGGCATATTACCTGAGCGAAGTACTGTCGACCTCCAAGCAGAACTACCCCCACTACCAGAAGATGTGCTATGGCATGCGTTTTGCCGCCAAGAAGTTGAAGCCTTACTTTCAAGAGCATCAAATCACTGTGGTCTGCACAGCCCCACTGGCCGAGATCATCGGAAGCCGAGATGCTTATGGCCGAGTGGCCAAATGGCCCATAGAGCTGGCCCCCTACACCATCTACTATCAGTCCCGCACAACCATCAAGTCGGAAGCATTGGCCGACTTCCTCGTCGACTCGGACGAGACTCAGTATCTGCCGCCAGCGCCCGACTCCACCCATTGGCGGATGCATTTCGATGGCTCCAAGATGCGCAACAGCTTGGGAACCGGCGTTGTCCTCACTTCTCCCAAAGGCGACCAGCTCAAATATGCGTTGCAAATCCACTTCGCCGCCTCCAACAACATCGCCAAATACGAGGCGCTCGTTCACGGGCTCCGGCTTGCCAAAGAACTTGGCATTCGTCGGATCCTGTGTTACGGTGACTCCGACTTGGTGGTCCAGCAGTCATCTGGCGACTGGGACGCCAAAGATGCAAACATGGCGAGCTACCGCTTCCTCGTACAACAACTCAGCGGATATTTCGAGGGGTGCGAGTTCCTTCACGTGCGAACCAAGCAGACACCCTGGCACGAATCGGCTCGACCCGCCAAGCAATACCATCCAGCGTCGCCCTTCAGCGCCTCCTCAAGCCGTCTGTCAAGCCTTCACCAGAATCAGACTCCATCTTTGTGCCGGCTCCCCCCAACGAAGTCGGATCCGACTCAAGAGCCCCAGCAGATGGCACGAGAATTCTCACAGATGGCTCCAAGAACGCCGCAGTCGAAGCCAGCCCGGGGACTTCAGAACCCGGCCCGGAGACTGCGGCGACCAGCCCGAAGACTCCAGAACTCGGCCCGGGGACTTCATCGACCCAGCAAGCAACCGCGGACTCCAGCCCGCCGCCTCCCTGCCCAGCCGCCCTCGTCCAAGTCGCAGTTCTGACAGTCGAAGAAATAGCAGCACCCTCATGGGCACAACCCATCCTCAAATTTCTGGTGAGCAAAGAGCTGCCAACTGACGAGATCCTAGCTCGGCAAGTACAACGCCGAGCAGTAGCCTACACCATAGTCAACAAAGAACTGGTCAGGCGCAGCGTCACGGGCGTCTACCAGCGCTGCGTCGAGCCAGAGCAAGGCCAAGCAATCCTCAAAGACATCCATCAAGGCGAGTGTGGTCACCATGCGGCCTCAAGAGCACTCGTCGCCAAAGCCTTTCGACACGGTTTCTTCTGGCCGACTGCCCTAGAAGAGGCCAAGGAATTGGTCCAAAAATGCAAAGGGTGCCAGAAGTTCCGCTCCAAGCCGCTTCAGCCGGCTTCCGCACTCAAGACTATCCCCATCGCCTGGCCCTTTGAAGTTTGGGGCCTGGACATGGTGGGACCATTCAAGACGGTGCGAGGCGGCCTAACTCACTTACTTGTCGCGGTGGACAAGTTCACCAAGTGGATAGAAGCAAAGCCCATCAAGAAGTTGAATGGTCCGACTGTCGTGACTTTCATCACAGACATCACAATTCGGTATGGCATACCACACAGCATCATCACCAACAACGACACAAACTTTGCCAAAGGTGCATTGGCCCGTTTCTGCGCGACACATGGCATCCGACTGGACTTAGCGTCTGTTGCCCATCCGCAGTCAAACGGCCAAGTGGAGCGAGCAAACAGCCTCATCCTGTCCGGCATCAAGCCTCGACTGTTCGAACCACTGGAGCGTTCGGCCAGCTGTTGGCTTGACGAGTTGCCAGCTGTCCTCTGGAGTCTGCGCACGACTCCAAACAAGTCGACCGGCTTCACTCCCTTCTTCCTTGTCTATGGTGCCGAAGCCGTCATCCCAACGGACATAGAGTTCGACTCCCCATGAGTCACCATGTACACCAAGGAGGAAGCGGAAGAAGCACGTCAAGACGGCGTCGATCTGCTGGAAGAGGGCCGGCTGTTGGCGCTCAGCCGATCCAGCATCTACCAGCAGAGCCTGCGACAATACTACAACAGGAAGGTCAGGCCGAGATCTTTCCAAGAGGGCGACCTTGTGCTCCAACTGATCCAGCGAACAGCCGGCCAGCACAAGTTGTTGGCGCCTTGGGAAGGCCCTTTCATCATCAGCAAAGTACTGGGCAACGACTCCTACTACCTGATCGACGCTCAGAAGCCCCGAGCGCACAAGAGGGACAACTCCGGCAAAGAGATGGAGCGGCCATGGAATGCAAATCTCCTCCGAAGATTTTACAGTTGATGCAGTATGTACCACGCTACCTTTTGTATTTAAGTATCAAGACTTTGGGCCCCTTGAGACGAGCTCGGGGACTGCCCTTTTTGTTATCTACATGATAAGAATTATGCCTTCGAGTATGCTACTCTTCGTTATGCCGCTCGGCACCGGGTTCAACTAATCGGCCTGGGGACTCGCCGCCTTGCGCTATGAAATGCGTCCTGCAGTCGGACAAGTAGTGTGTGGTGCCCAAGCCGTCTCCTGTTAGAAGCCTCAGCTCGCAGAGCGACTATTTGGCGGGCAGGAGTAATGAAGAATGGACGCTCACATGAAAAATGGCTAAGGACTCAAAGCATAAACATAGCTTAAGCCGGCTTCCAGCCTTTCTTCGCAAAACCGACTCTTGAGCAGTCGGCTCGCCGCCTTCTATTCAACTTGCTAAGAAACTCTAAAACGGCAAAGTACTTCCCTTCCCAAAAGTAGCCAATCACTTGATCTAGCGGCAGTCCGCAGAGCGGCTGTCCGGCTGGCAAGACGGCAACTAAGGGAAGGCGGCAAAGGAAAAAGCCAAAAGAGCAACGAGCAAGAAAAGATAGAACTCGGATGAATATTTACATAACATAGGCCCTTGGCCGAATCTTCGAGCAGAAGTTCAAAATACACCCCGCGGATGGAATTGTGCGAATTAACAAGTTCCTCAAAGACTACTAAACAGATAAAATAAAGACAAGGCAGCAGCCTAAGAAGCGGCAGATGGGTTCGGAGGATCAGCGGAGATGGCAGTGTCAGACGTTGGGGCGGCCGGCTGGGCAGTCTCGGCTTGATCACCTCCGGCGACAGCCAGCTCGGTTGGGTGCAGCTCGTTGCTGGAGGCGCGATCGAGCTGAGGCTGGCCGTCCGCTCCGCCTTCTGGCGCCTCCTTCTCGCCTCCATCCTCCACCTCACCTTCCTCCTCGACGCTGGAGCCGATCACCTCCGCCGAGTCCTCGTCGTAGTCTGGGTTCATCCCAAACCACTCCGGCGGTGCCTCCTCGCCGTCTTCAGCCCGCTCCGGGACGAAGACGCTGGTGTCGGTATACTCGGCGATCGTCACGACACGCTTGACAAGGGCTTCTTCCGCGGCTGCCAGCTCCGGCTGGGCCTCCGACCGGAGCGTGGCCAGCCGGTCCAGGTCCAGCCCCGGATACCACGCCTTGACGAATTCCAAGTCCCGGCGCGCTCCAGCCCGGGCCGAGGAACCCTTCCAAGCCTCAAGACGGCCAGCTGCGACCTCCAGCCAGTCGGCAGTCCGACTGGGGGTGTGCAGTGCATGCATGTCTGGCCACAGGGCAGAGATCACATGGGCGCCGACACGTTGAAGACGACGCAACATCCGGTGGGCAGGCCACAGGCGAGCCTCGATGCTCAGAATCTGCTCGTCAAGGGTCCGGGGGGCATCAGCGGCGACCTCCGCGCCTTCCGACCTCTGCCTCTCGCGATCAGCCTTGATGGCTTGATTGGCGGCTTGCGAGTAGCCGGGGAAGAAGTCTACCGAGGCGAAAGAAGGAAGACCAAGTCAAAAAACCAGGAGTCGGCCCGACCTATAGTCGGCAACTCAAAGAAGAAAAGTAAAGAAGCTTACCGTCGACGATGTCCTCGATCTCATGGAAGCCGGAGGCCAGCAATGCTTCCTTGTCAGTCCAGGAGGGGCGCTCACTTGCGAACTCGGCCAGGAGAGGAGTCTCCTTCTCGTCCGCCTCCTCCTGCACCTTCTTAAGCAGCTCCTTCTGCTCTGCCAGCTGTGCTGCTAGCAGGTCGCGCTCTGCGGCGAGCTTGCTGCACTCCTCCCCCTTGGCACGCAAGGCGGTATTGGCTTCGCCCAGCTGCTGCTGAAGAATGGCGTTGGCCTCTGAAGGAAAAGGAAAAGGACGACGTTAAGTCATCAACGAAGAAGGTCGCCAAGAAGATCCGGCCCGACTACTCAGCAGTCGGTCCGAATCTTGGGGACAACAGCCGGCGGGTGCGCCAGCGCGCCCCCGCGAATGAAAAAGAGAACTCACTCCGGCTCTCCGACAAGTCAGCAGTCCGCTTGCCTAGCTCCTCAACATTACGGTTGAAGGCAGTGACCCGGAGGTTGTGGTAATCCTGTGATAAGTATTTCAGACAAAATAAGTACTTGGAACTCGCCAAATGGAGTTCCGAGCCGCCTGCTCAGCAGCCAGCCCGGAACTCGGGGACTACACCCAGTGGGTGCGCTGGCGCGCCCCCACAGAGAAGAGCAAGAAGACAGAGACAAGAGAAAAAACACTTACCCGGATGGCAACCCGCGACGCCAGGTGCGCCTTGGTGCAGCTCTGGATGGCGTCGCCCTCAGCTCGCACTTAGCCTGGACGTCCAGGAGCGCCTGGTTTAGCGGGCCTGTGCCGCCTCCTCGCACCCACCCAATGGGCGCGGCGCTCGTCGCCTCGGCATCTGGGATCGTTGAGCTGGCGGCGCCGGTCTCCAAGGGGCGTGGCGCCGAAGTCGCCTTCTCAAGACGGCGGCGCGCTGGCGAGCCGACTTGAAGGAGTAGCTTCGCCATGGCCTTGTCCTTAGTCGGCAGTACCAATGGGTCCGCCGGCTGTTTATCACGTGTGCTCCCAGATGGCAGTGGAGGTGGCGGCGCGACCGTGCCCGTCATGGAGGCATCGCCGCCTCCCCTCTCGATGATTGGGAACTCGCCGCCGGCTTCCTCCGACTGCACCGAGAACTCCGGAGGCGGCCGCGCTGAGTTCAGCGGGATGACAAACACTGCCAACTGGCGGCGCGCGACCTCCTCAGCCTGTCGCCTTGCCGCGACGGCGGCCTCGGCCTCATCCAGTTTCTTCTGGGCAGAGGCGGCCGCCTTCTCGGCCTCCGCCTTCTCCAGGCGGGCGGCTTCTTCCTCGTTGCGCTTCTCCTACATGTTCCGCTCCGTCGCCTCCCGAAGGTCGGCGGCGGGGTCAATCCGCCGAGTGGTGGCGGACGTCTCTGCCGATCCCATGATGGAGGCGGCGGTGACCCTCTTAAGAGTGAGGGGAGTCCTGGAGCGGGGGGAAGCATGAAAAAGACTTAGACGAGATCAACAAGCAGAAAATAAGACAAAGGGCGGAGGCACTTACGCAGAGACCAGCGGCGGCTTCTTCACTTCCCTACGGAAGCGGTTGGCTTTCGCGACCGCCTCTTCGCGCTTGGTCGCGGCGGCCGCCCCCTTGAACTTCTTTGTCCGGCCGACAAGCATACTTGGCCCGGCCCGGCGCTTCCTCGCACCGCCTTGACCATCCAAGACGGCGGAGGAGCTCACGCCGGGCTGGCCGGCCTTTGGCTGATGGCGCGGGGCGACTTCCCCCATGGCGTCGTCATCAAGCCAATCGGCAAAGGTGGCCGAAGGCTTGAAGCCTTCTCCTCCTCCTCCTCCTCCTCCTTCGGCGTCGGCCTCCATCGCCACCGCCCCCAAGTCGGGGTCATCGACGTCACTCTCCGCTCGGTCGGGGATGAACTAGCGAGCTGGTCCCGTGGTGCCGGCCAAAGGCGGGATGAGAGGGTTCTGATTCAAAAACTAAAAAAGATTAGAAGTCGGATTCGGCTGCAAAAGGAAGCAGCAGAAGAATAAGAGAGACGACTTACTACAGGCGGGGGGTTGGCGCGCGAGTACGGCTCCTTTCCGAACCGCCAATCTGCAAAGAGGCCGCAGTTCGCGATGTAGTTCACCGTGTCCGCCACCTCCGTGTGGGGCATGTCCTTGGAGCACACCTAACTCAGGTCCCGGTGGCCGCTCATCTGGTAGATCAGATGAGGTCGGCCTTGGAGCAGGAGGACTCGGCGCGCCACGAAGGCGGCCAGCAGGTCGGCCCCGGTCAGACCCTCCGACTACGTCAGCACTAGAAGTCACGCGACGGCGGCAGCACTGGCGGGAGTCAGCGTCTTGGCCTGGTGGGACAAACTGGGGAGCCTTCCCGCCAGCACGCCGGTTTCGTAAGCCGGCAGGTTGACCCAGTCGCCGTCTGGGGCGACGTTCTTCACATAAAAATAAGATTGCTGCCACATCTTCACCGATTTAATCAGCGCTATGGTGGGGAACGGGTTGTCGGCCCCTGTTCTCCGTATCACGATGAATGCCCCGCACTGGGCTGGCACGCCGGCGACATGCGTGCCGAGCTTGGACTGGAAGAATTCCTCCCACAGCTTGATGGTGGGGAGAACGCCGAGGAAGCCTTCGCACAAGGTGGCGAAGGCAGCCAGCAGCACCACCGTGTTTGGCGTGAGGTGGTGCGGCTGGAGCCCATAGAACTCCAAGAAGGAGCGGAAGAAACTGCTCGCCGGCAGCCCTAGGCCGCACATGAGGTGCGAGCGAAATATGACCCGCTCGCCCTCCTCCGGCGCCGGCGATACCTCCCCCGCCGGCGTGGCGCGGGCTCGCACTAGGTCCGGGCCGGGGAGGTGACGCGTCTTGCAAAGGAAATCAATGTGGTCGTCGTCGACCTCGTAGCCGTCCCACACGCCGGAGCGCACGGCCGGAGGCGCGGCGACGGAAGAAGAGCTCATTGCTGCGGGCATGGCGTAGTTTGGCGCAGCGGTGACGAGAGGAAGAAGAAGAAAGAGGGAGCGGGAGGGAGTAGGGAAGATGGCCGCGCGTGCTCTGCTGCCCCCCTCCTCCCGCCTACTTATAGGCTCATGGGCTGAGAAGTCGAGGGAGCGATTGTGGGATTAACTGTGCCCAGAGCCCCACGACCCCCACGATTCACCACACGAAGTTACTGCCGCAGTTACTGCGCGGGAATCCCAACCGCCTGCGCAGCTACAACGGATCCGTTCGCATATCGAGGCGTGGTAGTGGCGGGCCCCGCCTGTAGGCCTGTCCCGTCACGCGCGTGGGTGGGCAGATTGGCCCGGCCACATGGCGCCACGCGACGGATCCGCAACGGGCGGCAACCCGGAAACTTATCAGGCACGCTGCCTGGACCCCGCTACGACTTTCAAACTCTTTGGGGGCAAGACGGCCTTCTGCGAGTCCGGCTCCAGCTAGTCGGCCCGGAGGAAGACGGCGAGCCAGACCCAAATTCAACCACCGGAAGGTAGAAACTGTTGACGCTCCTTGACATGTCTCCCTTGGCGCCTCACCAGCTTCAGGGACTACTGTCGGAGTAATGGGCCACGGGTAGGCTAACCAGAGGCCCATAACCTTTCAAGACATCGGGGCAGGCTGCGCCCCTCAAGACCCCAGGACAGAGAGCCGCCTCTGGGAGTCGGCAGCAGCGCAGCCGACTACCCACTCACGGCCGAGTCCCAGGGACGACTTTGAGATGAGCCGACTCCTAGCTGGCGCCTTCCAGAGAAGCCGGCTATGGGGAGTCGGCCCGCGACTCCAACCATCTCATGCTCTCGAACGAAGGAACGGGACGGGGCATGGCGTGGCCTTAGTGAGGTCCACTCCCGCCCCTTACCAAGGGCAGGCATGGCCACAGTATGCCGTACCATCGGAGATCTCCGTCCGGTGTAGCACTGTTGCCATTCGAGCCTTGACATCAGCCCTAGCGGTGGAACCCTGTGCCCACGATGGCCTGTCTGTACGACCCAGAGACGGCGGATCCCACCAGTCAGCAGGGGTCCAGAAGACGGCAAGATTGCCACCAGATGGACCCGGTGGGAGTCGGCCCCCAGGAGTCGGCCGCCCCTCCCACGGGCCCCGCACGCCATTAACCAGACAAGACGGGGAATGGCCATAGTGATCGCCAGTCAGGCGGCGGCACTGTTGCCATGACCCCACGACCAAGCCCGCGTCATTAGAAGCACGGCTACAGTAATACGCAGCCGGCAAGACCCGCCCGCGGCGGACACGGCCTGTCGGCTCCATACCGGGCCAGTCGGCGGGGCCCACCAGACGGCGGGCCCCGGCAGTCGGCGGAAAAGATGGCGGCCTGAGAGACAGACGGCTGGGACCCGCGCCCAGCCGGATTACCATTGTACCCCTGGGGGGTAGGCCTATATAAACCCCCCAGGGCACCCATGCAAAGGGTTCGAATCCGTTAGCACTAGACCAGATCATATAGGAAGGAGAGAGCTAGCCTTGCCTTCTCCTACCTCTAGAAAACAGCTCAAGGAGCAACCGTGTACACACTTTGCCATAGTGATCATGCGGAGACCCCGCAGAGCAGCAGTAGGGGTGTTATCTCCTCAGAGAGCCCTGAAGCTGGGTAAGATTCGCCGGCGTGCATGTCTTCGCCTCATCCCGTTTCCAGGCACCGGCAACGTTCTACTCGCTCCCACCATGATAAGCCATCCCTTGGCATATGTCGCACCCAACCCCCGACAGGGCCCGAACCTGCGTAAACATCGTGTCCCCCGCCTCCTGTTACCATCCGCCTTAGACGCACAGTTCGGGACCCCCTACCCGAGATCCGCCGGTTTTGACACCGACATTGGTGCTTTCATTGAGAGTTCCACTGTGCCGTCACCATAAGGCTTGATGGCTCCTTCGATAATCAGTAACGATGCGGTCCAGGGTAAGGTCTTCCTCCCTGGACAGATTTTTGTATTTGGGAGCTTTGCACTGCGGGCCAACTCGCTTTGCCATCTGGAGCAGATCAAGAGCTACGCCCCTGGCCACCAGGTCAGGTTCGGAAACTTGAACTACACCGCCGATATCCGCTGAGACTTGATCTTCAATGGATTCAAGCCCTTGCCAGGTGCACCGCACGATCACGACGAGCATGATATAGCTCTGCCGTCGAACGGTGTCTGGGAGATCGCACCAGCAACTACTCCGGCCTCTAATCCGGAGCAAATTGCGCCATCTGAGGACGGGTGGATAGACCCCGCCATGGAGGCCGTACTCTCGACGGCGATAGAGCCGGATACTGACCTTACCCCTCATGAGAGTCGTGATGCCGAACCACTGGATCCATCTCTGGCCATGGACTCCGAGCCGCCTGCACCTATGCCTATCGAATCCGATTGGGCGCCGATCATGGAGTTCACCTCCGTGGATATCTTTCAACACTCACCCTTCGGCGATGTGCTAAACCCGTTAAGATCTCTCTCCCTATCAGGAGAACATTGGCCGAACTATGTCCGGCTAGGATGGGATGTGGACGACGAAGAAATTCGCTCCCCACCCACCACCCACTTAGTAACCACTGTGGACGATTTAACCGACATGCTCGACTTTGACTCCGAAGACATCGATGGTATGGACGACGATGCAGGAGACGAACAGGAACCACTGCCCATAGGGCACTGGACCGCCACCTCATCATATGATATATACATGGTGGATACACCCAAAGAAGGCAATGGTGATAAGACAGCGAAGGATGACCCCTCCAAGAAGCAACCCAAGCGCCGACGTCAGCGGCGCCGCTCTAAGTCTCGCCATAGCAAAAGTAGTGATACCAGAAGAAGAGACAATAACACTCCGGATGGTGCCGAAGACGATGACAATCCCCTCTGGAAAGAATTAGAGCGGGAGGATGACCAAGCTAGCCCTCCTGAGCGGGCAACAGACGCAGAAGCAGAGGATGACAATTACATGCCTCTCTCCGAAGACGAGGTGAGCCTCGGCAACGAAGATTTTATCGTGCCTGAGGATCCCGTCGAGCAAGAGCACTTTAAGGGCTGGCTTATAGCCACAACAAATAGCCTGAAGAAAAAGCAACAACAGCTTCGAGCTGATCAAGATTTGCTAGCAATTAGATGGACTGAAGTCCTTGCGGCCGAGGAATATGAACTCGAACGCCCCTCCAAGGGTTACCCCAAGCGCAGGTTGCTACCCCGACTAGAGGAGGAAGCATTGAAACCTACATCACCAGCTTATGATGCGGCTGACCAGCCACTTCGTGGCCGAGACAGAGAGGCATTTCAGCCCGAAGCTCAGCCTGCACCCTGCCGCCACGCAAACAAAAATACCAAGGCACGGGGCAACATGCGGAACCTGCGAGTCGTATTGGAAAACAAGGCAAAACACGCAAGATCGATCCACGGATCACGGGGGCGCACACCTACGCGGGACGATGACCGTCATGCCGGATATAGTAAAAGTAAATCCGGCCGGGCCGAACACAACAGACAACACTCATATGAATTGTGTCGTGATATAGCCTAGCACAGAGGCGCCGCACACCCCCTATGCTTCACTAACGAAGTAATGGATCATGAATTCCTAGAGGGTTTTAAACCCGTAAATATTGAATCATACCATGGTACTACAGACCCCGCGGTATGGATAGAAGACTTCTTCCTCCACATTCACATGGCCCGCGGGGACGACCTGCATGCCATCAAGTATCTCTCGCTAAACCTCAAAGGGTTGGCTCGGCATTGGCTCAATAGCTTGTCGGCAAACTCCATCGGAAGCTGGGAGAGCCTGGGAGAGACATTCCTAGACAAATTCCAGGGCACTTATGTGCGGCCGCCAGACGCTGACGATTTAAGTCATATAACTCAGCAGCCAGGAGAATCGGCCAGGAAATTCTGGACCCGGTTCCTAACCAAGAAAAACCAAAAAGTCGACTGTCCGGATGCAGAAGCCTTAGCGGCATTTAAGCACAATATCCGTGACGAATGGCTCACCGACACCTCGGCCAAGAGAAGCCAAAATCCATGGCAGCCCTCACGACACTCATGACCCGCTTTTGTGCGGGCGAAGATAACTGGTTGGCTCGTAGTACCAATACAGCAAGCAAACCTGACATATCAGAAGCTAGGGATAGCAACGGCAAGCCGCGACGCAACAAACACAAGCGCCGCAAATATGGTGAAAACGCCGAAAATACGGCAGTTAATGTCGGGTTCAGGGGCTCAAAGTCTGGTCAGCGGAAAGGGTCACCCAAAAATAAAAATCCAGGTCCATCCAGTCTGGACCGCATACTCGATCGCCAATGCCAAATTCATGGCACCCCAGAAACGCCAGCCACAAATACAACAGAGAATGCTTGGTCTTCAAACAAGCCGGTAGGGCAGGCGCTAAAGACGAAAGGGGGTCTCAAAGCGATGATAGCAACGAAGAGCCCAAACCACCAAACACAGGATGTAGCGACCCGACCTCAGACGGTCAAGCCTCTGTGTATCTGTGCCATCCCTGGATCAGTATGCTGGCACACACAGTACATCAATGTATATATCAAAGTGCAATCACATGTATAAATAACATAAAACTGATATATACCTCATAATACTCAGCGGAAACAATCAAACGGGTGTGGAGTCCCATTAACGCCATCGGCAGGTTGAGTGTAGACCGTAACCCTGTATCGTAACTCTTACTCGTCGGAAGAAATATCTGCAACATGATACGTTGCAGCCGTGTAGGTCAGTACATTGAATGTACCGGCAAGATCACAATAAGAGAAAGCAGATAATAAAACTATTCTATATGCACTATGGCTTTGTGGCTCTGGGTCTGAGTTTTGTTTGCGTAAAAGCTGGTTTTATTTCCCCTACATCAAAGGAATAAATGAAGTCTGTACTATGGAGTTTTCTATCATGACATGGTTCCGCCAACCGATGTCTCATAGCCCAAAATCATCATAAGTTGCCCACAATTAAGTTATCAATCCGGTGTTGAGAGTTCCGAGATAGATCCAAGTCCAGAGGCTCAAGTTGTCCGTAACCGGGGACACGGCTAATCGATTAGGTTTTAACCCTCTGCAGAGGTTTGTACACTTTACCCGCAAGATTCGATCCCTCTCTTTACGTTCTCGCACCTCAGGGTGTTTGAGAACAAGATGACCGAAACATGGTCTTCCAAAGAGTTCCCCTGACCACTGTCCGGTGCTCATCCAATCCTACCGTCGTTCTACATCTGCTAGCACCGTCCTAGCCAGAGTCACCACTAAGGTCAACCAAGCCAGAGCCCATAATGACTTGCGGTTGCACAAGTAAACTTCCGGGCATGAAGTATTCTTCCGTCTCTTTGAGTCTGGGTGAAGCTTTCCGCAGGATGTCATGGCGCTTCTCCATGCATCCCGGCCATCCACTGGTTTCTCCAGGGTGCTCGTCAACCGTCCTTCACCCAGTAGTGTGTATTGAATTCTTGTCTTGAGTCTCGAAGTCTTGAGGCCTTGAAGATGCAGTCCTTGCAGATGCCATCATGGAGTTGTCGTCATTGACGTACGGTCCTCCTTCTTCACACCACTCTCGTGCACTCATACCAAACCCCGTCTACTATAGCGTAGCAATAAAGTAATTATCGTCCCGGGCTTGGCAACAAGGTGATGGGTTCCTACCTTATGCATACTACTCAACTACAAGAATTCAATATCACTTTGGAGGGATTGTTGCAAAGATGCCACTAAATGCAATAAAAACATAGGTATGAAAGCATGGTCAAAGTGAACTTGCCTGGTAATTACTTGATGAAGATAACAACACTCTCAGAATAATGACTTGGTAGAACTATTCGTCACCCCGTTGAAAATCTATATAGTCAAACATAGCATTCATATAAGCAAACATACTAGCAAGCAATTCTAACACTCATAATAAAACCAACAAATAAAATGCAAATCAACAAGGGACACCAAATAAAAACAAAGGACAACTACACCACGAAACTACTAAAGAAAACTCTAAGACATAACACAAAATAGTTGTCCTAAGTAAAATTTAAGAACAAATAAAACACTAAACTAATAAGTTAACAAAAAATAAAAAAAGTAAAACAACTAAGTTAACAGAAAGTATTTTTTTGTAAAATTTTATTTGTAAAAAGAAACAAATAAAATCTTTTATGAAACACTAACTATGACCTAAACAACTTTTCATACAAAACTAAATAAAATATTTTTTTTAAAAATAAATTTTTCTTTTGTTTACTAACAGAAACAAAACTAAATTTAAAAAGAAAATAACTTAAAACTAATAAAAACAATAAAGAAAAGACTAAAACAAAACTATAACTAAAACAGTACTGTTTTGCTAAAAACTTAATTTGAAGTAAAACTAAAAATAAATCACTATCTGACTCTGGATAGACAAAGTAATAACAAATCCGTAGCAAAAAGAATCAATCAAAAACATTTTATAAAACTCAAGATACGGCCAAATTAGTGATTTGAACAAATTTCATCAAACTCAAATTTAATCTACTCAAATTTGAAAACTAAGTACACAAACATAAACATCAACAAATTTTGAATCTAATGCAAAAAGAATCACTCAATTTGGATCTAAAACATAAAAGTTATAAGTAATCTAAAATTGAAACTATTTCTGTTTTTTTAACAAAAACGTAAATAATAATAAAAAAACTGGCAGGTACTATGCGTCGGGCTGCTATTGGGCCTAAGCAGTGGGCGATCCAACGCTAAACTGCGCTCGGGTGATATATATATAACTAAACCGCTAACGCGCGTATGAAAAGAAAACCAGTGAACCGGTTTAGATCTAAACCGGAACTAAACTGATCTAATAAAAAAAACTACCCGTTCGTTGCGATCTAATCTACAACGTCGAAGGGAGATCGAACGGTCGAGGGCTTACCGCGGCGATGGAAGAGCTCCGGCGAGATGCTCCGGCTTCGGTGGTCGACGGGGACGAGGCTCCGGCGGGCGTCGGCATCGGGGAAGGTCACCAGGCAACGCAACAGGTCGAGGCGATCCCAACGGTGGTCAGCAGCGGGCTTGGGGATGACAGAGACGGTCGACAGCGAGCTCGGGGCGGCGGTGACGTTCGGTGGTTGCCGGCGATGGCGCTCTGGCAGTGCTGGGGCTCGGGTGAGGGGTTGGAGTGGTGCGGGTGAGCGAGGATGGGTCGGTGGTGGGTTCGGACGGCGACGGGGTGGTCGGGGTGAAGAGGTAGGGCGACAATTGCGTGCGGCGGCGCTCTGGTTCCGGTGAGCAATTGAGGAGGAGGCGGGGTTTCTGGGTGCGGGGAAAGGAGGGTGACGGGTCGAGGAGGCGGGGTACTTATAGGGGAGGCGCCTTGGAGGAGGGGTTGGGCGAGGGATTCCCGATCCCGTGAGATCCGGGATACGGCGGCGGCGGTGCGATCTGCTGTGGCGGTTGCGAGACTTGCGGGAGGAGGAAGAAGGATGCGGGGCCTGCTGTCAGCGACAGAGGTGAGCGAGGGGAGGAGCGGGCAACCGGGGCGAAGGCGTTTTGGGCGCGGGCGAGCGACTGGGCCAGCCTGGCGCGTAGGTGGGCCGAGAAAAGGGAGAGGGGGAGATGGGCCTCCGGGGCTTCGGGCGTTTGCACTTTTTTTTATAAAACATAGACAATAAAACAAACACAAATAAATAAATAAATAATATTATATAGGCATATAATATATCACAATTTTCAGAAAAAGATTTCCTACAACATGAACTCTTTTTCAAGTTCAAATAAAATATACAAAAATTCAAATAAAGCAAATAGTGATACTGTTGCATTAAAACCCAACAAAAATCATTTTTAAAATACCAAAATGATTTCAAATTTATTTTCTCCTAATTTTCCATTGAAGGGAATCATTTTACCCTTATTTCCATTTATTTATTTTTAGGAGAAAAATAATTTCAATAAAATCCAAAATATTCCAAATTTGAAAGGGAGTTTCAAAATACTTTCAAATGATTTTCAATTTGATTCTTTTCAACTTCCAACTCATATTTCATATAATTGAAGAAGTCATTTTATCTTCTCTCATGAAAATCATTGAGTTGCATAAAGTTTCTAAAATTTGAAATATTTCCAAACAGAATTCAAATCTTTTCAAAACCCTTTTCATTTATTTAACTGGAAGAAGTCATATCATCTTCTCTCTAGGGTTTGTGTTTGAATTGAATTTGAATTCATGGAGATCATAAATGCAAGGTGAAAGTTTGGGAATGTCATTTCATTCCCTCTCATTAAACTTTCAAAAAGTTTCAAATTTCACTCAATTTCACACAATCAGTCACACAACAATCAAACAAACAAGCATAATTATTTATTTAATATAACATTCCAAAATTTAGAATTTTGGGATGTTACACAGGAGGGCAAAGTAAATTTCCCACGCATATTCAATCGGTGAATGCGGTAAATACCACCCAAATTACCAACTCAGACCGGATACGCATCCTCAGGGATAGCGACTCAACGGAACTAGTCGTCCCACAATATAAACTGGGGCCGGTCACCTTCAACTGCATGGACCATCCGGTTAATGCCAATCAGAGCAATCCAGCCGCTTTAGTCCTTGACCCAATAATAGACGGGTTCCACCTCACTCGAGTCCTTATGGACGGCGGCAGCAGTCAAAATCTGCTTTACCAGGACACGGTGCGCACGATGGGCATCGATCATTCGGCGACCAAACCCACTAAAGACACTTTCAGAGGCATTATACCAGGTGAGGAGGCTCGTTGTACAGGCTCCATTACCCTTGAGGTAGTCTTCGGATCACCAGAAAATTACCGTATCGAAGAGTTAAATTTCGAAATTGTCCCTTTCCGCAGTGATTATCAAGCACTGCTCGTACGAACCGCATTAGCTCGATTCAACGCAGTGCCACATTATGCCTACCGTAAGCTCAAGATGCCCGGTCCACGCGGCGTCATCACGGTTAATGGCAAGGCCGAACCTTCCCTATGCACCAGCATATACACCACTGCCTTAACAGCAGAAACCACGAGAAGCACCTTGCAACCGAACCTCAAGCGGACGTCCAGGCCTCCGGAAACCGTCAAGGGACTCTAAACTACTTCATGGAAGGATAGCCCAGCCCGTCCAGGGCTCAACTAAAACACTCTGGCGAAGGCCAGGACAGGCCGTACTCAGCGGCTCAACCGCCCTGCGGCACATAAATATTTCTTACATTTCTTTCGCAAGTTCACCTTTGCGCTGACCAGGACGGGCCACACGGACACAGCTTGAACGCGTAAGGGAATCCTTAGACATCCCCCGCAGTGACCGCCCAGCTATATTGCGGATCCGCACTCAGCCTCTTCCCCCTGGTATCAGCAGGTTCCGCAATCATATTCCCTTTTTATCACATTAGTTGTACCCATACGCATAGACGTACTACTCAAATACAACATGTGTATTTATATGACGCTTACCTGCTGTTATTTCTTATCGAAATCATTCTGTCAAGTGGCATCCGTACACAACGATATGCTGTAAAATATGCCAGGGGCTTCGTTTTACCCATAACACGATAGTAAAGTCCGAACACCTTCATGGATGTTCGGCACCCCGAACTTATAGCATTATATGCATCGGCTCCGAATCATGTCTTGGGTCAATAGTTGGGTTTTCCCGGCTCCTATGTTTTGGTACCTTATGTTCCGCTATATCGGCTAAGGTAGCACTGGGAGAACTACTGCGATTGTGTCCCGGTTCTTCCGGACGAGCACCTCAGTAGAGAAAGCCGAAAACTGACTGTCATGATACGGCGAGAGCTGGTCAGCTGTTCGAGAGGTCATAAAATCTTTAAGGATTTCTCCCGCATAATGCCACAACCAATGAGCGTGCGATGGATCAGTTTTTTTTTCTCCGATCACGTGCTTATAGAGCCCCTAGTACGGTATTCCGGAAACCAGGGGCTGCGCCGACCATACTAATGCTCCTATGGCTAAGTGAGAGTGATAAAGCCCTACAGTCCAATTGCCTGGTTCGTTGTGCTGAGCACCTCCCTCGAAGGATCCAAAATTGGGATAAAGAGTGCTCAGGTTTATCCCGAACACCCCTGTACTTCATACGTGGGGGCAGAAGCCGACGACTGGCCAACTCTCAGACTTAATATATAAAACGACCGCACAGGAGGGTAAACTTTCATATAACACACAATAAATGATATAATTGACCTTGTTTAAACATTACAAAGAACAACATGATTTGCATTTATGGAAATATAAAGTCCTTGGTGCATAGTTCTGCGGCAAGGTAGGATCCTTTCAGGACATTCTTATAATGTGACTCGGGCTTGCGGTGCTCCTTCCCCTCCGGTGGTCCCTCGGTCATCAGCTTTTCGGCATCCATCTTCCCCCAGTGCACCTTTGCGTGGGCGAAGGCCATTCGTGCACCCTCTATACAGATTGACCGCTTGATGACGTCAAGTCGAGGACAGGCACCCACAAGCCGCTTCACGAGCCCGAAGTAGCTAGTTGGGATCGGCTCAGCAGGCCATAGCCGGATAATGAAATCCTTCATGGCTAGTTCCGCCGCCTTCTGCAGTTCGATCAGCTGTTTCGGTTGATTGGCAAAAGGCACCGGATAATTCGGTGCCAAATACTGTGACCAAAAGAGCTTATCCACAGTATTCCTTTCTTCGGCTCGGTAGAATTGAGCGGTATCCGGTATGCTGCGAGGTAGCCCGGCAAATACCCCTGAGAAATCCGGATCCAAAATTAGAAACATAAGTATTCCTGATGAGGACATCAATACCATTGTTACACCCACAGCCCCTACTGTTACATATAATGGACCAATTACTAGAGCTCACGCACGCCAATTAAATTACCAGGTACTTTCGTTTCTTGGTAATGATTCTAATGTTCATGAGAATATGATGCTACCTAAATTGGATACATTTGTTTTGCTTACAAATGAAGGGCCTAGCTTGGAGAAGGGTGAACATTGGAGCAAGAACAAGCATGGAGTTGATGACATGCACAAGGGGAACAAGAACGGAGTTACAAGTGATGATTTCAGGACTTTGAAGCCACCATAAGGAGTGAATGAAGCCTTGGACGAAATATACAAGATGCCACTTCATAAATTTCGTCCAAAGGCTATTCTAGGTGCTGCGTCACCTTATTATTGGGCCAGGCCCATGTAATTTCGAAATACTTAAGTATAGGCTGTTTTTAGAGTCCGTATGTGTGGGGAAACAAGAGATAGGGTTGGTTTCGGACCCCTTCCCCAAGGGCCACGAAATTTCCCCCTCTTCCTCCATATATACAACCCTTAGGGCACCGTTTAGACTTTGGGTTTTGTTTAGATTAAAAGTTCGCCATAGCTGCAACTTCGCGTACTTCGTTTGTGTTCAACGACCAGACCAAGGCGTCACAGAACCCCGCCTTCATTAATAAAGCTTTCCTCTTTTATTCGCAATATCCAGATTGCAATCTCAGTTTCTTGCTTGTTCCTTGTTTGCTCGCAGGAAATAGACCCTCGTGGTCAGGTTGATCGTGCTCCGGCGTGGTCAATAACCCCTCGGAAGTTGGTTTAGCGATTGCTAAGGAGCGACGTCTTCGCACTTTCGTAGTCGGATCGTCAAAGTTGACTCCCACAGAAAACGATTGCTATCTCATCGAAACATCGGGACACCTCTGGCTCTATCAATTCCCCCCAAATACTTACTCTACAGGGAAAAAGCCTTACCAGCCGCGATCTTTCTCGCCTCTTGGATCTCCTGCAGGGCGCTTCGGGTTTCCGCCCGGGCATCGCTCATGGACTGATGAGCCTTGGTGAGTTCGGATTCTTTCTCCATTAAACTCTGCTCCAAGGTCTCGCATTTCCTCACGGCCTCTTGTAGCTCCGGTTCAGCTTTAATAACTCTGGCCTCGTGTTTCTCACGAAGAGCCTGCTCAGTGGCTGCCTTTTTCTCGGCTTCGACCAGAGCCTTCTTAAGGGCTTCGACTCTGGTCACAATCCCTAGCGCAATGTCATAAATCTCAGTTCATACTGAAAATTCATACGCAATAAGCGCGAACAAGACTCATGCATACCCTATTTATCCCTCAATTGCATTTTCAACTGGCCAAGTTCTTCCTTGGCCCGCTCCAGACTTTGATTCAGACCGGAGATTTCTGCAGTATGGGAGGCAGCAGCCGCTATAGACGCCTGCTTATAATAGAAGAGAAATAATTGTCATTCAATGAGTCTTCCTGCGAATATATTTGATCCTCTGTCCGATTTCTTCACCGAACAGTGTATCAGGGGCTATTGTCCATACTATGACACTCCTCGAAAAACATACCTCAAATCCTTTTACAAGGCTGATATAGGCTCCATTCAGTCCACTCTTAGTAGATTGAACCTTCTCAATCACCGCACCCATAAGGGCACGATGTTCATCAATGATGGAGGCGTCTTCCAACGCCACCAACAAAGCATCCGATACTTCTGGATAGACGGAGGTCGCCAATGGAACAGACACGCCCCCTCCAGCCGAGGGAGGCTGCCTGCTTGATTCTGGAGCCATATAGGTCTCTGGAATCGCATCCGGCTGGGCGCTGAACCCAGAATCGCCCTCGTCATCCGCCCCCATGGGAATCTTTTCCCCTACGTGTCCGGCCCCTGACGTTTGACCTCCAGGCGCCGCCTTCATAGTTTTTTCCTTTCCTCCTTGGCCGGGGTCCTTCTGGGATGAAGCCTTGATGTTATGCACCTGTTTGTAGGAAGGGGCCTTTGGGGGTATCCCGCTCTCCATAGCGTTTGAGCTCAGCAAGTCCTCCGAAGAGGATTGTTTGGTACGGGACTTCGCCGGACTGCGAAAAAATATGGCTTAGCTTAAAATACTAAGCCGCAATGAGTTCGGACGTCCAAGACATACTTGGATTTTATACACTTACGAGTTCACCAGGGGCTGGGCCCTGGGATCCCAGGCCGGTCCGCTGTCGGCGGCGGCATTGGACTTTTTTGGAAGAAGAGCCTTTCCCCTTTTGGGCAGCTCGGCCTCCAAGTGTTCGGAGGCCGTTCTCTTCTTTCTTCCCCCCACAGGGGATTCATCCTCCTCCTTGTTCTCTTTAGAGGCGAGATGGGCATGGGAGCCTTTGGATATTGTGTCCGAAGTGCCGCGGCGACGAAGGCCGCCCCGGGTCTTTTTTGCTTTATTCTCGGCCATCTTCTTCGGCAGCTGGTAAGGCGCAGGGACCAACATCTTCGTCGGAAGTGGGATGGCTGGTTCTTCGGGCAGCGGGGCCGGATAATGGATCCGCTCCGCCTTCTTCGTCTAGCCCTGGGAGAATTGTATAAAACACGTTAAGCGTTTCTTTTGGGTTACGCGGATAGAAAAGTTTGATAACTCACCGAACTTGCCGGCGGGACAGTTGGTACCCATGGTCTTCGGCGGAGTCCGGCCACGATTTGCTGGACTTGAAAAGCACCTTCCAGATGTCCTTGTGCAAAGAGCCGAAAAGCTCCCGCAAGGTTTGGTGCTGGGCCGGATCGAATTCCCACAAATTGCAAGTCCGGTGCTGACAAGGCAAGATCCGGCGAATCGGCATCACCTAGACCACATTGACAAGCCCAATGTTCTTGTCTCCCATATCTTCAACGCACGTCTGGAGCGCCGACAGTTTGTCGGACAAGGCCCAGTCTAGGCCTTTCTTGACCCAGGATGTAAGCCGCAGGGGGGCGCCGGATCGGAACTTGGGAGAGGCGGTCCACTCTGTGTCGCGCGGCTCGATGATATAAAACCACTGCTGTTGCCACTCCTTGACATAATCATTAAAGGTTCCCGCTGGCCATATGACGTTGGGCATCTTGCTCACCATGGCACCCCCACACTCGGTGTGCTCGCCGCCCACCACCTTGGGCTTCACATTAAAAACCTTCAGCCATAAACCGAAGCGCGGGGAAATGCGGAGAAAAGCCTCGCACACGACGATGAACGTCGAGATGTTGAGGAAGGAATTGGGGGACAGATCATGAAGATCGATCGCATAATAGTAAATGATGCCGCGAACGAACGGGTGGAGGGGAAATCCTAGCCCACGGACAAAATGAGGGAGGAATACAACCCTCTCGTGGGGTTCTGGAGTAGGGACGATTTGTCCCGCCGTCGGAAGACGGTGGCTGATTTTCTTGGCCAGGTACCCGACCTTCCGAAGCCTTTTAATATCCTTCTCTTAGACCATAGAGGCCATCCATTTGCCTCCTGCTCCGGATCCGGACATCTTCGTAGGACCTCTTGTGGTCAGAGAGGAGGAACGCTCGAGCGTTGGAGCTTGAGCAGAAGGGAATAAGCAGGGAGGAAGGTGTGGGTGAGAAGAATAAATCCCCGTCCCCTTATAAGGACGGAAGAGGCGATGCGCCTCCCCACTTACCTGGTAAAACCTCTTATTCCCCAAACGCCGTAATTGATAGCGCGGTTGGATTACCCACATCCGTATTGATGAGAATCCCGTGATAAGGGGACACGGTCTCTGCTTCGACAAGACGTGCCAAGGAAACCGCCTCACAATATGCGCCGAGGCTGGTTGAGAAAAACGGTTCGAATAATGACCGGGCCGTAGTGTGATGTTATACTACGAAATGCGTCAGCAGATTAGATTTGTGGAAGTATTATTCTCTCTATGATGGTATGTGGAGTTTGTTTTGCAGAGCCAGACACTATCCTCGTGTTCAAAATCTTCTATGGAGTATTCGGAGGAGGAACCCGCCTTGCAATGCCGAAGACAAATCTGCGCGCCGGACTCATCGTCACTGAAGCCTGGTTCAGGGGCTACTGAGGGAGTCCTGGATTAGGGGGTATCTGTACAGCTGGACTATATCCTTTGGCCAGACTGTTGGACTATGAAGATACAAGATTGAAGACTTCGTCTCGTGTCCGTATGGGACTCTCCTTGGTGTGGAAGGCAAGCTTGGCAATACGGATATGTAGATCTCCTTCCTTGTAACCGACTCTGTGTAACCCTAGCCCCCTCCGGTGTCTATACAAACCGGAGGGTTTAGTCCGTAGGACAACAACAATCATACCATAGGCTAGCTTCTAGGGTTTAGCCTCTACGATATCGTGGTAGATCAACACTTGTAATACTCATATCATCAAGATCAATCAAGCAGGAAGTAGGGTATTACCTCCATCGAGAGGGCCCGAACCTGGGTAAACATCATGTCCCCCGCCTCTTGTTACCATCTGCCTTAGACGCACAGTTCGGGACCCTACCCGAGATCCGCCGGTTTTGACACCGACAGGAACATTAATCAACTAGCATAGGAAGGCAAAACAAGCATAGCTTCAAGATTTTAAGCACATAGAGAGGAAACTTGATATTATTGCAATTCCTACAAGCATATATTATTCCCTCATAATAATTGTCAGTAGCATCATGAGAAATTCAACAATATAACCATCACATAAAGCATTCTTTTCATGATCTACAAGCATATAATTTTTATTACTCTCCACATAAGCAAATTTCTTATCATGAATAATAGTGGGAGCAAACTCAACAAAATAACTATCATGCGAGTCATAATCCAATTGAAAACTAAAATTATGATGACAAGTTTCATGGCTATCATTATTCTTAATAGCATACAAGTCATCACAATAATCATCATAGATAGCAACTTTGTTCTCATAATCAATTGGAACCTCTTCCGAAATAGTGGATTCATCACTAAATAAAGTCATGACCTCTCCAAATCCACTTTCATCAATATAATCATCATAAATAGGAGGCATGCTTTCATCATAATAAATATTCTCATCAAAACTTGGGGGACAAAAAATATCATCTTCATCAAACGTAGCTTCCCCAAGCTTGTGGCTTTGCATATCATTAGCATCATGGATATTCAAGGAATTCATACTAACAACATTGCCATCATGCTCGTCATTCAAAGATTTAGTACCAAACATTCTAATGCATTCTTCCTCTAGCAATTGAGCACAATTTTCCTTTCCATCATTCTTACGAAAGATATTAAAAAGATGAAGCGTATGAGGCAAACTTAATTCCATTTTTTGTAGTTTTCTTTTATAAACTAAACTAGTGATAAAATAAGAAACAAAAAAGATTCGATTACAAGATCTAAAGATATACCTTCAAGCACTCACCTACACGGCAATGGCACCAGAAAAGAGCTTGATGTATACTACACAACCTTCTTCTTGTAGACGTTGTTGGGCCTCCAAGTGCAGAGGTTTGTAGGACAGTAGCAAATTTCCCTCAAGTAGATGACCTAAGGTTTATCAATCCGTGGGAGGCGTAGGATGAAGATGGTCTCTCTTAAGCAACCCTGCAACCAAATAACAAAGAGTCTCTCGTGTCCCCAACACACCCAATACAATGGTAAATTGTATAGATGCACTAGTTCGGCGAAGAGATGGTGATACAAATGCAATATGGATGGTAGATATAGGTTTTTGTAATCTGAAAATATAAAAACAGCAAGGTAACTAATGATAAAAGTGATAACAAACGGTATTGCAATGCTAGGAAACAAGTCCTAGGGTTCATACTTTCACTAGTGCAAGCTCTCTCAACAATAATAACATAATTGGATCATATAACTATCCCTCAACATGCAACAAAGAGTCACTCCAAAGCCACTAATAGCGGAGAACAAACAAAGAGATTATGGTAGGGTACGAAACCACCTCAAAGTTATTCTTTCTGATCGATCTATTCAAGAGTCCGTAGTAAAATAACACGAAGCTATTCTTTCCATTCAATCTATCATAGAGTTCGAACTAGAATAACACCTTAAGACACAAATCAACCAAAACCCTAATGTCACCTAGATACTCCAATGTCACCTCAAGTATCCGTGGGTATGATTATACGATATGCATCACACAATCTCAGATTCATCTATTCAACCAACACAAAGTACTTCAAAGAGTGCCCCAAAGTTTCTATCGGAGAGTCAAGATGAAAACGTGTGCCAACCCCTATGCATAAGTTCATGGGCGGAACCCGCAAGTTGATCACCAAAACATACATCAAGTGAATCACGTGATATCCCATTATCACCACAGATACGCACATGCAAGACATACATCAAGTGTTCTCAAATCCTTAAAGACTCAATCCGATAAGATAACTTCAAAGGGAAAACTCAATCCATTACAAGAGAGTAGAGGGGGAGAAATATCATAAGATCCAACTATAATAGCAAAGCTCGCGATACATCAAGATCGTATCACCTCAAGAACACGAGAGAGAGAGAGAGAGAGAGAGATCAAACACATAGCTACTGGTACATACCCTCAACCCCGAGGGTGAACTACTCCCTCCTCGTCATGGAGAGAGCCGGGATGATGAAGATGGCCACCGGTGATGGATCCCCCCTCCGGCAGGGTGCCGGAACAGGGTCCCGATTGGTTTTTGGTGGCTACAGAGGCTTGCGGTGGAACTCCTGATCTATTCTGTTCTCCTATGGTTTTAGTGTACATGGACATATATACGCGAAAGAAGTTGGCCAGGGGAGCCACAAGGGGCCCACGAGGGTGGGGTGCGCCCAGGGGGCAGGCGCGCCTCCCTGCCTCATGCCCTCCTCGTTGCTTCCCTGACGTACACTCCAAGTCTCCTAGACTGCTTTCGTTCCAAAAATAACTCTCCCGAAGGTTTCATTCCGTTTGGACTCCGTTTGATATTCCTTTTCTGCGAAACACTGAAACAATGGAAAACAAAAACTGGCACTGGGCTCTGGATTAATAGGTTAGTCCCAGAAATAATATAAAAGTGTAAAATAAAGCCCATAAACATCCAAAACAGATAATATAATAGCATGGAACAACCAAAAAATATAGATACGTTGGAAATGTATCAACGGGCTGTTGGGGAACGTAGTAATTTCAAAAAAAAATCCTACGCACATGCAGGATCATGGTGATGCGTAGCAACGAGAGGGGAGAGTGTGTCCACGTACCCTTGTAGACCAAAAGCGGAAGCGTTAGAACAAAGCGGTTGATGTAGTCGTACGTCTTCACGATCCGACCGATCCAAGTACCGAACGCACGGCACCTCCGAGTTCAACACACGTTCAGCTCGATGACGTCCCACGAACTCCGATCCAGCAGAGCTTTGAGGGAGGGTTCCGTCAGCACGACGGCATGATGACGGTGATGGTGATGCTACCGACGCAGGGCTTCGCCAAAGCACCACTATGATATGATCGAGGTGGATTATGGTGGAGGGGGCACCGCACACTGCTAAAAGATCAATGATCAATTGTTGTGTCTATGGGGTGTCCCCCCTCCTCCGTATATAAAGGGGGGAGGAGGAGAGGGCCAGCCAAGGGGAGGAGGCGCGCCCAAGGGGGGAGAATCCTACTCCAAGTAGGATTCCCCCCTCTTTCTAGTCCAAGTAGGAGAGGGGAAAGAAGGGAAGGAGAAGGAGAAGGAAGGAGAGGGTGGAAAAGGAGGAAAGGGGGGCCGGCCCCCTAGTCCAATTCGATTTGATCTAGGGGGGCCGCGCGCCCTACTTCCTCTCTTCCTCCACTTGGCCTATGAGGCCCATTGCTTCTTCCTCGTATTCCCGTAACTCCCCTGTACCCTCGAAAATACCCGAATCACTCGGAACCTTTCCGATGTCCGAATATAGTCGTCCAATATATCGATATTTACGTATCGACCATTTCGAGACTCCTCTTCATGTCCTCAATCTCATCAAGGACTCCGAACTACCTTCGGTACATCAAATCACATAAACTCACAATACAATCGTCATCGAACTTTAAGCGTGCGGACCCTACGGGTTCAAGAACTATGTAGACATGACCGAGACACGTCTCCGGTCAATAACCAATAGCGGAACCTGGATGCTCATATTGGCTCCCACATATTCTACGAAGATCTTTATCGGTCAAACCGCATAACAACATATGTTTGTTCCCTTTGTCATCGGTATGTTACTTGCCTGAGATTCGATCGTCGGTATCTCAATACCTAGTTCAATCTCGTTACTGGCAAGTCTCTTTACTTGTTCTGTAATACATCATCCCGTAACTAACTCATTAGTCACATTGCTTGCAAGGCTTATAGTGATGTGCATTACCGAGAGGGCCCAGAGATACCTCTCCGGCAATCAGAGTGACAAATCCTAATCTCGATCTATGCCAACTCAACAAACACCGTCAGAGACACCTGTAAAGCACCTTTATAATCACTCAGTTGCGTTGTGACGTTTGGTAGCAGACAAAGTGTTCCTCCGGTATTCGGGAGTTGCATAATCTCATAGTCATAGGAACATGTATAAGTCATGAAGAAAGAAATAGCAACATACTAAATGATCAAGTGCTAAGCTAACGGAATGGGTCAAGTCAATCACATCATTCTCCTAATGATGTGATCCCGTTAATCAAATGACAACTCATGTCTATGGTTAGGAAACTTAACCATCTTTGATTAACGAGCTAGTCAAGTAGAGGCATACTAGTGACACTATGTTTGCCTATGTATTCACACATGTATTATGTTTCCGGTTAATACAATTCTAGAATGAATAATAAACATTTATCATGAAATAAGGAAATTTATTATTGCCTCTAGGGCATATTTCCTTCACGGGCTTCACCATAAGTCTATATAAAACCATATGCTTTGATCACCTCATCAAAGCATATATTCCAACTCTGATATGCTTGCGCCAGTCCATAGATGGATCGTTGGAGCTTGCACACTTTGTTAGCACCTTTAGGATTGACAAAACCTTCTTGTTGCATCATATAAAACTCTTCTTTAAGAAATCCATTAAGGAATGCAGTTTTGACGTCCATTTGCCAGATTTCATAATTATAAAATGCGGCAATTGCTAACATGATTCAGACTGACTTAAGAATCGCTACGGGTGAGAAGGTCTCATCATAGTTGACCCCTTGAATTTGTCGAAAACCTTTTGTGACAAGTCAAGCTTTGTAGATGGCGACATTACCATCAACGTCTGTCTTCTTCTTAAAGATCCATTTATTCTCAATGGCTTGCCGATCATCTGGTAAGTCCAGCAAAGTCCACACTTTGTTCTCATACATGGATCCTATCTCAGATTTCATGGCCTCAAGCCATTTATCGGAATCTGGGCTCATCATAGCTTCTTCATAGTTCGTAGGTTCACCATGGTCCAATAACATGACTTCCAGGATATGACTACAATACCACTCTAGTGCGGAACGTGCTCTGTTCGACCTACGATGTCCAGTGGTAACTTGGTCTGAAGTTTCATGATCATCATCATTAGCTTCCTCTCTAGCTGGTGTAGGCATCACGGGAACAGATTTCTCTGATGTGCTACTTTCCAATTGGAGAGAAGGTACGATTACCTCATCAAGTTCTACTTTCCTCCCACTCACTTCTTTCGAGAGAAACACCTTCTCTAGAAAGGTTCCATTCTTGGCAACAAAGATCTTGTCTTCGGATCTGTGGTCGAAGGTGTACCGAATTGTTTCCTTAGGGTATCCTATGAAGACACACTTTTCCGATTTGGGTTCGAGCTTATTAGGCTGAAGCCTTTCGACATAAGTGTCGCAACCCCAAACTTTAAGAAATGACAGCTTAGGTTTCTTGCCAAACCAAAGATCATACGGTGTCCTCTCAACGGATTTTGACGGTGCCCTATTTAACGTGAATGCAGCTGTCTCTAATGCATAACCCCAAAACGATAGTTGTAAATCGGTAAGAGACATCATAGAACACACCATATCTAATAAAGTACGGTCACGGCATTCGGACACACCATTACGCTATGGTGTTCGAGGTGGCGTGAGTTGTGAAAAATTCCACATTCTTTTAAATGAAGGCCAAACTCGTCACTCAAATATCCACCTTTGCGATCAGATCGTACAAACTTTATTTTCTTGTTACGATGATTCTCCACTTCACTTTGAAATTCTTTGAACTTTTCAAATGTTTCAGACATTATGTTTCATCAAGTAGATATACCCATACCTGCTCAAATCATCTGCGAAGGTCAGAAAATAATGATATCCGCCGTGTGCTTCAACACTCAAGGGACCGCGTACATCGGTATGTATTATTTCCAATAAGTCATTAGCTTGCTCCATTGTTCCGAAGAACGGAGTTTTTGTCATCTTGCCCATGAGGCATGGTTCACAAGTATCAAATGATTCCAAAATTCCATACATATGGAGTTTCTTCATGCGCTTTACACCAATATGACATAAACGGCAGTGCCACAAGTATGTTGCACTATCATTACCAACTTTGCATCTTTTGGCATCAATATTATGAATATGTGTATCACTTCGATCGAGATTCAATAAACCATTCACATGGGGTGTATGACCATAGAAGGTTTTATTCATGTAAACAGAACAACAATTATTCTCTGACTTAAATGAATAAATGTATTGTGATAAACATGATCTAATCATATTCATGCTCAACGCAAACACCAAATAACATTTATTCAGGTTCAACACTAATACCGAAGGTGGAGGGAGTGTGCGATGGTTATCATATCAATCTTTGAAACACTTCCAACACACATCGTCACCTCGCCCTTAACTAGTCTATGTTTATTCTGCTCCTGTTTTGAGTTACTAATCTTAGCAACTGAACCAGTATCAAATACCCAGGGGTTTCTACGAACAGTAGTAAAGTACACAACAATAACATGTATTTCAAATATACCTTTGTTCACTTTGCCATCCTTCGTATCTGCCAAGTATCTGGGGCAGTTCCGCTTCTAGTGACCATTCCCTTTGCAGTAGAAGCACTTAGTTTCAGGCTTAGGTCCAGCTTTGGGCTTCTTCATGGGAGTGGCAACTTGCTTGCCATTCTTCTTGAAGTTCACTTTCTTTCCCTTGCCCTTTTTCTTGAAACTAATGGTCTTGTTAACCATCAACACTTGATGTTCTTTCTTTATTTCTACCTTCGCCGATTTCAACACCGCGAAGAGCTCGGGAATCGTTTTCGTCATTCCTTGCATATTATAGTTCATCATGAAGTTCTAGTAACTTGATGATAGTGACTAGAGAACTCTGTCAATCACTATCTTATCTGGAAGACTAACTCCCACTTGATTCAAGCGATTGTAGTACCCAGACATTCTGAGCACATGCTACTGGCTGAGCTATTCTCCTCCATCTTGTAGGCAAAGTACTTATTAGAGGTCGCATACCTCTCAACATGGGCATGAGCCCGAAATACCAATTTCAGCTCTTGGAGCATCTCATATGTTCCATGGCGTTCAAAACGTCTTTGAAGTCCCGGTTCTAAGCCATAAATCATGGCGCACTAAACTATTAAGTAGTCATCATACCGAGCTTGTCAAACATTCATAACGTCTGCATTTGCTCCTGCAATAGTTCTGTCACCTAGCGGTGCATCAAGGACATAATTCTTCTGTGCAGCAATGAGGATAATCCTCAAATCACAGACCCAGTCCGCATCATTGCTACTATAATCTTTCAACTTAGTTTTCTCTAGGAACATATCAAAAATATAGGGGAGCTATATCGCGAGTTATTGATCTACGGCATAGATATGCAAAACTATTAAGACTTCATGATAAATTAAGTTCAGTTAATCACATTACTAAAGAACCCCCACTTAAATAAACATCCCTCAAGTTATCTAAGTGATACATGATCCAAATCAACTAACCCATGTCCGATCATCACGTGAGATGGGGTAGTTGTTGGGGATCGTAGCAGAAATTAAAATTTTCCTACGCATCACCAAGATCTATCCATGGAGTATTCTAGCAACGAGGGGATAGGAGAGCATCTACATACCACTTGTAGATCGCAACGGAAGCGTTCAAGAAGAACGTGGATGATGGAGTCGTACTCGTCGTGATCCAAATCACCGATGACCAGCGCCGAACGGACGGCACCTCCGCGTTCAACACACGTACAGTCGGGATGACGTCTCCTCCTTCTTGATCCAGCAAGGGGGAAGGAGAGGTTGATGAAGATCCAGGAGCACGACGGCGTGGTGGTGGATGCAGCAGAATTCCAGCAGGGCTTCGCCAAGCGTCTACGGAGAGAGGGAGAGGTGCAACAGGGGAGAGGGAGGCGCCAAGGCTGCAGGGTGCGGCTGCCCTCCCTCCCCCCCTTTATATAGGCCCCCTAGGGGGGGCGCCGGCCCTGGAGATGCATCTCCAGGGGGGCGGCGGCCAAGGGGGGAACCTTGCCCCCCAAGGCAAGTGCGGCGCCCCCTGCCCTAGGGTTTCCAACCCTAGGCGCAGGGGGAGGCCCATGGGGGGCGCACCAGCCCACTATGGGCTGGTTCCCTCCCCACTTCAGCCCACAGGGCCCTCCAGGATGGGTGGCCCCACCCGGTGGACCCCCGGGACCTATCTGGTGGTCCTGGTACAATACCGGTGACCCCAGATCACTCCCGATGGCCGAAACGGCACTTCCTATATATAATTCTTTACCTCCGGACCATTCCGGAACCTCTCGTGACGTCCGGGATCTCATCCGGGACTCTGAACAACCTTCGGTTTGCTGCATACTAATATCCTTACAACCCTAGCGTCACCGAACCTTAAGTGTGTAGACCCTACGGGTTCGGGAGACATGCAGACATGACCGAGACGATCTCCGATCAATAACCAACAGCCGGGTCTGGATACCCATGTTGGCTCCCACATGCTCCTCGATGATCTCATCGGATGAACCACGATGTCGAGGACTTAATCAATCCCGTACTCAATTCCCTTCGTCTATCGGTACGATACTTGCCCGAGATTCGAAGGTATACCGATACCTTGTTCAATCTCGTTACCGGCAAGTCTCTTTACTCGTTCCCGTAACACATCATCCCGTGAACAACACCTTGATCACATTGAGCTCATTATGATGATGTCTTACCGAGTGGGCCCAGAGATACCTCTCCGTCATATGGAGTGACAAATCCCAGTCTCGATTCATGCCAACCCAACAAACACTTTCGGAGATACCTGTAGTGCACCTTTATAGTCACCCAGTTACGTTGTGACGTTTGATACACCCAAAGCACTCCTACGGTATCCGGGAGTTGCATAATCTCATGGTCTAAAGAACGATACTTGACATTCAGAAAAGCTCTAGCAAATGAACTATACGATCTTTGTGCTATGCTTAG
Organism: Aegilops umbellulata; assembly: GCA_032464435.1. Lineage (NCBI taxonomy): Eukaryota > Viridiplantae > Streptophyta > Magnoliopsida > Poales > Poaceae > Aegilops > Aegilops umbellulata. Next base: position 500,408,527 of record CP136057.1, read on the forward strand.
ATTTGGGTCTTGTCCATCACATCATTCTCCTAATGATGTGATCCCGTTATCAATGACATCCCCATGTCCATAGTCAGGAAACCATGACTATCTATTGATCAACGAGCTAGTCAACTAGAGGCTTACTAGGGACACATTGTGGTCTATGTATTCACACATGTATTATGATTTCCGGACAATACAATTATAGCATGAACAATAGACGATTATCATGAACAAGGAAATATAATAATCCTTTTATTATTGCCTCTAGGGCATATTTCCAATAGTAGTCATCAATGGTGAACATCTCTATGTTGATCATATCTACTATATGACTCACGTTCGAACTTTTGGTCTCCAGTATTCTGCATGTGCAAAATTGTCTTATACCCGTTGTATGCGAACGTAGAGTCTATCACACCTGATCATCATGTGGTGCTTTGAAACGACGACCTTTGGCAATGGTGCATACTCGGGGAGAGCACTTTTATCTTGAAATTTAGTGAAGGGATCATCTTATAATGCTACCGTCGTTCTAAGCAAAATAAGATGCATAAAAGATAAACATCGCATCCAATCAAAATATGCGACATGATATGGCCATCATCATCTTGTGCTTTTGATCTCCATCTCCAAAGCAGCATCATGATCTCCATCGTCACCGGCTCGACACCTTGATCTCCATCGTTGCGTCGATGTCGTCTCGCCAACTATTGCTTCTACAACTATTGCTAACGCATAGCGATAAAGTAAAGCAATTACATGAAGCTTGCACTTCATACAATAAAGAGACAGCCCTAAGGCTCCTACTAGTTGTCGATATTACAAAAAATGATCATCTCATACATCAATAAATATCACATCATATCTTGACCATATCACATCACAACATGCCCTGCAAAAACAAGTTAGACGTCCTCTACTTTGTTGTTGCAAGTTTTACATGGCTGCTACGAGCTTCTAGCAAGAACCGTTCTTACCTACATAGAAACCACAATGGTGATTCATCAAGTTTGTTGTTTTAACCTTCTTCAAGGACGGTCGTAGTCAAATTTGATTCACCTAAAGTAGGAGAAACAGACACCCGCCAGCCACCTTTATGCAAAACTAGTTGCATGTCTATCGGTGGAACCGGTCTCATGTGCGTGGACATGTAAGGTTGGTCTGGGCCGCTTCATCCGACAATACCGCCGAATCAAAATAAAGACGTTGGTGGTAAGCAGTATGACTATCACCACCCACAACTCTTTGTGTTCTACTCATGCATATCATCTACGCATAGACCTGGCTCGGATGCCACTGTTGGGAAACGTTGCATGGAAAACAAAAAAAATCTACGCACACTCAAGATCTATCCATGGATATGCATATCAATGAGAGGGAAGAGTGTGTCTACGTAACCTTATAGATCGTAAGTGGAAGCGTTTAGTAATGCGGTTGATGTAGTCGAACTTCTTGGCGCTCCAACCGATCAAGTACCGAACGTACGGCACCTCCGTGTTCTGCACGCGTCCAGCTCGGTGACGTCCTCCGCCTTCTTGATCCAGCAAGACAGCGAGGTAGTGGATGAGTTCCGGCAGCACGACAATGTGGTGACATTGTGAAGGAAATATGCCCTAGAGGCAATAATAAAGTTATTATTTATTTCCTTATATCATGATAAATGTTTATTATTCATGCTAGAATTGTATTGACCGGAAACATAATACATGTGTGAATACATAGACAAACAGAGTGTCACTAGTATGCCTCTACTTGACTAGCTCGTTAATCGAAGATGGTTATGTTTCCTAACCATGAACAAAAGAGTTGTTATTTGATTAACGGGATCACATCATTAGAAGAATGATGTGATTGACATGACCCATTCCATTAGCTTAGCAACCAATCGTTTAGTATGTTGCTATTGCTTTCTTCATGACTTATACATGTTCCTATGACTATGAGATTATGCAACTCCCTTTTGTCGGAGGAACACTTTGTGTGCTACCAAACGTCACAACGTAACTGGGTGACTATAATGGAGCTCTACAGGTGTCTCCGAAGGTACATGTTGGGTTGGCGTATTTTGAGATTAGGATTTGTCACTCCGATTGTCGGAGAGGTATCACTGGGCCCTCTCGGTAATGCACATCACATAAGCCTTGCAAGCATTGCAACTAATGAGTTAGTTGTGAAATGATGTATTATGGAACGAGTAAAGAGACTTGCCGGTAACGAGACTGAACTAGGTATTAAGATACCGATGATCGAATCTCGGGCAAATAACATACCGATGACAAAGGGACAACCGTATGTTATTATGCGGTCTGACCGATAAAGATCTTCGTAGAATATGTAGGAGCCAATATGAGCATCCAGGTTCCTCTATTGGTTATTGACCGGAGACGTGTCTCGGTCGTGTCTACATTGTTCTCGAACCCGTAGGGTCCGCACGCTTAAGATTTCGATGACAGTTATATTATGAGTTTATGAGTTTTGATGTACCGAAGGAGTTCGGAGTCCCGGATGTGATCACGGACATGATGAGGAGTCTCGAAATGGTCGAGACATAAAGATTGATATATTGGACGACTATATTCGGACACAGGAATGGTTCCGGGGGTTATCGGGTATAGAACGGAGTACCGGAGGGTTATCGGAACCCCCCGGGGGGTTAATGGGCCTCATGGGGCCAAAGTGGAGCAGAGGAGGGGCGGCCAGGGCAAGCCGCGTGCCCCCTCCCCCTCTAGTCCGAATTGGACAAGGAGGGGGGCGGCGCCCCCCTTCCCTTCCTCTCCTCTCCTCTCTCCCTTCCTTCCCCCTCTCCTAGTTGGACAAGGAAAGGAGGGAGTCCTACTCCCGGTATGAGTAGGACTCCTCCATGGCGCGCCTCCTCCTGGCCGGCCGCCACCTCCCCCTTGCTCCTTTATATACGAGGGCAGGGGGCACCTCTAGAGACAACAATTGGTCCTTGAGATCTATTAGCCGTGTGTGGTGCCCCCCTCCACCATAATCCTCGATAATATTGTAGCGGTGCTTAGGCGAAGCCCTGTGACGGTAGAACATCAAGATCGTCACCGCGCCGTCGTGCTGACGGAACTCATCCCCAACACTTTGCTGGATCGGAGTTCGGGGATCGTCATCGAGCTGAACATGTGCTAAAACTCGGAGGTGCCGTAGTTTCGGTGCTTGATCGGTCGGGCCGTGAAGACGTACGACTACATCAACCGTGTTGTTATAACGCTTCCGCTTTCGGTCTACGAGGGTACGTGGACAACACTCTCCCCTCTCGTTGCTATGCATCACCATGATCTTGCGTGTGCGTAGGAATTTTTTTGAAATTACTACGTTCCCCAACAGTGGCATCCAAGCCTGGTTTTATGCGTAGATGTCATATGCACGAGTAGAATACAAATGAGTTGTGGGTGATATAAGTCATACTGCTTACCAGCATGTCATACTTTGGTTCGCCGGTATTGTTGGATGAAGCGGCCCGGACCGACATTACGCGTACGCTTACGCGAGACTGGTTCTACCGACGTGCTTTGCACACAGGTGGCTGGCGGGTGTCAGTTTCTCCAACTTTAGTTGAACCAAGTGTGGCTACGCCCGGTCCTTGTGAAGGTTAAAACAGCACCACCTTGATAAACTATCGTTGTGGTTTTGATGCGTAGGTAAGAACGGTTCTTGCTAAGCCCATAGCAGCCACGTAAAAACTTGCAACAACAAAGTAGAGGACGTCTAACTTGTTTTTGCAGGGCATGTTGTGATGTGATATGGTCAAGATGTGATGAGATATAAGTTGTTGTATGAGATGATCATGTTTTGTTGAAGTCATCGACAACTGGCAAAAGCCTTATGGTCGTCTCTTTATTGCATAAGATGCAAGCTCCAAATAATTGCTTTACTTTATCGCTATGCGATAGCAATAGTTGCAAGAGCAATAGTTGGCGATACGACCACGTGACGACACATTGATATAGATCAGATGATGGAGATCATGGTGTCATGCCGGTGATGATAAAGATCATGACGGTACTTCGGAGATGGAGATCAAAGGCGCAAGATGATCATGGCCATATCATGTCACATATTTTGATTGCATGTGATGTTTATCTTTTATACATCTTATTTTTCTTAGTTCGACGGTAGCTTTATAAGATGATCTCTCACTAAATTATCAAGGTATAAGTGTTCTCCCTGAGTATGCACCGTTGCGAAAGTTCTTCGTGCTGAGACACCACATGATGATCGGGTGTGATAGGCTCTACGTTCAAATACAACGGGTGCAAAACAGTTGCACACACAGAATACTCAGGTTAAACTTGACAAGCCTAGCATATTATAGATATGGCCTCAGAACACTGAGACCGAAAGGTCGAGCGTGAATCATATAGTAGATATGATCAACATAGTGATGTTCACCATTGAAACTACTCCATCTCATGTGATGATCGTACATGGTTTAGTTGATTTGGATCACGTGATCACTTAGAGGATTAGAGGGATATCTATCTAAATGGGAGTTCTTTAGTAATATGATTAATTGAACTTAAATTTATCATGAACTTAGTCCTGGTAGTATTAGCATATCTATGTTGTAGATCAATAGCTCGCGTTTAGTTCCCTGTTTTATTTTTGATATGTTCCTAGAGAAAACTAAGTTGAAAAATGTTAGTAGCAATGATGCGGATTGGATCTGTGATCTGAGGTTTATTCTCATTGCTGCACGGAAGAATTATCTCCTTGATGCACCGCTAGGTGACAGACCTATTGCAGGAGCAGATGCAGACGCTATGAACGTTTGGCTAGCTCAATATGATGACTACTTGATAGTTTAGTGCACCATGCTTAACGGCTTAGAATCGGGACTTCAAAGACGTTTTGAACGTCATGGACCATATGAGATGTTCCAGGAATTGAAGTTAATATTTCAAGCAAATACCCGAGTTGAGAGATATGAAGTCTCCAACAAGTTCTATAGCTAAAAGATGGAGGAGAATAGCTCAAGCAGTGAGCATGTGCTCAGATTGTCTGGGTACTACAATCGCTTGAATCAAGTGGGAGTTAATCTTCCAAATAAAATAAGTGATTGACAGAATTCTCTAGTCACCATCACCAAGTTAGTAGAACTTCGTGATGAACTATAATATGCAAGGGATAACAGAAACAATTCCCAAGCTCTTCGTGATGCTGAAATCGACAAAGGTAGAAATCAAGAAAAACATCAAGTGTTGATGGTTAACAAGACCACTAGTTTCAAGAAAAAAGGGCAAAGGGAAGAAGGGGAACTTCAAGAAGAACGGCAAGCAAGTTGCTGCTCAAGTGAAGAAGCCCAAGTCTGGACCTAAGCCTGAGACTAAGTGCTTCTACTGCAAAGGGACTGGTCACTGGAAGCGGAACTGCCCCAAGTATTTGGCGGATAAGAAGGATGGCAAAGTGAACAAAGGTATATTTGATATACATGTTATTGATGTGTACTTTACTAGTGTTTATAGCAACCCCTCGGTATTTGATACTGGTTCAGTTGCTAAGAGTAGTAACTCGAAATGGGAGTTGCAGAATGAACAGAGACTAGTTAAGGGTGAAGTGACGATGTGTGTTGGAAGTGGCTCCAAGATTGATATGATCATCATCACACACTCCCTATACTTTCGGGATTAATGTTGAACCTAAATAAGTGTTTATTTGGTGTTTGCGTTGAGCATGAATATGATTTGATCATGTTTATTGCAATACGGTTATTCATGTAAGTTAGAGAATAATTGTTGTTCTGTTTACATGAATAAAACCTTCTATGGTCATACACCCAATGAAAATGGTTTGTTGGATCTCGATCGTGGTGATACACATTTTCATAATATTGAAGCCAAAAGATGCAAAGTTAACAATGATAGTGCAACTTATTTGTGGCACTGCCGTTTAGGTCATATTGGTGTAAAGCGCATGAAGAAACTCCATGCTTATGGGCTTTTGGAATCACTTGATTATGAATCACTTGATGCTTGTGAACCATGCCTTATGGGCAAGATGACTAAAACTCCATTCTCCGAAACAATGGAGCAAGCAACTGACTTATTGGAAATCATACATACTGATGTATGTGGTCCGATGAGTGTTGAGGCTCGGCGGGTATCATTATTTTCTGACCTTCACAGATGATTTGAGCAGATATGGGTATATCTACTTGATGAAACATAAGTCTAAAACATTTGAAAAGTTCAAAGAATTTCAGAGTGAAGTGGAAAATCATCGTGACAAGTAAATAAGGTTTCTATAATCTGATAGCGGAGAAAAATATTTGAGTTATTAGTTTGGTCTTCAATTAAAACAATGTGGAATAGTTTCACAAATTCGTGCCACCTGGAACACCACAGCATGATGCTATGTCCGGACGTCATAACCATACTTTATTGGATATAGTACAATCTATGATGTTTCTTACCGATTTACCACTATCGTTTTGGGTTCATGCATTAGAGACAGCTGCATTCACATTAAAAGGGGGCACCATCTAAGTCCGTTGAGACGACACAATATGAACTGTGGTTTGGCAAGAAACCAAAGTTGTAGTATCTTAAAGTTTGGGGTTGTGATGCATATAAGAAAAAGTTTCATCATGATAAGCTCAAACCCAAATCGGAGAAATGTGTCTTCATAGGATACCCAAAGGAGACAGTTGGGTACACCTTCTATCACAGATCTGAAGGCAAGACATTCGTTGCTGAGAATGGATACTTTCTAGAGAAGGAGTTTCTCTCAAAAGAAGTGAGTGGGAGGAAAGTAGAACTTGATAAGGTAATTGTACCTTCTCCCTTATTGGAAAGTAGTTCATCACAGAAATCTATTCCTGTGACTACTACAGCAATTAGTGAGGAAGCTAATGTTGATGATCATGTAACTTCAGATCAAGTTACTACCGAACCTCATAGGTAAACCAGAGTGAGATCCGCACACAAGTGGTACGGTAATCCTGTTCTGGAGGTCATGTTACTTGACCATGATGAACCTACGAACTATGAGGAAGCGATGATGAGCCCAGATTCCGCGAAATGGCTTGAGGCCATGAAATCTGAGATAGGATCTATGTATGAAAACAAAGTATGGACTTTGGTGGAAGCCCGATGATCGGCAATCCATAGAAATAAATGGATCTTCAAGAGGAAGACAGACGCTGATAGTAGTGTTACTATCTACAAAGCTAGACTTGTCGAAAAAGGTTTTTGACAAAGTTCAAGGTGTTGACTACGATGAGATTTTCTCACTCGTATCTATGCTTAAGTCTGTCTGAATCATGTTGGCAATTGCCGCATTTTATGAAATCTGGCAAATGGATAAACAAAACTGCATTCCTTAATGGATTTATTAAAGAAGAGTTGTATATGATGCAACTAGAAGGTTTTGTCAATTCTATAGGTGCTAACAAAATGTGCAAGCTCCAGCAATCCAGCTATGGACTGGTGCAAGCATCTCGGAGTTGGAATATGCGCTTTGATGAGATGATCAAAGCATATAGTTTTATACAGACTTTCGGTGAAGCATGTATTTACAAGAAAGTGAGTGGGAGCACTACAGCATTTCTGATAAGTATATGTGAATGACATATTGTTGATCGGAAATAATGTAGGATTATTCTGCAAAGCATAAAGGAGTGTTTGAAAGAAGTTTTTCAAAGAAAGACCTCGGTGAAGCTGCTTACATATTAAGCATCAAGATCTATAGAGATAGATCAAGACGCTTGATAAATTTTTTCAATGAGTACATACCTTGACAATATTTTGAAGTAGTTCAAAATGGAACAGTCAAAGAAAGAGTTATTGGCTATGTTACAAGGTGTGAAATCGAGTAAGACTCAAAGCCCGACCACGGCAGAAGATAGAAAGAGAATGAAAGTCATTCCCTATGCCTCAGCCATAGGTTCTATAAAGTATGCCATGCTGTGTACCAGATCTATTGTATACCCTACACTGTGTTTAGCAAGGGAGTACAATAGTGATCTAAGAGTAGATCACTGGACAGCGGTCAAAATTATCCTTAGTGGAATAAGGAAATATTTCTCGATTATGTCGGTGACAAAAGGTACATTACGTTGATGCAAGTTTTTACACAGATCTGGATGACTCTAAGTCTCGATCTAGATACATATTGAAAGTGGGAGCAATTAGCTAGAGTAGCTCTGTGCACAACATTGTAGACATAGAATTCGCAAAATAGTTACGGATCTGTATGTGACAGACCCGTTGACTAAAATTATCTCACAAGCAAAACATGATCACACCTTAGTACTCTTTGGGTGTTAATCACATAAGCGATGTGAACTAGATTACTGACTCTAGTAAACCCTTTTGGGTGTAGGTCACATGACGATGTGAACTATGGGTGTTAATCACATGTTGATGTGAACTATTAGTGTTGAATCACATAGCGATGTGAACTAGATTATTGGCTCTAGTGCAAGTGGGAGACTGAAGGAAATATGCCCTAGAGGCAATAATAAAGTTATTATTTATTTCCTAATATCATGATAAATGTTTATTATCCATGCTAGAATTGTATTAATCGGAAACATAATACATGTGTGAATACATAGACAAACAGAGTGTCACTAGTATGCCTCTACTTGACTAGCACGTTAATCGAAGATGGTTATGTTTCCTAACCATGAACAAAAGAGTTGTTATTTGATTAACGGGATCACATCATTAGAAGAATGATGTGATTGAAATGACCCATTCCATTAGCATAGCACCCGATCGTTTAGTATGTTGCTATTGCTTTCTTCATGACTTATACTTGTTCCTATGACTATGAGATTATGCAACTCCCGTTTGCCGGAGGAACACTTTGTGTGCTACCAAACGTCACAACGTAACTGGGTGATTATAAAGGAGCTCTGCAGGTGTCTCCGAAGGTACATGTTGGGTTGGCGTATTTCGAGATTAGGATTTGTCACTCCGATTGTCGGAGAGGTATCTCTGGGCCCTCTCGGTAATGCACATCACATAAGCCTTGCAAACATTGCAACTAATGAGTTAGTTGTGAGATGATGTATTACGGAACGAGTAAAGAGACTTGCCGGTAACGAGATTGAACTAGGTATTAAGATACCGACAATCGAATCTCGGGCAAATAACATACCGATGACAAAGGGAACACCGTATGTTGTTATGCGGTCTGACCGATAAAGATCTTCGTAGAATATGTAGGAGCCAATATGAGCATCCAGGTTCCACTATTGGTTAGTGACCGGAGACGTGTCTCGGTCATGTCTACATTGTTCTCGAACCCGAAGGGTCCACACGCTTAAGGTTTCGATGACAGTTATATTATGAGTTTATGATTTTTCATGTACCGAAGGAGTTCGGAGTCCCGGATGTGATCAAGGACATGATGAGGAGTCACGAAATGGTCGAGACATAAATATTGATATATTGGACGACTATATTCGGACACAGTAATGGTTCCGGGGGTTATCGGATATAGAACGGAGTACCGGAGGGTTACCGGAACCCCCCGGGGGATTAATGGGCCTCATGGGCCCAAAGTGGAGCAGAGGAGGGGCGGCCAGGGCAGGCCGCGGGCCCCTTCCCCCTCTAGTCCGAATTGGACAAGGAGGGGGGCGGCGCCCCCCTTCCCTTCCTCTCCTCTCCTCTCTCCCTTCCTTCCCCCTCTCCTAGTTGGACAAGGAAAGGAGGGAGTCCTACTCCCGGTAGGAGTAGGACTCCTCCCTGGCGCGCCTCCTCCTGGCCGGCCGCCACCTCCCCCTTGCTCCTTTATATACGGGGGCAGGGGGCACCTCTAGAGACAACAATTGGTCCTTGAGATCTATTAGCCGTGTGTGGTGCCCCCCTCCACCATAATCCTCGATAATATTGTAGTGGTGCTTAGGCGAAGCCCTGTGATGGTAGAACATCAAGATCGTCACCGCGCCGTCGTGCTGACGGAACTCATCCCCGACACTTTGCTGGATCGGAGTCCGGGGATCGTCATCGAGTTGAACGTGTGCTAAAACTCGGAGGTGTCGTAGTTTCGGTGCTTGATCGGTTGGGCCGTGAAGATGTACGACTACATCAACCGCGTTGTTATAACACTTCCGCTTTAGGTCTACGAGGGTACATGGACAATACTCTCCCCTCTCGTTGCTATGCATCACCATGATCTTGCGTGTATTGGGGATCGTAGCAGAAATTAAAATTTTCCTACGCATCACCAAGATTTATCCATGGAGTATTCTAGCAACGAGGGGATAGGAGAGCATCTACATACCACTTGTAGATCGCAACGGAAGCGTTCAAGAAGAACGTGGATGATGGAGTCGTACTCGCCGTTATCCGAATCACCGATGACCAGCGCCGAACGAACGGCACCTCCGCGTTCAACACACGTACGGTCGGGATGACGTATCCTCCTTCTTGATCCAGCAAGGGGGAAGGAGATGTTGATGAAGATCCAGCAGCACGACGGCGTGGTGGTGGATGCAGCAGAATTCCAGCAGGGCTTCGCCAAGCGTCTACGGAGAGAGGGAGAGGTGTAACAGGGGAGAGGGAGGTGCCAAGGCTGCAGGGTGCGGCTGCCCTCCCTCCCCCCCCTTTATATAGGCCCCCTAGGGGGGCGCCGGCCCTGGAGATCCATCTCCAAGGGGGGCGGCGGCCAGGGGGGATGCTTGCCCCCCAAGGCAATAAGGCGCCCCCTGCCCTAGGGTTTCAAACCCTAGGCGCAGGGGGAGGCCCATGGGGGGTGCACCAGCCCACTATGGGCTGGTTCCCTCCCCACTTCAGCCCACGGGGCCCTCCGGGATGGGTGTCCCCACCCGGTGGACCCCCGGGACCCATCTGGTGGTCCCGGTACAATACCGGTGACCCCAGATCACTCCCGATGGCCGAAACGACACTTCCTATATATAATTCTTTACCTCAGGACCATTCTGAAACCTCTCGTGACATCCGGGATCTCATCCGGGACTCCGAACAACCTTCGGTTTGCTGCATACTAATATCTTTACAACCCTAGTGTCACCGAACCTTAAGTGTGTAGACCCTACGGGTTCGGGAGACATGCAGACATGACCGAGACGATCTCCGGTCAATAACCAACAGCGGGATCTGGATACCCATGTTGGCTCCCACATGCTCCTCGATGATCTCATCGGATAAACCACGATGTCGAGGACTTAATCAATCCCGTACTCAATTCCCTTTGTCTATTGGTACGATACTTGCCCGAGATTCGATCGTCGGTATACCGATACCTTGTTCAATCTCGTTACCGGCAAGTCTCTTTACTCGTTCCCGTAACACATCATCCCGTTAACAACACCTTGATCACATTGAGCTCATTATGATGATGTCTTACCGAGTGGGCCCAGAGATACCTCTCCGTCATACGAAGTGACAAATCCCAGTCTCGATTCATGCCAACCCAACAAACACTTTCGGAGATACCTATAGTGCACCTTTATAGTCACCCAGTTACGTTGTGACATTTGATACACCCAAAGCACTCCTACGGCATCCGGGAGTTGTATAATCTCATGGTCTAAGGAATGATACTTGACATTCAGAAAAGCTCTAGCAAACGAACTACACGATCTTTGTGCTATGCTTAGGTTTGGGTCTTGTCCATCACATCATTCTCCTAATGATGTGATCCCGTTATCAATGACATCCCCATGTCCATAGTCAGGAAACCATGACTATCTATTGATCAACGAGCTAGTCAACTAGAGGCTTACTAGGGACACATTATGGTCTATGTATTCACACATGTATTATGATTTTCAGACAATACAATTATAGCGTGAACAATAGACGATTATCATGAACAAGGAAATATAATAATCCTTTTATTATTGCCTCTAGGGCATATTTCCAACAGTCTCCCACTTGCACTAGAGACAATAGTCTAGTTACATTGTGATGAATCGCACACCCATGGAATTTTGGTGTTGATCATGTTTTGATCTAGGGAGAGGTTTAGTCAACGGATCTGCCACATTCAGGTCCGTATGTACTTTACAAATCTCTATGTCTCCATTTTGAGCACTTTCACGAATGGAGTTCAAGCGACGCTTGATATGCCTGGTCTTCCTGTGAAACCTGGGCTCCTTCGCAAGGGCAATTGCTCCAGTGTTGTCACAGAAGAGAGTCATCGGGTCCGACGCTTTGGGTATGACTCATAGGTCGGTAATGAACTCCTTCGCCCAGACTGCTTCTTGTGCTGCCTCCGAGGCTGCCATATACTCTGCTTCACATGTAGATCCCGCCACGACACTTTGCTTGCAACTACACCAGCTTACTGCCCCTCCATTCAAAATATACACGTATCCGGTTTGTGACTTGGAGTCATCCAGATCTGTGTCGAAGCTGGCGTCGACATAACCCTTTACGACGAGCTCTTCGGCACCTCCATAAACGAGAAACATATCCTTAGTCCTTTTCAGGTACTTCAGGATGTTTTTGACCGATGTCCAGTGTTCCTTGCCGGGATTACTTTGGTACCTACCTACCAAACTTACGGCAAGGTTTACATCGGGTCTGGTACACAGCATGGCATACATAATAGACCCTATGGCTGAGGCATAGGGGATGACACTCATCTCTTCTATATCTTTTGCCGTGGTCGGGCATTGAGCCGTGCTCAATCGCACACCTTGCAATACAGGCAAGAACCCCTTCTTGGACTGATCCATTTTGAACTTCTTCAAAATCTTGTCAAGGTACGTACTTTGTGAAAGACCGATGAGGCGTCTCGATCTATCTCTATAGATCTTGATGCCTAATATATAAGCAGCTTCTCCAAGGTCCTTCATTTAAAAACACTTGTTCAAATAGGCCTTTATGCTTTCCAAGAATTCTATATCATTTCCCATCAATAGTATGCCATCCACATATAATATGAGAAATGCTACGGAGCTCCCACTCACTTTCTTGTAAACGTAGGCTTCTCCATAAGTCTGCATAAACCCAAACGCTTTGATCATCTCATCAAAGCGAATGTTCCAACTCCGAGATGCTTGCACCAGCCCATAGATAGAGCGCTGGAGCTTGCATACTTTGTTAGCATTCTCAGGATCAACAAAACCTTCCGGCCGCATCATATACAATTCTTCCTTAAGGAAGCCGTTAAGGAATGCCGTTTTGACGTCCATTTGCCATATCTCATAATCATAGAATGCGGCAATTGCTAACATGATTCGGACGGACTTCAGCTTCGCTACGGGTGAGAAAGTCTCATCGTAGTCAACCCCTTGAACTTGCCGATAACCCTTAGCGACAAGTCGAGCTTTATAGATGGTCACATTACCATCCGCGTCCGTCTTCTTCTTAAAGATCCATTTGTTTTCTATCGCTCGCCGATCATCGGGCAAGTCTGTCAAAGTCCATACTTTGTTTTCATACATGGATTCTATCTCGGATTTCATGGCTTCTAGCCATTTGTCGGAATCTAGGCCCGCCATCGCTTCTTCATAGTTCGAAGGTTCACCGTTGTCCAACAACATGATTTCCAGGACAGGGTTGCCGTACCACTCTGGTGCGGAACGTGTCCTTGTGGACCTACGAAGTTCAGTAGGAGCTTGATCAGAAGTATCTTGATCATCATCATTAACCTCCTCTCTAATCGGTGCAGGCACCACAGGAACATTTTCCTGAGCTGCGCTACTCTGATTTTCAAGAGGTAGTACTTCAACAAGCTCTACTTTCCTCCCACTTACTTCTTTCGCGAGAAACTATTTCTCTAGAAAGGACCCGTTCTTGGCAACAAAGATCTTGCCTTCGGATCTGAGGTAGAAGGTATACCCAACTGTTTCTTTGGGATATCCTATGAAGACGCATTTTTCCGATTTGGGTTCGAGCTTTTCAGGTTGAAGTTTCTTGACATAAGCATCGCAACCCCAAACTTTCAGAAACAACAGCTTAGGTTTCTTTCCAAACCATAATTCATGCGGTGTCGTCTCAACGGATTTAGACGGAGCCCTATTTAAAGTGAATGCGGCAGTCTCTAAAGCATAGCCCCAAAATGAGAGCGATAGATCGGTAAGAGACATCATAGATCGCACCATATCCAATAGAGTTCGATTACGACGTTCGGACACACCGTTACGCTGAGGTGTTCCAGGCGGCGTGAGTTGTGAAACAATTCCACATTTTCTTAAGTGTGTGCCAAATTCATGACTTAAATATTCTCCCCCACGATCTGATCGTAAGAACTTTATTTTTCTGTCACGTTGATTCTCAACCTCACTCTGAAACTCCTTGAACTTTTCAAAGGTCTCAGACTTGTGTTTCATTAAGTAGACATACCCATATCTACTCAAATCATCAGTGAGAGTGAGAACATAACGATAGCCTCCGCGAGCCTCAACGCTCATTGGACCACACACATCTGTATGTATGATTTCCAACAAGTTGATTGCTCGCTCCATTGTCCCTGAGAATGGAGTCTTGGTCATTTTGCCCATGAGGCATGGTTCGCATGTGTCAAATGATTCATAATCGAGAGACTCCAAAGGTCCATCAGCATGGAGCTTCTTCATGCGCTTGACACCAATGTGACCAAGGCGGCAGTGCCACAAGTATGTGGGACTATCGTTATTAACTTTACATCTTTTGGTATTCACACTATGAATATGTGTAACATCACGTACGAGATTCATTAAGAATAAACCATTAACCATCGGAGCATGACCATAAAACATATCACTCATATAAATAGAACAACCATTATTCTCGGATTTAAATGAGTAGCCATCTCGCATTAAACGAGATCCAGATACAATGTTCATGCTCAAACTTGGCACTAAATAACAATTATTGAGGTTTAAAACTAATCCCGTAGGTAAATGTAGAGGTAGCATGCTGACGGCGATCACATCGACCCTGGAACCATTCCCGACGCGCATCGTCACCTCGTCCTTCGCCAGTCTCCGTTTATTCCGCAGCTCCTGTTTTGAGTTACAAATATGAGCAACGGCACCGGTATCAAATACCCAGGAGCTACTACAAGCACTCGTAAGGTACACATCAATTACATGTATATCACATATACCTTTAGTGCTGCCGGCCTTCTTATCCGCTAAGTACTTGGGGCAATTCCGCTTCCAGTGACCATTTCCCTTGCAATAAAAGCACTCAGTTTCAGGTTTGGGTCCATTCTTTGACTTCTTCCTGGCAACTGATTTACCAGGCGCGGCAACCTCCTTGCCGTCCTTCTTGAAGTTCTTCTTACCCTTGCCTTTCTTGAACTTAGTGGTTTTATTCACCATCAACACTTGATGTTCCTTTTTGATCTCCACCTCCGCAGATTTCAGCATTGAATACAACTCGGGAAGGGTCTTTTCCATCCCTTGCATATTGTAGTTCATCACGAAGCTCTTGTAGCTAGGTGGGAGCGACTGAAGGATTCTATCAATGACCGCCTCATCCGGGAGATTAACTTTCAGCTGTGTCAAGCGGTTGTGCAACCCAGACATCTTGAGTATGTGTTCACTGACAGAGCTATTTTCCTCCATCTTGTAGCTAAAGAACTTGTCGGATACATCATATCTCTCGACCCAGGCATGAGCTTGGAAAATCAATTTCAGCTCCTCGAACATCTCATATGCTCCGTGTTGCTCAAAACGCTTTTGGAGCCCCGGTTCTAAGCTGTAAAGCATGCCGCACTGAACGAGGGAGTAATCATCAGTACGCGACTGATGGGCGTTCATAACGTCCTGGTTTTCTGGGAATGGTGGTTCACCTAGCGGTGCTTCTAGGACATAATCTTTCTTGGCTGCTATGAGGATGATCCTCAGGTTCCGGACCCAGTCCGAATAGTTGCTGCCATCATCTTTCAGCTTGGTTTTCTCTAGGAACGCGTTGAAGTTGAGGGTGACATTAGCGTGGGCCATTTGATCTACAAGACATATTGTAAAGATTTAGACTAAGTTCATGATAATTAAGTTCATCTAATCAAATTAATGAATGAACTCCCACTCAGATTTGACATCCCTCTAGTCATCTAAGTGATACATGATCCGAGTCAACTAGGCCGTGTCCGATCATCACGTGAGACGGACTAGTTACCATCGGTGAACATCTCCATGTTGATCGTATCTTCTATACGACTCATGCTCGACCTTTCGGTCCTCCGTGTTCCGAGGCCATGTCTGTACATGCTAGGCTCGTCAATCCAACCTAAGTGTATTGCGTGTGTAAATCTGGCTTACACCCGTTGTATGCGAACGTAAGAACCTATCACACCCGATCATCACGTGGTGCTTCGGAACGACGAACCTTAGCAACGGTGCACAGTTAGGGAGAACACATTTTTGATATTTTAATGAGGGATCATCTTATTTATGCTACCGTTGTTCTAAGCAAATAAGATGTAAAAACATGATAAACATCACATGCAATCAAATAGTGACATGATATGGCCAACATCATTTCGCTCCTTTGATCTCCATCTTCGGGGCGCCATGTTCATCGTCGTCACCGGCATGACACCATGATCTCCATCATCATGATCTCCATCATCGTGTCTTCGCGAAGTTGTCACGTCAACTATTAATTCTACTACTATGGCTAACGCTTTAGCAATAAAGTAAAGTAATTACATGACGATTTAAGTTCACACGCAGGTCATAAATAAATAAAGACAACTCCTATGGCTCCTGCCGGTTGTCATACTCATCGACATGCAAGTCGTGATTCCTATTACAATAACAAGATCATCTCATACATCACATACATGATTCATCACAACTTCTGGCCATATCACATCACAAAGCACTTGCTGCAAAAACAAGTTAGACGTCCTCTAATTGTTGTTGCAAGGTTTTACGTGGCTATTATAGGTTGCTAGCAAGAACATTTCTTACCTACGTTAAAACCACAACGTGAATTGTCAATCTCTATTTACCCTTCATAAGGACCCTGTTCATCGAATCCGATCAAACTAAAGTGGGAGAGACAGACACCCGCCAGCCACCTTATGCAACTAGTGCATGTCAGTCGATGGAACCGGTCTCACATAAGCGTACGTGTAAGGTTGGTCCGGGCCGCTTCATCCCACAATACCATTGAATCAAGATAGGACTAGTAACGGCAAGAAGAATTGACAATTCGACGCCCAAAACTACTTTGTGTTCTACTCGTGCATAGAAACTACGCATAGACCTAGCTCATGATGTCACTGTTGGGGATCGTAGCAGAAATTAAAATTTTCCTACGCAGCACCAAGATCTATCCATGGAGTATTCTAGCAACGAGGGGATAGGAGAGCATCTACATACCATGTAGCGACCCGACCTCAGATGGTCAAGTCTCTGTGCTCAGGTGTCATCCCTGGATCAGTAATGCTGACACCACACAGTGCTTCGCAGGATTTATAGCAGAGTAGCAATCACACACTTATTACATCGAAAAGTCTCAAAGAGAACTTATTACAATGAATATGGCTTAAGGTCATCTAATATCGATAACAGCGGAAGGCTTGGAACATAAGTGAGTCCATCAACTCCAACGGCATCACTGAGTATAGAACCACGACCTAAAAGCACCTTACTCGTCGTCTGAAAAGTCTGCAACATGAAAGTTGCAGCCCGAAAACGGGTCAGCACATGGAATATGTTGGCAATGTAACACATAGAGGATAATGAATGATAAGCCTATACTACATGCAAATATGGCTGGTGGAAAAGCTCTATGGTTACAAATTTGCGTAAAGCCAATTTTTCCCTACTACAAAGGAATAAATTTATTTAACTATCATGGTGGTTGAAACATCGAGAATGGTTGACAGCATTCTGATCCCAATTAAGTGAACAATTAAAACCCAACAATATTAATTAGAAGTAACATGATGAGATTCACATGATATTCAAGAACTAGATACTCAAGACGTCCATAACCGGGGACACAGCTAATCATGATTAGATTGTACACTCTGCAGAGGTTTGCGCACTTTTCCCCACAAGACTCGATCGCCTCCGTTTGATTTCTCGCACTACATGATGTTTGAGAGACGGATGACCGAGACATAGTCTTTCAGAAGCGCTCACACCTTACGTTGTGATAGACCGTACCAACCTACATCCCCTACATCTGCTAGTCTACCACTGTAAGAGTTCGCACGACTTGGTCAGCTATGCCAGAGCCCATAATGGCTTGTGGCTGCACACGGAAGTTACTAGCATGAATGATCTTATGGCCCCTTTGAGCCTGGGTGGCGGTCCAAAGAAAAACAGGCAAGTCCTGATAGAAACCAGGTGCCTCAATCCACCCAAATGTGTGTTTAAGTTGCCACCTTAAGTAAACCATTAAAATTAACAAACTCACATCTGTCATGGATATCACTCACCCAATCCACGTCTACTAGCATAGCATGGCATAATAAGCAAACGTAGAAGTAACTCCCAAAGGTTCATAATAAAACAGGTAATAGGTACTACCTCATCTACTTCCCATCCCACAGTTTAATTAGATCCTAATCATGCAATGTGTGAGGATTAGTCTAATGCAATAAAACTGGGTAGTAGAAAAAGTATGATCAAAGTGTTACTTGCCTTGCTGAGGATCCGCGAAACCTAGAGCTTTGAAATAACAGGCGGCGCACTCCGGGTGATCTATCGCAGACAAACAACAAGCATACAATAAGTACTCATCTAATGCACAGGGAAAACTCGAACAAAAGATCGTACCAGAAAGTTCAACTTAAGAACTCCGGTTGCAAAAGAAACGAACCGAACAAAGCAACGGAAAACAAACGGCGGAAGAAAACAACTCGTTTCTAGCAAAGTGAAACTAGGTCAAATTTTACCATAGCAAAACTTTGTTTAAGTTGATTATTCGGAACGGCGGTTTCGAAACGAAACTCCAGGCGCTTGAATCACCTGATTCCGATAAACGAGCGAGAAGATAAACTAGAACCAGGATCGGATCTGAGATCGCGATCGCGGAATAAATCCGACGAAAAGAAAAAGAAGAAGAATGATTAAACGAACGGACGTTCGTTAACCGGAAGAATTCGGTGATCACGTTCGTTAAGACGAACGGTCCGGCGAACGGTCTCTAGGCAACTAAATCGGAAAAGAAAACGAAACCGATCTAGGGTTTCGGAAGAGAAAACCGAAACGAAAAACCGATCTAGAAAATCGGAACGGTTTAGAAAAGAACCGGAAAGAAACGAATCGTAAGAGAAGAAAAGAATCGTAACGGTTTATAAGAAAAACCAAACCGAGGGAAGAAAAAGTGACGCGGGGAAACCTCGGCGATGTCTCCGACGAACAGGGCTCCGGCGGCGTGGGCGGCGACGGCGGCGGGGTGCGGCGGCGGCGCTGGCGGCGGCGGCGAACGGCGGCGGCGGCGCGGCACTAGGGCGGCAGCGCGGGTGAGGGGCGCGGGGTGGGGCGCGGCTTGGGGCTTTGGGTTTGATGTTTAGAGGGGGGGTGTGGGGGTATTTATATTGGGGAGGGGGGATTACTTGGGGTAGGGGGCAAGGAATAAGAGTAGGAATAGGAAAGAAAGAAAGAGAGGAAAGAAAAGAAGAAAAAAAACGAAACGGAGTCCATCTAGGACTCCTGCCTAGTGGCGGCGGCGGCGGCCTCCTGCGCGCTAGGCGCTGGCGCGGCACGGCGATGGCCTGGCCGGCCGGCTGGGCCTTTGGCCCAGGGCGCGCAAGATTTTTTTTTTTTTTTTTTTTTTTGAAAAAAAATTTGCGAGCAGAAAAACACAGAAAAAAAATCTAACGGGCTCCAAAACTAATAAAGTAAATTTTCCCCGACTCCTAAAAATGAGTCGAACAAAATGAACTTTTCTCCGGGCCTAAAATGCAATTTTTGAAAACGCGCATTTTTCCCTAATGCAAATAAAATGCAAATGAACTCCGAAAAATCCAAAATTTGATTTATTTATTAAATCTTTATTTTTCCTAAAGTTTGGGAAAGTCATATTATTCCCTCTCATATATTTGATATTGGAAAAATATTTGAAGATAAAATAAATAAATCAAATGATCCTCTTTTCAAAATTTGAGAAAACTCAAATCTGAAAATAACGAAATCTCCAACTCTCTCCGAGGGTCCTTGAGTTGCGTGAAATTTTCTAGGATCGATCAAAAATGCAAGAAAATATGTTATGCATGATGATCTAATATATAACATTCCAGATTGAAAATTTGGGATGTTACAAACCTACCCCCCTTAAGATGAATCTCGTCCTCGAGATTCGGGTTGGCTAGAAAATAGGTGAGGGTGATCCTTGAGCAAATCTTCTTCTCGCTCCCAGGTGGCTTTATCCTCTGAGTGGTGGTTCCACTGAACTTTGCAGAACTTGATAACCTTGTTGCGGATAACTCTGCTGGCATACTCGAGAATCTTGGCTGGTTTCTCTTCATATGTTAAGTCATCCTTCAACTGAATCGCTTCAAGCGGCACTGTATCTCTTAGCGGTACCTCTGCCATTTCGGCGTGACATTTCTTCAGCTGAGAAACATGGAATACATCATGAACTCCTGACAGTCCCTCTGGTAATTCCAACTTATAAGCGACTTCTTCCATACGTTGCAAAATCTTATACGGTCCAACGAAACGCGGTGCTAACTTTCCCTTAACTCCAAAGCGCTTAATCCCTTGAAGTGGGGATACTCGAAGATAAACTCTGTCTCCGACTTCGTAAACTGTCTCCTTGCATTTAGAATTTGCGTAACTCTTCTGCCTGGATTGGGCTACCTTGAGCCTATCGCGAATCAACTTCACCTTCTATTCAGACTCTTTAATCAAATCAGGTCCAAACAACTGACGGTCTCCAACTTCGTCCCATGACAACGGTGTCCTGCACCTCCTTTCGTATAAAGCTTCGAAAGGTGCCATCTTCAGACTGGTTTGGTAACTGTTGTTATAAGAAAACTCCGCATACGGCAAGTTATCGTCCCAACTAGATCCATAATCTAGTGCACAGGCTCTCAGCATATCTTCCAAAATCTGATTGACTCTCTCAGTCTGTCCATCCGTCTGTGGGTGGAAAGCTGTGCTGAACTCTAGTCTAGTTCCTAAAGTTTCATGCAACTGATTCCAAAACTTTGAGGTAAATTGGGTTCCTCTATCTGATATGATACTCCTCGGAACTCCATGCAAACAAATGATCCTAGTCATGTATATCTTTGCCAACTTAGCACTAGTGTAAGTGGTCTTAACTGGGATGAAATGTGCTACCTTCGTCAAACGATCAACTACTACCCATATCGAGTCATAGCCTGCCTTCGTCCTGGGTAGTCCTGTGATAAAATCCATGCCTATCTTATCCCACTTCCATTCGGGTATCGGCAATGGTTGTAACAATCCGGCTGGCTTCTGATGTTCTGCCTTCACTCTATGACACACATCACAAACTGCTACATATGCTGCAATATCCTTCTTCATTCCGGTCCACCAGAATGTTTCCTTCAAATCCAAATACATCTTGGTATTTCCTGGGTGAATCGAGTAGGGTGAATCATGTGCCTCTTGCAGAATCAACTTCCTGATCTCCGGGTCATTGGGCACATAAACACGGTCCTCAAACCATAGGGTATCGTGCTCATCCTCACGAAATCCCTTTGCTTTTCCTTCACTCATTTTATTCTTTATGTCTGCAATCTCCTTGTCAGATTTCTAAGCCTCTCTGATTTTATCCATCAATGTTGATTGAATCTCCAACGCTGCTGCATAGCCTCTCGAAACTATTTCCAAACATAGCTCTCGAAGATCCTCGGCTAACTCCTTTGGTATTTCTCCCGTCATCAATGTATTGACATGTCTCTTACGGCTCAATGCGTCAGCTACTACATTAGCTTTTCCTGGATGGTAATGCAACCTCATATCATAATCCTTGATGAGCTCCAACCATCTCCTTTGCCTGAGGTTCAACTCCTTCTGCGTGAAAATATACTTCAAACTCTTGTGATCCGTATATACTTCACAATGATTTCCAATGAGGAAATGTCTCCATGTCTTCAATGCATGCACTACGACTGCTAACTCCAAATCATGCGTAGCATAATTTAGTTCATGAGGTTTCAGTTGTCGTGAGGCATACGAAACAACTCTTCCTTCCTGCATAAGCACTGCTCCAAGTCCTCGACGTGAAGCGTCGCAATACACCTCATAATCCTTGGTCTGATCTGGCAGAATCAACAGTGGTGAGGAAACCAATCGTTTCTTCAACTCCTGAAAACTGGCCTCACATTCCTCGGTCCAATTGAACTTGGTATCCTTCTTCAACAACTCCATCATAGGCTTTGCAATCTTTGAGAAATTCTCAATGAATCTCCGGTAGTATCCTGCGAGTCCAAGAAAACTCCGGATCTCTCCAACTGTCGTGGGTGCTTCCCATTCGGTTACGGTCTCAACCTTTTTAGGGTCAACTGCTATCCCTTCTCCGGATATAACATGTCCAAGAAATCCAACTTCCTTCAGCCAAAACTCACATTTGCTGAATTTGGCATATAACTGATGTTCCCTTAGTTTCTCCAAAACCAAACGCAAATGTTCCTTATGCTCTTCTTCATTCTTTGAGAAATCAGAATGTCATCAATGAACACTACGACGAACTTATCCAAAAACTCCATAAATACCTTGTTCATCAGGTTCATAAAATAGGCAGGTGCGTTAGTCAGTCCAAATGACATAACGGTATACTCATACAATCCGTATCTCGTGGTAAAAGTTGTCTTAGGTATGTCCTGCTCTCGAATCTTTAACTGATGGTACCCTGATCGCAAATCGATCTTGGAAAACACTTTAGCTCCTTGCAACCGATCAAACAGATCATTTATCATTGGCAGTGGGTACTTGTTCTTGATGGTTACTTCATTCAATCCACGGTAATCAACAACCATCCTTAATGATCCATCCTTCTTCTCCACTAGAAGTACGGGTGATCCCCAAGGCGAAGAACTTGGGCGAATGTAACCTTTATCCAATAACTCCTTAATTTGCTTCTTAATTTTTGCCAAATCCTGTGCTGGCATTCTGTACGGACTCTTCGATATTGGCCCAGTGCCTGGCAAAAGCTCAATCAAAACTCAATGTCTCTATCCGGTGGCATGCCTGGCAATTCCTCAGGAAATACATCAGGAAAATCCTTTACTACTGGTACTTCCTCCTGTACAACTCCTGATAAGGAATTTAATTGTGTCCTGTTGGGCGCATGTCGAGATACATACTTGATCCTTCTTCCTTCGGGCGTCGTAAGCAAAATTGTCTTACTGGCACATTCAATGTTCCCTTCATACTTTGACAACCAATCCATGCCTAATATCACATCCAATCCTTGAGATTCCAATACTATTAGGTCCGAGGGTTTAGAAAAGATGAGAACTAAGAATAGAATGAGGTCTAAAGAGAAAACACTACCCAAATGCACATGAGACAAATTCACACAAAATCACTTCATTCAATTCAAACAAGGGCATACAAACGGTCTAGAACTATCGCAAAAGTGCTCGAACTATAATATATACATGGGGGAAATACTACTAATATTTGGTGGTCATCTAGAAATTTGAATCGGTGGAAGACTCCATGATGTCTGCTCCAGCTTCGTCTTCAAAGTCGGGTTCACTTGGATCCGAATCGGTGTCGTCGATTATGATGTAGTTGTCCGGACATGCGACGTACTTGTCTTCCTTCTTGGATGCTAATTTCCCCTTGAGTTCTTCAATCTTCTGCTTAAGATCGCCATTGTGCCTTGCTAGAGCTACGATCTCGTCCATGTAGTCCTTGCGTGTAGTCTTCAGTTCTCCTTCTAGCTCGATGATTCTTGCCTTCGCATTCTTCAACTCTATCATATCATTGCACATCTGGTTCTCTTGGCGTCGAATGTGCTGGTTTAACTCCTGGATGAAAGCTGCAATGGATCTATCCTTCTTGATGCTGACTATCTCCCAATCTTCATCTCGGCGTCCGCAAATCTGGTAGATAGTGTCCTTGAGGTCTTCTTGATAAACTTCTCCAATGCGTCCCATGGTGATATGAGCTGCCATGCTTTTTCCTAGACTCCAGGTTGGTGCACTGAAAACACTATCTATGGGCTTCGTGATTGGCGCGAATGTCCTTCCCGGAACGTGAGCTTCAATCTTCCAGCGCTCCTCTTCAGGCAGAGTGGCGTTGAAGGTCCCGGTGAAGCTTGGTAGTCCAATGTTCAGATACTTGGTGACTTCCTTCAAGTGAAATCCAAAAGGTGTGCCTTCATCCGGTTGAGCGTACTTGATCTTCGCGTCCGTCATCCTAAAAGAGTAGAAAAGATGAGGAGTTAGAAAATGAGAGGAGAATAGTGATCTATGGCTTTAACTTAGTGGTCGTGTCCTACAGTCAGCGTGTGCTCTGATACCATCTCTGTAGCGACCCGACCTCAGATGGTCAAGTCTCTGTGCTCAGGTGTCATCCCTGGATCAGTAATGCAGACACCACACAGTGCTTCGAAGGATTTATAGCAGAGTAGCAATCACACTTATTACGTCGAAAAGTCTCAAAGAGAACTTATTACAATGAATATGGCTTAAGGCCATCTAATATCGATAACAGCGGAAGGCTTGGAAGATAAGTGAGTCCATCAACTCCAACGGCATCACTGAGTATAGAACCACGACCTAAAAGCACCTTACTCGTCGTCTGAAAAGTCTGCAACATGAAAGTTGCAGCCCGAAAACGGGTCAGCACATGGAATATGCTGGCAATGTAACACATAGCGAATAATGAATGATAAGCCTATACTACATGCAAATATGGCTGGTGGAAAAGCTCTATGGTTACAGATTTGCGTAAAGCCAATTTTTCCCTACTGCAAAGGAATAAATTTATTTAACTATCATGGTGGTTGAAACATCGAGAATGGTTGACAGCATTCCGATCCCAATTAAGTGAACAATTAAAACCCAACAATATTAATTAGAAGTAACATGATGAGATTCACATGATATTCAAGAACTAGATACTCAAGACGTCCATAACCGGGGACACGGCTAATCATGATTAGATTGTACACTCTGCAGAGGTTTGCGCACTTTTCCCCACAAGACTCGATCGCCTCCGTTTGATTTCTCGCACTACATGATGTTTGAGAGACGGATGACCGAGACATAGTCTTTCAGAAGCGCTCACACCTTACGTTGTGATAGACCGTACCAACCTACATCCCCTACATCTGCTAGTCTACCACTGTAAGAGTTCGCACGACTTGGTCAGCTATGCCAGAGCCCATAATGGCTTGTGGCTACACACGGAAGTTACTAGCATGAATGATCTTATGGCCCCTTTGAGCCTGGGTGGCGGTCCAAAGAAAAACAGGCAAGTCCTGATAGAAACCAGGTGCCTCAATCCACCCAGTTGTGTGTTTAAGTTGCCACCTTAAGTAAACCATTAAAATTAACAAACTCACATCTGTCATGGATATCACTCACCCAATCCACGTCTACTAGCATAGCATGGCATAATAAGCAAACGTAGAAGTAACTCCCAAAGGTTCATAATAAAACAGGTAATAGGTACTACCTCATCTACTTCCCATCCCACAGTTTAATTAGATCCTAATCATGCAATGTGTGAGGATTAGTCTAATGCAATAAAACTGGGTAGTAGAAAAAGTATGATCAAAGTGTTACTTGCCTTGCTGAGGATCCGCGAAACCTAGAGCTTTGAAATAACAGGCGGCGCACTCCGGGTGATCTATCGCAGACAAACAACAAGCATACAATAAGTACTCATCTAATGCACAGGGAAAACTCGAACAAAAGATCGTACCAGAAAGTTCAACTTAAGAACTCCGGTTGCAAAAGAAACGAACCGAACAAAGCAACGGAAAACAAACGGCGGAAGAAAACAACTCGTTTCTAGCAAAGTGAAACTAGGTCAAATTTTACCATAGCAAAACTTTGTTTAAGTTGATTATTCGGAACGGCGGTTTCGAAACGAAACTCCAGGCGCTTGAATCACCTGATTCCGATAAACGAGTGAGAAGATAAACTAGAACGAGGATTGGATCTGAGATCGCGATCGCGGAATAAATCCGACGAAAAGAAAAAGATGAAGAATGATTAAACGAACGGACGTTCGTTAACCGGAAGAATTCGGTGATCACGTTCGTTAAGACGAACGGTCCGGCGAACGGTCTCTAGGCAACTAAATCGGAAAAGAAAACGAAACCAATCTAGGGTTTCGGAAGAGAAAACCGAAACAAAAAACTGATCTAGAAAACCGGAACGGTTTAGAAAAGAACCGGAAAGAAACGAATCGTAAGAGAAGAAAAGAATTGGAACGGTTTATAAGAAAAACCGAACCGAGGGAAGAAAAAGTGACGCGGGGCAACCTCGGCGAGGTCTCCGGCGAACGGGGCTCCGGCGGCGTGGGCGGCGGCGGCGGCGCTGGCGGCGCGACACTAGGGCGGCGGCGCGGGTGAGGGGCGCGGGGTGGGCGCGGCTTGGGGCTTTGGGTTTGATGTTTAGAGGGGGGGTGTGGGGGTATTTATATTGGGGAGGGGGGATTACTTGGGGTAGGGGGCAAGGAATAAGAGTAGGAATAGGAAAGAAAGAAAGAGAGGAAAGAAAAGAAGAAGAAAAAACGAAACGGAGTCCATCTAGGACTCCTGCCTAGTGGCGGCGGCGGCGGCCTCCTGCGCGCTAGGCGCTGGCGCGGCGCGGCGATGGCCTGGCCGGCCGGCTGGGCCTTTGGCCCAGGGCGCGCAAGATTTTTTTTAAAAAAAAAATCGCGAGCAGAAAAACACAGAAAAAAAATATCTAACGGGCTCCAAAACTAATAAAGTAAATTTTCCTCGACTCCTAAAAATGAGTCGAACAAAATGAACTTTTCTCCGGGCCTAAAATGCAATTTTTGAAAACGCGCATTTTTCCCTAATGCAAATAAAATGCAAATAAACTCCGAAAAATCCAAAATTTGATTTATTTATTAAATCTTTATTTTTCCTAAAGTTTGGGAAAGTCATATTATTCCCTCTCATATATTTGAGATTGGAAAAATATTTGAAGATAAAATAAATAAATCAAATGATCCTCTTTTCAAAATTTGAGAAAACTCAAATATGAAAATAACGAAATCTCCAACTCTCTCCGAGGGTCCGTGAGTTGCGTGAAATTTTCTAGGATCGATCAAAAATGCAAGAAAATATGTTATGCATGATGATCTAATATATAACATTCCAAATTGAAAATTTGGGATGTTACATACCACTTGTAGATCGCAACGGAAGCGTTCAAGAAGAACGTGGATGATGGAGTCGTACTCGCCGTGATCCGAATCACCGATGACCAGGGCCGAACAGACGGCACCTCCGCGTTCAACACATGTACGGTCGGGATGACGTCTCCTCCTTCTTGATCCAGCAAGGGCGAAGGAGAGGTTGATGAAGATCCAGCAGCACGACGGCGTGGTGGTGGATGCAGCAGAATTCCAGCAGGGCTTCGCCAAGCGTCTACGGAGAGAGGGAGAGGTGTAACAGGGGAGAGGGAGGGGCCAAGGCTGCAGGGTGCGGATGCCCTCCCTCCCCCCCCCCCCTTTATATAGGCCCCCTAGGGTGGGGCGCCGGCCCTGGAGATCCATCTCCAAGGGGGGCGGCGGCCAGGGGGGATGCTTGCCCCCCAAGGCAAGTGGGGCGCCCCCTGCCCTAGGGTTTCAAACCCTAGGCGCAGGAGGGAGGCCCATGGGGGGCGCACCAGCCCACTATGGGCTGGTTTCCTCCCCACTTCAGCCCACGGGGCCCTCCGGGATGGGTGGCCCCACCTGGTGGACCCCCGGGACCCATCTCGTGGTCCCGGTACAATACCGGTGACCCCAGATCACTCCTGATGGCCGAAACGACACTTCCTATATATAATTCTTTACCTCCGGACCATTCCGGAACCTCTCGTGATGTCCGGGATCTCATACGGGACTCCGAAAAACCTTCGGTTTGCTGCATACTAATATCTTTACAACCCTAGCGTCACCGAACCTTAAGTGTGTAGACCCTACGGGTTCGGGAGACATGCAGACATGACCGAGACGATCTCCGGTCCGTAACCAACAGCGGGATCTGGATACCCATGTTGGCTCCCACATGCTCCTCGATGATCTCATCGGATGAACCACGATGTCGAGGACTTAATCAATCCCGTACTCAATTCCCTTTGTCTATCGGTACGATACTCTCCCGAGGTTCGATCGTCGGTATACCGATACCTTGTTCAATCTCGTTACCAGCAAGTCTCTTTACTCATTCCCGTAACGCATCATCCCGTGAACAACACCTTGATCACATTGAGATCATTATGATGATGTCTTACCGAGTGGGCCCAGAGATACCTCTCCGTCATACGAAGTGACAAATCCCAATCTCGATTCATGCCAACCCAACAAACACTTTCGGAGATACCTGTAGTGCACCTTTATAGTCACCCAGTTACGTTGTGACGTTTGATACACCCAAAGCACTCCTACGGCATCCGGGAGTTGTATAATATCATGGTCTAAGGAATGATACTTGACATTCAGAAAAGCTCTAGCAAACGAACTACACGATCTTTGTGCTATGCTTAGGTTTGGGTCTTGTCCATCACATCATTCTCCTAATGATGTGATCCCGTTATCAATGTCATCCCCATGTCCATTGTCAGGAAACCATGACTATCTATTGATCAACGAGCTAGTCAACTAGAGACTTACTAGGGACACATTATGGTCTATGTATTCACACATGTATTATGATTTCCGGACAATACAATTATAGCATGAACAATAGACGATTATCATGAACAAGGAAATATAATAATCCTTTTATTATTGCCTCTAGGGCATATTTCCAACAGCGTGTGCGTAGGAATTTTTTTGAAATTACTACGTTCCCCAACACATTGATGGTGAAGTGATCTCCTCACGGCTTCACCTAAGCACTACGAAAATATGACCGGGGGTGTAAACGATGAAGGAGGGCGCCACACACGGCTAAGACAATGTTGTGGTGTGCTAGGTGCCCCCCTCCCACATATATATAGGTGGGGGAGGAGGGAGCAGTCGAGAGGGCGCCCCAAGTAGGCCAAAGCCTACTTGGGGTCTCCTCCCAAGTGGCGCCCCCTTCCATGTATAGGTGCGGGGGAAAGGTAGGGGAGGGAGCCCCCCTTTCCTTTCCCCCATGAGAAGGGGAAGGCGGGAGGGGCTAGCCCTCCCCTCTTTCCTTCCCCAGGGTTGGCCGGCCAGGGAGAGGGGTGCACCAGCCCCCTGTGGGCTGCTCTGTCCCCTCCTTGGCCCATTAAGCCAATACACCTACCTGGGGTGTCCGGAACTCCTTCCAGTGACCCGATGACTACCCGGTGCATCCTGAAACTCTTCCGGTGTCCGAATTGTTGGGGAACATAGTATTTCCAAATAATTGCCTATGATCACTCAAGATCTATCTAGGAGAAGTATAGAAACAAGCGGGGAGAGTGTGTCCACGTACCCTCGTAGACCGAAAGCGGAAGCATTTAGTAACGTGGTTGATGTAGTCGAACGTCTTCGCGATCCAACCGATCCAAGTACTGAACGCACGGCACCTCCGCGATCTGCACACGTTCAGCTCGGTGACGTCCCTCGAACTCTTGATCCAGTTGAGGCCAAGGGAGAGTTCCGTCAGCACGATGGCGTGGTGACGGTGATGATGAAGTTACCGGCGCAGGGCTTCGCCTAAGCACTACGACGATATGACCGAGGTATGTAATGTTGGGGAACGTTGCAGAAAACAAAAATTTTCCTACGGTTTCACCAAGATCCATCTATGAGTTCATCTAGCAACGAGTCATGGGAGAGAGAGATTGCATCTACATACCACTTTGTAGATCGCGAGCGGAAGCGTTCAACGAACGGGGATGAAGTAGTCGTACACACCGTGATCCAAATCACCGGAGATCCTAGCACCGAAAGCACGGCACCTCCGCGTTCAACACACGTACGGTCAGCGTAACGTCTCCTTCTTCTTGATCCAGCAAGGCAAAGGAGAGGTTGGGGAAGAAGACTCCAGCAGCAGCACGACGGCGTGGTGATGGTGGAGCCGCAGTACTCCGACAGGGCTTCGCCGAGCTCTTACGGAGGAGGAGAAGGTGTTGGAGAGGGAGAGGGAGGCGCCAGGGCATAGGGTGCGCAGCCCCCCTCCCCTCCCCCCTTTATATAGGCCTCTGGGGGGGCGCCGGCCCTGGGAGATCTGATCTCCCAAGGGGGGCAGCGGCCAGGGAGGTTTCCCTCCCCCCAAGCCATCTAGGAGGTGCCTTCCACCACTAGGACTCCTCCCTTTTGGAACCCTAGGCGCATGGGCCCCTTTGGGGCTGGTTCCCCTTGGCCCATGCAGGCCAAGGCGCACCCCCTAAGGCCCATGTGGCCCACCGGGGCAGGTGGCCCCACCTGGTGGACCCCCGGGACCCCTCCGGTGGTCCCGGTACAATACCGATAACACCGAAACTTGTCCCGATGGCCGAAATAGCACTTCCTATATATAATTCTTTACCTCCGGACCATTCCGGAACTCCTCGTGACGTCCGGGGTCTTATCCGGGACTCCGAACAACATTCGGGTTACTGCATATACATATCTTCACAACCCTAGCGTCACCGAACCTTAAGTGTGTAGACCCTACGGGTTCGGGAGACATGCAATCATGACCGAGACGGCTCTCGGGCAATAACCAACAGCGGGATCTGGATACCCATGTTGGCTCCTACATGCTCCACGATGATCTCATCGGATGAACCACGATGTCGAGGTTTCAATTAATCCAGTATACGATTCCCTTTGTCAATCGGTATTTTACTTGCCCGAGATTCGATCGTCGGTATCCCAATACCTCGTTCAATCTCGTTACCGGCAAGTCACTTTTCTCATACCGCAATGCATGATCCTGTGATCAAACACTTTGATCACATTGAGCTCATTGTGATGATGCATTACCGAGAGGGCCCGGTGATACCTCTCCGTCAAGCGGAGTGACAAATCCCAGTCTCGATCCATGTCAACCCAACAGACACTTTCAGAGATACCCGTAGTATACCTTTATAGTCACCCAGTTACGTTGTGACGTTTGGCACACCCAAAGTACTCCTACGGTATCCGGGAGTTACACGATCTCATGGTCTAAGGAAAGGATACTTGACATTGGAAAACTCTAGCAAACGAACTATGCGATCTTATGTTATGTTTAGGATTGGGTCTTGTCCATCACATCATTCTCCTAATGATGTGATCTCGTTATCAATGACATCCAATGTCCATAGTCAGGAAACCATGACTATCTGTCGATCAACGAGCTAGTCAACTAGAGGCTCACTAGGGACATGTTTGTTGTCTGTTATTCACACATGTATTACGATTCCCGGATAACACAATTATAGCACGAATAAACACAATTATCATGAATAAGGAAATATAATAATAATGCTTTTATTATTGCCTCTAGGGCATATTTCCAACAGTCTCCCACTTGCACTAGAGTCAATAATCTAGTTACATTGTGATGAATCGAACACCCATAGAGTTCTGGTGCTGATCATGTTTTGCCTTAGGGAGAGGTTTAGTCAACGGATCTGCGACATTCAGATCCGTGTGCACTTTACAAATTTCTATGTCTCCATCTTGAACATTTTCACGAATGGAGTTGAAGCGACGCTTGATGTGCCTGGTCTTCTTGTGAAACCTGGGCTCCTTTGCAAGTGCAATAGCTCTAGTGTTGTCACAAAAGAGTTTGATTGGCCCCGACGCATTGGGTATGACTCCGAGGTCGGTGATGAACTCCTTCACCCAAATTGCTTCATGCGCTGCCTCCGAGGCTGCCATTTACTCCGCTTCACATGTAGATCCCGCCACGACGCTTTGCTTGCAACTGCACCAGCTTACTGCCCCGCCATTCAAAATATACACGTATCCGGTTTGTGACTTAGAGTCATCCAGATCTGTGTCGAAGCTAGCGTCGACGTAACCTTTTACGATGAGCTCTTGGTCACCTCCATAAACGAGAAACATTTCCTTGGTCCTTTTCAGGTACTTCAGGATATTCTTGACCGCTGTCCAGTGTTCCTTGCCGGGATTACTTTGGTACCTTCCTACCAAACTTACGGCAAGGTTTACATCAGGTCTGGTACACAGCATGGCATACATAATAGAACCTATGGCTGAGGCATAGGGGATGACACTCATCTCTTCTATATCTTCTGCCGTGGTCGGACATTGAGCTGAGCTCAATTTCACACCTTGTAACACAGGTAAGAACCCTTTCTTAGATTGATCCATATTGAACTTCTTCAATATTTTATCAAGGTATGTGCTTTGTGAAAGACCTACGAGGCGTCTCGATCTATCTCTATAGATCTTGATGCCTAATATATAAGCACCTTCTCCAAGGTCCTTCATTGAAAAACTCTTATTCAAGTAGGCCTTAATATTGTCCAAGAGTTCTATATCATTTCCCATCAAAAGTATGTCGTCTACATATAATATGAGAAATGCTACAGAGCTCCCACTCACTTTCTTGTAAACACAGGCTTCTCCATAAGTCTGTGTAAACCCAAACGCTTTGATCATCTCATCAAAGCGAATGTTCCAACTCCGAGATGCTTGCACCAGCCCATAAATCGAGCGTTGGAGCTTGCACACCTTGTCAGCATTCTTAGGATCGACAAAACCTTC
The DNA here is from genome assembly GCA_032464435.1 of Aegilops umbellulata. Taxonomy (NCBI): domain Eukaryota; kingdom Viridiplantae; phylum Streptophyta; class Magnoliopsida; order Poales; family Poaceae; genus Aegilops; species Aegilops umbellulata. Next base: position 500,441,141 of record CP136057.1, read on the forward strand.
CGGCTGCATCATATACAATTCTTCCTTAAGGAAACCATTAAGGAATGCCGTTTTGACGTCCATTTGCCATATTTCATAATCGTAGAATGCGGCAATTGCTAACATGATTCGGACGGACTTCAGCTTCGCTACCGGTGAGAAAGTCTCATCGTAGTCAACCCCTTGAACTTGTCGATAACCCTTAGCGACAAGCCGAGCTTTATAGATGGTCACATTACCATCCGCGTCTGTCTTCTTCTTAAAGATCCATTTATTTTCTATCGCTCGCCGTTCAACGGGCAAGTCAGTCAAAGTCCATACTTCGTTTTCATACATGGATCCTATCTCGGATTTCATGGCTTCCAGCCATTTGTCGGAATCCGGGCCCGCCATTGCTTCCTCATAGTTCGAAGGTTCACCGTTGTCTAACAACATGATTTCCAAGACAGGGTTGCCGTACCACTCTGGTGCGGAACGTGTCCTTGTGGACCTTCGAATTTCAGTAGGAGCTTGATTAGAAGCATCTTGATCATCATCATTAATTTCCTCTCTAGTCGGTGCAGGCACCTGAGAAACGTTTTCTTGAGTTTCGCCATTTTCCGGTTCAAGAGGTAACGCTTCATCAAGTTCTACTTTCCTCCCACTTACTTCTTTCGAGAGAAACTCTTTCTCCAGAAAGGATCCATTCTTGGCAACAAAGATCTTGCCTTCGGATCTGAGGTAGAAGGTATACCCAACAGTTTCTTTAGGGTATCCTATGAAGACGCATTTTTCCGACTTGGGTTCGAGCTTTTCAGGTTGAAGTTTCTTGACATAAGCATCGCATCCCCAAACTTTTAGAAATGACAGCTTAGGTTTCTTCCCAAACCATAATTCATATGGTGTCGTCTCAACGGATTTCGACGGAGCCCTATTTAAAGTGAATGCGACAGTCTCTAAAGCATAGCCCCAAAAAGGTAGCGGTAAATCGGTAAGAGACATCATAGATCGCACCATATCTAATAGAGTGCGATTACGACGTTCGGACACACCATTACGCTGAGGTGTTCCAGGCGGCGTGAGTTGTGAAACTATTCCACATTTTCTTAAGTGCGTGCCAAATTCGTGACTCAAGTATTCTCCTCCACGATCTGATCGTAGAAACTTGATCTTTCTATCACGTTGATTTTCAACCTCACTCTGAAATTCCTTGAACTTTTCAAAGGTCTCAGACTTGTGTTTCAATAAGTAGACATACCCATATCTACTCAAGTAATCAGTGAGGGTGAGAACATAACGATAGCCACCGCGAGCCTCAACACTCATTGGACCGCACACATCAGTATGTATGATTTCCAATAAGTTGGTTGCTCGCTCCATTGTTCCTGAGAACGGAGTCTTGGTCATTTTACCCATGAGGCATGGTTCGCACGTGTCAAATGATTCATAATCAAGAGACTCTAAAAGTCCATATGCATGGAGCTTCTTCATGCGTTTGAAACCTATGTGACCAAGGCGGCAGTGCCACAAATATGTGGGACTATTGTTATCAACTTTAACTCTTTTGGTATTCACACTATGAATATGTGTATCATCATGTACGAGATTCATTAAGAATAAACCATTAACCATCGGAGCATGACCATAAAACATATCTCTCATATAAATAGAACAACCATTATTCTCGGATTTAAATGAGTAGCCATCTCGAATTAAACGAGATCCAGATACAATGTTCATGCTCAAACTTGGCACTAAATAACAATTATTGAGGTTTAAAACTAATCCCGTAGGTAAATGTAGAGGTAGCGTGCCGACGGCGATCACATCGACCTTGGAACCATTCGCGACGCGCATCGTCACCTCGTCCTTCGCCAGTCTCCGTTTATTCCGCAGCTCCTGCTTTGAGTTACAAATGTGAGCAACTGCACCGGTATCAAATACCCAAGAGCTACTACGAGTACTGGTAAGGTACACATCAATTACATGTATATCACATATACCTTTGGTTTTTCCGGCCTTCTTGTCCGCTAAGTATTTGGGGCAGTTCCGCTTCCAGTGACCACTTCCCTTGCAATAAAAACACTCAGTCTCGGGCTTGGGTCCATGCTTTGGCTTCTTCCCGGCAACTTGCTTACCGGGCGCGGCAACTTCCTTGCCGTCCTTCTTGAAGTTCTTTTTACCCTTGCCCTTCTTGAACTTAGTGGTTTTATTCACCATCAACACTTGATGCTCCTTCTTGATTTCTACCTCTGCTAATTTCAGCATAGCATATACCTCAGGAATGGTCTTTACCATCCCCTGCATATTGTAGTTCATCACAAAGCTCTTGTAGCTAGGTGGAAGCGACTGGAGGGTTCTGACAATGACCGCTTCATCCGGGAGATTAACTTCCAGTTGAGTCAAGCAGTTGTGCAACCCAGACATTTTGAGTATGTGCTCACTGACAGAGCCATTTTCCTCCATCTTACAGCTAAAGAATTTATCGGAGACTTCATATCTCTCGACCCGGGCATGAGCTTGGAAAACCATTTTCAGCTCTTCGAACATCTCATATGCTCCATGTCTCTCAAAACGCTTTTGGAGCCCCGGCTCTAAGCTGTAAAGCATGCCGCACTGAACGAGGGAGTAATCATCGCAGCGTGACTGCCAAGCATTCATAACGTCTTGTTCTGCAGGGAGAATAGGTGCGTCACCTAGCGGTGCTCGTAGGACATAATCTTTCTTGGCAGCTATGAGGATGATCCTCAGGTTCCGGACCCAGTCCGTATAGTTGCTACCATCGTCTTTCAGCTTGGTTTTCTCTCGGAACGCGTTGAAGTTGAGGACTACGTTGGCCATTTGATCTACAAGACATATTGTAAATATTTAGACTAAGTTCATGATAATAAAGTTCATTCAATCAAATTATGAACTCCCACTTAGATAGACATCCCTCTTCTAGTCATCTAATTATTACATGATCCGAGTAAACTAGGCCGTGTCCGATCATCACGTGAGACGGACTAGTCAACATCGGTGAACATCTTCATGTTGATCGTATCTTCTATACGACTCATGCTCGACCTTTCGGTCTTCTGTGTTCCGAGGCCATGTCCGTACATGCTAGGCTCGTCAAGTCAACCTAAGTGTTTTGCGTGTGTAAATCTGTCTTACACCTGTTGTATGTGAACGTTAGAATCTATCACACCCGATCATCACGTGGTGCTTCAAAACAACGAACTGTCGCAATGGTGCACAGTTAGGGGGAACACTTTCTTGAAATTATTATGAGGGATCATCTTATTTACTACCGTCGTTCTAAGTAAACAAGATGCAAAACATGATAAACATCACATGCAATCAAATAATAATCGTGACATGATATGGCCAATATCACATAGCTCCTTCGATCTCCATCTTGGGGCTCCATGATCATCTTGTCACCGTCTTGACACCATGATCTTCATCATCATGATCTTCATCATCGTGTCTCCATGAAGTTGCTCGCCAACTATTACTTCTACTACTATGGCTAACGCGTTTAGCAATAAAGTAAAGTAATTTACATGGCGATTCTCAATGACACGCAGGTCATACAAAAATAAAGACAACTCCTATGGCTCCTGCCGGTTGTCATACTCATCGACATGCAAGTCGTGATTCCTATTACAATAGCATGAACATCTCATACATCACATATAGATCATTCATCATTCGTCACAACTTTGGCCATATCATATCACAAAGCACTTGCTGCAAAAACAAGTTAGACGTCCTCTAATTGTTGTTGCAAGTTTTACGTGGCTGAATTAGGGTTCTAGCAAGAACGTTTTCTTACCTACGTTAAAACCACAACGTGATTTGTCAACTTCTATTTACCCTTCATAAGGACCCTTTTCATCGAATCCGCTCAAACTAAAGTAGGAGAGACAGACACCCGCCAGCCACCTTATGCAACTAGTGCATGTTAGTCGGTGGAACCGGTCTCACGTAAGCGTACGTGTAAGATTGGTCCGGGCCGCTTCATCCCACAATACCGCTGAAGCAAGATAAGACTAGTAGCGGCAAGAAGAGTTGACAACATCTACGCCCACAACAAATTGTGTTCTACTCGTGCAATAGAGAACTACGCATAGACCTAGCTCATGATGCCACTGTTGGGGAACGTTGCAGAAAACAAAAATTTTCCTACGGTTTCACCAAGATCCATCTATGAGTTCATCTAGCAACGAGTCATGGAGAGAGAGATTGCATCTACATACCACTTTGTAGATCGCGAGCGGAAGCGTTCAACGAACGGGGATGAAGTAGTCGTACACACCGTGATCCAAATCACCGGAGATCCTAGCACCGAAAGCACGGCACCTCCGCGTTCAACACACGTACGGTCAGCGTAACGTCTCCTTCTTATTGATCCATCAAGGCAAAGGAGAGGTTGGGGAAGAAGACTCCAGCAGCAGCACGACGGCGTGGTGATGGTGGAGCCGCAGTACTCCGACAGGGCTTCGTCGAGCTCTTACGGAGGAGGAGGAGGTGTTGGAGAGGGAGAGGGAGGCGCCAGGGCATAGGGTGCGCAGCCCCCCCCCCCTCCCCTCCCCCCTTTATATAGGCCTCTGGGGGGGCGCCGGCCCTGGGAGATCTGATCTCCCAACGGGGGCGGCGGCCAGGGAGGTTTCCCTCCCCCCAAGCCATCTAGGAGGTGCCTTCCACCACTAGGACTCCTCCCTTTTGGAACCCTAGGCGCATGGGCCCCTTTGGGGCTGGTTCCCCTTGGCCCATGCAGGCCAAGGCGCACCCCCTAAGGCCCATGTGGCCCACCGGGGCAGGTGGCCCCACCTGGTGGACCCCCGGGACCCCTCCGGTGGTCCCGGTACAATACCGATAACACCGAAACTTGTCCCGATGGCCGAAATAGCACTTCCTATATATAATTCTTTACCTCCGGACCATTCCGGAACTCCTCGTGATGTCCGGGATCTCATCCGGGACTCCGAACAACATTCGGGTTACTGCATATACATATCTTCACAACCCTAGCGTCACCGAACCTTAAGTGTGTAGACCCTACGGGTTCGGGAGACATGCAGTCATGACCGAGACGGCTCTCGGGCAATAACCAACAGCGGGATCTAGATACCCATGTTGGCTCCTACATGCTCCACGATGATCTCATCGGATGAACCACGATGTCGAGGATTCAATTAATCCAGTATACGATTCCCTTTGTCAATCGGTATTTTACTTGCCCGAGATTCGATCGTCGGTATCCCAATACCTCGTTCAATCTCGTTACCGGCAAGTCACTTTTCTCGTACCGCAATGCATGATCCCGTGATCAAACACTTTGATCACATTGAGCTCATTGTGATGATGCATTACCGAGAGGGCCCGGTGATACCTCTCCGTCAAGCGGAGTGACAAATCCCAGTCTCGATCCATGTCAACCCAACAGACACTTTCAGAGATACCCGTAGTATACCTTTATAGTCACCCAGTTACGTTGTGACGTTTGGCACACCCAAAGTACTCCTACGGTATCCGGGAGTTACACGATCTCATGGTCTAAGGAAAGGATACTTGACATTGGAAAACTCTAGCAAACGAACTATGAGATCTTATGCTATGTTTAGGATTGGGTCTTGTCCATCACATCATTCTCCTAATGATGTGATCTCGTTATCAATGACATCCAATGTCCATAGTCAGGAAACCATGACTATCTGTCGATCAACGAGCTAGTCAACTAGAGGCTCACTAGGGACATATTGTTGTCTGTTATTCACACATGTATTACGATTTCCGGATAACACAATTATAGCACGAATAAAGACAATTATCATGAATAAGGAAATATAATAATAATGCTTTTATTATTGCCTCTAGGGCATATTTCCAACATGTAACTGTGGAGGGGGCACCGCACACGGCTAAGACAAATCTTGGGTGCCTTTAGGGTGCCCCTACCCGCGTATCTAAAGGAGGGAGGAGGAGGAGGCCGGCCTAGGAGGGGGCGCCTGTTGGGGGAGTCCAACTAGGATTCCCAATCCTAGTTGGAGTCCCCTTCCTTTTCCAAGAGGGAAGAGATGGAAGGAGTAGGAGAGGGAGAAGGAAAGAGAGGGCGGCGCCCCCTCCCTAGTCCAATTCGGACTTGCCATGGGGGGCGCGGCCACCCCTTGAGGCCCTTCTCTCCTGTCCCGTATGGCCTATTAAGGCCCACTACTTCCCCCGGCGAATTCCTGAAACTCTCCGGTACTCTGAAAAATACCTGAATCACTCGGAACCTTTTCGATGTCCGAATATAGCCTTTCAATATATCGATCTTTACCTCTCGACCATTTCGAGACTCCTCGTCATGTCCGTGATCTCATCCGGGATTCCGAACAAACTTCGGTCATCAAATCACATAACTCATAATACAAATCGTCATCGAATGTTAAGCGTGTGGACCCTACGGGTTCGAGAACTATGTAGACATGACCGAGACACATCTCCGATCAATAACCAATAGCGGAACCTGGATGCTCATATTGGTTCCTACATATTCTACGAAGATCTTTATCGGTCAAACCGCATAACAACATACGTTGTTCCCTTTGTCATCGGTATGTTACTTGCCCGAGATTCGATCGTCGGTATCTCAATACCTAGTTCAATATCATTACCGGCAAGTCTCTTTACTCGTTCCGTAATGCATCATCCCGCAACTAACTCATTAGTCACATTGCTTGCAAGGCTTATTGTGATGTGCATTACCGAGAGGGCCCACAGATACCTCTCCGATTCACGGAGTGACAAGTCCTAATCTTGTTCTATGCCAACCCAACAAACACCTTCGGAGACACCTATAGAGCATCTTTATAATCACCCAGTTACGTTGTGACGTTTGATAGCACACAAGGTGTTCCTCCGGTATTCGGGAGTTGCATAATCTCATAGTCAGAGGAACATGTATAAGTCATGAAGAAAGCAATAGCAATAAAACTAAATGATGATTTATGCTAAGCTAACGGATGGGTCTTGTCCATCACATCATTCTCCTAATGATGTGACCCCGTTCATCAAATGACAACACATGTCTATGGTCAGGAAACTTAACCATCTTTGATTAACGAGCTAGTCTAGTAGAGGCATACTAGGGACATTTTTTTTGTCTATGTATTCACACATGTATCAAGTTTCCAGTTAATACAATTCTAGCATGAATAATAAACATTTATCATGATATAAGGAAATAAAATAATAACTTTATTATTGCCTCTAGGGCATATTTCCTTCATGAATACCATCGTCCTATATATCAATCTTTACCTCTCGACCATTTCGAGACTCCTCGTCATGTCCGTGAGATTGATCTCATCCGGAACTCCAAACAATATTCGGTCACCAAATCATATAACTCATATAACACTATATCGTCAACAAACGTTAAGCATGCCGACCCAACGGGTTCGTGAACTATGTAGACATGACCGAGACACCTCTCCGGTCAACAACCAATAGTAGAACCTGGATGCTCATATTGGCTCCTACATATTCTACGAAGATCTTTATCGGTCGAACTGTTATGACAACATACGTAATTCCCTTTGTCCATCGATATGTTACTTGCCCGAGATTCGATCGACGGTATCTTCATACCTAGTTCAATCTCGTTATCGTCAAGTCTCTTTACTCATTTCGTAATACATCATCTCATAACTAACTCCTTAGTCATTTGCTTGCAAGCTTATGATGTAGCATATTTATGATCATCCAGTTATGTTGTGACATTTGATAGAACACAAGATACCCTCGGGTATCCGGGAGTTGCATAATCTCATAGTCGGAGGAATGTGTATTTGACATGTAGAAAACAATAGCAATAAACCGAACGATCAATATGCTAAGCTAACGGATGGGTCTTGTCCATCACATCATTCTCCTAATGATGTGATCCTATTATGAAATGACAACACATGTCTATAGATAGGAAACCTTAACCATCTTTGATCAATGAACTAGTCTAGTAGAGGCTTACTAGGGACACGGTATTTGTTTATGCATTCACACATGTATTTAAGTTTCCGATCAATACAATTCTAGCATGAATAATAAACCTTTATCATGATTTAGGAAATATGATAATAACATTTTATTACTGCCTCTAGGGCATATTTCCATCACAACAGGTGTGGGTACAAGTAAAGTGGTACTCGAACATGAGAGTGATGTGTTGTTCTATTTGAAGCTTCTTCTTCTTCTGCCAACGATCATGCATATGATGGGTTCTCGGTTGGCAGTATGGGATTAATAAGGTGGACGTTGTTTTCTTTATTTGGGGTTTCTTTAGACCAATTTGCTTATTATTCGTACTCGGATCATGTCTTACTGTATGATGATTGTCATGTATTGATGGATCATGACACTTATGTTGTCCCCCTTATGTTATGGTGAGTGTAAGCCAAATTAACGCTTGTATTCTCATCTCTTCAGTTGATGTTGTATTTGTTGTGATGTCCACCTTGTTACCGACATGTGACACTCATGTGTATGATATTAATCACATGTTGGGGCATCTCCATTATGCGTTTATATCCTTAGCGAGACTTGAAAGTCTTCGTTGGGGCTAGGACTGCATGTTAGGCGTTTCAAAATTTAAGATACACTTCCAACCATCAGGCGGCTCCCCGGCTCAACCTCATATGTGTTTCTTACCACAATAGCAAAAGGGGGAGCAATTAGCGAGCGAGTACCCATTACGCTCGCTTGGAGGACAGACGCGCGAGGACGTGCCATGTGGTGTGTGTCTAGTAGCCATTACGTGTCACGCCCTGGCCGCACCCTCGGGATCACATTTTTTATTGCACGCATTTTTTGCATTTTTCTTCGTTTTGTGATTTTTTTATGGTTCCTTTTCATGAAAGCACAACTCTACTTCCCAAAAGTGAAAAATACAAATATGCTTTGGGGCGAAGCACATTTGTTCTTTCCATAGATGTGCTTTTCGAATATTAAAAAGCACAGTTGTGCTTCCGTGCGGAAAGTGAAAAGACACAGTTATTCTTCACAGTGAAGCATAATTGTGTTTTCCGGAAAGTGAAAAGGCACATGTGTACTTCCCCAAAAAACTTGAAAAGCACACATGTGCTTTGGATTTTTTTCGGGTTTCTAGTACTTTTGTTTCGGGTTTCTGTTCAAATTTTCCCTTTTCTAATATTTTTTCTTTCTCATTTCCGGTTTTTAGTTTTCTTTTGCTCACATCTTTTTTTGTGCAAACCTATTAACATGAGATCTAGTTTCAAAGATCTTAATGCGAGAAATGCAATGGTGAAAATGGTTCGTGATTTGGACACATGATTCAAGAGACCAATTTTTTTTGAAAAAAATGAATGAACAAAAAAACAAAACTCCCAGATCGCGACAAGTATGACACATGCAGTGCGCCACTTGTGATCACAAGTGGAGGTGTGAGTGACATTTGCAAAGAGACCCTGTAACTGATGATTTCGACCAAAAAGACCTTGAGGGAGCAGACCATGCAACCAAGCATTCCTGCTGAATTGTATGGTGAGAGAATAGCATACAGAAACCAACATTCAAAAAACATAACTTCATGGAAACCATGTTTGAAAGTTTTAAAAAAATCTGAAAAAAATGTGGGATGTTAAGAGAATGTTGCTCTATTGTCGTGTGAAATTTGAAGTAAAAACACATTACGAGATGCGAGGTACGGAAAAGACGAATTCAGCAATGAATAGTGATGTTATTGTTCTCCGCTATTTAATTTTGATTTTGTCTTTTCATGGCTCAAATCCCGTAACATATTTGAACCTGAAATTTTGCATGGCAATAGAACATCACCCTGTTAACATCCCATATTTTGTTTAAAAAAATCAAGACTTCGAAACATCATTTTCACGTGATTTTATCGGTTTCCACCAAATGTTGGTTTCGGTATGATATTTTCCCCATGTATGGTAGGCTCTCCCATGCCTTGGACGGATTTGGATCCTCTAACATTCGAAGGGAAGTCATGTAAGCTACAGTAATCTGACTTCCCTTCACTCTTAGCCCATGAACAGTGCTTATTTCAATTTTCAAAAGACGGGTTTTAGTTTCTAAAAAAATAATTTCAATTCGTGACATACCAAATTCAGTTTAGAAGATTCATTTCAAATTTTTTAAACTCATTTCACTTTTTTCAAAAAAAACTATTTCAATTTCATATGCTCCCTGACTTTCCTTCTGTTTTTTACACAAGAAGAACACTGTAGCTCTCTGACTTCCCTTGAACATGTTAGAGGATCCGGCTCGGCCTTGGACTGGGCTGCTATTTTTTTCCTCTGTAACACCCTGGGCTGCTACTTTGTGCACTCTCCGTAGCCAAAGCCCATGGTGATTTTAGTTCACACGTTTTGGGCTGCAAAGAGGGGAGTCACTTCAGCTTCCTTCATCCTTTCTGCTCAACTAATTTTGTAATGTACTCCTAAAACTTGCGTGTCGGTTCGTCGCTTATCTTGGAGTTGTGGTTGATATTCTCCTGCCAGGATGAGATGTAACTCACTGGTGTAATATCTATCTGTTTGTCGCTACGTCGATAGAAAAATTGTACGCTTGTGAAAACATTGACTGAATAATTGGACACTGTATGAAAAGGAGCGCGTAGTGATGGTAACTGGTAAAGAACGGACTAACTCGGGAAAACGTTGGCGGTGATGTCCATTGTTCAAAAAATATAGGGGAAGAAGCGAAAAAACAGCAACTTGATTGCGGTGTGTGCTAGTGGTTCTGGTGCAGTACACTTGCATGAATTTTCAATTCAGGGGAGAACCGCGTGCAAATGATTCTCTATGAAGTCCTGATTTTCCATCCGTTGGCGGAGGTCACATCCCATCTCACATGGGAGTCGAGTGCAATTCGATCTGCGGGTCATCGTCGATACTCGCCGATCATCTTTTTCCCTGTGAAACTAGAGTGCACATGTTTATGTGCAGTTAGCAAAAGTAAAACTCGTACTCAAATGGTAACGTTTACACGTGTGCCACGAAGTAATTCCCTCCACGCGATGTTTTATGGCAACTTTACTTACAAGAGGATGGTAACTTTAGCTGTGAAGCATGTCAACTTTCTATTTGGATGGCAAGTTTTTTTAGATTTGTTTTTTTAGGGCAATTTTAATGTAAAAAACGTGTGGGTGGTGTTACTACATGCTACACGTATGGCAGTTATCGGCGTCCAACTCGTAAGGTCCGTCAAAGTTTAACATTGGACTCCCAACTTCAAAATTAGTGGTGTGTACTCATCGTTCCTGATTGTTAGTTCACTCTAGGAAAACATGGACGCCCGAGGCCAGCCGAGTTTGAAACCATAGCCGCCATCCCGTTTCCGCTCCGCTCCACCCACCTCGTCATTATCGAAGGAAGCCGGTGGATAAAGCCTGCCCGATGGACAACGACGATGGGCACATATCCTTGCGGTAGAGGAGTCCTCAAGGTTTGAGTGTTGCGGCGGCCCTGGACGACGCGCATCAACGAAGTTCGGACGCTAGAGCGGCGGACCGGGACATCTCTCTGCGGTGAGCTGCGAGGGCAGAGCAACAGCGGGTCGTAGCATCGATGACGGTGGCGGTGATTTGTTGTGGAGGCTTTCCTTTCCCTGTTTCAACGATGGTGAATATTCCTGGTCCTGTTATCCTGCGGCGTTGTACATCGTCCTGGCGCTACCGTAAGAGGCGATTCGCACCTATCATGATTGTGTGCGCATCGGTTACTTTGCTCTCGACAATGTGACCACTTCATATGCTTTGTACCCCATCCACAATCAATACAATTCAAGCAGGATGTGGAGTTTTACCTCTTCAAGAGGGCCCGAACCTGGGTAAATATTGTGTCCCTTGTACTTCCTGTTAGCATCGTGCCAAGATCACCAACTTGGGATCCCCTACCCGAGATCCGCCACTTTTAGCACTGACACTGCTCACGAGCCACCCTGGCATGTCCGCGGGGGGGGGGGGGGGGGGAGCACGCGGGTCTGGCTTGTGATGCCATCGGGCACCATATTGCGTTGATTCTTTCTACCAAAAATCATATATATTCCATAAAAATCGTCTTCCCTACTTCAGAAACACAGTTTCGTTGGGCGGTGCCCGTGATTTTCAGTGCAAAATCATGCGAGCTTTCCATGACAGTTCTGTTGGGGGTCACTCACGCTTTCCCGTTACCTACAAAAGCCTGAGACATTTGCATGGCCCAAATGAAAGAGCAGATCCGCCGCTACGTGCAGTCTAACAAGCAAAGCCAGAACGAGTCAAGTACTGTAACGCCCCAAGACCGATGCTCCAGACGGCTTCTAGGTATTTCGTTGTTGTCATGTGTTCCGTTCATTTGTTGCATTCATCACCGCATCATCCGCATTGCATCAGCACTTCGTTGCTGTCTTTTTTTCAAAACTTGCATTCGTTAGTCGTTGACCGTTGCAGACCAATCGGGTTTTCGCTTCCCTCTTGACCGTGTCCGCCTAACCCTCTTTGCACAGTGCATCGACCCCTCGGGCGCGTCCGAAACCTCTCTCGAACCCGACCCGCACGGTCATGACCAACGGATCTAGTTCATCTCCAAACATTCCTAATACATCTCTGTTTTATTATTAGGACTTCCTACCTATTTAATAATCGGCCGTTCGATTGTGATCGGAGGGGCTAGAATAGCCCTAACCTAACCCACTCACTATATAATCAGTCTACTCTAACCCTAGAAACTAGGGATCCTGTCCCATCCATCCACCCATTCCCGAGCCGCCGCCACCCACCTACCTTTCTTCCTCGGGATCTCCTCATTCCCCCCGATCCAATCCACCGGCCTCTGCCTCCATCGATCCACCGCCCGCTCCTCCCGTTGCTGGAACCCTCCAGCTAAGCGCCTCCTCCTCACCTCGTCTCCCTCACGCCGGCCACCAGCAACTGCACCAGAGCCACCTCGCGCCTCCTCGCTCCCGTCGTCAACCATGGGCCCGTCGTCCCCGAGCCAGGAGCCCCTCGTTCGAGCGCCAACCACCTTCCTGGTTCTCCGCAACCCCACGCAGCGCCGCAAGACCCGAGCGCCTCGTCCCGTGCCTCGATCCAGGATGGATCGGGAGCAGCTCTGCCCTTCGCACGCCGCCGCTAGCGACCTCGACCACCACCACCGAAGCCGCCAGGACCGGCCTCGTCCCTCTCTCTCTCCCTTCGTTCTCCTCCTTCTGTCTCTCTTGCTCTCTGAAATTCTCTCTCTCGCCAGGTACAGGAGCAACAGGAGGTCGCCCCTGCTGCCATGGCCACCGTTCCGTGTCGTCGAGCCTCGCCAAGTCCTCTCCCGCGCCTGGATCCGCGCCCCTCCGTTCCTTGCGCCGCCAAGTTCCCCTGCCTACATCGTCTGAAGCCGTCGCCGCCTGCTGCCTTCTCTGCTTCAAGCTGGCGCGCCGTTCCCCTGCTTCTGCGTGCGAGCACGCGAGGACGACCCCCTGCCTCGCCTCGGATCTCACATGGGACGCCATCCAGTGCCCGGATCCGCACTTCCTCCGTGCCCTGCATAGCCTGCAGCCGCTGCGCCCTGCATCCCCTGAAGCTGACGCGCCCTGCATCGTCGGGTCTGTCTGCGTCCTCTGCATCGAGCAGCAGCTCGGGAACGAGCACCCTGCCCCCTCGTTGACTTGGCCCAGCGCCAGCGTGGACGAGTGCCGTGTCGCCCGTGCGAGCCATCCTCTGCTCCGCCTACGCCGTGGGCCGCCCGATCCGCCGGCCTCCTCCAGCCTCTACATCGAACGGGCCAAGGCCCATGGTGAGCATCCAGCGCCCTGCTCCTATTGGGCCAGCCTATTGATTCGGCCCGCGTCGTATTTTTTTCTGTTCCAGCGAATTTAGACATTATTCCAGAGAGTGCAGTTTTGCAGAAAAACCCTCCATGTTCATGCATTTAATAACTCACCAACCGTGCATCGGATCTAAATAAATTATATATGTAAAATGCTTAGGTTTTCATCTAGTTTCGTAATATGCACCTATCATCCATGTTAAAAATGTTTAAATTGTTGTTTGTTTAATTTTGCTTAAATAGCATGCTAAAATGATTTATTTCATAACTAAATAACCGTATCTCCAAATTTAATAAACTTCATATGTAAATGGGGTAGAAAAATGCATAGATTAACATCTTGCACTTTATTTTCCTGTTTAAAAATAATAAAATATGGTTTTAGGCAGAACAGTACCAAATCTAAAATATGGACATGAGGATTTTTCCGGTCTTGTTGCTTGTCGTTCCGGCCTCATTTAAACTTGTCTAGATAGGTAGTTTTCATTTGCTTCACCCCTTGCCATGTTTAACAACATTTAATATTGATGGGTACCTAAACGAGAGAGAACTAAATAATTGTTGTGGTGTTTCATCAATATGCAACTCGTTGCATATTGAGCTACACTTAACTTGTAGTGTTGTTTGTTGCACTTTGCCATGCCATGCTATTTAAACCGGACATGCATCAACCTTGGTTGTGCATCATGCCATGTTTATGTGATGGTTGTTTTACTATGTTGTTTGTTTGTTTCCGGGTTGCTTCTCTCGTTAGCTTCGGTTTCGTTCCGGAGTTGTGAGGATTCATTCGACTACGTTCGTTTGTCTTCTTCATGGACTCGTTCTTCTTCCTAGCGGGATTTCAGGCAAGATGACCATACCCTCGAAATCACTTCTAGCTTTGCTTGCTAGTTGCTCGCTCTTTTGTTATGCCTATGTTGCGATACCTACCACTTGCTATATCATGCCACCCATATTGCCATGACAAACCTCTAACCCACCATGTCCTAGCAAACCGTTGTTTGGCTATGTTACCGCTTTGCTCAGCCCCTCTTATAGCGTTGTTAGTTGCAGGTGAAGATGAAGTTTGTTCCTTGTTGGAACATGGAGATGTTGTTCCATGTTGGAACATGGATATGTTGGGATATCACAATACCTTTTATATTATTAATGCATCTATATACTTGGTAAAGGGTGGAAGGCTCGGACTTATGCCTGGTGTTTTGTTCCACTCTTGCCGGCCTAGTTTCCGTCATATCGGTATTATGTTCCCGGATTTTTCGTTCCTAACGCGGTTGGGTGATTTATGGGACCCCCTTGACAGTTCGCTTTGAATAAAACTCCTCCAGCAAGGCCCAACCTTGGTTTTACCATTTGCCTACCTACCACCATATACCCCTTCC
The DNA here is from genome assembly GCA_032464435.1 of Aegilops umbellulata. NCBI lineage: Eukaryota > Viridiplantae > Streptophyta > Magnoliopsida > Poales > Poaceae > Aegilops > Aegilops umbellulata. Next base: position 500,456,289 of record CP136057.1, read on the forward strand.
CTTGGGTTCTGCAGACTCAAGGGTCATCTTTATTTTAGCCCCCCCCCCCGGGCCAGTGATCCTCTGAGTGTTGGTCCGAACCGAGCAGCCTGCGGGGCCACCACGGGGAAACTCGAGGCCTGGTTTTACTCGTAGCTTGACTTATCCGGTGTGCCCTGAGAACGAGGTACGTGCGACTCCTATCGGGATTTGTCGGCACATCGGGCGGCTTTGCTGGTCTTGTTTTATTACTGTCGAAATGTCTTGTAGCCGGGATTCCGAGACTGATCGGGTCTTCCCGGGGAGAAGGAATATCCTTCGTTGATCGTGAGAGCTTATCATGGGCTAAGTTGGGACACCCCTGCAGGGTATTATCTTTCGAAAGCCGTGCCCGCGCTTATGAGGCAGATGGGAATTTGTTAATGTCCGGTTGTAGAAAACCCGAAGTTGATCTTAATTAAAATACACCAACCGAGTGTGTAACCGTGATGGTCTCTTCTCGGCGGAGTCCGGGAAGTGAACACGGTGTTGGAGTTATGCTTGACGTAGGTTGTTCTAGGATCACTTCTTGATCATAGTTGTTCGACCGTGCTTTTTCCTTCTCTTCTCGCTCTCATTTGCATATGTTAGACACCAGATATGCTAGCCGCTTGCTGCAGCTCCACCTCATACCTTTTACCCTACCTATAAGCTTAAATAGTCTTGATCTCTCGGGTGTGAGATTGCTGAGTCCCCGTGACTCACAGATACTTCCAAAACCAGTTTGCAGGTGCCGATGAAACCGTGCAGGTGACACACCTGAGCTCAAGGAGGAGCTTGATGAAGATCGTGTTCATTGTGTTGTTTCATTTCAGTTGATCAGTAGTGGAGCCCAGTTGGGACGATCGGGGATCTGTGTAGCATTTGGGGTAGTCTTCTTTTATTTTGGTTCGGTAGTCGGAACTTGATTGTATCTGTTTGATGTAATGCTTTACTCATGTATTGCGTGAAGTGGCGATTGTAAGCCAACTATGTATCTCTTTCCCTTATGTATTACATGGGTTGTGTGAAGATTACCTCACTTGCGACATTGCTTTCAATGCGGTTATGCCTCTAAGTCGTGCTTCGACACGTGGGAGATATAGCCGCATCGAGGGCGTTACAAGTTGGTATCAGAGCCTTCCCCGACCTTACGAGCCCCCACTGATTGATCGTTTCTAGCGGCCGAGTTGTGTCTAGAAAAATGTTTTGAGTCATTTAGGAATTATGTATCGGATAGTTTAGGAATTCTTTTTACTTCCCAGTCTCCTCATCGCTCTGGTAAGGCATCCTGACGTAGAGTTTTGACTCTTCTCTTCTCAAATTTCACTAAAAAAATTTAGGATCACGTGGGTATTTTAGAATCGTTCCGATGGTTTTGTGATGACAACATTGTCTTGGTGCCTCATGTCAGCAGGGGTTTAGTGGAAGTGTCCCGGGGAGTTGAGCTCTGAGGTGTTGTCGTCATAATTTTATCGTTGCAGTTCTGGAATACCTGAGTTTAGTACGCCGACATCGAAAATCTCTTTTGTACAGTTGTTGGTGAGATAACCCTGATAGCCCAGTACTGAGGCGAGTGCGGGAGTATTGCCATAACTCGTATAACGGATGCTTTTCGAAGGTTGAGGTAAACGATTTCCAAAGGTTTCTTGGTTATGTGTTGAAGGATGGATACAGCTGGATCTAGGTATTGTTAGTTTGGGTGATATATTTTGTGTCCCCTGTATCCCTAACACCAGATTGCATAACCAGAAAGTTTCGGGAGTTTATAAGTGGGAATTCAAGTATCTCGTAGGATATCTTTCCAACACAGACATGATACGATATGGGATCTATCATATGTTTGTTTCCGGCTTATTCTACGAGCCAAATCCTTTGTTTTTTTTTTGTTTTTTTTTGTGGTATTCGAGTTGCTTCGATGTCAAGTATTGATTCCATACCTTTTCCTAAACGGTGTTCTCATACTCTGATGTGAATATCAATCCTTCATGATAACTGAGAGTGTCATGTCAATCCTTTCCAACCGGTGTGCTTTTCTCCAAGTAAATCCGATCATTTTGAACATCCGCAAGATCAACTCTAAAGTATTCTCAACAGTGTTTGTTTCATTCGTCCCAAGTTGTCTTTGTTTTCCCGCCCTCCCACCCTTTTTCTTCAAGGTCTCAGATTTCTTAATCAAGTATCCTTTTTTGTTGATGTGAAGTCTCTTCTTTCTTTTCTTTCAATGTTCTTATCCGGTGTTTTCCCATGAAGATACTAATGGAGCTTCAAGTTTATTATTCTTCGTTCTCTTTTCTTCTCTGGTGGATTCAATTCAAGCTTTCGGTGTTGATCATATTCCTTTTCTCATTTCAAGTGCTTTCTTATGTCGGTGTATCTCTTAATCATTCACTTCTCGCTATTCAATTGTTCCGGAGTGATGAAGATATCTCAGAAGAGTCAAGTTTCCATTCTCAATTCACTCAAGTTCTTTTGAGGATGCTATCTCATTCAAGCCATTTAATTCAACCGGTGTAATCTCTCTTCCTAAGCAATTCTTTCAACGGTGGTTCTTTTGAGTGGGCCCTAAACCACAGGTCTTTTTCCAGGATCCTACCTGACTCTTCTAATTTTCCCGGAGTTATTCTCAAATTCTTTTCCAATTTTGATGTAAGAATGAATTATCATCAGTCAAATGTCGTTCTCCAAGATCTTTCAAATTCTTTTCATCGTTGATTCAACCTTTCCAATTTTCATTCCAGAGTGCCTCAACAATTCATGGTGGTGTTTCTCATCGTCTTTCTCAACATTTGAAGACCGAAGAAGAGTTTCTCTTAAATCTTGCTCCATTCTCTTCAAGATTCATGGTTCTAGCTTGATGCCATCCTCTCATAATTGTTTTCGATTGTGAGAATTCTTTTCACCCATCCGGAGCATTTCAGAAGTCTTTTCAGTTTGATTCTTCGGAGCCCATCATCTCAGATTTATTCGTTCTAAGTTTTCAGCCTCGTTCTCCAATTATTCTAAATTGATGTCTCTTCGTTCATTCTCCAAAGCTTACCGGTGGAGCGTTCAAATATCCTCTAATCAGTTCATGATCTCTTGTTCTCATGTAACTAAATTCTGTCAAGTATCTTTATTTGTTTTCTAATTCTTCCCGGTGAATTGTGCCTTTGCAACTTTCATTTTCAATTCTTACCGGTGATTCATCCCTTTACTTCGTTCATTTTCAATTCTTACGGTGGTTCGTTCAAGAGTTCTCTTCCTTCGTTATCATATAGATTCATTCGTTCTTTCCAATCCTACCGGCGGTTCGTTGAAGCCCTTCTCAAGTTTGCGCTATATATCTCTTAATCCTTTCTACGAGAATAAGTAGTATGACAAATACATTGCTTGTCATCAATTTAATTGGTGAAGGATGAGCATAATGTAATTCTTATTCTTGTTTCATCGAGTAAATTTAATTCCTTATTCCGGAGATTCATCAAAATTCTTGATCTCATTTGTTCATTTTTTCTTTCCGGAGCTCCAAGTTATTTCAATTACATCATTTCAAAGCTTCATCTAATCATTTCAAGCCTCCTCCCAGAGTTTTTTTCAACTTCTCTTTCTTTTTATCATCCTTTCATTACCGGAGTTCTTCATGGAGGCTCTACATGGTGGTTCGTCAAGGATTCTTTTATTCTTCATTTGTTCTTCAAGTTTTTCTCGGAGTTAAGATCCGCCAAGCTATACTCTAAAATAAACATGGTGTTCAACACATGTTTTGTCTTGAGGAGTTCAAGTATTCTTCATCTTGCATTCCGAAGTGCAATTCTTTCTATCTATATCTTTTGAGGCGGTGTTATGTCATTCTTGACAATTTCACTTCGTGTTTCATGATTCACAAGTTGTTAAGAATGAGATATTTAAACCCATCATTTTTCTCTTCGTTCAGGAGATCCTTTGCAACCCATCAATCTCTTCATTGGAGTTATCTTGGGTTATATTTCACCTAAAGCCTTCCCTAAGGATTGTTGCTATTTATGGTGCTCATAAATGACCCAAGTTCTTCATTTGTCCTCCCGGTGAAATAAGTTTCTCGTCTCCTTGTTGATATCAATCCAATCATTTGTTTCCGTTGGTGGCAGAAGCTCACCTCATAGTTTTGAGAAGTTTTTCCATAAGCCCACATCAAGCCTACTCTTTTTGTTGTTGTTGCTTTTCCAACAATTCCGTTCGACCCTTCTCCTAAAGATGCTTTTACAAATTCAATTGTGGTTGAAGTTGTCATTATCTTCCCCGTTCTTTTCTCCCAACCATCTAACTTCCATTCTTTCGTTCCGGAGACATTGTGATGTTGCTCTCTTCGACCCATCGTCTCGTTTTATCAAGATCATGTTCTTTTCCTTGCTTATCCATTTAACCCGAAGTGTTGTGCTCTCATTCAAGTTGTTTCATCTTATCAAGCTTTGCCCCCTTCTCAACCGGAGTGCTGTCTGAAATCTTTCTTACCCATTGTGCCATTCTTTCAATAGTTCCGGAGGCAGAGTGTTGTTGATCTCATCAAGTACCCTCTCATCTTGTCAAGTTCATATTCTATTACTCCATTTCCAACCGGAGTGTTGTATCATCTCTTCAATATCGTCTCATCTTATCAAGTTTTCTTCTCTTTTCTACCAGTGTGGCTCCATATGTTTTTGGTCCGTTGAGCTCTTGTTTCATGCCTTTCTACCTACAAGGTTCTTGTAATGTTCCTTGTTCCTCTTTGATAACGGAGTGTTCGCAATCTCATTCATCTCCATTTTATTCTTCTTTAAATTGTTTAATCTCTCAAGGTTCATTGGTTTCACTCGTTTGTCGAAGAAGCAACTTGTTTTACCTCTTCCTCATTCGCTTCCCTCCGGTGCCATCCTTAGATCTCGGGACGAGATCCTCTTGTAGTGGTGGAGTGTTGTAACGCCCCAAGACCGATGCTCCAGACGGCTTCCAGGTTTTTCGTTGTTGTCATGTGTTCTGTTCGTTTGTTGCATTCATCACCGCATCATCCGCATTGCATCGGCACTTCGTTGTTGTCTTTTTTTCAAAACTTGCATTCGTTAGTCGTTGACCGTTGCAGACCAATCGGGTTTTCGCTTCCCTCTTGACCGTGTCCGCCTAACCCTCTTTGCACAGTGCATCGACCCCTCGCGCGCGTCCGAAACCTCTCCCGAACCTGACCCGCACGGTCATGACCAACGGATCCAGTTCATCTCCAAACATTCCTAATACATCTCTGTTTTATTATTAGGACTTCCTACCTATTTAATAATCGGCCGTTCGATTGCGATCGGAGGGGCTAGAATAGCCCTAGCCTAACCCACTCACTATATAATCAGTCTACTCTAACCCTAGAAACTAGGGATCCTGTCCCATCCATCCACCCATTCCCGAGCCGCCGCCACCCACCTACCTTTCTTCCCGGGATCTCCTCATTCCCCCCGATCCAATCCACCGGCCTCTGCCTCCATCGATCCACTGCCCGCTCCTCCCGTCGCTGGAACCCTCCAGCTGAGCGCCTCCTCCTCACCTCGTCTCCCTCACGCCGGCCACCAGCAACAGCACCAGAGCCACCTTGCGCCTCCTCGCTCCCGTCGTCAACCATGGGCCCGTCGTCCCCGAGCCAGGAGCCCCTCGTTCGAGCGCCAACCACCTCTCTGGTTCTCCGCAACCCCACGCAGCGCCGCAAGACCCGAGCGCCTCGTCCCGTGCCTCGATCCAGGATGGATCGGGAGTAGCTCTGCCCTTCGCACGCCGCTGCTAGCGACCTCGACCACCACCACCGAAGCCGCCAGGACCGGCCTCGTCCCTCTCTCTCTCCCTTCGTTCTCCTCCTTCTGTCTCTCTTGCTCTCTGAAATTCTCTCTCTCGCCAGGTACAGGAGCAACAGGAGGTCGCCCCTGCTGCCATGGCCACCGTTCCGTGCCGTCGAGCCTCGCCAAGTCCTCCCCCGCGCCTGGATCCGCACCCCTCCGTTCCTTGCGCCGCCAAGTTCCCCTGCCTACATCGTCTGAAGCCGTCGCCGCCTGCTGCCTTCTCTGCTTCAAGCTGGCGCGCCGTTCCCCTGCTTCTGCGTGCGAGCACGCGAGGACGACCCCCTGCCTCGCCTCGGATCTCACATGAGACGCCATCCAGTGCCCGGATCCGCACTTCCTCCGTGCCCTGCATAGCCTACAGCCGCTGCGCCCTGCATCCCCTGAAGCTGACGCGCCCTGCATCGTCGGGTCTGTCTGCGTCCTCTGCACCGAGCAGCAGCTCGGGAACGAGCACCCTGCCCCCTCGTTGACTTGGCCCAGCACCAGCATGGACGAGTGTCGTGTCGCCCGCGCGAGCCATCCTCTGCTCCGCCTACGCCGTGGGCCGCCCGATCCGCCGGCCTCCTCCAGCCTCTGCATCGAACGGGCCAAGGCCCATGGTGAGCATCCAGCGCCCTGCTCCTGTTGGGTCAGCCTGTTGATTCGGCCTGCGTCGTATTTTTTTTCTGTTCCAGCGAATTTAGACATTATTCCAGAGAGTGCAGTTTTGCAGAAAAACCCTCCATGTTCATGCATTTAATAACTCACCAACCGTGCATCGGATCTAAATAAATTATATATGTAAAATGCTTAGGTTTTCATCTAGTTTCATAATATGCTACTATCATCCATGTTAAAAATGTTTAAATTTCTGTTTGTTTAATTTTGCTTAAATAGCATGCTAAAATGATTTATTTCATAACTAAATAACCGTATCTCCGAATTTAATAAACTTCATATGTAAATGGGGTAGAAAAATGCATAGATTAACATGTTGCACTTTATTTTCCTGTTTAAAAATAATAAAATATGGTTTTAGGCAGAACAGTACCAAATCTAAAATATGGACATGAGGATTTTTCCGGTCTTGTTGCTTGTTGTTCCGGCCTCATTTAAACTTGTCTAGATAGGTAGTTTTCATTTGCTTCACCCCTTGCCATGTTTAACAACATTTAATATTGATGGGTACCTAAACGAGAGAGAACTAAATAATTGTTGTGGTGTTTCATCAATATGCAACTCGTTGCATATTGAGCTACACTTAACTTGTAGTGTTGTTTGTTGCACTTTGCCATGCCATGCTATTTAAACCGGACATGCATCATCCTTGGTTGTGCATCATGCCATGTTTATGTGATGGTTGTTTTACTATGTTGTTTGTTTGTTTCCGGGTTGCTTCTCTCGTTAGCTTCGGTTTCGTTCCGGAGTTGTGAGGATTCATTCGACTGCATCCGTTTGTCTTCTTCATGGACTCGTTCTTCTTCCTAGCAGGATTTCAGGCAAGATGGCCATACCCTCGAAATCACTTCTATCTTTGCTTGCTAGTTGCTCGCTCTTTTGCTATGCCTATGCTGCGATACCTACCACTTGCTATATCATGCCACCCATATTGCCATGACAAACCTCTAACCCACCATGTCCTAGCAAACCGTTGTTTGGCTATGTTACCGCTTTGCTCAGCCCCTCTTATAGCGTTGTTAGTTGCAGGTGAAGATGAAGTTTGTTCCTTGTTGGAACATGGAGATGTTGTTCCATGTTGGAACATGGATATGTTGAGATATCACAATACCTTTTATATTATTAATGCATCTATATACTTGGTAAAGGGTGGAAGGCTCGGCCTTATCCTGGTGTTTTGTTCCACTCTTGCCGGCCTAGTTTCCGTCATATCGGTATTATGTTCCCGTATTTTTCGTTCCTAACGCGGTTGGGTGATTTATGGGACCCCCTTGACAGTTCGCTTTGAATAAAACTCCTCCAGCAAGGCCCAACCTTGGTTTTACCATTTGCCTACCTACCACCATATACCCCTTCCCTTGGGTTCTGCAGACTCAAGGGTCATCTTTATTTTAGCCCCCCCCCCCCCGGGCCAGTGATCCTCTGAGTGTTGGTCCGAACCGAGCAGCCTGCGGGGCCACCACGGGGAAACTCGAGGCCTGGTTTTACTCGTAGCTTGACTTATCCGGTGTGCCCTGAGAACGAGGTACGTGCGACTCCTATCGGGATTTGTCGGCACATCGGGCGGCTTTGCTGGTCTTGTTTTATTACTGTCGAAATGTCTTGTAGCCGGGATTCCGAGACTGATCGGGTCTTCCCGGGGAGAAGGAATATCCTTCGTTGATCGTGAGAGCTTATCATGGGCTAAGTTGGGACACCCCTACAGGGTATTATCTTTCGAAAGCCGTGCCCGCGGTTATGAGGCAGATGGGAATTTGTTAATGTCCGGTTGTAGAAAACCCGAAGTTGATCTTAATTAAAATACACCAACCGAGTGTGTAACCGTGATGGTCTCTTCTCGGCGGAGTCCGGGAAGTGAACACGGTGTTGGAGTTATGCTTGACGTAGGTTGTTCTAGGATCACTTCTTGATCATAGTTGTTCGACCATGCTTTTTCCTTCTCTTCTCGCTCTCATTTGCGTATGTTAGACACCAGATATGCTAGCCGCTTGCTGCAGCTCCACCTCATACCTTTTACCCTACCTATAAGCTTAAATAGTTTTGATCTCGCGGGTGTGAGATTGCTGAGTCCCCGTGACTCATAGATACTTCCAAAACCAGTTTGTAGGTGCCGATGAAACCGTGCAGGTGACGCACCTGAGCTCAAGGAGGAGCTTGATGAAGATCTTGTTCATTGTGTTGTTTCATTTCAGTTGATCGGTAGTGGAGCCCAGTTGGGACGATCGGGGATCTGTGTAGCATTTCGGGTAGTCTTCTATTATTTTGGTTCCGTAGTCGGACCTTGATTGTATCTGTTTGATGTAATGCTTTACTCATGTATTGCGTGAAGTGGCGATTGTAAGCCAACTATGTATCTCTTTCCCTTATGTATTACATGGGTTGTGTGAAGATTACCTCACTTGCGACATTGCTTTCAATGCAGTTATGCCTCTAAGTCGTGCTTCGACACGTGGGAGATATAGCCGCATCGAGGGCGTTACAAGTTGGTAATCAGAGCCTTCCCCGGCCTTAGGAGCCCCCACTGATTGATCGTTTCTAGCGGCCGAGTTGTGTCTAGAAAAATGTTTTGAGTCATTTAGGAATTATGTATCAGAGAGTTTAGGAATTCTTTTTACTTCCCAGTCTCCTCATCGCTCTGGTAAGGCATCCTGACGTAGAGTTTTGACTCTTCTCTTCTCAAATTTCACAGTCTAACAAGCAAAGCCAGAACGAGTCAAGTACGCCAGCCTTCTTGAGCCCTTGCCATTGCCCGAAGGAGCTTGACAAGTTGTGGCAATGGATTTCATCGATGGTCCTTCTCAGTCCAACAGATACAACTGCATTTTGGTCGTTGACAAATTCACTCAGTACGCTCATTTCTTACCCTCGAGTCATCCTTTCACAATAGCCAAGGTGGCCCACTCTTATCTCGCAATGTCTACAAACTACACGGGCTACCAATGGCAATCATCTCGGATCGTGACCCCATCTTCACCAGAGTTATTCACAATCATTGGGACAGAACTGAAGATGAGCACACCCTATCACCCGCAAACGGACATTTAGACAGAACGGGTCAACCAGTGTTCGGTAACCTTCTTGCATTGCTTCGTCCATGCTTTCCCTAACAAATGGAGTCAATTCCTTTCCCTCGTCGAATTCTTGTATAATTCGAGTTGTCACTCTGCCTTGAAAACTTCTCCTGTTGTGTCTCTCTACGGCCATGAACCCCGTCATTGGGGCATTGAGGCAGCTTCAACATGCAAAATCTCAGCTCTGACAGATGGGCTCGAAGAAAGAAGGTTGATGTAACAAGTGTTGAAACAACATTTGCATCGTGCTCGCCACATCATGAAAGTGCGGGCAGACAAGAAGCGATCTGAGAGGACATTCCAGCCTCGTGACTGTCTTTGTCAAGCTACAACTATATGTCTAAACATTAGTGGAGAGGCGCGCCAATCACAAGCTATCTTTCAGGTACTTTGGTCCTATCAAAATTCTACAGGCGATTAACCATGTTGCTTACAAGATCGAGTTGTTGGAGGGATCCAAGGTACACCCGGTATTCGACGTCTCCCAACTTCGTCAAGCTCTTGCTCCAGGCACTCCAACCTCGACCAACCTGCCCCAGCCATCTACTGTTGAGCTTGTACCAGTCGAAGTCATCTCCAACCGATGGTGCCAAACACCAACGGGGCGGCGTGAGCAAATCCTCGCCCGTTGGTCGGACCCAGCACTCCTCGACGCCACATGGGAAGACACGACAATTCTCAAGGAACGTTTCCCTTCTCTACCGACTTGGAGGCAAGCCATCTCTCAAGGGGAAGGGGATGCCAACGCCCTAAATAAAGCAGCGGCCAGCAACAGCAAAACTGCTGCCATGGCAGCCAAACAAAGCTACCATGGCAGCCGACCCGGACGAGGAACCAATCAGGGGGAAGACGCGTCATCGCAAGGCCACATTGGATACAACAGCCCAATCGCAAGTACGTGGGCCCTAAGTAGAGCAACGCTACTTAAAGCGATCGTCGACATGAGAAATGACATCCAAGTTGGATCGGGCAAACAGCACTGTGCGAGTTTCCTTTTGCTTTTTGACTTTCTTCTTTCCTCCTCCCCAAGTTGTATCTGAAAAAACCTGCTATTGTGTGTGATGTGTATCTGAAAGTGAGATTGGGTGCCTAACATGCCTTGGGGTGAGGTGGTGGCGGCTGCGGCGTCATCCCACAAGTAGGGCGCCTCGACCAGGCCACGCTATCAGCCGGCGGTGGCAGGTGCGACGGAGGGGCGGCAACGGACGAAGAAGGGGATGGGCGGCGGAGGAAGGGAACCCTAGAAAAAAGGGTGTGCGGTCGCAGGGTTCATGTTGATTTTGGTAGATGAAAAAAACCCAGCATGGAGGGGTAACGGGAGGTGAGACGAAAAAAACGCAGCGTGGAGGGGTAACGGGAGGTGAGACGAAAAAAATCAGACAAAAAAATTGATGGTGAGAGATGAGGAAGAAAACAGACAAAATAGCGGAAAACCCGTGGAACGAAGTTACCAAATCCCTCTTTTAGAAGTGGAGATATTTCTATATCGTAAAACAAACACTACAACAGATTGCTGATATTTCCAACGTTTCAAAACGATCCGACGACTGAAACACCTCATCCACAACGGACTGGAGAAGCCCGAAACCGTGCCACCCGTTGCACCGCACACATCTTCGGCTGAGAATCGGAAGCGGTTACGGTTAAAAGGAAGGAAAGGAAAAGGAAGCACCGAAACGCAGCGATCCCTCCCCACCGTCCACGCGCGCGCGTCCTCCGAACCCGGCCGCCCCCTCGTCACGCGCCGCACTTTTATAACCCTCCACGCGATTGCAGAAAGAGAGAGAGAGAAGAAGAAGAGCGCGATCGCGGGTCAGCCGAGTCCACGTACGCGTGCGCTGATCCATGGAGATGAAGCTGTCGCCCGGCACCGGCGAGGTGCTAGGCTGCAAGAACCGCCCGCCGAGCAGGCTCCAGAAGAAGGCGCCCGCGTCGCTGCAGCTCGAGCAGGCCGGCCCGGGCGCGGCCCATCCTTCCCCCGCCGCGTGGGGTGACGGGAGGACGCCGATACCGCTCCTGTCGCCGCTCGTCGCGTCCCCGGCGCCGGCGTGGGAGGCGGGCCAGGGCGGGAGCAGGAGGGACGCTGCGCAGGCCGAGACCAGGAGCGGCGGCGATGCTGACGGCATCCTGAGCCCGATCCGGCGCGGCGCGCACGGCGTCAGCAACGGGGCAGACGAGACGGCCACGACGCCGGCGCTCGCGCCCAGCGGCGGGTGGCGGCACCCGGCCATGACGACGCCGACGCCCGCTTCCAACGGGGGCGGGGGGTGGCGGCACCCGGCGATGCCGTCGCCGGTCCCGGAGCCGGCGTCCCTGACGCCGCTCTTCAAGTCGCAGTGCGCGGTGGAGCTGCACAACCCGCAGGCGCAGGCGCAGTAGCGAGGATCCAGGGCCACTTGAACCAGGCGGCCGGCTGTCGGCGTGCGCAAGGCTTCGCGGTGACTGCCAAAGCCAGCACGTGCATGGACACTCCGTGCGTGCTCTCGTGTGTGTCTGCCTCATGCCCTCCTCGTGAAGTCGTGATCTTGCTTGCACAACTAGTTTTACTCATTAGCTTGGTCATGTATAGACGTGGTTGTGGTTCTCTGGGTCACTGGACTAATTAACTGGTCATTCTCAATTGTAAAACATGATCCAATAAAGCAAATGGCAGAATCCCAATGTCCCTCGTTGTAAGATTTCGATGAATCAGTGGCTGCAGAAGGAACGTCGACAGGGCGAAGGCCAACCACGCAGAATTCGCACTGCCTAACCAGTCGTTGCAATGTCAGACTTCGAGATATTTCAGCGGAGGAACATGAGACTTCTAGCATCAGAATTCAAAGTAATCATGCACACCCTTTCATTTCATTGCTCCGCCTAATGAATAGAGAGTCTCTACAAAGGAGAAACATGGTGATCTTAAATAGGGAGTAGTAGAATACAAGCTGTTCATGACATACCCACAGCAATCTGGCTGTATAAATCCCCAGATATATATAGTAGTAGATGCTATTCGTTTTTTACCCCGAAGCCCAGGCTACTCTTCGGTTACGGCTTACTTCTAACAGCTCGGCTCGACTTGATGCAAACTAGGCTAAGGGAACTATCAAACTTATCCCTGCATACCAGCGCACCATTACTGCAGCTGTCTTGAGAGTGTGCTGCGCCATGACAGAACACCGTTGGCTTCTCTCAAACTCCTCGCCCTTCTGTACTCAATTTCTGCATCTGAGCATGCCTGGCCAGGCGGAGATCTCTTCGTGACCTCAATGGGTTTTAGAGATATTTCATCCCTCGCCTTCCTGAAAGGATGGCAATCTTTCGCGGTTGCGTCATCCTCAGGCAGATGCCCCGCTTTCGTTCCTGAGAGAAGTCGATTAAGGACATCATTAGGGTATTGTGCAAATCAAAATCTGGGTGTAGCTAGATGTTGATGAAAGACATTTGTATTCAGGCTACAAAATGTAAGTATAGTTCAAATTACCGAACAACTGGTCTGCACAGCACAGCAGTTCATGGAGATCCAAATGATGATTCTGGTAAATCACGATACAACAAAATGGCTGGGGTGAAAAGTCAGGACACTTTACCTTTGAATATATCCAGGTGCAGTACTTTATGTGGACTGCCACCAGAAAGCTGGTCCGGCGACTTCTTTGGGCTTGTGGTCTCGCTTACATTCAAGAGTGATTTATCCATTTTATCAACTTTCTGAACCTCATTAGGCAGATCAATAAATGGGGACACCTCAGTAGAAGGGGTATTGTTTCCAAATGGGGATATGCTGAACCCATCATCCAGCGCGTCTGGTATTTCTACATAATGTTGAGTTGTAACAATCTCATCCGCACTGAATCCAAATGATGCTCTGTATGCTTCAACCTCATCAGCATCTTGCTTATCCCTTGAGACACTAAGCCTTCCACCATTATACGGAAATGACTGTTGAGCCTGATCCAGGTAGAACTGAGCAGATGCCGCTGGACGGAAAAAATTGCTATCTAGCAGACAGTTTCTAGGGGCAGCTGAATCAAGTCCAAAAATATTTGATGGCGATGTATTGGAATACGGTGTGTCACAAGCAGATCTGGACGTCTTCCACTGTGCAGTAGGGACCTCTTGCTCAGGAATGGGCGATGCAATGGAATATGGTGTGTCACAGACGGACCTAGATGTCTTCCAGTGTGCAGTAGGAACATCTTGCTCAGGGATTGGTGAGGATAGACCGGTCCTTGGAGTTACTGAGGCAGGAGATATGAGGCTGCTAGAAGGGCTCCCTGGGTAAAGTGGATAAGATCCCTGGAGTCCTAAACCACCAGAGTATGTTGTTGACAGGTAATGCATGTTGTGCTCCTTGCCAGCAGTTTTAGGACTTGTATATGATGAAAGAAACCGAGCATATGGAACATCTGGAGAGGACGGAGTGGTTGCATGAGCTAGTTCAGGAGGAGGGGTCAGTGGTGCTGTAGAGGGCTCGGTTGTGAAAGTTGAAAAGGCTGTTGGAGGTGAGACAAGTTGAGGTTCATTGGCATATGGTCCAACAGCAAACATATTAGACGTTGGGCCACCAGGAGAGTTTGCAGATATTGACAGGAAGCGGTTAGGTGACTGAGCAGTCGAAGGAAGAGCAGAGTTCGAGAAGGATGCGGGCGATGATGGTGGTGCAAGAAGAGATAAATTCATAGCTCCATTTTGGTTGGAATTTCTACCAGATTGAAGAGCATTTCCACGGTTAGTTGACGCATTCCCATCAGCCATACGTGCTGCAGGAACTATACGCTTTCCACCCTTCTGTGATCCAAAACATGACAAGCCAGAAAAACAGCCAGCCCATCTACTCTGCTGTTAAGAACAGAGAAACATGCATTGTATTAGTGCAAGTAAATGATTTTTTTAGGGAGCAAGTAAATGAATTTGGTTGTTCCTGGAAGCAGAGATAAAAATCATCCTGCTAATTATTGGTAAAAGATACACAAAATTGACTCCACAGCTGAACGAAGAACAAGTTTAGAATTGACTACACAATGTACTGGTTAGGTCAATGAGGAAACTGCAGATGACTATTAAGCTCTGTACATAAAGAAAAAACACATTGCATCATCAATACCATGCAAGTAAATTAGACCGAAATTCACAAGCGCAAAATGCTGCCGCAGATAGAACATATAAATTGGGTTATCAGTCATCACAGCTCGTATCTCACAAGAGTCTGAAAAAGTGAAAAATCTTCAGAAGGAAAAGGATCCTAACTTATCACAGCACGTATTTCACAAGAGTCTGAAAAATCTTCAGAAGGAAAAAGGATCCTAACTGATCACAGTGCATATTCCACAAGAAGTCTGAATTTCTTCAGAAGGAAAAATATCCTAACATGAAAAGCACCAAATAAGTTTGTGCTTCTACCATACAGTAAGTTCTTTCCAAAGTGAAAAGCTACTTTTCGCTAACCTCAACTCTAAGTAAAATGTGGATATAAAGAAAAATCAACCAGCTATACCTATATACTGATATATCAATATCTATGGAAAGAATGAAAGAGCAAGATACTCCAGGTGATGCTGTAGCAGCACAAGGTATGTGCTCTGTACAAAATTACGAAACTAGTGCAAAATGCATGCAATTTAGCATGAACCAACACCAAGATGAGTAGTCAATTCAGCTCATTATGCAATGCTGCATGAAGCAAGCAGCCAGTACTAAAGCATAATTATTGGGGGTAAAGATGCCCTTTGCAAGTTGCAGCAACTAGTGTCCGGTACAGTTCGTACTTCGTATGCAGTGATGGATGTGCTCATGAGCTCATCTAAAGCAAAAGGCACAAACGACTGGCTAAGCTTAAGTAATTTGAGCGCACGAGTATACTCTAACCTGATGTGGTTGTTGGGAGTGGAATCTGGCATCAGCCGAACCGACCGCCGTCGCAGCAGAATTGACGGCAACTGCGCCAGTCGCCGGTCTGGTGCTGCTGCCGCCAGCCCCAGCACTGCTCCCTGGTGTAGCCATTTCTGAATGAAACCGTATCACATTCTCCGTAGCTCGGGAAGACCTCGCTTATGGATCCCTGGATCCTACCTGAAAAGAAACCAAGAGCAGTCAGGATCCAAATCAGGTGCGGATCTACATGGTGTGCAGGAAGGGAACCGGCACGCCCAAAATTTGTCGAGGTTAGTTTGAGGTTTAGTAGTTTCTGGATGATTAGAAGCTCATACCTTAAAAGGCAGGGTCCAAGGTTGCGGACTAGGTGCGGACAGCAGCGACGCGATGAGGACGGGAACGGCGACGACGGCGGCGCGCGTGAGAGGTGGGGGGGGGGGGGGGGGTATGAGGCGTCGTCGATGGCGCTTGCTACAGGAGCGATTTCATGGCCGCATTGGGTCGGATTGGAGCTCGTGTAGACCCGAGCATAAGATGGGGTCAGGAGAGGGGGAGGGAAGTTACGGGATGGACGGATGGTGGAGAGGGCAAGTCGCTGTGGGGCTCGCGGAGTGGTGAGGCAGCCGGGAGGACCGCAGACGACGGCAGGCCTGACGGAGGGGCGGAGCTCGGGGCAGGGCCGGGCGTCGGCGAAAGGGGGAGGCGTGGCGGCGGCCGCAGCCGGGTGAAGTCCCGGCAGAGTGGAGCGACAGAGGTCAGGGAAGTGCCGAATGGGAGAGGTCGGTGGGGAGGCGCAGCGGAGGGCGGGACGGTCGGCTTTCGTCTGGCCGTCTGCGGTCGTCGGCGGGAGGGGCGGCGTTGTCCCCCGTCGTCAGGCGCTGGGTGAGTTCGCGGGAGAGGATGCGCACGGGCTGGCTGAGACTGAGAGTGAGAGCCGACTTCTCTCTTCCCTTTTCCTTTCTATACTCTACTGATAAAACTGCTTCCGGTTCGATGATTTGGACGAGGGGTATTATTGGTCTTCCCCTGGGTGCTTAGAGCTCTTTTTTTTTTAATCTTTCGATCTATAATATTTTTTGGTGAACTTTTGATCTATTCATCAAATATCATGACAGTTTTGAACACGAGAAGTAACAAAAAATTACTTCTCCTAAAAAATTACATCAATGTTCGTAGACCACCTAACGACGACTACAAGCACTAGAACGAGCCGAAGGCGCGCCACCTTCATCGCCCCTCACTCGTCGTAGCGGGCCAAACCTTATCGTAGTAGACAATCAAAAAATCGTCGTGATAAGGCACCAAAGGACCGGCGTAGGAGAACAACAACAGCTGATAAAGAAGAGCATGGACCGGAAGGATCCAACCTGTAGCCACTTAAGCAAAGACGAACGAAGATCGGATCTACATAGATAGACCGAAGACAAATACGAGAAAACATTATTCCATCTTCAGGAAATCTTCACCGCCTCACGCTCTCTAAGAATGACATAAACCCTAAACAGACTAAAAAACACCTAAAACAAAGCATGAGCCCTCCCGCCGCCAAGGGCCGGGATCCACCGCGTCTCCATGGCCCTGAGGCAACAGGAGACCAGGCAGATCGGCGGTGGCATCGACGGGAGGTGAGGAAATAACACCTTGGGGCTTTTCTTTCTTTGTGGGGGAAGAAACAAGTTATATTTTTGGGTGCCTAGAGTATTTTTAACGGTAGCTTTATAATTTTATTGTCCAAAAGTGATTTTACACGTGAAGTGATAAGTTTTTTGGTCATAAATTTTTTTGGATCCAAACGTTATATTTTTGGGACTTCTATATATGTGCCCTGTTGGGGAACGTTGCAGAAAATTAAAATTTTTCCTACGGTTTCACCAAGATCCATCTATGAGTTCATCTAGCAATGAGTATTCAGATTAGATAGCATCTACATACCACTTTGTAGATCGCAACGGAAGCGTTCGAGTGAACGTGGATGAGGTAGTCGTACTTGCCGTGATCCAATTCACCGATGATCTAGTACCGAACGGACGGCACCTCCGCGTTCAACACACGTACGGGACGGGAGACGTCTCCTCCTTCTTGATCCAGCAAGGGGAAAGGAGAGGTTGAGGAAGATCCAGCACGATGGTGTGGTGGTGGATGCAGCAGAACTCCGGCAGGGCTTCGCTAAGCAACTACGGGAGAAGGAGGAGGTGTTGCAGGGAGGAGGGAGGAGCCAGGGCATAGGGTGCGGCCACCCCTCCCTCCCCTCCCTTTATATAGGCGCATTAGAGGGGGGGAGGGCGCAGCCTTGCCCCTTCCTCCAAGGAAGGGGTGCGGCCAAGAAGGGGGGAGGAGTTCATCCTCCCCAAGGCACCTCGGAGGTGCCTTCCCCTCTTTGGACTCTTCCCTCTCCAAGTCTCCTTGGCGCATGGGCCCTTGGGGCTGGTGCCCTTGGCCCATATAGGCCAGGGCGCACCCCCTATAGCCCATGTGGCCCCCCGGGGCAGGTGGACCCCCCCGGTGGACCCCCGGGACCCCTCCGGTGGTCCCGGTACAATACCGATAACACCGAAACTTGTCCCGATGGCCAAAATAGCACTTCCTATATATAATTCTTTACCTCCGGACCATTCCGGAACTCCTCGTGACATCCAGGATCTCATCCGGGACTCCGAACAACATTCGGGTTACTGCACATACATATCTTCACAACCCTAGCGTCACCGAACCTTAAGTGTGTAGACCCTACGGGTTCGGGAGACATGCAGACATGACCGAGACGGCTCTCGGGCAATAACCAACAACGGGATCTGGATACCCATGTTGGCTCCCACATGCTCCACGATGATCTCATCGGATGAACCACGATGTCGAGGATTCAATTAATCCCGTATACGATTCCCTTTGTCAATCGGTATTTTACTTGCCCGAGATTCGATCGTCGGTATCCCAATACCTCGTTCAATCTCGTTATCGGCAAGTCACTTTTCTCGTTACCGTAATGCATGATCCCGCGATCAAACACTTTGATCACCTTGAGCTCATTGTGATGATGCATTACCGAGAGGGCCCGGTGATACCTCTCCGTCAAGCGGAGTGACAAATCCCAGTCTCGATCCATGTCAACCCAACAGACACTTTCAGAGATACCCGTAGTATACCTTTATAGTCACCCAGTTACGTTGTGACGTTTGGCACACCCAAAGCACTCCTACGGTATCCGGGAGTTACACGATCTCATGGTCTAAGGAAAGGATACTTGACATTGGATAACTCTAGCAAATGAACTATGCGATCTTATGCTATGTTTAGGATTGGGTCTTGTCCATCACATCATTCTCCTAATGATGTGATCCCGTTATCGATGACATCTAATGTCCATAGTCAGGAAACCATGACTATCTGTCGATCAACAAGCTAGTCAACTAGAGGCTCACTAGGGACATGTTTGTTGTCTGTTATTCACACATGTATTACGATTTCCGGATAACACAATTATAGCACGAATAAAGACAATTATCATGAATAAGGAAATATAATAATGCTTTTATTATTGCCTCTAGGGCATATTTCCAACAGTCTCCCACTTGCACTAGAGTCAATAATCTAGTTACATTGTGATGAATCGAACACCCATAGAGTTCTGGTGCTGATCATGTTTTGCCTTAGGGAGAGGTTTAGTCAACGGATCTGCGACATTCAGATCCGTGTGCACTTTACAAATTTCTATGTCTCCATCTTGAACATTTTCACGAATGGAGTTGAAGCGACGCTTGATGTGCCTGGTCTTCTTGTGAAACCTGGGCTCCTTTGCAAGTGCAATAGCTCCAGTGTTGTCACAGAAGAGCTTGATTGGCCCCGACGCATTGGGTATGACTCCGAGGTCGGTGATGAACTTCTTCACCCAAATTGCTTCATGTGCTGCCTCCGAGGCTGCCATGTACTCCGCTTCACATGTAGATCCCGCCACGACGCTTTGCTTGCAACTGCACCAGCTTACTGCCCCACCATTCAAAATATACACGTATCCGGTTTGTGACTTAGAGTCATCCAGATCTGTGTCGAAGCTAGCGTCGACGTAACCTTTTACGACGAGCTCTTCGTCACCTCCATAAACGAGAAACATTTCCTTAGTCCTTTTCAGGTACTTCAGGATATTCTTGACCGCTGTCCAGTGTTCCTTGCCGGGATTACTTTGGTACCTACCTACCAAACTTACGGCAAGGTTTACATCAGGTCTGGTACATAGCATGGCATACATAATAGAACCTATGGCTGAGGCATAGGGGATGACACTCATCTCTTCTATATCTTCTGCCGTGGTCGGACATTGAGCTGAGCTCAATTTCACACCTTGTAACACAGGTAAGAACCCCTTCTTAGATTGATCCATATTGAACTTCTTCAATATCTTATCAAGGTATGTGCTTTGTGAAAGACCTATGAGGCGTCTCGATCTATCTCTATAGATCTTGATGCCTAATATATAAGCAGCTTCTCCAAGGTCCTTCATTGAAAAACTCTTATTCAAGTAGGCCTTAATGATGTCCAAGAGTTCTACATCATTTCCCATCAAAAGTATGTCGTCTACATATAATATGAGAAATGCTACAGAGCTCCCACTCACTTTCTTGTAAACACAGGCTTCTCCATAAGTCTGTGTAAACCCAAACGCTTTGATCATCTCATCAAAGCGAATGTTCCAACTCCGAGATGCTTGCACCAGCCCATAAATCGAGCGTTGGAGCTTGCACACCTTGTCAGCATTCTTAGGATCGACAAAACCTTCCGGCTGCATCATATACAATTCTTCCTTAAGGAAACCATTAAGGAATGTCGTTTTGACGTCCATTTGCCATATCTCATAATCATAGTATGCGGCAATTGCTAACATGATTCGGACGGACTTCAGCTTCGCTACCGGTGAGAAAGTCTCATCGTAGTCAATTCCCTGAACTTGTCGATAACCCTTAGCGACAAGCCGAGCTTTATAGATGGTCACATTACCATCCGCGTCTGTCTTCTTCTTAAAGATCCACTTATTTTCTATGGCTCGCCGTTCAACGGGCAAGTCAGTCAAAGTCCATACTTCGTTTTCATACATGGATCCTATCTCGGATTTCATGGCCTCTAGCCATTTGTTGGAATCCGGGCCCGCCATTGCTTCCTCATAGTTCGAAGGTTCACCGTTGTCTAACAACATGATTTCCAAGACAGGGTTGTCGTACCACTCTGGTGCGGAACGTGTCCTTGTGGACCTTCGAATTTCAGTAGTAGCTTGATCAGAAGCATCTTGATCATCATCATTAATTTCCTCTCTAGTCGGTGCAGGCTCCTCAGAAACGTTTTCTTGAGTTTCGCCATTTTTCGGTTCAAGAGGTAACACTTCATCAAGTTCTACTTTCCTCCCAGTTACTTCTTTCGAGAGAAACTCTTTCTCTAGAAAGGATCCATTCTTGGCAACAAAGATCTTGCCTTCGGATCTGAGGTAGAAGGTATACCCAACAGTTTCTTTAGGGTATCCTATGAAGACGCATTTTTCCGACTTGGGTTCGAGCTTTTCAGGTTGAAGTTTCTTGACATAAGCATCGCATCCCCAAACTTTTAGAAACGACAGCTTAGGTTTCTTCCCAAACCATAATTCATACGGTGTCGTCTCAACGGATTTCGACGGAGCCCTATTTAAAGTGAATGCGGCAGTCTCTAAAGCATAGCCCCAAAAAGATAGCGGTAAGTCGGTAAGAGACATCATAGATCGCACCATATCTAATAGAGTGCGATTACGACGTTCGGACACACCATTACGCTGAGGTGTTCCAGGCGGCGTGAGTTGTGAAACTATTCCACATTTTCTCAA
Source organism: Aegilops umbellulata (assembly GCA_032464435.1). Lineage (NCBI taxonomy): Eukaryota > Viridiplantae > Streptophyta > Magnoliopsida > Poales > Poaceae > Aegilops > Aegilops umbellulata. The sequence goes on from CP136057.1 coordinate 500,477,522, forward strand.
GTGTGTGCCAAATTCGTGACTCAAGTATTCTCCTCCATGATCTGATCGTAGAAACTTGATCTTTCTTTCACGTTGATTTTCAACCTCACTCTGAAATTCCTTGAACTTTTCAAAGGTTTCAGACTTGTGTTTCATTAAGTAGATATACCCATATCTACTCAAGTCATCAGTGAGGGTGAGAACATAACGATAGCCACCGCGAGCCTCAACATTCATTGGACCACACACATCGGTATGTATGATTTCCAATAAGTTGGTTGCTCGCTCCATTGTTCCTGAGAACGGAGTCTTGGTCATTTTACCCATGAGGCATGGTTCGCACGTGTCAAATGATTCATAATCAAGAGACTCTAAAAGTCCATCTGCATGGAGCTTCTTCATGCGTTTGACACCTATGTGACCAAGGCGGCAGTGCCACAAATATGTGAGACTATTGTTATCAACTTTCACTCTTTTGGTATTCACACTATGAATATGTGTATCATCGCGTACGAGATTCATTAAGAATAAACCATTAACCATCGGAGCATGACCATAAAACATATCTCTCATATAAATGGAACAACCATTATTCTCTGATTTAAATGAGTAGCCATCTCGAATTAAGCGAGATCCAGATACAATGTTCATGCTCAAACTTGGCACTAAATAACAATTATTGAGGTTTAAAACTAATCCCGTAGGTAAATGTAGAGGCAGCGTGCCGACGGCGATCACATCGACCTTGGAACCATTCCCGACGCGCATCGTCACCTCATCCTTCGCCAGTCTCCGTTTATTCCGCAGCTCCTGCTTTGAGTTACAAATATGAGCAACTGCACCGGTATCAAATACCCAAGAGCTACTACGAGTACTGGTAAGGTACACATCAATTACATGTATATCACATATACCTTTGGTTTTGCCGGCCTTCTTGTCCGCTAAGTATTTGGGGCAGTTCCGCTTCCAGTGACCACTTCCCTTGCAATAAAAGCACTCAGTTTCGGGCTTGGGTCCATTCTTTGGCTTCTTCCCGGCAACTTGCTTACCGGGCGCGGCAACTTCCTTGCCGTCCTTCTTGAAGTTCTTTTTACCCTTGCCCTTCTTGAACTTAGTGGTTTTATTCACCATCAACACTTGATGCTCCTTCTTGATTTCTACCTCTGCTGATTTCAGCATAGCATATACTTCAGGAATGGTCTTTACCATCCCCTGCATATTGTAGTTCATCACAAAGCTCTTGTAGCTAGGTGGAAGCGACTGGAGGATTCTGTCAATGACCGCTTCATCTGGGAGATTAACTTCCAGTTGAGTCAAGCGGTTGTGCAACCCAGACATTTTGAGTATGTGTTCACTGACAGAACCATTTTCCTCCATCTTACAGCTAAAGAATTTATCGGAGACTTCATATCTCTCGACCCGGGCATGAGCTTGGAAAACCATTTTCAGCTCTTCGAACATCTCATATGCTCCATGTCTCTCAAAACGCTTTTGGAGCCCCGGCTCTAAGCTGTAAAGCATGCCGCACTGAACGAGGGAGTAATCATCGCAGCGTGACTGCCAAGCGTTCATAACGTCTTGTTCTGCAGGGAGAATAGGTGCGTCACCTAGCGGTGCTCTTAGGACATAATCTTTCTTGGCAGCTATGAGGATGATCCTCAGGTTCCGGACCCAGTCCGTATAGTTGCTACCATCGTCTTTCAGCTTGGTTTTCTCTAGGAACGCGTTGAAGTTGAGGACTACGTTGGCCATTTGATCTAGAAGACATATTGTAAATATTTAGACTAAGTTCATGATAATAAAGTTCATTTAATCAAATTATTTAATGAACTCCCACTTAGATAGACATCCCTCTATTAGTCATCTAAGTATTACATGATCCGAGTCAACTAGGCCGTGTCCGATCATCACGTGAGACGGACTAGTCAACATCGGTGAACATCTTCATGTTGATCGTATCTTCTATACGACTCATGCTCGACCTTTCGGTCTTCTGTGTTCCGAGGCCATGTCTGTACATGCTAGGCTCGTCAAGTCAACCTAAGTGTTTTGCGTGTGTAAATCTGTCTTACACCCGTTGTATGTGAACGTTAGAATCTATCACACCCGATCATCACGTGGTGCTTCGAAACAACGAACTGTCGCAACGGTGCACAGTTAGGGTGAACACTTTCTTGAAATTATTATGAGGGATCATCTTATTTACTACCGTCGTTCTAAGTAAACAAGATGCAAAACATGATAAACATCACATGAAATCAAATAATAAACGTGACATGATATGGCCAATATCACATAGCTCCTTTGATCTCCATCTTGGGGCTCCATGATCATCTTGTCACCGGCTTGACACCATGATCTTCATCATCATGATCTTCATCATCGTGTCTCCATGAAGTTGCTCGCCAACTATTACTTCTACTACTATGGCTAACGCGTTTAGCAATAAAGTAAAGTAACTTACATGGCGATTCTCAATGACACGCAGGTCACACAAAAATAAAGACAACTCCTATGGCTCCTGTCCGTTGTCATACTCATCGACATGCAAGTCGTGATTCCTATTACAATAGCATGAACATCTCATACATCACATATAGATCATTCATCATTCATCACAACTTTGGCCATATCATATCACAAAGCACTTGCTGCAAAAACAAGTTAGACGTCCTCTAATTGTTGTTGCAAGTTTTACGTGGCTGAATTAGGGTTCTAGCAAGAACGTTTTCTTACCTACGTAAAACCACAACGTGATTTGTCAACTTCTATTTACCCTTCATAAGGACCCTTTTCATCGAATCCGCTCCAACTAAAGCAGGAGAGACTGACACCCGCCAGCCACCTTATGCAACTAGTGCATGTTAGTCGGTGGAACCGGTCTCACGTAAGCGTACGTGTAAGGTTGGTCCGGGCCGCTTCATCCCACAATACCGCTGAAGCAAGATAAGACTAGTAGCGGCAAGAAGAGTTGACAACATCTACGCCCACAACAAATTGTGTTCTACTCGTGCAAGAAGAACTACGCATAGACCTAGCTCATGATGCCACTGTTGGGGAACGTTGCAGAAAATTAAAATTTTTCCTACAGTTTCACCAAGATCCATCTATGAGTTCATCTAGCAACGAGTATTCAGATTAGATAGCATCTACATACCACTTTGTAGATCGCAACGGAAGCGTTCGAGTGAACGTGGATGAGGTAGTCGTACTTGCCGTGATCCAATTCACCGATGATCTAGTACCGAACGGACGGCACCTCCGCGTTCAACACACGTACGGGACGGGAGACGTCTCCTCCTTCTTGATCCAGCAAGGGGGAAGGAGAGGTTGAGGAAGATCCAGCATGACGGTGTGGTGGTGGATGCAGCAGAACTCCGGCAGGGCTTCGCTAAGCAACTACGGGAGGAGGAGGAGGTGTTGCAGGGAGGAGGGAGGAGCCAGGGCATAGGGTGCGGCCACCCCTCCCTCCCCTCCCTTTATATAGGCGCATTAGATGGGGGGAGGGCGCAGCCTTGCCCCTTCCTCCAAGGAAGGGGTGCGGCCAAGAAGGGGGGAGGAGTCCATCCTCCCCAAGGCACCTCGGAGGTGCCTTCCCCTCTTTGGACTCTTCCCTCTCCAAGTCTCCTTGGCGCATGGGCCCTTGGGGCTGGTGCCCTTGGCCCATATAGGCCAGGGCGCACCCCCTATAGCCCATGTGGCCCCCCGGGGCAGGTGGACCCCCCCGGTGGACCCCCGGGACCCCTCCGGTGGTCCCGGTACAATACCGATAACACCGAAACTTGTCCCGATGGCCAAAATAGCACTTCCTATATATAATTCTTTACCTCCGGACCATTCCGGAACTCCTCGTGACGTCCGGGATCTCATCCGGGACTCCGAACAACATTCGGGTTACTGCACATACATATCTTCACAACCCTAGCGTCACCGAACCTTAAGTGTGTAGACCCTACGGGTTCGGAAGACATGCAGACATGACCGAGACGGCTCTCGGGCAATAACCAATAGCGGGATCTGGATACCCATGTTGGCTCCCACATGCTCCACGATGATCTCATCGGATGAACCACGATGTCGAGGATTCAATTAATCCCGTATACGATTCCCTTTGTCAATCCGTATTTTACTTGCCCGAGATTCGATCGTCGGTATCCCAATACCTCGTTCAATCTCGTTATCGGCAAGTCACTTTTCTCGTTACCGTAATGCATGATCCCATGATCAAACACTTTGATCACCTTGAGCTCATTGTGATGATGCATTACCGAGAGGGCCCGGTGATACCTCTCCGTCAAGCGGAGTGACAAATCCCAGTCTCGATCCATGTCAACCCAACAGACACTTTCAGAGATACCCGTAGTATACCTTTATAGTCACCCAGTTACGTTGTGACGTTTGGCACACCCAAAGCACTCCTACGGTATCCGGGAGTTACACGATCTCATGGTCTAAGGAAAGGATACTTGACATTGGATAACTCTAGCAAATGAACTATGCGATCTTATGCTATGTTTAGGATTGGGTCTTGTCCATCACATCATTCTCCTAATGATGTGATCCCGTTATCGATGACATCTAATGTCCATAGTCAGGAAACCATGACTATCTGTCGATCAACAAGCTAGTCAACTAGAGGCTCACTAGGGACATGTTTGTTGTCTGTTATTCACACATGTATTACGATTTCCGGATAACACAATTATAGCATGAATAAAGACAATTATCATGAATAAGGAAATATAATAATGCTTTTATTATTGCCTCTAGGGCATATTTCCAACATGCCCCTGGTTCCTTAGCTCTACTCATTCATCCCCGCGCTTTTAACTTTTGCTCAATTTGTCCCACTCCCTTGCCAGAAACCCTCATAACTACGCACAACGGACGTTGCCGTCGGGTCAAAAGCTTGACCGTTAACTCTGACTAGTGGGGCCACGCTGGACTGTGCCGCGTTGGGTGGTGTCGCTGTTCGACCATTGGGTCGTGGTTCCGTTGGGCTGTCCCTTGCATTAAACGTCTGCGCGCGCCGCCAGGACAGAAGCCTGCTATGCATGCACCCAGCAAACCCTGCTTGCATGCATCGATCGAGCGTGCATGCGCCGATGCCAATATGTAGCTTAAATAGACGTAGTGCTACGTGTTATTTGGTCATGGCAATAACGGGGTCAAATGTGAAGTTAGTAGCCCGTTTTCAAACCCACCGCAACATCGGGAGTGTACACGCGTGGGAAATAGCGGTTTGAAAAGAAGAAGAAAAGGAAGTTAATTGCACGCGTGGGAATCCGTGGTCATACCCTATATTATATAAACAAAAAGAGACAATTTTGAAGAGCTTGTGGCCATTTTGAATGATAAAAGTAAATTTGGCCCTTAAAAATTTGGTCATTTTACATTTGTATAGAACAAAAAGAACGATGCAAAAAAACAGAGCAAACGATGCAAAAATACAGAGCCAGCACGTTCACAAAAAACAGAGCAAACGATAAAAAAAACGACGCAATTCGACGGCCCAGAGCTTGGTTTCCTTTTGGGCCCAATAACAACGTTTTTTTCCCACAGAGTCAGTGGTGGGCGAGCAGCCGAGCACAACCAATATGATCGCCTCTCGCGGATCGCCCCACGACCCAACGATGCGGAGCCGTCCTTGTGATCCAACGACGCGGAGCCTGCACACAGCCAGTCCACCTAGTTCCTTCTAGAAGGCCAGATCTGAGGGTTGTGGCTTGGCGCGAGGGTATGATCAGACGGCTGACGTTGGGAGCTAGGGTTAGGCGAAACCCCATGGGGTTTAGAGGGGTTTTGAGCTGGTCAACGGGTTTTCGAAGGCTTTGACCGAGCATAACTTATTTAAAAAAAATTAAAAAATATGAAACCTTCGCCGTTTGTCGTTTTATAAGACAAACTAACGAGGAAAAATACTAAACTTGGTCTATGGTCATTTTCATGAAAAAACCCTAGTTGGCACGATTGAGGTCAAATGAGCATCATTAATTTTTTTAAAAAATAAAAAAATATAAAACCAGCGCACAATGTTGTCCTTCTTTAAACCGACCGTGCGGCGGGGCCATCCTCATCCAAACTCGTCGTCCCCATCTAGCCAAGCTCGCTTCCCCGTCGCCGGCAAACCCTAGCAAAAACCCTAGCCAACCCTAGCCAAATGGGGCTCTTCTCTGGCGCCGGCAGCAGCAAGTCCAAGGGCAAGGCCCCCGCCGTCCCTTTCCCCTCTAAGTTTGTGCCGCCTCCGCCGGCGTCGGCTCGACGGCCCAGAGCTTGGTTTCCTTTTGAGCCCAATAACAACGTTTTTTTCCCACGGAGTCAGTGGTGGGCGAGCAGCCGAGCACAACCAATATGATCGCCTCTCGCGGATCGCCCCACGACCCAACGATGCGGAGCCGTCCTTGTGATCCAACGACGCGGAGCCTGCACACAGCCAGTCCACCTAGTTCCTTCTAGAAGGCCAGATCTGAGGGTTGTGGCTTGGCGCGAGGGTATGATCAGACGGCTGACGTTGGGAGCTAGGGTTAGGCAAAACCCCATGGGGTTTAGAGGGGTTTTGAGCTGGTCAACGGGTTTTCGAAGGCTTTGACCGAGCATAACTTATTTAAAAAAAATTAAAAAATATGAAACCTTCGCCGTTTGTCGTTTTATAAGACAAACTAACGAGGAAAAATACTAAACTTGGTCTATGGTCATTTTCATGAAAAAACCCTAGTTGGCACGATCGAGGTCAAATGAGCATCATTAATTTTTTTTAAAAAATAAAAAAATATAAAACCAGCGCACAATGTTGTCTTATGTGACATGTTACCAACCAAATATCATAAACTTGCTCTATGGTCATTTTCATGAGAAAACCTTCACACATATGAGTTATCATGTACATGATTTCACAGAGTTCAAGAAGAGGAGGTGGTGTTACCTTCTGTTTTTGAAAATTTTAAAAAAAATCAAAAAATAGCGAGACTTCGAATCTACACCATGGGAACTGAATATGTGTTAATAAAAAACATTTGGCTCATTTAGAGTAGGTTCAAAAAAACTTGATTGCAAATGGGATGTTTGCCCTAGCCTAGGAGCTCATTTGGAGCACATTTTCTCAAATTCAAATTTATTTGACCTCCTCTAAATCACTTGGCGGACGCCAACTCGCGGTCAGCTTAATTATGACCACGGGCCCACGCGTCAGCGATGGCGGTTGTCCTTCTTTAAACCGACCGTGCGGCGGGGCCATCCTCATCCAAACTCGTCGTCCCCATCTAGCCAAGCTCGCTTCCCCGTCGCCGGCAAACCCTAGCAAAAACCCTAGCCAACCCTAGCCAAATGGGGCTCTTCTCCGGCGCCGGCAGCAGCAAGTCCAAGGGCAAGGCCCCCGCCGTCCCTTTCCCCTCTAAGTTTGTGCCGCCTCCGCCGGCGCCGGCTCGCCGGCAGAGGGTGCGAGTGATCGTGTCGAGGAACCAGGCGGAGTGGCACTGGCAGCACCGCGTCCCTCTGCCGTACCCCGACGTCACCCTGCCGCATGACTGACATCTGGATCCAGAGAGGATCCCAGTGCCGGCGGCACCGTGGTCGACTAGGGCGCACGCAGAGGAGGTGCGGCGCGAGTGGGCAATGCTGACGCCGAAGCAGCGCCGCGACGCCACCTACGACACCTACTCGCCTAACTGGGCGAGGTGGTTCGCCTTCGAGCACGAGGAGGCGAGGCGACGCGGCGTGCGGGAGGTCGACCGCAGCATGCCGCCGCCCCCGCACGTCGTCCGGGAGGAAGACCAGGCGGCGGAGGCCGCCTACCAGGCGGCCCTTGAGGCGTTCTACCGCGAGAGCGAGGAAGACGAGCGGCGCAGGGTGGAGGCGGTGGAGGAAGAGGAGGCTCGCTACAAGGCGGCCATGACGCAGGCCCTCGCCCTCTCCGTGGACGGCGATTGCGTCGTGCCGCCGGTGGCCCCGCCATCCCCTCCCCGACGGCTCGTCAAGGCCAACCCGGAGCCGCAGCTGGAGCCCATCGCGCGCTTCTCCTGGATGGGAGCAGTGCACGAGTGGGTGTCCGCGCCACCGGTTTGGATGGGGGCGACCCCAGAGCAGGAGGCGGCGTACCTCGAGATGTGGCACCAGCGACGGCTCGCCGAGGAGCGTCGGCGCTGCGAGTACGAGGAGATGCTCGAGCGCGACCTCAAGGAGGAGGCGCGCGAGGATGAGGAGGAGGCGCGCCAAGCTGCGGCTCCACAGGCGGCCGCACAGCCCCCCGCGCCGGCACTGCCCTGCTACCTCTTGAGCACTGCGTTGGATTTCCCCGAAGAGGAGAGGATGATGCAGCAAAGTAGCGTAAGTATTTCCCTCAGTTTTTGAGAACCAAGGTATCAATCCAGTAGGAGGCTACGCTCGAGTTCCTCGTACCTACACAAAAACAATAGCTCAACGCAACTAACGTGATTAGGGGTTGTCAATCCCTTCATGGTCACTTACGGGAGTGAGATCTGATAGAGATGATAGATAATATTTTTGGTATTTTTGGTATAAAGATGCAAGGCGAAAAGTAAAAGGCAAAGTAAAAGCAAAGTAAGATTAAAGTGATGGAGATTGATATGATGAGAATAGACCCGGGGGCCATAGATTTCACTAGTGGCTTCTATCAAGAGCATAAGTATTCTACGGTGGGTGAACAAATTACTGTTGAGCAATTGACAGAATTGAGCATAGTTATGAGAATATCTAGGTATGATCATGTATATAGGCATCACGTCCGAGACAAGTAGACCGACTCCTGCCTACATCTACTACTATTACTCCACTCATCGACCGCTATCCAGCATGCATCTAGAGTATTAAGTTAAAAACAGAGTAACGCCTTAAGCAAGATGACATGATGTAGAGGGATAGTTTCATGCAATATGATAAAAAAACCATCTTGTTATCCTCGATGGCAACAATACAATACGTGCCTTGCTTCCCCTACTGTCACTAGGAAAGGACACCGCAAGATTGAACCCAAAGCTAAGCACTTCTCCCATTGCAAGAAAAACCAATCTAGTAGGCCAAACCAAACTGATAATTCAAAGAGACTTGCAAAGATAACCAATCATACATAAAAGAATTCAGAGAAGATTCAAATATTATTCATAGATAGACTTGACCATAAACCCACAATTCATCGGTCTAAACAAACACACCGCAAAAAGAAGATTACATCGAATAGATCTCCACGAGAGAGGGGGAGAACATTTTATTGAAATCCAAAAAGAGAGAAGAAGCCATCTAGCTAATAACTATGGACCCGAAGGTCTGAGGTAAACTACTCACACTTCATCGGAGGGGCTAGGATGATGTAGAAGCCCTCCGTAATGATGGCCCCCTCCGGCGGAGCTCCGGAACAGGCCTCAAGACGGGATCTCGTGGGTACAGAAGGTTGCGGCGGTGGAATTAGGTTTTTGGCTCTTGTTCTGATCGTTTGGGGGTACGTAGGTATATATAGGAGGAAGAAGTACGTCGGTGGAGCTCCGAGGGGCCCACGAGGCAGGGGGCGCCCCTAGGGGGGTGGGCGCGCCCCCACCCTCATGACCGCCTCGTGGCTTTCTTGACGGAGGGTCCAAGTCTCCTGGGTCTTATCTGATGAGAAAATCACGTTCCTGAAGGTTTCATTCCGTTTGGACTCCGTTTGATATTCTGTTTCTCCGAAACTCTGAAATAGGCAAAAAACAGCAATTCTGGGCTGGGCCTCCGGTTAATAGGTTAGTCCCAAAAATAATATAAAAGTGGAAAATAAAGCCCAATATAGTCCAAAACAGTAGATAATATAGCATGGAGCAATCAAAAATTATAGATACGTTGGAGACGTATCATGCCCCCGCCGGAACAGCTGCCCGCGGTCGACATCGCTGCCGCCTGGAACACGGCGTTCCCCTGGGCTGGCCCTGCACCGACGCTCATCGACCTCACCCACCCTGAGGGCGCCGACGACGATGACGCCTAGGGCGCGCTGGGCAGCGCGCTGCCTTGTAGTTAGGTTGTTTTTAATTTCTTTTAATGCTAATGTGGACGCGTGGACTCTCGCCGGCCTTCCTGGCCGCTTTAATGTTTAATTAAGTTATTGTTATTTTAAATATGATTTTGTCGGTGCTGTTAAAATGGATCAGGCCAGCGTTGGGCGCATGAGCTGACCCAAACGCGTTGGGCGCAGCGAGGGGATTTGGGGAAAATGGTAGGGGCGATGGAAGTGGTTGCCCTCTTTATATGATGTGCTACCCCATGACCGCGATCTTGCATGCGCCCACGTATACGCGGCCCCACTCGTCAGCTAACAGTCAAATCCTTTGACCCGACGGCAACGTCTGTTGTGCCCAGTTATGAGGGTTTCTGGCAAGGGAGTGTGGAAAAGTGAGCAAAAGTTAACAGAGTGGGGATGAATTAGTAGAGCTAAGGAACTAGGGGCACAGAAATAAAAATCCCTAAATTTTTAGGCATGGAAAAACGAACATTTTTCATGATAAATTATGTTCACTGGGTATGATAAGTTTCATTGACAAGCATGACAAATCCGTCTCAGTTTAATTTGTTTTGCCAGGAAATTACTATGCTTGCAAATTAAATTTCGCATACTTGCGCCAATATAAATTGCGATGAAAAACTTTTGATTTGCCATATCTAAAAGTTTGACGTCATATTTTTAGCATTTCCAAAAAGAATCTGCTTTACCGGTAAAGCATATAAATTCATTACATATTTTTAACTCTATTACGAAAAATTGCACACTAAACATGAAACGACATAAACCTAAATAGTACTATGATCATAATTCATAGATACCTAATGCTACATTGCGATGGACCTAGCTCTATGGATGGTTGTAGTAGTCATCGAAGTCCTCGTCAGAGGAGATGTCCATCACCCCAACTTCGGTTGGTCCGGTCTTGTGGTCATTGGCGGTAGACCTCCTCCTCCTCCTCCCCCCCTCCTCCTCCTCCTCGTTGAGCTCAGCCTCCAACTAAACAAACATATCATCGATCTTGGAATTATTCTTTTGTTCCTCCTCGGCCTCTTACAATTTCTTGCGCTCTAACTCCTTCGACTTGAAGATGTTATGTTATCTATGAGGGGCTATGAATCGCCTCGATGACGTTCGCCACATAGACCTCATCGTCGACCTCGGTATTGCCCTACATCTCAGCCCGGCGGTGCTCCTTATCATTGCCATGGGAGATAACCCTAATGGGAGGGGTGAGAAAATCCCTGTAGAGGTTGTCGTACACATCCCCAACCTCCTCCGTGGTGTTGAAGGTGTCGAGCCACCGACTGTCATGGTTTTCCCCTGACTATATCCATCTGAAGATAGCACGCGTGTGAGAGAAACAGATGATGCACACAAGGACGATTTACCCAGGTCCAGGACCTCAGGTCGAGGCAATGCCCTGTTGGGGAACGTAGTAATTTCAGAAAAATTCCTACGCACACGCAAGATCATGGTGATGAAATTTAACGAGAGGGAAGAGTGTTGTCTACGTACCCTCGTAGACCCAAAGCGGAAGAGTTATGACAACGCGGTTGATGTAGTCGTACGTCTTCACGATCGACCGATCCTAGTACCGAACGTACGACACCTCCGTGATATGCACACGTTCAGCTCGGTGACGTCCCACGAACTCACGATCCAGTAGAGCTTCGAGGGAGAGCTTCGTCAGCACGACGACGTGATGACGGTGATGATGAAGCTATCGGTGCAGGGCTTCGCCTAAGCACTACGACGATATGACCGAGGTGGATTATGGTGGAGGGGGCACCGCACATGGCTAAGAGATCATTGATCAACTTGTGTCTATGGGGTGCCCCCTCCCCCGTATATAAAGGAGTGGAGGGGCGAGGGCCGGCCCTCTACTATGGCGCGCCCTGGGGAGTCCTACTCCCACCGGGAGTAGGATTCTCCCCCCCCCTTCCAAGTAGTAGGAGTAGGAGAGAAGGAAGGAGAAGAGAGAAGAGAAGGAAGGAGGGGGCGCCGCCCCTCCACCTAGTCCAATTCAGACTAGGCCTTGGGGGGTGCGCGGCCTGCCCTAGGCATCCCCTCTCTCTCTCCCCTAAAGCCCAATAAGGCCCATATACTCCCCGGCGAATTCCCGTAACTCTCCGGTACTTCGATAAATACCCGAACCACTCATAACCTTTCCGGTGTCCGAATATAGCCTTCCAATATATCGATCTTTATGTCTCGACCATTTCTAGACTCCTCGTCATGTCCCCGATCTCATACGGGACTCCGAACAAACTTTGGTACATCAAAACACATAAACTCGTAATACATATTGTCACCGAACTTTATGTGTGCGGACCCTACGGGTTCGAGAATTATGTAGACATGACCGAGACACGTCACCGGTAAATAACCAATAGCGGAACCTGGATGTTCATATTGGCTCCCACATATTCTACGAAGATCTTTATTGGTCAAACCGCATAACAACATACGTTGTTCCCATTGTCATCAGTATGTTACTTGCCCGAGATTCGATCGTCGGTATCTCAATACCTAGTTCAATCTATTTACCGGCAAGTCTCTTTACTCGTTCCGTAATGCATCATCCCGCAACTAAATCATTAGTCACATTGCTTGCAAGGCTTATAGTGATGTGCATTACCGAGAGGGCCCAGAGATACCTCTTCGGCAATCAGAGTGACAAATCCCAATCCCGATCTATGCCAACTCAACAAACACCATCAGAGACACCTGTAGAGCACCTTTATAATCACTCAGTTATGTTATGACGTTTGGTATCACACAAAGTGTTCCTCCGGTATTCGGGAGTTGCATAATCTCATAGTCATTGGAACATGTATAGTCATGAAGATAGCAATAACAACATACTAAACGATCAAGTGCTAAGCTAACGGAATGAGTCAAGTCAATCACATCGTTCTCTAATGATGTGATCCCGTTAATCAAATGACAACTCATGTCTATGGCTAGGAAACTTAACCATCTTTGATTCAACGAGCTAGTCAAGTAGAGGCATACTAGTGACACTCTGTTTGTCTATGTATTCACACATGTACTAAGTTTCCGATTAATACAATTCTAGCATGAATAATAAACATTTATCATTATATAAGGAAATATAAAATAACAACTTTATTATTGCCTCTAGGGCATATTTCCTTTAGTCTCCCACTTGCACTAGAGTCAATAATCTAGTTCACATCGCCATGTGATTTAATATCAATAGTTCACATCACCATGTGATTAACACCCATAGTTCACATCACTATGTGACCAACACCCAAAGGGTTTACTAGAGTGAGTAAATTAGTTCACATCGCCATGTGATTAACACCCAAAGAGTACTAAGGTGTGATCATGTTTTGCTTGTGAGAGAAGTTTAGTCAATGGGTCTGCCACATTCAGATTCGTATGTATTTTGCAAATTTCTATGTCTACAATGCTCTGCACGGAGCTACTCTAGCTAATTGATCCCACTTTCAATATGTATCTGGATTGTGACTTAGAGTCATCTAGATCGGTGTCAAAGCTTGCATCGACGTAACTCTTTACGACGAACTCTTTATCACCTCCATAACCGAGAAATATTTCCTTATTCCACTAAGGATAATTTTGACCGTTGTCCAGTGATCTACTCCTAGATCAGTATTGTACCCTCTTGCCAAACTCATGGTGAGGTACACAATAGGTCTGGTACACAACATAGCATACTTTATAGAACCTATGACTGAGGCATAGGGAATGACTTTTCATTCTCTTTCTATTTTCTGCCGTGGTCGGGTTTTGAGTCTTTACTCAACTTCATATCATGCAACACAGGCAAGAACTCCTCTTTGACTGTTCTATTTTGAACTACTTCAAAAAAAATTAAGGTATGTACTCATTGAAAAAATTTGTCAAGCGTCTTGTTCTCTCTATAGATCTTGATGCTCAGTATGTAAGCAGCTTCACCGAGGTGTTTCTTTGAAAAACTCCTTTCAAACACTCCTTTATGCTTTCCAGAAAATTCTACATTATTTCTGATCAACAATATGTCATTCACATATACTTATCAGAAATGTCGTAGTGCTCCCACTCACTTTCTTGTAAATATAGGCTTCACCGCAAGTTTGTATAAAACTATATATGCTTTGATCAACTCATTAAAGCGTATATTCTAACTCCGAGATACTTGCGCCAGTCCATAGATGGATCGCTGGAGCTTGCACACTTTGTTAGCACCTTTAGGATTGACAAAACCTTCTTGTTGTATCATATATAACTCTTCTTTAATAAATTCATTAAGGAATGTAGTTTTGACATCCATTTGCTAGATTTCATAAAATGCGGCAATTGCTAACATGATTCGGACAGACTTAAGCATCGATACGAGTGGGAAAACCTCATCGTATTCAACACTTTGAACTTGTCGAAAACCTTTTTTGACAATTCGAGCTTTGTAGATAGTCACACTACTATCAACGTTCGTCTTCCTCTTAAAGTTCCACTTATTCTCAATGGCTCGCCGAGCATCGGGAAAGTCAATCAAAGTCCATACTTTGTTCTCATACATGGATCTCATCTCAGATTTCATGGCGTCAAGCCATTTCGTGGAATCTGGGCTCATCATCGCTTCCTCATAGTTCGTAGGTTCGTCATGGTCTAGTAACATGGCTTCCAGAACAGGATTACGATACCACTCTGGTGCGTAACGTACTCTGGTTGACCTATGAGGTTCGGTAGTAACTTGATCTGAAGTTTCATGATCATCATCATTAACTTCCTCACTAATTGGTGTAGGCATCACTGGAACCGATTTCTGTGATGAACCATTTTCCAATTCGGGAGAAGGTACAACTACCTCATCAAGTTCTACTTTCCTCCCACTCACTTCTTTTGAGAGAAACTCCTTCTCTAGAAAGGATCCATTCTTAGCAACGAATGTATTGCCTTCGGATCTGTGATAGAATATGTACCCAACAGTCTCCTTTGGGTATCCTATGAAGACACATTTCTCAGATTTGGTTTCAAGCTTATCAGGTTGAAGCTTTTTCACATAAGCATCGCAGCCCCAAACTTTAAGAAACAACAACTTTGGTTTCTTGCCAAACCATAGTTCATAAGGTGTCACTCAACGGATTTAGATGGTGCCCTATTTAACGTGAATGCAACCGTCTCTAAAGCATAACCCCAAAACGATAGCCGTAAATCAGTAAGAGACATCATAGAACATACCATATCTAGTAAAGTACGATTACGACGTTCGGACACACCATTACACTGTGGTGTTCTGGGTGGCGTGAGTTGCGAAACTATTCCGCATTGTTTCAAATGAAGACCAAACTCGTAACTCAAATATTCTCCTCCACGATCAGATCGTAGAAACTTTATTTTCTTATTACGATGATTTTCCACTTCACTCTGAAATTCTTTGAGCTTTTCAAATGTTTCAGACTTATGCTTCATCAAGTAGATATACCCATATCTGCTCAAATCATCTATGAAGGTGGGAAAATAACGACACCCACCGCGAGACTCAACATTCATCGGACCACATACATCAGTATGTATGATTTCCAACAAATCTGTTGCTCGCTCCATTGTTCCGGAGAACGGAGTTTTAGTCATCTTGCCCATGAGGCATGGTTCGCAAGTACCAAGTGATTCATAATCAAGTGATTCCAAAAGTCCACCAGAATGGAGTTTCTTCATGCGCTTTACACCAATATGCCCCAAACGGCAGTGCCACAAATAAGTTGCACTATCATTATCAATTCTGCATCTTTTGGCATCAATATTATGAATATGTGTATTATTATGATCGAGATTCAGTAAACTATTTATATTAAGTGTATGACCATAGAAGGTTTTATTCATGTAAATAAAACAACAATTATTCTTTGACTTAAATGAATAACCGTATCGCAATAAACATGATCCAATTATATTCATGCTCAACGCAAATAGCAAATAACATTTATTTTGGTCCAACACTAATCTCGAAGGTAGAGGGCGTGTGCGATGGTAATCTTATCGACCTTGGAATCATTTCCAACACACATCGTCACTTCGCCCATAAGTAGTCTGTGTTTATTCTGCAACTCCTATTTTAGTTACTACTCTTAGCAACTAAACCAGTATCAAATACTGAGGGGTTGCTATAAACACTAGTAAAGTACACATCAATAACATGTATATCAAATATACTTTTGTTCACTTTACCATCCTTCTTATCCGCCAAGTATCTAGGGCAGTTCCACTTCCAGTGAACATTTCCTTTGTAGTAGAAGCACTCAGTTCCACGCTTGGGTCTAGCTTTGGGCTGCTTCATGGGAGTGACAACGTGCTTGTCATTCTTCTTGAAGTTCCCTTCCTATCCCTTTGCCCTTTTCTTGAAACTAGTGGTCCTGTTAACCATCAACACTTGATGTTCTTTCTTGATTTCTATCTTCGCTGATTTCAGCATCGCGAAGAGCTTGGGAATTATTTTCGTCATCCCTTGCATATTATAGTTCATCACAAAGTTCTAGTAACATGGTGATAGTGACTAGAGAACTTTGTCAATTACTATCTTATTTGGAAGATTAACTCCCACTTGATTCAAGCAATTGTCGTACCCAGACAATCTGAGCACATGCTCACTGGTTGAGCTATTCTCCTCCATCTTGTAGGCAAAGTACTGTCAGAAGTCTCATACCTCTTGACACGGGAATGAGTATGAAATACCAATTTCAACTCTTGGAACATCTTATATGTTCCGCAGTGTTCAAAATGTTTTTGAAGTCCCGGTTCAAAGCCGTAAAGCATGGTGCACTAAACTATCAAGTAGTCATCATACCGAGCTTTGCCAGACGTTCATAACGTCTGCATCTGCTCCTGCAATAGGTCCATCACCTAGCGGTGCATCAAGGACATAATTCTTCTGTGCAACAATGAGGATAATCCTCAGATCACGGAGCTAGTCCGCATCATTGCTACTAACATCTTTCAACTTTTTTTTCTCTAGGAACACATCAAGAATAAAACAGGGGAGCTATACGCGAGCTATTGATCTACAACATAGACATGCAAAATACTATCAGGTACTAAGTTCATGATAAATTAAAGTTCAATTAATCATATTACTTAAGAACTCCCACTTAGATAGACACCCCTCTAATCATCTAAGTGATCACGTGATCCATATCAACTAAACCATGTCCGATCATCACGTGAGATGGAGTAGTTTTGAATGGTGAACATCACAATGTTCATCATATCTACTATATGATTCATGCACAACCTTTCGGTCTCCAGTGTTTTGAGGCCATATCTGCATATGTTAGGCTCGTCAAGTTTAACCCGAGTATTCTGCATGTGCAAAACTGGCTTGCACCCGTTGTATGTGAATTTAGAGCTTATCACACCCGATCATCACGTGGTGTCTCAGCACAAAGAACTGTTGCAATGATGCATACTTAAGGAGAACACTTGTACCTTGAAATTTAGTGAGAGATCATCTTATAATGCTACCGCCGAACTAAGCAAAATAAGATGCATAAAGGATAAACATCACGTGCAATCAATATAAGTGATATGATATGGCCATCATCATCTTGTGCCTTTGATCTCCATCTCCAAAGCACCGTCATGATCACCATCATCACTGGCACGACACCTTGATCTCCATCGTAGCATCGTTGTCGTCTCGCCAACTATTGCTTCTACGACTATCGCTACCGCTTAGTGATAAAGTAAAGCAATTACATGGCGATTGCATTTCATACAATAAAGCGACAACCATATGGCTCCTTCCAGTTGCCGATAACTCTGTTACAAAACATGATCATCTCATACAACAATTTATATATCATCACATCTTGACCATATCACATCACAGCAAGCCCTACAAAAACAAGTTAGACGTCCTCTACTTTGTTGTTGCAAGTTTTACATGGTTGCTACGGGCTGAGCAAGAACCGTTCTTACCTACGCATCAAAACCACAACGATTTTTTGCCAAGTATGTGATGTTTTAACCTTCAACAAGGACCGGGCGTAGCCACACTCGACTCAACTAAAGTTGGAGAAACTGACACCCGCTAGCCACCTGTGTGCGAAGCACGTCGGTAGAACCAGTCTTGCGTAAGCGTATGCGTAATGTCGGTCCAGGACGCTTCATCCAACAATACCACCAAATCAAATTATGACATGCTGGTAAATAGTATGACTATTATCGCCCACAAATCACTTATGTTCTACTCATGCATATAACATCTACGCATAAACCTGGCTCGGATGCCACTGTTGGGGAACGTAGTAATTTCAAAAAAAATCTTACGGACACACAAGATCATGGTGATGCATAGCAACGAGAGGGGAGAGTGTTGTCTACGTACCCTCGTAGACCGAAAGCAGAAGCATTATGACAACGCGGGTGATGTATTCGTACGTCTTCACGATCGATCAATCCTAGTACCGAACGTATGGCACGTCCGCGATATGCACACGTTCAGTTCGGTGACGTCCCAAGAACTCATGATCCAGTAGAGCTTCGAGGGAGAGCTACGTCAGCACGACGACGTGATGATGCTGATGATGAAGCTACCGGCGCAGGGTTTCGCCTAAGCACTATGATGATATGAATGAGGTGGATTAGGGTGGAGGGGGCCACCGCACACGGCTAAGAGATCAATGATCAACTTGTGTCTGTGGGGGTGCCCCTATCCCCCGTATATAAAGGAGTGGAGGAGGGGGAGGGCCGACCCTCTACTATGGCGCGCCCTGGGGAGTCCTACTCCCATCGGGAGTAGGATCCCCCCTTCCAAGTAGTAGGAGTAGGAGAGAAGGAAGGGGAAGAGAGAAGAGAAGGAAGGAGGGGCGCCGCCCCTCCCCCTAGTCCAATTCAGACTAGGCCTTGGGGGGCGTGGCCTGCCCTAGGCAGCCCCTCTTTCTCTCCCCTAAAGCCCAATAAGGCCCGTATACTCCCCGACGAATTCTCGTAACTCTCCGGTACTCCGATAAATATTTGAACCACTCAGAACCTTTCCGATGTCCGAATATAGCCTTCCAATATATTGATCTTTACGTCTCGACCATTTTGAGAATCCTCGTCATGTCCCGATCTCATCGGGACTCCGAACAAACTTTGGTACATCAAAACACATAAACTCGGAATACTGATCGTCACCGAACTTTAAGCATGCGGACCCTACGGGTTCGAGAACTATGTAGATATGACCGAGACACGTCTCTGGTCAATAACCAATAGCGGAACCTGGAGGTCCATATTGGCTCCCACAAATTCTACGAAGATCTTTATTGGTGAAACCGCATAACAACATACGTTGTTCCCTTTGTCATTGGTATGTTACTTGCCCGAGATTCGATCGTCGTTATCTCAATACCTAGTTCAATCTCATTACCGGCAAGTCTCTTTACTCGTTCTGTAATGTATCATCCTGCAACTAACTCATTAGTCACATTGCTTGCAAGGGTTATAGTGATGTGCATTACCGAGAGGGCCTAGTGATACCTCTCCGACAATCGGAATGACAAATCCTAATCTCGATCTATGCCAACTCAACAAACACCATCGGAGACACCTGTAGAGCACCTTTATAACCACCCAGTTACGTTGTGACGTTTGGTAGCACACAAAGTGTTCCTCCGGTATTTGGGAGTTGCATAATCTCATAGTCATTGGAACATGTACAAGTCATGAAGAAAGCTATAGCAACATACTAAACGATCAAGTGCTAAGCTAACAGAATGGGTCAAGTCAATCACATCATTCTCTAATGATGTGATCCCGTTAATCAAATGACAACTCATGTCTATGGCTAGGAAACTTAACCATCTTTGATTCAACGAGCTAGTCAAGTAGAGGCATACTAGTGACACTCTGTTTGTCTATGTATTCACACATGTACTAAGTTTCCGATTAATACAATTCTAGCATGAATAATAAACATTTATCATGATATAAGGAAATATAAACCGGGGTCGGTTTATATGTGACATATACAAGTCCCAAGGTGGTTTAGTAGTTTCCTTATTCTATGTGTAGTGACAACCAGGGTCGGTTTATATGTGACATATACAAACCGTTTCCTAGTTTAATACGAAAAGGAGTCTACGTACTTGTTCCCCAAGATGGTGTTGTGATTCAAGTTATTGGTGAACATAGAGTTGCAGGCTTGGGCAGCCCTATGGTCATTAGGCCTCTTTTGTCCTCCATTGATATGATTGCGCTCACAAAGGGATGGATGTGGGGAAGGTGCTTGGTTTGATAGAGATTTCTGAATGATGAACAAGGTGGACACATTGAGTTGTTTGTCACTTCTTCTCTTGGAGACAAGTTTCTTCTTTCTTTAATGATTCCCCACATTTGAGTCGAACAGCTACTAATATGAGACTTCATAAGAAAACACCAATTAGTAAAATTAGAAGTATATAATTGAGGAGGCGTGCCAGCATGAGTTATATAGGGCGAGGTTGCGAAAGTTGTGCGCCCTAAGAGCGCATGGTATCCACTTCGGAAGATTACAATGTTGAAGATTTACTCTTCACTTCTGAAGTTCTCGGGTGAGCCGAATACTGCCTCCAGCGTGACCGTTCCGGTACAGTGGGCTTTAATGCCTGGGATAACACCTTTGAAGGTGGTGGTGCTCGGCTTGATCCGGGAGGAGTCGATGCCCATCTTCCTAACTGTTTCCTCGTAAATGAGGTTGAGGCTACTACCTCCGTCCATCAGGACGAGTGTCAGATGATAACCATCGACAATTGGGTCTAGGACGAGCGCAGCCGATCCGCCATGCCCGATGCTGGTCGGATGATCATGCTTGTTGAATGTGATCAAGTAAGCTGATGACCCACAAGTATAGGGGATCTATTGTAGTCCTTCCGTTAAGTAAGAGTGTCGAACCCAACGAGGAGCAGAAGGAAATGACAAGTGGTTTTTAGTAAGGTATTTTTTGCGCACTGAAATTATCGGTAACAGATAGTTGTGTGATAAGATAATTCGTAACGGGTAACAAGTAACAAAAGTAAACACGGTGCAGCAAGGTGGCCCAATACTTTTTTTTAGCAAAAGACAAGCCTGGACAAACTCTTATATAAAGCAAATCGCTCCCGAGGACACATGGGAATTGTTGTCAAGTTAGTTTTCATCATGCTCATATGATTCACGTTCGTTACTTTGATAATTTGATATGTGGGTGGACCGGTGCTTGGGTGCCCTTCCTGGGACAATCCCCCCACTTATGATTAACCCCTCCCGCAAGCATCCGCAACTACGAAAGAAGAATTAAGGTAAACCTAACCATAGCATGAAACATATGGATCCAAATCAGCCCCTTACGAACCAACGCATAAACTAGGGTTTAAGCTTTTGTCACTCTAGCAGCCCATCATCTACTTATTACTTCCCAATGCCTTCCCCTAGGCCCAAATAATGGTGAAGTGTCATGTAGTCGATGTTCACATAACACCACTAGAGGAAAGACAACATACATCTCATCAAAATATCGAACGAATACCAAATTCACATGATTACTTATAACAAGACTTCTCCCATGTCCTCAGGAACAAACGTAACTTCTCACAAAGCATATTCATAATCAAGATCAAAGGAGTATTAATTATCATTAAGGATCTGAAGATATAATCTTCCACCGGATAAACTAACTAGCATCAACTACAAGGAGTAATCAACACTACTAGTAACCCACAAGTACCAATCTGAGGTTTTGGGACCAAGATCGAATACAAGAGATGAACCAGGGTTTGAGAGGAGATGGTGTTGTTGAACATTGTTGATGGAGATTGACCCCCTCTCGATGAGAGGATCGTTGGTGATGACGATGGCTTCGATTTCCCCCTCCCGGAGGGATGTTTCCCTAGCAGAACAGCTCTGCCGGAGCCCTAGATTGGTTCTGCCCAGGTTTCGCCTCAAGACGGCGGCGCTTCGTCCCGAAAGCTTCCTTCTGATTTTTTCCAGGTCAAAACACACCGTATAGCAGAAGATGGGCATCGGAGGCTGATAACCCACAAGTGTAGGGGATCAATTGTAGCCTTTTCCAATAAGTAAGAGTGTCAAACCCAACGAGGACCTAAAGGTAGAACAAATATTCCCTCAAGTTCTATCGACCACTGATACAACTTTACCTAAAACAAGTATGAAACTAGAAGCATTTTGTAGGTGTTGTTGAATAGGTTTGCAAGAATATAAAGAGCACATAAATAAAAATTAGGGGTTGTTTAGGTAAAGAAGCAATAAAGTAAATATAGCGAGTGTGGAAAAGTGGTGGTAGGAGTTGCGAAATTGTCCCTTAAGCAATTGACTACTTTACTAGACCGATAGCAAGTTTTATGTGGGAGAGGCCACTGCTAGCATGCCATCCCTGACTTGGAATTCTATGCACTTATGATTGGAACTATTAGCAAGCATCCGCAACTACTAACGTTCATTAAGGTAAACCCAACCATAGCATTAAGATATATTGGTCCCCCTTCAATCCCGTATGTATCAATTTCTATGCTAGGTAGAAGCTTCTGTCACTCTTGCCCTCCAATACATAGTCCTATAAACATACAACTAACCCTATGGTGTGATCCACGTGCGCGCTCATATGATGGGCACCAAAGGACAGCAACATAACCACAAGCAAATTAAATCAATCATAGCAATTCATCAACCACCGATAGGACAACGAAAATCTACTCAGACATCATAGGCTGGCAACACATCATTGGATAATAATATGAAGCATAAAGCACCATGTTCAAGTAGAGGGTACAGCGGGTTGCGGGAGAGTGGACCACTGTAGATAGAGGGGGGAAGGTGATGGAGATGTTGGTGAAGATGGCGGAGGTGTTGCTGTAGATTGCGGTGATGATGATGATGGCCACGGTGGTGTTCCGGCGCCACCGGAAGAGAGGGGAAGAGGGGCCCTTCTTCTTCTTCCTTGACCTCCTCCCTAGATGGGAGAAGGGTTTCCCCTCTGGTCCTTGGCCTCCATGGCATGGGAGGGGCAAGAGCCCCTCCGAGATTGGATTTGTCTCTCTCTGTTTCTACGTTCTGGGTTTTTGCCCTTTCACCGTTTCTTATATATCCGGAGATCCGTAACTCTCATTGGATTGAAACCTTCGCCCAGATTTTTTTCTGAAAATTAGCTTTCTTGCGGCCGAAGAAGAGCAGCAACCGCCTTACGAGGGGCCCACGAGGGTCAGGGGCGCGCTCAGGGGGGCAGGTGCGCCCCCTACCTCGTGGCCACCTCGAGCACCGTCTCGTGTTGATTCTTCCTCCCTTATTTCCCAAATATTCCAAAAATATTCTCCGCCCATTTTTATCCCGTTTGGACTCCGTTTGATATGGGGTTTCTGTGAAACATAAAACATGCAACAAACAGGAACTGGCACTGGATCAATATGTTAGTCTCAAAAATACTATAAAAAGTTGCCAAAAGTATATGAAAGTTGTAGAATATTGGCATGGAACAATCAAAAATTATAGATACGACGGAGACGTATCAGCATCCCAAAGCTTAGTTCCTGCTCTTCCTCGAGTAGGTAAATGATAAAATATAATTTTTGATGTGGAATGCTACCTAGCATAATCTTGATCACATAATCTAATCATGGCATGAATATTAAGGCACGAGTGATTCAAAGCAATAGTCTATCATTTGACATTAAGACAATAATACTTCAAGCATACTAATAAAGCAATCATGTATTTTAAAAATAACATGGCCAAAGAAAGTTATCCCTACAAAATCATATGGTCTGGCTATGCTCCATCTTCACCATACAAAATATTCACATCATGCACAACCCCGATGACAAGCCAAGCAATTGTTTCATACTTTTGATGTTCTCAAACCTTTTCAACTTTCACGCAATACATGAGCGTGAGCCATGGATATAGCACTATAGGTGGAATAGAATATGATGGCGGAGGTTGTGTGGAGAAGACAAAAAGGAGAAAGTCTCACATCAACGCGGCTAATCAGCGGGTTATGGAGTTGCCCATCAATTGATGTCAATGCAAGGAGTAGGGATTGCCATGCAACGGATGCACTAAGAGCTATAAGTGTATGAAAGCTCAAACTGGAAACTAAGTGGGTGTGCATCCAACTTGCTTGCTCATGAAGACCTCAGGCATTTGAGGAAGCCCATCATCGGAATATACAAGCCAAGTTCTATAATGAAAATTCCCACTAGTATATGAAAGTGATAACTCAAGAGACTCTCTATATGAAGAACATGGTGCTACTCCTCTAAAGCACAAGTGTGGTAAAAGGATAGTAACATTGCCCCTTCTATATTTTTTCCTCATTTTTTGGTGGGCTTCTTTGGCCTCTTTTTTTTATTTGGGCTTCTTTGGCCTCTTTTATTTTTCATAAAATCCGGAGACTCGTCCCATATTGTGAGGGAATCATAGCTTCCATCATCCTTTCCTCACATGGTACAATGGTCTAATAATGATGATCATCACACTTTTATTTACAACTCAATATGACAACTCGATACTAGAACAAAGATATGACTCTATATGAATGCCTCCGGCGGTGTACCGTGATGTGCAATGATCTAGCGTAGCAATGACATCAAAAAATGGACAAGCCATGAAAACATCATGCTAGCTATCTTACGATCATGCAAAGCAATATGACCATGAATGCTCAAGTCATGTATATCATGATGATGAAAGTTGCATGGCAATATATCTCGGAATGGCTATGGAAATGCCATGATAGGTAGGTATGGTGGCTGTTTTGAGGAAGATATAATGAGGTTTATGTGTGATAGAGCGTATCGTATCACGGGGTTTGGATGCACCGGCGAAGTCTGCACCAACTCTCGAGGTGAGAAAGGGCAATGCACGATACCGAAGAGGCTAGCAATGATGAAAGGGTGAGAGTGCGTATAATCCATGGACTCACATTAGTCATAAAGAACTCATATACTTATTGCAAAAGTTTATTAGCTATCGAAACAAAGTACTACGCGCATGCTCCTAGGGGGATAGATTGGTAGGAAAATACCATCGCTCGTCCCCGACCGCCACTCATAAGGAAGACAATCAATAAATAAATCATGCTCCGATTTCATCACATAACGGTTCACCATACGTTCATGCTATGGGAATCACAAACTTCAACACAAGTATTTCTACAATCCACAACCACCCACTAGCATGACTCTAATATCACCATCTTTATATCGCAAAACTATTGGAAGGAATCAAACATATCATATTCAGTGATCTACAAGTTTTATGTAGGATTTTATGACTAACCATGTGAATGACCAGTTCCTGTCATCTCTCTAAATAGATATAAGTGAAGCAAGAGAGTTTAATTCTTTCTACAAAAGATATGCCCACGCTCTAACAAATATAAGTGAAGCAAAAGAGCATTCTACAAATGGCGGTTTAATATGTGAAGAGAAACAGGCAATCCAACTTCAAATGATATAAGTGAAGCACAAGAAGCATTCTATAAAGCCATACTCAAAAGATATAAGTGAAGTGCAAAGAGCATTATATAAATCAACCAAGGACTATCTCATACCAGCATGGTGCATAAAATAAAAGTGAAAACTAAATGCAAAAGACACTCCAAGATTGCACATATCGCATGAACGAAACAAATTCGAAAACATACCGATACTTGTTGAAGAAAGAGGGGATGCCTTCCGGGGCATCCCCAAGCTTAGACGCTTGAGTCTCGTTGAATATTTAATTAGGGTGCCTTGGGCATCCCCTGAAGGAAATATGCCCTAGAGGCAATAATAAAGTTATTATTTGTTTCCTTATTTCATGATAAATGTTTATTATTCATGCTAGAATTGTATTAACCGAAAACATAATACATGTGTGAATACATAGACAAACATAGTGTCACTAGTATGCCTCTACTTGACTAGCTCATTAATCAAAGATGGTTAAGTTTCCTAACCATAGACATGAGTTGTCATTTGATTAACGGGATCACATCATTAGGAGAATGATGTGATTGACTTGACCCATTCCGTTAGCTTAGCACTCGATCGTTTAGTATGTTGCTATTGCCTTCTTCATGACTTATACATGTTCCTATGACTATGAGATTATGCAATTCCCGTTTACCGGAGGAACACTTTGTGTGCTACCAAATGTCACAACGTAACCGGGTGATTATAAAGGCGCTCTACAGGTGTCTCCGAAGGTACTTGTTGGGTTGGTGTATTTCGAGATTAGGATTTGTCACTCTGATTGTCGGAGAGGTATCTCTGGGCCCACTCGGTAATGCACATCACTATAAGCCTTGCAAGTAATGTGACTAATGAGTTAGTTGCTGGATGATACATTACGGAACAAGTAAAGCGACTTGCCGGTAACGAGATTGAACTAGGTATTGAGATACCGACAATCAAATCTCAGGCAAGTAACATACCGATGACAAAGGGAACAACGTATGTGTCGGGGGATATCGGCCTCCACGAGCACCTATGGGGACGGAGCCCCTTGTCGGTTCGGCGGGGGGCGGAGGTTGCACAAAGAGCAGATCGAGGCGACACACACACACAACGATTTTACCCAGCTTCGGGCCGCACGGATGCGTAAAACCCTACTGTTGCTTGTCTGGTTGATTCGAGTTCTTGCTCTGGAGCGCAAGAAGCTACAGTAAGTTAGAGCTGGACGTAGACGGGGGTCTACTGGGTGTCCTCCTTTCCCTCCTCTCTGGGTTCGATCCCCCTCCCTGGGTTCGATCCCTCTCCCTACGTGCGCATGGGCCTCCTTTTATATGCTAAGGGGTTTCCCACAGGTAGCAACGCAGGTGAGGGTAAAAATGGCAAGGAACTGTGCGAACAGTGGCCGCACAGTGCTATCGCACCTAACTCTGACGGCGGGGGACAAAGGCATTAAATGCCCGTCTGGATCGCCAGAACAGTGCCGAGGCGGACCGTTAGGGGCGCCTCCGCTTGCCACGGGGGCGACTCTGCCAACGTCGCATGCCACCGCGCGCCCCAGGTTACGCAGCGCCCCGCCACGTGCCTCTGGGGAAGCCCCAGAGTGGCGCGTGGGCAGGTGAGCTGGAGCGCATGCCTGAGGTGGTGGTTTGCCGCGGCAAGTGGCTTGCCGCGGTGGTTGTCTTGCCGCACCTGAGAGCTTGCCGCTCGTCAGGCCTTGCCGGGGCGCGCGGCGCGCCACGGCGGGCTTCTCTTGGGGTGCCTTGGCTTGGCCGTCCCGGCGAGCTCCTCCCGCCGGGGCCTTGGTGCTTCGGCTTAGTCGTCCCGGCAAGCTCCTCTTGCCGGGGCCTTGTCGCCTTGGCCCGGCAAGCTCCTCTTGCCGGACCTCGCCTTCTTGGCCCGGCAAGCTCCTCTTGCCAGGGCTTGGTCTTCTTGGCTCGATCACTTGGCCTTCGTCCGACCCAGAAAGGGCCGTGGAGACTCTTGTCGCTCCCCTGGCAAGCCTTGCCGCGGGACGCTACTACTGCTCGTGCACACGTTCGGGGTACTAAGGTACCCCTACTTTAGTACACCGACAGGAGCCCCCGGGTCTGGGCCATACACGGTGCCGAGCGTTGTTGGGCCAGGCCCTAACAGTGCACGGGCATGCGTGGCCTGGGTTGCGCTGCTCCTTAATTCTGTGCCCGTCGTGCCCTCCCCAAGTGGCGCGCGCTTATCGCGGCGTCGTGGGGGGTGAGGCGTGCGAGGCGTGCGAGGCGTGCGTGACGTGGGTAGCGTGCGCGGGGCCTGAGGCCCGCAGGCACGCGTCACGTCGGGCACGATTCCTTTATTTGGAAAGGCGAAACGTCCGCCCCCACTCCCCACCCCCTTTATAAGCGGAGGGGAACAGGGGCAGCTCGCCATCCCGCCGATTGCTGTTCCTCGAAAATCTCCACCACTCCCTCCTTACCAGAGAAAGCAGCGATTCGCCCTCGCAGCCCCCGGCGCCGCCAACGCCGACAACTCCCCCTCCCCGTATCCGCCATGGCCCCAAAGAGCGACAAGGCGAAGGGGAAGGCCGTGAAGTCGGCCGAGGCGCTGCGGCTGGAAGCGCTTCGGAAGGAGACGGCGACGTTCCCCCCTCAGCTCGATGCGCTGAGGCTGAAGAACGGATACCGCCTCTTCTGGTCGACGGCGACACGAGCGCATCCGCGCACGCGAGTTCTTCCCGCCATCGCCCAGAAGTTGTACCCGACCGGGTACCCTTTCTTCGCCGTTTTCTTCTATTGCGGGCTCTGCCCGCCTTTTTCCGAGTTCTTCTGCGACATTATGCACACCTACAACCTCCACCTCCTTGACTTCACCCCCAACGCCGTTCTGACAATGGCGGTTTTCGCACACCTTTGCGAGAACTTTGTCGGAGTCCGCCCCAACGTAGCCCTCTTCCGCCACTTCTTTACTCCTCGAGTGGAGAAAGGAGAGCCGCTGTCCGGCGGAGTCGCCTGGGTCTCCAGGACCAGCAAGAAAGAGGTCTACTTGGAGGGGGAACTCCGTGGCAGATGGGAGGAGTGGAGGGCCGAGTGGTGCCTGATCGTCGAGGAGAATCCACCGCCATTCACCGCCGTGCGGCGAACTCCAGTGGTGCGCGGCCGTGACTGGAGCGACCTAGCCCCGGACGACGCCAAGCTGAAGATTGCCGCCACCCGAATCCTGCGCCTCAGGTTTGCCGGGCTCACCGTCGGCGCCGTCGGCGCGGATTTCCTTCGTCGGCGCATCGCCCCCCTGCAGGAGAGGGGGAGACCGGCTTGGGAATTCCAAAACGCGGCGGACATCATGAGGCTGCGCCCGGGCCTTAACTACAACTTCACCGTTCTGGAGCTCGTCGCAGTGTTGGAGGAGCTGTTCAGGCACGACTCCGAGCACCCAGAATGGTTCAGGTTGCCGCCGGGCGTCGTCCCCCTGTGCAATAACTCGGCGCTCAGCCGCATCCTCGCGATGATGCCGCTGTGCGACTCGCACGGGATCGACGCGACCTGGCAGGAGCCGGCGGACGACGTCGTGCAGGCCTTCTTCGACAACTTGGAGGAGGTGCCGGTCGACCCCGACGAGAAGAGGGGCCTCACGCGAGCACCACCCCCGAGGAGCTGGCCTACATCGCCTCCAGGATGGAGGAGGCGGCGGCCGCCGCGGCCGCGGGCGAGTCTGGCTTCACCCTGGCCGAAGCAGACGCGGCGGAGGCGGAGAGCCTCGCCGACCAAATGGAGCTCGCCGGCGCGGAGGAACCAGCCGGGCACGGTGGCGCGGGCGAGCCCGCCCAGGACGCGAGCGGCTTGCCGGAGGTTGATGCGCCCTCCTCGCAGCTCCCGGGCAGCTCGTCGCAGGCGGAGCCCCCTGCTCAGCCGAGGAGGCGTCTCCGCAGGGCCGGAGAGGTGGTGCGGCAGGCCGACCAGCAACCGCAGCCCCGCGTGACACGCGCCTCCGAAGCAGCGGGAGCGGGGTCCTCACGGGCCACGGCTTCTGCTCCTGCCGCTCCCCGTACCGCGGCGGCAACGGGGGTGGGGTCGTCCACCGTCCCCGCCAAGCGGTCCCGGGAACCCACTCCCCTGTCCCCTCGCGCCTGGAGCAAGCCGGTTTTTGACTATTCCGCGCTTAGCTCCGACGACGAAGAGGAGGACGAAGAGTAAGTTCCTGGTAGAGCTTGTATCTTCTTGATTTCTGTTGCTTCGTCTTGTTTCGCAGCCCACTCATCCTCCCCCGAAACCGTTCCCTTTCAGGAGCCTGGCCCAGAGGAGGGCGAAGAGGGCCAAGGTCCCGCTGGTCGTCCTTGAGGGCGAATCTCCCCCGGCAACTGGGGAGGTGCCGGAGGCGACCCTACCGGACTTGACAGCGGGTCCACAGGGCAGCCCACAGCGCAGCCCCCAGGGTGAGTGCGCGGCTAGTTCTTGCCGTTTGGCGCGCGCGTGAGCTCCCTTTCTCTTTGTTGACATGTGGTTGTAGTTGTTGTCGTTGAGTAGGAGCAGAGCAGCCCCAGCAGGCGACCCCGGGGGGCACTCCTGCCGCGCCGTCTGCGTCGACCACCCCGCCCAGGGAGAAATCTCCGGCAAGGGAGGAGCCCCCGGCAGGGGAGACCTCCCCGGCAAGGGAGGAGCCCCCAGCAAGGAAGACCTCTCCGGCAAGGGAGGGATCTCCGGCGAGGGACGCGGCCAGCGATCCCCCAACAACGGAGGCCGCGGCCACGGACCCTGCCACCGGTAAGCCCCCCTGCACGGAAAACTTTCCCTGGTTATCTTTCCTTATGAGCTTTTTTTTTGTCGGCTGTTCGGTTGACTCTTCTCCCCTCTTCCGGCCATCAGACCCGCCCACCGCGGACCCGATGGAGACCGAGGTCGTTGTCGGGGAGGGCGCGCGCGGCGACGCCAACGACGTCGTCGTCATCGAGGAGGCGGACGGCACCGACGACCCCGCAGGCGGCGGGGAGGCCGAAGCCGCCAAGGCCGCCGCGGCAGCAGGCGACGAGGGGACCGGCGTGCGTGCCGACGGCTCCGGGGAGGCAGGGGCGTCAAGCACTCCGCCATCCGGCGATCCCGCTGCTGCCGCCGCGTCGGGCCTCAAGGAGCCCCCGGCGGGTGCCTACCTGAAGGCCGGCGATGGCGTCTACATCAGGCTCCCCTGGGAGCCTAGCTCCAGGGCGCCGGTCGAGGGGGAGGCCTTGGACGGAGAAGTGCTCGCCTCCGTCGGGCTGAGAGTGGTCGACGCGCCAAGCACCAGCAGCGGCGAGCCCGAGGAGGAGCGGCTGCTCCGGAAGCATGTGTCGCTCTACCGCGCCCGACAGGCTAAGGTGGAGCGCCAGGAGGCGCTCGTCGCGAGGGCCGGCGCGGACATGGAGAAGCGCGCCGGGGAGCTCCGGGAGCTCAACCAGGAGGCTCTCCGGTCTTTGGCGGAGGAGCGGAGGCTGCTCGACGAGGCGCGGACGGCCTTTCTCCTCGAGAAGGCAGAGGCCGAAGAGCAGCAGAGGCTTGCCGCTGCGGGGCTGTCCGCGCGGGAAAGCGAACTGGTGCAACAGAAGGCCGGCCTCGCCAGCCACGAGGAGGAGGTTGTCGCGCGCGAGCAGGCGCTTGGCGGGGCCCTGCGGGAAGCGCAGGACGCTGCCACGGCCGCCGAGGTCGCCAAGGGGGAGCTGGAGACGAGGGTGGCACAGCTCGTCAGCGACCTCAAGGCGAGCGGCGAAGAGCTTGCCGCGCTCAAACAGGAGCGCGAGAAGGGCGCTCACACCCTTGGCGAGCTGCAGGGCCGCTTCGCCGAGAAAATCCAGGAGCTCGACGCCGCCAAGGATTCCAAGGCTGACCTCGAGCTGAAGCTGGACACCCTGGCCAAGGTGCTGGAGAGCGCCAAGGGGCAGGAAGCGACCTTGCGTAAGGAGGTTGCTGGCAACGAGGAGCTGCTGAAGCGTGCCGCCGTTACCCAGAACGCCTTCCAGGAGACGGTGGAGCGGTGGACCGAAGGCCTCGTCGACATCGCCACCACCATTGACAAGGAGCTGAAGCTGCTGGGGATGGAGGGCCACGAGTACCCCTCCGGCGAGAACGTCCCGCCGAGCGTCAAGCTCACTTCCTTCTTCAAGGGCTTGGTGGGGGTGCTCCAGCATCTCCTGGAAACGATCCCAGAGCAGCTGGCCGAGGAGACGCGGGAAGCCGTCTCCGGGGCCCTCGAGAGGGTGCTGGTGAAGATCGTCTTCCGCAACCCACCATCAGGCTTACCAACGTCCTCAGGCACCTGCCGGAAGACGCCGACCTGACGGAGATCAGGGCCCTCGTCACCCCCATTGTGGAAAGGGTGGCCGGGATCAGGAGGGTCGAGGGTGACCGCGCGGATTAGGCCGCCCACCTCTTTCTTTTCTTCCCTTGTCGCTGCTGAGCATGTCATAGAAACAGCTGATTAGAGCAGCGGCAAGTCGTTTTGGAATATAACTTTTATCTTAGGCAGTTCATTGCGCTGTTATCTCCCTCGTTCGACTTTGTGCTTCGTACGTTCGCGCCCTACGCTCCCGGGAACTTGTCGGCGCAAGCCTCCGCCTTGCCACGGGTGCCGAGTGCGGGACATCAGCAACCCGCTGGCGGTGCCTCCACCGGCAAGAAACCTTGCCGCGGCTGGCGCAACTCACTTAAAATGTTGAGCAGGCTCAGGGCGAGGTAAGCGTGGCGACTGCAGTCGCGGCACGCTCAAGCTGCCGAGCAAGCTCGAAACAAAGTAAGGACGCCACTCGGGATGTAGCACACTTAAGTCGTTGAGCGGACTCGAAACGAAATAAGGGCGCAACCAGCCACGAGCCGGCCCCTCCGCGCACAGGTTTCTCATACGAAGCTCGGCCGTTCGAGGAAGATAACTTAAGGATAAAAAGGAGCTTAATTGCTCAAACTTTGGCAACTTAGCTTTTCTGTCGTTTGCAGTCCGGCAAGGCGCAGCTTCCTCGGGCGACGCCCAGCCTATCCTGTCATCCCCCCTTCTCGAGGTAAGGGAATAATGAAGGCTCGGGGCTTCGCGGCCTGCCATCGCTTGCCGGAGTCGAGTGCTGCACAATCGTGTCAAATAATGCATGCGCCAAGTGGAGAGGCGCGAAATCGAAAAGATGTGCGGGGCACATAAGCTATGCTTGGGATCTGCGCCCGTCTCTGTACCAAGGATTACATGCAACTGCGGCAAGACTTGGACAGAGAGGATGGCTGACGGAACGGGTTCCAACGGCCGCGCTGGCAAGGTTCCTCCCATGGTCGCCGTCGACTCGTTTGGATCTTGGCGGCCTGGGCTCGCCGAAGAACGAGGTCGCCTTTCCCGCAACTTCCGGCGCTAACTTCTGCGGCTACGGGAGCGGCGCAGAGTTTGCTGGAGGCGAGAAAATCGCTCAGCGGCCGGAAGGCGGTCCTCCTCAAGGAGCAGCTGCTCTTGCCCGGGCTCTGCGAGAGTGGGTACTCGAGGAGGGCCGTGCACGAGTCCGTGAGGAGGGATGCCTCCGCTCCGTGGGTTGTAGCGGAAAGGTACCTGGCCAAGCCTGAGCTTACCTGTGGTCGCCAAATCTGGTTCGCACACCCTCGACGCACCCCCTACGTGGCGCGCCAAAGATGTCGGGGGATATCGGCCTCCACGAGCACCTATGGGGACGGAGCCCCTTGTCGGTTCGGCGGGGGGCGGAGGTTGCACAAAGAGCAGATCGAGGCGACACACACACACAACGATTTTACCCAGCTTCGGGCCGCACGAATGCGTAAAACCCTACTGCTGCTTGTCTGGTTGATTCGAGTTCTTGCTCTGGAGCGCAAGAAGCTACAGTAAGTTAGAGCTGGACGTAGACGGGGGTCTACTGGGTGTCCTCCTTTCCCTCCTCTCTGGGTTCGATCCCCCTCCCTGGGTTCGATCCCTCTCCCTACGTGCGCATGGGCCTCCTTTTATATGCTAAGGGGTTTCCCACAGGTAGCGACGCAGGTGAGGGTAAAAATGGCAAGGAACTGTGCGAACAGTGGCCGCACAGTGCTATCGCACCTAACTCTGACGGCGGGGGACAAAGGCATTAAATGCCCGTCTGGATCGCCTGAACAGTGCCGAGGCGGACCGTTAGGGGCGCCTCCGCTTGCCACGGGGGCGACTCTGCCAACGTCGCATGCCACCGCGCGCCCCAGGTTACGCAGCGCCCCGCCACGTGCCTCTGGGGAAGCCCCAGAGTGGCGCGTGGGCACGTGAGCTGGAGCGCATGCCTGAGGTGGTGGTTTGCCGCGGCAAGTGGCTTGCCGCGGTGGTTGTCTTGCCGCACCTGAGAGCTTGCCGCTCGTCAGGCCTTGCCGGGGCGCGCGGCGCGCCGCGGCGGGCTTCTCTTGGGGTGCCTTGGCTTGGCCGTCCCGGCGAGCTCCTCCCGCCGGGGCCTTGGTGCTTCGGCTTAGTCGTCCCGGCAAGCTCCTCTTGCCGGGGCCTTGTCGCCTTGGCCCGGCAAGCTCCTCTTGCCGGGCCTCGCCTTCTTGGCCCGGCAAGCTCCTCTTGCCGGGGCTTGGTCTTCTTGGCTCGATCACTTGGCCTTCGTCCGGCCCAGAAAGGGCCATGGAGACTCTTGTCGCTCCCCTGGCAAGCCTTGCCGCGGGACGCTACTACTGCCCGTGCACAAGTTCGGGGTACTAAGGTACCCCTACTTTAGTACACCGACAGTATGTTGTTATGCGGTTTGACCGATAAAGATCTTCGTAGAATATGTAGGAGCCAATATGAGCATCCAGGTTCCGCTATTGGTTATTGACCAGAGACGTGTCTCAGTCATGTCTACATAGTTCTCGAACCCGTAGGGTCCGCATGCTTAAAGTTTCGATGACGGTTATATTATGAGTTTATGAGTTTTGATGTACCGAAGGAGTTCGGAGTCCCGGATGAGATCGGGGACATGACGAGGAGTCTCGAAATGGTCGATACGTAAAGATCGATATATTGGACGACTATATTCGGACATCGGAAAGGTTCCAAGTGATTCGGGTATTTATCGGAGTATCGGAGAGTTACGGGAATTCGCCGGGGAGTATATGGGCCTTATTGGGCCATACGGAAATAGAGAAGAGAGGCCAAAAGGAAGGAGGCGCGCGCCCCCCCTCTGGTCCGAATTGGACAAGGGGTGCAGCCCCCTTTTCCTTCTTCCTCTCCCCCTCTTTCCTTCTCTCCTACTCCAACAAGGAAAGGAGGAGTCCTACTCCCGATGGGAGTAGGACTCCCCCCTTGGTGCGCCCTCCTCCTAGGCCGGCCACCTCCCCCCTTGCTCCTTTATATACGGGGGCAGGGGGCACCCCATAGACACAACAATTGATCGTTTGATCTCTTAGCCGTGTGCGGTGCCCCCCTCCACCATATTCCACCTCGATAATACTGTAGCGGTACTTAGGCGAAGCCCTGCGTCGGTAGAACATCAACATCGTCACCATGCCATCGTGCTAACGAAACTCTCTCTCAACACTCGGCTGGATCGGAGTTCGAAGGACGTCATCGGGCTGAACATGTGCTGAACTCGGAGGTGCCGTGCGTTCGGTACTTGATCGGTCGGATCGTGAAGACATACGACTACATCAACCGCGTTGTTATAACGCTTCTGTTTTTGGTCTACGAGGGTATGTGGACAACACTCTCCCCTCTCGTTGCTATGCATCACCATGATCTTGCGTGTGCGTAGGAATTTTTTTGAAATTACTACGTTCCCCAACAGTGGCATCCGAGCCAGGTTTTATGCGTTGATGTAATATGCACGAGTAGAACACAAGTGAGTTGTGGGCGATATAAGTCATACTACTTACCAGCATGTCATACTTTGGTTCGGCGTTATTGTTGGATGAAGCGGCTCAGACCGACATTACACGTACGCTTACGCGAGACTGGTTCTACCGATGTGCTTTGCACACAGGTGGATGGCGGGTGTCAGTTTCTCCAACTTTAGTTTAATCGAGTGTGGCTACGCCCGGTCCTTGCGAAGGTTAAAACATCACCAACTTGACAAACTATCGTTGTGGTTTTGATGCGTAGGTAAGAACGGTTCTTGCTCAGCCCGTAGCAGCCACGTAAAACTTGCAACAACGAAGTAGAGGACGTCTAAATTGTTTTTGCAGGGCATGTTGTGATGTGATATGGTCAAGACATGATGAGATATAAGTTGTTGTATGAGATGATCATGTTTTGTTAAAGTTATCGGGAACTGGCAGAAGCCTTATGGTTGTCTCTTTATTGCATAAGATGCAAGAGCCAAATAATTGCTTTACTTTATCGCTATGCAATAGCAATAGTTGCAAGAGCAATAGTTGGCGAGACGACCATGTGACGACACATTGATATAGATCAAGATGATGGAGATCATGGTGTCATGCCGGTGATGATAAAGATCATGACGGTACTTTGGAGATGGAGATCAAAGGCGCAAGAATCGGGACTTCAAAGACGTTTTGAAATGTCATGGACCATATGAGATGTTCCAGGAGTTGAAGTTAATATTTCAAGCAAATACCCGAGTTGAGAGATATGATGTCTCCAACAAGTTCTATAGCTAAAAGATGGAGGAGAATAGCTCAAGCAGTGAGCATGTGCTCAGATTGTCTGGGTACTACAATCGCCTGAATCAAGTGGGAGTTAATCTTCCAGATAAAATAGTGATTGACAGAATTCTCTAGTCACCATCACCAAGTTAGTAGAACTTCGTGATGAACTATAATATGCAAGGGATAACAAAAACAATTCCCAAGCTCTTCGTGATGCTGAAATCGACGAAGGTAGAAATCAAGAAAAATATCAAGTGTTGATGGTTGACAAGACCACTAGTTTCAAGAAAAGGGCAAAGGGGAGAAGGGGGACTTCAAGAAGAACGGCAAGCAAGTTTCTGCTCAAGTGAAGAAGCCCAAGTCTGGTCCTAAGCCTGAGACTAAGTGCTTCTACTGTAAAGGGACTGGTCACTGGAAGCAGAACTGCCCCAAGTATTTAGAGGATAAGAAGGATGGCAAAGTGAACAAAGGTATATTGGATATACATGTTATTGATGTGTATTTTACTAGTGTTTATAGCAACCCCTCGACATTTGATACTGGTTTAGTTGCTAAGAGTAGTAACTCGAAACTGGAGTTGCAGAATAAACAGAAACTAGTAAAAGGCGAGGTGACAATGTCTGTTGGAAGTAGTTCCAAGATTGATATGATCATCATCGCACACTCCCTATACTTTCGGGATTAGTGTTGAAACTAAATAAGTGTTATTTGGTGTTTGCGTTGAGCATGAATATGATTTGATCATGTTTGTTGCAATACGATTATTCATTTTAGAGAATAATTGTTGTTCTATTTACATGAATAAAACCTTCTATGGTCATACACCCAATAAAATGGTTTGTTGGAACTCGATCGTAGTGATACACATATTCATAATTTTGAAGCCAAAAGATGCAAAGTTAATAATGATAGTGCAACTTATTTGTGGCACTGCCGTTTTGGTCATATTGGTGTAAAGCGCATGAAGAAACTCCATGATGATGGGATTTTGGAATCACTTGATTA
Source organism: Aegilops umbellulata (assembly GCA_032464435.1). Lineage (NCBI taxonomy): Eukaryota > Viridiplantae > Streptophyta > Magnoliopsida > Poales > Poaceae > Aegilops > Aegilops umbellulata. The sequence continues at coordinate 500,514,424 of CP136057.1, forward strand.
TGAATCACTTGATGCTTGCGAACCATGCCTTATGGGCAAGATGACTAAAGACTCCGTTCTCCGGAACAATGGAGCGAGCAACTGACTTATTGGAAATAATACATACTGATGTATGCGATCCAATGAGTGTTGAAGCTCGCGGCGGGTATCGTTATTTTCTAACCTTCACAGATGATTTGAGCAGATATGGGTATATCTACTTGATGAAACTTAAGTCTGAAACATTTGAAAAGTTCAAAGAATTTCAGAGTGAAGTGGAAAATCATCGTGACAAGAAAATAAGGTTTCTACGATCTGATTGCGGAGACAAATATTTGAGTTATGAGTTTGGTCTTCAATTAAAACAATGTGATATAGTTTCACAAATTCGTGCCACCTGGAACACCACAACATAATGGTGTGTCCGAACGTCATAACCGTACTTTATTGGATATAGTACAATCTATGATGTTTCTTCCCGATTTACCACTATCGTTTTGGGGTCATGCATTAGAGACAACTGCATTCACGTTAAAAAGGGGCACCATCTAAGTCCGTTGAGACAACACAATATGAACTGTGGTTTGGCAAGAAACCAAAGTTGTCGTTTCTTAAAGTTTGGGGTTGCGATGCTTATAAGAAAAAGTTTCATCATGATAAGCTCAAACCCAAATCGGAGAAATGTGTCTTCATAGGATACCCAAAGGAGTGGGTACACCTTCTATCACAGACCCGAAGGCAAGACATTTGTTGCTGAGAATGGATACTTTCTAGAGAAGGAGTTTCTCTCGAAAGAAGTGAGTGGGAGGAAAGTAGAACTTGATGAGGTAACTGTACCTGCTCCCTTATTGGAAAGTAGTTCACCACAGAAATCTGTTCCTGTAACTACTACACCAATTAGTGAGGAAGCTAATGATGATGATCATGTAACTTCAGATCAAGTTACTACCGAACCTCGTAGGTAAACTAGAGTGAGATCCGCACCAGAGTGGTACGGTAATCCTGTTCTGGAGGTCATGTTACTTGACCATGACGAACCTGGGAACCATGAAGAAGCGATGGTGAGCCCAGATTCCGCAAAATGGCTTGAGGCCATGAAATCTGAGATGGGATCCATGTATGAGAACAAAGTGTGGACTTTGGTTGACTTGCCCGATGATCGGCAAGCCATAGAAAATAAATGGATCTTCAAGAGGAAGACGGACGCTGATAGTAGTGTACCGATCTACAAAGCTAGAATTGTCGCAAAAAGGTTTTTGACAAGTTCAAGGTGTTGACTACGATGAGAGTTTCTCACTCGTATCTATGCTTAAGTCTGTCCGAATCATGTTAGCAATTGCCGCATTTTATGAAAACTGGCAAATGGATAAACAAAACTGCATTCCTTAATGGATTTATTAAAGAAGAGTAGTATATGATGCAACCAGAAGGTTTTGTCAATCCTAAAGGTGCTAACAAAATATGCAAGCTCCAGTGATCCATCTGTGGACTGGTGCAAACATCTCGAAGTTGGAATATGCGCTTTGATGAGATGATCAAAGTATATAGTTTTATCAGACTTGTGGTGAAGCCTGTATTTAAAAGAAAGTGAGTGGGAGCACTACAACATTTCTGATAAGTATATGTGAATGACATATTGTTGATCAGAAATAATGTAGAATTATTCTGCAAAGCATAAAGGAGTGTTTGAAAGGAGTTTTTCAAAGAAAGACCTCGGTGAAGCTACTTACATATTGAGCATCAAGATCTATATAGATAGATCAAGACGCTTGATAAGTTTTTTCAATGAGTACATACCTTGACAAGATTTTGAAGTAGTTCAAAATGGAACAGTCAAAGAAAGAGTTCTTGCCTGTGTTACAAGGTGTGAAATTGAGTAAGACTCAAAGCCCGACCACGGCAGAAGATAGAAAGAGAATGAAAGTCATTCCCTATGCCTCAGCCATAGGTTCTATAAAGTATGCCACGCTGTGTACCAGATCTATTATATACCCTACCACTGAGTTTGGCAAGGGAGTACAATAGTGATCTAGGAGTAGATCACTAGACAGCGATCAAAATTATCCTTAGTGGAATAAGGATATGTTTCTCGATTATGGAGGTGACAAAAGGTTCGTCATAAAGGGTTAGGTCAATACACGTTTTGACACTGATCCAGATGACTCTAAGTCTCAATCTAGATACATATTGAAAGTGGGAGCAATTAGCTAGAGTAGCTCTGTGGAGAGCATTGTTGACATAGAGATTTGCAAAATACATACGGATCTGAATGTGGCAGACCCGTTGACTAAACTTCTCTCACAAGCAAAACATGATCACACCTTAGTACTCTTTCGGTGTTAATTACATAGCGATGTGAACTAGATTATGGACTCCAGTAAAACCTTTGGGTGTTGGTCACATGGCGATGTGAACTATGGGTGTTAATCACATGATGATGTGAACTATCGATGTTAATCACATGGTGATGTGTTCTAGATTATTGACTCTAGTGCAAGTGGGACACTGAAGGAAATATGCCCTAGAGGAAATAATAAAGTTATTATTTATTTCCTTATTTCATGATAAATGTTTATTATTCATGCTAGAATTGTATTAACCAGAAACATAATACATGTGTGAATACATAGACAAACATAGTGTCACTAGTATGCCTCTACTTGACTAGCTCATTAATCAAAGATGGTTAAGTTTCCTAACCATAGACATGAGTTGTCATTTGATTAACAGGATCACATCATTAGGAGAATGGTGTGATTGACTTGACCCATTCCGTTAGCTTAGCACTTGGTCGTTTAGTATGTTGCTATTGCTTTCTTCATGACTTATACATGTTCCTATGACTATGAGATTATGCAACTCCCGTTTACTGGAGGAACACTTTGTGTGCTACCAAATGTCACAACATAACTGGGTGATTATAAAGGTGCTCTATAGGTGTCTCCGAAGGTACTTGTTGGGTTGGCGTATTTCGAGATTAGGATTTGTCACTCCGATTGTCGGAGAGGTATCTCTGGGCCCACTCGGTAATGCACATCACTATAAGCCTTGCAAGCATTGCAACTAATGAGTTAGTTGCGGGATGATGTATTACAGAACGAATACAGAGACTTGCCGGTAACAAGATTGAACTAGGTAGTGAGATACCGACGATCAAATCTCAGGCAAGTAACATATCGATGACAAAGGGAACAACGTATGTTGTTATGCGGTTTGACCGATAAAGATCTTCATAGAATATGTAGGAGCCAATATGAGCATCCAGGTTCCGCTATTGGTTATTGATCGGAGATGTGTCTCGGTCATGTCTACATAGTTCTCGAACCCGTAGGGTCCACACGCTTAAAGTTTCGATGACGGTTATATTATGATTTTATGAGTTTTGATGTACCGAAGGAGTTCGGAGTCCCGGATGAGATCGGGGACATGACGAGGAGTCTCGAAATGGTCGATACGTAAAGATCAATATATTGGACGACTATATTCGGACATCGGAAAGGTTCCGAGTGATTCGGGTATTTATCGGAGTATCGGAGAGTTACGGGAATTCACCGGGGAGTATATGGGCCTTATTGGGCCATACTGGAATAGAGAAGAGAGGCTAAAAGGAAGGAGGCACGCGCCCCCCCTCTGGTCCGAATTGGACAAGGGGTGCAGCCCCCTTTTCCTTCTTCCTCTCCCCCTCTTTCCTTCTCTCCTACTCCAACAAGGAAAGGAGGAGTCCTACTCCCGGTGGGAGTAGGACTCCCCCCTTGGTGCGCCCTCCTCCTAGGCCGACCGCCTCCCCCCTTGCTCCTTTATATACGGGGGCAGGGGGCACTCCATAGACACAACAATTGATCGTTTGATCTCTTAGCCGTGTGCGGTGCCCCCCTCCACCATATCCCACCTCGATAATACTGTAGCGGTGCTTAGGCGAAGCCCTGCGTCGGTAGAACATCAACATCGTCACCACGCCGTCGTGCTGACAAAACTCTCCCTCAACACTCGGCTAGATCGGAGTTCGAGGGACGTCATCGGGCTGAACATGTGCTGAACTCGGAGGTGCCGTGCGTTCGGTACTTGATCGGTCGGATCGTGAAGACGTACGACTACATCAACTGCGTTGTTATAACGCTTCCGCTTCCGGTCTACGAGGGTATGTGGACAACACTCTCCCCTCTCATTGCTATGCATCACCATGATCTTGCGTGTGCGTAGGAATTTTTTTGAAATTACTACATTCCCCAACATCCCCAAGCTTGAGCTCTTGCCTCTCCTCCTTTTCCTCTTCTCGAGACCTCCTCGATCTTCGAACACTTCATCCACACAAAACTTCAACAGAAAACTCGGTAAGATCCGTTAGTATAATAAAGCAAATCCCTACTCTAAGTACTGTTGCAAACCAATTCATATTTTGTTTTTGCATTATAGCTACTGTAATATAACTTTTCCATGGCTTAATCCACTGATAGGAATTGATAGTTTCATCAAAACAAGCAAACTATGCATCAAAAACAGAATCTGTCTAAAACACAACAGTCTGTAATAATCAGAACATTCACCATACCTCTGGTACTCCAAAAATTATACCAAAATTGGGAAAAATAAAAAAAAATTATTTAAAGACATTGCAAAAAGTTTCAGAACCATTTGACATTCCAGTAAAAAATGTAAAATCGCGCACTACAGCCAAAGTTTCTGTCCTGCACCGCACAAACCAACAAGCATTGTAAACATCCTAAAGGCAAACCTTGGCACATTATTTTTATAATACAATGGAATTGTAAAAGGGGATGATTATTTTTGTTGAAAAGTTTCTATAATCAAGATTCACAAAGCTTCCGTGAGCATGAACAAAGTTCAAGGAGCTCCCCCACTTCAACAATGCTTGTCTCTCTCACTTTCACTTTCCTTTTTGAAAAGTTTTGGGTTCCCCTCTTTATTTTTTATTTTTTTTTAAACCATATAAAAGCACTCAACATAAATAAATGACTCTCTAAAACTTCCGTATTGTCTCCCTGGCAGCGCTTTCTTTAAAGCCATTAAGCTAGGCATATAGTGCTCAAGTAATGGATCCACCCGGATCCCAAGGTATATCAAAGCCAATTTTAATTAACAATGATTTGTAGTTTAGTAGTGAGCACAAAGTAACAGATATCATGAAATGACGAAGTCTAACTCTCTTTATATGCATCGACATGTCATAAAAGAACAATTCATGTACACCTAGTAAAGGCCAATGCATAGTATAGACAGTTTCTTGCAGTTCTATCGTGTTGGAAACATAGAGAGGTGGAGATATAGTTCCTATCTCATAATAATTGCAAGTAGGAGATGCAAGCACACGCATATTATATTCATCAAAATCATCATGTGTAGCGGTAAAAGGCAACCCATCAATATAATCCTTAATAAGGGCAAACTTCTCCGATATAGTGTAGTTTGGAGGATTCAAAAAGATAATACGACTATCATGTGTGGGTGCAATAGCAACAATTTCATGTTTAACATAAGGAACTATAGCAAGTTAATCTCCATAAGCATAATTCATATTTGAATCTTGGCCTCAAGTTCTATCGACCACCGATACAACTCTACGCACGCTTAACGTTAGCTTTACCTAAAACTAGTATGAAATTAGAAGTACTTTGTAGGTGTTGTTGAATAGGTTTGCAAGAATATAAAGAGCACGTAAATAAAAAGTAGGGGTTGTTTAGGTAAAGAAGCAATAAAGTAAATATAGCAAGTGTGGAAAAGTGGTGGTAGGAGTTGCGAAATTGTCCCTTAAGCAATTGACGACTACTTTACTAGACCAATAGCAAGTTTTATGTGGGAGAGGCCACTGCTAGCAAGTCATCCCTGACTTGGAATTCTATGCACTTATGATTAGAACTATTAGCAAGCATCCTCAACTACTAACGTTCATTAAGGTAAAACCCAACCATAGCATTAAGATATATTGGTCCCCCTTCAATCCCATCTGTATCAATTTCTATGCTAGGTAGAAGCTTCTGTCACTCTTGCCCTCCAATACATAGTCCTATCAACATACAACTAACCCTATGGTGTGATCCACGCGCGCGCTCATATGATGGGCACCAAAGGACAACAACATAACCACAAGCAAATTAAATCAATCATACCAATTCATCAACCACCGATAGGACAACGAAAATCTACTCAGACATCATAGGATGGCAACACATCATTGGATAATAATATGAAGCATAAAGCACCATGTTCAAGTAGAGGGTACAACGGGTTGCGGGAGAGTGGACCGCTGTAGATAGAGGGGGGGTAAGGTGATGGAGATTGAGGGAGTCCTGGATTAAGGGGTGTCCGGGTAGCCGGACTATACCTTCAGCCGGACTCCTGGACTATGAAGATACAAGATTGAAGACTTCGTCCCGTGTCTGGATGGGAGTTTCCTTGGCGTGGAAGGCAAGCTTGGCGATGCAGATATTTAGATCTCCTACCATTGTAACCGACTTTGTGTAACCCTAACCCTCTCCGGTGTCTATATAAACCGGAGGGTTTTAGTCCGTAGGACAACAGAACATACAACAATCATACCATAGGCTAGCTTCTAGGGTTTAGCCTCCTTGATCTCGTGGTAGATCTACTCTTGTACTACCCATATCAACAATATTAATCAAGCAGGATGTAAGGTTTTACCTCCATCGAGAGGGCCCGAACCTGGGTAAAACTTCGTGTCCCTTGTCTCCTGTTACCATCCGCCTAGACGCACAGTTCGGGACCCCCTACCCGAGATCCGCCGGTTTTGACACCGACATTGGTGCTTTCATTGAGAGTTCCTCTGTGTCGTCGCTTTTAGGCCCGATGGCTCCTTCGATCATCAACAACGATGCAGTCCAGGGTGAGACTTTTCTCCCCGAACAGATCTTCGTTTTTGGTGGCTTCGCACTGCGGGCCAATTCGCTTGGCCATCTGGAGCAGATCGAAAGCTACGCCCCTGGCCATCAGGTCAGATTTGGAAGTTTAAACTACACGGCTGACATCCGCGAGGACTTGATCTTCAACGGATTTGAGCCACAGCCGAGCGCGCCGCACTGTCTCGATGGGCATGATCTAGCTCTGCCGCCGAGCAGTGCCCTGGAGGCCGCACACGCTTCGGTTCTGACCGTTAATTCGGAGCCGGCTGCGCCGATCGAGGATGAGCGGATAGACGCCGCCTCGGGGGCTGCGATCTCAAAGGCGATTGAGCCGAACACCAGCCCCGCACTCCGCAAGGCCCGTGACTCCGAGGGGCCGGATTCCTCTCCGAACTCCAAGCCCTCCGTGCGCCTGCCGATCGAATCCGATTGGGCGCCGATCATGGAGTTCACCGCTGCGGACATCTTCCAGCACTCGCCCTTCGGCGACATCCTGAAGTCACTAAAGTCTCTCTTTATCAGGAGAGCCCTGGCCGGACTACAGTCAGCAAGGTTGGGATACGGACGATGAAGAAATTCAAAGCCCACCCACCACCCACTTCGTAGCCACTGTCAATGACTTAACCGACATGCTCGACTTCGACTCCGAAGACATCGACGGTATGGACGACGATGCAGGAGATGACCAAGAACCAGCACCTATAGGGCACTGGAAGGCCACCTCGTCGTATGACATATATATGGTGGACACTCCAAAAGATGGAGATGGCGATGGAACAGCGGGGGATGACACCTCCAAGAAACAACCCAAGCGCCGCAGTCAACGTCACCGCTCTAAATCCCACCAAAACAAAAACGGTGATTCCGGCACGGGAGATAATAATACTCCGGATAGCGCCGAAGAACACCCCCTCCAGCAAGATTCAGCACAGGAGGATGGAGAAGCCAGCCCTCACGAGAGAGCGGCAGACAGAGAGGTTGAGGATGATAATTATATGCCTCCCTCCGAAGACGAGGCAAGCCTCGAGGACGACGAATTCGTCGTGCCAGAGGATCCAAGCGAACAAGAGCGTTTTAAACGTAGGCTTATGGCCACGGCAAGCAGCCTCAAGAAAAAGCAGCAACAGCTTAGAGCTGATCAATATTTGCTAGCCGACAGATGGACTGAAGTCCTTGCGACCGAAGAGTATGAACTCGAACGCCCCTCCAAGAGTTACCCAAAGCGCAGGCTGCTACCCCGATTAGAGGAGGAAGCACCTAAACCTACATCACCAGCGCATGACACGGCTGACCGGCCACCTCGTGGCCGTGACAGAGAGGCCTCTCGGCCCTCCACTCAAGCCGTGCCCCGGCGCCGCTCAAAACATACTAAGGCACGGGAAAATGCGCCAGACATGCGAGAGATACTAGAGGACAAGGCAAGACAAACAAGATCGATCTACGGATCGCGTGGGCGCCCCACGGCACGTGACGGGGATCGTCACTCCGGACATAATAAATACGGCCGGGCCGAACACAATAGACAAAGCTCATTCGAGCTGCGTTGTGATATAGCCCAATACAGAGGCGCCGCACACCCACTATGCTTCATTGATGAAGTGATGGATCATAAAATCCCTGAGGGTTTCAAACCCGCGAACATCGAATCATATGATGGCACAACAGATCCTGCGGTATGGATCGAGGATTATCTCCTTCATATCCACATGGCCCGCGGCGATGATCTACACGCCATCAAATACCTCCCACTCAAACTTAAGGGACCGGCCCGGCATTGGCTTAACAGCTTGCCAGCAGATTGAATCAGTTCTTGGGAGGACCTGGAAGCCGCATTCCTCGACAATTTCCAGGGTACCTATGTGCGACCACCAGACACCGATGACCTAAGCCACATAATTCAGCAGCCAGAGGAATCGGCCAGGCAATTCTGGACACGGTTCCTAACAAAGAAAAACCAAATAGTCGACTGTCCGGACGCAGAGGCCCTAGCAGCCTTCAAGCATAATATCCGCGACGAGTGGCTTGCCCGGCACCTTGGACAGGAAAAGCCAAAATCTATGGCAGCCCTCACGACACTCATGACCCGCTTCTGCGCGGGAGAAGACAGCTGGTTAGCTCGCAGCAACAACTTACCCAAGAACCTTGGTAATTCGGATACCAAGGACAAAAGTGGCAGGTCGCGTCGGAACAAGCAAAAGCGTCGCGTTAACAGCGGCAGCAACGAGGATACGACAGTCAATGCCGGATTCAGAGGCTACAAATCCAGTCAGCGGAAAAAGCCATTCAAAAGAAATACATAGGGCCCGTCCAGTTTGGACCGAATACTCGACTGCTTGTGCCAGATACATGGCACCCCCGAAAAGCCAGCCAATCACACCAACAGGGATTGTTGGGTGTTCAAGCAGGCAGGCAAGTTAAATGCCGAAAATAGAGACAAGGGGCTACGTAGCGACGACGAGGAGGAGCCCAGGCCGCCGAACAGCAGTGGACAAAAGGGTTTTCCCCCACAAGTGCGGACGGTGACATGATATATGCAACCCACATCCCCAAGAGGGAACGGAAGCGTGCATTACGGGACCTATACGCGATAGAGCCAGTCGCCCCAAAGCTCAACCCATGGTCCTCCTGCCCGATCACTTTTGATCGAAGGGACCACCCCACTAGCATCCGTCATGGCGGGTTCGCCACATTGGTTCTAGACCCAATTATAGATGGATTTCATCTCACAAGAGTCCTTATGGACGGCGGCAGCAGCCTGAACCTGCTTTACCAGGACACTATGCGGAAAATGGGCATAGATCCCTCGAGGATTAAGCCTACCAAAACGACCTTTAAAGGCGTCATACCAGGTGTAGAGGCCAACTGCACAGGCTCAGTCACACTTGAAGTGGTCTTCGGATCTCCAAATAATTTCCGAAGCGAAGCGTTAATCTTCGACATAGTCCCATTCCGCAGTGGCTATCACGCACTGCTCGGGCGAACCGCATTTGCAAAGTTCAATGCGGTACCGCACTACGCATACCTCAAGCTCAAGATGCCAGGCCCTCGAGGAGTAATCACGGTCAATGGAAACACCGAACGCTCCCTCCGAACGGAGGAGCACACGGCGGCCCTCACAGCGGAAGTACAAAGTAGCCTCTCTAGGAAGTTCTCCAGTCCGGCCATTAAAAGGCCGGACACTGTCAAGCGCGCCCGGAGTAACCTACAACAAGACCGCCTGGCACGTACTGAGCAGGCGTAGCAATGCGGCCCCAACCCTAGCCCTCGAGAAATAGCAAACCAGTGCTTCGCGTACATAACTATGCTCTCAAAATACCATGGGCGCAAGGGAAGGGGCACCATCACGACATGCCCAAAACACGGCTTAAACCGTACTAGGGGCTGCCGAATTCTTTCTTTATCTTCTCTTACTTTCAGGACTCCATACTTCGGACGACCTGTTCAGCAATTCAACTGCCGCACAAACGATGCAAGAACCAGGGAAGCAGACAAGCCATGCTGCATTATGGGCTCCCGGGTGGTCTCTATCACGAGCAGTATACCTGTTTTGCATATAAGTTCCGCGGCCCGCCCCTGGACCGGACATGTTAAATAGTCCAACTTTTTGCTTATCGCGCTATTTGTATCGTTCTGCTTTGATCGCACCCCTTTTAAACAATGCATAGTCTTTATCTATTTTTTGCATTACCTTTTTTCCAAATATATGTTCATTAATGACATGTTGCACCCGTACACTGTGGTACGACAAATACGCTAGGGGCTTCAGTACCCTTCAATATGGTGTGAGAAGTCCGAACACTTTAACAAGTGCGGCACCCCGAACTTATAGCATTATATGCATCGGCTCCGAATCATGTCTTGGGTCAATAGTTGGGTTTGCCCGGCTCCTATGTTTTGGTGCCTTACGTTCCGCTATATCGGCTAAGGTAGCACTAGGAAAACTACTGCGATTGTGCCCCAGTTGAGCTGGGCTGAGCACCTCAGTAGAGAAAGCTAAAACTGACTGTCATGATGAAGCGAGAGACCAGTCGCTGTTCGAGAGGTTTTTCGAGTCCCTAAAGACTTATGCCGCTTAGAGCGAGGAACCGGCTTTGTCCGGCCAAGGCGTGGATAGCGCCCCGAACTCGGTCTTTCGAATTCTAGGGGCTTCGCCAAAATTTAAAATTATAGAGTTCTATGGCTAAGTGAGAGTGTTCAAGCATTATAGTCCGATTGCCTTGTTCGTTGTGCTGAGTGCCTCCCTCGAAGGACCCAAACATGGGAAAAAGAGCGCTCAGGTTTATCCCGAACACCCCAGCACTAGTGGCATGGGGGCAGAAGCCGACGACTGTCCATCTCTCAATTTTTGATAAACGGCCGCACAGAAAGTAATATTTTAAATTCAAAAAGCATTGCTTAGCGCACATGAACAAGTTTTCAGCGCACAGGACAACACGAGCGAGTTCATTCAAAAATTACATCCTTGGTACATTCATCCGCCATAAGGCGGGCACCCTTCAGAACATCCTTATAATAGTTCTCGGGTTTGCGATGCTCCTTCCCCGGCGGTGGCTCGTCCTTCACGAGCTTCTCACCGTCCAGCTTGCCCCAGTGCACCTTAGCACGGGCAAGGGCCCTTCGGGCACCTTCGATGCAGACAGAGCGCTTGATGACTTCAAGCCTTGGACAGGCCGCTACCAGCCGCTGAACCAGTCCGAAGTAGCTCCCAGGGAGGGCCTCTCTAGGCTACAGCCAAACTATGAGGCCCTTCATGGCCTGTTCGGCCGCCTTGTGGAGCTCGACCAGCTGCTTCAGCTGGTCGCTCAGGGGCACAGGGTGTCCGGCCTCAGCATACTGAGACCAGAACACCTTCTCCGTCGAGCTGCCCTCCTCGGCTCGGTAGAATGCGGCGGCATCGGATACGCTACGGGGAAGATCTGCGAATGCCCCTGGAGAGCTTCGGATTCGGGTAAGTAACAAGTAGCTTACTTTTATATGTCTGCATTGAATAAAGAACGCCTTACCCGCCGCTATCTTTTTCACCGCATCCAACTCCTGGAGGGCCTTCTGGGATTCGGCCTTGGCAGACTTGGCAGTTTCGATGGCCGCCGCGAGCTCGGACGCTTGCGTCTTCGAGTCAAGATCCAAACTCTCATGTTTTTTCATGAGGGCCTGAAGCTCTTGCTGCGCCTCGCCGACCCGCGCCTCAAATTTCTCTTGCTCGATGCGCTCCGAGGCTGCTCTCTTCTCGGCCTCGGACAGCGCCTGCTTGAGGGTCGCCACCTCAGTTGTGGCCCCTGCAATAAGCAGCACAATCCTGTCATTTTTGCAATTGCATATTTTTATATATTTTTCTATAAGGTATCTCTTACCTTCTTTCTCCTCGAGCTGCCGCTTGGCAAGGCCGAGCTCTTGCTCGGACCGCTCGAGACCCTGCTTCAGGGTGCCTACCTCCGCAGTCAGTGTGGCGGTCGCAAGCAGCGAAGCCTGCACACACATATTGACTCATTTTTTGTTAGACTCCTGCGAAATTATTTGATCATCTATTCGGCTTTTCTTTCCGAACGCCAAACAGAGCATCAGGGGCTACAGTCTATGTGGTAATACTTTTACATATTTTTTACTTACCTCGAATCCTGTTAGAAGGCTGGCACAAGCTTCAGTCAGTCCGCTCTTGGCGGACTGAACCTTCTGGATCACCGTACTCATAATAGTACGGTGCTCCTCGTCGATGGAGGCGCTGTTAAGCACCTCCAGCAGATTGTCCGGCGCCTCCGGTTGGACGGGGGCCGCCGGCTCAGAAGGCTTGCTCCTCTTGGAAGGAGTTCGCCTACCGCAGTCCGGAACCGTTGAAGATTCCGGCGCGGTGTCCGGCTCAAAGCCAGACTTGGAGCCCTGGGGGGTCTTGTCCCCTTCACTCCTGGAGTCCGGGAGGTCGCCTCGCGGCTCCTCCAGGACCACCTCCTCTTGGTCCGGAGCTTGTTGCGATGCCACTTCAGCGTCGTCCGCGGTGCAAGGGGAGGTAGCGGGCGGAACTGAATTCACGTCCGACGAATCCAGGGAGCCGCTCGATGACTCGTCGAGCCCGGCCTTGGGCGGACTGCTTAATTATATTCGACATAAGGAAAAGCTGTGCAACAAAGGAATGCTATGAGTTGCTCTAGTATCCGAATACTTACGATGCCGCTGGGCGCCTGGCCCTGTGCGGCCACTCCTCTTCGCCCTCGTCGGCGTCGGTGGAGTAGTCCGGAGGGAGGGTCTTTCCCTTCTTGGACCCTTCGGCCTCCCCTGTTAGGGCGGCCTTCCTCTTCTTTCCTCCCCCCGCTGGAGGGGGAGAGGTTTCTTCTTCCTCCTCCTCGTTTTCACGGGAGGAGTGCGTCACAGATTCGTCGGATGATGAATCCGACACCTCCATACGCCGGGTACTCTTTCGAGTCCCCGTGGCCTTCTTCTCCGGCACCACATAAGGTGCCGGAACCAGCAGCTTCGCTAAGCGAGCGTCGGCTGGGTCTTCGGGCAAAGGGGCCGGACAGTCGATCTGTCCGGACTTAGCCAACCAATCCTGTCAAAGTAAAGGGAGTTTAGATCCCGCATAGAGTCAAACTATGGAAAACCAACATCCTGTAAAAGGTAAAAATAGCTTACCGCACTAGCGGGAAGCTGCGTGCTGAATCCGCGGTCCTCGGAAGCGGATGCGGGAGCCTCGGCGCCTTTGAATAGCACCTTCCAGGCGTCTTCGTACGTTGTGTCGAAGAGCCTGCTCAGGGTTGGGTGCTGCGCCGGGTCGAACTCCCACAAATTTAAGCCCCGTTGCTGACACGGGAGGATCCGGCGGACGAGCATAACCTGGACTACGTTAACAAGCTTAAGCTGCTTGTTCACCAAGGTTTGGATGCATTTTTGTAGTCCGATTACCTCTCCTTTATTGCCCCACGACAGGCCCGTCTCTTTCCAAGACGTGAGCCGCGTAGGGGGTGAGGACCGGAACTCAGGGGCTGCGACCCATCTGGGATCGCGCGGCTCGGTGATGTAAAACCACCCCGATTGCCACCCCTTCAGGATCTCCACAAAGGAGTCCTCGAGCCATAGGACGTTGGTTATCTTGCCCGCCATGGCACCTTCGCACTCCGCCTGGTTGCCGCGCACCACCTTGGGCTTGACATTGAAAGTCTTGAGCCATAGGCCGAAATGGGGGCGGACGCAGAGGAAAGCCTCACACACGACGATAAACGCCGAGATGTTGAGGACGAAGTTCGGGGCCAGATCGTGGAAATCTAGGCCATAGTAGAACATGAGCCCCCGGACGAACGGGTGGAGAGGAAAGCCCAGTCCGCGGAGGAAATGGGGAAGGAATACTACCCTCTCATGGGGCCTTGGGGTGGGGAGGAGCTGCCCCTCTTCGGGAAGCCGGTGCGCGATGTCGTTAGACAAGTATCCAGCCTTCCTCAGCTTTTTGATATGGCCCTCCGTGATGGAGGAGACCATCCACTTGCCTCCCGCTCCGGACATGGCTGGAGAAGGTTGAGGTGGGAAGTGCGGGCTTGGGCGCTGGAGCTCGAGTGCGCGGAAGATGGATAGGCAAAGGAGGAAGAAGGCGTAGGTAAAAAGGTGGATCCTTATCCCCTTATATGGGCGGATGCGACTATGCGTCCCCACCAGCATGGTAAAACTCGCTTATCTCCCAAGCGTCGTGATAAATGGCGCGGTTGGGTTACCCACGTCCGTATTGATGAGAATCCCGTAAGTAAAGGGGACACGATCTCTGCTCTGACAAGACGTGCCAAGGAAACTGCCTCGCAAAACGCGCTGAGGTGGGAGAGCAAAAACGATTCGAATAAAGGCTTGGGCGTGGTGTGATGTCACGCTACGGAATACGTCAGCAGATTAGATTTGTGTTAATATTATTCTCTCTATGGCAATATGTGGAAACTTATTTTGCAGAGCAGGACACTATCCTTAGTGATTAACAATATTTTATGAAGTACTTGGAGGAGGAACCCGCCTTGCAAAGCCGAAGACAATCTGCGCGTCGGACTCATCGTTATTGAAGCCTGGTTCAGGGGCTACTGAGGGAGTCCTGGATTAGGGGGTGTCCGGGTAGCCGGACTATACCTTCAGCCGGACTCCTGGACTATGAAGATACAAGATTGAAGACTTCGTCCCGTGTCCGGATGGGACTTTCCTTGGCGTGGAAGGCAAGCTTGGCGGTGCGGATATTTAGATCTCCTACCATTGTAACCGACTTTGTGTAACCCTAACCCTCCCCGGTGTCTATATAAACCGAAGGGTTTTAGTCCGTAGGACAACAGAACATACAACAATCATACCATATGCTAGCTTCTAGGGTTTAGCCTCCTTGATCTCGTGGTAGATCTACTCTTGTACTACCCATGTCATCAATATTAATCAAGCAGGACATAGGGTTTTACCTCCATCGAGAGGGCCCGAACCTGGGTAAAACTTCATGTCCCTTGTCTCCTGTTACCATCCGCCTAGACGCACAGTTCGGGACCCCCTACCCGAGATCCGCCGGTTTTGACACCGACAAGGTCCTTGCCGTAACGGTGTGGAGGTGGCCGAGTGTTGAAGGTTTCCCACATTGGCCTATCCCGACCTCTAGGGGGTCGGCCAGGCTCATCGGCGGCTAGCTCCTCATCGAACTCTAGCAGCAGATGCCTACGTGGGTATGATTTCGGCGCACTATGGCACCGGTCTTACAAATCTTGCTCTACAAAGAGCACTTCGACCCACTTTTCGTTTAGTGCCTCGGCATTGGCTTGCAGCAGCTGCTTCTTGCGCTTCATGCTCCGGGCCATGGCAATGAGGTGCCACGGGAAGCGCTCCCGTTCAAAAGGGTCTTCGGGGACGACGTAGTCCTTGGTAACGAGGCTCTCGTCCTCCTCGAACTCCGGCATACAGTTGTCGCCGACCCCTTCAAAGAGGTCGTTGGGATCTAAGTCCTTGAGATGTCCTTCACGTGTGTCGTTCCGCACTGGGGAAGCTTGAGTGTCCCCCCCTCAGGGTTGTTAGAAATCACCAGTTGTCGCGTCGCCATTGTTGGCAGTTGTGTTATTGCTGCTAGGTTCCCCACTGTTGCCTCTTATGCGTCTACACCGACGTCTTGGGGGGAATTGGGGTTGTCCACCATATAGACATCATAAGTAGATGTAGCAGTCCACCTGCCGGTGTTTACCAGAGCGAGGTGTTTTCTATGGGGCCATCGGCATCTTCATCCATGTTCGTGGCCTCGCCGTAGTCTAGTATGTCGGTTAAATCATCGACCATGGCGACTAGGTGGGTGGTGCGTGGGATATAAATTTCCCGATCACCGGCTTTAAGTCCGATCTGATCATAAACTAAAGAATTGCCGTCCAAAATAGACATGTTTTGGATACAGTTAAGCATGTCGCTGAGGTGGGATAGCTCTTCGGAATTCATCACTAGGTTGTAAGCGGAGCGAAGGAGATCTGGAACTGATTCCGGATCCTATGTCGAACTAGGCTCTAACCCTGACGCCGAGGTCGGCTCTAAACCTGATGCCACTTTAGAGGTGGGAGCCGGATCTATATCCAAACTGGAGATCAAAGGTGACCACCCAGAGTGGTTACATCAGGGGTATCTAGGGATGCCGCGGCGGAGATCGGTTCCAGAGTCAAGCCTCCGGAGTCGGGCGAGTTCTCAATTCAGCCGGGAGTCCAGCCTGAGAGGATGAGTTCGCCGCGGGAGTCTGTAGTGTACTCGAGGCCGCCGAAGGTCATGATCTGACCTGCGGCATAGTTCTCAACGAAAGCCAGATGGACCGTCGAGCCGACACACAAGATCATGCTGCCAAACACAAAAGGCTGGTGGGGGGCGTAAACGCTCCCACGGCCGTTGGCACAGTTGATCTAGAGATGAGACATCAGTCCTTCTGTTGATCGCACAGTGGAACTCTCAATCAAAGCACGAGTGTCAGTGTCAAAATCGGCAGACCTCGGGGTAGGGGGTTGATGTCTGCTACACAACTTGTTCTTGTAGACTCGTGTTGGGCCTCCAAGCGCAGAGTTTTGTAGGACAATAGCAAATTTCCCTCAAGTGGATGACCTAACGTTTATCAATCCATGGGAGGTGTAGGATGAAGATGGTCTCTCTCAACAACCCTGCGACCAAATAACAAAGAGTCTCTTGTGTCCCCAACACACCAAATACAATGATAAATTGTATAGGTGCACTAGTTCGGTGAAGAGATGTTGATACAAGTGTAGTAATGATAGTAGATATTGATTTTTGTAATAGGATCAATAAAAAAATAGCAAGGTAGCAAGTAACAAAAGTGAGCACAAACGGTATTGCAATGCTTGAAAATGAGGCCTAGGGTTCATACTTTCACTAGTGCAATCTCTCAACCATGCTAATATAATTGGATCATATAACCATTCCTCAACGTGGAATGAAGAATCACTCCAAAGTTCTTGTCTAGCAGAGAACATAAGACGAAATTGTTTGTAGGGTACGAAACCACCTCAAAGTTATCCCTTCCGATCAATCTATCGAGCTATTCCTATAAGTGTCACAAACGGCCAGTATGTACTAAAATAACACCATATGATACACATCAACCAACTTAATGTCACCTAGATACTCCAATGTCACCACGAGTATCCATGAGTTGATTATACAATATGCTTCAAACAACTTCAGATTCATAATAATTAATCCAACACAAAGAACTTCAAAGAGTGCCCCAAGATTTCTACCGAAGAAAGCAGGACAAAAACGTGCATCAACCCCTATGCATAGATTACCCCAATGTCACCTCAAGAATCCGCGAGTTGAGTGCCAAGACATACATCAAGTGCTCTCAAATCCATAAGAATATTCAATCCGATAATAATGAAATCTCAAAGGTAAAACTCAATTCATCACAACAAGATAGAGAGGGGGAAACACCATATGATCCAACTATATTAACAAAGCTCGTGGGACATCAAGATCATGCCAAATCAAGAACACGAGAGAGAGAGAGAGAGAGAGAGAGAGAGAGATCAAACACATAGCTACTAGTACAAACCCTCAGCCCTGAGGGTGGATTACTCCCTCCTCATCATGGTGGCCGCCGGGATGATGGAGATAGCCTCCGATGATGATTTCCCCCTCCGCCAGGGCGCCGAAACAGGGTCTAGATTGGTTTTTCATGGCTACAGAGGCTTGCAACGGCGGAACTTCTGATCTAGTGTTATTTTTGGGGGGTTCTAAATATATATGATTTTTGGTCGTTGGTTTCATGCTGAGATAGGCCTCGAAGGGCCCACCACCCACCAGGGCGCGCTAGAGGGGGGTGGTGCGCCCTGGTGCCTAGTGGCCACCTCCTTCCCCCTCTGATTCTCCCATGAAGCTTCTAGTGCCTCTTTTGTTCCATAAAAAATCGTCAGAAAGTTTTGCTTCATTTGGAGAACTTTGATTTCTGCATAAAAAACAACACCACGGTAGTTCTGCTGAAAACAACGTCAGTCCGGGTTAGTTCCATTCAAATCATACCAAAACCATATAGAATTGTTGTAAACATGGCATGAATACTTCATAAATTATAGATACGTTGGAGGCGTATCAAGGGTCCCGAGTTGTGGATCTCGGATAGATGGTAACAAGAACAAAGCGCCAGTAGCGTAGGGCGACCAGGCCAGCCGAGCCCCACTGAATTAGTTGACGGCTTTGATGACTCGACGGTAGCTTATGTAAACAAATTCCCTTAGAGTGGCAGCTTTTCAATGTCTAGCTAATCCACTGCATCTTATAAATTGTATAGTTATTCAGAACCTCTTCCTTCGAGCTCCTATGGAAGACCTTGGCCGCACGCGCCTTAGGCGATTTCTATTTTCTTTAGTTTAGAATTAGTCTTTAATTTAGGCCGTAGGTTTCTACAAATTAGGTTAGGCCAAGATATTTGAACTTGTGCAAACCAACCAGTTCTCCCATTTTTTCCCTGTGGATCGACACCCGAAGTACTACACGATAGGTCATGCTTTTCCTTTTGCAGATCAATGGAGATTTAGCTATGGTCGTCCCTTCCTCAAGCAAACAACGCGAGACTTAGTTAACGAAACAGGAACTCCATCCCTTGGCAAGGAGATCCTCTTTATCCTTTGCTTTTTTCACCTAGTAGGTGATGCACTATCTGCAATTCTGGATAGAGCTAAGGAAGCAGGTGTGATTAGAGGTTTGGTTTACCAGGTTTGGGCCCTCTTGATGGAGGTAAAACCCTACGTCCCGCTCTTGTTTATATAATGGAGATGTATCAAGTACAGAGTTGATCTACCTCGATATCGTAAGATGTGATCTAACTCTAGGGCTAGGTGAATGATATTGCATTAATGTCCCCTCTACGGGCTAAACCCTATGGCTTATATACACGCCAGGGAGGATACCTAGGGTTACAAGGTCGGTATCTAGGAGCAAGGCGGCAGGAGAGATCTTGGAGTATACGTGGAGTCTTCGGTGGAGGTAGTCTTGATCACGACTCCCGCACACGGCCTCCGGAGTCCATCTTGATCATGAATGAGGGCTCATCGGCCCAACCTGAGGAGCGTGGGCTGACTAAGTTAGGACCCCCTAATCCAGGACATCGTCAATTAGGTTCCCTCTATGGGCTAAACCATCTGGCTTATATACACGCTAGGTAGGGCATCTAGGGTTACATGGTCGGTATCAAGGGGTACGCATGGATGCACTAGGAGATGTCTTGGAGTATACGCCAAGTCTTCGGTAGATGCAGTCTTGATCACATCCAGGCGTCTAGCTTCCGGAGTCCACCCGATGGAGAATGAGGGTCTATAGGCCTAGCTCGATGACTATGGGCCGACTAGGTTGGCACCCCCTAGTCCAGGACACCGTCACCAGGTTTGGAGGTTACTTACAAAGCCAGAAAGTTTATGTGCACGTCTTCTAAAATCCCGCTATTACCCTACTGGGAAGCTTGAGGGCACAGTCTTCTCGGGAAATGCCTCCTCATCATGGACGGTGATATCATATGGTCTTGACCTACTCAAGAAGGGCCTGATATGGCAGATAGGTAATGGACAAAGTGTTCGTATATGACGTGATAATTGGATACCAAGACTATTTCTTTCAGGCCAATTTCATCACAGGCTACATGCCTGGTGAGGTTCGTTTCACAGCTCCTGAACCATAATGGTTCTTGGAATATTGATCTTCTACAGTCAATTTTCTTGCCCTGTGAAACTGCTGAAATTTTAAAAATCCGTGCGTCTCCGAGGCATGGAGAGGATGTATTGGCGTGGGGACCAGGCAGACTGGGAGTTTTCTCACTCAAGTCCGTGTATCAGATGGCCTTTGATGAAGCATCGAGAGAAACAGCTGCCACATCTAGTTCTTCACCAGATTGAGGCCGATATTGCTGGCGGTTGATATGGGGTAGCATGGTCAAACCTACTATTAAAAACTTTGCCTGGAGAGTTGTTGTCAATTCTCTTCCATCATGGCAAAACAAGAACAAGAGAGGCTTAGAAGTTTCATGTATTTGCCCGTCTGTGGCACTGAGACGGAGGACCGCTTTCATGCACTGTGTCGATGCCCTCTTGTTGTCCAATTATGGGACTGTATGTGTGAAGTCTGGAGTCTACCAAAAATGAAAAGTGTGGCAAATATGGGAGTGGAGTGGTTGCTTGATATTGCATCCGCTGGGAGAAGTTGAATGTGCTATGGTATTTTTCACATTTTGGAGATGTTGGCACAACCGTAATGAGGTGGTTCATGATAAGATACCCCCGCCAATGGATGTTTCCCGCGGATTTCTTTGTAGCTAGCTGGATTCACTGATCCTATATACTTAAGAAGTTCATCTCCACTACTCTATTTATCTTCACATGCAGCCTATCCACATCATCAAGTGGCCCCATGTGTGAAAACGTCCCCACTAGCCCATGAAGTCTGCCACGCCATCACAATCCTCCTTGGGTTTTCTTTCTCTACTAGATGACCAGTTGCGCCAAATGGCGCAGAGACCCGTTTAAAACCATGTTCGTGTTGAAAATATTTGCATTTTTCTAATAACCGTATATTTGAGTACATTTGATAAGAACTTATACCCCTCATATATAAAGGAAATTAAATGCAAATATTTTCTCAAGGTAATAATGCCACAAATTAGATCATCGGTAGGTCAAGATAGTTGAGTTTACAATTAGAAACTCCGAGTAGCTGTAAACTTGCATTGAAAAAAAGTAAACAGAAGTGACACAATAAAATGTATACACAAACTCGTGAACATTGTGTACAAGAGAAGTTAATAGAAATAGTGATCAATTACATCATATAATTTGGTTCTATACTCCTCTGTGTGTGTGTATATCCTGAATGTTACCCCTTTGTGATCAACTCTTTGTCCTTTGAATCAAATGGCACAGCTACCGCCCCTTGTGGAAAAAAGAAATGACTCTGTAATACTCATAAATGTAAAAGGAAAGCATCATGTGATGCATCTCAACCTGCGCAAAACAATGTAAAAATCATACATGCTATCTACATACTTTCATTGTCTAGCAAAGCATAAGTAGCTGAGGGACCCTGTACAAAATAATTGACAATTAGCAAGAAAGAAGCATGCCATCAGCTGTCTAGATAACCATAAAACAATAAGTGGCAAAAGCCCCATCAGAATTAGCATTTGCCATCCAGATTATGAGCTAAAGTTGAGCATTCACCGGTCGATAAAACATATTAAGCATCAGCTATAGAACAAACTCTATTTTCCTAATAAGACAACATAGATATGAAGTGGGCAAACTCTATTTTGCCATCCAGTTTATGAGCTAAAGTGGAAAGCTATGGTCACAAATGCATAAATAAGCAATATAGAAATTTAGTGGAAATCTCACGCCCGAGCGGCACCTCATCGCAGCTCGACACCCCCACCATCGCTCCTCTCGCGCTTTAGTGGAAATCTCAGGAACACAAATAGTAATAGGATTGGTTAGAGTAAGCTGTGCTGGAAATGGAAACAAAAAATGCCGGTATCTTTATTCAAATATTGCTCGAAAGCACATGCCCAGGACGTTGCATCCAGAAGTTCATCTGAATATTATCTTAAAAGGTTAGGATGCGAGAAAATAACACCTTGGGTAGGCATTTGTAATTCAAAAAGAGCAAACAACTCGATAGTAGAATTTGAAACTGCTAATCCTCCCGAAGTCTTTGCATAATAGGAGTATAGTACTGCACATGCTATGCAGCAGAAGATTTAAAAATGATAGATAACAATAAATAGGCAACTACAAAAACAATCTCTTGACAGAAAGCATAGGGGTCATGTCAAAATAATTAATAAAAATGATCTCCACTGATTAAGAAATAAACAATGCAACTGCACACAGATCAAACCATCATTTGTGTTTGTCATCTTCTTGGGCAGCGGCAGCAGCTGCGCGTCGCTCAGCGTCTTGGGCAGTTGCTGCAGCGGCGCATCGCTCGGCGTCTTGCCATTCTTCAAGATCACCGACGACTTCCTCGCCACCTCCCTCGCCATATCTCTCTGATCATGCATTCCAAATTGAGCAGGAAGTACAGACTTTAGAGGAATTGAGAGAATAAGAATCAGCACACATTAACTATTATCAATAGACTGACTCAACAACTAGAATAATATACTTGTCAACATTTACATTTATATTTAAAAATAAAGGCAATATAGTGTGCTTTATGAATCAAAGATAGCAGCAAGTGTCCAGCCGGCTACCATATGAAGCGAAGATAGCAGCGAGCAATCAGCGAACAACATTACAAAATTAGTAGCTATATAAAGATTACACTCTGCAGTATAGCACGAGATTGCCATAGTAAAGGATGTATAGCTAGAATCTGGATAAGAGATTCCTGCATACCTGCAGGAAAGAGGATAGGGGCGATAACCAGAACTTGCATATGACTACTCCTAGGTCAGTAGCCTTGAGACGATGAACATCAGGGGAAGACAAAAGCGAGCACTGCAGCACATGAGCAAAATATGGAATAAAGCAACCCGAGAAGAAAAAACCAGAGGAACAAATGAACAAGTACAATGAGACTACCAGAAACAAATGATTCTAATTCTCTAAGGAAAAAGTGTATGTACAGAGAAATTATAGCTATACAACTAACCATAAGCATGAGCTCCCAAATGGCAAAATCATTGGTCCCTTCTGATGCAAGAGAATGCCAGGAGTGTTAATGATAAAATGATTTTGCTTGAACAGTTTCATTTATTAATTACCAAAGCATCCTAAGTGGGCTCCAAATGGCAAAAATCATCAATTACCAAGGCATTCCAAGTGCATATATACTTGAATCTTTCTACCAGCAAACATCATGTGGAACATTTCAAGCATTAAGGATGAACAATTAAGATTCAGAGATATTGTTTGGGGTGTCCACTGTTATCCTCATTTTTTGGCAATTAATAAAATGGAAGATCATATCATGGATAATTTATTGGCAAATATTAGTAGGTACTGCTGCAACTGTTAAAATAAGTTTCCTTGGTTATTAATTTATGAAAAGTTGGTCATCCAGTATGTCTAAATGGAAGATACATGGCAAAAAAAGATTAAATGGAACATCGAGCCATTGAAATGCATTTGAGATCAAAATATATCATGCACAAAAAATGGAATTAGCTAGGTTGTCGTTATTCTATTTTTCTATTTTAAAGTAAAAAACAAAAGAAAAACACGGAAAGATTAAAGACGCAAATTGATTACCTGAAGGGGCATATAATGTCAACCTCTTCTCAGAGGACTAATGCTTATTCTTTCAGTTTCTGCTACTCACACGGCATCAAACTTTCGTGTAACTGTTGATTCAGTATCCTGCATTGTAGAATGCACAACATAAAAACCATGGAGAAAATAGTATTCAAGGCTAGGAATTTCTTCAATAGAGAGTAAAAATATATGAGAGGGTAGCGGCCTAACTGTTTTATCAAACAGTGAAAAAGATTATTTACCCCTAGCAGACAGTTCTTTCATGATTTCTCATACATAGAGAACAACTAACAATTTCAGAATGTTATGTTATATTTAAACGATAGATCACAGACACACGGAGTTGCACAACAGCTACAGTCAAAACTACTGACACCAAAAGCATGGTTGATAAATCTATAAACTTTGCCGCACTGCAGTTTTACAACGAAAGAAATAGTAGTAACACCAGACCTAAGTAAAGCCACTATGTACGTATCAGCCACATCCTGCTAAATTGGTAATTTTGCTGCTTCATCCTCTTAACGATACACATACAACACTCTTTTGTTCAAAAACCAAAAACTTAATGGCATAGATATCCTTCTCTGAAGCTCAAATATATCAGTGATATTAATGGAGAGCACATTCACCTACCAAAAGGTATATATTCACTTATATCAAATATCTGCATATGAATAGAATGAAAATAGCAGCCTACTTTACATTCTACCTCTCGACAACGAAACAAAACATAATAAATTATATAACCAAAGGTGAGTTAAAGGAGGCAATGCAAGGGAAAACTATGAAGGATCAGAGGTTTGATACAGTATCCAAGTGTAACATATATGGTGGAAGTTCAAGCATGAGCTCACTCTTCTTTTACCAAATAGAAAAGGTGTGACTTATAGAATGAAGAACCGATGCACGAAAGTCAATGGTTGTGCAGAGTACCATTATTTCGGTTTCCATAGTGAATTTCCATACAAAAGAAGTCTTCAGCTCGATTGTATCTTTAGAACAAAACAACTCAGCCAAATAGTATGCAATCCATCAGCCGAGCTCGCATTTTCTGCACATAGAAATAATAAAACAGTGTCAATCAAGTTACCTTCTACAGAAATAATTGTGTATTAAAATCCACACATAATCAAGAGAGAACAGGTCGCATATCCATCAAATTAAATTTCTTGCACAAAGTAGAAAAATGCCCTAAAACATTATCATGCTTTCTAGTACTCGCTATGTGTAGTTGTGTCATTGCCGATTAGTGCATAGAACGGTATTGCCATGGATGAGCTAATGGGAATAGTTTTGCTATGGATGAGCACAAAGAAGCAACAGCCGAAGGTGAGCACATTAAAGATACTCTGTCAGGAAAACAGCGCCAAAAGGAATCTGGACGTGGCCGACCAACACCATCCTTAATCACATCAGTTAAAATTGTAGTTATAGTTATGGCCACTGAAAACAGGAGACCTGGTATGACAAGATAGATTTCAGATTATTGCATGAGAATAAGATGGCATATATGAATGATTGTTATTTCTTGTAAAATAGGTAATCAAATGAACAACTACAGTAAAAAACTAAGAACAATTGGAATGAACTATTGTAGGAAAGATAAAAGCAGTCTCAAACTAACTACTATTGGCTTTACCGATCTACTATTGTTCAGAGTGATTACCAACTACTGTAGAAAAAACCAAGGTTGACATGAACGTTCTTTGTTCTTTCTGAGTTGAACGACTCATTCAAGAGCAAATTGTCAAGCTGGCCATAAAAAGAGACCCACGCAAAAATGCCGAGAAAAGCAAAAAACTGTATGTGAACAAGTGGAGTAGGCAGTAGGTAGATGTAGCATTTTGATGAAATTGGGCCTAGTGCCTTGTGGGTGGCCCCTTCGCCATTTGACGCACGACCAGACCTAGACTATAATCCAATTAATTCTTGCCAGATCCTAAAGTGTGGGATTATGTCAAACAACAAAAAAATCACATTAATGAAGCAATTATCAATTGAAGTGATCCAGAATTGAAGACTGCTAAGGGCTAACCATCACTCCCTTGTCCAAAGATCACATTTTGCAAATCCTAAAAAATAATACAGAAACCAAAGTTTCCAGACTGCAGGGGAAATTCCACTGCCTACAGCAAGATGGCAGCACATCTAATATCTAACTACACATATGAAGAACAAGAAACCAACTAAGGCGTCCCCGTCCCGGAGAGAAACCCTAGCCTACCAGAGACGGCCACCAGAGAGAAGGCAGGAAGCCGGGGAGAGAGGCTGCTCACGTGCGATGATGCGCTGGCAGCTGGCGTGGCCGGGGACGGCCGCGAGCGTGGACGGGGAGGGGGAGGAGGCGGACGGTGCTTGGTCAGAAGGGCGCGGGCTCCGGGTCGGCGGGTCCGATGGCACCGCTGTCCACGCCTCGTCGATGGTCCTCGGAGCGGAGGTGGCTGATTGGGAGGAGGGGGGGCACGAGGTGGAGAGGAGGCGGCACCCCGACCAGAAGTGGAGACGGAGGAGGAGATGGGGGCGATTGGGGGAGGAGGAGGAGCAGAGGTGGGGACTGGGGGAGGAAAGGAGGCGGAGGATTGGGGATGGGTGCGGGGACGAGAGGTGGTTTAGGTGAGACGGGATTCGCTTTCCGCGCACACTGTAAATAAAAAGAGACGTGGCTGGTGCCGCTAGTTGGGCGCACTAGCTCATCCTTTATATGTTCAATGGTATAGCCACGCCAAAGCCCACGAACTGGAATTCGGAAGCAGGACCAGTGGCCTCCTCTGCTTCTCCTCCCTGTATTGCCAGCAAAACAAAATTCTAACAAAACATACGAGGAGAATAAGAATAAGACCGAGAAGAATAAGAATTGTGATTCATCTCCCTCTTCATCTTCTTCAATCTCCATCAAATCCCACTACTTCCTTCTCGCGCTGGGTAACCGACACAATTACTTCGGTGCTCTTTTCATCTTATATTTCTCTATGGAGAGCATGAACGCGAACGTGTAATTTGGCAGGGTAAGTGATGGCCAGAGGAGTTCCTAACGACGAGATCCCCCGACGGCTGTCCCCGTCCTGCCTCCGGCTTCCCCGGCAGAGCGCCTTGCGAAGGATGCCGCAGCGTCGACATCGGCCCCGGTGACTCTCGGTGATTACCTCGCGGCCGCTGGTTGGGTGCCGCGGCAAATGGTCGGGAAGGCTTCTCGTGGCAGCGGCAAACCTTGCTCGGTGTCGCGCGTCTCATGCGTCAGCCGCTCATCTTCCCCACCCCGAAGCAGGTGACGGCGAGTCAGCTGAATGGCCCGTGGTGGCGTTTCTGTCCCGTGTGCATGGATCCCATTGTCGGACCATTTGTTATCGTTCTATGAACTCAGGTAGATGCCTTCACAAGGATGGTGAGGATGCCAAGGAGAACATTAATCTTAGCCCGAATTGCTAGGTGATTTCCCTCTAGACATAGCGATGGAATCAGCGCTTCAGCAGTCGCTAGCTTTTCGGCGCCCCTGCGGCAAGATCACTAGCCATGAGGCTCCTCCGTGAGTTCAGTTCATTCTCTCTTCAATTCCTTCATCAGAGTATAGAACATAAGTCCATTTCCTAATGAATTTATTCTCTTATTCCTATTATTCACTCCCAGGTTTTGTTTGTCTACTCGGTCATTGCAAGATTTGATCTACAATTTATTGACTGGTGTGGAATCGTCAACATTTGGCGTTTGATCAGGTTATCCTGTGATTTGTTATTCTGAAGAGGTTATGTTCATTTTGGATTTGCCCACATCACTTTATTGTTATTTTTTGATGATGTGGACAGGAAATAGCTATGGTTATCAATTTTTCCCCAGAACTAATAGGACTAAGAATACAGTACGGTACTCATACGCTGGCTGACCGGCACCAAGGCCCAACAGAAAAGCTCCACATGATTTATCAAGTATCAGGTTTTGGTTCAGTCAAAGAAGGTATATATATTTCAGTTATTTGTTTATCACTGATCTTTGTTCTTTTCTGCCACCGATCTTAGTTTACAGTAAGTTAGTAATTGGTTCTTGATTTTTTTTTGTATTACACCTCCCTTATTTAACAATGGAATTGATGATTTAACAATTGTATATAGTAGAGTGCATGTATTAGTCTTCATCAGTTGATCGGTTTAGTGCTTGAACATATGTTTGTCTGAATTATTTGTTTGCCACTGATCCTTAACAGTTATTCATACTTTCGATATCATGTAATCAGAAGTTTTGTGGTGTTATCCCAAAGCAAACATCGGTGAGATTTATTTTTTCAATCTTGGAACCATATATGAACCACACATGTGCACACCTTCTTTTTTTTCTACCTTGCAGCTCACTTGGTCAAGGTGTCCCTTGATTCTGCTCCACCCATCCAGGTTTTTGTTGAAGATGAAAGACAATATAGCCTACACGTCAGGTCCAGTTATTAAAATCCAATGTTTTTAACTCATACATTTAAGACAATTGCCACTGTTTTTTCTGCTACATCTATGGATTTTAATTTCTGCAATACAATATTTATCTTCCATGCAATCTTAATTCTATACATGACATACCCGAGAAGAATTAAAAAATGTTGTTCATCAAGGCTGTACACTAGCAATTTGTACCGTAGTAACATCTTTGAATATGAAATTTGTCATATTATTTTTTCCTATTGTTATCTTCTTTATCATGTGGACGTTACTCTACAAATCCACGAAAAATTCCCGCAGCAACGCGCGGGCCATTATCTAGTTGCACTAACATGAGACACCATATGTGATCCAGCAAAAGGAAAGGCAGCTATATCTTATGAACCACTGGTGAAGAGAACACACGGAGTTCCAGCTGCAACGCCTCCTGCAAAGTGGAACCCGTCGCCCGTGGGCTGAATAAAGCCGAATTCTGATGGGTCTTGGACAGAGAATGGAAAGGCAGGAGCCGGAATGGTGCTCTGTGATCATCTAGGCAACATTATATACTCATCATGCAGAGAACGATTCTCCTGTCGAGACGCCATGGAAGCAGAGTTAGGGGCATGCATGGAAGGTCTACCTATTGCAATACAGCAACCAGAACTCCCAGTTCTCATTGAGATGGACTCCCTCTCGGCGGTGAACATATTGAATGCAAGGGAGACATATCATTCTGTCTATGAGTCCCTGGCGGGAGAAGTAAAACATCTAAAGTCACTTTGTATGACTCGTATTACTCATATCAACCGGTGCCAAAATTTAGTTAGTGATTTCTTAGATAAGTTTGCTTGTTCTGAAAGCAGAATTGTAGTCTGGCTAAGATCGGGCCTTCCAGAAGTGATTGATTTGTGTAAGAAAGATTGTAAGGTTGATGACTGAGTAATACAAGTTTTACCAAAAAAATGAACGGCTGTTAAACAGTGTTGTACAGGAATTTTACGGGAAAAATCATACATGGCAGCGCTCTTAATTAAAAGGGCACTTAGAGCGGCATTAGAGACATCATCACATGATGATACAGCCATAGAGAGCGAGCTTAATAGTCATCACCCCTATCATCAGGAAAAATGATGGATGCGACAGAATTATCAGTCTAAGTAGGCCACAACAGCCAAACGGAGACACCATCAACGTTCTGTACTGGATCAACGTATAATCATGGACAGTATGCTACTCAGCTCTTATCTGTTAATGGTCCTGCCAAATCAGAAGTATTGCTAGTACTAGTGCTTACATCCGAGAGACCAATCCTGGTCCTTACAAATCACATGCATATTTTTTTGGGATCACAAATCACAAGCATTGCTAATTAATACCAAAGTCTACATTTTTTTTAGGCTGAGTCAAGTTTTATTCATCAAAAAACACAGAGAGTGGGAAACAATTAAAGTTACGGGGTTGGCCAAATCAAGCATGACGTCCTAGACCTAGCGAAAGAGCGAACTTGGCTAGACTATGTGCTTCAACATTGATAGTACGACTTTCTAAAGTAAAGATACAATCAAGTAAAGATGCTTGAAGATTGATCTCACTAATAATGGCTCTATAATTACCTTGACTAACTTTATGGATGTCTCCTATCACCTGCTTTGCGTCAGAAGCGACAAGGTCTTTTGCTAGTGCTAAGCCCTCCCTGCATGCAATAGCCTCTATGAAAAAAAACGGCAAATGTCATCCTAAGATGTCATCATAAATTTATTTATTTCATCAATGAAACACTATTGCTCCATTCCGCATGAAAATTGTCAAGCATGCTTACGACGAACATCTAAAAATAGAAAAATCAGATTTTTTTTTAATTTTTTTTATTCATCCGTAAGCAAATGCTCCCCAGAGTCAAAACGCACCTCCCCAAACAAAGGTCAGATGTGTTCAGCCCCACACCCTGAATGATGTACTGACTATGTGCTTCAACATTGATAACACGACATTCGAAAATACAATCAAGTAAAGATGCTTGAAGATTGATCTCTAATATGCAGAGTAAATAAAAACGAAGGGAGTAGTATGTACTGTATAGAAGCCGTTGCAGCAAAGGTAAACCAGCTAGTAGACAGAGGCCAGAGGGCGATTCGATCAGTGGGACATCTCCGACCCCGATCATTAAACGGACATCACCGAATAACGATAGACACGTTCAAATGTGTTCTCTGACATCCAATGTAGTGAGTGTTATTAAAGCGGAGTCATCAAATATTTGTTCATGTCCAGGCTTCTCCGGTTGAAAACTTTTATTTATCTATATTTAACAGAACTTTTGGTCCCTCAAGCTCCCCCAAAATATAGACTTGGTCCCTCAATATGTTTTGGTAGACATTTGCTCCTTCAAGTCTCAAAATTGCTTACGCAAAAAAAAAAAGACTCAAAAGCGGGTATGTTTCGTCCAAAACCAGATTTTGACCACGTTGACAAGTTTTACCGCCACAAAATCTGCTCTTCATGAACAGTAATTTAGAAAAAGAAAGGCAGCTAAAATTTTGAAACAATCCTATTTACTTTTTTGGCATCCAATACGCTTGGGTGCGTAAGGAGCATGCAAATTTTTATGATGTTTGGGCACTCGAGAAGCTCACGGCAGAAAAAGCGAATAAAACTACACTAGGTGAACAGTAAACGTTTTAAAAATAGTAAAAGGCTTTCTAAAAAATCTGATTTTTTTTGGCGCCCATGATACTTGGGTGTGCTACGTGCGTGCAAATGTTTGTTGTCAAATGACATCAGAGGAGCTCTAGTAAAAAAAACTGGCTACTTTTTGTGAGCAAAAAATTGTTTTTGTTCACAAGCGCCTCAAATGTCCAAAGATGAAGAAAATTTGCGCGCACCTTGCGCACCGGAGGATATTGAACACCAAAAAAGATCAGTTTTTTTTCACCTTTTTGCTATTTTTTTAATGTACTGTTCGCCTAGAGTAGATTTATTGTTTTTGTTTTGCAAGGAGCACCTCTAGTGTCCAAAGACTATCGAAATTTGCACACTTGAGTAAATTGGGATTTTGCATTTAAAAAAAATTATTGGTCATCAAGAGCAGATTACGTGGTGGTAAAACCTGGTCTACGTGGTCAAAATTTGGTTTTGGAAGAAACTTACCCGGTGTTGAGACTTGAAGGACCAAATGTCTAAAAAAATCTTATGGGACCAAGTCTATACTTTTAAGAAATTTGAGGGGCCAAAAACATACCTTCTCTATATTTAAATAGTTGCAAACCAATGCAACTACTACCGAAAGCATTGGATGTTCATCAAGCTTTATACGTTCATCGATCTCAAAAGTCGCAATCCGTCTGCCTGTGCCAAATACCTCGAGTTTTGGCCTCCTTTTCACCATCCTTTTGGGCAATGTGTTTGTACATGCTAGCACTAAAGTCTTGAACAAACTTTGTTGCGTCGAGATCCAAATTCGCTGCCTTCAAGAACAACAACTTTTGCTCCTCAGAAGTGGCTTTGGTAGCAGTCTTCATTCCTGGACCTTAATATTCTTATCTTTCATCTCCATTAAGATGTCAAATATCTCCGCCTTGTTTTCCTCCTTCACCTCATTGCACTTGGAACATGCCTCCTCCTCCTTCGCCATGTGACCTCAAACTTCTTCGGCATCCTGGTCGCTCCCCCTTCCCTCTTGCTTCTCCTTCTCCATCTCCCACTTCCTCCCCCTCGACCTAGCCACATAGGTGGCCGGTGCAAGCCCTCCAGCAGTTGGATCAACACCATCGTCCTCACCGATGGCTTTCAATTCAGTGGTCTTGGGGGAAACTTGCTTTCAACATGAACCAATAATTCATCAACGTGAATGACCTTTTATTGGTCTTGGGATACTAGGCACACGCCCTGTTTGGCTAGCAATAGGAAAACAACATGATAAAAAACATGCAACATAGAGCGAATAAATCCAATGAAAACACATAGAGCAACAAGGTGTGAAAATTACGAGCTCGATGATTGGCATGCCACTTTGCCACCAGTTTTGCATTTGTGTGTATGTGCCGCAATACTTGTTGACATCATGTTGAATGATGCATCATCGGTGGCCTAGCGACTTCACATTGCGGTTATAGATCACTTCTTTGTCATAGGGGGTAGTTATTTTGCCCATGATAGAAATCATGCATGGTTTGCTAAAACCCCGAGCCTTTTTGCTCAGTGCCATCCATCATATCAACACTCGTGCCCAACCATGCATCGCATAATAATTCATCTTCTTTCATTGAGTATGAGGCGTGTCTCGTCTTCTTCTCGTCCGGATCAGGCACGTGCGGCTCCACCTGCTAGGTGTCCAGATTGGGTGCCTCTTGCTCCGACTATGGTGAGTAGTTGTCGTCTACTTGTTTGTCCCTGTGGCCACCACTGTCATGGATCATGTTCATCATCTCCTCGTCGACGGTCGCCATCGAGCTTGGGAAGGCATTCTGTGGATCAGTGACCGGGCACCGTTGGACGAGGGCTCCTCAGAAGGAAACCATGACCGGACGAGCTGCGGCGACTACGTCTCCATGAACGTGTAGTCTGTATTGATGTTGATGGCGTATGGTGGAAGGCGGCTGAAGGAGGTGGAATGATGCGGCGATTGTGTCTTGGGCTAACTGTTTAGATGGTCGATGTAGTAGTATGGCAAATTGAACTGGGGGTGGAAGGAGGAGGGTAGGAGGCTGATGTCTGGGTAGTAGCAACACGATAGCTCGCTATGGAGGAGTGTGCATGAGTGGTTGTGGCCGCCGCCTTCTTGGTGGCCCTCTCCCTCACGCGCTGCCCTTGCCATTCAGCAGACTAGGTAGCGGGCAGGCTTGTTTGTGTCCCGCGAGATGACGAACAACGTGAACGGCTCCAATGGATCCATCTTAGCGGTAGGGGAGGAGATCGGGACGGAGAGGATAGGCTTTGGTACGAAAAGGTTACAACCTCTAGCAAGTGGTGTGAAATTGATTCTAAAATAACTTATTGATACTTCTCTGTCGTATCTATAATTTTTTATTGTTCCATGCCAATATTCTACAACTTTTACATACTTTTGGCAACTTTTTATACTATCTTTGGGACTAACATATTGATCCAGTGCCCAGTGTCAGTTCCTATTTGTTGCGTGTTTTTTGTTTCACAAAAAATCCATATCAAACGGAGTCCAAACGGGATAAAAACTGACGAAGATTTTTTTTGGAATATATGTGATTTTTGGGAAGAAGAATCAACGTGATACGATGCCCGAGGGGGCCACGAGGCAGGGGGGGGCGCCCCCAGGGTGTCAGGCGCGCCCTGGGCCCTCGTGCCCACCCTATAAGGCGGTTGGAGCCCTTCTTTCGCCGCAAGAAATCTAATATCCGTATAGAGATCGTGTCCAAAATTCAGCCCAATCGGAGTTACGGATCTCCGGTTATAAAAGAAATGGTGAAACGGCAGAATCTGGAACGCAGAAATAGAGAGACAGAGAGACAGATCCAATCTCAGAGGGGCTCTCGCCCCTCCCACGCCATGGAGACCATGGACCAGAGGGGAAACCCTTCTCCCATCTAGGGAGAAGGTCAAGGAATAAGAAGAAGGAGGGGGTCTCTCTCCCCCTCTCTCCCGGTGGCGCCGGAACGTCGTCGGGGCCATCATCGTCACCGCAGTCTACACTAACAACTTCACCACCCTCATCACCAACTCTTACCCCCTCTATGCAGCGATGTAACCCCTCTTTTACCCGTTGTAATCTCCACTTAAACATGGTGCTCAATGCTATATATTATTTCTCAATGATGTATGGCTATCCTATGATGTTTGCGTAGATCCGTTTTATCCTATGGGTTAATTGATGATCGTGATCGGTTTGAGTTGCATGTTTTATTATTGGTGCTGTCCTATGGTGCTCTCCGTGTCGCGCAAGCGTGAGGGATCCCCGATGTAGGGTTTGTAATATGTTCATTATTTGCTTATGGTGGGTGGCGTGAGTGACAGAAGCACATACCCGCGTATGGGAATAAAGGGGACTTGATACTTTAATGCTATGGTTGGGTTTTACCGTAATGATCTTTAGTAGTTGTGGATGCTTGCTAGAGTTCCAATCATAAGTGCATATGATCCAATGAGAGAAAGTATGTTAGCTTATGCCTCTCCCTCATATAAAATTGCAATAATGATTACCGGTCTAGTTATCGATTGCCTAGGGACAAATAACTTTCTTGTGTGACAAAAAGCTCTCTACTAAAACTAACTTAGTTGTGTCTTCATCTAAACAGCCCCTAATTTTTATTTACGCGCTCTTTATTATCTTGCAAACATATCCAACAACACCTACAAAGTACTTCTAGTTGCATACTTGTTCTAGGTAAAGCAAACGTTAAGCGTGCGTAGAGTTGTATCGGTGGTTGATAGAACTTGAGGGAATATTTGTTCTACCTTTAGCTCCTCGTTGGGTTCGACACTCTTACTTATCGAAAGAGGCTACAATTGATCCCCTATACATGTGGGTTATCACTTGTTTTCACCAAGTAGTGCTAATTTCTCCATTTTCAGAATGGCTCCAGTGGCTACATTTATGCTAAGTCTGGTCGCTTGGGCCGTTGTACCTTTTGATGTGACAGGATTGTGAAAATGGTTTCATGAGTGAAGGGGCATTTCCCGCCTTAAGAGTTTTGGTGTTGATGATAATGCAGCTTGCGGACTAACCGTGTGCCTAACCTACACAAGTATACCCTATATGGAACAAGACGGTTGGGCACCCCTCCGGATGGGAAAGAGCGAAGACAACATTTTCCGATGCGTTTATTTCTTTGGTTGTAGGAAATCCATACTATTAAGAGGGGTATGTATTGAAAGGTATGGGTGAACCAAATACATATGTAAATATATATTGCACCCACATATAGCCTCCCATTTCAAGGAGAGAGCCTCTTATCAAACCTTTGCAGAAAAACTTGCCCAGAGTCGTTGTACCGCCTGTAGCCTCAGTTGTATCGCTCCCTCTGTGGACTGGTCACGGTGGCATGTGCCTCCCGGTTGCATCGGGTGCCACTGGCAGTTGTACTGGCATGTTTACATGCGGTTCAACCGGACCATGCACCGGCTCAACATTGTCTGAAGGGTGATACTTTGGGTGACATATGCGGTACCAGGCGATAGTTGTCTGGTAGTTGTTTAATTACCAGACAACCGGGGTCCAGGCGGTTGTACCGCTAGGGACTTAGCAAACTCCGGATGGCGCTTCGAGGCGGCTGTATCGGCGTAGGTATTACCCCAACCACTGCGAGTAGGGTGATGCTACTCGGGTTTTTGGTACGGTACCGGGCGGTGGTCAACAGGTAGTTCTAGTTTATTTTTATAAACTGGTACAGCCGGGACACCATGTGGTTGTACCACTATGACTCTGCAAATAGGCATTCTTGCCTTGGGCAGTTATACCGCTCCCTCCAACAGTTGTAGTGCCCCTGTGCGAGTCTGCGCATAACGGTTGGATTTGAGTCAATATTATATAAGGGGAGGTTTTCCCACCTCCCATTTTACCTCTTGCCTCTCTCTCCTCCATTGTCCCCCTAAGCTATTTCTTGCCCGACCCCCTTTCCTAGCCAACCAAACTTGTTGATTTGCTAGGGTTAAGTGAGGAGACCTAGATGTACAGTTCCACCAAAGGAAATTTTGATTCCCCTTACTTTCACTTGTGGATCTTGTTATCTTGGGGTGTTTGGGCACCCTAGACCGAACAGGTCACCTCAAAGCCACATTTCATTGTAGTGAAGTTTCGTGGTGGTGTCGGGAGCCTCCAATTAAGTCATGAAAAGAGCCCAAGCCTTGTTTGTAAAGGTTATGTTTGCCTTCTTCAAGGGCACCGCTAGTGGATTCGTGACACCTTGCATCATGAGAGGGCGTGAGGAGAATAAGGTGGTCCTATGGACATTTGGAAAGCATCGTACCTCCACACCTCTCCAACGGAGACATACCTCCCCCAAAGGACGACAACACATACTCGTCTCCATCAACTCCACTTGCGGTTCCTTCGTGCCTTTTACTTTGTGCAAGCTTTTATTGTGTGTTTACTTTGTGCTTGAACTTGTTCTTGTGTTGTTTGTCATATAGATTTTTCACCTCGTTGCATATTTAGACGACCTACTTTCTTGTTGAACCTAAATTTCGGTAAAGAGGCTAAAATATGTTAGTCGCCTATTCACCCCCTCCCCCTCAGTCGACCATATCGACCCTTTCAAAGGATGGGACTTGTGTGATGGAGTTTGACATGGCGGGCACCCATGTTCCCCCATAGCTCCCCTCTATGTGAAGCCGAGCCGTGGGGTTTTGAACGTCTAGAGTCGTCCGGCCCAATTTCATGTTTATCTTGGAGACCTAGAAGTGTCCGTTGTTTGATCCAGACATCTGTGGTCGTTTTAGTGACCCATTTGGAGATGTCCTAACATAAGGCCAACTCCACCGCACGACCCCAAACGGACGTCCGGTTTGGCCGGATTTCGTCCCTTTGGGGTGGCAATGGATTCGCATGTGTCCGCTTCTGTCCGTCGGGTCGTGGGTGCACCCAACGCGCGGCCGCACCCCAAATCATGCCTGTGTTGGACGTGATTAAAAAAACAGAAAACCTTAAATAAAATGCCTAAAAAGGTAAATAAATGCAAATAAAAAAACATAAGTTAGGGTTCACGGCCACAAAACGGCCCAGTTTCATGGTTACATTGTCATATTTAACATAAAAACAAAATAAAAACGCCGCCCGCGCGTTCCTGCCGTGCCCGTCGATGTCGTGGCCATCGCCGTCTTCAGTGCCCGCCGGTGTCGTCGTCTTTGCTGACGAGGCCGACGTAGTCCGACTACGTCCAGAAGTGGGCCGGCGGTCCGTGGTACGCAGGGGCGGGCTGGAAGGCGGCAGGTTCCTGCACCACCTCCCGTGGCGACGCGTCCCGCTCCGGTGACCGTGGCGGCGTGGGGCATCAGTTCACGCCCCCCATGGCGTCGGCCATCTCCGGAGCCGTGCACAACCAGCTCCACTGCTGGCCCACCAGGCTCGGGTGGAACGCGGCCACCGGCTCCTCCTCCATCACCTCCTCCGCCGCCACCATCTCCAGCTCAGGGATGGCGACGTCGCCGGCTTCTGAGAGGGCCATCGTCTCCTCGAGGCCCGGCCATTAGCGCTCATCGTGCGTGTTCATGGTGTGGGAAATATGCCCTAGAGGCAATAATAAAAGCATTATTATTATATTTCCTTATTCATGATAATTGTCTTTATTCGTGCTATAATTGTGTTATCCGGAAATCGTAATACATGTGTGAATAACAGACAACAACATGTCCCTAGTAAGCCTCTAGTTGACTAGCTCGTTGATCGATAGATAGTCATGGTTTCCTGACTATGGACATTGGATGTCATTGATAACGAGATCACATCATTAGGAGAATGATGTGATGGACAAGACCCAATCCTAAACATAGCATAAGATCGCATAGTTCGTTTGCTAGAGTTTTCCAATGTCAAGTATCCTTTCCTTAGACCATGAGATCGTGTAACTCCCGGATACCGTAGGAGTGCTTTGGGTGTACCAAACATCACAACGTAACTGGGTGACTATAAAGGTATACTACGGGTATCTCTGAAAGTGTCTGTTGGGTTGACATGGATCGAGACTGGGATTTGTCACTCCGCTTGACGGAGAGGTATCACCGGGCCCTCTCGGTAATGCATCATCATAATGAGCTCAATGTGATCAAAGCGTTTGATCACGGGATCATGCATTACGATACGAGAAAAGTGACTTGCCGGTAGCGAGATTGAACGAGGTATTGGGATACCGACGATCGAATCTCGGGCAAGTAAAATACCGATTGACAAAGGGAATCGTATACGGGATTAATTGAATCCTCGACATCGTGGTTCATCCGATGAGATCATCGTGGAGCATGTGGGAGCCAACATGGGTATCCAGATCCCGCTGTTGGTTATTGCCCGAGAGCCGTCTCGGTCATGTCTGCATGTCTCCCGAACCCGTAGGGTCTACACACTTAAGGTTCGGTGACGCTAGGGTTGTGAAGATATGTATATGCAGTAACCCGAATGTTGTTCGGAGTCCCGGATGAGATCCCGGACGTCATGAGGAGTTTCGGAATGGTCCGGAGGTGAAGATTTATATATGGGAAGTCATCATACGGACACCGGGAAGTTTCGGGGGCACATCGGTATTGTACCGGGGCCACCGAAGGGGTTCTGGGGGTCCACCGGGAGGGGCCACCTCTCCCGGAGGGCCTCATGGGCTGTATGAGGAAGGGAACCAGCCCAAAGTGGGCTGGTGCGCCTCCCCCCAAGGGCCCATGCGCCTAGGGTTTGGGGAAACCCTGAGGGGGCGCCCCCCCTTGCTTGGGGGGCAAGCCTCCTCCCCTAGGCCGCCGCCCCCCTCTAGATCCCATCTAGAGGGGCCGGCCCCCCTTGCCCCTTCCCCTATAAATAGAGGGGTGAGGGGAGGGCTGCGCACCCCTTGCCCTGGCGCCTCCCTCTCCCTCCCCAACACCTCCTCCTCCTCCGTTGAGCACGACGAAGCCCTGCCGGAGTACTGTAGTTCCACCATCACCACGCCGTCGTGCTGTTGCTGGAGCCATCTTCCCCAACCTCTCCTTTGCCTTGTTGGATCAAGAAGAAGGAGACGTTACACTGACCGTATGTGTGTTGAGCGCGGAGGTGCCGTGCTTTCGGTGCTAGGATCTCCGGTGATTTGGATCACGGTGTGTACGACTACTTCATCCCCGTTCGTTGAACGCTTCCGCTCGCGATCTACAAAGTGGTATGTAGATGCAATCTCTCTCTCCCATGACTCGTTGCTAGATGAACTCATAGATGGATCTTGGTGAAACCGTAGGAAAATTTTTGTTTTCTGCAACGTTCTCCAACAGTGGCATCATGAGCTAGGTCTATGCGTAGTTCTCTATTGCACGAGTAGAACACAATTTGTTGTGAGCGTAGATGTTGTCAACTTTCTTGCCGCTACTAGTCTTATCTTGCTTCAGCGGTATTGTGGGATGAAGCGGCCCGGACCAACCTTACACGTACTCTTACGTGAGACCGGTTCCACCGACTAACATGCATTAGTTGCATAAGGTGGCTGGCGGGTGTCTGTCTCTCCCACTTTAGTTGGAGCGGATTCGATGAAAAGGGTCCTTATGAAGGGTAAATAGAAGTTGACAAATCACGTTGTGGCTTTTATGTAGGTAAGAAAACGTTCTTGCTAGAACCCTAATTCAGCCACGTAAAACTTGCAACAACAATTAGAGGACGTCTAACTTGTTTTTGCAGCAAGTGCTTTGTGATATGATATGGCCAAAGTTGTGATGAATGATGAATGATCTATATGTGATGTATGAGATGTTCATGCTATTGTAATAGGAATCACGACTTGCATGTCGATGAGTATGACAACCGGCAGGAGCCATAGGAGTTGTCTTTATTTTGTATGACCTGCGTGTCATTGAGAAACGCCATGTAAATTACTTTACTTTATTGCTAAACGCGTTAGCCATAGTAGTAGAAGTAATAGTTGGCGAGCAACTTCATGGAGACACGATGATCATGATGATGGAGATCATGGTGTCAAGCCGGTGACAAGATGATCATGGAGCCCCAAGATGGAGATCAAAGGAGCTATGTGATATTGGCCATATCATGTCACGTTTATTATTTGATTGCATGTGATGTTTATCATGTTTTGCATCTTGTTTACTTAGAACGACGGTAGTAAATAAGATGATCCCTCATAATAATTTCAAGAAAGTGTTCCCCCTAACTGTGCACCGTTGCAACAGTTCGTTGTTTCGAAGCACCACGTGATGATCGGGTGTGATAGATTCTAACGTTCACATACAACGGGTGTAAGACAGATTTACACATGCAAACACTTAGGTTGACTTGACGAGCCTAGCATGTACAGACATGGCCTCGGAACACAGAAGACCGAAAGGTCGAGCATGAGTCGTATAGAAGATACGATCAACATGAAGATGTTCACCGATGTTGACTAGTCCGTCTCACGTGATGATCGGACACGGCCTAGTTGACTCGGATCATGTAATACTTAGATGACTAGAAGAGGGATGTCTATCTAAGTGGGAGTTCATTAAATAATTTGATTAAATGAACTTTATTATCATGAACTTGGTCTAAAAATTTTACAATATGTCTTGTAGATCAAATGGCCAACGTAGTCCTCAACTTCAACGCGTTCCTAGAGAAAACCAAGCTGAAAGACGATGGCAGCAACTATACGGACTGGGTCCGGAG
Organism: Aegilops umbellulata; assembly: GCA_032464435.1. NCBI lineage: Eukaryota > Viridiplantae > Streptophyta > Magnoliopsida > Poales > Poaceae > Aegilops > Aegilops umbellulata. The sequence continues at coordinate 500,554,682 of CP136057.1, forward strand.
CCTGAGGATCATCCTCATAGCTGCCAAGAAAGATTATGTCCTACGAGCACCGCTGGGTGACGCACCTATTCTCCCTGCAGAACAAGACGTTATGAACGCTTGGCAGTCACGCTGCGATGATTACTCCCTCGTTCAGTGTGGCATGCTTTACAGCTTAGAGCCGGGGCTCCAAAAGCGTTTTGAGAGACATGGAGCATATGAGATGTTCGAAGAGCTGAAAATGGTTTTCCAAGCTCATGCCCGGGTCGAGAGATATGAAGTCTCCGACAAATTCTTTAGCTGTAAGATGGAGGAAAATAGCTCTGTCAGTGAACACATACTCAAAATGTCTGGGTTGCACAACCGCTTGACTCAACTGGAGGTTAATCTCCCGGATGAAGCGGTCATTGACAGAATCCTCCAGTCGCTTCCACCTAGCTACAAGAGCTTTGTGATGAACTAAAATATGAAGGGGATGGTAAAGACCATTCCTGAGGTATATGCTATGCTGAAATCAGCAGAGGTAGAAATCAAGAAGGAGCATCAAGTGTTGATGGTGAATAAAACCACTAAGTTCAAGAAGGGCAAGGGTAAAAAGAACTTCAAGAAGGACGGCAAGGAAGTTGCCGCGCCCGGTAAGCAAGTTGCCGGGAAGAAGCCAAAGAATGGACCCAAGCCCGAGACTGAATGTTTTTATTGCAAGGGAAGTGGTCACTGGAAGCGGAACTGCCCCAAATACTTAGCGGACGAGAAGGCCGGCAAAACAAAAGGTATATGTGATATACATGTAATTGATGTGTACCTTACCAGTACTCGTAGTAGCTCTTGGGTATTTGATACCGGTGCAGTTGCTCACATTTGTAACTCAAAGCAGGAGCTGCGGAATAAACGGAGACTGGCGAAGGACGAGGTGACGATGCGCGTCGGGAATGGTTCCAAGGTCGATGTGATCGCCGTCGGCACGCTACCTCTACATTTACCTAAGGGATTAGTTTTAAACCTCAATAATTGTTATTTAGTGCCAAGTTTGAGCATGAACATTGTATCTGGATCTCGTTTAATTCGAGATGGCTACTCGTTTAAATCCGAGAATAATGGTTGTTCTATTTATATGAGAGATATGTTTTATGGTCATGCTCCGATGGTTAATGGTTTATTCTTAATGAATCTCGTACGTGATGATACACATATTCACAGTGTGAATACCAAAAGAGTTAAAGTTGATAACAATAGTCCCACATATTTGTGGCACTGCCGCCTTGGTCACATAGGTTTCAAACGCATGAAGAAGCTCCATGCATATGGACTTTTAGAGTCTCTTGATTATGAATCATTTGACACGTGCGAACCATGCCTCATGGGTAAAATGACCAAGACTCCGTTCTCAGGAACAATGGAGCGAGCAACCAACTTATTGGAAATCATACATACCGATGTGTGCGGTCCAATGAGTGTTGAGGCTCGCGGTGGCTATCGTTATGTTCTCACCCTCACTGATTACTTGAGTAGATATGGGTATGTCTACTTAATGAAACACAAGTCTGAGACCTTTGAAAAGTTCAAGGAATTTCAGAGTGAGGTTGAAAATCAACGTGATAGAAAGATCAAGTTTCTACGATCAGATCGTGGAGGAGAATACTTGAGTCACGAATTTGGCACGCACTTAAGAAAATGTGGAATAGTTTCACAACTCACGCCGCCTGGAACACCTCAGCGTAATGGTGTGTCCGAACGTCGTAATCGCACTCTATTAGATATGGTGCGATCTATGATGTCTCTTACCGATTTACCGCTATCTTTTTGGGGCTATGCTTTAGAGACTGTCGCATTCACTTTAAATAGGGCTCCGTCGAAATCCGTTGAGACGACACCGTATGAATTATGGTTTAGGAAGAAACCTAAGCTGTCGTTTCTAAAAGTTTGGGGATGCGATGCTTATGTCAAGAAACTTCAACCTGAAAAGCTCGAACCCAAGTCGGAAAAATGCGTCTTCATAGGATACCCTAAATAAACTATTGGGTATACCTTCTACCTCAGATCCGAAGGCAAGATCTTTGTTGCGAAGAATGGATCCTTTCTAGAGAAAGAGTTTCTCTCGAAAGAAGTAAGTGGGAGGAAAGTAGAACTTGATGAAGTGTTACCTCTTGAACCGGAAAATGGCGAAGCTCAGGAAAACGTTTCTGAGGTGCCTGCACCGACTAGAGAGGAAATTAATGATGATGATCAAGATACTTCTAATCAAGCTCCTGCTGAAATTCGAAGGTCCACAAGGACACGTTTCGCACCAGAGTGGTGCGGCAACCCTGTCTTGGAAATCATGTTGTTAGACAACGGTGAACCTTCGCACTATGAGGAAGCAATGGCGGGCCCGGATTCCGACAAATGGCTAGAAGCCATGAAATCCGAGATAGGATCCATGTATGAAAACAAAGTATGGACTTTGACAGACTTGCCCGATGATCGGCGAGCGATAGAAAATAAATGGATCTTTAAGAAGAAGACAGACGCGGATGGTAATGTGACCATCTATAAAACTCGGCTTGTCGCTAAGGGTTATCGACAAGTTCAAGGAATTGACTACGATGAGACTTTCTCACCGGTAGCGAAGCTAAAGTCCGTCTGAATCATGTTAGCAATTGCCGCATTCTACGATTATGAAATATGGCAAATGGACGTCAAAACGGCATTCCTTAATGGTTTCCTTAAGGAAGAATTGTATATGATGCAGCCGGAAGGTTTTGTCGATCCTAAGAATGTTGACAAGGTGTGCAAGCTCCAACGCTCGATTTATGGGCTGGTGCAAGCATCTCGGAGTTGGAACATTCGCTTTGATGAGATGATCAAAGCGTTTGGGTTTACACAGACTTATGGAGAAGCCTGTGTTTACAAGAAAGTGAGTGGGAGCTCTGTAGCATTTCTCATATTATATGTAGACGACATACTTTTGATGGGAAATGATATAGAACTCTTGGACAGTATTAAGGCCTACTTGAATAAAAGTTTTTCAATAAAGGACCTTGGAGAAGCTGCTTATATATTAGGCATCAAGATCTATAGAGATAGATCAAGACGCCTCATAGGTCTTTCACAAAGCACATACCTTGATAAGATATTGAAGAAGTTCAATATGGATCAATCTAAGAAAGGGTTCTTACCTGTGTTACAAGGTGTGAAATTGAGCTCAGCTCAATGTCCGACCACGGCAGAAGATATAGAAGAGATGAGTGTCATCCCCTATGCCTCAGCCATAGGTTCTATTATGTATGCCATGCTGTGTACCAGACCTGATGTAAACCTTGCCGTAAGTTTGGTAGGAAGGTACCAAAGTAATCCCGGCAAGGAACACTGGACAGCGGTCAAGAATATCCTGAAGTACCTGGAAAGGACTAAGGAAATGTTTCTCGTTTATGGAGGTGACGAAGAGCTCGTCGTAAAAGGTTACGTCGATGCTAGCTTCGACACAGATCTGGATGACTCTAAGTCGCAAACCGGATACGTGTATATTTTGAATGGTGGGGCAGTAAGCTGGTGCAGTTGCAAGCAAAGCGTCGTGGTGGGATCTACATGTGAAGCGGAGTACATGGCAGCCTCGGAGGCAGCACATGAAGCAATTTGGGTGAAGGAGTTCATCACCGACCTCGGAGTCATACCCAATGCGTCGGGGCCAATCAAACTCTTCTGTGACAACACTGGAGCTATTGCACTTGCCAAGGAGCCCAGGTTTCACAAGAAGACCAGGCACATCAAGCGTCGCTTCAACTCCATTCGTGAAAATGTTCAAGATGGAGACATAGAAATTTGTAAAGTGCACACGGATCTGAATGTCGCAGATCCGTTGACCCAACCTCTCCCTAAGGCAAAACATGATCAGCACCAGAACTCTATGGGTGTTCGATTCATTACAATGTAACTAGATTATTGACTCTAGTGCAAGTGGGAGACTGTTGGAAATATGCCCTAGAGGCAATAATAAAAGCATTATTACTATATTTCCTTATTCATGATAATTGTCTTTATTCGTGCTATAATTGTGTTATCCGGAAATCGTAATACATGTGTGAATAACAGACAACAACATGTCCCTAGTAAGCCTCTAGTTGACTAGCTCGTTGATCGATAGATAGTCATGGTTTCCTGACTATGGACATTGGATGTCATTGATAACGAGATCACATCATTAGGAGAATGATGTGATGGACAAGACCCAATCCTAAACATAGCATAAGATCGCATAGTTCGTTTGCTAGAGTTTTCCAATGTCAAGTATCCTTTCCTTAGACTATGAGATCGTGTAACTCCCGGATACCGTAGGAGTGCTTTGGGTGTACCAAACGTCACAACGTAACTGGGTGACTATAAAGGTATACTACGCGTATCTCTGAAAGTGTCTGTTGGGTTGACATGGATCGAGAGTGGGATTTGTCACTCCGCTTGACGGAGAGGTATCACCGGGCCCTCTCGGTAATGCATCATCATAATGAGCTCAATGTGATCAAAGTGTTTGATCACGGGATCATGCGTTACGATACGAGAAAAGTGACTTGCCGGTAACGAGATTGAACGAGGTATTGGGATACCGACGATCGAATCTCGGGCAAGTAAAATATCGATTGACAAAGGGAATCGTATACGGGATTAATTGAATCCTCGACATCGTGGTTCATCCGATGAGATCATCGTGGAGCATGTGGGAGCCAACATGGGTATCCAGATCCCACTGTTGGTTATTGCCCGAGAGCCGTCTCGGTCATGTCTGCATGTCTCCCGAACCCGTAGGGTCTACACACTTAAGGTTCGGTGACGCTAGGGTTGTGAAGATATGTATATGCAGTAACCTGAATGTTGTTCGGAGTCCCGGATGAGATCCCGGACGTCACGAGGAGTTTCGGAATGGTCCGGAGGTAAAGATTTATATATGGGAAGTCATCATACGGACACCGGGAAGTTTCGGGGGCACATCGGTATTGTACCGGGGCCACCGAAGGGGTTCTGGGGGTCCACCGGGAGGGGCCACCTCTCCCGGAGGGCCTCATGGGCTGTATGAGGAAGGGAACCAGCCCAAAGTGGGCTGGTGCGCCTCCCCCCCCAAGGGCCCATGCGCCTAGGGTTTGGGGAAACCCTGAGGGGGGCGCCGCCCCTTGCTTGGGGGGCAAGCCTCTTCCCCTAGGCCGCCGCCCCCCCTCTAGATCCCATCTAGAGGGGCCGGCCCCCCTTGCCCCTTCCCCTATAAATAGAGGGGTGAGGGGAGGGCTGCGCACCCCTTGCCCTGGCGCCTCCCTCTTCCTCCCCAACACCTCCTCCTCCTCCGTTGAGCACGGCGAAGCCCTGCCGGAGTACTATAGTTCCACCATCACCACGCCGTCGTGCTGCTGCTGGAGCCATCTTCCCCAACCTCTCCTTTGCCTTGCTGGATCAAGAAGAAGGAGACGTTACACTGACCATACGTGTGTTGAACGCGGAGGTGCCGTGCTTTCGGTGCTAGGATCTCCGGTGATTTGGATCACGGTGTGTACGACTACTTCATCCCCGTTCGTTGAATGCTTCCGCTCGCGATCTACAAAGTGGTATGTAGATGCAATCTCTCTCTCCCATGACTCGTTGCTAGATGAACTCATAGATGGATCTTGGTGAAACCGTAGGAAAATTTTTGTTTTCTGCAACGTTCTCCAACACATGGAGTCCTCTATGACATGTTGCATGAGTCGGGCCTCCTCCTCCGCTGTCATGCGAGGAGGTGGAGGTGGCGACGAATATGGGAAGGCGACGACGTGGGCGTGAGGCCGCGCACCCGCGCACCTCCCGACGTGGCCGTCGCGGCCCCGACGTCGTGCCGACGAAGTAGGAGGCGCGCCGCACGTCGTGCTCGTCCTGGAGCCACATGTCCCAGAGCACGGAGTCGGGGCGTACCTATCGTCGTAGTAGAGTTCGTCGGGGAGGAGGCGGCGGCGCTCGATCTCACCGCGGCACGCACGGCCGCTCATCGGGACCGGCAGGATCAGGACCCGGTGGCGGAGAGGTGCCGGTTGTTGGGGAGGTGGGCGTCGCTCCACGAGACTGTCGTCCTCGTCTCCCAATAGCGTCGGCATACATCAGCGTTGATGTACTGCCGGTCACGCTCGCCGGCGGCCCTAGGGCCGATGGTGAATAGGGCAAGCGCGGGGGGCCAGCGCGGTGGCGGTGCGGCCTCCTCTTTCATGGAGCCGCGGCGGCGTCCCGAGGAGGAGCCAGCCTCGCGGCCGTGCTTCCCCTGGCGGACGTGGTTCTAGCCCCATGGCTGCGAGGCGACCGGCCGGCGAGTTCGAGGCTAGGGTTTGGGGGTGTCGGGTTTCGAGGAGGCAGCGGGGTGGAGTGGGGAGTTTGGACGGCGACCGGTCCACGGCCTCCCGATTTAAGAAGGACGACGACCCATCGCCTGGACGGATGACAGGTGGGGCCGGCCGCGCGTGCGTATTGATATTGGCGGATGGGAGGTAGGTGGCCGCCTGCCACGTGGCCCCGACGCGGACGAGCGACGCGTCCGTTGCTGTCCGCCGCGACCCAAACCCGACGCATTTTTGCTCTCGAATGGGTCGGCCCGGACACAAAACGGATTAGATGGGTTCAGCCGTGACGTGTTGGGCCGTCTAATTTGTCCCTTTTATCCAAACGGACGGGGCCGGACGGAATGGGGTCGCGCGGTGGAGTTGGCCTAACATAGCAGTCTAGTCACTCGTGCCGTATTGTGTAGGTAACAGGCAGGTTACTATCAAATCGTTGAATGAGCGCTCCTGGTGGTAATTCAAATATGTGGAGAACGAGCACTTACCGTGGCAGTGATTGAAAACCGACGTTTAGCGTTCCAGCAATTCTTTTTCCAAACTACAGTTATTAGCCGAGAAAAAGACATACAGAAGGCGTACCACAGTGCCACTGCTGTAGCAAAGCGGGTCCTCCACCATACAACCACATGAGGGAACCACCTAGGCCACCGAGGCGACGACGCACCGTGTCTTACCGGTCATCGGACATGCATATTCCAGGCCAAGCGGGAAGAGGGGAAAGAGGCGTCGCCGTCGACGACCTGGCGGGGGCAAGTCTCCGGCTCTATCCACCAGACGGCACTGAACTCCCTTCCACCACCAGTAGTCTAATCGGGACGGCAGGAGAGGAGGAATTCATGACATGTAGTGACATGCCCCAACTGGTGGCGCCTCCATCGATTGCTGCAGGCACATCGCACATGGGACACTTGCTCGTGATTTTCCGGCTGCGTGCGTGGACGACTTCTCATCTCCTGACCCGGCCGCGTCGCGCTGCCGACTGCGTTTAGTTAAACACACGCACCTTCTCCTAATCCTCCACCCACAGACGAGTACACATGCTTCCTTCGTCTTCTTCGCGTGCTGGCGCTGGCGTAGCTCTTCGCTGTTAAACGCGGTATCTGCTGGATGAGCAAATCCTCTCCGGGTTTATCATCCGCCGTACGCATGATCCTGCGCCGTCTCGCTTCGAACGTTCCTGTAACGATTCTGCGGTCTCTCCTATAACTACCTGCAGGCAGCTGCCTCAGCCAGTAGGCAGCGTACATAGCTACGGTTTGCTTCTTTCTGTGGTTTTCGTTCGGCCATGGCCAGGGCATGGCTGGCCGGCCTGCGGTCTCGGCTCGGCGGCGGCGCCAGGCAGGACGGGCTCGGCATCCTGGCCTTCGAGGCCGCGGCGGCCATGTCGCGGCTGGTCTCGCTCCACCTCTCGCTCTCCGACGCGGAGGTCAGGAGGCTCCGCGGCGACGTGCTGCGGGCCGAGGGCGTCGCGCGCCTCACGTCCACGGACCAGTCCCGCCTGCTCCGGCTCGCGTGCGCCGAGCTCATGGCGGGCCTCGACCGCGCCGCCGACGACGCCGCGCGCCTCGGGGCGCGCTGCCGCGGGCTGCCGGACGCGCCGTTCCTCCACGACTTCGACCGCGTCTACGCCGACGCGAAGCGGGGGGCCGGCCTCGCGCGGCTGGACGCCACGGTCGGCTTCTCCAGGGGCGCCGGAAAGCGGTTCAAGAAGATGGAGCGGCACGTGGCCGCCACAGCGAAGCTGTACGCGGAGATGGACGCGCTCACCGAGCTGGAGGCGTCGGAGCGGCGGATGGAGCAGTGGAAGCAGCACAGCGGGCCCATCCCCGTGCAGTCCTCCAAGCGGCAGCCCGCGGACGAGCCAAGCGAGAAGCTCATGGGCGAGCTCAGGTTGCAGCGGCAGAAGGTGCGGCGACTCACGGAGGGCTCGCTCTGGAGCGTCGCCGCCCACAAGGTGGCCAAGCTCATGGCCAAGTCGGTGCTCGCCGTGCTCGCGCGCGTCTCCGTTGCCTTCGGCGCGTTAGTGCCGGGATTACCACCTCCGTTGACAGGCCGGGGATGGGCGCTCAGCCACTCGTCTGGCCCCATGTACCAGTCGACGGCGCCCGACGCGGCGATCCGGCACTCGGCCCCGATCTTCCGGCAAAAAGACACGGCAGCGACATCGTCAGAGCCTCTCAAGCCCCCTGCGACCACCGTCGGTGGGTCGGGGATGGAACTGCGTTACGCGAACGTGATCCTGTCCGCCGAGACGCTGCTCAAGGCGCTGAGGCCGGCGATCCGCAACGAGGAGGCGCGTGACGGGATGACGGAGCTGGCGATGAGAGACGAGCTGTACAAGATGCTGCCCGTGACCATACGCGCGGCAGTGAAGGAGAAGCTGAGGGAGAGGCTGAGAGGAGGGCAGGTGGACGAGGAGGCCGCCGCGACAGCGATGGACGCCGTGGACGGAGTGCTGCGGTGGTTGGGGCCAATGGCGCATGACACGCTGCGGTGGCAGGACGAGAGGAGCATGGAGCGGAAGCAACGGTTCAGCATGCAGCCGCGCGCGCCGATGGTGCAGACGCTGCATTTCGCGGACCGTCGGAAGGCGGACGCTGCTATCGTCGAGGTGCTCGTTGGTCTCAGCTGTATGTGCTGGTACGACGATCAACGGCGGCGGCCGGCTGACTGGAACGAGTAGCTGGCCTGGTCAATGACGACGCGCAGTTCATCATGTGTATACATGCACTAGATCATTGATGCCCGTCTATTTTTCTAATGAATTAATAGAAATTTTATAAATATATAGTCATAAAACATAGTGACACAAAAACATTAAAGTTGCATTTGTATAAAGTGCCTATATATTGGACGACTATAAAAGATTCTAGTAGTGCAATAGTGGGAGAGGATTGAGTTTGTTAAGGATTGAGTTTGTTAAACTTGGGTTTTAATTTGAATTTGGTTCTACTTTATGTCACACACGTGAGGGGATTGAATCGGGAGTTTGAGACATTGCTAGATATTCCTTAGAAGCTGCATCATTGAAAAAGCCAACGTACACATGATAACAATGGGCAATGCATTTGCCATAACTTTGGATCAGTCCTGTAGAGGCGCAATCTATATAGACTATAAGTAATAGAGCATAACATAGTGTTCGTTATGATTTGGTAGTTATACAAAAACACAAAGTAGGCGTGCATAGGAGACTATTAATGTAATACATAAGTATAAGCACCGAAAAATTCAGCTTTTCCTTGTAGGAGATGAGACTAATAGGCGATCGAAAAAGCTGTAATTCAGCTACATTGAATTTTTCTCTTGAGATCACCAGTTTAGCTTTTCACGACCAATGTGATGTTTCATAGTCATTTGTGTCAAACAACACGGAGATGGAGAGCCAATGCGCCCTTAATCAGGCTACAATTGGACAATTTGCCTTCCAATATGGAACAACTAGCACCCCATGTTTGCTTCATCCTCGGGTGGATCTCAATTCGGAAAAGATCTTGTCAAAGTCCGTCCGTTGTTTAAATCCCATGTCAAATTTGTGGTTCATAATGGCATGCCCATTTGTTTTTGGCTCGACTGGTGGTGTGGCAATTCTCCTCTAGTTGTGTCCTCTCCGGTGCTTTTTTCCTATTGCGCGAATCCGGAGATCTCCATCTCTGAGCTCTTTGGTAATAATTGGGACCTGGCTCTCCGACGTTCTCTGTCTCCTAAAGAGTTTAATGACTGGCAGCGTCTTGTTGCCTGCATTCCCATTCTCTCGGAGGGGGAGGACTCGATGATATGGCCCCATTCCACCTCTGGGCGTTTTTCTGTTAAATCTCTGTATGCTAAGCTCATCTCCGGCACCCCTACTACTAAGTTTAAGCTGATCCGGCGTGCCCGGATTCCTCCCAAGATTAAGGTTTTTTTATGGCAGGCCTATAGAGGGCGACTGCCTGCGGCTGATCAAATTCGTAAACGTAACGAACTGGGTTCCGATTTGTTGTGCATTGTGTGGCGAGTTGGAGGACACGAACCATATCGTTTTTAAATGCATCCTGGCCAAGGTGGGTTGGTGTTGTATCAGGTCCTGGCTTCGGGTACCATGGAACCCCTCCTCCTTCTCTGAACTTAGAGTTCTCGCTAGTGGCCTTGTTGGGGCACCAAGCGAGTGTTCTGGGCTGGTTTCGCGACTATCTACTAGGCTGTGAAGCGGAGTACATAGCTGCTTCAGAAGCAACGCATGAAGGAGTCTGGATGAAGGAATTCATATCCGATCTAGGTGTAATACCAAGTGCACCGGGTCCAATGACAATCTTTTGTGACAACACTGGAGCAATTGCCTTAGCCAAGGAGTCCGGGTTTCACAAGAGAACCAAACACATCAAGCGACGCTTCAACTCCATTTGTGAGAAGGTCAAGGATGAAGACATAGCAGTTTGCAGAATACATACGGATCTGAATGTGGCAGACCCATCGACTAAACCTCTTCCGCGGGCAAAACATGATCAGATTAGACTGAGGAAAAGTCTAAACCACCCTTTTGCAAGGAGGGACGATTTGAGCGGTATTTCCACTTATACTTATGAAGTATTGGTGGTACTATAAATATCCTCTTGCATCCATAGTTGTGCAAAGCTGGAATCACAAGCGAAATCAGGCTTGATCTATAACTACAAACATACATGGATGACCACGACTTGTTCATAACGATCTAGAAAAAATGCAACATGCTTGGGCTAAGCGATGACTCACATGTGCAAGAATACAAGTAGTCGGGGCATGTGAGGGGACAGAGGAACAATGAGGGCACTGAAAATGGAGGGGCGGTGGTCATGGTATGAAGGGGCGCATCTCCATGTCCTACAATGACAAAGGGCATGGTGTCGCATGCGATAGCTCTACGCCCCGTTGAGGTGGGGAGGGGGAGGGATGGAAGCAGCGGGAGCATCACATAGGAGGGGCGGTGGGAACTGTATGGTCTAAAGGGTGCGTCATCATGACATCTAGTGGTCAAGGCATGGTCTCGCACGTAATGTCACCATGACCTCACATATCAAGGATGAAGGATTTGAAGATGAAGTATTTCAAGAAACGTTGAAGGGTCATCGAGGTCCAAGGTTTATCTTATTGTAGTGATAAGAGGGGGTTATGTGTTAATCTGGGCTAAGTGTCTTGTCAACAATCCCGCCTTTCATCTTCATCGTTGTTGGTCCCTGACTAACGATGTTAGTTTACAAATTATGGATACTTCGTCTACATTTTGTACTTCAGGTTAGAGTTAGACTGATGAAAGTGCAACTATCCCTGGGTGGTTTTGGTAATTCCTAACAACATATAACTCACTGAACTAATGCTCTTTCAAGATGATCATTTCAGAAAGTTCAATGATTGGCATGGCATGGACTAGGAATGTGGACCACTCAAAATGCTAAGGACACATATTGGCTCAAGCTCAAGACTCTATGTTTTCATTTTAGTGATACAAGCTCACATTGAGTCCATAGGAAAAGCCAATGCAGTGAAACATATAAAGGATGCTAGGCTACCCGCTATTCTGGTGCCTTTGCATCGCACGCATGATTTGGCTCGACCGATTCACCTAGCTGGCAACTTATCATCCCGCTGTCAAAAATCCAGCCGCTCGTTCCTACATACATTGCTCTTTTCTGCTCAGGTGGATGACTGGTGGGCCTCTATTCCTCGCAGGCCAGCTTCGCAGTGTGCGTCTGGTGTGTGGGTCGTGTGGCTCTTCGGTGAAAAGCCCGCGGGGCATGTGATTAAAGCCCTAGGCACCAATCGATTCCGTCCTCGAGCCCCGCGTTCCCCTTGAGTTCCCATTCGCCTCTCACCTCCTCCATCCACGACCCGGTTGTGAGAGAGAGCCGGCGGAAGCAAGGGCCAGGTCAAGGAGGAGGGTGTTGGCGGCCTAGGTGTAGGGGAACGCAGTAATTTCAAAACAAATCCTACGCATATGCAACATCCATCTGGTCAATGCATAGCAACGAGGAGGGAGAGCGTGTCCACGTACCCTCGTAGACCAAAAGCGGAAGTGTTAAGTAACGCGGTTGATGTCGCGGTCCAACCAATCAAGTACCGAACGCACGACACCTCCACGATCTGCACACGTTCAGCTCGGTGACGTCCCTCGTACTCTTGATCCAGCTGAGGCCGAGGGAGAGTTTCGTTAGCACGACGGCATGGTGACGGTGATGATGAAGTTACCGATGTAGGGCTTCGCCTAAGCACTACAACGATATGACCGAGGTGGAAATCTGTGGAGGGGGGCACCGCACACGGCTAAGACAACTGTCAACTTGTGTGTCTATGGGGTGCCCCCTGAGGGAGTCCTGGATTAAGGGGTCCTCGGGCGTCCAGCCTGTTGGACATGGGTCGGACTGATGTGCTGTGAAGATACAAGACCGAAGACTCTCACCCGTGTCCGGATGGGACTCTCCTTGGCGTGGAAGGAAAGCTTGGTGCCTGGATATGAAGATTCCTTTCTCTGTAACCGACTTTGTATAACCCTAGTCCCCTCCGGTGTCTATATAAACCGGAGGGCTTAGTCCATAGAGGCAAGAATCATAATCATAGTCATACAGGCTAGACTTTTAGGGTTTTAGCCATTATGATCTCGAGGTAGATCAACTCTTGTAATACTCATATTCATCAAGATCAATCAAGCAGGTAGGGTATTACCTCCATAGAGAGGGCCCGAACCTGGGTAAACATCATGTCCCCCGTCTCCTATTACCATCGACCTTAAACGCACAGCTCGGGACCCCCTACCCGAGATCCGCCGGTTTTGACACCGAAATTGGTGCTTTCATTGAGAGTTCTGCTGTGACGTCGAAGACAGGATTGATGGATCGCCTTGTTATCAAGGACAGTATCACCTCCGGAGGTGCCCTAACCTCAGGCCAAACCCTCCGGCTAGGTGGCTTTACCATGACCGCCCCTACAGCCTTAAGCCAACGATGACTTCTCGGGTCATCGAAAACCACCTCCGTGTTAGCTCCGAATACTCTAAGCAGATGGATCCGGCTAAGTTATCATCTTTGAACGAGCTCCTAGATCGCATCGCCTCCCTGGGGTCGCTACAGACTATGATCGGATTGGGCTTAAACCCGACCAGAGAGAAATTAAATCTCCGACGATCACCCACCAAATAGCGGTAGTTGAGGAGCAAGACGACAACTCTTCCTCTACACTGAGGACGAACTATGTTCGGATTTCCGAGCTCGAAGAGCCGAACACCTGCCTTTGGAAAGACATAGCCCGCCCTCTGAACCTAGAATCGGACGACGGGCCCGAAAAATCAGTTAATATCCCGGAGAACGAGCTATTAAGTTCGGAAGTTATTCAAACTCCAGATTCCAAATTGGGTCAGGATTCAGATTTAAAGCCACCCACCCACCCGAATAGACGCGATCTCACGTACATACGGCAGCAGCCTCAGGAAACAGTCCATCACTTTTGGGCCAGATTCCTCCTTGGCAAAGACTAGATTAAAGATTGCCGCGATGAATACGCGATCTCAGCATTCTGCAATAATTGCACGGACGTAGGACTCCTCAACGCCATCAATCGCCGTCGCATATTATACTTCGCTGACTTGGCAACCATCGTACAGAAGTACTGCGCAATGGAAAGCGCCTGGAAAACTCAGGCAGCTCTCTGGGAACCACCGGTTTCCACTCAACCCTTCGTCCGGGCAAAAAGGGCGCACCCTCGCGGCGCACCAGATCCAATAGTAAAGAAATCTAAGCACATCATGGGGCGCGGAACCATTCTGGAAGGATGGCTCAATAGGCCATGCAAAATACATACAACGCCGGACACCATACCAACCCACAGCCTTTGAGCATGTTGGATACTTTGGCAAGTGGCCAAGAGCGGCAAGGATATCCTCACCAAAAATACACCAGTGCAACACCCCCCGGAAGATGACGACCCCAGCGTATTGACAGTCTTCGAGACTTTTGCTTCAAACAATCGGCGTAAAAGGGCTTTCCGCGACCTCGCCGAAGTCTGCCAAGTCGCAAGAATAAACCCTTGGAACGACACGGCCATAACTTTCAATGCCAGTGACGAACCAAAATTTCGGACAGTCCGGGCACCAGCCGCCTTGATCCTCAATCCAATTATGGACGGGTTTCAGCTCACCAAAGTGCTCATGGACGGCGGCAGCGGATTAAACCTCATCTATGAGGATACGCTCAATAAAATGGAAATTGACAAGAGCCGCATCGAGCAAAGTAGCACGACCTTCTGGGGAATCATTCCCAGTCGGGAGGCGCGATGCGCGGGAAAAATCACGCTCGACGTGGTATTCGGCACACCGGAGAATTATCGGTCTGAAGAGATAACCTTCCAAGTGGCTCCTTTCAACAGCGGATATCACACCCTATTGGGGCGAGATGCATTTACATGCTTCCAAGCTATACCTCATTACGGGTACATGAAGCTCAAGATGCCCGGGCCCAACGGTATCATCACTCTTGCCAGTGATCCGGATATAGCACTCCGCGCCGAAAATAAAACCGCATCCCTGGCCCTCGAAGCACTGTCTGAAATACTCGCGGCTGAAGTGCTAACCGCGCTGCGCTCTACTGTGGATAGGGATGACGTAATCCTAGACAAACGACCAAAATCCACCTCCTTTAAACCAGCAGTTGAAATAGTCAAATTTCAAGTCCACCTGACGGACCCCAAGAAGTCAGCATCCATCGGGGCACAACTCGACCCAACAGTCGGCGCCGCGCTACGAGAGTTCCTGCGTGAGAACTGGGACATATTTGCCTGGCACCCTTTTGATATGCTAGGAATCCCACGCAGGTTGGTTGAACACAGCCTCAATATATTAAAGGGATATAAATCGGTCAAGCAAACACTGCGGCGTTTTTCCGAACCCAAATGACAAGCTATGGGAGAGGAGCTAGCCAAGTTACTCGAGGCCAGATTCATCAGAGAAATAAAACACCCAGAGTGGCTAGCAAAACTGGTGATGCTACCAAAGAAGGATAAATCCTGGCGCCTATGCGTAGATTTGAAAGACCTCAACAAGGCCTGCCCCAAGGATCCCTTCCCCCTCCCTCGCATCGATCAGATTATTGATGCAACCGCGGGACACGACTCACTGTGTTTCCTCGACGCATACTCCGGATACCATCAAATCAAGATGAAGGAGTCCGATCAAGCCGCAACGGCATTCATTACCCCATATGGGCCTTTCTGCTTCAACACTATGCCTTTCGGGCTTAAAAATGCTGGCGCCACCTACCAACGCATGATTCAAACATGCCTGGAGAAAAAGATCGACAAGACAGTTGAAGCATATGTGGATGACGTCGTCATCAAAACCAGGCACGTCGAGTCATTGATAGACGATCTATGTCTCACATTCGACAACCTCCGTACATATGACATCAAGCTCAATCCGGAAAAGTGTATTTTCGACGTCCCCGCTGGAAAATTGTTGGGCTTCATCGTTTCCAACAGAGGAATTGAGGCAAATCCAGCCAAAATCCGAGCTTTGTCACAATTGGCTACGCCAACAGACCTTAAACAGGTCCAAAAACTAGACGGATGTGTGGCAGCTTTAAGCCGCTTTATCTCCAGACTAGGAGAAAAAGCACTGCCACTCTATCGCCTTCTCTGACGGACCGACCGCTTCGAGTGGACGGATGCGGCAATGGCCGGACTAGAAGAAATAAAGGTTCTTTTAGCGAGCAACCCAATCCTGGCCGCACCGAACGTCGGCGAACCCATGCTATTATACATATCGGCAATGCACCAAGTGGTGAGTGCGGCGCTCGTTGTCGAGCGAGAGGAGGACGGACACAAATTCCCGCTTCAGAAGCCGGTATACTACGTATCCACTGTCCTCACACCATGCAAATCCCGGTATCCTCCTTACCAAAAGATAGCATACGCGGTCTTCATGGCATCCCGAAAGCTGCGACACTACTTCCAAGAGTGCTCGATCACGGTGGCTTCCGAAGTACCACTGAATGACATAATAAAAAACCGCGATGCCACAAGCCGGATTGCCAAGTGGGCCATTGAGCTCCTTCCATTCGAAATAACATAAAAAATCGCGTCGGGCCATTAAATCCCAAGTACTGGACGACTTCATCGCCGAATGGACAGAGGCCGAACTCCCTAAAGAATACGACACATACTCCAACTGGGTCATGCATTTTGATGGTTCCAAAATGTTGGCGGGCTTAGGAGTGGGCGTTGTCTTAACGTCCCCCACCGGAGACACAGTTCAATACGTACTCCAAATATTATACACAGACTCCAACAATGCATCCGAATACGTGGCCTTATTGCATGTTCTTCGGATGGCTGTCTCCATGGGCATACAACGCCTGGAGGTGCGCGGGGATTCAAACCTCGCAATATCCCAAATAAATGGATACTTCGACGCCAAAGATCTGAAGATGGCGGCCTATCGTAACGTCATTCTTGAAATGTCGGCTCGGTTAGAGGGGCTCGAGTTTCATCATGTGGCTCGAGAGAGTAATCAAGCGGCAGATGTCCTTGCTTGTATCGGCGCCAAGCGCGGCCCTGTCCCGCCTAACATATTCCTGGAAAGGCTCTTCAAGACATCCATGGTGTGGCAAGGGGAGAGCGGCAACACCAGTCGAGATCCGATTATACCCCCAGATTCCGAACACAATACCGATATCATCGGGGGCTCAGCCACCGAAACAACACCACCGGCCCATCTTATCATGGCGATAATTGCCACATGGAACGAACCCTTCTTGGCCTACCTTAATAGGTGAGAGCTCCCTGAGGATCAAAATGAGGCTCGCCGCATTGTCTGGCGTTCGAAAGCCTACAAGGTCCATGACGGAGAGCTCTACAAGAAGAGCGCTACCGGAGTACTTCAAAGATGTATCTCCGAAGAAGAGGGACGACAGCTCTTGGCTGAAATTCATGATGGTCTCGGCATCACCACGCCGTGGCTCGGGCCCTTGTAAATAAGGCCTTCCGTACAGGTTTCTATTGGCCGACAGCCCGAGCAGATGCATAGGACCTTGTCCAATGTTGCGTCGGATGCCAGCTTTTCGCCAACAAAAGCCATATGCCACCTACTGCTCTACAAACAATCCCCGTCACTTGGCCTTTCGCGGTCCGGGGGCTTGATATGGTCGGACCTCTTAAAGGAGGAAGCCATAAGAAAAAGTATCTGCTAGTCATGGTGAATAAATTCACTAAGTGGATAGAGGCCAAACCAGTTAAAACGGCTGAAGCCGGGCCATTGATTGAATTTATCCGGTGTTGTGCACCGTTATGGTGTTCCACACAGCATCATCACCGATAACGGCTCCAATTTCACAGCCGATGAGGTGAAAACCTGGTGTGCTAATCTGGGCATTAAGCTTGATTATGCCTTTGTCTATCACCCGCAAACAAACGGTCAAGTCGAACGGGCCAATGGTCTTATTATGAGCGGCATTAAACCCAGACTAGTGCGGTCTTTTAAAGAATCAGACAAGCACTAGGTTGAGGAGCTCGACTCCGTACTCTGGGGGCTGCGGACCACGCCCAACTGCACTACTGGATATACACCTTTCTTCATGGTGTACGGCGCGGAGGCTGTGTTACCCTACGACATTATTCATGACTCACCTCGAGTGCGCATGTACGAAGAGAGAGAGGCCGAGCATGATCGGCGTGACAGCCTAGACGCCCTAGAGGAGGAGCGCGATGTTTCAATAGCCCGTTCCGCATTTTATCAACAACAGGCCCGCAGATATCAAAGCAGATAAGTACGGGCCAAAACTTATAATGTTGGCGAACTCGTTCTACGCTTGTCGGAGAAGAAAAAGGACAAACTCAAGCCCAAGTGGGAGGGTCCCTTCATCATCGATGAAGTTCTCACTGGAGGAGCATACCGCCTGCGTGATGCATCAGACAATCGCCTAGAGCCGAACCCCTGGAACGCGGCCAGACTCCAAATATTCTATGCCTAGCGCCGAACTCTTTGTTCGTCTCCTCCTCCATTACTTTTTCCTCTCTTTTTGACTTTTCCTTTTTAGCCTCAAAGCTTTTCACGCGGCTAAACCGTGCACCTGTGATATACACATCCTCAAATATGTACGTCCATTATACCTGGGGGCTTCTTGGACAGAAGCTTATTATTGTTATTTTCCGAGCATCAAGCTCATCACATATGCATGTTTTCCCCATATGTACCTTTTCTTCGCCATTATATGCATCGATATGACTTAAGTTTTGGCCAAGCTCGGTTGCCTGGCTCCTGTGCTTATGCCCTACGTTCCCGTTAGTTCGGCTAGGGCATAAAGGGAGCACCTCTGCGATTGTTACCGCCGGGTCATCCAGATGTGTACCTCAGACTGGGTGAAGCCGAAAGCTAGCGTTCTTAAGGGAATATTCAGTCGGAGGACTAAAAAAGTTATTTCATTCACCCCATAGTGAACCCCCAGATGTCACGTATACTGCGATTTTTTCAATCACGGTTCGGACATGCACATTAACGCATGTACACCCAGGGAAAGGAACCCTTAACGGAACTATTCTCTCTGGAAGATGTTTCTTACAATCACAATGTAATATAACATAGCTAGCCAGATACAACTTGTCTATTCAAGCAACTATGACCCCTATGCCTAGTTTCCACGCGTACCCCGGTCTATTTTTGCTGCTCAGATATTCGGAAACACTCCGCATCTTTGGGTCCAGAGGTCGATGCGAAAAGGTCTGCCATGGCAATCGTTTTACAATCCGGCTAGGGACAAGTATGTCAAGGAAAATACATATTCACTTGGACTCAAAAATTTCCTCCTCTATACCGTCTAACAGGCTGTCCAACTTACAATCCTGTTGGGAATATTTGGCGGCTACTTCGACTAGGTCATATACCAAATTAACGGGAATTTCTTTTCCATTTGACCCTAGAGGTCCGACCCGGGCCATATGATTCGGATCAAGCTTGGTATACCGTGTTTTCACCATGGCCCAGGCTTCTCGTGCACCTTCCGGGCAGGACGATATCTTCCATAATCAGAAACGCCGCCACGCTCCCTTCAATAGCTGTATAAGCTCCTCCATCCTTCCTAGAGGGGAGGCGAATGGCCATAAAGCCTTGGCAACACTTTGCATTGCCTGCCAAGCTTGCTCGTGCATTTGAGACAGCTCTTGTAGCAGATCGCCCAAGAATTCGAACATCTCCTCTTTGGGACGGCCAGTCAGCATACCTACATACATAACTCTGTCAGTCCCTTTCATCTCTTAATTACACGGAGGTAAGTTTGACCACATACTAAATATGCCGCCTCGCAGTTTCTTATTTTCCTTCACGGAGTCAGCCAACTAGGCCCGCACATCTTTCAGTTCTTCGCCCAGTTGGGTGTTGGAATCCTGGAGCTTGTTTTTCTCCTCCCTGACTCATGTCAGCACACGTTCGCCCGTGGCCAGTAGTCTTTTGGCTTCTTGTTCTCCCGCTTGAGCGGCTTTCAGTTGCTCCTTCAGTTGATCTGACGATCCTGCCATGAGATGAGCAACAGTATTAGCATTGCTGGTATATAATTATGTTTTCTCGATGGAGGGGAACATTACCAGGTGACACCTTCTTGGATTTGTCCAGTTCGGCGGTAGCAGCAGTTAGCTGGGTCCGACACTTTTCTAGTTCCTGAGACAACAGGTTATTCTTCTCCGTAAGCACTTGGTTATACAATGATCCTTAAATCAGTTGTATCAACTGTTTCAAGTCTCGGGAGCTACTGGTATATAATTATCAGATTTGTATAATATAAACTTACCCGCATATCTTTAAAGTGTTGGTCTGCGGCTCTGGTAAGCCCGTCTCGAGCAGCTCAGATGTATGCATCCGCCGAGCTGAAGGCATCGAATGCCTCTTTAGTAAAACCGGGGTCGCGAAGAACGACCCTCCGGCGCCGATGACCCATGGCGCTCTCCACTTCCGAGTTCGTGACGGATACATCATCCGAATCCTCGACCAAAGGACAATCCGGCGTTGCTCCTGTATCTGCCCTTGTATTTACGGCAGGGTCTGGAACCTGGCCGTTGGGAGTATGACCGGCAGGACCCCCGGACATAGTCCGGCGAACGCTTTTCCTAATAAGGCACAAACGGAAAATGTCACAGTTGGATGTGATTGCCAAGGGACATATTTATGAAGCCATACCTCTTCGATGAAGGCTCGGCCGAGCCTTCATTTGCCTTCCTCTTCGAAGGCTTGCCCGACATGGGTGTCACTCTCTCTGGAGCGGCCTCTGGTGTAACATGGCGCGCCGACTGCCTCCCCTTTGGAGCATGAAACAATGCGATGGGTGAGGCAGAACAAGGAGGCTCTTTTGGAGGGGATGTCTCCTGATTACTTACGTGTGAGGCAGGGAGAAGACCAGGATAGTCGGCGGTGATGGCCACTTCCGTGCCGTCATAGCTCGCCTAGTATAACACCCCATCCTCGAGCACCACGAATATGTCCGGATCCTCTTTGAATCCAGGGTCAAGGTCCCGGTTGTGGTCCTCTGGCTGTGGGGCGGGGCTGTGTAGCCCCTTGGTGATCTTTCACCATTTCTGTTACAAATGGACGGATTAATGTTCATTAAAAGTGACTCAAGAAGTAGAATGAGTGTAGCAGCGGGGTTGGAACTCACCCAGCTGGGAGGGTTGTACATGGAGAATCCATCTTTGCGCTTAATACGAATAAATTCCTCTTCCTCCCCTTTGAACAGCTCGGCCAATATTTTCCAAAGCGGCGGGGGTGTCCGGACCCTTCCGACCGCAGCGGGAGGCGTCATCTTCCCCATTATAGTGCCACATGGGAACCCCTCTGTATTGGAGTGGCTACACCCCTCGCACTATGGAAGTCGCCATTACCTTGACTATTGATAATTCGGACTGGGCAAGCGTCTTTATCTTGCTCATCAGTAGACAGACTTCTGCACTATCTTCCTCCTCGAAGCTCCAAGGGCGCCAGCTATGGCGTTTCTTCAACGGAACACTTGTAAATTCGGGAAGACCCATTCGAACTAGGTCAGGAAAGGCGACGTCCTTGATATAGAAACATTCGGAAGGCCACTCTTTGGATGCCTCCTTCGGTGTGCCGGACAGGTATCCGGTCTCAGCGATACGCCATACCTCGGCTCCGCCCACTTCAAATATTGATCCATCTTGGTTGCGAGGGACGAGGCAGAATAGCTTCCTCCACAATTCAAAATGGGCCTCGCAACCCAGGAATAGCTCGCAAAGAGTGACGTAACCCGCGATGTGCAGGATGGAGTGATGACCCACAAGTATAGGGGATCTATCATAGTCCTTTCGATAAGTAAGAGTGTCGAACCCAACAAGGAGCAGAAGGAAATGATAAGCGGTTTTCAGCAAGGTATTCTCTGCAAGTACTGAAATAAGTGGTAACAGATAGTTTTGTGATAGGATAAATTGTAACGAGCAACAAGTAACAAAAGTAAATAAAGTGCAGCAAGGTGGCCCAATCCTTTTTGTAGCAAAGGACAAGCCTGAACAAACTCTTATATAAGGAAAAGTGCTCCCGAGGACGCTAGTTTTCATCACGTTCATATGATTCACGTTCGGTACTTTGATAATTTGATATGTGGGTGGACCAGTGCTTGGGAGCTATTCTTACTTGAACAAGCATCCCACTTATGATTAACCTCTATTGCAAGCATCCGCAACTACAACAAAAGTATTAAGGTAAACCTAACCATAGCATGAAACATATGGATCCAAATCAGCCCCTTACGAAGCAACGCATAAACTAGGGTTTAAGCTTCTGTCACTCTAGCAACCCATCATCTACTTATTACTTACCAATGCCTTCCTCTAGGCCCAAATAATGGTGAAGTGTTATGTAGTCGACGTTCACATAACACCACTAGAGGCTAGACAACATACATCTCATCAAAATATGGAACGAATACCAAATTCACATGACTACTAATAGCAAGACTTCTCCCATGTCCTCGGGAACAAACGTAACTACTCATAAAGCATATTCATGTTCATAATCAGAGGGGTATTAATATGCATAAAGGATCTGAACATATGATCTTCCACCAAATAAACCAACTAGCATCAACTACAAGGAGTAATTAACACTAGTAGCAACCTACTAGTACCAATCCCGGACTTGGAGACAAGAATTGGATACAAGAGATGAACTAGGGTTTTGAGAGGAGATGGTGCTGGTGAAGATGTTGATGGAGATTGCCCTCTCCAGATGAGAGGAGCGTTGGTGATGACGATGGCGATGATTTCCCCCTCCCAGAGGGAAGTGCCCCCTGCAGAACAGCTCTGCCGGAGGCCTAGATTGGTTCCGCCAAGGTTCTGCCTCGTGGCGGCGGAGTTTCGTCCCGAAAGGTTGCTTATGATTTTTTCCTCGACGAAATACCTCATATAGTAGAAGATGGCCATCGGAGAGCCAACAGGGGGGCCACGAGGCAGGGGGCGCGCCCCCCACCCTCGTGGCCAGGTGGGGCCCCCTTTGGTGAACTTCTTCCGCTCAATATTTTTTATATATTCTGAAAATAACTTCTGTGGAGTTTCAGGACTTTTGGAGTTGCGCAGAATAGGTCTCTAATATTTGCTCCTTTTCCACCCCAAAATTCCAGCTGCCGGCATTCTCCATCCTTATGTAAACCTTGTAAAATAAGAGAGAATAGGCATAAGTATTGTGACATAACATGTAATAACAACCCATAATGCGATAAATATCAATATAAAAGCATGATGCAAAATGGACGTATCA
Source organism: Aegilops umbellulata (assembly GCA_032464435.1). Classification (NCBI taxonomy): domain Eukaryota; kingdom Viridiplantae; phylum Streptophyta; class Magnoliopsida; order Poales; family Poaceae; genus Aegilops; species Aegilops umbellulata. The sequence goes on from CP136057.1 coordinate 500,577,728, forward strand.
ACTCCCCCAAGCTTAGACCTCGCTTGTCCTCAAGCGGAAGCCGATAACGATAAATATGTCCCCATGTTTAGAGGTAGAGGTGTCGATAGAAATAAAATACGGACATGAAGGCATCATGATTATTTTCATAACAGCAACATATAAGGATATTGTCATATGATTTCTTATGCTCAAGTAATAATCTATTCACAATGCAAAAGTATGGATCATAAACTTTATTGAGAACTAACAAACTATAATCTCAGTCATTGAAGCAATTGCAATTTATCATAACATCAGAAAGAGTCTATGTCAGAGCTTAATAGCAAGTCCACATACTCAACTATCATTTAGTCTTTCATAATTGCTAACACTCACGCGATACTTGTGGTTACGGAGTTTTAATCGGACACAGAGAAAGATAGGGGCTTATAGTTTCGCCTCCCAACCTTTTACCTCAAGGGTAATGTCAACAATAATAGCTCATGCTCCCCTACATCCAATTAGATATATCTATCAGGATCTTTCCAACATATTGTGCTTGCCAAAGGATAAAATGTAAAAAGGAAAGGTGAAAATCACCATGACTCTTGCATAAGGTAGAAGATAATAGTAACAGATAGGCCCTTCGCAGAGGGAAGCAGAGGTTGCCATGCGCTTTTATGGTTGGATGCACAAAATCTTAATGCGAAAGAATGTCACTTTATATTGCGCCTTGTGATATGAACCTTTATTATGCAATCCGTCGCTTTTATTTCTTCCACATCACAAGATCGTATAAAGCTTATTTCTACCACACTAATCAATCATACATATTCAAAGACCAATTTTTATTGCTTGCACCGATGACAACTTACTTGAAGGATCTTACCCAATCCATAGGTAGGTATGGTGGACTCTCATGGCAAAACTGGTTTAAGGGTTTTGGACACAAGTAGTATCTCTACTTGGTGCTGAGAATTTGGCTAGCATGAGGGGGAAAGGCAAGCTCAACATGTTGGATGATCCATGACAATATACTTTATCTTAGATATAAGAAAACATAACCCATTACTTTGTCTTCCTTGTCCAACATCAACTCTTTAGCATGTCATATTTCAATGAGTGCTCCCAATCATAAGAGATGTCAATGATAATATATTTATATGTGAAACCTCTCTTTCCTTATTACTTCCTATTAATTGCAATGATGACCAAAGCTATGTTTGTCAACTCCCAACAACTTTTAACCATCATACTCTTTCTATGTGAAGTCATTACTCTCAATAAGATCAATATGAACTCTTTGTTTCTTTTTATTCTTTTTTTTCTTTTTTTCACTCAAGATCATAGCAAAAATAATCAAGCCCTTGACTCAACACTAATCTTTATTATATATATAGCGCACGGACTCGATTACATAGAGAGATCATAAGGCAAAACTCAAAACTAGATCATGCCATAAACTTTATTCTACTAGATGAAAACACTACTAATAGGATCGAACTAAGAAAAACGGTAAAGATAGGAGTGTGATTGTGATACGATACCGGGGCACCTCCCCCAAGCTTGGCAGTTGCCAAGGGGAGTGCCCATACCCATGTGATTATGTCTCCTTTGTTGGTGAAGAAGGTGGTGACGATGGATAGTCACACATCGAGCGTAAGAGGTCCTCCAGCTTGCGGATAATGCCCTTTAGTGAAACAATATGCTCCTTCAACAAAATATTTTCACTTGTGAGATACTTGTTCTGTATACGAGCTAACTCAATCATCTTGAAAGCTTTGATCTCAGTTGGGGTAAGAAGATTATGATCAAGTTGAAGGATGTCTTCTGCTGCCGGAGCTTGATCTTTCATGGCCTTCTTGATCCTTTCATCCTTGTTGATCTTCATGGGTTCTTCCCTCTTCAGATCTATCTTCATTAGCCAAGCATCGTTGTCACCATTGTTGGAGGAGGGGGATGACATGATAATCTAGATCTGTCAGAAAAACAGCTCGAAACAAGAACAGGGGGTAATTGCGTGATACAGGAGTCAAAACCTTCGGGAGAATATATAATGAATTTTTACCGACCAAAATACATATCGTGCAAGAAAACGGAGTCCGGAAGGCACACGAGATGCCCACGAGATAGGGGCGCGCCCAGGGGGGTAGGGTGCGCACTCCACCCTCGTGGAGCCCTCGTGTCCTTCACGGACTGCTACTTATTTTTCTATTTTTCTAAATATTCCAAAACGGAGAAATATTGCCTTAAAAATTGTTTTGGAGTCGGTTTACTTACCGTACCACATACCTATTCCTTTTCGGAGTCTGAAACATTCTGGAAAGTGTACCTTATGTATTCCTCCGGGGTTACGGTTTCAATAACATTGGTTTCAACATTTATAGGATTACCTGAGATATAATGTTTGATTCTTTGACCGTTCACCACCTTCGGATTTGTGCCTTCGAAGTTGTTGATTTTTATGGCACCGGAACGATAGACCTCCTCGATAACGTAGGGGCCTTCCCATTAAGAGAGAAGTTTTCCTGCAAAAAATCTTAAACGAGAATTTTATAGCAATACATAATCACCTACGTTAAACTCACGCTTTTGTATTCTTTTGTCATGCCATCTTTTAACTTTTTGTTTAAACAACTTGGCATTTTCATAAGGTTGGGTTCTCCATTCATCAAGTGAGCTAATATCAAATAACCTCTTCTCACTGGCAAGTTTGAAATCATAGTTGGGCTCTTTAATAGCCCAATATGCCTTATGTTCTAGTTCGAGAGGTAAGTGACATATTTTTCCATATACCATTTTATATGGAGACATACCCATAGGATTTTTATATGCAGTTCTATAGGCCCATAATGCATCATCAAGTTTCTTGGACCAATTCTTTCTAGACCTATTGACAGTCTTTTGCAAAATTAATTTGAGTTCTCTATTACTCAATTCTACTTAACCACTGGACTGTGGATGATAAGGAGATGCAATTCTATGATTAACATCATACTTAGCAAGCATTTTACGGAAAGCACCATGAATAAAGTGTGAACCACCATCAGTCATTAAATATCTAGGGACTCCAAACCTCGGAAAAATAACTTCCTTAAGCATTTTAATAGAAGTGTTATGATCAGCACTACTAGTTGGAATAGCTTCTACCCACTTAGTAACGTAATCAGCAAAAACTAAAATATGTGTATATCCATTAGAGGCAGGAAAAGGTCCCATATAATCAAAGCCCCAAACATCAAATGGTTCAATAACAAGTGAATAATTCATAAGCATTTCTTGACGTCTAATAATATTACCAATTCTTTGGCATTCATCACAAGACAAGACAAACTTACGGGCATCCTTCAAGAGAGTAGGCCAATAAAAACCGGATTGCAATACCTTATGTGCAGTTCTATCCCCAACGTGGTGTCCTCCATGAGCTTCGGAGTGACACTTGCATAGGATATGTTCCTGTTCATGCTCAGGTACACAACGTCTAATAACACCATCTACTCCTTCTTTATAAAGATGTGGGTCATCCCAAAAGTAATGTCTCAAATCATAGAAAAACTTTTTCTTTTGCTGATATGTGAAACTAGGTGGTATAAATTTAGCAACAATATAATTAGCATAATCAGCATACTACTATGAGAAGTATTTATGACATTTAATTGCTCATCAGGAAAGCTATCATCAATAGGTAGTGGGTCATCAAGAACATTTTCTAACCTAGACAAGTTGTCTGCAACGGGGTTCTCAGCTCCCTTTCTATCAACAATATGCAAATCAAATTCTTGTAGCAGGAGAACCCATCTAATAAGTATAGGTTTAGCATCTTTCTTCTCCATAAGATATTCAATAGCAGCATGATCAGTATGAATAGTTACTTTAGAATCAACAATGTAAGGTCTGAACTTATCACAAGCAAATACAACCGCTAAAAGTTCCTTTTCAGTAGTAGCATAATTTCTTTGAGCATTGTCTAGAGTCTTACTAGCATAATGGATAACATTTAATTTCTTATCAACTCTTTGCCCTAGAACAACACCTACAGCATAATCACTAGCATCACACATAATTTCAAAGGGTAAATTCCAATCAGGTGGCTGAACAATAGGTGCAGAAATCAATGCTTTCTTAAGTACTTGAAATGCTTCTACACAATCATCATCAAAGACAAATGGTATATCTTTTTGTAATAAATTAGTCAGAGGCCGAGAAATTTTTGAGAAGTCCTTAATGAACCTCCTATAAAATCTGGCGTGACCAAGGAAACTTCTTATACCTTTGATGTCCTTGGGACATGGCATCTTCTCAATAGCATCAACCTTGGCTTTATCAACTTCAATACCTCTTTCAGAAACTTTATGCCCCAAGACAATACCTTCATTAACCATAAAGTGGCACTTTTCCCAATTCAAGACAAGATTAGTTTCTTCATATCTCTGCAAAAATCGATCAAGGTTGCTCAAGCAATCATCAAAAGAGGATCCATAGACGGAAAAGTCGTCCATGAAAACCTCACAAATCTTTTCACAAAAGTCAGAGAATATAGCCATCATGCATCTTTGAAAGGTAGCAGGTGCATTGCATAAACCAAAAGGCATACGTCTATAAGAAAAAGCAGGGCTGGGCATTCGGTAGAAACCGAAAATTCGGTTTTTATTGTTCGGTTTATTTTCTAGTTCGGTTAGCAGAACTAAAAACTGAAATTAGTAAGCCAAAATTGCTAACCGATTTTTCGGTTAACCGATTAATTCGGTTTGATTTTCGGTATATACCGAACACTGCTTAAAGTTAGTACAGCGCGGCAGGGAGCACTTCTCCTCTGAGCGTTGAGCATCCAGCGATATTTATATCGTCCAGCGCCTTGTCCCTTGAGCATAGAAAGCGATGTGGGACTAAACAAATATATCGCCGCACACTCCACCGAGTCAACAGACGCACTAGTTGTTCGTTTGGGCCTTGTAGTTAGTAGAGGGCCCAGGTCTATACACTAGAGCTCTACTACCAGGCTTAGCATTTCTCAAAAACAAAAAAGCTACCAGGCTAGGCATGCATGTGATACACACCAATTTGGCTAGAACGTGGGACAAAGCATGCATGCATTTGGCAGTTTGCCTCCAAAAAGGTTAAACAAGTTGGCCGTTCGACGTTCGTACACTGTGGCCCGGCACGCGCACGGGTTGACAGCGACGCTTTGGCGATACGCGGCTACTGGAATATTGTACTTTGGTTTTTTGTTTTGGTTGTCGGTTTAATACCGAACCGACCGATCTAAATTCGGTTTTTAGGTTTAATAACTGAATTTAATTCTGGTAGCATAAAAACCGAAAATTCGGTTTATTCGGTTTCGGCATCGGTTCGGTATTCGGTTGGTCGGTTTTTATGCCCACCCCTAAGAAAAAGTTCCAAAAGGGCAAGTAAATGTGGTCCTTGACTGATCTTCAGCTGACACGGGTATTTGAGAGAAACCAGAATAACCATCTAGAAAGCAATAGTGTGTATGTTTGCATAATCTTTCTAGCATTTGATCGATAAAAGGTAAGGGATAATGATCCTTTTTAGTAGCCTTATTTAATTTACGAAAATCAATTACCATCCTATAACATGGAACAATTCTTTGCGGAATCAATTTATCTTTATCATTAGGAACAACAGTAACACCTCCCTTCTTAGGGACACAATGGACAGGACTTACCCACTGACTATCAGCAACGGGATAAATTATACCTGCCTCCGGAAGCTTTAATATTTCTTTTCTTACCACTTCTTTCATCTTAGGATTAAGCCTTCGTTGATGATCACTGACTGGTTTGGCATCTTCTTCCAAATTTATTTTATGTTGACACAGAGTGGGACTAATGCCCTTAAGATCATCAAGCGTATATCCAATAGCAGCTCGGTGCTTCTTCAAAGTTTTCGATAATCTCTCTTCTTCATGTTCTGAAAGGTTAGCACTAATAATAACAAGATATATCTTCTTTTTTATCAAGATAAGCATATTTAAGATTATCAGGCAACGGTTTAAGCTCAAACACGGGATCACCCTTGGGTGGAGGAGGATCCCCTAGGATTTCAACATGCAAATTGTGTTTCAGAATAGGTTCCTGTTTAAAGAATACTTCATCTATTTCCCTTCTTTCATTCATAAACATATCATTTTCATGGTCTAGCAAATATTGTTCTAAAGGATCACTGGGAGGTACGGCAATAGAAGCAAGACCAATAATTCCATCCTTACTAGGCAATTCTTCTTCACGGTGTTGTCTATTAAATTTAGAGAAATTAAACTCATGAGACATATCACCCAAACCAATTGTAACAACATTCTTTTCGCAGTCTATCTTAGCATTGACAGTGTTCAAGAAGGGTCTACCAAAAATAATGGGACAAAAGCTATCTTGTGGGGAACCAAGAACAAGAAAATCAGCAGGATATTTAATTTTCCCACACAAGACTTCAACATCTCTAACAATTCCCATCGCTGATATAGTATCTCTATTGGCACGTTTAATTGTAACATCAATACCTTCTAACTCAGCAGGTGCAATTTCATGCTTAATTTCTTCGTATAAAGTATGCGGTATAACACTAGCACTAGCACCCATATCACATAAGCCATGATAACAATGATCTCCTATTTTAATAGAAATAACAGGCACGCCTACCACATGTCTATGTTTATCTTTAGCACAAGGTTGGGCAATTCTAGCGGTTTCACCGCAGAAATGAATAACATGCCCATCAATATTATCGGACAAGAGATCTTTAACAATAGCAATATTAGGTTCAACTTTGACTTGCTCAGGAGGTGTATAAGTTCTAATATTTCTTTTATGAACCACAGTTAAAGCTTTAGCATGATCCTTTATCCTAACAGGGAAAGGTTCTCAACATAAGAAGTAGGAACAATAGGATCATTATAAGTGACAGCCTTTTCTTCAACTTTAATAGGTGTAGCTACTTTTACTTCTATGGGAGGATGATATTTAAACCACTTCTCCTTGGGGAGATCAACATAAGTAGCAAAAGATTCACAGAAAGAAGCTACTATCTCAGAGTTAAGTCCATATTTAGTGTTAAATTTACGGAAAACATCGGTATCCATAAAAGATTTAACACAATCAAACTTAGGTGTCATACCTGACTCCTTACCTTCGTCGACATCCCAATCTTCAGAGTTGCATTTAATTCTATCCAATAAGTTCCATTTGAATTCAATAGTATTCATCATAAAAGAGCCAGCACAAGAAGTATCGAGCATGATGCGATTGTTTTCAGAAAGCCGAGCATAATTTTTTTTGAAGAATTATTTCTTTTGAGAGCTCATGATTGGGGCATGAATATAACATTGATTTAAGCCTCCCCCAAGCTTGAGCGATGATTTCTCCTTCGCGAGGCCAAAAATGATATATATAATTGCAATCATGATGAACAAGATGCATAGGATAATACTTCTGATGAAATTCCAATTTCAATCATTTATAGTTCCATGATCTCGTATCATCACATAGCCTATACCATGTCGATGCATCTCCCTTCAAAGATAAAGGGAAGACCTTCCTCTTAACAACATCATCGGGTATACCTGCAACCTTGAATAATCCACAAACTTCATCCACATATATTAGGTGCTCATCAGGATGCTTTGTTCCATCTCCTGTAAAAGGGTTATCAAGCAATTTTTCTAACATACCCGAAGGAACTTCAAAGGGAGTAATTTCATTTTCAGTAGGTTCAGTAGGTTGAGGAGCAACTCTTTGCTCTACTGGTCGGGGTGAAGATACCCCGAACAAGCCCCTCGGAGGATTACTTTCCATAGTAACAAGTGACAGAAAATTTCAGCACACTATTTAAATTTTTCCTTACCAAATTCCACCTACCAAAGGCGCTTCACTCCCCGGAAACGGCGCCAAAAAAGAGTCTTGATGACCCACAAGTATAGGGGATCTATCGTAGTCCTTTCGATAAGTAAGAGTGTCGAACCCAACGAGGAGCAGAAGGAAATGATAAGCGGTTTTCAGCAAGGTATTCTCTGCAAGTACTGAAATAAGTGGTAACAGATAGTTTTGTGATAGGATAAATTGTAACGAGCAACAAGTAACAAAAGTAAATAAAGTGCAGCAAGGTGGCCCATTCCTTTTTGTAGCAAAGGACAAGCCTGAACAAACTCTTATATAAGGAAAAGCGCTCCCGAGGACACATGGGAATATCGTCAAGCTAGTTTTCATCACGTTCATGTGATTCGCGTTCGGTACTTTGATAATTTCATATGTGGGTGGACCGGTGCTTGGGTGATGTTCTTACTTGAACAAGCATCCCACTTATGATTAACCTCTATTGCAAGCATCCGCAACTACAACAAAAGTATTAAGGTAAACCTAACCATAGCATGAAACATATGGATCCAAATCAGCCCCTTACGAAACAACGCATAAACTAGGGTTTAAGCTTCTGTCACTCTAGCAACCCATCATCTAATTATTAATTCCCAATGCCTTCCTCTAGGCCCAAATAATAGTGAAGTGTTATGTAGTCGATGTTCACATAACACCACTAGAGGCTAGACAACATACATCTCATCAAAATATCGAACGAATACCAAATTCACATGACTACTAATAGCAAGACTTCTCCCATGTCCTCAGGAACAAACGTAACTACTCACAAAGCATATTCATGTTCATAATCAAAGGGGTATTAATATGCATAAAGGATCTGAACATATGATATTCCACCAAATAAACCAACTAGCATCAACTACAAGGAGTAATTAACACTACTAGCAACCTACTAGTACCAATCCTGGACTTGGAGACAAGAATTGGATACAAGAGATGAACTAGGGTTTTGAGTGGAGATGGTGCTGGTGAAGATGTTGATGGAGATAGCCCTCTCCCGATGAGAGGAGCGTTGGTGATGACGATGGCGATGATTTCCCCCTCCCGGAGGGAAGTGTCCCCGGCAGAACAGCTCTGCCAGAGCCCTAGATTGGTTCCGCCAAGGTTCCGCCTCGTGGCGGCGGAGTTTCGTCCCGAAAGGTTGCTTATCATTTTTTTCCTCGACGAAAGACCTCATATAGCAGAAGATGGCCATCGGAGAGCCAACAGGGGGCCCATGAGGCAGGGGGCGCGCCCAGGGGGTAGGGCGCGCCCCCACCCTCGTGGCCAGGTGGGGGCCCCTCTGGTGAACTTCTTCCGCTCAATATTTTTTATATATTCTGAAAATAACTTCCGTGGAGTTTCAGGACTTTTGGAGTTGCGCAGAATATGTCTCTAATATTTTCTCCTTTTCCAGCCTAGAATTCCAGCTGCCGGCATTCTCCCTCCTTATGTAAACCTTGTAAAATAAGAGAGAATAGGCATAAGTATTGTGACATAACGTGTAATAACAGCCCATAATGCGATAAATATCAATATAAAAGCATGATGCAAAATGGACGTATCATGGAGGCAGGAGTAAAGTTGTGCAGTTGGAGGCCATAATACTCGAGAAGCCCTCGGAGGAACGGATGGATTGGAAATCCGACGCCTCTTAGCAAGTAGGGAACGAAGCACACTCGTTCCCCCGGACGGATTGGGGAAATTCTCAGCCTGAGCCCCGCCATTGAAGGAAGTCAATCCTGCTAAAACAGGGACTAGACCCACGGGGGTAAGAAATCCCTGTGTTTGCAACTTCACTAGCTGGCCGTGGGATACGGAACATCTCTCCCAGTCGCCTTTTTCTGGGCCGTGGGGACGGGAGGAAAAGTTTGGAGCGCTGGCCATGTTGGAGTGGTTTTTCCTAGCAAGCTCTGAGGATTTTCCGCGTAATCTGGAACGGATCTGATATCCAAATAGACGCTTTTCTTACATGGCTGGGGTGTTATATGCAAAAAATACCCTGACCTCTCGTATTCACTCGACACATGGAAGCTGAAGCTATGGATGCACAGAAGCCGATGGGAACGACATTAAATGGAAGGCCGAATACAGCCCTTTAAAGTCATCGGAGGAGGAACCCACCTTGCAATGCCGAAGACAATCTGCGCGCCGGACACATCGTCATTGGAAGCCTGGTTCGGGGGCTACTGAGGGAGTCCTGGATTAATGGGTTCTCGGGCGTCCAGCTTGTTGGACATGGGCTGGACTGATGGGTTGTGAAGATACAAGACCGAAGACTCTCACCCGTGTCCGGATGGGACTCTCCTTGGCGTGGAAGGCAAGCTTGGTGCCCGGATATGAAGATTCCTTTCTTTGTAACCAACTTTGTATAACCCTAGTCTCCTCCGGTGTCTATATAAACCGGAGGGCTTAGTCCATAGAGGCAAGAAACATAATCATAGTCATACAGGCTAGACTTTTAGGGTTTTAGCCATTACGATCTCGAGGTAGATCAACTCTTGTATTACTCATATTCATCAAGATCAATCATGCAGGAGGTAGGGTATTACCTCCATAGAGAGGCCCCGAACCTGGGTAAACATCGTGTCCCCCGTCTCCTGTTACCATCGACCTTAGACGCACAGTTCGGGGGCCCTACCCGAGATCCGCCGGTTTTGACACCGACACCCCCTCCCCCATATATATAGGAGTATTGGAGGGGAGGGCCGGCCCTCTCTATGGAGCGCCCCAAGGGGGATTCCTGCTCCTAGTAGGAGTAGGTTCCCCCCTTCCCTAGTTGGAGTAGGAGAAGAAGGAAGAGGGAGAAGGAGAGAAGGAAAGGGGGCCCGACCCCCTCCCCAATTCGGATTGGGCATGGGGGGGAATGCCCCCACTTGGCCGCCTCCTTCTCTCTCCCACCATGGCCCATTAAGGCCCATTGACTCCCCGGGGGGTTCCGGTAACCCCCGGCACTCCGGTAATTGCCCGAACTTATCCGAAACCATTCCGGTGTCCAAACATAGCCTTCCAATATATCAATCTTTATGTCTCGACCATTTCGAGACTCCTCGTCATGTCCGTGATCACATCCGGGACTCCGAATTACCTTCGGTACATAAAAACACATAAACTCATAATACCGATCATCATCGAACATTAAGTGTGCGGATCGTATGGGTTTGAGAACTATGTAGACATGACCGAGACTCACTTCCGGTCAATAACCAATAGCGTAACCTGGATGCTCATATTGGTTCTTACATATTCTACGAAGATCTTTATCGATCAAACCGCATAACAACATACATTGTTCCCTTTGTCATCGGTATGTTACTTGCCCGAGATTCGATCGTCGGTATCTTAATACCTAGTTCAATCTCGTTATCGGAAAGTCTCTTTACTCGTTCCATGATGCATCATCCCGTAACTAAATCATTAGTCACATTGCTTGCAAGGCTTATAGTGATGTGCATTACCGAGAGGGCCCAGAGATACCTCTCCGACAATTGGAGTTACAAATCCTAATCTCGATCTATGCCAACTCAACAAACACCATCGGAGACACCTGTAGAGCATCTTTATAATCACCCAGTTACGTTGTGACGTTTGATAGCACACTAAGTGTTCCTCCGGTATTCGGTAGTTGCATAATCTCATAGTCATAGGAACATGTATAAGTTATGAAGAAAGCAATAGCAATAGACTAAACGACCATGGTGCTAAGCTAACGGATCGGTCAAGTCAATCACATCATTCTCTAATGACTAGGAAACTTAACCATCTTTGATTAACGAGCTAGTCAAGTAGAGGCATACTAGTGACACTCTATTTGTCTATGTATTCACACATGTACTAAGTTTCCGGTTAATACAATTCTAGCATGAATAATAAACATTTATCATGATATAAGGAAATATAAATAACAACTTTATTATTGCCTCTAGGGCATATTTCCTTCAGTCTCCCACTTGCACTAGAGTCAATAATCTAGATTACATTGTAATGATTCTAACACCCATGGAGTCTTGGTGTCGATCATGTTTTGCTCGTGAGAGAGGCTTAGTCAACGGGTCTGCAACATTCAGATCCGTGTGTATCTTGCAAATCTCTATGTCTCCCTCCTTGACTTGTTCGCGGATGGAATTGAAGCATCTCTTGATGTGTTGGTTCTCTTGTGAAATATGGATTCCTTTGCCAAGGCAATTGCACCAGTATTGTCACAAAAGATTTTCATTGGACCCGATACACTAGGTGTGACACCTAGATCGGATATGAACTCCTTCGTCCAGACTCCTCCATTTGCTGCTTCCGAAGTAGCTATGCACTCCGCTTCAAACGTAGATCCCGCCACGACGCTCTGCTTGGAACTGCACCAACTGACAGCTCCACCATTCAATAAAAATATGTATCTGGTTTGTGACTTAGAGTCATCCGGATCAGTGTCAAATCTTGCATCGACGTAACCGTTTACGATGAGCTCTTTGTCACCTCCATAAACGAGAAACATATCCTTAGTCCTTTTCAGGTATTTCAGGATGTTCTTGACCGCTGTCAAGTGATCCACTCCTGGATTACTTTGGTACCTCCCTGCTAAACTAATAGCAAGGCACACATCAGGGCTGGTACAGAGCATTGCATACATGATAGAACCTATGGCTGAAGCATAGGGAATGACTTTCATTTTCTCTCTATCTTCTGCAGTGGTCGGGCATTGAGTCCGACTCAACTTCACACCTTGTAACACAGGCAATAACCCTTTCTTTGTTGATCCATTTTGAACTTCTTCAAAACTTTATCAAGGTACGTGCTCTGTGAAAGTCCAATTAAGCGTCTTGATCTATCTCTACAGATCTTGATGCCCAATATATAAGCAGCTTCACCAAGGTCTTTCATTGAAAAATTCTTATTCAAGTATCCTTTTATGCTATTTAGAAATTCAGTATCATTTCCAATTAACAATATGTCATCCACATATAATATCAGAAATGCTACAGAGCTCCCACTCACTTTCTTGTAAATACAGGCTTCTACAAAAGTCTGTATAAAACCATATGCTTTGATCATACTATCAAAGCGTATATTCCAACTCCGAGAGGCTTGCACCAGTCCATAAATGGATTGCTGGAGCTTGCACACTTTGTTAGCACCTTTTGGATCGACAAAACCTTCTGGTTGCATCATATACAACTCTTCTTTAAGATAACCATTAAGGAATGCAGTTTTGACATCCATTTGCCAAATTTCATAATCATAAAATGCGGCAATTGCTAACATGATTCGGACGAACTTAAGCATCGCTACGGGTGAGAAGGTCTCATCGTAGTCAACTCCTTGAACTTGTTGAAAACCTTTCGCAACAAGTCGAGCTTTATAGACAGTAACATTACCGTCAGCGTCAGTCTTCTTCTTGAAGATCCATTTATTCTCTATTGCTTGCCAATCATCGGGCAAGTCAACCAAAGTCCACACTTTGTTCTCATACATGGATCCCATCTCAGATTTCATGGCCTCAAGCCATTTTGCGAAATCTGGGCTCATCATCGCTTCCTCATAGTTCGTAGGTTCACATGGTCAAGTAACATGACCTCCAGAATAGGATTACCGTACCACTCTGGTGCGGATCTTACTCTGGTTGACCTACGAGGTTCGATGGTAACTTGATCGGAAGTTTCATGATCATCATCATTAGCTTCATCACTTACTGGTGTAGGAATCACTAGAACTGATTTTTGTGATGAACTACTTTCCAATAAGGGAGCAGGTACAGTTACCTCATCAAGTTCTACTTTCCTCCCACTCACTTCTTTCGAGAGAAACTCCTTCTCTAGAAAGGATCCATTCTTAGCAACGACTATCTTGCCATCGGATCTGTGATAGAAGGTGTACCCAACAGTCTCCTTTGGGTATCCTATGAAGACACATTTCTCCGATTTGGGTTCGAGCTTATCAGGTTGAAGCTTTTTCACATAAGCATCACAGCCCCAAACTTTAAGAAACGACAACATGGGTTTCTTGCCAAACCACAGTTCATATGGTGTCGTCTCAATGGATTTAGATGGTGCCCTATTTAACGTGAAAGCAGCCGTCTCTAAAGCATAACCCCAAAACAATAGCAGCAAATCAGTAAGAGACATCATAGATCGCACCATATCTAATAAAGTACGATTACGACATTCGGACACGCCATTACGCTGTGGTGTTCCGGGTGGCGTGAGTTGCGAAACTATTCTGCATTGTTTCAAATGAAGACCAAACTCGTAACTCAAATATTCTCCTCCACGATCAGATCGTACAAACTTTATTTTCTTGTGACGATGATTTTCCACTTCACTCTGAAATTCTTTGAACTTTTCAAATGTTTCAAACTTATGTTTCATCAAGTAGATATACCCATATCTGCTCAAATCATCTGTGAAGGTCAGAAAATAACGATACCCGCCACGAGCATCAACACTCATCAGACCGCATACATCAGTATGTATTATTTCCAACAAGTCTGTTGCTCGCTCCATTGTTCCGGAGAATGGAATTTTAGTCATCTTGCCCATGAGGCATGGTCCGCAAGCATCAAGTGATTCGTAATCAAGTGATTCCAAAAGCACATCAGCATGGAGTTTCTTCATGCGCTTTACAACAATATGACCTAAATGGCAGTGCCACAAATAAGTTGCACTATCATTATTAAACTTATATCTTTTGGCTTCAATACTATGAACATGTGTATCACTACTATCAAGATTTAGTAAAAATAGACCACTCATCAAGGGTGCATGACCATAAAAGATAATATTCATATAAATAGAACAACCATTATTCTCTGATTTAAATGAATAACCGTCTCGCATCAAACAAGACCCAGATATAATGTTCATGCTTAACGCTGGCACCAAATAACAATTATTCAGGTCTAAAACTAATCCGAAGGTAGATGTAGAGGTAGCGTGCCGACGGCAATCACAACGACTATGGAACCATTTCCCACGCGCATCGTCACCTCGTCCTTAGCCAATATTCACTTAATCCATAGCCCCTGTTTTGAGTTGCAAATATTAGCAACAGAACCAGTATCAAATACTATCAACTAGAAGATTAACTCCCAGCTGAGTCAAGTGATTGTGGTACCCAGATATTCTGAGTATATGCTCACTGACAGCACTATTCTCCTCCATTTTGCAGCTGTAGAACTTATTGGAGACTTCATATCTCTCAATCCGGGCATTTGCTTGAAATATTAACTTCAACTCCTGAAACATCTCATATGCTCCATGACGTTCAAAATGTCGTTGAAGTCCCGGTTCTAAGCCGTAAAGCATGGCACACTGAACTATCGAGTACTCATCAGCTTTGCTCTGCCAGGCGTTCACAACGTCCGGCGTTGCTCCTGCACCTAGCGGTGCTTTCAGGATGTAATTCTTCCGTTCAGCAATGAGGATAATCCTCAAGTTACGGACCCAGTCGCGTAATTGCTACCATCATCTTTCAACTTAGCTTTCTCTAGGAACGCATTAAAATTCAACGGAACAACAACACGGGCCATTTATCTACAACAACACAGACATGCAAAATACTATCAGGTACTAAGTTCATGATAAATTAAAGTTCAATTAATCATATTACTTAAGAACTCCCACTTAGATAGACATCCCTCTAATCATCTAAGTGGTCACATGATCCATATCAACTAAACCATGTCCGATCATCACGTGAGATGGAGTAGTTTTCAATGGTGAACATCACTATGTTGATCATATCTACTATATGATTCACGCTCGACCTTTCGGTCTCAGTGTTCTGAGGCCATATCTACATATGCTAGGCTCGTCAAGTTTAGCAGTATTCTGCATGTGCAAAACTGGCTTGCACACATTGTATGTGAACGTAGAGCTTATCACACCCGATCATCACGTGGTGTCTTGGCACGACGAACTATAGCAACGGCGCATACTCAGGGAGAACACTTGTACCTTGAAATTTAGTGAGAGATCATCTTATAATGCTACCGTCGTACTAAGCGAAATAAGATGCATAAAGGATAAACATCACATGCAATCAATATAAGTGATATGATATGGCCATCATCATCATCTTGTGCCTTTGATCTCCATCTCCAAAGCATCGTCATGATCACCATCGACACCGGCTTGACACCTTGATATCCATCGAAGCATCGTTGTCGTCTCGCGAACTATTGCTTCTACGACTATCGGTACCGCTTTGTGATAAAGTAAAGCAATTACATGGCGATTGCATTTCATACAATAAAGCGACAACCATATGGCTCCTGCCAGTTGCCGATAATTGTGTTACAAAACATGATCATCTCATACAACAATTTATATAATCACGTCTTGACCATATCACATCACAACATGCCCTGCAAAAGTAAGTTAGATGTCCTCTACTTTGTTGTTGCAAGTTTTACGTGGCTGCTACGGGCTTAGCAAGAACCGTTCTTACCTACGCATCAAAATCACAACGATTTTTCGTCAAGTTTGTTGTTTTAACCTTCAACAAGGACCGGGCGTAGTCACACTCGATTCAACTAAAGTTGGAGAAACAGACACCTACTAGCCACCTGTGTGCGAAGCATGTCGGTAGAACCAGTCTCACGTAAGCGTACGCGTAATGTTGGTCTGAGCCGCTTCATCCAACAATACCGTCGAATCAAAGTATGACATGCTGGTAAGCAGTGTGACTCTTATCGGATGCGACTGTAGGGGAACGCAGTAATTTAAAAAAAAATCATACGCTCACGCAAGATCCATCTAGGTGATGCATAGCAACGAGCGGGGAGAGCATGTCCACGTACCCTCATAGACCGAAAGCGGAAGCGTCAAGTAACGCGGTTGATGTAGTCGAACATCTTCGTGATCCAACCAATCAAGTACCGAACGCACGGCACCTCCGCGATCTGCGCACGTTCAGCTCGGTGACGTCCCTCGTACTCCTGATCCAGCTGAGGCCAAGGGAGAGTTTCGTTAGCACGATAGCGTGGTGACAGTGATGATGAGGTTACCGGCGCAGGGCTTTGCCTAAGCACTACAACGATATGACCGAGGTGGAAATCTGTGGAGGGGGGCACCGCACACGGCTAAGACAATTGTCAACTTGTGTGTCTATGGGGTGCCCCCTCCCCCGTTTATAAAGGAGTAGAGGAGGGGAGGGTCGGCCCTCTATATGGCGTGCCCCAAGGGGGATTCCTACTCCTAGTAGGAGTAGGTTCCCCCCCTTCCTATTGGAGTAGGATAAGAAGGAAGGGGGAGAAGGAGAGAAGGAAAGGGGGGTCGGCCCCCTCCCCAATTCGGATTGGTCTTGGGGGGCGCGCCCCCCACTTGGCCGCCTCCTTCTCTCTCCCACCATGGCCCATTAAGGCCCATTGACTCCCTGGGGGGTTCCGGTAACCCCCGATACTCCGGTAATTACCCGAACATATCCGAAACCATTCTGGTGTCCAAACATAGCCTTCCAATATATCAATCTTTATGTATTGACCATTTCGAGACTCCTCGTCATGTCCGTGATCACATAAGGGACTCTGAACTACCTTCGATACATCAAAACACATAAACTCATAATACCGATCGTCATCGAACTTTAAGCGTGCGGACCCGACGGGTTCGAGAACTATGTGGACATGACTGAGACTCACTTCCGCTCAATAACCAATAGCGGAACTTGGATGCTCATATTGGTTCCTACATATTCTACAAAGATCTTTATTTGTCAAACCGCATAACAACATACGTTTTTCCCTTTGTCATCGGTACGTTACTTGCCCGAGATTCGATCGTCGGTATCTCAATACCTAGTTCAATCTCGTTACCGACAAGTGTCTTTACTCATTCCATAATGCATCATCCCGTAACTAACTCATTAGTCACATTGCTTGCAAGGCTTATAGTGATGTGCATTACCGAGAGGGCCCAGAGATACCTCTCCGACAATCGGAGTGACAAATCCTAATATCGATCTGTGCCAACTCAACAAACACCATCGGAGACACCTGCAGAGCATCTTTATAATCACCCAGTTACGTTGTGACGTTTGATAGCACACTAAATGTTCCTCCGATATTCAGGAACATGTATAAGTTATGAAGAAAGCAATAGCAATAAACTAAACGATCATAGTGCTAAGCTAACAGATGGGTCGAGTCAATCACATCATTCTCTAATGATGTGATCTCGTTCATCATATGACAACTCTTGTCCATGGCTAGGAAACTTAACCAACTTTGATTAACGAGCTAGTCAAGTAGAGGCATACTAGTGACACTCTGTTTGTTTATGTATTCACACATGTACTAAGTTTCCGGTTAATACAATTCTAGCATGAATAATAAACATTTATCATGATATAAGGAAATATAAACAACAACTTTATTATTTCCTCTAGGGCATATTTCCTTCACTAGGTGCAGGTGGCCAGTGTGGGTCTGGCGGGCATGGCGGCGGGCGGGGTTCTGTCGGGCATGGCGGCCAACGGCGATCTAGCGGGCTTCAGCTGGAAGGACAACAGCAGCCTGTGGGGTGGCCACTAGACCGGCAGCGACCTCAATGGAGGGGAACGGTTCGGCAGGCGGGAGAAGCTGGGGGTGCTTGTCAGTTGGGAAGATGGCGGCCACCTGAGCTTCTCCGATTGATCTGGACAGGGCCACTGCAGCACAAGCAAGGGTTGAGGCGAGCAAGTCTATGGAGCACACACATCTACAGGTAGCAGCCATACCCCTCCTCCTCCCCTTCTCTTCTCCCCTCCTCCTTGATTTTATGGTTCTTTGATGATCTTGTTTTGATTTCTCAAATTCTGGTTACTTTTGAAGACTAGAAGAAAATTTTTGCTTTAACCGTGTGGTCTGAAAGAGCAGTAATGTTGGTCATGTGAACAGATGTTGTTCTTTTTTTGTGAAAGAACAGAGGATTTGCTGGCACTGGATCCCGCGGGGGGAGATCCCTGAGGAATTTGATTCTTGTGGGATTCCCACACATCTTGCAGGATCAGCAACAAGTGGTTGGGCCTCTACTTTATTCATAAAAGTTGTTTTTATTCTTCCATTTATTTGTTAGATTTCCCAATTTTATTCTTTATCTGGTATATTGGGTATTATCTTGAATCGGTTGGTTTTGACATGACATGCAATCGCTAATTAAACTGGCTATCTACCTTTTCAGGGACCAGACGAGCTGTTGTATTTTGTAAATTGTTGCGTGTTCATATGATTTGGTTTACTGAAGGTATAAGCTTCTTCCCAAGCCTTTCTGTCTAATTAACTTTGGTACTTCATATTTTTGTCAGCAAGAGATGTTCATGGTTCTGTTTGCTATCTACTCTTACTAAAGTTCAAACACTTGCTGTTAGTATGAACGATCTTTCACTAATTTAAGTTTTTGTCATGGTGTTGTGTGTTGATTGATGATATTTAAACATGCAAAATGTCTGGTTTGCATATTTGTGCCTAGCCCCATTACTAGCAGTGAATTTTTTGCCAAAAGAAAGACAACAATGCTTTGTTACTTTGACTTTTTGGTTGTGTCTAATTTCTGGTAAAATAGAGGAATTTGAGAGGTAGACAACTTGAAGAGCTTTGAATGTTCAATTGTGCTGCCGGCCTCATGTCACCCCGAGCCTCGAATGGCTTGTTACCAGTGCTCACAAAATAAGAATATGCCTCCAAGTGCTCGTTTCCCATATATGCGTGCCCACTCCTGCCTCTCATCAAGCTTTCTTATATTTCCCTGAAATTTCTCTAAATTTATTGTGTGCATGTCTGAGAAAGAAATAAGAGGAATAATCTATCGTAACGTCTTGGTGAAATAGATTATTTGCTTGGCCTGTGAAAATTTTGGTCCATTGGTACTGATTTCATGATTTGTGGATAAAACATGATGTTGGTATTTGATCTCTTTGACGCTTATGACTCACTTGATGTTGCGCGGGGTACAGGCAAAATACTGTTGGAGTGGCATATATATAGTACGTCAATAGTGCCTACATGTTATTCCATCTGATTTCACTTTGATTTTTCTTTTTTGCAGATCGTTTCTAGGTTTTTGCTGATGAATCATGTAAAAATGTCAAATGGTGGTAACCAAATCAAACAAGTTAGAAGGCAAATCGGGCAGGATTAACGGTCCAGTTTTTGGTTAAAGTGATTGAATTGGCCAAACAAACTTAGTATCACACTATCTCAGGTAATTTCCCTCTGTATTCTAATGTACATGCTCGTTTAGGGTGAATCGTTTATCAGATGTGTGTGGTTCTGGTGGACTACAACTATCAGGATGAGCTACTTGAGTGCTGTGAGACCCCTCCTATACATCCCCAATAACATGGTTTGTACCCTTTTTTATTTTCCAACACATCCTACTCCCAGCACTGAACAAGATTGCAAACTACTGTAAACAGTATCATGTGGAAAATTTATATTTTCGTGGTTATATTATGCCTCTATTCTATGCTATGTTTTCTGCTCGCTATCTTGTTTATGGATTCTCTATAAGTGCGCCTTTGTGTTGGCAACCTTGTGCTTTGGTTGTCAGATTTCTTTGTTTGTGATCTGGTTATAGTTTTCCTTGGTGTTACTTAAATAGCCCCTGCTATTTTCTGTTGTTTCCATGCATGTTAATAGGTTGCATGAACTTGGAATTGTTGCTATTTTGACGGTCTGCCACATGAACTGCAGTTTTGATCTCTATGCTTTCCCGCTGTAGAAGCTTCATTTAGTATGTCCACGTCAAATCAGAAATTACATGCATTTGAATGATGACAGCTTAGCACTCGATGATAAATGTGATGTTGTTTTCTGTTAATGTGAAACTCATTCTATCAGTTGTTAGCTTGAATCAGTACCCAATCCATCCTCCCCACTACCCTCCTCTCTGTTGTTCAGGTAGTTCTTCCTTCTCGGTATAAACGAGATAACGATTAGATTGGTTACAGAATATACTTCAAGATTGCGGCAGGCACAAAATGCTTGGCAGACTAAAATAACTATGCCTCATTTGTTCTATCAAGATCTAAGTGTATATTTAGATGCCTTTGTACAATGAAAGATACATGGGGTTGTAGGTTTGTTTTCCTATAAATTTTTGTGCAGATATTTGTTTGGTGCAAATATTTAGTTTGAATTATAATTTATTATCTCTGGATGTCGCTAATTTTGTACGAGCTGGCGTTAACCATCATCATGTTCTTTATATTTTATATAGACAAGTTCCATTCCAAGATTAACGATGCTTTCACTCTGTTGTCAGATTCACAACTTTCACTGACCCTTGTTGCATCTCCTCTGCCAGCAAAGGAGCAGTTGGTAAAGAGCACAACACTTCGTGCATCATGCCGCATGGTGCAGTAGCCAGAACTCGTGACCATGGGCGAGCAATCGTTGATGCCAAGGTGGTCCATTACCTCTTATTATGCTGAAAATTGCTTCACTCGGTCATCTCTGCTTTTGACAGCCACTAGAGAAACATGTGACAACTAATTTATGATTGAGCAGATACTTCTCACACCCACTAGAGAAACATGTGGCAACTAATTTACGCTTGATTACCTGCTCATTTTTATTCCTAACATTTAGCTCTTGTCCTTGATTAGTTATTTTACAAGGAGGGTTTATGTGTTCAACATAATATTCCATTTTCAAGTTTCCACTAGAACTTACTGTAATAGAAGAAAGTGCATAAAGAATGAACCAGGCTCTCCAATTCATTCAATTAATTCCTTTTTCTCATCAGTATTTTCAGGTCAACTACACTGAAAGCAAACTAAAAGATTACATTGATGACCCACAAGTATAGGGGATCTACCGTAGTCCTTTCGATAAGTAAGAGTGTCGAACCCAACGAGGAGGAGAAGGAAATGATAAGCGGTTTTCAGCAAGGTATTCTCTGCAAGTACTGAAATAAGTGGTAACAGATAGTTTTGTGATAGGATAAATTGTAACGAGCAACAAGTAACAAAAGTAAACAAAGTGTAGCAAGGTGGCCCAATCCTTTTTGTAGCAAAGGATAAGCATGGACAAACTCTTATATAAGGAAAAGCGCTCCCGAGGACACATGGGAATATCGTCAAGCTAGTTTTCATCACGTTCATATGATTCGCGTTCGATACTTTGATAATTTCATATGTGGGTGGACCGGTGTTTGGGTGCTATTCTTACTTGAAAAAGCATCCCACTTATGATTAATCTCTATTGCAAGCATCCGCAACTACAACAAAAGTATTAAGGTAAACCTAACCATAGCATGAAACATATGGATCCAAATCAGCCCCTTACGAAGCAACGCATAAACTAGGGTTTAAGCTTCTGTCACTCTAGCAACCCATCATCTACTTATTACTTCCCAATGCCTTCCTCTAGGCCCAAATAATGGTTAAGTGTTATGTAGTCGACGTTCACATAACACCACTAGAGGCTAGACAACATACATCTCATCAAAATATCGAACGAATACCAAATTCACATGACTACTAATAGCAAGACTTCTCCCATGTCCTCAGGAACAAACGTAAGTACTCACAAAGCATATTCATGTTCATAATCAGAGGGGTATTAATATGCATAAAGGATCTGAACATATGATCTTCCACCAAATAAACCAACTAGCATCAACTACAAGGAGTAATTAACACTACTAGCAACCTACTAGTACCAATCCCGGACTTGGAGACAAGAATTGGATACAAGAGATGAACTAGGGTTTTGAGTGGAGATGGTGCTGGTGAAGATGTTGATGGAGATTGCCCTGTCCGGATGAGAGGAGCGTTGGTGATGACGATGGCGATGATTTCCCCCTAACGGGGGGAAGTGTCCCCGGCAGAACAGCTCTGCCGGAGCCCTAGATTGGTTCCGCCAAGGTTCCGCCTCGTGGCGGCGGAGTTTCGTCCCGAAAGGTTGCTTATAATATTTTTCCTCGACGAAAGACCTCATATAGCAGAAGATGGGCATCGGAGGGCCAACAGGGGGCCCACGAGGTAGGGGGGCGCGCCCTGGGGGGTAGGGCATGCCCCCACCCTCGTGGACAGGTGGGCCCCCTCTGGTGAACTTCTTCTGCTGGATATTTTTTATTATTTCCAAAAATGACTTTCGTGGAGTTACAGGACTTTTGGAGTTGTGCAGAATAGGTTCTAATATTTGCTCCTTTTCCAGCCCAGAATTCCAGCTGCCGGCATTCTCCCTCCTTATGTAAACCTTGTAAAATAAGAGAGAATAGGAATAAGTATTATGACATAATATGTAATAACAACCCATAATGCAATAAATATCAATATAAAATCATGATGCAAAATGGACGTATCATACATTGACCCAGATTGTCGCATCATGCTAGGAACCGACAAGAGAGCCACCATAACAACCAACCGGTCTGAGTTCCACCGCCTTGCAAAAATCCATGAAGGAGACATTTGTGCCTTTCGTTTCAAGGTCACCACAAAGCAGCGCCCGGTTCTCATCGCGCGTTGCCTTTAGATGAACCATCGACAGCAAAGGAAGTCGTATCTAAATATCATCTAGGATTCTAAGGACTACTAATCAAGCTCTGTAATAGGATGAAACCTTCCTCTGTTTTTTGACGATGCCATCTGTTGCTTTTGAATAGCTACCACCTATGCTTTTACCTATATAACCTCTATTGTTGTTCCTCATCAATCTATTAATATGCATAATCCCACCCTTTTCTATAATTATCTGTTTTTACTACTTTCTCTATGTCAAACATCGAGTACTCACTAGCAACAACAAATATGTTAAGCAAGGAAGAGGCATGCCCTACCTGGCAGCGTCCACCTTCCACTCAAGGGATATAGCACTATCATTAGCACGGAGTGTTCCAGGAGAAACAGTAATCATGAAGAGAAATAGTAACTAGCAATAAGTATTCATTATTTCGATTTGTGCCTGAGTTTTCTTATCACCACTCTTACAATACTTGGCTTGTTGTCGGCCTTTGCGCCATTGGTGCAACAGGTCATCTAGTACTATTAAAAGGGGATGATGTGTTGCTTAATGGCTTGCTTGCTCAAAATGCTTAGTGATATGCTCCAAAAGCCATCCACTTTCTCATTTCCACATATGTCCCAAACCAAAAGTCAAACTCGGCCCCACATATTTGACCTATACGGCGCCACCGAGTTCATTTGACATAGCCATAGCCAGAAACCCTAATCAGTTCGGTCTCACCGATAGGGATCTCGGTCTCACGAGATGGGATTGCAAACTCTCTGTTTCCCTTCATAACGTTTTGGTCTAACCGAGATGAGCGATCGGTCCCACCGAGTTTGCAATGCAAACTCTCTGTTTCCTTTTCGTAACGTTCACCGATATGAGCGATCGGTCCCACCGAGTTTGCCTAACCAACTCTCTGTTTGCCTATGTGATCGGTCTCACCGAGATTACGTTATGTCCTAACCCTAATGAAATCAGTCCCACCCGAGTTGACATGTCGGTCCCACCAAAAATCCTAACATTCACATTTTGAACTAAATCGGTCTGACTGAGTTTGAGTATTCGTTCCCACCAAGTTTGGTAAATTGTGTGTAACGGTTAGATTTTGTGTGGAGGCTATATATACCCCTCCACCCATCCCTCATTCGTGAGGAGAGCCATCAGAACGTACCTACACTTCTAGCATTCATTTTCTGAGAAAGAACCACCTACTCATGTGTTGAGACCAAGATATTCCAATCCAACCACAAGAATCTTGATCTCTAGCCTTCCCCAAGTTGCTCTCCACTCAAATCATCTTTCTACCAAATCCAAATTTGTGAGAGAGAGTTGAGTGTTGGGGAGACTATCATTTGAAGCACAAGAGCAAGGAGTTCATCATCAACACACCATCTATTACCTTTTGGAGAGTGGTGTCTCCTAGATTGGTTAGGTGTCACTTGGGAGCCTCCGTCAAGATTGTGAAGTTGAACCAGGGAGTATGTAAGGGCAAGGAGATCGCCTACTTCGTGAAGATCTACCCAAGTGAGGCAAGTCCTTCGTGGGCGATGGCCATGGTGGGATAGACAAGTGATTGCTCTTTGACTATAGCGCCAGAAAAGCTCCTGTCTGCTAGGATTACATCGGTATTTCCCCAAAGAGGAAGGGATGATGCATCACAGTGATTGCTCTCTGAGCAACGTCGGTATTTCCTCAAAGAGGAAGGGATGATGCAGCACAACGACGGTAGGTATTTCCCTTAGAGAATAAACCAAGGTTATCGAACCAGTAGGAGAACCAAGCAACACAACATAAACAACACATGCACACAAATAACAACACCTTGCAACCCGACGTGTTAAAGGGGTTGTCAATCCCGTTCGAGTAACGACACCGGAAAATTGTAGTAGATTGAAATACTAGATCTCAAATAAATAAAGTGCAGCAAAGTATTTTTGTATTTTTCGTTTAATAGATCTGAATGAAAATGCAAAGGAAAAGTAGATTGCAAGCAAATATATGAGGAAGAAGACCCGGGGGCCGTAGGTTTCACTAGTGGCTTCTCTCGAGAAAATAGCAAACGGTGGGTAAACAAATTACTGTTGGGCAATTGTTAGAACCTCAAATAATTATGACGATATCCAGGCAATGATCATTACATAGGCATCACGTCCAAGATTAGTAGACCGACTCATGCCTGCATCTACTACTATTACTCCACACATCGACCGCTATCCAGCATGCATCTAGTGTATTAATTAGTTCATGGAAAAACAGAGTAATGCAATAAGAACGATGGCACGATGTAGACAAGATCCATTTATCTATGGCCTTAGATACAGATCTCGTCTTTTTATCCTTAGTAGAACCGATACATACATGTCGGTTCCCTTTCTGTCACTGGGATCAAGCACCGTAAGATCGAACCCACTACCAGGCACCTCTTCCCATTGCAAGATAAATATATCAAGTTAGACAAACAAAACACAAATATCAGAGAAGAAATACGAGCTATAAGAGATCATGCATATAAGAGATCAAATAAACTCAAATAACTTTCATGGATATAAAAAGATATGATTGATCATAAACTCAAAGTTCATCAGATCCCAACAAACACACCGCAAAAGAGTTACATCGTATTGGTCTCCAAGAGACCATTGTATTGAGAATTCAGCGAGAGAGAGAAAGCCATCTAGCTACTAACTACGGACTCGAAGGTCTACAAAGAACTACTCATGCATCATCGGAGAGGCACCAATGGAGGTGGTGAACCCCATCCGAGATGGTGTCTAGATTGGATTTGATGGTTCTGGACTCTGCGATGGCTGGATGAATATTTCGTTGACTCCCCTAGGGTTCTGGTATTATTGTGGTATTTATAGAGCAAAGAGGTGGTCCGGGGGGCACCCGAGGTGGGCACAACCCACCAGGGCGTGCCTGGGCCTCCTGGCGCGCCCTGGTGGGTTGTCCCTTCCTCAGAACTCCCCCCAAGTGCAACCAGGGCCCAATGTCTTCCTTCTGGTCCATAAAAAATCTCCGTGAAGTTTCGTTGCATTTGGACTCCGTCTGATATTGATTTCCTACGATGTAAATAACATGGAAAAAACAGCAACTCGCACTTGGCACTATGTCAATAGGTTAGTACCAAAAATGATATAAAATGATTATAAAACATCCAAGATTGATAATATAACAACATAGAACAATCAAAATATATAGATACGTTGGAGACGTATCAGCATCCCCAAGCTTAACTCCTGCTCGTCCTCAAGTAGGTAAGTGACAAAAACAGAATTTTTGATGTGGAGTGTTGTTTATCATGTCATATCATATTCTTTTTCTTTGTAGCATGGACATTTGGACTTTTATGTGATTCAAAGCAATAGTCTAGTTTTGACATAATAATTTGGATACTCAAGCATATCAACAAGCAACCATGTCTTTCAAAATATCAATGCTAAAACAAGTTATCCCTAGCCCATCATGCTCAAACGTTGATCCATTCATGAAACACACTCGAATATTAGCTATACCCAATACTTAAGTACGATCATATTGCCTCCTAGTTGGTGCTTTTTATGAGAGAAGATGGAGACTCAATTTCAAAAATAAAAATTGCATAAAGTAAAAGATAGGCCCTTCGCAGAGGGAAGTAGGGATTTGTAGAGGTGCTAGAGCTCAAAGTGAAAAATTAGAGATAAAAACATTTTGAGAGGTGTATCCATCCCGCCAACGAAAACGACATAGAGTTCCCAACACTTTCCATGCTAGATATGCCATAGGCGGTTCCCAAACAAAAAATAAAGTTTATTCCTTTTTCCACCATACTTTCATTTCCATGGCTAGCCATATCCACGGTTGCCGTCCATACCAACACTTACCAAGGAATTTATTATTTGACAACATAAAGTAAATTCATTTTTGCATTTCGGGACTGGGCATCCCTAAAACCTTTGCCTTACTCTCGTACAATGACAAGTGAATAAACACTCATCGTGAGAATAACACATCCAGCATGGAAAATATTAGCCACCCCTCACCGCTCCACGAGCGAAACAAACACACAAAAGAGAAGTTTATTTTGAAAATTAGAGATGGCACATGCAAATTTGCTTAGAACGGCAAAAGAATACCGCATATAGGTAGATATAGTGGACTCATGTGGCAAAACTGGTTTAAAGGATTTTGGATGCACAAGTAGAGGTCATACTTGGTGCAAAGTGAAGGCTAGCAAAAGACTGGGAAGCGACCAACCAAGAAATGAATAATCTCATAAGCAAGCATTAAGCATAATTAACACTGAATAATGCACCACAAGTAGGATATAATTTTCATTGCATGATTATTGACCTTCGTGCATGCATAGGGAATCACAAACCTTAACACCAATATTCTTACTAGAGCACAATTACTCATCAACATAACTCACATATCACATCATCATATCTCAAAACTATTACTAAGAATCAAGTTTATTTTGTCCAATGATCTTCATGACATTTTTTTATCCTTCTTGGATATCTATCACTTTGGGACTAATTTTCATGTGTTGCTTTTCATAAGCTCAAACAAATATAAGTGAAGATCACGAGCATAGCAAATTTTCTTTCTCTCAAAATAATTTAAGTGAAGCAAGAGAGAATCTCTTCAAAAAAATTAGTAACTCTCAAATTACTCTAAGTGAAGCAAGAGAACATTTCTTCAAAAATACTAAGCACACCGTGCTCAAAAAGATATAAGTAAAGCACTAGAGCAAGTCCTAGCTCATAAAAGATTTAAGTGAACCAAAGAGAGCAATTCTAACAAGTCATTACATAATTTTGGCTCTCTCAAATAGGTGTGTCCGGCAACACTTTCCAAGGAATTTATTATTTGACAACATAAACTAAATTCATTTTTGCATTTCGGGACTGGGCATCCCTAAAACCTTTGCCTTACTCTCGTGCAATGACAAGTTAATAAACACTCATCGTGAGAATAACACATCCAACATGGAAAATATTAGCCACCCCTCACCGCTCAGCGAGCGAAACAAACACACAAAAGAGAAGTTTATTTTGAAAATTAGAGATGGCACATGCAAATTTTCTTAGAACGGCAAAAGAATACCGCATATAGGTAGATATAGTGGACTCATGTGGCAAAACTGGTTTAAAGGATTTTGGATTCACAAGTAGAGGTCATACTTGGTGCAAAGTGAAGGCTAGAAAAAGACTGCGAAGCGACCAACCAAGAAACGAATAATCTCATAAGCAAGCATTAAGCATAATTAACACTGAATAATGCACCACAAGTAGGATATAATTTTCATTGCATGATTATTGACCTTCGTGCATGCATAGGGAATCACAAAGCTTAACACCAATATTCTTACTAGAGCACAATTACTCATCAACATAACTCACATATCACATCATCATATCTCAAAACTATTACTAAGAATCAAGTTTATTTTGTCCAATGATCTTCATGACATTTTTTTATCCTTCTTGGATATCTATCACTTTGGGACTAATTTTCATGTGTTGCTTTTCATAAGCTCAAACAAATATAAGTGAAGATCATGAGCATAGCAAATTTTCTTTCTCTCAAAATAATTTAAGTGAAGCAAGAGAGAATCTCTTCAAAATTTTACTAACTCTCAAATAACTCTAAGTGAAGCAAGAGAGCATTTCTTCAAAAATACTAAGCACACCGTGCTCAAAAAGATATAAGTAAAGCACTAGAGCAAGTCCTAGCTCATAAAAGATTTAAGTGAAGCAAAGAGAGCAATTCTAACAAGCCATTACATAATTTTGGCTCTCTCAAATAGGTGTGTCCGGCAAGGATTGATGACTTAAAACACAAAATGAAACAAGCAAAGACTCATACCATACAAGACGCTCCAAGCAAAACACATATCATGTGACGAATAAAAATATAGCCTCGAGTAAAATACCGATGGTTGTTGGAAGAAAGCGGGGATGCCACTCGGGGGCATCCCCAAGCTTAGTTGGTTGCTCATTTTGGATAATATCTTGGGATGCCAGGACATCCGCAAGCTTAGGCTCTTCTATCCTTCTTTCATCCATCGTAAGATAACCCAAAACTTGAAAACTTCAATCACACAAAACTCAACAAAAACCTTCGCGAGATCCGTTAGTGTAAGAAAAATAAATCACTACTATAAGTGTTGTATCAAACCAATTCTTATTTTGTTTTTGTATTATATCTACTGTATTCCAACTTTTCTATGGCAAAAACTCATCAAAGAAAACCATAGAGCCATCAAAATAAGCACACAACACAAAGAAAACAGAATCTGTCAAAACAGAATAGTCTGTAGAAATCTGATTTGTTCGAATACTTCTGGAACTCCAAAAATTCTTAAAAACTAGAAAAACCTGTATAATTTGTATATTGATCTTCTGCAAAAAGAATTGGCATTTTATCACGTTCTGTTTATTTTTAAAAATTATTTTCGTGAGCACAAAGTTTTTGTCTTTTCCAACAAGATCAAACAACTATCACCCAAGAAGATCCTATTGGTTCTACTTGGCACAAACACTAATTAAAACACAAAAAACACAATATTACCAGTAGCATAATTGTGTAAACACACAAGAACAGAAAGCAAAAAGCAAAAAATAAAAAATAAAATTTATTCAATTGGTTGCCTCCCAACAAGCGTTATAGTTTTACGCCTTTAGCTAGGCGTAAGGCAAGGATCTAAGTTTTGTCATCTTTTGTTTGAGACCCATAAGATGCCCTCATGATTGATTCATAAGGTGGCCTGATTTTTGTTCTAGGAAAGTGTTCCATACCTTTCCTAAAAGGAAATTGGAACTTAATAGTGCCTTCTTTGATATCAATCACGGCACCGATAGTGCGTAAAAACGGTCTACCAAGAATAATTGGACAAGACGGATTGCAATAAATATCAAGAACAATAAAATCTATGGGCACATAATTTCTATTTGGAAGAATAAGAACATCATTAATTCTTCCCATAGGATTTTTAATAGTAGAATCCGCCAAGTGCAAATTCAAAGAACATTCTTCAAGATTGTTAAGACCAAGCACATCACATAAAGATTTCGGAATTATGGAAACACTAGCACCAAAGTCACACAAAGCAAAACACTGAAAATTTTTAATCTTTACTTTGATATTAGGTTCCCATTCATCATGTAATTTTCTAGGAAATGATACTTTTAATTCCTATTTTTCTTCTAAAGCATTCATCATAGCACCAACAATATTTTTAGTAAAAGCTTTGTTTTGTTCATAGGCATGGGGTGAATTTAGCATGGATTGCAACAAAGAAATACAATCAATCAAAGAGCAACTATCATTATTAAAGTCTTTGTAATCCAAAAGACTGGGCATATCACTAGCTAAAGTTTGACCTCTCCAAACCCACTTTCATCAATTTTCTCAACAAGATTTTCACCCTCCGATATATTAGGACGCCTTCTACCTAAAGTTGACTCTTCTTCAGTCCCCTTTTCATCAATATTAACTTTACTAAACAAAGAATCAATAGAAGAAACACCAATCATTTTAAGATCTTCATCATTCTTATCTTCTAACGAGATTGGTTTAGCAGCCATTTGATTTACTAAGGTAGCTTGTGCATCGGATATTTTTCCTAACAAACTTTCAGCAAAAGCATACTTAGAGTGGAGATTGCAAACTTCTCCACTAATATCATCAAGTTGTTTTGTGATAGCATCTAGCACAACGGAATGCTCCTTGAGTTCTTCAGTAAAATACTTATTATGCTCAAATTGCGTAGTCATATATTCCTTAGTACTTTTCTCAATTTCAAGCAAAATATTTGGGTAAGGAACATCATAATATTTTCTTTGAGGCATCATGACTATGCAAACAAAAACGCACACAAAAACAGATCCGGCAAGAAAACGGCGAATAGAAAAAAAAAGAGGCGAATAAAACGACAAATTTTTGTGCAGCGGGGGAAGGGAAAACGAGAGGCAAATGGCAAATAATGTAAACTGCGAGGAGATGAGATTTGTGATTAGGAACCTGGTATATGTTGAAGATTCGCCCCAGCAACGCTCCAGAAATTCCTTTTGACTTCTCTCTGACTATAGCGCCAGAAAAGCTCCTGTCTGCTAGGACTACGTCGGTATTTCCCCAAAGAGGAAGGGATGCAGCACAACAACGGTAGGTATTTCCCTCAGTGAAGAAACCAAGGTTATTGAACCAGTAGGAGAACCAATTAAGCAACACAACGTAGACAACACCTGCACACAAATAACAACACCTCGCAACCCGGTGTGTTAAAGGGGTTGTCAATCCCTTTCGGGTAACGATGCCAGAAAATTGTAGTAGATTGAAATAATAGATCACAAATAAATAAAGTGCAGCAAAGTATTTTTGTATTTTTGGTTTAATAGATCTAAATAAAAATGCAAAGTAAAGTAGATCCCAAGCAAATATTTGAGCAAGAAGACCCGGGGGCCATAGATTTCACTAGTGGCTTCTCTCGAGAAAAATAGCAAATGGTGGGTAAACAAATTAGTGTTGGGCAATTGATAGAACCTCAAATAATTATGACGATATCAAGGCAATGATCATTACATAGGCATCACGTCCAAGATTAGTAGACCGACTCCTGCCTGCATCTACTACTATTACTCCATACATCGACCGCTATCCAGCATGCATCTAGTGTATCAAGTTCATGGAAAAATGGAGTAATGCAATAAGAACGATGACATGATGTAGACAAGATCCGTTTATCTATTGCGTAGATATAGATCCCATATTTTTATCCTTAGTAGCAACGATAAATACGTGTTGTTTCCCTTTCTGTCACTGGGATCAAGCACCGTAAGACCGAACCCACTACCGGGCACCTCTTCCATTGCAAGATAAATAGATCAAGTTGGACAAACAAAATACAAATATCGCAGAAGAAATACGAGGTTGTAAGAGATCAAAGAAACTCAAATAACTTTCATGGATATAAAAAGATATGACTGATAATAAACTCAAAGTTCATCAGATCCCAACAAACACACCGCAAAAAGAGTTACATCATATGGATCTCCAAGAGACCATAGTACTAAGAATTCAGCGAGTGAGAGAGAGCCATTGTGACGCCCCCGTTTCAATCGTACACTAATCATGCACGCAAATGTGTACGATCAAGATCAGGGACTCACGGGAAGATATCACAACACAACTCTACAAATAAAATAAGTCATACAAGCATCATAATACAAGCCAAGGGCCTCGAGGGCTCGAATACAAGTGCCTGATCATAGACGAGTCAGCGGAAGCAACAATATCTGAGTACAGATATAAGTTAATCAAGTATGCCTTAAGAAGGCTAGCACAAACTAGGATACAGATCGAATGAGGCGCAGGCCTCCTGCCTGGGATCCTCCTAACTACTCCTGGTCGTCGTCAGCGGGCTGCACGTAGTAGTAGGCACCTCCAGAGTAGTAGGAGTCGTCGTCGAAAGTGGCGTCTGGATCCTGGGCTCCAACATCTGGTTGCGACAACCAGAAGAAAGGAAAGGGGGAAAAGGGGGAAGAAAGCAACCGTGAGTACTCATCCAAAGTACTCGCAAGCAAGGAGCTACACTACATATGCATGGGTATATGTGTAAAGGGCCATATCAGTGGACTAAACTGCAGAATGCCAGAATAAGAGGGGGATAGCTAGTCTTATCGAAGACTACGCTTCTGGTCGCCTCCGACTTGCAGCATATAGAAGAGAGTAGACTGAAGTCCTCCAAGTAGCATCGTATAGCATAATCCTACCCGGCGATCCCCTCCTCGATGCCCTGTCAGAGAGCGATCACCGGGTTGTATCCGGCACTTGGAAGGGTGTGTTTTATTAAGTATCCGGTTCTAGTTGTCATAAGGTCGAGGTACAACTCCGGGTCGTCCTTTTACCGAGGGACACGGCTATTCGAATAGATAAACTTCCCTGCAGGGGTGCACCACATAGCCCAACACGCTTGATCCCATTTGGCCGGACACACTTTCCTGGGTCATGTCCGGCCTCGGAAGATCAACACGTCGCAGCCCCACCTAGGC
Source organism: Aegilops umbellulata (assembly GCA_032464435.1). Taxonomy (NCBI): domain Eukaryota; kingdom Viridiplantae; phylum Streptophyta; class Magnoliopsida; order Poales; family Poaceae; genus Aegilops; species Aegilops umbellulata. The sequence continues at coordinate 500,611,021 of CP136057.1, forward strand.
ACAACAGAGAGGTCAGCACGCCGGTCTAAACCTAAGCGCGCAGGGGTCTGGGCCCATCGCCCTGAGCACACCTGCACGTTGCGTACGCGGCCGGAGAGCAGACCTAGCAACCTCCATTTCAAAGGAAGTCATGTTACGCGGTCCAACCCGGCGCGCGCCGCTCAGTCGCTGACGTCACGAAGTGCTTCGGCTGATACCACGACGTCGGGATACCCATAACTACTCCCGCGTAGGTGGTTAGTGCGTATAGACCAAATGGCCAGACTCAGATCAAATACCCAGATCTCGTTAAGCGTGTTAAGTATCGCGAACGCCGACTAGGGCCAGGCCCACCTCTCTCCTAGGTGGTCTGAACCTGCCCTGTCGCTCCGCCTCAAAGTAACAGTCGGGGGCCGTCGGGAACCCAGGCCCACCTCTACCGGGATGGAGCCACCTGCCCCTTCAGCCCCCATCTCCGAACAGTATCATAGGTAACAGTGTAAAGTATATAGTATATGCCCGCGATCACTTCCCGAAGTGATCACGGCCCAGTAATATAGCATGGCAGACGGACAAGAGTGTAGGGCCACTGATGGAACACTAGCACCCTATACTAAGCAGTAGGATTGCAGGTAAAGGTATCAACAGCAGTATCAAAAAGAGGCTATGCATCAGGATAGGAATAACGAAAGCAGTAACATGCTACACTACTCTAATGCAAGCAGTATAGAGAAGAGTAGGCGATATCTGGTGATCAAAGGGGGGGCTTGCCTGGTTGCTCTGGCAAGAGAGAGGGATCGTCAACTCCGTAGTCGAACGGGGCAGCAGCAGCGTCGGTCTCGGTGTCTAACGAGAGAAGAGGGGGGAGAAACAATAAATATTTAAGCAAGCAGATGCATAGTGATGCATGACATGACAAGTAACGGCGTTAGAGGTGCCCTAACGCGGTATGGGATGATACCGGTGAAGGGGGGAAACATCCGGGAAAATATCCCCGGTGTTTCGCGTTTTCGGGCAAAGGAGCCGGAGGGGGAAAGTTGCGAGTTGGATAGGTTAGGGATGCGTGGTGGACGAACGGGCTGCATAGCCGGGTTCGCCTCGTCGTTCTGAGCAACTTTCATGTTGAAAATATTTTAATCCGAGTTACGGATTAAAAGATATGATTTTCTAAAGATTTTATTAATTTCTGGAATTTAGTTAATTATTTAAATTAATTCGAAAATAGATTTATGACATCAGCATGAGGTCATGCTGACGTCAGCAGTCAGCAGAGTCGACTGGGTCAAACTGACATGTGGGTCCAGTGGGACCCACCTGTCATTCCCTGATTAGGTTAATTAGGGTTAACTAACTAATTATTGTTTTGATTAAACTAACAGTTAATTAGGTTATTATAATCAGGATTAATTAACTTCACTTAATTAATTAATTATTATTTATTTATATATTTATATTTTTTTAATTCCTTTTTTTTAAACCCTTTTATTTTCGTTATTAGGGGTTGGGCCCCACGTGTAAGTGGCAATGGGGTGGGGTTAGCTTAATGCTACCCACCCCGGTTAGTGGCCGGAGCACACCGGCGCGGGCCGGCCTCACCAGGGAGGCCGCCAGGTGCACGGCACGTCGGGGGCACGGCAGGATGCCGGAGTTGGCCGCCGGCGCGGCGGTGGCCCGCGGGGCCAGAGGCGGAGGCGGGGCACGGGACGAGCAGAGGCGGCGCGGTAGCAACGCAGGCGCGGTCCGACGCGGTTGGCGAGGAAGACCACAGCCGGGGCGAGGCGGGCGCGCGCGCGCGCGTGGTCGAGCGGCGGGAGTGGCATGGCCTGTAGCGGAGCGGCGCAGGGATGCGGGGTTCACGGCCAGGCCCTGCCCGGAGAGCCAGGTGCGGGGCGGCACGCGCGCGGCGGCCGTGGGGCTGCAGCGACGACCGTGGCGGCGGTGTGCGTGCGTGGAGGAGGTCGGAGGCGCGAGGCGGGCGACAGCGAGCAAGCAGCGCGGAGCCAGCGGACGAGCGCGGGGAAAGAGGAGGGGAGGCCTCACAGGGGGGGTGCAGGGACCGTGGCAGGGGGGTTGAGGTGGATGACGGGGACGACGAGGTCGACGCGGAAGCAGGCCGGCGGGGGGGGGGGGGGGGAAGCTCCGGGCGTCTACGCGGTCCTGGCAGCGACGGTGACGACGCGACGCAGGGGAGGTAGCCCGGCGAGGAGGCGTGGACGAGGCAGAGGACGAGGACGAGCGGCGGGGTAGCGGGAGGCACCGGGCGGCGTCGTCACGGCGATGGGGGCGGCGGTCGTCACGGGCGAGGGGGGGATGGGGGCTGATCCCTCTAGATCGGATCGGGAGGGGGGAAATGGGGCGACAGGGGGGTTAGGGTTTCCGGGTGAGGGGGGTTATGGTGTGTGGTGGGGCGCGGCTGGGCCGGCCAGGTGGGTGGCCCAATGGCCGTTGGCTGGGCCGGGTGGCCCAGCGGGGGGGGGGGTTCCCCTTTTTTCTGTTTGTTTTCTGTTTTGTATTTTCTCTTATTTATTTTCTTTTCCATTTTATTTTAGTTACACATTAATTTTAGTTTAGTAAAAATATGACAATAGCCCCTAAATTAATGTTCCAGAATAACCCACTGCCATGAAAAGGTTTTACCCCGAATTAAAATAGTTTAGCAATTTATAATATACCAAAGGCATTTATATAATTGATTTTGCTACTGTTTAAATCATTTTAGAGTATTTGAATATTTTATAAAAGTGTAGTTCCTCCGCCATAATTACCTATCCATTATTTGGCTCACTCTGAACATTTTAGTTTTAATATTGAAAACTTTTATTCCTTTGACTTGATTTTGAATTCGAAATTGAATCAGTTTCGAACCAACGTGAGTTTAGCAACAAAAATCGAAGTGACATGGCATCATTACCAGAGGGTTACTGTAGCTTGATTACCCGGGCGTCACAATTCTCCTCCACTACAAGAAATCTCGTCCCGAGATTTAGGAGGGTAGTAAGGGGGAAAGGTGTTGGTAGCGAAAAACCTAACGAGTCTTCTCGGTCTTGGCTGCCCTTTCGAACAGGTTGATCCCTTTCGTCGATGTCTTCATTTGTCTGCTTCAAGTCGCCATGATCAATTCGTCATCCTTTCTTTGGGATCTTCACCGTACTTACGAATAGGTAACGAGGCAGGTCGGCAACGACAGAATGTTATTAGGGTAATGATCTGGGATTAATCTATGAAGGAGCATATGAGTACCTCTCGAGTTGAACAATTAAAACACATCGAGAGTAAAGTTGGAAGGTACAATAAGAAGTTTCAGGCAGCCAGGCAATCGTTTAATGCCTAGACAGAAGGTGAAAGTGGTTTCAAAGCCACGGAACAGTTATTGTGTCCGATGCTAGAATTGATGATCTCATCGGAAGATGGCTCATGAATTACATACGAGTCCACGCGGGAGGAATAACTTTGGAAACAGGGGGTGTACATGGGAGTCAGGTTTCGATCCTGTGGAGCTGTGGGTTATGAGCCCACCATGTGGTTGAAAGTAGGAAGGAGGCCGACATCTTGCACGGTCACGATAGTAAGGCGTGTCAGAGGTTAGCCTGTCAGTTATGTCGGCAACAACATCGATACCAAGGGCGAGGGACGAAGAGAACCATTTTCCTACTCGTTGAAACGAGGCGGACCAATAGGCAAAGTTCTCGTCCATCGGTGGCTACCGGAATGTCATCAACATTAGTAACAGGGTCTTGCTGACAGAATTGTACACCTAGGTGTTTACATAAGCAGAAGAATATTACTGCTTAGATCATATAGATCACAAGAAAGGTTACACCAAACAATGGAAATGAAAACGTGAACATCAGATCAAACAGAACAATGGAAAGGAAAATGTGTTTGACACATACACCAGGGGTATACCTTTCCCACGGACAAGCAGAGCATGATATCCATGACAGGATATAATGTAGAAATCCTTTTAGGTAGGGGAGAGAAATTTCATGACATTATCCATACAATGATGTTTGGATAATTTGATTAAGAAAATTTAGCATTGTGCTTCAAGTGTTCTTATTGATGATAGGAGTACCACATAAATGCTTCGAGATAGCACTGACATGGTCTTCAAGCAAGGGTCGGACTTCGGATACACGGAGGATCCATTAGGGTAAACTTATTTAAACATGGCATTCAATTTTCTCATGGGGAAATGGTTAACCTTGTTAAAAAGAAAACTATAACATTAGGTTCTCCGGCCAGGGGTGCTGGGCATGACATCACCTTACCGGGTCGTAAAGGACTAGTGTGATAACTCTTGGCAATATGTTCCAACCATCATATCTGACCGAGATTCAGATCCAATTGGTGTCATGATACCTCAGACTCAGGATGTCCGAGAAGAAAAGGTGCAACACAAATAGACGAAATGACATTGCAAGATCCTCGGGAAATAAACTATGGAAGCAAGTTCTGAATCATGAGTTGGCTGATGAACTCAGCGACAATTCATTGGGATTTCCAAAGGATGGATTTCCACAATTAGGTGAACAAGGATACAACATTTTTCAGATCAAATGATATAATGATGTAAGTTCGAGAAAAACATCCACAATTAAACATTGGTTGAAAGGTGCACCCGAAATAAGGGCTGGGTTGCACGACCAACGTCGGATCGGTGATTCAATAATCAATAGTCTAAGAATGAACGGCCGACCATTATCTTCAAAGCAATAGGGTTGCTAGAAGATTTGGAATTACATATCACAGACCATTTGCCGGTGGTTAGAAACAACACGGTGACCAAGAAATGAACGAAGATGGCGAGAAGTATTATTATATCAAGAATTCTTAAGAGGTGGTGAAATTCTCACCACATTCTTGACAAAAAGAGATGGTAATACTCCAAGGTAAAACAGATCATGAGCTAGATAGCGAGGAGCTTAAGGTACCACACAAAACAATAAACAAGTTTGTGTTGGGGGAAGGCAAGAATGTTGCCGATGATAACACAAAGCATTGAGGGGCAAGGATGGTATTTCCCCTCATGAATTCAATTGATAACCTGAAAGAGCTCAGAATGCGGATGATGATCATGACACATTTGTCGAGAGATTCCATGAAGATGTAATCAATCAGCGACGACATCAAGTCAAAGGAATAATGAAGCGGAAGGTTATTGGAACCATGGGTAGGACACAAACTCCAAATCAAGTTTGTTGTTCAAAGAGAAATGATATGACGAGGAAAAATCGAGGTAATCTTAGCTCATCGTCGAAAGTGGTGCTCCGAGAATAAGGACCAGGTAGCACAGTTAAAATCACCACGACAATGATATAGCCATACAGGCTAGGAATGGCGTGATCGAGTACAAACTCGTACTTAAAGAAGATCATCAAGTGTCGTTGAACCGTAGTGCAGACTCGGTTCAGTTATCGGTGTCTTTGAGTGTTTAATAACTCAGAGCCCATGAAAAATTGTAATCAGTGAGTATGTAGTACTTGATGAAGAACTCATAAGAAGTTATGCAGTTCCAAGATAATCTCGAGATACCTTGGGGTAATACCCGAAGACGGATCAAAGTAGAGGTTGGACCGGGGTATTGATCCACAGAAGGCAAGTGCTTACACTTGCATCGAAAATGGTATTTAAAGGAGAACATGGTCGGAACCACGATTGTAAAGGACCAAATCCTAGATATAACATGGACTTATAATAAGGGAATAATTGATTTAAGAGAAGCTTAAATGATAAGATCTACATCGTGTCCATGGGCATGAACACAAAGTTCAAGGTCGACTCCCACTTCGTCAATGTATTACCTTCCATTCACTTCTCGCTTTGATAAAGGCATTAGTGTTGAAAGTTTTACCTGGTGAAATACCAGATGAGTATGACTCGTGACTCGTGAAAACTTTCGGGTTCACATGGTTTAGAGAAGGCATATGTTCAACCCATAGGGCTTCTTAGAAACATATACCACAAGTTTCAAGAGTAAATAACACAAGCCCGAAAGCAGAGCATGGTTGGCCAAGCAGGGGATACAACTTAACGAAGGCATTATTTATCAGAGGAAAAACTCACAAAGTGATCAAATGTGAATGACACTATCGGATAACAATCCAACAAAGGACTTGACGGTCCACAAAGGATCTGATATGAGTATCGATACTCAACCAGAAGAGGAGGGAATGCAATTGCAACAGGTTATGGAATCATCTGAATAACTCAAAGCTTCAATGCAAAGGAATTATGATTTCCAAAACAAAGGATCGGAAGCAGACGCTCTAATCAACAATGGATCAATTGAATATACCAGAGGCACAATCGACGACAGATAGTTTGGTCGAGAAACAGCTCATGTTCAAAATGTCGTCTGAGCCGGAAAGATAATCCTAGGACTCGATTGATGATTGTGAACATTCACAACATATTGGATCAACAGACTTAAAATGATAAAGACAGAGGATGCCAATAAGGTTAATAGGCTTATAGGATTTAATCCCAATGCAAGCAACAAAGAATTTCAAGAGCAACAGGTTGTTGAGGATCTTCGAAAGATCGAATGGTATTTCGAAAGCTTTTGTGAAATACCAGAATCAACTGGGGATGAGCGGATACTCGGTAAGTGCGAGAATTATCCGTAGGGGTATTCAGGTGACAAAGTACATCAAGGCACTAAGCTCAAAGGATTCTCGGAACAACAGAGAGTATTTCGGGACATCTTGTAATAACAAGATCAACGGAGAATGATTGTATGAATGGCAAGTGTACGCAGTTTTCATAGGGGTTGACGGTGGAAGGAAATCGCAAATGCGGTGTCACAAGGACTCGAAAGAACATCGTAGAGTAACTTCGGAATCTTCTAGTGCACCAGACGATCATCTGAAGTGAGGGGCTCTTCGGGAAAAAGTATTATCGAGAACCTAAAGTTAGTTTTGTTTTTAGCAAAACCACTTAACCCGAATAGAAGAGAGCTCAGAGTCCCAGAGTAAAGGTCGAGGAGTAAAGGATCCTAATACCACCCAATGGCGACGTGGGCCCATGGGCCACACAGCCATGTTAGTAAAAGTTTTGTAAAGTCTAGACTCAACTTCGGCCAAGGAGTTTGGAAAGGGGATTCCTACAGGCAGTCGGCTCTGATACCAACTTGTGACGCCCCCGTTTCAATCGTACACTAATCATGCACGCAAATGTGTACGATCAAGATCAGGGACTCACGGGAAGATATCACAACACAACTCTACAAATAAAATAAGTCATACAAGCATCATAATACAAGCCAGGGGCCTCGAGGGCTCGAATACAAGTGCCTGATCATAGACGAGTCAGCGGAAACAACAATATCTGAGTACAGATATAAGTTAATCAAGTATGCCTTAAGAAGGCTAGCACAAACTAGGATACAGATCGAACGAGGCGCAGGCCTCCTGCCTGGGATCCTCCTAACTACTCCTGGTCGTCGTCAGCGGGCTGCACGTAGTAGTAGGCACCTCCAGAGTAGTAGGAGTCGTCGTCGAAAGTGGCGTCTGGATCCTGGGCTCCAACATCTGGTTGCGACAACCAGAAGAAAGGAAAGGGGGAAAAGGGGGAAGAAAGCAACCGTGAGTACTCATCCAAAGTACTCGCAAGCAAGGAGCTACACTACATATGCATGGGTATATGTGTAAAGGGCCATATCAGTGGACTAAACTGCAGAATGCCAGAATAAGAGGGGGATAGCTAGTCTTATCGAAGACTACGCTTCTGGTCGCCTCCGACTTGCAGCATATAGAAGAGAGTAGACTGAAGTCCTCCAAGTAGCATCGTATAGCATAATCCTACCCGGCGATCCCCTCCTCGATGCCCTGTCAGAGAGCGATCACCGGGTTGTATCCGGCACTTGGAAGGGTGTGTTTTATTAAGTATCCGGTTCTAGTTGTCATAAGGTCGAGGTACAACTCCGGGTCGTCCTTTTACCGAGGGACACGGCTATTCGAATAGATAAACTTCCCTGCAGGGGTGCACCACATAGCCCAACACGCTTGATCCCATTTGGCCGGACACACTTTCCTGGGTCATGTCCGGCCTCGGAAGATCAACACGTCGCAGCCCCACCTAGGCACAACAGAGAGGTCAGCACGCCGGTCTAAACCTAAGCGCGCAGGGGTCTGGGCCCATCGCCCTGAGCACACCTGCACGTTGCGTACGCGGCCGGAGAGCAGACCTAGCAACCTCCATTTCAAAGGAAGTCATGTTACGCGGTCCAACCCGGCGCGCGCCGCTCAGTCGCTGACGTCACGAAGTGCTTCGGCTGATACCACGACGTCGGGATACCCATAACTACTCCCGCGTAGGTGGTTAGTGCGTATAGACCAAATGGCCAGACTCAGATCAAATACCCAGATCTCGTTAAGCGTGTTAAGTATCGCGAACGCCGACTAGGGCCAGGCCCACCTCTCTCCTAGGTGGTCTGAACCTGCCCTGTTGCTCCGCCTCAAAGTAACAGTCGGGGGCCATCGGGAACCCAGGCCCACCTCTACCGGGATGGAGCCACCTGCCCCTTCAACCCCCATCTCCGAACAGTATCATAGGTAACAGTGTAAAGTATATAGTATATGCCCGCGATCACTTCCCGAAGTGATCACGGCCCAGTAATATAGCATGGCAGACGGACAAGAGTGTAGGGCCACTGATGGAACACTAGCACCCTATACTAAGCAGTAGGATTGCAGGTAAAGGTATCAACAGCAGTATCAAAAAGAGGCTATGCATCAGGATAGGAATAACGAAAGCAGTAACATGCTACACTACTCTAATGCAAGCAGTATAGAGAAGAGTAGGCGATATCTGGTGATCAAAGGGGGGGCTTGCCTGGTTGCTCTGGCAAGAGAGAGGGATCGTCAACTCCGTAGTCGAACGGGGCAGCAGCAGCGTCGGTCTCGGTGTCTAACGAGAGAAGAGGGGGGAGAAACAATAAATATTTAAGCAAGCAGATGCATAGTGATGCATGACATGACAAGTAACGGCGTTAGAGGTGCCCTAACGCGGTATGGGATGATACCGGTGAAGGGGGGAAACATCCAGGAAAATATCCCCGGTGTTTCGCGTTTTCGGGCAAAGGAGCCGGAGGGGGAAAGTTGCGAGTTGGATAGGTTAGGGATGCGTGGTGGACGAACGGGCTGCATAGCCGGGTTCGCCTCGTCGTTCTGAGCAACTTTCATGTTGAAAATATTTTAATCCGAGTTACGGATTAAAAGATATGATTTTCTAAAGATTTTATTAATTTCTGGAATTTAGTTAATTATTTAAATTAATTCGAAAATAGATTTATGACATCAGCATGAGGTCATGCTGACGTCAGCAGTCAGCAGAGTCGACTGGGTCAAACTGACATGTGGGTCCAGTGGGACCCACCTGTCATTCCCTGATTAGGTTAATTAGGGTTAACTAACTAATTATTGTTTTGATTAAACTAACAGTTAATTAGGTTATTATAATCAGGATTAATTAACTTCACTTAATTAATTAATTATTATTTATTTATATATTTATATATTTTTTAATTCCTTTTTTTTAAACCCTTTTATTTTCGTTATTAGGGGTTGGGCCCCACGTGTAAGTGGCAATGGGGTGGGGTTAGCTTAATGCTACCCACCCCGGTTAGTGGCCGGAGCACACCGGCGCGGGCCGGCCTCACCAGGGAGGCCGCCAGGTGCACGGCACATCGGGGGGGCGGCAGGATGCCGGAGTTGGCCGCCGGCGCGGCGGTGGCCCGCGGGGCCAGAGGCGGAGGCGGGGCACGGGACGAGCAGAGGCGGCGCGGTAGCAACGCAGGCGCGGTCCGACGCGGTTGGCGAGGAAGACCGCAGCCGGGGCGAGGCGGGCGCGCGCGCGCGTGGTCGAGCGGCGGGAGTGGCATGGCCTGTAGCGGAGCGGCGCAGGGATGCGGGGTTCACGGCCAGGCCCTGCCCGGAGAGCCAGGTGCGGGGCGGCACGCGCGCGGCGGCCGTGGGGCTGCAGCGACGACCGTGGCAGCGGTGTGCGTGCGTGGAGGAGGTCGGAGGCGCGAGGCGGGCGACAGCGAGCAAGCAGCGCGGAGCCAGCGGACGAGCGCGGGGAAAGAGGAGGGGAGGCCTCACAGGGGGGGTGCAGGGACCGTGGCAGGGGGGTTGAGGTGGATGACGGGGACGACGAGGTCGACGCGGAAGCAGGCCGGCGGGGGAGGGAAGCTCCGGGCGTCGACGCGGTCCTGGCAGCGACGGTGACGACGCGACGCAGGGGAGGAAGCCCGGCGAGGAGGCGTGGACGAGGCAGAGGACGAGGACGAGCGGCGGGGTAGCGGGAGGCACCGGGCGGCGTCGTCACGACAAAGGGGGCGGCGGTCGTCACGGGCGAGGGGGGGATGGGGGCTGATCCCTCTAGATCGGATCGGGAGGGGGGAAATGGGGCGACAGGGGGGTTAGGGTTTCCGGGTGAGGGGGGTTATGGTGTGTGGTGGGGCGCGGCTGGGCCGGCCAGGTGGGTGGCCCAATGGCCGTTGGCTGGGCCGGGTGGCCCAGCGGGGGGGGGGGGTGTTCCCCTTTTTTTCTGTTTGTTTTCTGTTTTGTATTTTCTCTTATTTATTTTCTTTTCCATTTTATTTTAGTTACACATTAATTTTAGTTTAGTAAAAATATGACAATAGCCCCTAAATTAATGTTCCAGAATAACCCACTGCCATGAAAAGGTTTTACCCCGAATTAAAATAGTTTAGCAATTTATAATATACCAAAGGCATTTATATAATTGATTTTGCTACTGTTTAAATCATTTTAGAGTATTTGAATATTTTATAAAAGTGTAGTTCCTCCGCCATAATTACCTATCCATTATTTGGCTCACTCTGAACATTTTAGTTTTAATATTGAAAACTTTTATTCCTTTGACTTGATTTTGAATTCGAAATTGAATCAGTTTCGAACCAACGTGAGTTTAGCAACAAAAATCGAAGTGACGTGGCATCATTACCAGAGGGTTACTGTAGCTTGATTACCCGGGCGTCACAGCCATCTAGCTACTAACTACAGCCCGAAGGTCTACAAAGAACTACTCACGCATCATCCGAGAGGCGCCAATGGAGGTGGTGAACCCCATTCGAGATGGTGTCTAGATTGGATCTGGTGGTTCTGGACTCTGTGGTGGCTGGATGAATATTTCGTCTACTCCCTTAGGGTTTTGGTATTTTTGGGGTATGTATAGAGCAAAGAGGCGGTCCGGGGGGCACCCGAGGTGGGACAACTGATGTCTACTATGCAACCTTCTTCTTGTAGATGTTGTTGGGCCTCCAAGTGCAGAGGTTTGTAAGACAGTAGCAAATTTCCCTCAAGTGGATGACCTAAGGTTTATCAATCCGTGGGAGGCGTAGGATGAAGATGGTCTCTCTCAAGCAACCCTGCAACCAAATACAAAGAGTCTCTTGTGTCCCCAACACACCCAATACAATGGTAAATTGTATAGGTGCACTAGTTCGGTGAAGAGATAGTGATACAAGTGCAATATGGATGGTGGATATGGGTTTTTGTAATCTGAAAATATAAAAACAGCAAGGTAACTAATGATAAAAGTAAGTACAAACGGTATTGCAATGCTAGGAAACGAGGCCTAAGGTTCATACTTTCACTGGTGCAAGTTCTCTCAACACTAATAACATAATTGGATCATATAACTATTCCTCAACATGCAATAAAGAGTCACTCCAAAGTCACTAATAGCGGAGAACAAATGAAGAGATTATTGTAGGGTACGAAACCACCTCAAAGTTATTCTTTCTGATCGATCTATTCAAGAGTTCGTACTAGAATAACACCTTAAGACACAAATCAACCAAAACCCTAATGTCACTTAGATACTCCAATGTCACCTCAAGTATCCTTGGGTATGATTATACGATATGTGTCACACAATCTCAGATTCATCTATTCAAACCAACACAAAGTACTTCAAAGAGTGCCCCAAAGTTTCTACTGGAGAGTCAAGATGAAAACGTGTGCCAACCCCTATGCATAAGTTCACGAGCGGAACCCGCAAGTTGATCACCAAAACATACATCAAGTGGATCACGTGAATATCCCATTGTCACCACAGATAAGCACGGCAAGACATACATAAAGTGTTCTCAAATCCTTAAAGACGCAATCCGATAAGATAACTTCAAAGGGAGAACTCGATCCATTACAAGAGAGTAAAGGGGGAGAAACATCATAAGATCCAACTATAATAGCAAAGCTCGCGATACATCAAGATCGTATCACCTCAAGAACACGAGAGAGAGAGAGAGAGAGAGAGAGAGAGAGAGAGAGATCAAACACATAGCTACTGGTACATACCCTCAGCCCCGAGGGTGAACTACTATGGAGAGCGTCGGGATGACGAAGATGGCCACCGGTGAGGGTCCCCCCCTCCGGCAGGGTGCCGGAACGGGTCTAGATTGGTGTTCGGTGGCTACAGAGGCTTGCGGAGGCAGAACTCCCGATCTATTCTGTTCTTTGATGTTTTTAGGGTATATGGATATATATATAGGCGAAAGAAGTCAGTCAGGGGAGCCACGAGGGGCCCACGAGGGTGGGGGCGCGCCAGGGAGGCAGGCGCGCCTCCCTGCCTCGTGGCCACCTCGAAGCTTCCTTGACTTCAACTCCAAGTCTCTTGGATCACGTTCGTTCCCAAAATGACGCTCCCGAATGTTTCATTCCATTTGGACTCCGTTTGATATTCCTTTTCTGTGAAACACTAAAACAAGGGAAAAAACAGAAACTGGCACTAGGCTATGGGTTAATAGGTTAGTCCCAAAAAAAATATGAAAGTATTTAATAAAGCCCATAAACATCCAAAACAGATAATATAATAGCATGAATACTTCATAAATTTTAGATACGTTGGAGACGTATCAGCATCCCCAAGCTTAATTCTTGCCCGTCCTCGAGTAGGTAAATGATAAAAGAAATAATTTATGAAGTGTGAATGCTAGCAGGTGCACAAGTTTGATCAATGATAATTTCAATCACCTTTTCTAGCATCATTATATATCATAACAGTAGCTCATCTCATAAAGCTTCTCATGATCAAGTAACAAGCTATTCACATGTTAAAGTATAGATCATAAACTTTCTTGAAAACTAACAAACCGTGTTATCAGTCATCAAACAATTACAATTCATCTTATTTTCAGGAAGAGTCTATGTCAGAGCTTTGATTTAGCAAACTCCACATACTCAACTATCATTTAGTCTTTCACAATTGCTAACACTCACGCGATATCTATGGGTTCAAAGTTTTAATCGGACATAGAGAAAGATAGGGGCTTATAGATTCGCCTCCCAACCTTTTACCTCAAGGGTAATGTCAACAATAATAGTTCATGATGCCTTGCATCCAATTGGATACATATATATATACATATACATATATATATATATATATATATATATATATATATATATATATATATCAGAATCTTTCCAACACAATGTGCTTGCCAAAGGATAAAATGTAAAAAGAAAAGGTGAAGATCACCATGACTCCTGCACAAGAATAAAAGATAGGCCCTTCGCAGAGGGAAGCAGAGGTTTCCATGCGCTTTTATAGTTGGATGCACAAAATCTTAATGCGAGGGAACGTCACTTTCTATTGCCACTTGTGATAGGGACCTTTATTATGAAGTCCGTCGCTTTTATTGCTTCCATATCACAAGATTGTATAAAGCTTATTTTATCCACACTAAAAGATCATACATATTTAGAGAGCAATTTTTTATTGCATGCACCGATGACAACTTACTTGAAGGATCTTACTCAATCCATATGTAGGTATGGTGGACTTTCATGGCAATACTGGTTTAAGGGATGTTTGGAAGCACAAGTAGTATATCTACTTGGTGCAAAGAATTTGGCTAGCATGAGGGGGAAAGGCAAGCTCAACGTGTTGGGCGATCCATGACAATATACTTTATTTCGGATATAAGAAAACATAACCCATTACGTTGTCTTCCTTGTCCAACATCAAACTTTTAGCATGTCATATTTTAATGAGTGATCACAATTATTAAAGATGTCCAAGATAGTATATTTATATGTGAAATCTCTCTTCCTTCAATACTCTTTCATGAATTGTTCAAGTGACCAATACAATGTTTGCTATCCTTCAATAAATTTACCACCTCTACTTCTTATATGTGAAGCCATTACTCCCCATGGGATAAGCATATGAAATGTATATAATTTCAGATTTGTGATATTCAATGCATTCAACATTTACTCATAGGATACAAGTGAAGCACACGAGTAAATGACAAACTACTCCAAAAAGATATAAGTGAAGATTAATGAGTAGTTAAAAATTATGTAGCTATGTGATGACTCTCTCTCATTTAAGAATTTCAGATCTTGATATTTTTTTCAAACAGCAAGCAAAACTAAAGAAAATAAAATGACGCTCCAAGCAAAACACATATCATGTGATGAATAAAAATATAGCTCCAAGTAAAGTTACTGATGAACGAAGACGAAAGAGGGGATGCCTTCCGGGGCATCCCCAAGCTTAGGCTCTTGGTTATCCTTGAATATTACCTTGGGGTGCCTTGGGCATCCCCAATCTTAGGCTCTTGCCACTTCTTATTCCGTTGTCCATCGAATCTTTACCCAAAACTTGAAAACTTCACAACACAAAACTTAACAGAAAACTCGTAAGCTCCGTTAGTATAAGAAAATAAATCACCACTTAGGTACTGTTGTGAACTCATTCTAAATTCATATCGGTGTAATATCTACTGTATTACAACCTATCTATGGTTTATACCCTCCAAAACTACTCATAGATTCATCAAAATAAGCAAACAACACATAGAAAACAGAATCTGTGAAAAACAGAACAGTATGTAGTAATCTGTATCAAACGTATACTTCTGGAACTCCAAAAATTCTGAAATAAATTGGTGGACCTGAGGAATTTGTCTAGTAATCATCTGCAAAAAGAATCAACTAAATAGAACTCTCCAGTAAAAAGTTTTAGCTAATCTCGTGAGTGCTAAAGTTTCTGTTTTTTACAGCAATATCATAAAGACTTCACCCAAGTCTTCCCAAAGGTTCTACTTGGCACAAACACTAATTAAAACACAAAAACACATCTAAACATAATCTAGATGGATTATTTATTCCTAAACACAACCAAAAAGCAATAAACTAAAATAAAATTGGGTTGCCTACCAACGAGCGCTATCGTTTAACGCCCCTAGCTAGGCATGATGATTTCAATGATGCTCACATAAAAGATAGGAATTGAAACATAAAGAGATCATCATGAAGAATATGACTAGCACATTTAAGTCTATCCCACTTCCTATGCATAGGGATTTTGTGAGCAAACAACTTATGGGAACAATAACCAACTAGCATAGGAAGGCAAAACAAGCATAACTTCAAAACTTTAAGCTCATAGAGAGGAAACTTGATATTATTGCAATTACTACAAGCATATATTACTCCCTAATAATAATTTTCAGTAGAATCATGAATAAATTCAACAATATAACCAGCACATAAAGCATTATTTTCATGATCTACAAGCATAGAAAATTTACTACTCTCCACATAAGCAAAATTCTTCTCATGAATGATAGTGGGAGAAAACTCAACAAAATAATTATCATGTGAGGCATAATCCAATTGAAAACTAAAATCATGATGACAAGTTTCATGGTTATCATTATTCTTAATAGCATACAAGTCATCACAATAATCATCATAGATAGCAACTTTGTTCTCATAATCAATTGGAACCTCTTCCGAAATAGTGGATTCATCACTAAATAAAGTCATGACCTCTCCAAATCCACTTTCATAATTATCGCAATAATATTCAACATCCTCCAAAATAGTGGGATCATTACTTCCTAAAGTTGACACTCTTCCAAAACCCACTTTCATCAACATAATCATCATAAATAGGAGGAATGCTTTCATCATAATAAATTTGCTCATCAAAACTTGAGGGACTAAACATATCATCTTCATCAAACATAGCATCCCCAAGCTTGTGGCTCTGCATATCATTAGCATCATGGGTATTCAAAGAATTCATACTAACAACATTGTAATCAAGCTCATCATTCACATATTTTATGCCAAGCATTCTATGTAATTCTGCTTCTAGTACTTGAGCACAATTTTCCTTCCCATCATTTTCACGAAAGACATTAAAAAGATGAAGCATATGAGGCACCCTTAGTTCCATTTTTTTGTAGTTTTCTTTTATAGACTAAACTAGTGATAAAACAAGAAACTAAAAGATTCGATTGCAAGATCTAAAGATATACCTTCAAGCACTCACCTCCCCGGCAACGTCGCCAGAAAAGAGCTTGATGTCTACTATGCAACCTTCTTCTTGTAGACGTTGTTGGGCCTCCAAGTGCAGAGGTTTGTAGGACAGTAGCAAATTTCCCTGAAGTGGATGACCTAAGGTTTATCAACCCGTGGGAGGCGTAGGATGAAGATGGTCTCTCTCAAGCAACCCTGCAACCAAATAACAAAGAGTCTCTTGTGTCCCCAACACACCCAATACAATGGTAAATTGTATAGGTGCACTAGTTCGGCGAAGAGATGGTGATACAAGTGCAATATGGATGGTAGGCATGGGTTTTTGTAATATGAAAATATAAAAACAGCAAGGTAACTAATGATAAAAGTGAATACAAACGGTATTGCAATGCTAGGAGACAAGGCCTAAGGTTCATACTTTCACTAGTGCAAGTTCTCTCAACACTAATAACATAATTGGATGATATAACTATCCCTCAACATGCAACAAAGAGTCACTCCAAAGTCACTAATAGCGGAGAACAAACGAAGAGATTATTGTAGGGTATGAAACCACCTCAAAGTTATTCTTTCTGATCGATCTATTCAAGAGTTCGTACTAGAATAACACCTTAAGACACAAATCAACCAACACCCTAATGTCATCTAGATACTCCAATGTCACCTCAAGTATCCTTGGGTATGACTATACGATATGTGTCACACAATCTCAGATTCATCTATTCAAACCAACACAAAGTACTTCAAAGAGTGCCCCAAAGTTTCTACCGGAGAGTCAAGACGAAAACGTGTGCCAACCCCTATGCATAAGTTCACGAGCGGAACCCGCAAGTTGATCACCAAAACATACATCAAGTGGATCATGTGAATATCCCATTGTCACCACAGATAAGCACGACAAGACATACATAAAGTGTTCTCAAATCCTTAAAGACTCAATCCGATAAGATAACTTCAAAGGGAGAACTCAATCCA
This sequence comes from Aegilops umbellulata, assembly GCA_032464435.1. Classification (NCBI taxonomy): domain Eukaryota; kingdom Viridiplantae; phylum Streptophyta; class Magnoliopsida; order Poales; family Poaceae; genus Aegilops; species Aegilops umbellulata. The sequence goes on from CP136057.1 coordinate 500,628,285, forward strand.
TTACAAGAGAGTAGAGGGGGAGAAACATCATAAGATCCAACTATAATAGCAAAGCTCGCGATACATCAAGATCATATCACCTCAAGAACACGAGAGAGAGAGAGAGAGATCAAACACATAGCTACTAGAACATACCCTCAGCCCCGAGGGTGAACTACTCCCTCGTCATGGAGAGCGCCGGGATGATGAAGATGGCCACCAGTGAGGGTTCCCCCCCTCCGGCAGGGTGCCAGAACGGGTCTAGATTGGTTTTCGGTGGCTTCAGAGGCTTGCGGGGGCGGATCTCCCGATCTATTCTGTTCTTTGGTGTTTTTAGGGTATATGGATATATATAGGCGAAAGAAGTCGGTCAGGGGAGCCACGAGGGGCCCACGAGGGTGGGGGTGCGCCCAAGGGGGGCACACGCGCCTCCCTACATCGTGGCCACCTTGAAGCTTCCTTGACTTCAACTCCAAGTCTCCTCGATCACGTTCGTTCCAAAAATCATGCTCCTGAAGGTTTCATTCCGTTTGGACTCTGTTTGATATTCCTTTTCTGTGAAACACTGAAACAAGGGAAAAACAGAAACTGGCACTGGGCTCTGGGTTAATAGGTTAGTCCCAAAAATAATATAAAAGTGTTTAATAAAGCCCATAAACATCCAAAACAGATAATATAATAGCATGGATACTTCATAAATTATAGATATGTTGGAGACGTATCAACAACCACCAGGGCGCGCCTGGGCCACCTGGGCGCGCCCTGGTGGGTTGTCCCCTCCTCAGGACTCCCCTAGGTGCAACCAGGGCCCAATATCTTCCTTCTGTCCATAAAAAATCTCCGTGAAGTTTTGTGGCATTTGGACTCCGTCTAATATTGATTTCCTGCGATGTAAAAAACATGGAAAAAACATCAACTGGCACTTGGCACTATGTCAATAGGTTAGTACCAAAAAATGATATAAAATGATTACAAAATGATTACAAAACATCCAATATTGATAATATAACAACATGGAACAATAAAAAATTATAGATACGTTGGAGACGTATCAACAAGGTTGCTTCTTCGTGGACCCTTCATGGGTGGAGCCCTCCGTGGACTCGTGCAGCCGTTACCCTTCGTTGGTTGAAGTCTCCATCAGCGTGGATGTACGATAGCACCACCTATCGGAACCACGCCAAAAATCTCAGTACATTGTGTTTGCTCCCTCCAAACTCCTCCCCTTTACCTTCATATGCAATGATTTACATTCCGCTGCTATACTCTTAGATTTGCATGTGTAGGTTGATTGCTTGACTTGTGCTAAGTTGCTAAAATCTGCCAAGACTGAAAATTGGGAAAAGGCTAGATTTTTATTTGCTCAAGTATTCTAATCACCCCCCTCTAGACATACTTTCAATCCTACAAGTGGTATCAGAGCTTTGGTCTCCATTTGTCTTGATTCCCATAGCTTTGTTGATCATAGCCTTGGTTTCACAACCTAGGAGAGTATGGCGTCTAGCGAGGGAAATAACCATCGTAGAGGTCCTTACTTTGATGGTACTAATTTTGCTACTTGAAACATAAGATGAAAATGCATATTCTTGGACATAACCTCGCTGTTTGGGCTATTGTGTGTATTGGATTGCAAGGTGGATTCTTTTATGGGAGAGAACCGAACTGTGAAGCTACTGCGGAAGAGTTGAAGATGTTGCAATACAATGCTCAAGCTTGCGATATCCTTTTCAACGGATTGTGCCCTGAAGAATTCAACAAAATCAGTTGTCTTGAGAATGCAAAGGAAATTTGGGATACTTTGATTGATATGCACGAAGGTACCGACTCCATCAAGGAATCCAAATTGGATGTGCTTCTTGACAAGTTCAAAATGAAGGATGGTGAAGGTGTCGCTGAAATGTACTCTAGGCTTGCTCTCATCACAAACGAGATTGCTGGCTTAGGAAGTGAAGAGATGACCGACAGATTAATCATCAAGAAGATCCTAAGAGCCTTGGATGGAAAATATGATATCGTGTGCACATTGATCCAAATGATGCCCAATTACAAAGATCTCAAGCCAACATAAGTCATTGGAAGAATTGTTGCTCATGAGATGTCACTCAAGGCTAAAGAAGAGCTTCACAACAAGTCTAGTGGTGCTTACAAAGCCTCATGTGATGCTCCTACATCATCAAGTGAGAAACAAGCCTTCAATGAGGAATTGAGCCTAATGGTGAAGAATTTCAACAAGTTCTACAAGAGTAGAAGCAAGGAAAGAAGTTCCAAGTCAAGGTCCTAAAATGACAAAAGATCTTCTAGTCGTGAGCATAATTGCTACAATTATGGAAGACCCGGACACTACTCCAATGAGTGTACGGCTCCCTACAAAAGAAGAGAAGACTCACCTAAAAGGACAAGTAGAAGAGAAGAATCATCTCCAAGAGAGAGAAGGAGTAGAGATGATCGTTATGAACGACGAACCTCTTGCAGAAGCAAGGATTCGGAAAGGAAGGACAAGTCATCAAGGAGCTGCACAAAACGAAGACATCAAGCTCACATTGGTGAATGGGTATCCGGCTCCGACTCCGACCATCACTCCGAAACAAGTTATCACTCCAACTCCGAATATACTCAAGACGAAGGTGTTGCCGGTCTAGCACTTGTGTCAACCAATTCCCATGACATATTTGACTCACCATGAAGTAATTGGAAGATGCTTCATGGCTAAAGGCCCAAAGGTATCACACCCCGAGTATGTTGATTTCAATAGTGATGAAGATGATTTGCTAGGTGATGATGATTTACTTGTTGACAACTCTAATGATGAAAACTATGATGAACTTGTTATTAATCATGCTAATCAATATAAAACGAATGACAATGATAAGAAGGAGATTGAGCATCTAACTAAAGAACTAAACACTCTTAAGTTAGCTCATGAAACTACCTTGGAAGATCATCGAGGGCTTTTAAAGACTCATGAGAAGCTATGCTTTGAAAAGCTCAACCTTGAGCAAGAGCATGGGTTCTTAAAGGTAATCAATGATGATCTTCGTAAGAAAAGTACTTCTTACATTGCCAAGCATTTACTCTTGTCTACTTACATGCCATAGGTAAAATCTAGCAACAAGAGCAAAAAAGATTCTTCTTCTAGTAGTAACAATAAACATGTTAAATCCAATGTTGTTGCTACTAGTAGTTCTTTTGATTCCACTAATGATTCTCTTAGCCAAGTTACAGTTGAGCAAGAAAATAGCTTATTGAAGGGAATTATATAGAAAGGTGTTTACAAGAGCCTTGCCGGAAGTAAGCAATTCGAGGAAATTGTACGCAAGCAAGGAAAGCACCGGAAGAATCAAGGTGTTGGTTTTGAACGAAAGTTCAATGCCAATGGAGTTGAGTGGGAAGAAGATCAATACCCCAAGACGAAGTTTGTTCCTCAACAAGAGAAGTATGATCCTACTTCTTTCAAGGGGACACGAGCTCAAGATGATCTTCCACCACAAGACCACAAGCAAAAAGGCAAGGACAAGATTCAAGAGGAAATTGATGCATTTGAAGAAGCTCCCAAGGCCTTGGTCAAGTGGGTTCCCAGGACTACATCAAGTTCTACTTCATCAAGTACGACTACAACTCCAAGGATTCCCATCAAGTTGATGTGGATCCCGAAGAAAAAGAACTAGAGAGTTCTTGAGGGTGACTCCGCCAACATACTTCACTCATATCATTTTTGGTGAGAACAAGTGCAAACAACTTTCACATCTTGCACTAGTTTAAGGAGTCACAAACCTTCTTATTGGTAAGAGAAGGGACAAGGTAACCTAATGCTTTCATGGACATCATCTTGTGTGAACTTCACTCTATGTCTATGGATATCCTTGTTTGTTCCTTGTGGGACTAACCCGTGTAGGTATTGAAAGTGCAACTCACTACAATGGATTGCTCCAAATGATCTACATAAACATTGCGCATCCACATCTTCAACATCTACATGAAGTCATCATCGACAAAACCCAAGGTTAGTCATCCCTCTTAGGGGGGATATCACATCTAGGGGGAGCTTTACTCAAAGAATTGAGCTAAAGCAACTCTAATGGTGTGAACACAATAATGCTTTATGTAAAAGTGGTAACCCCACTTGCGCTTAAACGATGAATATGACCTATGATCAAATGTTCTCATTTGACTCCTAAGTCAATATACTCATATATAGATGACCTAGTCATCGCCAATTGCTTGATAGATGCTAGAGTGTTTGTGCATGCTTTATCACATATTCCATTTGCCATTTTATTGTGTGAGCATGTTGATTGCATATTTTTCTCATTCGAGGACATCCATTTGTTGCTTTGATTGTTTGGCTCTTCTTCTTTTGCCAAATGGATGGACAAGAATGCCTAAGAACTTCCTCTATCTTGAAGGAAATATGCCCTAGAGGAAATAATAAAGTTGTTATTTATATTTACTTATATCATGATAAATGTTTATTATTCATGCTAGAATTGTATTAACCGGAAACTTAGTACATGTGTGAATACATAGACAAACAGAGTGTCACTAGTATGCCTCTACTTGACTAGCTCGTTAATCAAAGATGGTTAAGTTTCCTAACCATGGAAAAAGAGTTGTCATTTGATGAACGTGATCACATCATTAGAGAATGATGTGATTGACTTGACCCATCTGTTAGCTTAGCACTATGATCGTTTAATTTATTGCTATTGCTTTCTTCATAACTTATATATGTTCCTATGACTACGAGATTATGCAACTCCCGAATACCGGAGGAACACTTAGTGTGCTATCAAACGTCCAACGTAACTGGGTGACTATAAAGATGCTCTACAGGTGTCTCCGATGGTGTTTGTTGAGCTGGCATAGATCAAGATTAGGATTTGTCACTCCGATTATCGGAGAGGTATCTCTGGGCCCTCTCAGTAATGCACATCACTATAAGCCTTGCAAGCAATGTGAGTAATGAGTTAGTTGCGAGATGATGCATTACGAAACGAGTAAAGAGACTTGCTGATAACGAGATTGAACTAGGTATTGAGATACCGACGATCGAATCTCGGGCAAGTAACATTCCGATGACAAAGGGAACAACGCATGTTGTTATGCGGTTTGACGGATAAAGATCTTTGTAGAACATGTAGGAACCAATATGAGCATCCATGTTCCGCTATTGGTTATTGACTGGAGATGAGTCTCGGTCATGTCTACATAGTTCTCGAACCCGTAGGGTCCACACGCTTAACGTTCAATGACGATCGGTATTATGAGTTTAGGTGTTTTGATGTACCGAAGATAGTTTGGAGTCCCGAATGTGATCACAGACATGATGAGGAGTCTCGAAATGGTCGAGACATAAAGATCGATATATTAGAAGGCTATGTTTGGACATTGGAATGGTTCCGGGTGAGTTCGGGCATTTACCGGAGTATCGAGGGGTTACCGGAAACCCCGGGGTTGTATGGGCCTTATTGGGCCTTTGTGTTGGGGAACGTTGCAGAAAACAAAAAATTTCCTACGGTTTCACCAAGATCCATCTATGAGTTCATCTAGCAACGAGTATTCAGATGCATCTACATACCTTTGTATATCGCGTGCGGAAGCGTTCACTAGAACGTGGATGATGGAGTCGTACTCGCCGTGATCCAAATCACCGATGACCAAGCGCCGAACGGACGGCACCTCCGTGTTCAACACACGTACGGAGCGGATGACGTCTCCTCCTTCTTGATCCAGCAAGGGGGAAGGAGAGGTTGATGGAGATCCAGCAGCACGACGGCGTGGTGGTAGATGCAGTTGTCACGTGCAGCAGGGCTTCGACGAGCGTCTGCGCGAGAGGGAGAGGTGTGACAGGGGAGAGGGAGGCGCCAGGGGTCAAGGGTGCGGCTGCCCCTCCCTCCCCCCCTTTATATAGGCCCCCTGGGGGGCGCCGGCCCTGGAGATCCCATCTCCAGGGAGGGGCGGCGGCCAAGGGGGTGGAGTACCCCCAAGGCAAGTGGGGGCGCCCCCCCACCCTAGGGTTCCAACCCTAGGCGCAGGGGGTGGGCCTTGGGGGGCGCACCAGCCCTTCTCCCACTTCAGCCCATGGGGCCCTCCGGGATGGGTGGCCCCACCCGGTGGACCCCCGGGACCCATTTGGTGGTCCCGGTACAATACTGGTGACCCCCGAATCACTCCCAATGGCCGAACTGCACTTCCTATATATAATTCTTCACCTCCGGACCAGTCCGGAACTCCTCGTGACGTCCGGATCTCATCCGGGACTCCGAACAACTTTCGGATTACTGCATACTCATATCTCTACAACCCTAGCGTCACCGAACCTTAAGTGTGTAGACCCTACGGGTTCGGGAGACATGCAGACATGACCGAGACACCTCTCTGGCCAATAACCAACAGCGGGATCTGGATACCCATGTTGGCTCCCACATACTCCTCGATGATCTCATCGGATGAACCACGATGTCGAGGATTCAATCAATCCCGTATTCAATTCCCTTTGTCAATCGGTATTTTACTTGCCCGAGATTCGATCGTCGGTATCCCAATACCTCGTTCAATCTCGTTACCGGCAAGTCACTTTACTCGTACCGTAATGCATGATCCCGTGATCAAACACTTTGATCACATTGAGCTCATTATGATGATGCATTACTGAGTGGGCCCGGTGATACCTCTCCGTCATACGGAGTGACAAATCCCAGTCTTGATCCGTGTCAACCCAACAGACACTTTCGGAGATACCCATAGTATACCTTTATAGTCACCCAGTTACGTTGTGACGTTTGGCATACCCAAAGCACTCCTACGGTATCCGGGAGTTACACGATCTCATGGTCTAAGGAAAAGATACTTGACATTTGAAAAGCTCTAGCAAACGAATTATACGATCTTTGTGCTTATGCTTAGGATTGGGTCTTGTCCATCACATCATTCTCCTAATGATGTGATCTCGTTATCAATGACATCCAATGTCCATAGTCAGGAAACCATGACTATCAGTTGATCAACAAGCTAGTCAACTAGAGGCTCACTAGGGACATATTGGTGTCTATGTATTCACACATGTATTACGATTTCCGGATAACACAATTATAGCATGAATAAAAGACAATTATCATGAACAAGGAAATATAATAATAATGCTTTTATTATTGCCTCTAGTGCATATTTCCAACAGTCTCCCACTTGCACTAGAGTCAATAATCTAGTTACATTGTGATGAATCTAACACCCATAGAGTTCTGGTGTTGATCATGTTTTGCTCTAGGGAGAGGTTTAGTCAATGGATCTGCGACATTCAGATCCGTATGCACTTTACAAATTTCTATGTCTCCATCTTGAACATTTTCACGAATGGAGTTGAAGCGACGCTTGATGTGCCTGGTCTTCTTGTGAAACCTGGGCTCCTTGGCAAGAGCAATAGCTCCAGTGTTGTCACAGAAGAGTTTGATTGGCCCCGACGCATTGGGTATGACTCCTAGGTCGGTGATGAACTCCTTCACCCAAATTGCTTCATGCGCTGCCTCCGAGGCTGCCATGTACTCCGCTTCACATGTAGATCCCGCCACGACGCTCTGCTTGCAGCTGCACCAGCTCACTGCTCCACCATTCAACATATACACGTATCCGGTTTGTGACTTAGAGTCATCCAGATCTGTGTCGAAGCTAGCGTCGACGTAACCCTTTACGGCGAGCTCTTCGTCACCTCCATAAACGAGAAACATGTCCTTAGTCCTTTTCAGGTACTTCAGGATATTCTTGACCACTGTCCAGTGTTCCTTGCCGGGATTACTTTGGTACCTACCTACCAAACTTACGGCAAGGTTTACATCAGGTCTGGTACACAGCATGGCATACATAATAGACCCTATGGCCGAGGCATAGGGGATGACACTCATCTCTTCTATATCTTCTACCGTGGTCGGGCATTGAGCTGAGCTCAACTTCACACCTTGCAACACAGGCAAGAACCCTTTCTTGGACTGACCCATATTGAACTTCTTCAATATCTTTTCAAGGTATGTGCTTTGTGAAAGACCTATGAGGCGTCTTGATCTATCTCTATAGATCTTGATGCCTAATATATAAGCAGCTTCTCCAAGGTCCTTCATTGAAAAACTCTTCAAGTAGGCCTTAATGTTGTCCAATAGTTCTATATCATTTCCCATCAAAAGTATGTCATCTACATATAATATGAGAAATGCTACAGAGCTCCCACTCACTTTCTTGTAAACACAAGCTTCTCCATAAGTCTGCGTAAACCCAAACGCTTTGATCATCTCATCAAAGCGAATGTTCCAACTCCGAGATGCTTGCACCAGCCCATAAATGGATCGCTGGAGCTTGCATACCTTGTTAGCAGTCTTCGGGTCGACAAAACCTTCCGGCTGCATCATATACAGTTCTTCCTTAAGATAACCGTTAAGGAATGCCGTTTTGACGTCCATTTGCCATATCTCATAATCATAGTATGCGGCAATTGCTAACATGATTCGGACGGACTTCAGCTTCGCTACGGGAGAGAAAGTCTCATCGTAGTCAACCCCTTGAACTTGACGATAACCCTTGTCGGTGTACTAAAGTAGGGGTACCTTAGTACCCCGAACTTGTGCACGGGCAGTAGTAGCGTCCCGCGGCAAGGCTTGCCAGGGGAGCGACAAGAGTCTCCATGGCCCTTTCTGGGCCGGACGAAGGCCAAGTGATCGAGCCTAGAAGACCAGGCCCCGGCAAGAGGAGCTTGCCGGGCCAAGGAGGCGAGGTCCGGCAAGAGGAGCTTGCCGGGCCAAGGCGACAAGGCCCCGGCAAGAGGAGCTTGCCGGGACGACTAAGCCGAAGCACCAAGGCCCCAGCGGGAGGAGCTCGCCGGGACGGCCAAGCCAAGGCACCCCAAGAAAAGCCCGCCGCGGCGCGCCGCGCGCCCCGGCAAGGCCTGACGAGCGGCAAGCTTTCAGGTGCGGCAAGACAACCACCGCGGCAAGCCACTTGCCGCGGCAAACCACCACCTCAGGCCTGCGCTCCAGCTCACCTGACCACGCGTCACTCTGGAGCTTCCCCAGAGGCACGTGGCGCGGCGCCGCGCAACCTGAGGCGCGCGGTGGCATGCGACGTTGGCAGAGTCGCCCCCGTGGCAAGCGGAGGCGCCCCCAACGGTCCGCCTCGGTACTGTTCGGGCGATCCAGACGGGCATTTAATGCCTTTGTCCCCCGCCGTCAGAGTTAGGTGCGACAGCACTGTGCGGCCACTGTTCGCACAGTTCCTTGCCATTTTTACCCTCACCTGCGTCGCTACCTGTGGGAAACCCCTTAGCATATAAAAGGAGGCCCATGCGCACGTAGGAAGGGGGACCCCGAAGGAAAAACCCGGTAGACCCTCGTCTACGTCCAGCTCCGACTTACTGTAGCTTCTTGCGCTCCAGAGCAAGAACTCGAATCAACCAGACAAGCAGCAGTAGGGTTTTACGCATCCGTGCGGCCCGAAGCTGGGTAAAATCGTTGTGTGTGTGTCGCCTCGATCTGCTCTTTGTGCAACCTCCGCCCCCCGCCGAACCGAAAAGGGGCTCCGTCCCCATAGGTGCTCGTGGAGGCCGATTTCCCCCGACATCTTTGGCGTGCCAGGTAGGGGTGCATCGAGGTTGTGTGAATCAGATCCGGCGTCCGCGCGAGCCAGACTCTCATTGTTCGCGCTGGCATGGCGCCAAAGAAGAAAGCTCCGGAGGTGACCGGTCCGTCAGCGTCGAACCCACCGCCCACGGAGCAGACGGGTGGTGGGGAGGACGCCGGCGGAGGAACGGGCGCCGTCGAACCAGTTCTTAGTCCCGCGACATCCGAGCTCGCCCCGCGCCCCTCTCAGGAGGCGCGAAACCAGCAGCGTCATGGTACCCATGGTACCATACGCTCGCTGGACCCAGACCGTGCTGGTGGGTCCCAAGGCGCTCAGGACCAGCATGCGATCCAGCGTGCCGGAACGAGCGTTGCGCGGCTGCCTGGACCGGGTGCTGCTCCTTCTAACATAGTTAGGAGTTCGAGCACATCCCGCTCCTCGCGCCGTTCGCCGCCTCTGCCCGCCACCCTAGCGGAAGCTCTCGCGCGAGCTCAGCTACTCCTAGACTATCCTCCGACGGCGGACAAGCTCGACGACTGGAGGGCAACCATCCAGAGCCTCATCGGTTTCGCCAACGGCGACACTCCGCGGCAGCACAACGCGTCGCAGCCACGGCCAGTCACCCAGGCGAGAACCGATGGCGCCAAGAATGGCGGGGGTGCGACCACCGTGCACTCCCCGCCCCAGAAGCCGCGGTCGCCGACTCGCCGGGCTCACCTCGACAACAACTCCACCGCGTCGTCGAACCCGCGAACTCGCCGCGACCAACGCCAAGTCCTTCACGAACGAAGGGAAGAAGACGCTCGAACCCGCATCAAGCGCAGAAGAGAGGCGCGGCGTCAATCAGACCAGCGCGTTGAGCCCTCTGGAGACATGCACGCACCGGGGGAACCAGGCGAACTGCCGTATTCGGTAGGCTGCCCCGCGTTCACCCGCGAGCTGCGGCAAGTCCAGTGGCCCAGCACTAAGAACTTCAAGCCCGACGTGCCCGAGAAGTACGACGGCAAGTCGCACCCGTCGGAGTTCCTCAGCGTCTACACCATTGCGGTGCAGGCTGCCGGGGGACGGGACGACAAGATCCTTGCCAACTACTTCCCGCTGGTACTCAAGCCCAACGTCAGATCCTGGCTCATGCACTTGTCGGACGGCTCCATCTCCTCCTGGCCAGATCTATGCCATCAGTTCGTTGGCGCCTTCACGGGCGGCCACAAACCCCATGGCCAGGCAAGCGACCTTCATCTGCTTGTTCAGAAGGAGGGGGAGCCTTTGCGCAAGTTCATCCAGAGGTTCAGCCGTGTGCACTACAACATCCCAGACGTCCACCCCGCCGTGGTGATCAGCGCGTTCCACAAGAACGTGCGCAACCGCAGGATGCGGGAGGAGATGGCGATGTGTAAAATCAAGGAGGTCAACGAGCTTTACGCCCTGGCCGACAAGTGTGCACGCGCTGAGGAGGGGAGGAAGCTCCCCGGAGAAAGTGTTGGAGAAGGAGAATCCGACAGTGAAGGTACCGCCCCGGCAAGGAGAGGCCGGCGGCAGAACGGCAAAAAGAAGAAAAACCCAGAGGTACTGGTTGTCGAGAAGTCCGGCAGCGAGGACTCCGCCAAGAAAGCTCAGGCGGGAGGCCCCGGCAAGGAGGTTGTCGGGTGCGCCAACTGTCGGGCGGTGGCTGCTGCCGATAAGCGGGACGGTACCGACAAGAAGTACTGCAAGATCCATCATACCAGGGGCCACGACCTCCAGAGTTGCAAGCAAGTCGAGCGACTCGTCGAGCTGCAGAAAGCCGAGTACGCACGACGCGACAAGGAGAGAGCCCAAGCAGGCGGCGGGGGATCCGGCACGAAGCGTCCCGGCCTGGGGGAGCGCCGCGGCAAGCAGACAGACCTCCCCGGGGACGCGACAAGGACGAAGACGATGACGACGACGAAGACATGGAAGACCCCGAGACCAGCGAGCAGGAGTTTCAGAAAGCCACTGAGGTCTTGTGTGTGGACGGCGGTGCCTCCCTGCACGCCTCCCACCACCAGCTTAAACGGTGGGTGCGGGAGGTCAATGCAGCGGAGCCACCCGTCGAGTCACGCAGACCCCTGAGATGGTCCAGCACGCCTATCATCTTCGACATTGAGGACCACCCTGATCGCACAACCGCGGTCGGGTGCTTGCCGATGTTGGTTTCCCCAACGATCCGCAACCTCAAGGTCACTAAGATGCTAGTTGACGGCGGGGCCGGCTTGAATCTGATCTCCTCCGCTGTTCTCCGGAGACTCCAAGTTCCTGACAGCGAGCTCGAAGAAACCGGCACATTCCAAGGAATCAACCCGGGAAGGAGCAAGCCGAAGGGAAAGATCACGCTGACGGTAACATTTGGCAGCGAGCTGAATTTCAGGACTGAGAGGGTCACCTTTGACGTCGCCGACTTTCCATTGCCTTACAACGGGATCCTCGGCCGACCAGCGCTCGCCAAGTTCATGGCGGCCTCTCACTACGCGTATAACATGCTCAAGATGCCTGGCCCGATAAGCGTCATTTCTGTCCCCGGCGACAAGAAGGATGCCCTTATCTGCGCCGACCAAATATACCGGGACGCAACAGCAGCAACGGCCCGCGGCCCACTTGCCACTGGAGCTTCCGGGGGAAAGAAGAAGTCCGGCAAGTGCTCTGGCGCCCACTCCGGCAAGCGCGCCTCTTCGGAGTGCTGCGCTGCCGTCGAGGACGTGCCATCGAGCCCCGCCGGCAAGAAGACCAAGCCCGGCAAGTGCTCTGGCGCCCACTCCGGCAAGCGCGCCTCTTCGGAGTGCTGCGCTGCCGTCGAGGACGTGCCATCGAGCCCCGCCGACAAGAAGGCCAAGCCCGGCGAATGCTCTGGCGCCCACTCCGGCGAGCGCGCCTCCTCGGAGTGCTGCGCTGCCGTCGAGGACGTGCCATTGAGCTCTCCCGGCAAGAAGGCCAAGCCCGGCGAATGCTCTGGTGCCCACTCCGGCAAGCGCGCCTCTTCGGAGCGCTGCGCTGCCGTTGAGGACGCACCATCGAGCCCCACCGGTAAACACAAGAAGACGACGGCTGCTCCACCAGTGACCAAGAAGGTGCCCGCCAAGGAGGACGGCACTGGTGGTACCTTCACCATCCGTGACACCATCGACTGGGCCAAGCAAGAAGAGAAAATCGGTCTCCGGTGACTATCTCCCGGCAGAGCTTCCCGAAGCCGCCGCCAAGAGAGTCCCCAAGATCGACGCCAAGAGTGCTGAGGAGCTGCCCGCTCCGGCAAGCCCCAGGGTTTGTCCCGACGAAGCAGGCGCTCCCGGCAAGCCATGCCCCGACAAGCTTGCCGGGGAACGTCAAGCTCCGGCTGAGCCCCAAGTCCTCGCCGTAGAAGTTGATGTTCCCGCAGCCACCGACATGCCTTTAGTCCTCGTCGTCGAGCCACAGGCTCCGACGTGGGCACAGCAGATCGTCCGTTTCCTCCAGACAGGAGAAGTTCCCGAAGAACAAGAAGAAGCGGAAAGAGTAGCCCGGCAGTCTAGTATGTACCAGTTCATCGACGGCGCACTGTACAGAAGAGGACGCAATGGGGTGAAATTGAAGTGCATTCACCGGGAAGACGGACAGGAGCTGTTGGCGGAGATACACGGAGGCATATGTGGACACCACATTGGCGCCAGAGCACTTGCCGGCAAAGCGTTCCGGCAAGGTTTCTTCTGGCCAATAGCCCTCCAGGATGCAACTGCACAAGTAACCAAGTGTGAAGCGTGCCAGTTCCATTCCAAGAAGATACACCAGCCAGCTCAAGCTCTCCAGACGATCCCTTTGTCCTGGCCCTTCTCGGTCTGGGGGCTCGATATCCTCGGCCCCTTCCCCCGAGCCGTCGGGGGCTTTGAGTACTTGTTCGTTGCCATCGACAAGTTCACAAAGTGGCCAGAAGTGGAACCGGTGAGGAAGGTGACAGCCCAGTCCGCGATCAAATTCTTCAGGTCGATTGTTTGCCGCTTCGGGGTCCCCAACAGGATCATCACCGACAACGGTACGCAGTTCACAAGCCACGCTTTCATGCAGTACACCCAAGACCTCGGCACCAAGGTCTGCTTCGCTTCTGTTGCTCATCCCCGGAGCAACGGTCAAGCGGAAAGGACCAACGCTGAGGTACTGCGCGGGCTCAAGACCAGAAGTTTTGACACGCTGCTCAAGCGCGGACGGAACTGGATCGAGGAGCTGCCGGCGGTTCTTTGGTCGGTCAGAACGACGCCAAATCGGGCCACCGGCCAGACACCATTTGCTCTAGTCTATGGAGCAGAAGCAGTTACCCCCACGGAACTCGTATACGGGTCACCTCGAGTGCTCGCTTATGATGAGCTTGAGCAAGAGCGGTCGCGTGAAGATGACGCACTGCTCCTCGAGGAGGATCGTCTCTAGGCTGCTGTGCGATCCGCTCGCTACCAGCAAGCTCTGTGTCGCTATCATAGCCGCAAAGTTAAAGCCATGAGCCTCGAGGAAGGCGACCTTGTTCTTCGGTGCGTTTAGTCGGCCAAGATACACAACAAGTTGGCGCCGAAGTGGGAAGGCCCTTACCGGGTGAAACGAGTCATGAGGCCCGGCGCCGTCCGCCTCGAGACCGAAGATGGTACTCCGGTGAGCAATTCCTGGAACATTGAGCATCTTCGCAAGTTTTACCCATAAGGCGCGGTTGTCGGACCCCGTCCGGCAACCAACTCTTTGTACAAAGTCTTGCCGCAGTTGCATGTAATCCTTTGTACAAAGCCAGACGCAGACCCTGGCAGCAGATAATGAAGCGCTGGCGGCCCCAAGTTTTAGCATGCATGCTGAGTCGAGTCTCGTCCTTGGTTAGGGTTGATAGTGCCTAACAGTCGCTAACCCCTAACTTAGAGGTCGAGTCCGCGTCTTTTTCCCGTCCTTTCCCTTTGGCTCGCAGGAATTGCATACCCTTGCCGAGCCGCTCAAGGACGAAGAAGGGGAGAAGGGCGAGCCAGCACCCGCGCCTCGGCAAGCCAGAGTTGCCGGGGGCTGCAACCTCACATAAGTCTTTACATCCCTTATCATGCATTCTCTCGTGAGCTGCGGAATGCGAAAACCTTGCTTCCTCCTAAAAGCTGTCGTGCTCTCTTAAGCGACAAACCCCGGAGCGCGTTCCCGGGGCCTGCTTCTGATAGTAGCCGCGGCGGCAAGAGGAGGAAGCGAAGGGCCAGAACCCGCCTTCTCCCTGCCTCCGCCAAGAGAGTGAGGAGGGCCAAGGGGCGCGGGGAGACGGCAGGGTCCGTTGCCGGGCGGGGAAGTGTCTATCTTAACGATGCAAAGGGTTCGCTCCTTGCCGCGGGATGTACCCGCGAGACAAATGATCCGGCAAACACTCCCTTTTCATTAAAAACATTCCACTCAGGTACAGCTCAGAGAGAATGAAAAACATGAAAGATGGGATTACAAGATTTAAACACAATTAAGGCCCAAGGGCTTACAAGATAAAAAGAGATAAGGTGCCCGTAATCCCTTTCTTGTCTCTCTCCTCAGGAGGTAGGGCAAGGAGGCGAGAAGGGCAAAAGGGGCGCCTAGACGAGCTACGGGTGGCAGAAGACGCCAAGAGAGCATCCGGGGCTCCGCCCGGGGGCTCCGGAGGCCGGATGGAGACGGCGACGCCAGAAGCGGAGCTCGAAAAGGAGGCTGCGGGACGTCAACACGCTGTCGAGGGCATCTAGCCCTCGTACTCCGAGTTGACGGCCTTGCCGCCGGCCTCTTCCGCAGCCTCGCCACTCCGGCCGCCCGAGAAGACGAAGCCCCGGCAAGAGGAGCTTGCCGGGCCGGAGAGAAGACCCCGGTGGTCGTCGCCGCGAGCAGGGGTGGTGACGGCGTCTGGGGCGAAGCTGGAAGACGAGGCAGCGGCCTTGCCGCCCGCCCTCTTCCTCTTCCGCAGCCTCCCTACGCCAGCCGCCCAAGGAGACGACCCCGGGGAGTTCACGGCGCCAGTGACGCGGACGATGGGGGTCGCCGGTGCCACGCGGAGCTGCGACCGGCACCTAGTCGGACCCGTCATCCCGGCGACCGCTCCCCTCGTCGTCGCTGTCGCTCCCCTCCTCGTCACTCTCGCTCGAGGAGGAGCCTTCGCTGTCGGAGGAGCTATCCACGCAGCACCGGGCCCGGTGCCGAGGTCCTCGAAGACCTTGACGGAGAGGAGATCACCCTCCATCAGCTTAAAATGGAGGGTGAACCCCTCCATCAAGCTGTGGATCCGGGCGAACGACTTCCACCCTCGGCCAAGATACATCACGCCGGGGGCTCGGGATTCGACGTGGACTCGCGTACCACTGATCCCGCAGCCCCTCATGCGCAGTCTCAACGTCTCGTGTTGCTCCGCTTCCAGGACGTCCACGAAGGGAGCCGGGAGGCGGAGGTGACGGCGAGGCGCCCGGCGCAGCCTGATGATGAACTCGCAGGGGTCGTCCCCGAGATGAACCGCCGGGAGGAACGGAGCCGCCGGCGGAGGCGAGGCCGGCGCGCCGCCCCGCCCGCCTCGAGCGCCTCGGCCCCGTCCACGGCCTCGTCCACGACCTCGCCCCCTCCCCTTCCCCTTACGGTTGGCTCCGCCACCACGGGTGCAAGGGGAGGAGGGGCGCGCTACCTGGCGGCAACCCTTGCCGCCACCGAAGAAGGACCAGGGTTCCCTTTCTCCATGACAGTTGGGGAGAGGGGACCAGGGATCTAAGAGAAGAAAGAAGGAAGGAGTGCGGACCCTCATCACCCCCTTCCGCTCCTTATAAAGGGGCGGAGTGGGGGCTCGGCCGCCCCGCCCAACCAATCAAAGCAGAGGAAGGACAGGCGACGGGGCCGACCCTCTACTTCGACCCGCGTCGGCCCGGTTTCCTGCCTCCACCACCGCAACCCCAAGCGCATGGAGGACGCGTGGCGGGCGAGCAGGGCCGAGGCGACAGATGAGGCGACTTCTCCCCACCCCGTGATCGTGGGGGCGGGCGCCCCGAAAGCCGCGCCTCGACCCCGTTCGTTCACCAAGCCGCGCCTCCACGTCTCCCCCCCCACTTGAAAGTGGGGGCGGACGTTTCGCCTTTCCAAATAAAGGAATCGTGCCCGACGTGACGCATGCCTGCGGGCCTCAAGCCCCGCGCACGCCACCCACGTCACGCACGCCTCGCACGCCTCGCCCCCCATGACATCGCGATAAGCGCGCGCCACTTGGGGAGGGCGCGACGGGCACGGAGTTAAGGAGCAGCGCAACCCAGGCCACGCGTGCCCGTGCACTGTTAGGGCTTGGCCCAACAACGCTCGGCACCGTGTATGGCCCAGACCCGGGGGCTCCTGTCGGTGTACTAAAGTAGGGGTACCTTAGTACCCCGAACTTGTGCACGGGCAGTAGTAGCGTCCCGCGGCAAGGCTTGCCAGGGGAGCGACAAGAGTCTCCACGTCCCTTTCTGGGCCGGACGAAGGCCAAGTGATCGAGCCTAGAAGACCAGGCCCCGGCAAGAGGAGCTTGCCGGGCCAAGGAGGCGAGGTCCGACAAGAGGAGCTTGCTGGGCCAAGGCGACAAGGCCCCGACAAGAGGAGCTTGCCGGGACGACTAAGCCGAAGCACCAAGGCCCCGGCGGGAGGATCTCGCCGGGACGGCCAAGCCAAGGCACCCCAAGAAAAGCCCGCCGCGGCGCGCCGCGCGCCCCGGCAAGGCCTGACGAGCGGCAAGCTTTCAGGTGCGGCAAGACAACCACCGCGGCAAGCCACTTGCCGCGGCAAACCACCACCTCAGGCCTGCGCTCCAGCTCACCTGACCACGCTTCACTCTGGAGCTTCCCCAGAGGCACGTGGCGCGGCGCCGCGCAACCTGAGGCGCGCGGTGGCATGCGACGTTGGCAGAGTCGCCCCCGTGGCAAGCGGAGGCGCCCCCAACGGTCCGCCTCGGTACTGTTCGGGCGATCCAGACGGGCATTTAATGCCTTTGTCCCCCGCCGTCAGAGTTAGGTGCGATAGCACTGTGCGGCCACTGTTCGCACAGTTCCTTGCCATTTTTACCCTCACCTGCGTCGCTACCTGTGGGAAACCCCTTAGCATATAAAAGGAGGCCCATGCGCACGTAGGAAGGGGGACCCCGAAGGAAAAACCCGGTAGACCCTCGTCTACGTCCAGCTCCGACTTACTGTAGCTTCTTGCGCTCCAGAGCAAGAACTCGAATCAACCAGACAAGCAGCAGTAGGGTTTTACGCATCCGTGCGGCCCGAAGCTGGGTAAAATCGTTGTGTGTGTGTCGCCTCGATCTGCTCTTTGTGCAACCTCCGCCCCCCGCCGAACCGAAAAGGGGCTCCGTCCCCATAGGTGCTCGTGGAGGCCGATTTCCCCCGACAACCCTTAGCGACAAGTCGAGCTTTATAGATGGTCACATTACCATCCGCGTCCGTCTTCTTCTTAAAGATCCATTTGTTTTCTATCGCTCGCCGATCATCGGGCAAGTCTGTCAAAGTCCATACTTTGTTTTCATACATGGATCCTATCTCGGATTGCATGGCTTCTAGCCATTTGTTGGAATCTGGGCCCGCCATCGCTTCTTCATAGTTCGAAGGTTCACCGTTGTCTAACAACATGATTTCCAGGACAGGGTTGCCGTACCAATCTGGTGCGGAACGTGTCCTTGTGGACCTACGAAGTTCAGTAGTAACTTGATCCGTAGTTTCATGATCATCATCATTAACCTCCTCTCTAACCGGTGCAGGCACCATAGAAACATTTTCTTGAGCTGCGCTACTCTCCGGTTCAAGAGGTGATACTTCATCAAGTTCCACTTTCCTCCCACTTACTTCTTTCGAGAGAAACTCTTTCTCCAGAAAGGATCCATTCTTGGCAACAAAGATCTTGCCTTCGGATCTTAGGTAGAAGGTATACCCAACAGTTTCCTTAGGGTATCCTATGAAGACGCATTTTTCCGATTTGGGTTCGAGCTTTTCAGGTTGAAGTTTCTTGACATAAGCATCGCATCCCCAAACTTTTAGAAATGACAGCTTAGGTTTCTTCCCAAACCATAATTCATACAGTGTTGTCTCAATGGATTTAGACGGTGCCCTATTTAAAGTGAATGCGGCTGTCTCTAGAGCGTATCCCCAAAATGATAGCGGTAAATCTATAAGAGACATTGTCTCATAGACCGCACCATATCCAATAGAGTGCGATTACAACGTTCGGACACACCATTACGTTGAGGTGTTCCAGGCGGCGTGAGTTGTGAAACGATTCCACATTTCCTTAAGTGTGTGCCAAATTCGTGACTTAAATATTCTCCTCCACGATCTGATCGTAAGAACTTTATTTTTTGGTCACGTTGATTCTCTACCTCATTCTGAAATTCCTTGAACTTTTCAAAGGTCTCAGACTTGTGTTTCATCAAGTAGACATACCCATATCTACTCAAGTCATCCGTGAGAGTGAGAACATAACGATATCCTCCGCGAGCCTCAACACTCATTGGACCGCACACATCAGTATGTATGATTTCCAATAAGTTGGTTGCTCGCTCCATTGTTCCGGAGAACGGAGTCTTGGTCATTTTGCCCATGAGGCATGGTTCGCATGTGTCAAATGATTCATAATCGAGAGACTCTAAAAGTCCATCAGCATGGAGCTTCTTCATGCGCTTGACACCAATGTGACCAAGGCGGCAGTGCCACAAGTATGTGGGACTATCGTTATCAACTTTACACCTTTTGGTATTCACACTATGAATATGTGTATTATCACGCACGAGATTCATTAAGAATAAACCATTGACCATCGAAGCATGACCATAAAACATATCACTCATATAAATAGAACAACCATTATTCTCGGATTTAAATGAGTAGCCATCTCGCATTAAACGAGATCCAGATACAATGTTCATGCTCAAACTTGGCACTAAATAACAATTATTGAGGTTTAAAACTAATCCCGTAGGTAAATGTAGAGGTAGCGTGCCGACGGCGATCACATCGACCTTGGAACCATTCCCGACGCGCATCGTCACCTCGTCCTTCGCCAGTCTCCGCTTATTCCGCAGCTCCTGTTTTGAGTTACAAATATGAGCAACGACACCGGTATCAAATACCCAGGAGCTACTACGAGCACTGGTAAGGTACACATCAATTACATGTATATCACATATACCTTTAGTGTTGCCGGCCTTCTTGTCCGCTAAGTATTTGGGGCAGTTCCGCTTCTAGTGGCCCTTCCCTTTGCAATAAAAGCACTAAGTCTCTGGCTTGGGTCCATGCTTTGACTTCTTCCCGGCAACTGGCTTACCGGGCGCGGCAACATCCTTGTCGTCCTTCTTGAAGTTCTTCTTACCCTTTCCTTTCTTTAACTTAGTGGTTTTATTGACCATCAACACTTGATGTTCCTTTTTGATTTCAACCTCTGCTGATTTCAGCATAGCAAATACCTCAGGAATGGTCTTTACCATCCCCTGCATATTGTAGTTCATCACAAAGCTCTTGTACCTAGGTGGGAGCGACTGAAGGATTCTGTCAATGACCGCCTCGTCTGGGAGGTTAATCTCCAGCTGAGTGAAGCGGTTGTGTAACCCAGACATCTTGAGTATGTGTTCACTGACAGAACTGTTTTCCTCCATCTTACAACTGTAGAACTTGTCGGAGATTTCATATCTCTCGACCCGGGCATGAGCTTGGAAAACTAGTTTCAGCTCCTCGAACATCTCATATGCTCCGTGATGCTCAAAACGCTTTTGGAGCCCCGGTTCTAAGCTGTAAAGCATGCCGCACTGAACGAGGGAGTAATCATCAGCACGAGACTGCCAAGCATTCATAATGTCTTGGTTCTCTGGGATGGGTGCTTCACCTAGCGGTGCTTCTAGGACATATTGTTTCCTGGCAGCTTTGAGGATGATCCTCAGGTTCCGGACCTAGTCCGTATAGTTGCTGCCATCGTCTTTCAGCTTGGTTTTCTCTAGGAACGCGTTGAAGTTCATGTTGACATTAGCTTGGGCCATTTGATCTACAAGACATATTGCAAAGTTTATTTAGACTAAGTTCATGATAATTAAGTTCATCTAATCAAATTATTTAATGAACTCCCACTCAGATTAGACATCCCTCTAGTCATCTAAGTGTAACATGATCCGACTCGACTAGGCCGTGTCCGATCATCACGTGAGACGGACTAGTCATCATCGGTGAACATCTCCATGTTGATCGTATCTTCTATACGACTCATGCTCGACCTTTCGGTCCTCCGTGTTCCGAGGCCATGTCTGTACATGCTAGGCTCGTCAAGACAACCTAAGTGTTTGCATGTGTAAATCTTTCTTACACCCGTTGTATGTGAATGTTGGAATCTATCACACCCGATCATCACGTGGTGCTTCGAAACAACGAACTGTCGCAACGGTGCATAGTTAGGGAGAACACTTTCTTGAAATTTATTATGAGGGATCATCTTATTTACTACCGTCGTTCTAAGTAAAAAAGATGCAAAACATGATAAACATCACATGCAATGGCCAATATCATATAGCTCCTATGATCTCCATCTTGGGGCTCCATGATCACCTTGTCACCGGCATGACACCATGATATCCATCATCATGATCTCCATCATCGTGTCTCCATGAAGTTGTTCGCCAACTATTACTTCTACTACTATGGCTAACACGTTTAGCAATAAAGTAAAGTAATTTACATGGCGTTTCCATTGACACGTAGGTCATAAAAATAATGACACCTCCTATGGCTCCTGCCGGTTGTCATACTCATCGACATGCAAGTCGTGATTCCTATTACATGAACATGATCTCATACATCACATATATATCATTCATCATTCATCACAACTTTGGCCATATCATATCACAAAGCACTTGCTGCAAAAACAAGTTAGACGTCCTCTAATTGTTGTTGCAAGTTTTACGTGGTTGCATTAGGGTTCTAGCAAGAACGTTTTCTTACCTACGTAAAAGCCACAACGTGATTTGTCAACTTCTATTTACCGTTCATAAGGACCCTTTTCGTCGAATCCGCTCCAACTAAAGTGGGAGAGACAGACACCCGCCAGCCACCTTATGCAACTAGTGCATGTCAGTCGGTGGAACCGGTCTCACGTAAGCGTACGTGTAAGGTTAGTCCAGGCCACTTCATCCCACAATACCGCTGAAGCAAAATAAGACTAGTAGCGGCAAGAAAGTTGACAACATCTACGCCCACAACAATTGTGTTCTACTCATGCAAAAAAAGAACTACGCATAGACCTAGCTCATGATGCCACTGTTGGGGAACGTTGCAGAAAACAAAAAATTTCCTACGGTTTCACCAAGATCCATCTATGAGTTCATCTAGCAACGAGTATTCAGATGCATCTACATACCTTTGTAGATCGCGTGCGGAAGCGTTCACTAGAACGTGGATGATGGAGTCGTACTCGCCGTGATCCAAATCACCGATGACCAAGCGCCGAACGGACGGCACCTCCGCGTTCAACACACGTACGGAGCGGATGACGTCTCCTCCTTCTTGATCCAGCAAGGGGGAAGGAGAGGTTGATGGAGATCTAGCAGCACGACGGCGTGGTGGTGGATGCAGTTGTCACGTGCAGCAGGGCTTCGCCGAGCGTCTGCGCGAGAGGGAGAGGTGTGACAGGAGAGAGGGAGGCGCCAGGGGTCAAGGGTGCGGCTGCCCCTCCCTCCCCCCCTTATATAGGCCCCCTGGGGGGCGCCGGCTTTGGAGATCCCATCTCCAGGGAGGGGCGGCGGCCAGGGGGGTGGAGTACCCCCCAAGGCAAGTGGGGGCGCCCCCCCCCCCACCCTAGGGTTCCAACCCTAGGCGCAGGGGGTGGGCCTTGGGGGGCGCACCAGCCCTTCTCCCACTTCAGCCCATGGGGCCCTCCGGGATGGGTGGCCCCACCCGGTGGACCCCCGGGACCCATTTGGTGGTCCCGGTACAATACCGGTGACCCCCGAATCACTCCCGATGGCCGAAACTGCACTTCCTATATATAATTCTTCACCTCCGGACCAATCCGGAACTCCTCGTGACGTCCGGGATCTCATCCGGGACTCCGAACAACTTTCGGATTACTGCATACTCATATCTCTACAACCCTAGCGTCATCGAACCTTAAGTACCCTACGGGTTCGGGAGACATGCAGACATGACCGAGACACCTCTCTGGCCAATAACCAACAGTGGGATCTGGATACCCATGTTGGCTCCCACATACTCCTCGATGATCTCATCGGATGAACCACGATGTCGAGGATTCAATCAATCCCGTATTCAATTCCCTTTGTCAATTGATATTTTACTTGCCCGAGATTCGATCGTCGGTATCCCAATACCTCGTTCAATCTCGTTACCGACAAGTCACTTTACTCGTACCGTAATGCATGATCCCGTGATCAAACACTTTGATCACATTGAGCTCATTATGATGATGCATTACTGAGTGGGCCCGGTGATACCTCTCCGTCATACGGAGTGACAAATCCCAGTCTCGATCCGTGTCAACCCAACAGACACTTTCGGAGATACCCGTAGTATACCTTTATAGTCACCCAGTTACGTTGTGATGTTTGGCATACCCAAAGCACTCCTACGGTATCCGGGAGTTACACGATCTCATGGTCTAAGGAAAAGATACTTGACATTGGAAAAGCTCTAGCAAACGAATTATACGATCTTTGTGCTTATGCTTAGGATTGGGTCTTGTCCATCACATCATTCTCCTAATGATGTGATCTCGTTATCAATGACATCCAATGTCCATAGTCAGGAAACCATGACTATCAGTTGATCAACGAGCTAGTCAACTAGAGGCTCACTAGGGACATATTGGTGTCTATGTATTCACACATGTATTACGATTTCCGGATAACACAATTATAGCATGAATAAAAGACAATTATCATGAACAAGGAAATATAATAATAATGCTTTTATTATTGCCTCTAGGGCATATTTCCAACACTTTGTGGGAGAGAGGAGGAGGCAGCTAAAGTGGAGGGCGCGCGCGCCCCCCAAGCCCAATCCAAATTGGGTGGGGGGTCGGCCCCCCTTTCCTTCCCCTTCCTTGCTCTCCTACTCCAACTAAGGAAGGGGGGATCCTACTCCCACTGGGAGTATAGGACTCCCCGCTTGGGCGCGCCATGAGAGGGCCGGCCCGGGAGGGGGCACCCCATAGACAAACAAGTTGATTGTTTAGTCGTGTGCAGTGCCCCCCTCCACAGATTTCCACCTCGGTCATATCGTTGCAGTGCTTAGGCAAAGCCCTGCGTTGGTAGCTTCATCATCACCATCACCACGCCGTCATGCTGACGAAACTCTCCCTCGACCTCAGCTGGATCTAGAGTTCATGGGACGTCATCGAGCTGAACATGTGCAGACGCGGAGGTGCCGTACCTTCGTTGCTAGGATCGGTCGGATTGTGAAGACATACGGCTACATCAACCGCGCTGTCATAACGCTTCCGCTTACGGTCTACGAGGGTACGTGAACAACACTCTACCCTCTCGTTGCTATGCATCACCTAGATGGATCTTGTGTGTGCGTAGGAATTTTTTTGAAATTACTACGTTCCCCAACAGTGGTATCCGAGCCAGGTCTATGCGTAGATGTTATATGCACGAGTAGAACACAAAGAGTTGTGGGCGATAATAGTCATACTACATACTAGCATGTCATACTTTGATTCGGCAGTATTGTTGGATGAAGCGGCTCAGACCGACATTACGCGTATGCTTACGCGAGACTAGTTCTACCGACGTGCTTTGCACACAAGTGGCTAGTGGGTGTCTGTTTCTCCAACTTTAGTTGAATCGAGTGTGACTATGCCCAGTCCTTGTTGAAGGTTAAAACAGCAAACTTGACGAAAAATTGTTGCGGTTTTTGATGTGTAGGTAAGAACAGTTCTTGCTAAGCCCGTAGCAGCCACGTAAAACTTGCAACAACAAAGTAGAGGACGTCTAACTTGTTTATGCAGGGCATGTTGTGATGTGATATGGTCAAGACATGATGCTAAATTTTATTGCATGAGATGATCATGTTTTGTGACACAGTTATCGGCAACTGGCAGGAACCATATGGTTGTCGCTTTATTGTATGAAATGCAATCGCCATGTAATTTCTTTACTTTATCACTAAGCGGTAGTGATAGTCGTAGAAGCAATAGTTGGCGAGACGACAACGATTCTTCGATGGAGATCAAGGTGTCAAGCCGGTGACGATGGTGATCATGACGATGCTTTGGAGATGGAGATAAAAGGCACAAGATGATGATGGCCATATCATATCACTTATATTGATTGTGTGTGATGTTTATCCTTTATGCATCTTATTTTTCTTAGTTTGGCGGTAGGATTATAAGATGATCTCTCACTAAATTTCAAGGTATAAGTGTTCTCCCTGAGTATGCACCGTTGCTACAGTTCATCGTGCCGAGACACCACGGGATGATCGGGTGTGATAAGCTCTACGTTCACATACAACGGGTGCAAGCCAGTTTTGCACATGCAGAATACTTGGGTTAAACTTGACGAGCCTAGCATATGCAGATATGGCCTCGAAACACTGGGACCGAAAGGTCGAGCGTGAATCATATAGTAGATATGATCAACATGGTGATGTTCACCATTGAAAACTACTCCATCTCACGTGATGATCGGACATGGTTTAGTTGATATGGATACGTGATCACTTAGATGATTAGAGGGATGACTATCTAAGTGGGAGTTCTTAAGTAATATGATTAATTGAACTTTAATTTATCATGAACTTAATACCTGATAGTATTTTGCATGTCTATGTTGTTGTAGATAAATGGCCCGTGATGTTGTTTCATTGAATTTTAATGCGTTCCTAGAGAAAGCTAAGTTGAAAGATGATGGTAGCAATTACACGGACTGGGTCCATAACTTGAGGATTATCCTCATTGCTGCACAGAAGAATTACGTCCTGGAAGCACCGCTGGGTGCCAAACCCGCTGCAGGACCAACGCCAGATGTTGTGAACACCTGGCAGAGCAAAACTGATGACTAATCGATAGTTCAGTGTGCCATGCTTAACGGCTTAGAACCGGGACTTCAAAAACATTTTGAACGTCATGGAGCATATGAGATGTTCCAGGAGTTGAAGTTAATATTTCAAGCAAATGCCCGGATTGGGAGATATGAAGTCTCCAATAAGTTCTACAGCTGCAAAATGGAAGAGAATAGTTCTGTCAGTGAGCATATACTCAGAATGTCTGGGTACCACAGTCACTTGACTCAGCTGGGAGTTAATCTTCCAGTTGATAGTGTCATTGACAGAGTTCTTCAATCACTTCCACCAAGCTACAAAAGCTTCATGATGAACTATAATATGCAAGGGATGGATAAGACGATTCCCGAGCTCTTCGCAATGCTAAAGGCTGCGGAGGTAGAAATCAAGAAGGAGCATTGTCAGTGTCAAAACCAGCGAATCTCGGGTAGGGGGTCCCGAACTATGCGTCTAGGCGGATGGTAACAGGAGACAATGGACACGATGTTTTTACCCAGGTTCGGGCCCTCTCGATGGAGGTAAAACCCTACTCCTGCTTGATTATTATTGATGATATGGGTAGTACAAGAGTAGATCTGCCACGAGATCAGAGAGGCTAAACCCTAGAAGCTAGCCTATGGTATGATTATTGTCGTCCTACGGACTAAACCCTCCGGTTTATATAGACACCGGAGAGGGCTAGGGTTACACAGAGTCGGTTACAAGAAAGGAGATCTACATATCCATATTGCCAAGCTTGCCTTCCACGCCAAGGAAAGTCCCATCCGGACACGGGACGAAGTCTTCAATCTTGTATCTTCATAGTCCAACAGTCCGGCCAAAGGTTATAGTCCGGCTGTCCGGACACCCCCTAATCCAGGACTCCCTCAGTAGCCCCTGAACCAGGCTTCAATGATGATGAGTTCGGTGCGCAAATTGTCTTCGGCATTGCAAGGCGGGTTCCTTCCCCGAATACTTCATAGAAGATTTTGAACACGAGGATCATGTCTGGCTCTGCAAAACAAGTTCCACATACTACCATAGAGAGAATAATATTTCCACAAATCTAATATGCTGACGTATCTCGTAGCGTGACATCACACAACGGCCAAGCCTTTATTCGAATCGTTTTTTACCCCCCACCTCAGCGCGTTTCGCGAGGCGGTTTCCTTGGCACGTCTTGTCGGAGCAGAGATCGTGTCCCCTTTATTTACGGGATTCTCATCAACATGGACATGGGTAACCCAGTCGTGCCCGTTGGTATGTCCCCTCAGTCAAAGGTAAGCCCCAAACAGTCACAGGGAGGGCTCTTGGTATTCAACCCCTTTATAAAGAGACCAAGGCCTTACTCTTTTCTTTCGATCTCAATCGAATGCGCCTCCCGCCTCGAGTTCCAGCACCCGGAGCTTCAGATTCAGGCGCTTCGGACCTTCGATGATGTCCGGATCCAACCTACAAGGTCGATGGATGCCTTCCTCCGTCACGGAGGAAGACGTACTAAAGCTAAGGGAGGCCAGGTACTTGACCGGCGAATTCCGCATAGGCTGCCTGCTCAAGGGCAGGTTATTCCCACTCCCAAACCTGGTGAGAGTGTCATGTTCATGTCTCACTTCCTCCGAGGGCTAGGCTTCGCGCCAGATCCCTTCATGAGGGGGCTCATGTTCTATTATGGGCTGGACATCCACGACTTAGCTCTGGAGTTTATCCTCCACATCTCATCATTCATCGTCGTGTGCGAAGCCTTCCTCCGTATTACCCCTCACTTCAGACTGTGGCTCAAGACCTTTAAAGTAGAGCCGAAGATGATCGAGGGACAACACGCAGAGTGCGGAGGCGCTGTAATAAGCAAGAATGCTAACGCTCCATGGCCCGAGGGCTCTTTCCAAGAGGAGTCCAGCTCATGGCAACAAGAGTGGTTCTATATCACAGCTCCCAGGGGTACAAAGTGGGTGGCTCTGCCTATTTTTCGCTCGGGTCCCCCGCCCCGACTTACGTCATGGGTCAACAAGGGGCTAGACTGGGGGCTAGTAAAGGATGTGCCCCTATTGCAGAGCCGCATCCGAGATCTCCTGGAAAGAGATGTCAGTCTGGTCGTGGTGATGCAGGTCATGTTAATTCACCGAGTCCTGCCCTGTAAACTCGCCCTCTCCGTCTGTGGGAGTTCAATCCGGAGGGACCGCGAGCTCCCCAACATTTTCTTGGCATGGCGCCCATGGAGATGTACGGATTATTCTTCGGACCACAGGTAATGTGTCCGGACTCTACTGAGGACGCAGGTTTGAGCTGCAACCGTTCGAATACCCAAGTAAGTAGCCCTGTGCCCGGACACGCCACCCGTTCATTTATCGCAACATTGCCCTTAAAAGAACTGTTCTTGAAACAGGAGTGGATAGCGAAGGCGAAGTTAATCAGGTGTACGGCCCCCCTTCCTGAGACCTCACCAGATCCCGTATTAACCAGGATGTTGGAGGTCGCGCCGTTGGAAGAAAACGAAGGGGAGAACAAGGAAGCTACTGCCTCCATAGAGGAGGTGGTCCGGAAGGGAGGAATCGAAAATTCCTCTCCTCAGGGGAAGAAGAGGACTGCCTCTGAAGACCCAGAGACCGTGATCTCAAAGCGGGGGAAGAAGTCTTCGCTAGAGGGTCCTGTGCCGGGGGATACCTCGATCTTACTATTCCCTCAAGGGGATCAGCCCTCCACCGAGCCGTAAGTAAAAGGGTGTTTTAAAAATGAGAGAAATCCTTGCTTTATTTCCGAGGAAAATAACCGAAAATTTACCTTGTAATTCGGATCTTAGCCCCTCTCAGCAGAGCTCGTCTTCGGGGGATCTTCTTCCGGAGATGATGGAGAGCACAACGCCTCCCCCTGCTGTACCGCCTTACGAAGCGGGCGACCCCGAGGTATCGTCGCAGAGGGTTTCTCCTGATCCGGCAGGGCCAGAAGGTAGTCATATGGCCCCCCGAAGCCCTCCGTGTCCAGCCTTCAAAAAAAGCAATTGAACGAGTCTGGCACCGCCTGGTGCATGGTCGGAGGTACTGAAGGATCTGTTAGGGCGAGCGTCTATCTCAGAAGAGCACCGTACGTTGATGGGTACGGTAATTGAAGGGATTTCATCCGCGGAGAGCGGGCTGCATGAAGCTGTCAGGAGTTTACTAACAGGTTTTGAGGTACGCGAAATGATGTACCTTTTGACAGTACCGCATATTTTAAGATGCACCCTGTGTAGATAGTAGCCCCTGAGACTCTGTGTGCTGTCGAAGACGACGGCACGTAGAGGATCATAGTCCCAAGTATAATTTTGCCACCTTCCTATGTAGGTGGTGAAGTGTCTGGTGGCCAGCCGGACTGATGAATTTGCCGAGTTAAAGCGGCAACTTGGCATGCCAGATGCCGACATCGCGCTTGTAAACAAGCGGCTGGACGAGGCACAAGGTATGTAATTTCTCCGGAGACACTTGGTAAGAGGAGCATGATGCCAGTATCTTATAACGTGTGTGTCTAATGCAGATGGAGCTGCAGTGATGGAGAACCTTCGGGCAGAGCTTGCCCGAGTAAAAGAACAAGCCAAGAAAAGTGATGTGGCTGCCCTAAAGGCGGTTGAGGAGCTAAAAGCCGAACAGGCTGCTCACCGCCAGAGTAAGGAGGAGATGGCCAAGATGGCTGTGAAATTGAAGAACGTTGCTGACCGTTGCCAGCTTCTCAAAAAAGAAGAACAGGCGAGGCGGGCAGACCTGGAGAAGGCCACGACGGCGGCCAAGGATACTCGTTCTGCGATGAGAGCGATGAGGGAGGAGCTGCGTCAAGCCGGAGATATTGCGGCTGGGAAGCCCTTTATGCTGCGGATGAAGTTCTGAGATCCTAAATATGCTCCTTTGGACCGGCTGTGGTGTTTTGCGGACGCATATCTGGATTTGGCCGCGAGTGCTGCTGATGCGGCCGAACACTTCCGAGATCAAAAGGATCGCGAAGTGGAGAAGTTGTTCTGGTCACAATTCCACAATCCGGAGCGTCCGCTTCCATTGATTGATCGGCTGGCCAAATGGGCCGAGCTGAATAGATTGTCCGGACTTGCCATGAGATATATCATGGATCATCTGTGGCCTGAAAGACCAAAGCCGAACAGTTATTTTAGCTTGGTGCAACAGTTCCTTGATGCAGTGCCGTATATCAACGCGATGAAGAGGTCAGCATGCGTGGAGGGTGCGTGGATGGCCCTTGCCCGTGTCAAGACATACTGGGCAGAGATGGAGGCCACCGCCATTACAGCCCAAGATTCGGACGGAAGCCGAGTACCTGCCGAACACTACTTTCAAGAAGTTCTGGAGGGCGCTCGCTTAATAGAGACGTAGTGCTCGAAGGATATTATGTTCAAATAACATGTATTCTTATTTAAAACAATATTTTGATGAAATGTAGAAGCTTTTTATACTTGTGCCTGCAAGAATTATAATACCTCCTGTGCAGTCGTTAATGTATATATGTATATAATCTGAAAGATGGCAGTCGTCGGCTTCAGCCCCCACGCATATAATGCGGGGGTGTTCGCAAAAGGCGCATTTTCACACTTGATCCAACGTCTTGGTCCATGAAGGAGGTGATAGCGCAGCGAACTAGGCAATCGGACTATAATGCTTTATCACTTTCACTTACCCATAGGAGTTTGACAGTGGGGCTACTATATAGCCCCTGGTGGCGCCGCGCGCGCCCGAATTCGGGGTGCGTGTGTGCCTGGCCGGGAAACGGCCCTTCGTCAATGCGGAGGAATCCCGAAGATTCCGATAGGTCATCAAGTGGTTGACCAGTCTCACGCTATATCATGACAGCCAGTTTTCGGCTTTCTCTACTGAGGTGCTCGCCTGGCTGAACCGAGGCACAATCGCAGTAGTTCTCCTGGTGCCGCCTTAGCCGATAGAGCGGAACGTAAGGCAGCAAAACACAGGAGCTGGGCAACCCAACATTTGACCAAAGACATGATTCGGAGCTGATGCATATAAGGCCAAACTCACGACGCCGAACACTCCCTAAGGTATTCGGTCTTTATGAAAACCGGTTGAACAGCGCCCTTTGTAATAAGCCCCTGGTGTCCAGGTACGTGCGAAATTCTGACGTGGCCACATGCCAAGACGCCAGCCTCCTTCTCGGTTATTCTGAGAATCCGGGGGATGTGTATCAACAAGAGACAGTAAAAAAAGGTTTACGCAGGGTCTTAATCTAAAAAGAATCCTTGGAACGGGTCCCTGCTGCACATCTGCGCCTGTGTCTCCGTTGTGCCGTATCCTGGATGGGTGTAGCACGATGGTTATCTGTAAAAGAGAGGTACTTAGTTGAAAAAGTAGTCGTGCAAAATATGAGTTATACTAAATGAACAGAGTATAATTCAAGATGGGTGAAACTGAGCCTTATTGCCGCCTGTTTATATGCGCGGAGCCCCTTGTAGAGGGGTATATAGCCATCCAACCTTTATCAATTATATGGTTATGCCGGACTCGCATAGTCGTGTCTGTTGTCTTAACGACCTGTTAGATGCTCTGATTTGGTGAGGGCGTTTTAGTGAGTGGCTGCCAAGGCAGCCGCTCAGTCTTCCGCGCGCGCTGAGCGCTCAATATTTCCCTTTAATGAAATGATGCCTCGAGGACCGGGCATCTTCAACGTGAGAGACGCATAATGCGGTATCGCGTTAAAGCGAGCGAAAGCTCCGCGTCCCAGTAGTGCTTGATAACTGCTTTTAAACAGAGCGATGTGGAAGGTTAGCCTTTCGCTACGGAAGTTATCGGGAGAGCCGAACATAACTTCTAGTAGGAGGGAGCCCGTACAATGGGCCTCTGGGCCTGGCGTTGCTCCTTTAAAGGAAGTATTGCCATGGCTAATTTTTGTTGGGTCCATCCTCATTTTGCGGACTCTGTCCTGATATATCAGGTTTAAACTACTGCCGCCGTCCATCAGGACTCGTGTAAAGTGGTATCCGTTAATTATCGGGTCTAACACCAAGGCAGCCCATCCTGCATGTCGGATACGGTAGAGTAGTCCCGATGGTCGAAGGTGATTGGTTTGGACAACCAGTGGCGAGACTCCATAGTGATAGGCCGCGGGGCACGTGTCCCTGTGGACGCCGCTTCGTTTTTCCCCTTTGTCACATGTAACACGTTTACTGTTTTGACTTCTTGTGGGAATTTCTTCTGTTCCCCGAAGTTTTGCTTGTTGGGTTCGTCCTCGTCTTCACTTGGTGTATCCAGCCCCTTGTGTTCGACCGTTCAATTTGCCGGATTGCTTGAAGACCCAACATTCTCTGTGGGTATGATTTGCAGGCTTGCCGGGGGTGCTGTGGATTTGACATATCTTGTCCAGAATTTTGTTTAGGCTGGACAGTTCGTCCCTGTTATCTTTGAGAGGCAGCTTTTGCTGACCTTGCCGAGAGCTTTTGAATCCGGCGTTTACCGTCCTGCTCTTCGGGTTGTTTCCTTATTCCGGCGCTGGTTTTTGCTGCGTCGTGGCTTCCCGTTCCCATCCCTGACTTCGGATGTACTTGGGTCGCTGGTGCTGCATCTTGCCAACCAGCTGTCCTCGCCTACGCAAAAGCGGGTCATGGGGCTTGTTAATGCGGCCATTGTTCTTGGCTTTTCTTGGCCGAGGTGTCTGGCGAGCCATTCGTCTCGAACGCTGTGTTTAAAAGCTGCTAAGGTTTCGGCGTCCGGACAATCGACTATTTGATTCTTTTTAGTAAGAAATCTATTCCAAAGCTTTCGGGCTGACTCTCCGGGCTGTTGAGTTATATGACTTAAATCGTCTGCATCCGGAGGTCGGACATAGGTCCCTTGAAAATTTGCCCGGAAAGCGTCCTCGAGATCTTCCTAACTTCCAATGGTGTTTTCGGGAAGGCCTTTAAGCCAATGTCGGGCTGGCCCTTTGAGCTTGAGGGGTAGGTACTTTATGGCGTGGAAGTCATCTCCTCTGGCCATGTGGATATGGAGGATATAGTCCTCATCCAGACCCCATGGTCCGTCGTTCCGTCGTATGTCTCTATGTTTACGGGTTTGAATCCCTCTGGAAATTCATGGTCCAGCACCTCGTCGGTGAAACATAGGGGGTGTGCGGCACCCCTGTATTTGGGTGTGCCGTCGCGTTCGGGTTTTTGTTGTGTTGCATTGCTTGCCGGAGCATGCTTTCTTGGCCCGCAGATAGATCTGGTTGGGCCGCCTTTTTGATGCGAGTTCCCATGTGGATCACGTGCTGGCTTGTGTGCGGCGTCATTTGCCGCTCTATGTTGGCCATGAGGTCGTCTATCCGACCGGATGGCTGATTTGCTTTTTAATTGCGGGGGCTCTAAGGCCTCTTCATCAAATTCCGGCAGTAGCTTTCACTTCGAGTAGCTCTTCGTGTGGCAACTGCCGCCGTATTTGTCTGCGGTGTTGAGTACTTTGCTCCATTTGATTCTAAGTGCATCCTCCGCGGTCTTGAGCTTCTGCTTCTGCTTTTTCAGGCTACGCGCGGTGGCGACGAGCCTTTTGTGGAGGTTCTTCTGCTCCAGTTGCTTGTCAGGTGTGAGGTCATCCGGACTGTTATCGCCGGAGACGGGTTGTTCGTTTCGATTATCCGTGTTGCCCTGGCCGGACGGTTGTTCAATGCCATGTTCGTCGTCCGCCGGCTTACCCTGCTCTATGGCTGGGTCTGTGTGACCGCTGTTTCTGTCGAGGCGGGGTTTGGAGCGGCGCTTGCGCCGCCGCTTTGACTGCTTTTCGAGGGAATGATCCTTCGCTACGTCCTTCCGCTCTTCGTCGTCGTTTCCTTTGGGTGTGTCCACCGTGTATGCATCGTGGGATGAGGTGGCTGTCCAGTGCCCTATGGGCGGTGGTTCCTGTTCGTTTCCTGCATCGTCGTCCATACCGTCGATGTCTTCGGAATCGAAGTCGAGCATGTCGGTTAAGTCATCGACAGTGGCTATGAAGTGGGTGGTGGGTGGGCGTCGAATCTATTCGTCGTCCGCATCCCAATCCTGCCGGTCATAATCCGGCCAGGACTCTCCTGACAAAGAGAGAGACCTTAGTGAATTCAATATGTCGCCGAAGGGCGAGTGCTGAAAGATATCAGCGGCAGTAAACTCCATGATCGGCGCCCAATCGGATTCGATTGGCAGGGGCGCGGATGGTTCAGAATCCGGAGGAGAGTCCGGCAAGGTAGAGTCACAGACCTCGCGAAGGGTAGGGTTATTGTTCGGCTCGATCGCCGTTGAGGCTACTGCCTCCGCAGCGGGGTCTAACCACCCGCCCTCGGATGGCGCAGTTGGCTCCGAATTAAAGGTCGGAGCGGATGCAAGTGCGACCTCCAGGGCACTGTTCGGCGGTAGAGCTAAATCGTGCCCATCGTAACAGCATGGCGCACTCGGTCAGGGCTCAAATCCGTCGAAGATCAAGTCTCCGCGGATATTGCCTGTGTAGTTCAAACTTCCAAACCTGACCTGATGGCCAGGGGTGTGACTTTCAATCTGCTCCAGATGGCCAAGCGAATTGGCCCGCAGTGTAAAGCCGCCGAATACAAAGATCTGTCCGGGGAGAAAAGTCTCACCCTGGACTACATCGCCAACGATGATTGAAGGAGCCATCAAGCCTAATGACAACGACACAGAGGAACTCTCAATGAAAGCACCAATGTCGGTGTCAAAACCGGCGGATCTCGGGTAGGGGGTCCCGAACTGTGCGTCTAGGCGGATGGTAACAGGAGACAAGGGACACGATGTTTTTACCCAGGTTCGGGCCCTCTCGATGGAGGTAAAACCCTACTCCTGCTTGATTAATATTGATGATATGGGTAGTACAAGAGTAGATCTACCACGAGATCTGAGAGGGTAAACCCTAGAAGCTAGCCTATGGTATGATTGTTGTCTTCCTACGGACTAAACCCTCCGGTTTATATAGACACTGGAGAGGGCTAGGGTTACACAGAGTCAGTTACAAGGAAGGAGATCTACATATCCGTATTGCCAAGCATGCCTTCCACGCCAAGGAAAGTCCCATCCGGACACGGGCCGAAGTCTTCAATCTTGTATCTTCATAGTCCAACAGTCCGGCCAAAGGTTATAGTCCGGCTGTCCGGACACCCCCTAATCCAGGACTCCCTCAAGCATCAAGTGTTGATGGTCAATAAGACCACCAGTTTCAAGAAGAATGGCAAAGGGAAGAAGGGGAACTTCAAGAAGAACGGAAAACAAGTTGCTGCTCATGAAGAAGCCCAAGTGTGGACCTAAGCCTGAGACTGAGTGCTTCTACTGCAAAGGGACTGGTCACTAGAAGCGGAACTGCCCCAAGTATTTGGCGGAGAAGAAGGATGGCAAAGTGAAAGGTATATTTGATATGCATGTTATTGATGTGTGCCTTAATAATTAATGCTCGCAGTAGCGCCTGGGTATTTTATACTGGTTCTGTTACTAATATTTGCAACTCGAAACAGGGGCTATGGATTAAGCGAAGATTGGCTAAGGACGAGGTGACGATGCGCGTGGGAAATGGTTCCAAAGTCGATGTGATCGCCGCCGGCACGCTACCTCTACATCTACCTTCGGGATTAGTTTTAGACCTGAATAATTGTTATTTGGTGCCAGCGTTAAGCATGAACATTATATCTGGATCTTTTTTTATGCGAGATGGTTATTCATTTAAATCAGAGAATAATGGTTGTTCTATTTATATGAATAATATCTTTTATGGTCATGCAGCCTTGATGAGTGGTCAGTTTTTACTAAATCTTGATAGTAGTGATACACATGTTCATAGTATTAAAGCCAAAAGATAAAAGTTTCATAATGATAGTGCAACTTATTTGTGGCACTGCCGTTTAGGTCATATTGGTGTAAAGCGCATGAAGAAACTCCATTCTGATGGGCTTTTGGAATCACTTGATGCTTGCGAACAATGTCTCATGGGCAAGATGACTAAGACTCCGTTCTCCGGAACAATGGAGCGATCAACAGACTTGTTGGAAATAATACATACTGATGTATGCGGTCCGATGAGTGTTGACGCTCGCGGCGGGTATCGTTATTTTCTGACCTTCACAGATGATTTGAGCATATATGGGTATATCTACTTGATGAACATAAGCCTGAAACATCTGAAAAGTTCAAAGAATTTCAGAGTGAAGTGGAAAATCATCGTAACAAGAAAATAAAGTTTCTACGATCTGATCGTGGAGGAGAATATTTGAGTTACGAGTTTGGTCTTCATTTGAAACAATGCGGAATAGTTTCGCAACTCATGCCACCCGGAACACCACAACGTAATGGTGTGTCTGAACGTCGTAATCGTACTTTACTAGATATGGTGCGATCTATGATGTCTCTTACTGATTTACCGCTATCATTTTGGGGTTATGCTTTAGAGACGGTTGCATTCACGTTAAATAGGGCACCATCTAAATTCGTAGAGACGACACCTTAAGAACTGTGGTTTGGCAAGAAACCCAAGTTGTCGTTTCTTAAAGTTTGGGGCTGTGATGCTTATGTGAAAAAGCTTCAGCCTGGTAAGCTCGAACCCAAATCGGAGAAATGTGTCTTCATAGGATACCCAAAGGAAACTGTTGGGTACACCTTCTATCACAGATCCGAAGGCAATATAATCGTTGCTAAGAATGGATCCTTTCTAGAGAAGGAGTTTCTCTCGAAAGAAGTGAGTGGGAGGAAAGTAGAACTTGATGAGGTAATTGTACCTTCTCCCGAGTTGGAAAGTAGTACATCACAGAAGTCAGTTCCAGTGATTCCTACACCAACTAGTGAGGACGCTAATGATGATGATCATGAAACTTCTGATCAAGTTACTACCGAATCTTGTAGGTCAACCAGAGTAAGATCTGCACCAGAGTGGTATGGTAATCCTTTTCTGGAGTTCATGTTACTTAACCATGATGAACCTACGAACTATGAGAAAGCGATGATGAGCCCAGATTTCGCAAAATGGCTTGAGGCCATGAAATCTGAGATGGGATCCATGCATGAGAACAAAGTGTGGACTTTGGTTGACTTGCCCGATGATCGGCAAGCCATAGAGAATAAATGGATCTTTAAGAAGAAGACCGACGCTGATGGTAATGTTACTGTCTATAAAGCTTGACTTGTTGCAAAAGGTTTTCGACAAGTTCAAGGAGTTGACTACGATGAGATCTTCTCACCCGTAGTGATGCTTAAGTCCGTCCGAATCATGTTAGCAATTGCCGCATTTTATGATTATGAAATTTGGCAAATGGATGTCAAAACTGCATTCCTTAATGGATATCTTAAAGAAGAGTTGTATATGATGCAACCAGAAGGTTTTGTCGATCCAAAAGGTGCTAACAAAGTGTGTAAGCTCCAGCGATCCATTTATGGACTGGTGCAAGCATCTCGAAGTTGGAATATACGCTTTGATAGTGTGATTAAAGCATATGGTTTTATACAGACTTTTGGAGAAGCCTGTATTTACAAGAAAGTGAGTGGGAGCTCTGTAGCATTTCGGATATTATATGTGGATGACATATTGTTTATCGAAAATGATACTGAATTTCTGAATAGCATAAAAGGATACTTGAATAAGAATTTTTCAATGAAATACCTCGGTGAAGCTGCTTATATATTGGGCATTAAGATCTATAGAGATAGATCAAGACGCTTAATTGGACTTTCACAAAGCACATACCTTGATAAAGTTTTGAAGAAGTTTGATAATCCCCAAGTGCAGGGAATCATCTTAGAAATTTCCAAAGGTGAAAGTGATAAGTATGGAGTGTCGAACCCACAAGGAGCTAAAGGTAAGATCAATATTCTCTCAAGCCCTATCTGCCACTGATATGACTCTACGTACACCGAACGTTTGCTTCCAACTAGAAACGAGAAATAAAACTACGTTGTGGGGATGAAGAGGATAACTTTGTATGATATCGGAGAGCTAAAATATAAAAGTAGGTGTTGTTATCATAAAGTTAGAATGTATTACTAAATATTATAAATAGCGAGTGTGGAATAATGATGGGTCGGTGTGCGGAATTGTCCTAGGCAATCGTTAACGAGACCGGTAATCACTATTGCAATTTCATATGAGGGAGAGGCATAAGCTAACATACTTCCTCATCTTGGATCATATGCACTTATGATTGGAACTCTAGCAAGCATCCGCAACTACAAAAGATCATTAAGGTAAAACCCAGCCATAACATTAAAGTATCAAGTCCTCTTTATTCCCATACGCCATGTCCCGCTTATCCGTGTTTGTGTTTCAGTCACTCACGCAACGCGGACAATAAGCAAACCATTAACATATTGCAACACCCTACAGCGGGGATCCCTCACGCTTGCATGACACAGAGCGCACAATAGGACAACACAAAAATTAAACATACAACTCGTACCAATCTAGATCATCAATCAACCCAAAGACAAAGGATATCTACTCAAAACATCATAGGATGGCAACACATCATTGGATCATAATATGTGGCATAAAGCACCATGTTCAAGTAGGGATTACAGCGGGGTGCGGGAGAGTGGACCGCGTAAAATAGATGAGGATGGTGATGATGATGGTGATGTTGATGAAGACGATCACCGCGGCGATGATTCCCCTCCCGATGGCACTCTGGCGCCACCGGGAGAGAGGAGGAGAAGTTCTCCCCCTTGTGCTTCCTCCTCCATGGCCTCCCCCCTAGATGGGGAGAGGTTCTCCCTCTGGTCCTTCGCCTTCATGGCGAGGATGGCTCCTCCGGGATCCTCCTCCATGGCCTCCGGTGATGATGGCCCCCTCTGGCAGGGTGCCAGAGAGGGCCTAGATTGATTTCTTGTGGCTACAGAGGCTTGCAGCGGCGGAACCTCCGATCTAGGTTATTTCCCGAAGGATCCTGTATTTATAGGAGGACTTGGCATTGATTTCACGTCAGGGGGACCCTCGGGGAGTCCACGAGGCAGGGGGGCGCCCCCATCCTCGTGGGGCCCACGGGACTCCCCTCTAGTAGATTTTTGTTCCAGTATTTTTCATATTTTCCAGAAAAATTCTCCATTAATTTTCATCGCATTCCGAGAACTTTTATTTCTGCACAAAAACAACACCACGGTAGTTGTGCTGAAAACAACGTCAGTCCGGGTTAGTTCTAATCAAATCATACCAAAATCATATAAAAATATTATAAACATGGCATGAATACTTCATAAATTATAGATACGTTGGAGACGTATCAAAGTTCAAAATGTATCAAGCAAAGAAAGGGTTCTTGCCTCTGTTACAAGGTGTGAAGTTGAGTCAGACTCAATGCCCGACCACTGCAGAAGATAGAGAGAAAATGAAAGTCATTTCCTATGCTTCAGCCATAGGTTCTATCATGTATGCAATGCTATGTACAAGACCTGATGTGTGCCTTGCTATTAGTTTAGCAGGGAGGTACCAAAGTAATCCAAGAGTGGATCACTGGACAGCGGCCAAGAACATCCTAAAATACCTGAAAAAGACTAAGGATATGTTTCTCGTTTATGGAGGTGATAAAGAGCTCGTCATAAACGGTTACGTCGATGCAAGCTTTGACACTGATCCGGATGACTCTAAGTCACAGACCAGATACGTATTTTTATTGAATGGTGGAGTTGTTAGTTGGTGCAGTTCCAAACAGAGCGTCGTGGCGGGATCTACATGTGAAGCGGAGTACATAGCTGCTTTGGAAGCAGAAAATGAAGGAGTCTGGATGAAGGAGTTCATATCCGATCTAGGTGTCATACCTAGTGCATCGGGTCCAATGAAAATCTTCTGTGACAATACTGGTGCAATTGCCTTGGCAAAGGAATCCAGATTTCACAAGAGAACCAAGCACATCAAGAGACGCTTCAATTCCATCCGCGACCAAGTCAAGGAGGGAGACATAGAGATTTGCAGGATACATACGAATCTGAATGTTGCAGACCCGTTAACTAAGCCTCTCTCACGAGCAAAACATGATCAGCACCAAGACTCCATGGGTGTTAGAATCATTACAATGTAATCCAGATTATTGACTCTAGTGGAAGTGGGAGACTGAAGGAAATATGCCCTCGAGGCAATAATAAAGTTGTTATTTATATTTCCTTATATCATGATAAATGTTTATTATTCATGCTAGAATTGTATTAACCAGAAACTTAGTACATGTGTGAATACATAGACAAACGGAGTGTCACTAGTATGCCTCTACTTGACTAGCTCATTAATCAAAGATGGTTAAGTTTCCTAACCATGGACAAAGAGTTGTCATTTGATGAACGGGATCACATCATTAGAGAATGATGTGATTGACTTGACCCATCTGTTAGCTTAGCACTATGATTGTTTAGATTATTGCTATTGCTTTCTTCATAACTTATATATGTTCCTATGACTATGAGATTATGCAACTACCGAATACCAGAGGAACACTTAGTGTGCTATCAAACGTCACAACATAACTGGGTGACTATAAAGATGCTCTACAGGTGTCTCCGATGGTGTTTGTTGAGTTGGCATAGATCGAGATTAGGATTTGTCACTCCGATTGTCGGAGAGGTATCTCTGGGCCCTCTCGATACTGCACATCACTATAAGCCTTGCAAGCAATGTGACTAATGAGTTAGTTGTGGGATGATGCATTATGAAATGAGTAAAGAGACTTGCCGGTAACGAGATTGAACTAGGTATTGAGATACCGACGATCGAATCTCGGGCAAGTAACATACCGATGACAAAGGGAACAACGTATGTCGTTATGCGGTTTGACCGATAAAGATCCTTGTAGAACATGTAGGAACCAATATGAGCATCTAGGTTCCGCTATTGGTTATTGACCGGAGATGAGTCTCGGTCATGTCTACATAGTTCTCGAACCCGTAGGGTCCGCACGCTTAACGTTCGATGACGATCGGTATTATAAGTTTATGTGTTTTGATGTACCGAAGGTAGTTTGGAGTCCCGGATGTGATCACGGACATGGCGAGGAGTCTCGAAATGGTCGAGACATAAAGATCGATATATTGGAAGGCTATGTTTGGACATTGGAATGGTTTTGGGTGAGTTGAGACATTTACCGGAGTACCAGGGGGTTACCGGAACCCCCCGGGGAGTGTATGGGCCTTATTGGGCCTTAGTGGGAGAGAGGAGGGGGCGGCCAAGGTGGAGGGCGCGCACCCC
The DNA here is from genome assembly GCA_032464435.1 of Aegilops umbellulata. NCBI lineage: Eukaryota > Viridiplantae > Streptophyta > Magnoliopsida > Poales > Poaceae > Aegilops > Aegilops umbellulata. The sequence continues at coordinate 500,668,990 of CP136057.1, forward strand.
AATCCCAATCCAAAATGGGTGGGGGGCGCCCCCCCCCCCTTTCCTCCCCCTCTCTTCCCCTTCCTTTCTCTCCTACTCCAACTAGGGAAGGGGGAATTCTACTCCCACCGGGAGTAGGACTCCCCCCTTGAGCACGCCATGAGAGGGTTGGCCCTCCCCCTCCTCCACTCCCTTATATACGGGGGAGGGGGAACCCCATGTTGGGGAACGTCGCAGAAAATTAAAAATTTTCCTACGGTTTCACCAAGATCCATCTATGAGTTCATCTAAGCAACGAGTCATGCGAGAGAGATTGCATCTACATACCACTTTGTAGATCGCGAGAGGAAGCGTTCAACGAACGAGGATGAGGTAGTCGTACACGACGTGATCCAAATCACCGGAGATCCTAGCACCGAACGGACGGCACCTCCGCGTTCAACACACGTACGGTCAGCGTAACGTCTCCTTCTTATTGATCCAGCAAGGCAAAGGAGAGGTTGGGGAAGATGGCTCCAGCAGCAGCACGACAGCGTGGTGATGGTGGAGCTGCAGTACTCCGGCAAGGCTTCGCCGAGCTCTACGGAGGAGGAGGAGGTGTTGGAGAGGGAGAGGGAGGCTCCAAGGACCAGGGTGCGGCTGCCCCCCTCCCCTCCCCCCTTTATATAGCCCCCTAGGGGGGGCGCCGGCCCTAGGAGATGCAATCTCCTAGGGGGAGCGGCGGCCAAGGGGTGGGGGGCTTGCCCCCCAAGCAAGGGGGCGCCCCCCCTTTAGGGTTTCCCCACCCTAGGCGCATGGGCCTCTTGGGGCTGGTTCCCCTTGGCCCATGTAGGCCAAGGCGCACCCCCTAGAGCCCATGTGGCCCCCCGAGGCAGGTGGCCCCACCCGGTGGACCCCCGGGACCCTCCGGTGGTCCCGGTACAATACAGATAACCCCGAAACTTGTCCCGATGGCCAAAACAGCACTTCCTATATATAATTCTTTACCTCCGGACCATTCTGAAACTCCTCGTGACGTCTGGGATCTCATCCGGGACTCCGAACAACATTCGGGTTACTGCATTTACATATCTTCACAACCCTAGCGTCACCGAACCTTAAGTGTGTAGACCCTACGGGTTCGGGAGACATGCAGACATGACCGAGACGGCTCTCGGGCAATAACCAACAGCGGGATCTAGATACCCATGTTGGCTCCCACATGCTCCACGATGATCTCATTGAATGAACCACGATGTCGAGGATTCAATTAATCCCGTATACGATTCCCTTTGTCAATCGGTATTTTACTTGCCCGAGATTCGATCGTTGGTATCCCAATACCTCGTTCAATCTCATTACTGGCAAGTCACTTTACTCGTACCATAATGCATGATCCCGTGATCAAACACTTTGATCACATTGAGCTCATTATGATGATGCATTACCGAGAGGGCCCGGTGATACCTCTCCGTCAAGCGGAGTGACAAATCCCAGTCTCGATCCGTGTCAACCCAACAGACACTTTCAGAGATACCCGTAGTATACCTTTATAGTCACCCAGTTACGTTGTGACGTTTGGCACACCCAAAGCACTCCTACGGTATCCGGGAGTTACACGATCTCATGGTCTAAGGAAAGGATACTTGACATTGGAAAACTCTAGCAAACGAACTATGCGATCTTATGCTATGTTTAGGATTGGGTCTCGTCCATCACATCATTCTCCTAATGATGTGATCTCGTTATCAATGACATCCAATGTCCATAGTCAGGAAACCATGACTATCTGTCGATCAACGAGCTAGTCAACTAGAGGCTTACTAGGGACATATTGTTGTCTGTTATTCACACATGTATTACGATTTCCGGATAACACAATTATAGCACGAATAAAGATAATTATCATGAACAAGGAAATATAATAATAATGCTTTTATTATTGCCTCTAGGGCATATTTCCAACAGTCTCCCACTTGCACTAGAGTCAATAATCTAGTTACATTGTGATGAATCGAACACCCATAGAGTTCTGGTGCTGATCATGTTTTGCCTTAGGGAGAGGTTTAGTCAACGGATCTGCGACATTCAGATCCGTGTGCACTTTACAAATTTCTATGTCTCCATCTTGAACATTTTCACGAATGGAGTTGAAGCGATGCTTGATGTGCCTGGTCTTCTTGTGAAACCTGGGCTCCTTGGCAAGTGCAATAGCTCCAGTGTTGTCACAGAAGAGTTTGATTGGCCCCGACGCATTGGGTATGACTCCGAGGTCAGTGATGAACTCCTTCACCCAAATTGCTTCATGTGCTGCCTCCGAGGCTGCCATGTACTCCGCTTCACATGTAGATCCCGCCACGACGCTCTGCTTGCAACTGCACCAGCTTACTGCCCCACCATTCAAAATATACACGTATCCGGTTTGTGACTTAGAGTCATCCAGATCTGTGTCGAAGCTAGCGTCGACGTAACCCTTTACGACTAGCCCTTCGTCACCTCCATAAACGAGAAACATTTCCTTAGTCCTTTTCAGGTACTTCAGGATATTCTTGACCGCTGTCTAGTGTTCCTTGCCGGGATTACTTTGGTACCTTCCTACCAAACTTACGGCAAGGTTTACGTCAGGTCTGGTACACAGCATGGCATACATAATAGACCCTATGGCTGAGGCATAGGGGATGACACTCATCTCTTCTATACTTCGGCCGTGGTCGGACATTGAGTTGAGCTCAATTTCACACCTTGTAACACAGGTAAGAACCCCTTCTTAGATTGATCCATATTGAACTTCTTCAATATCTTATCAAGGTATGTGCTTTGTGAAAGACCTATGAGGCGTCTTGATCTATCTCTATAGATCTTGATGCCTAATATATAAGCAGCTTCTCCAAGGTCCTTCATTGAAAAACTTTTATTCAAGTAGGCCTTAATGCTGTCCAAGAGTTCTATATCATTTCCCATCAAAAGTATGTCATCTAAATATAGTATGAGAAATGCTACAGAGCTCCCACTCACTTTCTTGTAAACGCAGGCTTCTCCAAAAGTCTGCGTAAACCCAAACGCTTTGATCATCTCATCAAAGCGAATGTTCCAACTCCGAGATGCTTGCACCAGCCCATAAATCGAGCGTTGGAGCTTGCACACCTTGTCAGCATTCTTAGGATCAACAAAACCTTCCGGCTGCATCATATACAATTCTTCCTTAAGGAAACCATTAAGGAATGCCGTTTTGACGTCCATTTGCCATATTTCATAATCGTAGAATGCGGCAATCGCTAACATGATTCGGACGGACTTCAGCTTCGCTACCGGTGAGAAAGTCTCATCGTAGTCAATTCCTTGAACTTGTCGATAACCCTTAGCGACAAGCCGAGCTTTATAGATGGTCACATTACCATCTGCGTCTGTCTTCTTCTTAAAGATCCATTTATTTTCTATGGCTCGCCGCTCAACGGGCAAGTCAGTCAAAGTCCATACTTCGTTTTCATACATGGATCCTATCTCGGATTTCATGGCTTCTAGCCATTTGTCGGAATCCGAGCCCGCCATTGCTTCCTCATAGTTCGAAGGCTCACCGTTGTCTAACAACATGATTTCCAAGACAGGGTTGTCGTACCACTCTGGTGCGGAACGTGTCCTTGTGGACCTTCGAATTTCAGTAGGAGCTTGATTAGAAGTATCTTGATCATCATCATTGATTTCCTCTCTAGTCGGTGCAGGCACCTCAGGAATGTTTTCTTGAGTTTCGCCATTTTCCGGTTCAAGAGGTAACACTTCATCAAGTTCTACTTTCCTCCCACTTACTTCTTTCGAGAGAAACTCCTTCTCTAGAAAGGATCCATTCTTGGCAACAAAGATCTTGCCTTCGGATCTGAGGTAGAAGGTATACCCAATAGTTTCTTTAGGGTATCCTATGAAGACGCATTTTTCCGACTTGGGTTCGAGCTTTTCAGGTTGAAGTTTCTTGACATAAGCATCGCATCCCCAAACTTTTAGAAATGATAGCTTAGGTTTCTTCCCAAACCATAATTCATACGGTGTCATCTCAACGGATTTCGACGGAGCCCTATTTAAAGTGAATGCGGCAGTCTCTAAAGCATAGCCCCAAAAAGATAGCGGTAAATCGATAAGAGACATCATAGATCGCACCATATCTAATAGAGTGCGATTACGACGTTCGGACACACCATTACGCTGAGGTGTTCCAGGCGGCGTGAGTTGTGAAACTATTCCACATTTTCTTAAGTGTGTGCCAAATTCGTGACTCAAGTATTCTCCTCCACGATCTGATCGTAGAAACTTGATTATTCTGTCACGTTGATTTTCAACCTCACTCTAAAATTCCTTGAACTTTTCAAAGGTCTCAGACTTGTGTTTCATTAAGTAGATATACCCATATCTACTCAGGTCATCAGTGAGGGTGAGAACATAACGATAGCCACCGCGAGCCTCAACACTCATTGGACCGCACACATCGGTATGTATGATTTCCAATAAGTTGGTTGCTCGCTCCATTGTTCCTGAGAACGGAGTCTTGGTCATTTTACCCATGAGGCATGGTTTGCACGTGTCAAATGATTCATAATCAAGAGACTCTAAAAGTCCATCTGCATGGAGCTTCTTCATGCGTTTGACACCTATGTGACCAAGGCGGCAGTGCCACAAATATGTGGGACTATTGTTATCAACTTTAACTCTTTTGGTATTCACACTATGAATATGTGTTTCATCACGTACGAGATTCATCAAGAATAAACCATTAACCATCGGAGCATGACCATAAGACATATCTCTCATATAAATAGAACAACCATTATTCTCGGATTTAAATGAGTAGCCATCTCGAATTAAACGAGATCCAGACACAATGTTCATGCTCAAACTTGGCACTAAATAACAATTATTGAGGTTTAAAACTAATCCCGTAGGTAAATGTAGAGGTAGCGTGCCGACGGCGATCACATCGACCTTGGAACCATTCCCGACGCGCATCGTCACCTCATCCTTCGCCAGTCTCCGTTTATTCCGCAGCTCCTGCTTTGAGTTACAAATGTGAGCAACTGCACCGGTATCAAATACCCAAGAGCTACTACGAGTACTGGTAAGGTACACATCAATTACATGTATATCACATATACCTTTTGTTTTGCCGGCCTTCTTGTCCGCTAAGTATTTGGGGCAGTTCCGCTTCCAGTGACCACTTCCCTTGCAATAAAAACACTCAGTCTCGGGCTTGGGTCCATTCTTTGGCTTCTTCCCGGCAACTTGCTTACCGGGCGCGGCAACTTCCTTGCCGTCCTTCTTGAAGTTCTTCTTACCCTTGCCCTTCTTGAACTTAGTGGTTTTATTCACCATCAACACTTGATGTTCCTTCTTGATTTCTACCTCTGCTGATTTCAGCATAGCATATACCTCAGGAATGGTCTTTACCATCCCCTGCATGTTGTAGTTCATCACAAAGCTCTTGTAGCTAGGTGGAAGCGACTGGAGGATTCTGTCAATGACCGCTTCATCCGGGAGATTAACCTCCAGTTGAGTCAAGCGGTTGTGCAACCCAGACATCTTGAGTATGTGTTCACTGACAGAGCTATTTTCCTCCATCTTACAGCTAAAGAATTTGTCGGGAATTCATATCTCTCGACCCGGGCATGAGCTTGGAAAACCATTTTCAGCTCTTCGAACATCTCATATGCTCCATGTCTCTCAAAACGCTTTTGGAGCCCCGGCTCTAAGCTGTAAAGCATGCCGCACTGAACGAGGGAGTAATCATCGGAACGTGACTGCCAAGCGTTCATAACGTCTTGTTCTGCAGGGAGGACAGGTGCGTCACCCAGCGGTGCTCGTAGGACATAATCTTTCTTGGCAGCTATGAGGATGATCCTCAGGTTCCGGACCCAGTCCGTATAGTTGCTGCCATCGTCTTTCAGCTTGGTTTTCTCTAGGAACGCGTTGAAGTTGAGGACTACGTTGGCCATTTGATCTACAAGACATATTGTAAATATTTTAGACTAAGTTCATGATAATAAAGTTAATCTTAATCAAATTATTTAATGAACTCCCACTTAGATAGACATCCCTCTTCTAGTCATCTAAGTATAACATGATCCGAGTCAACTAGGCCGTGTCCGATCATCACGTGAGACGGACTAGTCAACATCGGTGAACATCTTCATGTTGATCGTATCTTCTATACGACTCATGCTTGACCTTTCGGTCTTTTGTGTTCCGAGGCCATGTCTGTACATGCTAGGCTCGTCAAGTCAACCTAAGTGTTTGCATGTGTAAATCTGTCTTACACCCGTTGTATGTGAACGTTAGAATCTATCACACCCGATCATCACGTGGTGCTTCGAAACAACGAACTGTCGCAACGGTGCACAGTTAGGGGGAACACTTCTTGAAATTATTATGAGGGATCATCTTATTTACTACCGTCGTTCTAAGTAAACAAGATGCAAAACATGATAAACATCACATGCAATCAAATAATAAACGTGACATGATATGGCCAATATCACATAGCTCCTTTGATCTCCATCTTGGGGCTCCATGATCATCTTGTCACCGGCTTGACACCATGATCTCCATCATCGTGTCTCCATGAAGTTGCTCGCCAACTATTGCTTCTACTACTATGGCTAACGCGTTTAGCAATAAAGTAAAGTAATTTACATGGCATTACTCAATGACACGCAGGCCATACAAAATATAAAGACAACTCCTATGGCTCCTGCCAGTTGTCATACTCATCGACATGCAAGTCGTGATTCCTATTACAATAGCATGAACATCTCATACATCACATATAGATCATTCATCATTCATCACAACTTTGGCCATATCATATCACAAAGCACTTGCTGCAAAAACAAGTTAGACGTCCTCTAATTGTTGTTGCAAGTTTTACGTGGCTGAATTAGTGTTCTAGCAAGAACGTTTTCTTACCTACGTGAAAGCCACAACGTGATTTGTCAACTTCTATTTACCCTTCATAAGGACCCTTTTCATCGAATCCGCTCCAACTAAAGTGGGAGAGACAGACACCCGCCAGCCACCTTATGCAACTAGTGCATGTTAGTCGGTGGAACCGGTCTCACGTAAGCGTACGTGTAAGGTTGGTCCGGGCCGCTTCATCCCACAATACCGCTGAAGCAAGATAAGACTAGTAGCGGCAAGAAAGTTGACAACATCTACGCCCACAACAAATTGTGTTCTACTCGTGCAATAGAGAACTACGCATAGACCTGGCTCATGATGCCACTATTGGGGAACGTTGCAGAAAATTAAAATTTTTCCTACGATTTCACCAAGATCCATCTATGAGTTCATCTAAGCAACGAGTCATGGGAGAGAGATTGCATCTATATACCACTTTGTAGATCGCGAGTGGAAGCGTTCAACGAACGGGGATGAGGTAGTCGTACACGACGTGATCCAAATCACCGGAGATCCTAGCACCGAACGGACGGCACCTCCGCGTTCAACACATGTACGGTCAGCGTAACGTCTCCTTCTTCTTGATCCAGCAAGGCAAAGGAGAGGTTGGGGAAGATGGCTCCAGCAGCAGCACGACAGCGTGGTGATGGTGGAGCTGCAGTACTCCGGCAAGGCTTCGCCGAGCTCTACGGAGGAGGAGGAGGTGTTGGAGAGGGAGAGGGAGGCTCCAAGGACCAGGGTGCGGCTGCCCCCCTCCCCTCCCCCCTTTATATAGCCCCCTAGGGGGGGCGCCGGCCCTAGGAGATGCAATCTCCTAAGGAGGGCGCCGGCCCTAGGAGATGCAATCTCCTAGGGGGGGCGGCGGCCAAGGGGTGGGGGGCTTGCCCCCCAAGCAAGGGGGCGCCCCCCCTTTAGGGTTTCCCCACCCTAGGCGCATGGGCCTCTTGGGGCTGGTTCCCCTTGGCCCATGTAGGCCAAGGCGCACCCCCTAGAGCCCATGTGGCCCCCCGAGGCAGGTGGCCCCACCCGGTGGACCCCCGGGACCCTCCGGTGGTCCCGGTACAATACCGATAACCCCGAAACTTGCCCCGATGGCCAAAACAGCACTTCCTATATATAATTCTTTACCTCCGGACCATTCCGAAACTCCTCGTGACGTCCGGGATCTCATCCGGGACTCTGAACAACATTCGGGTTACTGCATATACATATCTTCACAACCCTAGCGTCACCGAACCTTAAGTGTGTAGACCCTACGGGTTCAGGAGACTGCAGACATGACCGAGACGGCTCTCGGGCAATAACCAAGAGCGGGATCTGGATACCCATGTTGGCTCCCACATGCTCCACGATGATCTCATCGAATGAACCACGATGTCGAGGATTCAATTAATCCCGTATACGATTCCCTTTGTCAATCGGTATTTTACTTGCCCGAGATTCGATCGTCGGTATCCCAATACCTCGTTCAATCTCGTTACTGGCAAGTCACTTTACTCGTACCGTAGTGCATGATCCCGTGATCAAACACTTTGATCACATTGAGATCATTATGATGATGCATTACTGAGAGGGCCCGGTGATACCTCTCCGTCAAGCGGAGTGACAAATCCCAGTCTTGATCCGTGTCAACCCAACAGACACTTTTAGAGATACCCGTAGTATACCTTTATAGTCACCCAGTTACGTTGTGACGTTTAGCACACCCAAAGCACTCCTACGGTATCCGGGAGTTACACGATCTCATGGTCTAAGGAAAGGATACTTGACATTGGAAAACTCTAGCAAACGAACTATGCGATCTTATGCTATGTTTAGGATTGGGTCTCGTCCATCACATCATTCTCCTAATGATGTGCTCTCGTTATCAATGACATCCAATGTCCATAGTCAGGAAACCATGACTATCTGTCGATCAACGAGCTAGTCAACTAGAGGCTTACTAGGGACATATTGTTGTCTGTTATTCACACATGTATTACGATTTCCGGATAACACAATTATAGCACGAATAAAGACAATTATCATGAACAAGGAAATATAACAATAATGCTTTTATTATTGCCTCTAGGGCATATTTCCAACACCCCATAGACACACTAGTTGATTGTTTAGCCGTGTGCGGTGCCCCCCTCCACAGATTTCCACCTCGATCATATCGTTGCAGTGCTTAGGCGAAGCCCTGTGCCGGTAGCTTCATCATCACCATCACCATGCCGTCGTGCTGACGAAACTCTCCCTCGACCTCAGCTGGATCTAGTGTTCGTGGGACCTAGTCACCGAGCTGAACGTGTGCAGATCGCGGAGGTGCCGTACCTTCGGTGCTAGGGTCGGTCGGATCGTGAAGACGTACGACTACATCAACCGCGTTGTCATAATGCTTCGGCTTACGGTCTACGAGGGTACATGGACAACACTCTCCCCTCTCGTTGCTATGCATCACCTAGATGGATCTTGTGTGTGCGTAGGATTTTTTTTTGAAATTACTACGTTCCCCAACATAGCTATCCATGCTTTTCTCGTCTCATACTCTATTCATGCTACATCACAAAGTTTGATCAAGTCAGATTCGAACCCTCTGGGTGAGGAGCACTCGGAGTCACCGATTCGTCATAGACTTAAACTTCCAAAACTTCTCTATGCATTTCGGTCTGACCGATTCATCCCTTTCGGTCAAACCGAGTTCACTGAGTTGATCTAGGTTTTCAATCTCGGTGCAACCGATTAGAACCATTCAGTCACACCGAGTTGCAGTAACCGCTTGTGATTCTGCATCTCGGTGCCACCGAGTTGTTCCACTCGGTCACACCGACAAGGTTAGGATATATATACCGATGGGTCAAATTTTGGAAATTTCTCTGAAACGTATTCGCCCGCGCGTATCCTGCTCTGCCGACTCGGGTCTTCGGATCGTCCTCTCGTCGCCAGCGACCTCCTGCGCTGGTTTCCGTCGCCGTCAACGGAATTCTACACCGCCGTTGCCGCCGTAGTGAACTCATCACCGAGTTAGGGTATGAGTTTGAATCTTTGTGCAATTCTTACCTCCGATTCTTAGCACAAAGCAAATGCCATGTTTCTTACCACGTATGAGATCAACCTGTCCAGCAAAAACTTCCTTTAGATTAGATTTGATTCGAACATTTAGGGTTAGGTTTCCGCCAAACTCATCTCGGACCGACCGAGTTGTGGAAATCGGTCTCACTGATTTGGCTTAGGCCATTGCACTTGTAATTTTCGGTCTGACCGAAACCTGCAAATCGGTGTGACCCAGTTCAACTCTTAGTGAAACCCTAGAAATCTCGGAGTCACCGAACTGTGTCTCGGTCTGACCGATTTCACTAGTTTAGACTCCAAAAGTTGCTTCGATGTCACGAGTTTGACAAATCGGTAGCTCTGAAATGCTTTTTGTGGAAAACTAAAACTAAGTTTTTGACTAACTTTTGCAAAACCTCTACACTTTGTGATGCTCATCCACTCTATCTCATCTATAACTATTCACAGGGCCAACTATCAGTTTGCAGTGCCAGAATGTCTGATCAGAGTGATATCCAGAACAGGTCTGAAGAGCAGGCTAATCTGAGTGAGGGCACTAGTCCCTCTCGCAGTTATGATGAAGGCAACAGAAGTACTCATAGCAACCTGCCTAAGGCTGCTACTAGGCAGAGGAGGAAGAGAAATTCTGAATCTGAAGATGAAGACTATGTAGCTGCTGAGGAGGAAGTCCGCTCCAAGAAGAAGGTTGTCAAGAAGGAATTTGGCACAGTTGCATCTACAAAGCCTGGTTTTAACAAGAAGGCTCCTACAAAAAGAGTGCCCATGTCAAAGGCCAGAGTCTCAATACAGGAAACAATTGATGAGTTCACTCTTGAACCAAAAGAGGCTGGTGAAGGCAAGAAGAGGAAGGAAAGGGTCAAGAAGACCATGGCCAGAGTCATTGGGAGATCCTCTATGATGAGAGATCCAGCTGAGGATGATGATGAAGAAGAAGAAGAAGAAGAAGAAGAAGAAGAAGCTGAGGATGCTACACCAGCACCTAAAGCTCAAAAGCTGATGGGGGATGCCATCAAGTCTGGGGATGCCCCTTCTAAGCCCAAGACTGCCCCCAAAGCTTCTGCTCCAGCCCCCAAGACTGCACCAAAGAGGAGCACGAGGAATATACCAGCTGCTGAAAAGAACAAGCCCGAGTGCCTGAGATTGAAGAAGAAGAAGATGCTGAAGCCCAAGTGCTTAGGAAGCTAAAGCCCAAGATCCCTGACCATGATGACAATCATCCAGTCGCAGAAAATATGAAAATCAGAAAAGATGCATGTATCAGATTATGGAGAGAATCAAATCCATATGTTGTGAGGAGAAGGACCGCTGTGGATTATAGGTTTCACACCAAGGAGCAGCAGGACTTCTATGAGACTATTCTGCTAGATAAGAAGCCAATTGTATGTGATATGAAGTGGGTTGACTGAAAATACATCGACAACAATGAAGACCACTTTCCAGGAGTGCATGAGAGCTTCAAACTATGTGGAGTAGACACTTTTGTGGGTCAGAAACTCACCAAGTGGAATGATGAGCTCATTATGCAATTGTATTCTACAACTCATTTCTATCCTGATGGAAGGATTGTTTGGATGTCTGAAGGTACAAGGTACCAATCAACAGTTGATGAATGGGCCAAGCTCATCAGTGCACCTGCAGAGCATGAGGATGACATAGATGTCTATGCCAAGAAGAAGAAAGATCCCAACTCCATGGCTAACATGTATAAGGAGATTCCTCAGAAAGCCTTGGAGACTCACAAGATGGGCTCTGTATATTATCTGTTGTCTGGTCTGACCACCATCAACACCATCTTGAGGCACACCTTGTTGCCCAAATCAGGAGATCCCAGAATGATCAGAGGTCATTCTATAATTTTGCCACGGTTGTTTGATGTGCCCCAGAAGTTTAAAGTGATGAGCCTAATTGTTGAGACAATCAAGAGTACAACTGCAGATAATAAGAGATCTTGTGGGTATGCTCCACACATCCAAATGCTCATCAACTTCAAGATGGGCACAAGCACATACTTATTGGACAATTAACATGTTCCCTTGAGGCCCGACTTTGAGGACAACACAGTTGTCATGAATGAGGAAGATCCCACAACTATAGAGGCTCAAGAGAAGAGGGAGAAAGCAAAAACTAAGAAGGCAGCCAAGATGCAAAGTGTTGAAGAGGCTTCACAGGTGTTCCTCAAGACAAAGCAAGATCGACTTGGATATCTGATTCAAGCCACTTTGAGGATTGAGAAAGGATTGGCCACCCTGACTCAGAATCAATAGAGCCCGGAGAGGATCATTGAAACAAAATTCTATGATCTTGACTTGAAGGTGACAGAGATGCAGACAGCTGTTGAGCAGCTCCAGGAAGAGGATGAGGAGAAGAAAGGGAAAGCTACCACATATGCCTTTCAGAGAGTGCCTAGGGCACGGAGATCTGCAGCAGTGCCTGTGACAGACACAAGAGCTACTACATCAGCACCTGCAGCCACAACATCAGTAGCACCTCCAGTTGCCACTCCATCATCTCCATCAACTTCAACAGATGCATTCGTCCTTGGAGTCCTCTCAATGCTACCTCTCGAAGATGAAACCTAGAGTGACGCATAACACTATGCCATTTTGAGCTTTTTGGTAACTTGTTGCCAAATGGGGAGAAAGTGTATAGATCATAGGCTTCGATAGAGGGAGCTTGCTTCTTTTTTGCTATATTTTCTATCTCTTATGCTATTTGGTTGATACTTATTCATGTGCTTGCTTGGATGATACTTTATGTGTGTGTGAGATACTTGTATGGTCATGTGTTTGAACATATCATACCTTAATGCTTGTGCTTGAATGATGCCATTACTTATCTCTCATGTATGATCATTCACTTTGCCTTGGTGATGAGTGCATACTTTACTTTCTATCATTTTGAGCCCTCCATTAAGATGTATGTGACATGGAAGAGCGCTCCATTTTGAGCGCTCCATCTGCATTCAAAAACAAATTTTAAATAATGCACAAATTTAGGAGGAGCTCTTGCTTATCACATACTCCCTCCGTCCGGAAATACTTGTCAGGGAAATGGATGAATCTAGACGTAATTTAGTTATAGATACACCCAATTTTATCCATTTCTCCGACAAGTATTTTGGGACGGTGGGAGTACTTCTCAAAGCGACGCTGTGTTTCAATCTTATTATCATTTGTCGAAGCTTTGATCTATATGTTGCCATCAATTACCAAAAAGGGGAAGATTGAAAGTGCAACTATCCCTGGGTGGTTTTGGTAATTCTAACAACATATAAAATACTAGCAAAAAGGCCCGTGCGTTGCAACGGGAGAAAAAAATACCACACGCTCTTAATTTACAAAAAATGGTCTATAATCTGAGAATTTGTAGCTACCGCCCAACTAAAGATGGTTTTAACCTATAAAAGCGCAGTTTAAGATTCTATGGGGCTTGCATGTAGATTTAATCCGTACAAAGAAACGGGCAAGTGATCATGCATTTATTCATGTCATGTTCGGAATGACGAGTTGTTACGGGCGAGTAAATAAAAACGACAAAAACAAACGATGACACATTAGCACACTACGGAGACCGGATTCTTATCAGTTTAAGAATCATCAACTTAGGGTAACTCTTGAACACTTATTTTCACATGCATATTTCTTAAGTACATGAAGAGTTGTTAAAAAGATACAAGATTTTTTAATCATAAAAAGAGATATTTTTTTGTCAGGAAAAGAACATTTTTGTATGGTCTCCTATGGACGCAGGTACTTGTGCCCCTATTTCATCATTATTTCTTGCCATACATGTCATAGGTATTGGTCCATATTTCATCACTATTTATATCTTATCAAACTTGTCTTTTATTTTATTTTTTGTCATGTATGCCTCCTTTTTACTTTTTTTCATGCATGTCCTCTTTTTCTTCTTCTTATATATAGGAGAATAGCACAATATCTCATCTTTAAAAATTTTAATGGGTAAAATAACATCATATTCATATTCTACATATTTTTCTAATCAAATTCTATATATAACATGTTAATTTTGGAGTTACGGCTTAGAATATATGAGTATTTAAAAAAACATTTGATATGTACTGCGGGATTAATGTCAAAAACATTAGGGGATTTTCTATTAAATAGCAAAACGGACTAAGAATACCTATTTCTTTTATTAGTAGGTATAGAAGCCATACATGTCCTAGGTATTGGTTCATACTTCATCACTATTTATATCTTATCAAACTTGTCTTTTATTTTATTTTTTGTCATGCATGCCTCCTTTTTACTTTTTTTCATGCATGTCCTCTTTTTCTTCTTCTTATATATAGGAGAATAGCACAATATCTCATCTTTAGAAAATTTAATGGGTAAAATAACATCATATTCATATTATACATATTTTTCTAATCAAATTCCATATATAACATGTTAAATTTGAAGTTACGGTTTAGAAGATATGAGTATTTAAAAAAACATTTGATATGTACTGCGGGATTAATGTCAAAAAACATTAGGGGATTTTCTATTAAATAGCAAAACGGACTAAGAATACCTATTTCTTTTATTAGTAAGTAGGTATAGATAACTCATTGAACTAACGCTCTTTCAAGATGATCATTTCAGAAAGTTCAATGATTGACATGGCATGACCTAGGAATGTAGACCCCTCAAAATGCTAAGGATACATATTGGCTCAAGCTCAAGACTCTATATTTTCATTTTAGTGATCCAAGATCACATTGAGTCCATAGGAAAAGTCAATACTATTAAAAGGGGATGAGGTGTTGCTTAATGGCTTGCTTGCTCAAAATGCTTAGTGGTATGCTCCAAAAGCACTCAACCACTTTTTCATTTTCACATATGTCCCAAACCAAAAGTCAAACTTGACCCCACCGATTTGATCTATCCGGCGCCACCGAGTTCATTTGACATAACCATAGCCAGAAACCATAATCAGTTCGGTCTCACCGATAGGGATCTCGGTCTCACCGAGATGGGATTGCAAACTCTCTGTTTCCCTTCGTAACGTTTCGGTCTAACCGAGATGAGCGATCGGTCCCATCGAGTTCGCAATGCAAACTCTCTGTTTCTTTTTCATAACGTTTCGGTCTCACCGAAATGAGCGATCGGTCCCACCGAGTTTGTCTGCCCAACTCTTTGTTTGCCTATTACAAAAATCGGTCTCACCGAGTTTATGTGATCGGTCTCACCGAGATTATGTTATACCCTAACCCTAATAAAATCGGTCCCATCGAAAATCCTAGCGTTCACATTTTGAACTAAATCGGTCTAACCGAGTTTGAGTATTCGGTCCCACCGAGTTTGGTAAATCGTGTGTAACGGTTAGATTTTTTGTGGAGGCTATATGTACTCCTCCACCCATCCCTCATTCGTGAGGAGAGCCATCAGAACGTGCCTACACCTCCAACATTCATTTTCTGAGAAAGAACCACCTATTCATGTGTTGAGACTAAGATATTCCATTCCAACTACAAGAATCTTGATCTCTAGCCTTCCCCAAGTTGCTTTCCACTCAAATCATCTTTCTACCAAATCCAAATCTGTGTGAGAGAGTTGAGTGTTGGGGAGACTATCATTTGAAGCACAAGAGCAAGGAGTTCATCATCAACACACCATCTATTACCTTTTGGAGAGTGGTGTCTCCTAGATTGGTTATGTGTCACTTGGGAGCCTCCGTCAAGATTGTGGAGTTGAATCAAGGAGTTTGTAAGGGCAAGGAGATCACCTACTTCGTGAAGATCTACCCAAGTGAGGCAAGTTCTTCGTGGGTGATTGCCATGGTGAGATAGACAATATTGCTTCTTCGTGGCCCCTTCGTGGGTGGAGCCCTCCATGGACTCGCGCAGCCGTTACCCTTCGTGGGTTGAAGTCTCCATCATTTGAAGCATAAGAGCAAGGAGTTCATCATCAACACACCATCTATTACCTTTTGGAGAGTGGTGTCTCCTAGATTGGTTATGTGTCACTTGGGAGCCTCCGTCAAGATTGTGGAGTTGAACCAAGGAGTTTGTAAGGGCAAGGAGATCACCTACTTCGTGAAGATTACCCAAGTGAGGCAAGTTCTTCGTGGGTGATTGCCATGGTGAGATAGACAATATTGCTTCTTCGTGGCCCCTTCGTGGGTGGAGCCCTCCGTGGACTCGCGCAGCCGTTACCCTTCGTGGGTTGAAGTCTCCATCAACGTGGATGTACGATAGCACTACCTATCGGAACCAAGTCAAATATCTCCGTGTTTACATTTCGTTTGCTTCCTTCAAACTACTCTCCCTTACCTTCATATGCAATTATTTATATTCCGCTGCTATAGTCTTAGATTTGCATGTGTAGATTAATTGCTTTACTTGTGCTAAGTTGCTAAAATCTGCCAAGACTTAAATAAAATTAAGAAAAGGCTAGATTTTTATTTGGTCAAGTAATCTAATCACCCCCTCTAAACATATTTTCGATCATATAATTGACAGCAAGACTTCCTGCGGCAAAGTAAATATTAACAACAAGAATTGTCTTTTTTTGAGAATTATTAAAAGAAAAGAGAATCATGACGTTCTTTTTTAGGGTATTTTTAGGAACAACTCTTTTTGAGGTAATTTTTAGGAGCAGTTTTTTCTTTGAGGATTTTTTTTAGGAACAGGTATTTTTTGAGAGAATTTTAGGAACACATGAATCGTGATTTTTTTAGTAGACACTAGCAAAAGGGCCCGTGCGTTGCAACGGGAGAAAAGAATACCACACGCTTTTAATTTAAAAAAAATAGTCTATAATCTGAGTATTTGTAGCTACGGCCCAAACAAAGATGGTCTTTGCCTACAAAAGCGCAAGTTCAAAATTCCACATGTCTTCTATTTAAACACAACTTGGATGTAGACTTAATACGTACAAAGAAACGGGCAAGTGATCTTCAACTTCATCTCCAATCCTAATTTTGCTGGGATGTTCATCCATAATCCAGATCAGTACCGATATGAAAGAAAGACGGATAATGCACTGTTGATTAAGATTGCACCCTAGACAGTATTTTTTAAATGATTAATAGTTAAAACAACATCATATTTGGATTATATATATTTTTCTAATCAAATTCCATATATAACATGTTAAATTTGAAGTTACGGTTTAGAAGATATGAGTATTTTAAAAAACATTTGATATGTACTGCGGGTTTAATGTCAGAAACATCAGGGGGGTTTCTATAAAATAACATGACGGACTAAGAATATCTATTTCTTTTATTAGTAGGTATAAATATAGATATATATATATATATATAGACTAGCAAAAGGGCACGTGCGTTGCCACGGGAGTCCAGAACATTTTAACACCATAAAAAGCATGAAAAAATATGGTCTTTGAGATCGTCATCCTAGCTACACAATTGACTGAGCCATACCGAGATACATAAGCATGATTTGTACAGAATAGTATCGATGCATGCATGAGCAAAGTATGCAGTTCAAATAAAATGAAGGAAGTTCATACCATGATTGTAAGGTTCACTACAACTCTCTGTTTCAAATTGTATTTCTTGTGATGCAGCCAAGAAATTCTCTTACAGTTGCATAAATCATTATTAATAGTTTAATAATAATAATGTTCAGGCGGGCAAAAATTTAGGAAAAATACAACATGAATCTGAATTGAACCGTGCATGATTCACAATCGCATCTAAGTACAAAACCAAGAGTGGTCCTCCATCTAAGCAATCCACGAGTACACGACAAACTGGAATTGTATAGCACCTTCATTCAGTCTTATATAATACACAACAATTCTGAATAGTGAATTTCGGAAACAACAATGCTTTACAAACGACAGTCGTGTGTTTATGCGTGAAGTGTGCTTTCATGTAGGTAAGAGTGGAGAAAGAAGTCAGTGTAGGTAAGAGTGGCGACAGATTCAGGAAACAAATTAAGCCGGCCACATGTAAGGTCGGTCATGTGCTCTACATGAAGTGATAATCAAACACGTTGATCTCAAGATTACTAACTAAAACCAAGTCATGCAGTAAGAGAAGAAGGCCCAAATGAGGAACTGGAGTATCATGTGCTGAAGAATCGTCTTAGGTGTTTTACAATTAGTGGGCTCCGTATGTAGCCTGCATTGGAATCTCTAAAAAAACTTATATTTAGGAACAGAGGGTGTATTTAGAATGTCAATGATTATGTTATTAACTGAGGGTTAATTAATGATGTTTGACCCGCAAAAAATAATAATAATGATGTTTCATTAGTTTAGGGGGTGTTTGTTTCCAGGGACTTTTTTGTGTAGGGACTAGAAAAAGTCCCTCTTAAAGACTTTTTTACCAAACGGGAGGGACTTTTTAGGGACTAAACTAGGCATTTGGGACTAAATGAAGAAGACTCTCAAGGAGAGTCTTTTTTGGGACTTTTTGGGACTTTTCCAACAATGCCCTCCATGCATTCAATGGCCCGCCGCCCCATGATGTTGTTTGATTGATATTTTTCTATATACTAGGGGCAACATGGTCATTTAATAACCTCTAGGAAGGGACTAGGGACTTTTTAGTCTCTGAAAACAAACAGAGAGGGACTTTTTAGGGACTAGAGACTTTTTAGGACTTATGAACCAAACAGGACCTTAATTAGATGCCTTATCACATGCAACCTTAGGATTAGTCGACCACCTATGAAATCTCATTTAACCCTGTTTAATTAGCCTCCTTTCGTTCATTATGTCTTTGTCACTTATTGATTCACAAGGGCCGGGCCTGAGGCCCCGGCTTCTTCTTTTCTTTCCTGGAGGCAGCTTGTTTTCTAGTGAACTCTCGTACCTATAAAAACTGGTTAGATTTGGTATAAAGAAGCGATGTGGGACTATTTAATTTCCTAAAAAAACTCAAAGAGTTTATGACAATCGTAAGTAGATCAGTTGTTTTCCATAGCTAGGCACCGTACTGAAAGTCCACGGTTTGATCCGCTCATGGCACATTTTTTCCTGTGACATTTGTGTCATAATACGTAAGCAAATAGTAGGTGGTAGACCATATATGCACTTCTGAATATGCGAATATATTAGGATGAGTGGCAGATACACTTGTACAATATTACATTTGCATTTTGGACCTTATGTAGTATACGGGGCATGAGTTAGCATCCTAAAAGTAAAGGTATATTAATTTGAGACGTCTTTATTTAACTATAAAATAATAAAGTAATATACATATAGGCTTATCCTGTTTTTAACTCAAGCACGTAAACCCATTCTGACTTATCTCTTTGGGGCAGCCAACTTTATCTCTTCATCACTACCTACCTTATCTCTTCAGCAGCCAGCGCTTTGGTCAAAGCCGAGACAAATGGAGATGGATGTGTAGGGGAGGTGCTGGCCAGATGGCTCGTACACAGCTGAATCTGGCCGCGTCAGTCGGCGGTCGAGCAGACAGCAACAACTGCGCTGCTCCTGCTCGTTGGAGTGGCGCTCCTGGCCACACCACGGCCGCGGCTGCGCCCCTGCCGGCCTCGGGAACCTCCATGGCTGACCTCTCATAGCGCCGCCCCGTTCTGGCCTCAAAGGCAAAGTCCCGCGCCCTTCCTCTCCATCTTGAACCACCGTGGCTGTCACTTGCCTCCTGCCTGTACTCCCAGCCACGGGAGACCCCCTCCTCCTCCGTGCTTGAGAACTCCATTGCTTCAGTTGACCCCCCGTGGGTGCTGCCATGTCCGAGTAGTACAAGCTCTGCTCCACTCGAACGACGCTGCCGCCACAAGCTCCGCTCTGGCGAGACCTACGCCCCCTCCTGCATCTTTTGAATCACCATGGCCATGGCCTGGGCGCTAGTCTTCCTCCATCCATGGCAAGCCAAGCCTGTTCCTGCTCCTCCTTTTCACTTCCCTGGAGTCGATCCGGCAGGCACATCCCACGATCTGGCAGACGCCGGAGCAGCGAGGTGGGAGAAGGGGAGGGGGAGGGCCGGCGGAGGTGGGCTGGTGCCAGGTGAGGTGAAACCGTGGGGGCAATGCGAGCGCAGGCGTGCGGGTTACCCTTTTTTTCTCATGACGAATAGTTATTCCGGATCGACTAAAATAGGGACGGCGGGTTCAATGCACAAAATCACAGGGGCTTTTCTGCAAATAGTGCGCGACGATGAACCCGACAGATTCACACCGTGCTTTATTATTAGGGAGAGATATAGAGTATAAATATAGATATAGAGGTATAGATATAGATCCTAAAAAGAAAGGTATAGATATAGATGAATCGTGATGTACACGTATTACATGTACAGACTCGAAAGCCTACAGACCGATGGGCTCGGCCCAGGCAGCCGAGGCAGGTGACGGTTTTGGATCGGTCTATGTGTATAGCTCTTCCTGCGGCCCCTTCTTCTCCCCTGCACCCCCAACTCGTCGTCGTCTTCCCAAGGCTCCAACCCTAGCCACCCTTCCTCGGCATCCTCCCCCCAAGCCGGCGGCGGCCCCGGCGGCCGCACCGTCTGTGAAGATGTCGGGAGGCTTCTTCCGGGTAAGCGGCTACGGTTATCCGCATTGATTTAGTTCGCCAGCCTCGCTTCGTTTTTCCGGTTCGTCGGATCTGTGACAGGTGCGCTGATTCGCCGTGCTTTTTTGCAGGGGACGTCGGCCGACCAGGATACCAGATTCTCCAACAAGCATGCCAAGCTGCTCAAGACGCAGAAGTTCGCGTCCGAGCTTGACCATCAGGTTTGCTTTTTCGTTCTCGCCCTATGCCTCCATCGGGTTCTAGCCGACGGGCGTCCAGAGGGGGACTATCTGCCGTGGGTTCAAGTTAAACTCTAATTTGTTTCTTTCCTTGGGGTTAGGTGGACATGTCAAAGGTGAAGATGGACGTGATGAAGCCGTGGATTGCCACACGGGTCACCGAGCTTCTTGGGTTCGAGGACGAAGTACTTATCAACTTCATCTACGGCCTGCTCGATGCGAAGGTGAGGTTTCTGAAGATATACTTCTTTAACATGAGCAATGGCGTTTGCATCTTATGACCTTGTTGAACAAACACAGATGGATTTTCTGATTGAAGATATGCCTATTAATTAATTAAAAACGAAACTCTGTATTCTATATATTCATGTAAAGCATCTCTGGATATATTGGATTTCGTCCATTCAGCTTTAAGATTGTAAGCTACGAACCCAACTATCTTCATGGTTTAGCTCAGGATTAAGGAATGAAAACTGAAATCATACACGTGTAATTCGGGTAAGTTTAAAGTCTCGCATATGCTTGTTTGAATAATGTAAGACAGGTAATCACAGCCATCTTGTGGAGCTAAACCACAACATTTTCCAATTTGCAAAATACCAGCTGGATTAGCAAAATACCAATTGGATTAGCTCACTGAAACTTCTTGTGAACTTGTGAAACAAGTATGGGTTGTACCTGTAAAAGTTAATCATTATCATACTATTGTTTTTTTCTGGCCATGTCATCGAATTATTTGTTGCCTGGATATGATTTTGTTGGATCAGGCAGCCCAAACGTAGGTGCTATAGTTGTCTAATGATTAAATTAGTTGTGTGTGGCTGATAATAAATAGTAGGAGCTCAGGACCTTTGTAAGGTTTTTGTTGTGTTTTCGTTTGTTTTGCAGGAGGTGGATGGGAAGTACATACAGATCCAGCTGACAGGGTTCATGGAGAAGAATACAATAAAGTTCATGAGGGAGCTGTGGAGCCTCCTTCTCAGTGCGCAGCAGAATGCCAGTGGTGTGCCCCAGCAATTTTTGGATGCAAAGGAGGCTGAGATTCAGCAGAGAAAGGTTTGCATAAATACATCAATTTATCATTATTATAACAATATTTCTATGATATACGTCAAGCATGTTGTTCTGAGTTAACTCATAATAAGCTAGAATACATACATAAGACATCAAACTAGCATGGCCTTACAATGACCTAGAATCAGTTCTGATTAGTTGATCGCGTGGTCGGTACTTGGCTTCCAATAAAAATGTCAACTAGGTGTGATTAGTTGCGCTACTAGTTAGTAAGTCGGTACTGCAGCAGCTCAAGTCATCCTTTTGACTATAATCTTTCAGTTGACCATCGAGTCGGTATTGAGTGAAAGCATGCTCCATTTCAATCTAAGTTTTTGTTTTTGAGTTACCTCCTTTTATTTACGGTAATTATCATTTATTTGAATCTAAAATGTACGAATTGGGTTAAATGCTGCAAACCATCTTAGCCATCCAATCTTGTTAAGTTTTATATATTCAAATTATGTCTTAACTGTAAATTTAATCCCTTAATAAGAACTTGTACTCCCTCCGTCCCAAAATAAGTGTCGCTGATTTAGTACAAGGTTGTAACTTTGTACTAAATCAGCGACACTTATGTTGGGACGCAGGGAGTATTAATTATCCTTACAACTCCTCTTTTCAAATTACGAGGAGTTGCACAACATATTTCACATATCCTTAACCATGATGCTATGATTGCTGAATTTGTTTGACTTTCCATATGATCTACTGTTACAACATATTGTGGTTCTTGTACATCTGTAAGATTGTATTAAGTTCATTAAAGTGAATCCAAAAAAAATAAAATCCAGCTGGAAGTTCTAAAACGGGTGACATTATAGTTTGGGAACCGTGCGTTGAACGCGATCTTTGCTGGTAACTATATTTTTATGATATATTTAGATTGTTGTTTGAGTTACTCTTTCTTTTAAAAAATCCTATAATGATAGGAACCTTGGTTCAGAGTGGGATAATTTTGGCAGAGTAAGGGTTACAAGATCTGTACTCAGTACTCACCGTCAACAACCGGTGACAGGCAAGGATGTCAAAAAAGTTTTAGCTCGTCACACTATTCGAGCTTGGCTCGTTTTTGGTTCGGCTCGAAGCCTAAACAAGCCGAGCTCAAGATTGACCTTATGCTCGTCAGCCTGGGAAGCTTGGTTCGAAAACGCTCGATAAGGCTCGGTATAATACTACCATGCAGCCCACCGGATAAATATTAACTCTTTTACAACAACAACAACAACAACAACAACAAAGCCTTTAGTCCCAAACAAGTTGGGGTAGGCCAGAGACCCAGAGCTGAAACCCATAAAATCTCACAACCAACTCATGGTTCTGACACATGGATAGCTAGCTTCCACGCACCCCTCTCCATGGTTAGTTCTTTGGTGATATTCTAGTCTTCAGATCTCTCTTTACGGACTACTCCCATGTCAAGTTTGGTCTACCCCGACCTCGCTTGACATTATCAGCACGCTTTAGCCGCCCGCTATGCACTGGGGCTTCTGGAGGCCTGCGCTGAATATGCCCAAACCATCTCAGACGATGTTGGACAAGCTTCTCTTCAATCGGTCCTTCTGTACGTAGGTGTGGCCCAAATATCTCCAAGCCCAATAATCAAATCATCAGAATGTGAGCAATTCACAAGAAGCTAAGCCTAGTCTGGTAAGAGAAAAGCTACGCGTAGCAATGACTGGAGGGCCGAAGAACATTCATGGCCCTGTAGCTATACTTGTGCATCAACCCATCTCTTAGTCCATGTAACAAACAGGAGGGCTGAGTAGATTGGTACCACCTCACCTATTGTAGAAGAGTGGGGTTGGAGGACTATCTATAAAAGAGTGGCTTGATAAGGCATACGACAGTCGATGCCTAGCGTGTTGGCAATATGATAAAAAATTAATAATATTACTCAAGAGTTTTCGTGAGCCCTAATGATCTGGGATCAAACTGTTTCTAGCTTTTGGCAAAGCCGAACTCGAGCCGTTATGTCGATAGGCCGTGCTCGAGGCATATTTGGGCTGAGGATTGAATTGAGCTCAAGCCGAGCCAAGGTATATTTCCTTGAGCTCAGCTCGTTTAGAGCCGTAGTTCCAGGCTCGTGCCTGAAGTGCAAGGGTTGCCGTAAGGCTTAGATAACTTGTGATTGTTATATCGTTTGATTAAAACAATACATGCTTGTCCTATATAATATAGGACAATTGACTTGATCCACAAGTAGGATTCGAACCAGAATTGCAATGTTAACTACCTAAAACATGTCTTTTCTATCCGGATTAAGCCCTCCTAAACTAAAAGGAACTCCTAACTAGAGATAACTCAATTTGCTAGTGTCTCCATGATTGCACCCAATGCCTGCCTTGAAGGTGCACTGTGCTTCCTCGATCCCTTGTATGTGCCAAATCTGGATTCCTCTCCTATGATATGTGTACATTTGGAGTTCTCCATACGCCTGGCCACCTACTCCATGTCAAGGATTGCTTGTATGTCTGCTGACAATACAAGGCTTGCATGCGAATTTAATAGCATTTTCTCCTTTTTGCTCTCATTTATGTTTACTGTAGCAAACATGTATCATTATGGTTGAAGCTGCAAACGACTTTATTTTATGTTTTTTCTCGGACATTGCCCATAGAACACTATTTAATTAGTGTTGTGGCTAGTTTGTAACACTAGTCAAAGGTTGTATGGGGTGGTAGACTTCATTACATTTCTTTTATATGTGATTTTTTGAAAACATCATACTATACTCTTGCCTTTAGTACTTCCTGTCTAATCTGTGAACCTGGTATTTACAACGTATAGAGTTGCTTGTGGAGTTGTGGGATTTAAATTGCAGAAAAGTGAGAGTCCACCTGTCTTGTGTTTAGGCGGAAGAGGCTAGAATTGCCCAGGAGATCCAGAAGAAGCGAGAGAAAGATGGAAGGGACACAGAACTAGATAAACACAACATGATGGTGAGTTAATTCCTTCTGACCAGTTTCCTTATATCACTGATTTAATGGTTATCCTGTGACCTCTTGTGTTTCTGATGACACTCAGATAGCTTCTCCGATTATTTCGGTTCATATCGTTCTTTACCTCCAACTACTGTAGGCCGGCGATACTGGTAATTCAAGATTTCATGGCGATTCACTTGGCTCTGCTTTAAACAATCCCAATGTTGATGCTGAGAAAGAAAAGGAACTGGACTTGAAGCATAGCTCGAGAACAAAGAGCCGGTTAGTTGTTAACTTTGACTATTTAGTGCATTCTATCAGATCAGATAATATTCGTATAATGTCCACATTTGAGACCACCCTACTTTTTTGTCAGTAAAAAAATCATATAATGCACATTATGCACGTCCTTGAGATGAAATTCTTTTTTATTCTCATAGTCAGACTATTGCATCGATGAAGTTCTGTTTTTCTTGTCCAAGAGTTGCCATTTTTGTGTGTTCTTCGTTGTTTTTGTTCCGCTTGTACAGCACTTCATCTCTTCCTCCAATTAACTATTATCATGTTCTGGTGATGACCTCAACAGCTGTGAAGGGAAAAAAAATCCTGCCACAATTAGGCAGTGCGAAATGGGCAAATTCAATTCCATTCCTTCATTTAGTTAACTATTTGTTTGGGATGCTTAATGAAGTCTTTAATTTCTGCATAAGAACAACACCAACAATACTTGGGAATAAGTGCATTCTTCATCTATGCCCTACACAACTATAGCGATAAGATTAATTTGCAGTATCGTTCCAGTGTTTTTTTTTTACTTTTGCAGAATGTACTTCTGTATGTTGCTTCTATTCTCTTCTTTGAGCTCGTTGTCTGTTATCTGGTGGCCCTTGGTTGTGTTTTAGCTAGCAATTCTTCTACGCACGAGCTTTTATCATTGTTCATTGTATTTTAAATTTTCAGTAAGCTCATCAAGAATGCCTATATCCGAACCCTTCCTTGTTTTGTCATGTTCTTCATGGTAGATCATTTTCAGCCTTTGAAATGTGCACCACTTTTTGAAAGAAACTTGTAATTTGAGCCCGCGCGTACTTAAACTCGGGTGGTGGGAATGTACATCATTCCCCATGTTTGTAATGTTTTGTGCATATTTCCTACAGGTTTGTGTCTTTTTTTGACTATACTTATCTTCAATGCTTATCTTCCTCGCATGTTAGGTTTCTAATGTACCCAAAGGACTGTTCTTTGTAGGCATTTGCATTTCACATCTTTTCGAAAGAATTAAACAATATGGTCCTGTAAAGCAGTGTGTGACCTAATTAACGAGGAATGAACAAGGCATCTTTGTGTGACCTGATCAGTAGTCGTTTAATCTTGATTTGTGTTAGCTTGTGTTGCCATGTGTATTGTCAGCAGTCCTATGTATGTTCCTGTAAAGCAGTGTGTGACCTAATTAACAAGGAATGAACAAGGCATCTTTGTGTGACCTGATCAGTAGTCGTTTAATCTTGATTTGTGTTAGCTTGTGTTGGCATGTGTATTGTCAGCAGTTCTATGTATTGTTACACAACAATAAGTAAGTTTTCTCTGTCTCAACTGTAACCATTGCTTATAGGCAGTCTTATTCTCTTTTTATTTGCAGGGAACATCGAAGACCTAGGAGCACATCTTTGTCGCCCCGTGGTAGGCAACGGTCTATTTCTCCAAGGAGGCGCTCTCCATCACCTTCCAGACAAAGATCATCGCGACGTTCAGCTTCACCTAGACGTTCTGTTTCCCCCCGAAGGCATTCCCCAAGAATCGCTCCTTCGGTGTCTAGGCGGAGGTCACCGTATTCCAGGAGATCACCTTCGGTACCTAGATCGCCATCACCTCGGCGGAGATTTCCCATTAGGAGAAGATCTCCACCACCTGGGCGACGTAGATCACCATCTCTTTATCGCCGTCGGTCCCCAGCTCGCGCGCCTAGAAGATCACCATCTCCTACGCGTCGCAGATCACCTCCTCGACACAGATTACCAGCAGATAGACACCGGTCCCCATCTCCAGGAAGGCGCAGGCCACGGTCCCCATCACCTGTAAGACGCAGGCCACGGTCCCCATCACCTAGAAGACATAGGCCACGTTCTCCAGGAAGACGGCAGTCCCTGTCACCTCACCGCTCACCGCATTTGAGGTCACCAAAACGCCAGAGAAAATCCCCAATTTCAAATAGGACGCTTTCTGCAAATCGTCCAGTCTCTCCACAGCGGAGGAGGTAATGCTGCTCTCTTATTTTCTTTGTACCCGATGTTTTGCTGCATGGATTTACACTTGTGCTGGAATTTACAGGAGTAGCAGTCCACACAGCAGGAGTCCAAATCGCTCACGTAGGAGTTTGAGCAGGGACGCAGAAAAGGGAACAAATGGTGCACCCTCCACTAAAGGCAGGGATCTGGCTCAAAGGTAATACTACAGTATGCATGATGAATGCAGACATATTTTGTTGTTGTTATTCAGGGAAGTCATTGTCTTACTCCCAGTATTGCCTCAGGAACCAAGAAAGGAGTGGCCGAGAGTCACCGGATTTTGAACACCGTAGGCTCACAAAATCATTGAGGTCTCCTACTAATGATGCAGAAAGAGACTCCACACGTGGCAGGTGTGTACTTGTCTATGTTGGTTTGTAATTCTATTTATTTTATTTTCCACTAAGAGTGTCCAAACTGGGATGCTAACTTTCTCACCTTATTTTGGCAGTCCTTTGAAGGACACTGGAAAACATATGCCCAGTCAGGACAGCACAAATACCAGTGGAGATGAGGAAGAAGGCGGGCGTGCAAGGTTGGAATCTGTTCTTTCATGTCTTGTGTCTTCGTAAAAGTATTATTTGCCTCGCTGTCTATATATACTTTTCTTTTGTTTACATTCAGGGAGAATGCACGGAAGGCCAATTCATCACGCAGGATATCCAAGGATTTCTCATCTGATCTGCAACTAAAGGAAGTCAACGTTGATAACTCAATCCCTGGAGAGAAAACCTCTTCCAGATCAAGACAGGAGTATGTTCTCTACTTATCCCCTGCTTGAGATTGCTTGTAGTGCTTGATTGGACATCTCGTTACAGTGTCCTTGCTAGTTTTTATGCATTAAGAAAACACTCTTGCTCTTTTGACATGCTATGGTTCAATGCTCTTTTCTTTCTTATTTAGACACTGAATATTGGGTTACAAATTTGCACTATTATCATCAGACACCTTGTGTACTTGCTATATTATGCATGATAAACTTCCACTTAAAAAGATTTCCTGCATGTATCAACGTCTAAACTTTTTGTTGCAGTAATTATGATGATGTCAGTCGGTAAAACCTGTCAGAAGCATCTCCTCAGCAGCATGCATCCTTCCTTTCGGTAATAATCTAACAATTTTCTTTTTAATTCTAGTGGCGGCAAGGATGTCCCCAAGAAATATGATGATCAGCTATCAGATTCATCAGAAGATGCGCTTGATGGTAGAAGAATGAAACGCCAGGGTGATTCCCCTGACGATTCTTGTGTGAAACGACAGTCCCCTAGTAGAGCTGGCGACTCTTATCCAAAGGATGGGATTAACAATGAGCGTGCCAAAACGGATTCGCTTGGTGCTTCTTATGATGCTATTGCAGCGAAGAAATACTCCGGTGAAGTTGATGAAGCTTCCCAATCAGATGGTGGAAGTCCTCTTCAAAAAGCTAAGAAAAGAACACATGATAGTAAACACATTGATCGTCGCAGTTCGGGCTCAGAAGAATCTGAGAAACACAGATCCCAGTCTGAGAAGCGAAGACATAAAAAGGGTCACAAGCATAAGAAGCATTATGATGATAGTTCTGATTCTGATTCTGACTCAGATGACAAGGAGTCCAAGAGGAGGAGGCGAGAAGAGAAAAAGCTACGAAAAGAGGAAAGGCGTCTTAGACGTGAAGAACGGCACCGCAGAAGGGCGGACCGTCATGCCAGTAAACAGAGATTGAAGTATGCTGGTTCTCCCCTGTCAGATCTTGAGAAGGATCGTCAATCTGGCTCAGATGCTGATGTAGGGAAGAAAGGTTCATACACTCCGAGAGAAGAACCTGACCCAAACAAACTTGAAATTGAGCTTCGACAGAGGGCCCTTGAATCTCTTGCAAAGAAATCAAAGCATGTTGTTACTCCGTCTTCAGATGCCGAGAAGGACCGTGAATCTGACTCGGATGCTGATGTTAGGAAGAGAGTTTCATAGGCTGGCTGAGAAGAATCTGATAAAAATAAACTTGAAGGGTTGAGCTTCGGGAGAAGACCCATGAAACTATATAGATCAAAGAAAGCTGCCAATCACCAGGCTGGGGAATTTCTCGCAATGCATTTACACGTTTCTATTTTTCAAGAGCATATCTATATGTTATTGAAGTGTGCTCATATGATACCTGTTTAATGTTCTGTATGTTTATGTGGCAGTTGATCTGAGTAATTGACGATTCCTGAGCTGTTTCCTTGTGGCAGCTGCCTTCAGGCTTAGCTGCTTTTATCTGGTAATGTTTGCCTTCACATGTTTGTACGAACCATAACCCTAAGAATGAAATATTTATGTTTTGTGATATTGTGCTCCCTTTTGTGTTATTTGAATTGGTACCAAAGTGATACTTCCAACTTAATAATTCACCATTTGCCAGTTTTTCCTTGAAAGGGTGCTTATCAAACCTGGATAATAATGTATATTCTATTTGTAGTTACTGATAAGAACTTTTGTTGGCTAAATCCTGTTGCCAGATAGATCCTTATCGTATCAAATACTCCCTCCGTCCCAAAATAAGTGACTCAACTCTGTACTAGTAACTTTAGTTCAAAGTTAGTGTAAAGTTGAGTCACTTATTTTTGGGACGGAGGAAGTACCTGGTAGTAGACATGTGCCAGTGCCAAAGATACAAGCAAAAGGATGTAGATAGTTTTATTTAATTGCCATAGTTCTTGCAATGAAGATTGAAGAAGTTTTGCTGTTTGCATGAGCATGCTTTTTGATGGTAGCACGCCTGTTTAGCAGTACCACCGCACACTTGATTTTTGTGAACTGTGTCATTGTGTTCATTTGAATTTGGATTGTTGGCAGATTAGCACCATGTGAACAAGGTTTTTATGTACCAGAGATTTAACAGCACCTCAGCGACAACCAGCTGGTTGCACCTTTGATGATTGTGAAACTCCCCTAAAGTGCTCCTGTTTCGTTTTGGTTGCTGCTCCTTAGAATGAGGTTTGTGCAGTATGTTCTTTTTGTGTGTGTGTGTGGCTATGTCCTGATGAAGCAAATGAAATTTCTTGTAAGTATTTGAAGGTTGCTAGAATGCCCATGAGTATTTACTGTTGAATGAACATGAGTTGCTGATTTATTTTGTGGTTCCTAGCATTCAGGTGCAAGTCTTGGGCAGGAGTTATATTTCTTTGTATATAGTTTCTAATGTGAGTATATGAGCTGCCATTTCTTGTTTTTTTTTCCAGGGCATTTCTTGCTCTATTGGGTGGGCTTACATGATGTTGAACATTTATGTGCATCCCCCCACCCCCCAATGGCAGTGTCATTTCCCCCATTAAGATAGTGTTCTGCCATCTGCTTGCGTTTTGCTTGGAACATAAGTTTTTCTGTCAAATTCTTTTATACACGCTGCTGATTTATGCGTACTGTCATGTCTTCTTGTTTTATAGAGTGCCATTTTTCAGTACTCCCTCCGATCCATGTTACTTGTCGCTGGTTTTGTAAGTAATATGGATCGGAGGGTGTGGTATTTTTGATGCACATGCAGTATCATCATGATTTCATTGGTGACACCTGTATAGCAAAAATGTCCCAGGTCATTGTATTTCTAGGTTAGTTTAGATGGTACTCCAATGTTCCCATTTTCATCATACTTGTCTAGGCCAGTTTAAATTGGGAAATGATAAGTACCTGAGCAAATGGCAAATCGAACTGTTTCGATGGCAAGTTTAGTAACGCGAGGATGTCAACTTTAGTTGGCAAGCATGGCAACTTTGTGCTTCTGTTTATTTTGGGCAGAAAATTGCCGTGTGAACTAACTTGCCATCCTTGCATCACTAGAATTGCCATCGAAAACGTTCGATTTGCCATCTGCTCGTACCTGATGTTAGGTACTTATCATTTCCATTTAAATTTGAGTAGTATAGTTGCCCAATGTTTCCATTTTCTTTGTTGATGATGGGAACAACACTCTTTAGGAGTAATGATGATTTGAGAGCTGGGGTAAGTCTGGTTCAAATTAAAGTGTAGTACTCCCTCTGTCCGAAAATACTTGTCGGAGAAATGAATGTATCTAGATGTATTTTAATTCTAGATACATCCATTTTCATCCATTTATGCGACAAGTAATTCCGGACGGAGGGAGTAGTAAATAGTTTGTGACATTCACAAGCCAACGTTTTTAGCTGTTCATCAGCTGCCCAACCTTCTTTCTCATTAAACATCTATTTGTTCATTCTTTTATGGTCTGGCCTTTTGTCGTTACGTGTTGTGAGCCATGCACTTAACTTTTAGTTCTTTACTTGTGATCTGTGCTTTCAAGTTACATCAGTGTTTCTTGACATCTCTGTCGTTTCCCATCATGGCATAAACGTACGGCTCGGTTGCTGGAGTAACCCTTTCAAGTGAAAACCAGGGATTGGGGTATTGTAGTTGTTAGGTTAGCTTCTGCCCTGCTAATATCAGCGTCAGTCGACAGCTTGCTTGCAGCCTTGGATGAAATGAAGGTCATGAACTCATGATCGGACGCGTCGACATGCTCAACTTGGTCGAGCGCATTGTCAAGACTGGTGCCCCGATTAGACGGACTTTGCACCGGTTGCGTTGGGCGGCGGCCACGTTCTCTCCATTGGAAAAGCCGGGGCTGGATCGGCGGTTGTTGGGCGGTCCGGAGAACGTCCCAAAAGCTCACGCCCGCTGTAGGCTCTGACCGGCCATTGTCATGGCTACTGCCGCGCCCCGCGTAAGTCGTGCCACTTGCGGCCGCCCCGGCAACTCACGTAACCTGCTACTTGCATGCTGGACGTGGCCTGGAGGAGGAGGAGCGGCATCTGCCGTCCTTTTCCTTGTTTTGCTTTACAACAAGTAGCAATTTGGTTAGAGACCCGGCCGCAGTAACCTTTGAATTGCTTGTTTTAGAAGTTAGAGCAGGTTAGACTTTTGTGTCAGGACAAAGACAAATCGCAGGATCGAAATTCCTCGCCACTGCACAATCCTAGCCGTTTGCGTGTGATTCAACCTATATCATGGCTTTGGAGGATATGTTTGGATCCAAGTCCTTGTTACGTGCTCGGGTTTGGAATCAGATCAGATGAAATAATGCTTGGACCCGGTCTTGGTCGGGAGCCGCTGATGAGCATTTACCTGTGCAAGTTTACGTGCATGCACGGCGAGCGCATGCATGGGTCCACCCCGTGCTCTATCCTGGCGCGGCGAGCGAGCGAAGCAGTCCGCCGCTTGAATGCGGCGACTGCTTCCACGTGGGAAGGTTGGGCTGTGCACGGTCACATGCACGTGCGGCGGCGACCCCAGCCCAGCGTCCACTACGCATCACCCATGCCTTGGTCCGACAGGTGGGCGGCGCGAGAGCACTCGGTCGCTCGCGCCCGTGCGCCGCGCCCTCTACAAGCAATCATTGACGGCGCGCACGGGACCGCACCGCTTATCACACACGAAACAAACGCGTCGTGGGCATACGCATGGGTGCGGTGGAAAGGAAAATGAATCGTAGCGGTGTGGGGAGTAAAGTTGGTGAGGTCAAATCGGCGGAACCTAATCCCCACCCGACCGATGCGAGGCAGGTTGAAAACGAAGGGGTCAGCTGATTGCTTCCCTTAACGGGCCAAGCAAAGCTAATCAAGCACGGCCAGCACGCTGCCGTGCACAAGAACAACGTCTAGTCCGACGTGAGGGCCAGAAATGCTCACCCAC
Organism: Aegilops umbellulata; assembly: GCA_032464435.1. Taxonomy (NCBI): domain Eukaryota; kingdom Viridiplantae; phylum Streptophyta; class Magnoliopsida; order Poales; family Poaceae; genus Aegilops; species Aegilops umbellulata. Next base: position 500,701,569 of record CP136057.1, read on the forward strand.
CACTAGCTGCTTCTCAGCGAGACATGGCCAGCTCGCCCGGATCAGCACAACCCGTCGCGTCAGGGCGTCGCCCATGCATGTCGATCGGTTCCTTCCTTACCCACGCCGCACTTGAGGTCAGGTAAAAAAACACCACATCGTTACCAGAGAGAGAGAGAGAGAGAGAGAGAGATCGGGATATTCCTATCCTATCCCCGCAGAAATTACGGCACTAGCAGCTAGCAAGCAGGCGATCGAATGCGTCTTGACACGACGGAGGTTCGCTCCCACAGCGCTTTCCCCGACGTGAGGGTGAAAAGATGGATACGTACATAGTAGGCGCCCGAGGCATCCAAAGAAAGAAAGAAAGATCCCTTCCGTTTCGTGAGGTGAGGCCAGTGCACTGGAACATGTATGTGCACGCACCTATCATTTCGCCCCCTTCCCTTTCGGCTCGTCACAAACCCACACCGGCGGTGCCCGTCCGGTAGGGCCGTTCACAGTGGCACGCCATGTCGCCGTCTCCATGCTACTTTAAATCCGCACTGCTGACAAGCCTGCAGTGCTGGCTCTGTGGGGGAAGCATACCCCTTTTCCCCCATGTCCACAACCTGAGCTGATTTGGGTAAAGGAAAAAAGGGGCAAACACGAGCGAGCATTTGTGGTAGTGGGGGTTTGTTCTTGATGGATCACAAATGTTTCCGGGGCAGACAAGCAGGCAAAGCTGGATTCCCAAAACCGGGGGAATATTGTTGACGGGTGATTTTTGCTACTCTCGTTTTAGTGCTCCTGTCGTGAACTAATATATGCCCACCAAAATCCAGAAATAAGAACAGGGTGGATGCCGGAGGCTCCTCAGCGATTTGAGCCTCCTGGCCGTCCGATCGTTTTCTTGATTGCGTTCTGGCCGTTGGATCTCGGGCTCGGTCGTCGTGGGCCGTCGGATATTTACCGGATCGTTGTGAGCCGTTAGATAAAATTCAGTGCGCCCCGGTCGTGCCACCGCGCGTAATTCCAGCGCCCCCACGAGGGCATTTTCGTCATTTCGCGTCCTGCGGTATAAAAAGGGCCGCTCCTGTGGAGAGGAAACCTAGCCGTCGCTCCTCCCGCACAGCCGCACTCGCGCTGTCCCCTTCCTGTTCCTCCCGCCTCACCTCTCTCTCCTTCCAAACCCTAGGCCCGAGCCCGCCGCCGCTGCTTCCTCCTTCCCCGTTGGCGCCCGGCCTCCTCCCCTCACGTCCTCCTCCTTCTACCCCCTCCCGCCTCGGCCCTGGCTCTCGCGGGAGGGAAGCAGGAATGGCGAGGCGAGGCAAAGGCGGCGTAGGGGACACGGCGTGGCGCAGGTGGGTCGGCGCGGCCGCGGCTTCTCTTCTTATCTCCCTGGAGTGGGCCGCAGCCATGGAGAGCGGCCAGAGGAGCGAGGACGGCCAACCCCTGCCTCCTCTCCAGCACGTGTTGGGGATTGCGGGCAACGATTGAATCTGCAGGTACGAGTCTCTTTTTTGCCGTTCTTGCTCGTTGGCTGCTGCTCATCAATGAAATTGATTCGTTTTTCTGCAGATTGGTTCGCTCAAGGATGACGAGGAGATGGCCGGCTACAGGGAGCAGCAGAAGGAGGAGGGGCACGCTGCGCCGGCCGGGCTGATGTGGAGGGGGCTGCGAGCTCGACGTGAGAGCAGCGGCAGGGACGAGCTCAGCAGGCTCTTCTACTGCGCCTGCTAGACCTCGAGGTCCATCTGCCCCTCCCCCCCTCTCCCTCCCTAGCGATTTGGTTTGGTGTTCATGGTGTTCCGCCCAACAAATCACCAAAAGAAATTATATACATATGCAACACTTTTTTAGTAGCGACAGATTATTCCTAGGATCATGTAAAAAAATTATTGCTAGGGTCAGCGGTGGGTTCGGCAGCCGCGGTCGGTGCTGCCATCCTGTCCAGTGAGCTCCTTTGACTAGCGCCATGAGAGCAACTGCGCCGGTGCCTCTCGTGGACAGCGCGTGCATCAACAACCTTCTAAAAGTCCTTCACAAATCGCATCGCATCGCCGGCCCGAGTGACGGCCATCCGGCTGTTCCCCTTTGCGGTGTGCTACGCCGTGTCCGCTGAAGCTGCAATATCTTCGGACGCCCGTGTTGTTGAGCGGAGGTTCCTCATCCAGTAGCAACATCGACGACTCTTATCCATATACCAAACAGAGTAGTATCTATGCGCATTTTCCCCTTCACCCTACGTTTCTACGAATAGGTGCATATCCCCCCATTGCCTTACCATCTCCTCTATTTGATTCCAGTCAAAAATTGATTCATGGTCGCTCACACATGATAGTGCTACATGGAATTCCCTATGGATTGCCAATGCAGATTACTATATGATCCACTGTAATTTTAGTGGTCGTTGGTTTCCATAAGCTGTCAAAACATGAAGGCGTAGTAGATAGGTTCGCTTTCTTAACCATCATCCTACGCCTTCATGTTTGTTAGGGACCTATCTACTATGATACCATATACATGCTTATGGAAGGCACTCAACAACATATTCTAGAAAAAATAAAGGTTTATTATCCAGGTATATTTATCTACTATTGTACTTGAGACCTGACATTCAAAAGGAAAATTTCAATATTAATAGCTGATAAAGAAACGCTCCACAGTTAGTCGATACACAAACCAATCTGGAGTTAGTATACATGCTTGAGATATGGTCCTATTGTTAGTTTGGTTTGCTATTGAGTACATTTGGTTATAATTAGAATTGCAATAGTTTCGTTATAGGATCTAAGGGACATTTAGAAGTTTGGCAAAAGACGTCATCTACTCATGAATAATCTCATCATCTGAAAATGGATTCAGAGTTAGGCCACTTACACATCATGGTAAACCTCATGGTTCCCATTTTGTCTGTATTTTAAAAGGGGTGCTAAAATCCTGGATGGTCATTGGATAGTGGATTAGCATCAGTGCTTAACTAAGTCCCTGGAAATTTGGATAAGCAGTTTTTCTTTGAAGTGTATATGGTTCTAGACTTTCTTTTTGTGGTAAAGGAAGAATCTTGGATGATCATTGGACAGTGGATTAGCATTAGTGCTTAAATAAGTCCCTAGAAATCTGGATGAACAATTTTTTTTAAATTTATATGGTTCTACTGGTAATCATTAATCTGTAACCTTGTGCTTGCTTGTGACCAGTAAGGTTGTGACGGGTTGTCATCCCATGGTTTTTCTGCAGCACCGTCACTGCCGTCCTTAACATACAGAAGAAGTTCGTCCCAAGCTTGAAGACTCTAGGGTCAATTCCATAGAAGGTAATTTCCTTTGATATTGGTATTGTTGACATTTTGTTTTTCCGGCTTCTGGTTGCTGTTATACTTTGTTTATTCATGCTTTTGTTTGTATTTAAATTTGCCTAAAGATATGTTCAAGTTCATACCTGCAGTTGAGGAAATTTGCCTAAATTTGCCTAAAGATATGTTCAAGGAAACACCGCCGGCTATAGCACCGGTTGAGGCCACCTCATCTGTCAGCCCACAACAGGTTTGCATGCTTTGCCCTTGTCTCCTACTTCTCCCGCCTTGCTGGTCCCTGTACTATGCCATGTCGCCGAACCAGTCGCCATGGGATGCTTAACGTCGTGTTGGATGATGCCACACATGATTTAGGGCGACGACCCTGCCGCATAGGCCCAATAAGCAGACATTAATTATTATTTTTGGTTGTGCTGTTTGTTAGCTTCATGCCTTCACCTTAATGTAGCGAAATAGTTAATTACTGATTTTGCGGGGTTCTTTTGTTGCCAGTTTCTTTATCTGACGAAGAATTTATGGTGGATGATATTACTCTGGGAGGAATTATCAGGCACACAACCAACGAGCGGTGGCAGAAGCAACTTCTCCCTTGAACTACATGCCAGGTAAGATTCAGACCTTTAGAGGTGAAAAGAAGTATATGTGATATTGTTTTCTTCCCTTCCTCTGAAGCGCCTTACCTTGAACCGTGATCATTTTGCAATGAGAAAATATGTATTTTTTCTTTATCTTCTTGATGATTGTTTCTCATACATTGAATTTAAAATGAAACACGGACATAAAGCTACATGGGAACACTTTATCCTAAATAGATTTTGTTTTAAAAGAATGTATATGTTCTGGAATGGAGGGAATGAAAATATCAATTAGATGAAATTTGGAGATCAATAGAATGCATTTGCATTCATAAAGGCATAAGTAGACAGTGCAATTGGCGATCACTTCTTTGTCGATTACTTTACAATCCTCCATAATTGTAAATTAATTTGATCTGGGAGGGAGCCAAAATATATAGAGTCTTGCTTTTGGTATAACTGACTGTCTCGCTCTTCTATATTGCTATTGACCTAAACTTACTGTATTGGGTTGATCTATCATGTGCAACGCGCGTTTTCTATATTTTTATTTGTTCTGTGAGTAGGGGAGATCCTTACCAGCAAAATGTCTTTCCAGTATGTATTACCAAGTGGCTACTACTTTTTATTTTAGTCCTTCCCTTGCCCTCCACCTTATGTTTTATTTTTAGGTTGATGATAAAGTGGGGACCTTAAAAACCTTTTACAACAGCTTAGTGCCCAGAAGATCCCTCTCTGATTTAGTTGAGTAGTATATAGTTGGTTGACAACCAGGTTGTAGGTTAGTGTTTTGTAGTCGTGCATCATCCTTTTTCCTCCGTTCACACCCAATAAAAATAAGAAACAGTCTGTATTGATATACTTTTTCCTTAGACAGGGCAACTTTATTCTAAGAGGCTCCAAAATCTGAAGAAAGATGTGGCTATGCAGGATGCCAAGCATCGCAAGACTAAGGTGGCTAACACAATGGAGCTGGTACATCGACCTTTTGTTTCGTATCGCCCAAGCCAGCATGTTTGCCCTTTTGATGTTCTTCTGAACATGAAATGTATAGCGTTTAGATTTCCGTTGTCGTCTTTGTAATGGAAGGTAGCACCTGGTGGTATGTTGCTATTTTCACTTTGCTTTGAACAAGGCATTGATAGACTTTAGATATTGATTCTATCTCTCTATCGTAAAAAGTAATGTATGGTATTGTGTTCTATCTCTATTCAAATGAAAGCACCGAGCTTGATTCTGTCTTATAACCGGATGTTCATCTTCAGTTTCATTATGTTTCGCTTCTAACACAATTGGTTGGCTGCACATGCTATACCTGAGTTTCTACTGACAAATTGTTACACGCTTTGTCAAAATGTTGTGTCCGGCACCCTCGCGCCAAGGCGCGAACCCGATCTAGTGTACTTGGTTCCAGGAAACGCTAGCTAGAAATGGAAAATCGGCTTGTACTGCTGCTCAATGGTTGATCCTAGTACTGTACCGTTTATGGCCCAGGGTCCACGGAAAAGGCTTGTACTACTATGTAAAGTGAAGCGCATTTTGTGTGCGTGCGATGCATGGTATGCAGTAGCTAGCCTTCTTTTTATCTGTCTGTTGCTCTCTGGTAAGAGCAACTCCAACGGGTCGACCCAAACGGACGGCGATTTCGTTTGTTTTTTGTCTATTTGGGTCGGCCGCCCGCCCGGCGTCCGCTTTATTTTCATATGGGTCAGCAGCGCGCCGACCCATATGTGCAGGCGTGGCCGGCTGGCCGCCCAATTTTGCATTGCATTCAATATATTATGAAATGAAAATTTAACAAACAAAATAGTCCGCCCAAATAAATAGTATACTTTACAGGCCAAATAAAAATAAAAGTGTTTCACATAGTTTTGCAAACGAATAAAAAAAGATATATCTATTGGTTGCCAACATGAGTCCACATATACTCAACCAAATCATTTTGCAGTTGCACGTGAGTTTTCCAATCACGCATGTCTTTATGAAACTGAGTGAACTGCTCAAATGTTGCCGCTACTCCATGCTCAGGCACAACATTCTCACCCTGAAACTGAAAGTCTTGATCGTACAGACGTTCCGGGCGCTCGTCTTCTACGATCATATTGTGCATGATCACACAAGCAGTCATCACCTTCCATAGTTTCTGCGTGCTCCAAGTATTAGCAGGATATTGAAAGATGCCCCATCGAGATTGCAAAACACCAAAGACACGCTCGACATCCTTTCTAGCACTCCCTTGCTCTTGGGCAAATCTTTTCTGTTTCTCTCCGACAGGGTTGGGTATTGTCTTTACAATAGTGGTCCACTGAGGATAGATACCGTCACCCAAATAGTACTCTTTGTCGTAGTTGTGGCCGTTGACAGTAAAGTTCACCGGTTGGCTGTTGCCTTCGACAAGCCTAGCAAACACCGGCGAGCGCTAAAACACGTTGATATCATTGTGTAATCTAGCCATGCCAAAGAAAGAGTGCCAGATCCAGAGATCTTGAGATGCCACGGCCTCTAGTATGACAGTGCAAGCCCTGACATGTCCCTTATACTGCCCTTGCCAAGCAGAAGGGCTGTTCTTCCACTCCCAGTGCATGCAGTCTATGCTGCCAAGCATCCCCGGGAAGCCCCTGCTAGCATTCATCGCCAACAAACGGGCTGTATCTTCAGCTGTCGGCTCTCTCAAGTACTCAGGGCCAAACACAGCAATCACAGGCTTGCAGAACTTATACAGGGACTCTAGGCATGTAGACTCGCTCATACGGACGTACTCGTCAATGAGATCACCGGGCACTCCGTATGCAAGCATTCGGATGGCGGCAGTGCATTTCTGATAAGAGGAGAAACCAATCTTGCCGACGGCATCCTGTTTGCACTCGAAGTAGTCATCATAGCCGACCACTCCCTCTCTAATACGGTTGAAAACATGCCTACTCATACGGAACCGGCGACGGAATTTGTAATGTTTGAACAATGGGTTTGTTGTATCAAAGTAGTCCTTCCAGAGAAGAAAATGCCCGCTCTCCCGGTTACGATTCAACACCGGAAGGTGGCCCGGAATGGAGCCACGGAACAACGGCCGCTGGTTGTTGAGGTGGTGATGGACCAACACGGCAGCCAATATCTCCTCCTCCTCGTCGGACGACGAATCGTCGGAGTCGCAAATGAAATTGTGGAAAAAGAACTCGTCGGCGGAGTCCATTTTCGTACCTTGGCAAACTGTCGAACAGCTTGCGGGCGTCGAAGGAGACAGCCGGCGAGGGGAGACGCGGTGCCCACAGACCAGCTAGCTGCCCTGCCGGAGTCCGACGAGTGTAACGGCGTCCGACGAGCGTGCCGGTCGTATGAGGCGGGGGCGGCGAGGCGTCTTCTTGGTCGCGGGTGGCTGGGCGGTGGGGGAAGCGGCAGCGGGAACCAGCTTGCTCCCCGGCGGCAAAACGACTGCGGCGGGCGACTGGGGGCAGGGGCGGCGTTGCTGGGCGGATGTGGAGGCAGCGGCAGCTGGAAGAGTCGCCGGCAAAATGGGCGGCGGCGTCGGTGACGGAGGAGGCGGGGGCGAGGGGTGCTTGTTGGCCGGGGGGAGGGAAGGCCAATGTGCCACAGACGAGCGGGCCCGGGGACAGGAGTAGGCGAGCGCGCGCGTCCGTCGCGTGTCCGCGCCGACGCAAATCAGGCTAAAAAATGGGCCGGGAATGGGTCGCCCGCGGACGAAAAACGGACGCGTGTCCGTTTGGGTCGGCGTGTTGGGCCGCCTTTTCTGTCCGCGCCGACCCAAACGGACGGCCGCGGACGAAATGGGTCGCCCCATTGAAGTTGCTCTAACATGCACGAGTTTTCATAATACACTTAGAGTAAGTATAATAAGCTGTAGTCAGGGGCTAAGGATTAAACAATTATATATGTACTGAGTTAGATGAGAGAGAAGATGAGCAAACTGTAGATTAGAGCATGGTTAATAATACAGCTGACAATCGGCTATAGGGAGTTGTCATGTCATCTATAGCCATCCTTATAGCTGACATGTATAATAGTAAGTTTTATATGTTTACTACTTTATTAGTAGTTGGCCGATCTTACAACCTCACAAAGCATCTTGGGTCTCGTGCTAGAGCCGGCTACTAACCAACAGTCCGCTTCTCTTCTCTTTTCTTTTCTCTCTCCTTCAACTAAGCAAAGATATAATATTCTAGTCCTTATAGTCTGCTTATGTCACCTTATTGTACTTGCTCAACTGCCGGCTACAGCACGAGTTCCAAGAAACATTGTGAGAGTATACGGTGGGCTAAACTGTGAGAGTGGCTACTTTACATATTAGCTATTATATTAACTATATGTGACATGACAACTTCATATAGCCGGTTGTTGGCTATACTATCAACTATGCTCTTATATAAAGGAATGGAGGGAGTATAGACAATGAGAAACTTAAATTAATAAAAAATGCTAAGATTATACCTTGTCTATACTCCCCCCATCGGCTATATGTAACCAATACGGGAGAGATCATCTGTCACCGTCTCTATTTGTAAGTGCATATCGTATTGGACATTGACATATATTTACCTCTAACCACGAGTTTTTATATGTTTACTAGAGAAAAATGGAAAACGTAATCAAATCAAATGATTAGAATATTCTTATGGGAAAACTGAGAATGCTATTTCACCTTGCCCATGCGAATAGTTCTACGTATTTTAATAGCCAAGGTTATACAAGTTTGACAATACTTTTGTAGGACAACACTCTTGTGAATGGAGTCAGTAAAATTTTGACAACTTGAGTTTGAAAAGCAGCAGAATTCTGGCTGCCAAATCAACTGAAATTGAGCCAAAGTACAATAATAAGGTTTTTTTTGCCAAAAGAACTATGATCTATTATAAAAGTTTCCAGAAGTAGAAAGTATATCAATCAAATATAATAATAAAACTATCGAGGTCCTTGGCATCAAACAACTACTGTTGTCGTCAGAACGAGCGGCACGCACCGCTGTCGCCCATATCATAGCTGGCCCGCCCTTATCGATGACAGTAAGAAAGTCTTCGTGAGCGTGTCCCTAAGAACTAGCGCCCAGGAGCCGCAGTTGCCGATGTTGAACCCTTGAATTGATCCGAACCTCGCTGCCGTGCACAATAACAAGTTTTCATAAAACTATGGCTCTAGACCTTCTAAAATACTTTGAATGAAATTAAGTAAACCGAGACACTGGATTGAGGAGTCAAAACGAGAGTAACCAGAAGCTTGCATATCCCAAACCAAGCGTACAACCATAGAAGCATGCATGGCCGTACATAGCTTAAGAAGCTTGGATCATTTGTTTCTTATGAAACTGGATTGGACATGCTATCTAGTACTCTTCTCGGTGAAGACGCTTTTATATTTCTTCACGGAAGGAGTAGTTAAATGCATTCTAAGAATGGATCATTGAAAATTAGGAGGCGAACACCAATTGATCATTGGAAATTAAGAAGCTAATTGATGAGCAACCATTGTTCGTTTGGTTGTTGATACCTGCAGGAATTTCACATTCCCAAGCTTCAAAGACGGAAGAGGAATGAAAACAAAAAAAGGGAAAAAATATCATACAAGTACCCATGCATGACATAGCACATTAATTAACAAGATAATGGAAGCTAGGCAAAACTAGGGAGGAAGCAGAAAGCTAAACTAGCTAGGCAGAGGAACCGCGCGCGCGATTCGCCTCGCCGGTGCAGCGCTAGAATGACGTCGGCGGAGGCCGCGCAACGGCCGCCTGCCCCCACTGCCCGAACATGTCGCTGGGCGGCGTCTGCGGCACGGCGTACATCGGCGGGGGCACGGCGGCGCCCCCGCTGCCCTGCTGCTCCAGCTGCGTGGCGGCGCCCTCCGACCCGGACAGCACGGCGCCCTCCTCGGCGTCTTGATCCAGCGGCAGCCTCTCGTACGTGGCGTTGCCGAACGTGGCCGCGATCACCATGACGGGGCCGGACGCGAGCAGCTCCCCCATCACGCTGCCCCCGACCACCTGCCCCTGCCCGCCGGCGAGGTACACCGCGAGCCCCGTCGCCCCGGGTGGCGCCGGCGCTGGGAGGAAGGCGCCGGACAGGGAGAGTATCTCGAAGCGCCCCCTTAGGGCGACGGCGGCCGCCCCGGTCCCCGCGGGCTGCCGCAGCGTGACGTTGGTGACGGCGCCGCTCCCGCTGAGGACGGAGACGCCGCGCTGCCTGCGGCGGGAGAAGGCCGCGATGGCCTCGACGATGTCGGCCCCGCTGGCGATCTCCAGCACGTGGGAGCGCATCGCGTTGGGGCTCTCCCGCGTCACCACCACGGGCGGCTTGGGCTTGTTCTTGGACCCCGGGGGCCTGCCGCGCGGCCGGCGGCCCGACCCCGAGGACCCCCCGCCGGCCGAGGGCGGCGGCGACGCGTCGTCCTCGTCGTTGTTGCTGCCGGCAGGGACGTGGGCGTAGGCGTGGTTGCCCTGGAGCGGGTGGCCGTCCATGCTCCCCATCTCTTGGGCTTGGGCTTCGGCCGCCGCGCCGGCCGGCCACCAGTCTGCCAGCCCTACAATTTTCGCGGTCGTCGCGGAAGAACGAAGATGCCACACACAGCCTTAGGCTCCTGCAAGAGCGCCTCCAATGCAAGCGGCGGCGGCGGCGGCAGTGAGTCTCTCTGGTTGCTAGCTAGTGGTTGTATGGTATGGGACGGAACTATGGGCGTTGGCGTTGCTCTCACCGGCTAGGAGGAGTATTTATTTACGGCTCCTTCTAGAATTCGCTTCGCTTCTTCTGCTCTCGTCGGCGCGGGTGCGGGGTAGCAGTCGTAGTCGCACTGGCACAATCAAAACCACTCTGCTACGATCAAACGGGAGGCTCATCTCTTGGTTCCCACTGAGTACCGAGGCAGTATATATGCACGGTACGGCCCTGTGGCAAATGTAACGGCACTGGTAGTACGTCGCGGTTAGTTAGTGAGCGTGTGGCCCAGTGGGCAGTGGCCACATGCGTACGCACGTTAAGCAGTGTTTTAGGCGAGGCATGGCATTCTGATCGGGTCAGGTGGGCTTTGAAAAAATGTCGTGCAAATGGACGAAAACGGAACAGCTGCGCGCCGAGAGGCCTTTGGAAGCACGGAGCTGTTTAAGCACGTGCCCCTTTTGAATGCCATGGACGAAGACGACGGAGTCCATAATGACCCTTCCCTCTTTGCCCGCCCTGCCAACCCATGGTCGATTCCCGCTTTTTAGTTTGGAATTGGAGGATGTGTTCAACACATACGACTTTACATGCATGTGCTCAATTTGAAAATCACACCTCTCTTGTGAAAATACCAAACATATATATTAGAATCGACTAGTCCTTATAAGACCGGTAACTCAAGTCTGAGCCCGGGCTCATCTACATCCGATGACCAGTAAATCTATAAAAAATAGTAACAAAATTCAGAATTTTTTAGGCATCGACGATGATCGAGTTTGCAAGGAGCGTGCAAATTTTTGTGATGTTTGGGCATTCGAGGATCTATAGGCAAGAAAGACAAAATTGAGCCCAAACAGTGTACTTATTCAAAGTTTCTTTCACAACCAATTCTTTTATTTTTTGCCGCGACCGCGTGGAATGTTCAAACATCACAATTTTTTGCATGCACATCACACGTTCAAGCATCTTGGATGCCAACAAATTTCAGTATTTTTGGATTTTATTGCTATTTTAAATAATTACTGTTCATGCCCACGTGCATATGCATGGGCGCTGAATCGCTTCCTTATCAGACCGTCATTATATAAACTAAAAATCACATGCCAATCCTTGAAGAAATCAACGCCGTCTTCCTCCTGCACTAACAGGCAGCACGCGGCCACCTTCATGCCTGGACATCCGAAATACAATCGAATGTCCGAATGTCGCCAGACGGAGAAGGAGCTACATGATCAATACAAGAAATGACACCGTCCACTCTACTAGAAGACACCCTCAAAGGCCACCTACATAATATGGCTCAATCAAATCCACCACTCTTGAAGAACAACAACCAGAAAATTCCCCTCCCACCCTCGACGGCACCGATGAGACCGCGTCGGCTAGATGCACCAGGAGTCGGGAACCTTATCCTTGAACCGCATGATGCCACCATCACCACCACAACATTAGTGTTGGGGAACGAAATTCTAATCCTAAGAAATCCAACTATAGTGATGTAGCGCAAATCCGAGGCCCCCACTCTCTCCTGCTGACATAGTAGAATGCGGAGGAGGAGGGGATCCATGACCTCGTTGGTAGGAGCGGTGGCGTTGTGGTGCATAGGGTTTCAAGAGTGGGAGATGGCTTAACAACACCTCTCGTTAGGTTACCGAAGTCAGGTTACAAATCACAGATGACAATATTTTGAATCCAAAATATATAGGCGCTCAATTTATTTCGCACTGTGTACATATACCAAATTGCACACTTTCTTTCTAACTTTTAAATTCGACTATAACTTTTTGAATATAACCAGGTGAAAAATGGTCTGGGATCCATCTATCCGACCTTGAAATGTTTAACTCGGTAAGGGGTTGCGTCAGGGTGACCCTCTTTCCCCTTTGCTCATTGTCATTGCCATCGACCACTTTCAGCAACTGCTTGCCAAAGCTGTTGGGTTCTACGCTAGGGTGCATAGACTGCAAATTAAAATTTTCCTACGCGCATATCAACCAGAAACATGCTACGGGAGATGGATCACAGATCGTTACCACTAGGCGTGCAGTGCCGTGTAGCGGAAGTAGAGTTGGGGCAGCGCGTCCGCGGGGTTCGTGTCCTCCTCGCCCAATCTCACTTGCACAGTCGGTCGTCGAATCCCACATACTGGTTCGCCGGAGCGGCGCAAGTGCATCGCCTCTAACGGTATCCGCGCGTGCAGGAGGAACACCATGCGGCGGACTGCTAGGTCCGATCACACATGCGACAACGAGTGGAGGAGGCTATTCGCAACACATGAAAACCTAGTGACGGTGCCGAAGCGATCAATTGAATGAGTGTGCCGCACCTCCACTACATATAGGCATCCGTCATGAGCTCAACACTTGGTCCTCGCACGGATCCTCAAGCCCAAAGTCCGTTCGGCCTGGATCCGAGTTCGAGTAGGATCACATCTGACTCGTGGAGTCGGCTCCGGCCTCACAGGTTCCTTCCCTTAAGTGCGCGACCCCTTAGGTTCAACTCGGCTTGGTCGCAGGTCGGATCACGTCCAACCTGCTCAATTGGTAGCGGCCTCTAGCAAGGCGTGCCGACCACCAAGTAGACAATGAAGCCGGTTGGCGAACCTGTACAGCATGTCACACTTCTATTTCCTTTGTTCCCTTTGTTGGGCTCAAGGCGAGTCTGTAATCCTTGTGCTAGCCCGACCTCTTTCTCGTTCCAGTGTTGCCGACCACAAACTGGATTATCACATAATCCTTATTGCATGGCCATGCTTATCTTGGTCGGATCACACAAGGGGCCCAGAGTATATCTCTCTTGATCAGAAGGAAAAATCCCATCTTGCTCGACAATGTCTTGCAACATGGGTCCGGACAAACCTGAAACCTACCTTTGTAACTACCCAGTCATGGAGTAGCGTTTGGTCGGCCCAAAGAAGGTCTGTCACCACGAGTACAAGCGCCAACTCAGGTTAGGACATAGAACACATGTTGTACTAGAGACTCACAAATGACCTATCGCTGCATCTCATAGTCGGGTTTGCCCGACTCGAACCTTATTTTGACTCGGATCTGACTATGTCGAATCCGACCATATCCTTCCGAGTCCATATTATCCGGCTAGCATCCAATGCTCCATGGCTAGTGAGACCGAGCCATCCACCGTGTCATATGCTAGTCTGGTCGACTACGCCTCCACACAACCCCTTTGACTAGAGACCTTTTAGGACAATCATCATACAATGCATAGTCTCACACACAAGTTACGTACTTGTTGATACACATCATTGATAATGTCCAAGGACTATTTTTATTCATAAAAACATAGGAAATATCATCATACATGATTGCCTCTAGGGCATATCCCCAACAGTCTCCCACTTGCACTAGAGTCAATCAAATAGACATTGTATGCCCATAGCTCTAATGTGCCCCTCATGCTTGGGTTGTGGAAGCGACTTAGTCAATGGATCAACAACATTTGCATCTGTGTGAATTTTGCATAACTCTACATCACCACTCTTTACGATCTTTCGTATTAGGTGATATTTCCGATCTATGTGTCTGGTCTTGTGGTGATTCCTTGGCTCCTTGGCTTGTGTGATGGCACCAGAATTATCATAATAAAGGTCCAACAGTTTTATCGGGGGTGGGAAAATACCAAGACCATCCAGAAATTTCCGGATCCAAACACCTTCCTTTGCAGCTTCACAAGCCGCAATGTATTCGACTTCTGCGGTAGAATCGACCACCGTTTCTTGCTTGGAACTCGTCCAACTCACTGCTCCTCTATTCATGACGTACACGAATCCGGACTGTGATCGACAATCATCTCTATCAGTTTGGAAACTAGCATTGGCATAACACTTTATGCAGAGCTCGTCCTCACCTGCATAAACTAGGAACATCTCTTTAGTCCTTTTCAGGTACTTTAGAATATTTTTTGCTGCCACCCAGTGACTCTCACCGGGGTTAGCCTGGTATATGTTTTTAAGCTTATTTCAAATGCAACATCAGACCGAGTACATATCATGGCATATATGATGGATCCGATTGCCAAGGCATACATAATCCTACTCATCCTGCTTTGCGCATTAGATGTCGAAGGACTCTGAGTCTCGCTTAGCCTTATACCATGTGAGAGTGGCAAGAACCCTTTCTTGGCTTCACTCATGTAGTACCGCTTCAACACTTTATCTATGTACGTTCTCTGGCTCAAGCCGAGCAGCCTCCTCGATCTATCTCTATAGATCTTAATGCCTAAAATATACATTGCCTCACCGAGGTCCTTCATTGAAAACTTGCCATTCAATGATTCCTTGAACGAGTTCAGCATCGAAACATCGTTTCCGATCAGCAATATGTCATCCACATACAAGATCAGAAACACTACCGAGCTCCCACTCAACTACTTGCATAAACAAGCGTCCTCTTTGCTTTTGATGAAATCGAGACCAGTAATGACCTCATCAAAATGAATATTCCAACTCTGAGATGCTTGCCTCAATCTATAAATGGATCTCCTAAGCTTGCATACCTTACTAGCACTAGTCAGATCGACAAAACCCTCGGGCTGTATCATATACACGTCCTCGGTTAAATTTCCGTGAAGGAAAGCCATTTTGACATCCATCTGCCATATCTCATAATCAAAATATGCAGCTACAGCTAGTAGGTCTCCTTATCGACTTCAGCATCGCTACCGGTGAGTAGGTCTCGTCGTAGTCAATTCCTTGAACTTGTCCATAACCTTTTGCGACAAGCCGAGCTTTGTGGCCGTGAACATTTCCATCCACATTGATTTTCTTCTTAAAGACCCATTTGCAGCCAATGGCCATTATGCCAGGCGATGGATCATCCAAGTCCCAGACTTGATTCTCATCCATGGACTTTCACGTGGATCTCATGGCCTCTATCCATGCCTCGAAATCTGGGCTCACCATCGCTTCCGCAAACGTGGCCGGCTCATCGCTTTCAAGCAACAAAACATCGCGCACTCTGCGCAATCTTTCGACATTCATGGTTCCGGCGCCAACTCCATTACGGGTTCCTTGACAGACTCCGGCACGATCTCATCACCTGCCAAGTCGTCCCTGAGTGGTCCTCAAATTTCTTCAGGCCGGACCGTCCTCCCACTGGCTTCCTGTTCGAGAAACTCTTTCTCAAGGAAAATCCCGTTCTGAGCAACAAACACTTTGTTCTCTTCCCGGTTGTAGAAGCTGTATCCCAAGGTTTCCCTCGGATATCCCACGGATACGCATTTATCCGACTTGGGCGTAATCTTGTCTGACATAAGTCGCTTGACAAATGCTTCACAACCCCAAATCTTTAGAAAATACAAACTGGGACTGTTACTTGTCCACATCTCATGTGGTGTCTTGTCTACGGATTTTGATGGTACCCTGTTAAGTGGGAAAGCTCAGTTTCTAGAGAGTACCCCCAGAATGACAAGGGTAAATCCTATTTCCTCATAATAGACTAGACAATATCCAACAAGGTCCTATTCCTCAGTTCCAACATGTGATTTCTTTATGGCATACCCGAAGGTGTGAGCTGTGGTATTATACCTCGGCTTTTTAGATGACCATCAAACTCTTGGCTCATGCACTCACCTCCACGATCTGATCGTAGAAGTTTTATAGTCTTGTTGAGCTGATTCTCAACCTCATTCTGAAACTCTTTGAACTTTCCAAAAGTTTCCGACTTGTGCCTCATCAAATATATATATCCATATCCACTCAAGTCATCGGTAAAAAGCTCTTCACTCCCTTCTCTCTCCCCTGTGAAAGGCGAAAAGGGAGGCGACACTTACCCCCAACTCTTTGCTGGAGAGGCCGCATGTCCACTCTTTCTCCATTTGCTGCTTCGACGGCGGGAGGAAGGGGGGACCCCGGTCCTCTATTTCGGTTGTGTATATAGGCGCTTCGGTGGATGCGGTGACAGCGCAGAGAATAAGTGATCCCCGAATCCAGCACCACCTTGACGACGTCCATGGCGGAGGCATGGAGGATATCATGGGATGTGTTTTCTTTCGCTCCTCGGATGCAGTGGATTTAGGGTGTCCTAGTGCTGTTGCGAAGACGATGGCGGCGGCACCACTAGAATTTTGGTTCTCCAGCTTTGTCCGTGTCACGGTGGTGCCTCCTCCTGCGCCAAAGGGAAGCCGGGAGAAGATGTACAGGAGCTTAGTGGACGACGCTGGTCGTCCCCTTCAGTGGCTTCTTGCCCTGTATGGGGTGTTCACGACAACATTTTGGTAGTGGCAGAAGCTCCCAACACAGGGCTTGTGGTTGAAGGTGGCCGGATCTGGTGCGCGTCCCTGATGGTGTTGGATGGAGGCAGTGTTTCTAGGGATTCCAGAAGCACGGGGAAGATCCCCGGTCGACCTGCCACAAGGAGAAGGCCCAACCGTTCGCGGCAGGGAAATTAATCGGCTCGTAAAGCTTCAGTGTGATGGCGCTTCTGTGGATCGTGGTTTTGTTCTCCGGTGGCTACTTTGGTCACGGCGGAGCTCGACGACGGAAGAGGACAAGTTCAGTGTGTAGGACTCTGAGGATCTAAGTGTAATTTGTTTTCCTTTTGGGGTCCTGTGTGCTATTGTGTTCGGGCACCTATTCCTTCTAGTCTCTTCTAGGTGGTTCTTGCGTGTGTGTGTTGCACTGCCTGGTTTCTAGGTTGAATGAACACACATAAATTCCCTTAAAAAATCGTTGGTAAAAGTCATGAAGTATTGATAGCCACCTCTGGTAGTTGTGCTCATTGGACCAGACAAATCATTGTGTATAAGTTCCAATAGCTCGGACGCCCTCTCGTAACTCTTTGCAAAAGGAGACTTAGTCATCTTGCCAAGCAAGCATGATTCACATGTCTCGAACGACCCGAAGTCGGACGAAGTTAGAAGTCCATCATCATGGAGCTTCTTCATGCTTTCGAACTAGGGCCAATTCCAGTTCTGCCCCTAACTCGAACCCACTACTCAGTTTTGCCCCTAATTTTCAGGTATGCTCATTTTGCCCCTCCGCCGTTAGTGTCACTTATAGAAATGCCCTTTTGCGCCGTTACCGTCCGGTCAAAGTACTTTGACCATCCAGAAAAAATAGCAAAAAAAAAAATCAAAAAAATATGAAATTTGGTGGGATCGAAGATAGTCATGTCCGCAAGGCGCGTGCACATTTTTGTGTTGGTTGGACACTCCTGGAGCTCGTGGCAAAGGAAAACAAAATTAATTTATGCCTATGAACAGTAAATTCGAAAAAATAGCAAAAAAGTTCAAAAAAAATTGAATTTATTTGGCGTCAAAGAGGCTTGAGTGCACAAGGTGCTTGCAAGTTTTGGTGATCAAATGACGTACGAGGCGCTCTAGAGAAAAAAAACAAAATAGTGCATTTTTTTCAAAGTTTTTTTGAGCTAAAATTTGTTTTTTTCTCCATGAGCTCCTACGATGTCCAAACACAACAAAAACGTGCAGACATCTTGCGCACCTGAATATCTTCAGTCCCACGAAATTTCATATTTTTTTGAATTTACTGCTCGCATGCGTACAAATTTATGTTTTCCTTTGACACGAGCTCCCGGAGTGTCCGAACGGCATGAAAATGTGCATGCACCTTGCTGACATGACTATCTTCGATCCCACCAAATTTCATATTTTTTTTGATTTTTTTGCTATTTTTTCAGGACGGTCAAAGACCTTTGACCGGACGGTAACGACAGAGAAGGGCATTTCTATAAGTGAAACTAACGGCAGAGGCGCAAAACTGAGCATACCTAAAAATTAGGGGCAAAACTGAGTAGTGGGTTCGAGTTAAGGGCATAGATGTAAATGTCCCTTCAAACTAATGTGTCCAAGTCGGCAATGCTAGAAGTATGTCAGATTTATCTCATTAGGCTTATGCCTCTTGACATTCACGTTATAGACCGGTTTCATTTCTAGATTCAATATAAAAAGGCCATCAACGATTGCTGCATAGCCATGGAACATTCCATTCAAATAAAACGAACAACCATTGTCCTTTAGATTAAATTCATAACCCTGACTCATCTAGCATGAGGCAGAAATAATGTTCCGACTAAGTGCATGAATGTAATAAAAAATATTCAATTCTAAAATAAATCCAGAAGGAAGCTGGAGCTACATCGTGCCGACCTCCAACGTAGCAACTCTTGCTTTGTTGCTGACCCTAATGTCGATCTCCCCTTGTGCCACATGCCTGGTTCTTACCAGCCCCTACATCGAGCTGCAAATATGAACAACTGATCCAGTATTAAATACCCAAGAGCTACTAGGTATGTCAGCAAGGTAAATGTCTATAACATATGTAACAAGTGTACGTTTGCCTGAAGAAGCATTTTCGGCCTTTTTGCCATGCTCAGCAAGCCACTTGCTACAATTCCTCTTCCAGTGACCTGGTTCCTTGCAATGATAGCAAATGGTCTTCGAGTCCGGTCCCGACTTCGGCTCAGTGGCAGAGGTTACCGTCTCCGTGCCTTTTGCCTTAGCCTTCTTCTTGGACCAACTCTTCTTGAACTTAGCCAATTTCTGCACCATCAACACTTGATGCGTGCCTTTCTTAATATCCTGCTCTGCCACTTTGAGCATCTCATGCAATTTAGTTAGTTTCTTAGCCATGCTATGCATATGATAGTTCGAGATGAACGTTCCATATCTAGGTCGAAGAGAACCCAGAACTGCATCTGTAGCCAGCTCATCCAAGAGCAAGAAGCCTAACCGATACAAAGCTTGCACATATCCGATCATCTTGATAACATGCGGGCTCAGTGAATCACCTTACTTCGGCTTACAATCCACCAAGGATCGCCATATGTTGAACCTTTCGGTCCTAGCCTGCACCTGAAACATGCTCTTGAGACTCTCTATCATATCAAAAGCCCCCACAGCTTTGAAATGCTGCTGCAAATCGAGCTCCATACAAGCCAACATGTAGTGCATGCATGTGTCCGACATGAACCCTTCAGTTCAAGGACACCAATTTTATGAGCAAAGTTCAATAAGAGTTCAAGGACATCAATTTCAGACATACTTGATGTGCGAAGGCGCAACATCGGGAATGGCAAACGTGCTTGGTATTAACGTGGGATCTTTCTACCATTTTAACATGCATAGAAAACAAGAAGCATAACAATCACAAATAAACATATACTGTGAAATAGCATGTCTCCTTCATGGATGTCCTTCCAGGGCGGCTCCAACTCCAATGACAAGGTCGACACTCCATCTTGTACGTCACGCCGGGACGCCAAAGCCTCAAACTTGATCTCTGTCCTCCAAGTACTGCAACTAGTAATGAATTTTACAAATAATCACTAGTCGATACGTATGTCGTTATACATTATAATGAAAACATTTTCGCTCTTGCCGGCTGACAAATCATGATGCGCAGGTCATGTGTAATTTACACACATGCATCACATACACATGAGCCATACTATTCACATCAAACCTGCAAAACAAAGTTATGCACAGAATCGTATTCTACGAGTTTTGAGTGATCGTGTACGAAATGCACGGCGCTACGCACACGACGGTCACAGATCGAATCTGTACTCCGATCATGCCGAACTTTTTGATCTCATCGATCTTATCGATCATCGCGAATCCAACTCAGATTTACGTTTCACTGTTAACCCTGATGGCGGATACCGACCGGTTGGGGTAGGTTGTGTCACAACCTCTTCGATTCCGATCATCAGAAATGTAGCCACATCGATCCCCATGTGCAGTTGCTCTCATCTACCGTGCACATAGCTGATCTCATAAATGACAACAGACCTGATCTGCCGCCTCCACATATCTAATAGGCATACAATCTGAATCCAAATCCTATAGCAGTGTCTCTGATACCACTATTGGGTTCTACGCTAGGGTGCATAGACTGCAAATTAAAAATTTCCTACACGCAGATCAACCAGGAACATGCTAGGGGAGATGGATCATGGATTGTTACTACTAGAGCGCAGTGCCGTGCAACGAAAGTAGAGTTGGGGTAGCGCATCCGCGAGGTTCGTCTCCTTCTCTCCCAATCTCCCTTAAACAGCCGGTCGTTGGATCCCACGTACTGGTTTGCCGGAGCAGCACAAGTGCACCGCCTCTAACGGTATCCACACATGTATGAGGAACACCGTGCAGTGGTCTGCTATGTCCGATCACACAACCGACGGTGAGTGGAGGTGGCTATTCGCAACACATGTAAAACCTAGTGACTGTGCCGAAGCGATCAACTGAATGAGTGTGCCGCATCTCCACTACATATAGGCATCCGTCACAGGCTCAACACTTGGGCCTCACATGGATCCTGAAGCCCAAAGTCTCTTTGGCCTTGATCTGAGTCTGAGTAGGATCACATCTGACTCGTCGAGTCTACTCTGGCCTCACAGGTCCCTTCCCTTAAGTGCGCGGCCCCTTAGATTCAAGTCGGCTTGGTCGCAGGTCGGATCACCTACAACATGCTCGGCAGGATTTGTGCATCTTTTCATCGCAAACAGTTCAGATTGAACACTGTATGCAAAGCGAGAGCTATGGTTCCTTCGTCACTAAGCCAAGAGAAAATCTGGCGTGCAGGATTTGTACATACCTTCATCGCAGCTGATTGTTTTATGATGACTCGTGTGGAACCACGTACAGACAATTTGGTAAGATTTGCATCTGTCATATTGGGTATATTGCCATTTGTCAAACTGGAAACATTGACATTTGTCGATCTAGTAACATTGCCATTTGTCAACCTTGTAACACAGTCATTTGTCAAAATTTGCAGCTAATAATCACTAGCACTTTCTAGTTTTGCAACTGAAATTCAGTAAGCATAGATTCCACTCATAGATTAATTAAGCAGCCATTCTTTATACAAACAGTTCAACTCGACATCTGAACCGAACAAACTTTTCCCCAATTGTTGCCAACCACATACTAAAATAGCTAGTTCAACTATATATACTAGATAATTTTAAGTACGTAGTACGGTTCAACCATATCTATAGTCAGATGAACTTTACAAAATAGCCCCCTAAATACTACTACAGAGGGGCTTTGTACTACTTCGAGCAGCCTCTCCTCTCCCGAGCACGCTCAGTAAGAGGCAGAGGAGGAGGAGCCTACCGCAGAGCTGGAGAACTAGAATCCAGTGCCTGCCGCTGCTGCAACTTTAGCGACGCTCACCTCGAACACCCTCTGCCACTCCAGATGACCCCTCTCGAAGCAGTGGGACTCCTTGTAGATCCTCTCATTCCCCGCCTCTGCGTTGGCGTGAGTTGTGGCCACGACGGCAGTAAGACTCTTTGCATGCTCGACTAGGCGCTCCTCCTCCTCCCGTAGGCACTCGATGTAGCGCGCAAGGTCGCTGATGCACATGCGGGGCTCCACCTCCACCTCCCGCCTTCAGGCGATGGTGGACGAGCGGGTGATGATTCCGACGGTCAATAGTGGGATGGCGGCCGATGGGTGGCATGGAGGCCACGACAGCCACCTCCTTCCTTTAGGCCGCGGTGGCGGAGCGGGTGATGGCCACGGTGGCCGACAGTGGGGTGGCGGCCACGACAGCCACCTCCCGTCTTCGGGCCATGATGGCGGAGCAGGTGATGACCTTGTCTTTCGACGGTGGTGTGGCGGCCATGGCGACAGACGGTGGGGTGGCGACAACGACAGCCGACAACAGTTGCCGATGGGCAGCGTTGGTGGAGCGTGTGATGGTTGTTGTGTGCACACCCAACAAGGACGTTGTAGGATCGAAAGTATGTCTAGAGGGGGGGGGTGATTAGACTACTTGACCAAATAAAAATCTAGCCTTTTCCCAATTTTAGTTCTTGGCATATTTTAGCTATCTTAGCACAAGTCAAGCAATCTCCACACAATTCAAGCAAGCATGCAAAAGAGTATATGAGCAGCAGAAAGTAAAGCATGCAACTTGCAAGAATATAAAGGGAAGGGTTTGGAGGATCCAAACACAATTGGAGACATGGATGTTTTTGTCGTGGTTCTGATAGGTGGTGCTATCGTACATCCACGTTGATGGAGACTTCAACCCACGGAGGGTAACGGTTGCGCGAGTCCACGGAGAGCTCCACCCACGAAGGGTCCACGAAGAAGCAACCTTGTCTATTCCATCATGGCCGTCGCCCACGAAGGACTTGCCTCACTAGCGGTAGATCTTCACGAAGTAGGCGATCTCCTTGCCCTTACAAACTCCTTGGTTCAACTCTACAATCTTGTCGGAGGCTCCCAAGTGACACCTAGCCAATCTAGGAGACACCACTCTCCATGAAGTTGAAGGAAATATGCCCTAGAGGCAATAATAAAGTTATTATTTATTTCCTTACATATCATGATAAATGTTTATTATTCATGCTAGAATTGTATTAACCGGAAACATAATACATGTGTGAATACATAGACAAACAGAGTGTCACTAGTATGCCTCTACCTGACTAGCTCGTTAATCAAAGATGGTTATGTTTCCTAACCATGAACAAAGAGTTGTTATTTGATTAACAAGGTCACATCATTAGTTGAATGATCTGATTGACATGTTCCTATGACTATGAGATTATGCAACTCCCGTTTGCCGGAGGAACACTTTGGGTGCTACCAAACGTCACAACATAACTGGGTGATTATAAAGGAGTACTACAGGTGTCACCAAAGGTAGATGTTGGGTTGGCGTATTTCGAGATTAGGATTTGTCACTCCGATTGTCGGAGAGGTATCTCTGGGCCCTCTCGGTAATGCACATCACTTAAGCCTTGCAAGCATTGCAACTAATGAGTTAGTTGCGAGATGATGTATTATGGAACGAGTAAAGAGACTTGCCGGTAACGAGATTGAACTAGCTATTGGATACCGACGATCGAATCTCGGGTAAGTAACATACCGATGACAAAGGGAACAACGTATGTTGTTATGCGGTCTGACCGATAAAGATCTTCGTAGAATATGTAGGAGCCAATATGGGCATCCAGGTCCCGCTATTGGTTATTGACCGGAGATGTGTCTCGGTCATGTCTACATTGTTCTCGAACCGTAGGGTCCGCACGCTTAAGGTTTCGATGACAGTTATATTATGAGTTTATGAGTTTTGATGTACCGAAGGAGTTCGGAGTCCCGGATGAGATCGGGGACATGACGAGGAGTCTCGAAATGGTCGAGACGTAAAGATCGATATATTGGACGACTATATTCGGACATCGGAAAGGTTCTGAGTGATTCGGGTATTTTCGGGAGTACCGGGTAGTTACGGGAGAAGCAATGGGCCTTGATGGGCTTTAGTGGGAAGAGAAGAAAGGGCCAAGGGGCTGCTGCGCCCCCCTTCCCTCTGGTCCGAATTGGACTAGGGAAAAGGGGGCCGGCCACCTTTCCTTCTTCTCCACTTCCTTCTCCCTTCCTCCCCTCTTGATGGACTCCTACTAGGACTTGGAGTCCTAGTAGGACTCCCATCTTGGTCGCACCAATTGGCTTGGCCGGCCTCCTCCTCCTCCATCCTTTATATACTGAGGCAAGGGGCACCCCTTGGACACACAATTGATCAACGTGATCGTTCCTTAGCCGTGTGCGGTGCCCCCCTCCACCATATTCCACCTCGGTCATATTGTAGCGGTGCTTAGGCGAAGCCCTGCGACAGTAGGACATCAAGATCGTCACCACGCCGTCGTGCTGACGGAACTCTTCCCCGAAGCTTTGCTGGATTGGAGCCCGGGGAACGTCATCGAGCCGAACGTGTGCCAAGAACTCGGAGGTGCCGGAGTAACGGTGCTTGGATTGGCCGGATCGTGAAGACGTACGACTACATCAACCGCGTTGATATAACGCTTCCGCTTTCGGTCTACGAGGGTACGTAGATCATACTCTCCCCTCGTTGCTATGCATCACCATGATCTTGCGTGTGCGTAGGAATTTTTTTGAAATTACTACGTTCCCCAACAGAAGTAACAAATGGTGTGTTGATGATGAACTCCTTGCTCTTGTGCTTCAAATGATAGTCTCCCTGAGGGAGTCCTGGATTAGGGGGTGTTCGGATAGCCGAACTATGTCTTCAGCCGGACTCCAGGACTATGAAGATACAAGATTGAAGACTTCGTCCCGTGTCCGGAAGGTTCTTTCCTTGGCGTGGAAGGCAAGCTAGGCGTGCGGATATTCAAGATCTCCTACCAATGTAACCGACTCTGTATAACCCTAACCCTATCCGGTGCCTATATAAACCGGAGGGTTGTAGTCCGTAGGACGAACACATCATAACCATCATCATACCCATAGGCTAGCTTCTAGGGTTTAGCCTCCTTGATCTCGTGGTAGATCTACTCTTGTACTACCCATATCATCAATATTAATATAGCAGGAGTAGGGTTTTACCTCCATCGAGAGGGCCTGAACCTGGGTAAAATAAAGTGTCCCTTGTCTCCTGTTACCATCCAACCTTGACGCACAGATCGGGACCCCCTACCCGAGATCCGCCGGTTTTGACACCGAAATTGGTGCTTTCATTGAGAGTTCCTCTGTGTCATCGCCTTTAGGCCCGATGGCTCCTTTGATCATCAACAACGATGAGGTCCAGGGTGAGACTTTTCTCCCCGGACAGATCTTCGTCTTCGGCGGCTTCGCTCTGCGGGCCAACTCGCTTGGTCATCTGGAGCAGATCGAGAGCTACGCCCCTGGCCATCAAGTCAGGTTTGGAAGCCTAAACTACACGGCAGATATCCGCGGAGACTTGATCTTCGACGGATTCGAGCCACAGTCAAGCGCGCCGCACTATCTCGAGGGGCATGATATAGCTCTGCCTCCGAACAGTGTCCTGGAGGCCGCATACGCTCCGGCCCCGATCCTCGATTCGGAGCCCGCTGCGTTCTTTGAAGATGAACGGTTGGACGTCACCTCGGGGGCTGCGATCTTAAAGGCCATTGAGCCGAACGCGAGCCCCGCGCTCCGCATGGCCTATGACTCCAAGGAGCCGGACTCTTCTCCGAACTTCGGGTCGTCCGTGCCCCCGCCGATCGAATCAGATTGGGCGCCTGTAATGGAGTTCACCGCCGCGGACATCTTTCAGTATTCACCTTTTGGTGACATTCTGAATTCTCTCAAGTCTCTCTCTTTGTCAGGAGAGCCCGGGCCGAACTATGGCCTGTGAGGTTGGGATTCGGACGACGAAGAAATTCAAAGCCCACCCACCGCCCACTTAATAGCCAGTGTCGACGATATATCCGACATGCTCGACTTCGGCTCCGAAGACTTCGACGGTATGGACGACGAAGGAGGAGACGAGCAAGAACCAGCACCTGTAGGGCGCTGGACCGCCACCTCGTCATACGACATATACATGGTGGATGCTCCAAAAGATGGAGATGGCGATGGAACAACGGAGGATGGCACTTCAAAAAAGCCTCCAAAACGCCGACGTCAGCGGCGCCGCTCCAAATCCCGCCACAGCAGAAACGGTGATTCCCGCATGGGAGATAATACTACCCCGGACAGCGCCGAAGAACACCAAAACCAGCAGGATTCGGCACAGGAAGATGGAGAAGACCGCCCTCATGAGAGAGCGGCAGAGCGAGAGGTCGAGGACGATAACTACATGCCTCCCTCCGAAGACGAGGCAAGCCTCGGCGACGATGAATTCATCGTACCATCAGACCCCGCCGAACAAGAACGCTTTCAACGCAGGCTTTTAGCCACGGCGAAAGCCTAAAGAAAAAGCAGCAACAACTTAGAGCTGATCAAGATTTGCTAGCTGACAGATGGACTGAAGTCCTTGCGGCCGAAGAGCACGAGCTCGGACGCCCCTCCAAAAACTATCCTAAGTGCAGGCCGCTACCCCAATCAGAGGAGGAAGCCCAAGACATGGCAGATCGGCCACCTCGCGGCCGCGACAGAGAAGCCTGTCGAACATCCAAACAAGCCATGCCCCGCAGCCGCTTTACCAAGGCACGGGAACACGAACCAGACCTGCAAGACGTCCAGGAGGACAAAGCAAGGCAAACAAGATCGATCTATGGATCGCGCGGATGCCCGACGGCACGTGATAGTTTTCACTCCGGACACAATAAATCCGGCCGGGCCGAACACAACAGGCACAGCTCCTCCGAACTGCGTCGAGACATAGCCCAGTACAGGGGCGCCGCACACCCACTATGCTTCACAGACGAAGTAATGGATCATAGAATCCCAGAGGGTTTTAAACCCGTCAACATCGAGTCGTACGATGGTACGACAGATCCGGCAGTATGGATTGAGGACTATCTCCTCCACATCCACATGGCACGTGGCGATGATTTGCACGCCATTAAATATTTACCCCTTAAGCTTAAGTGACCAGCCCGGCACTAGCTTAACAGCCTCCCCGCGGATTTGATCGGCTCTTGGGAGGACCTGGAGGCCGCATTCCTCGACAACTTTCAGGGGACCTACGTACGGCCACCGGACGCCGACGACCTAAGCCACATAATCCAGCAGCCAGAAGAATCGGCCAGGCAATTCTGGACACGGTTCCTAACAAAGAAAAATCAGATAGTCGATTGTCCGGATGCAGAGGCCTTAGCAGCCTTCAAGCATAACATCCGTGACGAGTGGCTTGCCCGGCACCTGGGACAGGAAAAGCCGAAATCCATGGCAGCCCTCACGACACTCATGACCCGCTTTTGCGCGGGCGAAGATAGCTGGCTAGCTCGCAGCAACAACTTATCGAAGAAGCAAGGTAATTCAGATACCAAGGACAAAAGTGGCAGGTCGCGACGGAATAAACAGAAACGCCGCGTCAGCAGCGACAACAATGAAGATACGGCAGTAAACGCCGGATTCAGAGGCCATAAATCCGATCAGCGGAAAAAGCCATTCAAAAAGAATACCCAGGGCCCGTCCAGTTTGGACCGAATACTCGACCGCTCGTGCCAGATTCACGGCACCCCTGAAAGGCCAGCCAATCACACCAACAGGGATTGTTGGGTGTTCAAGCAGGCAGGCAAGTTAAGAGCCGAAAACAAAAACAAGGGGCTAGACAGCGATGACGAAGAGGAGCCCAGGCCGCCGAACAACAACGGACAGAAGGGGTTTCCCCCACAAGTGCGGATGGTGAACATGATATACGCGACTCATATTCCCAAGCGGGAGAGGAAGCGTGCGCTACGGGACGTATACGCGATGGAGCCAGTCGCCCCAAAGTTCAACCCATGGTCCTCTTGCCCGATCACATTCGATCGAAGGGACCACCCCACTAGCATCCGTCACGGCGGTTTTGCCGCATTGGTTCTTGACTCAATCATTGACGGATTTCACCTTACAAGAGTCCTCATGGACGGCGGCAGTAGCCTGAACCTGCTCTACCAGGATACAGTGCGGAAAATGGGCATAGATCCATCAAGGATCAAGCCCACAAGGACGACCTTTAAAGGCGTCATCCTAGGTGTAGAGGCCAATTGCATAGGCTCCATAACACTTGATGTGGTCTTCGGATCTCCGGACAACTTCCGAAGCGAAGAGTTAATCTTCGACATAGTTCCGTTCCGCAGTGGCTATCATGCTCTGCTTGGACGAACCGCATTCGCTAAATTCAATGCGGTGCCGCACTACGCATATCTCAAGCTCAAGATGCCAGACCCTCGAGGTGTAATCACGGTCAGCGGAAACACCGAACGCTCCATCCGTACGGAGGAACACACGGCGGCCCTCGCAGCAGAGGTACAAAGCAGCCTGTTAAGGCAGCTCTCGAGTCCGGCCGCTACAAAGCAGGACAAAGCAAAACGCGTCCGGAGTAACCCACAGCAAGACCGACTGGCGCGTTCAGAGCACGCGTAGCAATACGGCCCCAACCCCAGCCATCGCTACATAGCGGAGCTAGTACCTCGGGTACACAATTACGCCCTTACAATTCCATGGGCATAGGGGAAGGGGCAGATAAAATGGCATGCCAACAATACGGCGTCAAACGTACTAGGGGCTGCCGGGTTCTTCTTTTCTTTCAGGACTCCATACTCTGGATACAGTGTTCGGCCTCGCTGCCGCACAGACGATACAGGACCCAGGAAAGCAGACAAAACAACGCTGCATCATGGAACTCTCAGGTGGTCTCTATTTCGAGCGATATATCTGTTTCTAAATTCCGCGGCCTGCGCCTGGTCAGGACATGTTAAATAGTCTAATTTTTTTTCGCACTACTTGTATCTTCGGCTTGAATAAACAGCCTCCTCATAAATAATGCATAGCTTTTCGTCTATTTTTTGCATTATCTTCTTTTAATATACATATGTTTACTCAAATAACATGATCGCACCCGTACACCATGGTACGGCAAACCACGCCAGGGGCTTTATTACCCTTCTATCTAGTGTGAGAAGTCCGTCCACTTTCACAAGTGCGGCACCCCGAACTTATAGCATTATATGCATCGGCTCCGAGTCATGATTTTGGTCATATGTTGGGTTTGCCCGGCTCCTATGTTTTGGTGCCTTACGTTCCGCTCTATCGGCTAAGGTAGCACTAGGAGAACCACTGTGATTGTGCCCCAGATCAGGTGGGTGAGCACCTCAGTGGAGAAAGCTAAAACAGACTGTCATGATAAGGCGCGAGACCGGTCGCTGTTCGAGAGGTTTTTCGAGTCCCTAAAGGCTTATGCCGCTTCGAGCGGAGAGCTGGTTAAGTCCGGCTAAAGGCGTGGATAGTGCCCCGAATTCGGCCTTCCGAACTAGGGGCTTCGCCGAAATTTAAAATTATAACGTTCTATGGCTAAGTGAGAGTGTTCAAGCATTATAGTCCGATTTCCTGGTTCGCTGTGCTGAGCGCCTCCCTCGAAGGACCCAACTATGGGAACAAGAGCCCTCAGGTTTATCCCGAACACCCCAGCACGAGTTGCATGGGGGGCAGAAGCCGACGACTCGCCATCTCTCAGTTATTGATAAACGATCGCACAGAAAATAATATTTTAAATTCAGAAAGCATTGCTTAAGCGCATATGAACAAGTTTTCAGCGCACAGGATACAAACGAGCGAGTTCATTGAAATATTACATCTTTGGCACACTCATCCACGACAAGGCGAGCTCCAGCGAGAACTTCCTTGTAGTAGTTCTCGGGCTTGCGATGCTCCTTCCCCTGCGGCGGCCCGTCCTTCACCAGCTTCTCTCCGTCCAGCTTGCCCCAATGTACCCTTACACGGGCAAGGGCCCTCCGGGCACCTTCTATGCAGACTGAGCGCTTGATGACCTCAAGCCGTGGACAGGC
Organism: Aegilops umbellulata; assembly: GCA_032464435.1. NCBI lineage: Eukaryota > Viridiplantae > Streptophyta > Magnoliopsida > Poales > Poaceae > Aegilops > Aegilops umbellulata. The sequence continues at coordinate 500,731,270 of CP136057.1, forward strand.
CTCCACCAGCCGCCCGAAGTAGCTCCCAGGCAGGGCCGCTCCAGGCCACAGCCGAACTAGTAAGCCCTTCATGGCCTGTTCGGCCGCCTTGTGGAGCTCGGCCAGCTGCTTCAGCTGATCGCTTAAGGGCACAGGGTGTCCGGCCTCAGAATACTGAGACCAGAACACACTCTCCATCGAGCTGTCCTCTTCAGCTCGGTAGAATGCGGCGGCGTCGGATGCGCTGCGGGGAAGATCGAAGAATGCCCCTGGAGAACTCCGGATTTGGGTAAGTAATAGGTATTTCACCTTTATATTCCTACTTTGCATTAAGAATGCCTTACCCGCTGCTATCTTTTTCACATCCTCCAACTCTTGGAGGGCCTTTTGGGCTTCGGCCTTGGCACTCTTGGTGGTCTCAACAGCCGACGCGAGCTCGGATGCTTGCGTTTTTGCCTCAAGCTCCAAACCCTCATGTTTCTTCATGAGAGCTTGCAGCTCTTGCTGCACCTCGCCGACTTGGACCCCAAGCTTTTCTCGCTCGGCGCGCTCCTCGGCCGCTTTCTTCTCGGCCTCAGCCAGCGCCTGCTTCAGGGTTGCCACCTCGGTTGTGGCCCCTACAATAAGCAGTACAATCCTGTTATTTCTTTTTGCAATGAAGCCTCTCTATAGGCACCTTTTTTTTTCTTCTAAGGGGTATTTCTTACCTTCCTTTTCCATGAGCTGCCTTTTGGCAAGGCTGAGCTCTTGCTCAGACCGCTCGAGGTCCTTTTTCAGGACTTCCACCTGCGCAGTCAGTGCGGCGGTGGACAGCAGGGAAGCCTGCATACGCATATTAGACTTTTTATTTAGACTCCTGCGAAAATTGTTGGATCCTCTATTCGGCTTTTCTTTCCGAACACCGAACAGAGCATCAGGGGCTACTGTCTATGCGGTAATGAATTTAGCATATTTTTTGCTTACCTGGAAGCCTGTTAAAAGGCTAGCGCAAGCTTCATTCAGTCCGCTCTTGGCGGACTGAACCCTTTGGACCACCACACTCATAACAGTACGGTGCTCCTCGTCGATGGTGGTGCCTTCAAGCGCCTCCAACAGACTATCCGGCGCCTATGGTTGGACAGAGGTCGCCGGCTCAGACGGCTTACTCCTCTTGGAAGGAGTTCGCCCACCGCGAGCCAGGACGGTTGAGTCCGGCGCGGTGTCCGGCACAAAGCCGGACTGGGAGCCCTGGGGGGTTTCATCCCCTTTACTCCTGGGGTCCTGAGGATTGCCTTGCGGCTCCTCCAGGACCACCTCCTCCTGCCCTGTTCGGCGGGACGCCGCTTCGGCGTCATCCGCCCCACTGGGGGAGACTGCGGGCGGGACAGAGTTCATGTCCGACGAATCCATGGAGCCGCTCGATGAATCATCGAGTGCGGCTCGGGGCGGGCTGCGCAAATAGCATTCGACATTAGGGTAAGCTGCGCACTTGAAGATACTATGAGTCATTCTGGTATGTGAATACTTACGATGTCGCCGGACGCTTGGTTCTGTCCGGCCACTCCTTTCCGCCCTCTTCGGCGTTGGGGGAGTAGTCCGGCGGAGGGGTCTTCCTTTTCCTCGACCCCTCGGCCTCCCCTGTTGGGGCGGCCTTCTTCTTTTTCGCTCCCCTCGCTGGAGGGGGAGAGCTTCCTTGTTCCTCCTACTCGTTTTCACGAGAGGAGGGCGTCGCAGACTCACCAGATGACGAGCTCGACACCACCACATTGCGGGCAATCTTTCGAGTTCCGGTGGTCTTCTTCTTCTTGACCTTCTCCTCCGGCACCACATAGGGCGCCGGAGCCAGCAGCTTCTCTAAGAGAGCTGGGGCTGGGTCTTCGGGCAGAGGAGCCAGACAGTTGATTGGTCCGGCTATCTTCAGCCACGCCTGTCAAAGGCAAAGGGAGTTTTTAGATCCCACATAGAGTTAATCTATGTAGAAAAGCTTAACGAACCTGTGAAAGGTATAAATAGCCTACCTCGCCATCGTTGCGCTGCGAGCTGTATCCGCGGTCCTCGGAAGCGGATGTGGGGCACTCGGCGCCTTTGGTTAGCAGCTTCCAGACATCTTCATACGTCGTGTCGAAGAGCCTATTGAGGGTTTGGTGCTGCGCCGGGTCGAATTCCCACAAAGTGAACTCCCGTTCTTGGCACGGGAGGATCTGGCGAACGAACATGACCTGGATGATGTTGACATGCCGGATGGGCTTGTTCATCAGGGACCGGATGCAAGTTTGCAGTCCGGTCACTTCTTCTTCGTTGACCCATGATAGGCCCGTCTCTTTCCAGGACATGAGCCGCGTGGGGGGTCCGGATCGGAACTCAGGGGCCGCGACCCATTTCGAGTCGCGTGGCTCGGTGATGTAAAACCACCCTGCCTGCCACCCCTTTAAGGACTCCACAAAGGAGCCATCGAACCAGAGTGCGTTGGCCATTTTGCCGGCCATAGCACCTCCGCACTCCGCCTGGGTGCCGGGCACCACCTTGGGCTAGACGTTGAAGGTCTGGAGCCACAGGCCGAAGTGGGGGCGGATGCGGAGAAAGGCTTCACACACGATGATAAACGCCGAGATATTGAGGATAAAGTTCGGGGCCAGATCGTGGAAGTCCAGGCCGTAGTAGAACATGAGCCCCCGGACAAAAGGGTGAAGTGGAAAACCCAGTCCGTGGAGGAAATGGGGGAGAAAAACTACCCTCTCATGGGGCCTTGGGGTGGGAAGAAGCTGCCCCGCCTCGGGAAGCCGGTGCGGGATGTCCTTGGACAGATATCCGGCCTTCCTAAGCTTTTTGATTTGACCCTCCCTAACAGAGGAAGCCATCCACTTGCCACCCGCTCCGGACATCGCTGGAGCAGGTTGGGGAAGAAAGAGCAAACTTGGGCGTTGGAGCTTGAGTGCACAGGAGATGGATGGGCAAAGGAGGAAGAAGGCGTAGGTGAAAGAGGTGGATCTTTATCCCCTTATATAGGCTGATGCCGTTATGCGTCCCCACCTACCTAATAAAACTTGCTTGCCGCTCACACGCCGTGGTAAATGGCGCGGTTGGGTTACCCACGTCCGCATTATTGAGAATCCCGTTAAAAGGGGCACACGATCTCTGCTTCGACAAGACGTGCCAAGGAAACCGCCTCGTTGAACTTGCCGCGGTGGAACAACAAAAAATAATCCATACATAAGGCTTGGTCGCAGTGTTATGACGCACTGCGGAATACGTCAGCAGATTTGATTTGTGTTTGTATTATTCTCTATATGGCAATACGTGGAAACTTGTTTTGCAGAGCCGGACATTATTTTTTGGTGTTTATTATCTTTTTGAAGAATTTGGAGGAGGAACCCGCCTTGCAATGCCGAAGACAATTTGCGCGCCGGACTCGTCGTCATTGAAGCCTGGTTCAGGGGCTACTGAGGGAGTCCTGGATTAGGGGGTGTTCGGATAGCCGAACTATGTCTTCAGCCGGACTCCAGGACTATGAAGATACAAGATTGAAGACTTCGTCACGTGTACGGAAGGTTCTTTCCTTGGCGTGGAAGGCAAGCTAGGCGTGCGGATATTCAAGATCTCCTACTAATGTAACCGACTCTGTGTAACCCTAACCCTATCCGGTGCCTATATAAACCGGAGGGTTGTAGTCCGTAGGACGAACACATCATAACCATCATCATACCCATAGGCTAGCTTCTAGGGTTTAGCCTCCTTGATCTCGTGGTAGATCAACTCTTGTACTACCCATATCATCAATATTAATCTAGCAGGAGTAGGGTTTTACCTCCATCGAGAGGGCCCGAACCTGGGTAAAATAAAGTGTCCCTTGTCTCCTGTTACCATCCGACCTTGACGCACAGATCGGGACCCCCTACCCGAGATCCGCCGGTTTTGACACCGACACTCCCCAACACTCAACTCTCTCTCACAGGATTTGGATTTGGTGGAAAGAAGATTTGAGTGGAAAGCAACCTGGGGAAGGCTAGAGATCAAGATTCATATGGTTGGAATGGAATATCTTGACCTCAACACAAGTGTAGGTGGTTCTCTCTCAGAAAATGTGTATTGGAAGTGTAGGTATGTTCTGATGGCTCTCTCATCGAATGAAGAGTGGGTGGAGGGGTATATATAGCCTCCACACAAAATCTAACCGTTACACACGATTAGCCAAACTCGGTGGGACCGAATGGTTAAACTCGGTCGGACCGATTCAACAAACCTAGTGACCGTTAGGATTTTCGGTGGGACTGAGATGCAACTCGGTAGGAACGATATGGTTAGGGTTAGGGCATAACATAATCTCGGTGTGACCGATTATGGTAATAAGCTAACCAGAGAGTTGGTCAGGTAAACTCGGTGGGACCGATTCGCTCATCTCGGTGAGACTGAAATGTTACAAAAGGGAAACGGAGAGTTTACATTGCAATCTCGGTGGGACCGATCGCTCATCTCGGTAAGACCGAAATGTTACGAAGGGAAACCGAGAGATTACAATCCCATCTCGGTGAGACCGAGATCCCTATCGGTGAGACCGATTTGCCTAGGGTTTGTGGCAGTGGCTATGACATTTGAAACTCGGTGGCGCTGGATAGAAAGAATCGGTGGGGCCGAGTTTGACTTTTGGTTTAGGTCATATGTGGATGTGGGAAGGTAGTTGAGGGTTTTGGAGCATATCACTAAGCATTTTGAGCAGGCAAGCCATTAAAAAACACCTCATCCCTCCTTGATAGTATTGGCTTTTCCTATAGACTCAATGTGATCTTGGATCACTAAAATATAAAATGTAGAGTCTTTGAGCTTCAAGCTTGAGCCAAACTTTTTGTCCTTAGAATTTTGAGGGATCCACTTTCCTCATCCATGCCATGCCATTCATTGAGCTTTTCCTGAAATATTAATCTTGGAATAATGTTAGCTCAATGATCTATATGTTGTTAGGAATTACCCAAACCACCCAGGGATAGTTGCACTTTCAGACGCCACACGCAGTACACGACGCCGTGGACTGCGCCGCCGCTGCGGTGTAGCCTCCCAGCTGAAGATGTCCTCTGATGACAGTGGAGTGGCTGAGCAACGACGATGGACCGGTGCCATTGGCAATTGTAGGAGAAGCAGACGTGATAAGCTGCTGCGAGGGAGGGGAAAATGCGAGGCAGGACTCGCCGAACATGAGGGTTTATATAGCAGGCCAGTAAGCATTCGGGTTTCGAGGGGTTTTGCCGAGTCGGGCGGGAAGCTTGTGCGGCCGTGCAAGGGAACCTGCGCGGTTGCGTGGGAACGGGCTCACCAATTATTCATTGGCGCCACTTTGAGCCACCGTTTGGCCATTGCGCTCGAAGCCGTTTGCGGCAGCGGGGTGACAAGACTTGTGAGAGGAGGACGAAACGATACGTACACATACGGTTAATAAGAAAACATTTGCGATTTAATTACCTACTACCTCCGTCCTGGTTTATAAGTCCTCTTTGTATTTTGTGCCAAATTTTGAGTAGAGATTTAACTAATAAAGTATAAATGCATGTCACCAAAAATCATATCATTGGATTCGTATTTGAACATAGTTACCAATTATATTATTTTTTTATAACATGATTAACACTTTTTAGTTAAATTTAAGGTCAAAATTTGGCACAGAATATAAAGGGGACTAATAAACCAGGACTAAGGTAGTAGCACGCGGCCGCTCTCTATGCAGCATCGTGAACGATTGTTCGACCATCGTGTGATGTGGAACACAACGTCGTTTCACATCATGCCGCCGGCTCGCAACTGCTGGCCGACCTGTAGACGACCATTCCCTACGTGTTCAACTGCTCTATGCGTGTGGTTGCTCGCGATTGAGGCGGCTGTGGCGCGCTCTACTATCTCGTCCCTCCACACGCTCTGCCCGCGTCCCTTCGCGTGTGCTACCAGCGTTTGGGGCCGGTGCATGATCCCGTATGTTCGTGGTGCCATCATGCATGCGATTGCGCCGGGCGTGGCACCATGATGTAGCTATCCGCTGCAAAAACTGCCACGTGGACGTGCCGAGAATCCAGGCCGCCCGACCACCATTTATTCCCGCGGCCATTTACCTTAATATCTCATGGCCCACGACACAATAAGCACACCCATGACGACACATATAGAGAGGATATCCAGTGGCTCCAATGGTGCTCCCAGCGAATGACGACCATAATGGGCAGCAGTTCACCACACATCACAGAGTGGACACCCACATGAGGGGGAAGGACCTCTCAGTAGTGTAAACTGATACGTCTCCAAGGTATCTATAATTTTTGATTGTTCCATGCTATTATATTGTCTGTTTTGGACGTTTAATGGGCTTTAATATACCTTTTTATATTTTTTTGGAACTAACCTATTAACCGAAGGCCCAGTGCAAATTGCTGTTTTTTGCCTATTTCAGTGTTCCGCAGAAAAGGATTATCAAACGGAATCCAAACGGAACGAAACCTTCGCGAGGATCTTTTTTGGAACAAACGCAATCCAGGAGACTTGGAGTGGAAGTCAAGGAAGCAACGAGGCGGCCACGAGGCAGAAGGGTGCGCCTAGGGGGGTAGGCGCGCCCCCACCCTCGTGGGCCCCTCGTAGCTCGATCGACCTACTTCTTTCGCCTATATATACTCTTATACCCTGAAAACAACCAGGAGAGCCATGAAACCACTTTTCCACCGCCGCAACCTTCTGTACCCGTGAGATCCCATCTTGCGGCCTTTTCTGGCAATCTGCCGGAGGGGGATTCGATCATGGAGGGCTTCTACATCAACACCATAGCCTCTCCGATGATGTGTGAGTAGTTTACCAGAGACCTTCGGTCCATAGTTATTAGCTAGATGGCTCTTCTCTCTCTTTGGTTCTCAATACAAAGTTCTCCTCGATGTTCTTGGAGATCTATTCGATGTAATACTTTTTGTGGTGTGTTTGTTGAGATCCAATGAATTGTGGGTTTATGATCAAGATTATCTATGAACAATATTTGATTCTTCTCTGAATTCTTATATGCATGATTTGATATCTTTGCAAGTCTCTTTGAATTACCGGTTTAGTTTGGCCTACTAGACTGATCTTTCTTGCAATGGGACAAGTGCTTAGCTTTGGATTCAATCTTGCCGTGCTCGATCCCAGTGACAGAAAGGGAACCGACATGTATTGTATTGTTGCCATCAAGGATAAAAAGATGGGGTTTAAATCATATTGCTTGAGTTTATCCCTCTACATCATGTCATCTTGCCTAATGCGTTACTCTGTTCTTATGAACTTAATACTCTAGATGCATGCTGGATAGCGGTCGATGTGTGGAGTAATAGTAGTAGATGCAGAATCGTTTCGGTCTACTTGATACGGACGTGATGCCTGTGTTCATGATCATGCCTAGATATTCTCATAACTATGCACTTTTCTAACAATTGCTCGGCAGTAATTTGTTCACCCACCATAATATATGCTATCTTGAGAGATGCCACTAGTGAAACGTATGGCCCCCGGGTCTATTTTACATCATATTAGTTTATCATCAACTTGCCAATTTCTGTCGCCGTTTATTTTGAAATCTTTACTTTCCAATCTATACAACAAAAATACCAAAAATATTTATCTTATTATCTTTTATTAGATCTCACTTTTGCAAGTGGCCATGAAGGGATTGACAACCCCTTTATTGCGTTGGTTGCAAGGTTCTTGATTGTTTGTGCAGGTACTAGGCGATTTGTGTGTAGTCTCCTACTGGATTGATACCTTGGTTCTCAAAAACTGAGAGAAATACTTACGCTACTTTGCTGCTTCAAGGGAAAACCAACGCATGCTCAAGAGGTAGCAAGAAGGATTTCTGGCGCCGTTGCCGGGGAGATCTACACTCAAGTCAAGACATACCAATACGCATCACAAACTCTTATCCCTCGCATTACATTATTTGCCATTTGCCTCTCGTTTTCCTCTCCTCCACTTCACCTTTGCCATTTTATTTGCCCTTTTTCCGTACACCTCTTTTCGCTTGCTTCTTCTGTGCTTGTGTGTTGGATTGATTGTTTGTCACGATGGCTCCTATTACCGATGCTGAATCATTTTATTAACACTCCGATGCTAAATTGTGTGAATTTTCCAATACCAACAACAATGATTTTATTAGCATTCCGATTTCTCCTATTACTGATGCTGAATCTTGTGAAATTAATGCTCCTTTGTTGAATCTTGTCATGAAAGATCATTTTTTTGGCCTTCCTAGTGAAGATGCCGCTACCCATCTAAACAACGTTGTTGATTTGTGCGATATGCAAAAGAAGAAAGATGCGGACAATGATATTGTTAAATTGAAGCTATTTCCGTTTTCGCTTAGAGATCGTGCTAAAACTTGGTTCTCTTCTTTGCCTAAAAATAGTATTGATACATGGAATAAGTGCAAAGATGCTTTTATATCTAAGTATTTTCCGCCCGCTAAGATCATCTCTCTTAGAAACAATATTATGAATTTTAAGCAACTTGATCATGAGCATGTTGCACAAGCTTGGGAGAGGATGAAATTGATGATACGTAATTGCCCTACACATGGTTTGAATTATGGATGATTATACAAATTTTTTATGCCGGATTGAATTTTGTTTCTAGAAATCTTTTAGATTCAGCCGCGGGAGGCACTTTTATGGAAATCACTTTAGGAGAAGCTACTAAACTCCTAGATAATATTATGGTTAATTATTCTCAAGGGCATACCGAAAGATCCACTAGTAAAAAGGTTCATGCGATAGAAGAGATTAATGTTTTGAGTGGAAAGATGGATGAACTTATGAAATTGTTTGCTAATGAGAGTGTTTATTCTGATCCTCATGATATGCCTTTGTCCACTTTTATTGAGAATCATAATGAATCTATGGATGTGAATTTTGTTGGTAGGAACAACTTTGGTAAAAACGCGTATAGAGGAAACTTTAATTCTAGGCCGTTCCCTAGTAATTCCTCTAATAATTATGGTAATTCCTACAACTCTTATGGAAATTTTAATAAGATGCCCTGTGATTTCTAGACTAGTGTTAAAGAATTTATGAATTCGCAAAAGAATTTCAACGCTTTGCTTGAAGAAAAATTGCCTAATATTGACGAGTTGGCTAGGAACGTGGATAGAATTTCTCTTGATGTTGATTCTTTGAAACTTAGATCTATTCCACCTAAGCATGATATCAATGAGTCTCTCAAATCCATGAGAATTTCCATTGATGAGTGCAAAGAAAGAACCGCTAGGATGCGTTCTAAAAAAGATTGCTTTGTGAGAGCTTGTTCTTCTAGTTTTCATGATAATAATAATGAAGATCTAAAAGTGATTGATGTGTCTCCTATTAAATTTTTGTTTTCAAATATGAATCTTTATAAAGATGGGAGTAGAGATGAGTCAACTTTAGTTAAAAGGTGTCCCAATGATTCAGAGTTTTTAGATCTTGATGCAAAAATTGGTAAAAGTGGGATTGAAGAGGTCAAAACTTTACATAGCAATGAACCCACTATTTTGGATTTCAAGGAATTTAATTATGATAATTGCTCTTTGATAGATTGTATCTCCTTGTTGCAATCCGTGTTAAATTCTCCTCATGCTTATGATCAAAATAAAGCTTTTACTAAACATATTGTTGATGCCTTGATGCAATCCTATGAAGAAAAGCTTGAATTAGAAGTTTCTATCCCTAGAAAACTTTATGATGAGTGGGACCTACTATTAAAATTAAGATTAAAGATCATGAATGCTATGCTTTATGTGATTTGGGTGCTAGTGTTTCGACGATTCCAAAAACTTTGTGTGATGTGCTAGGTTTCCGTGAATTTGATGATTGTTCTCTAAATTTGCATCTTGCGGATTCCACCATTAAGAAACCTATGGGAAGGATTAATGATGTTCTTATTATTGCAAATAGGAATTATTTGCCCATAGATTTTATTGTTCTTGATATAGATTGCAATCCTACATGTCCTATTATTCTTGGTAGACCTTTCCTTAGAATGATTGGTGCAATTATTGATATGAAAGAAGGAAATATTAGATTCCAATTTCCATTAAGGAAAGGCATGCTACACTTTCCTAGATAGAAAATTAAATTACCTTATGAATCTATTATGAGAGCCACTTATGGATTTCATACCAAAGATGACAATACCTAGATCTATTCTTGTTTTTATGCCTAGCTAGGGGCGTTAAACGATAACGCTTGTTGGGAGGCAACCCAATTTTATTTTTTGTTCCTTGCTTTTTGTTCCTGTTTAGTAATAAATAATTTATCTAGCCTCTGTTTAGATGTGGTTTTATGTTTTAATTAGTGTTTGTGCTAAGTAGAACCTTTGGGAAGACTTGGGTGAAGTCTTTGTGATCTTGCTGTAACAAACAGAAACTTTAGCGCTCATGAGATTAGCTGCCATTTTTTTACTGGAGAGTGCTTTTAGGTTGATTCTTTTTGCAGATGATCAATAGATAAATTCCTCACGTACACCTATTTATTGCAGAATTTTAGGAGTTCCAGAAGTATACGTTTGATACAGATTTCTACAGACTGCTCTGTTTTTGACAGATTCTGCTTTCCATGTGTTGTTTGCTTATTTTGATGAATCTATGGCTAGTATCAGGGGTGGTGGGGGGGGGGGTATGAACCGTAGAGAAGATGGAATACAGTAGGTTTAACACCGATATAAATAAAGAATGAGTTCATTACAGTACCTTAAAGTGGTGGTTTGTTTTCTTATACTAACGAAGCTCATGAGATTTTCTGTTTAAGTTTTGTGTTGTGAAATTTTCAAGTTTTTTGGTAAAGATTTGATGGATTTTGGAACAAGGAGTGGCAAGAGCCTAAGCTTGGGGATGCGCCAGGCACCCCAAGGTAAACTTCAAGGACAACCAAAAGCCTAAGCTTGGGGATGCCCCGGAAGGCATCCCCTCTTTCGTCTCCGTCTATCGGCAACTTTACTTGAGGCTATATTTTTATTCACCACATGATATGTGTTTTGCTTGGAGCGTCTTGTATGATTTCAATATTTGCTTTTTAGTTTACCACAATCATCCTTTCTGTACACACCTTTTGGAGAGACACACATGAATCAGATTTTATTAGAATACTCTATGTGCTTCACTTATATCTTTTGAGCTAGATAATTTTGCTCTAGTGCTTCACTTATATCTTTTAGAGCACGTGTTGGGGAACGTAGTAATTTCAAAAAATTTCCTACGCACACGCAAGATCATGGTGATGCATAGCAACGAGAGGGGAGAGTATTGTCTACGTACCCTCGTAGACCGAAAGCGGAAGCGTTAGAACAACGCAGTTGATGTGGTCGTACGTCTTCACGATCCGACCGATCAAGTACCGAACGCACGACACCTCCGAGTTCAGCACATGTTCAGCTCGATGACGTCCCTCGAACTCCGATCCTGCTGAGTGTTGAGGGAGAGTTTCGTCAGCACGGCGGCGTGGTTACGATGATGATGTTCTACCGACGCAGGGCTTCGCCTAAGCACCACTACAGTATTATCGAGGTGGACTATGGTGGAGGGGGGCACCGCACACGGCTAAAAGATCAACACAATTGTTGTGTCTCTAGGGTGCCCCCTACCCCCGTATATAAAGGAGCAAGGGGGGAGAGGCGGCCAGCTAGGAGGGGCGCTCCAGGAGGAGTCCTACTCCCCCCGGGAGTAGGACTCCCTCCCTTTTCCTTGTTGGATTAGGAGAGGAGAGGGAAGGAGAGAGAGGGGGAAAGGAAAGGGGGGGGGGGGCGCCACTCCCCTCCTTGTCCAATTTGGACTTGGGGGGGGGGGGAGGGGCGCGCGGCTGCCACTTGGCCACCTCTCCTCTTCCACCAGTTGGGCCCATGAGGCCCAAATAACCTCCGGGGGGTTCCGGTAACCCCCCGGTACTCCGGTATATATCCGATAACCCCCGGAACCATTCCGGTGTCCGAATATAGTCGTCCAATATATCAATCTTCATGTCTCGACCATTTCGAGACTCCTCGTTATGTCCATGATCACATCCGGGACTCCGAACAACCTTTGGTACATCAAAACATATAAACTCATAATATAACTATCATCGAAACTTTAAGCGTGCGGACCCTACGGGTTCGAGAACTATGTAGACATGACCGAGACACGTCTCCGGTCAATAACCAATAGCGGAACCTGGATGCTCATATTGGCTCCCACATATTCTACGAAGATCTTTATCAGTCAGACCGCATAACAACATATGTTGTTCCCTTTGTCATCGGTATGTTACTTGCCCGAGATTCGATCATCGGTATCTCAATACCTAGGTCAATCTCGTTACCGGCAAGTCTCTTTACTCGTTCTGTAATACATCATCCCGCAACTAACTCATTAGTTGTAATGCTTGCAAGGCTTAAGTGATGTGCATTACCGAGTGGGCCCAGAGATACCTCTCCGACAATCGGAGTGACAAATCCTAATCTCGAAATACACCAACCCAACAAGTACCTTTGGAGACACCTGTAGAGCACCTTTATAATCACCCAGTTATGATGTGACATTTGGTAGCACACAAAGTGTTCCTCCGGTAAACGGGAGTTGCATAATCTCATAGTCATAGGAACATGTATAAGTCATGAAGAAAGCAATAGCAGAATACTAAACGATCATGTGCTAAGCTAACGGAATGGGTCAAGTCAATCACATCATTCTCCTAATGATGTGATCCCATTAATCAAATGACAACTCATGTCAATGGCTAGGAAACATAACCATCTTTGATCAACGAGCTAGTCAAGTAGAGGCATACTAGTGACACTCTGTTTGTCTATGTATTCACACAAGTATTATGTTTTCGGTTAATACAATTCTAGCATGAATAATAAAAATTTATCATGATATAAGGAAATAAATAATAACTTTATTATTGCCTGTAGGGCATATTTCCTTCAGTCTCCCACTTGCACTAGAGTCAATAATCTAGATTACACAGTAATGATTCTAACACCCATGGAGCCTTGGTGCTGATCATGTTTTGCTCATGGAAGAGGCTTAGTCAACGGGTCTGCAACATTCAGATCCGTATGTATCTTGCAAATTTCTATGTCTCCCACCTGGACTAGATCCCGGATGGAATTGAAGCTTCTCTTGATGTGCTTGGTTCTTTTGTGAAATCTGGATTCCTCCGCCAAGGCAATTGCACCAGTATTGTCACAAAAGATTTTCATTGGACCCGATGCACTAGGTATGACACCTAGATCGGATATGAACTCCTTCATCCAGACTCCATCATTTGCTGCTTCCGAAGCAGCTATGTACTCTGCTTCACACGTAGATCCCGCCACGACGCTTTGTTTAGAACTGCACCAACTGACAGCTCCACCGTTCAATGTAAATACGTATTCGGTTTGCGATTTAGAATCGTCCGGATCAGTGTCAAAGCTTGCATCAACGTAACCATTTACGATGAGCTCTTTGTCAACTCCATAAACGAGAAACATATCCTTAGTCCTTTTCAGGTATTTCGGGATGTTCTTGACCGCTGCCCAGTGATCCACTCCTGGATTACTTTGGTACCTCCCTGCTAAACTTATAGCAAGGCACACATCAGGTCTGGTACACAACATTGCATACATGATAGAGCCTATGGCTGAAGCATAGGGAACATCTTTCATCTTCTCTCTATCTTCTGCAGTGGTCGGGCATTGAGTCTTACTCAACTTAACACCTTGTAACACATGCAAGAACCCTTTCTTTGCTTGATCCATTTTGAACTTCTTCAAAACTTTGTCAAGGTATGTGCTTTGTGAAAGTCCAATTAAGCGTCTTGATCTATCTCTATAGATCTTGATGCCCAATATATAAGCAGCTTCACCGAGGTCTTTCATTAAAAAACTCTTATCAAGTATCCCTTTATGCAATCCAGAAATTCTATATCATTTCCAATCAGCAATATGTCATCCACATATAATATTAGAAATGCTACAGAGCTCCCACTCACTTTCTTGTAAATGTAGGCTTCTCCAAAAGTCTGTATGAACCAAATGCTTTGATCACACTATCAAAGCGCTTATTCCAACTCCGAGAGGCTTGCACCAGTCCATAAATGGATCGCTGGAGCTTGCACACATTGTTAGCTCCTTTTGGGTCGACAAAACCTTCCGGTTGCATCATCTACAACTCTTCTTCCAGGAATCCATTCAGGAATGCAGTTTTGACATCCATTTGCCAAATTTCATATACATAAAATGCGGCAATTGCTAACATGATTCGGACAGACTTAAGCATCGCTACGGGTGAGAAGGTCTCATCGTAATCAACCCCTTGAACTTGTCGAAAACTTTTTGCAACAAGTCGAGCTTTATAGATAGTAACATTACCGTCAGCGTCAGTCTTCTTCTTGAAGATCCATTTATTCTCAATGGCTTGCCGATCATCGGGCAAGTCAACCAAAGTCCACACTTTGTTCTCATACATGGATCCCATCTCAGATTTCATGGCCTCAAGCCATTTTGCGGAATCTGGGCTCACCATCGCTTCTTCATAGTTCGTAGGTTCATCATGGTCTAGCAACATAACTTCCAAAACAGGATTACCATACCACTTTGGTGCGGATCTTATTCTGGTTGACCTACGAGGTTCAGTAACAACTTGATCTGAAGTTTCATGATCATCATCATTAACTTCCTCACTAATTGGTGTCGGTGTCTCAGAAACCGGTTTCTGTGATGAACTACTTTCCAATAAGGGAGGAGGTACATTTACCTCATCAAGTTCTACTTTCCTCCCACTCACTTCTTTTGAGAGAAACTCCTTCTCTAGAAAGATTCCAAATTTAGCAACAAAAGTCTTGCCTTTGGATCTGTGATAGAAGGTGTACCCAATAGTCTCTTTTGGGTATCCTATGAAGACACATTTTTCTAATTTGGTTTCGAGCTTATCAGGTTGAAGCTTTTTCACATAAGCATCGCAGCCCCAAACTTTAAGAAACGACAACTTTGGTTTCTTGCCAAACCACAGTTCATAAGGCGTCGTCTCAACGGATTTCGACGGTGTCCTATTTAACGTGAATGAAGCTGTCTCTAAAGCATAACCCCAAAACGATAGCGGTAAATCAGTAAGAGACATCATAGATCGCACCATATCAAGTAAAGTACGATTACGACGTTCGGACACACCATTACGCTGTGGTGTTCCGGATGGCGTGAGTTGCGAAACTATTCCGCATTGTTTCAAATGAAGACCAAACTCGTAACTCAAATATTCTCTGATCGTGGAAACTTTATTTTCTTGTTACGATGATTTTGAACTTCACTCTGAAATTCCTTGAACTTATCAAATGTTTCAAAGTTATGTTTCATTAAGTAGATATACCCATATCTGCTCAAATCATCTGTGAAGGTGAGAAAATAACGATATCCTCCACGAGCCTCAATATTCATCGGGCCACATACATCTCTATGTATGATTTCCAACAAATCTGTTGCTCGTTCCATAGTTCCGGAGAACGGTGTTTTAGTCATCTTGCCCATGAGGCACGGTCCGCAAGTACCAAGTGATTCATAATCAAGTGGTTCCAAAAGTCCATCAGTATGGAGTTTCTTCATGCGCTTCATATCGATAGGACCTAAACGGCAGTGCCACAAATACATTGCACTATCATTATCAACTCTGCATCTTTTGGCTTCAATATTATTAATATGTGTATCACTACTATCGAGATTCAACAAAAATAGACCACTCTTCAAGGGTGCATGACCATAAAAGATATTACTCATATAAATAGAACAACCATTATTCTCTGATTTAAATGAATAACTGTCTCTCATCAAACAAGATCCAGATATAATGTTCATGCTCAACGCTGGCACCAAATAACAATTATTCAGGTCTAAAACTAATCCCGAAGGTAGATGTAGAGGTAGCGTGCCGACCGCGATCACATCGACTTTGAAACCATTTCCCGTGCGCGTCGTCACCTCGTCCTTAGCCAATCTTCGCTTAATCCATAGTCCCTGTTTCGAGTTGCAAATATTAGCAACATAACCAATATCAAATAGCCAGGTGCTACTGCGAGCATTAGTAAGGTACACATCAATAACATGTATATCACATATACCTTTGTTCACCTTGCCATCCTTCTTATCCGCCAAATACTTGGGGCAGTTCCGCTTCCAGTGACCAGTCTGCTTGCAGTAGAAGCACTAAGTCTCAGGCTTAGGTCCAGACTTGGGTTTCTTCTCCTGAGCAGCAACTTGCTTGCTGTTCTTCTTGAAGTTCCCCTTCTTCTTCCCTTTGCCCTTTTTCTTGAAACTGGTGGTCTTATTGACCATCAACACTTGATGCTCCTTCTTGATTCCTACCTCCGTAGCTTTTAGCATTACGAAGAGCTCAGAAATCGTCTTATCCATCCCTTGCATGTTATAGTTCATCACGAAGCTCTTGTAGCTTGGTGGCAGTGATTGAAGAATTCTGTCAATGACGCTATCATCCGGAAGATTAACTCCCAGTTGAATCAAGTGATTGTTATACCCAGACATTTTGAGTATATGCTCACTGACAGAACTATTCTCCTCCATCTTGCAGCTGTAGAACTTATTGGAGACTTCATATCTCTCAATCCAGGCATTTGCTTGAAATATTAAATTCAACTCCTGGAACATCTCATATGCTCCATGACGTTCAAAACATCGTTGAAGACCCGGTTCTAAGCCGTAAAGCATGGCACACTGAACTATCGAGTAGTCATCAGCTTTGCTCTGCGAGACGTTCATAACATCTGGTGTTGCTCCTGCAGCAGGTCTGGCACCTAGCCGTGCTTCGTGGACGTAATTCTTCTGTGCAACAATGAGGATAATCCTCAAGTTATGGACCTAGTCCGTGTAATTCCTACCATCATCTTGCAACTTTGCTTTCTCAAGGAACGCATTAAAATTCAACGGAACAACAACACGGGCCATCTATCTACAATCAACATAGACAAGCAAAATACTATCAGGTACTAAGTTCATGATAAATTTAAGTTCAATTAATCATATTATTAAAGAACTCCCACTTAGATAGACATCCCTATAATCCTCTAAGTGATCACGTGATCCAAATCAACTAAACCATGTCTGATCATCACGTGAGATGGAGTAGTTTCAATGGTGAACATCACTATGTTGATCATATCTACTATATGATTCACGCTCGACCTTTGGGTCTCCGTGTTCCGAGGCCATATCTGTTATATGCTAGGCTCGTCAAGTTTAACCCGAGCATTCCGCGTGTGCAACTATTTTGCACCCGTTGTATTTGAACGTAGAGCCTATCACACCCGATCACCACGTGGTGTCTCAGCACGAAGAACTTTCGCAATGGTGCATACTCAGGGAGAACACTTATACTTTGATAATTTAGTGAGAGATCATCTTATAATGCTACCGTCATTCAAAGCAAGATAAGATGCATAAAAAGATAAACATCACATGTAATCAATATGAGTGATATGATATGGCCATCATCATCTTGTGCTTGTGATCTCCATCTCCGAAGCACCGTCATGATCACCATCGTCACCGGCGCGACACCTTGATCTCCATCATAGCATCGTTGTCGTCTCACCAATCTTATGCTTCTATGACTATCGCTACCGCTTAGTGATAAAGTAAAGCATTACAGGGCGATTGCATTGCATACAATAAAGCGACAATCATATGGCTCCTGCCAGTTGCCGATAACTCGGTTACAAAACATGATCATCTCATACAATATAATTTAGCATCATGTCTTGACCATATCACATCACAACATGCCCTGCAAAAACAAGTTAGACGTCCTCTACTTTGTTGTTGCAAATTTTACGTGGCTGCTATGGGCTTAGCAAGAACCGTTCTTACCTACGCATCAAAACCACAATGATAGTTTGTCAAGTTGGTGCTGTTTTAACCTTCGCAAGGACCGGGCGTAGCCACACTCGGTTCAACTAAAGTTGGAGAAACTGACACCCGCCAGCCACCTGTGTGCAAAGCACGTTGGTAGAACCAGTCTCGCGTAGGCGTACGCGTAATGTCGGTCCGGGCCGCTTCATCCAACAATACCGCCAAACCAAAGTATGACATGCTAGTAAGCAGTATGACTTGTATCGCCCACAACTCACTTGTGTTCTACTCATGCATATGACATCTATGCATAAAACCAGGCTTGGATGCCACTGTTGGGGAACGTAGTAATTTCAAAAAAATTCTTACGCACACGCAAGATCATGGCGTGCGGACCCTACGGGTTCGAGAACTATGTAGACATGACCGAGACATGTCTCCGGTGAATAACCAATAGCGGAACCTGGATGCTCATATTGGCTCCCACATATTCTACGAAGATCTTTATCGGTCAGACCGCATAACAACATACGTTGTTCCCTTTGTCATCGGTATGTTACTTGCCCGAGATTCGATTGTCGGTATCTCAATCCCTAGTTCAATCTCGTTAACGGCAAGTCTCTTTACTCGTTCCGTAATACATCATCCCACAACTAACTCATTAGTTGCAATGCTTGCAAGGCTTAAGTGAGTGCATTACCAAGTGGGCCCAGAGATACCTCTCTGACAATCGGAGTGACAAATCCTAATCTCGAAATACACCAACCCAACAAGTACCTTCGGAGACACCTGTAGAGTACCTTTATAATCACCCAGTTACGTTGTGACGTTTGGTAGCACACAAAGTGTTCCTCCGGTAAACGGGAGTTGCGTAATCTCATAGTCATAGGAACATGTATAAGTCATGAAGAAAGCAATAGCAGAATACTAAACGGTCGTGTGCTAAGCTAATGGAATGGGTCAAGTCAATCACATCATTATCCTAATGATGTGATCCCGTTAATCAAATGACAACTCATGTCAATGGCTAGGAAACATAACCATCTTTGATCAACGAGCTAGTCAAGTAGAGGCATACTACTGACACTCTGTTTGTCTATGTATTCACACAAGTATTATGTTTTCGGTTAATACAATTCTAGCATGAATAATAAACATTTATCATGATATAAGGAAATAAATAATAACTTTACTATTGCCTCTAGGGCATATTTCCTTCAGCACGGTGGTGGTTTTATTTTATAGAAATTAGTGACCTCTCATGCTTCATTTATATTATTTGAGAGTCTTTTAGAACAGCATGGTAATTTGCTTTGGCTTGAAAATTAGTCCTAATATGATAGGCATCCAAGATGGGTATAATAAAAACTTTCATATAGAGTGCATTAAATACTATGAGAAGTTTGATACTTGATAGTTGTTTGGAGATATGAAGATGGTAATATTATTGTTGTGCTAGTTGAGTAATTGTGGAATTGAGAAATACTTGTGTTGACGTTTGCAAGTCCCGTAGCATGCACGTATGGTCAACGTTGTGTGACAAATTTGAAGCATGAGGTGTTCTTTGATTACTTTCCTTATGAGTGGTGGTCGGGGACGAGCGATGGTCTTTTCCTACCAATCTATCCCCCTAGGAGCATGCGTGTAGTGCTTGGTTTTGATGACTTGTAGATTTTTGCAATAAGTATGTGAGTTCTTTATGACTAATGTTGAGTCCATGGATTATACGCACTCTCACCCTTCCATCATTGCTAGCCTCTTCGGTACCGTGCATTGCCCTTTCTCACCTTGAGAGTTGGTGCAAACTTCGCAGGTGCATCCAAACCCCGTGATATGATACGCTCTATCACACATAAGCCTCCTTATATCTTCCTCAAAACAACCACCATACGTACCTATTATGGCATTTCCATAGCCATTCCGAGATATATTGCCATGCAACTTTCCACTGTTCCGTTTATTATGACACCCTCCATCATTGTCATATTGCTTTGCATGATCATGTAGTTGACATCGTATTAGTGGCAAAGCCACCTTTATAATTCTTTCATACGTTTCACTCCTGATTCATTGCACATCCCGGTACACCGCCGGAGGCATTCACATAGAGTCATACTTTGTTCTAAGTATCGAGTTGTAATCATTGAGTTGTAAGTAAATAAAAGTGTGATGATTTTCATTATTAGAGCATTGTCCCATGTGAGGAAAGGATGATGGAGACTATGATTCCCCCACAAGTCGAGATGAGACTCCGGACGAAAATAATAATAATAAAAGAGGCCAAAGAAGATAAAAAAAGAGGCCATAAAAAGGGGAGAAGGCCCAAATAAAAAAACAAGAGAAAAAGAGAGAAGGGGCAATGTTACTATCCTTTTTCCACACTTGTTCTTCAAAGTAGCACCATGATCTTCATGATAGAGAGCCTCTTATTTTGTCACTTTCATATACTAGTGGGAATTTTTCATTATAGAACTTGGCTTGTATATTTCAATGATGGGCTTCCTCAAAATGCCCTAGGTCTTCATGAGCAAGCAGGTTGGATGCACACCCACTTAATTTCTTTTGTTGAGCTTTCATACACTTATAGCTCTAGTGCATCCGTTGCATGGCAATCCCTACTCCTCGCATTGACATCAATTGATGGGCATCCCCATAGCCCGTTGATTAGCCGCGTCAATGTGAGACTTTCTCCTTTTTTGTCTTCTCACACAACCTCTATCATCATATTCTATTCCACCCATAGTGCTATGTCCATGGCTCGCGCTCATATATTGCGTGAAAGTTGAAAGAGTTTGAAAAGGCTAAGTATGAAACAATTGCTTGGCTTGTCATCGGGGTTGTGCATGATGGGAGTATTTTGTGTGACGAAAATGAAGCATGGCCAAACTATATGATTTTGTAGGGATAAGCTTTCTTTGGCTATGTTATTTTGATAAGACATAATTTCTTGGTCAGCATGCTTAAAGTATTATAATTTTTATGTCAATATTAAAATTTTGTCTAGAATCTTTTGGATCTAAACACTCATGCCACAATAAATAATTACGTTGAAAATTATGTTAGGTAGCATTCCACATCAAAAATTCTGTTTTTATCATTTACCTACTCGAGGATGAGCAGTAATTAAGCTTGGGGATGCTTGATACGTCTCCAAGGTATCTATAATTTTTGATTATTCCATGCTATTATATTATCTGTTTTGGACGTTTACTGGGCTTTAATATACCTTTTTATATTTTTTGGAACTAACCTATTAACCGAAGGCCCAGTGCAAATTACTGTTTTTTTTGCCTATTTCAGTGTTTCGCAGAAAAGGATTATCAAACGGAATCCAAATGGAACGAAACCTTCGCGAGGATCTTTTTTGGAACAAACGCAATCCAGGAGACATGGAGTGGAAGTCAAGGAAGCAACGAGGCGGCCACGAGGCAGGAGGGCGCGCCTAGGGGGTAGGCGCGCCCCCACCCTCGTGGGCGCCTCGTAGCTCCATCGACCTACTTCTTTCTCCTATATATACTCTTATACCCTGAAAACAACTAGGAGAGCCATGAAACCACTTTTCCACCGCCACAACCTTCTGTACCCGTGAGATCCCATCTTGCGGCCATTTCTGGCGATCTGCCGGAGGGGGATTCGATCACGGAGGGCTTCTACATCAACACCATAGCCTCTCCGATGATGTGTGAGTAGTTTACCACAGACCTTCGGTCCATAGTTATTAGCTAGATGGCTCTTCTCTCTCTTTGGTTCTCAATACAAAGTTCTCCTCGATGTTCTTGGAGACCTATTCGATGTAATACTTTTTGCGGTGTGTTTGTTGAGATCCAATGAATTGTGGGTTGATGATCAAGATTATCTATGAACAATATTTGATTCTTCTCTGAATTCTTATATGCATGATTTGATATCTTTGCAAGTCTCTTTGAATTATCGGTTTAGTTTGGCCTACTAGACTGATCTTTCTTGCAATGGGACAAGTGCTTAGCTTTGGATTCAATCTTGCCGTGCTCGATCCCAGTGACAGAAAGGGAACCGACATGTATTGTATTGTTGCCATCAAGGATAAAAAGATGGGGTTTAAATCATATTGCTTGAGTTTATCCCTCTACATCATGTCATCTTGCCTAATGCGTTACTCTGTTCTTATGAACTTAATACTCTAGATGCATGCTGGATAGCGGTCGATGTGTGGAGTAATAGTAGTAGATGCAGAATCGTTTCGGCCTACTTGATACGGACGTGATGCCTGTGTTCATGATCATGCCTAGATATTCTCATAACTATGTGCTTTTCTATCAATTGCTCGACAGTAATTTGTTCACCCACCGTAATATATGCTATCTTGAGAGAAGCCACTAGTGAAACCTGTGGACCCCGGGTCTAGTTTACATCATATTAGTTTATCATCAACTTGCCAATTTCTATCGCCGTTTATTTTGCAATCTTTACTTTCCAATCTATACAACAAAAATACCAAAAATATTTATCTTATTATCTTTTATCAGATCTCACTTTTGCGAGTGGCCGTGAAGGGACTGACAACCCCTTTATTGCGTTGGTTGCAAGGTTCTTGATTGTTTGTGCAGGTACTAGGCGATTTGCATATAGTCTCCTACTGGATTGATACCTTGGTTCTCAAAAACTGAGGGAAATACTTGATGTGGACACATACCTAGGGTAGAGTAACAGGCCTGACCTATACGTCCTACCCAGAGTTCTTGTCCTAAGAACTAAGAAGTTCAAGAATCAACAGCAGAAGTCCAGCAAAGGTGTCGAGTGAAGTCCGCTCGACCTGCCAATCACTCGGAGACCTCTCTTGCCCAGGTCACTCGACCATCAAACCACTCGACATATTAGAAGACCTAAAGCCGCTCTGCGCAGCAACTGTCGGGCATTCATTCACATACTTAATGATCATTTGTAGCACTTCAATATAGGCGTTACCTGTAACGCCCCTTCTTAATGTACATTGAACCTTGTGTAACGGAGGGGAGCTGGGGTCCTGGCGTACTCTATATAAGCCACCCCTCCTCTGGGACATGGGTTCGCACCCCTGTAGTCTATACACGCATAATCTAGTCGACCGCCTCCGGGCTCCGAGACGTAGGGCTGTTACTTCCTCCGAGAAGGGCCTGAACTCGTAAAACTCGTGCGTATACAACTACTTCATAGCTAGGATCTTGCCCCTCCATTCCTAACCCCTACACTACTGTCAGACTTAGAACCATGACATTTGGCGCCCACCGTGGGGCAGGTGTCTTAGCGATTCGTTGGAGAAGTTGCGACTTTTCCGATTCTCTTCATCATGGTTTCAGGCGGAGTTTTGGTTGAGGGCCGCGAGATCCGTCTCGGCGCGCTCACGTTCATCGCCGACAACTCCGCTTGGCTTCAGGAGGCTCCGCTCGACGTCGATGCGCTCCCTGTCCGCGGGGCAACGCACTTTCGTGCGTGCGTTCGCGGCGTCCTCCTGCGGCAACCGTCGACCCAATATCGGTTGGCCCTGTCTCGTCCTGCCTCCCGATCTCCCACCGGCGCAAGCGCTCCGGTCGGTCGAGGCTTCAGCGGTGGGTGAGGCACGCGGTGGCTCGTCAGTCGGCCACGCCCCAAGTCGCGGCGATCGAGCCCGACGAATCTCTCTACGGCCTGTTCGACTGGCTCCGCAGAGACTGCATCCGAGTGCAACAGCAGTGATCCGGCGGCGGAGGTTCTGATGGTCGATGGGCCACGCAGTCCTCCCAGCTTTCCCCGCACCGACGGAGGCGATGGCGGA
Organism: Aegilops umbellulata; assembly: GCA_032464435.1. NCBI lineage: Eukaryota > Viridiplantae > Streptophyta > Magnoliopsida > Poales > Poaceae > Aegilops > Aegilops umbellulata. Next base: position 500,754,833 of record CP136057.1, read on the forward strand.
GGCGATCCGTCGCATGCCCATGAAGAGTACCTCCCCGAGCCCCTCACTTCGCTGCAGAGGGAAGAACTTTGCCGCCGGAACATGGATGCGCTGCACACTCCCATAGTTGGAGAAACCCCCGAGGCCCGTGCCTTAGAGGACGCGCGCTTGGCTAATCTGGCTGAGCGCACTCGACTGGAGAACCTCCAGCGAGCACTCGATGAGCGAGCACGACGACGGGTTCCAGAATCCAGTCGACGTCAGCTCTTCCCACCTTCGACTCAGGTATATCGAACTCCGATTCAGAATTTAGCAGCTGCAGCCCGTATAGCAGAGTCGATTCAGCCTTCCCAGTTAGAGGCTGGCAGAGGCTTGTTGCAAATCAGAGCATTACTTCGGGCGGCAGGAGATCAAAATTCAGTTGTATCACAGTCGCGGAATAGGATCCACAGCAGATCCGTCGCTTCAGATACAGTCCAGTCGGCCCACAACCCAAGATCGCCCCCGAGGCATGAGGGACGTGGGGACCGGCGTGATCAGTACAAGAACCGTGAGCAGTATGATCACCGACTCGATCGTGATGATCAATGTCGAGTGCCCACCCCTTCCCCAAGGAGTGGATCGTACATGCCTGGACAGCAGGATGACAGATGCCCTCACAGTGTTGGGCGAAGGATTTCAGTCGACCCCACTAGGCTTTGATGCGTGATCCATTCTCGTTCAGGGTTTGGTCGACAGGAACAGAGCTCACCGAGAAGGTCATGATAGGGATGTACCCACCAGCAGCAGAGTTCACGTCTCAGGACTAGAGTGCTTCAGCAGGGCCATCAGGGCCGCGGTGATTCCTCCCAACTTAAGGTTGGTGACTGGAGTCAGTAAGTTCACTGGTGAGTCCAAGCCTGATACTTGGCTTGAGGACTACCGAGTGGCTATTCAGATTGGCGGCAACAACAATGAAGTGGCCATGAAACACCTGCCTCTTATGTTGGAGTGCTCGGCCAGAGCATGGCTGAATCAGTTGGCACCCAGCAGCATTTACACTTGGGAAGATCTTGCCCGAGTGTTTGTCAGAACATTTGAAGGAACTTGCAAGCGACCAACAGGATTGACAGAGCTGCAATCTTGCATGCAGAAGTCGAATGAAACTTTGAGGGATTACATCCAGAGATGGATCACGTTGCATCACACGGTAGAGAATGTGTCTGATCACCAAGCAGTCTGTGCCTTCAAGGAAGGTGTTAAGTACAGAGAGCTGAACCTAAAATTCGGTCGAACCGGGGACATGTCTCTGAGTTGAATGATGGAGATTGCCACCAAGTATGCCAATGGTGAAGAAGAGGATCGGCTCCGGAGTGGCAAGCACAAGTCAGTCGCCCATGAAACCGAAGGAGGGAACTCCAGTCGGAAGCAGAAGCGGAAAGCCGAGCCAGCTGCTCCTGGAGAAGCCTTGCCGTGACTCAAGGAAAGTTTAAAGGTAAGCCCAAAGGGCCTTGGAACCCTAAGAAGGTGAAAGACCAAGACGGAAATGATGTGGTAGATTTTCCATGCCACATTCACACAAACAAAGATGAAGAGGGTAAACTCATTTACCCGAAACATACCACTCGACAGTGTCGGCTCTTGATCCAGCAGTTCCAAGGAAAACAGCCCAAAGATAAGGAAAAGGAGTCGGACAAAGTTGAGGACAAAGAGGATAGTGATGATGGATATCCCCAGGTCAATTCCACCCTGATGATTTTTGCTGATGTTGAAAGCAAAAGTCGACTGAAATTAACAACAGAGAAGTGAATATGGTCGCCCCGGCGACGCCCAGTTATTTGAAATGGTCTCAGACTGCCATCACATTCGACCAGTCCGATCACCCGACGCACATATTCACCCCTGTGAGGCAAGCTCTGGTGGTCGACCCAGTTATCGAGGGCACTCGACTGACCAAGGTTTTGATGGATGGAGGCAGTGTCCTGAATATACTATATGTAGAGACGTTGAAAGGGATGGGCATTTCGATGTCCAGACTCAGTACCAGCAACATGAGTTTCCATGGAGTCATTCCTGGAAAGAAGGCTGAGTCATTCGGCCAAATTGCTCTTGATGTGGTTTTCTGTGATTCCAAGAATTACCGCAAAGAAAAGTTGACATTTGAAGTTGTGGATTTCCAGAGTGCTTATCACGCTATTTTGGGCAGGCCAGCTTATGCACGTTTCATGGCTCGACCATGTTATGTGTACCTCAAATTGAAGATGCCTGGTCCCAGAGGTGTGATCACTATTACTGGCAATCGGAAGAAGGCGGAAGAGTGCTTTCAGAAAGGCTCAAAGATCGCCGATGCTCAGATGGCAGTGGTAGAGCTGCAGGAATACCAGAAAACTGCAGACCCGAGTGATTTGCTGCGGGCTAAGAAGCCTGCAACGGATTCAGCATTTCAGTCGTCCGGTGAGACAAAGTCAATTCACATTCACCCGACCGATCCTAATGCTGCTCCGACTCATATATCAACAACACTCGACTCCAAATAGGAAGAAGCGCTCATCCAGTTCCTCCGTGAGAACCGGGACATCTTCGCATGGAAGCCTTCTGACATGCCAGGTGTTCCCAGGGGGCTGGCTGAGCACCGTCTACGAGTCGACCCAAAAATGAAACCTGTCAAAGAACATCTTTGACGGTCCGCCGTCCAGAAGAGAAAGGCCATTGGCAAGGAGGTGGCTCGGCTCTTATCAGCGGAGTTCATCCGAGAGATTTACCACTCCGAGTGGCTCACCAATGTTGTCATGGTCCCCAAGAAGGACAAGTCACTTCACATGTGCATAGACTTCAAACATATCAATCGGGCCTGCCCGAAAGATGATTTTCCTCTCCCCCGCATCGACCAGATAGTCGACTCGACTGCGGGGTGTGAGCGCCTGTCTTTTTTAAACGCCTATTCCGGTTACCATCAGATCCGTCTGTACGGTCCCGACGAGATCAAAACAGCTTTTATCACTCCATTCGGGTGCTTTTGTTATGTTACCATGCCATTCGGCCTCAAAAATGCCGGAGCCACGTTCATGAGGATGATTCAGAAGTGTTTGCTCACTCAAATCAGTCGGAATGTGGAAGCATACATGGATGATATTGTGGTCAAGTCACCGAAGGGTTCCGACCTGCTGACTGACCTTGTTGAGACATTTGCCAACCTCAGGAGGTATGATATCAAGCTTAATCCATCAAAGTGCACATTCGGAGTTCCTGGCGGAAAGTTACTCGGTTTTCTCGTTTCCGAACGAGGAATCGACGCCAACCCCAAAAAAGTTGGTACTATACTCCGAATGAAGCGTCCTGTGCATGTGCATGATGTCCAGAAGCTTACTGGTTGCTTGACCGTTTTAAGTCGATTCATCTCTCGTCTCGGTGAAAAGGCATTGCCTCTTTACCGACTGATGAAGAAGTCAGACAAGTTCGAGTGGACTCCTGAAGCTGATGCAGCGTTTGCAGAGCTAAAAGCCCTGCTCTCCACCCAGCCGGTGCTTTCTGCCCCAATCAGCAAAGAGCCTTTGCTACTTTACATTGCAGCCACAGGACAAGTCGTCAGTTCAGTACTTACGGTCGAGCGGGAAGAAGAAGGAAAAACCTTTAAAGTTCAGCGCCCAGTATATTATGTTTCTGAAGTTTTGGCCCCATCAAAGCAAAGATACCCTCATTATCAGAAGCTTGTATATGGGATTTATATGACCACGAAGAAGGTTGCACATTACTTCTCTGACCATTCCATTATAGTCGTCAGCGACGCTCCATTGTCAGAGATTCTGCACAACAGAGACGCAACGGGTCGAGTGGCAAAATGGGCGATTGAACTCCTTCCCCTAGATATCAAGTTTGAGGCAAAGAAAGCTATCAAGTCCCAAGCAATAGCAGGTTTCATCGCCGAGTGGATTGAACAGCAACTGCCGACTCAAGTTCACTCGGAGCACTGGACCATGTTCTTCGATGGCTCTAAGATGCTGAATGGTTCCGGTGCTGGGGTAGTATTGGTTTCCCCCCGAGGAGATAAGCTCAGATATGTTCTCCAAATTCACTTTGATTCCTCCAATAACGAAGCAGAATATGAAGCACTTTTGTATGGGTTGCGTATGGCCATTTCACTCGGCGTCCGTCGCCTCATGGTCTATGGCGACTCAGATTTGGTGGTTAATCAAGTGATGAAGGAGTGGGACGTCAGAAGTCCGGCCATGACTGGTTACTGCAATGCAGTGAGAAAGCTAGAGAAGAAATTCGAGGGGTTAGAGCTGCATCATATACCCCGACTGAAAAATCAAGCAGCTGATGATTTGGCAAAAATAGGTTCCAAGAGAGAAGCCATTCCCAGCAATGTGTTTCCGGAACACATCCACACACCATCAGTTCAAGAGGATCCTTTCACCGAAGAAGCCCCGCAACCGAAAAGTGCCACGGATCCGACTGAAGTTGAGGTTCCAGCGGTGGTCGACCTGATCATGGAAGTTTTAGTCATCACTTCCGACTGGATGGTCCCGTACATCGCGTACATCCTAACGAAAGAACTCCCAGAGAATGAAGAAGAGGCTCGACAGATCGTCCGTCGATCCAAAGCCTTTACTGTGATAAAGGGACAGTTGTATAGGGAAAGCGCGACTGGAGTCGGTCAAAAATGTATAACACCAGAAGAAGGTCAAATAATTCTTGACGATATCCACCCGGGGACCTGTGGCCATCATGCGTCCTCTCGGACCATTGTGGCTAAAGCATATCGAGCGGGATTTAACTGGCCAAAAGCAAATGAAATGGCAAAGGAGATAGTCGACAAATGTGAAGGATGTCAGTTCTATTCCAATATGTCACACAAGCCCGCCTCAGCCTTGAAGACCATTCCACTCATCTGGCCCTTCGCTGTTTGGGGATTGGATATGGTTGGACCACTGAGAACTGGCAAGAGCGGCTTCACCCATGTGCTGCTGGTAGTCGACAAGTTCACTAAATGGATCGAAGCTAAGCCTATCAAGAATCACGATGCATGCACTGCTATCAGCTTCATCAGAGAGTTGATATTTAGATATGGAGTTCCGCATAGCATCATCACTGATAATGGGTCAAACTTCGATTCTGACAAGTTCAGAGCTTTTTGAGACTCTCAAGGCACACGAGCCGACTACGCTTCAGTCGCTCACCCCCAGTCGAATGGACAAGCGGAAAGAGCAAACGACCTAATTCTCAAAGGGCTGAAGCCCCGACTGATGCGCGATCTCAAGCACGCAGCAGGCGCATGGGTCGACGAACTTCCATCAGTTCTTTGGGGATTGAGGACCACCCCTAATCGGTCGACTGAACGAACCCCATTCTTTCTGGTTTATGGAGCTGAAGCAGTTCTGCCGAGTGACTTGCTTCACAATACACCCCGAGTTGAGCTCTACTCTAAAGGTGAAGCAGAACAAGCCCGACAGGACGCAGTCGACCTCTTAGAAGAGGAAAGAGAGATGGCCATGATCCGATCGACTATCTATCAGCAGGAATTGCGTCGATTCCATGCCAGAAATGTGAAGAGCCGAGCCTTCCAGGAAGGAGACTTGGTCCTCTGAGTGGATCAACAGAAACCACACAAGCTCGCTCCTACTTGGGAAGGCCCCTTCATCGTCACCAAAGTTCTCCACAATGGAGCGTACCATCTCTACAATATCGATCGCCAGATTGATGAGCCACGAGCTTGGAATGCGGAGCTCCTCTGCCCCTTTTATACTTAAGTACTCACTCGGATGAGATGTAATAAAAGATACCTCTATAGTTTATTTATCAAAGGCAAGAGCGTTATAATTTTCCCTGTGATTGTTGTTGCTTTTGTTTACGTCAGAAGTCCCCCAGTGGGTAGCTTAGACGCGAACCCGTTTCGCCTAAGTTTGTAAAAAAAATCCTACCGAGTGACGAGCAAGCCTCTCACTCGGGAGATTAGCTGTGAATCTGTTTCACCTAAGTATTTGAAAATCCTACCGAGTGGTGAGCCAGCCTCCCACTCGGCGGCTTAGCTGCGAATCCGTTTCACCTAAGTATGTAAAAATCCTACCGAGTGGTGAGCCAGCCTCCCACTCGGGGGCTTAGCTGCAGTCCAAGTACTCGCCTAAGTGTTTAAAAATCCTACCGAGTGGTGAGCCAGCCTCCCACTCGGGGGCTTAGCTGCAGTCCAAGCACTCGCCTAAGTGTTTAAAAATCCTAGCGAGTGGTGAGCCAGCCTCCCACTCGGGGGCTTAGCTGTAGTCCAAGCACTCGCCTAAGTTTGAAAAAATCCTACCGAGTGGAGAGCAATCCTCCCACTCGGGGGGCTTAGCTGCAGTCCAAGTACTCGCCTAAGTTTTAAAAATCCCACCAAGTGGAGAGCAATCTCCCACTCGGAGGCTTAGCTGCAGTCCAAGTACTCGCCTAAGTTTAAAAAATCCCACCGAGTGGAGAGCAATCCTCCCACTCGGGGGGCTTAGCTGCAGTCCAAGTACTCGCCTAAGTTTGAAAAATCCTACTGAGTGGAGAGCAATCCTCCCACTCGGGGGCTTAGCTGCAGTCCAAGTACTCACCTAAGTTTGAAAAATCCTACCGAGTGGAGAGCAATCCTCCCACTCGGGGGCTTAGCTGCAGTCCAAGTACTCGCCTAAGTTTGAAAAATCCTACCGAGTGGAGAGCAATACTCCCACTCGGAGGCTTAGATGCAGTCCAAGTACTCGCCTAAGTTTGAAAAATCCTACCGAGTGGAGAGCAATCCTCCCACTCGGGGGCTTAGCTACAGTCCAAGTACTCACCTAAGTATTTTCCACCTCAGAGCTGCATCCCAAGCACAAAGATTATTCCGAGTGAAAAACAAATTCCAATCGAAAGCAAACACCAGCATATTCGAAAATAAACCAAGTTCGGATAAATCCCAAGTTTCGAGACGGCAGATCAAAAGTATTCGAGCATCAAGCCCGAAGAAGTTTAACGGTTACACAATCACTCGGCATTCCGAGGCAAATAAAAGTGGGGCATAATGTTTTTTGGTCACGCATCAGGAGAAGGACTGGCTGGGTCGTAGAAGCTGTCAAGGTCATTACTGTCTGCAATGCGAGTGGCGGCGTCAAGGAAGGTGTCCATGAAAGACTGGAACGTGTGCCTCTTCATGTTAGCAACCCTGAGCTCCCCCAGCTTGTCTTCTTGGACATCCTTGCAGTGCACTCGAACCAGAGATAGATCGACGTCAGCACCACAGCGAGCAGATGATTTCTTCCATTCTTGCACGCGCTCAGGGATTTGATTCAGTCGAGACATCAAAGACTCGAGATCTTGAGCCAGTTCCGCTTGAGGCCAAAGTTCAGCATCAACCCGAGTCATTGCAGCTTTCAAGTGGGCTAGATAAGCAACCGCGCTGTCCATGCGAGACTCCAACTGCAGCACATTCATTGCAACATCATCTTTGACTGGGCAGTTGATGGGATCAAGACCCGTCTCGACCCGCCCGGTTTCTGCTTCAAAGTCTTGGCAAAATTCTGCATGGCCGAGTGAATGATGAGTCAGTCGGAATAGTCTCGTCAGTCGACAAAAATAAGACAGAATAGTCAATACCTTCAAGCTTCAAGACTAGCTTCGCAGCAAGCTGGCCCAGATAAGACTCTAGTTCGCCATTCTTCGCCTTGAGGGCTCCAAGTTCGCCGGCCAGTTTCTCCTTGTCCTTCTTCAGTTGCTCGACCTCCTGATTGGCGTCAGATACAACAGTCTTCAGCTTGGAGTTTTCTTCTTCTAACTTGCCGACTGAAGCAAGCTTCTTGTCAGCAAGCGCTGTCTTCTCGCGCGCCTCCTTCTGTGCTGCAGCAAGATCCAGATCCTTCTTCTCCAAAGCTTGCTTCATTTTCTCTAAAGAAATAACATTCTTCAGACGAGCTTGGAGTTGGCGGTTTTCACTACATACATCTGCTCGAGTGAAGCCCACTCGGTTCAAAAATGGAAAGGAAAATGCCAGCGTGGAAACATAAAGTGGTCGAGTGGTTACCTCCCATGGCAGCTACTTCTTCACGAGCGGTCTTGAGATTCTTCTTGGCCAGTTCCATATCAAGGTTAACGCTGATTTGCTGTTTGTTCATGGCAGAAAGTTGAGCCCCAAGATCAGAAGATTTCTGCAGTTATAGCCATATCAATCGACAAGGATGAAAAGGCATTACAATGATAATTATTCTAACACTACCGTCGAATCAAACATTCAACGACAGTCTTGGGGACTACACCCAGTGGGTGCACTTAGCGTGCCCCCACTGACTTTCAAACCACAGTCGACAGTCGACTAACTTTCACAGAAAAAGAGAGAGAGATCCTATTATCAGACCACAGTCGACTGCCCGCAGTCAACTATTGTCTCGGGGACTACACCCAGTGGGTGCACTCAGCGTGCCCCCACTAGTGCAAAGAATCAGTTCGAATCGACACAAAGAGATATACAATTCCCGAACAGCCACACCCCAATGGGTGATCAGACAAAAAAAACAGTCGATCGAAAAGCAACTAACCTGGACATGGGCTTGCATAGCAGCTCCGACGTTGAAGGCCACCTGACTGGCCTCATGCACCACCTTCATCTGCTCCATCACAAGGTTCAACTGAAGAAGAGCTTCTTTGGCAGCAGCTGGTGGATCGTCTGGGGTTTGGTATGCAACAAAAAGTGACGAAGGTAGAGCAGTTGAAGCAGCCGCCGGATCTGAAGCATGGAGTGACGTCGGCGCAGCAGGAGTCTGAGCAGTTGATCCCGAGGGACAATCAGTCGGCAGAGGAACATTGAAGGTGACATTGGTCCGAGACGGATCCGTCGATCGCTCGACCGTCGCCCCAGGCATCCCAGTCGACCGAGGAACTTGGGCTCCAGACGCCTTCCCGCGCGGCTCCTTGTCCTTCCTCCTCCTTCCTCTCAGCGGTACTTCCTCTTCATCGTCCGGGAGCACAACAACGTCTCGTAGGGCTGCAAGAAACAGAGAGAGCCATAAAGACAACTAACGAACATTCCAGTCGACCAGACAAACTTCGAAGTGGGCAGACTTATTGGCTTTGGAGGTGACGGCGTCATCAGCTTCCTCGTCGGCCGAGGCCTTGTCAACATCCATATCAGCCGCAGCTGAGGTCGGCCTATACAGATTCATCATCCATTCGGTCAGAACAAGAAAATCGATCGGAGCGGGAAAATATGAGAAGAACATTTACCCAGAGGCAACAGGGACGTCCATCTTGATTCTAGGCAAGGTCTTCCGAGCCTTCGAAGGATTAGCTTTGGGCTGCCTGGGGACTGTCTCTGTCAGTTCTAGAGTCGGAGACCGAGCGCGCTAGTGGGATGGAGCACTCGACGCCACAGCTTTGCCGCTCCTGTTCGCGGGATCATGCCGCTGCTTGGATCAACGTTCAGAGCGAGGTGACAAGTCAGCTACCTCCTCATCGCCAGACTCGTCACTCTCGTCATCATCGTCATCAGCTGGAGACTCCCACTCGCCGCTCTCCTCGGCACTATCCCCACCCTCTTGGTCTTGCTCCAGGGCTTGTTCACCATTGGGCATCAAATACATCTCCATATAGATATGCAAAACAAGGAACCGATCATAAGTCAGTCGGAACCACAATCAGTCAGAAAATATGTTCAAAAATTCAGTTATGACGACCGGACCTTGTCGGGCAGGTTGCTGTCGCTGAAAGGGTCGACTCTTCTGGCACCCCTGGGGTCGTCTTTGTTCCTAGTAATACTCACTAGCCACTCGGCTACGGTTTTGGCCTCCACCTCCTTCGGATGAACCCGAGCAGTGTCGCCAGCCCCGGAGTACATCCACATGGAATGATCGCGAGCTTGGAGGGGTTGGATCCGCCGACTGAGGAACACCTCGAGCAGATCCATACCATTGACACCTTGATTGATTAGTTGGACTACTCTCTCAACTAGCATGCCTGTCTCTGCTGTCGGCGTTCTGGGAACGGGGGTCCCTAGACTTGCCTGCCTGCGGCCTGCGGCGTGGCTCAAATGGGGGCCCAACGCGGCCCATCTTCATCAACACAAGACTCAAGACCCTCGCGAGGGGCCAAGCCTCGCGGGGCGGACGATGCAGCACTTCCTCAGGCGCGGCCTCCTCAGGCTGGCTCACGAGGAGGCGGAGAGATCAAGGCAGGGTACCTCGCGAGGTGCCCATGACGCAAGCCATGACGACCAAGGGTGCCAGGCGGGCGCCAGACCGCGCAGTGTCCTCCCTTTCCTCTTTGGTGCAAAGGGGGCAAGCGCAGGCGAGAGTATCAAGCAAAGGCACCCATTTCGGTGCAACGAGACCAAGACCAGTCCAACGGAATGAGCTCATCGTGGAGCCCAGAACGGCGTCACCACAGGGCCTTTGGCAGGCGAGGACCAACTTTGGTCAGGATAAGTGTACCAGATGTTCCCCTTCAAATTGGCCTATTGTTGGCGCCCTTCCCGCTCAATATTTGGGAAGAGGCCCAAGGCCTTTGCCTATAAATAGGACTAGCCACCCCCAGGGTAGAGGCATCTAGAGATCGAGGAGTCTAGCAAGTTAGCATCGGGCCATCAGGCCAGCAGAACCTAGAGTCCGAGCAAGCAGAGAACAAGTAGAGAAAGAGAGAGAAGGGCGGCTGAACTCCCCTAGTAGTTCATCGTCCCAGCAAGAACACGCCCTCGCGAGGCTGTTCTCCTTTGTATTGTTCATCATCATCAGCCCAAGAGGCAATCCACACACCCCACTGGAGTAGGGTATTACACCACATCGGTGGCCCGAACCAGTATAAACCCTGTGTCTCTTGTGCTGTTCTTTCTGTAGTTTAGATCCTTGCGAGACGGAGAGGTAGAGGGCATAATCTCCGCGTGCACCCCAGAGTTCGCACCTTAAGGGTCTGCCGGAACCCGAAACCTGACATTTGGCACGCCAGGTAGGGGTGCGCAGGAATCTGTCTTCCATCGCTCCGCTCTCCTTTGGCCGTCGCATCCATGTGTGACGCTCGTCGGGCCCGCGCCGAGCGCCGGGCCGCCATCGCTTCCCGCGTCGCCCAGACAGCTCCCGTCGGTGGGCGTCCTCGTCGTTCCCCGTCGCCTGCCGTCAACGCCGCCACCGGCCCGGCGGGGAACGAGCAGCAAGCGTCGTCTCAGCACCCGTCCGTGCGGCGAGACGGCCGCACCGCTACTCTGTCGCTCACGCCAGCTGGCTCTTCGTCCCACGCGCTCCGGGCGCCCTTGGAGGCTCGAGCTGCACTCATCGCGGCAAACGAGCTCCTGCGCTACCGTCTCGTCGACGACGTCTACGAAGAGTGGCTCGACCGCATCATCGAGCTTGTCCGCGCCGCAGGGGGCTCTCCTGCGCCGTCCGCTCCGCTGCGCCGCACCCCGCCCCGCGCAGGCCATGAAGCTCCGGGGGCGTACCAGCCACCTCCACTCCAAGAAGACGCCATGGCTCCAAGGCGTGCGGCCCCTGGGCGGAACCCGCTCCGTCAGGCGTCAGCCCAGCAAGAATGGAGTTGCCAAGAAGTCCCTCGACCGCAAGAGGCTGCCCGAGCGCTTCCTGCCCCGGCTCGCCGCGACCCTGCTCCAGCTCCGGCACGTGAAGACCCCGCGCTGCTCCCAGCTGCAGCACAAGGGGACCCGCAAGGCCAAGCTCTCCCTCAACCGAAGCCTCCCGTGGCCACCGTAGGCTGCCGCGCCTACACCACCGAGCTGCGTAGCGTCGCGTGGCCCGGCAAGTTCAAGCCAGACCTACCTCCTCGCTACGACGGCACGACTGATCCCGCAGAGTTCCTCCAGCTCTACGAGCTGGGCATCAAAGCTGCCAGCGGGGATGAAAAGGTCATGGCGAACTGGTTCCCCATGGCGCTGAAGGAAGGAGCTTGCACCTGGCTCCTGAATCTGGCTCCAGGCACGATCTCCTCCTGGGACCAGATGCGCACCCGCTTCATCGCCAACTTCCAAGGTACTCGCGACCGGCCACCCGTCGTGAGCGACATGCGCCGCATCAAGCAGCAACCTGGGGAGACCCTGCAAAAGTACATCCAACACTTCAACAGTGCGCGCCTCAAGATCCCCAAGGTGTCCGAGGAAGCCATCATCTCGGCCTTCTCCGATGGCGTGCGCGACGTCAAGATGAAGGAGGAGCTGGCGATGCATGAAGACCTCTGCACCTCCCTGGAACTGTTCAACTTGGCGACCAAGTGCGCCAGGGCTGAGGAGGGACATCTCTCCCTCCTCGAGCTGCCCGCCGCAGACCCAGAAGAGAAGAAGCCCAAGGACAAGGACGTGAAGCGCAAGGGGGCTGCCGTACTCATAGCAGAACCGGACACCAAGCGGGGCAAGGATCTGCCTGAATCCTCCAGGGGCAGCCGGTACTGTGTGTACCACGACCTCCACACCCACAACACCAACAAATGTCAAGAACTCCGCACCGTGCGAGAAGGAAGGATCGGCCGTCGCGCTGACCGCGCTGACCGGGGCTACGGCCGAGGAGGAAGAAACCCAGGACGCTGGGAAGATCGCGGCCCGCGCCAAGGGTGGCGCGACCAACCTCGCGAGGACCGCTGGCGGGACCTGCCTCGCGAGGGGAACTGGAGGGATCAGCCTCGTGAGGATCGCCTTCATGGCAACGCAGGCCTCCTTCCGCTGCCGCCTCAGCCAAGGAGGAACGAAGACCGCCATCAAGACGAGGGGGCTGGGGGCTTCCAAGAGCCGCGCGCAATCGCCTGCATCCTGGGAGGAGCTCAAGCCCCAGCCTCTCAACGCATCTTCAAGCAGTTTGCCCGTGAAGTGAATGCAATCCTCCCCAAGCTCGAAGCAACGCGCCCCCTCAAGTGGTCGGCGTGCGCCATCACGTTCAGCTCAGCAGATCAGCTCAAGTGCGCGGCCACAGCCGGGGTCCTCCCGATGCTTTGCTCCCCAGTCATCAACAACGTACTGGTCACCAGGACCCTCATCGATGGTGGAGCAGGGCTCAACGTCCTGTCCGTGGAAACATTCAACAACCTCCATGTGCCCTATGACCAGCTTCAGCCAACCAAGCCTTTCTCCAGAGTCACCGACGGTTCCACAATCCTGATTGGGCAGGTCCGCCTCCCTGTCACCTTTGGGGCCCGCAGCAACTACCGCACCGAGCTCATCGACTTTGATGTCGCCCACATCCGCCTGCCGTACAACGCCATCCTCGGGTACCCAGCGTTGGCCAAGTTCATGGCCGTAACTCACCACGGCTACAATGTCCTCAAGATGCCAGGGAGTGGCGGCGTCATCACGGTGCCATGTGAAGAGAAGGATGCAGTGTGTTCCCTGGAGCGAGCCTTTCAGGCTGCGTCGCTAGAAGACCCGGATCACGGAAGCAGGAGGCTTCCCGAGACCACACCCAAGAAGAAGAAGACGTCGTCAGGCTCAGCCCCTCAGGAGACAGGCCCCTCAGGGCCCGTGCCTGCCCAGGGGGACCCTCCTTCCATCGCATAGGAAAGCACGCCGAGCGCCCTCCTCAGGCAGGGCTCGGGGGCTCTCACCTTGAGGGCCACCGATCTAGCCAGGGTCACGAGGGAGGCACCTGGGCACCACGTGGAGGCGTGTTTCGAAGCATGTTTCCCTCGAGAAGGAGCCAGGCAAGGAGGGTCAGACCAGCAGGAGTTCGTTAACAAGGTCACTCAAGAGCTGCAGGAGTCAAGGATCATGAGAGGCCGCCGTCGTCCACCAGCTGTGGCTCCACATCCAGGCGAGGATGGAGGGCTGCGCGTCTGCGTCGACATACCAGGGCTCAATCAGATCGCCACGATAGAGCTCCTCTGGCCCTCGCAAGTGGGCCGCTGCGGGGGTCCACCCCACAGCTATGTTCGCATGCCTTACGGCTTGCCGAACATGGCTGCGGCGTACCAACGCCTCATGAGGAGTATCATGGAGGCTCAGGAAGACAGGCGTTCCGCGGCCCTGGCGGAGATGGAGACAGCTCGCGAGGAGCCACCAGTGCCTCCGGAGCCTGCTTAGGCCCCTGGGCCTGGGGGCTCATGAGGATCGGCTCCCGCAGCCCACCGAGTCTGCTGCACCAACACCACTTCGTCCGCAACAACTCCAGGTGACATCTTTCAAGCTTCGTTTCCGGCTGGGAACGCCCTCCCAGGGCTGCTTCATTCCCAGGCCGCGTGGATCCGTCCCTGCCGCATGTATCCCTTTTTAGTTTTCGATCATTAGCTTGCTTTGTTGGGGGCGCCCCTCGGGCTGCATCATTCCCAAGCCGCTCGGGCTAGGCCCAGCGGCGTGTATCTCCCTCGCGTTTATTTCCAACTATGCATTCGCCTATCATGCTTGATTACTTGACGCCTGTTCATGGCACCTCTTCTTCCCAATGTCGACCACTTGCACGTTAAAGGGGGGGTACCTGAGCATCGCGACTCAGGGCTCTTACCGGCTCTCCAGCCCTCACCCTCTGGCCTTGTCCACGGCATCGCGACCTGGCATACCAGCGACGGCTGAGACAAGCTCGAGGGCCGGGACCCGAGGACGTAGAGTGCCGGCATCTAACCGAATTTTGCAGGAACACATCTCAAGATACGGCCCAGTGCCAGGAGCAGCCCGCCTAGAGGTAGGGCCTCATGAGTCCCGCGCTGGCTCACGGGTGCCCAGATACACCTCACCTGCCCCAACCAGCGAGCTCTTGAGCGACTAACGGTCGACTAATGACTGTCATGGCAGCCCCTTCTTCTTTCTGTGATGAGTCTGCAGGATCCTTGGAGGGAATTGCGCTAGCCGAGGTCCTCACGGAGTCCCATTCACCCTCGCCCGCGCGAACCGCTTGCGCGTTAAAGGGGGGGTGCCTGAGCATCGCGACTCAGGGCTCTTACCGGCTCTCTAGCCCTCACCCTCTGGCCTTGTCCACGGCATCGCGACCTGGCATACCAGCGACGGCTGAGACCAGCTCGAGGGCCGGGACCCGAGGACGTAGAGCAGAAAGGGGAGCAGAGGCGAGGGAGAAGCGGCGAGTGAGGACCACGCCGAGTAACTCCGTTCTAACTACCCCACGGACCCGACGATGCGCCGGGGACGACCCCCGATTCTCCAGATAAGTCACCATCCAAAGCACTGGCTACCGTGGCGCTACCCCCGCACCTAATGCAATTCCGTACTAGCGACGTCGCTTCCCTTTCTCACCAAGCGACAGCTACTTGGGCGCCAAAGGGGACCTCCTGAGCATCGCGACTCAGGGGCTCTTACCGGACCCCGGGTCGCTCACCTCCTGGCCTTGACCACGGCATCGCGACCTGGCATTCCAGCGACGGCTGACGCCGCCTTGGGACTGGGACCTGTCGACGCAGAGCACCGAGCCCTCGCAAGGTTCGAAAGGGAAGACTAAGCTACGACGGAATTAACGACTCACACAGTTCCATAGCAAAAGTCACATATTAACAGAAAGGATCACAGACACCTTACAAGCCCCCACGGGGCGCAGTATGATTCCTTGCAGGAAACGGGTCCTAAGGGATGCTATCTACACGCGCCCCTGCAGACGATGCCATCATCAACAGTGGCCCGTCAGGCACCGGCGCCAACCCTATCCAGATCAGAGTCGGCGGCGGCCGAGCGAGCCCGCCCTGCTCCGGGAGCGACGCTGGCTCGTGGGCTCGTAGCTGTCGTCGCTCGTCTCCGGAGTCGCGAAGACCTCGCTGGGGTCGCTGGATCCTCCGACGCTCCCGTTGCTTGTGGAGCTATCCAGGGGGCGGTCGGCGGGCCCAGCCGTCGCCATGGCAAGGTCCCGGCCGCCTCCCCCGGGGCAGCACTCCAGCCGGCGCCCGTTCGCGTCGAAGACCTTGAAGAACATCACCGAAGCGCCATCATACTCCAGGTGGATCGTGAGGGCGCCCCTTGCTCTGCAACCCCGAGCGATCTCGCCCCAGCCGCGAGTCATGAAGACCTCACCTGAGGCGAGCATCGCGACCT
Organism: Aegilops umbellulata; assembly: GCA_032464435.1. NCBI lineage: Eukaryota > Viridiplantae > Streptophyta > Magnoliopsida > Poales > Poaceae > Aegilops > Aegilops umbellulata. The sequence continues at coordinate 500,770,722 of CP136057.1, forward strand.
CTGCCTCGGTCGCGGGGGTGCTGCAGTCGGCGTGCTGCAGCCACAACTCCAGGAGTCTTCCCCGTGGGAAGACGGAGGCGAAGAAGGGAGGAAAGCGAATCCAAGTTCGCGGAGGCATGGCGGCGTGGAGCACGAGCTCGCGGGAGGAGCCCTCGGCATGGACTCCAGGCGGAACGACCCACACCTTCGTGACCCGGCGGCGACGGTGCCTGCCGCTGGGATCGACGTCAACCCCTCCGAGGCCCTCGGCGTGGGCAAACAAGGGAAGCGGAAACCCCGGCGGAGGCCGCTCATACCAAGGCCTTGACACCACCTGACGGTCTCCTTCGTCTCGGTTGCGAAGGGCAAGTCGCTTCTTCGGCGGGAGCGGGTCTGGTCCCTCTTGAAGAGCCTTTCCCTTCTCCGCTGCAGAAAACCGGCGGATCGCAGCCATCACGGCAAGGCGGAGCAAGAATTAAGGCAAAGGAGAAAGCAAGGAGGGATGGACTGGAAGGGCACGCATGGTGCCGTACTTATAGCCGGCGAAGGCCAACCGTCGGCCACCATGATCATAGGTAATCATGACACGATTTACATGCAGGGACTTGTCCAATCCGCGCGACCATCGAGGCGTCATGGGGAAGCGGAGGCGCCCACGTCCAATCAACCACCACGCGACGCCCAAGGCCGCAGGCTGTTAGGGCCCGCGGCGCTTTGCCCTTGCCCTTTCGCCTCTCAGCACGGCCAAGTCCATGCCCGCCTTGGGCCCGGGGGCTACTGTCGGCGTTCTGGGAACGGGGGTCCCCAGACTTGCCTGCCTGCGGCCTGCGGCGTGGCTCAAATTGGGGCCCAGCACGGCCCATCTTCATCAACACAAGACTCAAGACCCTCGCGAGGGGCCAAGCCTCGCGGGGCGGACGACGCAGCACTTCCTCAGGCGCGGCCTCCTCAGGCTGGCTCACGAGGAGGCGGAGAGATCAAGGCAGGGTACCTCGCGAGGTGCCCATGACGCAAGCCATGACGACCAAGGGTGCCAGGCGGGCGCCAGACTGCGCAGTGTCCTCCCTTTCCTCTTTGGTAGACGGAGAGGTAGAGGGCATAATCTCCGCGCGCACCCCAGAGTTCGAACCTTAAGGGTCTACCGAAACCCAAAATCCGACATCTGCCTTCTCAACAGCGGTCACTTGCAAGGAAGATGGGGTTTGGACACGGTCAAGAGAAAAAGGGGGAAGTCCGGTCGACTGGCATGGGGTCGCGATATCCTGGCAGTAAAACCAGGTCGACTGCCAGCCTCTGACCGACTCAGGAAGGGTCATCGGAGGAAAAGAGCTCCTCTTCCTCTTCTGAATGCCCAGGCCCCCACACATCTGGATAACATGGGTTTTCTCGTCTTTTGAGTTCGCTTTCTTCACAGTTTGGGATCGGATGGTAATGATATGTTTGAAAAGGCCCCAGTGCGGTCGACACCCCAAGAAATTCTCACACATAGAGACGAACACAACAAGATACATGATGGTGTTCGAAGTAAAATGATGGAGTTGGGCACCGAAAAAGTTTAAGAAACCCCGAAAGAAAGGATGTGGTGGAAGCGAGAAACCGTGATCGACATGGGTGGCGAGCAAGACGCACTCACCCGGTTGCGGCTGCGGCTCCAACTCCCCTCTCGGCAGGCACGCAGACTTATGGACGATCAGCCCTAACTCGGCCATCTCATCCAAGTCCTCTTGCTGGAGCGAAGATTGGATCTAGTCTCCCTGGATCCAACCTGACGGCAACCCCGAGTGCGATGAAGATCCCCGATTCATCTTCTTGTTCTTCGCCGCCCCCGTCGCCTTCTTCGCACGCTCTAACGCCGCCGTTTTGTCCTTCCCCATGGCGGCATGACAGCGGCTTCGAGAGTGGTCGAGCTAGGCGAGGTGGAGACGCGAGAGGAAGAAGAAGGGGAATGGGCACGCACAGTGAAAATGCCTCGGCCTCGCCGCTTATAAAGGCCTACTTCCGAGTGGCTGACGCGTGGGTCCGAGCAATCCTGTCAAATCCCCCCAACAGTTTTGCACGTGATACGTGGCGAAAAAGGTGGCGCGGAAATCAAAACGTCCGATTTATCTACTCCACTTACCGCGGGACGCTCCGCCTGGCGCGCTTCCACCCAAATATCAAATCCTGTGAGATCCGGGATCCTCTGCAACCGATCACGCCAAAGATTCCAATCCGAGATATCACTCGACAGACGTCACAGAATAAACCAGTCGGTAATTTCTGAATCGATCAAGGCGACTGAAACAAAGTCAAAGGTTTTAGCAACTAACCTCCACTTGAAGATAAAGTCAAGACAGACCAAGAACAAAAGCAAGGTCAACTACCATCCTTCTTTTTCACTCAAACCTCGATCCATTCGGGGGCTAATGATGTGGACACAGATCTAGGGTAGGGTAACAAGCCTGACCTATACGTCCTACCCAGAGTTCTTGTCCTAAGAACTAAGAAGTTCAAGAATCAACAACAGAAGTCCAGCAAAGGTGTCGAGTGAAGTCCGCTCGACCTGCCAATCACTCAGAGACCTCTCTTGCCCAGGTCACTCTACCATCAAACCACTCGACATATTAGAAGACCTAAAGCCGCTCTGCGCAGCAACGGTCGGGCATTCATTCACATACTTAATGATCATTTGTAGCACTTTAACACAGGCGTTACCTGTAACGCCCCTTCTTAATGTACATTGAACCCTGTGTAACGGAGGGGAGCTGGGGTCCTGGCGTACTCTATATAAGCCACCCCCTCCTCTAGGACAAGGGTTCGCACCCCTGTAATCTATACACGCATAATCCAGTCGACCGCCTCCGGGCTTGGAGACGTAGGGTTGTTACTTCCTTTGAGAAGGGCCTGAACTCGTAAAACTCGTGCATATACAGCTACTCCATAGCTAGGATCTTGCCTCTCCATTCCTACCCCCTACACTACTGTCAGACTTAGAACCACGACAATACTTACACTACTTTGATGCATCACCCTTTCCTCTTCAATGGAAAACCAACGCATGCTCAAGAGGTAGCATACACGAACGAGGCGGTCTCGATGAAGAGCTCCATCCAAACTATGGAGCAGTTTCTTGCTGAGGACAAGTACCAAGTGGTCGGCTTCGACCTCGAGTTCACCGGTGGTTGTGTCGGGCATGATCAGAAGGTTGCCGTCGCCCAGTTAAGCGTATGCCATGATGTCCTAGTATACCACTACCACATGGCCACAAGGAATTGCGAGTGTTTCGCCAGGTTTATCAATTGCCTCGACTATAGTTTCGCTACGTTGGACACCACCAACGATCTAAAAGCGCTTGAGGTTTCGGGCTTGGCAAGCCGGAATCTTGTCAACATTCTTTAGCACTACAAGGTCTGGGGCAGGATGAAGAATAATCAGGACTCCCTGGTTGACCTCGCCTTGGCCATCATCGGCCCATACTACATGAAGATGAAGGATGGGAGAAAGAAGGACAAGATCGCCTGACACAGTGCCTGGGAGCAGAGACTAGATGAAGAACACGTCAAGTATGCGACCAAGGACACGCAGACAAGCTACGAGATGTACAGGCGGATCATTGACACGAGGAAGTGCCTTCGTCCTGCCCTAGACGAGGGATCGAGCCACAGAGCAGTGGTGGCAGCGTCACAAGAAGTAGACGATTAGGTTACCGTTTCTTGTAGTTTAGAATGCATGTAATTGTTTGTTGAGGTGTGCGCGAATGATTTATATAGTAACTTATGTAATTGGATGTTTATTTTGGTTATATATGTTGTTCTTCTATAGACAGAGCAAATCTCATCGCACATGGAGTAAACTAGTCCAACCCCTTGTGATGGTCGACTGCCCATCCTTCACTGTCTTCATGAGGACATCTAGATAGTCATCGTGTTCTAGAAGAAATATAACGTTTGCATGCCCACCAATCATGCAGTTTGAGAGGTAATCTTGAGTAAACTGCTATGGGAACCACTTCAAAGGAAAAATATTCAGACACTGTTATCTAACACAACTCATTATGGGCAGTAAAAAGAAGGCTGTAGAGTTCTTACTTACCATCCCGCAGTTCACTTTTGTCTTGGATAAAGTGTAAACAAATACTTTAATTGCCATCTTTTGACCCATTTTACTAACAATATTTATCAATTTCCTCACTTGATGCTGGTTCATGAATATCTCATTGCCCCATACGCAGAAAAGATCGAAGCATGGATCTTTACCAATGAAATATGTACCTAAAAACATCAAGTCAATACTAGAAGCTAAACAACAATTGCACAATGATGTAGTACAACACTCCTATCCCATTATATAAGATCTTATAACATCCAACATACTCACATATTGGATGAATTAACATCATATATTATGGGGTGGAGGGAGTTTATTACATTTTTACAAATATCTGCCGATTAACTGCAGTTAACTGCAATTAACTGCTGCTCTTCTATGTATATCTATGTTGGGGAATGTAGTATTTCAAAACAATTGCCTACAATCACGCAAGATCTATCTAGAGAAGCATAGCAACGAGTGGGGAGAGTGTGTCCACGTACCCTCGTAGACCGAAAGCGGAAGCTTTAAGTAACGCGGTTGATGTAGTCGAATGTCTTCGCGATCCAACCGATCAAGTACCGAACGCACAACACCTCCACGATCTGCACACGTTCAGCTGGGTGATGTCCCTCGAACTTCTAAATCCAACTGAGGCCGAGGGAGAGTTTCGTCAGCACGACGGCGTGTTGACGGTGATGACAAAGTTACCGACGCATGGCTTCGCCTAAGCACTACGACAATGGGACCGAGGTGGAAATCTGTGGAGGGGGGCACCGCACACGGCTAAGATCAACTTGTGTGTCTATGGGGTGCCCCCTCCCCCGTATATAAAGGAGTGGAGGAGGGATTCGGACGACCTCATGGGGTGCGCCCCAAGGGGGAAATCCTACTCCTACTAGGAGTAGGTTCCCCCCTTTCCTAGTCCAACTAGGAGGGGAAGGAAAGGGAAGAGGGGGAGAAGGAAAGGGGGGCCCCTCCCCAATTTGGATTGGGCTTGCGGGGGGGGGGGGGGCACCACTTGGCCTCCTCCTCCTCTCTTCCACTAAGGCCCATGAAGGCCCATTGACCCACCGGGGGGTTCCGGTAACCCCCCGGTGCTCCGGTAAATACCCGATACACCTCGAAACCATTCCGGTGTCCGAATATAGTCATCCAACATATCAATCTTTATGTGTCGACCATTTCGAGACTCCTCGTAATGTCCGTGATCACATCCGGGACTACAAACTACCTTCGGTACATCAAAACACATAAACTCATAATACCGATCATCATTGAACAATAAGCGTGCGGACCCTACGGGTTTGAGAACTATGTAGACAGGACCGAGACTCATCTCCGATGAATAACCAATAGCGGAACCTGGATGCTCATATTGGCTCCTACATATTCTACAAAGATCTTTATCAGTCAAACCGCATATCAACATACTTTGTTCCCTTTATCATCGATATGTTACTTTCCCGAGATTTGATCACCGATATCATCATACCTAGTTCAATCTCGTTACAGGAAAGTCTCTTTACTCGTTCCGTAATGCATCATCCTACAACTAACTCATTAGTCACATTGCTTGCAAGGCTTATAGGATGTGCATTACCGAGAGGGCCCAGAGATACCTCTCCGATACACGGAGTGAAAAATCCTAATCTCGATCTATGCCAACCCAACAAACACCTTCGGAGACACCTGTAGAGCATCTTTATAATCACCCAGTTACATTGTGACGTTTGATAGCATACTAGGTGTTCCTCCGGTATTCGGGAGTTGCATAATCATAGTCAGAGGAACATGTATAAGTCATGATGAAAGCAAGAGCAATAAAACTAAACGATCATTATGCTAAGCTAACGGATGGGTCTTTTCCATCACATCATTCTCTAATGATGTGATCCCATTCATCTAATGACAACACATGTCTATGGTCAGGAAACATAACCATCTTTGATTAACGAGCTAGTCAAGTAGAGGCATACTAGGGCCACTCTGTTTTGTCTATGTATTCACACATGTACTAAGTTTCCGGTTAATACAATTCTAGCATGAATAATAAACATTTATCATGATATAGGGAAATATAAATAACAACTTTATTATTGCCTCTAGGTCATATTTCCTTCAGTCTCCCACTTGCACATCGCCATGTGATTTAACACCAATAGTTCACATCACCATGTGATTAGTTCACATCGCCATGTGACTAATTACCAAAGGGTTTTACTAGAGTCAATAATCTAGTTCACATCCCTATGTGATTAGCACCCAAAGTGTACTAAGGTGTGATCATGTTTTGCTTGTGAGAGAAGCTTAGTCAATGGGTCTGTCACATTCAGAGCCGTATGTATTTTGCAAAATTTTCTATGTCTACAATGCTCTGCATGGAGATACTCTAGCTAATTGCTCCCACTTTCAATATGTATCCAGATTGAGACTCAGAGTCATCCGGACCAGTGTAAAAGCTTGCATCGGTGTAACTCTTTACGACGAACTCTTTATCACCTTGATAACCGAGATATATCTCCTTAGTCTTCTAAGGATAATTTTGACCGATGTCAAGTGATCGACTCCTGGATCAATATCGTACCCCCTTGCCAAACTCGTCTCAAGGTACACAATAGGTTTGGTACACAACATAGCATATTTTATAGAACCTATGGCTGAGGCATAGGGAATGACTTTCATTCTCTTTCTATTTTCTACCATGGTCCTGTTTTGAGTCTTACTCAACTTTAGACCTTACAACTCAGGCAAGAGCTCCTTCTTTGACTGATCCATTTTGAACTCCTTCAAAATCTTATCAAGGTATGTACTCATTGGAAGTCTTATCAAGTGTCTTGATCTATATTTATAGATCTTGATGCCCAATATGTAAGTAGCTTCACTGAGGTCTCTTTGAAAAATTCTTATTCAAGTATCCTTTTATGCTATTCAGAAATTCAGTATCATTTCCAATCAACAATATGTCATCCATATATAATATCAGAAATGCTACAAAGCTCCCACTCACTTTCTTGTAAATACAGGCTTCTCCAAAAGTCTGTATAAAACCATATGCTTTGATCACACTATCAAAGCGTATATTCCAACTCCGAGATGCTTGCACCAGTCCATAAATGGATCGCTGGAGCTTGCACACTTTTTAGCACCTTTTGGATCGACAAAACCTTCTGGTTGCATCATATACAACTCTTCTTTAAGATATCCATTAAGGAATGCAGTTTTGAAATCCATTTGCCAAATTTCATAATCATAAAATGCGGCAATTGCTAACATGATTCAGACAGACTTTAAGCATCTCTGCGGGTGAGAAGGTCTCATCGTAGTCAACTCCTTGAACTTGTCGAAAACCTTTCGCAACAAGTCGAGCTTTGTAGACAGTAACATTACCGTCAGCGTCAGTCTTCTTCTTGAAGATCCATTTATTCTCTATGGCTTGCCGATCGGGCAAGTCAACCAAAGTCCACACTTTGTTCTCATACAAGGATCCATCTCAGATTTCATGGCCTCAAGCCATTTCGCGGAATCTGGGCTTATCATCTCTTCCTCATAGTTCGTAGGTTTGTCATGGTTAAGTAACATGACCTCCAGAACAGGACCATCATACCACTCTAGTGCGGACCTTACTCTGGTTGACCTATGAGGTTTGGTAGTAACTTGATCTGAAGTTTCATGATCATTATCATTAGCTTCCTCACTAATTGGTGTAGGCATCACCAGAACTGATTCCTGTGATAAACTACTTTCCAACTCGAGAGAAGGTACAATTACCTCATCAAGTTCTACTTTCCTCCCACTCACTTCTTTCGAGAGAAACTCCTTCTCTAGAAAGGATCCATTCTTAGCAACAAAGATCTTGCCTTCTAATCTATGATAGAAGGTGTACCCAATAGTTTCTTTTGGGTATTATATGAAGACACATTTCTCCGATTTGGGTTCGAGCTTATCAGGTTGAAACTTTTTCACATAAGCATCACCGCCCCCAAACTTTCAGAAACGATAGCTTAGGTTTCTTGCAAAACCACACTTCATATGGTGTCGTCTCAATGGAGTTAGATGGTGCCCTATTTAATGTGAATGTAGTTGTCTCTAATGCATACCCCCAAAATGATAGTGGTAAATCGATAAGAGACATCATAGATCGCACCATATCTAATAAAGTACGGTTACAATGTTCGGACACACCATTATGCTATGGTGTTCCAGATGGCATGAGTTTGTGAAACTATTCCACATTGTTTTAATTGAAGGCCAAACTCGTAACTCAAATATTCGCTTCTGCAACCAGATCGTAGAAACTTTATTTTCTTGTTACGATGATTCTCCACTTCACTCTGTAATTCTTTGAACTTTTCAAATGTTTCAGACTTGTGTTTCATCAAGTAGATATACCCATATCTACTCAAATCATCTGTGAAGGTCAGAAAACAATGATACCCGCCGTGAGACTCAACACTTATTGGACCGCACACATCAGCATGTATTATTTCCAACAAGTCTGTTGCTCGCTCCATTGTTCCGGAGAACGGAGTCTTAGTCATCTTGCCCATGAGGCATGGTTTGGAAGTATCAAGTGATTCCAAAAGTCCATCCGCATGGAGTTTCTTCATGCGCTTTATACCAATATGACCTAAATGGCAGTACCACTAGTATGTTGCACTATAATTATCAGCTTTTGCATCTTTTGGCATCAATATCATAAATATGTGTATCACTACGATCAAGATTCAATAAACCATTCACCTCGGGTGTATGACCACAAAAGGTTTTATTCATGTAAATAGAATAACAATTATTCCTTGACTTAAATGAATAACCTTATTGCAATAAACATGATCCAATCATATTATGCTCAACGCAAACACCAAATAACATTTATTTTAGGTTCAACACTAATCCCGAAGGTAAAGGGAGTGTGCGATGGTGATCTTATCAACCTTTGGAATCATTTCCAACACACATCGTCACCTCGCCCTCAACTAGTCTTTGTTCATTTTGTAATTCCTATTTCAAGTTACTAATCATAGCAACTGAACCAATATCAAATACCCAAGGTGTCGTGGATTTGTCACGACAGATGTCCTTAGTGCCAGGACTTAGTCGCGAGACGAACGCATCTAGGCGGTAGCTTGAGAGGGGTTGATCGGGACAAGAGACGCAACACACAAGATAGGGATTTAGACAGCTTCGGGCCCCGGGAAACATCATCCGGTAAAAACCCTACATGCTGTTTGAGGCTAGGTCTCATTATGATCACGAGAGAGTCGCCGGTAAGCCGGCTCTTTGTGTCTAGCCCTAGAGATTGTTTCTTCTTTCTTGTCCCTCCCTCTTGGGAAGCCCTGCCCCTCCTTATATAAGTTAGAGGGGCGGGTTACATGTGGAGTCCTAGTAGGACTTGGACTAGTCTATCTTTTCCTACAAGTTGAATACAAGTCCGGGTCTTGCTCCCTTTGTAGGAGAATATTCCTTATGCCTTTCCTATTAAGCCGACCTACCATAACGTAAGCCGGCCTTCTGGGCCTTGAGCCTCTTGGGCCTTCGGGTCTTGTCGCTCCTTTGATCCGCTTGCCAGGTCACCCATAAGTCGCCAGGTTCGGGCGGGTCACTTAGTGAGTCGTCCAGTCAGGGCGGGTCATTAGTGAGTCGCCAAGTCTGGCCGGGTTATACATCCGGCCGGGTCATACCGCGGGTGAGGGAGTCCTGGATTAGGGGGTGTTCGGATAGCCGGACTATACCTTCAGCCGGACTCCAGGACTATGAAGATACAAGATTGAAGACTTCGTCCCGTGTCCGGAAGGGACTTTCCTTGGCGTAGAAGGCAAGCTTGGCGATGCGGATATTCAAGATCTCCTACCATTGTAACCGACTTTGTGTAACCCTAACCCTATTCGGTGTCTATACAAACCGGAGGGTTCTAGTCCGTAGGACAACTTCATCATACAACAATCATACCATAGGCTAGCTTCTAGGGTTTAGCCTCCTTGATCTCGTGGTAGATCTAATCTTGTACTACCCATATCATCAATATTAATCAAGCAGGAGTAGGGTTTTACCTCCATTGAGAGGGCCCGAACCTGGGTAAACTTCGTGTCCCTTGTCTCCTGTTACCATCAGGCCTAGACGCACAGTTCGGGACCCCCTACCCGAGATCCACCGGTTTTGACACAGACATTGGTGCTTTCATTGTGAGTTCCTCTGTGTCGTCGCTTTTAGGCCCGATGGCTCCTTTGATCATCAACGACGATGCAGTCCAGGGTGAGACTTTTCTCCCCGGACAGATCTTCATCTTCGGCGGCTTCGCACTGCGGGCCAATTCGTTTGGCCGCCTGGAGCAGACCGAAAGCTATGCCCCTGGCCATCAGGTCAGGTTTGGAAGTTTGAACTACACGGCTGACATCCGCGGGGACTTGATCTTCGACGGATTCGAGCCATAGCCAAGCGCGCCGCACTGTCTCGATGGGCATGATCTAGCTCTGCCGCCGAACAGTGCCCTGGAGCCCGCACGCGCGTCGGTTCCGACCCTCAATTCGGAACCTGCGGCGCTGATCGAGGGTGAGCGGTTGGACGTCACCCCGGGGGCTGCGATCTCAAAAGCGATCGAGCCGAACGCCAGCCCCGCACTCTGCATGACCCGTGACTCCTAGGATCCGGATTCCCCTCCGGACTCCGAACCTCCCGCACCCCTGCCAATCGAATCCGATTGGGCGCCGGTCATGGAGTTCACCGCCGCGGACATCTTTCAGCACTCGCCCTTTGGCGACATCCTGAACTCACTAAAGTCTCTCTCTTTATCGGGAGAGCCCTGGCCGGACTATGGCCAGCAAGGATGGGATACGGACGATGAAGAAATTCAAACCCCACCCACCACCCACTTTGTAGCCGCTGTCGACGATTTAACCGACATGCTTGACTTCGACTCTGAAGACATCGATAGTATGGACGACGATGCAGGAGACGAACAGGAACCAACACCTGTAGGGCACTGGAAGGCCACCTCGTCATATGATATATATATGGTGGATACTCCAAAAGATGGAGATGGCGATGGAACAGCGGAGGATGATACCTCCAAGAAACAGCCAAAGCGCCGGCGTCAGCGGCGCCGCTCTAAATCCCGCCAAAGCAAAAACGGTGATTCCGGCACGGGAGATGATACTACCCTGGATAGCGTCGAAGAACACCCCCTCCAGCAAGATTCGGCACAGGAAGATGGAGAAGCCAGCCCTCATGAGAGGGCGGTAGACCGAGAGGTTGAGGACGATAACTACATGCCTCCCTCTGAAGACGAGGCAAGCCTCGACGACGACGAATTTGTCGTACCATCAGACCCCGTCGAACAAGAGCGTTTCAAGCGCAGGCTTTTAGCAACGGCAAGTAGCCTCAAGAAAAAGCAACAACAGCTTAGAGCTGATCAAGATCTGCTAGTTGACAGATGGACTGAAGTCCTTGCGGCCGAAGAGTATGAACTCGAACGCCCCTCCAAGCATTACCCAAAGCGCAGGCTGCTACCCCGTTTATAGGAGGAGGCACCTACATCACCAGTGCATGACATGGTAGACAGGCCACCTCGTGGCCGCGACAGAGAGGCCTCTAAGCCCTCCACTCAAGCCATGCCCCGACGCCGCTCAAAACATGCTAAGGCACGGGAAAACGCGCCGGACCTACGAGATATACTGGAGGACAAGTCAAGGCAAACAAGGTCGATCTACGGATCGCGCGGGCGCCCCACGACACGTGATGGTGATCGACACTCCGGATACGATAAATCCGGCCGGGCCAAACACAATGGACAAAGCTCCTCTGAGCTGCGCCGTGATATAGCCCAGTATAGAGGCGCCGCACACCCACTATGCTTCATAGATGAAGTAATGGATCATAAAATCCCTGAGGGCTTTAAACCCGTAAACATCGAATCATACGATGGCACAACAGATCCCGCGGTCTGGATCGAGGATTATCTCCTTCATATCCACATGGCCCGTGGTGATGATCTACACGCCATCAAATACCTCCCACTCAAACTCAAGGGACCGGCCCGGCATTGGCTCAACAACTTGCCAGCAGACTCAATCGGTTCTTGGGAGGACCTGGAAGCCGCATTCCTCGACAACTTCCAGGGCACTTATGTGCGACCACCGGATGCCGATGACCTAAGCCACATAATCCAACAGCTAGAGGAATCAGCCAGGCAATTCTGGACACGGTTCCTAACAAAGAAAAACCAGATAGTCGACTGTCCGGACGCTGAGGCCCTAGCAGCCTTCAAGCATAATATCCGCAACGAATGGCTTGCCCGGCACCTGGGACAGGAAAAGCCGAAATCTATGGCAGCCCTCACGACACTCATGACCCGCTTTTGCGCAGGAGAAGACAGCTGGCTAGCTCGTAGTAACAACTTAGCAAAGAACCCTGGTAATTCGGATACCAAGGACAAAAGTGGCAGGACACGCCGGAACAAGCAAAAGCGCCGTGTTAACAGCGACAACAACGAGGATACGACAGTAAATGCCGGATTCAGAGGCTATAAATCCGGTCAGCGGAAAAAGCCATTCAAAAAGAATACTCAGGGCCCATCCAGTTTGGACCGAATACTCGACCGCTTGTGACAGATACATGACACCCCCGAAAGGCCAGCAAATCACACCAACAGGGATTGTTGGGTGTTCAAGCAGGCAGGAAAGTTAAGAGCCGAAAACAGAGACAAGGGGCTGCACAGCGATGACGAGGAGGAGCCCAGGCCACCGAACAGCAGTGGACAGAAGGGTTTTCCCCCACAAGTACGGACGGTGAACATGATATACGCAACCCACATTCCCAAGAGGGAGCGGAAGCGTGCGCTACGAGACGTATACGCGCTGGAGCCAGTTGCTCCAAAGTTCAACCCATGGTCCTCCTGCCCGATCACCTTTGATCGAAGGGACCATCCCACTAGCATCCGTCATGGCGGGTTTGCCGCATTGGTTCTTGACCCAATTATCGACGGATTTCATCTCACAAGAGTCCTCATGGACGGCGGCAGCAGCCTGAACCTGCTTTACCAGGATACAGTGCGAAAAATGAGCATCGATCCCTCGAGGATCAAGCCCACAAAAACGACCTTTAAAGGTGTTATACCAGGTGTAGAGGCCAACTGCACAGGCTCAGTAACACTTGAAGTGGTCTTCGGATCTCCGGACAATTTCCGAAGCGAAGAGTTAATCTTCGATATAGTCCCGTTTTGCAGCGGCTATCACGCCCTGCTCGGGCGAACCGCATTTGCAAAGTTCAATGCGGTGCCGCACTACGCATATCTCAAGCTCAAGATGCCAGGCCTCGAGGAGTAATTACGGTCAATGGAAACACTGAGCGCTCCCTCCGAACGGAGGAACACACGGCGGCCCTCGCAGCAGAAGTACAAAGCAGCCTTCTTAGGCAATTCTCCAGTCCGGCCGTTAAAAAGCCAGACACCGCCAAGCGTGCTCGGAATAACCTACAACAAGGCCGCCTGGCACGTTCTGAGCAGGCATAGCAGTGCGACCCCAACCCCAGCCTTCGTGACATAGCGAAACCAGTGCTTCGCGTACATAACTACGCTCTTGAAATACCATGGGCGAAGGGGAAGGGGCACAATAATGGCAAACCTAAAATACAGCCTAAAACGTACTAGGGGCTGCTGAATTTTTTTCTTTTCTCTTACTTTCAGGACTCCATACTTCGGACGACCTGTTCGACAATTCAACCGCCGCACAAACGATGCAAGACCCAGGGAAGCAGACAAGCCATGCCGCACTATGGAACCCCAAGGTGGTCTCTGTTACGAGCAGTATAGCTGTTTTTGAATACAATTCCGCGGCCTGCCCCTGGCAAGGACATGTTAAATAGTCCAATATCTTTTGCTTATCGCACTATTTGTGTCGTTCTGCTTTGATAGCAGCCTCTTTATAAACATTGCATAGCCTTTTGTCTGTTTTTTTGCATTATCCCCTTTATATATATATGTTCATTAATGACATGTGGCACCCGTACACTATGGTACGGCAAATATGCCAGGGGCTTCAGTACCCCTTAACATGGTGTAAGAAGTCCGAACACTTCATAAGTGCGGCACCCCGAACTTATAGCACTATATGCATCGGCTCCGAATCATGATTTGGGTCAATAGTTGGGTTTGCCCGGCTCCTATGTTTTGGTGCCTTACGTTCCGCTATATCGGCTAAGGTAGCACTAGGAGAACCACTGCGATTGTGCCCCGGTTGAGCTGGGTTAAGCACCTCAATGGAGAAAGCTAAAACTGACTGTCATGATGAGGCGAGAGACCGGTCGCTGTTCGAGAGGTTTTTCGAGTCCCTAAAGACTTTTGCCGCTTCGAGCAAGGAGCCGGCTTTGTCCGGCCAAGGCGTGGATAGCGCCCCGAACTCGGTCTTCCGAACTAGGGGCTTCGCCGAAATTTAAAATTATAAAGTTCTATGGCTAAGTGAGAGTGTTCAAGCATTATAGTCCGATTGCCTGGTTCGTTGTGCTGAGCGCCTCCCTCGAAGGACCCAAATATGGGAAAAAGAGCGCTCAGGTTTATCCCGAACACCCCAGCACTAGTGGCATGGGGGCGCAAGCCGACGACTCGCCATCTCTCAATTTTTTGATAAACGGCCGCACAGAAAATAATATTTTAAATTCAACAAGCATTGCTTAGCGCATATGAACAAGTTTTCAGCGCACAGGATAAACACGAGCGAGTTCATTCAAAAATTACATCCTTCGTACATTCATCCGCCACAAGGCGGGCACCCGCAAGTACATCCTTATAGTAGTTCTCGGGCTTGCGATGCTCCTTCCCCGGCGGCGGCCCGTCCCTCACAAGCTTCTCACCGTCTAGCTTACCCCAGTGCACCTTTGCACGGGCAAGGGCCCTACGGACACCTTTGATGCAGATGGAGTGCTTGATGACATCGAGCCTTGGATAGGCCTCCACCAGCCGCCGCACCAGCCCGAAGTAGCTCCCAGGCAGGGCCTTTCCGGGCCACAGCCGAACTATGAAGCCCTTCATGGCCTGTTCGGCCGCCTTGTGGAGCTCAACCAGCTGTTTCAGCTGGTCGCTCAAGGGCACAGGGTGTCCGGCCTCAGCATACTGAGACCAGAACACCTTCTCCGCAAGCTGCCCTCTTCAGCTCGGTAGAATGCGGCGGCATCGGATACGCTGCGGGGAAGATCTGTGAATGCCCCTGGAGAGCTCCGAATTCGGGTAAGTAACAAGTAGTTTACTTTTATATTTCTGCTTTGCATAAAGAATGCCTTACCCGCTGCTATCTTTTTCATCTCCTCCAACTCTTGGAGGGCCTTTTGGGCTTTGGCCTTGGCGGACTTGGCAGTCTCAGAGGCCATCGCGAGCTCGGACACTTGCGTTTTTGACTCAAGCTCCAAACTCTCATGTTTTTTCATAAGAGTTTGAAGCTCTTGCCGCACCTCGCCGACCTGGGCCTCAAGTTTCTCTCGCTCGATGCGCTCCGCGGCCGCTTTCTTTTCGTCCTCGGACAACGCCTGCTTAAGGGTCGCCACCTCAGTCGTGGACCCTACAATAAGCAGTACAATCCTGTTATTTTTTGCAATCACGTCTTTTCATAGGCATTTTTTCTGTAAGGTATTTCTTACCTTCTTTCTCCTCGAGCTGCCGCTTGGCAAGGCCGAGCTCTTGCTCGGTCTGCTCGAGGCCCTGTTTCAGGGCATCCACCTCCGCAGTCAGCGCGGCAGTGGCTAGCAGCGAAGCCAGCATACGCATATTTGACTCTTTTTTGTTAGACTCCTGCGAAACTTAATAGATCCTCTATTCGGCTTTTCTTTCCGAACGCCAAACAGAGCATCAGGGGCTACTGTCTATGCGGTTATATTCTTACATATTTTTTACTTACCTTGAAGCCTGTTAGAAGGCTAGCGCAAGCTTCGTTCAGTCCGCTCTTGGCAGACTGAACCTTCCGGATCACCGTACTCATAATAGTACGGTGCTCCTCGTCGATGGAGGCGCCGTCAAGCACCTCCAGCAGACTGTCCGGCACCTCCGGTTGGACGGAGGCCGCCGGCTTAGAAGGCTTGCTCCTCTTGACAGGAGTTCGCCTGCCGCGGTCCGGAACCGTTGAGGATTCCGGCGCGGTGTCCGGCTCAAAGCCGGACTTGGAGCCCTGGGGGGTTTTGTCCCCTTTACTCCTGGAGTCCGGGAGGTCACCTTGCGGCTCCTCCAGGACCACCTCCTCCTGCCCCGGAGCTCGTTGCGATGCCACTTCAGCGTTGTCTGCAGTGCGGGGGGAGACAGCGGGCGGAACTAAGTTCACGTCCGATGAATCCAGGGAGCCGCTCGACGACTTGTCGAGTTCGGCCCGGGGCGGGCTGCATAATTATGTTCGGCATTAGGGAAAGCTGAACGACAAAGGAATATCATGAGTCACTCTGGTATCCGAATACTTACGATTTCGCCGGGCGCTTGGCCCTGTCCGACCACTCCTCGTCGTCCGCGTTGGTGTTGGGGGAGTAGTCCGGCGGAGGGGTCTTCCTCTTCTTGGACCCTTCGGCCTCCCCCGTTGGGGCGACCTTCCTTTTCTTTCCTCCCCCCGCTGGAGGGGGAGAGGTTTCTTCTTCCTCCTCCTCGTTTTCACGAGAGGAGAGCGTCTCGGACTCGTCATATGACGAGTTCGACACCACCATGTTACGGGCACTCTTTCGAGTCCCCTTGGCCTTCTTCTTCTTGGCCTTTTTCTCCGGCACCACATAAGGCGCCGGAGCCAGCAGCTTCACTAGGAGAGCAGGGGCTGGGTCTTCGGGCAAGGGAGTCGGACAGTTAATCGGTCCGGATATCACCTGCCAAGCCTATCAAAGGTAAGGGAGTTTAGATCCCGCATAGAGTCAAACTATGAAAAAGAACTTAAACATCCTGTGAAAGGTGAAAATAGCTTACCTCGCTAGCGTGACGCTGCGAGCTGTATCCGCGGTCCTCGGAGGCGGATGTGGGAGCCTCGACGCCTTTGGTTAGCACCTTCCAGACGTCTTCATACGTCGTGTCGAAGAGCCTGTTGAGGGTTTGGTGCTGCGCCGGGTTGAACTCCCACAGAGTAAAGTCCTGTTATTGACACAGGAGGATCCGACGGACGAGCATAACCTGGACCACATTGACAAGCTTGATTGGCTTGTTCACCAGGGACTGGATGCATGTTTGCAGTCCGGTCACCTCTTTTTCGTCACCCCACGACAGGCCCGTCTCTTTCCAGGACATAAGCCGCGTGGGGGGTCCGGAACGGAACTCAGGGGCTGCGACCCATTTTGGATCGCGTGGCTCGGTGATGTAAAACCACCCGGATTGCCACCCCTTTAGGGTCTCCACGAAGGAGCCCTCGAGCCATAGGATGTTGGCTTTCTTGCCTGCCATGGCGCCTCCGCACTCCGCCTGGCTGCCGCTCACCACCTTGGGCTTGACGTTGAAGGTCTTGAGCCAGAGGCCGAAATGGGGGCGGACGCGGAGGAAAGCCTCGCACACGACGATAAACGCCGAGATGTTGAGGACGAAGTTTGGGGCCAAATCGTGGAAATCCAGGCCGTAGTAGAACATGAGCCCCCGGACGAATGGGTGGAGTGGAAAACCCAGTCCGCGGAGGAAGTGGGGAAGGAAAACTACCCTCTCATGGGGCCTTGGGGTGGGGAGAAGCTGCCCCTCCTCGGGAAGCCGGTGCGCGATGTCCTTGGACAAGTATCCGGCCTTCCTTAGCTTCTTGACATGGCCCTCCGTGACGGAGGAGACCATCTACTTGCCTCCCGCTCCGGACATTGCTGGAGAAGGTTGAGGTGGGAAGTGCGGGCTTGGGCGCTGGAGCTCAGGTGCGCAGCAGATGGATAGGCAAAGGAGGAAGAAGGCGTAGGTAAAAAGGTGGATCCTTATCCCCTTATATGGGCGGATGCGGCTATGCGTCCCCACCAGCCTGGTAAAACTCGCTTGCCTCCCAAGCGCCGTGATAAATGGCACGGTTGGGTTACCCATGTCCGTATTGATGAGAATCCCGTAAAAAGGAGCACACAATCTCTGCTTTGACAAGACGTGCCAAGGAAACCGCCTCGTAAAACACGCTGAGGTGGAAGAGTAAAAACGATTCGAGAAAAGGACTTGGCCGTAGTGTGATGTCACGCTACGAAATACGTCAGCAGATTAGATTTGTGTTAATATTATTCTCTCTATGGCAATATGTGGAAATTTATTTTGCAGAGCCGGACACTATTCTTGGTGTTTAAAATCTTCTTGAAGAACTTGGAAGGGGAACCCGCCTTGCAATGCCGAAGACAATTTGCGCGTCGGACTCGTCGTCATTGAAGCCTGGTTCAGGGGCTACTGAGAGAGTCCTGGATTAGGGGGTGTTCGGATAGCCGGACTATACCTTCAGCCGAACTCCAGGACTATGAAGATACAAGATTGAAGACTTCATCCCGTGTCCGGAAGGGACTTTCCTTGGAGTAGAAGGCAAGCTTGGCGATGCGGATATTCAAGATCTCCTACCATTGTAACCGACTTTGTGTAACCCTAACCCTATCCGGTGTCTATATAAACCGGAGGGTTCTAGTCTGTAGGACAACTTCATCATACAACAATCATACCATAGGCTAGCTTCTAGGGTTTAGCCTCCTTGATCTCATGGTAGATCTACTCTTGTACTACCCATATCATCAATATTAATCAAGCAGGAGTAGGGTTTTACCTCCATCGAGAGGGCCCGAACCTGGGTAAACTTCGTGCCCCTTGTCTCCTGTTACCATCCGGCCTAGACGCACAGTTCGGGACCCCCTACCCGAGATCTGCCGGTTTTGACACCGACAGCGGGGTATATCCCCGACATTAGCCCCCAAGTTTAATTTGGATTTATCCATGTTAAACTGATGTGCAACATAAACGCAAGAACAAATTGACAGGTTGTACTCCGGGTTAAATATTCCTGTAAGCCGGCACTTGATCATCCTTAAGTCCTTGTCATATCCTTCTTGATATGTATCCATAATCTCATAGCAAATCTCCTTAGCAGATATGTTCAAATTTTGCCAATGCAAAAAATCCAGATACTTCCTTTAAAAAATCCGGGTCAACAGGCCAGCTTCAGAATCAATTTGCTGACATTGGTCTCTTGTTGAGAAATATTGTAAGAGATAATCCACTTGAGTCGGCTTTCAGTGCTCTGACTTTGACAAAAATATTAGTCTTCAAATACTCAACTTATATTCAGCCGGCTTGAAGATATAAAACTTTCCGGTTTATAACTACCAAAATTGTCGGGTTATAAATAGATGATGCCGAGTCATAATTTTCACTGATGCCTGTTTATGATTTTTGCAGACACCGGGTCAATCTGATTTACTCAAACTGAGAATTTGAAGATATTTCTCCCTTATATCCATATTACCTGTAGCCCCCAGGGGCCGGTTTAATCAGCATGAATAAGCCGGGACTTATCTCCGTGGTTTTAAATAAAATCCAGTTGTGTAGCCCCCATGAGTCGGCTATAGTCATAGTAGTGTAGCCGGGTCATCATAGAATTGTCTTCAGCAAAGAGCAATATGCATTAGCCCCCAAGTGTCAGGTCATTATGTAATAATGAGTAGGGACTTTGTAAATATGATAATGTGGATTTGAGCAGTAACGTGTAGCCCCCAAGGGCCGGCTTAGTAAGATAATACTGAGCTGGGGATTTTCATTGAAAATAATATCATATGATGTAATCCCCATCCTGGGAATTGAACCCACGTCCACAAGGTTAAGAGCTTTGTGATTTACCAACTGAGCAGTGGGTCCTTCAATATAATGGAATAAGGATTGTGTACCTTGAATTTTAACAGGAGCAATTGGTAGCCCCCAAGGGCCGGCTCATTTAGAATGTGATGAGCCGGGTCTTCAATAAGTTGAGCAAAAAATGACTTTGCATTAGCCCCCAAGTGCCATGGTGCATGCTGGCAGTGACATGGGACTTGTATATTCAATGTAATCTCAATTTGAACAATGTAGCCCCCAAGTGCCGGGTCGTAAGCCTGCAGCGACTCGGGACTATTTCCTCCATTGTAAAATAAATCATGCCCATTGATAAAAATAATAGCCGTTGCGCTAAAGCGACTTTGAAAACCTCAATCATAACACTGGTTATTGATAATTACAATAGAAATCCAATCATGTTGGCTATATAAGATTTGAATAATATAATCCGGTATGAAAACCTCAATGATTCAATATCATCATGAAAATCCAGCCAGTTTTGGCTATTAAAGATTTGAATACCTCATCGGTTGACAAGTAAATCCGAAGTTTAAATTCCTGACGGCTCTTGGCCGATGACGACTTAATGCGCATTCATTGTAAGCCGGAATTTTTGTAACCCGGTGGCTTATAGCCTTTGAGAAAATCAAGAATTAATAACCCTTTTGAGACACCAATTTCAATCTTTGATGATGGGCTTGAACTTGATCATTTATGTAAGTCATAGCTCTGTAAATCCTGCATAGAGCTTAAACAATATATGCCCTGGCGACTTAACGTCAAAAGCCAGGACGGGTAACCACCCAAATGTAGTCTTATCCTGCACACAAGCAGATCACAAGATCCCTATGATCCTTTGAATGATACCGCCGGTTTATGTGACCCGGACAGTGAGGGTGAGAACCCAATTCTGTAAAAGCCTACACATATGATGTTTTTTATGTGCTAACAACTCTATTGACCAAGGTTGAGCTGGTGGAATCAAAGCCACTCCCTAGATGCTTTCAAATATGATCAAAAAAGTCTCAAGAAAGTCAAATAACTGCGATTGCAAAAAATCGTACAAGAGACAGACAAAATTTTGAGGCTTCTGATTCGAATATGATCAGTAAACCGTTCTAAAGGGGTTAAGCTAAGATTCGAATACGATCATATAGCCCCCAGCGGCTTTGGCGTTGCCGATCAAGAGGGTACCGACAACTATGTTCTCTTTGGTTTAAATACGACCTATGTTTGAACAGGAAGCCCCCAAATGACCTTAAGAGTTGTTTAGCGACGCTGATTCGAATACGATCCACGTCGATTCCCAAAGGGGTTGAGCTATGATTCGGATACGATCAAGAAGCCCCCAAGTGGGTTCGGCGGTTTGCCAATCAAAAGGGTATCGACAACTATGTTCTCTTTGGTTCAAATACGACCTATGTTTGAACAGGAAGCCCCCAAGTGACCATATAAGTTTTGGCATTGCGCTGATCAAGAGGGTACTGATAGCTATGCCCGATGAGCAGGAAGCCCCCAAGTGACCATAATAAAATAAGCCGTAAGGCAGGATACCTATGTTTGAACCGCGCCACATGGCAGCAAATTCTTTTTGGCAACCTTTAATTTTTCTTAGAACTCGAACTTGCGAGAGTCTAATTCTTTTTGAACCGGAACTTTAAACCGAATTTGAAAGCTTAAAAAATTTGTGAGGGACAAATTTACCTTGAGCCGGATTTGAACCGGATTTGAGAGCTTCAAAAATTTGTGAGAGAGAGATGTCTCTTGAGCTATATTTGAAACCAACATCTTCATCATGAGCCGGAATTTTTCTGACGGCCTTTAAATATTCGCCAATAAAGCAGTAGCCTCCAGGGCCGGATTATCTTTCCTTCACTGACCCGGAGTTCTTGAATTCATTGAAACCGGCTAATTTTGCCGAGTCATACCATTGTAGCCCCCGAGTCTCAAGACGACCCGAGGAGTTGGCTTGAGATTCTCCATATTTGATCAGAGCAGAAGGTGTATATCATCGGCGCATTGATAGCGCGATGTGAACCCACAGAAGGTTGAGGTGACTGCGGCGGGTTATAAATGATCCTGTATGAGCCATGTCAGCAACTCGGCCAATGGCTCCTTCCAACTGGTCGTTCGAAGTTAACCAAATTATAGTGGCGGCAACTCGTGCGCCTTCCCATTGAACCATCCAGTGCAGACGGTGGCTGATAATATATGATAATTTGCCTCCAGTTTGTTGGAAGAAAACCGGGCTTCCCAAGTAGTGACTTGCTCATACTCAATAAACAGCTCATCCAGACAAGTGCGGCCTGGTGTGTTGATGTAGACCAGGCCGCGAGAGACGGACAGTAAAGACTACCGTAACATCAGAGGCGGCACAGACAGATGAGTCGGCCATGGCATTGTAACCCGGTGCGGACGGGCGAGTTGTCCTCTTTGTTGTAAGCCGGCGTGGTCGCGAGAGACGGCCACGACGTTGTAAGCCGGTGCGGTTGCGAGAGACGGCCACGGCGTTGAAGCCGGTGCGGGAGCCCGTTGAGTAACGATGACCACCTGTGCCAAAAGACGTTGGCGTGCCACCATCACCGCGGTACAATATCACTTTTTGTCATAAATAATTGCCCTGCATAAACAATATTGCAGACCAAGGCAAAGATAAACTTGTTTTTTGACAAAAACAACATGTGCTAATAAAACAAACTTGGATGGCACCATCTTTGTTGTACATAAAAATATACAGACCAAAGTAATTGTTTTTTGATGAAAACAATATGTTTAATAAAATAAACTTAGATGGATAGCACCTGATTCGTTTAGGCCGGAAATAACCCGTCATGAAGCTTATGCGAGCAGACGAATGAATCGGCCGCGGCGTTGTAAACTGGTGCGGACGAGCAAGTTGTCCTCCGTGTTGTAAACCGGTGCGGGCGGGCGAGTCGATCGCAGGTGTTGTAAGCCGGCACGGACGAGAGAATTGGCCGCAGGTGCGGACGGATATAAACCGAACAGCAGGGGCGGTGACTTGTACGCGTATCCGTCAAGCAACATGACACGGACGAATGCCAGCGCAGAGTTATACTGGTGCGCACTCCATATCTGTTGTACAACATCCTTGTTCTGAATGACTATCCTGTGTAAAAATATTACGGGACAAAGTAATTATTTTCGGATGAAATAATGTATGTGATGAAAAAATAAAGGGAAAATAGCACCTGATATTTGCTATCGGGTGAACACGGACACTTGCGCCGTATAATGCTGGAAGTAGTTAGACAGATTGTTGTCTGAGTACTGGTACTCCCGTACCATGGCCTTCACGAGGATAGCAATAAGTGCCTTGCTTTAATCCTTGCGCATTTTTTGTTTCTGGCGGCTCATGGGTCGAATGGATAGGACAAAGGGCATGCAGCACCCTCCCATGCACGCGGGAAGCACTGCTGCGCTCCTCTCTTCCTTTTTTGATAGAAGCAAACTTTTGAGTTGGTACTCTCTCCTGAATCCACGTTGTCTTTCTCTTTGCAAACTTCATAATCCCATAATCAGCTTAACATTTAGCATCCTTTATCCATTGACTATCTGAAGAAAACAGCCCAGCAGCTGTATGGCTAGCAAACTCGACAAAACCATAACCCTGAAGCTGTCCATTGTACTTGTTTCGGATAAACTGAACAGGTTGGACCTCCCCGTATTGGTGAAGTAGCAGCAGATTTAGAATACAGCATCTTCAATTCACGCGGAGTAGTAGCGGCCACTCAGGAGACATGCACGCGGGCAGCTGTGGTGCGACAGACCCAGCGGGAGGCCAGTGCACGGGTGCCGGGTTGGATCCGGAGGCGTGTGACGCGGCGGCGACTTTGTCTGGCCGCAGCGAAGTTGGTCCACAACAAGGTGGCTCAGCAGCAGAGGCGCGCCGGCGGAGGCTATCGACTCACCACGAGGTCCGTGTGAGGGCGGTTCATACCAAAAGTGGAATGGTGACTCAGTAGTCAGGCGGCCGGGCGGTTCAATGGACGGCGACTCAAGACAGCGACCGCGGCAGCAACTTGGCTCAGCGCGGGGACGTTTCAACCGAGTGAGGAAACAACGGAGTTCCGGCGCGGACTGACAAGAGGCCTGCTGCAGTGCGGTCCGGACTTGAAGTCAGGTCGAAGACGAGGCCGAAGTGGCACAGTCCGGCTTGAGGCGAAATGGAGGTGAAGCCAACTTGCAGCAAGGTCGAACATGGCGATGGCCCGGCTGAGAAGGCAAAGCGCGAGAGCAGCGGCGGTTTGCGGCACCGGTGAGGTGGCGTTGCAACCCGTGACCAGCAGGCGTGTCAGGAGCAGCGTAGAGGCGGCCAGGTGAGGCCGCGCGGCCATGGTGGCTCACGGCCGGCCCGATGGAGATTGGTGAAGCGAAACCGGCTCAAAGGTGGAGACCGAGTCTCCTGTCCCAATCCACTTACGAGTCATGGGTGTCAGCGTTCTGGCAACGGGGTCTCCAGACTTCCCTGCCTGCGGCCTGCGGCGTGGTTCAAAGGGGGCCCAGCACGGCGCATCTTCATCAATATAGACCCAAGACCCTCGCGAGGGGCCAAGCCTCGCGGGGCGGACGACACGGAGCTTCCTCAGCCGCGGCCTCATCAGGATGGCTCGCGAGGAGGCGGAGAGATCAAGGCGGGTTACCTCACGAGGTGTCCATGACGCAAGCCATGACGATCAAGGGTGCCAGGCGGGCGCCAGCCCGCGCTGTGTCCTCCCTTTCCTCTTTGGTGCAAAGGGAGCAAGCGCAGGCGGGAGGATCAAGCAAAGGCACCCGTTTCGGTGCAACGAGACCAAGACCAGCTCCGCGACAAGGAGGAAGTCACTGTGAAGCCCAAGCCAGCGTCACCACCAGAGCCTTTGGCAGGCGAGGACCAACTTTAGTCAGGATAAGTGTACCAGATGTTCCCCTTCAAAATGGCCAATTGTTGGCGCCCTTCCCGCTCAATATTTGAGAAGAGGCCCAGGGCCTTTGCCTATAAATAGGACTAGCCACCCCCAGGGTAGGGGGGACGGATCGATTGGCAATCAGATCAGAGAGAGAGAGAGAAGGTCGACTGAACCCCTCCTAGCAGTTCATCGCCCCAGTCAAGAACAGACCCTCGTGAGGCTGTTCTTCCTTGTATTGTTCATCATCAGCCCAAGAGGCAATCCACCACACCACCACACTGGAGTAGGGTATTACACCACATCGGTGGCCCGAACCAGTATAAACCCTGTGTCTCTTGTGTTGTTCTTCTCGTAGCTCAGATCCTTGCGAGGCGGAGGGGTACAGGTAGGTAGGAAGTGTAATCTCCGCGCGCACCCCAGAGTTCGAACCTCAAGGGTCTGTCGAAACCCGAAATCTGACATTTGGCGCGCCAGGTAGGGGTGCGCTGGAGTTTTCCCTTCCGCCACCGCCACGACCTGCTTCGCGATGAGTAGCGCGCCGCCCGCTCCGGCCGTCGGCGCCAGCACGGGGGCCAGGGGGCTCTGAGCCCTGGCCCCAGCCCTGCAACGGGTATGGTGGCCCAACAAGTTCAAGCCAACGACGCCGCCGCGCTACAGCGACACGACTGATCCGCTGACCTTCTTGCTGGTGTACGAGGAAGCCATCCTCGAAGCCGGAGGTGATGATAGGGTCATAGCCAACTGGCTCCCCATGGCCCTCACCGGCGCTCCGCGCGCATGGCTGCTCCACCTGCCGGCAGCCTCCGTGGCTTCTTGGGAAGAACTCCGCAGCCTCTTCCTCGCCCAACATGCTACGCCAACACCCCCGGTCGTCGCGGCCCTCCTGGGCGGCTCGCAGGCGCCGCCTACAAGTCACCACGTCAAGCCGTTCATTCGTCGGGTCAGCGCCGCTGCCGCGCGGCAGGGGGCTGTCCTAGAACGGTCAGCGCCAAAAGTCGGCCTGACCTTCGGCTCGGAGGACCACCCCACCAACTCGCCCGGCTCGGGCGCGCTCCCCATGCTGTGCACCCCCACCATCTGCCAGGTGGCCGTCACCAGGACTCTCGTCGACGGCGGCGCGGGCCTCAGCGTGCTCTCGGTTGAGGCCTTCAACCTCCTCTGCATACCCTTGGAACGGCTGCAACCCAGCCGGCCCTTCTCGGGCGTTGGGGGCGAGTCGTCCAGCTCCTTGGGACAGATCCGGCTCCCAGTAACCTTCGGCACCTATGACAATTTCCGCACGGAGCTGGTCAACTTCGACATCGCCCCCATCGGCCTCCCCTACAACGCCATCCTCGGCTATCCAGCGCTGGCCCAGTTCATGGCCGCGACACACCCGGCGTACAACCTCATGAAGATGCCCGGGAGCAGTGGTGTCCTCACCGTGCACGGGGACACCGGTGACGCGCTGCGGGTGCTCAAGCTCGCCTTCAAGACGGTGGCGTCGGCACAGCCCGCCGACTCGGAGACCCCCGAGCCCAAGGGGGCTGCACCTGCCAAGAAGAAACAGTTGTTCACCCAAGACAAGGCAGAAACCAAGCAGATACCCGTCAACGAAGACGGGTCCACCGACGCCACTTTCACCATAGGCGCCAACCTCGAGCCCGAATAGGAGGAGGCCCTGGTCAAGTTCCTGCGCGCAAACAAGAAGGTATTCGCTTGGGAGCCTGACCAGTTGGCGGGGATCCCTAGGAGCGTAATCGAGCATCACCTCAACGTGTGCCCCAACGTGCGCCCCGTGAAGCAGAAGGCAAGGCGGCAGTCCACAGAGAAGCAAGCCTTCATCGTCCAAGAGACCCGCAAACTAGAGGCCGCTGGGGTCATTCGCGAGGTCCGATACCCGGATTGGTTGGCCAACCCCGTCGTGGTGCCAAAGAAGGGAGGGAAGGAGCGCATGTGTGCCGACTTCACCAACCTCAACAAGGCATGCCCGCAAGATCCGTTCCCCCTCCCCCGCATCGACCAGATCGTCGATTCCACCGCAGAGTGCGACCTGCTATGCTTCCTGGATGCCTTCTCTGGGTATCACCAGATCAAGATGGCGGTGGAGGACGTCGAAAAGACAGCCTTCCTCACCCCGTGTGGGGTGTACTGCTACACATGCATGCCATTTGGACTGCGTAATACGGGGACGACCTTTCAGCGGTTGATGCACATCACCTTGGGCCCGTAGCTTGGGAAGAATGTTGAGGCCTACGTAAATGACATTGTGGTGAAGTCTCGGGAGGCCAGGACCCTGATACAAGACCTGGAGGAAACCTTTGCGAGCCTCGACGCAGTGAACCTGCGGCTCAACCCGGAGAAGTGTGTGTTCGGAGTCCCCTCGGGCAAGCTCTTGGGTTTCCTCGTGTCCCACCGAGGCATCGAGGCTAACCCGGAGAAGGTCAAGGCGGTCGAGGACATGAGCCCGCCAAAGACCCTCAGAGAAATGCAGAAGCTCACTATGCACGTGACCGCGCTAGGGCGTTTCATCTCAAAGTTAGGGGAGCGAGCAGTGCCTTTCTTCCAGCTAATGAAGAGAAAGGGGCCCTTTGAATGAACTGAAGAGGCTGACAAGGCATTCCAAGATCTCAAGAGATACCTTACCAGCCCTCCGGTCATGGTGGCCCCGCGCCCTCAGGAGCCCCTGGTGCTCTACCTTGCCGCCACTCCTTACTCCGCCAGTGCAGCCCTGGTGGCGGTTAGGGAGGAGCGTCGAATCAAAAGCGCAGCTGCAGCCCGGGACAAAGCAAAACAGGAACAAAGAAGGCCCACAGAAATCGCCATGGCAGTCGAGGAGAATCAGCCGCCGCAGAGGAGCGCACCGGAGGTGGAAGGCGCAATTATCTCCGGAGGCGCAATTATCTCCGGAGGGCGCCACAAGCGTTGACGCACCCAACCTCGTTGAGCACCCCGTGTACTTCGTCAGCACGGTGCTGCGGGACGCGAGGGCACGATACCCCATGCCTCAGAAGCTCCTCCTCGCACTACTGGTGGCCTCACGCAAGTTGCGGCACTACTTTCAGGGTCACCCCATCAAGGTCGTCTCGTCATACCCCTTAGAGAGGGTGCTCAGGAGCCCAAACTCGGCCGGAAGGGTCGCCGAGTGGAACATAGAACTGCAAGCGTTCCAGCTCGAATTCAGCACGACCAGGGTCATGTACTTCGATGGGGCGTTCTCCAGGCATGGTGCTGGGGCTGGGGCGGTGCTTATATCGCCCACTCAGGACAAGCTCTACTATGCAGTACAGCTCTGTTTCCAGCAAGGCGAAAAGGTCTCCAACAACATAGCGGAGTATGAAGGTCTAATAGCGGGCTTGAAGGCCGTAGTTGCCCTGGGGGTGAAACGCCTCACCATCAAGGGCAATTCGCAGCTCCTTGTCAATTTCTCCAATAAGGTGTACGAGCCGAAGGATGAGCACATGGAGGCCTACCTTGCAGAGGTCCGCAAGATGGAGAAGCAGTTCTGGGGGCTGGAGTTGAAGCATGTGCCCCGTGCCACCAATCAGGAGGCCGACAACATCGCCAGACGGGCGTCCAGGCGGCTACCTCAGGAGCCTGGCGTCTTCGAGGAGCGGCTCTTCAAGCCCTCAGCCCTGCCGTCATTGTCAAACACGGCTCAGCCTCGAGAAGAGCTCCCCCAGCCACCTGCCTCAGGAGCCCCGTTCTATGGCCCGGCCTCAGGAGCGCGCCTGCTCCTGACGATGGAACCTCAGAAGGGGTGCTGGATCATGGAGCTCCGGAGTTACTTAACACAGGGGATCCTGCCAGAGAAGGAGGAGGAAGCGGAGCGTGTGGCACGGCAGGCCACGGCATACTGCATCAAGGATGGAGAGCTCTACCGGAAGCGACCAAACGATGTATCCCTGCACTGCATCTCCAGGGAGCAAGGAAAGGAACTGCTGGAAGACATACACGACGGAGACTGTGGACACCATTCATCATCACGGAACCTCGTAGGCAAGGTGTTTTGCAGTGGGTTTTATTGGCCCACCGCACTCAATGACGCCGTCGAACTGGTGAAGGATTGTAAGGCCTGCCAGTTCCACGCCAAGCAGATCAATCAGCCGGCGGGAGGCCTGCAGACTATACCCCTTTCGTGGTCGTTCGCAGTTTGGGGCTGGACATCCTGGGCCCGTTTCCTCGGGCGCCAGGGGGCTACCGCTACCTCTACGTCGCCGTGGAAAAGTTCACCAAATGGGCTGAAGTAGAGGCTGTCCGCACCATCCCCGCGGGTTCCGCGGTCAAGTTCATCAGGGGCACCGTGAGCCGGTTCGGGGTGCCAAACCGCATCATCACAGACAACGGTTCGCAGTTCACCAGTAAGCTCTTTAAAACATACCGTGCTAACCTTGGGACGCAGATATGCTACGCTTCGGTGGCACACCCCCGAAGCAATGGCCAGGCGGAGCGAGCCAACGCAGAGGTCCTAAGGGGCCTCAAAACCAGGACGTTCAAGAAGAAGCTGGAGGCCTGGGGAAGAGGTTGGTACGACGAGCTTCCGTCCGTGTTGTGGTCCATCTGCACAACCGCGACCAAGCCAACGGGAGAGACCCCGTTCTTCCTGGTCTACGGAGCCGAGGCGGTCCTCCCTCACGAGGTCAGAAGTCGCTCCGCGCGGGTCCTGGCGTTCGACGAGGCGCAGCAGGACGCCATGCGGGGGATGGACCTCGTGCTGGGGGAGGAACGCCGCCAAGAAGCCGCACTGCGGGCGGCGACGTACCAACAAGCACTGCGACGATATCATTGCCGCCACATACGCTCTAGAACTCTCGAGGTGAGACCTCATGCTCAGGCGGGTCCTCTCCAGGGAGGGACTGCACAAGCTCTCTCCCGTGTGGGAGGGCCCGTTCAAGGTTGTTCATGTTTCCAGGCCTGGCTCCGCGCGCTTGGAGACTCAGGAGGGGGTGCCGGTCCAGAACGCGTGGAACATCCAGCACCTCCGGAGGTTCTACCCCTAAAAAGGCCCAGAGCCTGTGAAGAAGGCGAACGCCTGTGAAGATTATCCTTTTTGGAGAAGGCCCAGAGCCTGTGAAGAAGGTGAACGCCTGTGAAGATTATCCTTTTTGGAAAAGGCCCAGAGCCTGTGAAGAAGGTGAACGCCTGTGAAGATTATCCTTTTTGGAAAAGGCCCAGAGCCTGTGAAGAAGGCGAACGCCTGTGAAGATTATCCTTTTTGGAAAAGGCCCAGAGCCTGTGAAGAAGGCGAACGCCTGTGAAGATTATCCTTTTTGGAAAAGGCCCAGAGACTGTGAAGAAGGCGAATGCCTATGAAGCTATCACGTTTTGGAAAAGGCCCAGAGCCTGTGAAGAGGGCAAATGCCCGTGAAGCTCGTTCCCCCTAAGAAAGGCCTGGAGCCTATGAAGAAGGCCAACGCCTGTGAAGCTCGCCGCCCGTGACACTCTCACGTAATAATGAGTGGGGCTGTACACGCCCCGGAGTCTCAGGAGCGCCGGCCTTAGGCCCTGGGGCTCCCTCCCACGCCCAGTGGCAGCACTTAGCTCCGCGCTGGTGAGAAGACGTCGAAGACTAGATTAGGTGTCGGACGCGGCTTTTTCATTTGCTTTCTGCAGTTGGCTTGTTCATTCTCATTCAAAGTTTTATTGGAGCTATTGCCGCCTTTGATTTATGGTTCTCCGACTTTTTCACTCTCCTGCCTCGATTTTTCCTATGCAAGGCCTCGCGAGGGGAAGGGGCAGCCGAGCGCCCTCGCGAGTATTTCTGTCCTAGCCGTTCAAAGGTTTCGCGACCTGGGTCCATTACAGGAGCACCCCTCCAGTCCGTGCCCCACGGGCACAGCAACATGAACACAGGGCCTGGGTCGGTTGCCCCCCCTCACGGCTGGGGTTGGAAACTATCTACACATGGGCACGAAGCCAGAAGACACGATAGCGAAAACAAAGCAATGATTAACAGCAATAACCCAAACACGCCCCTGCAGGGCCCCACGCTACTGTCTTTTTATGCAGGACAAAGGAAAAGAAAGAACAAGTCGGGCGCAGCTCGCCTCACACCGGCCTGCAGGGAAGACTCGAGCCGCCTCCAGGACTCAGGCAGACTCCCTCTCACGCTTCACCGAAGCGCGACGGCGGGCAGACGCGCCACCACCTCCTAGGCAGGTACGGCGGCGTGGAGGCTGGCCGCGGCCACCGCTAGAAGAGTCGCCGCCTGAGGAGGATCCGGTGAAGCTTGGGGAACCCTGAGCACCGCCGATCATGCGAGCACTGTCCTCTCCATCGTCGCCGGGGCTGGGTTCCCGGCAGCGGTCGTCGTCCTCAGGGCAGCACCCTGCGCGGCGACCATCTTCCCCGAACACCCTCACGAAGAGGGTGGCATCGCCGTCAAACTTGAAGTGCAGGGTGCACCGACGACTCAGGCCCCGCGCGCGGGCAAACATCTGCCAACTGCGGGCCAATGCCAGGCTCCCAGCTGCGGAGACCTCAAGTGAGGCCCATGAGGCCCGGCTGCAGCAGCCATCTGCTTGAAGCCAGAGGCCGCTCGGGGCGCCGGCTGGGAGCTCGCCGAAGAGGAAGCGAGGAAGATGAAGCCGGGTGCTAGTCGGCTCCGCCGACCACACAACAAACTCTGGCAGCACCTCTTCCGCGCGAGAACGTGGCCTAGGGGGACGCGCGACCGAGGCGCGTCCCCCGGTCGCCGCTGCCCGCCCGTCACCGAGCTGGAAATCGCCCCCATGGCCGTGGAGGGCTGTCGTAGTGGCCGCGGGATGTTTGCGAGGGCGCCCCCGGCCGCGCTTGGGCGGGGGAGAGGCAAGCTCAACCTGGCAAGCCTTCCCTTTCTCCGCGGCCGAGAACCTCCTCGACGGCGCCATGAGGAAGAAGGAGAAGCAAGGAGGGATGGACTGGAAGGGCGCGTGCCGTTCCGTACTTATAGCCGGCGAAGGCCAACCGTCGGCCTCCAGGATCTTAGGTAATCATGACCCGTTTTGCATGCAGGGACTTGTCCAATCCATGCAGATGCCAAGGCGTCATGGGGGAGCGGAGACGCCCACGTCCAATCAACCGCCACGCGGCACCCAAGGCCGCAGGCTGTTAGGGCCCGTGGTGCTTCGCCCTTGCCCTTTCGCCTCCCTGCACGGCCAAGTCCGGGCGCGCCTTGGGACCGGGGGCTCCTGTCGGCGTTCTGGGAATAGGGGTCCCCAGAC
Organism: Aegilops umbellulata; assembly: GCA_032464435.1. Classification (NCBI taxonomy): domain Eukaryota; kingdom Viridiplantae; phylum Streptophyta; class Magnoliopsida; order Poales; family Poaceae; genus Aegilops; species Aegilops umbellulata. Next base: position 500,802,599 of record CP136057.1, read on the forward strand.
TTGCCTGCCTGCGGCCTGCGGTGTGGCTCAAAGGGGCCCCAGCACGGCCCATCTTCATCAACACAGACCCAAGACCCTCGCGAGGGGCCAAGCCTCGTGGGGCGGACGACACGGAGCTTCCTCAGGCTGGCTCGCGAGGAGGTGGAGAGATCAAGGCGGGGTACCTCACGAGGTGTCCATGACGCAAGCCATGACGACCAAGGGCGCCAGGCGGGCGCCAGCTCGCGCTGTGTCCTCCCTTTCCTCTTTGGTGCAAAGGGAGCAAGCGCTGGCGGGAGGATCAAGCAAAGGCACCCGTTTCGGTGCAACGAGACCAAGACCAGCTCCGCGACAAGGAGGAAGTCATTGTGGAGCCCAAGCCAGCGTCACCACCAGAGCCTTTGGCAGGCGAGGATCAACTTTAGTCAGGATAAGTGTACCAGATGTTCCCCTTCAAAATGGCCAATTGTTGGCGCCCTTCCCGCTCAATATTTGGGAAGAGGCCCAGGGCCTTTGCCTATAAATAGGACTAGCCACCCCCAGGGTAGGGGGACAGATCGATTGGCAATCAGATCAGAGAGAGAGAGAAGGTCGACTGAACCCCTCCTAGCAGTTCATCGCCCCAGTCAAGAACAGACCCTCGCGAGGCTGTTCTTCCTTGTATTGTTCATCATCAGCCCAAGAGGCAATCCACCACACCACCACACTGGAGTAGGGTATTACACCACATCGGTGGCCCGAACCAGTATAAACCCTGTGTCTCTTGTGTTGTTCTTCTCGTAGCTCAGATCCTTGCGAGGCGGAGGGGTACAGGTAGGTAGGAAGCGTAATCTCCGCGCGCACCCCAGAGTTCGAATCTCAAGGGTCTGCCGGAACCCAAAATCCGACAGTGGGATGCTTCCTTTTCTCCTTTTTTTTTCCTTTTTCCTTTTGGCATTTGAATCGAATCTAGCTTGGAGCAGCACGCAATCGTCCTGGCTTGAATTTAGCAGATCGCCTAGTCACGTATGTCTTGGATGATCCTACAGGATTTGATCTCATTGCTTTTCTTATAGATTTGTCTCATTGATCCGCCTTTGCCAATCACCGATGGATTCCTGACCCTTCATCATAAAAAACTCTCGGACTCAAGGGCAGCCAGGGTGCTTGCACGGCCGCAGAAAACGCAACCCTAAATTTGAGACAATGTTTATCCTTCTGCGCCAAATCTTTTTCATTCAGCGCACCACGAGCTTCTCGATCCTTGTAAAGATCCCTTCAAGAACTCATCACCACCGTGCGCAGGCCCCACGCTGGGCGCCAACTGTCATGGATTTGTCACGGCAGATGTCCTTAGTGCCAGGACTTAGTCGCGAGACCAACGCATCTAGGCGGTAGCTTGAGAGGGGTTGATCGGGATGAGAGACGCAACACACAAGACAGGGATTTAGACAGCTTTGGGCCCCGGGAAACATCATCCAGTAAAAACCCTACATGCTGCTTGAGGCTAGGTCTCATTATGATCACGAGAGAGTCACCGGTAAGCCGGCTCTTTGTGTCTAGCCCTAGAGATTGTTTCTTCTTGCTTGTCCCTCCCTCTTGGGAAGCCCTGCCCCTCCTTATATAAGTTAGAGGGGCGGGTTACATGTGGAGTCCTAGTAGGACTTGGACTAGTCTATCTTTTCTTACAAGTTGAATACAAGTCCGGGTCTTGCTCCCTTTGTAGGAGAATATTCCTTATGCCTTTCCTATTAAGCCGACCTACCATAACGTAAGCCGACCTTCTGGGCCTTGAGCCTCTTGGGCCTCCGGGTCTTGTCACTCCTCTGATCCGCTTGCCAGGTCACCCATAAGTCGCCAGGCTCGGGCGGGTCACTTAGTGAGTCATCCAGTCAGGGCGGGTCATTAGTGAGTCGCCAAGTCCGGCCAGGTTATACATCCGCCGGGTCATACCGCGGGGTATATCCCCGACACAGGAGCTACTATGAATACGAGTAAAGTACACATCAATAACACATATATCATATATACTTTTGTTCACTTTGCTATCCTTCTTATCCGCCAGGTATTTGGGGCAGAACCGCTTCCAGTGAGCAATCCCTTTGCAGTAGAAGCAATCAGTGTCAGGCTTAGGTCTAGCTCTGGGCTTCTTCATGGGAGTGGCAACTTAGTTCCGCTCTTCTTGAAGTTCCCTTTATTTCCCTTGCCCTTTTACTTGAAACTAGTGGTCTTGTCAACCATCAACACTTGATGCTTTTCTTGATTTTTATCTTCGCCGATTTCAGCATCGCAAAGAGCTTGGGGAATCGTCTTCGTCATCCCTTGCATATTATAGTTCATCACGAAGTTCTAGTAACTTGGTGATAGTGACTAGAGAACTTCTTGAAGGAAATATGCCCTAGAGGCAATATTAAAGTTATTATTTATTTCCTTATATCATGATAAATGTTTATTATTCATGCTAGAATTGTATTAACCGGAAACATAATACTTGTGTGAATACATAGACAAACAGAATGTCACTAGTATGCCTCTACTTGACTAGATCGTTAATCAAAGATTGTTATGTTTCCTAACCATTGACATGAGTTGTCATTTGACTAATGGGATCACATAATTAGGAGAATGATGTGATTGACTTGACCCATTCCGTTAGCTTAGCACTCGATCGTTTAGTATTCTGCTATTGCTTTCTTCATGACTTATACATGTTCCTATGACTATGAGATTATGCAACTCCCGTTTACCGGAGGAACACTTTGTGTGCTACCAAATGTCACAACGTAGCTGGGTGATTATAAAGGTGCTCTACGGGTGTCTCCGAAGGTACTTGTTTGGTTGGCGTATTTCGAGATTAGGATTTGTCACTCCGATTATCGGAGAGGTATCTCTAGGCCCACTCGGTAATGCACATCACTACAAGCCTTGCAAGCATTGCAACTAATGAGTTAGTTGCGGGATGATGTATTACGAAACGAGTAAAGAGACTTGCCGGTAATGAGATTGAACTAGGTATTGAGATACCGACGATCGAATCTCGGGCAAGTAACATATCGATGACAAAGGGAACAACATATGTTGTTATGCGGTTTGACCGATAAAGATCTTCGTAGAATATGTGGGAGCCAATATGAGCATCCAGGTTACGCTATTGGTTATTGACCGGAGACGTGTCACGGTCATGTCTACATAGTTCTTGAACCCGTAGGGTCCGCACGCTTAAAGTTTGATGACGGTTATATTACGAGTTTATGTGTTTTGATGTACCGAAGATAGTTCGGAGTCCCAGATGTGATCACGGACATGACGAGGAGTCTCGGAATGGTCGAGACATAAAGATTGATATATTGGAAGCCTCTATTTGGATATCGGAAGTGTTTTGGGTGAAATAGGGATTTTACCGTTGTACCGGGGGTTACCGGAACCCCCCGGGGGTTTAATGGGCCAACATGGGCCTTAGTGGAGAAGAGGAGGGGCAGCCAGGGCAGGCCGCTCCCCCCTCCCCCTCTAGTCCGAATTGGACAAGGAGGGGGGGGGGGCGGCGCCCCCCTTTCCTTCCTCTCTCCCTCCTCCTCCCCCCTTCTCCCAGTCCAACTAGGTAAGGAGGGAGTCCTACTCCCGGTGGGAGTAGGACTCCTCCTGGCGCGCCTCCTCCTGGCCGGCCGCCCCTCCCCCCTTGCTCCTTTATATACAGGGACAGGGGGGCACCTCTAGACACAACAATTGATCCCTTGGATCTCTTAGCCGTGTGCGGTGCCCCCCTCAACCATAGTCCACCTCGATAATATCATAGCGGTGCTTAGGCGAAGCCCTGCGTCGGTAGAACATCATCATCGTCACCATGCCGTCGTGCAGACGGAAGTCTCCCTCAAAGCTCGACTGGATCGGAGTTCGAGGGATGTCATCAAGCTGAACATGTGCTGAACTCGGAGGTGCCATAAGTTCAGTACTTGATCGGTCGGATCGTGAAGATGTCCGACTACATCAACCGCGTTAAGCTAATGCTCCTGCTTTTGGTCTACGAGGGTACGTGGACACACTCTCCCCTCTCGTTGCTATGCATCACCATGATCTTGCGTGTGTGTAGGATTTTTTTTGAAATTACTACGTTCCCCAATAGTGGCATCCGAGCCAGGTTTTATGCGTAGATGTTATATGCACGAGTAGAACACAAGTGAGTTGTGGGCGATATAAGTCATACTGCTTACCAGCATGTTATACCTTTGTTCAACGGTATTGTTGGATGAAGCGGCCCAGATCGAAATTACGCGTACGCTTACGCGAGGCTGGTTCTACCGACGTGCTTTGCACACAGGTGGCTGGCGGGTGTCAGTTTCTCCAACTTTAGTTGAACCGAGTGTGGCAACCCGGTCCTTGAGAAGGTTAAAACAACACTAACTTGACAAACTATCGTTGTGGTTTTGATGCGTAGGTAAGAACGATTCTTGCTCAGCCCGTAGCATCCACGTAAAACTTGTAACAAACAGAGTAGAGGAAGTCTAACTTGTTTTTGCAGGGCATGTTGTGATGTGATAGGGTCAAAGTATGATGCTATATTTTATTGTATGAGATGATCATGTTTTGTAACTGAGTTATCGGTAACTGGCAGGAGCCATATGGTTGTCGCTTTATTGTATGCAATGCAATCGCCTTGTATTGCTTTACTTTATCACTAAGCGGCAGCGATAGTTGTAGAAGCATAAGTTGGCGAGGCGACAACGATGCTACGATGGAGGTCAAGGTGTCGCACCGGTGACGATGGTGATCATGACTGTGCTTCGAAGATGGAGATCACAAGCACAAGATGATGATGGCCATATCATATCACTTATATTGATTGCATATGATGTTTATATTTTATGCATCTTATCTTGCTTTGATTGACGGTAGCATTATAAGATGATCTCTCACTAAATTATCAAGGTATAAGTGTTCTCCCTGAGTATGCACCGTTGCGAAAGTTCTTCGTGTTGAGACACCACGTGATGATCGGGTGTGATAGGCTCTACGTTCAAATACAACGGGTGCAAAACAGTTGCACATGCGGAATACTCAGATTAAACTTAACGAGCCTAGCATATGCAGATATGGCCTCGGAACACTGACACCGAAAGGTCGAGCGTGAATCATATAGTAGATATGATCAACATAGTGATGTTCACCATTGAAACTACTCCATCACACGTGATGATCGAACATGGTTTAGTTGATTTGGATCACTTGATCACTTAAAGGATTAGAGGGATGTCTATCTAAGTGGGAGTTCTTAAGTAATATGATTAATTGAACTTAAATTTATCATGAACTTAGTACCTGATAGTATTTTTGCTTGTCTATGTTGATTGTAGACAGATGGCCCGTGCTGTTGTTCCGTTGAATTTTAATGCGTTCCTTGAGAAAGCAAAGTTGCAAGATGATGGTAGCAATTAAACGGACTGGGTCCGTAACTTGAGGATTATCCTCATTGCTGCACAGAAGAATTATGTCCTAGAAGCACCACTAGGTGCCAGACCTGCTGCAGGAGCAACACCAGATGTTATGAACGTCTGGCAGAGCAAAGCTGATGACTACTCGATAGTTCAGTGTGCCATGCTTTACAACTTAGAACCGGGACTTCAACGACGTTTTGAACGTCATGGAGCATATGAGATGTTCCAGGAGTTGAAGTTAATATTTCAAGCAAAGCTGATTTCCATGAAGGTACAGGACTTCAACTGACGACGTTAAGAACGTTTGGCAGAGCAAAGCTGATGACTACTCGATAGTTCAATGTGCCATGCTTTACGGCTTAGAACCGGGACCTCAACGATGTTTTGAACGTCATGGGGCATATGAGATGTTCCAGGAGTTGAAGTTAATATTCCAACAGAATGCCCGGATTGAGAGATATGAAGTCTCCAATAAGTTCTACAGCTGTAAGATGGAGGAGAATAGTTCTGTCAGTGAGCATATACTCAGAATGTCTGGGTATAACAATCACTTGATTCAACTGGGAGTTAATCTTCCGGATGATAGCGTCATTGACAGAATTCTTCAATCATCGCCACCAAGCTACAAGAGCTTCATCATGAACTTTAACATGCAAGGGATGGATAAGACGATTCCCGAGCTCTTCGCAATGCTAAAGGCTGCGGAGGTAGAAATCAAGAAGGAGCATCAAGTGTTGATGGTCAACAAGACCACCAGTTTCAAGAAAAAAGGCAAAGGGAAGAAGAAAGGGAACTTCAAGAAGAACAACAAACAAGTTGCTGCTCAGGAGAAGAAACCCAAGTCTGGACCTAAGCCTGAGACTAAGTGCTTCTACTGCAAACAGACTGGTCACTGGAAGCGGAACTGCCCCAAGTATTTGGCGGATAAAAAGGATGGCAAGGTGACCAAAGGTATATGTGATATACATGTTATTGATGTGTACTAATGCTCGCAGTAGCACCTGTGTATTTGACACTGGCTCTGTTGCTAATATTTGCAACTCGAAACAGGGACTACAGATTAAACGAAGATTGGCTAAGGACGAGGCGACGATGCGCTTGGGAAATGGTTCCAAAGTCGATGTGATCGCGGTCGGCACGCTACCTCTACATCTACCTTCGGGATTAGTTTTAGACCCGAATAATTGTTATTTGGTGCCAGCGTTGAGCATGAACATTATATCTGGATCTTGTTTGATGCAAGACGGTTATTCATTTAAATCAGAGAATAATGGTTATTCTATTTAAATGAGTAATATCTTTTATGGTTATGCACCCTTGAAGAGTGGTCTATTTTTGTTGAATCTCGATAGTAGTGATACACATATTCATAATATTGAAGCCAAAAGATGCAGAGTTGATAATGATAGTGCAACTTATTTGTGGCACTGCCGTTTAGGTCATATTGGTATAAAGCGCATGAAGAAACTCCATATTGATGGACTTTTGGAACCACTTGATTATGAATCACTTGGTACTTGCGAACCATGCCTCATGGGCAAGATGACTAAAATGCCGTTCTCCGGAACTATGGAGCGAGCAACAGATTTGTTGTAAATCATACATATAGATGTATGTGGTCCGATGAATGTTGAGGCTCGCGGCGGGTATCGTTATTTTCTCACCTTCACAGATGATTTGAGCAGATATGGGTATATCTACTTAATGAAACATAAGTCTGAAACATTTGAAAAGTTCAAAGAATTTCAGAGTGAAGTTGAAAATCATTGTAACAAGAAAATAAAGTTTCTACGATCTAATCATGGAGGAGAATATTTGAGTTACGAGTTTGGTCTTCATTTGAAACAATGCGGAATAGTTTCGCAACTCACACCACCCGGAACACCACAGCGTAATGGTGTGTCCGAATGTCGTAATCGTACTTTACTAGATATGGTGCGATCTATGATGTCTCTTACATATTTACCGCTATCATTTTGGGGTTATGCTTTAGAGACGGCTGCATTCACGTTAAATAGGGCACCATCAAAATCCGTTGAGACGCCGCCTTATGAACTGTGGTTTGGCAAGAAACCAAAGTTGTCATTTCTTAAAGTTTGGAGCTGCGATGCTTATGTGAAAAAGCTTAAACCTGATAAGCTCGAACCCAAATCGGAGAAATGTGTCTTCATAGGATACCCAAAGGAAACTATTGGGTACACCTTCTATCACATATCTGAAGGCAAGACTTTTGTTGCTAAATTTGGATCCTTTCTAGAGAAGGAGTTTCTCTCGAAAGAAGTGAGTGGAAGGAAAGTAGAACTTGATGAGGTAACTGTACCTGCTCCCTTATTGGAAAGTAGTTCATCACAGAAACCGGTTCCTGTGACACCTACACCAATTAGTGAGGAAGTTAATGATGATGATCATGAAACTTCGGATCAAGTTGTTACTGAACGTCGTAGATCAACCAGAGTAAGATCCGCACCAGAGTGGTACGGTAATCCTGTTCTGGAGGTTATGTTGCTAGACCATGACGAACCTACAAACTATGAAGAAGCGATGGTGAGCCCAGATTCCGCAAAATGGCTTGAGGCCATGAAATCTGAGAAGGGATCCATGTATGAGAACAAAGTGTGGACTTTGGTTGACTTGCCCGATGATCGGCAAGCCATTGAGAATAAATGGATCTTCAAGAAGAAGACTGACGCTGACGGTATTGTTACTGTCTATAAAGCTCGACTTGTTGCAAAAGGTTTTCGACAAGTTCAAGGGATTGACTACGATGAGACTTTCTCACCCGTAGCGATGCTTAAGTCTGTCCGAATCATGTTAGCAATTGCCGCATTTTATGATTATGAAATTTGGCAAATGGATGTCAAAACTGCATTCCTGAATGGATTTCTGGAAGAAGATTTGTATATGATGCAACCGGAAGGTTTTGTCTATCCAAAGGGAGCTAACAAAGTGTGCAAGCTCCAGCGATCCATCTATGGACTGGTGCAAGCCTCTCGAAGTTGGAATAAACGCTTTGATAGTGTGATCAAAGCATATGGTTTTATACAGACTTTTGGAGAAGCCTGTATTTACAAGAATGTGAGTGGGAGCTCTGTAGCATTTCTGATATTATATGTGGATGACATATTGCTGATTGGAAATGATATAGAATTTCTGGATAGCATAAAGGGATACTTGAATAAGAGTTTTTCAATGAAGGACCTCGGTGAAGCTGCTTACATATTGGGCATCAAGATCCATAGAGATAGATCAAGACGCTTAATTGGACTTTCACAAAGCACATACCGTGACAAAGTTTTGAAGAAGTTCAAAATGGATCAAGCAAAGAAAGGGTTCTTGCTTGTGTTACAAGGTGTGAAGTTGAGTAAGACTCAATGCCTGACCACTGCAGAAGATAGAGAGAAGATGAAATATGTTCCCTATGCTTCAGCCATAGGCTCTATCATGTATGCAATGCTGTGTACCAGACCTGATGTGTGCCTTGCTATAAGTTTAGCAAGAAGGTACCAAAGTAATCTAGGAGTGGATCAATGGACAGCGGTCAAGAACATCCTGAAATACCTAAAAAGTACTAAGGATATGTGTTGGGGATATTACTACTGGGCGTAAACCGGCCTACCTGGGCCGGGTTAACTTCATCAGTAGTCCCAGAGCGTTAAGGCCCAAGAAGATAGATGAGGGCCTAAGGCCGTAGTCGGTTCAACACTTGTAGCCGTAAACCAGCTTTGTATGTAAACTTGTATTGTAAGTTAGGAATAAGGAGAGACCAACCCGGATACGAGTATGAACCGGAGATTGGGACTTTGTGAACCGACGGGCGTCACCCGTGTATATAAGGGGACGACCCGACAGCGGTTCAAGGACAGACAACCACAACTCGAGACTTAGGCGAAGCTTGTTTGCTCCCTAGTCATCGGAACCCCATCAATTCCATCACAACTAGACGTAGGCTTTTACCTTCATCGAAGGGGCCGAACTAGTATAAACCTTCTGTGTCCCTGTGTCCGCTTTAACCCCTTCGAGTTAACCCGTTGCGATGGCTCCACGACTAAGTCATTTTGCTAGGACATCTGCCGTGACAAAACCGCGACAGTTGGCGCCCACCGTGGGGCTATCGCATGATGGTTTCAAGTTCTTGGAGGGCCGCTTCGAAGGACTCGAGGGATACGCTGTGGGCCAGATGACCAAGAGTCGTCGCGGCAAGATCTACATCGACGATGCAGGCTGGGGCCCCGAGGCCGGCTCGATTGAGTACGGATACCGGGTCCCCTTTGGTGGCATACACGTTTTCATCGGCAAGATCGGTGAACCGGGCCCTGAGCTGGACACCTGCACTGACCTCGTCGAGACAGCTCAGCGTGCGCGACCTGCCCGGGTTCAGCCGGCCGTGAAACGTGCCTTCGTGGGAGTCATCCATGGAGGAAGCTATGAGGATGGATCAGGATCTGGCGGCGAAACCGTCGTTTACTCTGGCGACGAGTCGTCAACCGGAGAAACTGAGTCTTTGTATCAGCTACAAGATGGCCGGATTGGGGGCTGTTCCGATGGCGAAAGTATTCCGGACCCCTCTGATCTGCCCAACCAGGTTGGAATACTCATGGCCGGTACGCAAGAAGCGCTTCATTCACCAACTGCCGCGGCGATGGTTTCCGATTCAGCAGCGGCAACGGCTGCCGGGGAAGGAGGCTGTGTGCGCCCGCCGGCTCAAGTCTTATCAGATCTATTCGATGCGCTGGTTGCGCTCATGGCAGAGGCTAACCCGGCGGATCAAGACGCTCACAACGCAGAAATTGCAAAGGTGAGGGAGTAGATCACTCAGGCCAAAGCAGATTTAGCAGCTGAAGAGGTCAGGATGACTGCGGAACGGGCCGCATTGGACGCGCAAGCTTACAAGCTCATGCTGGACCAGAACGCATCACAGGAAGTCATGAGGAGGAAGTACCGATCTCATTTGCCTTCAGGTTTCGAAGCAAGGGACCTTTTGTACACCCCTGGAGCGGGAACCAGTAATCCGTCGGTGGCAAACCAGGCGGAGGCACCTGCGACAGGCGCGCCGGTCCAGCCCCGTTTAATAGATCTGCCTCGTCATAATACTGGTGTACCGCAGGCTGTGCCCACACCTCCGGGTCACTACTCCAATCCGCTGGATAACCTCATTGCGGCTGCGGCATGGTTGGAGGCTATTCCAGTTGAAGGTGATTCATTGCAGGTGATAGAGACGCGCCGGGTCAAGGAGCTCCTTAGGACGGCTTTGGTCCAACAGGAAGCGTATTCATACAGCCGCGACCGGATTCATTCTACCCCACGTCCAAGCCGGACTTATAGCAGGCATATGGAGGAACCAGCTGTGTCAAGTAATGCACGGCGTGGAGCGCCCCGTGGCAACAATCCGGCCGGTGGTGTCGACAATGCCCAGGAGGTGGTGGACCGGGCCCGAGCGCGCAGGGAGGCCGAGTTAGCGGCACAGTATCAAGCTCATCAGCTTACGCTGGTTTGTCCGACCACTTCTGTTGAGCCTGGGCTTACTTCTAGCACATTGGGGGTACCTTGCCTTGTCCCCGCTTTACGCAATGTGCGCCTGCCTAAGGATTTCAAGGGCCCGCGCAAGGTACCGAACTATACGGCGGATCAACCTCCAGAGACATGGGTGGAGAGCTATGAGATGGCCATGGAGATGCTTGATGTAGATGATGCGGCGTGTGCAAAGTATTTCACCATGATGCTTGAAGGGACGACCCGTACCTGGTTGAAGAGCTTGCCGCCCAATTCTATCAGTTCATGGGCCCAGTTATGGGCCCGGTTCATCAATAACTTCAAAGACACGTGTAAGCAGCCTATGTCGATAGTGGATTTAGCTGCCTGTGTCCAGGAGGAAGGAGAATCAACTACTCATTGGGTACGCCGGGTCTCACAAGTTCTGCATTCATCAGACCGCATCAACGCTGACACCGTGGTCATAACTTTGGAAGGCAATTGCTGGTTTGGACCCCTAAAGTTGAAGCTAGGGCGAATGAAGCGCCATTGCACTGACATAGGGACTCTCATGGCCGCTTTGATAAAGTATGCTAATTCTGATAGTACCAAGGATCCCGAGTCTGATGATGAAAAGACAGGGAAGAGAAAGAAGAACGGCAACTCCAAGGGTCAGCAACATCACTCAGCAGGTAATGGCGGCAAGCGTAAAGCGGATGGCAACATGGACTTTGTGGCTAATACTAATGCGCAGGACAAGGGCCAGCGACGCAAGGGTAAATCGCAGAATCGCAGTGGAGCGCCTAGTCCTAATCCGGACTGCCTGAATTATCTATTGAACCAGCCCTGTCCAAAGCATGGGACGAAGGAGGTGCCAGCAAACCACCTTTGGAAGGATTGCTACATTATGCAGGAGTTCAAGAGTTCTAATGCTTTCCGGTATGATCCCAGCTCCGGCGGGGGATCCGGGCCGGGTTACGCTGGAGGAAACTCCGGTTCAGGATTTAATGGTAATCTGGGCGGACATAACAATCGGAATAATCAGAATAACCAGGGCGGTTACAATCAGCAACAGCAGCAGTCGGGTTACCAGAGCAACTCGAAGCAATTGAATAGTGGGCAATATCACGTATTCACCACTAGCTTGGACAAGCGAGACCGGAAGGTCCAGAAGCGGGCGGTTAATTTTATTGAACCGGCCATGCCCTGATGTCTACGTTGGTCAGAGCAGCCAATCATATGGAGCAGAGAGGATCACCCTCCCCGGGTTGACAATCCGGGTCAGCTGGCTTTGGTGGTGGTGCCTCAGGTGGGAGGTTATAAGTTCACCAAGGTACTTATGGATGGGGGTAGCAGTATTAACATCCTATACTATGAGACCTTCCGTCGCATGGGGCTAACGGATAAAGATCTCCGACCGTCGAATACGATTTTCCATGGTGTGGTACCTGGCAAGTTAGCATACCCCGTTGGTAAGATAGCACTGGAAGTGGCCTTTGGAGATGATCATGATTCCAGATCAGAGACGCTGATGTTTGAGGTGGTAAAAATCCAAAGCCCGTATCACGCCCTGTTTGGTCGACCGGCCTATGCCAAGTTCATGGCATGGCCCTGTTATGTGTACTTGCAGCTCAAGATGCCGGGTCATAAAGGGACTATAACGGTCCACGGAAGCCGTAAGGTCACTTTGGAATGCGAAGAAGGAGATGCGGCTAACGCAGAATCGGTTTGTGCCACCGAGGAGCTGAAGTATTATAAGGACAATGTTGATCCGACGGATGTGACTCCTTTGAAGAAGCCTACCACGGAGCATGATCCGGCCCTGAAGTTCACATCGGCGGCTGAGACTAAGCTTGTCGACTTCGTACCTGGCGATTCGTCCAAGCAGTTCAGCATCAGTGCCAATTTGGATCCGAAATAGGAAAGCGCGCTCATCGAGTTCATCCGTGAGAATCGGGACATGTTTGCATGGAAGTCTTGTGACATTCCAGGTGTACCGAGGCGACTCACTGAGCACACTCTTAATGTGGATCCTAAATACAAACCGGTGAAACAGTTCCTCCGTCGGTTCAACGAGGAAAGACGCAAGGCTATTGGAGAAGAAGTGGCCAGGCTCCTAGCAGCTGGCTTCATCATTGAGGTTTTCCACCCTGAGTGGCTTGCTAATCCGGTGCTGGTCCTTAAGATAAACGGCACCTGGCGCATGTGTGTGGATTACACTGATCTTAATAAAGCTTGTCCAGCAGATCCTTTTGCCCTCCCCCGTATTGATCAAATTATTGATGCTACGGCGGGTTGCGAGCGTTTAAGTTTTTTGGATGCATATTCCGGCTATCATCAGATCAAAATGGCAATTAAGGACCAGGAGAAGACAACGTTCATAACTCCCTTTGGAGCCTTTTGCTATGTATCTATGCCTTTTGGGCTCAAGAGTGCCCAGGCAACCTATCAACGGTGTGTGCAAAATTGTCTTCACAAGCAGATTGGCCGCAATGTACATGCCTATGTGGATGATATTGTGGTTAAGTCAAGGAAGAAGGAGACTTTGGTTGATGATTTGAAGGAGACCTTCGATAACCTGAGGATGTATAAGATGATGCTCAATCCGGCCAAGTGTGTCTTCGGTGTACCGGCAGGCAAGTTGTTGGGTTTTCTGGTGTCCAACAGGGGAATTGAGGCTAATCCGGAGATGATTACGGCCATCACCTCCTTGGCTAAACCGAAGTGTATCAATGACGTTCAACGATTGGCTGGCCGGATTGCCGCGTTTAGCCAGTTTATCAGCCGTCTTGGTGAGAAAGCAATCCCCTTGTATCAGATGTTGAAAAAGACGGATCAATTCGTCTGGAGCCCTGCTGCTGATCAGGCGTTCGAGGACTTAAAGCGGCAGTTGGCCAATCCGCCCGTGCTCGCCGCTCCCATGGACAAGGAGCCATTGCTGCTGTATGTTGCTGCTAACGCTCGCGCGGTCAGCGCCGCTATTGTGGTGGAGCGGAAGGAGGCATGCAAGGAGCATCCGGTTCAACGTCCGGTTTATTATATCAGCGAGGTGCTTATTGAATCCAAACAAAGGTATCCACATTGGCAGAAGCTGGTATATGGAGTTTTTATGGCAAGCCGGAAGCTGAAGCAGTATTTCCAAGGGCATCCCATCACAGTGGTCAGTTCTGCCCCCTTGGGTGATATCATCCAGAACTGGGAAGCGACGGGCCGGATTGCCAAGTGGGCTATAGAGCTTGGACCGCACGGTTTAAAATACGCGCCTCGGACGGCGGTGAAATCCCAAGCACTTGTCGATTTCATCAATGATTAGATGGAGCTGCAGGCCCCTGAAGAGAAGCCGGATCACACATATTGGACCATCCATTTTGACGGATCACGGCAATTGGAGGGCTCGGGGGCTGGAGTCATATTAACTTCCCCACGAGGTGACAAGTTCTATTATGTTCTCCACTTAATGTTCCCTTGTACTAACAATGCAGCTGAGTATGAAGCCTTGCTCCATGGTCTCCGGATGGCTAAAGAGATGAATCTAAGTCGGGTTAAGTGCTTCGGTGACTCGGATCTGGTGGCTCAACAGGTGTCTGGCACTTGGGATTCTAAAGACCCACTCATGGCTGCATATCGTCGTGAGGTGGATATTGTTGCGGGTCACTTCAAGGGCTATCAGGTGGACCACGTGGACCGACGGAAGGATGAGGTGGCGGACACCTTGAGCCGGTTGGGCTCCCAGCGTAAACCGGTCCCACCTAATGTTTTTCTTGATGTGTTGCACAACCCGTCGGTCAAGCTCCCAGGTGAAGCGGATTTGGCTGTTCCTGACCCGGAGGCTCAATTGGTGGCAGCTCTTCACGTCATTCCGGATTGGACACTTCCTTACCTGGCATACATGAACCGGGGCGAGTTACCAGAGGATGAGACTCTGGCCAGACAAATAATACGGCGGTCCAAGTCCATGACAATCGTCAATGGCGAGTTGCACCATTGCAGTGTATCAGGAGCGTTTCAACGTTGTGTATCTCCTGAGGAAGGCTGTGAAATTTTGCGTGAGATCCACGAAGGGGATTGTGGTCACCACGCCGGTTCAAAATCTTTGGTGGCCAAAGCGTTCCGCCACGGTTTCTATTGGTTAACTGCCCATGCTGATGCGGAGGATCTGGTCAGACGATGTGATGGTTGCCAAAAGTTCTCAAGACGTGCTCATGTACCGGCTCAAGAATTGAGGATGATTCCAATCACTTGGCCGTTTGCAACTTGGGGGCTAGATATGGTTGGGCCTTTCAAAAGGTCCAAGGATAAGAAGACCCACCTCCTGGTGGCGGTTGATAAATTTACAAAGTTGGTGGAGGCAGAGCCTGTTAGCAAGTGTGATGCAGCCACGGCGGTTCAGTTCATCAAAAAAGTGATTTTCCGGTTTGGCTTTCCACACAATATCATCACAGATAATGGTACCAATTTGTCCAAAGGTGCCATGAAGGAGTTTTGCGAACGGGAGCACATCCGCCTTGACGTTTCATCAGTGGCGCACCCACAGTCCAATGGTCAAGCAGAAAGAGCTAATCAAGAGATCTTGAGAGGCATCAAACCGTGGCTTATGGTTCCTTTGCAAAGGACGCCGAGTTGTTGGGTAGAAGAGTTGCCATCCGTATTATGGAGCATTAATACCACACCCAACAGATCAACAGGATACACACTGTTCTTCATGGTCTATGGAGCGGAGGCGGTTCTCCCTAGCGATATCCGTCATGATTCACCTCGTGTGGCGGCTTATGTTGAAGCGGACAATGAGACAGGTCGACAAGACGCTTTGGACCGGTTGGATGAAGAGCGAGACATAGCAGCTGCCCGTTCGGCGATTTACCAACAGGATCTTCGTCGCTATCACAGTCGTCGAGTCAGAACCAGAACCTTTCAAGAAGGAGATTTGGTGCTTCGGCTCATTCAAGATCAAACCGATATACACATGTTATCCCCGCTTTGGGAGGGACCTTTTGTGGTCAGCAAGAATCTGCACAACGGGTCATACTATCTGATCGATGTTCGAGAGCGAAAAGACTCACGCAAATCAGAAGAGGAGACCAATAGGCCGTGGAACATAGCTCATCTTCGGCCTTACTATACTTGAGCCATTGGCTCTGCTTATGTACATATTATGACAATGCATATATTATAAATACAATAAACCGGATCCTCAGCTAAAGAGGGGTATCTGTTCTTTTACATCATGCGTGGTTACATGGAGTTGTTCTGTCTTAAAGCGGCCTCCGGTTTACCCCTTGCAAAAATTATAAATATCACTAGGGGGCTCGGTCGTGTCCAAACCGATGCAACACCTTTTGATAGGCGAAAGCCACCAGATCACTTGGGGACATGGTCAAGTCTGAACCAGTCATGCCTCTTGATCGGCCTAAAGGCCATAGAATCACTTGGGGGCTTGGTCGAACCCGAACCATTGCCATGCCACTTGATCGGCGTAATGCCACGGTTTCATTTGGGGACCTGGCTGACTTGAACCATAGCTACACCTACTGGGAGCTTGGTCGTGTGCGACCATGGTAACGCCATCTGATCGGCTCACTAAAGCCTCTTTTTTGCAAACGGTTTTATCATTGACTTTGCTTCAATATTTTTCTTGATAAACTGCTATTTTATCTTGGTTGCGTTTTTAAACCGACAACGTTTTACACCGGTTCAAGCTGCCAATTTGGCGGAACACGGTCCATTGTTGAACCGGAGATTATTTACCCGGTTTGATTTCTTCTGTCAACATCCTTTTTTGGAGTAACAAAATGATTATTATGACCAAGCACGGTTTACATAGTAAACCGGCATTGTATATACAGGAGCTATTTTCTCCCATGACGGTGCAGGTTTATCAAACCGCCGTGTCAAGATTGGCTAAGCCTACTTCGTGCCCAATGATGGCAGGTATTTTGTATCACAAAATTTGATCATATATGTCAATCTCCTTGCATATATATGAAGTTCATAAACCGGCTGGCGGTACAATCGCCCTGGTAGTTTAAGATTTTATGATTGCAGGAGGTATAGATTGGCAGTTTCGATCTTTCAACCAAAAGTATCAGCTCAGATGCACGAAGGCATCTCAGAAGCAAAAGTGTTGGCTATCCTATTACAAGGCAACATGGTGCCCGAATAAGATCATTGTTTTCTGGCAAAATATAACAAAGCAGCCTATTAAACCGGTCTTCGGTTCAAGCTTGGTCACCGCCTTGGTCTGATGGTCATGGGTCGTCCTGCGCCGCTTCAGCTTCTTCTGCCCTACCCAGCGGCTGGAAGTCAATAGTGGTCCAGTCGATTCCCATTAAAGCTTGAAAAACAGCTTCATCATGGATCGGTGAAGACGGTTCAATATCAGGAGCATAAGTATGCTTACAGATTGGCGGGATCAGATTTTCTGCTTCAGGAACTGGTGCAACCACTCGTTTATTCTGATTATTATATTGGGCTTGATAAAGCGTCAAATCTGCCTCTTCTACCAATTGACAAGCCAGAGGGCGCACTGCCCGGTTTATTGCCCTCAGATCATCTTCATTGAACTCTGACCCGTCTTCCTTCAAACTGGGATAGCCCTAAGCTGCTTCAACATGATCGAAGTCTGGCACCCATGCCTTTGCTCGGATTAAAGCGTTGATGGCACCGGTTCGAGCAGCAGATTTTTCAGCTCTTCAATCCGGGTGGGAAGCATTGACAATCTCTTAAGAGTATCTTGGATTAACGTGGGTGCCGGATTGTTATGTGACGCAGTCGAGATGATCCGCTGCGCTCCAGTATACAGCTGTTCGATTAATGTGTAGGCAGCCTTCAATTTCATTCGAACATCTGACCCCAAGTGTTTAATGCGGGTGCCTGCAACATGATAGAACAGTTCACAAGTTCCGGTTTGAAAGAAGATTACAAACCGGCCCTTGGGGGCTAGGAGAATCAGCAAGGCTAAAAGATATACAAGCAGGAAGAGGCATATGAAAGTTACCTCAAATTTCTCCTTCATCATGTTCACTAGGCCAGCTTCATGATCGCGACTGGTATATAGCCGGTTCAGATAACCAGAATGAAGATCTTGAGCACTCAGTGCAGCATAAGTCACCAAATCGACATTCCACTTGCCCTTGCCCATTGCGGCAAATTTGTCCTTGGCAGTATGTTTGGACAAAGCGACAGGATTGCTGGGTTCGGTATGACCAACACCAGTGATGACAACTTCATCGTCCTGGGCGTCACCGGTTTGCACTGTGGCTGTCGGTTTACCAGTAGTCGTGGATGGACTTGTGGATTTTTCATTCCGGACGAGACTTCTAGGTTGGCCAGCAGGACCGGAGGCATCAACAGGCCTTTCTTCAGCAATAAAAACCTCATCTTGTGCTGGCGGTCATTGGGCACGTCTTCATGGATAGCCGCTTCAACGTCTGGGGTGTTGCCCGGTTCAGGGGCAGTTTCTCCTTTGGCCGCTTTATCCTGGCGAGCCTTCTTGCTCGGCCTCGGTTTGGCCCTGAAAGGGGTAGTAAAATCAAAAACAATATATGTTGCAAGATGCAATACCAGGAATATTATGATAAGTGCAAGCTTACCCAAGCACGGTTTTAAGCGGTGGCAGCTGGGTACCTGTTGACTCGCCGGAGGATGAGTGGGAGGTAACCTGATAATCGGAGTCAGATGGGTTAAGCGGTTGACGAAAACAGCCCACTTTAGGACAAGTACTGGCAAGCAAATTAGAGACCTCTGAACGACGTCTCCGAACCGGACTATTCGGTAAACCGGCGGAGGTAACTACCTGGCCGCTGTGACGAGTGGTGCGGCGCGCCTCGTGCTGTTGGGTCTTCATAAGAAATTTGGGATCCAAGTGAGCAAGAGGGTGAGAAAATTTTACTTTCCGGTTTTCCTGACGAATTTTTAGTGAAGGCAGAAGGTTCGAATCAGAAGAGAGAGTAATTGCCTCTGCATCATCAGCATGGCTGGCTTCGGCATCATCCTGACAAATATTATCATCAATAAGGCGTGTAAAAACAAAGCCAAGTGAATTAAGTTCTACCTCAAGGTCCGGATTACCCACATCGTCATCAACGGGCGGATCAGAGGATGCAGTGGTTTTCCTCTTATGAGAAGGTTTCTTAAGGACTTTTGTCCTGGGACGGGTCGGTCTTTCCGGTTTATCTGCTTTCTCCTGCGAGAGCTTTTTGCTCCAAAATGGATCATCGCCCTGCTTCAACAAATATTGGTGTCAAGTAATAAGCAGAGATAATGATGTCACAGTTAATGCAAGGGAAAATTCAGACTTATAGTTGGCGGTTTGTTGGTGGCGCAGAAAGGAAGCAGGCCGGTTCGGGCACAGACGTACTCCGGTTCATTCAAAATTTTCTTCACAGCTTCTGTGACTTCTTTGTCAGTAAGCTGGATGTTCACGTGCCACAGAGGGTCGTTAACACTGCCCGTGTATTCACACATCAAACCGGAGCGTTGGCTGAGAGGAAGTACGCTCCAGGATATCCAGCAACGAGCGAGATCAACTCCTGTTAAACCGTTGGCCATAAAGGCTCTGAGCTTGGATAGTTGGGGAGCATATTTACTCCTCTCTTTGGCAGTCAACCTCTGTGGAAAGGGGTGTGTGTTGCTAAGCCGTTCCGGACGAAAGCCGGGCAAGGGATTTTCATTCGCAGGAGAGGTGTCTTTACAATAGAACCACGTTTGATTCCATTCTTGGGGATGGCTGTGCAGTTTTGCGTGAGGATAAGTGACCTCTTTCCGCTTCTGAATCGCCATGCCACCCAATTCCATATTGGAACCATCAGTAAATTCTGTGCGACGGTTTAGATGGAACAAATCTTGGAATAACTCGACTGTAGGTTCCTCTTGAAAGAACACCTCACAGAACACTTGGAAATGGCATATGTTGGTGACAGAATTGGGGCCAGTGTCTTGCGGACGAAGTTGGAAGTTGGCCAAGACGTCCCGGTAGAATTTTGAACCGGGCGGATTAAAACCTCGGGCTAAGTGATCCGCAAAAACTACAACCTCTCCTTCTCGAGGTGTGGGAGGACATTCTTTGCCTGGGACCCTCCAGTGGATGGTATTCTTGCTGCTTAAAGCGCCAGTCAAGACTAAGTTATTCAGCTGCGTCTCTGTAACACGAGAAGGAGCCCAGTTGCACTCATATACTTGTTTAGCCATGGTGGAGTCTACAAAATAAGCGATTCCGGTTCAAGATTGTGTTGTGTACAAAATATACACTGATATGATCGGAGTTAAACCGAGGATAACTATATTCAAACCGAAGCTCCATGAAGCGATGGACTATGGCTAAGGGATCCTGGCGGTTCAATAAGGGGACTAATGGTATATACCGGTTTATTAACTTTTCCTATGGTAAGTTAAACCGCCTGATCTAACTATTGAAAGCACTGGAGGTTGCGAAATGGCTAAGTATGCAGAAACATGTTTCACAAAAGTTCTGTTACAGCAATGGATCTGAGGTAACTTCAGAAAAACAGAAAAAACATTCAAAGGCTTCAAGGCAGAGTGGAAGTGAATCAATGGGCAGATATACAGATGAGATCCACGGACTTGAACATGAGACTATAGGTGGATGCGAAAAGCTAAGTGGTATTCAGTACAAGGTTTTATAGATCCATACAGAGGTTAATACATGAACAGGAGCAGTCGATGAACATCGCAAGAACAAGGAACCCTAGAACAGATCTAGGTTAAGAAGAACAGAGGGCTTACCAGAGCTGAGGAAGGTGCGGAAGATCACCGCAGTTTTCTGGTGCGTTCAGGTTGATGCAGCGGCCAAGGTCGAGGCTGAAGGCGACGACGGTGGCGGAGCTCTGAAGCTGACGACGCGAGGGAGACGAAGATGAGAAGGCAGGAAAGGGAAAAAGGAAATGACCCTTCGGTCCTATTTATAAGACAAAAATACATGTGTCAGGCGCGACAAACCAGGGGCCACCGAACGGAGCTGTCGCCTCGATTTTCGCAGCCTTATTAAAATGATGAGGTATTACGGATACTTTCTTTATGACAGATGACGTCACCCCGGTTTAACAGCAATTGGAGAAGATGATGTCAAGGCGGTTCAACAATTACAAGAAGATGTTAAAGATGAAGATTTCTGCTAAGGATTGACATGAACTCGTTCAAATCTATCTGGGCCTAATGTTGGGGATATTACTACACTGCATAAACCGGCCTACCTGGGCCGGGTTAACTTCATCAGTAGTCCCAGAGCGTTAAAGCCCAAGAAGATAGATGAGGGCCCAAGGCCGTAGTCGGTTCAACACTTGTAGCCGTAAACCGGCTTTGTATGTAAACTTGTATTGTAAGTAAGGAATAAGGACAGACCAACCCGGATACGAGTATGAACCGGAGATTGGGACTCTGTGAACCGACGGGCGTCACCCGTGTATATAAGGGGACGACCCGACAGCGGTTCAAGGAAAGACAACCACAACTTGAGACTTAGGCGAAGCGTGTTTGCTCCCTAGTCATCGAAACCCCATCAATTCCATCGCAACTAGACGTAGGCTTTTACCTTCATCGAAGGGGCCGAACTAGTATAAACCTTCTGTGTCCCTGTGTCCGCTTTAACCCCTTCGAGTTAACCCGTTGGGATGGCTCCACGACTAAGTCCTTTTGCTAGGACATCTTCCATGACAAAACCGCGACAATATGTTTATCGTTTATGGAGGTGACAAAGAGCTAGTCGTAAATGGTTACGTCGATGCAAGCTTTGACACTGATCCGAACGATTCTAAATCGCAAACCGGATACGTGTTTACATTGAACGGTGGAGCTGTCAGTTGGTGCAGTTCTAAACAAAGCGTTGTGGCGGGATCTACATGTGAAGCAGAGTACATAGCTGCTTCGGAAGCAGCAAATGAAGGAGTCTGGATGAAAGAGTTCATATCCGATCTAGGTGTCATACCTAGTGCGGTGCAATGAAAATCTTTTGTGACAATACCGGTGCAATTGCCTTGGCAAAGGAATCCAGATTTCACAAGAGAACCAAGCACATCAAGAGACGCTTCAACTCCATCCGGGATCAAGTCCAGGTGGGAGACTGTCGGTGTCAAAACCGGCGAATCTCGGGTAGGGGGTCCCGAACCGTGCGTCAAGGTCGGATGGTAACAGGAGACAAGGGACACTTTATTTTACCCAGGTTCGGGCCCTCTCGGTGGAGGTAAAACCCTACTCCTGCTAGATTAATATTGATGATACGGGTAGTACAAGAGTGGATCTACCACGAGATCAAGGAGGCTAAACCCTAGAAGCTAGCCTATGGTATGATTGTGTATGATGATGGTTGTCCTACGGACTATAACCCTCCGGTTTATATAGACACCGGATAGGGTTAGGGTTACACAGAGTCGGTTACAATGGTAGGAGATCTTGAATATCCGCACGCCTAGCTTGCCTTCCACGCCAAGGAAAGATCCTTCCGGACACAGGACGAAGTCTTCAATCTTGTATCTTCATAGTCCTGGAGTCCGGCTGAAGGTATAGTCCGGCTATCCGAACACCCCCTAATCCAGGACTCCCTCAGAGACATAGAAATTTGCAAGATACATACGAATCTGAATGTTGCAGACCCATTGACTAAGCCTCTTCCACGAGCAAAACATGATCAGCACCAAGGCTCCATGGGTGTTAGAATCATTACTGTGTAATCTAGATTATTGACTCTAGTGCAAGTGGGAGACTGAAGGAAATATAGCCTAGAGGCAATAATAAAGTTATTATTTATTTCCTTATATCATGATAAATGTTTATTATTCATGCTAGAATTGTATTAACCGGAAACAGAATACTTGTGTGAATACATAGACAAACATAATGTCACTAGTATGCCTCTACTTGACTAGCTCGTTAATCAAAGATGGTTATGTTTCCTAACCATTGACATGAGTTGTCATTTGATTAACAAGATCACATCATTAGGAGAATGATGTGATTGACTTGACCCATTCCGTTAGCTTAGCACTCGATCGTTTAGTATTCTGCTATTGCTTTCTTCATGACTTATACATGTTCCTATGACTATGAGATTATGCAACTCCCGTTTACCGGAGGAACACTTTGTGTGCTACCAAACGTCACAACATAACTGGGTGATTATAAAGGTGCTCTATAGGTGTCTCCGAAGGTACTTGTTGGGTTGGCGTATTTCGAGATTAGGATTTTTCACTCTGATTGTCGGAGAGGTATCTCTAGGCCCACTCGGTAATGCACATCACTATAAGCCTAGCAAGCATTGCAACTAATGAGTTAGTTGCGGGATGATGTATTACGGAACGAGTAAAGAGACTTGTCGCTAACGAGATTGAACTAGGTATTGAGATACCGACGATCGAATCTCGGGCAAGTAACATACCGATGACAAAGGGAACAACGTATGTTGTTATGCGGTTTAACCGATAAAGATCTTCGTAGAATATGTGGGAGCCAATATGAGCATTCAGGTTCTGCTATTGGTTATTGACCGGAGACGTGTCTCGGTCATGTCTACATAGTTCTTGAACCCGTAGGGTCCGCACGTTTAAAGTTTGATGATGGTTATATTATGAGTTTATGTGTTTTGATCTACCGAAGATAGTTCGGAGTCCCAGATGTGATCATGGACATGACGAGGAGTCTCAGAATGGTCGAGAAATAAAGATTGATATATTTGAAGCCTATATTTGGATATCGGAAGTGTTCTGGGTGAAATCGGGATTTTACCGGAGTACCGGGGGTTACCGGAACCCCCTGGGGGTTTAATGAGTCAACATGGGCCTTAGTGGAGAAGATGAGGGGAGGCCAGGGCAGGCCGCGCGCCCCCTCCCCCTCTAGTCCGAATTGGACAAGGAGGGGGGGGGGGTGACGCGCCCCTTTCCTTCCTCTCTCCCTCCTCCTTCCCCCTTCTCCTACTCCAACTATCTACAATCAACATAGACAAGCAAAAATACTATCAGGACTAAGTTCATGATAAATTAAAGTTCAATTAATCATATTACTTAATAACTCCCACTTAGATAGACATCCATCTAATCATCTAAGTGATCACTTGATCCATATCAACTAAACCATGTCCGATCATCACGTGGGATGGAGTAGTTTTCAATGGTGAACGACACTATGTTGATCATATCTACTATATGATTCACACTCGACCTTTCAGTCTCAGTGTTCTGAGGCCATATCTGCATATGCTAGGCTCGTCAAGTTTAACCCGAGTATTCTGTGTGTGCAAATCTGGCTTGCACCCATTGTATGTGAACGTAGAGCTTATCACACCCCATCATCACGTGGTGTCTCGGCACGACGAACTGTAGCAACAGTGCATACTCAGGGAGAACACTTGTACCTTGAAATTTAGTGACATACCATCTTATAATGCTACCGTCGTACTAAGCAAAATAATATGCATAAAGAGATAAACATCACATGCAATCAAATAAGTGATATGATATGGACATCATCATCCTGTGCCTTTGATCTCCATCTCGAAAGCACCGTCATGATCACCATCGTCACCGGCTTGATACCTTGATCTCCATCGAAGCATCGTTGTCGTCTCGCCAACTATTGCTTCTACGATTATGGCTACCGCTTAGTGATAAAGTAAAGAAATTACATGGCGATTGCATTTCATACAATAAAGCGACAACCATATGGCTCCAGCCAGTTGCTGATAACTGTTACAAAACATGATCATCTCATACAAAAATTATATCTCATCACGTCTTGACCATATCACATCACAACAAGCCCGGGAAAAACAAGTTAGACATCCTCTACTTTGTTGTTGCAAGTATTACGTGGTTGCTACGGGCTTCTAGCAAGAACCATTCTTACCTACGCATCAAAACCACAACGATTTTTCGTCAAGTATGTTGTTTTAACCTTCAACAAGGACCGGGCGTAGTCACACTCGATTCAACTAAAGTTGGTGAAAGAGACACCCACTAGCCACCTATGTGCGAAGCATGGTGGTAGAACAAGGCTCATGAACGCAGTCATGTAATGTCGGTCTGGGCCTCTTCATCCAACAATATCGCCGAATCAAAGCATGACATGCTGGTAAGCAGTATGACTATTATCGCCCATAACTCTTTGTGTTCTACTCGTGCACATAACATCTACGCATAGACCTGGTTCGGATACCACTGTTGGGGAAAGTAGTATTTCAAAAAATTTGCCTACGATCACGCCAGATATATCTACGAGAAGCATAGCAACGAGCGCGGAGAGTGTGACAACGTACCCTCGTAGACCGAAAGCGGAAGCGTTAAGTAACGTGGTTGATGTAGTCGAACGTCTTCGTGATCCAACCGATCAAGTACCAAATGCATGACACCTCCGCGATCTGCACACGTTCAGCTCGGTGACGTCCCTCGAACTTCTAGATCCAGCTGAGGCCGAGGTAGAGTTTCGTCAGCATGACGGCGTGTTGACGGTGATGATGAAGTTACCGACGCAGGGCTTCGCCTAAGCACTACGACAATATGACCAAGGTGGAAATCTGTGGAGGGGGGCAACGCACACGGCTAAGATCAACTTGTGTGTCTATGGGGTGCCCCTCTCTCCCGTATATAAAGGAGTGGAGGAGGGGGTCGGCCGGCCTCATGGGGTGCGCCCCTAGGGGGAAATCCTACTCCTACTACGAGTAGGTTCCCCCCTTTCCTAGTCCAACTAGGAGGGGAAGGAAAGGGAAGAGGGGGAGAAGGAAAGGGGGCGGCTCCCCAATTCGGATTGGGCTTTGGGGGGCACCCCACCACTTGGCCACCTCCTCCTCTCTTCCACTAAGGCCCATGAGGGCCCATTGACCCCCCGGGGGGTTCCGGTAACCCCCTGGTGCTCTCGTAAATACCCGATACACCTCGGAACCATTCCGGTGTCCGAATAGAGTCATCCAATATATCAATCTTTATGTCTCGACCATTTCGAGACTCCTAGTCATGTCCGTGATCACATCCGGGACTCCGAGCTACCTTCGGTACATCAAAACACATAAATTCATAATACCGATCGTCATTGAAGGTTAAGCGTGCGGACCCTACGGCTTCGAGAACTATGTAGACATGACCGAGACTCATCTCCGGTCAATAACCAATAGTGGAACCTGGATGCTCATATTGGCTCCTACATATTCTACGAAGATCTTTATCGGTCAAACCGCATAACAACATACTTTATTCCCTTTGTCATCGGTATGTTACTTGCCCGAGATTCGATCGTCGGTATCATCATACCTAGTTCAATCTCGTTACTGGCAAGTCTCTTTACTCGTTCCGTAATGCATCATCCCACAACTAACTCATTAGTCACATTGCTTGGAAGGCTTATAGTGATGTGCATTACCGGGAGGCCCCAAAGATACTTCTCCGATACACGGAGCGACAAATCCTAATACCGATCTATGCCAACCCAACAAACACCTTCTGAGACACCTGTAGAGCATCTTTATAATCACCCAGTTACGTTGTGACGTTTGATAGCACACAAGGTGTTCCTCCAGTATTCGGGAGTTGCATAATCTCATGGTCATAGGAACATGTATAAGTCATGATGAAAGCAATAGCAATAAAACTAAACGATCATTGTGCTAAGATAACGGATGGGTCTTGTCCATCACATCATTTTCTAATGATGTGATCCCGTTCTTCAAATAACAACACATGTCTATGGTCAGGAAACATAACCATCTTTGATTAACGAGCTAGTCAAGTAGAGGCATACTAGGGACACTCTGTTTTGTCTATGTATTCACACATGTACTAAGTTTCCAGTTAATACAATTCTAGCATGAATAATAAACATTTATCATGATATAAGGAAATATAAATAACAACTTTATTATTGCCTCTAGGGCATATTTCCTTCAATCTAGACATCATCAGAACATTAAGGTAACACTCTTCCTTGTTGCTTATAGCCTAGGATTGCATATTTAGACATTCAGTACAATGCATGTTGCTATGTGATACGTCTCCAACGTATCTATAATTTTTTATTGTTCCATCCTGTTATATTATCAATCTAGGATGTTTTATATACATTTACTAGCAACTTTATATCATTTTTTGGGACTAACCTATTAACTTAGTGCCCAGTGCCAGTTGCTGTTTTTTGCTTGTTTTTTTACATTGTAGAATATCAATACCAAATGAAGTCCAAATGCCACAAACTTTTTTGGAGATTTTTTTCTGGCAAGAAGACACCCAGGAAGCTTCTGGAGGCCATGCGAAGATGCTCGTGGGGCCCACTAGGCACCAGGGCGTGCAAGGGGCCTTAGGCGTGCCCTAGTGGGTAGTGGGGCCCATGGGCACTGTCGGTGTCAAAACCGGCGGATCTCGGGTAGGGAGTCCCGAACTATGCGTCTAGGCGGATGGTAACAGGAGACAAGGGACACGATGTTTTTACCCAGGTTCAGGACCTCTCGATGGAGGTAAAACCCTACTCCTGCTTGATTGATATTGATGATATGGGTATTACAAGAGTTGATCTACCACGAGATCGAAGAGGCTAAACCCTAGAAGCTAGCCTATGGTATGATTGTTTTTGTCCTACGGACTAAACCCTCCGGTTTATATAGACACCGGAGGGGGCTAGGGTTACACAGAGTCGGTTACAAAGAAGGAGATCTACATATCCATATTGCCAAGCTTTCCTTCCATGCCAAGGAGAGTCCCATCCGGACACGGGGCGAAGTCTTCAATCTTGTATCTTCATAGTCCAACAGTCCGGCCAAAGGATATAGTCCGGCTGTCCGGATACCCCCTAATCCAGGACTCCCTTAGTAGCCCCTGAACCAGGCTTCAACGACGATGAGTCCGGCGCGTAGATTTGTCTTCGGCATTGCAAGGCGGGTTCCTCCTCCGAATACTTTATGAAAGTTTGTGAACACGAGGAACGTGTCCGGCTCTGCAAAACAAGTTCCACGTACAACCGCAGAGAGAATAATAGTCCCACAAATCTAATCCACTGACGTATTTCACAGTGCGTCATCACATAGCAGCCAGGTCACCATTCGAATTGTTTTCTTTTTACAACTAACCCCAACGTGTTTCGCGAGGCGGTTTCCTTGGCACGTCTTGTCGAAGCAGAGATCGTGTCCCCTTATTACGGGATTCTCATCAATATGGACGTGGGTAACCCAACCGCGCCATCAATTACGGCGCTTGGGGGATAAGCGACTTTTACCAGGCTGGTGGGGGGCGCCTAGCTTCGCCCGCCCTTATAAAGGGATAAGGATTCACCTTTTTCTACCCACGCCTTCTTTCTCATTGCTCATCCATTCCTGCGCACTCGAGCTCCAGCGCCCAAGTCCACATCTTCCTCCTCAACCTTCTCCAATCATGTCCGGAGCGGGAGGCAAGTGGCTGGTCTCCTCCGCCACGGAGGGACACATCAAAAAGCTGAGGGGAGCCGGATACCTGTCCGAGGATATCACACACCGGCTCCTAGATGCGGGGCAGCTCATCCCCACCCCCACACCCCATGAGAGGGTAGTATTCCTTACCCACTTCCTCCGCGGACTGGGATTTCCTCTCCACCCATTCGTCCGGGGGATCATGTTCTACTACAGCCTGGATTTCCACGATCTGTCCCCAAACTTCATCCTCAACATATCGGTGTTTATCGTCGTGTGTGAGGCCTTCCTCCGCATCAAGCCCCACTTCAGCTTATGGCTGAAGACCTTCAATGTCAAACCGAAGGTGGTGGGCGGCCAGCAGGCGAAGTGCGGAGGCGCCATGGTGGGCAAAATGCCCAACATCACATGGCTCGAGGGCTCCTACGTGGAGACCATAAAGGGGTGGCAATCGGGGTGGTTCTACATCACCGAGCCGCGCGACCCCAAATGGGCGGCGGCCCCCAAGTTCCGATCCGGAATCCCCACGCGGCTCACCTCCTGGAAAGAGAAGGGCCTGCCCTGGGGTAGTCCGACAGAGCTGACCGGACTCCAAAACTGTATCCAAAGCATGATAAACAAGAAGCTCAAGCTTGTCAACATAGTCCAGGTCATGCTCATCTCCTGGATCCTCCCGTGTCAACAACGGGCGTTCAACTTGTGGGAGTTCGACCCGGCCCAGCACCAAACTCTGAGCGAGCTCTTCGACATGACGCACGAGGATGCTTGGAAGGTGCTTTTTTAGGGCACCGAGGTTCCCCCTCCCCTTACCAAGGATCGCGGATTCAGCGCGAAGCGCCAAGCCAGCGCGGTAAGCTATTTTATCTCTCATAGAGTATTCATTTTTCATTAACTATGTGTGGGATCTGAGCCCCCATGCCTTTGACAGGAGTGGGTGGAGACATCGGGGCAGATTGACTGCCCAGCCCCTCTGCCCGAAGACCCTGCAGACGCTCTCCTGACGGAGATGCTGACTCCGGCCCCATACGAGGTGCCGGAGAAGAAGACCAAGAAGAAGGCCATGGGAACCCGAAAGAGTTCCCGGCGCCAAGTGGTATCGGACTAATCGTCCGATGACTCCGAGACGCCCTCCTCCCGTGAAAACAAGGAGGAGGCAGATAAAGGTTCTTCCCCTAAATCCGAGGAAGACAAGAAAAGGACGGCCGCCCCAACTGGGGAGGCCGGAGGGTCCAAGAAGGGAAGGACTCTCCCTACGGACTGCTCCGCCACTGCCACCGACAGCGAAGACGAGTGGCCACCCAGGGCCAAGCCCCTGGCGAGATCGTAAGTATTCGGATACCAGAGCAACTCGTGGCACCGTTTAATTTCACAGCTTCTACTAAAACCAAACACGGTTATGCAATCCGTCCCGGGCCCGTATCGACGTATCCTCGTCGAGCGGTTCTTTGGATCCGTCGGCCATGAGCAGTGGGGGATCACTTCCGACCGCCTCCACCCCTCGCCCTACGGACAACGCCGAGGTGTTGTCTCAAAGGGCACCAAGCCGAGGGGAGGTAGTCCTGGAGGCGCC
This sequence comes from Aegilops umbellulata, assembly GCA_032464435.1. Classification (NCBI taxonomy): domain Eukaryota; kingdom Viridiplantae; phylum Streptophyta; class Magnoliopsida; order Poales; family Poaceae; genus Aegilops; species Aegilops umbellulata. Next base: position 500,832,390 of record CP136057.1, read on the forward strand.
TCAAGGCGACCTTCCGGACTCCAGGCGCAAAGGGAGCAAGGCTCCCAAGGGCTCCAACACTACAAAAAAATACACTTCCGTGATGATACGTGTTTGTCACAGTAGGTCGCTTTTTTTGTCATGCATGTACATCCATGACAAATTTATGACAGAATCAAGATAGTCATACCTGTGCTGTCGTAGAAGTGTTCCATGAAATTACCAAAATTATCATCACGGAAGTGTCCACTTCCATGACGATAAATCGCGCGTCACAGAAGTGCTTTTGTCAAGGGTGACCGACACGTGGCATCCACCGTAATGGAACGCCGTTAAGCTATCGGGTTGGGTTTTGGATCCGATAACCCGTTAACAGCCCCGACCAATGGGAAATTTCCACATGTAAAATTCTTATTGGCCGGACGAAAAACGTGTCAGCTCGTCAGTGGGTCAGATAGGCGCCTATGATACGTCGACACGTGGCACGGCCCAACAAGTTTAAGTGTGCCGGCCCAACTAAAGGCCCACAAGATTTTGCGGACCATAATGGGCCGGCCCAGCTAAAGGCCCACGAGATTTTGCGGACCATAATGGGCTGGCCCAGCTAAAGGCCCAGAAGATTTGCGGGCCATAATGGGCCATCCCAGGTAAAGTCCCACAAGATTCTTGCGGGTCATAATGGGCCGGCCCAGCTAAAGGCCCACGAGATTTCGTCAACATTAATGGGCCGGCCCAGCTGTAGGCCCACAAGATTTTGAGGACCCTAGTAGGCCGGTCCATTAACTGGTTGCCATGTTTTGGGCTAAATGCCGGCCCATATTTGATCCGGTCCATTAATGGCCTGCCACGCTCCGGGCCTAATAGTGGCCCATATGAGATCCGGCCCGTAAAAAGCCTACCACGTTCTGGGCCAAATTACGGCCCAGATCAGTTCCGGCCCTTTAAGAGGCTTTGGGCTCAATTATGGCCCATATCAGATTCGGCCCGTCAACTGGACACTATGCTTTTGGGCCCACTTGCTAAAGGCCCACTTAGTAATTCGGCCAGATATTAGCTTTGGCCTGTTAAGGGCCCGTTTAACATTTTGGCCCTATATTAATTTCGGCCTGTTAAAAGCCCGTCATATAGTTGGGCCTAACTACGGCCCGGTTTGCATAAGGCCTGCTCGCAACCGATATCTGATTGGGCCAAACAAGGAACCAGACAATTTTGGCCTGTTAAAAGCTCGTGATTTGATTCGCACAATCATGGGACGGGGTTCATTTCGGGCTGCTACGTAACTAGTAGGAATTAAGAACAAACCTACTCTATACAATAAAGAAATTACGGCATGGTAACTAAGAATAAACCTACACTACACAATAAAGGATTTAAGGTATATTACATCCATTGGGCATCGGAGTTCGCCACCAGTGATCATAAAGCGCAACGAAGAAGCAGATTACAAAAACTGGGCACCATTGCAGCGTAAAAATAATAATACTGAACCGAGACCACTTCCAAGACAGTTCAAGAAAGGTTAGCCTTGCGGGGGAACTGCTGAGCAAGGCTGTGAGACCATCCTAGCATGTCGGTCATAGCTTTCAGGTGTAGCTGTTTAGTGATGAGGTTCTCATTGGTGTTCTCCGCAATCTTTCTTAGAGATAGTACTTCAAGTCGAAGTTGAGTTGCAGAATGCCTTTCTGCTAGAATTTGGGACTGAAGAAGTTGAACTGTTTCAGACAACGAATTCTGTGAGCTTGTCTGACTGTTAGTCTCAAGTCACTTGAACACTGCATCAAGACAAGACTTTGGGGTTGTCTCGCTATCTTCAAGATGTTTTGCCTTCTTTGCTGCAATATATGTTGGGTTTGTCTCACATCCTTCAGCAGAGTTGTGCATGCCATTAGGCATATCACCCTGAAACAAAGCAGAGAGATGACAGGTTTTGCACGTGTATAAACAAAGATGATAACTGTTCTGTCAATTCTATCCAATTTCAAATTAGAAAATAAAGAGTATGTTCAAAATATCAATAGCATAATTTGGCATTGTTCATAATGCGGGGAGCTTCACCACACTACTGGATTACCATGTCAACATAACAAGCATAGATGAAGGGCAAAGAAAATCATTGTATCTATTTTGGATAGTGTGCATGGCATGTTGTTCATATCATCAACCACTTCAATAAGATAAAACAGGAGATGACAAGGTGCGAACGTGGACTGCTTCACCACACACTGGATTATAGATCCACAAAAACAAGCATACATATAGGGAGTATTAAGTAATGTGCATGGTATGAATAAGGAATTTGGTTTTACAAGTAAAACTTAGAACTTACGGTTCTTACGAACATGCATTTTGGTAGAAACAACAAACTAAACAGTAGTAAACGATAGGGAGTATGAGCAAATTAAACATCAGTTGAGGATAAAGGCTTTAGAAGGACTGACTTACATTAACAGTTAACATCGGCTTTATAATGCCCTTCTCCATGGCAAGGGAAGGATAACTCAAGAATTTCAGCACAAAATCTTCTTCATAAGCATTGCCTGTACTCTACATTTTGTAGAGAGTAATTATAGATATGATAATACTGGAAGGGATAGAGGATAATGAAGATAAGATGCATATTGATGCTACATAATCAACTACCAATCCCTGGAAGTACAAGCATTACATGACAAAATATACTGACAAGAGCAATGGGCTACACTTCTGCACTGGCATGGTAAGATTAAATATAGATCTGATCTTTTTTAGTAAATGGTGGGCGAGGGAGATAAGATGCGGAATGCTACAAAATGAACCAATCCCTCTTCCCATAATACAAGAGTGTTTTGAACACTGGTGTACTGTACAAAACGTTCTTATATTATGGGATGGAGGGAGTAGTTGTTAATGTAAGTACAGTGATAGACCATGTTCAGTCCTTACAAGAGGACTGCAGAGCTAAACCTCTTCAAAAGCATTGGGTTGATTCTAAATTTATGTAAGAGTCCATACGGATATTATAATGTCCACCAAATGGACGATTACGAGGCTAACATGTGCAGTGATGCTACATAATCAAACAACTATGAAAGTAAGTATGGTCATATAGGGCAAGAGGTACTCACAAGAGCAATGCAGTGTGCAGTATAGTTGCGAGATTCTGTGGTCCCTTGAGAACGAATGTTCTTCTGCTAACAGTTTTCGTACAAGTGAGACATTAAGGCAAATGCACAAATGTAGTTCAAATTATGACGTGATATCATAGACAGTACCTTACGCTGCAGCCGAGACCAATGTGTAACAAGATTATTCCAGTCACTGTCGGATAAATGTAGCACCGGAGACTTTACAGAAATTTCATTCAGAGGCTTGCCATCGAAGTGCGCTTGCCTCAGGTAGGAACGATACTTCATCAACGAGTGCTTGAAAAGCGCAACCAACCCTTGCTCGTCATCACAATCCAGTTTGCGCCTCGCCTATTTAAAAGAATGAAATCTTGTGTCTTCTGTCAGCAGAAACATATGCAGTAATGACCATGAATAACATTAGTACATTACTTACGCGTAAGTTGCGGAGGAAGACTGGAAATTGTTCTGTGTATGCGGTATAATCTTTCCATGAAGGAAAGATGCGCACAAAGTTCCTGACAACAACATAAGCTTCGTCTTCTAAACTGGGAAGAAATGGAACAGGGGTCCTATTTGCTGCAATTGGGGCTCTCTCTGGTTCGAAAAGGGATTTGGCAACTGGATTTGGTGTACTCTTTGCTGGAATGGGGGTTTTGCATCGTACAACTGGTGCTATGTCAACTGTCATAATCATACTATTTTCTGCAGTTGGGGTCTGCTGAGTTGGGGCATCAGAAATGACCAGTGTAGTAGGGCTAGAGTCTGCTAGAGTTGGGGTATTTTGTGGGTCAGGTGACATTGCAACTACACCTAATGGGATATTTGATTTATCAGGTGCCACTACCTTTTCCAAATACTTCGCTTGTGCTCCTCCACGATCAGCAATCGCCCTCTTCCTTTTGAACGTCTGATACACAAGAACAACATTTGAATGGATAAATATGGTATGATGACAGATGGAATATGTACTGAAAATGGATAGGCAGGGCGTATTCACATACATGATGTGTAAACTAAGCTAATGGCAGTTCAACAAAGTAGAAGCAATGCAAAGCATCAGTTGCAAGATACGTGTGAGCAATGTAACCTTGGAAAGTTAGAGCAAGTACCTTGATGGGTGAATAAGATAGGGCATCTTCCTCTGACTCCTCCACTAGGGAGCTACATTGAGTTAGGTCTCCCTCTAGCTCAGAATCACTGTTAGGATCATATTCTGAGCATGAATCTGTAGGTGGAGAGTGTTTGCATTGCATTGCATCCAGACTTGATTTCAGTCCCTTAATGCCAAGTTTGACAGCCATGGCATTGTTCTGCTTTATTCTTTTCATGCGCGCAAGCTCATAATCATTATGATGCTGTTCAGAATCTGAGATTCATGAAAACATAAAAAGTAGTCAGATTATCTATGGAATGCATTGCGGTTTCAACTCAGAGAGTGTCTCCCCATAAACCCCTGCATATGCAAAGTTCACCTCCCCAACCGTGCTGACCAGACCACACACAGAGATACACACCCGAGCGACAAACATGCATTTTCGAAACTAATTTAGGAACATTTAGCTGACCAATTAAACAACTCTGTTTTAATAATATCAGATTCTTATTTGAACAACTAAGTTTGTTTAGCTTGATGGGTGGAGCAGTGTTTTTATGACACGAAGCACGTATTCTGATCGTATAGCGATCATAAAAGGGGGAAATTCTAAGCATATATTTTTTTAGCAAAAGAGGGTTTCCCCTCTGATTTCTATTAAAGAAACCACCACGGAACCAACATGATCAATTAAACCCTAAGCATGATCAATTAAACCGTATTATGGCTGTGCCATGGCAGATTTGAAGCTGCAAACCGGAGAAACGATATTTAGCATCCATTGTTTGCTTCAAACTAAGAACTAAATTCCAAGAGCTGAAAAGAAAGTAGAGTAACCAAGTTAAGATCTATTTTCTGGTTGAGATCAAAAAGTTGAGGAGATATGAAGTACCACCTCTCTTGCGGCGCCGTGTAGGCATCGGGGGTGCGGTGGCTGTCGGTGGCGTTGAAGCAGATCTGCGACAGTAGACGGGTGCATCGGGGGATAAATCCCGTTGCGGTGAAAGAGAAGGTCGTGTGAGCGGCCCCGACAAAGAGGACGACGGCGCCGATGAAGCGAGAGGACGCGATGCAAGGCTATTGGTCCGTCGCCGTGGTTGAGAAACGTCCATCTCTAGCAGTGGACGATGCGGTCTTGGTAGGCGCTCCGACATGGTGGAGGACGGTGGCGATGGATGCGGTGGAGGACGGCGGAGATGGATGGGGTGGCGGACGGAGGCTGGTGTGGGAATGGGGTGTTTTAGCGCGGACGGTGTATGAATGGGAAAAGGGAGGGAGAGGTACGGGGAACCATGTTTTTGGGACACGCCTGTCTAAAATATGGGAAAGTTATGAACTTATCCCCCATTTCAAATTTGGACGTCTCGTCGGTTGGGGATAGGACGGTAATCTCACATCTCCCAAATATTTGCCGGTAACTATTTCAGGCGAGGAGAGGGTGTTTTGCCGCCCACGGTTGGCGCCCACGGTGTATGAACGGGGCTGACAGGTAGAGCGGTTGTGTCACGTCTGATGGAAGTTACACATCTGCCCCTATTTAAAATATTAGCCTACATCTATTTCGGACGAGGAGAGTTTGTTTTGCCGCCCACGGTTGGCACCCATGGTGTATGAATGGGGAATGGAGGGAGAAACAGAGGTCTTTCAGACGAGCTTGAATCAAATGAGTTTTGCCGCCCATGTTTGATGCCCACCGTGTTGGAATGGGCTCAGAGGCGGTCGTGTCACGTCTAATTGAAGTTACTAACCTACCGCTATTTAGAGCAGTGGAAATCGGGCCGATGGATTGTTCGTGTAATGGGTAGACAGTAATTTCCATCTCCCAAACACTTGGCTTCGGGCAGCCTATGTGGGAGTGGACATTTTGCTGTTTCTTTCGAATTTTGGGACGATAAGCATCCATGTTTACCCTGGCAACTAAATTCGAATCCATTTTGTATTCCTATATGAATCTTTAAAAATCATTCTATGTGTTTTTATATATCTTCAAAAGGACGACAAAGATGTATTCCACTGTCATATACAAATGCCGATACTCAAATTCAGAAACTAGAATCCAGTTTAAGGTGAATTCGAATATTTGGAACACTTCATGTCCAACTCAAATGTCACACGCAGCATAATGTGTACTCCCAGTTAGATATGTACACAAGAGATGTATCAAGATTCAAATACCGAGTCAATCAACCAAGAATGTACGGAACTAACAGACATAGAAACACTTATAGAGTATATGGATCAATAATATCAACTAACATACATAAGACAGGCCACTGTACTTTTTTTTGGCTACAACGGCATCCTTTTTTAGCCAACATCTTGGCCCTTTCCGATGCGTGCCACTTATGGTCCATCTATACTACTATTGCTAAATGCACATTTAGCCCGATTGGCATATTTGTAGGTCTGGCACATCAATCCAAATGAAATGTCTCCGAGTCTTATCAATTAATACAGACTTGTGCTCAAATAAAATTACAAACAAAAAAAAACAATTATTACATGATCTCTAAAACAAATGGTTTGATTGATTACATGAACAAACAACACAAAGGTTATTCAAATATGGAAAGAACATTTCACCTATGATTTACCAAGTAGGAATTTAATTTCCTTTTTTTCCTTCAGGACCTTAACAATCTGGTCAGTCTCAGCTTGCTTCGTTTTGAAATCCACCAAATATTTAATGGTTGTCTTGAGTACTGCTTGTGATTGTGCTGTTTGCTTCCTCAACATGTCAACTTCATCTCTAAGAGCAGAAGCAGAATCTCTTTCTACCACTAGTTTAGCCTCTAGAGCATCAGCAGTTGGCAATTCATAATGCATGATTGGGCTGGTGCCACTGTTGTGGGATGATGCAACGTCCATGGGGACCTCGCTCTTTGATCTTGGGCTAACCTGTTTTGCCATTAAAGTTCCGATTGGATTCAGAAAAGTTGAAGTTAGCAAAACATCTCAACTGGGAGTTATAACAGCAAACTAGTTAAACAAACAAGGAATTAAAAGTTTCAATTGGATGCTGAAAAGTAGTTATTAACATCATTGTAACCTGCTGTTGCAGCAACAAAGTAGTTAAACAAACAAGTAGATATTTAAGTTAAGGCAAACAGGTAATTCTTAACAGTAAGTATCAAACACATAGATAGGCACAGTCTACAATATGATTAACAGGCTGTGCAATTATGTAATCAGTAGCAAACTAAATTAAGCCAAGCAACGTAATTGAACAATTTTGCAATAAGTGGCTAACTAAAATTCCGAGAAGCGGGTAAGTGAACTTACGCTAGTTCTTTGTACAGGCACACTGCAACTTCTTTTTCGCTTACAAGGTTGTACGAAGGAGTCCATGGCATCAATTGCTTGGATACGCAGTCCCAATACTTCTTTCTTCCCACACTGCATGGGTAAGTCGAATGGTTAATCTGGTAAGGTGGTGCGTCCTTGATATGTTATATGAGGACGTGTAGTCAGACTAGTTGTAGCCAAACACATCACACTGGCTTTTACTGTATATTTCATGCGATTACTTTTGGCATATCGAGATCTAAGCAATCTACAATAGGATGAAAAGACTGGCATCCTTTACATTATTGGCGAACTCAGTTCATAGAAACAAGCAATTCAACCATTCTTTGGGTAAATCAAAAGCGCCACTGGAATATTTTTCACTATCCAATCATACACGCAAAAGGGGCGACGCCACCATAGGGGCTGGTATGGGCAGCCGTCTCAGGTGGCTGGAAAGTGTGCACCTAGTTTGAGTCGTCCAGGTTGGCCCACGCTAGTTTTGTTCATCCCAACGCACGAGCAGGCAATGTAAAAAATGAAGAAAAAATGTTTCAATTTGGATGGGCCAATAACATAAGTGCAAGGCAGGCCCTATAGCAGGCTCGTGGCCCAAACGAGCGCCTCCCATATCGATCGACAGCAGGAAAAATCCCAATTCATTCGCTCCAGCCTCCAGTCTGGTTCACTCCTAACCTAGCCCCCGCTGGACAGACCGACACAACACTTCCTCGCGCCCTTGTTGGAGGGCGGTCGCTGGGCTTCTGTGGGTAAATCAAAAGCGCCATTGGAATATTTTTCACTATCCAATCATACACGCAAAAGGGGCGACGCCACCATAGGGGCTGGTATGGGCGGCCGTCTCAGGTGGCTGGAAAGTGTGCACCTAGTTTGAGTCGTCCAGGTTGGCCCACGCTAGTTTTGTTCATCCCAACGCACGAGCAGGCAATGTAAAAAATGAAGAAAAAATGTTTCAATTTGGATGGGCCAATAACATAAGTGCAAGGCAGGCCCTATAGCAGGCTCGCGGCCCAAACGAGTGCCTCCCATATCGATTGACAGCAGGAAAAATCCCAATTCATTCGCTCCAGCCTCCAGTCTAGTTCACTCCTAACCTAGCCCCCGCTGGACAGACCGACACAACACTTCCTCGCGCCCTTGTTGGAGGGCGGTCGCCGGGCTTCAAGCGAATGGAAGGACAAGAAGATGAAGATCCAACCCTGGGTGTAGCCTGCGTGGGAGGCAGCAGCGGCAGCACGAGCATGGCATCGAGCTTGCGCAAATGGACAGTCGCATCTTGCAAGAGTAGCATGCGCAATGAGCAGGTACATCACATCCCTAATTATATCTAATTCAACTCTTCAATTTCTGGCCAATAGTTAAACCTGACGGTGTTGTAAAACTGCTTGTATGTAGGGAATCTATGAGAAAATGAAACCAATTTCTACTTATTTTATAACTCCCCCAATCAATACTGAACTGCCTAAATCTGATGTATCTAATCAAGTTTCCGGTGCAAACATACAAGCTCATGTTGTTCTTGAGCCTGAAGTGTCTAATGAACAGACTGCTAATGAAGGATTTGATGCAAACATTTTACATGCTCCTCGTGATGAACATATAGTGTCTAATGAGGGATCTAATGCAAGCATTTTGCAAGCTCATTGAAGGATTTAGTGTCTAATGATGATCTACTATGTTGAGAGAGACAGAGATTTGCAGGCATTGATGACAAGCAAATTATAGTGCATTTTCATAGCTTGAGGAAACGTCGCGGCCATCTACCAAAAAGTCCCCGTATCATGACAACATAGCATAATTACTTTTCTAATTTGTTGTTTGAAACTATTGGCATACTTGTGCAGGATAGATATATTGATATGCAGTTTGCGCACTGGTTATACGTGCAATTACACTTTGATATTTTCAGCCAGAGAACGAATAATTCAAGTAGGTACAGACCATGTTTTTAGTCCTTGTACACCATGTTGCATTTTGTGTTTTTGGTGCTTGCATAATTTAGTGTTTATAATCTGAACTACTTTGGATCATTAGCTGGTTTTCAAAGTGCATGTAGCTTCACATTTCTCAAGTTATGTTGATTTCCGGAGTGCAAGTGCCTTCGTATTTTTTAAGTTAAATGTTCGCCCCTGGTAACTTGAATTCATGGATCAGCCACTGCACACAAGTCATACACGAATGCCAGTACGAATTAAATGAAATGCAGGGACTTACGCTAGCTCGTTGTACAGGCTCACTGCAGCTCTGTTTGCGCTTGGGATGTTCCATGTACAAGTCCATGTTACCACTTGCTTGGATGTGCAGGCCTTGAGCTCCTTGCATCCCCCTCTGAATTTTTGACACGGCGAATGGTTGATCAAATAAGAGGAATCGACCTTGATGTTGTACCGGAGGACAGATACTTACAAGGTTATACGGGTGTCCAGGATGTGTACCAGATCCCGTAGCACCGTCATGCTTCGCTAAAATATGGATTTGCTTGTTTCAGATGATATCTCCAGAAGAAATAAGAGTTAAGGTCAGAGTTGCATAGGCGTGTAAGCTAAGGCCTCCTTTGGTTTAGAGGAATCTTGTAGGAATTTCATAGGATAGGATCTCTATAGGAAAAATTCCTTTAGAGCCCTTTGGTTTGTAGGAATGCAATCCTATTCCTATGGAGGAATTCTTCCTATCCTCCACATTTCATAGGAAAATATATATTAGCCTAGACTCAATGAAAAAATCCTATGATGTGAATCAAAGGGCATCTCCTTTCCTATTCCTACTCATAGGATTTGAGATACATGTCATCTCATTTCCTATGACTTTCCTATTCCTACGATTTTCCTACCCTATGAACCAAAGGAGGCCTAAGAGAGCAGTGAAAGGATATCCAAACATCGTCGGAACAGTGCACAAGGGAGTGATGTGTGGATACCTAGTTTGGGCCGGCGTTTGGGCATGCTCGCCTAGCTAGAGTGCGGGTCACTTCAGAGCCGTTGAGGGTGATGCGCTGGCGTTGGCTGGCCGCGCACGGATGCAGATCTTGAGTGGCAGCGGAGCGCTACGATGCGGTGGACGAGACCGTTGGTGAAGCCCCAACGGCCTGGGGGGGCGGAGGTGCGACGATGTGCTCGGTGAAGTAGCCCTGGTGAGCTGGGAGACGGCGTCGGTGAAGCGCACCTGATGCGGTGGAACTTGGTGTTTGTGAGGCACGTCGGTTGCGGCGGCCGACGTTGTCGGTGAACCACTCGATGCGGTGGACGAGGGCGTAGATGAGGTAGCTCCGGTGTGGTGGTGAAACGCGATCGTTGTCTTCGTCATTGTGGTCCGGCACAGAGGTGGGGAACGGTGGGGAAAGAGACGAGACGAGGGGCTATTCGAGGGTTGGCGGCGAATTAGGGATTTGAGCAATCTGGGGGCGGAAGGGGACGGTGGAGAAGAGAGATTTTGCAGGGCTGCAATTGGGGCCGCCAGATATTTCAATCGGAAATGTGGAAGCGTGAAATTATATTGTCGTCGTCCTTTTTGGGGGGGAGGGGGTGGGTGCATGGGTGCTACGCGTCCGTCCGACACACGCGACCACCCCGACAGGACTATGCTTCGGTGCCTTAAGGCACCTGCCTTTGTGTCCATGACATATGGGCCCAACAGGTGGCTGGCCCACATGTCAGTGACCCAAAGGCAGTTGCCTTTAAGGCACCGAAGCAACGTCCACCCCGACACGACCCTGGTTTGCCTGGTGCGCCTACATTTGAGAATGCAAACGAATCTTCTTTCATTTGCAAACGAATCTGTATGTATTATCTAGAAGTAGGTGTGTCTAGAGGGGGGGGGGGCGATTAGACACTTAGTGCTAAAGTTGCAATTTTTAAACTTTTTCAGTTTGACTGGAGTTTTAGGCACAATTTCAACATACACAATACATATCAAGCAAGCGTGCAAAGAGTATATGAGCAGCGGAATGTAAAGCATGCAACTTGCAAGAATGTAAAGGGAAGGGTTTGGAGAATTCAAACGCAATTGGAGACACGGATGTTTTTCCCGTGGTTCGGATAGGTGGTGCTATCCTACATCCACGTTGATGGATACTTCAACCCACGAAGGGTAACTGTTGCGCGAGTCCACGGAGGGCTCCACCCACGAAGGGTCCACGAAGAAGCAACCTTGTCTATCCCACCATGGCCATCGCCCACGAAGGACTTGCCTCACTAGCGGTAGATCTTCATGAAGTAGGCGATCTCCTTGCCCTTACAAACTCCTCGGTTCAACTCCACAATCTTGTCGGAGGCTCCCAAGTGACACCTAGCCAATCTAGGAGACACCACTCTCCAAGAAGTAACAAATGGTGTGTTGATGATGAACTCCTTGCTCTTGTGCTTCAAAGATAGTCTCCCCAACACTCATCTCTCTCTCACAGGATTTGGATTTGGTGGAAAGAAGATTTGAGTGGAAAGCAACTTGGGGAAGGCTAGAGATCAAGATTCATATGGCAGGAATGGAATATCTTGGCCTCAACACAAGGGTAGGTGGTTCTCTCTTAGAACATATGAGTTGGAAGTGTAGATGTGTTCTGATGGCTCTCTCCACGAATGAAGAGGAGGTGGAGGGGTATATATAGCCTCCACACAAAATCCAACCGTTACACACAATTTACCAATCTCGGTGGGACCGAATCAACAAACTCGGTCGGACCGAAATAGTAAACCTAGTGACTGTTAGAGATTTTCGGTGGGACTGACATGCAACTCGGCAGGACCGATATGGTTAGGGTTAGGGCATAACGTAATCTCGGTGAGACCGATTACACAAACTCGGTGAGACCGATTTGGTAATTAGCTAACCAGAGAGTTGGTCAGGTAAACTCGGTGGGACCGATTACTAAACTCGGTTGGACCGATTTCGGTAATGAGTTAACCAGATAGTTTGCATTGTAATCTCGGTAGTACCGATTGCCTAAAATCGGTGAGACCGATTTTGACAATGGACATACACAGTGAGATTGCAACCCCATCTCGATGAGACCGAGATCCCTATCGGTAGAACCGATTTGCTAGGGTTTGGCAGTGGCTTATGACATGTGAAACTCGGTGGCGCCGGATAGAAAGAATCGGTAGGTCCGAGTTTGACTTTGGGTTTAGGTCATATGTGGAAGTGGGAAAGTAGTTGAGGGTTTTGGAGCATATCATCAAGCACATGGAGCAAAAGGCTCATTAAGCAACACCTCATCCCTCCTTGATAGTATTGGCTTTTCCTATGGACTCAATGTGATGTTGGATCACTAAAAGTGTAAAATGAAGAGTCTTGAGCTTGAAGCTTTAGCCAATCCTTTGTCCGTAGCCTCTTGAAGGAGTTCCCACAACCTTTAGTCCATGCCACTCCATTGTTGAACTTATCTGAAATATACTAGATAAAAGTATTAGTCCAACAAGAGATATGTTGACATTAATTACCAAAACCACCTAGGGAGCACTTGTGCTTTCAATCTCCCCCTTTTTGGTAATTGATGGCAACATACATCAAAGCTTTAGATTAAGATACAAAGAATAGCAAGTAAAGCTTTGGAAGGACATGTAACAAACATAGGCTCCCCCTACATGTATGCAATCATGTGAATATAAAATGTAGAAACATGTGAGAGCATAATCATGACAGAGCAGGCAATGTGTTACATGTATCTTGGCCATATGCATCATAGCAAAAGATTATTAAGAGAAATACCTTCATGCTTATGAGTCCTTCTTGCAAACAGTATGTAGATAAGCAAGAATTTCTCATACTCATGATTTTGATCCATATACTTACCTTGTAGTCTTGAGTTGGCTTAGGATGGAATGAACCTGCATAAACAAGGTTAGATAACACAGGTACATCCACTAGCCAGAGCAAATCAAAAGAAACCACAAGAATACCAAGACTGGGATGACATGTAGAGAGTGAGTACAAGGTACCACATTGGATTAGACATGTCCCCAAGAGTAAAGATATGCAATGAATTTGAATGATTTCTTTCCCTTAGATGTCTTGATCCCCCTGAATTTGACATGGGATATTGGGAGAAGATAGGGAACAGAAAATCAAAGCTGAAAGATATGAATGAATAGAACTTAATGCAAATGAGCACATATGAACATGGCTTTCCCCCAAAAAGACATGTGGCATCTCTCCTCTTGAATCATCAAGCATCTGGGATCCATGAGTATTCTCTCCCCCTGGAGATCTCTTTCTCCCCCTTAATACTTTCTCTCTCTTTCTCCCTGATGATAAGCTTTGATGTGATCTCTCTCTCCCCCTTTGACATCAATTTCCAAGAAGGTTTTTCTGGAATCTGTCGAATGGGTTTGGTCCTTGAGATTCAGCACAAAGTAATGGATAAAACTGTGATGCTTGTAGAGGACAAGATTCATTAAGTGGAGCTGGATCAGAAGAAATATAGAATAAGTGGCAAACTGTTTTTCCTGTTGCGAAATCGGTGACACCGAGTGGCATTTTTCGGTGGTACCAAAGGGATTCGGTTGGACCGAAAATTAAAATTCGGTGAAACCGAGTTCATCATAGAGAAAACACTTGTCACCTAAGCTCACTAGTCAAGTAAGATCTCACAAAGATTTGCAATGAATTAACTAAAGAATTTGCAAGGAATTTGATGCAGAAATATGCAGAACAAGAATCAAAAAGAAAAGAATGAAAGTTCTAGATGAAGTTTTTTTTTGAAAAGAGAGAAACAAATATGCAAGGGACAAATGCAATAACAAAAGTACACAAGAGAACTTCATCTAGAATTGGGCGGTGACATAGTCACCTATGTTAGAGTATATTGACTTAGGAGTCAAGTGAGAACACTTGATCATAGGTCATACTCATCATTTAAGCTCAAAATGGGGTTACCATTTTTTGTTTAAGCATTTTGATGTATTCACATCTTGTTGAGTTGCTTTGACTCATGTCTTGGAGTAAAGCTTCTCTAAGATGGAATATCATACCTTGGGTGGTGGTGTGGGTCTTGCACATGTAGTTGAACTTGTGTGGATGCTCGAGGTTAATGTAGTTCATCATGAGTTGGGAGCACCCCTTGGAATTTGAGTTCATATACCTACATGGGTTAGTTCTTGCAAGGAAAAGCACTTGTAGATCCAAGAATGACAATCATGAAGCTCAACATAGAATTTGTCAAAGGATATGTTTGAATGGTTTCGTGCTTCCTTGTCTTCAACCACCGTTGTGTAGAGACTTGGTGATGTAGAGATTGCTCAAGATGTGAGTGAGTTGCAATCTCATAGAATTAGATTCAACCAAGTACCTACATGGGTTAGATAACATGCAAGGTACAAATATATCCAAGACATAAGATAGTCATCATAAGAGATATATCAAGGATTAGTCATAAGCTCATGTCTTGCATGTCTCCAATGGAGTTTCTACTCCAGGTTCGAAGCATCAATGATATTCAATTCTCCTCTCAACCTGCAAAACACTTTCTCATCAAGTGGTTTAGTGAATATATCCGCTAATTGCTTATCGGTGCGAACATGCTTAAGATCAATGTCACCCTTAGCAACATGATCTCGAATGAAATGATGACGAACTTCAATGTGCTTAGTTCGAGAATGTTGCACAGGATTATGACCAATTTTGATAGCACTTTCATTGTCACAAAGCAATGGAACATGTTTCACATAGGCCCCATAATCTTTAAGAGTTTGGGTCATCCAAAGCAATTGAGCACAACATGAACCAGCGGCAATGTATTCCACTTCGGCTGTAGATAAGGATACGGAGTTTTGTTTCTTGGAGGACCAAGACACAAGAGATCTTCCAAGAAATTCACAAGTACCCGAAGTGGAATTTGTATCAACCTTGTCTCCGGCATAATCCGAGTCGGAATAGCCAACAAGATCAAAAGAGGACTTCTTAGGATACCAAATGCCAAAATTTGGTGTATGGATTAAGTATCTCACTATCCTTTTCACGGCCTTAAGATGACATTCTTTAGGAGCAGCTTGATATCGTGCACACATGCACACACTTAGCATAATATCGGGACGTGAGGCACATAGGTATAACAATGAACCAATCATAAACCTTTTGATCAACCGGTTCACCATCTTTGGTCAAATCATTATGTCCACTAGTAGGCATGGGTGTAGGCATACCTTTGCATTCTTGCATATTGAACTTCTTGAATAAGTCTTTGGTGTACTTTGTTTGAGAGATAAATGTACCTTCCTTAGTTTGCTTGATTTGCAAACCGAGAAAGAATTTGAGTTCACTCATCATAGACATCTCAAACTTCTTTGACATTAGCTTTCCAAACTTTTCACTAAAAAGAGGGTTAGTTGAACCAAATATAATATCATCAACATAAATTTGGCATACAAATAGTTCTCCATTAACCCTTTAGTAAAGAGTGTGGAATCAATCTTTCCAATTTCAAAACCACTTGCAATAAGAAACTTGGTCAAGCATTTATACCATGCTCTAGGAGTTTGTTTAAGACCATAAAGGGCTTTGTGAAGTTTGTAAACATGATTAGGTTTCTTAGGATTGACAAAGCCGGGAGGTTGTTTGACATAAACTTCCTCCTCTATTTCACCATTTAGAAAAGCACTTTTAATGTCCATTTGGTACAAGGTGATATTATGGTGATTAGCATAGGCAAGTAAGATGGGAATGGACTCGAGTCTAGCAACGGGAGCATATGTCTCACCATAGTCCATATTTTCGACTTGTGTGTACCCTTGGGCGACGAGACGTGCTTTGTTGCGAACCACTTGTCCATCTTCATCTTGCTTGTTGCGAAACACCCATTTGGTACCAATGATGTTGTGGTTGTTGTCGGGCTTCTCAACCAATGTCCAAACTTGGTTTCTCTCAAAGTTGTGTAGCTCTTCATGCATAGCGTTTATCCAATCCGGATCTTCCAATGCTTCTTCGACCTTCATAGGTTCAATGCTAGAGATGAATGAATAGTTTTCACAAAAGTTAGCTAAACGAGTTTTTGAGCGAGTAATTCTCCCGGTTTGGATATCATTGTAGATTTGCTCGACGGGATGATCTTTGGCAATTCTTGCTCGAACTCGTGAAAGCTTTTGCTTGGGTCTTCGTTGAACATCTTCTTCATCTTGTTCTTCTTCTTGGTCTTCTTCATTGTTGGCGTTGTCGTTCTCTTGCCGTGGTGGAGAAGGAGGTTGTTGATGTTCGTCTTGACGCATTTCCTCGTTTCCTTCATCTTGGTGTGTCCCACTTGTGGATGCTTCCGGGTCAATTCTTGGTTCACCTTGTCGTGAAGTAGAAGCTTCCACTTGGACGGACGAGGTACTCTCCTTCACCTCCGTTGGGCGAATTTTGCCAATAGACAAGTCTTGGATTACTTCTGAAGGGTCTTTGTCTCCTACATCAATTGGCAATTACTCTACTTGCGATCCATTAGATTCATCAAACTTCACATCTACCGTTTCCTCAACCTTTCGGGTGAAATTGTTGTAGACACGGTAAGTGTGAGAGTTTGAGCCATAACCAAGTAGGAAACCTTCATGAGATTTAGGAGCAAACTTTGAACGACGATGCTTATCAAGAATGTAGCACTTTGAGCCGAATACTCGAAAGTATCCAACTTGGTGTTTGTTACTGGTGAGGAGCTCGTATGCCGTATTGCCGAGTAGCTTGTGAAGATACAAGGTTTTTGTTGCATGACAAGCCGTTTCAACCGCTTCTGCCCAAAAGTGCTTCGGTGTCTTGTACTCATCAAGCATCGTTCTCGCCATTTTGATGAGCGTCCGGTTCTTCCTCTCAACAACTCCATTTTGTTGAGGTGTGTACGTAGCCGAGAACTCGTGTGAAATCCCTTCTTCGTCAAGAAAGGTGTCCACATTTGCGTTCTTGAACTCCGTTCCGTTGTCACTCCGAACCTTCTTGATCTTCACGTCAAACTGATTTTGGGCCTTCCTAGCGAAGTTTTTGAAGATATTTTGGACCTGCGATTTATCATCAAGAAAGAACACCCACGTAAATCTTAAAAAATCATCAACTATAACTAGACCAAAAGAATTTCCACCGAGACTCTTGTAGGCATTGGGACCAAAAAGATCCATATGAAGTAGCTCGAGTGGTCTCCTTGTGGTCATGATGTTCTTCACGGGATGCCTTCCTCCAACCTGTTTACCTGCTTGACAAGCACTGCAAAGTCTATCCTTATCAAATATGACATCGTTAACTCCAAGGATATGATTTCCTTTAATAAGCTTGTCAAGGTTTCTCATGCCCACGTGACCTAGTCGTCTATGCCACAACCAACCTTTTGAGGATTTAGCAATAAAGCAAGTTTTAGGTTGTGCCTTTTTAGAGAAATCG
The DNA here is from genome assembly GCA_032464435.1 of Aegilops umbellulata. Taxonomy (NCBI): domain Eukaryota; kingdom Viridiplantae; phylum Streptophyta; class Magnoliopsida; order Poales; family Poaceae; genus Aegilops; species Aegilops umbellulata. The sequence continues at coordinate 500,850,204 of CP136057.1, forward strand.
ACAATGTAAAGGTCACCTCTATGTATACCGGTAAAGACCATTTTATGATTGTCTCGATGAAACACTTGGCAATCTACCTCAGTAAGTAGGACATTCAAACCGAAATCAGCAAGTCTAGATACCGAAAGTAAGTTGTAGCCAAGAGATTCAACGAGCAAGACATTTTGAATGGAGCTATCGTGTGAGATGGCCACCTTACCAAGGCCAACCACCTTACCCTTTGAATTATCACCAAAGGTGACATATTTTCGAGGGCCGTCATTTTCAGCAAGCTCACGGAACATCTCTTCATCTCTGGTCATATGATCAGTACATCCACTGTCGAGAACCCATTCCTTTCCTCCTGATGCGTATCCCCGAAGATTTGCCATGAGACCAAAATGTCTCATTGCATCATCAAGATCGAAGTCACTATCATCATCCTCATCATAGTATCCATGTTCAACATGATCTTGTGACTCATCATTTCCTAGAGAGAGTAATTCGTTAGATAAATGATCATCAAAGTGGTCACTTTTATGAATTCTTATAGCTTCGGATATAATATCACTAATGATTCCAACATTTCCTTTAGCGTGCATGAGATTGTAAGCTCAAATAGACAATCACCAAAACTAGGATCACTAGAGTTCATCTTACTCAAGGCAATAGATTTATGGAGAATTTCATCCAAATTTTTTAAGGAATAATCGGGGAATCGTTCCTCAAGAAATTTCCATATAGTATAGGCACAATTAAGAGTAGGTAAACTAGCAATCAAGTTTTTGGGCAATCCTCTAATGATGAGCTCAACGGTTCTAAGATTGTGAATCATGTCAATATCTTCATCTAGGGTGGGATGCATAGGATCAACATGAGGAGCACAAGGACTAGCAATATACTTGTTCAATTGATATTGATTGAAAATCACAAGCATCTCATTTTTCCACTCATGAAAATACTCTCCATCAAGAATAGGCACTCTATGTCTAAGACTCCCTAAAGTAGACACATCCATCTTCCTCCAATGGTGATTAAACCAAGGCAACGGAGACCAAAGCTCTGATACCACCTGTAGGATCTAGAAGTAGGTGTGTCTAGAGGGGGGGGGGGGTGATTAGACACTTAGTGCTAAAGTTGCAATTTTTAAACTTTTTCGGTTTGAGTGGAGTTTTAGGCACAATTTCAACATACACAATACATATCAAGCAAGCATGCAAAGAGTATATGAGCAGCGGAATGTAAAGCATGCAACTTGCAAGAATGTAAAGGGAAGGGTTTGGAGAATTCAAACGCAATTGGAGACACGGATGTTTTTCCCGTGGTTCGGATAGGTGGTGCTATCCTACATCCACGTTGATGGAGACTTCAACCCACGAAGGGTAACGGTTGCGCGAGTCCACGGAGGGCTCCACCCACGAAGGTTCCACGAAGAAGCAACCTTGTCTATCCCACCATGGCCATCGCCCACGAAGGACTTGCCTCACTAGCGGTAGATCTTCACGAAGTAGGCGATCTCCTTGCCCTTACAAACTCCTTGGTTCAACTCCACAATCTTGTCGGAGGCTCCCAAGTGACACCTAGCCAATCTAGGAGACACCACTCTCCAAGAAGTAACAAATGGTGTGTTGATGATGAACTCCTTGCTCTTGTGCTTCAAATGATAGTCTCCCCAACACTCATCTCTCTCTCACAGGATTTGGATTTGGTGGAAAGAAGATTTGAGTGGAAAGCAACTTGGGGAAGGCTAGAGATCAAGATTCATATGGTAGGAATGGAATATCTTGGCCTCAACACAAGGGTAGGTGGTTCTCTCTCATAACATATGAGTTGGAAGTGTAGATGTGTTCTGATGGCTCTCTCCACGAATGAAGAGGAGGTGGAGGGGTATATATAGCCTCCACACAAAATCCAACCATTACACACAATTTACCAATCTCGGTGGGACCGAATCAACAAACTCGGTCGGACTGAAATAGTAAACCTAGTGACCGTTAGAGATTTTCGGTGGGACTGACATGCAACTCGGTAGGACCGATATGGTTAGGGTTAGGGCATAACGTAATCTCGGTGAGACCGATTACACAATCTCGGTGAGACCGATTTGGTAATTAGCTAACCAGAGAGTTGGTCAGGTAAACTCGGTGGGACCGATTACTAAACTCGGTTGGACCGATTTCGGTAATGAGTTAACCAGATAGTTTGCATTGTAATCTCGGTAGTACCGATTGCCTAAAATCGGTGAGACCGATTTTGACAATGGACATACACAGTGAGATTGCAACCCCATCTCGATGAGACCGAGATCCCTATCGGTAGAACCGATTTGCTAGGGTTTGGCAGTGGCTTATGAAATGTGAAACTCGATGGCGCCGGATAGAAAGAATCGGTAGGTCCGAGTTTGACTTTGGGTTTAGGTCATATGTGGAAGTGGGAAAGTAGCTGAGGGTTTTGGAGCATATCATCAAGCACATGGAGAAAAAGGCTCATTAAGCAACACCTCATCCCTCCTTGATAGTATTGGCTTTTCCTATGGACTCAATGTGATGTTGGATCACTAAAAGTGTAAAATGAATTGTCTTGAGCTTGAAGCTTTAGCCAATCCTTTGTCCTTAGCATCTTGAAGGAGTTCCCACAACCTTTAGTCCATGCCACTCCATTGTTGAACTTATCTGAAATATACTAGATAAAAGTATTAGTCCAACAAGAGATATGTTGACATTAATTACCAAAACCACCTGGGGAGCACTTGTGCTTTCACCATGCCCGTGTTTTCCTTGCAATAATTAGTCATTCGAAACGAGATACTCCATCCGTTCACTTTTGTAAGTCGTTTCACACAACTTAAAATGAACTGTTTTGCACATTGTCTGAAATGTCTTAAAGGTCTTATAAAAGTGAACAGAGGGAGTACTATAAATTAATTAATGAGGAGTTATTTGAATTTTTTTGAAACGGTACCCACGCTAACGTGGATTTGACTGTGTGTCACATAATTAGTTATTTGAATTAGAGTGTGTGTCACGTAGTTAGTTATTTGAATTATAGTGTGTGTCACGTAGCGATCTCCAATTCTAACGTGGATTTCGCATTTCACTGTATCCATGCTATTTTTTTAATACAAATTCATATGTATATGATGAACACCATGGTAGTGAGAAAACTTTTGGATGGATTCAAACATATGACCTACAAAATAGCACAAAAAACTGAGTCAATGTCAACTTTTCGAAACTTAGTATGCTACGAATTCAAAATAATTACCCGTATGCCTGGTCCTCGGTTCAAATCTTACAATGTACACCCAATTGAAACATCGATATTAAGTCTCGTACTATGTACGTTCAAATGTTGTTTTTATCCCCCCCCCCGCACAAACGCTACATACTTCCTGTATCGGTCAATCTTCCTCTCCTGACCACCTTAGGAAGCTATCGGTTTCCAATACACGTTCATTCTTTCTCTTCATGTTCCGATATCTAAGTCTCTCAACTACACAACCCCTTTTTCCACTCTGTTACCAAATGTATTTACCTCACACACCCGCCATTGCACCCCATGCCGAGCTCTCTCTCTCTCTCCCCCCCTCTCCCTCTCACCCTCTCGCGCTAAATGCACGCATTGCCTATCTAGCCCCCCAACCTCTCGTGCATGTGCACGCACGCACGTTGTATATCTAGGTCACTCCCTCGAGACTGTCTCGCTCTTTCTTCCGCACGGCGGGCCACACTCGCTCAATCTCGCTCTCTTTATCTGAGTCTCGCTTAACCTCGTTTTCTTTCACACACAAATGATATATCTCCCTGTTTGGGCCTCGATCGACACACTCTATACTCTCTCACGCAGATTGTCTATCTAGGTCAGTCCATCCAAGCCGCCACCACTCTTTCGATCTCATGGTGGTCGATGCTCACTCAATCTCTCTCTATCTCTCTCCGTATGTCTCGATTGACCTCGCTCTTTCTTGGACAAAAACGATATATCACCATGTTTGAGCCCAATTCGACCTATTCACATTGTATACTCTCTCATGCACATCGTCTATCTAGGTCACTCTCTCCAACACGTCTCACCCTTTCGATCGCACGACGACCCTATGTGATCGGTTGACCTTGCTTCCTCCCACGCACAAAATATATCTACACGTCCGTGACTAGATCATCTCTCAAGCTCTATCTTACAGCCCTCACCCTTGCCAAAAAGCTCAATCGGACAATATCTCTCCAGAGCATATATATTTGTTCAATGAATGTCGGACCACACTCACTTTGTCTCTCTATCTATATGTCTCTCCATTGACCTCGCTTTCTCACACATATCTTCCACGCGTTGAAGCTACTACCTCTCCACCCCTCGCAAAGCCAGAGCTATTTACATTGCGAGGGGCAGTCCAACCTTGGATTAATTTGTGTAGGCATTTATTCCGGTCGGTTTAGATTATATTTTCGTGGCATTCGGCCCACAACTAATCCAAACACCGTTGCAACCCATGCAACTGCCCTAGTTGATTTCCCTCTGGCTCAGTCATCGCTCTCTCGCACGTCCTTTCTCGCCTTCATCGTTGCACCATGGTATTATTGAAAAAACTATGTTGTTCTCTTTAATTATTATAAATAAGCTACAAAACTACACACCGATAGTCCACTTGGAATGGAACAAATTTCGACCCACAAATTAAAGTGGTACAAACTACACACCGAGGGGCCCACATGTCATGAAACAAATTTGGACCCATATACAAATAAAAAAAATAACGGACGAGGATCAAACATGCGACCGGGCCTTCAAGCCGCACGTCAAGAGTAGGCAACATACGTAGAATAGCAATGTTTGTTGTACCCCCTTTGTTCACATAATGTTTTTATATTACCACAGCCTAATTAATGGATAACATGTAATATTATTTTTAGTACTATTCGCCTTCACTTACTGGTGGGTTCCATGTGTGCTCTCTCACTCTCCTCCCCTTCCGCGTTTAGACGCACGGGCAAACAGGAAGAACTCGCGGGCGATGTTGCCGTTGACCATATCTGGACGCGTTCACAAGTCACGGCACCAGTTTCACGTACTAGCATCACTAGTCAGTGTGTACGTGCAATGCACGTTAATTTGGAAGTATATTAAGTGCATGCAGATATTAACTACTAGGATGTTATTTGCGTGTTGTCATGTGATTAGCACTATTTTCGTCATGAAATTAACTGCACGTTAAACGTGTTGAGCGCTCGACATTGAAGCAGTCTAGGTCGTTGGATGACAAGGAATACATGTGGCTTGATGATGTTTTATATTTAATTTGATACGGCTCTAGCAAAACATTCAATCGATCAAACCATACATTTCGTTCAGTCTGACTCTGACTTTAAATTATACGACGATAGATATAAAATAAACGGAAATGATAAACGTTCGGATTTTAAGCATGGCAATCCGAACGTTTTTCATGGCAAATTTAGATTATGCGGCGGCGGCGGGGGTGTCTCGCGGTGGGAAGCGGCTCCTCTGCCGTGCTCTGTGTGTCGTCGGGCCACTGACCGACGATGACGGCGGCGTCTTGCGCCGTTGTTGGCGTACTCCTGGACGTTGGCCTAGCTTCAAGGAAGGCCAAAATGTTCTGGACTTCGGAGCGAGTCGACTGGCGGGAGGAGGTGACTGGCGTTGGTGCAAGGAAGCGGTCGACGACGGCCATCCATGCCGCTGAGGGGGCACTGGCACCCGCGCGGGGACATGCGCTGTCAATGGCGCGACGGAGACATTCGTGTGCACGGGCACCGGCACGGGCGCGCACATCAGTGCACGCGCAGGCGCATGCGCTGGCAGGTGCACGGGCGCGTGAAAGTCGGCGGGGACCTCGTGGAACCCCGTGGGATCAAGCTCGGCGACAATGTGCGGCTCCCAGCCCATCAATGCCACAGGGATGTGCGCTGGCGCAGTCGGGGCGACGGGAGCCGGAACGGGAGCGGGGACAGGCGCGGCGTCTTCCCGCAAGGCCAGTTCAAGCTCATCCCAAAGCGCCTTATGATCTTGAGACTCCGGCTGGGTGTCTTCCTCAGGAAACTAGAACACTAAGGGCAGACCATCGTGATGCGGCATGGCGTACGTTTAGGTCCGGCTAGTTGGAGGTAGACGACAGGAGAATTGGAGAGGAAGAGAGAGGATTGTAGCGATACCGGGTAGTGCGGGGTTGATTTTAAACTGCGGCACCGGCGACATTGAAAGTGGGAACAGTTGGGACAACGGTGGGCGGTGGAGCCTGGTCAAAGGGCTCGCCTCCCGGTGAGCCGGCACAGCGGTCTGCTGGCACGCCTCCCTGACAGCCGGCAAAGCGGTCTGCTCGCACGCCTCCCGTCAACTCACACGCTTGCTCGGACGGCACCTGCTGATGAGAAGCGGGGACTCGTGGCGGCACGTAAACGCCCACGGTTTCAATAGTGAAAGTGTTCGCCTTAACGTGACAGGTCTTTGTTCCAAAATACCTTGGCTCTTCATTTGTGCAACTTGTCATAAGCAGCTTGTCTCAAATTGAAGAAAAAACTTACAAAGTAATATTTGTGCCATATCACGTGACCATGCTTAGTTTCAAGAATTTATGCTCACTTTTGGATTTTCTGAAATTTAAGATCTAGGATTCGAAACAATATCATAACCTGCATCATGCAATAAATTTTCAAGCCGTACATCTGTCATGTTGTATTTCTTAAGAAAGGATTTGGTCAAACATTTTGCTTAGTTTGACTTCAGACAAGTTATATATGTAGAGTAAAAGGATAATCCTGGTGTAGTAGTAAGTTGACGGGTGACCTTGATGAGCATCGACCGAGGGAATTGAGCCGTGCTCGACACAGTAGGTAACGTTGTCTAGTTACTAAAGCATCCCTCCGTTGTTCACCGGTAGTCATTATGGACCGGGGACATGACGGGAATTTCCTAGGGCTGGAATTCTGGCCGCCAGATATGTCGACCTGAAACGCTGAGGCTCGACTGGTTGGGGTTGCCTAATGTGCGTACCAAGCACGCCATCGAAGGACACGAGCCCGGTTTTTTAGGATCAACACGAGCCAAGGTCTGGCTGGTACGCAGTTGGGTCCTACCATTCGAGAATACGAAAGGAACCTTTTAAATTGCCGAACGAATCTATGTGTATTACAATACCCGTATTTTCCTTGCAAATACTAATCTCAACGTGGTAATTGATTTATGACGAGTTGTTGAATTAGAGTGAGTTTGTGATATAGTGATCTCAATGTGGATTTCACATTTCATGGTATCCCTAGTAAGTTTTCCAATGCAAATTCAAATTTAAAAGATGAACAATATGGAGGTGAGAAAAGTTTGTATGTATCAAGCATATGACCACACACACATACACACACAGAGAGACACACATGCATGAACACAACAACAATCCAATAAGTATAGTGCATCCAAGATGCGATAACACCTTATGTTTTCCAGCACGAGAGAGAATGAGGTGCTCCCGCACCGTAGATTCTATGGTGATACGAGTTCACTGAGATCTAACGGCCCACAATAGGAGGTTTGAATGCTTTTGCAATATACGGCTGATAGAGTTTGGGAAATGCGCAGAAAGTACAAGTACTACGCATGTGCCATCTGATCACTGATCATACGACCTAGATGCTCATATCACCGTAGCTGGTAATTAAGCTACGGGGAGCACCTAATATGAGCACCGGGGAGCTGTTGGATCGAAGATGCAGCGGCACACATGAGGCCTGAATGTTTTATTTGCAAAAAAAACCCTTTGGAGAGTTTGGAAATTGTGCATAATTACAAAGACTACTCCCAAGCCATTGGATCTCACTTCCAACGGTGTAAAAACTCGTATCACCATAGTATCTAAGCTGTGGGGTGGATGTGATATTCTATGTCGCTGTCATTTTTGTTCGTAAACTTGCAAAATACGTGTAACTCGTGCCGTTACTTGTCTAACCACGCAAAGTGTTTGTTCAAAAAAACCATCCTACACTGAAATATCGGAAGAACACACGGGGGTCCCACTTGTCATTAATCGAATTTGGACCTAAAACTAACAAATCTGAAAGACGAGATTCGAACTGGCAACCTGGACTACAAAGCGTAAGTCGATAGCCTGAAAAACGAACGGTAGTTGGCTTTGTCCCATAATTTGATTTTATTTATACAGTACTTGCGTTGAGTAGAGTAGAGGGAGTGCCTCGTCAACATGTGCATGACCATTGTCTCCCTTACTAGTGGGTCCCAGGTCTGCGATCTCAGTCTCTCTTCTCTCCATCGTCTAACCTTTGCACGGGAACACACGAAGAGTGGCGCTAGCTTGCCGTGGTGTTATTACAACTAAAAAAAGCTTGGAAAATAGAAGAATCGCCTAGAACAAGAGATGTTGTGGCTGGTCGAGACAAAGCTAACCACATCTATCCTCCGTGCCACGTTTGCATGATGAAGCTGTGTGGCTAGTGCGGTGTTTTCGACCAATTGGCTGGGTCCCGAGGTTGAACCATAGGTACTACGTCTGATACAGTATATTTTTACACGCACATTTTTCCTGCGTGCCGAGACGTGGCACAGCCTATCGCGCGGTTTCGGGGTCCTCCCAGGTGGTGCACGCATATATTCTTCCTGACGTGGGACGCCCTACCGCGTGTTTTCTGGGTCCTCCTCGGTCATAGTGCCGAAGCACGTAATTGAGTCATCAAATCACGAAAGACCACCTTTACCGCCGAGTACATTCGTGAAGCACGGTGGCTAGCTAGTTGCGCTAGTTCGACCGATTAGCTAGGCCGCCGCCACATTTGTTTTTTCACCCCTTTTTTTATCTACTTGCCGGTAGGTAAATTTAAATATCCACCGCGGCATTGCTCTGGTGTTTGGGTGCGGCAGGATTTTTAATTTTTTGATTGACGAGAGCAGGCGCGGCAGGATTTTTAATTTTTGATTGACGGGAGCAGGCGCGGCAGCAATTAGTCACGATGACTCCGCCTGTAAAAACCCACTGCTCCCTGATGTGAGAAGTCGTCGACTGGTGTTTTACCGTGGTGAAAACCAAAAGATTCCCCGCTCCCTCCGCCTTCCCGTAGATTGCATTGCCTTTCAGCCGTTTCGCCCTCTTTGCTTCCTTTCCCCATTGCTTCTACCTGGTGCCATGGCGGCGCAGCAGATCACGGAGTCCGAGGTGAGGCGCCTGACACAGGAGCTCCATGCCAAGGATGCGGAGCTCAGGGCCAAGGACGTGGAGCTCCGTGAGCTCAAGGAGGAGAGGAGTGCCATGCTCCTCCGTTATGTGCGGGGGTTCACGGAGCTTCAAAAGCGGCAGGCGTCCACCACAAAGATGCTCGAGGCGTCGGCAGCGTTGCTGCAGAAAGCGGGAGATATGATAGGCCGTCAGGAGAGCCGGCTGGAGCGCGAGCGGTCCGATCGTGACGAGGTCCAGGATCGCCTCAGCCACTTGGTGAACCAAGTTTCCACGCACGTGTTGCGGCTGCGCGATGCCTACCGTCGTGCCAGCGCGACGATGCTGGCCGTCGGGCTAAACCCGTTCGACCACCCGGTCGACTTCAACGAGTTGCGGCTTCCTGACCTGGTCTCCTTCTTCACCTATATCTCCGAGCAGCGGAGCCGTCTCCGCGCGATGGTGGGGGCTGAGCTGGACAAGGAGGGATTGCGGGCTGCCGTCGCCGTTGCTGGGTGAATCCTTTCAGGGCTCCGTCACCAGAATCCATTCATGCCATTGGACCCCGTCTTTGACGAGCTGGCTCCCGCCGACCGGGAGCGGGCTCTGCGGGCGGTTGCACCCTACATCACCAACGTCGTGCACCTAGAGAAGCAGGGGGACTTCGGTGGTGTTTAGGCGTCCTCTGCATGGGCATGTCCATGTCTCCGCGCAACATGACCGTTGGATCAAACTCAGACGGTGCAGATCAGTCACTGTAGCACAAAGCGTATGGGTGTGTTTGGTTGCATTCTCATCTCAATATAGTTGTTTCCTCTTTGTGTATTTTTGTCAACCTACTAGTGTGGACTCATGCACCCTTCATGCACTCTGCCAAACACCCTAAAGTGGGTCGAGAACGGAACTTTTGCTCCCATCCCGTGCACCCTTCATACACCCTGCCTAACACTATTCGTGCTTCATATGGTTCATGTTTCGTGGAGTAGTGTAGCACCATACTCTCCGTGTGTAGTGGACCTAGTTCTGTTAACATTGATCTCACCGTTCATTCTCGACCGGACAGTCGAAAAAGCGGTACTATGTTACATATAGGAGTAGTTGACATGTGCACAACATCATTTGTTATCGTCATATCTTACTACACTAGCAACAGGATTGTGTAGTACTGACGTATGAACCACTGCACATGCCTAGTAGTAGGAGCACTGTGTATGTTCAAGTGGCTGCCGTGTTTCGCACTCCTCCGTCATAAGAGTGGAAACGCTTGCTGTAATCATTTTTTTCTTCTGAAAAACAATGGACACGCTCTACCGTGTGGATCCTCCTCCAGCCATGCACTAAATTACTCACTTTCACCGACGTGTGGGACAGCCAGCATCGGGGTCCACCAGCCATGCACTAAATTACTCCGTAGTAGAGTGACGGTAGACTACCCCGATCGAAGCGCCGCAGTAACGCCCAATGAGCCGTCAAATCACAAAAACCCCTCCTTTCCAGCAGTAAGTTGGACGGACGAAGCAACCATCATTTCACTCTTCTCTCTCAGCTTCCTCTCTACCCAACCCTCGCTTCTGCCTCATCTTGTTCCTCATTTCTTCAAGAAAACCCCAACATGCTTCTGCCATTGTTCTTCTCTCCCAAAGAAGGAAAGGTGAGCGCATCAATGGTGTTGATTCTGGCCAAGGCCCGGTCTTGCAACCCCCAGACTGATCCTATAACTCCCTCTCTTTTCTTCTTTTATTTCTATTTGACAGTTTCTTGATGGACGCTGGAGCATCGGCCGAAGTGATATCTATGGCTCCGACCAAAACTGTCGAGGCTCATGGTACGAAGAAGCGCAAGCACCCCGCCAAGACTACCGCAGACAAGCTCAAAGCCATCACCGTGTCCAAGCCCCCCTCTCCGGGATCCCTCATTAGGCAACTCCAGGTAATATCTCTTCTTGACGATCTTTTTCTCGATCTTGATCGTGTTTTTTCATCTAACACGCAGTACTAGTACTAGTAGTACAACTTTCTGGGTGATCTTGCATGTGATTTTTGTGTGCCAAATGACGGTTCTAAATTCCTCTTTTGACCAAAACATGCGAGAAGTTGACACTGATTTCTTATAGATTACTTTCAACTACTCCCTCTGTACCAAATTTCTTATCTTAGATTTGTCTAGATACTGATGTATCTAATACTAAAATGTGACTTGATACATGCGTATCTAGACAAATCTAAGACAAGAATTTTGGGACGGAGGGAGTACTTTATGAACATCAATGCTACCTTTTAAGAGGGTATATTTGCCTCAGTAACTCGTGTTATGGATATTGCATGTAATCCCTCTGTTCTCATGCCTTTGAAGACATGTTCTAGTGTCTTTGTTCACTCATTTCTGTGCGTATATGTAGTCATATATGGAGTATAATATCGAAAATCATCTTATATTTCTGAACGGAGGTAGTAATAAAATATGGTTTCTGTTTGAATTAGAACCAGGTCCGCGGTGGAGATGAAGTTCTGAAAGTCATGCCATGTGAACTGGAAGACCTGATGATGAGTTCTACTACTGAACTATCCAGCTGCTGTGTCCTTGTCGCCACGTGTCCTGAACTAGTGTTTTCCTGTAGCATTGTTTTCAGGCGTGTTCTCGAGGCTGTACTTGACCACAACAATTTCCTGGCCGTGCCTTCGATTACGAAGGGTGTGGTTCTTGTAAAGCTTCCCAACAAATCCGATGCGGCATGTCTTCATCATCATGTTTATGAGTGGAAACACCACTCTGTTAGGTTCTCCAAGGTTGAAAAGATGGTGATGGTGCATGTAGACATCTCACACGAAGTCCATGGCCTAGTCAGTTATGCGGGGTTCATCCCGTAGGTCGGTGGCAAGAAATAGTCTGCAGAGTTTAGTTAGTGCAACTTTGCTTGTCTGTAGTAAGTACTATTGTTCAGTACTTGATTTGTGTTTGTGAACCCTATATTGTTTATTAGTACTGCCGCTTTTGGTGTGTGGTCAGTCCTAAGAACGGTCTATGTTAATGTCTGTCCACTCAATTCAGTCTGTATATTTTGAAGTATCCATATCATATTTTTTGTGAGGACGGTCTATCAATTATGGTTACACTCCAATATCTGTATGCATTGCAGGGTTTATCGCACCCACCAGGATTTCCTGTCCCATGGATGTTCGGTCCATACGGTTTGTCACGACCTTTGGACTGTCCTGTTTGTGGGAGTAGGCGGGGCCCCTGCATGCCACGCGTAGTTGGACGATCAATCTTCTATTTAGTACTTCAACATAGTGATTTCCTCGTAAGGATTCACTCGTGTCACATCAAGTAAATCTTATTGATTTACTGTCTAAATCTTATTGATTTAATGTCATGTTTTCTTTCTTTTCCTGCAATTTTATGATGCAGGTTTTGCCATGTGACATTCATCACAGAATAAACCGTTTGGTTTGCTCTACGATGGCTATTTTTGCAGGTTTCACTTCTTATGTCGTGTCAGTAATGAAGGCACCGTCCATCACTTATATTACTGGAAAAAATTGGATCAGTCTGTTGTCTGAGTACAAGCTGAATCCCTATGATGAACTGCAATTTGGTTTAACAAAAATGCCATAATTAGTCCTTCTCGCGTTTAAAAAATGAAGAAAAAGACTGGATCACGGTCACGGATCCTAGTCAAGTTAGAAAACTGATCATAGCAGACTAGACACAATCGCCGCTGTCTCGCACAGATCGAGCACCGACAGTTGCTCTAGCACTGACAGCGGCAGCATCTCAGTCTGATCCAGCTAAGGATTGGGCACTGACCGCGTCAGCGGATCAGTCTGATCTACCGGAGGATCGGGCATCGACACCGGCACCTGCTCCGACACCGGCACCAGCTCTACAAGGAGCACCATCTCCGACAGCAGCAGCAGCTTCGGCACCTGCACCAACACTTGCACTTGCAAATGCTCCGGCCCTTGCAGTTGCACCGGCAACAGACTGGGCTGCAGTTCGCACTTCATATACCAAAGTCCTTACAAAAACTGACATGTCCACCTTCTTGGTAAGCATTGGCCGCCCAAGTGCTTCATTCTTTTTTCTTTCCATGTTGTTTCACATGATTCACTGTGTTGATCTAACTGTTTGGGTATGTCTTCTTGTTTGCAAACAAAGAATTTCTAGAGCAATGAGGGAGTCGTTCAACAATCCGGGCGACCGCGGCCAAGTTTCTCTTACCATGCATAGCCTTGGTGTGAATGAACCTGCTCAATATACTGTAAGTACAAAGGATGGTTGCATGATGATTGATGCTAAAGGATGGTCAAGGTTCACATCTAAATCACATCTTGCGGTAGGGGATGATATCAAAATCGACCTTTCTCGGCAAGGAGAGCTGGTCCAAATCAACTTTGAAATTCTTCAGTAGCAGCACGCAACTGCCGAACTGATCTATCCTCCAAGAGATTTTGATGTAATAATCTGGCATGGTGAAAAAAGTGTCATGTGTGTATAAGTAGTACGACAGTATTATTTATCACATGGTATATCGTTGATAGAATTGCAACTCTGATTGCTGGTTAGGAACTGTCGTTCGATTTCATTCCAACAGCTGCCGTGCTTTATTCAATTTTGTGTATTCGCCTTGCGACAGCATCTAAAACCAGCGCTGTACCGATCGCTTGCAATATGAAAAGCACTGAGGTAGAACACATGGGCCCCAAACATGCAGGGTCGGCCTGCGGCCCAAAGTCCAGAACCGTGAGCCTATCTGAGTATTATATTCTCAGCTGAACCCCCATAAAAAAAGCTGAACCCCCATAATGCCCGTGCATTGCAGAGGGAGTATATTTCTCGGCAAGGTGAGCCTGTGATATAAAAGCTTTCTATATTTCTTTACAGAGGGAGTATCTCTCTGTCAAAATATATATTTATGTGTAACTAGTTACTCCTGTCTTTCTACTTCCTTTCGCTGATATGTGGGGCAACCGGCAACGGGGTCCACGTGCCATATGCACAAATTAGAGTGCACAACTTCACGGTAGACACACCCCGGTCGTAGCGCCGCAGTAATGCCCAATGATCCGTCAAATCACAACCCCCCTTTCCAGCTTTAGTAGTAAGCTGGACGGACGAAGCGGCAATATTTCACTAGGCCTAAATCCCCTTCTCCCTCGTCTGCTTGTTCAGAGAAAACCCCCTCTCGGCGATTGCATAGGGTTTTCTCATGGAGAACCAGGTATGAATTCTTCATCCATCCCCGATAAACCCAAGTCCCTTGGTCGCAGGTAATCCTAGGATGGTCGCCGCCACCGTTGATGCATTTTTCTTCCTACTGAATCTAGTGTGTTTCATTTGCAGTGCCCAAAGTGCGAGTACCCTACAGGTTTCTGCGCCCTCGGCGAGACGCCACACTTGTTCCTTCTCATCCTAACACAACATTTTCAAACGCGCACAATATGTTCCTAGAATCCTCTTTTCTATCCGGGAGGGTGGGGTTTTTTTGAACATGTTGTGTTCTCATATTATTTTTCCTGCAGTGTATTATTTGCTCCGCCAGAACACATGTACTCAAGATGCTCGGCCTTGCCATAACTGAATACACTAGTTTAATGGTCACAATGAAGACAAGCCATGGATATAAGTTCCGAGTTGGGTTCATGAACCAAGAAGATCGCTGCTTTTTTTATGGCCGAACTTGGATAAACTTTCTCAAGTGTTACGGACTGAAAGTTGGCGCACGAATGTTGATGGAAATAGCAGAACCTGGTCTCATCTTCACTGCGATCTTCCACCTCGACGTCGTTCCAATTGTTCATCCATGTTAGTTTTGTATCTGGTTCTTGCTTGTTGCCTCGATTACTTCTTAATCCACCTATTCTGTCTAACTAATCACAATTCAACTTTAGAAGTAGCAACGAATCTCTCACGAAGATGCTACTTCTAACTAATATTTTCTTATAATTGGTGGCACGTGTAGGTTTTTTCAGAGTTAAGCAGTCTGCTTGTTTGTTACTCTGTAATAACTCGGCTGTTACTAATGGCACTGAAGTTGACTGGGTCGACATCCACAAGTTCCTACACTTTATTGATCGTCTTGAGGTCCTTGTGGGCGTTTCAATGGTGGAAGGCCACGTGGGATATGTGTGCCACTGCTGCACTCGTTGAACAGGTCCAACTGTGTCGAGAAACTTATGGTACGAGCTGTTTTGTGTTATATATGTTGTTCATAAACTATTTCTTATACACAGTTTTACAGCTGTGATCTTCTTGAAACAGGAACTGCCGAGTTCTATTGTTCCTATACAGATGCCTGACCATGGTCGGGTCAGACTTGCGCTTGGTCACAACATGATGTTTATGTCGGCCTACTCAATTCCCCTTGGAGGTGAAAAGATACTTATTCATGGGTGGTCTCAAATAATGAAGGCCCATCCATCTTGGAGAATAGGACAGAAGATTATGTTCATGCTTTTCCATGGCTCTAAAGCGAATATCCTGTTTATTGACCACGTTGCGAGATGAAGCCGCTTCCAGAAGGTTGTAGATGCGCGGGGTGGCGCCTGGGCCTTGTCCTGGGGCTTGGCGGCCTCACCCTTGGTTAACTGTAGGCAAAGTAGCACTGTTTGAGGCGTGCTTTGTACGGTTGAACCTGTATCAGTAATCATACTGCTTTCAGCTTTGGTTGTTAAGTGCCCCTGCTGGTTTCAGTTAAGGTTGTTAAGTACTCCTGCTGCTTTTACAATCTGTCGTGTTTCTTCAGTCCTGTCTTCCTCCAGCCGCCAAAACCAAACCAGCGCCGGTGGGGCCGTCTGCTTCCGCCTCAGCGCACGCATCGCCGCCCCAACGTCCCCTAAATCGTTAACGTCGACGTCCTCCGTGCGCTTTGGTGCGCTGGCCGCGGTGCCGCCCTCTCGCGTTCTCAACATGGTCAACAAACAACAGGAATCGGCAGAAGTACGTGGAGAGGATGACAGTAGGGGCCCACCACGTCAGCGTATGGAAAAATAAAATGCTTCCTCCTAATGTTTTCCTGACATCTGGGAGCCACGACATTGTGAGCGTATATAGTCAATAGACAAGAGAACAACACAAGATCGGCTGACACCTGGGACGTAGCTACTCGAGCAATATTTCTTTTGTTCGGTATTGTTGAGACGGAGTAGGGTTTGAACTGGGCTGTGGCCCGTCTAGCCCAGGCTTATATTTTATGTTCACCATGTGACCAGCCCAGCTATTTTTTCTTTGTGAAAATGAGCCCAGTTTATTTTTTCTGAAGAATACCCAATCCAGGCCTACTTATTTTTCTACGCCCTGATGGGCTGCAACTCTTTCAAGACGCCTGCCAATCTTGAAAGTAATATGGAATGGGTTGTAAATATAAAAACAGATGACAAATTGGCAATTACTTTATAATTTCTGAATTTTATCACATTTTCAGATTCCTATTTCACTGGGCATTAACCTAATTTAAATATATCTTCAAATTACTTTTAATCTGGCTGGACATTTCAGTATTAAAAATAGTTTGGAACCCATAGAAATATGCGAAATTGGCCCTGGCCAACCAAAAAAAAGTCTGCAATAAATTGCATAAGAAGTTGCCATGAGCTATATATAAATTATTAAAAAAAGAGGCAGTGGTCTGACTTGTGGGCCTATTTAGTTGACGCGTATGCAAGATTTTTTTAGTTATTATATACGTCAACAAACGATTCTAGCAGACGTAACCGTTGGATGTCAATCCAACGGCCGTCGTGTTTCTTCAATCTCTGATCTTCTTGCTCCAGCCGCCAAAGCAGCGCCGGCGGGACCGCCTACTCCCGCCTCCCGTGGCCAGCTGTACTGCCGCGCAGGCCTCAGCGCCCCCTACTACTCCCACCACTGGCCAGGGCATCCCTGTACGCACCCACACCCCCTGTTATTCCGCGGCGACGGCAGCCTCACACCGCAGCCAAACCGGTGAACGCTCATACTCCTCTCCGCGTGCGCATCCACTGCCGCGTCTTCCCCAGCTCCGCGTCTTCTCCTTCCTAGGCCTAGCCGTCATCCACCGCCGTGGTGCTCTCGGCGCGGCATGGTCAATGTGGTCAATGACCGACTTCCATCGGAAGAGTACTGTACGTGGAGAGGCTGACAGCTGGGTCCACGGCAGCCGCAAGGAAGTGCCTCCTTATTACGTGGAAAATAATTATTCCTCCACCTGACAGCGGGGACCCACCGGACGGGCCACCAGTATTTTGCGAAAAAAATCGTTTCCCCTGACTGCTGGGACCCACCGGACGGGCCACCGTATTTCGCGAAAAAACGTTCCCCCCGCTGTTAGCTTGGACCCACCGGAAGTGCCTCCTTATTACGCACAAAAAAATGAATACCTCCCCGGCTAGCTGGGACCCACCTTGGTGGGAGGCTGACTTGTGGGCCTACTAAGTCGACGGGGACGAAGGGCTTTGTCAACTTAGTCAATATGAACGATTCTAGCTCCAGTGACCGTACGATGTCCATCCAACGACCGTAGTGCTTCTTCAACCTCTGGTCTTCTTGCTCCGGCCGCCCAAAGCAGCGCCGGTCGTGCCGCATGCTCCTGCCTCCCGTGGCCGGCTGTGCTGCCGCGGAGGCCTCACCGCCCCCTACTATTCCCATCGCTAGCCAGGCCCTGCGGCGACGGCAGCCTCACACTGCAGCCGAACCAGTGAACCCTCGTACTCCTCTCCGCGCGGGCTTCCACTGCCGCGTCTTCCCCGGCTCCGTGTCGTCCCCTTCCTAGGCCTCGCCGCCGTGCACCACCGTGGTGCTCTCGGCGCGGCGTGGTCAATGTGGTCAACGACCGACTTCCATCGGAAGAGTACTGTGCATGGAGACGCTGACAGCTGGGTCCACGGCCCCATCAAGGAGGTGCCTCCTTATTACGCGCAAAATAATTATTCCTCCACCTGACAGCGGGGACCCACTGGACGGGCCACCGTATTTCGTGAAAAAAATGTTTGCCCCTGACTGTTGGGACCCACCAGCTACATCTTTGCAGGCAAGGAAGTGCCTGACAGTCGGGACCCACCTGGTCGAAGCGTACGTAGCGTTGTCATTCTGGTCGCGAACATGTACGTACATATATACTGGTGGATGTAGAGGCGCGCATGTGTCGTAGTAGAGGCGGCCAGGGTGCAAGAAAGAAAATACGACCACATATGTGTACATACAGGCGGGGTCTCGAACGCCTACTCACGCATATGTACGGCGAGGGCTCGTTGACATGGCTGGGCCGGAATGGAGAAACAACGTCATCGTCGTGTTCATGGGGAGGCAACAGAATACGCCATGTTCATGGGGAGGCAACGGAATGCGCCGTGTTCATCGAGAGGGCTTGGACAGAACAGGCGATGGAAACGAGGCCTGGCGTACCGCAGAACGGAGGAAACAGACCTCCTATGTTCGGAATGGGGTCCTGTTGATCGGGAGGGGTGTGGCGTACCGCAAAACGGAGGAAACAGACTTGTGTTGGAGCGCTACGGTCGAAACGGGGGGTCCTGTTCATCGGGAGGGGTGTGGCGTAACGCAAAACGGGACTCCACAGGATACTGTTCATCTCCACTGTCGACCCCCTCCAGCCTCCACGAGCTACTGTTCATCCACCGTCGACCTCCTCCAGCCTCCACGGGCTCCTGTTCATCCAGCCTCCACCGCGCGCTACTCCACCGGCTACTGTTCAACCACCCCTCCACCGTCTACTGTTCATCCAGCCCTCCACACCACGGGGTCCTGTTCAACCACCCCTCCACAGGCACCCCTCTACCGTCTACTGTTCATCCTACCCTCCACGGGGTGGTCCTGTTCATCCAGCCCTCCACGAGGTCCTGTTCATCCAGCCCCAACCGGCTCGATCGATCGGGGACCTGTTCATCCAGAGGCAACACCACAGGGTCCTGTTCATCCACCCCCACCGGGAACTGTTCATCCACCCCCGCCCCCCGCAACACTCACTGTTCATCCAGAGGCAGCATCGATCGGGTTCAGTTAATAGCCATCGATCGATCGCTCGGGTTTAGTAATGCGTAGCCTGCAGTGCAATCGCTCGGGTTCAGTTAGAGCCAACGCCTCGCACACACGCGCGTACGTGTACGAGAGAAACGCGCATCGCTCGGCCCCCGACCTCCCACCGTAACCAGGAACTCCCCAAAATTTTCCTCCCCCTCGCTTCTACCACGGTTTTTTCCGTCATGGACGGCCCAAAGAATGTCATGCAGCTGCGTCTCGGGCCCGCCCAGGATGAAAAGCCCATTTTCTGTCATGATTTTTTGTCATAGAAGTAGGAGCCCACCACATCTATGATGATACCGGGTTTTGTCACAATTATCGTCATTGAAGTGTCATATGTATGACAGGAAAAAATTTCGTTCGTCCCAAAATGTCACGGATGTGTCTTTTTTTTGTAGTGCAAGTTCGGCCCTAGGCCGAACGCCGCACCGGAACCTCCAGTGGTTCCAGACTCCGGCAGGCGACCCCCTTCCAAGAGGGGCAAGCCGTCCGTCCTAGTGACCTCTGCCCATCCAGAGGCATTGGACAACCTGCTGGGAGCGCTTAGCGGCGCTCCCATCGACGAGGAGCACCGCACTATTATGAGTGCGGTGATCCAGAAGGTTCAGTCCACCAAGAGCGGACTGACGGAAGCCTGTGCCAGCCTTCTAACACGCTTTGAGGTATGTATTTAAAATATAGGAAAATATTACCGCATAGACAGTAGCCCCTGATGCTCTGTTTGGCGTTAACAAAGAAAAGCTGAATAGAGGATCAAAATAACATTTGCAGGAGTCTAATACAAGTATGTCGATATGCGTATGCAGGCTTCGCTACTGACCTCTGCCGCACTGACTGCGGAGGTTGATGCACTGAAGCAGAACCTCGAGCGGTCCGAGAAAGAGCTCGGCCTTGCCAAGAAGCAGCTCGAGGAGAACCAAGGTAAGCAATACCTTGTCTATATATATAGTGACTGAAGCGGCGGCCCTGAAGCCCTTGGCGTATTGGCCGTACCATAGTGTACGGCTGTGGTTGCGAAAAATGATCGGATCATTCTGAATGTGTCAGGGACCATGACTGAAGCGGCGGCCCTGAAGCAAGCGCTGTCCGAGGCAGAAAACAAAGCGGCCACAGAGCGCACCGAGCGGGAGAAACAAGAGGCACGGGTGGGCGAGATGCAGCAAGAGCTCCAGGCTCTCTGAAGAAGCACAAGACTTTGGAGCTTGACTCGAAGACGCGAGAGTCCGAGCTTGCCACGACCCTCAAGAGCACCAAGCATGCCAAGGCCGAAGCCCAAAAAGCCCTTCAGGAAATCGAGGCGATGAAGAAGTTAGCGGCGGGTAAGGCATTCATTAGGCAAAGCAAGCACGTGAAAGTAAATTACTTTTTACTTACCCAAGTCCAGAGCTCTCCAGGAGCATTCGCAGATTTGCCCCGCAGCGTGTCAGATGCCGCAAAGTTCTACCGGGCCGAGGAAGGGAGCTCGACGGAGAAGGTGTTCTGGTCTCAGTATACTGATGCCGAACACCCAGTGCCTTTAAGCGACCAACTGAAGCAATTGGTCGAGCTCCATAAGGCGGCCGAACAGGCCATCAAGGGTCTTATAGTCCGGCTGTGGCCTGGCGACGCCCTTCCGAACAGCTACTTTGGCCTGGTGAGGCGGCTTGTGGAGGTCTGCCCCTGGCTTGAAGTCGTCAAGTGGTCCGTCTGCATCGAGGGCGCCTGTAGGGCGCTTGCCCTTGTTAAAGTACACTGGGGCAAGATGGACGCTGAGAAGCTGGTGAAGGAGGGACCGCCGCAGGGCAAGGAGCATCGCCACCCCGAGATGTATTATG
This sequence comes from Aegilops umbellulata, assembly GCA_032464435.1. Lineage (NCBI taxonomy): Eukaryota > Viridiplantae > Streptophyta > Magnoliopsida > Poales > Poaceae > Aegilops > Aegilops umbellulata. The sequence continues at coordinate 500,871,180 of CP136057.1, forward strand.
AGGGCGTCCTGAAGGGTGCCCGCCTTATGGCGGATGAGTGTTCCAAAGATGTAATATTTGAGTGAACTTGCTCGTGTGATCCTGTGTTATGAGAACTTGTTCATATGTGCTATGCAATGCTTATTTGAATTTAAAATATTACCTTCTGTGCAACTGTTTATCAAATCTAAAAGATGGCTAGTCGTCGGCTTCTGCCCCCATGCCACGAGTGCTGGGGTGTTCAGGATAAGTATGAGCACTCTTTTTCCCATTGTTAGGTCCTTCGAGGGAGGTGCTCAGCGCAACGAACAAGGCAATCGAACTATAATGCTTTATCACTTTCACTTAGCCATAGAAGTCTACAATTTTAAATTTTGGCAAAGCCCCTAGTGTTCGGAAGACCGAATCCGGGGCGCTATACACGCCTTAAGCCGGACAAAGCCGACTCCTCGCTCGAAGCGGCATAAGTCTTTAGGGACTCGAGACCTCTCGAACAGCGACCAGCTCTCGCCTTATCATGCCAGTTAGTTTTAGCTTTCTCTACTGAGGTGCTCGCCCAGATGAGCCGGGGCACGATCGCAGTAGTTCTCCCAATGCTACCTTAGCTGATATAGCGGAACGTAAGGCACAAAAACATGGGAGCCGGGCAAACCCAACATTTGACCAGAGACATGACTCGGAGCTGATGCATATAATGCTATAAGTTCGGGGTGCCGCACTGTCGAAAGTGTTCGGACTTCTCACGCCGTATTATGAGGTGCTTAAGCCCTTGGCGTATTGGCCGTACCATAGTGTACGGGTGCTGAATGTCATGAATGATCATATGTATATATAAATAAAGGAAGAATAGAGAATGCAGTAATAGACTAGTGCTATGCATTGTTTATTCGAAAAGGTGCCTCAAAGAAGAATGGTACAAGTGGTGCAATAAGCAAAAAGTAGGACTATTTGACATGTCCCCACCAAGGGCAAGCTAAGGAATGGTGCTTTAAAGCAGGTATTTTATCAGAGACCACCTGGAAGTTCCATGGTTTGAAGTAGTTTGCTGCCTCCTTGGTTGTTGTAGGATGTGTTCGGCAGCTGTACTGCCGGACAAGGCTTCCAGAGAGTAGAGTCCTGAAAGAGAGAAAAAATGGCAAAGTAGGAAGCCCCTAGTGCGGCTGATCCGCGTTTTGAGGCGTGCCGTAGTCGTGCCCCTCCCCCTATGCCCATGATATTTTGAATGCGTAATTATGTACGCGTGGCACAGATTTTGCCGTTTGGCAGGGGCTGGGGTAGGGGCGGCATTGCTATGCGAGCTCGGAACGTGCCAGGCGGTCTTGTTGCAGATTACTCCGGGCGCGCTTGACGGTGTCCGGGTGTTTGTTTGCCGAACGGGTGAATTGCCTTGAGAGGCTGCCTTGCGCTTCTGCTGCGAGGGCCGCAGTGTGCTCTTCCGTTCGGAGAGAGCGCTCTGTGTTTCCATTGACTGTGATGACCCCCTAGGTCCTGGCATCTTGAGCTTAAGGTATGCATAATGCGGTACCGCATTGAATCTTGCGAATGCGGTTCGCCCGAGTAGTGCATGATAGCCACTGCGGAACGGGACTATATCAAAGATTAACTCTTCGCTTCGGAAGTTATCCGGGGATCCGAAGACCACTTCCAGTGTGACTGAGCCTGAACAATGAGCCTCTACACCTGGAATAACGCCTTTGAAGGTCGTTTTTGTGGGTTTGATCCTTGAAGGGTCTATACCCGTTTTGCGCACTGTGTCCTGATAAAGCAGGTTCAGGCTGCTGCCACCGTCCATGAGGACTCGAGTGAGGTGAAATCCGTCAATGATTGGGTCTAAAACCAGTGCGGCGAATCCGCCATGACGTATACTAGTGGGGTGGTCCCTACGATCGACGGTGATCGGACAGGAGGACCATGGATTGAACTTTGGGGCGACTGGCTCCAACGCATATACGTCCCTTAGCGCACGCTTCCGCTCCCTCTTGGGGATGTGGGTTGCGTATATCATGTTCACCGTCCGCACTTGTGGGGGAAACCTCTTCTGTCCTCCGGTGTTCGGCGGTTGGGGCTCCTCCTCGTCATCGCTATGTAGCCCCTTGTCCTTGTTTTCGGCATTTAACTTGCCGGCTTGCTTGAACACCCAACATTCTCTGTTGGTGTGGTTGGCTGGCTTGTCGGGGGTGCCATGTATTTGACACGAGCGGTCGAGTATTCGGTCCAAACTAGACGGGCCCGGAGTGCTTCTTTTGAATGGCTTCTTCCGCTGACCGGATTTAGAGCCTCCGAATCTGGCATTGACTACCGTATCTTCGGTATTGTCGCTGTTGATACGGCGCTTATGTTTGTTGCGACGTGACCTGCCATTGCCATCCTTGGTATCCGAAGTACCAGGGTTCTTTGATGTGTTATTGCTGCAAGCCAGCCAGCTATCCTCCCCCGCGCAAAAGCGGGTCATGAGTGTCGTGAGGGCTGCCATAGTTTTCAGCTTTTCCTGGCCCAGGTGCCGGGCGAGCCACTCGTCGCGGATGTTATGCTTAAAAGCTGCTAGGGCCTCTGCGTCCGGACAGTCGACGATTTGGTTTTTCTTGGTTAGGAACCGTGTCCAGAACTGCCTGGACGATTCCTCTAGCTGCTGAATTATGTGGCTCAAGTCATCGGCATCTGGTGGTCACACATAAGTGCCCTGGAAGTTGTAGAGGAATGCGGCTTCCAGATCCTCCCAATAGCCAATGGATTCTGCTGGCAAGCTGTTCAGCCAATGCCGAGCTGGTCCTTTGAGTTTGAGTGAAAGGTATTTGATGGCGTGTAGATCGTCACCGCGGGCCATGTGGATGTGCAGGCGGTAGTCCTCAATCCATACCGCAGGATCTGTTGTACCATCGTATGATTCGATATTTACGGGTTTGAAACCCTCTGGGATTTGATGATCCATTACTTCATCTGTGAAGCATAGGGGGTGTGCGGCACCTCTGTACTGGGCTATATCGCGACGTAGTTCATATGAGTCTTGTCTGCTGTGTTCGGCCCGACCAGATTTACTTTTACTGTATCCGGCGTGACGGTTATCGTCCCGCGTAGTGGTGCGCCATCGTGATTCGTAGATCGATCTTGCGTGTTTTGCTTTGTCCTCCAATATGTCTCGCAGATCTAGCGTATCTCCTCGTGCCTTTTTACTTGAATGGCGCCGGGGTGCGGGCTGGGCCTTCAACAGAAATGCCGCTCTGTCACGGTCGCGAGGTGGCCGATCAGCCGCATCATACGCTGGAGATGTAGGCTTTAATGCTTCCTCCTCTAACCGGGGTAGCAACCTGCGCTTGGGATAACTTTTGGAGGGGCGTTCGAGTTCATATTCCTCGGCCGCCAGGACTTCAGTCCATCTGTCAGCTAGCAAATCTTGATCAGCTCGAAGCTGCTGTTGCTCTTTCTTAAGGCTATTTGCCGTGGCTATAAGCCTGCACTTGAAGCGCTCTTGTTCGACGGTATCCTCAGGCACGACAAATTTGTCATCATCGAGGCTTGCCTCGTCTTTGGAGGGAGGCATGTAATTGTCATCCTCTGCCTCTCCATCTGCCGCTCTCTCAGGGAGGCTGGCCTCTCCATCCTCCTGCTCTGAATCTTGCTGGAGGGGATTGTCGTTATCTTCGGCGTTGTCCGGAGTGTTATTATCTCCTGTGCCGGTATCACCGCTTTTGCTTTGGCGAGACTTAGAGCGGCGCCGCTGACGTCGGCGCTTAGGTTGCTTCTTGGAGGGGTCATCCTCCGCTGTCCCGTCGCCATTGCCTTCTTTGGGTGTGTCCACCATATATATATCATATGATGAGGTGGCTGTCCAGTGCCCTGCGGGCAGTGGTTCCTGTTCGTCTCCTACATCGTCGTCCATACCATCGATGTCTTCAGAGTCGAAGTCGAGCATGTCGGTCAAATCATCGACAGTGGCTACTAAGTGGGTGGTGGGTGGGCGGCGAATTTCTTCGTCATCCGAATCCCAATCCTGCTAGACATAGTTTGGCCAGGTTTCTCCTGATAGGGAGAGGGACCTTAACGAGTTCAGTATGTCGCCGAAGGGCGAGTGCTGGAAGATATCCGCGGAGGTGAACTCCATGATCGGCGCCCAGTTGGATTCGACAGGCACGGGCGCAGGCGGTTCAGAGTCCGTGGCCGGAATGGAATCCGGCAATTTGGCGTCACGGCTCCCGTGAAGGGTAAGGGTGGTATTCGGCTCGATCGCCACTGAGACTGCGGCCTCCGTGGCGGGGTCTAGCCACCCTTCCATGGGTGACGCAATCGGTTCCGATCTGAGGGTCGGAGCGGTTGCAGGTGCGATCTCCTGAACACTATCCAATGGCAGAGCTAAATCATGCTCATCGTGACCGTGCGGTGCACTCAGAAAGGGCTCGAATCCGTCGAAGATCAAGTGTCCACGGATGTCGTCCATGTAGTTTAAGTTTCCCAATCTGACCTGGTGGCCAGGGGCATAACTCTCGATCTGCTCCAGATGGCCAAGCGAGTTGGCCCGCAGTGCGAAGCCGCCGAGTACAAAGATCTGTCAGGGGAGAAAAGTCTCACCCTGGACTGCATCGCCATCGATGATCAAAGGGGCCATCAAGCCTGATGGTGACGACACAGAGGAACTCTCAATGAAAGCACCAATGTCGGTGTCAAAACCGGCGGATCTCGGGTAGGGGGTCCCGAACTGTGCGTCTAGGCGGATGGTAACATGAGACAAGGGACACGATGTTTTTACCCAGGTTCGGGCCCTCTCGATGGAGGTAAAACCCTACTCCTTCTTGATTGATATTGATGATATGGGTATTACAAGAGTTGATCTACCACGAGATCAAAGAGGCTAAACCCTAGAAGCTAGCCTATGGTATGATTGTTCTTGTCCTACGGACTAAACCCTCCGGTTTATATAGACACTGGAGGGGGCTAGGGTAACACATAGTCGGTTACAAAGAAGGAGATCTACATATCCGTATTGCCAAGCTTGCCTTCCACGCCAAGGAGAGTCCCATCCGGACACGGGACGAAGTCTTCAATCTTGTATCTTCATAGTCCAACAGTCCGGCCAAAGGATATAGCCCGGCTGTCCGGATACCCCCTAATCCAGGACTCCCTCAGGCACCATATTGACCTACCTCCGTCTCTACAAATACTCAAAAATACCCAAAACCCTAGGGCAGTCGATGAAATACTATTTTCACCGCCACAAGTTCCAGAACCACGAGATCCAATCTAGAGGCCCGTTCTGACACTCTGCCGAAGGGGCAACGATCATGGAGGGGTTCTTCATCGTCCTTGTTGCCCCTCCGAGGATGAGTGAGTAGTTTACCATAGACCTATGGGTCCGTAGTTAGTAGCTAGATGTCTTCTTCTATCTTTTTTATCTTCATTACAATGTTCTCCTCGATGTTCTTGGGGATCTATTTGATGTAACTCTTTTTCGCGGTGTGTTTTGTTGGGATTCGGTGAATCATGAGTTTATGATCAGATCTATCCATGAATATTATTTGAGTCTTCTTTGAAATCTTTTATGCATGATTGTTATAGCCTCGTATTTCTTCTCCGATTTATTAGTTTGGTTTGACGAACTAGATTGATTTATCTTACCATGGGAAGAGGTGCTTTGTGATGGGTTTGATACGGCGATGCACAATCTTAGTAACAGAAAGAGACATGAGACACACGTATTTTTGCTATTAAGGGTAACAAGATGGGGTTTATTCACACGTGAGTTTATCTAGTTTACATCATGTCATCGTTCTTATTGCAATACTCCGTTTTTCCATGAACTTAATACACTAGATGCATGCTAGATAGCCATAGATGTTTGGAGTAATAGTAGTAAATGCAGGATGGAGTAGGTATACTAATCTTGGACGTGATGCCTATATACATGATCATTGCCTTGGATATCGTCATAATTATTTGCTTTTCTGTTAATTGCCCAACAGTAATTTGTTTACCCACCGCATGCTATTTTTTTCAAGAGAAGACTAGTGAAGATATGGCCCCCGGGTCTATTTTCTATCATATTAAAACCAAAATTACCTTGCTGCAATTTTTCTTTATTTATTTTATTTTATATTTTTGTTAGATCTATTTATCAAAACCTACACAATTTAATCTTTCTCAATACCGTCGAGGGATTGACAACCCCTCTAGGCGTTGGGTTGCGAGTATTTGTTTTTGTGTGCAGGTCCTGTTTACATAGCGTTGCTTGGTTCTCCTACTGTATTGATAACTTTCATAACTGAGGGAAATACTTACCTCTGCTGTGTTGTATCATCCCCTCCTCTTTGGGGAAATACCAACGCGGATTACAAATAGAAGGAAGAATTTCTGGCGCCATTGCAGGGGAGACATCATCAACATCTATCAAGTACCTATGCATAAACTCTCATCTCCTCGCAATTACTTTATTTTCCATTTGCCTCTCATTTTCATCTCCCCTAGTTCTAAAATGTTTTATCAAAAATAAAAACAAAAAAATGTTTAACTTTGTTGCTTTGCTTGTTTATTTGGCATAATTGTATGTTTATTGGAAATCAGAAACAAAAAGCTTATGATCCTCATCCACTTGCTAATCATTTTAAAAGATCCAATTATGATGAACATATTGCTAGTGAATTGAGTGCACTAGATTATATTTATGAAGTTTTGCTTGAAATTCGTGAATCTAAAAATTGTGATGAAGTGTTAAAAGAAGAAATTCATAAAGCGGTTCACGATAGTTCCTTGAATGAAAAGCATGATTGCAATAATGTTATTATAAATTCTATTAATATCAATTGTGTTAATAATATGCAAAACCCCAAGCTTGGGGATGCTAATTTTGCTACGTCCACTACTTATTGTAATGATCATGATATGGGTTGATTCTTCTTATAATCTTAAAAATTTATTTAAGCCACATGATGAATATGATATTGCTACCTCTTGAGCATGCGTTGGTTTTCCCTTGAAGAAGAAAGGGTGATGCAGCAAAGTAGCGTAAGTATTTCCCTCAGTTTTTGAGAACCAAGGTATCAATCCAGTAGGAGGCCACACGGAAGTCCCTCGTACCTACACAAACAAATAAGAGCCTTGCAACCAACGCGATAAAGGGGTTGTCAATCCCTTCACGACCACTTGCAAAAGTTAGATCTGATAGAGATGATAATATTTTTGGTATTTTTATGATAAAGAATGAAAGTAAAATTGCATAGTAAAAATATATTGGAAACTTATATGATGGAAAATAGACCCGGGGGCCATAGGTTTCACTAGTGGCTTCTCTCAAGATAGCATAAGTATTACGGTGGGTGAACAAATTACCGTCGAGCAATTGATAGAAAAGTACATAATTATGAGAATATCTAGGCATGATCATGTATATAGGCATCACGTCCGTGACAAGTAGACCGACTCCTGCCTGCATCTACCACTATTACTCCACACATCGACCGCTATGCAGCATGCATCTAGAGTATTAAGTTCATTAGAATAGAGTAACACATTAGGCAAGATGACATGATGTAGAGGGATAAACTCAAGCAATATGATACAAACCCCATCTTTTATCCTCAATGGCAACAATACAATACATGTCGTTTCCCTTTCTGTCACTGGGATCGAGCAACGCAAGATTGAACCCAAAGCTAAGCACTTCTCCCATTGCAAGAAAGATCAATCTAGTAGGCCAAACCAAACTGATAATTCGAAGAGACTTGCAAAGATAACCAATCATACATAAAAGAATTCATATAAGATTCAAATATTGTTCATAGATAATCTTGATCATAAACCCACAATTCATCGGATCTCGACAAACACACCGCAAAAAGAGTTACATCGAATAGATCTCCAAGAAGATCGAGGAGAACTTTGTATTGAGATCCAAAGAGAGAGAAGAAGCCATCTAGCTAATAACTATGGACCCGAAGGTCTGTGGTAAACTACTCACACTTCATCGGAGAGGCTATGGTGTTGATGTAGAAGCCCTCCATGATCGATTCCCCCTCTGACGGAGCACCAGAAAAGGCCCCAAGATGGGATCTCATGGGTACAGAAGGTTGCGGCAGTGGAAATAGGGTTTCGTGGTGCTCCTGGTTGGTTTCGGGGTACATGGGTTTATATAGGAGGAAGAAGTAGGTTGGTGGAGCCACGAGGGGCCCACGAGGGTGGAGGGCGTGCCTCCCTGCCTCGTGGCCTCCTCGTTGATTTCTTGACGTCCACTCAAAGTCCTCTCGATCACGTTTGTTCCAAAAATCACGCTCCCGAAGGTTTCATTCCGTTTGGACTCCGTTTGATATTCCTTTTCTGCGAAACACTGAAATAGGAAAAAAAACAGCAATTTGCACTGGGCCTTGGGTTAGTAGGTTAGTCCCAAAAATAATATAAAAGTGTATAGTAAATCCCATTAAACATCCAAAACGGTTAATATAATAGCATGGAACAATAAAACATTATAGATACGTTGGAGACGTATCAAGCATCCCCAAGCTTAATTCCTGCTCGTCCTCGAGTAGGTAAATGATAAAAACAGAATTTTTGATGTGGAATGCTTCCTAGCATATTTCTCAATGTAATTTTCTTTATTGTGGCATGAATGTTCATATCCGAAAGATTCAAGATAAAAGTTTAAGACATAAAAATAATAATACTTCAAGCATACTAACCAAGCAATTATGTCTTCTCAAAATAACATAGACAAAGAAAGCCCATCCCTACAAAATCATATAGTTTGGCCATGCTTCATTTTCGTCACACAAGATGCTCTCATCTTGCACAACCCCGATGACAAGCCAAGCAATTGTTTCATACTTTAGTAATCTCAAACTTTTTTCAACTTTCACGCAATACATGAGCGTGAGCCATGGATATAGCACTATGTGTGGAATAGAATATAATGATGGGGGTTGTGTGGAGAAGACAAAAAAGGAGAAAGTCCCACATTCACACGGTTAATCAACGGGCTAGGGAGATACCCATCAATTGATGTCAATGCAAGGAGTAGGGATTGCCATGCAACAGATGCACTAGAGCTATAAATGTATGAAAGCTCAACAAAATAAACTAAGTGGGTGTGCATCCAACTTGCTTGCTCACGAAGACCTAGGGCATTTGAGGAAGCCCATTATTGGAATATACAAGCCAAGTTCTATAATGAAAATTCCCACTAGTATATGAAAGTGACAAAACAAGAGACTCTCTATCATAAAGATCATGGTGCTACTTTGAAGCACAAGTGTGGAAATAGGATAGTAGCATTGTCCCTTTTTATTTCTCTTTTTTTATTTTATTTTCTTTCTTTTTTTGGGCCTTCTTTTTTTATTTGGCCTTTCTCTCTTTTTTATTTGGGACAATTCTCTATTAATGATGATCATCACACTTCTATTTATTTACAACTAAATGATTACAACTCGATACTAGAACAAAATATGACTCTATATGAATGCCTCCGGCGGTGTACCGTGATGGGCAATGAATCAAGAGTGACACGTATGGAATAATAGGCATGGTGGCTTTGCCACAAATACGATGTCAACTACATGATCATGCAAGGCAATATGACAATGATGAAGTGTGTCATAATAAACGGAACGGTGCAAAGTTGCATGGCAATATATCTCGGAATGGCTATGGAAATGCCATAATAGGTAGGTATGGTGGATGTTTAGAGGAAGATATAAGGAGGTTTATGTGTGACAGAGCGTATCGTATCACGGGGTTTGGATGCACCGGTGAAGTTTGCATCAAGTCTCAAGGTGAGAAAGGGCAATGCACGGTACCGAAGAGGCTAGCAATGATGGAAGGTTGAGAGTGCGTATAAGACATGGACTCAACATTAGTCATAAAGAACTCACATACTTATTGCAAAAATCTACAATTCATCAAAAACCAAGCACTAGCGCATGCTCCTAGGGGGATAGATTGGTAGGAAAAGACCATCGCTCGTCCCCGACCGCCACTCTTAAGGATGACAATAAAGAACACCTCATGTTTCAAATTTGTTACACAACGTTTACCATACGTGCATGCTATGGAACTTGCAAAATTCAACACAAGTATTTCTCAAATTCACATCTACTCAATCCATATCTCAAAACAATCATCAAGTATCAAACTTCTCCTAGTATTCAATGCACTTATATATGGAAGTTTTTATTATATCCATCTTGGATGCCTATCATATTAGGACTAATTTTATAACCAAAGCAAATTACCATGCTGTTCTAAAGGGCTCTCAAAATAATATAAGTGAAGCATGAGAGATCTATAATTTCTATAAAATAAAACCACCACTGTGCTCTAAAAGATATAAGTGAAGTACTAGAGCAAAATTATTTAGCTCAAAAGATATAAGTGAAGCACATAGAGTATTCTAATAAATTCCGATTAATGTGTGTCTCTCCCAAAAGGTGTGTACAGCAAGGATGATTGTGGTGAACTAAAAAGCAAAGACTCAAATCATACAAGACGCTCCAAGCAAAACACATATCATGTGGTGAATAAAAATATAGCTCCAAGTGAAGTTACCGATGGATGAAGACAAAAGAGGGGATGCCTTCCGGGGAATCCCCAAGCTTAGGATTTTTGGCTGTCCTTGGATTTTACATTGGGGTGCCTTGGGGATCCCCAATATTAGGCTCTTGCCACTCCTTGTTCCATAATCCATCAAATCTTTACCCAAAACTTGAAAACTTCACAACACAAAACTTAACAGAAAATCTCGTGAGCTCCGTTAGCGAAAGAAAACAAAAAACCACTTCAAGGTACTGTAATGAACTCATTATTTATTTATATTGGTGTTAAACCTACTGTATTCCAACTTCTCTATGGTTCATAACCTCCGATACTAGCCATAGATTCATCAAAATAAGCAAACAACACACGAAAAACAGAATCTGTCAAAAACAGAATAGTCTGTAGTAATATGTATCAAACGCATACTTCTGGAACTCCAAAAATTCTAAAATAAATTTCTGGAAGTGAGGAATTTATATATTAATCATCTTCGAAAAGAATCAACTAAATAGCACTCTCCTGTAAAAGGTCGTAGCTAATCTCGTGAGCACTAAAGTTTCTGTTTTTTACAGCAAGATCAAAAATACTTCACCCAAGTCTTCGAAAGGTTCTACTTGGCTCAAACACTAATTAAAACATAAAACCACATCTAAACAGAAGCTAGATGAATTATTTATTAGTAAACAGAACCAAAAAGCAACAAACTAAAATAAAATTGGGTTGCCTCCCAACAAGCGCTATCGTTTAACGCCCCTAGCTAGGCATAAAGGCAAGGATAGATCTAGGTATTATCATCTTTGGCATGCAATCCAAGAGTTGTCTATGGGACATATTTAGTCCAACGTAAAAATTGCGAAGCAAAATTCTAAAACTCACCTCTCTGTGCAATTACGATAAGATTCCATCATCCTATACCAAGCATCTTTTAAATTTTCTCCTTGTCTTTGTTTGAAGTGAAGAACTTCAAACTCGGGAGACAAGGGAGCAGATAAGGGACTGGCCATGATGGCACATGGGACACAAGAGGCAAGCAAAAATAGACGAACAGAATGAGAGGGCGAATGAAACGGCAAGGGTGAAGTGGGGGAGAGGAAAACGAGAGGCAAATGGAAAATAATGTAATGCGAGGGATAAGAGTTTATGACGGGTACTTGGTATGTCTTGACTTGTGCGTAGACTCCCTGGCAAGGGCGCCAGAAATCCTTCTTGCTACCTCTTGAGCATGCGTTGGTTTTTCCCTTGAAGAGGAAAGGGTGATGCAGCAAAGTAGCGTAAGTATTTCTCTTAGTTTTGAGAACCAAGGTATCAATCCAGTAGGAGGCCACACGCAAGTCCCTCGTACCTACACAAAAAAATAAGAACCTTGCAACCAACGCAATAAAGGGGGTGTCAATCCCTTCATGGCCACTTGCAAAAGTGAGATCTGATAGAGATGATAATATTTTTGGTATTTTTATGATAAAGATTGAAAGTAAAGATTGCAAAGTAAAAATAGATTGGAAACTTATATGATGGAAAATAGACCCGGGGGCCATAGGTTTCACTCTTGGCTTCTCTCAAGATAGCATAAGTATTACGGTGGGTGAACAAATTATTGTCGATCAATTGATAGAAAAGTGCATAATTATGAGAATATCTAGGCATGATCATGCATATAGGCATCACGTCCGTGACAGGTAGACCGACTCCTGCCTGCATCGACTACTATTACTCCACACATCGACCGCTATCCAGCATGCATCTAGAGTATTAAGTTCATAAGAATAGAGTGACGCATTAGGCAAGATGACATGATGTAGAGGGATAAAGTCAAGCAATATGATATAAACCCCATCTTTTTATCCTCGATGGCAACAATACGTGTCATTTCCCTTTCTGTCACTGGGATCGAGCAACGCAAGATTGAACCCAAAGCTAAGCACTTCTCCCATTGGAAGAAAGATCAATCTAGTAGGCCAAACCAAACTGATAATTCAAAGAGACTTGCAAAGATAACCAATCATACATAAAAGGATTCGGAGAAGTTTCAAATATTGTTCATGGATAATCTTGATCATAAACCAACAATTCATCGGATCTCGACAAACACACCGCAAAAAGAGTTACATCGAATAGATCTCCAGGAAGATCGAGGAGAACTTTGTATTGAGATACAAAGAGAGAGAAGAAGCCATCTAGCTAATAACTATGGACCCAAAGGTCTGTGGTAAACTACTCACACATCATCGGAGAGGCTATGGTGTTGATGTAGAAGCCCTCGATGATCGAGTCCCCCTCCGACGGAGCGCCGGAAAAGGCCCCAAGATGGGATCTCATGGGTACAGAAGGTTGCGGTAGTGGAAATAGGGTTTCGTGGTACTCCTGGTTGGTTTCGGGGTACATGGGTATATATAGGAGGAAGAAGTAGGTCGGTGGAGCCATGAGGGGCCCACGAGGGTGGGGGCGCGCCCAGGGGGTAGGCGCGCCTCCCTGCCTCATGGCCTCCTTGTCGATTTCTTGACGTCCACTCCAAGTCCTCTGGATCACGTTTGTTCCAAAATTCACGCTCCCGAAGGTTCCATTCCATTTGGACTCCGTTTGATATTCCTTTTCTGCGAAACACTGAAATAGGCAAAAAAAACAGCAATTTGCACTTGGCCTTGGGTTAGTAGGTTAGTCCCAAAAATAATATAAAAGTGTATAGTAAAGCCCATTAAACATCCAAAACAGATAATATAATAGCATGTGACAATCAATAATTATAGATACGTTGGAGACGTATCAGATATTGATAATAGTGTTTACAGTAATACTGAAATTGGGTTTCGAAGATTGTCAACTTAAGGTAACAATGATCCCACTACTTTGGAGAATGATCAATCTTATTTTTTTTGATAAAACTGGGCTTGGAGAGGTCATGACTTTATTTGATGATAATCCCACTATTTTGGAAGAGTGTCAACTTTGCATGCATGTGGATCATGAAAAGATTATTTTATGTGATATTTATATTGTTGAATTTGATTATGGTCTAAATGTAATTAGTACGAGAGAGGAAAATATGGTTATATAAATTTTCATGTTACTAAATCTCCTCTCTTTGCATTGAAATTATTAATGTTTCCTTCTTCCTATTTGCATATGTTGGAAATTGCTTGTCTTGATAAACAAATTCCCTATAAAATGCCTATCCATTGGAACTATGTTAGACTTAAACTTGTTTTACACATGCTTTATGATGCTCTCTTTGTGCTTTAATTTTTTGTCTTTCATGTCAGCATCATTAAAATTATCAATGCCTAGCTAAAATGTTTTAAATTAAAGCGCTTCTTTGGAGACAACCCATTGTTTTTCTTTTTTGTTTTATGTGTGCACAACATTATGCTTCTCTTAAGATTGTGTTTTTATGTTTAATTAGTGTTTGTGCCAAGTAAAGACTTGAGGATGGTTTGGGTGAAATTTGAATTGATCATGTTGGAAAACATAAACTTTTACGCCCAGTAATAGAATTATTAAAAATCACTGGAGCGACGGAAAATTCTGATTCATTACACATGATTGATATACTAATTGCCTATGTTTTCCTAATTTTTTATGATTTTTGGATTTACATAAGTATGGTTAAAGTTCAGATTACTACAGTCTGTTCTGTTTTTGACAAATTCTATTTTCGTTGCATCATGTGCTTATTTTGACGAATCTATGGATTGTATCGGGGGGTATAAGCCGGGTAAATTTAGAATACAGTAGGTATAATGCAATAATAAAATATGAATGGGTTTAAAACAATACTTAAAGTGGTGATTTGCTTTATTATACTAACGGATCTCACGAAGGTTTTATTAAGTTTTGTGTGATTGAACTTTCAAGTTTTGGGTCAGATCACGATGGACGAAGGAATAAGGAGTGGCAAGAGCCTAAGCTTGGGGATGCCCATGGAACCGCAAGGAAATATTCAAGGACTCCCAAGCAACTAATGTTGGGGATGCCCCGGAAGGCATCCCCTCTTTCTTCTAATGAGCATCGGTAATTTTACTTGGAGCAATATTTTTATTCGTCACATATCATGAGTTTTGCTTGGAGCATCTTGTATTATATGAGTCTTTGCTTTTTAGTATGTCAAAATCTTCCTTGCTAGACACACCTATTTGAGAGAGCCATAATGATACTATGATTTGTTAGAATTGCTCTATGTGCTTCACTTAATTTTTTGAGCTAGGCAATTGCTCTATGTGCTTCACTTAAATATTTTTTAGCACGGTGGTGGTTTAAATTTTGAATAAACACTCTCATACTTCACATAGATTATTTTGAGAGTTGGTAAAATTTTGAAGAAATATGCCCTCATGCTTCACTTATATTATTTTGAGAGTCAAAAAAGGAAATTATTTTGAAGAAATTTATGCTCTCGTACTTCACTTAAACTTATTTGAGAGCTTGTTAGTAGCAATGGTAATATATGAATTTAGTCCCAAAGCGATAGGTATTCAAGAGGGATATAATAAAAAATTCCATGGAGATCATTGTATATTATAAACTTGATTCCTTGCAATAGTTTTGCAATATGGGTATAGTAATATGTGAGTCATGTTGGTGAGTATTATGCTTTAGTAAGAATATTAATGTTAATGTTTGTGCTCCCTATGCAAGCACGAAAGTCAATAGTTTTGTAATGAAGTTACATCCTACTTGTGGTGCATTATTCAGTGTTAGTTATGTGTAATGCTCGTTTATGATCGTTTTCCTTTCTTGGTAGGCCGCTTCTCAATCTATTTGCTAGCCTTCATTTGTACTAAGCGGGAATACTGCTTGTGCATCCAAATCCTTAAACCCAAAGTTGGGCCAAATGAGTCCACCATACCTACCTATATGCGGTATTTCCATGCCGCTCCAAGTAAATTTTTAGGTGCCAAATCTAATTATCAAAACGAATTTCCTTTTTGTGTGCCTGTACCGCTCATGAAGCGGCAGGGGGTGGCCAATATTTTCCATGCTAGGTATGTTATTCTCAAGATGAGTGTTTATTCACTTGTCATTGCACGAGAGTGTGGCAGTTAATAGGGATGCCCAGTCCCAAAATGAAAAAATATATTTATGTTGTCAATAATAATTTCTTGGACAGTGTTGGTATGGAAGGCACTTGTGGATACGGCTAGCCATGGATTGTGAAAGAATGGTGGAAAAGGAAATAACTTTATTTTATGTTTGGGAACTGCCTATGATTTATCTAGCATGGAAGATATTGGGAATTCTCGGTCGTTTTTGTTGATATGAAAAGCATGCCTCTCAAAACAATTTTATCTCTCAATTTAATCTATGAGCTCTGGCAGCTCTACAAATCTCTGCTTCCCTCTACGAAGGGCCTATCTATTTACTTTTATGCAATATTTGTTTTTATTGAGTCTCCATCTTCTCTTATAAAGCACCAACTAGGGAACACTGTTGTCATGCTTGTGCATTTGATGTAGCTAATATTTGAGTGTGTTTCATGACTGGATAATTGATTAAAAATAATGGGCTAGTGATAACTTTCTTTAGCATTCATATTTTGAAAGACATGGTTGCTTGTTGATATGCTTGAGTATTGATGTATTCTTTTCAATTATACACTATTGCTTTGAATCATTTAAAGTCCAAATGTCCATGCTACAAAAGAAAAGAATATGTGATGAACATGATAGGCAGCATTCCACATCAAAAATTATGTTTTTATCATTTACGTGCTCGAGGACTAGCAGGAATTAAGCTTGGGGATGCTAATACGTCTCCAACATATCTATATTTTGATTGTTCCATGTTGTTATATTATCAATCTTGGATGTTTTATATACATTTACTAGCAATTTTATATCATTTTCAGGACTAACCTATTTACTTAGTGCCCAGTGCTATTTTTTGCTTATTTTTTTTACTTTGCTAGAATGTCACTACCAAACGAAGTCCAAATGCCACGAAACTTTTTGGAGATTTTTTTGGCAAGAAGACACCCATGAAGCTTCTGGAGGCCACGAGAAGACGCTCGTGGGGCCCACTAGGCACCAGGGCGCGCCAGGGGCCTCAAGCGTGCCCTGGTGGGTAGTGGGGCCCACGGGCACCGTCTTGACTTACCTCCTACTCTATAAATATGCTAAAATCCCCATAAGCCTAGGGGAGTCGAGGAAATACTTTTTCCACCGCTGAAAGTTCCAGAACCATGAGATCCGATCTAGAGGCCTTTTCTGCCACTCTGCCGGAGGGGCAATGATCACGGAGGGGTTCTTCATCATCCTTGTTGCCCCTCCGATGATGCGTGAGTAGTTTACCATATACCTACGGGTCCATAGTTAGTATCTAGATGGTTTCTTCTCTCTTTTTGATCCGCATTACAATGTTCTCCTTGATTTTCTTGGAGATCTATTTGATGTAACTCATTTTTGCAGTTTACTTGTTGGGATCCGATGAATCGTCAGTTTATGATCAGATCTATCCATAAATATTATTTGAGTCTTCTTTGAACTATTTTATGCATCATTTTTGTAGCCTCGTATTTCCTCTCCGACTTATTGGTTTGGTTTGGCCAACTAGATTGATTTATCTTGCCATGGGAAGAGATGCTTTGTGATGGGTTCGATCTTGCGGTGCTTAATCTTAATGACAGAAAGAGACAGACATGCACGTATTGTTGCTATTAAGGGTAACAAGATGGGGTTTATTCATACCTGAGTTTATCTTGTCTACATCATGTCATCGTTCTTATTGCATTACTCCGTTTTTCCATGAACTTAATACACTAGATGCATGTTGGATAGCGGTTGATGTGTGGAGTAATAGTAATAGATGCAGGCAGGAGTCGGTCTACTAATCTTGGACGTGATGCCTATATACTTGATCATTGCCTTGGATATCATCATAATTATTTGCTTTTCTGTCAATTGCCCAACAATAATTTGTTTACCCACCGTATGTTATTTTCTCGAGAGAAGCCTCTAGTGAAAACTATGCCACCCAGGTCCATTTCCTATCATATTAAAACCAAAAATACCTTGCTGCATTTTTTCTTTCTTTATTTTATTTTGTATTTTTGTTAGATCTATTTATCGAAACCTATAAAATTTAATCTATCTCAATACCGTTAAGGGATTGACAACCCCTCTATGCGTTGGGTTGCGAGTATTTGTTGTTTGTGTCCAGGTGCTGTTTACATAGTGTTGCTTGGTTCTCCTACTGGATTGATAAGCTTGGTTTCATTACCGAGGGAAATACTTACCTCTGCTATGCTGCATCATCCCCTCCTCTTCGGGGAAATACCAACACCGATTACAAGTAGCACTATGTAGCCTAAGATATATTAGATATGGCCCTAGTTAACCTACAGATAAGTGGCTTACAGATATATCCAGTTAAATGTTCGATTCACCGATTAATCCCTTATCAGCCCCGTCCTATATGGTACCAACTACCGATATCCTGAACAATGAGTATATATAAGCCATAGGATGAAACTAACCTCGATGGAAAACAACAGTAGTTCCCAAAATTTTCCTGTGTAAGTGCATTGAAAGGCATGTTAAGCACAACAGGCTAAACATCAACCAAATATATCCAGAATAGACAACATAATCTCAAACTAGTATTGTTCTTGTTTAATTATAGTAGTTATTGTTAAATAAAAATGGAAAGGCGTGTTAACTACAACATGCTTAACAACAACTAAATGTAGTCATTCATAGTTGTATTGTTGAAACTGGTATTGATGAAATTGAACCGCACAGTTCATACTTGCACATAGAGAACATCACATTGTGAATAACTGAAATAAAAAATGCATACTACGAACAACGAAAGATAGCACTTAACCCTAGACATATGCTAACTACAAACAACCGAACAACCAAAAACCATTTAAAGAGGCATATGCTCGCTGCAACATGCTTAGCAGCAACCAAATATAGTAATTCATATTGGTATTGTTGAAACCGGTATTGATAAAATTGAACTGCACACTTTGCACTTGCACATATAGAACATCACTTTGTGAATAACTGAAATAAACAAGGCATACTACGAACAACCAAAGATAGCAACTGAAACTGGACATATGCTAACTACAAACAACCGGACAACAAAAAACTGTTAAAAGAGGCATATGCTAGCTATAACAGGCTTCAAAGCAAGCAAATATATTCATTCCTATTGGTATTGTTGAAAGTGTTATTGATGAAATAACACTGCACAGTAAATTCCTGCACATATAGAGCATCACATTGTGAACAACTAAAATAAATAAGGCATACTGCAAAGAACCAAATATAGCAATTAAAACTAGACATATTCTCACTACTCTACAAAAGGGGCTCGACAAAACAAATCATGGGTTCCCCCCTGTGAAGAGGCACGACAAAACAAATCATGGGTTTCCTCACTGGTCACAGATTGGCTCGTTCCCATGGGAAGAGCACGGACTCTGGGTGTGCTCCATGTTGTCGCCGATGGGCTCCTTCCCCTTGAAAGAGCACGGTTGTAGGGTACCCTCCCTGATGTCGCAGATGGGCTCTTTCCCCTTGGAAGAGCCGGAGAGGGTACCCTCCCTGATGTCGCAGATGGGCTCTTTCCCCTTGGAAGAGCCGGAGAGGGTGCCCTCCTCGTGGTCGCCGTCGATGAGGTCTGACTTGGCAGTTGTGGATCCCAAGCTAGTGTCGCAGAACGTATCCTTCGAAAATGAAAAAAGAGGCTCGATGGCGATGTAGGATGGAAAATGTCGGATTTTGGATTCCGGCAGACCCTTGAGGTTCGAACACTGGGGTGCGCGCGGAGATCTCTCCCCTACCGTTCTACGTCCGATCCCCTCGTGCGAACTAAGATGAAAACGATGAACAACACAAGGGACACGAGATTTATACTGGTTCGGGCCACCGTTGTGGTGTAATACCCTCCTCCAGTGTATGTTGTGGTGGACTGCCTCTGGGGCTGATGATGAACAATACAAAGGAAGAAAAGCCTCGCGAGAGGTGTTCTTGGGCTGGTGCGATGAAGTGCTTGGGTCAGTTCAGTCGCCTCTCTCTACTTAGGCTCTCTCAGATTTCTCGATGGATCGATCCGTCCCCTTATTCTATGGTGGCTAGCCCTATTTATAGAGGCCCTGGGCCTCTCCCCGAAATAACTGAGCGGGAAGGGCGCCAACAATTGGCCATTTTGAAAGGGAACATCTAGTACAAATTATCCTGACCAAAGGTGGTCTTCGGCTGCCAAAAGCTCTGGTGGTGACGCCGTCTTGGGCTCCACGGTGACCTCCGTCCGGCCGTCCGGCTGGTCTTGGTCTCATTGCACTGGAATGGTAACCTTTGCCTGATACCTTGGCCCGAGCCTGCCCCCTTTGCACCAAAGGGGAAACAAGGACTCTGCATAGGCCGGTGCCCACCTGGCGCCCGCCTGGTCTCGATCGTCATGGCTTGCGTCACTGGATCCTCGCGAGGTACCCTTGCATTGATCTCTCCACCTCCTCGCGAGCCCTGCCTGATGAGGCCGCTATCTGTCGTCCGCCCCGTGAGGCTTGGCCCCTCGGGAGGGTCTTGAGCTTGTGTTGATGAAGATGGGCCGCGCTGGGCCCCCACTTGAGCCACGCTGCTGGCCGCAGGCAGGCAAGTCTGGGGACCCCCGTTCCCAGAACGCCGACAGAAAATTCTTGACAGAGAGCCAGAGGAGATCAGCGGCGGGGCCATAGATGAGAACGATGGTGGTTGAACCCGTGGGGTTGGGGGTGGGCCACTTAACCTGTGACATAGCCCGCGTCAGGCCGTCACCGTTGACGACCTCGATGTCATAGCTGGCGTCCGTAACATACCAGCATACTCGAGCTGATTGAGATCTCGATGTCATAACTGATTGAGATCGCACGGCCAGTAATGATCGCCAGCTTCCTCAGTGGCCACCTCGGCGACGTAGGGCGAAGAAGCCGCGATAAACCTCTTTTGGGCCATTCGCTCCTCGAGCTCCACGGGAAGCTTAATCGGGCTTAGGCTGCGATGCTTTGGAGTGGGGGATGGGGATGGGGATCTGTGGGGAAAGGGGGCATTTGGCTGGCGTCATCTAAGAAACTGAGGGCGGCTAGGGTATGGAGATTAGTGGGTAAGCTGCAAGGGCAAACCGACAGATGTTGACAATGGAGGCCTTGCACAACGGCGGTAACCTTGCTAGGGTTTCGAGCAAGGGATGGGTTGTGGTGGTGTGTGTTTGTGCGTGCGCACGCGAGCGCGGAGTTTTGTGGTATGTGTGGAGGGGGGTAAGGTGGTGTTTGAGGAAATGACGCGGCTACTGAAATTTTTACTACGCGGGAATAAAATGTCGGGGCTATTGAAAATCTGGATGAAGGTATTGAGCAACAATGCATCGCACATGGTCCCAAAATAACAACCTTGTGCTATCAATGAAAAACTCTCCAGCCGGGTAGATATTTTTGAGGGATGTAGGCGGGAGCGGGAACAACAAACATCACACATGGTCAAAACATAATAAGCGTGTTTTATCAAACAGAAAAACCCTCCAGGCGGGTGATAATTTCTAAAATTCCGAGGGAAGCCTCATGGAGCCCAATGCACTGTGGTGATGTGAGTGATAGGGGCACGAGCGTGGCACATGGGTAGTCTGAGTGAACCGTGTCTATTGCATCATCCAACTTGTCTAATGTTTATAAATTTGGCAAAAAATAATGCGGGAAAATGGCCAGAACACGAACACACTTGCATGTGGACCAAAAATATGTATGAAAAAGGGTGGTTTGATGTTCAAATACCCAATGCACAACTTTGATGTGGCACATGTCTCACAAAGCCCATGAATATATAGGCTTGCCGCCAATAACCACGCGAGGGAGATTACTGTTTGAAGACAAACACTGCATGCATGTGTCCCAAACATATTTATATATATGTATGGAGGTGACACGTGCATGTTTGAATACCATGCACAACATTGATGTGGTGCCTATGTCGAAAATCATACAGTTCCCACATAGAGCGAGATCGGTTCATGACGCGTCATGTGCCCCCCCCCCACGCCCGCCGCCCACTTCAACCCGGTGGGAAGGATTCATGCATACACATGCATGCGCTCAAACTATATTATGTAATCCCAGAGCAATGACCTATATACTGCAATACAAAGCAAAAAATAATCCCCTCCTAAGTCAAATTAACCTCTCTCGTCATCGATCAAAGTGATGGACCAGGTGGACCCACCGATGGAAAGCATCATTATCACCGATAACCGCATGAGTGGGTGCCAGAGGACAGCCGCCATCACTTTGCATGTGGGCCAAACATATGTATGAAGGTGTGTTGTGGTTGTGAAGTTTGAATACCCAAAATGCACATGCCTCAAAAACCGTGAAGTCCCCACATGAAGTTAGGTTCATGAAGCGTAGTATATGATGGTCCCCTTCCCCCATCTTTGACGCGTACTATATGCTCCTACGCTAATACAAATAAAAAAGAATCCTCCTTGATGGTCAAATTAATTAATCTCTCCCGATGTAGGTCAAAGTGATGCATGCATGGACGATGACCTCGCGTGCCCATAGATGGAAGAGTCACACATGACATTTGGCAGCTGTTGGGTGTCGCACAGGCAGCGGTCATGTGTCACACCCGTGACCGTTAATTGTGGACCTGCCAACAATTGAATTCTTCCATGTGTGACAATAACTGCTTCAGAAACAGCTGCTGGGGCCAACTTGGGGCGGCGGTTAACCATGTGTGATGCGTCCATTAATTGCTCAGAGTGTCCTAAGGTAACCACCGCCTGCATAAGCATCACACATGTGGCAGCTATTGCCACATGTGGCCCAAAGAGGTGTTATGTGATGTTTGAATAGCCAATGCACAACCTTGATGTGGCACCTGCCTTGGAAATCGGAAAGTCCCCACACGGAGTGAGGTGTGTTCATGGATGCGTATGTAGTATATATGCCATCTACCATCTCGGCATTCTGGGAACGGGGGTACCCAGACTTGCCTGCCTGCGGCCCATGGCGTGGCTCCATCGACGGCCTGGTATGGCCCACCTTCAACATCAACAACACAAGAACCTCGCGAGGCAAAAGACGCCAGGACCCCCCAGAAGGAGCGGCCTCCTCAGGATGGCTCCTGAGGAGCGTAGATCTCTATGCAAGCCTCCACCTCGTGAGGTTTGGATGACGCAAGCCATGAGAACTGAGGGCAGGCGGGCGCCAGCGGGCGTAGTACAACAGTTTCCTCTTTGGTGCTAAAGAGGCAAGCGTAGGTGCGGAGTCCCGAGGAATCAGCCAAAGGTTTCCATTTCCGTGCAACAAGACCAGGACCGCTAGGACGGCCGGATGGAGGTCGTCGCCGTGCCCACCACGGCATCACAACCAGAAGCTTTGTAGGCGAAGACCACCTTTTGTCAGGATAAGATGTACTAGTTGTCTCCCTTCGAACTTGGCCGTTGTGGGATCCCTTCCCACCTTCATTTTGGGGGAAGAGGACCAAGGCCTCTATAAATATATCCCACCCACCACCGTAGTAGGGGATCAGATCATTGCGACGATCCTCTCCCTCACCTGCTCAAGAACACACCTCCTAAGGTTGTTCTTCCACTGTACTAGTTCATCCTCAGCCCACCTCAAGGCCAATCCACCACAAAGCAGGAGTAGGGTTTTACACCGCAAGGTGGCTCGAACCTGGGTAAACTGTTGTGTTCCATTTCCTTCCCATTCATCGAGCTAGGCTGTGAGATCGGCGAGTAGGAAGAGTAGGGAGGTTGAGTTCTTCGCACACACCCCTTCGAATCTATCCAGGGTTTGCGGAGCCCGGAATCTGACATTTGGCGCTCCAGGTTGGGGTGGGTCGGAGCCTCTCTTCCTCTAGTCAATTCGCCACCGCTCCGCCGTTCTCATGGCTGATGCCCCGCGGGCTCACGTTGAGCACTGGGCCGCTTGGCCCGCCCAGGCAGCACCATCTGTCGGATGTGGGGTTCCGATAAACCTTTAAGGTTCGAACACTGGGGTGCACACGAAGTCTCTCCCTCCTACCGATCTACGCTCTGGCTCGCTTCTCACGGACGAACTCGACGAACTCGCAGCACAGAAAGACACGAGGTTTATATTGGTTCGGGCCACTATTGTGGTGTAATACCCTACTCCAGTGTGGTGGTGGTGGATTGCCTCTTGGGCTGATGATGAATAGTACAAGGGAAGAACAACCTCCTGAGGTTGAGGTGTTCTTGAGCTTGAGTGGTTGAGGATGATCTGAACCAGTTCCAGATCAGTTGGTTCTTGATCAGTTTTGTATCCGTTTCGTACCAGTTTTCCTTCTACTGTGGTGGCTAGTCCTATTTATAGAGGCCCTGGTCCTCTTCCCAAATGTTGAGCGGGAAGGGAGCCAACAATGGCGGGCAAATTTGAAGGGGGACAGCTAGTACAAGCTATCCTGACAAAAGCGATCTTCGCTTGCGAAAAGCTCTGGGGTGACACCGTCTTGGGCTCCATGATGACCTCTGCCTTGCCGTCCTCCGGTCTTGGTCTCATTGCACCAATATGGCAATCTTTGCATGATGCCTCGGTAATCTTCTCCTCCGTTGGCCTCCTTAGCACCAAAGAGGAAATAGAGACGCTGCGCGTACTGGCGCCCGCCTGGCACCCTCCTGGTGCCGTTCGTCATGGCTCACGTCACGAGAGCCTCGTGAAGTTCGCCCCACCTTGATATCTCCGCTCCTCGTGAGCCTGCCTGGCCAGGCCACTCTAGTCGAGATCTTGCGTCGTCCGCCTCGCGAGGATTGGACCCTCGCGAGGGTCTTGCATGCCTTGTTGATGAAGATGGGCCGTGCGGCATGCTGGCTTAGCCACGCAGTGGGCCGCAGGTGGCAAGTCTGGGGACCCCCGTTCCCAGAACACCGACAGTAGCCCCCGGGCCCAATGTGCGCTTGGGCCTGGCTTCGCGACGAAGCCAATGGTCAAGTTCGAAGCACCGCGGACCCCAAAAGCCTGTGGCCTCGGTTGACGCATGGCGGTTGGTTGGACGTGGGCGTCTCTGATTCCCCATGCTGCCTCGGCAACTGCTTGACTTGACAAGCCCCTGCGAATGCAAGGAAAACCATGATTACCTGCGATCGTGGGAGACGTCGGTTGGCCTTCTCTTGCTATAAATGGGGAGGGGGGCGGAGCCCCCGTTGCCCATCTCTTCCTCGCTTGGTCGCTTCTTCCTCCTTGCTCCGCCACTGACAACAATGGGCCACTGTTGTGGTGTAATACCCTACTCCAGTGTGTGGTGTGGTGGATTGCCTCTGGGGCTGATGATGAACAGTACAAAGGAAGAATAGCCTCGCGAGAGGTGTTCTTGGGCTGGTGCGATGAACAGCTTGGGTCAGTTCAGTCGCCTCTCTCTACTTAGGCTCTCTCAGATTTCTCGATGGATCGATCCGTCCCCTTATTCTGTGCTGGCTAGCCCTATTTATAGAGGCCCTGGGCCTCTCCCAGAAATAATTGAGCGGGAAGGGCACCAACAATTGGCCATTTTGAAGGGGAACATCTAGTACAAGTTATCCTGACCAAAGGTGGTCTTCGGCTGCCAAAAGCTCTGGTGGTGACGCTGTCTTGGGCTCCACGGTGACCTCCGTCCAGTCGTCCGGCTGGTCTTGGTCTCGTTGCTCTGGAATGGTAACCTTTGCCTGATACCTTGGCCTGAGCTTGCCCCCTTTGCACCAAAGGGGAAACAAGGACTCTGCATAGGCTGGCGCCCGCCTGGTCTCGATCGTCATGGCTTGCATCACTGGATCCTCGCGAGGTACCCTTGCATTGATCTCTCTGCCTCCTCGCGAGCCCTGCCTGATGAGGCCGCTCTCTGTCGTCCGCCCCGCGAGGCTTGGCCCCTCGCGAGGGTCTTGAGCTTGTGTTGATGAAGCTGGGCCGCGCTGGGCCCCCACTTGAGCCACGCCGCAGGCCCCAGGCAGGCAAGTCTGGGGACCCCCGTTCCCAGAACGCCGACAGTAGCCCCCAAGCCCAAGGCGAGCGCGGGCTTGGCTTAGCAAAGAAGCGAAGGGGCAAGCGCGAAGCGCCGCGGGCCCTAACAGCCTGCGGCCTTGGGTGCCGCCTGCCGGTTGATTCGACGTGGGCGCATGCGCTTCCCCACGACGCCTTGTCATACGCCCGGCTAAGTGGACCCGTAGTTGCGCACACAGTTGTTCCTTCTTTGGCTGCCCACTTGCCTCCTACCTCTCCTTCTTCTCCGAGCTCCAACCTCCGCCGCCAATCCGGCTCGAGCTCTTCCCCCTCCCCAACACCATGGCGCCGACGAAGAAGGGAAAGGGAAAGAAGCCCATGCCTTCGTCCTTGTCGGTGTACTAAAGTAGGGGTACCTTAATACCCCGAACTTGTGCACGGGCAGTAGTAGCGTCCCGCGGCAAGGCCTGCCAGGGGAGCGACAAGAGTCTCCACGGCCCTTTCCGGGCCGGACGAAGGCCAAGTGATCGAGCCTAGAAGACCAAGCCCCGGCAAGAGGAGCTTGCCGGGTCGAGAAGGCAAGGACCGGCAAGAGGAGCTTGCCGGGCCAAGGCGACAAGGCCCCGGCAAGAGGAGCTTGCCGGGACGACTAAGCCGAAGCACCAAGGCCCCGGCGGGAGGAGCTCGCCGGGACGGCCAAGCCAAGGCACACCAAGAGAAGCCCGCCGCGGCGCTCCGCGCGCCCCGGCAAGGCCTTGCAAGCGGCAAGCTCCCAGGTGCGGCAAGGCAACTATCGCGGCAAGCCACTTGCCGCGGCAAACCACCACATCAGGCCTGCGCTCCAGCTCACCTGCCCACGCGTCGCTCTGGGGCTTCCCCGGAGGCACGTGGCGGGACGCGGCGCAACCTGAGACGCGCGGTGGCATGCGACGTTGGCAGAGTCGCCCCCGTGGCAAGCGGAGGCGCTCCTAACGGTCCGCCTCGGCACTGTTCAGGCGATCCAGACGGGCATTTAATGCCTTTGTCTCCCGCCGTCAGAGTTAGGTGCAATAGCACTGTGCGACCACTGTTTGCACAGCCCCTTGCCATTTTTACCCTCACCTACGTCGCTACCTGTGGGAAACCCCTTAGCATATAAAAGGAGGCCCATGCGCACGTAGGGGGGGGCAGACCCAGAGAGGGAGGGAGAACCCTAGAGGAGAGACCCAAGGGAGGAGAGACCGGAAGGGACCCAGGAGACCCTCGTCTACGTCCAACACCAACTTACTGTAGCTTCTTGCGCTCCAGAGTAAGAACCCCAATCAACCAGACATGCAGTAGTAGGGTTTTACGCATCTGTGCGGCCCGAAGCTGGGTAAAATCATTGTGTGTGTGTGTCGCCTCGATCGGCTCTTTGTGCATCCTCCGCCCCCGCCGAACCGACAAGGGGCTCCGTCCCCATAGGTGCTCGTGGAGGCAGATATCCCCCGACATCTTTGGCGCGCCAGGCAGGGGTGCGTCGAGGTTGTGTGAATCAGATCCGGCGTCCGCGCGAGCCAGACTCTCATCGTTTGCGCTAGCATGGCGCCGAAGAAGAAAGCTCCGGAGGTGACCGGCCCGTCAGCGTCGAACCCACCGCCCATGGAGCAGACGGGTGGTGGGGAGGACGCCGGCGGAGGAACGGGCACCGTCGAGCCAGTTCTTGGTCCCGCGGCGTCCGAGCTCACCCCGCGCCCCTCTCAGGAGGCGTGAAACCAGTAGCGTCATGGTACCCATGGTACCATACGCTCGCTGGACCCGAGCCACGCTGGTGGATCCCAGGGCGCTCAGGACCGGCATGCGATCCAGCGTGCCGGGACGAGCGTCGCGCGGCTGCCTTGACCGGGTGCTGCTCCTTCTAACATGGTTAGGAGTTCGAGCACATCCCGCTCCTCGCGCCGCTCGCCGCCTCTGCCCGCCACCCCAGCGGAAGCTCTCGCGCGAGCTCAGCTGCTCCTAGACTACCCTCCAACGGCGGACAAGCTCGACGGCTGGAGGGCAACCATCCAGAGCCTCATCGGTTTCGCCAACGGTGACACTCCGCAGCAGCACAGCGCGTCGCAGCCGCAGCCAGTCACCCAGGCGAGAACCGATGGCGCCAAGAATGGCGGGGGCGCGACTACCGTGCACTCCCCGCCCTAGAAGCCACGGTCGCCGACTCGCCGGGTTCACCTCGACGACGACTCCACCGCGTCGTCGAACCCGCGAACTCGCCGCGACCAACGCCAAGTCCATCAGACCAGCGCGTTGGGCCCTCTGGAGACGTGCACGCGCCGGGGGAACCAGGCGAACTGCCGTATTCGGTAGGCTGCCCTGCGTTCACCCGCGAACTGCGGCAAGTCCAGTGGCCCAGCACAAAGAACTTCAAGCCCGACGTGCCCGAGAAGTACGACGGCAAGTCGCATCCGTCTGAGTTCCTCAGCATCTACACCATTGCGGTGCAGGCTGCCGGGGGACGGGACGATAAGATCCTTGCCAACTACTTCCCGCTGGTACTCAAGCCCAACGTCAGATCCTGGCTCATGCACTTGCCGGACAGCTCCATCTCCTCCTGGCCAGATCTATGCCATCAGTTCGTTGGCGCCTTCACAGGCGGCCACAAACCCCATGGCCAGGCGAGCGACCTTCATCTGCTCGTTCAAAAGGAGGGGGAGCCTTTGCGCAAGTTCATCCAGAGGTTCAGCCGTGTCCACTACAACATCCCAGACGTCCACCCCGCCGTGGTGATCAGCGCGTTCCACCAGAACGTGCGTAACCGCAGGATGCGGGAGGAGATGGCGATGTGCAAAATCAAGGAGGTCAGCAAACTTTACGCCCTGGCCGACAAGTGTGCACGCGCTGAGGAGGGGAGGAGGCTCCCCGGAGAAAGTGTTGGAGAAGGAGACTCCGACAGTGAAGGTACCGCCCCGGCAAGGAGAGGCTGGCGGCGGAACGGCAAGAAGAAGAAAAACCCAGAGGTACTGGTTGTCGAGAAGTCCGGCAGCGAGGGCTCCGCCAAGAAAACCCAGGCGGGAGGCCCCGGCAAGGAGGTTGCCGGGTGCGCCAACTGCCGGGCGGTGGCGGCTGCCGATAAGCGGGACGGTACCGACAATAAGTACTGCAAGATCCACCGCACCAGGGGCCACGACCTCCAGAGTTGCAAGCAAGTCGAGCGACTCGTCGACCTGCAAAAGGCCGAGTACGCACGATGCGACAAGGAGGGGGGCCAGGCAGGCGGCGGGGGATCCGGCACGAAGCGTCCCGGCCCGGGGGAGCGCCGCGGCAAGGACAAGCAGCGGCAAGCAGACAGACCTCCCCAGGGACGCGACAAGAGCGAAGACGATGACGACGACGAAGACATGGAAGACCCCGAGACCAGCGAGCATGAGTTTTAGAAAGCCACTGAGGTCTTGTGTGTGGACGGCGGTGCCTCCCTGCACGCTTCCCACCACCAGCTTAAACGGTGGGTGCGGGAGGTTAATGCAGCGGAGCCACCCGTCGAGTCACGCAGACCCCTGAGATGGTCCAGCACGCCTATCATCTTCGACATTGAGGACCACCCTGATCGCACAACCGCGGTCGGGTGCTTGCCGATGTTGGTTTCCCCAACGATCCGTAACCTCAAGGTCACTAAGATGCTAGTTGACGGCGGGGCCGGCTTGAATCTGATCTCCTCTGCTGTTCTCCGGAGACTCCAAGTTCCCGACAGCGAGCTCGAAGAAACCGGTACATTCCAAGGAATCAACCCGGGAAGGAGCAAGCCGAAGGGAAAGATCACGCTGCCGGTGACATTTGGTAGCGAGCTGAATTTCAGGACTGAGAAGGTCACCTTTGACTTCGCCGACCTTCCGTTGCCTTACAACGGGATCCTCGGCCGACCAGCACTCGCCAAGTTCATGGCGGCCTCTCACTATGCGTATAACATGCTCAAGATGCCCGGCCCGATAAGCGTCATTTCTGTCCCCGGCGACAAGAAGGATGCCCTTATCTGCGCCGACCAAATATACCGGGACGCAACAGCAGCAACGGCCCGCGGCCCGCTTGCCGCTGGAGCTTCCGGGGGAAATAAGAAGTCCGTCAAGTGCTCTGGCGCCCACTCCGGCAAGCGCGCCTCTTTGGAGTGCTGCGCTGCCGTTGAGGACGTGCCATCGAGCCCCGCTGGCATGAAGACCAAGTCCGGCAAGTGCTCTGGCACCCACTCCGGCAAGCGCGCCTCTTCGGAGTGCTGCGCTGCCGTCGAGGACGTGCCATCGAGCCCCGCCGGCATGAAGACCAAGCCCGGCGAATGCTCTGGCGCCCACTCCGGCAAGCGCGCCTCTTCGGAGTGCTGCGCTGCCGTCGAGGACGTGCCATCGAGCCCCGCCGGCAAGAAGGCCAAGCCCGGCGAATGCTCTGGTGCCCACTCCGGCAAGCGCGCCTCTTCGGAGTGCTGCGCTGCCGTCGAGGACGTGCCATCGAGCCCCGCCGGTGAACACAAGAAGACGACGGCTGCTCCACCGGCGACCAAGAAGGTGCCCGCCAAGGAGGACGGCACTGGTTGTACCTTCACCATCAGTGCCACTCTCGACCCCAAATAGGAAGGCGCGCTCGTTGCTTTCCTGTGGGCGAATGTCGATGTGTTTGCCTGGCAACCATCTGACATCCCCGGCGTTCCCAGGGAAGTGATTGAGCACCACCTCGCCGTCTGTCCTCATGCGCGGCCCGTCAAGCAAAAGGTCAGGAAACAAGCGGTGGAGCGCCAAGAGTTCATCGCGGAGGAGATCAGGAAGTTGGAAGCGGTAGGCCTCGTCAGAGGCGTGCTCCATCCGACGTGGTTGGCCAATCCTGTTGTCGTGCGCAAAGCAAACGGGAAGTGGAGGCTTTGCATCGATTTCACCGATGTCAACAGAGCTTGCCCTAAGGATCCATTTCCCTTGCCGCGCATCGACCAGATTGTTGACTCCACGGCCGGATGCGACCTGCTTTCATTCCTTGACGCCTACTCCGGGTACCACCAGATCTTCATGGCTGAAGAAGACGAAGAGAAGACTGCGTTCATCACTCCATGCGACACGTACTGTTTTGTGCGGATGCCTTTTGGACTGAAGAACGCAGGCTCGACGTTCGCGAGGGTTGTCCACATTGCTTTCGAGCCACAGATCCACAGAAATGTGGAGGCCTACATGGACGACATTGTGGTCAAGAGCAGAGACAAGGCAACCCTGGTTCAAGACTTGGAAGAGACCTTTGCGAACTTGCGCAGGATCAGCCTCAAGCTCAACCCCGAGAAGTGCGTGTTCGGAGTTCCCTCCGGCAAGCTTCTCGGGTTCTTCGTGTCTCAGCGTGGGATCGAAGCCAACCCCGACAAGATCAAGGCCATCGAGCAGATTGAAGCACCAACGCGTGTCAAGGACGTGCGAAGGCTTGCCGGCTGCATGGCGGCTCTCAGCAGGTTTATTTCCAGGTCTGCGGAACGCGCCCTGCCGTTTTTCAAAATCTTGAAAAAGGCGGGTCCAGTAAAATGGACTCTGGAAGCGGAGGCTGCGCTGCAAGACTTGAAGAAATACCTGTCCTCCGCTCCTATACTTGTCGCGCCTAGACCGCAAGAGAAGTTGCTGCTCTACCTAGCGGCAACCAATCAAGTGGCTAGTGCCGCGTTAGTTGCGGAGAGGGAAGTTGATGACGAGCCAGCAGCCACGGCAAGTGCGTCCGACGGCAAGCAGGGGGCTTCCTCGACAAGCTCTGGCCCCGGCAAAGGCGGATCCGCGCAAGCGCAAGGGGAAGTGCAGAGGAAGAGGATGGTGCAGCGCCCAGTTTACTTCGTCAGTTCCCTCCTGCAGGGGGCTAGGTCGAGGTACTATGGTGTGCAGAAATTGCTCTTCGGCCTCCTCATGGCCTCGAGGAAGCTGCGCCATTACTTCCAAGCACACGAGATCACAGTGGTCACTCGCTTTCCGCTTAAGAGGATACTGCAGAATCCCGAAGCGACAGGCAGGATTGTCGAGTGGGCACTAGAACTGTCAAGCTTTGGCCTCAAGTTCGAGTGCACATCGACCATCCAGAGCCGAGCATTGGCAGAGTTCATAGCAGAGTGGACGCCGACACCAGACGAAGAAATTCCAGAGACGAGCATCCCCGGCAAGGAAGCAACCAAAGAGTGGCTGATGTACTTTGATGGTGCCTTTTCGCTAGAAGGCGCCGGTGCCGGCGCGCTGCTCATCGCGCCCACCGGAGAGCACCTCAAGTACGTCGTCCAGATGCACTTTCCCAAGGAGCAAGCAACCAACAATACGGCAGAGTATGAAGGTTTGCTCGCCGGTCTCAGGATCGCGGCGGAACTTGGGATCAAGAAGCTCATTGTCAGGGGCGACTCGCAGCTCGTCGTCCGCCAAGTGAACAAGGATTACCAGTGCCCGTTGATGGAGGCTTACGTTGATGAAGTGAGGAAGCTGGAAGAGCGCTTTGACGGCCTGCAAATGGAATACGTTCCAAGAGCAGAAAACGACATCGCCGACGGCCTGTCAAAATGCGCCGCACTAAAGCTACCTGTGGAACCAGGGACTTTTGTGCTCAAGCTGACTCAGCCATCCGTGACACCATCGACTGGGCCAAGCAAGAAGAGAAGACCGGTCTCTGGTGGCTCTCTCCCGGCAGAGCTTCCCGAAGCCGCCGCCAAGAGAGTCCCCGAGATCGACGCTAAGAGTGCTGAGGAGCTGCCCGCTCCGGCAAGCCCCAGGGTTTGCCCCGACGAAGCAGGCGCTCCCGGCAAGCCACGCCCCGGCAAGCTTGCCGAGGAACGTCAAGCTCCGGCTGAGCCCCAAGTCCTCGCCGTAGAAGCTGATGTTCCCGCAACCGCCGACATGCCTTTGGTCCTCGTCGTCGAGCCCCAGGCTCCGACGTGGGCACAGCAGATCGTCCGTTTCCTCCAGGCAGGAGAACTTCCCGAAGAGCAAGAAGAAGCTGAAAGGGTAGCCCGGCAGTCCAGTATGTACCAGTTCGTCGACAGCGCGCTGTACAGAAGAGGACGCAATGGGGTGAAATTGAAGTGCATTCACCGGGAAGACGGACAGAAGCTGTTGGCGGAGATACACGGAGGCATATGTGGACACCACATTGGCGCCAGAGCACTTGCCGGAAAGGCGTTCCGGCAAGGCTTCTTCTGGCCCACAGCCCTCCAGGATGCAACTGCACAAGTAACGAAGTGTGAAGCGTGCCAGTTCCATTCCAAGAAGATACACCAGCCAACTCAAGCTCTCCAGACGATCCCTTTATCCTGGCCCTCCTCGGTCTGGGGGCTCGATATCCTCGGCCCCTTCCCCCGATCCGTCGGGGGCTTTGAGTACTTGTTCGTTGCCATCGACAAGTTCACAAAGTGGCCAGAAGTGGAACCAGTGAGGAAGGTGACCGCCCAGTCCGCGATCAAATTCTTCAGGTCGATTGTTTGCCGCTTCGGGATCCCCAACAGGATCATCACCGACAACGGTACGCAGTTCACAAGCCACGCCTTCATGCAGTACACCCAACATCTCGGCACCAAGGTCTGCTTTGCTTCTGTTGCTCATCCCCGGAGCAACGGTCAAGCGGAAAGGGCCAACGCCGAGGTACTGCGCGGGCTCAAGACCAGAAGTTTTGACAAGCTGCTCAAGCGCGGACGGAACTGGATCGAGGAGCTGCCGGCGGTTCTTTGGTCGGTCAGAACGACGCCAAATCGAGCCACCGGCCAGACACCATTTGCTCTAGTCTATGGAGCAGAAGCAGTTACCCCCACGGAACTCGTGTACGGGTCACCTCGAGTGCTCGCTTATGATGAGCTTGAGCAAGAGCGGTCGCGTGAAGATGACGCACTGCTCCTCGAGGAAGATCGTCTCCAGGCCGCTGTGCGATCCACTCGCTACCAGCAAGCTCTACGTCGCTATCATAGCCGCAAAGTTAAAGCCAGGAGCCTCGAGGAAGGCGACCTTGTTCTTCGGCGCGTTCAGTCGGCCAAGATACACAACAAGTTGACACCGAAGTGGGAAGGCTCTTACCGGGTGAAACGAGTCACGAGGCCCGGCGCCGTCCGCCTCGAGACCGAAGATGGTACTCCGGTGAGCAACTCCTGGAACATTGAGCATCTTCGCAAGATTTACCCGTAAGGCGCGGTTGGCGGACCCCGTCCGGCAACCAACTCTTTGTACAAAAGTCTTGCCGCAGACGCATGTAATCCTTTGTACAAAGCCAGGCGCAGACCCTGGCCGCAATGACGCGCTGGGGCCCCCCAAGTTTTAGCATGCATGCTGAGTCGAGTCTCGTCCTTGGTTAGGGTTGATAGTGCCTAACAGTCGCTAACCCCTAACTTAGAGGTTGAGTCCGCGTATTTTTCCCGTCCTTTCCCTTTGGCTCGCGGGAACTACCTACCCTTGCCGAGCCGCTCAAGGACGAAGAAGGGGAGAAGGACGAGCCAGCACCCACCTCCCGACAAGCCAGAGTTGCCGGGGGCTGCAACCTCAGATAAGTCTTTCAATCCCTTATCATGCATTCTCTCGTGAGCTGCGGAATGTGAAAACCTTGCTTCCTCCTAAAAAGCTGCCGTGCTCTCTTAAGCGGCAAACCCCGGAGCGCGTTCCCGGGGCCCGCTTCGGATAGTAGCCGCGGCGGCAAGGGGAGGAAGCGAGGGGCCGGAGCCCGCCTTCTCCCTGCCTCCGCCAAGAGCGTGAGGGGGGCCAAGGGGCGCGGGGGGACGGCAGGGTCCGTTACCGGGTGGGGAAGTGTCTATCTTAATGGTGCAAAGGGTCCGCCCCTTGCCGCGGGATGTACCCGCGAGACAAATGATCCGGCAAACGTCCCCTTTTCATTAAAAACATCCCACTCAGGTACAGTTCAGAGAGAATGAAAAACATGAAAGATGGGATTACAAGATTTAAATGCAACTAAGGCCCGAGGGCTTACAAGATAAAAAGAGATAAGGTGCCCGTAATCCCTTTCTTGTCTCTCTCCTCAGGAGGTACGGCAAGGAGGCGAGAAGGGCAAAAGGGGCGCCTAGACGAGCTACGGGTGGCAGAAGACGCCAAGAGAGCATCCGAGACCCCACCCCGGAGCTCCGGAGGCCGGAAGAAGACGGCGACGCCGGAAGCGGAGCTCGAGAAGGAGGCGGCGGGACGTCAACACGCTGTCGAGGGCATCTAGCCCTCGTACTCCGAGTTGACGGTCTTGCCGCCAGCCTCTTCCGCAGCCTCGCCACTCCGGCCGCCCGAGAAGACGAAGCCCCGGCAAGAGGAGCTTGCCGGGCCGGAGAGAAGACCCCGGTGGTCGTCGCCGCGAGCAGGGGTGGTGACGGCGTCTGGGGCAAGGTTGGAAGACGAGGCAGTGGCCTTGCCGCCCGCCCTGTTCCTCTTCTGCATCCTCCCTACGCCAGCCGCCCAAGGAGACGACCCCGGGGAGTTCACGGCGCCAGCGACGCGGACGATGGGGGCCGCCGGTGCCACGCGGAGCTGCGACTAGCGCCTAGTCGTGCCCGTCACCCCGGCGACTGCCCGCCCTCGTCGTCGCTGTCGCTCCCCTCCTCGTCACTCTCGCTCGAGGAGGAGCCTTCGCTGTCGGAGGAGCTATCCATGCAGCACCGGGCCCGGGTGCCGAGGTCCCCGAAGACCTTGACGGAGAGGAGATCGCCCTCCATCAGCATGAAATGGAGGGTGAACCCCGCCGTCAAGCTGTGGATCCGGGCAAACGACTTCCACCCTCGGCCAAGACACATCACGCCGGGGGCTCGGGATTCGACGTGGACTCGCGTACCACTGATCCCGCAGCCCCTCATGCGCAGTCTCAGCGTCTCTTGTTGTTCTGCCTCCAAGACATCCGCGAAGGGGGCCGGGAGGCGGAGGCGACGGCGAGGCGCCCGGCGCAGCCTGATGATGAACTCGCAGGGGTCGTCCCCGAGATGAACCGCCGGGGGAAACGGAGCCGCCGGCGGAGGCGAGGCCGGCGCGCCGTCCTGCCCGCCTCGAGCGCCTCGGCCCCGTCCACGGCCTCGTCCATGACCTCGCCCCCTCCCCCTTCCCCTTACGGTTGGCTCCGCCGCCGCGGGTGCAAGGGGAGGAGGGGCTCGCTGCCTGGCGGCAACCCTTGCCGCCACCGAAGAAGGACCAGGGTTCCCTTTCTCCATAACAATTGGGGAGAAGGGACCAGGGATCAAAGAGAAGAAGGAAGGGAGGAGTGCGGACCCTCATCGCCCCCTTCCGCTCCCTATAAAGGGGTGGAGTGGGGGCTCGGCCGCCCCGCCCAACCAATCAAAGCAGAGGAAGGGCAGGCGACGGGGCCGACCCTCTACATCAACCCGCGCCGGCCCGGTTTTCCGCCTCCACCACCGCGACCCCAACTGCATGGGGGACGCGTGGCAGGCGAGCAGGGCCGAGGCGACGGATGAAGCGACCTCTCCCCACCCGTGATCGTGGGGACGGGCGCCCCGAAAGCCGCGCCTCGACCCCGTTCGTTCACCAAGCCGCGCCTCCACGCCCCCTCCCCCATTTGAAAATGGGGGCGGGCGCTTCACCTTTCCAAATAAAGGAGTCGTGCCCGACGTGACGCATGCCTGCGGGCCTCAGTCCCGCACACGCCACCCACGTCACGCACGCCTCGCCCCCCCACGACGCCGCGATAAGCGCGCGCCACTTGGGGAGGGCGCGACGAGCACGGAGTTAAGGAGCAGCACAACCCAGGCCACGCGTGCCCGTGCACTGTTAGGGATTGGCCCAACAACGCTCGGCACCGTGTATGGCCCAGACCCGGGGGCTCCTGTAGGTGTACTAAAGTAGGGGTACCTTAATACCCCGAACTTGTGCACGGGCAGTAGTAGCGTCCCGCGGCAAGGCCTGCCAGGGGAGCGACAAGAGTCTCCACGGCCCTTTCCGGGCCGGACGAAGGCCAAGTGATCGAGCCTAGAAGACCAAGCCCCGGCAAGAGGAGCTTGCCGGGTCGAGAAGGCAAGGACCGGCAAGAGGAGCTTGCCGGGCCAAGGAGACAAGGCCCCGGCAAGAGGAGCTTGCCGGGACGACTAAGCCGAAGCACCAAGGCCCCGGCGGGAGGAGCTCGCCGGGACGGCCAAGCCAAGGCACACCAAGAGAAGCCCGCCGCGGCGCTCCGCGCGCCCTGGCAAGGCCTGGCGAGCGGCAAGCTCCCAGGTGCGGCAAGGCAACTATCGCAGCAAGCCACTTGCCGCGGCAAACCACCACATCAGGCCTGCGCTCCAGCTCACCTGCCCACGCGTCGCTCTGGGGCTTCCCCGAAGGCACGTGGCGGGACGCCGCGCAACCTGAGACGCGCGGTGGCATGCGACGTTGGCAGAGTCGCCCCCGTGGCAAGCGGAGGCGCTCCTAACGGTCCGCCTCGGCACTGTTCAGGCGATCCAGACGGGCATTTAATGCCTTTGTCTCCCGCCGTCAGAGTTAGGTGCGATAGCACTGTGCGGCCACTGTTTGCACAGCCCCTTGCCATTTTTACCCTCACCTACGTCGCTACCTGTGGGAAACCCCTTAGTATATAAAAGGAGGCCCATGCGCACGTAGGGGAGGGCAGACCCAGAGAGGGAGGGAGAACCCTAGAGGAGAGACCCAAGGGAGGAGAGACCGGAAGGGACCCAGGAGACCCTCGTCTACGTCCAGCTCCAACTTACTGTAGCTTCTTGCGCTCCAGAGCAAGAACCCCAATCAACCAGACATGCAGCAGTAGGGTTTTACGCATCCATGCGGCCCGAAGCTGGGTAAAATCGTTGTGTGTGTGTGTCGCCTCGATCTGCTCTTTGTGCATCCTCCGCCCCCGCCGAACCGACAAGGGGCTCCGTCCCCATAGGTGCTCGTGGAGGCAGATATCCCCCGACAGTCCTGCGCTCCCCCGGCGGCGGCTCCCGCCATTGATCGGTCAATCATACTTAGCCTGGAAACCTTGGACCAGGTCCAATCCGCCCTTGCTTCCATCTTCAACGAGTGTGGCCGGACCACAGTTTGGCCCGCATCTCGCACCTTTCTTGCTAGGACCGTCACGAAGGTCCGATTCTTCGCCGACGCCCTATGGGCGGGTCTGGTACCCCCCTTTTCTGCTTTGTTCAACGTTGTGCTCTCCCATTATCAGATCCACATGATGCACCTTGGGCCGGAGTCCATTTCCCTTTTGGCTGTCTTTGCTTTCATGTGCGAGGCGATGATAGGCATCCCTCCTTCCGTTGCCCTGTTGCGCCACTTCTTTTCTCTGCGCCTGAGCGACCCTACTCAATGCTCAGGGTGCGTAAGCTTCTTCGCCGTGCCTGAGACGGCTTCTTCAGGGATTGACTTTGGCCTTCCGCCTTCTCGGGCCGGGTTCAGAGAGCGATGGTTGTACGTGGACGTCGGGGTGCCCAGCCCCCTACTCTCGCACCCGACCTTGCCTGCTGTTCCCAACCCAAGCCGGGGTCACGAACCGCTCGCGAGCCCCCGGCCCGCTTTCGTCTGGCGTCGCTTCGAAGGTTTGAGGGCGCGCAAGGTGACAGCGCCCAAGGTGATGGGGGAGTTCCTTCTGTGCCGCATTGCTCCCCTCCAGCGCCACTCTTGCCGGATGTGGGACTTTGCTAGGCGTGGAGACCGCATGCGGCTTCAGGAGGAGGACTTGGCTCCCGAAGTGCTTCAGACGGTGCTCCGGGTCTTGGCTGGCGATCCTTCCCCAGGCAGCCTACAGAGCGGTGCCGTCCTTCTGTACCTTTGTTCCGGCAGGGCTGACTTCGTGAGGCAGATGCCCAACATCGACGAGTGGGGGTTGCGCCCAGCTGGCCTCACAGGGCCACGCGAGAACCCGGTTGCTATGATAGTTCCCCCCATCGCCCGCAGCGGTTCCTCCTCAGGCGACCGGGTGGGGGAAGAGCCAACTGGAACCGAGGAGGCCACTGCCGAGGTGGTGGCGCCGCGTGAAGCTTCAAAGACGACGCCCCCTGAGGCCCGCCCCAAGGCGGTGGTTGATGCAGGGTCCAAGTCTTCGATTCCCGAGGCTGGGGCTTCCGAGCCCCCAGCCGTTCTTTGCGAGGCGATGCCCCAAGATGCCCATAAAGTCGACTCCTCCGACACCGACAATCCTGAGGCCTCTCCTTTGTCCCGGGCCAACTCCCGTCCCAGGCGCTTGGGTCGGTTTTGCATAGACTTTGAGGCCCTTCGCAAGAGAAAGGAGGCCTCAGGTGGTAGTGACCGCCCTTGTCGCTTGTTGAAGCGCAGGAAGTACTTCGTCATGGACGAGTAAGCCTTCTTCTTTCCTTGCTCATTCGCTCTGTTGCCCTTGTTGCTGATTGTGGCTCTTCAGGTCCCATCCCGCTGAATCCGCCGGGTCGACCCGGGAGCCAGCCCCTTCAGCTTCGCCCCCTTTGCTGGCTCCGGGCCCGCCGAGTTCAGATGGCGCTCTTGTCGCTGGACCGGTTGGCGGAGTGATCTGCTCCACGGGGCACGTCAAGCCCGTTCACCCGGTGCCCTCTCTTCACGAGTCTTCTTGGGGCGCGCCAGGCTTGCCCCGCGCCTTCCCTCTGATCATAGAAGGTGAATTGCTAAAGTCTGCCCTTGGCTCCTCCTCCGTGAGTGAACTGACGCCTGGCCGGACTCCCGAAGGGGTTTGTTCGGCGATGGATGGGGCGGCAGCCCCCAGCCCCACGCCTGGCGGTGGCCTGCCACCTCGGGGCCCTCCTCATGCTCCAGCGGAGGAGGGTGACGCAGAAGATGTGCTTAGGCGCGCTCGAGAGCATCGCGT
Organism: Aegilops umbellulata; assembly: GCA_032464435.1. Taxonomy (NCBI): domain Eukaryota; kingdom Viridiplantae; phylum Streptophyta; class Magnoliopsida; order Poales; family Poaceae; genus Aegilops; species Aegilops umbellulata. The sequence continues at coordinate 500,910,280 of CP136057.1, forward strand.
TCTTCGCAAGGGGTTCCTCCAGGGGGCAGCGGATGCGATGAACCGGGTCGGGGCAGAGCTTGCCGCCGAAGATGTGCGCCTTGAGGCCGAAGGCCTGCGCCTCATTGAGGAGAGGCACAAGTTGAAGGTTGCCATTGCCCTCGCGCGCCACCAACGCGATCGTGACAACGCGGAGGCCGAAGTGTTGCTAGCAACGTCGCAGGAGGCCTGCTCCCTGGCCGTCGAGGAGGCTCGGGAGGCGGACCGACGGCTCAGGGACGCGGAGGAGCGCGTATGGGAGCTTCAAGCCCGGAGGAACTCCCTGGAGCAGCAAGTGGAGCTGCGCCACGCGGCCCTTGGGTCGATGCAGGAGGCCGCCGTCGACCGTGCGGAGCTCCAGAGGCGCGAGGAAGCGCTGACGCTCGAGGCCGCTGAGCGCAGCCTTGACTGGGAGCAGTTGGAGACGAGGGAGCGCCTGGCGGCCCAAGCGGAGGACGACGTGGCGGCGCGCGAGGCCCGGATCCAGGAAGAGGTCGGCCGACGTGCGGCGGGTGCTCACTCGTCCCTCGAGCGTGAGTACGAGGCGAAGTTGATGCTGATCAGGCGGAGGCCGAGGGCAGGACAGCGGCCATCAAGGCCAAGTTGGTTGAAGAGACGCGGCGCGCGGATTCCTCCGCAGCCGCCCTTGATGCAGCACAGGCGGAGCTGTCCTCTTCCTGGGCTGAGCTGCTTCTTCTCCAACAGAGGGTTGATGATGCCGAAGCCACCGCGCGGCAGAACGAGGATGAGATCCGCTAGCGGAGGCTCCTGGAGCATGAGCATGCTCCCATGCTCCAGACGCTCAGGGAGAAGGCCAACTCAGCCTTAGGTGAGATTTGCGAGGCTTCCGCTAAGGAACCGCATGAGACCAAGTACGCCGGCAACCTTCAATTCTTTACTGATGTGGTGACGCTTCTGGAGGACCGCTCCGAGAGGGCACGTTGGCTCGTTGAAGAGAGGAGCCGAGACTTGCTTAAGCGCGCCTTCTCCCGCGTCTTCAGCTATCTTCAGGAAAGGGACCCCCACTTCGACTTTGATTCCGCCATCGCACCCGTGCCCATAGCTGTCCAGGGTGACCTGGCGCGATGGGTGGAGAATAACGTGGATGCCCTCCGGGCCTTCACGTCTGACGATGACGGTGTAGTCATGGGTGCTGATGCAGGCGGCGTTGAAGGCGCGCCTGGTGCTGACGGAAACGCGGGCGGTGGGGGTGACGACGTTAGTGATGCCAGTGATGCTTCTGAGGATGCTCTGGAGGTCGCGGTGAGTGATATGTCCGATTGATTGCATGTCTCCGCGGTTTATCCTGCATAGAGAAGACTCGGGCTTGGCCCTGAAGAGTGTAAGAGAATTTTGAGAGGGGGGGCCCTCATGTAAAGATTTGTAATCGGTACCCTGGCGAGTACAACGTTGCGCATGAGTTTAGTTGCTAGCCTGGCGACGGTTCTGTTGATTTGTTTACCTTTCAGCCCTGGCGAGCCCTGAACGAGCCTGCAAGGGGGGCGCCGCGCCTTGGGCGCCTTTTGATTAACCCGCCGATCCTGCGATGAGAACCTCCGGAGAGGGAGCGGGGACAGTGGTCCTGGTCATAGGCGTGCTTGGCCCGGCCCAGCTCACGAGGGGCTCGTGAGAGGGGGAGGCAGACGATGCTATCTTGGGGCGTAAAGCCGAAATCAAAATGCGAGAGATTGCTCGAACGAGACTAAACACCCCTTCCCCAAACGCATGCAAGTTTCGAACTCAAATCCAACTTAAATCCAAACCGAAGAAACTTGTCAATCAAGGGAGAAGCAAAAAGCAAAAGGCCGCGTCCGGCACCTAGTCTAGTCTTCGACGTCTTCTCACCAGTGCGGAGCTAAGTGCTGCCACTCAGCGTGGGCGGGAGCCCCAGGGCCTGAGGCCGGCACCCCTGAGACTTCGGGGCGTGTACAACCGCACTCATTATTACGTGAGAGTGTCACGGGGCGGCGAGTTTCACATGCACTAGGCCTTCTTCACAGGTACCGGCCTTGCTTCATATCGCCAGACGAGGGCCCCACCTTGCACCACACTCTACCGCCATTGGCGACGACCGGAAACCAAGGATGACGCCAACGGGGTAGAGCGGTCGCCAGCGGTTCCCCCGGCGACCACGGGTCCTCTGCCGGGGGCAGGCCACGGGGCACCTCCTCGGCAGAGGGCCTACGGCCTAAGAACACCTTGCTTCGAATGCCGCGAGGGCGAGCCTTGATCTTGCCCCTTCTCCTGCAGCCCCCTGCGCCATCCTCCTGACGGGTAGGAGGCCGCAGCATTAGGGCAGCCATCTGCTGCGGCGACCTGTAGCTCCTGCGACCCATGGTTAGCGTAAGCTTGCTCCTGAGGGATGAGTGGTACCCGATAGTTGCTGCTGTCGGCGCGGTTGTCGGGGCTCTCCTGGGGTCCCTAAAAGAGCTTGGCTTCCGGCGCCTCCTCGTCCCAGCCGGGCCTGAGGAACGAGCCGTGATCTTCTTCCAGCGTGTGTCCCTGATCCACCATGCGGGGGACATAAGCCTCCGGGGCCACCACCTCGTGGACCCCGCCGTAGCGCCCCGCGTTCCACGCAGTCTGGTTGGGAGCGTTGCCTTGGGGGTAATGGCGCGGTGGTCCGCCGAAGACGAAGGCTCCGGTGCACATCCCTTCGCCGGCCTGAGGAAGGGCCGGCGCGACCTGCCGCCCGATGCTGATGGTGGTGTCGGCGCCGGACGGGCCCGGGAGTCCGCTTGGAGTGGCATGAGCATGCACAATGCCGCCGTGCGACCCGTCCTGGGCCTGGGGCGGCAGCTGGATGCAGAAAGGGGGTGCTCCTGAGGCGGCGGCGTCTAGGAGCTCGGACACTTGCTCCAGCAGCACGTCGCGGCTGCCTTCCAGCAAGCGGCACCGTAGTATCTCTCGGGCCACCGTGAGCGCGGCCCTGGAGTTCGCCTGTTCCCGTCGGGTGTACGGCGCTGTGGCAGCGGCATGGTTCAAGGCCCTTGCTGCGGCCCGCACCTGTCGTGGCGTGAGGGCAGGTGGCGTCTGGCCGCGCCGCCCGCACCCCGCATCGCCCTGCGGAGCGCGAGCTGCCTGAGGCGCAAGGTTGAGGTCGCCCTGAGACGGCGACACGGCGTGGGCGGGCCATGCCGCCCAGCGGTCGGCGTCGGCAGGTGGGTTGCTTGACATCTGGGTGGTGAAGCGGCGGAACGCGATGTGGAGGAGGAAAGATTCCGGCACACCCCTACCTGGCGCGCCAAAAGTCAGATTTCGGGTTCCGGCAGACCCTTGAGGTTCGAACACTGGGGTGCGCGCGGAGATCTCTCCCCTACCGTTCTACGTCCGATCCCCTCGTGCGAACTAAGATGAAAACGATGAACAACACAAGGGACACGAGATTTATACTGGTTCGGGCCACCGTTGTGGTGTAATACCCTCCTCCAGTGTGTGTTGTGGTGGACTGCCTCTGGGGCTGATGATGAACAATACAAAGGAAGAAAAGCCTCGCGAGAGGTGTTCTTGGGCTGGTGCGATGAAGTGCTTGGGTCACTTCAGTCGCCTCTCTCTACTTAGGCTCTCTCAGATTTCTTGATGGATCGATCCGTCCCCTTATTCTGTGGTGGCTAGCCCTATTTATAGAGGTCCTGGGCCTCTCCCCGAAATAACTGAGCAGGAAGGGCACCAACAATTGGCCATTTTGAAGGGGAACATCTAGTACAAATTATCCTGACCAAAGGTGGTCTTCGGCTGCCAAAAGCTCTGGTGGTGACGCCGTCTTGGGCTCCAAGGTGACCTCCGTCCGGCCGTCCGGCTGGTCTTGGTCTCATTGCACTGGAATGGTAACCTTTGCCTGATACCTTGGCCCAAGCCTGCCCCCTTTGCACCAAAGGGGAAACAAGGACTCTGCATAGGCCGGTGCCCACCTGGCGCCCGCCTGGTCTCGATCGTCATGGCTTGCGTCACTGGATCCTCGCGAGGTACCCTTGCATTGATCTCTCCGCCTCCTCGCGAGCCCTGCCTGATGAGGCCGCTATCTGTCGTCCACCCCGTGAGGCTTGGCCCCTCGGGAGGGTATTGAGCTTGTGTTGATGAAGATGGGCCGCGCTGGTCCCCCACTTGAGCCACGCTGCTGGCCGCAGGCAGGCAAGTCTGGGGACCCCCGTTCCCAGAACGCCGACAGAAAATTCTTGACAGAGAGCCAGAGGAGATCAGCGGCGGGGCCATAGATGAGAACGATGGTGGTTGAACCCGTGGGGTTGGGGGTGGGCCACTTAACCTGTGACATAGCCCGCGTCAGGCCGTCACCGTTGACGACCTCAATGTCATAGCTGGCGTCCGTAACATACCAGCATACTCGAGCTGATTGAGATCTCGATGTCATAACTGATTGAGATCGCACGGCCAGTAATGATCGCCAGCTTCCTCAGTGGCCACCTCGGCGACGTAGGGCGAAGAAGCCACGATAAACCTCTTTTGGGCCATTCGCTCCTCGAGCTCCACGGGAAGCTTAATCAGGCTTAGGCTGCGATGCTTTGGAGTGGGGGATGGGGATGGGGATCTGTGGGGAAAGGGGGCATTTGGCTGGCGTCATCTAAGAAACTAAGGGCGGCTAGGGTATGGAGATTAGTGGGTAAGCTGCAAGGGCAAACCGACAGATGTTGACAATGGAGGCCTTGCACAACGGCGGTAACCTTGCTAGGGTTTCGAGCAAGGGATGGGTTGTGGTGGTGTGTGTTTGTGCGTGCGCACGCGAGCGCGGAGTTTTGTGGTATGTGTGGAGGGGGGTAAGGTGGTGTTTGAGGAAATGACGCGGCTACTGAAATTTTTACTACGCGGGAATAAAATGTCGGGGCTATTGAAAATCTGGATGAAGGTATTGAGCAACAATGCATCGCACATGGTCCCAAAATAACAACCTTGTGCTATCAATGAAAAACTCTCCAGCCGGGTAGATATTTTTGAGGGATGTAGGCGGGAGCGGGAACAACAAACATCACACATGGTCAAAACATAATAAGCGTGTTTTATCAAACAGAAAAACCCTCCAGGCGGGTGATAATTTCTAAAATTCCGAGGGAAGCCTCATGGAGCCCAATGCACTGTGGTGATGTGAGTGATAGGGGCACGAGCGTGGCACATGGGTAGTCTGAGTGAACCGTGTCTATTGCATCATCCAACTTGTCTAATGTTTATAAATTTGGCAAAAAATAATGCGGGAAAATGGCCAGAACACGAACACACTTGCATGTGGACCAAAAATATGTATGAAAAAGGGTGGTTTGATGTTCAAATACCCAATGCACAACTTTGATGTGGCACATGTCTCACAAAGCACACAGTATTGCTAGCCCCCTCCCCCCACTTCGTGTCGGTGGGAGGGGAATCCTAGCTATGAACGCATGCCCCAAAATAGCTATGTCTAACATATGACCCTACCGTATTTCCGCAACACTAAACCTATAGGAGTCCATCATGGTCAAACCTCGCCCCCTTTCGCTTCCAATCAAAGGTGCATGGACCGTGTGTGGGCCCACAAATGTGTGCTTTTGGCCCGAGATGGGCGTGAGACCACATACGAACCACCTGCGGGTAGCCCAACTATATGTATGAAAAGGGTGGTGTGATATTTAAATACCCAATTCATAACTTCGATGTGGCACATGTGCCTTGGAAATTAACTAGACATCCCTGACCCCACTGAGTTTCAGCAAAGTGCGAAGTAGTCCCCCCTTCCACACACAAACACACTTTGAGTCGGCAGGAGGGGGCATCTCACCAAGATGTACCGTAAAACAGACCAAGAAGAATCCACCTTGGCCGTACAACCTCTCTCTTGTTGTTGGTCAAAGGTGATGGACGTCCAGCGACCCCGCAGATGGGCTAGCACACTGATAATCACATAAGTGTGCTCGAAGACAACAACTGCCTACATGTGGCCCAAACATATGTATGAAGTGTTGTGTGATGTTTGAATACGCAATGCACAACTTTGATGTGGCACCGTGCTTTGGAACCAGAAATCCCCACACGAAGCAAGGGTTGACGACGTGTTGTATATATGTATGTCACACCCCACTTCGAGCCGGTAACGGGGATTCATGCGTATGTATGTATGCGCTCAAACTTAGGTCTAGAATCTCGCCATGACCTACTACGGTAACACGAACCAAAGAAGAAGAATCCACTATGGTAACCTCTCTCGTTGTCAGTCAAAGTGATCATGGATGCCCACGCGGGCCCATGAATATATAGGCTTGCCGCCAATAACCACGCGAGGGAGATTACTGTTTGAAGACAAACACTGCATGCATGTGTCCCAAACATATTTATATATATGTATGGAGGTGACACGTGCATGTTTGAATACCATGCACAACATTGATGTGGTGCCTATGTCGAAAATCATACAGTTCCCACATAGAGCGAGATCGGTTCATGACGCGTCATGTGCCCCCCCCCCACGCCCGCCGCCCACTTCAACCCGGTGGGAAGGATTCATGCATACACATGCATGCGCTCAAACTATATTATGTAATCCCAGAGCAATGACCTATATACTGCAATACAAAGCAAAAAAATAATCCCCTCCTAAGTCAAATTAACCTCTCTCGTCGTCGATCAAAGTGATGGACCAGGCGGACCCACCGATGGAAAGCATCATTATCACCGATAACCGCATGAGTGGGTGCCAGAGGACAGCCGCCATCACTTTGCATGTGGGCCAAACATATGTATGAAGGTGTGTTGTGGTTGTGAAGTTTGAATACCCAAAATGCACATGCCTCAAAAACCGTGAAGTCCCCACATGAAGTTAGGTTCATGAAGCGTAGTATATGATGGTCCCCTTCCCCCATCTTTGACGCGTACTATATGCTCCTACGCTAATACAAATAAAAAATAATCCTCCTTGATGGTCAAATTAATTAATCTCTCCCGATGTAGGTCAAAGTGATGCATGCATGGACGATGACCTCGCGGGCCCATAGATGGAAGAGTCACACATGACATTTGGCAGCTGTTGGGTGTCGCACAGGCAGCGGTCATGTGTCACAACCGTGACCGTTAATTGTGGACCTGCCAACAATTGAATTCTTCCATGTGTGACAATAACTGCTTCAGAAACAGCTGCTGGGGCCAACTTGGGGCGGCGGTTAACCATGTGTGATGCGTCCATTAATTGCTCAGAGTGTCCTAAGGTAACCACCGCCTGCATAAGCATCACACATGTGGCAGCTGTTGCCACATGTGGCCCAAAGAGGTGTTCTGTGATGTTTGAATAGCCAATGCACAACCTTGATGTGGCACCTGCCTTGGAAATCGGAAAGTCCCCACACGGAGTGAGGTGTGTTCATGGATGCGTATGTAGTATATATGCCATCTACCATCTCGGCATTCTGGGAACGGGGGTACCCAGACTTGCCTGCCTGCGGCCCATGGCGTGGCTCCATCGACGGCCTGGTATGGCCCACCTTCAACATCAACAACACAAGAACCTCGCGAGGCAAAAGACGCCAGGACCCCCCAGAAGGAGCGGCCTCCTCAGGATGGCTCCTGAGGAGCGTAGATCTCTATGCAAGCCTCCACCTCGTGAGGTTTGGATGACGCAAGCCATGAGAACTGAGGGCAGGCGGGCGCCAGCGGGCGTAGTACAACAGTTTCCTCTTTGGTGCTAAAGAGGCAAGCGTAGGTGCGGAGTCCCGAGGAATCAGCCAAAGGTTTCCATTTCCGTGCAACAAGACCAGGACCGCTAGGACGGCCGGATGGAGGTCGTCGCCGTGCCCACCACGGCATCACAACCAGAAGCTTTGTAGGCGAAGACCACCTTTCGTCAGGATAAGATGTACTAGTTGTCTCCCTTCGAACTTGGCCGTTGTGGGATCCCTTCCCACCTTCATTTTGGGGGAAGAGGACCAAGGCCTCTATAAATATATCCCACCCACCACCGTAGTAGGGGATCAGATCATTGCGACGATCCTCTCCCTCACCTGCTCAAGAACACACCTCCTAAGGTTGTTCTTCCACTGTACTAGTTCATCCTCAGCCCACCTCAAGGCCAATCCACCACAAAGCAGGAGTAGGGTTTTACACCGCAAGGTGGCTCGAACCTGGGTAAACTGTTGTGTTCCATTTCCTTCCCATTCATCGAGCTAGGCTGTGAGATCGGCGAGTAGGCAGAGTAGGGAGGTTGAGTTCTTCGCACACACCCCTTCGAATCTATCCAGGGTTTGCGGAGCCCGGAATCCGACATTTGGCGCTCCAGGTTGGGGTGGTTCGGAGCCTCTCTTCCTCTAGTCAATTCGCCACCGCTCCGCCGTTCTCATGGCTGATGCCCCGCGGGCTCACGTTGAGCACTGGGCCGCTCGGCCTGCCCAGGCAGCACCATCTGTCGGATGTGGGGTTCCGGCAAACCTTTAAGGTTCGAACACTGGGGTGCACACGAAGTCTCTCCCTCCTACCGATCTACGCTCTGGCTCGCTTCTCGCGGACGAACTCGACGAACTCGCAGCACAGAAAGACACGAGGTTTATACTGGTTCGGGCCACCATCGAGGTGTAATACCCTACTCCAGTGTGGTGGTGGTGGATTGCCTCTTGGGCTGATGATGAATAGTACAAGGGAAGAACAACCTCCTGAGGTTGAGGTGTTCTTGAGCTTGAGTGGTTGAGGATGATCTGAACCAGTTCCAGATCAGTTGGTTCTTGATCAGTTTTGTATCCGTTTCGTACCAGCTTTCCTTCTACTGTGGTGGCTAGTCCTATTTATAGAGGCCCTGGTCCTCTTCCCAAATGTTGAGCGGGAAGGGAGCCAACAATGGCGGGCAAATTTGAAGGGGGACAGCTAGTACAAGCTATCCTGACAAAAGCGATCTTCGCTTGCGAAAAGCTCTGGGGTGACGCCGTCTTGGGCTCCATGATGACCTCTGCCTTGCCGTCCTCCGGTCTTGGTCTCATTGCACCAATATGGCAACCTTTGCATGATGCCTCGGTAATCTTCTCCTCCGTTGGCCTCCTTAGCACCAAAGAGGAAATAGAGACGCTGCGCGTACTGGCGCCCGCCTGGCACCCTCCTGGTGCCGTTCGTCATGGCTCACGTCACGAGAGCCTCGTGAAGTTCGTCCCGCCTTGATATCTCCGCTCCTCGTGAGCCTGCCTGGCCAGGCCACTCTAGTCGAGATCTTGCGTCGTCCGCCTCGCGAGGATTGGACCCTCGCGAGGGTCTTGGATGCCTTGTTGATGAAGATGGGCCGTGCGGCATGCTGGCTTAGCCACGCAGTGGGCCGCAGGTGGCAAGTCTGGGGACCCCCGTTCCCAGAACACCGACAGTAGCCCCCGGGCCCAATGTGCGCTCGGGCCTGGCTTCGCGGCGAAGCCAATGGTCAAGTTCGAAGCAACGCGGACCCCAAAAGCCTGCGGCCTCGGTTGACGCGTGGCGGTTGGTTGGACGTGGGCGTCTCTGATTCCCCATGCTGCCTCGGCAACTGCTTCACTTGACAAGCCCCTGCGAATGCAAGGAAAACCATGATTACCTGCGATCGTGGGAGACGTCGGTTGGCCTTCTCTTGCTATAAATGGGGAGGGGGGCGGAGCCCCCGTTGCCCATCTCTTCCTCGCTTGGTCGCTTCTTCCTCCTTGCTCCGCCACTGACAACAATGGCACCCATCAGAAGGTTTTCCGCCGAAGAGAAAGGAAAAGCTCCCCGTGACGATCCGGGGCCACTTCCACCGAAGAAGGGGTCGATCCATCACCGTGATGAAGCGGCGATGCAGGTGGTGCCGCGGCCTTGGTGCTAGCGGCCTCCTCCGGGGTACCCGCTACCCTTGTACGCCCGAGCCGAGGGCTCGGGAGGTTGGAGCGACGAGCAGCGCCGCCCGCGCCGTGCCCGGGGCCGCTGTGCCTTGGCGACACGTGTCGTCGCCTCTGGGGTCCACGCCTGGGATTCCTCGCGTGAGTTGGTGTTGTGGGCGCCGATGCCTCCAAGCTCCTGGATCCGCTTCCTGCCGTTCTTCTCCGACGTGATGCCGCCGAGGGGGTCGCTCGAGCTCTGGCTACAGCATGTCGACTGCAGCGCTCCGACGACCGGAGCGAAGATTGAAGCGGTCCCCACCGGCAAGATCTTCATGACTCGTGGCTGGGGTGAGATCGCGTGGGTCTGCCGTGCGAGGGGGGCCCTCTGAATCCACTTCGAGTACGACGACGCCTCCACGCTCTTCTTTAAGGTCTTCGACGCTGAGGGCCACCACGTGGAGTGCTACCCTGGGGAGGAGCGCCAAGCCGACGCGCGCCCTGCTCGTGGCTACTCCAGCAGTAGCCCTTGGGAGTCCAGCAGCTCTCCTGGGCTTTACGAGACTCCGGAGACGAGCGACGACAGCTACGTGCCCCCGAGCTCCCTCCGTGCTCGGAGTAGGGCCGCGGCGTCTGGCCCTCACCGCCGCTGATCTGGATGGAGTTGGCGTCGGCCTCACGTGGCCCACTGTTGATTATGGCGTTAGCCACGGGAGGGTGTAGATAGGATTCCCCTTAGTGTCAACTTTTGTTTCCTGCGAAGAATCATGAATTACCCCGTGGGGGCATGTAAGGGTCTGTAATTTCTTTTGTACTTATCTTTCCCGGTCATGAGAATATGGTGAACGCATGTCCCGTTAAGGCTTGGTCCCCCCTTTCTTTCCTCGCGATGGCTTGTTGCTCTACGCTGACAGGTCCCGATCGCCTGGCAAGCTATAGCCGTTGCTGGTATGCCTGGTCGCGTCCATGGTTAAGGCCAGGAGGTGTGCGGCCCGAGGTCCAGTAAGAGCCCTTGAGGCGCAATGCTCAGGAGGTCCCTTTTAGCGGTCAAGCAACCACGGTAAGGCAAGAAAGGAAAATGACTTGGCCACAATGGGGCTGCGGCATGGTGCGAATGACCATTAGGACCAGATATTTAGCCGATCCTGAGGCGAAACTTATCTTGCTGACTCCATGGTGATTTCTGATGTTGCGCCAGGGCTGCGCACCAGTTCGCGCGGCATAGCCGGGTCGGCCCATACGAGCTCTTCTCTCCTCATGCTCTCCTTAATGCTCTACGTCCTCAGGTCCGGACCCTCAAGCAAGCTCAGCCGCTGCTGGTATGCCAGGTCGCGATGCCGTGGTCAAGGCCAGGGGGTGAGGGCTGGAGAGCCAGTAAGAGCTCCTGAGTCGCGATGCTCAGGAGCCCCCCTTTTAACGCGCAAGCGAATCGCACGAGAGAAAAATAGACTCGCGGTGCCACCTGCTATCCTTCCCTCGGGATCCCTGTGAGCAGGCACAAGAAGAAACATGGTTCGTCGTTACAGCTGTTAGCCTGCCGCTGGTTGCTCTGGGTGAGGTGAAGGCACTGAGGGCCTGGTGAGATGACGTGCGGGGCGCGTGCCGCAAGCCATAGCTTGACCACTTAGATTTGTCGGCGTGGCAGGGACGGACCCATGCACCAACGCTGTGCCTGTGTGAAGGCCCTGGGGGAGGCGATGATCGAGCGGACGATAGCCGTTGGCAAGTTAAGCATGAAGAGCAAATCAACTTGGATAAATGCAGGAAGATACACGCCACCGGGTCTGGCCCGAGCGGCTTGGGGATGATGCGGCCCGAGGGGCGCCCCCAGCAAGGTAAGCTAAAGACTTAAGCAAAAGGGATACATGCCACAGGGACGGACCCACGTGGCCTGGGAATAATGCAGCTCGAGGGGCGCTCCCAGCTAAACGAGCTTGGATGATGTCACCTGGTTCTGTAGACGAAGTAGAGTTGGTGCAGCTGAAGCCATGCGTTGAAGAAATGACTCCTCATGAGCCACCGGGGCCCTGAGCCTCGGGAGGCTCTGGGGGCTTGGGAGGATCCCAGAAGGTCGTCTCCATCTATTGGACGGCGCGGTACCTGGCCTCCTGAGCTGCCAGGACGCACCGCACGTTGCACTGATAGGCCGATTCCACACTTGGCAAGCCAAAGGGCATGCGAATGTAGCTGTCTGGTGGGCCCTCACAGCGGCCCACACACGATGGTAGAAGCGCTCCTGAGATGCGGCCCTGTTGAGCCCTGGAACATCGATGCAGACGCGCAGCCCAGCATCCTTGCCTGGATGGGGAGCTGCGCCTTGTGGGCGGCTGTCGCCGCGCATGGCTCTTGCTTCTTGCAGTTCCTGGATGGTCTTGGTGATGAACTCCTGGGTGGTGGACACTCCTTGCCCTGTTCCCTCCCGAGGGATACGTGCTGCGAAGCACGCCTCCAAGTGGTGCCCAAGCGCCTCCCTCGTGAGGTTGGCAAGGTCTGAGGCCCTCCAGAAGAGAGCCCCCGAGCCCTGCCCGAAGAGGGTGCTAGGCGCGCCTTCCTATGCGATGGAGGAAGGCGCCCCTGGAGCAGGCGCTGGTCCTGATGAGGCTCCTACCGCGATGCCAACTTCTTGAGGTCCTGCACGGCGCGGCTGCTTCTCCTTGTGGATAGTCTCCGGAGGGCCTTCATTTCTGCTATCGGGGTCATTGATTGTTGCAGCTTGAAAGGCGTGCTCAAGAGAGCACACCGCATCCCTCTCTTCACATGGGCCCGTGATGATTCCCCCGCTTCTTGGGATCTTCAGAACGTTGTAGCCATGATGAGTGACTGCAATGAACTTGGCCAGGGCTGGATACCCGAGGATGGCGTTGTACGGCAGGCGGATGTGTGCGATGTCGAAGTTGATGAGCTCGGTGCGGTACTTGTCGCGCTTGCCGAAGGTGACGGGCAGGCGGACCTTCCCTACTGGTGTGGTGGAACCGTCGGTTACTCCTGAGAAAGTCTTGGTTGGCAGGAGTTGCTCATATGGCACTTGGAGGTTGCCGAACGTGTCGATGGACAGGATGTTGGGCCCCGCGCCGTTGTCGATGAGGGTCTTGGTGACTTGCACATTGCTGATGACTGGGGAGCACAACATAGGGAGGGCGCCAGTGGTGGCTGCGCACTTGAGCTGGTCTGCCGAGTTGAAGGTGATGGCACATTGGGACCACCTGAGCGGGCGCGTGGCCTCGAGCTTGGGGAGCACAGCGTTCACCTCGCAAGCGAGCTATTTGAAGATGCGCTGAGAGGATGGTGCCTGGGCACCGTCCAAGATGCAGGCGATCGCACGCGGCTCCTGGAAGCCCCCAGCCCCCTCGTCCTGGTGGTGGTCGTCGTTCCTTCTTGGCGGCGGCAGCGGGGGAAGACCGGCATTGCCCTGGGGGCGATCCTCATGAGGCAGGTCCCTCCAGGCGCCCTCGCGAGGTTGGTCCTGCCAGCGGTCCTCACGGGGCCGGTCGCGCCACTCCTGGCGCGGTCCACGGTCGTCCCAACATCTGCCTCCGCGTCCTCCTCCGCGGCAGTAGCCCCGGTCATTGCGCTCGGGGCGTCGATCGTAGCGTCCTTCCCGTATGGCTCTGAGCTCTTGACAGTCGCTAGTGTTGTGGGTGTTCAGGTTGTGGAAGGCACAGAACGGTCGGCCGTTCTTGGTTGACTCGGGCTGATCTCTGCCTCGCTTGGTGTCGGGCTCCGCTGCGAGCACTACTGCCGCTTTGCTATTCAAGTCCTTGGACTTGGCCTTCTTCTCCTCCGCTCCTCCAGCTGGCAGCTCAAGGAGAGAGAGGCGCCCCTCCTCAGCTGTTGCGCACTTGGTCGCCAAGTTGAACAGCTCCTGAGATGTGCAGAGCTCCTCGTGGATAGCGAGCTCTTCCTTCATCTTGACGTCATGGACCCCGTCCGAGAATGCGGAGATGATGGCTTCATCTGTGATCTTGGGGATCTTGAGGCGGGTGCTGTTGAAGCGTTGGATGTACTTCTGGAGGGTCTCTCCTGGTTGTTGCTTGATGCGGCGTAGGTCACCTGCGACCGGTGGGCGGTCGTGAGTGCCCTGGAAGTTGCCGACGAAGCGGTTGCACACCTCATCCGAGGAGGAGATCGAGCCATGCTGGAGGTTCAGGAGCCAGGAGCGGGCCCCATCCTTGAGAGCCATAGGAAACCAGTTCGCCATGACTTTTTAGTCGCCGTTGGCCACTTCAATGCTCAGCTCATAGAGCTGCAGGAACTCCACGGGGTCGGCGGTGCCGTCGTAGCGAGGAGGCAGATCTGGCTTGAACTTGCCTGGTCAGGCGACGCTACGCAGTTCGGGGGTGAAGGCACGACAGCCGGCCATGGTTGCTAGGGCCCGCTTCTGAGGTGGAGCTTGGTCTTCGCGAGGTCTGCCCTGCGCCACTGCGGGAGGCACGCGGTCTTGACGAGGTGGCGTGGGGAGCGCCGGTGCATCTTCTCGCGGCCACGGGATTTCTTGGCAGCTTCTTTCTTCACGCGCGGGCGCTGGGAGCGGTGGATCATGCTGCGGAGGCGCGCGCCTTGGTGTCAAGGCACCGTCTTGGGGCTGAGGTGGTGGAGGCATGCCTTGAGACCCATCGCCCGCGGTTGGTTGAGGGGGAGGCAGAGAGTGGGAAGGCGCCGGAGAGCCCCCTGCGGCGCGGAGGAGCTCAGCGACGCGGTCGAGCCACTCCTCATAGAGGTCGTCGACGAGGCGGTAACGTAGGAGCTCGTATGCCACGATAAGCGCGGCCCGCGCCTCCATGGGATCGTGGTGCGCATGAGACGAAGAACCGGCAGGGGTAAGTGCTGGAGTAGCGGTGTGGCCGTCATGCCGCACCGAAGGATGCAGCGAGGACGCCTGCTGTTCGTTCCCCGCCGGGCCGGTGGCAGCGTTGGCGGCAGGAGACGAAGAACGACGAGGTGGCCCGCCTATAGGAGCCGTCTGAGCGACGCGGGCGGAGAGGGAAGCCCGACGCTCAGCCCGAGCACGGCGAGCATCCGCCATGGAGACGATGGAGCAATGGAGCGACGAACTGATGGAAGGGAAACTATGGCGTCCCCCTACCTGGCGCGCCAAATGTCGGATGTGGGGTTCCGGCAAACCCTTAAGATTCGAACACTGGGGTGCACGCGAAGTCTCTCCCTCCTACCAATCTATGCTCTGGCTTGCTAAGATCTCGCGGACGAACTCGACGAACTCGCATCACAGAAAGACATGAGGTTTATACTGGTTCGGGCCACCGTTGTGGTGTAATACCCTACTCCATTGTGGGTGTGGTGGATTGCCTCTTGGGCTGATGATGAATAGTACAAGGGATGAACAGCCTCCTGAGGTTGAGGTGTTCTTGAGCTTGAGTGGTTGAGGATGATCTGAACCAGTTCCGGATCAGTTGGATCTCGATCAGTTTTGTATCCGTTTCGTACCCATTTTCCTTCTACTGTGGTGGCTAGTCCTATTTATAGAGGCCCTGGTCCTCTTCCCAAATGTTGAGCGGGAATGGAGCCAACAACGGCGGGCAAATTTGAAGGGGGACAGCAAGTGCAGGCTATCCTGAAAAAAGCGGTCTTCGCCCTGCGAAAAGCTCTGGGGTGACGCCGTCTTGGTCTCCACGATGACCTCCGCCTTGCCGTCCTCTAGTCTTGGTCTCGTTGCACCAATATGGCAACCTTTGCCTGATGCCTCGGTACTCTTCTCCTGCGCTGGCCTCCTTAGAACCAAATAGGAAATAGAGACGCTGCGTGTACTGGCGCCCGCCTGGCACCCGCCTGGTGCCGTTCGTCATGGCTCACGTCACAAGAGCCTCGTGAGGTTTGCCCCGCCTTGATATCTCTGCTCCTTGTGAGCCTACCTGGCTAGGCCACTCCAGACAAGGTCTTGCATCATCCGCCTCACGAGGCTTGGACCCTCGCGAGGGTCTTGGATGCCTTGTTGATGAAGATGGGCCGTACGGCCTGCTGGCTTAGCCATGTGGTGGGCCGTAGGCGGCAAGTCTGGGGACCCCCATTCCCAGAACGCCGACACCATCCGCCTAAGAAGATCTCCACTCTGCGCTCCTCGCAGCCCGCACGCCACCAGGCGTCATCGGCCGCGTGTGGCGCGGACTGCCATCGCCACCGCCCGCTCTCACGCTGCGCCACAACTGCGCCACCACGCGATCTTCAAGCTATGCCACGACAACAGCGCTTCACACCCACCAGGAGCAGGCGAACACGCGAGCCGCGCTCATCGTGGCGCGAGAGCAGCTGCGATGCAGGCTGGCGGAAGGCGGCCACGATGCCCTGCTAGAGCAGGTGGCCGAGCTGCTCGATGCTGCTTGCAGGGGCGCAACACCTTTCTGCACCCTGCCTATGTCGCAAGCGGTGTTGGGGCGCGTGTCGGCCCCCTCCAAGCCCGTGCGCCCCTCCTCGGGGGACCCGAAGGACCCCATGGCACCAACCTGGCCTGCAACGCAGCTCATTCTACCCAGGGAACGCTACCTTCGGGTGTGGCGAACTCGGGCGGTCCCTCCCGGGGATGCGCTGAGACGCAACCCTATGGTCGTCGTGGCCTGGCGCCGAACCTGGCGACCAACGACGTGGGACGGCCGGGCGATGACTCCAGCGTGGCAACTTCAGGCGCTTCTGTACCTCCCCTGATGGCCCCGCCGTACGTACCAAGAGGAATCCCCTGCACGTTCCCCTCGCCAGCCTGGGCACCGAGGCCACGCGAAGCTGAGGCCCTTCGCGAGCCGCTTCGGAGCTTCACCGGTGCCTTCAACGACAACAACCACTGGGTACAGTCGATATCTCAGGAGAACGATTACGCTAACCATGGACCATAGGTGAACCAAGCCGCGGCAACAGCCATGGACCTCAGGATGATGGCCCCGTTGTAGGCGGACGAGATGCACTAGGGGCTGCGCGGCGGGAGCCCGGTGCTAGGGCCTCCTCCGTGCCGCATGGATCAAGGCACCACACGAAGGTAGGTCCCCTCCTGGGGAAGGTGCCGGTGAGCCCTTCCCCCCGGCAGAGGACCTGCGATCGCCGGGGGCACCGCCAGCGTCCCCCTTCCCCCTTGGTCTCGTCCTGGTTTCCGGACGTCCCAACGGTGGTCGGGGGAGGCGCAGGGCAGGGCCCTCGTCAGGCGCTGCAGATGTACTTGAAGATCTCCGCTCGTGGCACTCTCACGTAATAATGAGTTGGGGCTGTACACGCCCCGGAGTCTCCTGAGCGCCGCCCTCGGGCCTCATGGGGGCTCCCACCCACGTCCAAGTGGAAGCACCATGCTCCGCGCTGGCCGTCGACACTGTCCCCTAATGACTATGATCACGCCCAGTGGAAGCACTTAGCTCCACGATGGTGAGAAGACTAGCTAGGTGTCGGACGCGGCTGTTGCTTTTTACCTCTTTCTGTAGCCCAATTTGCCATCTTATGGAATGAGATTTGGAGTTTCGTGTGCTTATCAAAAGAAAAGCGGGGGGAATTGTTCTTGACTCATGGCAATTTCTTGCTTTATGGCTTCATGTTTAAGAGTAAGTCTCACGCCTGGTACCCACATGTGAGCGCCCCGCGAGCAGGGGTGGGCGTGGTATGCGCGTGTCGAGCATGCTCGGCCTAGCCCAGCTGGCACCAGGGCCCCCGAGGCCAGGAATACAACCACCGTAGGATCACTGCACGCACAGCTTGCCGTAATCCAGCAATCAGGATCCTCGCGTGGCTCTCTTGGGCGGGCCAGAAGGCTCCTCAGGAGGCTTAAAACCTTGCCAACCCACGGAGGGCACACCTCGGGAGGAGGGTGCTTCCGCAACATCAGGACCCACTCAGGACCTACGGAATCAAGCAAAAGTCGCAACAGCTACTCCGCTCAGGAGCCTCCAGGTTCACGACGACACGTTCCAAATTCTATCTCAAAGCATATCATCATTCCATACATTATAAGGGCCCCCTTTTTCAAAGTGCTTTCACGCCCCACAGGGCCGTATCCGAAGTTTTTTGCATATAGGTCAGAGCAGGAAGAGAAATGCAGGCCTAGCCGGATGGGCTGCCATCAGCGTCGTCCTCATCATCATCATCTGCACCGCTCGCGCCGCCGGTTCCTTCATCCTCATCGTCATCGTCCGCTCCGCCTCCTTCGGCCGCAATCACGACTGCGTCATCCTCGGGAGCGAACTCCGCGACCAGGGCGCCCACATGGTCATCCACCCAGTTCGCCAGATTGTCCTGAATGACCTTGGGCGCGGGGGCTATTGCCACATTGAAGTCAAAGTGGGGGTCAAAGTTGAGGAGGTTACTGAAGACGCGTGAGAATGCACGTCCGAGAAGGCCCCGACTTCTCTCCTCGACGAGCAGGCGAGCCCTCACGGCCCAATCCTCAGACGGGTCACGATCTGGGCGAAGAAGCGGAGGTGGCTGGCGTCGTCATCTTCATGCGGATGAGGGATGCTCTCCTTGGAGATGATGTCCAAGTCCCGGTTGGCCCTGACCCTGAGGCCCTGGAGCATCGAGGAACGCTTGGGCTGCACCGTCCGACGACGGCATGCTTTGTTTGCGGTCTTCTCCGCGAGGGACGTCACGGCCGCAACCTGCTGCTGAAGTGAAAACAGGTCGGCTCGAGCGGAGGCCAATTCGGCTTGGGCGGAGGCCTGAGCCTCCTTGGTGGCCCTCTCGCGCTCCTCCGCCGCGGCCAGCTTCGCCCAGAGGGCGGCGGTTCTACCCTCAAGCTCAGCCTACTACAGTTCGAAGCGGGTCTCTTGGAGCCCCGAGTCTTGGCGGTGCTCACCAGCAAGAGCCGCCCGAATCTTCGCCACCCTTTGATCAACCTCCTATTGGATCCTGGCCTCCCGAGCGGCAACAACGTCCTCTGCTGCGGCTGCCTAGCTCCCTCACCTCTAGTCGCCACGAGATACAGGCTGTGCTCCAGGACCTCAAGCGCTAGCGCATCCTCACGTTCATGGACCTCCTTCTCATTGGAGGGGGCCTTGCTTGGCGGCGCCGCCAGGGCAGCCATGCGCGCCTGGATCTGCCATTGAAGGACGGCGTTCGAAGCTTGAAGCTCCCGCTCCCGCTCCTCGGCCGCCTCACGACGGCAATCGGCGGCCCTGGCTTCCTCCCGAGCACGGGCGCAAGCCTCATGAGAAGCTGCGAGAGACACCGTGGTGCTTGCACGAGCACGCTCGTGCTGAAGAAGCCCAAAGTTGATGGCAACCTTTAGCTGGCGCCACTCGTGCGCCAAGCGGAGGCTCTCCGTCTCAAGGCGGGCATTGACATCGGCAAGCTCTCCTCGGAGGTGACTCAGCATGCCCATCGCTTCCTGGAAAAGGTGATGACGTACGATGCTGCACCCACACGCGAGCTCCAGCGTGCGACCAAGCCCATCCTCCGCGCCGGGGGCCGCCGGAGAGGCGCGGAGTGGCTCTCCTATCTCTGGTGAGGGGCCGGGTTCCGGCGTTTTTCCCGACCGCTCTTCGGGTCTTGGCGAAGGCACTGGGCGGCACGACCCCGCCGCTCGAAGATGAAGCCAGCATTGGGGTTGCCCAGCCACCGGTGATGATCAATGGAGGAGACCTCGGCACGCCTCCTACGCCCCATGACTGACCGCGAGGGAAGGATGCTGGGAGCATGGGCTCATGGCCTCCCAGCGGCACATCCACCTTGCGGACGGGCCCCGTGCCTCACGCAGGTGTCTAACACGAGGGTCTTGGAGTCATGAGTGGACCATGGACCTCCGGAGGTTTCTTCCCAGGAGGTTTCACCACCGCATCCGCAGGGATCCTGAAGAGCCAGGGTCAGGAGGGGATGCGACACGCGGAAAACCACAAAGATAAGACACTTACTCGTCTATGGCTATGTACTTCCTCTGATTGAGGTGCCGGTAGGCGTCACCACTTCAGGTCGGGAGCCCTTTCCTCTCACGGAGTGCTGCAAGGCTCAGACGAAGCGAGCCGAGGGTCGGTGCATGACCCTTGGAGACTGGGTAGCATACTCCCACCTCCGGAGCACTCGTGGGGGCTTCAGGGCGGCGGCCTCAGGAGCATCGGGCCGCACCAGCTCAACAGCATTGTCCTCGGGAGCATCGGGCCACGCCAGCTCACCAGCATCGGCCTCAGGAGCATCGGGCCGCCCCAGCTCACCAGCATCGGCCTCAGGAGCATCGGGCCGCACCAGCTCACCAACATCCGCCTCAGGAGCATCAGGCCGCACCAGCTCTCCAGCGGCCACCTCGTGAGCCCTCGAAGAAACCTCAGGAGCGGCTATCTCGAGAGCACCAGACGATACCCGCTCCCCAGGGCTCGCCCCAGGAATACCCGATGGCGTTCGCCCCCTGCATCCACATCTGGGGCGCGTGCCACAGGATCGACGAGCATATGAGCCACGAAGATGGGATTCTCGCGAGGCCCTTCTAGGCCCCCGGGCGTAGCCCCCACTCATCAAAGAGGGGCATCTGCTTCACGAAGTCCTCTTTGTTCGAGCAATGCCACAAGAGGCAGTCGTCCTCTAGAAGCACGGCAGGCGCTGGGTCGCCCTTCAGGAGCCCCGAGCATCGCGCGCCGCGTCTTGGAAGGGAGCGAAGGCGCCTAGAGCCTTATGGGGTCCTTGGGGCTAGTGAAGGTCCACATTGGACGAGAATGGCGCTGGAGTGCTGCGATGCGCCACCGGACGAACTTCCTCACCACCATCGGCGCCGTCACCCGGACCTTCTTCAACTTGGCCAGCCTAGACCAAACGTGGGCGAGCCGACGGTCGACGAGCTTCACGTGCCCCCAGCCGGAGCTGGGTTCTGCCGGCGCTCACGGGAGCAGGAGCAGGGAGCTGAGCGTGTCGGCGTCCACATACACCGACTGCTTCCGGAATCCCCTCACATCCGGGCAGAGCATGAAGTCGATGCCTGAGCCAGCTGTCACCAACATGGCCTGGAATGCCACACATCCCGAGAGCTGGCGTTTGTCGACCAACTGGAGCGAGAAGAAATGGCAGAACAAGGCAACAGATGGAGCAATCCCCACCATAGCCTCACACAGGAAGGCGAAGTCAGCAAGGAGGATGATGGACCAGGGGTCCAGATGCAGCACCTGGATCTGGTAATGGGAAATTATGGCATTGAAGAAATCAGAGAAAGGGGGGACCAGGCAGCCAGGAGAGCATGAAGATGGATGGGGATCTCGGTGGCTTCCTTGTCGATCATGGCCCGGGAGGCGAGCCAGACCGTAGTTGCCTTCCAATCGTTGGAATCGGCCGTGAGGGCCGGCCGGACCTTTCCCAACCCCTCCCAATTAATCATCGTTGATCGATCAAGAGCGGGCTCCAAGACCGGCCGGGATTCGGTAGGAGCGCAGGACTTTCCCTTCTTCTTTGACCTCGGGGCCATGGCAGCAAGGGAGGATTGGCGTAGGTGCCGAATCTGGGAGAAGAGTGGCGAGTTCACAGGAAGAGGAGGAGCCAAGGGCAAGCACGGCGGGCAATGATGGCAAAGCTGCGCTAGCAACGGGCGGCCGCCAAACCTAGTAGTTATCGAGGCAGAGTGGGGAAGTGGGGCGCCCACGTCCGTCAAGCGCCACGCATCAGCCGAGGCCGCAGGCGGTTGGGGCCCGCGGCGCTTCGCCCTTGCCCTTTGGCTTCACCTCGAAGCCAGGTCCGAGCGTTCCTTGGGCCCGGGGGCTATTGCCGACGTTCTTGGAACGGGGGTACCAAACTTGCCTGCCTGCGGCCCACGGCGTGGTTCCATCGACGGCCTGGTACGTCCCACCTTCAACATCAACAACACAAGACCCTCATGAAGGGCCAAGCCTCGCGAGGCGGACAATGCCAGGAACCCCAGAAGGAGCGGCCTCCTTAGGCTGGCTCCTGAGGAGCGGAGATCTCTATGCAAGCCTCCACCTCGTGAGGTTTGGATGACGCAAGCCATGACGACCGAGGCCAGGCGGGCGCCAGCGGGCATAGTACATCAGTTTCCTCTTTGGTGCTAAAGAGGCAAGCACAGGTGTAGAGTCCCGAGGAATCAGCCAAAGTTTTCCATTTCCATGCAACAAGACCAGGACTGACAGGACGGCCGGACGGAGGTAATCACCGAGCCCACCACGGCGTCACGACCAGAAGCTTTGTAGGCGAAGGCCACCTTTCGTCAGGATAAGATGTACTAGTCGTCTCCCTTTGAACTTGGCCGTTGTGGGATCCCTTCCCGCCTTCATTTTGGGGGATGAGGACCAAGGCCTCTATAAATATAGCCTAGCCACGTTCGTAGAAGGGGATCGGATCATTGGGACCATCCTCTCCCTCACCAGCTCAAGAACACACCTCCTGAGGTTGTTCTTCCACTATACGAGTTCATCCTCAGCCCACCTCAAGGCCAATCCACTACAAAGCAGGAGTAGGGTTTTAACTACAAGGTGGCTCGAACCTGGGTAAACTGGCATGTTCCATTTCCTTCTCGTTCATCGAGCTAGGCTGTGAGATCGATGAGTAGGCAGACTGGGGAGGTTGAGTTCTTCGCACGCACCCCAGAGTTCAAATCTATCCAGGGTTTGCGGAGCCCGGAATCCGACATACCGATACGAGATTTGATCCTTGCAAGTAACGAGTTCAAGGGGAATGGCAACTCTCTTGCCCACGTTGGGTGCAAGTATTTGCTTTTGTGTGTGTAAGTGTTGAAGACGGGAATTTGCGTGGTTCTCTTATTGGTTCGATAAACCTTGGTTCTCACTGAGGGAAATACTTATCTCCACTATACTACATCTCGCGTCCTCTTCGGGGGAAATCTGAACGCAGGTCACAAGTAGCAGCATATTTCAACAGGGAATTGAAGCGTGGCAGAGTACTTAGTGGTAACCAGGTCTTGCAAAAGATTTCATACAGAGAGTTTAGTTCGCAGACGGCATGCAGGCACTGATAACCGAAAAGTATAGGGGGCCGCAATAGTTTTCGAGGGTAAAGTATTTAACCCAAATATATAGATTCGACACAAGGGGAGCCAAAGAATATTTGAAGGTATTAGCAGCTGAGTTGTCAATTCAACCACACCTGGAGATTAATTATCTGCAGCAAAGTGATCAATAGCAAAGTAGTATGATAGTTTTGATAATAGTGACAGCAGTAATAGTAACAGTAATAGTGATAGCAGTAATTTTGTAGCAAGTGTAACAATGATGATACCAATAGTAACACAGCAAGAACAATATAGGATAAATTTGTAGGCATTTGATCGGTGACTTGTTGGATGATATTCATCATGTAACAGTTATAACCTAGGGCGATACGACACTAGCTCCAGTTCATCGATATAATGTAGGCATGTATTCCGTAAATAGTCAAAGGTGCTTTATTAAATGAACTTGCATGACATCTTTTGTCCTACCCTCCCGTAGCAGTGGGGTCCATATTGGAAACTAAGGGATATTAAGGCCTCCTTTTAATAGAGAACCGGAACAAAGCATTAACACATAGTGAATACATGAACTCCTCAAACTACGGTCATCACCGGGAGTGGGCCTGGTTGTTGTCACTTCGGGGTTGCCGGATCATAACCATAGTAGGTGATTATAACTTGCAAGATCGGATCTAAAACATGGATATAATGATGAATTCATAAACGGTTCAGATCTAAGTTCATGGCACCCGGGCCCAAAGTGACAAGCATTAAGCATGGCAAAGTCATATCAACATCAATCTAAGAACATAGTGGATACTAGGGATCAGGCCCTAACAAAACTAACTCAATTACATGATGAATCTCATCCAACTCCTCACCGACCAGCAAGCCTACGAAGGAATTACTCACTCCCGGTGGGGAGCATCATGGAATTGACGATGGAGATGGGTTGGTGATGACGAAGAACGAAGATCCCCCTCTCCGGAGCCCCAAACGTACTCCAGATCTGCCCTCCCGAGGAGGCTTGGCGGCAGCTCCTTCTCATGGATTGCGATAATTCTTTCTCCCTGATTTTTTCTGGAATAATGTGAATTTATAGTATCAGGGGGTCGTCAGCAGGGCCACCAGGTGGGTACAACCCACCTGGTCGCGCCAGGAGAGGGGGGCGCCCTGGCAGGTTGTGCCCAACTAGGGGCCCCTCTCTGGTGGGTCTTGGCTCCAGAAATTCTTATTATTGATATAAAAAATCCTCGCAAAGTTTCATTCCATTCTGAGAACTTTTATTTCTGCACAAAAACAACACCATGGTAGTTCTACTGAAAACAACGTTAGTCCGGGGTTAGTTTCATTCAAATCATGCAAATTAGAGTCCAAAACAAGAGGAAAAGCGTGAGAAAAAGTAGATACGTTGGAGACATATCAACTCCCCCAAGCTTAAACCTTTGCTTGTCCTCAAGCAATTCAGTTGATAAACTGAAAGTGAGAAAGAAAAACTTTTACGAACTCTTTTGCTCTTGTTTGCATAAATAAGCTTAAACAGCACCCAGGTTTTCAGCCAACATTATAACTAACCATGTCAACAATAACATTTAAAGATTATATTAACTCATATCAATGACATAATCAGCTAGCGAGCAATAAAAAGATATCTCAAACAGCAACACGTTGTCAAAACAACCATGATATAATATGACAATAGTGGTATCCCGCTAGCCCTTTCTGAGACCGCAAAACATTAATGCAGAGCACCTCCAAAGTTCAAGCAACGACTAAACATTGTAATTCATGGTAGAAAAGATCCAGTAATGATGCACCCAACATTAGCTACACACAATGCATAAATCATGACAGCTGTGCTCTACTCAGTTCTGGCGCTTGTTTTTAGAAGGTGATGACACAATATAAAAGTAAATAGAAAACCCTTCACAGAGGGAAGCAGGGATTCACAGAGGTGCCATAGCTCAGTTTTTAAAACAGAGATAAATGATTATTTTGAGACATGCACCCTCCTCATTCACTCACGACTATCAGTTATCAACATCTTGCATGCTAAGCATGCTAGTGACGGTTGCCAAGCGGAAAGTAAAGGTTTTGACTCCATTAGGAGTTTTTGTTTGATTATTGAAGAGATGAACTCTTTTTCATGTTTGCAGTTTGGGACTGGGCATCCCTATTACCGCCCATTTCCTCGTGTGATGGCGAGTGAATAAACACTCAGCCTGAGGATAACATGCTTAGCACAAAAGATATCGACCACCTCTTGTCGTTCCATGAATGATCCAGGCACACAAAATGGATAATTTTTTAGAAGTTTTTAGAGGTGGCGCATGCAAATTTACTTAGGTAGGTATGGTGGACTCATCTGGAATAACTTTGGATTCAAGGTTTTTGATGTACAAGAAGAATTCCCACTTAGTACAGGCGAAGGCTAGCAATTAAGATTGGGAAGCGACCAGCTGGAGAGCAACAACGATCATAACCAGGCATTATGCATAAGTAACATTGGACACTAGCATGAGTAGGATATCAAGACCATGAACATGAACATCATAGAGGCTATGTTGGTTTTGATTCAACTACATGCATAGACATGTGCCAAGTCAAGCCACTCGAACATTCAGAGGAGGATACCATATCATCATACTACATCACAATCATATTAACGCTATTTTGATATCCAAGATAAATCATTATCCACTCCCAGCTACTTATGCGTGGCATGAGAAACTATAATCTCTAATTTTCATTGTAAACATGTTTAATCATAATGGGCTGAGGCCTGGATACTAGGTTAAACATATTTACATAGACAGAGCAAGTCGAGTTCATACCAGTTTCTCTTTTCCACGGCCAGTTCATCGAATATCATCATTATTGCCTTTCACTTGCACGACCGAATGATATGAAAATAATAGTAGTGCAAGAATGTCGTGGACTAAGCTGGAATCTGCAACATTTTATTCAACAGTAGAAGACAAGGTAAAATGGGCTTTTTATTAGTTCAATAGTTATTCATATGAAAGCCACTCAACATTTTCATCGTGGTCTTCTCCTTGGTAAGACTCGAATAAAAAGAAAAGAAATTCAGATAAACACACTGAAATATTTTTGAAGTTTTTGGTTTTCTTCAACAAGCAAATAAAAAGCAAAAACGAGAAAAACTATTTACACGGGAAAGCTCCCAACAAGCAAAAGAAGAACAGGGAAATCTTTTTAGATTTTCTTTTTAGTGCTACTACTAAGCATGCATAGAAAGTAAATTACTACAACTAATTTTTTTGGTTTTTCTAAAAAAATCAAACACACAAGAAGAAAGCAAGAAAATAAATCTAAGCATGGATGATAGAATGAAAAAGTGTGAGCACCGACAAATGGAATGATATGTAGACATGAATGTAATGTCGGTGAGAAACACGTACTCCCCCAAGCTTAGGCTTTTGGCCTAAGTTGGTAATCGATCAGTAGCCTGGAGGGTAGTAGGGATCCTGAGGAGCGAGCATCCACACATCCCACTGCTGAGGTGCCTGTGTAGCCTGTGCAGCAGCATGAGCGTTCTAGTAGGCGACGATGTCTGCAGGCATAATCCTGTATCCGCCCCTGGCAACAGAATCAAACAAAGCGGGTGCAGGCAAGGGGATAACATCACAAGTGTCAACGCTATACACCAAGTTATCGGGAATGGCAATATCAGGACGATCATGTGCAAGAAAGTGATGGAGATACATGGCTACTCGGTCTAGGTAAACTTTGGTTAGAGGAAGATCATGAGGGAGAATCTCAACCTCGAAGTGAGCTGCCAAACGAGTAGCAAAAATCCCACCATGTATTTTTCCCTGAGATTTATTAAGATGCAAGCAACGAGCCACGATAGCTCTCAAGCTATACGTGTTGTCGCCCGCGAGTGCACGACGTAAAACCGCAAGGTCTGGTGAACTAAGTGCACCCACCTTCTCCCTAGTGTAACATCCCAAATTTTCAATTTGGAATGTTATACATAGATCATTCATGCATATCATATTTTCTTGCATTTTTGTTTCGCAATCCTCGAAATCCTAAGCAACTCAAGGACCCTCGGAGAGAGTTGGGGATTTCCCGGTTTTCATATTTGATTCTTATCAAATATTGAAACGAGGATTTTGGTTTTAATTATTTTTCCCTCCGAAAAATATTTCATATTAAAATATATGAGAGGAGATAATATGACTTCTCCAAAATAATTGAAATATTGGAGGAAAAAATATTAAAATCAAATATTTGAATTTATTCGGATTTTATCGCAATTTTATTTGCATTAGAAAACTTGCACGTTTCAAAATTTTATTTTAGGGCCAAGAAAATGTTCATCTCGTGGTAAATATTTTATTTAGACGGTGAAAATTTGTTTTGGCATTTTTAGTTTTTTATTTTATTTTCCAGGATTTATTTTCTGTTCGGCGGAATTGTTTAAAAAAACTTCCAGCGCCGACTCGGCCGAAGCCCAGCTGAGCCGGCCCATCTCCCCCGCGCCGCCATCTCCCACCTGGAGACCGCGCGCCGCCGCCGCCGACTCGGACCGGAGTCTGAGCCGGACTCCTCTCCCCCCGCCGCCTTACCCCCTCCTCCAAGCCGCCCCCCCTCTTAAATACCCCCCGAGCCCCCCCCCCCGGCCACCACCACCAACCCCGCCGCCCGCCGCCCCGCCTCCCGCAGCCTCGCCGCCGCCGCCTTTGCCGCGTGTCGCCGCCTTTGCCGCGTCTCGCTGCCGCTGCTGCAGCGCCGCTGTCGCCTCGCCCCGCAGCCCCACTGCCCGGGCCCCGCCTCGCCGGAGTCTCACCGGAGAGGTAACGCGCCGTTCGCCGCCGCCGTTTTTTTAAGAAACCCGATTCGGTTTTTTTAAGAAAAACCCTAGTTCGTTTTTATTCAAATCGGTTAGCCGGTTTTTCTCGGTTTAGTTATTTAGCGGACATTTGTCCGTACGTTCGTTTTGATGAACGATTTTCGCTCGATAGTTACAGACAACGAGCGTTCGTTCGTTAGCATGTTCGTCGGTTTTCTTATATCAGATTTTTCCGCGATTATTTTTGATCGCGATTTCTGATTCAATTTTTGTTTCAGTTTATCTTTTCGTTTGTTGATCGGAATCAGGCGATTCAAGCGCCTAGACCTTCGTCTCGAGACCCTCTTTATGTTTAATCAACTTGAACAAGATTTTGGTACTGTAAAATTTGACTTTAGCTCAGATTAGTAAACCGATCTTGTTTCTTTCGCCGTTTGAGTTTTGTTGCTCCGTTTGATCTGATTCTTTTTGCAAACCAGAGTTCTTAAGTTGAACTTTCGGGTCAATTATTCTTATTTGAGTTTTGTCCATGCATCTTTGCTTGATTGCTTATGTATGCTATTGTTTGTTTGCGATAGAATTCCCAAAGTGCGAAGCGTGCTACTACGAATCTCTAGGTTTCGCGGATCGTCAGCAAGGCAAGTAACACATTGATCATACTCTTTCCATACCCAATTTTTATGCATTAGTTTCAATCCTCAAACATTGCATGATTAGGATGTCATTAACATGTGGGTTGGGAAGTAGTTGATGAGGTAGAACCAATTGTCCTGTTATACTCAAACCCTTGGGAGTTACTTCTACGCTTTGCTTATATTGCTATGCTATGCTCGTAGACGTGGTTTGGGTGAGTGAAATCCATGACAGATGTGAGATTGTTAATTAATGGTTCAACTTAAGGTGGCAACTTAAATACACATCTGGGTGGATTGAGGCACCTGGAGAATCAAGTGTTGCCTGTATTTTTGGAAATCTCGGGGTTCCGTGTGATCTTCCTATGGACCGCAATAACACCCTTGGAGTTTGAGGGAGTCCTGGATTAGGGGGTGTTCGGGTAGCCGGACTATACCTTCAGCCAGACTCCTGGACTATGAAGATACAAGATTGAAGACTTCGTCCCGTGTCTGGATGGGACTTTCCTTGGCGTGGAAGGCAAGCTAGGCGATGCGGATACTCAAGATCTCCTACCATTGTAACCGACTCTCTGTAACCCTAACCCTATCCGGTGTCTATATAAACCGGAGGGTTGTAGTCCGTAGGACGAACCATCTTCATACACAATCATACCATAGGCTAGCTTCTAGGGTTTAGCCTCCTTGATCTTGTGGTAGATCTACTCTTGTACTACCCATATCATCAATATTAATCAAGAAGGAGTAGGGTATTACCTCCATCGAGAGGGCCCGAACCTGGGTAAAAACATCGTGTCCCTTGTCTCCTGTTTCCATCCGACCTTGACGCACAGTTCGGGACCCCCTACCCGAGATCCGCCGGTTTTGACACCGACGTTGGTGCTTTCATTGAGAGTTCCTCTGTGTCGTCGCCTTTAGGCCCGATGGCTCCTTCGATCATCAACAACGATGAGGTCCAGGGTGAGACTTTTCTCCCCGGACAAATCTTCGTTTTCGGCGGCTTCGCTCTGCGGGCCAATTCGCTTGGTCATCTGGAGCAGATCGAAAGCTACGCCCCTGGCCATCAAGTTAGGTTTGGAAGCTTAAACTACATGGCTGATATCCGCGGAGACTTGATCTTCGATGGGTTCGAGCCACAGCCAAGCGCGCCACACTACCTCGAGGGGCATGATCTAGCTCTGCCTCCGGACAGTGTCCTGGAGGCCGCATACGCACCGGTTCCGACCCTTAACTCGGAGCGCACTGCGCCAAGCGAGGATGAACGGTTGGACGTCACCTCGGGGGCTGCGATCTCAAAGGCGATCGAGCCGAACGCCAGCCCCGCACTCCGCGTGACCCGTGACCCCGAGGGTCCGGACTCCGAACCCCCTGCGCCCCTGCCAGTCGAACCCGATTGGGCGCCGATAATGAAGTTCACCGCCGCGGACATCTTTCAGCACTCGCCTTTTGGCGACATCCTGAATTCTCTCAAGTCTCTCTCTTTATCAGGAGAGCCCTGACCGGACTACGGTCAGCGAGGATGGGATACGGACGATGAAGAAATTCAAAGCCCACCCACCACCCACTTGGTAGCCACTGTCGACGATTTAACCGACATGCTTGACTTCGGCTCCGGAGACTTCGACGGAATGGACGACGAGGTAGGAGACGAACAGGAACCAGCACCTGTAGGGCGCTGGACGGCCACCTCGTCATATGACGTATATATGGTGGATAATCCAGAAGATGGAGATGGCGATGGAACAGCGGGGGTTGACACCTCCAAGAAACAGCCAAAGCGTCGGCGTCAGCGGCGCCGCTCTAAATCCCGCCAAAGCAAAAACGGTGATTCCGGCACCAGAGATAATAGTACCCCGGATAGCGCCGAAGAACACCCTCCCCAGCAAGATTCGGCGCAGGAAGATGGAGAAGCCAGCCCTCATGAGAGAGTGGCAGACCTAGAGGTTGAGGACGATAACTATATGCCTCCCTCCGAAGACGAGGCTAGCCTCGATGACGACGAATTCGTCGTACCATCAGACCCTGTAAGTGCATCTAGTGCCCCTTAGTGATTTTGGTGTATTGAAGACTTATAGGTTAAGCATCTGATGTGTTTATGAGTGTACAGAGGTCTATAGGTCAATGAGGAATTTGATATTTACAGTAAAAGTCGACCCCTAAAAATGAAGTTCTTCGACTGAAGACTTTGATATTCTGAAGACTTTGAAAGTGAAGAAATTGGTGTGACCTTGAAGACATGGTATTCGTTCGAGGAACGTGAAGCATGAAGACTGTGTTTTCGTAGTTTCATTTTTCTCCTTCTTGAGTCATAGGAAACACCATACTGTTAAAGGGGGTCGAGGAAATACTAAGGAGAAAATTTCCATGTGATGCTCAACTCAAATCCTACACCTACCAATCCCTTCGAGTGAAGCCATTGGAAATCTCATACAGTTCAGTCAATTTCTTCAGTGACAGAGACGCAGTTCTTCTGGTCACTGAGGACTTTGCTCTGACTGAGGAGTTAGGAATTCGCCAGTGCGAATTGCCTACACAGTGAGGCAAATGATAGCCCTGAGGAATTTGTAGTCCAAATTTCCGACCGTTGCTGTGCCACGCGCCAGCTTTCCTAAAATATCTTGTCCACCTAATGGTCATATCATTGAAGGGCATTTATGTCTTATCATGTCGGGCTGCTCCCTAGGCTATAAATAGCCGCCCCCTTCAACCACTAGCTGGTTGGCTGCTCCGTGTGAACTTGACACTTGTCATTTGAGAGCAACCCATCCTCCGAGGACTTTGAGCGAAAATCATCAAGTGAGGAAAATCCAAACCCAAACCCAGAACACCTGCAAACCCAAAGTGATTGAGCATCACTGAAGAAATTGATCCTGCGTGGATCCGACGCTTGTTACCTTTGAAGACTGTGCTTCTTCCAGACAGTTAGGCGTCAAGGTCTAGAGCATCCAAGAGGAATTGTGGATCGCCGAGTGACCAAGTCTGTGAAGGTTTGGAAGTCACCTGAAGACTTACCGCGAGTGATTGGACGAGGACTGTGTGTCCTTAGTTCAAGGAGAATACGGTGAGGACTTGGTGTCCCAAGCTGCGTGCTCAGGACTGGGTGTCCGGGACTGTGTGTCCTCGAGTTTAAATACTCAGCCGCTCCAACCAGACGTACAACTGAGACAGCAGTTGGAACTGGTCTACCAAATCATTGTCTTCACCAAGCTTACTGGTTCCATTTCCTCAACACCTTCATTTCCTCATTACTGTGTAGCCTGTTTGTTCATATCTGTGTTTGAAGACTCTGACTGAAGACTTTCACAAATTTCTCAGTTCAATTTCTTCAGTCTGTTTGTCTTCATCTAGAGTTATCCTGTGCCTACGCTTTCTGTACTCTGTGTTTGTCTTCATTTCATCATGATGACCATGCATGTAATCTGTTATGTTTACTTCTGAGTACTTATTCCGCTGCTAGTATTTCTTCGCTAAGGAATTTCCTCACGAGCAAATTCCTTAGTGAAGAATTTCATAAAAATCGCCTATTCACTCCCCCCTCTAGTCGATATAACGCACTTTCAATTGGTATCAGAGCAAGGTACTCCCTTGTTCTGTGTGATTTTGGTTTAACCGCCTAGAGTTTTAGTTATGTCGACCGCAGATATGAAGAAAGTACCTTGCCCCATCTTTGACGGTCACGAGTATCCCAAATGGAAGGCTATGATGAAGAAGCGTCTCATGGTGATGGACAGCGAGCTATGGACCGTCACTGAGATTGGTCTGACCGATCTGTGCAAGATGGCGGAAGCTGATGACATTCGCAAGTACACTCAACTCAACCTCACAACGAAGGCCGTCATCTGCTCCAGTCTGTCTCAAAACCAGTTCAGAAACATCATGCATCTCGATCAGGCGAAACTTGTCTGGGACCGTCTCTCTGATGTCTATGAAGGCCATCGAACCCGTCATGATCCTTGGTTTGAGGATTTCAAGGAATCGCTCAAATCGATGACATTCGAACCAGAATCATCATCCTCTACTTCATGCCTTATGGCAAAAAGTGCTGAGGTAACTGAATGCTACCTATCTGAGTCTAGTGATGAAGAATCTGGTGATGAATTTGGACCCAGTTATGTCAAACTTGCTTCCCTTGCTGCTAAACAACAAAGAGCTTTGAAAAATGCTAATGATATGCTTAGTAAGAGCAATGATATGTTGGGTGAAGAAATGAATCAGTCACAAGCCTTGGCTGAAAGTCTTCAGAGACTGCATTCTAAGTATGACTCCCTTCAAGATCAGCATAACTCTCTCTTGTCTGACTTTGAGAAGATAAGAGTGAGTTGTGAAGATCTTCAGAAGGAGCGCGATTCATTACTTGCTCAACAAATCAGCGCTGCTCAGGAAGAATTTATTCCTCCATGTTTAAAATGCATTGAACGAGAATCTGCTAATTCTTCACCTGAATGTTCAAATGCTTCAAACGTTACAAATTCTTCACCTGTCTCTACTATCACTAATTCCTCATCTGAGGACATTGCTAGTATCAGTGACGATGCAGGGCTGAAGGAATTGTACATGACAGGCATGTACAAAAGCCTCAAAGGGCATCAGGCTCTTTGTGATGTGCTTAAAAAGCAGATCCTCAACAGGAACCCTAGGAAAGAGGGTATTGCCTTTGAGAGGAAACTCAATGCGGATGGTACTTATTGGAAGCCTCAGCAGTACCCCAAAACCTCATGGGTTGCTGCAAAGGGACCTCCAGTTGATCCATCTGATTTATCTGGCTATACATGTGAATCTTCTCATTCTTCTGATGAGTCATTTGACTCCAACTATAAACTGTTCAAAAATCAGAATGGTGAAGTATTTGCTAGATATGTTGGCACTAACTGCAGGAACGGTTCCCCTATTAAGAAAATCTGGGTTCCCAAGAGCTGCCTTGAAAGTCTTCAGGTGAATGTCCTCATGACACCACCTGTCAAGAAAAGGAACCCCAGATCTCATTCTTCATATGGACCAAATTCTTCATATGGATCCAAGTCCTCATACAGACTAAATTCCTCAAGAGGATCAAATTCCTCACATGGATCAAAGTCCTCATATGAACATCATCGTGCTAACAACTCTGTTTCGCAGGGAGGAGCCAAGGGCTATGAATATGAGCATTATTCTTCAAATTATTATGTTCATAAGTCCTCGAAGAATTTCTCTGCTTATTCATATGCTTATCCTAACCCCTCTTATGTGAAACGAAATGGTTTGGCTGCTTTGCCACCATTCTCATATGGAGCTCGCAGAGTGATGAACTCTTTGCCACCCCTTCAGATGTGGGTGGTGAAGAAAAAGAACTAATCTCTTCTGCAGGGTCAGGTCTCCAGACGTGCTGTAACGTCTGAAGAATTTGCTGGGGACCTGACAGAAATGCCTGAAAGGACACAGGTTAACCATGATGAAATGAACTTTCATTTCACACGTCCTCCCTCTGTTTTATCGGTTCTACTGCTTGACGAAATTGATCTGATGAATTGTGATGTCATATTCTTCACTACTGAAGTATATGAGGTTCGTAAGTTGCACTAATTCATCTGCAGGATGATCAACCCAAAGCCACTGAATGGGTACTTGATAGTGGATGTACAAATCACATGACCAGTGACAAGAATCTGTTGATGGATGCTCCCTTATCAGCATCACACATGAAGCATATCATCTTCGCTGATAAAAGCAAAAGTCAGGTATTGGGTCTAGGTAAGGTTGCTATCACAAAGGATCGACACATGGACAAAGTCATGCTTGTTGAGTCCTTAGGATACAATCTTATGTCTGTCTCAATGCTTTGTGAACTAGATATGGTTGTTGTCTTCGGCAAGTATCGTTGTGTTGTGATTATGGAATCTGACAAATCCAAAGTCTTCGAAGGCTTTAGGAGAGGAGACTTGTATATTGTTGATTTCTCTGCAGATTCACAACCTGCCGTGTGCCTACTTGCAAAAACTTCAGAAGGATGGCTATGGCATCGACGACTTGGTCATGCAGGCATGAGGAATCTGCACACGCTTGCGAAGAAGAAGCATGTCATTGGCATTGAGAATGTCAAATTCCTCAAGGATCACTTATGCGGTGCCTGTGAAGCTGGAAAGATGACCAAGGCCAAGCATCCAGCGAAGACTATCATGACCACTACTCGTCCATTTGAATTGCTTCACATGGATCTCTTCGGTCCTAACCATTATTCGTCTGTCTCTAATGAAGCATCTCAATATGGTTTTGTTATTGTTGATGATTACTCTCGTTACACATGGGTGCACCTTGTCTCTTACAAAACTGAAGTGCAGGAAGTCTTCAAACGATTTTCCTCGAGGGCTTCAACTAACTTTGGTGTGAAGATCAAGCACATGAGAAGTGACAATGGCACTGAGTTCAAGAATTCGGGTCTCAATGACTATCTTGATGAACTTGGTATTACTCATGAATTATCTGCTCCTTATACTCCTCAACAGAATGGCGTCGTGGAGCGCAAGAACAGGACTCTTGCTGAGATGGCTCGCACTATGCTCGATGAGTACAAAACCCCTCGTCGTTTCTGGGTTGATGCAATTGATACTGCGTGCCATATCATCAACAGAGTGTATCTTCACAAATTCTTCAAGAAGACTGCCTATGAACTCCTCACTGACAAGAAACCCAATGTGAGTTATTTCAAAGTCTTCGGTGCTAAATGCTGGATTAGAGATCCTCATCACAACTCTAAATTTGCACCGAAAGCACATGAAGGTTTCATGCTTGGTTACGGAAAGGACTCGCACACCTACAGAGTCTTCAACAATGTTCTTCACAAGATTGTTGAAACTGTAGATGTGCGGTTCGATGAAACTAATGGCTCGCAAAGAGAGCACCTACCTTCTGTGTTAGATGAACCAGCACCTGAGGAATCGATCAAGCACAAGGCTACTGAAGATATCATTTCTACTGAAGAATCTGCTGAAGAATTCGTTCCAGAACGTGAAGAACGTCGAACTGATGCACCTGAAGAAAATGCTGAGGAAATTGATGCTGAAGAAAATGCTGATCAAATTCCTCAACGGCAACCAACTCACCCTCGCATTGCAAAACAAGTGCAAGTGGAGAAGATCATCGATGACATTAGAGCACCAGGTCCTCTCACACGCTCAAAAGCTTCACATCTATCTAACTTTTGTGGGCACTTTGCTTTTGTCTCTATCACAGAGCCCACTAAGGTAGATGAAGCATTTCTGGAGCCTGAGTGGATTCAGGCCATGCAAGAAGAATTACATCAGTTCAAGCTCAACAACGTATGGGAACTGGTCAATCGTCCCGATCCTCGCAAGCATAACATCATTGGTACAAAGTGGATCTACCGCAACAAGCAAGATGAAAATGGTGTTGTGGTGAGGAATAAGGCACGACTAGTAGCTCAAGGCTACACACAGGTTGAAGGAATTGATTTCGGTGAAACTTTTGCACCTGTTGCTAGACTTGAAACTATTTGCATATTACTTGCTTATGCTAACCATCATGATATCATCTTATACCAAATGGATGTGAAAAGTGCATTCCTCAATGGTAAGATTGAGGAAGAAGTATATGTTGCTCAACCACCAGGTTTTGAAGATCCAAAACATCCTGACAAAGTCTTCAGACTTAACAAGGCCCTCTATGGCCTCAAGCAGGCCCCACGGGCGTGGTATGACACATTGAAGGAATTCTTCATGAAGAAAGGCTTCACACCCGGTTCACTCGATCCCACTCTTTTTACTAAATCATATGATGGTGAACTGTTTGTGTGCCAAATATATGTTGATGATATCATCTTTGGCTGTACTGACCAACGTTATAGTGATGAATTTGCCTATATGATGAGTGAAGAATATCAAATGTCTATGATGGGAGAATTGAAATTCTTCTTAGGTCTACAAATTCGTCAACAGCACAATGGGATATTCATATCTCAGGAGAAATACCTCAAGGATGTCCTGAAGAAATTCGGCATGCAAGACTGCAAAGGTCTCAAAATTCCTATGCCCACAAATGGTCATCTATGCACTGATGAAAATGGTACTGACTTCGATCACAAGGTATACCGCTCCATGATTGGCTCTTTATTGTACTTATGTGCATCTAGGCCAGATATAATGCTTAGTGTTTGCATGTGTGCACGATTTCAAGCTGCACCGAAGGAATCACACCATATGGCTGTGAAGCATATTCTTCGATATCTAGCTCACACACCAACACTAGGATTATGGTACCCCAAGGGCTCAGACTTTGACCTCATTGGATATTCTGATTCTGACTATGCTGGTGACCGTGTGGATCGCAAGTCAACATCTGGTACTTGTCATTTCCTCGGACGATCCTTGGTCTGTTGGTCCTCGAAGAAACAGAACTGCGTATCACTGTCTACTGCTGAAGCTGAGTACATTGCTGCTAGTTCTTGCTGTGCTCAACTACTATGGATGAAGCAAACACTCAAGGACTATGGAGTCAACATGAAGAATGTGCCTCTCCTCTGTGACAATGAGAGTGTCATCAAGATTGCTCACAACCCAGTTCAGCACTCGAAGACAAAGCACATTCAGATTCGTCATCATTTTCTTCGTGATCATGTGTTGAAGGGCGACATTTCTATTGAGCATGTGAAGACTGAAGAACAGCTAGCCGATATCTTCACTAAGCCCTTGGATGAGAAGAGATTTAGCAAGTTGCGGTGTGAGCTAAATATCTTAGAATCTTCGAATGTACTTTGAAAATACACTCATCCTAACACTTATGCAAAATTGATGACTTAGATGTGCAACACATGAAGAAACGTTTTTCTTCGATCAATGAAGAACAACACTCTAAGTGTGAAGAAATTAATGAAGAATTTAATTCTCAGAACCCTACGACAATTGTACGCGGTGTCTGAAATCATCATTCTTACACGGTGGGTCACGCCACCACAAAAGTTGAAAATCTTCAATTTGAGTTTTTCCTCAACTTTTGAAATTCTTCAGTTTTTCAAATTCTTCAAACTTTACAAAGTCTTCACTTGTGCCGTCGTTTTTCTTCATTCGCTATATATATATATATATATATATATATATATATATATATATATATATATATATATATATATATATATATATATGAGTTTATGTCCTCTACAGCATTCACTTATAGCTATTTCTTCAAGTTGGAATTTTTTTTTTGCTAAGTGAATGTGATCGGACCCTTCCCCTCTATGCTATACTCAATCCAGTCTATTCACAAATTCTTCATGTGCATTCTATTTGAAACTCGTTCAAATTCTTCACTGTGTCCTGTCAGCTGAAGAAATTGCGAACGGAACGTTAAAACTAATCTTATCCAAACCTTCGGTTTTGCCGCGTAATCCGTTCCACTTCCCACGATGGATTATTTTACTCACCCATGATCTTACACGATCTCCACTACACGGTACGTGGGTGACACATGTCAAGTGAAGGAGAACGGCCAGGGGCATGTTAGTCCTAAATCTTCGGACGAGCAGTTTTTACTGCGGCTATAAATACCCCTCCGTTGCCATCCTCACTTCCTTTACCTCGCTCGAGCTCTCCAAACCCTAGCGCCGTCGCTACTCCATCGTCTTCCTCCGCCAAGTTAGGGCGTGGAAGATCTGCATTGACGAACTTCTCTGTTCCAACTCACAGTTCGTCGTGTTCTTCATTCAGGGTAATTAAAAGCTATTTTTACTGCCCTGTTTGATTCGAAGTTTTTCTACAAAATCTTCAAAGGTGTTTTTATTCTTCAAATCCTCACACACAAAACACCTCACTTATTCTCTGTTCTTGATTCATTTCCCTAAGTCTAAAATTCTTCAAGATTCCTCAATTGTGTGGATTCTCAATCTATACAACTCTGGAACCTAAGATATATATGGAGCTTAGTGAAATTCCTCAAGACGAATCTGGTCAAAATCCTCAAAACTTGTTCTTTATAAAAAAAACTCTGAGAACGCATATGACCTCTTCAAATTCCTCGCAACTATACTCTATTCACAGGTACACATGTCCGCTGCTGAATCCTTAGGTTCTCATCAACTTAACTCATTTGCAGTGTTCCTCGAAGAAAAGTTGCATACTTCTTCAGAGAATTCCATTGTTCAAATTCCTCATCTGAAGAAAATGGCTGAAGGTAAAAGGCCGCAGAAAGGAGGAAAGAGACCAGAGGTCATGACTGCATTTGAAATCCCTGAGGACATTTATGCTGGGTACTGCACACCTCCTAAAGAAGATAGAAATCAGCGCAAGGTGCGCATACAGAGGATTGAAAGGAGATGGGCAAGAGAATGGAGGGAGTACAGATATGTTACTCCTAAGTACATGAAGAAATTCGCCGTAAACCCTCCATGTCAACGCCCTCCACTGGCACCTGGCCAAGTGGCTGATCCCTCTAGCATCAGAAGAGGTGAGGAATTTCCTCAAGAATGGGCTAAGCGCTAGCATAAACTGCAAAAGCAAGCAAAAGAAGCAGTGAGGAAATTCAATGAAGAATCTGCTGCTGCTGCTGCCACTGAGGCTTCAGCCAAGCCGAGGAAATCAATGATGAAGAAGCCTGCTCGTAAGCCAAGTGCTTCACCTTCAATGCCCTCACGGCCAAGTTCCTCAGCTGCGCCCTCAAGGCTAGAATCTTCAAAATCTTCAAAGCAAATTCCTCATGCTGCTCCTGCTCCCACAAAGTCCTCTGCTCCTGTGCATCTGGCCTCATGCCAAAGGACAACTGGCATCTCTATTGCCTCTGGTGTCTCAGCTAGTTCCTCAGCTGCACCAAAATCTTCAGCTGGACCCTCGTTACTGAAGAAAAAGGCTACCGCTGGACACGACACTCGCCCAAGTCCAAAGAAGCAAGTGGTCTTCACTATGCCCTCTGATGATGATGAAGCTGATGAAGAAGAACTCGCTGAAATCATCAGAGACCGCCAAGAAAGGGCTGCTAAAGCCAAAGGCACACATGTGCCCCTGCTTTTGGATCCAAGGGTGATCCTAGACTATATTGATCTCTGGCACAAGGATCTCAACACTCCTATGCCTGATTTCAAGCTGACACCTGGCCAAAGTCACATGCTGACTCACTTCATCCAAGAGGAGAAGTGGAAATATGATAGGGCCAGAGAGATCAAGAAATCCCAGTACCGCAAAGAGAAGCTGCTGAAGAAAAATGTTCTCAAAATGAAGCCTGAGGAACTTGTCAAGATGCAGGCTGAGATCAAAGCCCTCAGCGACAACTTTGACTCGTACTATGCTGATTGGCAAGGAGCCAAGGTCAGTTTTGTGAGGCTGACTGATACCTTCACCAAGGGTACTGCCTCAAAGCAACAAATTCCTCAAGCTGAAGCATCTGTTCAGCAAACTGAAGAACATGCCAGCACCGCTGATGAAGTTCAGGCTGCTGAAGAAAATGCTAGTTCCAAGGCTGATGACTCTGCTCCAGCCGTTGATGAAATCGCCAGGGCATCCACTAGTGGTGCGCCTGAAGAAAATGAAGAGACCAGGGCAACTGCATCAGTTGTGGCTGAAGAAAATGAACCAGATTCCTCAGCTCCACCTGCACCAACTCCAACTCCAATTCTTCCCTCTGCTTTAGATGTGAAGAAAACCAAGGTTGCAGAGTGAGCTGCAGTGAAGAAAAGGAAAGCATCAAGTGCTTCAGAATCTTCAGTACCAAAGAAGATGAAGCCCATGACCAGCTCATTTGCCAATCCAATTGATGCTGTTCCTATCTCCTCCATGCCATCAAAGGACCTTGTTCCTTTTGGTGAAGATTATGAGATCCCAAGTGGATCAGATGAAGAAACTCAGTCTGCTGCTTCCTCAGAGCATATTGATGAAGAAATTGAAGTGGATACAATCCCTTCAACCCCAATAGTCTCATCACCAATGCCTCAGTTTGATGCTGAAGAGGCTGGTGTTGAAGAAATTGATGATGAAGATGTGGATATTGGAAGCACAACTCCAGTAATGAATGACGACTTTTGGGAAAGTCAGCATCCCAATTCCCCACTCTTCACTCCCCTGCAGCAAATTCCTCACTCTTCTTCACCAACCATAAAATTGGGCTCTGATGCAACTCATCCCACTGCTTCTGTGAATGAAGAAATTCCAGCCACTAGTGCTGAAGAAACTGCTGCTGAAACAGACAAGGTGACTGCACCTGAGGAAAATACTGAAATTCCTCAGCCTGAAGAACCTGAGCTTGTGATTCCTGAGGTCGTGATGCAACTCACTGACACTCCTCTGCCAAGGCCAAAGGATCCATTCTCACGCAAACAGAAATTCAAGGCTGAAGACTTCTATGGCGAGCACGTATTCTTCACTGAATACAATCCTTATGACTCTGCTCGCATAAGGAAGAGGCGTTTCTGGACTGCCAGCCAAGCAAACTTCTATTCCTCAGTGCTTTACAACAAAGACAAAGTCTTCGACCATGCACATATTCCTCACGTGGATATGGAATCAATGTCGTGCTTTACGCCAGTCCTCAGTGTTCATGACGCTGGGCTACTCAACTTCTGCACAGATATATGCGATTGGAATGAAGAACTTATTCTTCAGTTCTATGCTACACTGCACATCACTGGCAACTCTGAAGATGTCCATTCATGGGTTCTGGACTGGATGACTGAAAATACACATTACAAGGCCCCAGCAACTGAATTGCTTCGCTGCCTTTCTCTTAGTCCACCCACTGAAGATGCGAGTTGCGTGTATGATGAACCTGAACTGTCAAACCACCATATGCAAGTGCTCATGAAGCCTCTGAAGCCAGGGCAATCACCTCGTACCAAATTCCTCGTCAAGGAATTGTTGTATGTGCCTAGGACTGTCTATCGCATTCTGACGAAGACAATATGTCCCATCAAAGGACACGATTCTTCTGATGAAGAAATTGTTGGCATCATGAAGAATATGCTTTTCAATATCATACATGGCGTTCCCATAAACTTCCATGATTTCTTCATGAGGACTCTGGCCAACATTGTTATTCACCATTTGAGCTGAAGCCTTATGCACCTTGGATTATGAGATTCATCAGGACAAGGTCTTCACTCAACTACAAGGCTGAAACTCTCAACCACTGCAGCTACTTGCCTCCTATTGAAGTCCTCAAAAGGACATTTTCCTCAGCTGATGAAAAGGGCAAGGCCACTGATGTGATAGATGAAGGCATTCGTCTATTGGATGGTCAATTTCGCAAGGCTGCTTCTTATTCCACCAATGATGACTCTGCCACACATGACTCTGCTGCTAATACTGCCAAGACAAATCCTCAAGCCACAGCACCCAGGGTGATGACTGATCGTGAGTTACTCCTCAGTCTTCATCAAAAGGTTGATCGCAATCACAAATGGGTCAAGCGTCAGTTTGGTTCAATTCTTCACAACATGACTTCCACATATAATGCAGTGAAGAAAAACCATTACTACCTTCATGAAACCCTCAACCGCACCTGGGCTGTTCTATCTCAAGTATATAGTGCTGAAGATTTAGAGAACATGGGCCTCAAAGAAGAATTTGCCTGGTCGGCACCTCCGCCGAAGAAATTCAAGAAGGTTAAGGTTCCTTCTCTGGTGGCCAGTTCATATTCTTCATCACGCGACACTGATGAATATGAAGACTTGGACGACACTGCAGCAGGCCCTACTTCAACAACCGACCCCAACAACACTGGCGCTCCTCCATCAAATTGAATATCTTCGGGGGCGTTAGTCCTCAGTTTCGATCCTTTTCGTCATTTGATGACAAAGGGGGAGAAATCTGAGTTAGTCTTCAAGCGGGTCTATAATAAGGGCATATTTTTAAGTTGCAACTCTCGTTCTTCCGAAACTTTTATTGGATCGAGTTGTAATCTTAAACCCTATGGTGCTCGGTGCTCTGATACTTTGGTACATGCTTGAGCTCTGATACTTTTGATGTGCTATTCTGCATGCTTATTCCTCATTAATGTTATCGCACGCATGCTGAATTGCATCAGGCACCATATTTCATCATGCATTTCAAATTCTTCATATCATATATCAAATGCGTGTATGAATTACAAGATATAGGGGGAGATCTCCATGATTTAACTCTTTAAGTGTGCATTGCTTCAAAAGCAAATTCCTCACTGTGCACAACTTCAGGGGGAGTTCTTCTATATCTTGCAATCAAATTCCTCAATATCAGGTTCTACACTTCATATATTTATCCCCGTTGAAAACTTAACCTATGTTGTCATCAATCACCAAAAAGGGGGAGATTGTAAGTGCATCTAGTGCCCCTTAGTGATTTTGGTGTATTGAAGACTTATAGGTTAAGCATCTGATGTGTTTATGAGTGTACACAGGTCTATAGGTCAATGAGGAATTTGATATTTACAGTAAAAGTCGACCCCTAAAAATGAAGTTCTTCGACTGAAGACTTTGATATTTTGAAGACTTTTTGAAGACTTTGAAAGTGAAGAAATTGGTGTGACCTTGAAGACATGGTATTCGTTCGAGGAACGTGAAGCATGAAGACTGTGTTTTCGTAGTTTCATTTTTCTCCTTCTTGAGTCATAGGAAACACCGTACTGTTAAAGGGGGTCGAGGAAATACTAAGGAGAAAAATTCCATGTGATGCTCAACTCAAATCCTACACCTACCAATCCCTTCGAGTGAAGCCATTGGAAATCTCATACAGTTCAGTCAATTTCTTCAGTGACAGAGACGCAGTTCTTCTGGTCACTGAGGACTTTGCTCTGACTGAGGAGTTAGGAATTCGCCAGTGCGAATTGCCTACACAATGAGGAACATGATAGCCCTGAGGAATTTGTAGTCCAAATTTCCGACCGTTGCTGTGCCACGCGCCAGCTGTCCTAAAATATCTTGTCCACCTAACGGTCATATCATTGAAGGGCATTTATGTCTTATCATGTCGGGCTGCTCCCTAGGCTATAAATAGCCGCCCCCTTCAACCACTAGCTGGTTGGCTGCTTCGTGTGAACTTGACACTTGTCATTTGAGAGCAACCCATCCTCCGAGGACTTTGAGCGAAAATCATCAAGTGAGGAAAATCCAAACCCAAACCCAGAACACCTACAAACCCAAAGTGATTGAGCATCACTGAAGAAATTGATCCTGCGTGGATCCGACGCTTGTTACCTTTGAAGACTGTGCTTCTTCCAGACGGTTAGGCGTCAAGGTCTAGAGCATCCAAGAGGAATTGTGGATCGCCGAGTGACCAAGTCTGTGAAGGTTTGGAAGTCACCTAAAGACTTACCGCGAGTGATTGGACGAGGACTGTGTGTCCTTAGTTCAAGGAGAATACGGTGAGGACTTGGTGTCCCGAGCTGCGTGCTCAGGACTGGGTGTCCGGGACTGTGTGTCCTCGAGTTTAAATACTCAGCCGCTCCAACCAGACGTACAACTGAGACAGCAGTTGGAACTGGTCTACCAAATCATTGTCTTCACCAAGCTTACTGGTTCCATTTCCTCAACACCTTCATTTCCTCATTAATGTGTAGTTTGTTTGTTCATATCTGTGTTTGAAGACTCTGACTGAAGACTTTCACAAATTCCTCAGTTCAATTTCTTCAGTCTGTTTGTCTTCATCTAGAGTTATCCTGTGCCTACGCTTTCTGTACTCTGTGTTTGTCTTCATTTCATCATGATGACCATGCATGTAATCTGTTATGTTTACTTCTGAGTACTTATTCCGCTGCTAGTATTTCTTCGCTAAGGAATTTCCTCACGAGCAAATTCCTCAGTGAAGAATTTCATAAAAATTGCCTATTCACCCCCCCTCTAGTCGATATAACGCACTTTCAGACCCCGCCGAACAAGAGCGTTTCAAACGCAGGCTCTTAGCCACGGCGAACAGCCTCAAGAAAAAGCAGCAACAGCTCAGAGCTGATCAAGATTTGCTAGCTGATAGATGGGCTAAAGTCCTTGCGGCTAAAGAGTATGAACTCGAACGCCCCTCCAAGAGCTGCCCAGAGCGCAGGCCGCTACCCCGATCAGAGGAGGAAGCGCCTACATCACCAGCGCACGACATGGCAGACCGGCCACCTCGCGGCCGCGACAGAGAGGCCTCTCAGCCCTCCACACAAGCCATGCCCCGACGCCGCTCAACTAAGGCACGGGAAAACGCGCCAGACCTGCGAGATGTACTGGAGGATAAGGCAAGGCAAACAAGATCGATCTACGGATCGCACAGGCGCCCTACGACACGTGATGATGATCTTCACTCCAGATACAACAAATCCGGCAGGGACGAACACAACAGACATAGCTCTTCGGAGCTGCGTCGTGATATAGCCCAATACAGGGGCGCCGCACACCCACTATGCTTCATAGATGAAGTAATGGATCATAAAATCCCAGAGGGTTTCAAACCCATAAACATCGAATCATACGATGGAACAACAGATCCGGCGGTATGGATCAAGGATTATCTCCTTCACATCCACATGGCACGTGGCGATGATCTACACGCCATCAAATACCTCTCGATCAAACTCAAAGGACCGGCCCGACATTGCCTTAACAGCCTGCCAGCAGACTCAATCGGTTCTTGGGAGGACCTGGAAGCCGCATTCCTCGACAACTTCCAGGGCACTTATGTGCGAACACCGGATGCGGACGACCTAAGCCACATAATTCAGCAGCCAGAGGAATCGGCCAGGCAATTCTGGACACGGTTCCTAACAAAGAAAAACCAGATAGTCAACTATCCGGACACAGAGGCCCTAGCAGCCTTCAAGCATAACATCCGCGACGAGTGGCTCGCCCGGCACCTGGGACCGGAAAAGCCGAAATCTATGGCAGCCTCACGACACTCATGACCCGCTTTTGCGCAGGCGAAGATAGCTGGCTAGCTTGCAGCAACAACTTATCAAAGAACCCTGGTAATTTGGATACCA
The DNA here is from genome assembly GCA_032464435.1 of Aegilops umbellulata. Taxonomy (NCBI): domain Eukaryota; kingdom Viridiplantae; phylum Streptophyta; class Magnoliopsida; order Poales; family Poaceae; genus Aegilops; species Aegilops umbellulata. The sequence continues at coordinate 500,955,274 of CP136057.1, forward strand.
AGGACAAAAGTGGCAGGACACATCGACATAAGCAAAAGCGCCGCGTCAGCAGCGACAGCAATGAAGATACGACAGTTAACACCGGATTCAGAGGCTATAAATCCGGTCAGCGGAAAAAGCCATTTAAAAAGAATACTCAGGGCCCGTCCAGTTTTGACCGAATACTCGATCGCTTGTGCCAGATCCATGGCACCCCCGAAAGGCCAGCCAATCACACCAACAGGGATTGTTGGGTGTTCAAGAAGGCAGGCAAGTTAAGAGCCGAAAACAAAGACAAGGGGCTACATAGAGACGACGAGGAGGAGCCCAGGCCGCCGAACAACAATGGACAGAAGGGGCTTCCCCCACAAGTGCGGACGGTGAACATGATATACGCAACCCACATCCCCAAGAGGGAGCAGAAGCGTGCGCTACGGGACGTATACGCAATGGAGCCAGTCGCCCCAAAGTTCAACCCATGGTCCTCCTGCCCGATCACTTTTGATCGAAGGGACCACCCCACTAGCATCCGTCATGGCGGCTTTGCCGCATTGGTTCTCGACCCAATCATCGACGGCTTTCACCTCACAAGAGTCCTCATGGACGGCGGCAGTAGCCTGAACCTGCTTTACCAGGATACAATGCGGAAAATGGGCATAGATCCCTCAAGGATTAAGCCCACAAAAACGACCTTTAAAGGCGTTATACCAGGTGTAGAAGCCAACTGTACAAGCTCCGTAACACTTGATGTGGTCTTCGGATCTCCGAATAACTTCCGAAGCGAAGAGTTAATCTTCGACATAGTCCCGTTTCGCAGTGGCTATCACGCCCCTGCTCGGACGAACCGCATTCGCAAAGTTCAATGCGGTGCCGCACTATGCATATCTCAAGCTCAAGATGCCAGGCCCTCGAGGAGTAATCACAGTCAACGGAAACACCGAACGCTCCCTCCGTACGGAGGAGCACACGGCGGCTCTCGCAGCGGAAGTACAAAGCAGCCTTTTTAGGCAACTCTCCAGTCCGGCCGTTAAAAAGCCAGACACTGCCAAGCGCGCCCGGAGTAACCTACAACAAGACCTCCTGGCACGTTTCTAGCAGGCGTAGCAATGCGGCCCCAACCCCAGCCATCGCGACATAGCGAAGCTAGTACCTCGCGTACATAATTACGCCCTTGAAATACCATGGGCAGAGGGGAAGGGGCACAGTAACGGCATGCCCGAAATACGGCTTAAAATGTACTAGGGGCTGCCGGATTCTTTTTTTACTTTCAGGACTCCACACCTTGGACGACCTGTTCGGCAATTCGACTGCCATACAAACGATGCAAGATCCAGGGAAGCAGACAAAGCTACGCCACATTATGGAACTCCCAGGTGGTCTCTATTACGAGCGGTATATCTGTTTCGAATACAATTCCGTGGCCTGCCCCTGGTCAGGACAAGTTAAATAATCTAATATCTTTTTGCTTATCGCACTACTTGTATCGTTCGGCTCTGATAAATAGCCTCTTTATAAACAATGCATAGCTTTTTGTCTATTTCTTTGCATTATCCTCTTTTAATATATGCTTATTAAATAACATGATCGCACCCGTACACCATGGTACGGCAAACAGGCCAGGGGCTTCAGTACCCTTCGATCTGGTGTGAGAAGTCCGTACACTTTCACAAGTGCGGCACCCCGAACATATAGCACTATATGCATCGGCTTCGAATCATGATTTGGGTCAATAGTTAGGTTTGCCCGGCTCCTATGTTTTGGTGCCTTACGTTCCGCTATATCGGCTAAGGTAGCACTAGGAGAACCACTGCGATTGTGCCCCGGTTCAGCTGGGTTAAGCACCTCAGTGGAGAAAGCTAAAACTGACTGTCATGATAAGGCGAGAGACCGGTCGTTGTTCGAGAGGTTTTTCGAGTCCCTAAAGACTTATGCCGCTTTGAGTGAGGAGTTGGCTTTGTCCGGCCAAAGGCGTGGATAGCGCCCCGAATTCGGTCTTCCGAACTAGGGGCTTCGCCGAAATTTAAAATTGTAAAGTTCTATGGCTAAGTGAGAGTGTTCAAGCATTATAGTCCGATTGCCTGGTTCGTTGTGCCGAGCGCCTCCCTCGAAGGACCCAACCATGGGAAAAAGAGCGCTCAGGTTTATCCTGAACACCCCAGCACTAGCGGCATGGGGGCAGAAGCCGACGACTGGCCATCTCTCAATTTTTGATAAATGGCTGACAGAAAATAATATTTTAAATTCAATAAGCATTGCTTAGCGCATATGAACAAGTTTTCAGCGCACAGGATAAACACGAGCGTTTTCATTCAAAAATTACATCTTTGGTACATTCATCCGCAATAAGGTGGGCACCTGCAAGAACATCCTTGTAGTAGTTCTCGGGCTTGCGATGCTCCTTCCCCTGCGGTGGCCCGTCCTTCACCAGCTTCTCACCGTCAAGCTTACCCCAGTGCACCTTCGCACGGGCAAGGGCCCGACGGGAACCTTCGATGCAGACGGAACGCTTGATGACCTCAAGCCTTGGACAGGCCTCCACCAGCCGCCGCACCAGCCCGAAGTAGCTCCCAGGCCGGGCCATAGCCGAACTATGAAGCCCTTCATGGCTTGTTCGGCCGCCTTGTGGAGCTCGACCGGCTGTTTAAGCTAGCCGCTCAAGGGCATAGGGTGTCCAGCCTCAGAATACTGAGACCAGAACACACTCTCCATCGAGCTGCCCTCTCAGCCCGGTAGAACGGCGGTGTCGGATACGCTGCGGGGAAGATCTGCGAACGCCCCTTGAGAACTCCGAATTCGGGTAAGTGACAAGTAGTTTACCTTTATATTTCTACTTTGCATCAAGAATGCCTTACCCGCTGCTATCTTTTTTATCTCCTCCAACTCTTGGAGGGCCTTTTGGGCTTCGGCCTTGGCACCCTTGGCGGTCTCAAGGGCCGACGCGAGCTCGGATGCTTGTGCCTTTGACTCAAGCTCCAAGCTCTCATGTTTTTTCATGAGAGCCTGCAGCTCCTGCTGCACCTCGCCAACCTAAGCCCCAAGTCTTTCTTGCTCGGTGCGCTCCTCGGCCGTTTTCTTTTCGGCCTCAGATAGCGCCTGCTTGAGGGTCGCCACCTCAGTTGTGGCCCCTATGATAAGCAGTACGATCATGTTATTCTTTGCAATCACGCCTCTCTATAGGCACCTTTTTCTGTAGGGTATTTCTTACCTTACTTTTCCTTGAGCTGCCATTTGGCAAGGACGAGCTCTTGCTCGGTCCGCCCGAGGTCCTTTTTTAGGACATCCACCTATGCAGTCAGTGCGGTGGTGGATAGCAGCGAAGCCTGCATACGCATAATGACTCTTTATTGTTAGACTCCTGTGAAAATTAATAGATCCTCTATTCGGCTTTTCTTTCCAAACGCCAAACAGAGCATCAGGGGCTACTGTCTATGCGGTAATATTTTGACATATTTTACTTACCTCGAAGCCTATCAGAAGGCTGGCGCAAGCTTCAGTCAGTCCGCTCTTGGTGGACTAAACCTTTTGGATCACCGTACTCATAAAAGTACGGTGCCCCTTGTCGATGGAGGCGCCGTCAAGCACCTCCAGCAGATGGTCCTGCGACTCCGGTTGGACGGAGGTCGCTGGCTTAGAAGGCTTGCTCCTTTTGGAAGGAGTTCGCCTACCGCGGCTCGGAACTGTTGAAGATTCCGGCGTGGTTTCCGGCACAAAGACGGACTTGGAGCCCTGGGGGGTCTTGTCCCCTTCACTCCTGGAGTCCGGGAGGTTGCCTTGCGGCTCCTCTAGGACCACCTCTTCCTGCCCCAGAGCTTGTCGTGACGCCACTTCGGCGTCATCTGTGGTGCAGGGGGAGACAGCGGGCGGAACGGAGTTCATGTCCGATGAGTCCAGGGAGCCGCCCGACGATTCATTGTATTCGGCCTGGGGCGGGCTGCATATTCACATTCGACATTAAGGAAAGCTGCGCAACAAAGGAACATCATGAGTTACTCTGACGTCCGAACTTACGATTTCGCCGGACGCTTGGCCCTGTTCGGCCACTCCTCTCCGCTCTCTTCGGTGTCATGGGAGTAGTCCGGTGGAGGGGTCTTCCTTTTCCTAGACCCCTCGGCCTCCCCTGATGGGGCGGCCTTCTTCTTCTCTTCTCCCTCCGCTGGGGGGGAGAGCTTTATTCTTCCTCCTCCTCGTTTTCACGAGAGGAGGGCGTCTCGGTCTCGTTAGATGACGAGTCCAACACCACCAAGTTACGGGCACTCTTTCGAGTCCCAGTGGTCTTCTTCTTGACCTTCCTCTCCGGCACCACATAAGGTGTCGGAGTCAGCAGCTTCACTAGGAGAGCTGGGGCTGGGTCTTCGGGCAGGGGAGCCGGATAGTTAATTGGTTTGGATATCGCCTGCCAAGCCTGTCAAAGGTAAGGGAGTTTAGATCCCGCATAGAGTTAATCTATGAAAAAGAGCTTAATAATCCTGTCAAAGGCATAGATAGCTTACCTCGCTAGCATGACGCTGCGTGCTATATCTGCGATCCTCGGAAGCGGATGCGGGGGCCTCGACGCCTTTGATTAGCGCCTTCCAGATGTCTTCATACGATGTGTCGAAGAGCCTGTTGAGGGTTCGGTGCTGTGCCGGGTCGAACTCCCACAAATTGAAATCCCGTTGTTGGCACGGGAGGATCAGACAAACGAGCATGACTTGGACTATATTGACAAGCCGGATTGGCTTGTTTACCAGGGACTGGATGCAGGTCTTCAGTCCGGTCACCTCTTCCTCATTGCCCCATGACAGGCCCGTCTCTTTCCAGGACATAAGCCGCGTGGGGGGTCCGGATCTGAACTCGGGGGCTACGACCCATTCAGGATCGCGTGGCTCGGTGATGTAAAACCACCCGGCTTGCCACCCCTTTAGGGTCTCCACAAAGGAGCCCTCGAACCAGAGGACGTTGGCTATCTTGCCAGCCATGGCGCCTCCGCACTCCGCTTGGCTGCCGCGCACCACCTTGGGCTTGACGTTGAAGGTCTTGAGCCAAAGGCCGAAATGGGGGCGGACGCGGAGGAAGGCCTCACACACGACGATAAAACGCTGAGATGTTGAGGATGAAGTTCGGGGCCAGATCGTGGGAATCTAGGCCGTAGTAGAACATGAGTCCCCGGACGAATGGGTGAAGTGGAAAACCCAGTCCGCGGAGGAAGTGGGGAAGGAAAACTACCCTCTCATGGGGCCTTGGGGTGGGGAGAAGCTGCCCCTTCTCAGGAAGCCGGTGCAGGATGTCCTTGGACAGGTATCCGGCCTTCCTTAGCTTTTTTACTTGAACCTCCATGACGGAGGATACCAACCACTTGCCTCCCGCTCCGGACATTGTTGGAGAAGGTTGAGGGGGTAAGAGCAGGCTTGGGTGCTGGAGCTTGAGTGCGCAAGAGATGGATTGGCAAAGGAGGAAGAAGGCGTAGGTAAAAAGATGGATCCTTATCCCCTTATATGGGCGGATGCGGTTATGCGTCCCCACCTACCTAATAAAACTCGCTTGCCTCCCAAGCGCCGTGGTAAATGGCGCGGTTGGGTTACCCACGTCCGTATTGATGAGAATCCCGTTAAAAGGGGCACACGATCTCTGCTTTCACAAGACGTGCCAAGGAAACCGCCTCGCTAAACGTGCTGAGGTGGAAAAGTGAAAACAATTTGTATAGAGAGCTTGGTTGTGGTGTGATGACGCACTGCGGAATACGTCAGCAGATTTGATTTGTGCTAATATTATTCTCTTTATGGCAATATGTGGAAACTTATTTTGCAGAGCTGGACACTATTCTTGGTGTCTACAATCTTCTATGAAGGACTTGGAGGAGGAACCCGCCTTGCAATGCCGAACACAATCTGCGCGCCGGACTCGTCGTCATTGAAGCCTGGTTCAGGGGCTACTGAGGGAGTCCTGGATTAGGGGGTGTTCGGGTAGCCGGACTATACCTTCAGCCGGACTCATGGACTATGAAGATACAAGATTGAAGACTTCGTCCCGTGTCCGGATGGGACTTTCCTTGGCACGGAAGGCAAGCTAGGCGATGCGGATACTCAAGATCTCCTACCATTGTAACCGACTCTGTGTAACCCTAACCCTATCCGGTGTCTATATAAACCGGAGGGTTGTAGTTCGTAGGACGAACCATCTTCATACACAATCATACCATAGGCTAGCTTCTAGGGTTTAGCCTCCTTGATTTCGTGGTAGATCTACTCTTGTACTACCCATATCATCAATATTAATCAAGCAGGAGTAGGGTATTACCTCCATCGAGAGGGCCCGAACCTGGGTAAAAACATCGTGTCCCTTGTCTCCTGTTACCATCCGACCTTGACGCACAGTTCAGGACCCCCTACCCGAGATCCGCCGGTTTTGACACCGACAGAGTTCTTCTTAGAGCCAAATTTCCTGAAGATATTCATGTCCACGTACAATTTTTCCTATGAACAAAAATCAGAATTTTTAGTTCACAAAATTTTCTCAACATAACTTCACAAAATTGATAGCAACTACTCAAAGGGATACATAGAGGCCATAGCAAGCATTCAAACTACTTAGAACACTAAGAATTGAACATGCAAGCACATCTACAGCAGCACCAAGAGTTGCTAATTATTCAAAGTATAAACCACTAAAAAAGACTAATTAGACAAATGGTGGAGTCACATACCAAGCAACAATCCCCCGGAACAGTTTCGGAAATGGAACTTCGAGCAAAGAGATCGAAATCCACGGGTTTGAGCTTAAGAACACGGGAGAGAGAGCAATAGGGATTTTTTTCTGGAGGTGAGTGATGATGTGGGCTAAAGAGATAAGTGAGGGGGCCCACGTGGGGACCACAACCCCCCAGGGCGCGCCAAGGTGGGTTTCGCCCACCTGGTGCACCTGCCTCTAGTATTATTTGCACCAAAAATTCAGAAATATTCAGAAAAAAAATCATATAATATTTTCAGGGCATTCTGAGAACTTTTATTTTTGGGTCATTTTTTATTCCACGGAAAATTCAGAAAACAGACAAAACATGGCATTTTATTTTATTTAACTAATAAAAATAGAAAACAAAGTAGGGCCATAAAGTAATACTTACTAAATTCATCAACTTCATACCGCTAAAAAATGATTCATTAATAAGGTTGATCCGGTCTTATTAACAACCACTTTCGATTAGCATGAAACCGAAGAACTTTCGTAAATCACTAAGTTACCTCAATGGGGATTTGCATCTCCCCAACAATAAGCATTTCATATTTCTTTTTGACAGTAGGAAGAGGTATTTGAAAACTTCCAATAGTGATTGTCGGAGATTTTTCAATAGCATTAATACCATTCAGTTGGAATTGTTTCTTCTGAAAGTGCACCGTATGCTCATTACCGTTGATATGAAAAGTGACCTTGCTTTTATTGCAATCAATAAAAGCCTCTGCAGTATTCAAGAATGTTCTACCAAGGATAATCGACATGTTGTCATCCTCGGGCATCTCAAGTATAACAAAGTCAGTCAAAATAGTAACATTAGCAACAACAACGGGCACATCCTCACAGATACCAATAGGCATGGCCGTTGATTTATCAGCCGTTTGCAAAGATATTTCAGTGGGTGTGAGTTTATTCAAGTCAAGTCTTTTATATAAATAGAAAGACATAACACTAACACCATCTCCTAAATCACACAAAGCAGTTTTCACATAATTCTTTTTGATAGAGCAAGGTATAGTTGGTATTCCCGGATCTCCAAGTTTTTTAGGTACTCCATCTTTAAAAGTGTAATTAGAAAGCATAGTGGAGATTTCAGCTTCCGGTATTTTTCTCTTATTAGTGATGATTTCTTTCATATACTTTGCGTAAGGAGGCATTTTCAAGATATCAGTCAAGCGAGTACGCAAAAAGACTGGCCTTAGCATTTCAGCAAAGCGTTCAAATTCCTCATCATCATTCTTTTTGGTTGACTTGGGTGGAAAAGGCCTAGGTTTTTGAACCCATGGTTCTCTTTCTTTACTATGTTTCCTAGCCACAAAATCTCTTTTATCATACCTTCTATTCTTAGGCTGTGGGTTATCAAGATCAACATGTGGTTCTGTCTCAACATCATTATCTGGTTCCTTTTCATTATTTGGTTGAGTGTGTTCATGAACCTCATCATTATCTTTTTCATTCTCACTAGGTGAATGTTCATTACCAGAACGAGTTTCAACATCTGAGATAGAAGTTTCATTTTCATTGTCAGGTTCACTAGAAGCATGCAAAGTCCTACCATTTTTCTTTTCCTTTTTCTTTTTGGAAGGACTAGGTGCACTAGTGTTGTTCCTTTGTGAATCTTGTTCAATTCTTTTTGGGTGTCCCTCAGGATAAAGTGGTTCCTGAGTCATTTTACCTCCTCTAGTTGCAACTCTAACAACAAAGTCATGCATATTGTGATTCATTTCCTCAAGCAGTTCTCTTTGTGATTTAGCAACTTGTTCTAGTTGAGTTTGAACCATAGAATCATGTTTTCCAACACCTCTAACATCATTTGAGATTCTAAATAACAAGTCACTCAAGCGAGCAATCATATCAGAATTATATTTCAATTGTTTCATAACATTTGCATTGAAGTGATCTTGTTTTCTAATATAGTTTTCATTGAACTTCATAAGAGAATTTACCTCAACCACCTTAGGAATTGGTGGTGTATTAAGCCCATGTATTTCTTCTATAGGAGGTAAATTTTTAACATCCTCAGCTTTAATACCTTTTTCCTTCCTAGATTTGTTTGCCTCTTGCATATCTTTAGGACAGAGATATAATATACCCCTATTCTTCGGAGTGGGTTTAGCCGGTGGTTCAGGAAGAGTCCAATCATCATAATTTTCAATATGTTATTCAATAATTCTTCAGCTTGAGCGATAGTTCGTTCCTTGAAAACACAACCAGCACAACTATCTAGGAAATCCCTTGAAGCATTGGTTAGTCCATTATAGAAGATATCAAGTATTTCATTTTTCATAACAGGATGATCAGGCAAAGCATTAAGTAACTGGAAAAGCCTCCCCCCAGATTGTGGGAGACTCTCTTCTTTAGTTTGCACAAAGTTAAATATTTCCTGTAATGCAGCTTGTTTCTTATGAGAAGGGAAATATTTTTCAGAGAAATAGTAAATCATATACTGGGGACTATGCACACAACCAGGATCAAGAGTATTGTACCAAGCTTTAGCATCACCCTTTAATGAGAAAGAAATAATTTGAGAATAAAGTAATAGCGAGCTTTCTCATCATGAGTAAAAAAAGGTGGCTATATCATTCAACTTAGTAAGATGTGCCTCAACTGTTTCAGTTTCATAACCATGAAAAGGATCAGATTCAACCAAAGTAATTAACTCTGGGTCGACAGAGAATTCATAATCCTTATCAGCAATAAATATAGGTGAATTAGCAAACTTAGGATCACATTTCATTCTCGCATTCAGAGATTTTATTTAAACTTTTGTAGTAACTTCTCTAGATCATTTCTATCATTGCAAGCAAGAATATCTCTAGTTGCTTCTTCACTCATAACATAACCTTCCGGCACCTTAGGCAATTCATATGTAGGAAGGCTAGTTCTAGCAGGTGTTTCAAGAGTTTCAGTTTCATGATCATCATCAGATTCAACAACACCATGTTGTATAACTCTAGCAGTTTGTTCATCAAGAAATTCACCAAGTGGCACATCATCATTATCAAGAAAGGTACTAGCATTATCATAAGCATTATCCATAGCAGAAATATCATCATCAATAACTTGCGACATATTAGAATTAATAGCATGTGGTGGTGTTGCAAGTTTACTCATAACAGAAGGTGAATCTAAAGCAGAACGGGACAGCAGTTCCATACCTCCCCTCGTCTTTGAGGGAAATACCTTAGTCTTTGGATCCTTCAGATTCTTCATAGTGATAATATGATAATAATCACAAGTGACTCAACAAATATAGCTATGCTCCCCGGCAACGGCGCCAGAAAAAGGTCTTGATAACCCACAAGTATAGGGGATCGTAACAGTTTTCGAGGGTAAAGTATTTAACCCAAATTTATAGATTCGACACAAGGGGAGCCAAAGAATATTAGAAGGTATTATCAGATGAGTTGTCAATTCAACCACACCTGGAGATTAATTATCTGCAGCAAAGTGATCAGTGGCAAAGTAGTATGATAGTTTTGATAGTAGTGACAGCAGCAATAGTAATAGTAACAGTGATAGTAGTAATTTTGTAGCAAGTGTAACAATAATGATAGCAATAGTAACACAGCAAGAACAATATAGGATAAATTCGTAGGCATTGGATCGGTGACTTGTTGAATGATATTCATCATGTAACAGTTATAACCTAGGGCGATACGACACTAGCTCTAGTTCATCGATATAATGTAGGCATGTATTCCGTAAATAGTGATACGTGCTTTATTAAAAGAACTTGCATGACATCTTTTGTCGTACCCTCCCATGGTAGCGGGGTCCATATTGGAAACTAAGGGATATTAAGGCCTCCTTTTAATAGATAACCAGAACAAAGCAGTGAATACATGAAATCCTCAAACTACGGTCATCACCGGGAGTGGGCCCGGTTGTTGTAGAGAACCAGAACAAAGCATTAACTCCGCAAATTTCCCTCAAGTGGATGACCTATGGTTTATCAATCCGTGGGAGGCGTAGGTTGAAGATGGTCTCTCTCAAACAACCCTGCAACCAAATAACAAAAAGTCTCTTGTGTCCCCAACACACCCAATACGATGGTAAATTGTATAGGTGCACTAGTTCGGCAAAGAGATGGTGATACAAGTGCAATATGGATGGTAGATATAGGTTTTTGTAATCTGAAAATATAAAAACAGCAAGGTAACTAATGATAAAAGTGAGTGAAAAAGGTATAGCAATGCTAGGAAACAAGGCCTAGGGTTCATACTTTCACTAGTGCAAGTTCTCTCAACAATAATAGCATAATTGGATCATATAACTATCCCTCAACATGCAACAAAGAGTCACTCCAAAGTCACTAATAGCGAAGAACAAACGAAGAGATTATGGTAGGGTACGAAACCACCTCAAAGTTATTCTTTCTGCTCGATCTATCCAAGAGTCTGTAGTAAAATAACACGAAGCTATTCTTTCCGTTCGATCTATCATAGAGTTCGTACTAGAATAACACCTTAAGACACAAATCAACGAAAACCCTAATGTCACCTAGATACTCCAATGTCACCTCAAGTATGCGTGGGTATGATTATACGATATGCATCACACAATGTCAGGTTCATCTATTCAAACCAACACGAAGTACTTCAAAGAGTGCCCCAAAGTTTCTACCGGAGAGTCAAGACGAAAACGTGTGCCAACCCCTATGCATAAGTTCACGAGCAGAACACACAAGTTGATCACCAAAACATACATCAAGTGGATCACGTGATATCCCATTGTCACCACAGATAAGCACATGCAAGACATACATCAAGTGTTCTCAAATCCTTAGAGACTCAATCCGATAAGATAACTTCAAAGGGAAAACTCAATCCATTACAAGAGAGTAGAGGGGGAGAAACATCATAAGATCCAACTATAATAGCAAAGCTCGTGATACATCAATATTGTATCACCTCAAGAACACGAGAGAGAGAGAGATGGAGAGAGATCAAACACATAGCTACTGGTACATACCCTCAGCCCCGAGGGTGAACTACTCCCTCCTCGTCATGGAGAGCGCCAGGATGATGAAGATGGCCACCGGTGAGGGATCCCCCCCTCCGGCAGGGTGCCAGAAAAGGGTCCTGATTGGTTTTTGGTGGCTATAGAGGCCTGCGGCGGTGGAACTCCCGATCTATTCTGTTCCCCGAAGTTTTTAGGGTATATGGATATATATAGGCGAAAGAAGTCGGTCAAGGGAGCCACGAGGGGCCCACGAGGGTGGGGGCGCGCCCAGGGGGGCAGGCGCGCCTCCCTGCCTCGTGGCCACCTTGAAGCTTCCTTGACTTCAACTCCAAGTCTCCTGGATCACGTTCGTTCCAAAAATCACGCTCCCGAATGTTTCATTCCGTTTGGACTCCGTTTGATATTCCTTTTCTGCGAAACACTGAAACAAGGGGAAAAACAGAAACTGTCACTCGGCTCTGGCTTAATAGGTGAGTCCCAAAAATAATATAAAAGTGTTTAATAAAGCCCATAAACATCCAAAACAGATAATATAATTGCATGAATACTTCATAAATTATAGATACGTTTGAGACGTATCAGCATCCCCAAGCTTAATTCCTGCTCGAGTAAAGTTACCGATGATCGCAGACGAAATAGGGGATGCCTTTCGGGGCATCTGAGGGAGTCCTGGATTAGGGGGTGTTTGGATAGCCGGACTATACCTTCGGCCAGACTCCTGGACTATGAAGATACAAGAATGAAGACTTCGTCCCGTGTCCGGTAGGGACTTTCCTTGGCATGGAAGGCAAGCTTGGCGATACGAATATGTGGATCTCCTAACATTGTAACCGAGTCTATGTAACCCTAGCCCTCTACGGTGTCTATATAAACCGGAGGGTTTTAGTCCGTAGGAGAACAACAAGAACAATAGTCATACCATAGGCTAGCTTCTAGGGTTTAGCCTCCTTGATCTCATGGTAGATCTACTCTTGTACTACCCATATCATCAATATTAATCAAGCAGGAGTAGGGTTTTACCTCCATAGAGAGGGCCCGAACCTGGGTAAAAACATCGTGTCCCTTGTCTCCTGTTGCCATCCGCCTAGACGGACAGTTCGGGACCCCCTACCCGAGATCTGCCGGTTTTGACACCGACATTGGTGCTTTCATTGAGAGTTCCTCTGTGTCGTCACTTTTAGGCCCGATGGCTCCTCCAATGATCAACAGCGATGCGGTCCAAGGTGAGACTTTTCTCCCCGGACAGATCTTCGTATTCGGTGGCTTCGCACTGCGGGCTAATTTGCTTGGCCATGTGGAGCAGATATAAAGCTACGCCCCTGGCCATCAAGTCAGATTCGGAAGTCTAAACTACACGGCTGACATCCGCGGGGACTTGATATTCGACGGATTCGAGCCACAGCCGAGCGTGCCGCACTGTCACGAAGGGCATGATTTAGCTCTGCCACCGAACAGTGTCCTGGAGGCCGCGTCCGCGCCAGCTCCGACGCTTAGTTCGGAGCCGATTGCGCCGATCGAGGACGGGTGGTTGGACGCCGCCTCGGAGGCTGAAATCTCTACGGCGATCGAGCCGAACACCCGCTTTGTCCCTTGCGAAGCCCGTGAATCCAAGGTGCCGGACTCCTCCCCGGACTCCGAGCCCCCAGCGCCCCTGCCGATCGAATCCGATTGGGCGCCGATCATGGAGTTCACCGCCGCGGACATCTTTCAACACTCGCCCTTTGGCGATATTCTGAATTCAATAAAGTCTCTCTCTTTATCAGGAGAGCCCTGGCTAGACTACGGTCAGCAAGGTTGGGATGCGGATGATGAAGAAATGCAAAGCCCACCCACCACCCACTTTGTAGCCACTGTCGATGATTTAACCGACATGCTCGACTACGACTCCGAAGACATCGACGGTATGGACGGCGATGCAGGAGACGATCAGGAACCAGCACCTATAGGGCACTGGAAAGCCACCACATCATATGACATATACATGGTGGACACCCTAAAAGAGGGTGATGGCGATGGAGCAGCGGAGGATGACCCCTCCAAGAAACAGCCTAAGCGCCGGCGTCAGCGGCGCCGCTCTAAATCCCGCCAAAGTAAAAACGGTGATTCCGGCACGGGAGATAATAACACTACAGACAGTGCCGAAGAAAATCCCCTCCAGCAAGATTCAACATAGGAGGATGGAGAAGCCAGCCCTCATGAGAGAGCGGCAGACAGAGAGGTCGAGGACGATAATTACATGCCTCCCTCCGAAGACGAGGCAAGCCTCGACGACGACGAATTTGTTGTGCCTGAAGATCCCGTCGAACAAGAGCGCTTCAAACGCAGGCTTATAGCCACGGCGAGCAGCCTCAATAAAAAACAGCTACAGCTTAGAGTTGATCATGACTTGCTAGCCGACAAATGGACGGAAGTCCTTGTAGCCGAATAGTATGAACTCGAACGCCCCTCCAAGAGCTACCCAAAGCACAGGTTGCTACCCCGATCAGAGGAAGAATCACCTACATCACCAGCGCATGATGCGGCCGACCGGCCACCGCGTGGCCGCGACAGAGAGGCCTCTCAGCCCTCCACTCAAGCCGCACCCCGGCGCCGCTTTAAAAATACCAAGGCACGAGGGAATGCGCCAGACCTGCGAGATATATTGTAGGACAAGGCAAAGCAAACAAGATCGATCTACGGATCGCGTCGGCGCCCCACGGCACGAGACGGTAATCGTCACGCCAGATACAGTAAATCCGGCCGGGCCGAACACAGCAGACAAAGCTCGTTCGAGCTACGTCGGGATATAGCCCAATACAGAGGTGCCACACACCCACTATGCTTCAAAAATGAAGTAATGGATCATCAAATCCCAGAGGGTTTCAAACCCATAAACATCGAATCATATGACGACACAACAGATCCCGCGGTATGGATCGAGGATTATCTCCTCCATATCCACATGGCCCGCGGTGATGACTTACACGCCATCAAATACCTCCCGCTCAAGCTTAAAGGACCAGCTCGGCATTGGCTTAATAGCTTGCCAGCAGAATCAATTGGTTGTTGGGAGGACCTGGAAGCCGCATTGCTCGACAATTTCCAGGGCACTTACGTGCGACCACCAAACGCCGACGACCTAAGCCACATAATTCAGCAGCCAGAGGAATCGTCCAGGCAATTCTGGACACGGTTCCTAACCAAGAAAAATCAAATCGTCGACTGTCCGGACGCAGAGGCCCTAGCGGCCTTCAAGCATAATATCCGCGACGAGTGGCTTGCCCGGCACCTTGGACATGAGAAGCCAAAATCTATGGCAGCCCTCACGACACTCATGACCCGCTTTTGTGCGGGAGAAGACAGCTGGCTGGCTCGTAGCAATAACATAACCAAGAGCCCTTGTAATTCGGATACTAAGGACAACAGTACTATGTCGCGTCGCAACAAGCACAAGCGCCGCATTAACGGCGACAATGCTGAGGATACGGCAGTTAATGCCGGATTCAGAGGCTCTAAACCCGGTTAGCGGAAAAAGCCATTCAAGACAAATAGTCCGGGCCCGTCCAGTTTGCACCGAATACTCGACCGCTCATGCCAGATACATGGCACCCCCGAAAAGCCAGCCAATCACACCAACAGGGATTGTTGGGTGTTCAAGCAGGCCGGCAAATTGAATGCCAAAAACAGAGACTAGGGGCTACATAGCGACGACGAGGAGGAGCCCTGGCCGCCGAACAGCAGTGGACAGAAGGGATTCCCCCCACAAGTGCGGACGGTGAACATGATATACGCGACCCACATCCCTAAGAGGGAGCGGAAGCGTGCGTTAAGGGACGTATACGCGATGGAGCCAGTCGCCCCGAAGTTCAACCCATGGTCCTCCTGTCCGATCACTTTTGATCGAAGGGACCACCCCACTAGCATTCGTCACGGCAGATTCGCCGCACTGGTTCTAGACCCAATTGTTGATGGATTTCACCTCACTAGGCACTCATGGACGGCGGCAGCAGACTGAACCTACTTTATCAGGACACAGTGCGGAAAATGGGCATCGATCCTTCGAGGATTAAACTCACTAAAACGACTTTTAAAGGCGTCATACCAGGTGTAGAGGCCAACTGTACAGGCTCAGTCACACTCGAAGTGGTCTTCGGATCTCCGGATAATTTCCGAAGCGAGGAGTTAATCTTCGACATAGTCCCATTCCATAGTGGTTATCATGCACTGCTCGGGCGAACCGCATTTGCCAAATTCAATGCGGAACCGCATTACGCATACCTCAAGCTCAAGATGCCGGGCCATCGAGGAGTCATTACGGTCAATGGAAACACTGAACGCTCTCTCCGTACGGAGGAGCATACGGCGGCTCTCGCAACGAAAGTACAAAGTAGCCTCTCAAGGCAATTCTCCAGTCCGGCCATTAAACGTCCGGACACCGTTAAGCGCGCCCGGAGTAACCTACAGGAAGACCGCCTGACACGTTTCGAGCAGGTGTAGCAATGCAGCCCCAACCCCAGCCCTCGCGAAATTGCGAAACCAATGTTGCGTGTACATAACTATGCTCTGGAAATACCATGGGCACAGGGCGAGGGGCACCATCACGGCACGCCCAAAACACGGCTTAAACCGCACTAGGGGCTGCCGATTTTTCACTTTTATCTTATTTGGAGGACTCCATTCTTTGGAAGGCCTAACCGGCAGTACAATTGCCGCAAAAAGGATGCAAGAACCAGGGAAGAAGAAAACCACGCCGCACTATGGAACTCTAAGGTGGTCTCTTTAACGAGAAGTATACCTATTTTGCATATCATTCCGCGGCCCGCCCCTAGAAGGGACATGTTAAATAGTCCCAGCTTTTGCTTATCGCACCATTTGCATCGTTCTGCTTTGATCACAGCCTTTTTAAATAAACAATGCATAGCTTTTGTCTATTATTGTATTACTCTTTTTGAAGAATATATGTTCATTAATAACATGTCGCACCCGTACACTTTGGTACGGCCAATACACCAGGGGCTTAAGTACCCCCTGACACGGTGTGAGAAGTCCGAACACTTTCACAAGTGCGGCACCCCGAACTTATGGCATTAAATGGATCGGCTCCGAATCATGTCTTGGGTCAAATGTTGGGTTTGCCCGGCTCCTATGTTTTGGTACCTTACGTTCCATTTTATCGGCTAAGGTAGCGCTAGGAGAACTACTATGATTGTGCCCCAGTTGAGCTGGGCTAAAGCACCTCAGTAGAGAAAGCTAAAACTGACCGTCATGATGAGGCGAGAGTTGGTCGCTGTTCGAGAGGTTTTCGAGTCCCTTAAGACTTATGCCGCTTAGAGCGAGGAGTCGGCTTTGTCCGGCCTAGGCGTGGATAGCGCCCCGAACTCGGTCTTCCGAACACTAGGGGCTTCGCCAAAATTTAAAATTATAGAATTCTATGGCTAAGTGAGAGTGTTCAAGCATTATAGTCTAATTGCCTTGTTCGTTGTGTTGAGCGCCTCCCTCGAAGGATCCAAGAATGGGAAAAAGAGCGCTCAAGTCTATCCCGAACACCCCATCACTCGTGGCATGGGGGCAGAAGCCGACGACTCGCCATCTCTAAGAATTTGATAAACGGCCGCACAGAAGGTAATATTTTAAATTCAAAAAGCATTGCTAAGCGCACATGAACAAGTTTTCAGCGCACAGGACAAAATAAACAAGTTTTACTCAAAAATTACATCTTTCGAGCATTCGTCTGCCATAAGGTGGGCGCCCTTCAAAATGCCCTCATAGTACATCTCGGGGTGGCGATGCTCCTTGCCCGGCGGTGGCCCGTCCTTCACAAGCTTCCCCGCATCCAGCTTGCCCCAGTGCACCTTAGCGCGGGCAAGCGCCCTACGGGCACCATCGATGCAGACGGAGTGCTTGATGACTTCGAGCCTTGGACAGGCCTCCACCAGCCACCGCACCAGCCTGAAGTAGCTCCCAGGCAGAGCCTCTCCAGGCCACAGCCGAACTATGAGGCCCTTCATGGCCTGTTCGGCCACCTTGTGGAGCTCGACCAGTTGCTTCAGCTGGTCGCTCAAGGGCAGATGGAGTCCGGCCTCAGCATACTAAGACCAAAACACCTTCTCTGTCAAGCTGCCCTCCTCGGCTCGGTAGAATGCGGCAGCATCGGACACGCTGCGGGGCTAATCTGCGAACGCTTCTGGAGAGCTCCGGATTCGGGCAAGTAGCAAGTAATTCACTTTCACATGCTTGCTTTGCATAAAGAAAGCCTTACCCGCCGCTATCTGTTTCATCGCCTCAACCTCCTGAAGGGCCTTCTGGGCTTCGGCCTTGGCAGACTTGGCATTCTTAATGGCCGCCGCGAGCTCGGACTCTCGCATCTTTGAGTCAAGCTCCAAACTCTCATGTTTTTTCATGAGAGTCTGGAGCTCTTGCCGCACATCGCCAACCTGCGCCTCATACTTCTCCCGCTCGGTGCGCTCCGTGGCCGCCCTCTTCTCCGCCTCGGACAGCGCTTGCTTAAGGGCCACCGATTCCGTTGTGGCCCCTACAATAGCCACGTTAATCCTGTCATTTTCTTGCAATTGCACCGTTTCTATATATATTTCAAAAGGTATTTCTTACCTTCTTTGTCCTCGAGCTGCTTCTTGGCAAGGCTGAGCTCTTGCTCGGACCGCTCGAGGTTCTGCTTCAGCGTGTCCACCTCCGCAGTCAGTGCGGCGTACGCCAGCAGTGAAGCCTGCATACGCATATTGACTTAATTATGTTAGACTCCTGCAAATATTATTAGATCCTCTATTCGGGTTTTCTTCCCGAACACCGAACAGAGCATCAGGGGCTACTGTCTATGCGGTAATATTTTTAATATCCTTTACTTACCTCAAAACCTGTTAGAAGGCTGACAGAGGCTTCAGTCAGTCCGCTCTTGGCGGACTGAACCTTCTGGACCACCGTACTCATCACAGTACGGTGCTCCTCATCGATGGAGGCGCCTTGAAGCACCTCCAGCAGATTGTCCGGCGCCTTCGATTGGACGGGGGCCACCGGCTCAGTGGGATTGCTCCTCTTGGAAGGAGGTCGTCTGCCGGACTCTGGAACCTTTGAAGGTTCCGGAGCGATGTCCGGCCTAGGGCCGGACTTGGAGCCCTTAGGGGTTCTATCCCCTTGGGCGCCTGGAGTCCGGAAGGTCGCCTTGCAGCGCCTCCAGGACCACCTCCTCCTGGGACGCCATCTCGGCGTCATCCGCAGGGCGGGGGGAGGTAGCCGTCGGAAGAGAGTTTACATCCGACGAGTCCAGGGAACCGCTCAACGACACGTCGAGCCGGTCTTTGGGTGGACTGCATAATCATATTCGACGTAAGGAAAAGCCGTGCAGTGAAGGTATACTATGACTTACTCTGGTATCCGGATACTTAAGATTTTGCCAGGGGCTTGGCCCTGTGCGGCCACTCCTCTTTGCCGTCGTCGGCGTTGGTGGAGTAGTCCGGAAGAAGGGTTTTCCCCTTCTTGGACCCTCCGGCCTCCCCAGTTGGGGCGGCCTTCCTTTTCTTTCCTTCCCCCGCTGGAGGGGGAGAGGTCTCTTCTTCCTCCTCCTCGTCTTGAAGGGAGGTTGTCGGACGACGAGTCTCACACCACCACGCGCCGGGCACTCTTTCGAGTCCCCGTCGCCTTCTTCATGGCCTTCTTCTCCGGCACCACATAGGGTGCCAGAACCAGCAGCTTCGCTAAGCGAGCATCTGCTGGGTCTTCCGGCAAAGGAGTTGGACAGTTGATCTGTCCAGACTTCGCCTGCCAATCCTGTCAAAGGTAAGGGAGCTTAGATCCCGCATAGAGTCAAACTATGAAAAGCTAAATACCATGTAAAAGGTAAAAATGGCTTACCGCACTAGCGTGACGCTGCGTGCTGAATCTACGATCCTCGGTAGCGGATGTGGGAGCCTCGGCGCCCTTGAATGGCACCTTCCAGGCATCTTCGTACGTCGTGTCGAAGAGCCTGCTTAGATTTTGGTGTTGCGCCGGGTCGAACTACCACAGGTTGAAGGCCCGTTGTTGACACGGGAGAATCCGGCGGATGAGCATAAACTGGACTACGTTGACAAGTTTGAGCTTCTTGTTCACCAGGGTTTGGATGCATGTTTGCAGTCCAGTCACCTCTCCTTTGTTGCCCCACGACAGGCCCGTCTCTTTCCAGGACGTGAGCCGCGTAGGGGGTCCGGATCGGAACTCGGGGGCCTGCGACCCATTCAGGTTCACGCGGCTCGGTGATGTAGAACCACCCCAATTGCCACCCCTTCAGGGTCTCCACGAAGGAGCCCTCGAGCCATAGGACGTTGGGCATCTTTCCCACCATGGCGCCTCCGCACTCCGCCTAGTTGCCGCGCACCACCTTTGGCTTGATATTGAAAGTCTTGAGCCATAGGCCGAAATGGGGGCGGATGCAGAGGAAGGCCTCGCACACGACGATAAACGCCGAGATATTGAGGACAAAGTTTGGGGCCAGATCGTGGAAATCTAGGCCATAGTAGAACATGAGCCCCCGGACAAATGGGTGGAGAGGGAAGCCCAGTCTGCGAAGGAAATGGGGGAGGAACACCACCCTCTCATGGGGCCTTGGGGTGGGGACGAGCTGCCCCTCTTCGGGAAGCCAGTGCGCGATGTCGTTAGACAAGTAACCGGCCTTCCTCAGTTTTTTGATGTGTCCCTCCGTGACGGAGGAGACCATCCACTTGCCTCCCGCTTCGGACATGGCTGGAGAAGGTTGAGGTGGGGAGTGCGGACTTGGGCGCTGGAGCTCGAGTGCACGGAACTGGATAGGCAAAGGAGGAAGAAGGCGTGGATGAGAAAGGTGGATCCTTATCTCCTTATATGGGCGGACGCAACTACGCGTCCCCACCCGCCTGGTAAAACTCGCTTATCTCCCAAGCGCCGTAATCAATGGCCGGTTGGGTTACCCACGCCTGTATTGATGAGAATCCCAGAATAAGGGGACACGATCTCTGCTTTGACAAGACGTGCCAAGGAAACCGCCTCGCTAAATGCGCTGAGGTGGGACAATAAAACGATTCGAGTAAAGGCTTAGCCGTGGTGTGATGTCATGCTACGGAATACGTCAGCAGATTAGATTTGTGTAAATATTATTCTCTCTATGGCAATATGTGGAAACTTATTTTGCAGAGCCGGACACTACCCTTGTGTTCAAAATCTTCTATGAAGTACGTGGAGGAGGAACCCGCCTTGCAATGCCGAAGACAATATGCGCGCCGGACTCGTAGTCATTGAAGCCTGGTTCAGGGGCTACTGAGGGAGTCCTGGATTAGGGGGTGTTCGGATAGCCGGACTATACCTTCGGCCGGACTCCTGGACTATGAAGATACAAGATTGAAGACTTCGTCCCGTGTCTGGTAGGGACTTTCCTCGGCGTGGAAGGCAAGCTTGGCGATAAGAATATGTGGATCTCCTAACATTGTAACCGACTCTGTGTAACCCTAGCCCTCTCTAGTGTCTATATAAACCGGAGGGTTTTAGTCCATAGGACAACAACAAGAACAATAGTCATACCATAGGCTAGCTTCCAGTGTTTAGCCTCCTTGATCTCGTGGTAGATCTACTCTTGTACTACCCATATCATCAATATTAATCAAGCAGGAGTAGGGTTTTACCTCCATCGAGAGGGCCCGAACCTGGGTAAAAACATCGTGTCCCTTGTCTCCTGTTGCCATCCGCCTAGACGCACAGTTCAGGACCCCCTACCCGAGATCTGCCGGTTTTGACACCGACAGCATCCCCAAGCTTAGGCTCTTGGTTGTCCTTGAATATTACCTTGGGGTTCCTTGAGCATCCCCAAGCTTAGGCTCTTGCCACTCCTTATTCCATAGTCCATCGAATCTTTACCCAAAACTTGAAAACTTCACAACACAAAACTTAACAGAAAACTCGTAAGCTCCGTTAGTATAAGAAAATAAAACCACCACTTAGGTACTGTTGTGAACTCATTATTTATTTATATTGGTGTAATATCTACTGTATTCAAACTTATCTATGGTTCATACCCTCCGATACTACTCATAGATTCATCAAAATAAGCAAACAACACATAGAAGACATAATCTGTCAAAAACAGAATAGTCTGTAGTAATCTGTATCAAACATATACTTCTAGAACTCCAAAAATTCTGAAATAAATTTCTGGACGTGAGGAATTTGTCTAGTAATCATCTGGAAAAAGAATCAACTAAATAGCACTCTGCAGTAAAAATTTGTAGCTAATCTCGTGAGTGCTAAAGTTTCTGTTTTTTACAGCAAGATCACAAAGACTTCACCCAAGACTTCCCAAAGGTTCTACTTGGCACAAACACTAATCAAAACATAAAACCACATCTAACCAAAGGCTAGATGAATTATTTATTACTAAACAGAACCAAAAAGCAATAAACAAAAATAAAATTGGGTTGCCTCCCAACAAGCGCTAACGTTTAACGCCCCTAGCTAGGCATGATGATTTCAATGATGCTCACATAAAAGATAGGAATTGAAACATAAAGAGAGCATCATGAAGAATATGACTAGCACATTTAAGTCTAACTCACTTCCTATGCATAGGTATTTTGTGAGCAAACAACTTATGGGAACAATAATCAACTAGCATAGGAGGGCAAAACAAGCATAACTTCAAAACTTTCAGCACATAGAGAGAAAACTTTATATTATTGCAATTCCTACAAGCATATATTCCCCCCTCATAATAATTTTCAGTAGCATCATGAATGAATTCAACAATATAACCAGCACCTAAAGTATTCTTTTCATGATCTACAAGCATAGAAATTTTATTACTCTCCACACAAGCAAAATTCTTCTCATTTGGAATAGTGGGAGTATCATAAGAAATTTGAATACTATAAATTGTTTCCATATTAAATGAGTAATGTTCAGAAAAAGGGTAATCATAATCATGACGAGTTTATAAATATAATCATTAATACTTTTTATAGCATAAGTTTCATCACAATAATCATCATAAGTAGAAACTTTGTTCTCATCATAATCAATTGAAACCTCTTCCAAGATAGTGGAATCATTACTAAATAAAGTCATGACCTCTCCAAATCCACTTCCATAATTATCATAATAATATTCAACATCCTCCATAATAGTGGGATCATTACTTCCTAAAGTTGACACTCTTCCAAACCGACTTTCATCAATATAATCAACATAAGTCAGAGGCATGCTATCATCATTATACATTTGCATATCAAAACTATGGGTGACTAAAAATATCATCTTCATTAAACATTGAATCCCCAAGCTTGGGACAAACATTAATTGCAGCAAATATATTCTCAAAAACATCATCTTCATCAAACATAGCATCCCCAAGCTTGGGCCTTTTCATATCATAAGCATAATCAGTCTCATCATTAATAGTACGGATAGCACCAATAGTATAGCAATTATCATCATCACAATGGGTAATAGGAGCAACATCATTTGGGAGAGATACCTTTCTACCTTTGCTTCTCCGTCTTTTCTTTTTCTTCTTCACATTATGTGTGGGTTCAATTATAACATCCCAAAATTCTAAAATTTGGAATGTTATACTAAAAAGATAGATTTGATTGATTGTTTGTTTGTTGTATGATTGATTGACTGAAAGTGAGTGAAATTCAAAACTTTTTGAAAGTTAAATGAGGGGGAATAAAAGGACTTACCCAAACTTTCATTTTTTTTTGCTTTTATGATCTCCTCGAATTCAAATTCTTTTCATCACAAAACCCTGGAGAGAAGATAACATGACTTCTTCCATTTTAAATAAATGAAAAGGGTTTTGAAAAGATTTGAACTTATTTGGCAATATTTCAAAATTCATAAACTTCATGCAACTCAATGATTTTCATGAGAAGATAAAATGACTTCTTCAAAACATATGAAATATGAGTTGGAAGTTTTAAAACAATTAAATTTAAAGTCCCATTGGAATTATTTTCAATTTGGGGTTATTTGGTTTTATTCAAATTATTTTTCTCTAAAGATAAAATATATGGAAATTAGGGTAAAATGATTCCCTACATCAGAAAATTGGAGAGAAATAAATTTGAATTAATTTTGGTATTTTTAAAATGACTTTTATTGGATTTTATTAGAGCAGTAGAACTCCTTGAATTATTTGAATTTTTCTGGATATTATTTGACTTTAGAAAATTATTCATGTCATAGAAAATCTTTTTCTGAAAATTTTGATATATTATAGGGAAAAGCTTATCATCACCCGGCGGATCAGAGCGGCAGCGTCCGCCACCTCCAATGCATGACACGTGTTCTGTGAGGGCTCGTATACCGTCCTTCATCAAACACGCTTTTGCAACAGAGGCTATGTTTCTGAAACATATGTGCTGTTGCAGTAGTTTACGACGGGTCTATGTTCTACAACAAAATCTTGGTAGTGAAAATTTTCTGCAACCAGACCTCAGTTGCAAAAAAAAATGCAACAAGATCTCAGTTGCAAAAAAAATTTGCAACAAAACATCTGCTGCAAACAATTTCTGAAACAAGACCTATGTTTCAGAAATAATTCTGCAACAAGGCCTGTGTTGCGGTAGTGAAAGCGCGCTCGGCTCACCTTGATGCGGCAAATCGGACGGCCCACGACCCGACTGATCTTTTTAAAAAGATCAGCCGGCGGACGCGTAGCACGCCCCTATATTATATGCCTATATAATAATTTTACTTCCTTTGTTTTATTTGTTTTGTTTGTTTGTGTTCTTTTTTAAAAAATCTTTCTCCGCCGCCGACTGGGCCAGCCCAGCCGCACCCGAGCCGCACCCGACCCGCTCGCTCGCCCGACCGCCTTGCCGCTGTCGCAGACAGGTGGGGCCCACCTGTCGGGATCTTCTTCCTCGCGCCAAAGGGAGTTCGGCTCTCGCACGAGTCACCAGCGCCGTCGTGCCCGACTCAACCTCCACCCCACGCCGCTTTGCCCCTTCCCCAAGTCGAGCTTCCCCTCCTCCTATATATACCGGAGCCCAGCCCCGTTTCCCCCTCAAGCCGCAGCTGCCGACGCCCCACACACCCTCACTGGAGTCCGAGCTCCGACGAGATCCGCCACCGTTGCACCGCGCTCCACCGCCGCCTACGCTCGACGCCACCATTACCTTCGGAATCCCCTCGTCGTGCCGCTCCTCCCTGACCCCTCTGCCATGCCGGAGGACCACCAGAGTAGCTGTCCCCTCGACGCCCGAGCCGCCGCGGCATCCTTCTCCGGCGACTTCGACCTCCACCGCCGCGGTACCTCCCAACTCCTCCCTCGTCCGTTAGATCTAGGTTCGACGGTTCAGATTAGACTAGGATTTGTTTTTTTATTTTGAATCGGTATGCTCTTAATAGCGAACATTCACTAGTTAAGCCTCTGTAGTGGACTAATTCGTCACTTATGCTTCTGTAGCGAGCGTTCGCTCGATAGTTTTTTATTTTTCTGATTATTTATGTCAGGGACCTATTCGTAATTATTTTATTTACAGATTAGCCCCTGGTTTTCAAACGACTACAACTTTTACTCGTTTGTCCAAATCCAACGAAACCAGCGCCCACTTCTTTGTTATGATCTCCTCTATCCAGTAAAACAACTTAAACCTGCTTTTCAAAGTTTTAAAATTTGAATTCAAACAGATTTGTATTTGAACTTCGTTTGATCATAACTTGAGTTTTATAACTCCGATTTAGTTGATTCTTTTTGCAAATGAAGGCTCTTGACCTAAACTTTCTGATAAGGGAAAATTCACATAATTTTGGTATTGTTAGAAATTGTTTTATGTTGCAAGAGTTATTTGCTTGGTTCTGATGTCTTCCGAATTGTCTTCTTCGTCCTTTTCGATATTTTGAGTGATTGCTTATGGGTGGTTACTATTGCTTGCTCACGATAGATTGACCGGAGTGTGACGAGTAGAATTATCAGGAGTTATGAGTGCGAATCATCTTCATCAACGGTACGAGGCAAGTTCACACTTTGATCATATCCCTTTCATACCTAGTTTTTATGCATTAGCTTCACCCTCAATCATTGCATGGTTAGGAACCTATTGTCCTGCATTCAAACCTTGGGAGTTACTTCTACGTTATGCTTATACTGCTATGCTATGCTCGTAGACGTGGTTTGGTTTGAGTGATTCATGACAGATGTGAGAGTTATTATTAATGGTTAACTTAATGTGGCTACTTTAATACACATCTGTGTGGATTGGTTGGGGCACCTGGAGAACCCAGTGCTTGCCCAAGGGGATCCCGGAGGACCCGTGTGATCACCCTATGGAATTCCACACAGGCTCAAAGGGATCATACGATTATTCATGCTAGAAACTTCCGTGTGCAGCCACAAGCCATTATGGGCTCTGGCATAGTTGAGTAAGTTGCGTGAGCTCTTGAAGAGGCGGACTAGCAGATGTAGGGGGATTGTAGGTGTACCGGTCTGCCCAGAGTAGAGCGTAAATGCTTTTGAAAGATTGTGTCTCGATCATCCGTTTCTCAAACATCATGCAGTGCGAGAAATACAACGGAGGAGATCGAGTCTTGTGGGGAAAAGTGTGCAAACCTCTGCAGAGTGTACAATCTAATCATGATTAGCCGTGTCCCCGGTTATGGACATCTTGAGTATCTGGTACTTGGATTATCATATTGATCTCATCACGTTACTTAAATAATTTGTTGGGTTATTGATGTTAATTTGGGATTGAGTTGGAGGAACCTTCTCAATATTTTCAACCAACTTTGTAGTTAAATAAATTATATTCCTTTGCAGTAGGGAAAAACTGGCTTTTTGCAAAAATATTATAACCATAGAGCCTCCACCGGCCATATATGCATGTAGTGATAGTTATTATTCATCATTTCTCTATGGTGTGAATTTGCCAGTACATTCAATGTACTGACCCTTTGTGGCTGCAATGTCTCATGTTGCAGGTTATCTTACGACGAGTAAGTGATACGTTAGGGTCACGATTTCTACACTCAACTTTGTCGTTGGTGTTGATGGGAATCCACAACCTTGTTGTTACTTCTGCTATTTGGATTGAGGTAATAGTATTTACGTTACTTTATACATGTGATTTACCTCTGTTATAAATCCTCGAGTACTGTGTGTGAGCATACCAATCCAGGATGACAGTTAAGCATAGAGACTTGACCGTCTAAGGTCGGGTCGCTGCATCAATCCTCTTTTTGGAGCTCCTTATTAATGGCATTGGTTGAATAGAAGGCTCCTCCTCGTTACCTGATTCATCATAAGAAATAATAGGAGAATATTGGGAAGTCTCTTCCCTTTCATTAGTATTCTATTCATCCTCTATTTGTTTTCTTTTCTTTATGTAATTAGCAATATAAGGATTTTCAATGCAATTCACCGCACAATACATATAAATTTCTTCTAGATCAATATCGAGGAATTTCTCAAGGTTATATTCTAGTATATGCTTAGTTTGACGTTTCATTTCTTCATAACCCAAAATCAAACTAAGTTCATTATGATGTGCAAGGGAAATCAAGCCATCACAATTTTTGGACACGATTCGATCATGAAAAAAATTGCATTCGATATTTAAATGACCATGTTCATTTCAAAGTTCACAAGTATAGCTAAGATATTCTAAATTTTCAGCACTAACATCTAGCCTCTATTGCAACCATTTCGTTTCCAAATACTTATGCCTCTTGCAAAATCTATTTTCCCTAATTGGTGTGTACTTGCAAGCTCTATGCACTCCACAAAAATCGACATGCTTATAAGAGACATTTTCATCATGACTAGTACAATCATCATTAGTACTATGGATATTCAAAG
This sequence comes from Aegilops umbellulata, assembly GCA_032464435.1. Classification (NCBI taxonomy): domain Eukaryota; kingdom Viridiplantae; phylum Streptophyta; class Magnoliopsida; order Poales; family Poaceae; genus Aegilops; species Aegilops umbellulata. Next base: position 500,982,719 of record CP136057.1, read on the forward strand.
AGTTCATACTAACAACATTGCAATCATGCTCATCATTCAAAGATTTAGTGCCAAACATATTATATAGACTTCTTCTTCTTGCAATTGAGCACAATTTTCCTTTCCATCGTTCTCACAAAAGATATTAAAAAGATGAAGCGTGTGAGGCAAACTCAATTCCATTTTTTTTGTAGTTTTCTTTTATAAACTAAACTAGTAATAAAACACGAAACTAAAAGATTCTATTGCAAGATCTAAAGATATACCTTCAAGCACTCACCTCCCCGGCAACGGCGCCAGAAACTGCTTGATGTCTACTACGCAACCTTCTTCTTGTAAACGTTGTTGGGCCTCCAAGTGCAGAGGTTTGTAGGACAGTAGCAAATTTCACTCAAGTGGATGACCTATGGTTTATCAATCCATGGGAGGCGTAGGTTGAAGATGGTCTCTCTCAAACAACCCTGCAACCAAATAACAAAAAGTCTCTTGTGTCCCCAACACACCCAATACAATGGTAAATTGTATAGGTGCACTAGTTCGGCGAAGAGATGGTGATACAAGTGCAATATGGATGGTAGATATAGGTTTTTGTAATCTGAAAATATAAAAATATCAAGGTAACTAATGATAAAAGTGAGCGAAAACAGTATTGCAATGCTAGGAAACAAGGCCTAGGGTTCATACTTTCACTAGTGCAAGTTCTCTCAACAATAATAACATAATTGGATCATATAACAATCCCTCAACATGCAACAAAGAGTCACTCCAAAGTCACTAATAGCATAGCACAAACAAAGAGATTATGGAAGGTTACGAAACCACCTCAAAGTTATTATTTCTGCTCGATCTATTCAAGAGTCCATAGTAAAATAACACGAAGCTATTCTTTCCGTTCGATCTATCATAGAGTTCGTACTAGAATAACACCTTAAGACACAAATCAACCAAAACCCTAATGTCACCTAGATACTCCAATGTCAACTCAAGTATCCGTGGGTATGATTATACGATATGCATCACACAATCTCAGGTTCATCTATTCAAACCAACACAAAGTACTTCAAAGAGTGCACCAAAGTTTCTACCCGAGAGTCAAGACGAAAACGTGTGCCAACCCCTATGCATAAGTTCACGAGTGGAACCCGCAAGTTGATTACCAAAACATACATCAAGTGGATCACGTGATATCCCATTGTCACCACAGATAAGCACATGCAAGACATACATCAAGTGTTCTTAAATCCTTAAAGACTCAATCCGATAAGATAACTTCAAAGGGAAAACTCAATCCATTACAAGAGAGTAGAGGGGGAGAAACATCATAAGATCCAACTATAATAGCAAAGCTCGCGATACATCAAGATCGTATCACCTCAAGAACACGAGAGAGAGAGAGAGAGAGAGAGAGAGAGAGAGAAGAGAGAGAGAGAGAGAGAGAGAGAGAGAGAGAGAGATCAAACACATAGCTACTGGTACATACCCTCAGCCCCGAGGGTGAACTACTCCCTCCTTGTCATGAAGAGCGCCGGGATGATGAAGATGGCTACCGGTGAGGAATCCCCCCTCCGACAGGGTGCCGGAAAAGGGTCCCGATTTGTTTTTGGTGGCTACAGAGGCTTGCGGCGGCGGAACTCCCGATCTATTCTGTTCCCCGAAGTTTTTAGGGTATATGTATATATATAGGCGAAAGAAGTCGGTCAGGGGAGCCACGAGGGGCCCATGAGGGTGGGGGCGCGCCCAGGGGGCAGACGCGCCTCCCTGCCTCGTGGCCACCTCGATGCTTCCTTGACTTCAACTCTAAGTCTCCTGGATCACGTTCGTTCCAAAAATCACTCTCCCGAAGGTTTTATTCCATTTGGACTCTGTTTGATATTCCTTTTCTGTGAAACAATGGAACAAGGAAAAAAACGGAAACTAGCACTGGTCTCTGGGTTAATAGGTTAGTCCCAAAAATAATATAAAAGTGTTCAATAAAGCCCATAAACATCCAAAACAGATAATATAATAGCATGAATACTTCATAAATTATAGGTACGTTGGAGACGTATCACTTGGCGATGGCTCCATCTCGTGGATCGTGATCATTCTTTCTCCTTGATTTTTTTCTGGAATAATGTGAATTTATAGTATCAGGGGGTCGTCAGCGGGGCCACCAGGTGGGTACAACCCACCTGGGCGCGCCAGGAGAGGGGGCGTGCCCTGGTGGGTTGTGCCAAACTAGGGGCCCCTCTCTAGTGGGTCTTGGCTCCAGAAATTCTTATTATTGATATAAAAAATCCTCGCAAAGTTTCGTTCCATTCCAAGAACTTTTATTTCTGCACATAAAGAACACCACGGTAGTTCTGCTAAAAACAGCGTCAGTCCGGGGTTAGTTTCATTCAAATCATGCAAATTAAAATCCAAAACAAGATGAAAAGCATGAGAAAAAGTAGATACGTTGGAGACGTATAGGGCAGGCGACAAATATAACCATAGACATGAGTTGACTAGCTCATTGATTAAAGATGGTTAAGGTTTCCTAACCATAGACATGAGTTCTCATTTAATAACAATATCACATCATTAGGAAATGATGTGACAGACATACTTAATCATAATCTTAGTATATGATTGTGTCACTTAGTTTATTTGCTACAACTTTCTCAATGTCAAGTGTTTATTACTTAGACCATGAGATCGTACCACTCTCTAATTCCAGAAGAATGCTTTGTGGCTATCAAACGTCACTTCATAACTGGTGATCATAAAGGTACTCTTCAGGTATCTCGGAAGGTACTAGTTGGATTACATGGATCAAGACTGGGATCTTTCGCTCCATGTGAAGGAGAGATATCTCTGGGCCCTCTCGGTAATACAACATCCTAATTAGCTTGCAAGCATGTGACTAATGTGTTTAGTATATTGTACTATGGAAAGAGTAAAGAGAACTTGCCTGTGACCAGATTGAACTAGGTATGGTGATACCGACGATCGAATCTCGGGCAAGTAACATACCGACACACAAAGGGAATTGTATACGGGATTATCTGAGTCCTTGACATCATGGTTCAAATCCATAAAGATCTTCGTTTAATATGTGGCATTCATTATGGGCATCCAGGCCCCGCTATTGATTATCGATCAGAGAGTTGTCTCGATCATGTCCCATGTTCTCGAACCCATAGGATCACACACTTGACGTTCGGTAACGCTAGGGGAGTAATGGGATATTCATAATGGTGAGTCTGAAGATAGTCCAGAGTCTTGGATGGGATCTGAGACATTATGAGGAGCTTCACAATAGTCCGGGGATAAAGTTTCATATATGGGAAGTGGTTTTCACGGTTTCGGAAAAATATTGTTTTTTTATATTTGTACCAGAGGATTCTGGAAGGTTCCGAGGGCCTGACAGTGGGGCACCCCTATATGAGGAGAGGGGATGGGTTGGGTGCAGCCATCCCATGCCCTGGCTGCCGCCCTCCCTCTCTCCCTCCACATCCTCCTTCGCAGACGCTTGGTGATAACGTGTAGAATTCTACCACCACCACCACCACGTCGTCATGCTGCCGTCCCAGATTCCATCTACTTTCCATATTGCTTGCAGGATCAAGGAGGAGACATCACCGAGCCGTACGTGTGCATATCTCGGAGCTGCCGTTCGTGCGGTGCTTGATCGGATTGTATCACTAAGAAAGTACGACTACATCAACCACGTTCATTATAACATTTCTGATCTCAGTCTACAAGGGTATCTAGACTCACTCCCACTCCTTGCTAGCACCTAGTAGATTAGATCTTGGGTTAATTCTTTATCTTGTAGGATTTTTTTCATGCAATGAACCTACCTTGGGTTGGCGTCGAAACTCCGTGCGGCAATGAAGACACATATTTATTCTATGCGGCAACAACGATCACTACCGGTAATGGCAAGAAGGACAGTTTCTGGCATGCTCCTTGTCTCTCTGGTCAAAAGCCGAGGGATATCGCTCAGGGCATCTTCGCCATCTCTAAACGCACAAACTGCTGTGTTGCTAAGGCAATGATTAATAATGACTGGATTCGTCACATCAACATGGAAGGGGGGCTCTCGGTTAAGCTTATTAGGCAATTCTTTGACCTTTGGTGCAAGACCCAAGAGATCCACCTTGGTCCGAGCATTGAGGATACCATTCAATCGAAATTCACCGAAGATGATTGCTACTCCGCTGCCACTGCTTACACAATGTAGTTTGCGGTTTGATTAACTCCGAGATGCCGAGAATGGTCTGGAAGATTTGGGCACCTCCCAAGATTAAATTCTTCTCTTGGCTTGTCCTTCTAGATAGGATATGGACTTCTGACAGATTACAACGCAGAGGATGGCCAAATTGCGGCCTTTGTCAGCTATGCAAAAGGGGGCCAGAATCTATATCCCATCTGATGTTCAAATGCCATTATTCCAACAGTCTGTAACATGATTTTTGATTGGCTGGGTACGCAGTCTGCAATGCCCTCATGGACCGATCTACTGACAGTTAAACAATGGTGATCCGCCAACATGGGACGACCTTGCTACCCTCGAAAGGTGACCAACTCCCTACAAATGCTCATCAATTGGGAGATTTGGAATGAGATAAATGTTAGGGTCTTCTATAACAAGGAATCTCCGCCCACGAGAGTGGTAGCTGAGGGAGTCCTGGATTAGGGGGTGTCCGCACAGCCGGACTATAACCTTTGGCCGGACTGTTGGACTATGAAGATACAAGATTGAAGACTCCGTCCCATGTCCGGATGGGACTCTCCTTGGCGTGGAAGGCAAGCTTGGCGATACGAATATGTATATCTCCTTCCTTGTAACCGACTCTGTGTAACCCTAGCCCCCTCCGGTGTCTATATAAACCGGAGGGTTTAGTCCGTAGGACAGAATAACAACAATCATACCATAGGCTAGCTTCTAGGGTTTAGCCTCTCTAATCTCGTGGAAGATCAAATCTTGTACTACCCATATCATAAAATATTAATCAAGCAGGAGTAGGGTTTTACCTCCATCGAGAGGGCCCGAACCTAGGTAAAAACATCGTGTCCCTTGTCTCCTGTTACCATCCGCCTAGACGCACAGTTCGGGACCCCCTACTCGAGATCCGCCGGTTTTGACACCGACATTGGTGCTTTCATTGAGAGTTCCTCTGTGTCGTCATCGTTAGGCTTGATGGCTCCTTCGATCATCAATAGCGATGCAGTCCAGGGTGAGACTTTCCTCCCCGGACATATCTTCGCATTCGGCGGCTTTGCACTGCGGGCCAATTCGCTTGGCCATCTGGAGTAGATTGAAAGTTACGCCCCTGGCCATCAGGTCAGGTTTGGAAGCTTAAACTACACGGCCAACATACGCGGAGACTTGATCTTCGACGGATTCGAGCCCCGGTCGAGTGCGTCGCACTGTCATGATGGGCATGATTTAGCTCTACCGCCGAACAATGTTCAGGAGACCGCACCTGCAACTGCTCCGACCTCCAATTCGGAGCCAATTGCGCCATCCGTAGACGGGTGGTTAGACCCCGCCACGGAGGCCGCAGCCTCAACGGCGATCGAGCCGAACACTAGCCTTACCCTTCGCGAGGCCCGTGACTCCACATTGCCGGAATTCCTCTGGACTCCAAACCACCCGCGCCCCTGCCAATCGAATCCGATTGGGCGCCGATCATGGAGTTCACCGCCGCGGATATCTTTCAGCACTCGCCCTTCGGCGACAAACTAAGTTCACTAAGGTCTCTCTCCTTGTCAGGAGAGTCCTGGCCGGATTATGACCGGCAGGATTGGGATGCAGATGACGAAGAAATTCGACGCCCACGCACCACCCACTTTGTAGCCACTGTCGATGATTTGACCGACATGCTCGACTTCGACTCCGAAGACATCGATGGTATGGACGACGATGTAGGGGACAAACAGGAACCACCGCCTACAGGGCACTCGACAGCCACCTCATCATATGATATATATATATATATGGTGGACACACCCAAAGAGGGCAACGGCGACAGAACAGCGGGGGATGACCCCTCCAAGAAGCAAAAATGGTGATACCGGCACAGGAGATAATAACACCCCGAACAGTGCCGAAGACAATTCCCTCCAGCAAGATTCAGTGCAGGAGGATGGAGAAGCCAGCCCTCCTGAGAGAACGGCAGATAGAGAGGTAGAGGATGATAATTACATGCCTCCCTCCGAAGACGGGGCAAGCCTCGATGACGATGAATTTGTCGTGCCTGAGGATCCCGTCGAGCAAGAGCGCTTCAAGCGCCGGCTTATGGCCACGGAGAATAGCCTCAAGAAAAAGCAGCAGTAGCTTAGAGATGATCAAGACCTGCTAGCTGACAGATGGACTTAAGTCCTTGCGGCCGAGGAATATGAACTCGAACGCCCCTCCAAGAGCTAGCCAAAGAGCAGATTGCTACCCCGATTAGAGGAGGAAGCATTAAAACCTACATCTCCAGCGTATGGCGCGGCTGATCGACCACCTCGTGGCCACGACAGAGAGGCTTCTCGGCCCACAGCTCAAGCCGCACCCCGGCATCACTCAAAAAATACCAAGGCACAGGGAAATGCGTTAGACCTGCGAGACATATTGGAGGACAAAGCAAAGCAAGCAAGATCGATCGACGGATCGCGAGGGCGCCCCACCACACGAGACGATAATCGTCATGCCGGATACAGTAAAGGTAAATCCGGCCGGGCCGAACATAACAGACAAAGCTCATTCGAGCTGCTCGTGACATAGCCCGGTACAGAGGCGCCGCACACCCGCTATGCTTCACAGATGAAGTAATGGATCATCAAATCCCAGAGGGTTTCAAACCCGTCAATATCGAATCATACGATGGTACGACAGATCCCGCGGTATGGATTGAGGATTATCTCTTTCATATCCACATGGCCTGTGGCGACGATCTACACGCCATCAAATACCTCCCACTCAAGCTTAAAGGACCAGCTCGACATTGGCTCAACAGCTTGCCAGCAGAACCCATTGGTTGTTGGGAAGATCTGGAAGCTGCATTCCTCGACAACTTCCACGGCACTTATGTGCGACCACCAGATGCCGATGACTTGAGCCATATGATTCAACAGCCAGAGGAATCGGCCAGGCAATTCTGGACACGGTTCCTAACCAAGAAAAATCAAATCGTCAACTGTCCGGATGCAGAGGCCCTAGCAGCTTTCAAGCATAACATCCGCGACGAGTGGCTTGCCCGACACCTTGGCCAGCAAAAGCCGAAATCTATGGCAGCCCTCACGACACTCATGACCCGCTTTTGCGCGGGAGAAGACAGCTGGCTGGCTCGCAACAATAACATATCAAAGAGCCGTGGTACTTCGGATACCAAGGACAACAATGGCAGGTCACGTCGCAACAAACACAAGCGCCACATTAACAACGAAAATGCAGAGGATACGGTAGTCAATGCCGGATTCAGAGGCTCTAAGCCCGGTCAGCGAAAAAGCCATTCAAAAGAAGCACTCCGGTCCCGTCCAGTTTGGACCGTATACTCGATCGCTCGTGCCAAATACATGGCACCCCCGACAAGCCAGCCAACCACACCAACAGGGATTGTTGGGTGTTCAAGCAGGCCGGCAAGTTAAATGACGAAGACAAAGACAAGGGGCTACATAGCGACGACGAGGAGGAGCGCCGACCACCTAACAATGGAGAACAGAAGTGGTTCCCCCCACAAGTGCGGACGGTGAACATGATATACGCAACCCACATCCCCAAGAGGGAGCGGAAGCGTGCGCTAAGGGACGTATACGCATTGGAGCCAGTCGCCCCAAAGTTTAACCCATGGTCCTCCTGTCCGACCACTTTCGATCGCAGGGACCATCCCACTAGCATCCGTCATGGTGGATTTGCCGCATTGGGCTTAGACCAAATCATTGACGGATTCCACCTCACTCGAGTCCTTATAGACGGCGGCAGAAGCCTGAACCTGCTTTATCAGGACACAGTGCGCAAAATGGGTATGGATCCCTCAAGGATTAAACCCACAAAAACGACCTTTAAAGGCGTCATACCAGGTGTAGAAGCCCGTTGCACAGGCTCAATCACACTAGAAGTGGTCTTCGGATCCCCGGATAACTTTCGAAGCGAGGAGCTCATCTTCGATATAGTCCCGTTCCACAACGGCTATCACGCACTGCTCGAACGAACCGCATAAGCAAGATTCAATGCAGTGCCGCACTATGCATACCTCAAGCTCAAGATGCCAGGACCTCGGGGGGTCATCACAGTCAATGGAAACACAGAGCGCTCTCTCCGAACGGAGCAGCACATGGCGGCCCTCGCAGCAGAAGTACAAAGCAGCCTCTCAAGGAAACTCTCCAGCCCGGCGATCAAACGTCCGGACGCCGTCAAGCGCGCTCGGAGTAATCTGCAACAAGACCGACTGGCATGTTCTGAGCAAGCGTAGCAATGCGGCCCCTACCCTAGCCCTAGCCAAACGGTGAAATACGTGCCACGTGTACACAATTACGCAGTAAAAATACCATGGGCACAGGGGGAGGGGCACGACTATGGCATGCCCCAAAACGCGGCTCAACCGCACTAGGGGCTCCTTACTTTGTTATTTTTTTCTCACTTACAGGACTGTACTCTCTGGAAGCCCTGACCAACAGTATAATTGCCGAACACATGATACAAGAACAAGGGGGGCGGAAGGCTACGTCGCATCGTGGAACTCCCAGGTGGTCTCTATAACGAGCAATATACCTGCTTTAAATACCATTCCGCAGCTTGCCCCCGGAGGGGACATGTCAAATAGTCTAATTTTTTGCTTATTGCACCATTTGTATCGCTTTGCTTTAATGCACCTTTTCGAATAAACAATGCATACCTTCAGTCTATTATTGCATTCTCTATTCCTTTGCTTTTTATGTATATATGTTCATTCATGACATTTAGCACTCCTACACTTTGGTACGGCCAATAGGCCAGGGGCTTAAGCACCCCATAATACGGCGTGAGAAGTCCGAACACTTTCACAAGTGCGGCACCCCGAACTTATAGCATTATATGGATCAGCTCCGAATCATGTCTTGGGTCAATAGTTGGGTTTGCCCGGATCCCACATTTTGGTACCTTACGTTCCGCTATATCGGCTAAGGTAGCACTGGGAGAACTACTGCGATTGTGCCCCGGTTCAGCTGGGCTAAGCACCTCAGTAGAGAAAGCTAAAACTGACTGTCGTGATAAGGCGAGAGTTGGTCGCTGTTCGAGAGGTTTCGAGTCCCTAAAGACTTATGTCACTTAGGGCGAGGAGTCGGCTTTGTCCGGCTTAGGCGTGTATAGCGCCCCGAACTCGGTCTTCCGAACACTAGGGGCTTCGCCAAAATTTAAAATTATAGAATTCTCTAGCTAAGTGAGAGTTATAAAGCATTATAGTCCGATTGCCTTGTTCGTTGCGCTAAGCACCTCCCTCGAAGGACCCAAGAATGGGAAAAAGAGTGCTCAGATTTACCCCGAACACCCCAACACTCGTGGCATGGGGGCAGAAGCCGACGACTCGCCATCTCTCAGATTTAATGGACGGCCGCACAGAAGGTAATATTTTAAATTCAAACAAGGGTTGCATAGCACATATGAACAAGTTTTTCAGCGTACAGGATCACACGAGCGAGTTTACTCAAATATTACATCTTTGGAACATTCATCCGCCATAAGGCGGGCACCCTTCAAGACGCCCTCATAGTACATTTCAGGGTGGCGATGCTCCTTGCCCTACGGTGCCCATCCTTCACCAGCTTCTCAGCATCCATCTTGCCCCAGTGTACTTCAACACGGGCAAGCGCCCTGCGGGCGCCTTCGATGCAGACAGAGCGCTTGATGACCTCAAGCCGAGGACAGGCATCTACAAGCCGCCTCACCAGCCCGAAGTAGCTCCCTGGCATGGCCTATCCAGGCCACAGCCGGACTATAAGACCTTTCATGGCCTATTCGGCCGCCTTATGGAGCTCGACCACTTGCTTCAGCTGGTCGCTTAAGGGCACCGGGTGTTCGGCCTCAGTATACTGAGACCAGAACACCTGCTCCGTCGAGCTCCCCTCCTCGGCTCGGTAGTGCTTTGCAGCATCCGACACACTACGGGGCAAATCTACGAATGCTCCTAGAGAGCTCCGGACTCGGGTAAGTAATAAGTAATTTACTTTCACATGTTTGCTTTGCATAATGAATGCCTTACCCGCCGCTATCTTCTGCCTCAATTTCCTGGAGGGTCTTCTGGGTTTCGGTCTTAGCATGCTTGGCGCTCTCAAGGGCCGAGGCAAGCTCGGACTATCGCGTCTTCGAGTCAAGCTCCAAACTCTCATGCTTTTTCACGAGAGCCTAGAGCTCTTGCTGCACCTTAGCAACCCGCGCCTTTTGCTTCTCCCGCTCGGTGCGCTCCATGGCCACTTTGTTTTTGGCCTCGGACAGTGCTTGCTTCAAGGTCGCCACCTCGGTCGTGGCCCCTAGCACATTAATAACGATCCTATCATTCTCGCAACCGAATATTTTTTATATATACACATATAGACAAGGCATTACTTACCTTGGTTCTCCTCGAGCTGCTTCTTGGCAGGGCCGAGCTCTTTCTCGGACCGCTCGAGGTTCTGCTTCAGCACACCAACCTCCGCAGTCAGTGCGGCAGAGGTCAGCAACGAAGCCTGCATACGCATATCAACATACTGGTATTAGACTCCTGCGAATATTATTTTGATCCTCTATTCGGCTTTTCTTTACGAACGCCAAACAGAGCATCAGGGGCTACTGTCTATGCGGTAATATTTTTATACGTACCTCAAAGCCTGTTAGAAGGCTAGCACAGGCTTCAGTCAGTCCGCTCTTGGCAGACTGAACCTTCTGGATCACCGCACTCATAATAGTGCGGTGCTCCTCATTGATGGAGGCGCCGTTAAGCACCTCCAGCAAATTAACCGGTGCCTCTGGTCGGACGGAGGTCACCGGCACGGTAGGCTTGCCCCTCTTAGTGGGGGACCGCCTGCCGGAGTCCGGAACCACTGGAGGTTCCGGTGCTGTATTCGGCCCAGGGCCGAACTTGGAGCCCTTGGGAGACTTGCTCCCTTTGCGCCTGTAGTCCGGAAGGTTGCCTTGTGGCGCCTCCAGGACTACCTCCCCTCGGCTTGGTTCCCTTTGAGCAACACCTCGGCGTTGTCCGTAGGGCGAGGGGTGGAAGCGGTCGGAAGTGATCCTCCGCTACTCATGGCCGATGGGTCCAAAGAACCGCTCGACGAGGATACATCGATACGGGCCCGGGATGGACTGCATAGCCGTGTCCGGTGTTAGAAGAAGCTGTGCAATTTAACGGTGCCACGAGTTACTCTGGTGTCCGAATACTTACGATCTCGCCAGGGGCTTGGCCCTGGGTGGCCACTCGTCTTCGCTGTCGGCGGCGGTGGCGGAGTAGTCCGGAGGGAGAGTCCTTCCCCTCTTGGACCCTCCAGCCTCCCCAGTTGGGGCGGCCTTCCTCTTCTTATCTTCCCCGGCGGGAGGGGAAGAACCTTTATCTGCCTCCTCCTCGTTTCCACGGGAGGAGTGCGTCTTGGAGTTATCGGATGATGAGTCTGATAACACCTGGCACCGGGAACTCTTTTGGGTTCCCGTGGCCTTCTTCTTGATCTTCCTCTCTGGCACCTCGTAAGGCGCCGGAGTCAGCATCTCCATCAGGAGAGCGTCGGCGGGGTCTTCGGGCAGGGGGGCTGGACAATCGATCTGCCCCGATGTCTCCACCCATTCCTGTTAAAGGCATGGAAGCTCAGATCCCGCACATAGTTAAACTATGAAAAATGAATACCCTATAAAGAGATAAGATAGCCTACCGCGCTGGCTTGGCGCTTCGCGCTGAATCCGCGATCCTCGGTAAGAGGAGGGGGAACCTCGGCGCTCTTAAACAGCACCTTCCAAGCATCCTCGTGTGTGGTGTCGAAAAGCTCGCTCAGAGTTTGGTGCTGGGCTGGGTCGAACTCCCACAGGTTGAACGCCCGTTGTTGACACGGGAGGATCCGGCGGATGAGCATGACCTGGACTATGTTGACAAGCTTGAGCTTCTTGTTCACCATGTTTTGGACACCAGTTTGGAGTCCGGACAGCTCTCCCGGACTACCCTAGGGCAGGCCCTTCTCTTTCCAGGAGGTGAGCCACGTGGGGATTCAGGATCGGAACTCGGGGCCGCTGCCCATTTGGGGTCACGCGGCTCGGTGATGTAGAACCACCCCGATTGCCACCCCTTAATGGTCTCCACGTAGGAGCCCTCGAGCCATGTGACATTGGGCATCTTGCCCACCATGGCGCCTCCGCACTCCGCCTGCTTGCCGCCCACCACCTCTGGTTTAACACTGAAGGTCTTCAGCCATAGGCCGAAGTGGGGCTTGATGCGGAGGAAGGCCTCACACACGACGATAAACGTCGAGATGTTGAGGATGAAGTTCGGGGCCAGATCGTGGAAATCCAGGCCGTAGTAGAACATGAGCCCCCGGACGAATGAGTGGAGAGGGAATCCCAGTCCGCGGAGGAAATGGGTAAGGAACACTACCCTCTCGTGGGGCCTGGGCATGGGGATGAGCTGCCCCGCATCTGGGAGCCGGTGTGCGATATCGTCGGACAGGTATCCGGCTCCCCCCAGCTTCTTGATGTGTCCCTCCGTGACGGAGGAAACCATCCACTTGCCTCCCCCTCCGGACATGGTTGGAGAAGGTTGAGGAACAAAAAGTGGACTTGGGCGCTGGAGCTCGAGTGTGCGAGAATGGATGAGCAAAGGAGGAAGAAGGCGTGGATGGGAAAAGGTGAATCCTTATTCCTTTATATGGGCGGACAAAACTATGTGTCACCACCAGCCTGGTAAAACTCACTTATCCCCTAAGCGCCGCAATTGATGGCGTGGTTGGGTTACCCACGTCCGTATTGATGCCGCAATAAGGGGACACGATCTCTTCTTCGACAAGACGTGCCAAGGAAACCACCTCGTGAAACACGCCGAGGTTGGCTGTAAAAGAAAAACGATTCGCATTAGGGCTTGGCTGTGGTGTGATGTCACATTACGGGATACGTCAGCAGATTGGATTTGTGGAAATGTTATTCTTTCTACGGTGGTATGTGGAACTTGTTTTGCAGAGCCGGAAACGATCCTCGTGTTCAAAATCTTCTATGAAGTATTTGGAGGAGGAACCCGCCTTGCAATGCCGAAGACAATCTGCGCGCCGGACTCATCATCATTGAAGCCTGGTTCAGGGGCTACTGAGGGAGTCCTAGATTAGCGGGTGTCCGGACAGCCAGACTATAACCTTTGGCCGGACTGTTGGACTATGAAGATACAAGATTGAAGACTTCGTCCCGTGTCCGGATGGGACTCTCCTTGGCGTGGAAGGCAAGCTTGGTGATACGGATATGTAGATCTCCTTCCTTGTAACCGACTCTGTGTAACCTTAGCCCCCTCCGGTGTCTATATAAACCGGAGGGTTTATTCTGTAGGACAGAATAACAACAACCATACCATAGGCTAGCTTCTAGGGTTTAGCCTCTCTGATCTCGTGGTAGATCAACTCTTGTACTACCCATATCATCAATATTAATCAAGCAGGAGTAGGGTTTTACCTCCATCGAGAGGGCCCGAACCTGGGTAAAAACATCGTGTCCCTTGCCTCATGTTACCATCCGCCTAGACGCACAGTTCGGGACCCCCTACCCGAGATCCGCCGGTTTTGATGCCGACATTGCGATTATCAAGGAGGAGGCCAAGACGTTGTTGTTAGCCAGAGCTAGTTTTATGAGCAATTTAATTCTGGGAGAGTGATCCCATTTGTTTGGGACCTGTGCGGTCCTGTAACCTTGAAACCTTGTCTTACTTCTTCTTATTTAATGAGATGAGGCAAAGCTTTTGCCTCCATTTCAAAAATAATAATTCGAGGAGGCATTGTAGGTGTTGGAGAGGAGCCACCAGAGACGCCGGAGCCGCACCGTCGGTGGTGGTGCGGGTGCAGCTGAAATAAGAGGGAGCCGCGCAAGGTTCGGTTGATTCGGCGGCGCGGGTGGTGGGCATGATGGTGTAGCCGCCAGAAGCGATATTGTGCCTACCCTTGTCCTCCGAGAACGACGACAAAACGGGAGGCGGCGGCGGCGTTGTCCAACACTAGGGAGGAAGAATGGGGAACGGAAAGGGAGATCGAGTTCACGCGTCTCTTTTTTTAGTAACAGAGATAGTACGTGTTTTAGCGAAACAGAGAGAGCACGTATTGTCTGTGCGTGTGTCGGTCAAGTCCTTTTGCTTGGGCCAAGCCCAAAAATAGTGCAGAAAACAAATACAAATGTAATTTAATTTTCAAAAAAAAATGTCACCAAAAAAAATGATACTCCCTCCATTTACTTATATAAGGTCACTATGAAATATACATTTTGTATTTATACAAGGCCACCAACAGTAATCGAGGTAAAAATTAATGATATTTCTTGTACTAGTAACTTGTTTAATACTTGCATGCATACAATCATAATGACACATAGCTATTTCATCCATTCAGTTTTCTTGCATGCATGTAGCGTATTAATGATCCTAGTAGACAAGAAGAAAAGTTGACTTGCAAAACATGTATTAAATTTTATCTTGTATCTGTAATCAGAGTTTGTGGCCTTATATATAAAAATGGAGGGAGTATAACTTTAAAAAATGTTTTGAAAAAATACAAAATATACAGTTTTTTTAAAGTTGTTTTTGAACAAGAAAAAATATAATCGATTGAAAGGTTATTCCATGCACAACTACTCTTTCATTAGATGAAAGTACGGAGCTAAATTAAGTCCCGTCGAACTATTTTAGGGTAGCTTCTTCACGTCCAAATTTTATGGTCCAAAATGCTATGCTCCGTATAACCTTATTTCTAACGTTAGCCAGAACTGAATATTCAAAATGTTATGCCTAGTACGTATAACCTTATTTTTAGCGTTAGCCAAAATTGGATATAAGAAGTGTTGTGTAACGCCACATAGAGCATGCTTAACTTTTTCGCCCGTTGCACCCCACGGACATTTGTACTAGTATTATATAAGGAGCAAAATAAAATGTGGTCAAGCCAATGAAAATTGGTTATTTTAGGCACAATTCGTGCAAGGTGCGGCTCCATGCCTCCATCTACCCATGCTCTTTCTGAACGAGTGTTGTGGGCAAGCAAAACTTGCACTAGTTTCTCCGAACGCTTATACTAGCTGCAACAACTTACAAGTATATGTCTTCTAGTGTTTTGTTTTGTATGAATATACAGGACCATATTATTATCTTGGTTATTTTCCTGTGGCATTTAATCAGGAACAGTTCTAGAAAGCTCGCTTTCCGGCAAGAGGATAAGCCCAGAAATAATGTTATAAGATAGGGACTGCGTCGCTGGGGACACGCACAGAGTAGTGCCTGGCCATACGTGCATGTTTGCCTTGACGTTATTATTATTAGGTTTTGCGAGCCACACCTGTTCTTGTCGTTCATCGTTTTTAAAGACCAGCTCAGGAGTTGCACACTGACCGATCATCCTGCTCTCTCTCCACTTCAGCCATCCATTTGGCTAAGTAATTCACCTCGTTTGAATATACATAATCAGTCAGCTTAATTAAATAGAACACATGGATAGCCAGCCTTCTAGAGAGTTGCTGTCGCATATATGTACTACTAGCACGGACACTGACGCTGCTGCTTTTACCACAAATGAACAAGCACTACATTTCCCAGCAGAGGCAGCAGCAAGGTTGCTGCAGGCGGCCAGCGACCGATCGAGGCCCTACCGCCTTAGGGTTGGTATGACGGTAGGGCCGCTAGGTTTCGTGTTGGTGTCGCACGTACATGGCATGGCCAAACTCCGATGGTTGGAGCGTTGCGATCGGCGACAGCGACGGCAGCGTGGCGACCTGTGTGGCCGCAGTCGGAAATAATGGCCCCGCACACGCCCAAGTGCATTGCATTGCATGCACCCCCCCCCCCTTCCCCATGATCCCCATCCTGACGCTTCCTTTAGAAATCGGCACCCATTGACGTGACGTCTCGACATTGACTCGCTTCTCCGTAATCGAGGGTTTGATTTTGGAGGGTGAGAAAGAATCGCGCGCACACAACTACTCATACAAGTCGACATCGTCCACGAGCCCTGGGGCCGGGGCCGCTCTTGTTTTCTTAACCACCAGCTAAGCTAGAAATGATGGATCCGTGTGATGGGGCGGTGTAACGTGTAGTGCTCCATTAGAGCACGAGCAGATCAGTGTTGTATTCCGACGGCATTATAAAGAGAGACCAAGAACAAACAAGACAGAGAGACCAAGGAAAATATTAAGGCACCAAATACAAGTAAGGTACCGGGACAGCCTAACATCGGCGAGTGGCTACAATATGGAGATGGCGTTTTTACAGGTGTCTCTTTCCCTTGCCATTGATTCAATGTAATTAACCTTCGGCGGATTGGGAGCACTCAAGGAAAAAGATGACAAGTATGATTTTTGATGTAAATTTACTTTTTGTTGCCCTTTCTTGTTGGTTTCAATTTGCCAACAAAAATAAATAGCAGTGGCCCAACATGTATTTATTTTATTTGCCTTGAGTGTCCCAAGATATCATATCAGTGCAATAAGAAGAAACATACTCACATAATGTGACGAAATAAGGACCATATTATTTGGTGGAGCTTTAGTTTTATCCATAATATAAACTTCAAAACCAAGCAAATTTGATCATTAAGGCCTTGTTCGGTTGCGTGTGGATCCGAGTGGATTGAAGGGGTTTGAGGGGGATTTAAACCTTTTATTAGTCAAAACATGAACCAATCCTTGCCAATCCCCTCCAATCCTCTTGGGTAGAGGATTAACCAAACAAGTCCTAAGGGGGGGGGGGGGGAGGTTGGTGGGGTGAGTAGGGGTGAAATTAGAATAAAAGTGCGAAAACCAAGAAGGAAAGCAAATTTTGTTTGGAAAATGAATTCCTCGTTTGTAAGACACTCATGTTATTCTGGAAGTTAAATTACAAAATTTAGAAGAAAAAAAATCAATGATATGTGAGTTTTCAAAACCAGTGTCATGTCGCCGGTCATACAATTTTGGCTTGAGGAGGGGGGGGGGGTCGTCTACACGGTATAAAAAGTTAAATGTTAATTAGTTTGATTGAAAGTTTAAAGATGAAAAATGAACTTAGTTTTTTTGAGAAACGTGGTACACACACACATCCTATCCGTCTGAGCACCTCCGAGAGATTATCTCGTTAGATATCAAAAGTCTGAAATAAATCCAAACCCCTATGAGCACTTCCGAGAGAGGACATGCTACTCCCATAGGAGTTGATGGATTTTCCCAAAGAGGAAGAGTGATGTAGCATAGCAGTAGAAAGTATTTCCCTCGGTTAAGAACCAAGATTTAATCGAACCAGTAAGAGTCTACAAGCTAACAAGATAAGCAGGACCTGCACACAAACAAAATAAATGCTTGCACCCAAATTGGCAAGGGTGTTGTCAATCCCCTCTTCTTCCTAGTTGCAAGGTTGAAAGTAAATAGTGGTAGATAGTGTGGCAAAGCGGCAAAATAACAAAAGTAAATAAAAGAGCAAATTGAGTAACACAAGTATTGATAGAGAATGGACCCGGGGGCCATAGGTTCACTAGTGGCATCTCTCTTGAAAGCAGGTAATGGCATTTTAAACCAATTACTGTTGGGCAACTCACAAAAAAACAACATTCATAACTATGATCATTCATGGTATAATCTTATATAGGCATCACGTCTGTGACAAGTAGACCGTAATGTAACTGCATTTACTACTATTACTACACCCCGAAACCTCTATCCATCATGCATCTAAAGGTATTAAGTTCAATGAAAAACAAAGTAACACAATAAGCAAGATGAAATGATGTAGATAGAAAAAAACCTAGCAATAAGATCAATCCCGTCATTTTATCCTTAGTAGCAAAAAACACATAACGTGTGTTCTCCCCATTCTGTCACTAGGATATAGATCACCGTGAGGTTGGACCCACTACTATGCACCACTCCCTCTGAAGAATTGCCCATCTATCTTGGCCAGAGAAGACAAATAACTCAAAAAGCATACACACACACACTTAAGTATACAATAAAAAAATTCAAAAAAATCAATTATATTCAATGAACAATCTAATCAGAGATCCACAAATCATTAGATCCCAATAAACACACCACAAGAATTACGTCGGATTGATCTGAGAGGAGATCATTGTATTGAATATCCAACATAGAGAGAAGAAGCCATCTAGCTACTATTACGGACCCGTTGGTCCTAAAGGAACTACACACACATCATCATGGAGGCAACAATGATTGATGAAGAGGCCTCCTGTCGGGGCTTCCCCCTCCGGTAGAGCACCAGAATAGGGCTCCAGATGGGATCGCCTCAGAACATAGGCTTGTGGCGGTGATAAAATTCATTCAGGTTCGCTTCTAAGGGTTATGGGAATTTTAGGATTTATAGGCGAAAGATTTAGGTCAAACGAAGGCTCTGGGGCCCCAAATGGGCAAGTGGCGCGTCCACCCCCACCCTAGTTGTGCCACTTGCCCATGTGGCTGCCTCGTGGGTCCCCTCTATCTCTCCCAAAGTTTCTAGGGTCCTTTGTTTTCGAGAAAAAAATCGTCAAAAAATGGCATCATATTTGGACCTTTCCAGGTAGGGATATTCCGGGAAACCAAAAAAACAAGCAAAAATAGGAACTGACACTAGACACTAAATTAATAATTTAGTCCAAAAAATAGTATAAAATGATATAAAAAATATAAAAGTGATAATATAATAGCATTACACAATCAAAAATTATAGATACGTTGAAGACGTATCAGGAAGTCTCTTGGAAATATGCCCTAGAGGCAATAATAAATGTTATTATTGATGTGCATGTTCATAATTATGTTTTTTGTTCTCTGCTATAATTGCAATGGTTCTTGAGTGTGTATATCCAAGAGGCTTGGATGAAAACTTATGTGCATGTGGGAATAATAAACGATAAGTCATGCCTCTAAGACTAGCTCAAGTGTTGCATGATTGTTCTGTTTTTCTAATCATGGGCGTAAGAATCCCGAAAACTTTGAGGACACAATGTTAGAAGAACATTTGTGTTGAACAGGCCCAATTGATATTATGCCATGAGATTCATTCATCAGAAGTTAATGGTTTATAACACAGAGAAAGTTAATATTTCAATAATTCCTTAGATCATGAGAGTATTGAGTTTCTTCATATACCAGATGATGCACTTTGGGGTTTGTCTAATGTCGGTAACAAGATGATCATAACGGCAACTTCCGGGTTCGCTAGAAAATTATGACAAGGGACTAGATAGCTCAAGACTAAGATTTGATACTATGATGATAGAGCGATATCCTTTGGGTCCCCCTCGATGTCATGGTATCCATCATCTTCTAGCCAGACACAACGTGATTTCAACACAGGGATACTGGAACACGGGAATCAGAAAAGAGAGCAAAACCGGTAACAAGGAAGCCAGCATGGTGAAGATGTTGTTGATTCACGGCTATGCCGATGAATCTCACCTCGGGTTTTTGTAACATATCTCATAGCAATATGAATAGCACACGGGAGCTAAAGGCTCACTCGAATTTAATTCGTGTGGGCATAGGGGTCAATATGGATGTCCACAATTCTGCTATGGATCATTGGTTGGAAGATGTTCCAGTCATGTCTATACTTCGCCGAACCTACAGGGTGACACGCTTAAGGTTCATCTATCTGCTGAGTACTAGCAGGTTAGAAGCTTGAGAGAAAGCCACTAGAATACTTTCAAAGGCGTTGGAAAGTTCTAGGTCATGTCTATACTTCACCGAACCTTCTGGTTCACATGCTTAAGCATCATCATCTGCTGATTACTAGGTTAGGAGCCTGAGAGAAAGTCACCGAAAAAGTTTCGGAGACACTGAAAATGTTTCAGCGAGAAAACCAAAAGTGTTTTGGAGAAACCAAAAATGATTCGGAAAATACCATCAAGCTAGAAAAGTTTTGAAGTATGTCCGAAATTTTCCGGAGGGTGTGGAAAGGTTCCAAGACCTCCTGAAATTTTTCGGATAGCCCCAAGGAGCTGCTCCCACATGGGGGACACCACCCCCCTTTTAGTGTGAGATATTGGGTGGGTCCCCCTTTGGATGGGAAAATTTTGGAGGAGGGACCTATGGGGGGGACCCCTACCTTTTGTGCCAAGTGTTGGATGGGAGGGTGCCCTTTGGGGGCAACCTCTCCCTTTTGTGGGACAATGCTAGGAGGGGGGACTTTGGGGGCAACCTCCCCCCTTTTGTGGGGCAATGTTGGTTTTGGGGGGAGGGGGGCTTTTCTCGCAGCCATCTCCAAGCCTCCCGCGACCCCTTCCCATCCTATAAATAGAGGTGGAGAGGATCCTCCAACAGACACTCAAACTCCCTTACAATGGCATGCAATGATATGCCTTCCTCTCTCATGCCCTCCACAAAATAGTTTTGTTTTATCCGCAAGGATGTCTAGTATCCGGTAGTGATTAGTTCTGGATGGTGAAACACTCTTGGATCGGTGACACCGTAGGTGTGCAACCAGGTAGAGAGTACATAAGTTTGATCTTTTGTTCGAGGAAGGAAAAATTCTCGCGGTTGGGAGGTTGTAAAATCATAGCTACTAGAATCTGCATCAACGATGTTCACAAACTCTTTTTCCGTTGCACTCCATGTTTGTAATGATCAGATCTATAATTGTATGCATCTTCATAGTGGTCATGGGCATGTACATAGTACATAATTTTTTTATTTTTTGCTGCATTACCCTAAAAATTCGGCATGTACGGAAGCCGAAATGGTGAAAAAAATGCAAGCACCCGTGTCAAGTCTATAACTTGAAACGGGTGGTCCGCTTCCACCAGAAGGAACCTAAATATGTATCTTATGCTTAGTTTAGAATCCTAGTCACTAATTCTCGCAACAAACTTTCGCTCTGCTTTATAGATAACGCGAATAACATCGTACATGATCGTACGATACAAGGTTTCGAGGAAGCCCATAAACAAGCAGACTAAAACCAATGCAAAAAAAATTGAGAACAACAAAAAAGACATGAAGACGCTAGCAGAAGAGAGTACACGGCGGCCTGTCCATTGCCGTGATCGGATGTCGACACCTGAGCTCCACGACAACGCCCCGGGATGGTCACGATGCAAATTGCTACCACTGTTGGATCCACGGACCATGGTTTGCACCCGGAGCCCTAACCTAGGGCACGAAGACTTCCCCAAGAGGAAAGCGACAACCGCGTGCGTTGGTGCCAAAAACTCGAAGCTTGGTCCTGGACCGTCACCCGTACCACCACCGGGAGGCATCTAAGCCAAAACCGGAACGATGACCAGACCACCTGATCCAGTTCTGGGCACCCCCACTTTCGATAGAATAACACGAGCCAAGGACACCTGCCTCTACAATTCTTGTTTCCCCCACGACTAAGAAGCATAGTGACCCCGCCACCATGGAGCCCACCAAAGATCCGCCTGGAAGCCCGCCATCCGGGGTCACCCGGGCGGCATCCAGTGCCAAACGTTGTGCCGACACCACAACACACCGACGCCACCTACAATGGATGGAGTAGGGACCTCCACTGATCCTTGAGACACCACCCTGATAGAGGAGTGGAGGGGTGTTGGGAAACATAGTTGAAAACAAAAAAACGTGCCTACGCACACCCAAGATCAATATGAAGATGCATAACTGGTTGTGATCACGATCGTTATCATCATTGAATTGCAGCAGAAGAAGAACGTGTCGGTGTAGATCATACTTGGAGTCCCTCTAACCGTCGATAAATGATCATGCGATCCTCCCACAAACATTCCCTTGAACCAAAGACCGAAAGCATGACCTCTCTACTTGGTTGCAAGCGTGCAACCTTCACGATCCGGCAGCGCTTCGCCGTCCAGAGCTAATCGTCACAGGATAATTAGAGGGAGGAAATTAGAACCACATTGGACTTTTAATTATGAGGATTAGAGGAACTAGACCAAGCTCTTATTAGTCAACTAGGACCAACTAGAACAAGGGCTAGATGAACTAGAGGTGGCCCAAGTTGCCTTCCACCACTTGGCCTTTTAAGGCCCGTTGATATTTAAATTAATATAAATCCTTCTAATTATTATTAGACCCTTTTATATATAATTTAAAATCACCGGAAACATTTTCTACCTATATATTAATTATCGGGAATACCCGGTATTGCCCGATAAACTCAGAAACCCTTTCGGTGACCCCAAAACGCTTCCGGATCCTCTCAGAACTATTCCAAATATTAATGAAACAATACATTCTCATCATTCCCATCCTACTAACACTTAGCAGATTGTGATTGTTGATCGGAGATCGTCAAAGTCATGTCTTTAGTTTATCCTCTCTACTTGGTTGCAAGCGTGCAGCCTTCATGTTCCGGCAGCGCTTTGCCGTCTAGAGCTAATCATCGCAGGAGAATTAGAGGGAGGAAATTAGAACCACATTGTACTTCTAATTATGAGGATTAGACGAACTAGACCAAGCTCTTATTAGTCAACTAGGACCAACTAGAACAAGGGCTAGATGAACTAGAGGTGGCCCAAGTTGCCTTCCACCACTTGGCCTTTCAAGGCCCATTGATATTTAAATTAATATAAAAGCCTTATAATTATTATTAAACCCTTTTATATATAATTTAACATCACGAGAAACATTTTCTACCTATATATTAATTATCGGGAATACCCGGTATTGCCCAATAAACTCAGAAACCCTTCCCGTGACCCAGAAACGCTTCCGGATCCTCTCAGAACTATTCCAAATATTAATGAAACAATATATTCTCATCACTCCCGTCCTACTAACACTTACAAAATCGTGATCGCTGCTCGGAGACCGTCAAAGTCATGTCTTTAGTTTATCTTCAATATTTATCTTAGAACTGAAATACTAGTTATTTTGTTATGTTATGCATTATCATATGGGTTATGCTCCAGACTTGTATCATGACTTCATTTATTCTCTCCATGTGAGCTCTCTATAGTCCCTACATCGGTTTGCAAAGCGGGAGCTACCGATCATTATCGAATACTTATGACATACAAAAGATTACAAGTAGGATAACATTAATTTGTATAACGATTATACCTTTATTGGAGGAACCGTTCTTCTTATCCGCCAAATACTTCTTGCAATTATGCTTCAAGTGTCCCTTCTGCTTGTAGTAGAAACATTCAGTCTCTTTAGAGGCTCTGCCCTTGTTCTTTTTCCGAGACTCGGTCTTACCGGCTTCAGTAAATTTCTTCTTCTTGGACTTACCCTTCTTCTTGAAACTAGTGGCCTTATTGACCATCAACATTGTTTTGTTCTTCTGCATTCCAACTTCCATATTTTTGAGCATAGCAAACAACTCATTTGCACTTTTCTCCATCCCATTCATGTTGTAATTGATGATTAAGCCATCGTAAGATGGCGGAGTGAAGCAAGCACAATAACTATATCGAGTGTTGGAGGAATTCCAAATTCCAGAGAAGCCAGTCTATCAACATAGCCAGCAAGCTTTACTATATGCTCACTCATTGAGGAACCCTCTTTCATCATGCATTCAATCAAGGCCTTCGTTAATTTAAAATGCTTGGTCCTTGCCCGCTTCTTGTACAAAACTTCCAGTGACCCAATTATAAATTGAGTATTAGATCGTTCAAAAATTTGAGGACCATGCAAGTTAATAGGAGGCATTGGACTGAACGTCGGAATCATAGTCATCACTACGAGCAGTGTAAGCAGCAACTTCTTATGGTGTTGCATCCTTTCCAGGAGCATCACCCAGGGGCTGATCCAGCATGTCCTCCTTCTTAGCACTCCTGAGAACAATTCCCAGGTTCCGGATCCAATCCGCATAGTTTCCACCATTAGCAGCCAACTTTTGTTTCTCTAACATAGGGGCTAAGTTGAACATATTGCGATCCATTGATCTACAATGATAGATACAAAATTCATTTGGACATTTGTTCATAATTAATGTTGCACTAGTGTTTAAACAAATATTAATATAAAGTGCACTCCCACTCAAATTAATATATCTCATAATTATTAGTGAGTGATTCAAAATCTAAATCTAGTTCTCAATCATTGATGTGGACATCACTGGTGACGAGAATTTTGACCGGTGGGCAAACTATTGCTCATCATATCACCATATTACTCTTGTTCGTCTTTCGATGTTGCATGCTCCGAGCTCATAATGATTCTGCAAGAACTTCAAGATAACCGAGTGCTATCTGCATACATGGTCTGACCATCTCCGTCTTGCACATCTCATTTTGTTTGTACTCATGTGGACATGACGTACTCCGTGATGCTCAAATGTTGTAGAAGGTTGAAACACTAGGAAGAGCACCTTTTAACTTGATATTTACTATGAGAGATCACCCCAATAATTGACTACTACGCAATCAAAGGGTGCAAAAAACAAAGGGATAAATGATAACCCACAAGTACAGGGGGTCACGACAGTCTTCAAGGGTAGTATTTCACCCAAATTTGTTGATTCCACACAAGGGGAGCCAAAGAATATTTATGAGCCTTGGCGATTGAGTTATCAATTCAACCACACCTGGGAAATAATATTTATGTAGCAAAGTGTTTAGTAGCACAGTTGATAATTTTGATAGTAGCAGTAACAATAACATATCATATCCTGGGGGCTACGCACACAACCAGGAGCAAGAGTATTAAACCATTTCTTAACATCGCCCTTTAATGAGAAAGGATATGACTTAAGAATATATGGTAGCGAACTTTTTGCTCATGATAAAATAGGGTAGCTATATAGTTCAATTTGTTAAGGTGTGCAACGACAGTTTCATAACCATGAAAGGATCAAATTCCACCAAAGTAATTAACTCGGGATTGACAAAAAATTCATAATCCTTATCGGTAACAAAGATAGGAGACGTATCAAACTTAGGATCATATTTCATTCTCTCTATCATAGCTTTTTCTTTTAGCTTACTCAATAGTTTCTTAACATCCTCTCTATCATTACAAGCAAGAAATTCTCTAGCTATCTCCCCATCCATAACATAACCATCAAGTATCTTTGGCATCTCAACTCTAGTAGGGGAGCTAGGCATAATAGGTGCATCAAAATTTTCAGCAGTTTCAAGTCCTTTAGCTTTAGCAATTGGTTCATCAAGAAATTCACCTAGTGGCATAGTATCATCAAACAAAGTACTAGCATCATCAGAAGTTTCATTTATGGCAGAGTAGTATCATCAATTACTTGTGACATATCAGATTGAATAGCAGGTGGTAGTGTCGCAAGCCTACTTAAAACAGAAGGTGAATCAAGTGCGGAGCTAGATGGAAGTTCCTTACCCCCCCCCCCCCTTGTCTTAGAGGGTACGATCTTAGTCTCTGTGTCTTTCAGATTCTTCATAGTGTAAAATCCCAAGTGAACTCAATAAATAGAGGTATGCTCCCCGGCAACAACGCCATAAAATGGTCTTGGTAACCCACAAGTATAGGGGACCGCGACAGTATTCGAGGGTAGTATTTCATCCAAATTTGTTGATTCGATAGAAGGGGAGCCAAAGAATATTTATGAGCCTTAGCAGTTGAGTTGTTGAAAGGTAGTGGATGTCACCTAGAGGGGGGTGAATAGGCGCTTTAAAATAAGTACGGTTTAGGCTTGAACAAACGTGGAATAAAACTAGCGTTTAATTTTTCAAGCACAAAACCTAAAACAACTAGGCTCACCTATGTGCACCAACAACTTATGCTAAGCAACATAAAAAATTTGGTGATAGCAAGATATATATCATGAAACACTATGGCTATCACAAAGTAAAGTGCATAAGTAAAGGGCTCGGGTAAGAGATAACCGAGGTATGCGGAGACGTTGATGTATCCAGAAGTTCACACCCTTGCGGATGTTAATCTCCATTTGGAGCGGTGTGGAGGCACAATGCTCCCCCCCCCCCAAAAAAGCCACTAGGGCCACCGTAATCTCCTCATACCCTCGCACAATGCAAGCAGTGATTCCAGTAAGGGACCCTTGAGAGCGGTCACTGAACCCGTACAAATGGCAACCCTGGGGGGGGGGTCACTGAACCCGTACAATTTGGCAACCCTTGGGGGCGGTCATCGGAACCCGTTCAAATTGCTCGGGGCAATCTCCACAACTTAATTGGAGACCCGGCGCTTGCCCAGAGCTTTACACCACAAACCGTCTAGGGTTCCCAAGCATGCAAGAGGAACAAGCTCTAGGGTACCAAGCACCCAAGAGTAATAAGCTTCTCAACTTTTCACTTCCATGTATCACCGTGGAGAACTCAAACCGGTGCAACTAATGCAATGGCAAGAGCACACGAAGTGGTCAAGTGCCTCACTCCCAAATCCCACCCAAGCAACAAAAGCTATGGAGGAATATGAGAGGAAGAACTAGGAGATCACCAAGAACTCCATGATCTAGATCCAAGGGGTTCCCCTCACATAGAGGAGAAAATGATTGGTGGAAACATAGATATAGATCTCCTCTCTCTTTTCCCTCAAGAACTAGCAAGAATGATTGGAGGGATTGAGAGTTAGCAAGCTCGAAGAAGGTCAACAATGGGGGAAGAACATGAGCTAAAGAGATAAGAACCATTGGGGAAGAAGACCCCCTTAAATAGGTCCTCCCAAATCCAACTGTTATGCCCACAGCCCGCACATAAGCGGCACTACTGCTTCAGAGAGCGGTACTCCCACTCGGATGGTAGTATCGACAGAGCAGTGCACTAGCGAGGGGCCACGAGCGGTAGTGCCGCCGGAGCGGTACTACCGCTCTCCCTAGCGGTACTACCGCTGGGGTTGCAGCTCAGGGGCCTATGGAGATATGGCAGGCGAGTAGAGTGCGGCAGTACCACAACAGCGGTACTATCGCCCAGTGAGCGGTACTACCGCTTATAAGATGTAGTACCATGCACCCACTGCTACCCTACTACCTCTGAGAGCGCGATAGATCCAGAAGAAATTGGATAACCGAAAGTGGAGCAGTAGTTGGCAGGCAGTACTATCGCTTATAAGTAGTACAACAGCTTATAAGCGGTACTACTGCTCGCACTACCGTTCTATTGCCGCGCAACCGGACACGAAAATTTGAGTCCCAAAAATCAGTGGTAGTAGCCGCGGAATTGGACAGGGGAAGTACCGCTTATAAGCGGTACTACCGCTTCCCAGAACAGTACTACCGCGGGAGTGCTACAAAGAAGCCCAAGCAAAACAGATGGATACAATAAAACCTAAACTGCCATAACTTCTACCAATAAGCTCCGAAATGAGCAAACTCAAGCTTGTTGGATAGATGACGACAAATACTATCCAACAGTAAGAAGAGACAGTACAAAAATGCCAATGATATAGAGATGTGAAACATCATAAAAATGCATATGAACTCCGTTTTCGATGACCTCGAGCTTGTCATGAAGATGACCATAAGCTCTAAACTCACAAAGAAACACCAAACAAGAACCAAGAAAGATGATGCAAGGATGCAATGGTTTGAGCTCTCTACGAATGATATGACGAAGCTACTCACTTGAGAGTGGCCCTTGATAGTACGGCAATCGATCCTATAACCCGGTCTCCCAACTACCACCACGAGATAGGTAAAACAGAAAACCTATCAAGGGAAAACCTTTGCCTTGCACATAGTCCACTTGAGCTAGATGATGACGATCTTGACTCCCTCAAGTTGGACCACCTTTCTTGATTGCGTTGGCTTGATGAAGACTAGTTGATTGCTCTCTGATGGCGACATGTACCTAGGGTAGGGTTATAGGCCTGACCTAGACACCCTGCCCAAGGACATCTATTATATAATTAAAAAAAATAGGCAAACAAAGCATTACGTTTGTCCACATAGATTGAATTATCATGACCGTAAATTTCTAATATTAACGGTCCAGATTTAATGTATGTAGCGTAAAATATATATGTTTATCGACACACAGGTTGACACATCATATGTCACATATTAATAGTTCAACATGTCTTTGCTTCGTTAGAAAAAACTCATATGACTTCCTATTATAATGTTAGTCCGAATCAGCTAGACTAGAAAACGTCGGTGTATAAAAAAAGGAGGACACTAGCTTACGTTTTGGTGTTACATGGTATGGCAACCAAAAAGTAGATCGGCAGACAACTAGGTAAGAGTCCAAGTCGGAAAAAGAAAAAGATTAGGAAGAGTCCGACTATAACGCTCCCAACCATAGAAAAAGAAGATGCGTCGGAGCTGAACAAGTACGTGGGCTGAAATAATATGGGATATGATTTCAGCAAATTAATAAATCCAGACTCTTTTTTGCATTAAGGAAAATCTATGTGCAATACTACATTAACGCTTCACGTTGGACAACAACTCATGGGCAAAGTTTTTTTCCTCAAACCAGATTAAAAGAGTAGATATGTACGTACTATTTTTTAACTTAGATATGTACGTATATAGCACAGAGCATGGGGAAAACAATTTGACAAAATACTACTTTACACACCTTAAATGACCTCGACCCTTAATTTCAGATATAGACGGATGAGATTTAAAGATCTAACATTACGTACAAGTATTGTGTACTTTTTTGTGAATTCTATCACGTGCCAACACACAATAGAAAATCTATCACGTAGTATATGTCTATATAATGAAAAGGGGCAACCACAATCATGTACAGTACATGAGAAGGAAGACTTGCATGGAAAAAACATCATGTAACGCACTATGCATGCAATTTCTAAAAAAAAGAAGCAAATACAGGCCGGTTTAAAAAGGTGCCCGTGAAGAACTCAATCAAGCCACCACCAAACACACCATATGCATGCGACTTCCGAAGAAAACAAATAGTTGTACATGACAGTCCAAAAAGGTGTCCTAAGGACTCGAATAAGTTGCAAACGCAAGCACGCCGCTCTTGCATGCAACTTTTGAGAAGAAAAAAACGGATACAAGCTATAGAACGACCGTCTGAAGAACTCAAGTAGTACATAGCATCACATGTGCATGCACACTAAAAGAAACACAAGTATATGCATGCATGCAAGTAAAAAATTATATTTGTATCAGATAAGTAGTACAAAGAATTATATTTAAGAATGAAGTAGAATATAAGATGGACCAGCAATATAACATACCGTATATGCATGCAGTAAGGAAAACAAGTACATTTATGAAAGAGAAAAAAGTGGATGGATTAGCTCAACTTTACTGTCCGATATATAAATGCATGGAAAGATATATGATATATGCATGGAAAGGACACATGCAACGGCACATGCACCCCCGGCCAGCAACCAATACACACCTAGGGCATTTCACCTAAAAAACGCACCTTTGCTGCGTATGACTAAAACATACAGAACCGATATCATATGTACATACATGATCTTGCATAAAGGAATCAAAAATAGGCAAATCTATTAACAAAAATAATAAAGACATACACATATAGACCACATTGGAAGTAAGCATATGACGGTCGGCAGAAAATATTAGCATATATGTTTAAGTGCGCTATGAGACCGCACACTGGGAATGAGTAAATATAGACATATTTGAAACATGGAAAAAAAATCTTATGCCCAGAAATATTTATTCAGCAAGAAGTAATCAGCTGTATGATCTAATCCATCGCATAAATGTAATCAACAATCACAGTCGACAGCTCAGGTTGTTTTTCTGTTTGTTCTTCATCTCTATACTTATCTTTTTGATTTCAAAAATGAAATTGTACTCATAAAACATCTTATATGTTGAGCCGACAAATACGTGTTCCATTTGGAGTGAGGATAACGTTTCCCGTCAAAAATTAATAGGAGTGCGCTAAAAATTTGAGGAATATATGCAACTGTTAAGAGCATCATGATGTATAGACGAGAGGGTAATCCAAAATCCCCAAGCATAGTAGACCCCATATGCACCAATGAAATTATATATTTTTGACCATTTATATTTGAAGTGACATCAATGTTAATGTTACAAGACCACTTGCGCTGGCCTGTCGGGCACAAACATAGTCTAGCCTGAAAAATAAATAGCTAGGAATTTACATATACTAGAGGATAGTGGAATAACACTTCAAAGACGAAACTAAAAGACAATCTTGAAAGGGTGCTTAAGCTACACAAATATGTTTGCAAATGTAATGATGAAATAAATCTAAAGATAGATAGTTGTAGGATAAGTATTTTGTAAAATAATGAGTGATAGCCTGTATTATATCTAATTATGGCGCAAGCAGGATTATATAAAAATCCAAATAAGCAACAGTAAATGTTGAAATGGCTAAGCCAAGAAGGATATCTTAATTAGACGGGGAAACACAAGCATCTCGAAGCATGGATTAAAGATGGATAAAATAAAAACAAAGTTTAAGAACATATTTTAAAAATAAAAAAGTCTAATAGTTATTTGTTGAGACATGTGAGTATATCATCTAACTATATTGTTCATATGAATTATATCTCAATGTTGCCAGAAACTAAAACCAAATAACATTTCAAATAGCAGGAAATATCCGGCGAACAAAGAATGTCCTTTTTTTGTCCGGGTGCCTTTTGGCTACAATTTTCTATAATCATTGAAAGTGCTTACTAATAATCTACCAAACATCTCAAGGATAATACAGAAAAACATTTAAAAACAAATTTAATAACATAACAAATCTAGCCGCGCAAACGTGCGGGTCACACTGCTAGTTACCCTAAAGTCAGAAGCATTCAAGGGATAACATCATTCACTCGACCAGAAGCATTTCACTCGGAAGATTCAATTTCACTCGACCATAGCAATAGTCACTCGACGACCAGAAGATCTAAAGTCACTTTGTACAGCAATGGTTGGACATTTACTCTGTATACTTAATTGTCATTCATGTATCTTTATTGCTGGCGTTATCAGTAACGCCCTATCTTTATGTACCTTAAACCCTGTGTAACTGAGGGCCGGAGGGGTCTGACGAACTCTATATAAGCCACCCCCTCCTTAGGGACAAGGGTTCGCACCCCCTGTAACTCCACACACATAATCCAATCGACCGAGCTCCCGAGCACCGAGACGTAGGGCTGTTACTTCCACCGTGAAGGGCCTGAACTCGTAAATCTTGTGTGTACAACTTCACCATAGCTAGGATCTTGCCTCCTCATACCTACCCCCCATTCTACTGCCAGTCTTAGAACCACGACAGTTGGCGCCCACCGTGGGGCAGGTGTCTTAGCAACTTTCTGGTGAGGTTGCAGTTTTTTCCGATTCTCATCATCATGGTTTCGGGCGGTGGATTGGCCGAGGGCCGTGAGATCCGTCTCGGCGTGCTCGTCTTCGTCGCCGACGACTTCGCCTGGCTCCAGGAGGCCCCCCTCGACGTCGAGACGCTCCCCGTCCGTGGGGCAACGCACTTTCGCGCGTGCGTCCGCGGCGTCCTTCTACGACAGCCGTCGACCCAGTATTGGTCGGCTCCCGTGGTGTTCTCGCTCCCCGCTGTTCGCTGACGCAAGAGATCCGGTCGGTCACGGCTTTAGCGGTGTGTGAAACACACAGTGGCACGTCAGTCGGCCACCCCACAAGTCGCGGCAATCGAGCCCGACGAATCTCTCTACGACCTGTTCGACTGGCTCCATCGAGACCCTCTCCGAATGCGACAGCAGCGACCCTGTGACGAAGGTCTTGGTGGTCAATGCGCTGCACAGCCCACCCGGGTTTCGTCGCGATGGCGGCGGCGACGGTGGCGACCCGTCACATGTTCACGAGGAGTATCATCCTGAAGCCCTTTCCTCGCAGCAGAGGGAGGAACTTCGCCGCGGCAACGAAGAAGCGCTTCACACGCCTATCGTTAAGGAGACATCCGAGGCTCGGGCCTTGGAGGAAGCACGCCTGGCCACTTTGGCCGAGCGCACTCGTCTGGAGAACCTTCAGCATGCACTCGACGAGCGTGCTCGGCAGCGGATCCCTGAGTCCAGTCAACGACAGCGACAGCTTTTCCCACCTCAGCATCACGTATACCGCATTCCGATTCATAATCTTACAGCTGCAGCCCGCATACCAGAGTCCATTCAGCCTTCCCAGTCAGAGGCTGGAAGAGGTTTGGTGTAGATCCGGGCTTTACTTCGGGCAGCAGGAGAGCAGAACACAACAGTGTCTCAGTCGCGGGATAGAATTCATAGCAGATCTATGGTGGCTGATACAGTCCAGTCGGCTCACAGCTCAAGATCGCATCAGAGGCGAGAAGGACGTGGGCATCATCAAGAGCAGTACTGGGATCGGAATCATGAGCAGTTTGATAATCGGTTTGACCGCGATAACCGCCGTCGAGTGCCTACACCCCTTCTGAGGGGCGAGTCCTATGTGCCCCATCATCATGATGGTAGGCGCTCACACGATGGTGAGCGGAGATTGCCAATCGACCCAAGGGAGCCAGGCTTTGATGCAAGATCGATTCTTATTCAAGGTCTGGTCGACAGGAACAGAGCACACAGAGAGGGACTTGACAGGGACTGCCCGACTGGCAGCAGAGTTCATGTCTCATGTCCAGAATGTTTCAGCAGAGCCATCATGGATGCAGAGGTTCCTCCCAACTTCAGGTTAGCGACTGGAGTTAGCAAGTTCACTGGTGAGTCCAAGCCCGACACTTGGCTTGAGGATTACCGAGTGGCTGTGCGGATTGGTGGTGGCAATGATGAAGTGGCCATGAAGCATCTTCCTATGATGCTGGAAGGTTAGGCCAGAGCTTGGCTGAATCAATTGACCCCAGGCAGTATATTCAGTTGGGAAGAACTTGCCCGAGTGTTTGTCAGGACTTTTGAGGGTACTTGCAAACGGCCAGCAGGTTTGACAGAATTGCAGCATTGCGTGCAAAAACCGAATGAGACTCTGAGAGATTACATTCAGAGATGGACCACTTTGCATCACACAGTGGAAAATGTATCTCAGATCAAGCAGTTTGTGCCTTTAAGGAAGGCATTAGGTATCGACAGCTTAACCTGAAATTCGATCGGACAGAAGATATGTCTCTGACTCGGATGATGGAAATAGCCACTCGGTATGCTAACGTAGAAGAAGAAGATCAAACCAGTCGGTTAGGACACCGGTGGAGGCACTTCCAATCGGAAATAGAAGTGTAAAGCTGAGCCTGCAGGACCTGGTGAAACTGCGGCAGTGATCCAAGGAAAGTTTAAAGGGAAACCCAAGGGGCCATGGACCCCAAGAAAGTGAAAGATCAAGCAGGAAATGATGTATTGGATTTGCCATGTCACATTCACACCAAGAAGGATGAAGAGGGTAATCTGATTTATCCTAAACACACCACTTGACAATGTCGGCTCCTGATCTAGCAATTCCGAGAGAAGCAACCCAGTGAAAAGGAAAAGGAGTCAGACAAGGATGACGACAAGGAAGAAGGTGATGATGGTTTTCCCAACATCAATTCCACTCTGGTGATTTTTGCTGACATCAAAAGAAAAAGTCAATTGAAAGTGATAAACAGAGAAGTGAACATGGTTGCCCCGGCAATGACGACATATTTGAAGTGGTCGCAAACTGCGATCACATTCGACCAGTCTTATCACCAGGCACGTGTTGCCACTCCAGGGCGGCAAGTGCTGGTAATCGACCCAGTGGTTGGAGGCACTCGACTGACCAAAGTGTTGATGGATGGCGGCAGTGGTCTGAATATTCTTTACGCCGAAACTCTGAAGGGGATGGGCATTCCGATGTCCAAATTTAGTGAGAGCAACCTGAGCTTTCACGGCATCATCCCTGGAAAGAAGGATGAATCACTCGGACAGATAACTCTTGATGTGGTTTTCGGTGATTCGAAGAATTAGCGTAAGGAAAAGTTGACATTTGAAGTGGTAGATTTTTAAAGTGCTTATCATGCTATTTTGGGCAGGCCTACATATGCTCGTTTCATGGCTCGGCCGTGACATCTATCTTAAGTTGAAGATGCCTGGTCCCAGAGGTGTGATCACAGTTACTGGTAATCGGCAGTAAGCAGAGGAGTACCTTCAGAAGGGCTAAAAAATTGCTGATGAACAGATGGCAGCAGTTGAAATGCAGGAATATCATAATAATGTTGATCCGAGTGAATTGTTGCGGGCTAAGAAGACTGCCTCAGAGTCCGCATTTCAGTCGTCCGGTGAAACAAAGTCGGTTCATATTCACCCGGCCGATCCCGATGCTGCTCCGACTCATATCTCGACAACACTCGACAGCAAATAGGAAGAAACGCTCATCCAGTTCCTCCGTGAGAACTGGGACATCTTTGCATGGAAACCTTCTGACATGCCGGGTGTACCCAGGGGACTAGCTGAGCAACGTTTGTGAGTCGATCCAAAAGCAAAACCCGTTAAAGAGCATCTCCATCGGTCCGCCGTGGAGAAGAGAAAGGCAATCGGCGAGGAGGTGGCTTGACTGCTTGCAGCCGAGTTCATCCCCGAGATTTACCACTCCGAGTGGCTCGCCAATGTTGCCATGGTCCCCAAGAAGGACAATTCAGTTCGTATGTGTATTGATTTCAAGCATATCAATCGGGCCTACCCAAAAGATCATTTCCCTCTCCCCCGCATCGACCAAATTGTCGACTCAACTACGGGGTGTGAGCGTTTGTCTTTTCTGGACGCATATTCCGGGTATCATCAGATCCGACTGTATGGACCCGATGAAATAAAAACATCTTTCATCACCCCATTCGGGTGCTTTTGCTATGTCACCATGCCATTCGGTCTCAAGAACGCTGGTGCCACATTTATGAGGATGATTCAGAAGTGCCTGCTCACTCAAATTAGTCGGAATGTGGAAGCATATATGGATGGCATTGTGGTCAAGTCGCGTAAAGGTTCCGACCTGCTGACTGACCTCGCTGAAACCTTTGTCAACCTGAGAAGGTATGATATTAAGCTTAATCCGTCGAAGTGCACTGTCGGTGTACTAAAGTAGGGGTACCTTAGTACCCCGAACTTGTGCACGGGCAGTAGTAGCGTCCCGCGGCAAGGCTTGCCAGGGGAGCGACAAGAGTCTCCACGGCCCTTTCTGGGCCGGACGAAGGCCAAGTGATCGAGCCAAGAAGACCAAGCCCCGGCAAGAGGAGCTTGCCGGGCCAAGAAGGCGAGGTCCGGCAAGAGGAGCTTGCCGGGCCAAGGCGACAAGGCCCCGACAAGAGGAGCTTGCCGGGACGACTAAGCCGAAGCACCAAGGCCCCGGCGGGAGGAGCTCGCCGGGACGGCCAAGCCAAGGCACCCCAAGAGAAGCCCGCCGCGGCGCTCCGTGCGCCTCGGCAAGGCCTGACGAGCGGCAAGCTCTCAGGTGCGGCAAGGCAACCACCGCGGCAAGCCACTTGCCGCGGCAAACCACCACCTCAGGCATGCGCTCCAGCTCACCTGCCCACGCGTCACTCTGGAGCTTCCCCAGAGACACGTGGCGAGGCACCGCGCAACCTGGGGCGCGCGCGTGGCATGCGACGTTGGCGGAGTCGCCCCCGTGGCAAGCGGAGGCGCCCCTAACGGTCCGCCTCGGCACTGTTCAGGCGATCCAGACGGGCATTTAATGCCTTTGTCCCCCGCCGTCAGAGTTAGGTGCGATAGCACTGTGCGACCTCTGTTCGCACAGCTCCTTGCCATTTTTACCCTCACCTGCGTCGCTACCTGTGGAAAACCCCTTAGCATATAAAAGGAGGCCCATGCGCACGTAGAGGGAGAAAACCCTAGAGAGAGATGGAACCCTAGAGGAGGGAGGACGGAAGGACAGAAGGACACCCAGTAGACCCTCGTCGACGTCCAGCTCCAACTTACTG
This sequence comes from Aegilops umbellulata, assembly GCA_032464435.1. NCBI lineage: Eukaryota > Viridiplantae > Streptophyta > Magnoliopsida > Poales > Poaceae > Aegilops > Aegilops umbellulata. The sequence goes on from CP136057.1 coordinate 501,018,515, forward strand.
TAGCTTCTTGCGCTCCAGAGCAAGAACTCGAATCAACCAGACAAGCAGCAGTAGGGTTTTACGCATCCATGCGGCCCGAAGCTGGGTAAAATCGTTGTGTGTGTGTGTGTCGCCTCGATCTGCTCTTTGTGCAACCTCCGCCCCCCGCCGAACCGACAAGGGGCTCCGTCCCCATAGGTGCTCGTGGAGGCCGATATCCCCCGACATCTTTGGCGCGCAGGTAGGGGGACGTCGAGGTTGTGTGAACCAGATCCGGCGTCCGCGCGAGCCAGACTCTCGTTGTTTGCGCCGGCATGGCGCCGAAGAAGAAAGCTCCGGAGGCGACCGGTCCGTCAGCGCCGAACCCACCGCCCACGGAGCAGACGGGTGGTGGGGAGGACGCCGGCGGAGGAACGGGCGCCGTCGAACCAGTTCTTGGTCCCGCGACGTCCGAGCTCGCCCCGCGCCCCTCTCAGGAGGCACGAAACCAGCAGCGTCATGGTACCCATGGTACCATACGCTCGCTGGACCCAGACCGTGCTGGTGGGTCCCAAGGCGCTCAGGACTAGCATGCGATCCAGCGTGCCGGGACAAGCGTCGCACGGCTGCCTGGACCGGGTGCTGCTCCTTCTAACATAGTTAGGAGTTCGAGCACATCCCGCTCCTCGCGCCGTACGCCGCCTCTGCCCGCCACCCCAGCGGAAGCTCTCGCGCGAGCTCAGCTGCTCCTAGATTACCCTCCAACGGCGGACAAGCTCGACGACTGGAGGGCAACCATCCAGAGCCTCATCGGTTTCGCCAACGGCGACACTCCGCGGCAGCACAGCGCGTCGCAGCCGCGGCCAGTCACCCAGGCGAGAACCGATGGCGCCAAGAATGGCGGGGGTGCGACCACCGTGCACTCCCCGCCCCAGAAGCCACGGTCGCCGACTCGCCGGGCCCACCTCGACAACGACTCCACCGCGTCGTCGAACCCGCGAACTCACCGCGACCAACGCCAAGTCCTTCACGAACGAAGGGAAGAAGACACTCGAACCCGCATCGAGCGGAGAAGAGAGGCGCGGCGTCAATCAGACCAGCGCGTTGAGCCCTCTGGAAACATGCCCGCGCCGGGGGAACCAGGCGAACTGCCGTATTCGGTAGGCTGCCCCGCGTTCACCCGCGAGCTGCGGCAAGTCCAGTGGCCCAGCACGAAGAACTTCAAGCCCGACGTGCCCGAGAAGTACGACGGCAAGTCGCATCCGTATGAGTTCCTCAGCATCTACACCATTGCGGTGCAGGCTGCCGGGGGACGGGACGATAAGATCCTTGCCAACTACTTCCCGCTGGTACTCAAGCCCAACGTCAGATCCTGGCTCATGCACTTGCCGGACGGCTCCATCTCCTCCTGGCCAGATCTATGCCATCAGTTCGTTGGCGCCTTCACGGGCGGCCACAAACCCCATGGCCAGGCAAGCGACCTTCATCTGCTTGTTCAGAAGGAGGGGGAGCCTTTGCGCAAGTTCATCCAGAGGTTCAGCCGTGTGCACTACAACATCCCAGACGTCCACCCCGCCGCGGTGACCAGCGCATTCCATCAGAACGTGCGCAACCGCAGGATGCGGGAGGAGATGGCGATGTGCAAAATCAAGGAGGTTAGCAAGCTTTACGCCCTGGCCGACAAGTGTGCACGCGCTGAGGAGGGGAGGAAGCTCCCCGGAGAAAGTGTTGGAGAAGTAGAATCCGACAGTGAAGGTACTGCCCCGGCAAGGAGAGGCCGGCGGCGGAACGGCAAAAAGAAGAAAAACCCAGAGGTACTGGTTGTCGAGAAGTCCGGCAGCGAGGGCTCCGCCAAGAAAGCCCAGGCGGGAGGCCCCGGCAAGGAGGTTGTCGGGTGCGCCAACTGCCGGGCGGTGGCTGCTGCTGATAAGCGGGACAGTACCGACAAGAAGTACTGCAAGATCCACCATACCAGGGGCCACGACCTCCAGAGTTGCAAGCAAGTCGAGCGACTCGTCGACCTGCAGAAGGCCGAGTATGCACGACGCGACAAGGAGAGAGCCCAAGCCGGTGGCGGCGGATCCGGCACGAAGCGTCCCGGCCCGGGGGAGCGCCGCGGCAAGGACAAGCAGCGGCAAGCAGACAAACCTCCTCGGGGACGCGACAAGGGCGAAGACGATGACGACGACGAAGACATGGAAGACCCCGAGACCAGCGAGCAGGAGTTTCAGAAAGCCACTGAGGTCTTGTGTGTGGACGGCGGTGCCTCCCTGCACGCTTCCCACCACCAGCTTAAACGGTGGGTGCGGGAGGTCAATGCAGCGGAGCCACCCGTCGAGTCACGCAGACCCCTGAGATGGTCCAGCACGCCTATCATCTTCGATATTGAGGACCACCCTGATCGCACAACCGCGGTCGGGTGCTTGCCGATGTTGGTTTCCCCAACGATCCGCAACCTCAAGGTCACTAAGATGCTAGTTGACGGCGGGGCCGGCTTGAATCTGATCTCCTCTGCTGTTCTCCGGAGACTCCAAGTTCCCGACAGCGAGCTCGAAGAAACCGGCACATTCCAAGGAATCAACCCGGGAAGGAGCAAGCCGAAGGGAAAGATCACGCTGCCGGTAACATTTGGCAGCGAGCTGAATTTCAGGACTGAGAAGGTCACCTTTGACGTCGCCGACTTTCCGTTGCCTTACAACGGGATCCTCGGCCGACCAGCGCTCGCTAAGTTCATGGCGGCCTCTCACTACGCGTACAACATGCTCAAGATGCCTGGCCCGATAAGCGTCATTTCTGTCCCCGGCGACAAGAAGGATGCCCTTATCTGCGCCGACCAAATATATCGGGACGCAACAGCAGCAACGGCCCGCGGCCCACCTGCCGCTGGAGCTCCAGGGGGAAAGAAGAAGTTCGGCAAGTGCTCTGGCGCCCACTCCGGCAAGCGCGCCTCTTCGGAGTGCTGCGCTACCGTCGAGGACGTGCCATCGAGCCCCGCCGGCAAGAAGAAGAAGTCCGGCAAGTGCTCTGGCGCCCACTCCGGCAAGCGCGCCTCTTCGGAGTGCTGCGCTGCCGTCGAGGACGTGCCATAGAGCCCCGCCGGCAAGAAGACCAAGCCCGGCAAGTGCTCTGGCGCCCACTCCGGCAAGCGCGCCTCTTCGGAGTGCTGCGCTGTCGTCGAGGACGTGCCATCGAGCCCCGCCGGCATGAAGACCAAGTCTGGCGAATGCTCTGGCGCCCACTCCGGCAAGCGCGCCTCTTCAGAGTGCTGCGCTGCCGTCGAGGGCGTGCCATCGAGCCCCGCCGGCAAGAAGGCCAAGTCCGGCGAATGCTCTGGTGCCCACTCCGGCAAGCGCGTCTCTTCAGAGCGCTGCGCTGCCGTTGAGGATGCACCATCGAGCCCCACCGGTAAACACAAGGAGATGACGGCTGCTCCACCAGCGACCAAGAAGGTGCCCGCCAAGGAGGACGACACTGGTGGTACCTTCACCATCAGTGCCACTCTCGACCCCAAATAGGAAGGCGCGCTCGTTGCTTTCCTGCGGGCGAATGTCGATGTGTTTGCTTGGCAACCATCTGACATCCCCGGCGTTCCCAGGGAAGTGATTGAGCACCACCTCGCCGTCTGTCCTCATGCGCGGCCCATCAAGCAAAAGGTCAGGAAACAAGCGGTGGAGCGCCAAGAGTTTATCGTGGAGGAGATCAGGAAGTTGGAAGCGGCAGGCCTCGTCAGAGGCGTGCTCCATCCGACGTGGTTGGCCAATCCTGTTGTCGTGCGCAAAGCAAACGGGAAGTGGAGGCTTTGCATCGATTTCACCGATGTCAACAGAGCTTGCCCTAAAGATCCATTTCCCTTGCCGCGCATCGACCAGATTGTTGACTCCACGGCCGGATGCGACCTGCTTTCATTCCTTGACGCCTACTCCGGGTACCACCAGGTCTTCATGGCTGAAGAAGACGAAGAGAAGACTGCGTTCATCACTCCATGCGGCACGTACTGTTTTGTGCGGATGCCTTTTGGACTGAAGAACGCAGGCTCGACGTTCGCGAGGGTTGTCCACACTGCTTTCGAGCCACAGATCCACAGAAATGTGGAGGCCTACATGGACGACATTGTGGTCAAGAGCTGGGACAAGGCAACCTTGGTTCAAGACTTGGAAGAGACCTTTGCGAACTTGCGCAAGATCAGCCTCAAGCTCAACCCCGAGAAGTGCGTGTTCGGAGTTCCCTCCGGCAAGCTTCTCGGGTTCTTCGTGTCTCAGCGTGGGATCGAAGCCAACCACGACAAGATCAAGGCCATCGAGCGGATTGAAGCACCAACGCGTGTCAAGGACGTGCGGAGACTTGCCGGCTGCGTGGCGGCTCTCAGCAGGTTTATTTCCAGGTCTGCGGAACGCGCCCTGCCGTTTTTCAAAATCTTGAAAAAGGCAGGTCCAGTAAAATGGACTCCGGAAGCGGAGGCTGCGCTGCAAGACTTGAAGAAATACCTGTCCTCCGCTCCTATACTTGTCGCGCCTAGACCGCAAGAGAAGTTGCTGCTCTACCTAGCGGCAACCAATCAAGTGGCTAGTGATGCGTTAGTAGCGGAGAGGGAAGCTGATGACGAGCCAGCAACCACGGCAAGCGCGTCCGACGGCAAGGAGGGGGCTTCCCCGACAAGCTCTGGCCCCGGCAAAGGCGGATCCGCGCAAGCGCAAGGGGAAGTGCAGAGGAAGAGGATGGTGCAGCGCCCAGTTTACTTCGTCAGTTCCCTCCTGCAGGGGGCTAGGTCGAGGTACTCTGGTGTGCAGAAATTGCTCTTCGGCCTCCTCATGGCCTTGAGGAAGCTGCGCCATTACTTCCAAGCTCACGAGATCACCGTGGTCACTCGCTTTCCGCTTAAGAGGATACTGCAGAATCCCGAAGCAACAGGCAGGATTGTCGAGTGGGCACTGGAACTGTCAGGCTTTGGCCTCAAGTTCGAGAGCACATTGACCATCCAGAGCAGAGCATTGGCAGAGTTCATAGCAGAGTGGACGCCGACACCGGACGAAGAAATTCCAGAGATGAGCATCCCCGGCAAGGAAGCAACCAAAGAATGGCTGATGTACTTCGATGGTGCCTTTTCGCTGGAAGGCGTCGGTGCCGGCGTGCTACTCATCGCGCGCACCGGAGAGCACCTCAAGTACATCGTCCAGATGCACTTTCCCAAGGAGCAAGCGACCAACAATACGGCCAAGTATGAAGGTTTGCTCGCCGGTCTCAGGATCGCGGCGGAACTTGGGATCAAGAAGCTCATTGTCAGGGGTGACTCGCAGCTCGTCGTCCGCCAAGTGAACAAGGATTACCAGTGCCCGTTGATGGAGGCTTACGTTGATGAAGTGAGGAAGCTGGAAGAGCGCTTTGACGGCCTGCAAATGGAATACGTTCCAAGAGCAAAGAACGACATCGCCGACGGCCTGTCAAAGTGCGCCGCACTAAAGCTACCTGTGGAACCAGGGACTTTTGTGCTCAAGCTGACTCAGCCATCCGTGACACCATCGACTGGGCCAAGCAAGAAGACAAGATCGGTCTCTGGTGACTATCTCCCGGCAGAGCTTCCCGAAGCCGCCGCCAAGAGAGTCCCCAAGATCGACGCCAAGAGTGCTGAGGAGCTGCCCGCTCCGGCAAGCCCCAGGGTTTGTACCGACGAAGCAGGCGCTCCCGGCAAGCCATGCCCCGGGAAGCTTGCCGGGGAACGTCAAGCTCCGGCTGAGCCCCAAGTCCTCGCTGTAGAAGCTGATGTTCCTGCAGCCGCCGACATGCCTTTAGTCCTCGTTGTCGAGCCACAGGCTCCGACGTGGGCACAACAGATCGTCCGTTTTCTCCAGACAGGAGAACTTCCCGAAGAACAAGAAGAAGCGGAAAGAGTAGCCCGGCAGTCCAGTATGTACCAGTTCGTCGATGGCGCACTGTACAGAAGAGGACGCAATGGGGTGAAATTGAAGTGCATTCACCGGGAAGACGGACAGGAGCTGTTGGCAGAGATACACGGAGGCATATGTGGGCACCACATTGGCGCCAGAGCACTTGCCGGCAAAGCGTTCCGGCAAGGTTTCTTCTGGCCCACAGCCCTCCAGGATGCAACTGCACAAGTAACCAAGTGTGAAGCGTGCCAGTTCCATTCCAAGAAGATACACCAGCCAGCTCAAGCTCTCCAGATGATCCCTTTGTCCTGGCCCTTCTCGGTCTGGGGGCTCGATATCCTCGGCCCCTTCCGCCGATCCGTCGGGGGCTTTGAGTACTTGTTCGTTGCCATCGACAAGTTCACAAAGTGGCCAGAAGTGGAGCCGGTGAGGAAGGTCAGGTCCTGGCTCATGCACTTGCCGCAAAACTCCATATCTTCCTGGGCAGACCTATGCCATCAGTTTGTCGGCGCCTTTACAGGCGGCCACAAACCTCATGTCCAGGAGAGTGATCTTCACCTGCTTGCCCAGAAGGAAGGGGAGCCTCTACGCAAGTACATCCAGAGATTCAGCCAAGTGCAATGCAACATCCCAGGCGTCCACCCTGCCGCGGTCGTCAGTGTGTTCCACCAGAACGTGCGTAACTGCAGGATGCGGGAGGAGATGGCGATGTGCAAGATCAGAGACGTCAATGAGCTGTATGCCCTCGCCGACAGATGTGCACGTGCCGAGGAAGGGAGGAAACTCCCCGGAGAGAACGTAGGAATAGGAGGATCTGACAGCGATGATGCCGCCCCGGCAAGCAAAAACCGGCGGCAGAACAACAGGAAAAGGAAAGGCAAAGATGTGCTAGTTGTCGAGCAGTCCGGCAACGAAGGTGGCGCCAAGACAGCAAAGACTGGTAGCTCCGGCAAGAAGGTTGCCGCATGCGCCAACTGCCAGGCTGTGGCGGCCGCCGACAAGCAGGACGACACCAACAAGCAGTACTGCAAGATTCACCGCACCAAATGCCATGACCTCCAGAGCTGCAAGAAGGTCGAGCAGCTCGTTGAGCTGCAAAAGGCCGAATACGAGCGACGTGACAAGGAGAAGGCCCAAGGAGGTGCTGGAGGATCCGGTACGAAGCGCACCGGCCGGAGGGGACGCCGCGGCAACGCCAAGCAGTGGCAAGGCGACAGACATCCCCGCGGCCGCGACAAGGATGAACATGATGACGACGACGAAGACATGGATGACGCCGAGACCAGCGAGCAGGAGTTCCAGAAAGCCACAGAAGTTTTGTGCGTTGACGGCGGTGCTTCTCTGCATACCTCACACCGCCAACTCAAGCAGTGGGTGCGGGAAGTCAATGCAGCAGAACCACCCGTTGAGTCACGCAAGCTTCTGAAATGGTCCAGCACGCCTATCATCTTTGATATTGAGGACCACCCCGATCGCACAACTGCTGTCGGGTGTTTGCCGATGTTGGTCTCACCAACTATCCGCAACCTCAAGGTCACTAAGATGCTAGTTGACGGCGGGGCCGGCTTGAACCTGATCTCCTCCGCTGTGCTCCGGAGACTCCAAGTCCCAGACAGCGAGCTCGAAGAGACCGGCACGTTCCAAGGAATCAACCCGGCAAGGAGGAAGCCGAAGGGGAAGATCACGCTGCCGGTGACATTTGGTAGCGAGCTGAACTTCAGGACTGAGAGGATCACTTTCAACGTTGCCGATTTTCCATTTCCTTACAATGGAATTCTCGGCCGTCCAGCGCTCGCCAAGTTCATGGCGGCCTCTCACTACGCGTACAACATGCTGAAGATGCCAGACCCGATAAGTGTCATCTCTGTACATGGCAACAAGAAAGACGCTCTTATCTGTGCCGACAAGATCTACCGGGAAGCAGCAACCACCGCAGATCGCGAGACACTTGCCGCTGAAGCTCCCGGGGGGAAGAAGAAGACCAAGTCCAGCAAGAGCTCTGATGCCCACTCCGGCAAGCGCACCTCTTCGGAGTGCTGCGCTACCGTCGAGGACGCACCATCGAGCTCCACCGGGAAGTGTAAGAAGACGATGGCAGCTCCGCCAGCGACCAAGAAGGTGTCCGCCAAGGAGGACGGCACTGGTGGTACCTTCACCATCAGTGCCACTCTCGACCCTAAATAGGAAAGCGCGCTCGTTGCTTTCCTGCGGGCGAATGTCAATGTGTTTGCATGGCAACCGTCTGACATCTCCAGCGTTCCCAGGAAAGTAATTGAGCACCACCTTGCCGTCTGTCCTCATGCGCGGCCCGTCAAGCAGAGAGTCAGGAAACAAGCAGTGGAGCGCCAAGAGTTCATCGCCGAAGAGATCAAGAAGTTGGAAGCAGCAGGCCTCGTCAGAGGAGTGCTCCATCCTATGTGGTTGGCCAATCCTGTAGTCGCGCGCAAGGCAAACGGGAAATGGAGACTTTGCATCGACTTCACCGATGTCAACAAAGCTTGTCCCAAAGACCCATTCCCCTTGCCGCGCATTGACCAGATTGTCGACTCCACATCCGGATGCGACTTGCTTTCATTTCTTGACGCATACTCAGGATACCATCAGATCTTCATGGCAGAAGAGGATGAGGAGAAAACCGCGTTCATCACTCCATGTGGCACGTACTGTTTCGTACGAATGCCTTTCGGTTTGAAGAATGCTGGTTCAACATTCGCAAGGGTAGTCCATACTGCTTTTGAGCCGCAAATACACAGAAATGTGGAAGCCTACATGGATGACATAGTGGTCAAGAGCAGGGACAAAGCAACTCTGATTCAAGACCTAGAAGAGACTTTTGCAAATCTACGCAAGATCAGCCTCAAGCTCAACCCCGAGAAGTGCGTGTTTGGAGTCCCGTCCGGCAAGCTTCTCGGATTCTTCGTGTCTCAGAGGGGAATTGAAGCAAATCCTGACAAGATCAAGGCCATTGAGCAGATTGAAGCACCGAAGCGCGTCAAGGATGTACGAAAACTTTCCGGCTGCGTGGCGGCTCTCAGCAGGCTTATCTCTAAGTCTGCTGAGCGCGCCCTGCCGTTTTTCAAAATCTTGAAAAAGGTAGGTCCAATGAAATGGACTCCGGAAGCGGAGGCTGCGCTGCAGGACTTGAAGGGATACCTGTCCTCCACTCCAATACTTGTCGCACCTAAACCACAAGAGAAGTTGCTGCTATATCTGGCGGCAACCAATCAAGTGGTTAGTGCTGCGTTAGTAGCGGAGAGAGAGGCAGATGATGAGCCAGCGACCGCGGCAAGCACATCCAGCGACAAGCAGGGGGCTTCTCCGACAAGCTCTGGTCCCGACGAAGATGGATCTGCGCAGATGTGCGAAGGGATACAAAAGAAGAAAATGGTGCAGCGCCCAGTCTACTTTGTCAGTTCCCTTCTGCAGGGGGCTAGGTCAAGGTACTCTGGTGTGCAGAAGTTGCTTTTCGGCCTTCCTATGGCCTCGAGAAAGCTGCGCCATTACTTCCAAGCACATGAGATCACAGTTGTCACTTGCTTTCCGCTGAAGAGGATACTGCAGAATCCAGAAGCAACAGGCAGGATTGTTGAGTGGGCACTGGAACTGTCAAGCTTTGGCCTCAAGTTTGAGAGCACTTCAACTATTCAAAGCAGAGCATTGGCAGAATTCATAGCAGAGTGGACGCCAACACCAGACGAAGAAATTCCAGAGACGAGCATCCCCGTCAAGGAAGCAAACAAAGAGTGGCTGATGTACTTTGATGGTGCGTTCTCGCTGCAAGGCGCCGGTGCTGGCGTGTTGCTTGTCGCACCCACCGGAGAGCACCTCAAGTACGTGGTCCAGATGCACTTTCCCAAGGAGCAAGCAACAAACAATACTGCAAAGTATGAAGGATTGCTCGCCGGTCTCAGGATCGCGGCAGACCTTGGGATCAAGCAACTCATTGTCAGGGGTGACTCACAGCTTGTCGTCCGCCAAGTGAACAAGGATTATCAGAGTCCGTTGATGGAAGCTTACGTTGATGAAGTGAGGAAGCTGGAAGAGCCCTACAGATGGAACATGTTCCAAGAGCTCAGAACGACATCGCTGACGGCCTGTCAAAGTGCGTGGCACTTAAGTTACCTGTGGAACCAGGGATCTTTGTGCTCAAGCTGACTCAACCATCCGTGACGCCATCAACTGGACAGAGCAAGAAGAGGAAGTTGATTTCTGGTGACTATCTTCCGGCAGAGCTTCCCGAAGCCACCGCCAAGAAGGTCCCCAAGATCAACGCCAAGAGTGCTGAGGAGCAGTCTGCTCCGACAAGCCCCAGGGTTTGTTTTGTTGAAGCAGACGCTCCCGACAAGTTTCGCTCCGGCAAGCTTGCCGGGGATCATCAAGCTCCGGCTGAACCGCAGGTTCTCGCCATAGAAGCGGATGTTCCCACAGCAGCAGATATGCCTTTAGTCCTTGTTGTCGAGCCACAGGCTCCAGCATGGGCACAGCAGATCGTCCGTTTCCTCCAGTCAGGAGAACTTCCCGAAGAGCCAGAAGAAGCGGAAAGAGTAGCCCGGCAGTCTAGTATGTACCAGTTCGTTGACAACGCACTGTACAGAAGAAGACTCAACGGAGTGAAATTGAAGTGTATCGCCCGGGAAGATGGACAGAAGCTGTTGGTAGAGATACATGGAGGCATTTGTGGTCACCACATTGGCGCAAGAGCGCTTGCCGGCAAAGCATTCCGGCAGGGCTTATTTTGGCCGACAACCCTCCAGGATGCAGCTGCACAAGTAACCAAGTGTGAAGCGTGCCAGTTCCATTCCAAGCAGATACACCAGCCAGCTCAAGCTCTCCAGACGATCCCTTATCCTGGCCATTTTCGGTCTGGGGGCTCGACATCCTCGGCCCCTTCCCCCGAGCAGTCGGGGGCTTTGAGTACTTGTACGTCACAATCGACAAGTTCACAAAGTGGCCAGAAGTGGAACAAGTGAGGAAGGTGACAGCACATTTAGCAGTCAAGTTCTTCAGGTCGATTGTTTGCCGCTTCGGAATCCCTAACAGGATCATCACCGACAACGGTACACAATTCATGAGTCGCACCTTCATGCAGTACGTCCAAGACCTTGGCGCCAAGGTCTGCTTCGCTTCTGTTGCTCACCCCAGGAGCAACGGTCAAGCAGAGAGGGCAAATGCTGAAGTGCTGCGTGGACTCAAGACCCGGACTTTCGACAGGCTGCACAAGTGCGGAAGAAACTGGATCGAGGAGCTGCCGGTGGTTCTTTGGTCGATCAGGACGACGCCAAATCGAGCCACTGGCCAGACACCTTTCGCTCTAGTCTATGGAGCAGAGGCAGTTATCCCCACGGAACTCGTATACGGGTCACCTCGAGTGCTCGCTTATGATGAGCTTGAGCAAGAGCAGCTGCGACAAGATGACGCACTGCTCCTTGAGGAAGACCATCTTCAGGCTGTTGTACGAGCTGCTCGATACCAGCAAGCTTTGCGCCGCTACCATAGCCGCAAAGTTAAAGCCAGAAGTCTCGAGGAAGGCAACCTTGTTCTTCGGCGCGTTCATCCCGCCAAGAATTCCAACAAGTTGACGCCGAAGTGGGAAGGCCCTTACCGGGTGAAACGAGTCACTAGGCCTGGTGCTGTCCGCCTTGAGACCGAGGATGGCTTTCCGGTGAGCAACTCCTGGAACATCGAGCATCTTCGTAAGTTTTACCCGTAAGGAGCGGTTGTCGGACCCTGTCCGGCAACCACCATTTTGTACAAGTCTTGCCGCTGTTGCATGTAATCCTTTGTACAAAGCCAGGCGCAGACCCTGAGCGAAGATAAAGCGCTGGCGCCCTGAGTTTTAGCATGCATGCTGAGTCGAGTCTCGTCCTTGGTTAGGGTTGACAGTGCTTAGTAGCGGCTAACCCCTAACTTAGAGGTCGAGTGTGCGTCCTTTTGTCGTTCTTTCATTTCCCTTGGTTCGCAGGACTCGCGCACCCTGACCGGACCACTTAAGGACGAAAAGAAGAAGACGGACGGACCAACACCCGGACCCCGACAAGCCAATGTTGCCGGGGGCTGCAACACCCCGGCAAGCCAGCGTTGCCGGGGGCTGCAAGTGCAAAGATTAGCCCACGACGAACCGAAGTTGCCGGGGCTGCGATCTCAGATAAGTTTTTCATCCCTTATCATGCATTCTCTTATGGGCTGGGGTATGCGAAACCTCGTTTCTTCCTAAAAGCTACCGTGCTCCCTTAACTCTAGGCCCTCGGGATCGTTCCCGGGGCCAGATTTGGTCGTAGTCGCGGCAGCATAGGGACGAAGCGAGGAGCCTGAACCCGCCTCCTCCCTGCCTCTGCCAGAAGCGTGAGAAAGGGCGAGCGACGTGGGAAGAAGGCAGGGCCTGCTGCCAGGAAAGGAAGTGTCTATCTTAAAGATATAAAGGATTCGCTCCTTGACGTGGGTTCCACCCAAGAGACAAGTGACCCGGAAAGCATCCCCTTTTCATTAAAGAGCATTCCACTCAGGTACAGTTCATAAGAGGATGAAAAACATGAATAATGGGATTGCAAGCTTTAAATGCAACTAAGGCCTGAGGGCTTACAAATTGAAAAGAGATAAGGTGCCCGTAATCCCTCTCTTGTCCCTCTCTTCAGGAGGCAGGTCAAGGAGGCGAAAAGGGCAAAAGGGGCGCCTAGACGAGCTACGGGTGGCAGAAGACACCAAGAGAACGTCTCGGCGGCATGGTGATGGCGGCGCCGTAGGCAGAGCTCGAAGACGAGGCGGCAAGACGTCAGCACGCTGTCGAGGGCGTCGTGCCCTCGTACTCCGAGTTGACGACCTTGCCGCCTGCCCTCTTCCTCTTCTGCAGCCTCCCTACGCCAGCCGCCCAAGGAGACGACCCCGAGAAGCTCCAGGAGCCAGCGACGCGGATGATGGGGTCGCCGGTGCCACGCGGAGCGGCACCCGACACCTAGTTGGACCCGTCATCCCGCCGCCCGCCGTCCTCGTCGTCGCTGTCGCTGTCCTCCTCGTCACTTCCGCCCGAGGAGGAGCCTTCGCTATCGGAGGAGCTCTCCACGCAGCACCGTGCTCGAGTCCCGAAGCACCCGAAGACCTTGACGGAGAGGAGACCGCCCTCCATCAGCTTAAAAATGAGGGTGAGCCCCACCGTCAAGCTGTGGATGCGGGTGAACGTCTTCCACCCTCGACCAAGATACATCACATTAGGGGCCGGGAAATCAACGTGGACTCGTGTACCGCTGATTCCACAACCCCTCATGTGCAACCTCAGTGTCTCGGGCGGATCCAACTCCATCTCGCTCGCAAACGGAGTCGGGAGACGAAGGCGACGACGAGGCGGCCGATGTAGCCTGACGAAGAACTCGCAAGGGTCGTCCCCGATATGGTCCGCCACGGGGAGAGGATCTGCTGGCGGAGGCGAGGCCGGCGGACTGCCTCGCCCACCTCTTCCCCGACCGCCTCGGCCTCGCCCTCGACCTCGCCCGCGGCCTCGTCCCCTCCCTCTTCCCCTTGCAGCTGGCTCTGCCACCACGGGTGCGGGGGGAGGAGGGACGCGTTGCCTAGCGGCAACCCTCGTCACCACCGTCGAAGGACCAGGGTTCCCCTTCTCCATGGCGAATGAGAGAGAGGGGAGCAGAAGCTGAAGAAAGGAGGAGATGAGAGAATGCGGGTTTCCGTCCCCCCTATCCCGCTCCTTATAAAGGAGCGGCGTGGGGGCTCGGCCGCCCCGCTCAACCAATCGAGACGCAGAAGGCGCAGGGAACTAGGCCCGACCCGCTGCCTCGACCCGTGACGACCCGGTTTCCTGCCTCCACCGTTCGCCACTCCAAGCGCATGGAGACCGCGTGGCAGGAGTGCAGGGTTGAGGCGACGGATGAGGCGACCTCTCCCCACCCCATGATCGTGGGGGGTGGACGCCTCGAAGACCATGCCTCCACGCCTCCACGCCTCCCTCCGTTTATGAGTAATATACGAACCGCCAGGAGGCGGGCGTTTTGTTTTTCCGAATAAAGGAACCACCTACGACCTCTCCCACGACGCCGCAATCGACGCGTGCCGTTCAGGGAGGGCGCGGTGGATGCGGAGCAAGGTGCAACGTGACCCAGGCCGTGCGTACCCGTGCCCTATTTTGGGCCTGGCCCAACAGCGCTCGGCACCGTGTGTGGCCCAGGCCCGGGGGCTCCTGTCGGTGTACTAAAGTAGGGGTACCCTAGTATCCCGAACTTGTGCACGGGCAGTCGCAGCGCCCCGCGGCAAGGCCCGCGAGGTGATCGCCAAGGCTCTCTATGGTTCCTTTGGAGCCATTCGAGAACAAAGTATTTAAGCCAAGGAGACAAGTCCCCGGCAAGAGGAGCTTGCCGGGAAGGCCGCTCGAGGCACAAGACCCCGGCAAGAGGAGCTTGCCGGGAAGGCCAACCAGAGCATCTCAAAGAACCTGCCGCGACGCGCCACGCGTCCCGGCAGGACTCGGCGAGCGACAAGTTCCCGGACGCGGCAAGACAACGGCCGCGGCAAGGCACTTGCCGCGGTGGGCAACCACCCTGTACCTACGCTCCAGCTCACCCACCTACGTGTCGCTCCGGGACCCTTCCTGGCGTACGTGGCGGGAGGCTGTGCAGCCAGGGGTACACTGTGGCATGCGGCGCTGACAAGATCGCCATCGTGGCGAGCGGTGGCGCCCCTGACGGTCCCTTTTCTGCACCGTCAGGGCGACGTAGATAGGCATTTAATGCCTTTGTCCCCTGCCGTCAGGGTTAGGTATGATACACTGTGTAGGTAGCTGTACCTACCACAACATATTTCCATTTTTGCCCTTACCTACGTTGCCACCTGTTGGAGACCCCTTGAACATATAAAAGGAGGCCCATGCACAACGTAGGGGAGGATGGGCCCCCGGAGAGCGATCTCTGAGAGGAAAACAGAAGAACGCTCGGTCTTGTTAGCTGCTTGAGTGTACTGTAGCACTCAGCGCTCCCGAGCAAGAACTCAATACAATCCACAAAGCAGCAGTAGGAGTATTATCTCTCCGGAGAGCTCCGAAGCTGGGTAAAAAACCCCCGTGTGCTTCGCCTCGATCCGCTCTTCGCGCGACCTCCGCCCCCAGCCGAACCGAGAAGGGGCTCCGTCCCCATAGGTGCTCGAGGAGCCAGAAAACCCCGGCACTGCACCTCGCCAACCTGAACCCCAAGCCTCTCTCGCTCGGCGCGCTCCTCGGCCGTTTTCTTTTCGGCCTCAGCCAGCGCCTGCTTCAGGGTTGTCACCTTGGGTGTGGCCCCTACAATAAGCAGTACAATCTTGTTATTTCTTTCTGCAATCAAGCCTCTCTATAGGCATCTTTTTTTCTTTTTCTTTTTTTAGGTATTTCTTACCTTCCTTCTCCTCGATCTGCCGTTTGGCAAGGCCGAGCTCTTGCTCGGTCCGCCCGAGGTCCTGTTTAAGGACATCCACCTGCGCAGTCAGTGCGGCGGTGGACAGCAGTGAAGCCTGCATACGCATATTTGACCTTTTTTGTTAGACTCCTACGAAAATTATTAGATCCTCTATCCGGCTTTTCTTTCCAAACACCAAACAGAGCATCAGGGGCTACTGTCTATGCGGTAAATAAATTGACATATTTTTACTTACCTCGAAGCCTGTTAGAAGGCTAGCGCAAGCTTCATTCAGTCCGCTCTTGGCGGACTGAATCCTTTGGATCACCGTACTCATAACAGTACGGTGCTCCTCATCGATGGCGGTGCCCTTAAGCACCTCCAGCCGATTGTCCGGCGCCTCCGGTTGGACGAAGGCCGCCGGCTCAGATGGCTTACTCCTCTTGGAAGGAGTTCGTCCGCCGCGGACCGGGACTGTCGAGTCCGGCGCGGTGTCCGACACAAAGCCGGACTTGGAGCCCTGGGGGGTTTCATCCCCTTCACTCCTGGGGTCCGGAGGATTGCCTTGTGGCTCCTCCAGGACCATCTCCTCCTGCCCCGAAGCTTGGCGGGGCGCCACTTCAGCGTCTTCCGCCCCGCGGGGGGAGACCGCAGGCGGAACAGAGTTCACGTCCGACGAATCCAGGGAGCCGCTCGACGAGTCGTCGAGTTCGGCCCGGGGCGGGCTGCATAAAATACGTGTGATATCAGGGAAAGCCACACACTAAAAGGATATCATGAATCACCCCGGTATATAAATACTTACGATTTCGCCGGACGATTGGTTCTGTCCGGCCACTCCTCTCCGCCCTCTTCGGCGTCGTGGGAGTAGTCCGGCGGAGGGGTCCTCCTTTTCCTTGACCCCTCGGCCTCCTCCGTTGGGGTGGCCTTCTTCTTCTTTGCTCCCCTCGCTGGAGGGGGAGAGCTTCCTTGTTCCTCCTCCTCGTTTTCACGAGAGGAGGGCGTTGCAGACTCGTCAGATGACGAGTCCGACACCACCATGTTGCGGGAACTTTTTCGAGTCCCGGTGGTTTTCTTCTTTTTGGCCTTCCTCTCCGGCACCACGTAAGGTGCCGGAGCCATTAGCTTCACCAAGAGAGCTGGGGCCGGGTCTTCGGGCAGAGGAGCCGGACAGTTAATTGGTCCGGATATCTCCTGCCAAGCTTGTCAAAGGTAAAAGGGAGTTTAGATCCCGCATAGAGTTAATCTATGAAGAAAAGCTTAACGAACCTGTCAAAGGTATAAATAGCTTACCTCGCCAGTGTTACGCTGCGAGCTGTATCCGCGATCCTCGGAGGCGGATGTGGGGGACTCGGCGCCTTTGGTCATCACCTTCCAGACGTCTTCATGCGTCGTGTCGAAGAGCCTGCTGAGGGTTTGGTGCTGCGTCGGGTCAAATTGCCACAAAGTAAAATCCCGTTCTTGGCACGGGAGAATCAGGCGAACGAGCATGACCTGGACTATGTTGGCAAGCCGGATTGGCTTGTTCACCAGGGACTGGATGCATGTTTGCAACCCAGTCACTTCTTCCTCGTTGCCCCATGACAGGCCTGTCTCTTTGCAGGACATGAGCCGCGTGGGGGGTCCGGATCTGAACTCGGGGGTCACGACCCATTTCGGATCGCGGGGCTCGGTGATGTAAAACCACCTAGCCTGCCACCCCTTTAGGGACTCCACGAGGGAGCCATCGAACCAGAGGACGTTGGCTATCTTGGCAACCATAGCACCTCCGCACTCCGCCTGGGTGCCGGACACCACCTTCGGCTTGACGTTGAAGGTCTTGAGCCAGAGGCCGAAGTGGGGGCGGACGCGGAGAAAAGCCTCACACACGACGATAAACGCCGAGATGTTCAGAACAAAGTTCGGGGGCAGATCGTGGAAATCCAGGCCATAGTAGAACATGAGCCCCTGGACAAATGGGTGAAGTGGAAAGCCCAGTCCGCGGAGGAAGTGGGGAAGAAAAACTACCCTCTCATGGGGCCTTGGGGTAGGAAGAAGCTGCCCCTTATCAGGAAGCCGATGCGGGATGTCCTTGGACAAGTATCCGACTTTCCTTAGCCTTTTTACTTGAGCCTCCGTAACGGAGGAGACCATCCACTTGCCTCCCGCTCCGGACATTGTTGGAGAAGGTTGAGGAAGGAAGAGCGGACTTGGGCGCTGGAGCTTGAGTGCGCGAGAGATGGATTGGCAAAGGAGGAAGAAGGCGTAGGTTAAAAAGGGGAATCCTTGTCCCTTTATATAAGCAGGTGCGGTTAGGCGTCCTCACCTACCTAATAAAACTCACTTGCCTCCTAAACGTCGTGGTAAATGTCGTGGTTGGGTTACCCACGTCCGTATTAATGAGAATCCCATTAAAGGGGGCACATGATCTTTGCTTCGACAAGACGTGCCAAGGAAACCGCCTCGCTAAACGAGCTGAGGTGGAACAATGAAAACAATTTATATAGAAGGCTTGGCCGCAGTGTTGTGACGCACTGCGGGATACGTCAGCAGATTTGATTTGTGTTAATATTATTCTCTGTATGGCAATATGTGGAAACTTATTTTGCAGAGCCGGACACTATTTTTTGGTGTTTATAATCTTCTTGAAGAACTTGGAGAAGGAACCCGCCTTGCAATGCCGAAGACAATCTGCGCGCCGGACTCGTCGTCATTGAAGCCTGGTTCAGGGGCTACTGAGGGAGTCCTGGATTAGGGGGTGTTCGGATAGCCGAACTATACCTTCAGCCGGACTCCAGGACTATGAAGATACAAAGTTGAAGACTTCGTCCCGTGTCCGGAAGGATCTTTTCTTGGCGTGGAAGGCAAGCTAGGTGTGCGGATATTCGAGATCTCCTACCATTGTAACCGACTCTGTGTAACCCTAACCCTATCCGGTGTCTATATAAACCGGAGGGTTGTAGTCCGTAGGACAACCATCATCATACACAATCATACCATAGGCTAGCTTCTAGGGTTTAGCCTCCTTGATCTCGTGGTAGATCCACTCTTGTACTACCCATATCATCAATATTAATCTAGCAGGAGTAGGGTTTTACCTCCATTGAGAGGGCCCGAACCTAGGTAAAATAAAGTGTCCCTTGTCTCCTGTTACCATCCGACCTTGACGCACAGTTCGGGACCCCCTACCCGAGATCCGCCGGTTTTGACACCGACACTACTCCTGCTTGATTAATATTGATGATATGGGTAGTACAAGAGTAGATCTACCACGATATCAAGGAGGCTAAACCCTAGAAGCTAGCCTATGGTATGATTGTTGTTCTTGTTGTTGTCCTACGGACTAAAATGCTCCGGTTTATATAGACACCGGATAGGGCTAGGGTTACGCAGAGTCGGTTACAATGGTAGGAGATCTACATATCCGTATCGCCAAGCTTGCCTTCCACGCCAAGGAAAGTCCCTTGCGGACACGGGACGAAGTCTTCAATCTTGTATCTTCATAGTCCAGGAGTACGGCCGAAGGTATAGTCCGGCTATCCGAACACCCCCTAATCCAGGACTCCCTCACCCGCCTAACATGGAAGATAAGGGCAGCCCTAGTTGATACATGAGCTATTCGAGCATACAAAACAAAATGTTTAGTTGAAGGTTTAGAATTTGGCACATACAATTTTACTTGGAACGGTAGGTAGTTACGCCATATAGGAAGGTATAGTGGACTCATCTGGAATAACTTTGGGGTTTAAGGGATTGGATGCACAAGCAGTATTCCCGCTTAGTACATGTGAAGGCTAGCAAAAGACTGGGAAGCGACCAACAGCCATGTACATGCATTAAAATTAATAAACATTGGATGCAAGCATGAGTAGCATATAATCCACCATGAACAAAAATATCATGAAGGCTATGTTGATTTTGTTTCAACTACATGCGCGAACATGTGCCAAGTCAAGTCACTTAAATCATTCAAAGGAGGATACCACCCCATCATACCACATCATAACCATCTCAATAGCATGTTGGCACGCAAGGTAAATCATTATAACTCATAGCTAATCAAGCATGGCACAAGCAACTAAGATCTCTAATTGTCATTGCAAACATGTTTATTCATAATAGGCTGAATCAAGAATGATGAGCTCATCATATTTACAAAAACAAAAGAGCTCGAGTTCATACCAGCTTTTCTCATCTCAGTCGGTCCATCATATATCATCATAATTGCCTTTCACTTGCATGACCGAATGATGTGAATAATAATAAGAGTGCACGTGCATTGGACTAAGATGGAATCTGCGAGCATTCAATAAACAGGAGAAGACAAGGCAATATGGGCTCTTGGTTAAATCAACAATAATGCATAAAAGAGCCACTTTCAACAATTTAATCATGGTCTTCTCCTACTGACCCCCAAAGAAAAGAAATAAAAACTATTTACACGGGAAAGCTCCCAACAAGCAAAAGAAGAACGGGAAATATTTTTGGGTTTTTCTTTTTAATTACTACTACTACAGCAGGAAAGTAAACTCCTACTATTTTTTTTTTGTTTTTCTTAAGGTTTATCAAACACACAAGAAGATACTACGGCAGGAAAAAGAAAATAAACTAGCATGGATATTACAGTGAAAGAGTATGAACACCGACATCTAGCAATGAGTGTGTGTGAACATAAATGTAATGTCGGTGAGAAAAACATACTCCCCCAAGCTTAGGCTTTTGGCCTAAGTTGGTTTATGGCCAGGGATAGCCTGGTGGATACCCGTAGGTGTAGCTAGGGTCATACTGCGATGAAGAATAGTTGGGATTGTACTTTGATGCAGCGGCTATCACATCCTGAGCTACAGCGTGGAGTCGGGCTGCCTCCGCTCTCCTCTCGTACTCATCTGCCTCCTCTCTAGCAATAGTATATCTTCCGTTTCCCTGGTAATCAAAGAAGGCAGGAGCAGGGAGAGTAATACTGACAACATGCCGTTTGTTAAAAATCAATCGATACTGGAGAGGTGACTCAGTCCTGTCAGCAAAATGGTGAGAAACCATAGAATCAAAATCTAAGTAAGCAGGAGGCAACTCCATGTCCCCTTCACGAACGTCTATCTCAAGAAATTTAGCTAAGCGGGTTGCATAAATTCCTCCAAAGAAATCTCCATTATATCTATTATGATGCACCCTACGAGCTACAATGGCTCCCATATGATAAGATTGGTCTCCTAACACATCACTCCTGAGAATGCTAAGGTCAGGGACACACATGTGACATGCTTCATCCTTAGCATTAATGCATCTACCTATGAAGAGAGCAAAATAATGTATAGCAGGAAAGTGAATGCTCCCTATAGTAGCTTGCGTTATATCTCTAGATTCCCCTACAGTTATACTAGCAAGAACGTTTCTAAATTCAGATTTAGGGGATCCCTGACACTACCCCATTGTGGAAGTTTGCAAGCAAGAGTAAAATCCTCTAAGTCCATGGTATAAGATTTGTCATAAAGATCAAACATGACTGAAGGAGAATTACGCGAAGATTAATATTCAAACCTCCTCACAAATGAACTTGTGAGATCATGATACCGGGGGCATTTGTCTGCCTCAAAGTCCTCAAGACCGGCATTATGCAAATATGCGTTAAATTCTTCTTTAATTCCTGCACGATCCATAAAGTTTTCCGACGGCCATTCGCAAGGCCGCACTAGAGCGTCTCTTGGTGGTTCCTCGTCAGCATCTCGCATAGCAAGCCTGGGTCCTTGCTTATTAGAGGAACCACCTTGGAACATCTTCCTAATCATATTGCTTTTCTCTGAAAAATTTCTGAAATTTTTAGTAACTTCAAACAAAAGTGAACCAACTTCAATAAAACTGATAACAACTACTCCTACAAGTGCCTAGATCCTATATCAAGCATTAGAACTACTTGGAACCATATAAATTTGACATGCAAGCTCAAGAACATGGTCACCTATGCAGCACAAATTTGCAAAGAATAAAGCACTAGAACAAAAACTAATTGGACTAATGGAGGAGTCACATACCAAGGAACAATCTCCCCAAGCAGTTTTGCGAGAGGTGCTTTGAGCAAGGAGATCGAAAATCACAGCAAAGAGGGTTGGAACTCGTGCTTGAGTTGGTTTTTCGTGTTTGTGTGAGGAAGAAGAAGAAGATGGGTGCAGGAATAAGTGGAGGAGGGCCACCGTGGGCCCACGAGGCATGGTCAGGTGGCAGCTCCCCCCGCGGTGATTTTTGCACCATAAATCCTCAAATATTCCCGAAAAAATCATATTAAATTGGCGTGTCATTCTGATGACTTTTATTTTCAGGATATTTTATATTTTACGGATAAATCAGGAAGCAGACAAAAAAAATACTATTTTTACTTTATTTCTATTAAATAACAGAAAGTAGAGAGAGGGTACAGAAGGTTGTGCTTCTAGTTTCATCCATCTCATGCTCATCAAAAGGAATCCACTAACAAGGTTGATCAAGTCTTTTTAACAAACTCATTCCGATTAACATGAAACCAGAGAAATTTCGAATAACACTATGTTACCTCAACGGGGATATGCACAACCCCAACAATAAGTATGTCATATTTCTTTTTGACAGTAGGAAGAGGAAATTCAAAACCACCAAATATAATCGATGGAATTTTCCCAATAGAGTTGATACTATGAACTTGAGGTTGTTTCCTCGGAAAGTGTACCGTATGCTCATTACCATTAACATGAAAAGTGACATTGCCTTTGGTGCAATCAATAAAAGCCCCTGCAGTATTAAGAAAAGGTCTTCCAAGAATAATAGACATACTATCATCCTCGGGAATATCAAAAATAACAAAGTCCGTTAAAATAGTAACGTTTGGAACCACAACAGGCACATCCTCACAAATACCGACAGGTATAGTAGTTGATTTATCAGCCATTTGCAAAGATATTTCAGTTGGTGTCAACTTATTCAAGTCAAGTCTACGATATAAAGAGAGAGGCATAACACTAACACTGGCTCCAAGATCACATAAAGCAGTTTTAACATAGTTTATTTTAATGGATCATGGTATAGTAGGTACTCCTGGATCTCCAAGTTTATTTGGTATTCCACCCTTAAAAGTATAATTAGCAAGCATGGTGGAAATTTCAGCTTCCGGTATCTTTCTTTTATTAGTAACAATATCTTTCATATATTTAGCATAAGGATTCATTTTGAGCATATCAGTCAATCGCATATGCAAAAAGATAGGTCTAATCATTTCAGCAAAGCGCTCAAAATCCTCATCATCCTTTTTCTTGAATGGTTTGGGAGGAAAAGGCATGGGTTTCTGAACCCATGGTTCTCTTTCTTTACCATGTTTCCTAGCAACACAGTCTCTCTTATCATAAAGTTGATTCTTTGATTGTGGGTTATCAAGATCAACAGCAGGTTCAATTTCTACATCATTATCATTACTAGGTTGAGCATCACCATGAACATCATCATTAACATTTTCATTAGGTTCATGTTCATTACCAGATTGTGTTTCAGCATCAGACATAGAGATATCATTTGGATTATCATGTGGTTCAGCACTAGGTTCACTAGAAGTTTGCACAGTTCTATCATTTTTCTTTTTCTTCTTTTTAGAAGAATTAGGTGCATCAATATTATTTCTCTGAGAATCTTGCTCAATTCTCTTAGGGTGGCCTTCAGGATACAAAGGTTCCCGAGTCATTCTACCCGTTCTTGTAGCCACTCTAACAGCATAATCATTTTTCTTACTGTCCATTTCATGGAGCAATTCCTTGTGAGCTTTAAGTACTTGTTCTACTTGAGTGGTAACCATAGAAGCATGTTTGCTAACAAGTTTAAGTTCACCTCTAATATTAGCCATATAATCACCCAAGCATTTAATCATATAAGCATTTTGTTTTAATTTTCTACAAACATAAGCATTAAAGTCATCTTGCTTAAACATAAAGTTATCAAACTCATCCAAGCACAGACTAGCCATTTTAGTAAGAGGGAATTCAGCTTTATCATATCTATAGAGAGAATTTACCTTTACTACCTATGTTGGGTTATCAGGATCAGGAGGTTCTTCAATAGGTAATGGATCAAGATCATATGTTTCTTCAACACGCGGTAAATTAAGACCCTGTATTTCTTCAATAGGAGGTAAATTCTTAACATCTTCAGCGTTAATACCTTTTCTTTTTGAGATATTTCTTTGCCTCTTGCATATCCTCGGGACTGAGAAATAGAACACCTCTCTTCTTCGGAGTTGGTTTAGGAATAGGATCATCAATTGGAGCAGGAGTTGGCTCAGGAGGTGCCCAATTATTTTCATTTGTCAACATATTATTCAATAAAATTTCAGCTTCATCCGGTGTTCTTTCCCTGAAAAGAGAGCCAGCACAACTATCCAGGTAATCTCTGGAAGCATCGGTTAGTCCATTATAAAATATATCAAGTATTTCATTTTTCTTAAGAGGATGATCAGGCAAAGCATTAAGTAACTTGAGAAGCCTCCCCCAAGCTTGTGGGAGACTCTCTTCTTCAATTTGCACAAAGTTGTATATTTCCTTTAAAGGAGCTCGTTTCTTATGAGCAGGGAAATATTTAGCAGAGAAGTAATAAATCATATCCTGGGGACTACGCACACAACCAGTATCAAGAGAATTAAACCATATCTTAGCATCACCCTTCAATGAGAAAGGAAATATTTTAAGTATATAAAAGTAGCGCGATCTCTCATCATTAGTAAACAGGGTGGCTATATCATTTAATTTAGTAAGATGTGCCACAACAGCTTCAGATTCATAGCCATGGAAAGGATCAGATTCAACCAAAGTAATTATATCATGATCAACAGAGAATTCATAATATTTATCAGGAACACAGATAGGTGAAGTAGCAGGAGCAGGGTCAGGCCTCATTTTATCTTTAAGAGATTCTTTGTCCCATTTAATTAATAGCCTTTTAAGTTCATGACGATCTCTACAAGCTAGAATAGCAGCAGAAGATTCCCTATCAAAAACATAACCCTCAAGAATAATAGGCCTATATTCGTCATCACTTTCATCATTATAATCAGATTCAATAATTTCTTTCTCTCTAGCCCTAGCAATTTGTTCATCAAGAAATTCACTAAGGGGCACAGTAGTATCAGGCATAGAACTAGTTTCATCGTAAGTATCATGCATAGCAGAAGTGGCATCATCAATAACATGCGACATATCAGAACGAATAGCAGAAGAAGGTTTAGGTGTCGCAAGCTTACTCATAACAGAAGGTGAATCAAGTGCAGAGCTAGATGGCAGTTCCTTACCTCCCCTCGTAGTTGAGGGATAAATTGTTGTTTTAGCATCTTTCAGGTTCTTCATAGTGTCCAGCGGATATAAATCCCAAGTGACTCAAAGAACAGAGCTATGCTCCCCAGCAACGGCGCCAGAAATTAGTCTTGATAACCCACAAGTATAGGGGATCGCAACAGCTTTCAAGGGTAGAGTATTCAACCCAAATTTATTGATTCGACACAAGGGGAGCCAAAGAATAATCTCAAGTATTAGCAGCTGAGTTGTCAATTTAACCACACCTGGAAACTTAGTATCTGCAGCAAAGTGTTTAGTAGCAAAGTAATATGATAGCGGTGGCAACGGTAACAAAAAGAGCAATGAAAGCAAAGTAATATTTTTGGTGTTTTGTAGTGATTGTAACAGTAGCAACGGGAAAGTAAATAAACGTAAACCAGTATATGGAAAGCTCGTAGGCATCGGATCAGTGATGGATAATAATGCCGGATGCAGTTCATCATGTAACAGTCATAACATAGGGTGACACAGAACTAGCTCCAATTCATCAATATAATGTAGGCATGTATTCCGAATATAGTCATACGTGCTTATGGAAAAGAACTTGCATGACATATTTTGTCCTACCCTCCCGTGGCAGCGGGGTCCTATTGGAAACTAAGGGATATTAAGGCCTCCTTTTAATAGAGAACCGGAACACAACATTAGCACATAGTGAATACATGAACTCCTCAAACTAAGGTCATCACCGGGAGTTGTCCCGATTATTGTCACTTCGGGGTTGCCGGATCATAACACATATTAGGTGACTATAGACTTGCAAGATGGGATCAAGAACTCACATATATTCATGAAAACATAATAGGTTCAGATCTGAAATCATGGCACTCAGGCCCTAGTGACAAGCATTAAGCATAGCAAAGTCATAGCAACATCAATCTCAGAACATAATGGATACTAGGGATCAAACCCTAACAAAACTAACTCGATTACATGGTAAATCTCATCCAACCCATCACCGTCCAGCAAGCCTACGATGGAATTACTCACGCACGGTGGTGAGCATCATGAAATTGGTGATGGAGGATGGTTGATGATGACGACAGCGACGAATCCCCCTCTCTGGAGCCCCGAACGGACTCTAGATCAGCCCTACCGAGAGGTTTTAGGGCTTGGCGGCGGCTCTGTATCTAAAATGCGATGATTTCTTCTCCTCTATTTTTTCTCCCCGAAAGCCAATATATAGAGTTGGAGTTGGCGTCGGAAGGTGTCCAGGGGGCCCACGAGGTAGGGGGCGCGCCCCCACCCTCCTGGACAGGGTGTGGGCCCCCTGGTCTTCATCTTTGGCGAGGATTTTTTATTATTTATTGTAAGGTATTCCGTGGAGTTTCAGGTCATTCCGAGAACATTTGTTTTCTGCACATAAAACAACATCATGGCAATTCTGCTGAAAACAGCGTCAGTCCGGGTTAGTTCCATTCAAACCATACAAGTTAGAGTCCAAAACAAGGGCAAAAGTGTTTGGAAAAGTAGATACGACGGAGACGTATCACTTCTCTTCTCGGGCTTCCCTGCTGTGGACACGCACCAGAGACATAGCCATGTCAGCACCGCACCGAGCAGAAGACTTCTTCCAGTGCTGCACTTGACCAGGGACCTCATTGAGTCGAGCCATGCTACCTCTTGATCTTGCGTTGGTTTTCCTCGAAGAGGAGAGGATGATGCAGCAGAGTAGCGTAAGTATTTCCCTCAGTGTTTTAGAACCAAGGTATCAATCGAGTAGGAGGCCACGCTCAAGTCCCTGGTACCTGCACAAAACGATAGCAACTCACAACCAACGCGATTAGGGGTTGTCAATCTCTTCACCGTCACTTACGAGAGTGAGAACTGATAGATAATGTTTTTGGTATTTTTGATATAGAGATGCAAAGTGAAAAGTAAAAAGGCAAAGTAAAAAAGCAAAGCAAGATTAAAGTGATTGAGACTGATATGATGATAATAGACCCGGGGGCCATAGGTTTCACCAGTGGCTTGTCTCAAGAGCATAAGTATTCTACGGTGGGTGAACAAATTACTATTGAGCAATTGACATAATTGAGCATAGTTATGATAATATCTAAGGTATGATCATGTATATAGGCATCACGTCCGTGACAAGTAGACCGACTCCTACCTGCATCTACTACTATTACTCCACTCATCGACCGCTATCCAGCATGCATCTAGAGTATTAAGTTAGAAATAGAGTAACGCTTTAAGAAAGATGACAAGATGTAGAGAGATAAATTCATTCAATATGAAATAAACCCCATCTTGTTATCCTCGATGGCAACGATGCAATACGTGCCTTGCTGCCCCTTCTTTCACTGGGAAAGGACACCGCAAGATCGAACCCAAAGCTAAGCACTTCTCCCATGGAAAGAAAAACCAATCTAGTAGGCCAAACCAAACTGATAATTCGGAGAGACTTGCAAAGATAACCAATCATAAATAAAAGAATTCAGAGAAGATTCAAATATTATTCAAAGATAGACTTGATCGTAAACCCACAATTCATCGGTCTCAACAAACACACTGCAAAAAGAAGATTACATCGAATAGATCTCCACAAGAGAGGGGGAGAACTTTGCATTGAGATCCAAAAAGAGAGAAGAAGCCATCTAGCTACTAACTATGGACCCGAAGGTCTGAGGTAAACTACTCACACTTCATCGGAGAGGCTATGATGATGTAGAAGCCCTTCGTAATGACGGCCCTCTCCGGCGGAGCTCCGGAACAGGCCCCAAGATGAGATCTCGTGGATACAGAAGGTTGCGACGGTGGAATTATGTTTTTGGCTCCTGTTCTGATCGTTTGGGGGTACGTAGGTATATATAGGAGGAAGGAGTATGTCGGTGGAGCTTCGAGGGGCCCACGAGGCAGGGGGCGCGCCCTAGGGGGGCGCCCCCACCCTCGTGACCGCCTCTCTGATGCCTTGGCGTAGGGTCCAAGTCCCCTGGATCACGTTCGGTGAGAAAATCACGTTCCCGAAGATTTTATTCCGTTTGGACTCCGTTTGATATTCTGTTTCTCCGAAACACTGAAATAGGCAAAAAAAACAGCAATTCTGGGCTGGGCTTCCGGTTAATAGCTTAGTCCCAAAAATAATATAAAAGTGGAAAATAAAGCCCAATATAGTCCAAAACAGTAGATAATATAGCATGGAGCAATCAAAAATTATAGATACGTTGGAGACGTATCAAGCCATCAGAGACTCGAGGTCATTTTGGAGTGTCACCCCTAGCCAGAGCGCTGTGTCGATTCGGGACACCGCAACTTTCAGCCGAGCAAGGTAGTCGACAACACCAGCGACACGAGATTCCAGTTGGAGCACGTTCATGGCAGCTTCATCCTTAACATGAGAGAGGATGGGGTCCAAGCTTGTCTCAATTCACCCAGTCTCTTCCTCGAAGTTCTGGCAAAACTCTGCACACACAATACAGCGATGAGTCAATAGCTATGTATCGAGTCGATAACAACAAGTCATTCGAATAAAGGAAAGAACCTTCAAGCATAACGAATAACTTCTTGGCAAGTCCTCCCAGATAATTCTCTAGCTCATCTCTCTTGCGGGCGATGTCTTCTACTTTGTCGGTCAGGGCCCTCCTGTCCTTCTTCGGACGAGTCGCCTCCTTGTTGGCTTCATCAAGGGCAGCCTTCAGCTTGATGTTCTCTTCCTCCAGTTTACCGACTGAAGCCAGCTTCTGGTCGGCGAGTGCAGTTTTCTCTTCTGCTACTTTCTGCGCGGCCGCAAGGTCCAGATCCTTCTGCGTCAGAGCCTTGTTCATTGTTTCTGAAGAAAATAACGCTCGATTCAGAAGAAGGAGATAACACTCGGGTCAGGAACAAATTAGTCGACAAGTTTTCATACCAGCGGCTTCATCCTTGGCCTTCTGCAAGTTTGTCTTGGCCAGCTCCAGATCAAGATTGAGCTGAATTTGCTTCTGTTCCAAGTTAGCAAACCGAGCTCCAAGTTCACAAGATTTCTGTGGTCAGAGGATGGTCAGTCGACAGATGCGATGATTGGTTACTTCAGAACAATAGAGTGACGAATTCAACAAGTTCTAAGACTACCGCCGAATCAAACATGCAATAGTAGTCTCGGGGACTACACCCAGTGGGTGCACTTAGCGTGCCCCCATTGGTCCGGTTTCCATCAACATGATCCGTCCAGGCCGAGTGTAAAACAAAGAGAGCGAAGGTTGTACTCAGACAATGGTCGACTGCCCGCACTGGTCCGGTTTCCACTCGACATGGTCCGTCCAGGCCGAGTGTAAAAGTTCTGATTCTCATACCATAGCCAACTGAACACAGTCACCTATGGTCTCAGGGACTACACCCAGTGGGTGCACTCAGCGTGCCCCCACTGGTTCAAAGACTCAATCGACACAACCTAGTCGACTCAAGAAGCAAGACTATTCAGCAAAAATTTAAACACCCAGTGGGTTTACAGATGCAAAGTGCAAACTAACAAAAAGATGCACAAGAAATGTTTTTAGGTAGTATATCCTAACAGAACAAGTGACAAGCTAAAGGATCAGTCAGTAATCAACTAACCTGGACGTTACTCCGGAGAGCTGAGCTGGCGTCATAAGCAGCTTGACTGGCCTCCCGTACTACTTTCATCTACTCCATCATGAGGCTTGTCTGGCGTATAGCTTCCTTGGCAGCACCCACTTGGTCCTCTGGGACATGATGCGCAGTGAAGAGTGAAGACGGTGGATCAGCTGAAATCTGCGCAGTTGACACTGATGGCTGGGCACTCGACAATGGTACAACAAAAGTCACAGAAGCCTGGTTGGCATCGCCGATCTCCTGGATCACCGGTTCCATCACCGGCGTCGACTGAGGCACCTTGCAAGTTGATGTCTTCCTGTTCCTCCTTCCCATGGGCCTCAATGGCACATCCTCGTCGTCGACTGGAAGATCAATGACATTGGGAGGAGCTGCTAAAGAATCAATAGCCAGAGTTCAGTTGACCAATAAAATGGCTGAGAAAATAGAGACAAGATTGCAAGAATCATACCGGCGTTCGAAGTAGCTGCATCTCCAGTTTCCTCATCCTTGCCCTCGTAAAGATACGTAGAAGTCACAGAAGTAGCAGCACTGCAAGTTTCAAGATTCACTCGGTTAAATCAGGAAGAGAGTCGACAACACAGGTCCTTGAGCAAAAAGTGAGGTCAAGGCACTTACGCAGAAGCGACGGGAACATCGATCTTGATCTTGGGCAGGGTCTTCCGAGACTTTGGTGCTACAACTTTGGGCTGCTTTGGAGCCTTCTCAGTCGGCACAGGGGAAGAGGTCCGAGTGCGCTTGGAACTCTGTCCAGTCGGCAGAGCTACTTTGCCACGAATACTTGCTGGGTCATGCTTATGCTTGGAACGCCTTTCGTTGCGAGGTGGTGACTCGACTTCTTCGCCACTGCTCGAGTCCTCGCTCTCCTCCTCCTCTTCTCCTCCATCAGACTGCCAATCCATGCTTTCGCCTCCGCTTTCTTCTCCTTCCTGGTACTGCTCTTGCTCCCCGTTTGGCATTGAGTATGTCTCCGTATAGATCGGCGAAGCAAAAGAGGTGAACAAAGGATGGTCGACTCAATAAACAACTGCATGTCAGAATGAAAAACACTCGGAAATAAAGAATAGACCTGGTCTGGTTGGTTGTTGGCGTCGAATGGTAAAACTCTTCGGGACCCCCTGGGGTTATCCTTGTTTCCTCTGATGCCTTGCACCCATTGCGTCACCGTCTTCTCATCAACGTCCTCCGGATGGATCCTAGTGGAATCTTCAATTCCCGAGTACATCCACATTGAGTGATCGTGAGCCTGGAGAGGCTGGATACATCGACTGAGGAATACCTCGAGCAGATCCATACCAGTCACGCCCTAACGGATCCGCTGAACTACTCGCTCCATCAACATGGTCACCTCCACCTTCTCTGCTGGAGTCACTCTCAAAGAAGTGGGTTTATGGACTCGTACCAAGGAAAAGGGAGGGAGACCAGTCGGATGGCCAGGGGTCGACTTGTCTTTGCAGTAAAACCAAGTCGACTACCACCCTCTAACCGAGTCAGGGAGAGTCATCGCGGGAAAAGCACTCTTCCCCCTCATCTGGATACCTAAGCCCCCACACATCTGAATCACCTGGGTTCTCTCGTCACTTGGGCTAGCTTTTTTCACAGTCTGCGAGCGGCATGTGAAGATGTGCTTAAACAGACCCCAGTGCGGTCGACAGCCCAAGAAATTGTCACACAAGGAGACAAAGGCGGCGAGGTAGTGATTGTGTTGGGAGAGAAATGGTGGAGTTGAGCCTCAAAGAAGTTCAGAAAAGCATGGAAAAAGGGATGTGGGGGAAAGAAAACCCGCGGTCGACATGAGTGGCGAGTAAGACGCACTCACCCTCCTGAGGCTGTGACTCAGTTTCCTCCCCTGGGAGCCTCCAGGAACCATGCTCAATCAGCCCACTCTCAGCCAGATCTTGCAAGTCATCCAGCTTGATTGTGGACTGGATCCAGTCGCCCTGAACCCAGCCGCGTGGCAAGGCGGATCTCGACGACGACCCACTCCTGCTGGTCTTCTTCCCCTTTGCCGCCACCTTCTTTGCGTGCTCCAACGCCCCCATCTTTTCCTTCGCCATCGCAGCAAGAGGCGCACGGGCGGGAGGCGATGTCGAGAGCGGAAGCGGTAGTGATGGAGAAGCAGGGGAGGAAGAAGGAGAAATTGGGGCGCACTGTGCAAAATTCCCCAACCAAACGCCTTATATGGAGTCATTTCTGACTGCTGGGCCCAGGCAATCCTGTCAAATCCCGCAACTTTCGCTCGCTCGATACGTGGCGAAAAAGGTGGTGCTGAGATCGAGGCGCCTCTGCCTAATCCATCCCGAATACTGTGGCCTCCTCCGTCCCGCGCGCTTCCCAAAATTTTGTATCCCGCAAGATCCGGGAGCAGCAGACAATCGCACCAAAGTTTTTTCTTTCATATCAACACTTGAAGCTTATTAACATAGTTCACTCGACTATTTTGGAATGGATCAGGTCGACTGAAAATGTAGTCAAAATTGTCACATGGTTCATTAGTCCAAGGAAAACGCTTCCGCGGCGTGTAACTGAGTCGGAACCAACTTCAACTCCTTTTTCCACTCAAACCCTGAACCATTCAGGGGCTAATGATGGCGACATGTACCTAGGGTAGGGTCATAGGCCTGACCTAGACACCCTCCCCAATGACATTGCCCTAAAGTCAGAAGCATTCAAGGGATAACATCATTCACTCGACCAGAAGCATTCCACTCGGAAGATTTAATTTCACTCGACCATAGCAATAGTCACTCGACGACCAGAAGATCTAAAGTCACTCTGTACAGCAACAGTCGGGCGTTTACTCTGTATACTTAATGGTCATTCATGTATCTTTATTGTTGGCGTTATCAGTAACGCCCTATCTTAATGTACCTTAAACCCTGTGTAACTGAGGGCCGGAGGGGTCTGGCAAACTCTATATAAGCCACCCCCTCCTCAGGGACAAGAGTTCGCACCCCTTGTAACTCTACACATATAATCCAATCGACCGATCTCTCGAGCACCGAGACGTAGGGTTGTTACTTCCACCGTGAAGGGCCTGAACTCGTAAATCTTGTGTGTACAACTTCACCATAGCTAGGATCTTTGTCGTGGAATTGTCACGTCAGATGCCCTAGTGTAACGACTTAGTCGCGAGGCCAACGCATCTATGTGGTAGCTTGAGAGGGGTTGAGCGGGACGAGAGATGCAGGGCGGATCAACACGCAAGACAAGGATTTAGACAGCTTCGGGCCCCGGGAAATATCATCCGGAATAGCCCTACATGCTGTTTGAGGCTAGATCTCATTATGCTCATCAGGGAGTCGCCGGTTTACCGGCTCTTTGTGTCTAGCCCTAGAGATTGTTTATTGCTTGTAGCTTCTAACTCCCCCCTCTTTGGGGAGCCCTGCCCCTCCTTATATATGTTGAAGGGGCGGTTTACATGTGGAGTCCTATTAGGATTAGGACTAGTCTATCTCTTTAATACAAACCGGATACAAGTCCTGGTCTTAACTCCTTGTAAGGCAAATATTCCTTTCCTCTTAAACCGGCCCACAATAGTTGAACTGGCCTTCATGAACCGCCAGAAGGGCCACCTGGTCTTGTCGCTCCTCTGACCCGTCCGTCGGGTTACCAGTGAATTACAACGTCCCGACGGGTTGCTGGTAAACCGCCAGGTCTGGGCGGGTCTCCAGATGAATATCTCCAAGTGCCAGCGGGACCTCAAATAAACCGCCAAGTCCGGCCGGGTTAACTTCCGGCTGGTTTACACCGCGGGGTATATCCCCGACATTAGCCCCCAAGTTTAGCTTGGATTTATCCATGGTAAACTTATGCTGCAAATAAACACCAGAACAAATTCGACAGGTTGTGCTCCGGGTTAAGAATTCTTGTAGACCGGCACCTGATCGTCCTTAAGTCCTTGTCATTTCCTCCTTCTAGAAAATCCGGGTCAATAACCAGCCTCATACTCAAATTGCTGACGTTGGTTTCTCATAGGAAAATATTGTGAAGAATAATCCACTTGAGTCGGCTTCCAAAGCACCGGTTTAAAAAATGTAGGTTTTGAAATACTCATCTGATATTCAGCCGGTTTGAAAATGTAGACTTGCCGGTTTATCACTGCCAAAAACTGTCAGGTTGTAAAAACTGATAATTCCAGGTCATGATTGTTGCAGACACCGGTTCATGATTGTTGCCAACACCGGTTTATGATTATTGATGACACCGGGTTGCAGCCACAGCGTCATAATGATTGGTGACGCCGGGTCAATCTAGTTTGCTCAAACAGAGAATTTGAAAATATTTCTTCGATAATAATATAATACCTGTAGCCCCCAAGTACCAGGTTGTCCTGTTTGCACAAACCTGGGATTTGTAATTGACTGATGCCCATAAAACTTCAACCAATGTAGCCCCCAAGGGCCGGGTCATTATGTAATAATCAGCAGGGACTTTGTAAATATAATCTTGCAAACTTTGAACAGCAACGTGTAGCCCCCAAGGGCCGGCTCGGTAAGATAATATTGAGCTGGGACTTTGATATATACTTCAATGAAAATAACATCCTATGATGTAACCCCCATCATGGGGCTTGAATCCACGTCCACAAGGTTAAGAGCCTTGTGCTTTACCAACTGAGCAGTGGATCCTTCCATGTAATGGATAAAAAGCTTTGTACCTTGATTTGTTGAAAGGAGCAATTGGTAGCCCCCAAGGGTCATGGTCCATGCTTGCAGCGACATGAGACTTGCATATTTGATGTAATATCAATTTTGAATAATGTAGCCCCCAAGTGCCGGGTTGTAAGCCTGCAGCGACTCGGGACTATTCCTTCAATTGTAGAAAATGATAACCATTGCGCTAAAGCGACTTTGAAAACCTTAATCATAATATTAATAACCATAATAAAAATCCAGCCATGTTGGCTATTCAAGATAATATAATCTGGTATGAAAACCCTACTCATCCAATATCATAATGAAAATTCAGCCAAGTTTGGCTATTTGAATAATATAATCCAATAATTTATAAGCGCAAGATTCCAATGGCGCAATCCAAATATATACTGGCGACTTATAGTCCAAAGCCAGACCGGTTTAATAAACACCGGATAATTTCTCATCATATATTGGCAACTTATCGTCTTAAAGCCAGGCCGGTTTAATAAACACCGGATAATTTCTCATCATATACTGGCAACTTATCGTCTTAAAGCCAGGCCGGTTTAATAAACACTGGATTAACCATATATAATACTGGTGACTTGTAGTCAAACCAGACCGGGCTGATAATCTCCGGATTATAACTTGATCATGTACTCACAACTTGTAGTTGAAAGCCGAGCCGGGTTGATAAACACCGGTTTACTCCATAATAGGATGGTAACAGAAAATCAAACCGGGCAGATAATCTCCGGTCTAAAAATGGACCGTGTTCCGCCAGTTTAGCTGTTTGAACCGGTACAAAATACTGTTGGTTTAAAAAACGCAAATAAAATAGCAACTTCTCAAGAAAGGCTATTAAAGCAAAAGCAATGGCAACAACTTTTTGCAAAAGAAGAGCTCTACTGAGCTTGGTCAGATGGAATTACCATGGTCAGACGCAACCAAGCCCCCCGAAGGCGTAGCGATGGTGCTAGTCAGCCAGGACCCCAAAATGACGCGTGGCGTTACGCCGGCCAAGTGGCATTGCTATGGTTCGGGTTCTACCAAGCCCCCAAATGACTCTAAGGCCCGTAGGCCGACCAAGAGGAGTGACCGGTTCAGACGTGACCGTGTCCCCAAATGATCTAGTGGCTTTCGCCGGCCAAGAGGTATTGCATCGGTTCGGACATGACCGAGCCCCCAAATGACCTGGTGGCTTTCGCCGGCCAAGAGGCATTGCATCGGTTCAAAACATGACCGAGCCCCCAAATGACCTTATAAGGACGGCTATGTTCTCTTTGGTTCGAATACGACCTATGTTTGAATAGGAAGCCCCAAGTGATCTTGATAAGACTTGCAAGGGGTAAACCGGATATTGTTTTAAAACAACTCCATGTAACCACACATGATATAAAAGAATAGATACCCCGCTTTGTAAAGCGGGAGCCCCCATGTGATCAATATGTCAGGCCAATAAGGCAGGATACACATGTTTGAACCGTGCATCATGGCAGCAGGTCTTCTTCGGTAATTTTTAACTTTTTGCAAGAGATAAATTCTTCTTGAACCGGGATTTTAAACCGGATATTGAGAACTTCAAAGCTTTGTGGGAGATATCCTTCCCTTGAACCGGATCTTAAACCGGAATCTTCCTTTTCAGCCAGAAATTCTCTGACGGCCTTTAAACTCGAATTTGCGAGAAGTTAATTCCTTTTTGAACCGGACATTGTTAAACCGGATCTGAGCGCTTCAGCGCTTTGTGGGAGAATAGATTTCTCTTGAACCGGATTGTAAACCGGATATTGGAGAGCTTCAGTGAGACTGACTTCCCTTGAGCCGGATTTTAAACCGGAATCCTTTCTGATGACCCGAATCTTCTTCATTGAACCGGGACTTTGTAACTATCATATACTTTCTAAGCCGGAATTTTTCTGACGGCCTTTAAACTTTCATCAATATAACAGTAGCATCCGGGACCGGGTTATCTTTCCCTCCATCGTCCTGGGTTTCTTAAACCAACTGAACTGGCAAGAATTGCTGAACCACCTCATCGTAGCCCCCGAGTCTCAAAGGTGACTCGAGGAGTTGGCTTGAGACTCTTCATATTTGAGCATGATATAAACCGGCATAACTTGTATATCATTGGTGTTGATAATCCGATGTGAATCCACAGAAGGTTGAGGTGACTGCGGCGGGTTGTAAATGATCCCGTATGAACCGTGTCAGCAACTCGGCCAATGGCTCCTTCCAACTGGTGATTTGAAGTTAACCAAACTGTAGCGGCGGCGACTTGTGCGCCTGCCCATTGATCCATCCAGTGCAGACGGCGGTTGATGATAATTTGCCTCCAATTTGAAAGAAAACCGGGCTACCCAAGCTGTGACTTGTTCATACTCAATAAATGGCTCGTGCAGACAGGTGCGGCCCGGTATGTTGATGTACACCAGACTACGATGGATGGCAGCCTGTGCATGCGCTATTGGGTAATTCGCATGGTCCTGACGAGTTGACGCGGACTGGATCGCGATATAAACCGGCACGGGTTATCCAATAGCTCAGCGATATAATAATCCCTTTTTGCAATAGACAATTTTTCCTGCATTGGATAGCTTTGCAAACCGGAGCAACTGCTCTTTTCAAAGAAAGCAATATATAATATAAAATGTATCGGAGGGATTTCACCTGATATATCATGCCAGGGGTTATCCACCGTAGAGTTGATGATCACCATGGTGGAGCTGAAATTAATCACGACCGAGTCAGCCACGGGGTTGTAAACCGGTGCGGACGAATATCGGCCACGGGAGTTGTAAATCGGCGCGGACGGAGAGTCGCCTGCGGGCATTATAAACCGACGCAGACGGAGAATCGGCCGCAGGCGTTGTAAGCCGGCGCAGATGGAGAACCGTCCGCGAGTTGATGTAAATCGGACCACCGGTTTGCGCGCGTCCGTTAAGCAGTGTGGAATGGTCAAAAGTCGGTATATAATGACGTCGGTGTACGCTCCATATGCATGGTGTAACACCAATGTTGTGGCGAATAATTGTCCTGCATATAAAAATATGCAAATCCAACGTAATTGTTCTTTTTACAAAACAATATATGTCAAAAAAATAGATTTAGATGGATATCACCTGATTTGTTTGAGCCGAAAATAACCCGTAATGAAGTTGATGATAATTGTATGCAGCTGAAATCAATCACGGGTGAACCCTTGAGCCAGCGGCTCTTGACAGAAACATGCCAAGGGATGAGGGCGGCGACTCGTGGCAGCCCGCGCCAGTAGCGACTCGAGGCAGGAGCGGTGACTCGGTGCTGCAACGACGCCCGGCAAAAGTGGGTAAACGAAGGGCGCCTCCAGGACGAAGGCAGTGCACTGGCGGCTTTAAAGCTGGGCCCAGCAGAGGAGGAACAAGCAGATGGCAGTAGCTGACTGCAGTGGTGAACCGGGGCACGAGGAGCAGCAGTACTGAATCAAGGCGGCGACTAAGGCCGGACTGGCTCGGGCGATTCAACCATGCAGCTATGGGGGCGCTTTGCGGGCAGGGCCTCGGCAGCTCAGGGCGGCAACAGTGACCCAGCACCATCAGGAACGGGGCGAGACGGCTGGCGGGTCGGCCGGTCCGGGCGTCGCAGCGGTGATGGTGAACCGGCAGAGGCTAAAGCCCGCCGTCGCGGAGACTGAACCCACGACTTAAACATGCTCCCAGGTCATAGGGGTTTCTGGATCCATGTGTCAGTACTAACTTTTCTTTCCCTTGAATCTTGAATTGGCTTGTCACTAGCAGCCGCACACGAACGTCGTTGTCTACTCTTCAGTCCAAACAATCCAAAGGTTCTGATTTTTTGCTGTAACTTGTACAATATTGATACGAAACCGAGTTGGAAACTACTCTTGTATACGGTCCGCCGGGAAGTAATCCAGAAAAAATATTCGCGCCGAGTTACGGAAGCCGCCGGACGCTGGGTGGCTGCCATCAAACTTTATACGCGCCATTGTATGAGCGTAGCAGAGGATCACGCCGATGCTCTGAATCTGGATTTGAACATGGACGATGGTGTAGGTCTCGGCGACTTGTGGCGCCGTACGGACACACACCCTGATCTCTCAGCTTAATCTTGCTCGCTCCGCTCGACTTGCTCATTGATCATCCAAACTCTTTCAAACCGGTCTCTCTGAATCCGGAAAATTGCGAACTTCTCGAAACCCTAGATGAGATCCCTTCAAGAACTTAACACCACCGCGCGCGGGCCCCACGGTGGGCGCCAACTGTCGTGGAATTGTCACGTCAGATGCCCTAGTGTAAGGACTTAGTCGCGAGGCCAACGCATCTATGTGGTAGCTTGAGAGGGGTTGAGCGGGACGAGAGACGCAGGGCGGATCAACACGCAAGACAAGGATTTAGACAGCTTCGGGCCCCGGGAAATATCATCCGGAATAGCCCTACATGCTGTTTGAGGCTAGATCTCATTATGCTCATCAGGGAGTCGCCGGTTTACCGGCTCTTTGTGTCTAGCCCTAGAGATTGTTTATTGCTTGTAGCTTCTAACTCCCCCCTCTTTGGGGAGCCCTGCCCCTCCTTATATATGTTGAAGGGGCGGTTTACATGTGGAGTCCTATTAGGATTAGGACTAGTCTATCTCTTTAATACAAACCGGATACAAGTCCTGGTCTTAACTCCTTGTAAGGCAAATATTCCTTTCCTCTTAAACCGGCCCACAATAGTTGAACCGGCCTTCATGAACCGCCAGACGGGCCACCTGGTCTTGTCGCTCCTCTGACCCGTCCGTCGGGTTACCAGTGAATTACAACGTCCCGACGGGTTGCTGGTAAACCGCCAGGTCTGGGCGGGTCACCAGATGAATATCTCCAAGTGCCAGCGGGACCTCAAATAAACCGCCAAGTCCGGCCGGGTTAACTTCCGGCCGGTTTACACCGCGGGGTATATCCCCGACAATCTTGCCTCCTCATACCTACCCCCCATTTTACTGTCAGTCTCAGAACCACGACACTCCCTGATACTCCACTATCGGTGAGCCACTCATTGACACATCTTCACAAGTCCATTGTTGCCATAATGGATGGCAAGCTTCAAGGACGTGATCTCTTAATGATGCTCCACTTGAACTTGCACACCGCAACCTAACCCCACGTAGAACTCTCACGTAGACCATGGGTTAGTGCACAAAGTGTAACGGACAATGCTTACCATACCATGGGATCACTTGCTCCCTTTCGGTACATCTTCTACGCTTTGCACGTTGATCAACTTGATTCACACTTTGACTTAGTCTTGATAACCCTTGTATCATGTCTTCTACATTGGATAATTCCTAGAATAGCACCTTGGTCATCTCATAAACTCCTTGAAACCAACACATGGACTTCAAGAAATGCCTATCGACAAATCTTCAAATATAACTGAAGGCAACCATTAGTCCATAGAGAATGTCATCAATTACCAAAATCACACATGGGGGCACCATGCTCTTTCAGTTGTCAATTCAACCACACCTGGGAAATAATATTTTTTGCAGCAAAGTGTTTAGTTGCACAGTAGTTTGATATTTTTTATAGTAGCAGTAACAGTAACAATAGTAACAGGAACAGTAACAAAAGCAATTTGTAGTGATTGTAATAGCAACAACAATAGTAAATTAGCAAAGACCAATAAGCGAAAATCATGGGCATTGGATCAATGATGGATATTTGTGTTGGATGATATTCATCATATAATAGTCACAATCTAGAGTGATACACAATAGCTCCAATTCATCAATTCAATGTAGGCATGTATTCCGTATATAGTCATACGTGCTTATAATAAGAACTTGCATGACATCTTTTGTCCTACCCTCCAGTGGTAGCGAGCTCCATAAGGAAACTAAGGGTTATTAAGGTCTTCTTTTAACAGAGAATCGGAACAAAGCATTAACACATGGTGAATGCATGAGCTCCTCGAATTATAGTCATCCTCGATGAGTATCCCAACTATTGTCACTTTGGGGTCTACGGATCCGAAGAATAACAAGTGCATATAACTAGCACATAGGATCAAGAACTCAAATATATTCATGAAAACATAGAGGGTTCAGATCTGAAATCATGGCACCCGGGGCCTAGTGACAAGCATTAATCATAGCAAAGTCATAGCAACATCAATCTCAGAACATAGTGAATACTAGGGATCGAGCCCTAAGAAATTGACTCGGTTACATGACAAATCTCATCCAACTCCATCATTGTCCAGCAAGCCTATGAAGGAATTACTCACTCCTAGTGGTGCATCATGGATTTTTTTATGGGAAGGGTTGATGATGACTACGACAACGAATCCCCCTCTTTGGAGCCTCGAACGGACTCCAGATTAGCCCTCCCGATGAAGAACAGGAGGTGGGAGCGGCTCCGTATCGTGAAACATGATGCTTCCTTCTCTCTGATTTTTTTTCCGCTAGAGGGTACTTATGGAGTTGGAGTTAGGGCTAACGGAGGCATGTGGGACCCACGAGCTCATAGGGTGCGCCCTAGGGGGCGCCTCCTGAGCTCGTGGCTCTCTAGTGTCCCCCTCCAGTAGTTCTCTTCACCAAATATTTTTTATATATTCTAAAAATAATCAACGTAAATATTTAGTCTGATCCAAGAACTTTTATTTTTGCACAAAAATAATACCATGGTAGTTCTGCTGAAAACAACATCAGTCCCGGTTAGCTTCATTCAAATCATGCAAATTAGAGTCCAAAAATCAAGAGCAGAAGTGTTCAGAAAAGTAGATACGCTTGGGACGTATCAATAAACATCTCATGTGATTCATAAAAGCATGATATGGCATAGCCCTGGGTGCCGGGAATCCACTATGATCATCTTCAGTTGAAGCGTTGTGACAGCCAATATTTCATTGCCGTGGAAACTGTTTAAAAACGTTTCCATGGCAACCATTTTAGAAAAGGTTGCCGTGGTACCAAATTCAGAAATTCTGCCATGGCATGAAATTATAGCTACTTGTCCCGCGCCATGTACACCTTCTCCACGTTAGGGTCCTCCTTGTACATTTTGCCATCGTCACTGTCGGGGAAACTGACTCCGCGAGCACCTATGGGGACGGAGCCCCTTTTCGGTTCGGCGGGGGGCGGAGGTCGCACGAAGAGCAGATCGAGGCAAGGCACACGAGCGGTTTTACCCAGCTTCGGAGCTCTCCAGAGAGATAATACTCCTACTGCTGCTTTGTGGGTTGTATTGAGTTCTTGCTCGGGAGCGCTGGGTGCTACAGTACACACAAGCAGCTAACGAGTCCGAGCGTGAATGTTCTCCTCCCCCCCTACGTTGTGCATGGGCCTCCTTTTATATGCTCAAGGGGTTTCCAACAGGTGGCAACGTAGGCAAGGGTAAAAATGGAAAGGTGCTGCGGTAGGTACAGCTACCTACACAGTGTATCATACCTAACCCTGACGGCAGGGGACAAGGGCATTAAATGCCTATCTACGTCGCCCAAACAATGCAGAAAAGGGACCGTCAGGGACGCCACCGCTCGCCACGATGGCGATCTTGTCAGCACCGCTTGCCACAGTGCACCCCTGGCTGCACAGCCTTCCGCCACGTACGCCTGGAAGGGTCTCAGAGCGACACGTTGGTGGGTGAGCTGGAGCGCGGGTACAGAGTGGTTGCTAGCCGCGGCAAACGCCTTGCCACGGCCATTCTCTTGCCGCGTCCGGGAGCTTGTCGCTCGCCGGGTCTTGCTGGGACACGTGGCGTGTCGTGGCAAGTTCCTTGAGATGACTTAGTTGGCCTTCCCGACAAGCTCCTCTTGCCGGGGCTTTGTGCCTTGAGTAGCCTTCCCGGCAAGCTCCTCTTGTCGGGGACTTGTGCCTTAAGTGGCCTTCCCGGCAAGCTCCTCTTGCCGGGGCCTTGTCTTCTTGGCTCGAATACTTTGTTCTTGAATGGTTCCAAAGGAACCATAGAGGTCCTTGGCGGTCACCCGGGAAGCCTTGCCGCGGGGCGCTGCGACTGCCCGTGCACAAGTTCGGGATACTAGGGTACCTCTACTCTAGTACACCGACAGGAGCCCCCGGGCCTGGGCCATACACGGTGCCGAGCGCTGTTGGGCCAGGCCCAAAACAGGGCACGGGCACGCGCGGCCTGGGTCACGCCGCATCTTACTCCTTATCCACCACGCCCTCCCCGAATGGCACGCGTCAATTGCGGCGTCGTGGGAGAGGTCGTGGGTGGTTTCTTTATTCGGAAAGGCGGAACGTCCGCCCTCTCCCTCCTTATAAGCAGGGGAAACAGGGGCAGTTCGCCCATCTGCCCGTTGCTATTTCAGACTGGAAAATCTCCGCCGCTCCCCTTCTTCTCAAAGCCGAAAGAGAGCAGCGCTCCGCCACCATCGCCACCAGCACCACCAACGCCGTCGTCCTCCCTCACCACTCCCGCCATGGCTCCGAAAGCCGAGAAGGTGAAGTCAGCCGAGGCGCAGCGGCTCGCGGCGCTGCAAAAGGAGCGGGCAATCTTCCCTCCTAGGCTTGCCGCGGAGGAGCTGAAGGAGTTCTACTATCTCTTCTGGTCGACGGGGATGCGAGCGCATCCGCGCACGAAGGTATTCCCAGCCACTGCTTGGAAAAAGGCTCGCACTGGGTACCCTTTCTTCGCCTTATTCTTCTACTGCGGGCTCTGCCCGCCCTTTTCTGAATTTTTCTGCGACGTCATGAACACCTACGGGCTCCACCTCCTTGATTTCACCCCCAATGCTGTCCTGACCATGGCAGTTTTCACACATCTCTGCAAAAACTTTGTCGGAATCCATCCAGACGTAGCCCTTTTCCGCCACTTCTTTTCGCCTCGAGTTGAGAAAGGAGAGCCTTTATCCGGTGGAATTGCCTGGATCTCAAAAGCCGGCAAGAAGGATGCTTATCTGGATGGAGAGTTCCGCAGCAAGTGGGAGGAGTGGAGGGCGGACTGGTGCCTGATTGTCGAGGAGAACCCGCAGCCGTTTACTGCCCTGCGCCAAACTCCAGTAGTGCGCGGCAGTGATTGGAGTAGCTTGGCCCCGGAAGACGATAGACTGAAGATTGCCGTCGCCCGGATCCTACGCCTCAGGCTTGCCGGGCTTACTGTAGGAGCAATTGGTGCAGATTTCCTCCGCCGCCGCATCGCCCCCCTGCAGGAGAGGAGGAGACCCGCCTGGGAGTTTCAGAACACGGCGGATATCATGAGGCTGCGGCCGGGCCTCAACTTCAACTTCACTGTCATGGAGCTCAACACGATGCTCCAGGAGCTGTTCAAGTACGACCCACAGCATCCCGAAGTGTTCAGGTTGCCGAGGGGCGTTGTTCCGCTGTGCAATAACTCCTCGCTCGACCGCATCCGTGCAATGATGCCGCTGTGCGACTCGCATGGAATTGACCCAACCTGGATAGAGCCTGCAGATGATGTCGTGCGGGCGTTCTTCGATGGCTTGGTAGAAGTGCCGATCGACGCCGATGAGAAGAGGGGCCTCACACGGGACACTACCGACGCGGAACTCAAGCGCATCGCCACCAGGCTGGAAGAGGCGGCGGCAGCCGCAGCTGCGGGCGAGTTTGGGTTCACCGTGGAGGAGGCAGAGGCAGCAGAGGTGGCAAGCCTTGCCGAGCGAGAGGAACTTGCCGGCGAGGAGAAGTCTGCCGGGCATGACGTCGGGCTGAGCGGGCCCGCCGAGGATACGAGCGGCTCGTTGGAGATCGGATCCTCTTCGTCTTCGGGCAGCTTGCCGCAAGCAGAGCCCCCGGATCCACCAAGTAGGCGTCTTCGCAAGGCCGGGGACGTGGCGGAGCGGCGGACGAGTCAACCCCCGCCGCGCCGCACGACGCAATCCACCGCGGCAAGTTCTGTTGCCGTGGAAGCACCTCATGCCGCAGCGGCAACTGGAGCGGGGTCCTCCCGGTCCGCCGCTCCAGCTCCCGCCAAGCGGCCAAGGGATACTACTCCTCCGCCTCCTCGCGCAGGAGGAGGGCCAGGCTTTGACTTCTCCGCGCTTAGCTCCGACGAGGAAGAAGAAGAGTAAGATTCTTGTTGTACTTGTATGTCTTCAATACTTGCTGTCTTGTCTTGTATCTCATTTGCTTTACTCTGAACTTATTCCTTTTTAGGACTCTGACCCAGAGAGCGGCAAAGAGAGCTAAGGTCCCGGTGATTGTCGTCGAGCATGATCCCACCGTGTCAGCAGGGGGTGCGCCTGAGACAAGCTTGCCGGACCCGGCAGCTGTTCTTCAGAGCAGCCCCCAGCGCAGCCCCCAGCCTAAGTATATGGTTTGCTTCCCGCTGTTGAGCGCGCATGGATACTCTTTGTTTGCTGATATCTGACTGTTGGCTTGTGTAGGAGCAGAGCAGCCTCGCCAGGAGCTCCCGGAGGCCGCCCCTGACATGACATCCGCTTCGACTACGCCGCCAAGGGAGAGTTCTCCGGCAAGGGCGGATCCTCCGACAAGGGAGAGATCTCCGGTAAGGGGGAGCTCTCCGGCAAGGGAGGAGTCTCCGGCAAGGGACAACACCAGCGGTCCTCCGGTGGTGGATACCACAACTGCCGAGCCTAGTGCAGGTAAACCTCTTCTTTCGAAACTTACCTTTGGGTTCTTCTTCTTTTGATCTTATTTTTGGATATTTGCTTGACTTTTCTCCCTTTTTCGGCCGTCAGATCCA
This sequence comes from Aegilops umbellulata, assembly GCA_032464435.1. Classification (NCBI taxonomy): domain Eukaryota; kingdom Viridiplantae; phylum Streptophyta; class Magnoliopsida; order Poales; family Poaceae; genus Aegilops; species Aegilops umbellulata. Next base: position 501,062,891 of record CP136057.1, read on the forward strand.
CCCACTGCGGAGCCGATGGAGACCGAGGTTGCTGTTGATGATGCCGCCGCCACCGAAGAAGCGGCCGGCGCTGATGATCCCGCCGGCGAAGAGGCCGCCAAGGCTGCCGCCGCAGCAGCTGACGAGGGGTCTGGCGATCGTACTGACGACCTTGAGGCCGCAGGAGCGACAGGCGCTACACCGACCGCCGATCCTCCCGCCGTTGCCGCAGCGTCAGGCTCCGAAGAGCCCCAGCCAGGTGTCTACTTGAAGGCCGACGATGGCGTCTTCATCAACCTCCCCTGGGCGTCAACGTCCAGGGCGCCAATCGAAGGAGAAAGCTTTGACGTGGAGGTGCTTGCCTCCGCTGGGCTGACGCTGGTCGACGCGCCAAGCAGCAGCAGTGACGAGCCTAAGGAGGAGCGACTGCTGCGGAAGCTGTTGTCGCTCTACCGTGCCCGCCAGGCCAAACTAGAGTCCCGCGAAGCGCTTGTCGCGAAGGCGGGGGTGGACATGGAGAAGCGCGCGGAGGAGCTCCGAGGTCTCAACCAGGCAGCTCTTCGGTCGCTGGCGGCGGAGCGTGTGCAGTTCGATGAGGCGCAGAAGGCCTTCATCCTCGAGAAGGCAGAAGTTGCAGAGCAACATCGGCTTGCCGCCGAGGAGCTATCTGCGCGGGAGGGCGAGTTGGTGCAGCTGAAGGCCAGCCTGGACAGCCACGAAGAGGAGCTTGCTGCGCGCGAGCAAACACTCAGCGGAGCTCTCAAGGAAGCAAAGGACGCTGCTGCAGCTGCCGAGGCCGCCAAGAAGGAGCTGGAGACGAAGGTGGCGCAGATGGAGACTGATCTCAAGGCGAGCGGTGAAGAGCTTGCCGTGCTCAAGCATGAGAGCGAGAAGGACGCTTACACCTTTGGCGAGCTGCAGGGTCGTCTCGCCAAGAAGATCAAGGAGCTTGCCGCCGCCAAGGACTCCAACGCCAATCTTGAGTTGAAGGTGGCTGCTTTGACCAAGACGCTGGACGGTGCCAGGGAGCAGGAGGCGGCCCTAAAGAAGGAGATCAAGGCCGACAAGGCGCTGCTGGAGAGCATTGCCGCCACCCAGAACGATTTCAGAGAAACTGTGGAGTAGTGGACGGAGGGTCTTGTGAATGCTGCCGCAGACATCGACAAGGAGCTGGCGCAGCTGGGGATGGAGGATCTCGGGTATCCCTCCGATGAGACCCTCCCATCCAGCGCCAAGCTCACCCTGTTCTTCAAAGGCGTGGCGACGGCCCTCCAGCGACTCCGGGAGAGGATCCCAAAGCAGCTGGCCGACGAGTCGCGCAAGATCTGCGTTGGAGCTCTTCGGAAGGTGTTGGTGAAGGTAGCCTTCCGCAACCCAGGCCTCAACCTCGCCAACGTCCTCAGATCCCTGCCGGCGGAAGCTGATCTGGAGGCGCTCAAGGACCTTGTCGCACCCATTGTGGACAAGGTGAGCGGGATCAAGAGGGTTGAGGGCGATCGCGCGGACTAGGCCGCCCGTTTCCTTCTATTCTTGTCGCTGCCGATCGTGTTATGAAAACAGTCTATTAGAGCCGCGACAAGCTATCTTGTAACATATAACTTTATTTTGGGTAGTGATTGCAATGTTATTTCCTTTACTTGATTCCTTCCTTTGTATGTTTTTGCCCTACGCTTTTAGGGAACTTGCCGGCGCGGGCACCCTTGCCGCGAGCGCTGAGTGTGGGACGTCGGCAGCCTGCTGGCAGTGCCGTTGCCGACAAGAAACCTTGTTGTAACTAGCCGCAGCTCGCTTAAGTTGTTGAGTGAACTCGAAACAAAGTAAGGGCGCGACTCTAGTCGCAGCACACTTAAACTGTTGAGCGAACTCGAAACAAAGTAAGGGCGCAACTAGCCACGAGCCGGTTCCTTCGCGCATAGCTTTTCCATACAAAGCATGGTCGTTCAAGGAAGATAACCTAAAAATTTTAAAAACATCTGATTGCTCAAACTTTGGCAACTTAGCTTTTCTGTCGTTTGCTTCCCGGCAAGGCGCGACTTTCTTGAACGACGCCTGGTCCATACCATTATCTTCCCCTCCCCCCCCCGGCAAACTTGTGGGCGAAGGATCCTTCATTTCCTTGAGAAAAAAGGAAGTAGAGAAAATAATAATATGGAGCCTTATGGCTCGTTATTGCTTACCGGGGGTGTTCGCTGCACAAAGTGTCAGATAACTCATGCAAAAAAAAGCATGAAATTGACAAGATGTGCGGAGCACATGAGCTTTATTTATGCACAGGGTCTACGCCTGGCTTTGTACGAAGGATTACATGCCACAGCGGCAATACTTGTACAAAAGGTGGTTGCCGAAGCAGGGTCCGGCAACCGCGCCTTACGGGTAAAACTTACGAAGATGCTCAATGTTCCAGGAGTTGCTCACCGGAATGCCATCTTCGGTCTCAAGGCGGACAGCGCCAGGCCTAGTGACTCGTTTCACCCGATAAGGGCCTTCCCTCTTTGGCGTCAACTTGTTGTAATTCTTGGCGGAATGAACGCGCCGAAGAACAAGTCGCCTTCCTCGAGACTTCTGGCGTTAACTTTGCGGCTATGGTAGCGGCGCAAAGCTTGCTGGTATCGAGCAGCTCATACAGCAGCCTAAAGACGGTCTTCCTCAAGGAGCAGCGCGTCATCTTGTCGCAGCTGCTCTTGCTCAAGCTCATCATAAGCGAGCACTCGAGGCGACCCGTATACGAGTTCCGTGAGGATAAGTGCCTCTGCTCCATAGACTAGAGCGAAAGGTGTCTGGCCAGTGGCTCGATTTGGCGTCGTCCTGATCGACCAAAGAACCACCGGCAGCTCCTCGATCCAGTTTCTTCCGCACTTGTGCAGCCTATCGAAAGTCCTGGTCTTGAGTCCACGCAGCACTTCAGCATTTGCCCTCTCTGCTTGACCGTTGCTCCTGGGGTGAGCAACAGAAGCGAAGCAGACCTTGGCGCCAAGATCTTGGACGTACTGCATGAAGGTGCGGCTCGTGAATTGCGTACCGTTGTCGGTGATGATCCTGTTAGGGATCCCGAAGCGACAAACAATCGACCTGAAGAACTTGACTGCTGACTGTGCTGTCACCTTCCTCACTGCTTCCACTTCCGGCCACTTTGTGAACTTGTCGATTGCGACGTACAAGTACTCAAAGCCCCCGACTGCTCGGGGGAAGGGGCCGAGGATGTCGAGCCCCCAGACCGAAAATGGCCAGGATAAAGGGATCGTCTGGAGAGCTTGAGCTAGCTGGCGTATTTACTTGGAATGGAACTGGCACGCTTCACACTTGGTTACTTGTGCAGTTGCATCCTGGAGGGCTGTCGGCTAAAAGAAACCTTGCCGGAAAGCTTTGCCGGCAAGTGCTCTTGCGCCAATGTGGTGACCACAAATGCCTCCATGTATCTCTGCCAATAGCTTCTGTCCATCTTCCCGGTGAATACACTTCAATTTCACACCGTTGAGTCTTCTTCTATACAGTGCGTTGTCGACAAACTAGTACATACTTGACTACCGGGCTACTCTTTCCGCTTCTTCTTGCTCTTCGGGAAGTTCTCCTGTCTGAAGGAAACGGACGATCTGCTGTGCCCATGCTGGAGCCTGTGGCTCGACAACAAGGACTAAAGGCACATCTGCTGCTGCGGGAACATCCGCTTCTACGGCGACAACCTGCGGCTCAGCCGGAGCTTGACGTTCCCCGGCAAGCTTGTCGGAGCAAAACTTGTCGGGAGCGTCTGCTTCAATGAAACAAACCCTGGGGCTTGTCGGAGCAAACTGCTCCTCAGCACTCTTGGCGTTGATCTTGGGGACCTTCTTGGCGGCGGCTTCGGGAAGCTCTGCCGGAAAATAGTCACCATAAATCAACTTCCTCTATTTGCTCTGTCCAGTTGATGGCGTCATAGACGGTTGAGTCAGCTTGAGCACAAAGGTCCCTGGTTCCACAGGTAACTTAAGTGCTGCGCACTTTGACAGGCCATCGGCAATGTCGTTCTGAGCTCTTGGAACATGTTCCATCTGTAGGCCGACAAAGTGCTCTTCTAGCTTCCTCACTTCATCAATGTAAGCTTCCATCAACGGACTCTGATAATTCTTGTTCACTTGGCGGACAACGAGCTGCGAGTCACCCCTAACAATGAGCTTCTTGATCCCAAGGTCTGCCGCGATCCTGAGACCGGCAAGCAAACCTTCATACTCTGCAGTATTGTTTGTTGCTTACTCCTTGGGAAAGTGCATCTGGACTACGTACTTGAGGTGCTCTCCGGTGGGTGCGACAAGCAGCACGCTGGCACCGGCGCCTTGCAGCGAAAAGGCACCATCAAAGTACATCAGCCACTCTTTGCTTGCCTCCTTGACGGGGATGCTCGTCTCTGGAATTTCTTCATCTGGTGTTGGCGTCCACTCTGCTATGAATTCTGCCAATGCTCTGCTTTGGATAGTTGAAGTGCTCTCAAACTTGAGGCCAAATCTTGAGAGTTCCAGTGCCCACTCATCAATCCTACCTGTTGCTTCTGGATTCTGCAGTATCCTCTTCAGCGGGAAGCGAGCGACAACTGTTATCTCATGTGCTTGGAAGTAATGGCGCAGCTTTCTCGAGGCCATGAGAAGGCTGAAAAGCAATTTCTGCACACCAGAGTACCTTGACCTAACCCCCTGCAGAAGGGAACTGACAAAGTAAATTGGGTGCTGCACCATTTTCTTCTGTATCTCCTCGGGCGTCTGCGCAGATCCATCTTTGCCGGGACCAGAGCTTGTCGGGGAAGCCCCCTGCTTGTCACTGGATGCGCTCGCCATGGTTGCTGGCTCATCATCTGCCTCCCTCTCCGCTACTAACGCAGCACTAACCACTTGATTGGTTGCCGCCAGATACAGCAGCAACTTCTCTTGTGGCTTAGGTGCGACAAGTATTGGACTGGAGGACAGGTATCTCTTCAAGTCCTGCAGCGCAGCCTCCGCTTCCGGAGTCCATTTCATTGGACCTGCCTTTTTCAAATTTTTGAAAAACGGTAGGGCGCGCTCAGCAGACTTAGAGATAAACCTGCTGATAGCCGCCACGCAGCGGGCAAGTCTCCGTACATCCTTGACACGCTTCGGTGCTTCAATCAGCTCAATGGCCTTGATCTTGTCGGGATTGGCTTCAATTCCCCGCTGAGACACGAAGAACCCGAGAAGCTTGCCGGAAGGGACTCCAAACACGCACTTCTCGGGGTTGAGCTTGAGGCTGATCTTGCGCAGATTTGCAAAAGTCTCTTCTAAATCTTGAATCAGAGTTGCTTTGTCCCTGCTCTTGACCACTATATCATCCATGTAGGCTTCCACATTTCTGTGTATTTGTGGCTCAAAAGCAGTATGGACGACCCTTGCAAATGTTGAACCAGCATTCTTTAAACCGAAAGGCATCCGTATGAAACAGTATGTGCCACATGGAGTGATGAATGCGGTTTTCTCCTCATCCTCTTCTGCCATGAAGATCTGATGATATCCTGAGTATGCGTCAAGAAATGAAAGCAAGTCACATCCGGCCGTGGAGTCAACAATCTGGTCGATGCGCGGCAAGGGAAATGGGTCTTTGGGACAAGCTTTATTGACATCGGTAAAGTCGATACAAAGCCTCCATTTCCCGTTTGCCTTGCGCACGACTACAGGATTGGCCAACCACGTAGGATGGAGCACTCCTCTGACGAGGCATGCTGCTTCCAACTTCTTGATCTCTTCTGCGATGAATTCTTGGCGCTCCACTGCTTGCTTCCTGACTTTCTGCTTGACGGGCCGCGCATGAGGACAGACGGCAAGGTGGTGCTCAATTACTTTCCTGGGAACACCGGGGATGTCAGACGGTTGCCACGCAAACACATCGACGTTCGCCCGCAGGAAAGCAATGAGCGCGCTTTCCTATTTAGGGTCGAGAGTGGCACTGATGGTGAAAGTACCACCAGTGTTGTCCTCCTTGGCGGACACCTTCTTGGTCGCTGGCGGAGCTGCCATTGCCTTCTTACACTTGCCGGTGGAGCTCGATGGTGCGTCCTCGACGGTAGCGCAGCACTCCGAAGAGGTGCGCTTGCCGGAGTGGGCATCAGAACTCTTGCCGGACTTGGTCTTCTTCTTCCCCCCGGGAGCTTCAGCGGCAAGTGTCTCGCGATCCGTTGCGGCTTCTGCTTCCCGGTAGATCTTGTCGGCACAGATAAGAGCATCTTTCTTGTCGCCAGGGACAGAGATGACACTTATTGGGCCTGGCATCTTCAGCATATTGTACGCGTAGTGAGAGGCCGCCATGAACTTGGCGAGCGCTGGACGGCCGAGAATCCCATTGTAAGGCAATGGAAAATCGGCAACGTCAAAAGTGATCCTCTCAGTCCTGAAGTTCAACTCGCTGCCAAATGTCACTGGCAGCGTGATCTTCCCCTTCGGCTTACTCCTTCCCGGGTTGATTCCTTGGAATGTGCCGGTCTCTTCGAGCTCGCTGTCAGGGACTTGGAGTTTCCGGAGCACAGCGGAGGAGATCAGGTTCAAGCCGGCCCCGCCGTCAACTAGCATCTTAGTGACCTTGAGGTTGCGGATAGTTGGTGAGACCAACATCAGCAAACACCCGACCGCAGTTGTGCGATCAGGGTGGTCCTCAATATCAAAGATGATAGGCGTGTTGGACCATTTCAAAAGCTTGCGCGACTCAACGGGTGGTTCTGCCGCATTGACTTCCCGCACCCACTGCTTGAGTTGGCGGTGTGAAGTATGCAGAGAAGCACCGCCGTCAATGCACAAGACCTCTGTGGCTTTCTGGAATTCCCGCTCACTGGTCTCGTCATCATCCATGTCTTCGTCGTCGTCATCTTCATCCTTGTCGCGGCCGCGGGGAGGTCTGTCTCCTTGTCGCTGCTTGTCCTTGTCGCGGTGTCCTCCCCGGCCGGTGCGCTTCGTACCGGATCCTCCAGCACCTCCTTGGGCTTTCTCCCTGTCGCGTCGCTCGTACTCGGCCTTTTGCAGCTCGACAAGCTGCTCGACCTTCTTGCAGCTCTGGAGGTCATGGCCCTTGGTGCGGTGGATCTTGCAGTACTGTTTGTTGGTGCCGTCCTGCTTGTCGGCGGCCGCCACAGCCTGGCAGTTGGCGCATGAGGCAACCTCCTTTCCGGAGCTATCATCCTTGGCTTTCTTGGCGCCACCTTCGCTGCCGGACTGCTCAACAACTAGCACATCTTTGCCTTTCCTCTTCCTGTTGTTCCGCCGCCGGTTTTTATTTGCCGGGGCAGCATCATCGCTGTCAGATCCTCCTGTTCCTGTATTATCTCCGGGGAGTTTCCTCTCTTCCTCAGCACGTGCACACATGTCGGCCATGGCATACAGCTCGCTGACGTCTCTGATCTTGCACATCGCCATCTCCTCCCGCATCCTGCGGTTACGCACGTTCTGATGGAACGCGCTGATGACCGCGGCAGGGTGGACATCTGGGATGTTGCATTGCACTTGGCTGAATCTCTGGATGTACTTGCGCAGGGGCTCTCCTTCCTTCTGGGCAAGCAGATGAAGATCACTCTCCTGGCCATGAGGTTTGTGGCCGCCTGTAAAGGCGCCGACAAACTGATGGAATAGGTCTGCCCAGGAAGATATGGAGTTGTCTGGCAAGTGCATGAGCCAGGACCTGACGTTGGGCTTGAGCACCACCGGGAAGTAGTTGGCAAGGATCTTGTCGTTGCGCCCCCCAGCAGCTTGCACCGCGATGGTGTAGATGCTGAGGAACTCCGACAGATGCAACTTGTCGTCGTACTTCTCGGGTACGTCTGGCTTGAAATTCTTCGTGCTGGGCCACTGGACTTGTAACGCCCCCGATGTAACTTGCCATATTTGTAATCCAACTCTTGCCATTTCCGGCTATGTGTTATGATATTCCCTCCGTGTTTGGGTTCTCTCCGTTTTGCATTTTGGTCATGTCATGCATTTCATATCATGTCATCATGTGCATCGCATTCGCATACGTGTTCGTCTCATAAATCCGAGCATCTTTCCCGTTGTCCGTTTTGCAATCCGGCGCTCCTATGTCTCCCGGCGTCCCCTTTTACATTTCTTCGTGAGCGGGTATTAAACATTCTCGGAATGGACCGAGGTTTGACATGTGGCCTCGGTATAGCACCGGTAGACCGCCTGTCAAGTTTCGGGTCAATCGGAGTTCGTTTGGTACTCCAACGGTTAACCGGGTAACCGTGAAGGCCTCGTGTGTGTTGCAGCCCAAAACCCCTTCATAACAGCCCAATAACCCATCTAAGTCACTCCCATGTCCTCCGCCGTTCGATCACGATCGCGTGGGCGAAAACCGCACTCCGTTTGGAGCTCCCTAGCTCCTTCTGTCTATAAAAACGTCTCCCCCGTCTAAATCTGAGAGAGTCTCACCCCGAAACCCTAGCTTCGCCTCGGAATCCGCGCCGACAGCCCCGCCGCCGCCGGCCACCTCACCGCCGCCACGTGTCGCGCCCCCGTTGGCTCCCCGCCGCCAGCTCAGCCGCCCCGCCAACCGCGGGACGCCACGTGGCGCCCCCGGCCCACTTCGCCGCCGCCTCCTCCCCCGCGGGCCCGCGAGCCCGAGGCCGGCCCCCGCGGCCCGGCCGCGCCGCCCGCGCCCTCCCGCGTCGCCTACCCCGCCGACCTCCGCCGCTCCGCGCCGGCCGCCGTCGCCCGCCGCCGCCTCCGTCCAGTCTCCGCCGGCGCCGCCCGGACCTCCCCGCGCCGCCTCAACTCCGACCGGAGCTCGCGCCGGCTCCGCCAGCCCCTCCTCCGCCGGAGCGCCCGATCCGGCAGCTCATCCACCGGATCCGACCCCCTCCGGACCTCCCCGCCATTTCCTCCCTCAACTCCGGCCCGGAGCGTACTCCGGCGAGCCGCGCCGGATCGAGGTCCCGCCTGGGTTGACTCTCCTCGCCCCCCCCCCCCCCCTCTTTTTCTCTAAGTCCTTTAATTATTGCAATATCATCGTTTGTTCATCATGCCATAACTTTGCATCTGTAGCTCCGATTCGTACGTATAATATGTAGATTAGTTCGTCTCGAAGAGTACATCATTTTGTTCCATTGCATGATTTTCATTTGAAGTCACCTTGATGCCCGAAATGCTTTTAGAAGAGGGCTAGTTGATGTTAGTTGCTGGATCTTATCTGAACATGCATTTTTGTCATTTTTGCCATGATTGATGTGTACCTCCTATGAAGTTGAGTCCTACATGAGTTTTGTAATATGCCATGTTATCTATCCAGAGGATTTTGCCATGTATTTTTGTGATCTATGTGGTGACTATCACAAGCATGCAAACTAGGTATCTTGATGTTGCTGATTTCAGAGACTTTGTGATTTCACTAAGTCCCTGACTGCTGTTATTTTTATGCCATGTGTTCATGTTGTTTCCGAGAGATCCATACATAATTTGAGTATGATCAGTAAAGGAGTTTTGAACTTGAGTATTTGCTATATGCATCCATGCCTTTGTTTGCAATTATGGAGTGCCATAGCTTGAGTCAATCGAGCTCTACTTTTGCTTCAAAATGTTGCTGGCAGATTGTTTACGTGTTATTCAATATTGCCAAGCTTGGTGTAGTTGATACTTGCATGATATGATATTATTCTTGCCATGTCTAGTTACTATGCCATGTCTTCTTGATGTATGTATGCTTAGTTTATCATGAAATGCTCTGTAGTGAGTGCATCGAGCTCTCGAACATGCCTAGTCGTTATTAGTTTTCTGCCATGTCCAGTTTTCTGCTAAGTCTGAAACCTGTAACGAAACTTGCTTAATTGTCATGGGTGTAATCATATTTTCTGGTCCTTTTTGGCTTATGGTCAGTAAGAGTCTTTTGTCAAGTGCTTTGAGTAGATTCATGCCATGCCTTTCTTTGCTATGTTCTGAACCTGTAGCACGTTGTTTCGTTGCTCTGTACATGTCATCCTGATGTTAGTTTCTGCTACTTTGGTAATTTCACTAAGTCTGGGAACTTGTTATCGTTTGCACTTTTGCCATGCTTGTTTGAACCTGTTATGATGTGAATTAGCCGTAGCTCAGTGTTCTTCTTTTGTCGTGCATCTTGTGTAGATTGCTGGCATATGCTTTGTTGTCATGTTTGGGTGCAGTAGCTTAATTATTTGTTGCTTGCTAAGTAGCATCATGCTGTTAATGGCAGATTCGTGTCATTCTTGTATTGCTTGCCATTTGCAAACCGTGCATCCGATTCCGGTGATCTTTATATCGATTTCAACCGAAATCACCTCATCTATCCAGTGGCATGCTTGGTTTCCCAAGATTATGCCCTGTTCATCCTTGTCCTTCCGGAGCATGCATACGCATTGCATATCACCTCTCGCATATCATGCCATGTTTTGCATCATGTTGCTTGCGCATTGCATCGTGGTTGATATTGGTTCCTTTGCTTGTTCTCTTGTCTTGGGTAGAGCCGGGAGACGAGTACGTGAACGAGGATTCCGTTGAGAACGCTTAGGAGGACCAAGCTTTCGACAACTCTGAGAACCTTGCAGGCAAGATGACCATACCCTCGAAACCACTTCTATCTTTGCTATCAGAACAAGTCTCAGAACCAAGCTCCAAGGCCAAGCGCTCCTTACCATCGTCCGCTCTCAGAGGTGACTTGTAACAAATGTCAGCAGAAGGGTCACTATGCGAACAAGTGCTTCAACCAGAGGCGTCTTCCGCCTCCTCCTCCTGTGAAATCTTCCAGCAATGCAGTGGTCAAGCATAATTCCCAGCATGCCAAGGTGAACATGTTGAATGCAGCTCAAGCAGAGGAGTCTTCTGAAGTGATCATGGGTAATCTTCCTGTTAATGATATTCCTGCCAAAGTCTTATTCGATACCGGTGCATCACATTGTTTCATCTCAAGACCTTTTGCATCTAAGCATGATTTCGTTACTCAAGTTTTGCCGAGACCTTTGTCTATTGTGTCCCCGGGTAAGCAATTGACTTCTCGAGTTTCGGTTCCGGATGTCTCTATCAAGATGGGTGACTATAAATTTCTATCTTCTCCAATGGTGCTTGGTGATTCTGATATTGATCTTATTCTCGGGATGGACTGGCTTTCTAAGCACAAGGCTCAGCTTGAGTGTGCTGCCAGGGAAATCAAATTGACTCACACTTCGAACGATGTGATCATCTATGCTTCTCGTGATGATACCATTCGGTTGTTTTCTCTCAATGAGATGGGTGAAATGGAGGCTATCTCTCAGATTCCAGTCGTTTGTGAGTACCAAGATGTTTTTCCAGAAGAGCTTCCGGGTATGCCTCCCCGTCGGCCAGTTGAATTCGTTATTGAGCTTGAGCCTGGCACGGAACCCGTTTGCAAGCGTCCTTACAAGCTTGGACCAGATGAGCTCAAGGAATTGAAGATTCAACTCGATAAACAAGAACGTCTGGGTCTGATCAGACCGAGTTCTTCTCCTTGGGGTTGTGGTGTTCTTTTTGTCAAGAAGAAGGATGGCACGGACCGACTTTGCGTCGATTACCGTCCATTGAACAAGAAGACTATCAAGAACAAGTACCCACTTCCCAACATCAAAGAGCTATTTGAGCAACTCAAAGGTGCTAAGGTGTTCTCCAAGCTTGACCTTCGTATGGGTTACCATTAGATTCGCATTCGTGAAGAAGATATTCCCAAGACAGCATTCAGAACAAGCTTTGGTTCTTATGAATACACTGTCATGTCTTTCGGCCTCGTCAATGCTCCACCGTATTTCACTCGATTGATGAATTTCATCTTCAACCCCTACATCAACGAATTTGTCTTGGTCTATCTCGATGATATTTTGGTCTTCTCCAAGAATAAGAAGGATCATGCCGAACATTTGCGGTTGGTACTCGACAAGCTCAGAGAGTATCAATTATATGCGAAGTTCTCCAAATGTGAATTCTGGCTTGATGAAGTTCTTTATCTTGGTCATATCATCTCTGCCAAGGGCATCGCTGTTAATCCAGAAAGGGTGTCTGCAGTTTTGAATTGGAATCCTCCTCAGAATGTCAAGCAGCTTCGCAGTTTTCTTGGACTTGCAAGCTATTGCAGAAGATTCGTTGAGAATTTCTCCAAGATTGCTAAGCCTCTTTCCAACCTCCTCCAGAAGCATGTGAAATATGTCTGGTCTCCTGAGTGTGACGTTGCTTTCAACACTCTCAAAGAGAAACTTGTCACTGCTCCAGTTTTAACTCCTCCTGACGAATCCAAGCCTTATGAAGTATTCTGTGATGCTTCTCTCCAGGGCCTCGGTGCTGTGTTAATGCAAGAGAAGAAGGTTGTTGCCTATACCTCTCGCCAGTTGAAGCCCAATGAAAGGAACTACCCCACTCACGATCTTGAGTTGGCGGCAGTTGTCCACGCACTAATAACATGGAGACATCTATTGTTGGGAAGGAAAGTGGACATTTTCACAGATCACAAGAGTCTCAAGTATATCTTCACTCAGCCTCATCTCAACCTCAGGCAAACTCGATGGGTCGAAATGATTCAAGAGTATAATCCGAGTATTGAATATACTCCAGGCAAGGCTAATGTGGTTGCAGACGCTTTGAGCAGAAAGGCTTATTGCAACAGCTTAATCCTCAAGCCTTTCCAACCGGATCTTTGTGAAGCTTTCCGCAAGTTGAATCTTCAAGTTGTTCCTCAAGGTTTGCTTGCCAACCTCATCGTCTCTCCTACTTTGGAAGATCAGATTCGTGAGGCACAATTGTTGGATACCATGGTGAAGAAGGTGAAACGTGGTATTGACAAGAGCATCCCCAAATACAAGTGCTATCGAGTTGATGACAGAGATACTCTTTTCTTCGAGGACCGGATCGTGGTTCCAAAGGGTGATCTTCGTAAAGTCATTATGAATGAAGCACACAATTCTCTTCTGTCCATTCATCCTGGAAGTTCGAAGATGTACCATGACCTCAAGCAGTCGTTTTGGTGGACTCGAATGAAGCGTGAGATCGCTCAATTCGTGAATGAGTGTGATGTTTGCAGAAGGGTGAAAGCAGAACACCAACGACCAGCTGGACTTCTCCAACCTCTTGCTATTCCAGAATGGAAGTTTGATCATATCGAAATGGACTTCGTGACTGGTTTTCCTAAGTCCAAGCGTGGAAATGATGCTATCTTCGTCGTCATCGACAAGCTCACCAAAGTGGCTCATTTTCTTCCTATCAAAGAGTCTATCACAGCAGCGCAGCTGGCAGAGCTTTACACCTCCAGAATTGTCTCTTTGCACGGCATTCCACAATTGATCTCTTCAGACCGTGGCAGCATCTTTACCTCCAAGTTTTGGGATTCTTTTCAGTCGGCCATGGGCACCAACATTCGCTTCAGCACAGCTTTCCACCCTCAGACTAGTGGACAAGTTGAGCGTGTCAATCAAATTCTTGAAGATATGCTCAGAGACTGTGTTATCTCTTTCGGCATGAAGTGGGAGGATTGTCTTCCTTATGCTGAATTCTCTTACAACAACAGCTTTCAAGCCAGCTCGGGTAAAGCCCCATTCGAGATTCTCTATGGCAGAAAGTTCCGTACTCCTCTCAACTGGTCTGAAACCGGTGAACGTCAATTGCTCGGCAATGATTTGATCTCAGAAGCTGAGGCTATGTGCAAGGTGATTCGTGAGAACCTCAAAGCTGCGCAGTCGCGTCAGAAGAGCTATTACGATAGCAAACACCGTGATGTGGCATTCGAGATCGGAGTCCATGTTTACCTCCGCGTCTCGCCAATGAAAGGAACTCGTCGCTTCGGTATCAAGGGGAAACTTGCTCCGCGATACGTGGGTCCCTTCAAGATCATCGGCAAACGAGGCGATCTAGCCTATCAACTTGAGCTCCCCTCCAACTTTGCAAATGTGCACGATGTTTTCCACGTGTCACAGCTTCGCAAGTGCTTCAGAACGCCTGAGGGCACCATCAACTTCGAAGAGATTGATCTTCAAGAAGATTTGTCCTATCATGAGCACCCAGTTGCTATTCTTGAGACAACTGAGCGCAAGACTCGCAACAAGTCAATCAAATTCCTCAAAGTGAAATGGTCACATCATTCAGACCGAGAAGCCACCTGGGAGCGTGAAGACCACCTACGTTCCGAGTATCCGGAGTTCTTTCAGTCCTAGATCTCGGGACGAGATCCTCTCGTAGTGGTGGTGTGTTGTAACGCCCCCGATGTAACTTGCCATATTTGTAATCCAACTCTTGCCATTTCCGGCTATGTGTTATGATATTCCCTCCGTGTTTGGGTTCTCTCCGTTTTGCATTTTGGTCATGTCATGCATTTCATATCATGTCATCATGTGCATCGCATTCGCATACGTGTTCGTCTCATAAATCCGAGCATCTTTCCCGTTGTCCGTTTTGCAATCCGGCGCTCCTATGTCTCCCGGCGTCCCCTTTTATATTTCTTCGTGAGCGGGTATTAAACATTCTCGGAATGGACCGAGGTTTGACATGTGGCCTCGGTATAGCACCGGTAGACCGCCTGTCAAGTTTCGGGTCAATCGGAGTTCGTTTGGTACTCCAACGGTTAACCGGGTAACCGTGAAGGCCTCGTGTGTGTTGCAGCCCAAAACCCCTTCATAACAGCCCAATAACCCATCTAAGTCACTCCCATGTCCTCCGCCGTTCGATCACGATCGCGTGGGCGAAAACCACACTCCGTTTGGAGCTCCCTAGCTCCTTCTGTCTATAAAAACGTCTCCCCCGTCTAAATCTGAGAGAGTCTCACCCCGAAACCCTAGCTTCGCCTCGGAATCCGCGCCGACAGCCCCGCCGCCGCCGGCCACCTCACCGCCGCCACGTGTCGCGCCCCCGTTGGCTCCCCGCCGCCAGCTCAGCCGCCCCGCCAACCGCGGGACGCCACGTGGCGCCCCCGGCCCACTTCGCCGCCGCCTCCTCCCCCGCGGGCCCGCGAGCCCGAGGCCGGCCCCCGCGGCCCGGCCGCGCCGCTCGCGCCCTCCCGCGTCGCCTACCCCGCCGACCTCCGCCGCTCCGCGCCGGCCGCCGTCGCCCGCCGCCGCCTCCGTCCAGTCTCCGCCGGCGCCGCCCGGACCTCCCCGCGCCGCCTCAACTACGACCGGAGCTCGCGCCGGCTCCGCCAGCCCCTCCTCCGCCGGAGCGCCCGATCCGGCAGCTCATCCACCGGATCCGACCCCCTCCGGACCTCCCCGCCATTTCCTCCCTCAACTCCGGCCCGGAGCGTACTCCGGCGAGCCGCGCCGGATCGAGGTCCCGCCTGGGTTGACTCTCCTCGCCCCCCCCCCCTCTTTTTCTCTAAGTCCTTTAATTATTGCAATATCATCGTTTGTTCATCATGCCATAACTTTGCATATGTAGCTCCGATTCGTGCGTATAATATGTCGGTTTGTTCGACTCGAAGAGTACATCATTTTGTTACATTGCATCATTTTCATTTGAGGTCACCTTGATGCCCGAAATGCTTTTAGAAGAGGGCTAGTTGATGTTATTTGCTGGATCTTATCTGAACATGCACTTTTGTCATTTTTGCCATGATTGATGTGTACCTCCTATGTAGTTGAGTCCTACATGAGTTTTGTAATATGCCATGTTATCTATCCATAGGATTTTGCCATGTATTTTTTTGATCTAGTTGGTGACTAGCACAAGCATGCAAACTAGGTATCTTGATGTTGCTGATTTCAGAGACTTTGTGATTTCACTAAGTCCCTGACTGCTGTTATTTTTATGCCATGTGTTCATGTTGTTTCCGAGAGATCCATACATAATTTGAGTATGATCAGTAAAGGAGTTTTGAACTTGAGTATTTGCTATATGCAGCCATGCCTTTGTTTGCAATTATGGAGTGCCATAGCTTGAGTCAATCGAGCTCTACTTTTGCTTCAAAATGTTGCTGGCAGATTGTTTACGTGTTATTCAATTTTGCCAAGCTTGGTGTAGTTGATACTTGCATGATATGATGTTATTCTTGCCATGTCTTGTTACTATGCCATGTCTTCTTGATGTATGTATGCTTAGTTTATCATGAAATGCTCTGTAGTGAGTGCATCGAGCTCACGAACATGCCTACTTGTTATCTGTTTTTGACATGTCCAGTTTTTTCTGCCAAGTCTGAAACCTGTAACGAAACTTGCTTAATTGTCATGGGTGTAATCATATTTTCTGGTCCTTTTTGGCTTATGGTCAATAAGAGTCTTTTGTCAAGTGCTTTGAGTGGATTCCTTCCATGCCTTTCTTTGCTACGTTCTGAACCTGTAGCATGTTGTTCCGTTGCTCTGTACATGTCATCCTGATGTTAGTTTCTGCTACTTTGGTAATTTCACCAAGTCTGGGAACTTGTTATCGTTTGCACTTTTGCCATGCTTGTTTGAACCTGTTATGATGTGAATTAGCCGTAGCTCAGTGTTCTTCTTTTGTCGTGCATCTTGTGTAGATTGCTGGCATATGCTTTGTTGTCATGTTTGGGTGCAGTAGCTTAATTATTTGTTGCTTGCTAAGTAGCATCATGCTGTTAATGGCAGATTCGTGTCATTCTTGTATTGCTTGCCATTTGCAAACCGTGCATCCGATTCCGGTGATCTTTATATCGATTTCAACCGAAATCACCTCATCTATCCAGTGGCATGCTTGGTTTCCCAAGATTATGCCCTGTTCATCCTTGTCCTTCCGGAGCATGCATACGCATTGCATATCACCTCTCGCATATCATGCCATGTTTTGCATCATGTTGCTTGCGCATTGCATCGTGGTTGATATTGGTTCCTCTGCTTGTTCTCTTGTCTTGGGTAGAGCCGGGAGACGAGTACGTGAACGAGGATTCCGTTGAGAACGCTTACGAGGACCAAGCTTTCGACAACTCTGAGAACCTTGCAGGCAAGATGACCATACCCTCGAAATCACTTCTATCTTTGCTTGCTAGATTGCTCGCTCTTTTGCTATGCCTATGCTGCGATACCTACCACTTGCTATATCATGCCTCCTATATTGCCTTGTCAGCCCCTAACCATCCATGTCCTAGCAAACCGTTGTTTGGCTATGTTACTGCTTTGCTCAGCCCCTCTTATAGCGTTGCTAGTTGCAGGTGAAGATGAAGTTTGTTCCTTGTTGGAACATGGACTTGTTGTTCCTTGTTGGAACATGTTTACTTGTTGGGATATCACAATACCTCTTATTTAATTAATGCATCTTTATACTTGGTAAAGGGTGGAAGGCTCGGCCTTATGCCTGGTGTTTTGTTCCACTCTTGCCACCCTAGTTTCCGCCATACCGGTGTTATGTTCTCGGAGTTTGTGTTCCTTACACGGTTGGGTGATTTATGGGACCCCCTTGACAGTTCGCTTTGAATAAGACTTTTCCAGCAAGGCCCAACATTGGTTTTACCATTCGCCACCTAGCCTTTTTCCCTTGGGTTCTGCAGACTCAAGGGTCATCTTTATTTTAAACCCCCGGGCCAGTTCTCCTTCGATTGCTGGTCCAAACTAGAGCCCTTTGCAGCGCCACCTCGGGGCAACTCGAGGGCTGGTTTTAGTTGTACGGACTGCTCATCCGGATGTGCCCTGAGACCGAGATATGTGCAGCTCCTATCAGGATTTGTCGGCACAATCGGGCGGCTTTGCTGGACTTGTTTTGTTGCTGCCGAAATGTCTTGTAGTCCGGGATTCCGAGATTGATCGGGTCTTCCCGGTAGAAGGAATATCCTTCGTTGACCGTGAGAGCTTATCATGGGCTAAGTTGGGACACCCCTGCAGGGTATTATCTTTCGAAAGTCGTGCCCGCGGTTATGAGGCAGATGGGAATTTGTTGATGTCCGGTTGTAGAAAACCCGAAGTTGACCTTAACTAAAACACATCAACCGCGTGTGTAACCGTGATGGTCTCTTCTCGGCGGGGTCCGGGAAGTGAACACGGTTGTTGGAGTTATGTCTGACGTAGGTCGTTTCAGGATCACTTCTTGATCACTTCTAGTTTCACGACCGTGCTTTGCCTTCTCTTCTCGCTCTCTTTTGCGTTGTAGCCACCATATGCTATTCGCTTGCTGCAGCTCCACCTCACAAACCCCTTTCCCACCTTTAAGCTTAAATAGTCTTGATCTCGCGGGTGTGAGATTGCTGAGTCCCCGTGACTCACAGATATTATCACCTCAGTTGCAGGTACCAACGATGTCAGTGCAGATGACGCGACCGAGCTCACTTGGGAGTTCGATGAGGAACGTGGCCGTTACTATGTTTCTTTTCCAGATGATCAATAGTGGAGCCCAGTCGGGTGATCCGGGGATCTGTTTAGCATTTGGGGTAGTCTTCTTTCATTTTGGTACCGTAGTCGGACCTTGAGTGTAATCTGTTTGATGGATGTTATTTATGTACTTGTGTGAAGTGGCGATTGTAAGCCAACTATGTATCTTTTCCCCTTTATTTATTACATGGATTGTGTGAAGATTACCTCACTTGCGACATTGCTTTCAATGCGGTTATGCCTCTAAGTCGTGCCTCGACACGTGGGATATATAGCCGCGTCGAGGGTGTTACAAGTTGGTAATCAGAGCCTTTCCCGACCTTAGGAGCCCCCACTGTTTGATCGTCTTTAGTGGCCGAGTTGTGTCTAGAAAAAAAATGTTTTGAGTCTTTTAGGAATTATATATCGGAGAGTTTAGGAATTATTTTTACTCCCCAGTCCCTTCGACCTTCTGGTGAGGTATCCTGACGCAGAGTTTGACTTTTCTCTTCTCAAATTTCACTAAATTTTTTTTAGGATCACGCGGGTATATTACAATCGTTCCGATGGTTTTATGATGACAACATTGTCTTGGTTGCCTCCTGACATTTAGGGGTTGTGGCAGTGTCCCGGGGAGTTGAGCTCCGAGGTGTTGTCGTCATAATTTTATCGTTGCGGTTTTGGAATACCTGAGTTTAGTACGACCGACATCGAAAATCTCTTTTGTACAGTTGTTGGTGAGATAACCTGACAGCCCAGTACTGTGGCGAGTGCAGGGGTATTGCCATGACTTGTATAACGGATGTGTTTTTGAAGGTTGAGGTAGACGATTTCCGAAGGTTTCTTGGTTATGTGTTGAAGGATAGATACAGCTGGTTGTAGGATTTGCTAGTTTGGGTGAGATATTATGCTTCCCCTGTATCCCCAACACCTGATTGCATAACCAGAAAGTTTCGGGAGTTTATAAGTGGGAATTCTTGTAGCTCTAGTATTTCTTCCGCAGATATTTGGTTTGTGATTGGGTAATCCTTACCAAGTATTTGTTCACATCCGTACCTTGTTGGTTTTATTCCATACCATGTTCTAAGTGGCTTCTCAGCTTGGAAGTGTGATGTTTTACATTGGAATTCATTCGTTCATTCTCGTTCGAATGTTATTTGTGAAGACTATATGTTGCAATGTCGTTCCTTTGATTCAACTTCAATATATCTCTGTCAAGATGCTAATGGATGTCACCCTCTTCAGGATGGCTCCACCAACGCGTCAGAATCCGGAACGCAATGACGGGAATCAGGCTAACCCTCCGCCACCACCTCCGCCTCCGGAAGCTTGGCAAGCCTTGATGACTGCCACAAATGCCAATGCTCAGATTCTGATTCAGCTCTTGCAAGATCGCAACCAAGGGCAAGCTAATCAAGAGAATCAAGGCCAAGGCAACAATCAGCCGCACTTTGCTTCACTGAACTAGTTCCTTGCTAATCAGCCAAAGACTTTCAGCTACTGTGTCGAGGCCACAGACGCAGATGATTGGCTCGTGGACATCAGCAAGCATTTCGAGTGCAGCAATGTGAGACCTGAGGACTTTGTCAAGTTTGCCTCTTTTCAACTCAAAGATCAAGCTGCTGAGTGGTTCCAGCAATACAAAGATTCCAAAGGAGGTCGTGTGATCACTTGGGATGATTTCCGCCGTGACTTCAAAGCACACCACATTCCAGAAAGTGTTGTTGAGCTTAAGCGTGAGGAATTCCGCAATCTCAAGCAAGGCAACATGACTGTCTATCAATACAACACTCAGTTCCAGAAGCTCTCTCGTTTTGCAAGGCAAGACATTCCTGATGAGAAGAGTATGATCTACCAATTCAGGCGTGGTCTCAGAGAAGATCTGCAACTTGCTCTCGTGCTTTTCGAGCCATTAAAGTATGATGAATTCTACAACATGGCACTGAAACAAGAAGCTGCTCAGCTCAAGTGTGAGGCATCTAAGAAGAGAGTCAGAGACGCAGTTCAGTCTTCTTCTTCCTCACTTGTGGCAGCTAAGCAACAGAAGTTCTGGTTGCCTCCTCCTCCTCCGTTCCGTCAGCCTTATCAGCAGAAGAACTCAAGTGGCCGTGGATCTTCCCACCCACCCAACCCTGGCTATCAGAACAAGTCTCAGAACCAAGCTCCAAGGCCAAGCGCTCCTTACCATCGTCCGCTCTCAGAGGTGACTTGTAACAAATGTCAGCAGAAGGGTCACTATGCGAACAAGTGCTTCAACCAGAGGCGTCTTCCGCCTCCTCCTCCTGTGAAATCTTCCAGCAATGCAGTGGTCAAGCATAATTCCCAGCATGCCAAGGTGAACATGTTGAATGCAGCTCAAGCAGAGGAGTCTTCTGAAGTGATCATGGGTAATCTTCCTGTTAATGATATTCCTGCCAAAGTCTTATTCGATACCGGTGCATCACATTGTTTCATCTCAAGACCTTTTGCATCTAAGCATGATTTCGTTACTCAAGTTTTGCCGAGACCTTTGTCTATTGTGTCCCCGGGTAAGCAATTGACTTCTCGAGTTTCGGTTCCGGATGTCTCTATCAAGATGGGTGACTATAAATTTCTATCTTCTCCAATGGTGCTTGGTGATTCTGATATTGATCTTATTCTCGGGATGGACTGGCTTTCTAAGCACAAGGCTCAGCTTGAGTGTGCTGCCAGGGAAATCAAATTGACTCACACTTCGAACGATGTGATCATCTATGCTTCTCGTGATGATACCATTCGGTTGTTTTCTCTCAATGAGATGGGTGAAATGGAGGCTATCTCTCAGATTCCAGTCGTTTGAGAGTACCAAGATGTTTTTCCAGAAGAGCTTCCGGGTATGCCTCCCCGTCGGCCAGTTGAATTCGTTATTGAGCTTGAGCCTGGCACGGAACCCGTTTGCAAGCGTCCTTACAAGCTTGGACCAGATGAGCTCAAGGAATTGAAGATTCAACTCGATAAACAAGAACGTCTGGGTCTGATCAGACCGAGTTCTTCTCCTTGGGGTTGTGGTGTTCTTTTTGTCAAGAAGAAGGATGGCACGGACCGACTTTGCGTCGATTACCGTCCATTGAACAAGAAGACTATCAAGAACAAGTACCCACTTCCCAACATCAATGAGCTATTTGAGCAACTCAAAGGTGCTAAGGTGTTCTCCAAGCTTGACCTTCGTATGGGTTACCATCAGATTCGCATTCGTGAAGAAGATATTCCCAAGACAGCATTCAGAACAAGCTTTGGTTCTTATGAATACACTGTCATGTCTTTCGGCCTCGTCAATGCTCCACCGTATTTCACTCAATTGATGAATTTCATCTTCAACCCCTACATCAACGAATTTGTCTTGGTCTATCTCGATGATATTTTGGTCTTCTCCAAGAATAAGAAGGATCATGCCGAACATTTGCGGTTGGTACTCGACAAGCTCAGAGAGTATCAATTATATGCGAAGTTCTCCAAATGTGAATTCTGGCTTGATGAAGTTCTTTATCTTGGTCATATCATCTCTGCCAAGGGCATCGCTGTTAATCCAGAAAGGGTGTCTGCAGTTTTGAATTGGAATCCTCCTCAGAATGTCAAGCAGCTTCGCAGTTTTCTTGGACTTGCAAGCTATTGCAGAAGATTCGTTGAGAATTTCTCCAAGATTGCTAAGCCTCTTTCCAACCTCCTCCAGAAGCATGTGAAATATGTCTGGTCTCCTGAGTGTGACGTTGCTTTCAACACTCTCAAAGAGAAACTTGTCACTGCTCCAGTTTTAACTCCTCCTGACGAATCCAAGCCTTATGAAGTATTCTGTGATGCTTCTCTCCAGGGCCTCGGTGCTGTGTTAATGCAAGAGAAGAAGGTTGTTGCCTATACCTCTCGCCAGTTGAAGCCCAATGAAAGGAACTACCCCACTCACGATCTTGAGTTGGCGGCAGTTGTCCACGCACTAATAACATGGAGACATCTACTGTTGGGAAGGAAAGTGGACATTTTCACAGATCACAAGAGTCTCAAGTATATCTTCACTCAGCCTCATCTCAACCTCAGGCAAATTCGATGGGTCAAAATGATTCAAGAGTATAATCCGAGTATTGAATATACTCCAGGCAAGGCTAATGTGGTTGCAGACGCTTTGAGCAGAAAGGCTTATTGCAACAGCTTAATCCTCAAGCCTTTCCAATGAGATCTTTGTGAAGCTTTCCGCAAGTTGAATATTCAAGTTGTTCCTCAAGGTTTGCTTGCCAACCTCATCGTCTCTCC
The DNA here is from genome assembly GCA_032464435.1 of Aegilops umbellulata. Lineage (NCBI taxonomy): Eukaryota > Viridiplantae > Streptophyta > Magnoliopsida > Poales > Poaceae > Aegilops > Aegilops umbellulata. The sequence continues at coordinate 501,085,311 of CP136057.1, forward strand.
TACTTTGGAAGATCAGATTCGTGAGGCACAATTGTTGGATACCATGGTGAAGAAGGTGAAACGTGGTATTGACAAGAGCATCCCCAAATACAAGTGCTATCGAGTTGATGACAGAGATACTCTTTTTTCTTCGAGGACCGGATCGTGGTTCCAAAGGGTGATCTTCGTAAAGTCATTATGAATGAAGCACACAATTCTCTTCTGTCCATTCATCCTGGAAGTTCGAAGATGTACCATGACCTCAAGCAGTCGTTTTGGTGGACTCGAATGAAGCGTGAGATCGCTCAATTCGTGAATGAGTGTGATGTTTGCAGAAGGGTGAAAGCAGAACACCAACGACCAGCTGGACTTCTCCAACCTCTTGCTATTCCAGAATGGAAGTTTGATCATATCGAAATGGACTTCGTGACTGGTTTTCCTAAGTCCAAGCGTGGAAATGATGCTATCTTCGTCGTCATCGACAAGCTCACCAAAGTGGCTCATTTTCTTCCTATCAAAGAGTCTATCACAGCAGCGCAGCTGGCAGAGCTTTACACCTCCAGAATTGTCTCTTTGCACGGCATTCCACAATTGATCTCTTCAGACCGTGGCAGCATCTTTACCTCCAAGTTTTGGGATTCTTTTCAGTCGGCCATGGGCACCAACATTCGCTTCAGCACAGCTTTCCACCCTCAGACTAGTGGACAAGTTGAGCGTGTCAATCAAATTCTTGAAGATATGCTCAGAGCCTGTGTTATCTCTTTCGGCATGAAGTGGGAGGATTGTCTTCCTTATGCTGAATTCTCTTACAACAACAGCTTTCAAGCCAGCTCGGGTAAAGCCCCATTCGATATTCTCTATGGCAGAAAGTGCCGTACTCCTCTCAACTGGTCTGAAACCGGTGAACGTCAATTGCTCGGCAATGATTTGATCTCAGAAGCTGAGGCTATGTGCAAGGTGATTCGTGAGAACCTCAAAGCTGCGCAGTCGCGCCAGAAGAGCTATTACGATAGCAAACACCGTGATGTGGCATTCGAGATCGGAGACCATGTTTACCTCCGCGTCTCGCCAATGAAAGGAACTCGTCGCTTCGGTATAAAGGGGAAACTTGCTCCGCGATACGTGGGTCCCTTCAAGATCATCGGCAAACGAGGCGATCTAGCCTATCAACTTGAGCTCCCCTCCAACTTTGCAAATGTGCACGATGTTTTCCACGTGTCACAGCTTCGCAAGTGCTTCAAGACGCCTGAGCGCACCATCAACTTCGAAGAGATTGATCTTCAAGAAGATTTGTCCTATCATGAGCACCCAGTTGCTATTCTTGAGACAACTTAGCGCAAGACTCGCAACAAGTCAATCAAATTACTCAAAGTGAAATGGTCACATCATTCAGACCGAGAAGCCACCTGGGAGTGTGAAGACCACCTAAGTTCCGAGTATCCGGAGTTCTTTCAGTCCTAGATCTCGGGACGAGATCCTCTCGTAGTGGTGGTGTGTTGTAACGCCACCGATGTAACTTGCCATATTTGTAATCCAACTCTTGCCATTTCCGGCTATGTGTTATGATATTCCCTCCGTGTTTGGGTTCTCTCCGTTTTGCATTTTCGTCATGTCATGCATTTCATATCATGTCATCATGTGCATCGCATTCGCATACGTGTTCGTCTCATAAATCCGAGCATCTTTCCCGTTGTCCGTTTTGCAATCCGGCGCTCCTATGTCTCCCGGCGTCCCCTTTTACATTTCTTCGTGAGCGGGTATTAAACATTCTCGGAATGGACCGAGGTTTGACATGTGGCCTCGGTATAGCACCGGTAGACCGCCTGTCAAGTTTCGGGTCAATCGGAGTTCGTTTGGTACTCCAACGGTTAACCGGGTAACCGTGAAGGCCTCGTGTGTGTTGCAGCCCAAAACCCCTTCATAACAGCCCAATAACCCATCTAAGTCACTCCCATGTCCTCCGCCGTTCGATCACGATCGCGTGGGCGAAAACCGCACTCCGTTTGGAGCTCCCTAGCTCCTTCTGTCTATAAAAACGTCTCCCCCGTCTAAATCTGAGAGAGTCTCACCCCGAAACCCTAGCTTCGCCTCGGAATCCGCGCCGACAGCCCCGCCGCCGCCGGCCACCTCACCGCCGCCACGTGTCGCGCCCCCGTTGGCTCCCCGCCGCCAGCTCAGCCGCCCCGCCAACCGCGGGACGCCACGTGGCGCCCCCGGCCCACTTCGCCGCCTCCTCCTCCCCCGCGGGCCCGCGAGCCCGAGGCCGGCCCCCGCGGCCCGGCCGCGCCGCCCGCGCCCTCCCGCGTCGCCTACCCCGCCGACCTCCGCCGCTCCGCGCCGGCCGCCGTCGCCCGCCGCCGCCTCCGTCCAGTCTCCGCCGGCGCCGCCCGGACCTCCCCGCGCCGCCTCAACTCCGACCGGAGCTCGCGCCGGCTCCGCCAGCCCCTCCTCCGCCGGAGCGCCCGATCCGGCAGCTCATCCACCGGATCCGACCCCCTCCGGACCTTCCCGCCATTTCCTCCCTCAACTCCGGCCCGGAGCGTACTCCGGCGAGCCGCGCCGGATCGAGGTCCCGCCTGGGTTGACTCTCCTCGCCCCCCCCCCCCTCTTTTTCTCTAAGTCCTTTAATTATTGCAATATCATCGTTTGTTCATCATGCCATAACTCTGCATATGTAGCTCCGATTCGTGCGTATAATATGTCGGTTTGTTCGTCTCGAAGAGTACATCATTTTGTTACATTGCATCATTTTCATTTGAGGTCACCTTGATGCCCGAAATGCTGTTAGAAGAGGGCTAGTTGATGTTAGTTGCTGGATCTTATCTGAACATGCACTTTTGTCATTTTTTCCATGATTGATGTGTACCTCCTATGTAGTTGAGTCCTACATGAGTTTTGTAATATGCCATGTTATCTATCCAGAGGATTTTTCCATGTATTTGTGTGATCTAGTTGGTGACTAGCACAAGCATGCAAACTAGGTATCTTGATGTTGCTGATTTCAGAGACTTAGTGATTTCACTAAGTCCCTGACTGCTGTTATTTTTATGCCATGTGTTCATGTTGTTTCCGAGAGATCCATGCATAATTTGAGTATGATCATTAAAGGAGTTTTGAACTTGAGTATTTGATCTATCCATCCATGCCTTTGTTTGCAATTATGGAGTGCCATAGCTTGAGTCAATCGAGCTCTACTTTTGCTTCAAAATGTTGCTGGCAGATTGTTTACGTGTTATTCAATTTTGCCAAGCTTGGTGTAGTTGATCCTTGCATGATATGATGTTATTCTTGCCATGTCTTGTTACTATGCCATGTCTTCTTGATGTATGTATGCTTATTTTATCATGAAATGCTCTGTAGTGAGTGCATCGAGCTCACGAACATGCCTACTTGTTATCTGTTTTTGACATGTCCAGTTTTTTCTGCCAAGTCTGAAACCTGTAACGAAACTTGCTTAATTGTCATGGGTGTAATCATATTTTCTGGTCCTTTTTGGCTTATGGTCAGTAAGAGTCTTTTGTCAAGTGCTTTGAGTAGATTCCTTCCATGCCTTTCTTTGCTACGTTCTGAACCTGTAGCATGTTGTTCCGTTGCTCTGTACATGTCATCCTGATGTTAGTTTCTGCTACTTTGGTAATTTCACTAAGTCTGGGAACTTGTTATCGTTTGCACTTTTGCCATGCTTGTTTGAACCTGTTATGATGTGAATTAGCCGTAGCTCAGTGTTCTTCTTTTGTCGTGCATCTTGTGTAGATTGCTGGCATATGCTTTGTTGTCATGTTTGGGTGCAGTACCTTAATTATTTGTTGCTTGCTAAGTAGCATCATGCTGTTAATGGCAGATTCGTGTCATTCTTGTATTGCTTGCCATTTGCAAACCGTGCATCCGATTCCGGTGATCTTTATATCGATTTCAACCGAAATCACCTCATCTATCCAGTGGCATGCTTGGTTTCCCAAGATTATGCCCTGTTCATCCTTGTCCTTCCGGAGCATGCATACGCATTGCATATCACCTCTCGCATATCATGCCATGTTTTGCATCATGTTGCTTGCGCATTGCATCGTGGTTGATATTGGTTCCTTTGCTTGTTCTCTTGTCTTGGGTAGAGCCGGGATACGAGTACGTGAACGAGGATTCCGTTGAGAACGCTTACGAGGACCAAGCTTTCGACAACTCTGAGAACCTTGCAGGCAAGATGACCATACCCTCGAAATCACTTCTATCTTTGCTTGCTAGATTGCTCGCTCTTTTGCTATGCCTATGCTGCGATACCTACCACTTGCTATATCATGCCTCCTATATTGCCTTGTCAGCCCCTAACCATCCATGTCCTAGCAAACCGTTGTTTGGCTATGTTACTGCTTTGCTCAGCCCCTCTTATAGCGTTGCTAGTTGCAGGTGAAGATGAAGTTTGTTCCTTGTTGGAACATGGACTTGTTGTTCCTTGTTGGAACATGTTTACTTGTTGGGATATCACAATACCTCTTATTTAATTAATGCATCTTTATACTTGGTAAAGGGTGGAAGGCTCGGCCTTATGCCTGGTGTTTTGTTCCACTCTTGCCACCCTAGTTTCCGCCATACCGGTGTTTTGTTCCCGGAGTTTGCGTTCCTTACACGGTTGGGTGATTTATGGGACCCCCTTGACAGTTCGCTTTGAATAAGACTTTTCCAGCAAGGCCCAACATTGGTTTTACCATTCGCCACCTAGCCTTTTTCCCTTGGGTTCTGCAGACTCAAGGGTCATCTTTATTTTAAACCCCCGGGCCAGTTCTCCTTCGATTGCTGGTCCAAACTAGAGCCCTTTGCAGCGCCACCTCGGGGCAACTCGAGGGATGGTTTTAGTTGTACGGACTTCTCATCCGGATGTGCCCTGAGACCGAGATATGTGCAGCTCCTATCAGGATTTGTCGGCACAATCGGGCGGCTTTGCTGGACTTGTTTTGTTGCTGCTGAAATGTCTTGTAGTCCGGGATTCCGAGATTGATCGGGTCTTCCCGGTAGAAGGAATATCCTTCGTTGACCGTGAGATCTTATCATGGGCTAAGTTGGGACACCCCTGCAGGGTATTATCTTTCGAAAGCCGTGCCCGCGGTTATGAGGCAGATGGGAATTTGTTGATGTCCGGTTGTAGAAAACCCGAAGTTGACCTTAACTAAAACACATCAACCGCGTGTGTAACCGTGATGGTCTCTTCTCGGCGGGGTCCGGGAAGTGAACACGGTTGTTGGAGTTATGTCTGACGTAGGTCGTTTCAGGATCACTTCTTGATCACTTCTAGTTTCACGACCGTGCTTTGCCTTCTCTTCTCGCTCTCTTTTGCGCTGTAGCCACCATATGCTATTCGCTTGCTGCAGCTCCACCTCACAAACCCCTTTCCCACCTTTAAGCTTAAATAGTCTTGATCTCGCGGGTGTGAGATTGCTGAGTCCCCGTGACTCACAGATATTATCACCTCAGTTGCAGGTACCAACGATGTCAGTGCAGATGACGCGACCGAGCTCACTTGGGAGTTCGATGAGGAACGTGGCCGTTACTATGTTTCTTTTCCAGATGATCAGTAGTGGAGCCCAGTCGGGTGATCCGGGGATCTGTTTAGCATTTGGGGTAGTCTTCTTTCATTTTGGTACCGTAGTCGGACCTTGAGTGTAATCTGTTTGATGGATGTTATTTATGTACTTGTGTGAAGTGGCGATTGTAAGCCAACTATGTATCTTTTCCCCTTTATTTATTACATGGATTGTGTGAAGATTACCTCACTTGCGACATTGCTTTCAATGCGGTTATGCCTCTAAGTCGTGCCTCGACACGTGGGAGATATAGCCGCATCGAGGGCGTTACAAGTTGGTAATCAGAGCCTTTCCCGACCTTAGGAGCCCCCACTATTTGATCGTCTTTAGTGGCCGAGTTGTGTCTAGAAAAAAAATGTTTTGAGTCTTTTAGGAATTATATATCGGAGAGTTTAGGAATTCTTTTTACTCCCCAGTCCCTTCGACCTTCTGGTGAGGTATCCTGACGTAGAGTTTGACTTTTCTCTTCTCAAATTTCACTAAATTTTTTTTAGGATCACGCGGGTATATTACAATCGTTCCGATGGTTTTATGATGACAACATTGTCTTGGTTGCCTCCTGACATTTAGGGGTTGTGGCAGTGTCCCGGGGAGTTGAGCTCCGAGGTGTTGTCGTCATAATTTTATCGTTGCGGTTTTGGAATACCTGAGTTTAGTACGACCGACATCGAAAATCTCTTTTGTACAGTTGTTGGTGAGATAACCTGATAGCCCAGTACTGTGGCGAGTGCAGGGGTATTGCCATGACTTGTATAACGGATGTGTTTTCGAAGGTTGAGGTAGACGATTTCCGAAGGTTTCTTGGTTATGTGTTGAAGGATGGATATAGCTGGTTGTAGGATTTGCTAGTTTGGGTGAGATATTATGCTTCCCCTGTATCCCCAACACCTGATTGCATAACCAGAAAGTTTCGGGAGTTTATAAGTGGGAATTCTTGTAGCTCTAGTATTTCTTCCGCAGATATTTGGTTTGTGATTGGGTAATCCTTACCAAGTATTTGTTCACATCCGTACCTTGTTGGTTTTATTCCATACCATGTTCTAAGTGGCTTCTCAGCTTGGAAGTGTGATGTTTTACATTGGAATTCATTCGTTCATTCTCGTTCGAATGTTATTTGTGAAGACTATATGTTGCAATGTCGTTCCTTTGATTCAACTTCAATATATCTCTGTCAAGATGCTAATGGATGTCACCCTCTTCAGGATGGCTCCACCAACGCGTCAGAATCCGGAACGCAATGACGGGAATCAGGCTAACCCTCCGCCACCACCTCCGCCTCCGGAAGCTTGGCAAGCCTTGATGACTGCCACAAATGCCAATGCTCAGATTCTGATTCAGCTCTTGCAAGATCGCAACCAAGGGCAAGCTAATCAAGAGAATCAAGGCCAAGGCAACAATCAGCCGCACTTTGCTTCACTGAACCAGTTCCTTGCTAATCAGCCAAAGACTTTCAGCTACTGTGTCGAGGCCACAGACGCAGATGATTGGCTCGTGGACATCAGCAAGCATTTCGAGTGCAGCAATGTGAGACCTGAGGACTTTGTCAAGTTTGCCTCTTTTCAACTCAAAGATCAAGCTGCTGAGTGGTTCCAGCAATACAAAGATTCCAGAGGAGGTCGTGTGATCACTTGGGATGATTTCCGCCGTGACTTCAAAGCACACCACATTCCAGAAAGTGTTGTTGAGCTTAAGCGTGAGGAATTCCGCAATCTCAAGCAAGGCAACATGACTGTCTATCAATACAACACTCAGTTCCAGAAGCTCTCTCGTTTTGCAAGGCAAGACATTCCTGATGAGAAGAGTATGATCTACCAATTCAGGCGTGGTCTCAGAGAAGATCTGCAACTTGCTCTCGTGCTTTTCGAGCCATTAAAGTATGATGAATTCTACAACATGGCACTGAAACAAGAAGCTGCTCAGCTCAAGTGTGAGGCATCTAAGAAGAGAGTCAGAGACGCAGTTCAGTCTTCTTCTTCCTCACTTGTGGCAGCTAAGCAACAGAAGTTCTGGTTGCCTCCTCCTTCTCCGTTCCGTCAGCCTTATCAGCAGAAGAACTCAAGTGGCCGTGGATCTTCCCACCCACCCAACCCTGGCTATCAGAACAAGTCTCAGAACCAAGCTCCAAGGCCAAGCGCTCCTTACCATCGTCCGCTCTCAGAGGTGACTTGTAACAAATGTCAGCAGAAGGGTCACTATGCGAACAAGTGCTTCAACCAGAGGCGTCTTCCGCCTCCTCCTCCTGTGAAATCTTCCAGCAATGCAGTGGTCAAGCATAATTCCCAGCATGCCAAGGTGAACATGTTGAATGCAGCTCAAGCAGAGGAGTCTTCTGAAGTGATCATGGGTAATCTTCCTGTTAATGATATTCCTGCCAAAGTCTTATTCGATACCGGTGCATCACATTGTTTCATCTCAAGACCTTTTGCATCTAAGCATGATTTCGTTACTCAAGTTTTGCCGAGACCTTTGTCTATTGTGTCCCCGGGTAAGCAATTGACTTCTCGAGTTTCGGTTCCGGATGTCTCTATCAAGATGGGTGACTATAAATTTCTATCTTCTCCAATGGTGCTTGGTGATTCTGATATTGATCTTATTCTCGGGATGGACTGGCTTTCTAAGCACAAGGCTCAGCTTGAGTGTGCTGCCAGGGAAATCAAATTGACTCACACTTCGAACGATGTGATCATCTATGCTTCTCGTGATGATACCATTCGGTTGTTTTCTCTCAATGAGATGGGTGAAATGGAGGCTATCTCTCAGATTCCAGTCGTTTGTGAGTACCAAGATGTTTTTCCAGAAGAGCTTCCGGGTATGCCTCCCCGTCGGCCAGTTGAATTCGTTATTGAGCTTGAGCCTGGCACGGAACCCGTTTGCAAGCGTCCTTACAAGCTTGGACCAGATGAGCTCAAGGAATTGAAGATTCAACTCGATAAACAAGAACGTCTGGGTCTGATCAGACCGAGTTCTTCTCCTTGGGGTTGTGGTGTTCTTTTTGTCAAGAAGAAGGATGGCACGGACCGACTTTGCGTCGATTACCGTCCATTGAACAAGAAGACTATCAAGAACAAGTACCCACTTCCCAACATCAAAGAGCTATTTGAGCAACTCAAAGGTGCTAAGGTGTTCTCCAAGCTTGACCTTCGTATGGGTTACCATCAGATTCGCATTCGTGAAGAAGATATTCCCAAGACAGCATTCAGAACAAGCTTTGGTTCTTATGAATACACTGTCATGTCTTTCGGCCTCGTCAATGCTCCACCGTATTTCACTCGATTGATGAATTTCATCTTCAACCCCTACATCAACAAATTTGTCTTGGTCTATCTCGATGATATTTTGGTCTTCTCCAAGAATAAGAAGGATCATGCCGAACATTTGCGGTTGGTACTCGACAAGCTCAGAGAGTATCAATTATATGCGAAGTTCTCCAAATGTGAATTCTGGCTTGATGAAGTTCTTTATCTTGGTCATATCATCTCTGCCAAGGGCATCGCTGTTAATCCAGAAAGGGTGTCTGCAGTTTTGAATTGGAATCCTCCTCAGAATGTCAAGCAGCTTCGCAGTTTTCTTGGACTTGCAAGCTATTGCAGAAGATTCGTTGAGAATTTCTCCAAGATTGCTAAGCCTCTTTCCAACCTCCTCCAGAAGCATGTGAAATATGTCTGGTCTCCTGAGTGTGACGTTGCTTTCAACACTCTCAAAGAGAAACTTGTCACTGCTCCAGTTTTAACTCCTCCTGACGAATCCAAGCCTTATGAAGTATTCTGTGATGCTTCTCTCCAGGGCCTCGGTGCTGTGTTAATGCAAGAGAAGAAGGTTGTTGCCTATACCTCTCGCCAGTTGAAGCCCAATGAAAGGAACTACCCCACTCACGATCTTGAGTTGGCGGCAGTTGTCCACGCACTAATAACATGGAGACATCTACTGTTGGGAAGGAAAGTGGACATTTTCACAGATCACAAGAGTCTCAAGTATATCTTCACTCAGCCTCATCTCAACCTCAGGCAAACTCGATGGGTCGAAATGATTCAAGAGTATAATCCGAGTATTGAATATACTCCAGGCAAGGCTAATGTGGTTGCAGACGCTTTGAGCAGAAAGGCTTATTGCAACAGCTTAATCCTCAAGCCTTTCCAACCGGATCTTTGTGAAGCTTTCCGCAAGTTCAATCTTCAAGTTGTTCCTCAAGGTTTGCTTGCCAACCTCATCGTCTCTCCTACTTTGGAAGATCAGATTCGTGAGGCACAATTGTTGGATACCATGGTGAAGAAGGTGAAACGTGGTATTGACAAGAGCATCCCCAAATACAAGTGCTATCGAGTTGATGACAGAGATACTCTTTTCTTCGAGGACCGGATCGTGGTTCCAAAGGGTGATCTTCGTAAAGTCATTATGAATGAAGCACACAATTCTCTTCTGTCCATTCATCCTGGAAGTTCGAAGATGTACCATGACCTCAAGCAGTCGTTTTGGTGGACTCGAATGAAGCGTGAGATCGCTCAATTCGTGAATGAGTGTGATGTTTGCAGAAGGGTGAAAGCAGAACACCAACGACCAGCTGGACTTCTCCAACCTCTTGCTATTCCAGAATGGAAGTTTGATCATATCGAAATGGACTTCGTGACTGGTTTTCCTAAGTCCAAGCGTGGAAATGATGCTATCTTCGTCGTCATCGACAAGCTCACCAAAGTGGCTCATTTTCTTCCTATCAAAGAGTCTATCACAGCAGCGCAGCTGGCAGAGCTTTACACCTCCAGAATTGTCTCTTTGCACGGCATTCCACAATTGATCTCTTCAGACCGTGGCAGCATCTTTACCTCCAAGTTTTGGGATTCTTTTCAGTCGGCCATGGGCACCAACATTCGCTTCAGCACAGCTTTCCACCCTCAGACTAGTGGACAAGTTGAGCGTGTCAATCAAATTCTTGAAGATATGCTCAGAGCCTGTGTTATCTCTTTCGGCATGAAGTGGGAGGATTGTCTTCCTTATGCTGAATTCTCTTACAACAACAGCTTTCAAGCCAGCTCGGGTAAAGCCCCATTCGAGATTCTCTATGGCAGAAAGTGCCGTACTCCTCTCAACTGGTCTAAAACCGGTGAACGTCAATTGCTCGGCAATGATTTGATCTCAGAAGCTGAGGCTATGTGCAAGGTGATTCGTGAGAACCTCAAAGCCGCGCAGTCGCGCCAGAAGAGCTATTACGATAGCAAACACCGTGATGTGGCATTCGAGATCAGAGACCTTGTTTACCTCCGCGTCTCGCCAATGAAAGGAACTCGTCGCTTCGGTATCAAGGGGAAACTTGCTCCGCGATACGTGGGTCCCTTCAAGATCATCGGCAAACGAGGCCATCTAGCCTATCAACTTGAGCTCCCCTCCAACTTTGCAAATGTGCACGATGTTTTCCACGTGTCACAGCTTCGCAAGTGCTTCAAGACGCCTGAGCGCACCATCAACTTCGAAGAGATTGATCTTCAAGAAGATTTGTCCTATCATGAGCACCCAGTTGCTATTCTTGAGACAACTGAGCGCAAGACTCGCAACAAGTCAATCAAATTCCTCAAAGTGAAATGGTCACATCATTCAGACCGAGAAGCCACCTGGGAGCGTGAAGACCACCTACGTTCCGAGTATCCGGAGTTCTTTCAGTCCTAGATCTCGGGACGAGATCCTCTCGTAGTGGTGGTGTGTTGTAACGCCCCCGATGTAACTTGCCATATTTGTAATCCAACTCTTGCCATTTCCGGCTATGTGTTATGATATTCCCTCCGTGTTTGGGTTCTCTCCGTTTTTTGGTCATGTCATGCATTTCATATCATGTCATCATGTGCATCGCATTCGCATACGTGTTCGTCTCATAAATCCGAGCATCTTTCCCGTTGTCCGTTTTGCAATCCGGCGCTCCTATGTCTCCCGGCGTCCCCTTTTACATTTCTTCGTGAGCGGGTATTAAACATTCTCGGAAAGGACCGAGGTTTGACATGTGGCCTCGGTATAGCACCGGTAGACCGCCTGTCAAGTTTCGGGTCAATCGGAGTTCGTTTGGTACTCCAACGGTTAACCGGGAAACCGTGAAGGCCTCGTGTGTGTTGCAGCCCAAAACCCCTTCATAACAGCCCAATAACCCATCTAAGTCACTCCCATGTCCTCCGCCGTTCGACCACGATCGCGTGGGCGAAAACCGCACTCCGTTTGGAGCTCCCTAGCTCCTTCTGTCTATAAAAACGTCTCCCCCGTCTAAATCTGAGAGAGTCTCACCCCGAAACCCTAGCTTCGCCTCGGAATCCGCGCCGACAGCCCCGCCGCCGCCGGCCACCTCACCGCCGCCACGTGTCGCGCCCCCGTTGGCTCCCCGCCGCCAGCTCAGCCGCCCCGCCAACCGCGGGACGCCACGTGGCGCCCCCGGCCCACTTCGCCGCCGCCTCCTCCCCCGCGGGCCCGCGAGCCCGAGGCCGGCCCCCGCGGCCCGGCCGCGCCGCCCGCGCCCTCCCGCGTCGCCTACCCCGCCGACCTCCGCCGCTCCGCGCCGGCCGCCGTCGCCCGCCGCCGCCTCCGTCCAGTCTCCGTCGGCGCCGCCTCAACTCCGACCGGAGCTCGCGTCGGCTCCGCCAGCCCCTCCTCCGCCGGAGCGCCCGATCCGGCAGCTCATCCACCGGATCCGACCCCCTCCGGACCTCCCCGCCATCTCCTCCCTCAACTCCGGCCCGGAGCGTACTCCGGCGAGCCGCGCCGGATGGAGATCCCGCCTGGGTTGACTCTCCTCGCCCCCCCTCTTTTTCTCCAAGTCCTTTAATTATTGCAATATCATCGTTTGTTCATCATGCCATAACTTTGCATCTGTAGCTCCGATTCGTGCGTATAATATGTCGATTTGTTCACCTCGAAGAGTACATAATTTTGTCACATTGCAACATTTTCATTTGTAGTCACCTTGATGCCCGAAATGCTGTTAGAAGAGGGCTAGTTGATGTTAGTTGCTGGATCTTATCTGAACATGCACTTTTGTCATTTTTGCCATGATTGATGTGTACCTCCTATGAAGTTGAGTCCTACATGAGTTTTGTAACATGCCATGTTATCTATCCAGAGGATTTTTCCATGTATTTTTGTGATCTATGTGGTGACTAGCACAAGCATGCAAACTAGGTATCTTGATGTTGCTGATTTCAGAGACTTAGTGATTTCACCAAGTCCCTGACTGCTGTTATTTTTATGCCATGTGTTCATGTTGTTTCCGAGAGATCCATGCATAATTTGAGTATGATCAGTAAAGGAGTTTTGAACTTGAGTATTTGCTCTATCCATCCATGCCTTTGTTTGCAATTATGGAGTGCCATAGCTTGAGTCAATCGAGCTCTACTTTTGCTTCAAAATGTTGCTGGCAGATTGTTTACGTGTTATTCAATTTTGCCAAGCTTGGTGTAGTTGATCCTTGCATGATATGATGTTATTCTTGCCATGTATTGTTACTATGCCATGTCTTCTTGATGTATGTATGCTTAGTTTATCATGAGATGCTCTGTAGTGAGTACATCGAGCTCAAGAACATGCCTACTTGTTATCTGTTTTTGACATGTCCAGTTTTTTCTGCCAAGTCTGAAACCTGTAACGAAACTTGCTTAATTGTCATGGGTGTAATCATATTTTCTGGTCCTTTTTGGCTTATGGTCATTAAGAGTCTTTTGTCAAGTGCTTTGAGTGGATTCATGCCATGCCTTTCTTTGCTATGTTCTGAACCTGTAGCATGTTGTTTCGTTGCTCTGTACATGTCATCCTGATGTTAGTTTCTGCTAGTTTGGTAATTTCACTAAGTCTGGGAACTTGTTATCGTTTGCACTTTTGCCATGCTTGTTTGAACCTGTTATGATGTGAATTAGCCGTAGATCAGTGTTCTTCTTTTGTCGTGCATCTTGTGTAGATTGCTGGCATATGCTTTGTTGTCATGTTTGGGTGCAGTAGCTTAATTATTTGTTGCTTGCTAAGTAGCATCATGCTGTTAATGGCAGATTCGTGTCATTCTTGTATTGCTTGCCATTTGCAAACCGTGCATCCGATTCCGGTGATCTTTATATCGATTTCAACCGAAATCACCTCATCTATCCAGTGGCATGCTTGGTTTCCCAAGATTATGCCCTGTTCATCCTTGTCCTTCCGGAGCATGCATACGCATTGCATATCACCTCTCGCATATCATGCCATGTTTTGCATCATGTTGCTTGCGCATTGCATCGTGGTTGATATTGGTTCCTCTGCTTGTTCTCTTGTCTTGGGTAGAGCCGGGAGACGAGTACGTGAACAAGGATTCCGTTGAGAACGCTTACGAGGACCAAGCTTTCGACAACTCTGAGAACCTTGCAGGCAAGATGACCATACCCTCGAAATCACTTCTATCTTTGCTTGCTAGATTGCTCGCTCTTTTGCTATGCCTATGCTGCGATACCTACCACTTGCTATATCATGCCTCCTATATTGCCTTGTCAGCCCCTAACCATCCATGTCCTAGCAAACCGTTGTTTGGCTATGTTACTGCATTGCTCAGCCCCTCTTATAGCGTTGCTAGTTGCAGGTGAAGATGAAGTTTGTTCCTTGTTGGAACATGTTTACTTGTTGGGATATCACAATACCTCTTATTTAATTAATGCATCTTTATACTTGGTAAAGGGTGGAAGGCTCGGCCTTATGCCTGGTGTTTTGTTCCACTCTTGCCACCCTAGTTTCCGCCATACCGGTGTTATGTTCCCGGAGTTTGCGTTCCTTACACGGTTGGGTGATTTATGGGACCCCCTTGACAGTTCGCTTTGAATAAGACTTTTCCAACAAGGCCCAACATTGGTTTTACCATTCGCCACCTAGCCTTTTTCCCTTGGGTTCTGCAGACTCAAGGGTCATCTTTATTTTAAACCCCCGGGCCAGTTCTCCTTCGATTGCTGGTCCAAACTAGAGCCCTTTGCAGCGCCACCTCGGGGCAACTCGAGGGCTGGTTTTAGTTGTACGGACTGCTCATCCGGATGTGCCCTGAGACCGAGATATGTGCAGCTCCTATCAGGATTTGTCGGCACAATCGGGCGGCTTTGCTGGACTTGTTTTGTTGCTGCCGAAATGTCTTGTAGTCCGGGATTCCGAGATTGATCGGGTCTTCCCGGTAGAAGGAATATCCTTCGTTGACCGTGAGAGCTTATCATGGGCTAAGTTGGGACACCCCTGCAGGGTATTATCTTTCGAAAGCCGTGCCCGCGGTTATGAGGCAGATGGGAATTTGTTGATGTCCGGTTGTAGAAAACCCGAAGTTGACCTTAACTAAAACACATCAACCGCGTGTGTAACCGTGATGGTCTCTTCTCGGCGGGGTCCGGGAAGTGAACACGGTTGTTGGAGTTATGTCTGACGTAGGTCGTTTCAGGATCACTTCTTGATCACTTCTAGTTTCACGACCGTGCTTTGCCTTCTCTTCTCGCTCTCTTTTGCGCTGTAGCCACCATATGCTATTCGCTTGCTGCAGCTCCACCTCACAAACCCCTTTCCCACCTTTAAGCTTAAATAGTCTTGATCTCGCGGGTGTGAGATTGCTGAGTCCCCGTGACTCACAGATATTATCACCTCAGTTGCAGGTACCAACGATGTCAGTGCAGATGACGCGACCGAGCTCACTTGGGAGTTCGATGAGGAACGTGGCCGTTACTATGTTTCTTTTCCAGATGATCAGTAGTGGAGCCCAGTCGGGTGATCCGGGGATCTGTTTAGCATTTGGGGTAGTCTTCTTTCATTTTGGTACCGTAGTCGGACCTTGAGTGTAATCTGTTTGATGGATGTTATTTATGTACTTGTGTGAAGTGGCGATTGTAAGCCAACTATGTATCTTTTCCCCTTTATTTATTACATGGATTGTGTGAAGATTACCTCACTTGCGACATTGCTTTCAATGCGGTTATGCCTCTAAGTCGTGCCTCGACACGTGGGAGATATAGCCGCATCGAGGGCGTTACAAGTTGGTAATCAGAGCCTTTCCCGACCTTAGGAGCCCCCACTATTTGATCGTCTTTAGTGGCCGAGTTGTGTCTAGAAAAAAAATGTTTTGAGTCTTTTAGGAATTATATATCGGAGAGTTTAGGAATTCTTTTTACTCCCCAGTCCCTTCGACCTTCTGGTGAGGTATCCTGACGTAGAGTTTGACTTTTCTCTTCTCAAATTTCACTAAATTTTTTTTAGGATCACGCGGGTATATTACAATCGTTCCGATGGTTTTATGATGACAACATTGTCTTGGTTGCCTCCTGACATTTAGGGGTTGTGGCAGTGTCCCGGGGAGTTGAGCTCCGAGGTGTTGTCGTCATAATTTTATCGTTGCGGTTTTGGAATACCTGAGTTTAGTACGACCGACATCGAAAATCTCTTTTGTACAGTTGTTGGTGAGATAACCTGATAGCCCAGTACTGTGGCGAGTGCAGGGGTATTGCCATGACTTGTATAACGGATGTGTTTTCGAAGGTTGAGGTAGACGATTTCCGAAGGTTTCTTGGTTATGTGTTGAAGGATGGATACAGCTGGTTGTAGGATTTGCTAGTTTGGGTGAGATATTATGCTTCCCCTGTATCCCCAACACCTGATTGCATAACCAGAAAGTTTCGGGAGTTTATAAGTGGGAATTCTTGTAGCTCTAGTATTTCTTCCGCAGATATTTGGTTTGTGATTGGGTAATCCTTACCAAGTATTTGTTCACATCCGTACCTTGTTGGTTTTATTCCATACCATGTTCTAAGTGGCTTCTCAGCTTGGAAGTGTGATGTTTTACATTGGAATTCATTCGTTCATTCTCGTTCGAATGTTATTTGTGAAGACTATATGTTGCAATGTCGTTCCTTTGATTCAACTTCAATATATCTCTGTCAAGATGCTAATGGATGTCACCCTCTTCAGGATGGCTCCACCAACGCGTCAGAATCCGGAACGCAATGACGGGAATCAGGCTAACCCTCCGCCACCACCTCCGCCTCCGGAAGCTTGGCAAGCCTTGATGACTGCCACAAATGCCAATGCTCAGATTCTGATTCAGCTCTTGCAAGATCGCAACCAAGGGCAAGCTAATCAAGAGAATCAAGGCCAAGGCAACAATCAGCTGCACTTTGCTTCACTGAACCAGTTCCTTGCTAATCAGCCAAAGACTTTCAGCTACTGTGTCGAGGCCACAGACGCAGATGATTGGCTCGTGGACATCAGCAAGCATTTCGAGTGCAGCAATGTGAGACCTGAGGACTTTGTCAAGTTTGCCTCTTTTCAACTCAAAGATCAAGCTGCTGAGTGGTTCCAGCAATACAAAGATTCCAGAGGAGGTCGTGTGATCACTTGGGATGATTTCCGCCGTGACTTCAAAGCACACCACATTCCAGAAAGTGTTGTTGAGCTTAAGCGTGAGGAATTCCGCAATCTCAAGCAAGGCAACATGACTGTCTATCAATACAACACTCAGTTCCAGAAGCTCTCTCGTTTTGCAAGGCAAGACATTCCTGATGAGAAGAGTATGATCTACCAATTCAGGCGTGGTCTCAGAGAAGATCTGCAACTTGCTCTCGTGCTTTTCGAGCCATTAAAGTATGATGAATTCTACAACATGGCACTGAAACAAGAAGCTGCTCAGCTCAAGTGTGAGGCATCTAAGAAGAGAGTCAGAGACGCAGTTCAGTCTTCTTCTTCCTCACTTGTGGCAGCTAAGCAACAGAAGTTCTGGTTGCCTCCTCCTTCTCCGTTCCGTCGGCCTTATCAGCAGAAGAACTCAAGTGGCCGTGGATCTTCCCACCCACCCAACCCTGGCTATCAGAACAAGTCTCAGAACCAAGCTCCAAGGCCAAGCGCTCCTTACCATCGTCCGCTCTCAGAGGTGACTTGTAACAAATGTCAGCAGAAGGGTCACTATGCGAACAAGTGCTTCAACCAGAGGCGTCTTCCGCCTCCTCCTCCTGTGAAATCTTCCAGCAATGCAGTGGTCAAGCATAATTCCCAGCATGCCAAGGTGAACATGTTGAATGCAGCTCAAGCAGAGGAGTCTTCTGAAGTGATCATGGGTAATCTTCCTGTTAATGATATTCCTGCCAAAGTCTTATTCGATACCGGTGCATCACATTGTTTCATCTCAAGACCTTTTGCATCTAAGCATGATTTCGTTACTCAAGTTTTGCCGAGACCTTTGTCTATTGTGTCCCCGGGTAAGCAATTGACTTCTCGAGTTTCGGTTCCGGATGTCTCTATCAAGATGGGTGACTATAAATTTCTATCTTCTCCAATGGTGCTTGGTGATTCTGATATTGATCTTATTCTCGGGATGGACTGGCTTTCTAAGCACAAGGCTCAGCTTGAGTGTGCTGCCAGGGAAATCAAATTGACTCACACTTCGAACGATGTGATCATCTATGCTTCTCGTGATGATACCATTCGGTTGTTTTCTCTCAATGAGATGGGTGAAATGGAGGCTATCTCTCAGATTCCAGTCGTTTGTGAGTACCAAGATGTTTTTCCAGAAGAGCTTCCGGGTATGCCTCCCCGTCGGCCAGTTGAATTCGTTATTGAGCTTGAGCCTGGCACGGAACCCGTTTGCAAGCGTCCTTACAAGCTTGGACCAGATGAGCTCAAGGAATTGAAGATTCAACTCGATAAACAAGAACGTCTGGGTCTGATCAGACCGAGTTCTTCTCCTTGGGGTTGTGGTGTTCTTTTTGTCAAGAAGAAGGATGGCACGGACCGACTTTGCGTCGATTACCGTCCATTGAACAAGAAGACTATCAAGAACAAGTACCCACTTCCCAACATCAAAGAGCTATTTGAGCAACTCAAAGGTGCTAAGGTGTTCTCCAAGCTTGACCTTCGTATGGGTTACCATCAGATTCGCATTCGTGAAGAAGATATTCCCAAGACAGCATTCAGAACAAGCTTTGGTTCTTATGAATACACTGTCATGTCTTTCGGCCTCGTCAATGCTCCACCGTATTTCACTCGATTGATGAATTTCATCTTCAACCCCTACATCAACGAATTTGTCTTGGTCTATCTCGATGATATTTTGGTCTTCTCCAAGAATAAGAAGGATCATGCCGAACATTTGCGGTTGGTACTCGACAAGCTCAGAGAGTATCAATTATATGCGAAGTTCTCCAAATGTGAATTCTGGCTTGATGAAGTTCTTTATCTTGGTCATATCATCTCTGCCAAGGGCATCGCTGTTAATCCAGAAAGGGTGTCTGCAGTTTTGAATTGGAATCCTCCTCAGAATGTCAAGCAGCTTCGCAGTTTTCTTGGACTTGCAAGCTATTGCAGAAGATTCGTTGAGAATTTCTCCAAGATTGCTAAGCCTCTTTCCAACCTCCTCCAGAAGCATGTGAAATATGTCTGGTCTCCTGAGTGTGACGTTGCTTTCAACACTCTCAAAGAGAAACTTGTCACTGCTCCAGTTTTAACTCCTCCTGACGAATCCAAGCCTTATGAAGTATTCTGTGATGCTTCTCTCCAGGGCCTCGGTGCTGTGTTAATGCAAGAGAAGAAGGTTGTTGCCTATACCTCTCGCCAGTTGAAGCCCAATGAAAGGAACTACCCCACTCACGATCTTGAGTTGGCGGCAGTTGTCCACGCACTAATAACATGGAGACATCTACTGTTGGGAAGGAAAGTGGACATTTTCACAGATCACAAGAGTCTCAAGTATATCTTCACTCAGCCTCATCTCAACCTCAGGCAAACTCAATGGGTCGAAATGATTCAAGAGTATAATCCGAGTATTGAATATACTCCAGGCAAGGCTAATGTGGTTGCAGACGCTTTGAGCAGAAAGGCTTATTGCAACAGCTTAATCCTCAAGCCTTTCCAACCGGATCTTTGTGAAGCTTTCCGCAAGTTGAATCTTCAAGTTGTTCCTCAAGGTTTGCTTGCCAACCTCATCGTCTCTCCTACTTTGGAAGATCAGATTCGTGAGGCACAATTGTTGGATACCATGGTGAAGAAGGTGAAACGTGGTATTGACAAGAGCATCCCCAAATACAAGTGCTATCGAGTTGATGACAGAGATACTCTTTTCTTCGAGGACCGGATCGTGGTTCCAAAGGGTGATCTTCGTAAAGTCATTATGAATGAAGCACACAATTCTCTTCTGTCCATTCATCCTGGAAGTTCGAAGATGTACCATGACCTCAAGCAGTCGTTTTGGTGGACTCGAATGAAGCGTGAGATCGCTCAATTCGTGAATGAGTGTGATGTTTGCAGAAGGGTGAAAGCAGAACACCAACGACCAGCTGGACTTCTCCAACCTCTTGCTATTCCAGAATGGAAGTTTGATCATATCGAAATGGACTTCGTGACTGGTTTTCCTAAGTCCAAGCGTGGAAATGATGCTATCTTCGTCGTCATCGACAAGCTCACCAAAGTGGCTCATTTTCTTCCTATCAAAGAGTCTATCACAGCAGCGCAGCTGGCAGAGCTTTACACCTCCAGAATTGTCTCTTTGCACGGCATTCCACAATTGATCTCTTCAGACCGTGGCAGCATCTTTACCTCCAAGTTTTGGGATTCTTTTCAGTCGGCCATGGGCACCAACATTCGCTTCAGCACAGCTTTCCACCCTCAGACTAGTGGACAAGTTGAGCGTGTCAATCAAATTCTTGAAGATATGCTCAGAGCCTGTGTTATCTCTTTCGGCATGAAGTGGGAGGATTGTCTTCCTTATGCTGAATTCTCTTACAACAACAGCTTTCAAGCCAGCTCGGGTAAAGCCCCATTCGAGATTCTCTATGGCAGAAAGTGTCGTACTCCTCTCAACTGGTCTGAAACCGGTGAACGTCAATTGCTCGGCAATGATTTGATCTCAGAAGCTGAGGCTATGTGCAAGGTGATTCGTGAGAACCTCAAAGCCGCGCAGTCGCGCCAGAAGAGCTATTACGATAGCAAACACCGTGATGTGGCATTCGAGATCGGAGACCATGTTTACCTCCGCGTCTCGCCAATGAAAGGAACTCGTCGCTTCGGTATCAAGGGGAAACTTGCTCCGCGATACGTGGGTCCCTTCAAGATCATCGGCAAATGAGGCGATCTAGCCTATCAACTTGAGCTCCCCTCCAACTTTGCAAATGTGCATGATGTTTTCCACGTGTCACAGCTTCGCAAGTGCTTCAAGACGCCTGAGCGCACCATCAACTTCGAAGAGATTGATCTTCAAGAAGATTTGTCCTATCATGAGCACCCAGTTGCTATTCTTGAGACAACTGAGCGCAAGACTCGCAACAAGTCAATCAAATTCCTCAAAGTGAAATGGTCACATCATTCAGACCGAGAAGCCACCTGGGAGCGTGAAGACCACCTACGTTCCGAGTATCCGGAGTTCTTTCAGTCCTAGATCTCGGGACGAGATCCTCTCGTAGTGGTGGTGTGTTGTAACGCCCCCGATGTAACTTGCCATATTTGTAATCCAACTCTTGCCATTTCCGGCTATGTGTTATGATATTCCCTCCGTGTTTGGGTTCTCTCCGTTTTGCATTTTGGTCATGTCATGCATTTCATATCATGTCATCATGTGCATCGCATTCGCATACGTGTTCGTCTCATAAATCCGAGCATCTTTCCCGTTGTCCGTTTTGCAATCCGGCGCTCCTATGTCTCCCGGCGTCCCCTTTTACATTTCTTCGTGAGCGGGTATTAAACATTCTCGGAATGGACCGAGGTTTGACATGTGGCCTCGGTATAGCACCGGTAGACCGTCTGTCAAGTTTCGGGTCAATCGGAGTTCGTTTGGTACTCCAACGGTTAACCGGGTAACCGTGAAGGCCTCGTGTGTGTTGCAGCCCAAAACCCCTTCATAACAGCCCAATAACCCATCTAAATCACTCCCATGTCCTCCGCCGTTCGATCACGATCGCGTGGGCGAAAACCGCACTCCGTTTGGAGCTCCCTAGCTCCTTCTGTCTATAAAAACGTCTCACCCGTCTAAATCTGAGAGAGTCTCACCCCGAAACCCTAGCTTCGCCTCGGAATCCGCGCCAACAGCCCTGCCGCCGCCGGCCACCTCACCGCCGCCACGTGTCGCGCCCCCGTTGGCTCCCCGCCGCCAGCTCAGCCGCCCCGCCAACCGCGGGACGCCACGTGGCGCCCTCGGCCCACTTCGCCGCCGCCTCCTCCCCCGCGGGCCCGCGAGCCCGAGGCCGACCCCCGCGGCCCGGCCGCGCCGCCCGCGCCCTCCCGCATCGCCTACCCCGCCGACCTCCGCCGCTCCGCGCCGGCCGCCGTCGCCCGCCGCCTCCTCCGTCCAGTCTCCGCCGGCGCCGCCCGGACCTCCCCGCGCCGCCTCAACTCCGACCGGAGCTCGCGTCGGCTCCGCCAGCCCCTCCTCCGCCGGAGCGCCCGATCCGGCAGCTCATCCACCGGATCCGAACCCCTCCGGACCTCCCCGCCATCTCCTCCCTCAACTCCGGCCCGGAGCGTACTCCGGCGAGCCGCGCCGGATCGAGATCCCGCCTGGGTTGACTCTCCTCGCCCCCCCTCTTTTTCTCCAAGTCCTTTAATTATTGCAATATCATCGTTTGTTCATCATGCCATAACTTTGCATATGTAGCTCCGATTCGTGCGTATAATATGTCAATTTGTTCGCCTCGAAGAGTACATCATTTTGTTCCATTACATCATTTTCATTTGAAGTCACCTTGATGCCCGAAATGCTGTTAGAAGAGGGCTAGTTGATGTTAGTTGCTGGATCTTATCTGAACATGCACTTTTGTCATTTTTGCCATGATTGATGTGTACCTCCTATGAAGTTGAGTCCTACATGAGTTTTGTAATATGCCATGTTATCTATCCAGAGGATTTTGCCATGTATTTTTTTGATCTAGTTGGTGACTAGCACAAGCATGCAAACTAGGTATCTTGATGTTGCTGATTTCAGAGACTTAGTGATTTCACTAAGTCCCTGACTGCTGTTATTTTTATGCCATGTGTTCATGTTGTTTCCGAGAGATCCATACATAATTTGAGTATGATCAGTAAAGGAGTTTTGAACTTGAGTATTTGCTATATGCATCCATGCCTTTGTTTGCAATTATGGAGTGCCATAGCTTGAGTCAATCGAGCTCTACTTTTGCTTCAAAATGTTGCTGGCAGATTGTTTACGTGTTATTCAATTTTGCCAAGCTTGGTGTAGTTGATACTTGCATGATATGATGTTATTCTTGCCATGTCTTGTTACTATGCCATGTCTTCTTGATGTATGTATGCTTAGTTTATCATGAAATGCTCTGTAGTGAGTGCATCGAGCTCACGAACATGCCTACTTGTTATCTGTTTTTGACATGTCCAGTTTTTTCTGCCAAGTCTGAAACCTGTAACGAAACTTGCTTAATTGTCATGGGTGTAATCATATTTTCTGGTCCTTTTTGGCTTATGGTCAATAAGAGTCTTTTGTCAAGTGCTTTGAGTGGATTCCTTCCATGCCTTTCTTTGCTACGTTCTGAACCTGTAGCATGTTGTTCCGTTGCTCTGTACATGTCATCCTGATGTTAGTTTCTGCTAGTTTGGTAATTTCACCAAGTCTGGGAACTTGTTATCGTTTGCACTTTTGCCATGCTTGTTTGAACCTGTTATGATGTGAATTAGCCGTAGCTCAGTGTTCTTCTTTTGTCGTGCATCTTGTGTAGATTGCTGGCATATGCTTTGTTGTCATGTTTGGGTGCAGTAGCTTAATTATTTGTTGCTTGCTAAGTAGCATCATGCTGTTAATGGCAGATTCGTGTCATTCTTGTATTGCTTGCCATTTGCAAACCGTGCATCCGATTCCGGTGATCTTTATATCGATTTCAACCGAAATCACCTCATCTATCCAGTGGCATGCTTGGTTTCCCAAGATTATGCCCTGTTCATCCTTGTCCTTCCGGAGCATGCATACGCATTGCATATCACCTCTCGCATATCATGCCATGTTTTGCATCATGTTGCTTGCGCATTGCATCGTGGTTGATATTGGTTCCTTTGCTTGTTCTCTTGTCTTGGGTAGAGCCGGGAGACGAGTACGTGAACGAGGATTCCGTTGAGAACGCTTACGAGGACCAAGCTTTCGACAACTCTGAGAACCTTGCAGGCAAGATGACCATACCCTCGAAATCACTTCTATCTTTGCTTGCTAGATTGCTCGCTCTTTTGCTATGCCTATGTTGCGATACCTACCACTTGCTATATCATGCCTCCTATATTGCCTTGTCAGCCCCTAACCATCCATGTCCTAGCAAACCGTTGTTTGGCTATGTTACTGCTTTGCTCAGCCCCTCTTATAGCGTTGCTAGTTGCAGGTGAAGATGAAGTTTGTTCCTTGTTGGAACATGGACTTGTTGTTCCTTGTTGGAACATGTTTACTTGTTGGGATATCACAATACCTCTTATTTAATTAATGCATCTTTATACTTGGTAAAGGGTGGAAGGCTCGGCCTTATGCCTGGTGTTTTGTTCCACTCTTGCCACCCTAGTTTCCGCCATACCGGCGTTATGTTCCCGGAGTTTGCGTTCCTTACACGGTTGGGTGATTTATGGGACCCCCTTGACAGTTCGCTTTGAATAAGACTTTTCCAACAAGGCCCAACATTGGTTTTACCATTCGCCACCTAGCCTTTTTCCCTTGGGTTCTGCAGACTCAAGGGTCATCTTTATTTTAAACCCCCGGGCCAGTTCTCCTTCGATTGCTGGTCCAAACTAGAGCCCTTTGCAGCGCCACCTCGGGGCAACTTGAGGGCTGGTTTTAGTTGTACGGACTGCTCATCCGGATGTGCCCTGAGACCGAGATATGTGCAGCTCCTATCAGTATTTGTCGGCACAATCGGGCGGCTTTGCTGGACTTGTTTTGTTGCTGCCGAAATGTCTTGTAGTCCGGGATTCCGAGATTGATCGGGTCTTCCCGGTAGAAGGAATATCCTTCGTTGACCGTGAGAGCTTATCATGGGCTAAGTTGGGACACCCCTGCAGGGTATTATCTTTCGAAAGCCGTGCCCGCGGTTATGAGGCAGATGGGAATTTGTTGATGTCCGGTTGTAGAAAACCCGAAGTTGACCTTAACTAAAACACATCAACCGCGTGTGTAACCGTGATGGTCTCTTCTCGGCGGGGTCCGGGAAGTGAACACGGTTGTTGGAGTTATGTCTGACGTAGGTCGTTTCAGGATCACTTCTTGATCACTTCTAGTTTCACGACCGTGCTTTGCCTTCTCTTCTCGCTCTCTTTTGCGCTGTAGCCACCATATGCTATTCGCTTGCTGCAGCTCCACCTCACAAACCCCTTTCCCACCTTTAAGCTTAAATAGTCTTGATATCGCGGGTGTGAGATTGCTGAGTCCCCGTGACTCACAGATATTATCACCTCAGTTGCAGGTACCAACGATGTCAGTGCAGATGACGCGACCGAGCTCACTTGGGAGTTCGATGAGGAACGTGGCCGTTACTATGTTTCTTTTCCAGATGATCAGTAGTGGAGCCCAGTCGGGTGATCCGGGGATCTGTTTAGCATTTGGGGTAGTCTTCTTTCATTTTGGTACCGTAGTCGGACCTTGAGTGTAATCTGTTTGATGGATGTTATTTATGTACTTGTGTGAAGTGGCGATTGTAAGCCAACTATGTATCTTTTCCCCTTTATTTATTACATGGATTGTGTGAAGATTACCTCACTTGCGACATTGCTTTCAATGCGGTTATGCCTCTAAGTCGTGCCTCGACACGTGGGAGATATAGCCGCATCGAGGGCGTTACAGGACTTGCCGCAGCTCACGGGTAAACGCAGGGCAACCTACCGTGTACGGCAGGTCGCCTGGTTCCCCTGGCGCATGCATGTTGACAGTGGGCCCAGCGCGTTGGTCTGACTGACGTCGCGCTTCTCTTCGGCGCTCGATGCGAGTACGAGCGTCTTCTTGCTGTCGTTCGTGAAGAACTTGGCGTTGATCGCGACGAGCTCGTGGATCTGACGAAGCAGTGGAGTCGCTGTCGCGGTGGACCCGGCGAGTCGGCGATCTTGGCCTTCGGGGCGGAGAGTGCACGGTGGTTGCACCCCCACCGGTCTTGTCGCCATCGGGCCGCGCCTGGATGGCTTGCCGCGGCTGCGACGCAGTCGGCTGCCGTGGAGTGTCGCCGTTGGCGAAGCCGATGAGACTCTGAATGGTGGCCCTCCAGTCGTCGATCTTGTCTGGCGTTGGAGGGAAGTCTAGGAGCAGTTGAGCTCGCGCCAAGGCTTCTGCTGGAGTGGCGGGTAGCGGTGGCGAACGGTGCGAGGAGCGGGATATGCTCGGACTTCTAACTGCGTTAGAAGGAGCAATATCCCGTCCAGGTGACCGTGCTTCGCTCGCGCCAGCACGTTGGCGCGCATGCTGGCCTGGAGCATCCCGAGATCCGCCAGCTCGATCTGGGTCCAGCGAGCGTATGGTACCATGAGTACCACGACGCTGCCGGTTCTGCGCCTCCTGAGATGGGCGCGGTGCATCTACGGACGCTCGGTCGTCGTGGGAGCCGGCTACACCGCCGATGGGCAGCGCAGCCTTGTCCTTGGACCTGGCGGCACCGTGGGCTCCCTCGTCGATGCCCGTTCTTCCGCCGGCGTCTTCCCCACCAGCCGTTTGCTCCGGCGGCGGTGGGTTCGACGCGGACGGAGCAGCCGCCTCCGAAGCCTTCTTCTTCGGCGGCATGTCGATGAAGTCGATGAAGATCTAGCTCGTGTGAACGCCGGATCAGGTTCACGCAACCTCGACGCCCCCTACCTGGCGCGCCAAAGATGTCGGGGAAACTGACTCCGCGAGCACCTATGGGGACGGAGCCCCTTTTCGGTTCGGCGGGGGGCAGAGGTCGCACGAAGAGCAGATCGAGGCGAGGCACACGAGCGGTTTTACCCAGCTTCGGAGCTCTCCGGAGAGATAATACTCCTACTGCTGCTTTGTGGGTTGTATTGAGTTCTTGCTCGGGAGCGCTGGGTGCTACAGTACACACAAGCAGCTAACGAGACCGAGCGTGAATGTTCTCCTCCCCCCTACGTTGTGCATGGGCCTCCTTTTATATGCTCAAGGGGTTTCCAACAGGTGGCAACGTAGGCAAGGGTAAAAATGGAAAGGTGCTGCGGAAGGTACATCTACCTACACAGTGTATCATACCTAACCCTGACGGCAGGGGACAAGGGCATTAAATGCCTATCTACGTCGCCCAAACAGTGCAGAAAAGGGACCGTCAGGGACGCCACCGCTCGCCACGATGGCGATCTTGTCAGCGCCGCTTGCCACAGTGCACCCCTGGCTGCACAGCCTTCCGCCACGTACGCCTGGAAGGGTCTTAGAGCGACACGTTGGTGGGTGAGCTGGAGCGCGGGTACAGAGTGGTTGCTAGCCGCGGCAAACGCCTTGCCGCGGCCGTTGTCTTGCCGCGTCCGGGAGCTTGTCGCTCGCCGGGTCTTGCCGGGACACGTGGCGTGTCGCGGCAAGTTCCTTGAGATGACTTGGTTGGCCTTCCCGACAAGCTCCTCTTGTCGGGGCTTTGTGCCTTGAGTAGCCTTGCCGGCAAGCTCCTCTTGCCGGGGTCTTGTGCCTTAAGTGGCCTTCCCGGCAAGCTCCTCTTGCCGGGGCCTTGTCTTCTTGGCTCGAATACTTTGTTCTTGAATGGTTCCAAAGGAACCACAGAGGTCCTTGGCGGTCACCCGACAAGCCTTGCCGCGGGGCGCTGCGACTGCCCGTGCACAAGTTCGGGATACTAGGGTACCTCTACTCTAGTACACCGACAGTCACCTATAACATGTGTCAATCTCGTGGCTCGATCCATCATGATGTGACACGCAGGCCACTTAACATTTCAACATATAACCATCTCATACATAAACTCATTATCATGACGATGGCTATACCACATCATATGCATACCCTGCAAAACCAAGTTAGACGTCCTCTAATCGGTTTTAGCAAAATTTTAGTACGTGGTTAACCAGTTTTAACAAATAATACTAACTACCTACGTCCACAATATAGACAATGATTCTTGATGCTAAATTAAATTTCGGGGTGTGTGAAACAAGAGACTTAATTAAAAATCTCTAGCCCCACACTAAACTTTGTCAAATATGCGTGACCCCCGAGAAGATCATCCACCTTAAGCACCCTCTTGTGTATGTGATGGTTCACTATTCTCGACTATGATGAAGGCCAAGGAACTGTCCGCAGATCAACGAACAGCCAGAGCTGATCGATTGTCAGAACCTTGTAACAAAGCTACATCATACTGTCGATGAACTGCACCGAAGCAACACTCGAGGGAAGCATAGCAAGAACATCAATCCTCACATCCACATGTGATCTAGATCAAAACCCGCACCTACTCATATAACCGCTCATGATGCCATAGTTGGGAAACGTAGTAGAAAATAAAAAATGTGCCCGCACACCCAAGAACAATATGAAGATGCATAATGGGTTGTGGTCACGATATTTATCGCCACTGAGTTGCAGCGGAAGAAGAACATTTTGGTGTAGATCGTACTTGGAGTCCCTCGACCATCGATGAATGATCCCGCGATCTGGCCACGAACGGTCCCTCGAACCAAAGACCGAAAGCACAGCCCCCCTAACTGGTTGCAAGCGTGCATCCTTCACGATTTGGCAACGCTTCACCGTCAAGACTAATCGTCGCTGGATAATTAGAGGGAGGAGATTAGAACCACACTGAGCTTCTAATTATGAGGATTAGAGGAACTAGACCAATCTCTAATTAGTCAACTAGGACCAACTAGAACTTGAGCTAGATGAACTAGAGTAGGCTCCAAAACTTGTATATTCAATAGAGCAAAAAAAACCTAGTATATATAGGTTGGAGGGGAGGGAGAGGGAAGCCACCAAGGAGGGGAAGTCCCTCCTTGGTGTGTCGGCCAACGGAGGGGAGGAGGAGTCCTCCCCCTCTCCAATTTGCCCTCCTTCCATGCCAAAGGAGGTGCCTCCCCCACTTGGGCCTTGGTGTCCCAAGTCCTTCCACCACTTGGCCTTTTAAGGCCCATTGATATTTAAATTAATATAAAAGACTTTTAGTTATTATTAGACCCTTTTATATAAAATTAAAATCACTTGAAACATTTTCCACCTATATATTAATTATCCGGAATACCTGGTATTGCTCGATAAACTTCGAAACCCTTCCGATGACCCCAAAACGCTTTCGGATCCTCTAGGAACTATTCCGAATATTAATGAAACAATTACAAAAATATATTCTCATCACTCCCGTCCTACTAACACTTAGCAGATCGTGATGGCCTTAAGATTGTGAATGAAACCCTTCGTTCAATGACCGATAGCGGAACTGTGGATGTCCATATCGATCCCTATGAGCACACGAATGATATTCGAGTGTACTTTTGGTTACCGTGTGATGTTCCCTTTGCTTCGTGATACTTTACAAAACCATGGATGCATCGGTATCCTCCTAAGTTATCACATGCTCACTATACTGATATCCTCATTACCGATTTTCTTTTTCTTTCTCGTTATCGTGTTTCGGCATCCCCGTGACATAGTCACCTGTGTCTAGCCAGACGATGATGGATGCCATCACACCGAGAGGGACCTAAGAATATCTCTCCATTGTAGTAGGGGCAAATTCCACTCTTGAGTTATCTAGTCCATTGTCAAACTTTCCGATGAACCTATAAGTTGCCGTTATGATCACCGTATTACATGTGACATTTGAGCAGCCCAAAAACCCACCGTATGGTAAGAAGTGACTACAATACTCTCATTTTCTAAGGAGCAAAATCACATGTTAACACTCTGTGTTATTACAATTGACTACAGGCAATATTAACTCAATTCATAACACACAAGATTGGGTCGATTCAATATGATCGTTCTTCCAACGTCATAATCTCAATGTTATTTTAGGACTATCATTTAACACTTAACGATATTATAAGATCAGGAAAATGCGATCACCAACAACACTTGATCTAGTCCTGGAGGCAAGACTAGGAACCTTTTATTTGTCCGTTTATCATTCCACCCATGCATATGAGTTTTTGACTGAATCACATATTCCGGGATCATAGCAGTTATAGCATAGTATAAAAACTCTTTAATTATGAATATGGAAAAATAATAATACAAATATTATTGCCTCTAGGGCATATTTACAACAAAGGGGGGCCCAAAGCGTCACAACGGCTGCCCAATAAAAATGCACCGGGCCACATACTGGAATATCAAGTCCCAGCCAGGGGTAATGCCCCGTCCTGGGCACTTGCAGCTAGGGACGTGCCATCGGCCGGTTGCCGGCAAGAACCACCGAAGGGGGCATTGACCAATGCCCTGCTCGATCTGGAGAGGGGCCACCCAACTATCGGGCACCACCTACCGTCGTAGACGTGCCATTCATCGCCGTCACCCGTGCTTCCCGCGTCGCGCCAGCCCCATAAACCTCCAAACGCAAGCTGATGACCCACAAGTATAGGGGATCTATCGTAGTCCTTTCGATAAGTAAGAGTGTCGAACCCAACGAGGAGCATAAGGAAATGACAAGTGGTTTTCAACAAGGTATTCGCTGCAAGCACTAAAATTATCGGTAACAGATAGTTTTGTGATAAGATAATTCGTAACGGGTAACAAGTAATGAAAGTAAACAAGGTGCAGCAAGGTGGATCAATCCTTTTTGTAGCAAAGGACAAGCCTGGACAAACTCTTATATAAAGCAAAGCGCTCCCGAGGACACATGGGAATTGTCGTCAAGTTAGTTTTCATCCTGCTCATATGATTCGCGTTCATTACATTGATAATTTGATATGTGGGTGGACCGGTGCTTGGGTTCTGCCCTTCCTTGGACAAGCCTCCCACTTATGATTAACCCCTCTCGCAAGCATCCACAACTACGAAAGAAGAATTAAGGTAAACCTAACCATAGCATGAAACATATGGATCCAAATCAGCCCCTTACGAAGCAACGCATAAAGTAGGATTTAAGCTTCTGTCACTCTAGCAACCCATCATCTACTTATTACTTCCCAATGCCTTCCCCTAGGCCCAAATAATTGTGAAGTGTCATGTAGTCGACGTTCACATAACACCACTAGAGGAAAGACAACATACATCTCATCAAAATATTGAACGAATACCAAATTTACATGATTACTTATAATAAGACTTCTCCCATGTCCTCAGGAACAAACGTAACTACTCACAAAGCATATGCATAATCATAATCAGAGGAGTATTAATTATCATTAAGGATCTGAATATATGATCTTCCACCGAACAAACCAACTAGCATCAACTACAAGGAGTAATCAACACTACTAGCAACCCACAGGTACCAATTTGAGATTTTGAGACCAAGATTGAATACAAGAGATGAACTAGGGTTTGAGAGGAGACGGTGTCGGTGGAGATGTTGGTGGATATTGACCCCTCTCAATGAGAGGATCGTTGGTGATGATGATGGCGATGATTTCCCCCTCCCGGAGGGATGTTTCCCCGGCAGAACATCTTCGTCGGAGCCCTAGATTGGTTCTGCCCAGGTTCCACCTCAAAACGGAGGCGCTTCATCCCGAAAGCTTCCTTCTGATTTTTTCTAGGTCAAAACACACCATATAGACAAATATGGGCATTGGAGGCCTGCTAGGGGGCCCACCAGGACGGGGGGTGCGCCCTCCAACCTTATGGCTGGCTGGTGGTCCCCCTCTGGTTCTTTCTTCGCCCAATATTTTTTATATATTCCAAAAACATGCTCCGTGAAGTTTTAGGACTTTTGGAGTTGTGCAGAATAGGTCTCCAATATTTGCTCCTTTTCCAGTCCAGAATTCCAGCTGCCGGCATTCTCCCTCTTCATGTAAACCTTATAAAATAAGAGAGAAAAGGCATAAGTATTGTGATATAATGTGTAATAACAGCCCATAATGCAGTAAATATCGATATAAAAGCATGGTGCAAAATGGATGTATCAGCTCCCCCGAGCTTAGACCTCGCTTGTCCTCAAGCGAAAGCCGATATCGATAAACATGTCCACATGTTTAGAGATAGAGGTGTCGATAAAATAAAATACGGACATGAGGGCATCATGATCATCTTTATAACAGCAACATATAATGCCATATAGTTTCTTATGCTAAAGTAACAATTTTCATTCACAAGGCAAAGTATGAATCGAAAACTTCATTAAAAACTAACAAACTATGATCTCGGTCATTGAAACAATTACAATTTATCATAACACTAGGAAGAGTCAATAAAAGAGCCTTTCAGCAAGTCCACATACTCAACTATCATTTAACTTAATTTTTCACAATTGCTAACACTCACTCGATACTTATGGGTACAAAGTTTCAATAGGACATAGAGAAAGATAGGGGCTTATAGTTTTGCCTCCCAACCTTTTACCTCAAACAATAATACGTTATGAAAACCTACATCCGAGTGGATATATATATAGGGTGGGTCTATTATGATAACACCCCTTAAGAGTCTTATTATAATAACACATGTCTTATTCTGCTAACACCCCATGTCCCGGACTCAACCGAACAGCAACCCAAAAAAATCCACCCCAGCCCACGTAGCCGTATCCATCCCCTCCCGACCACCCCACCCCCACCCCGACCACCTCCCACCACTCGGCGGCGCAGCTCCCTAGTGCCCACCCACACCTCACGCACGATTCCCCTCCCACTCCCGTCCTTCTTCTTCGTGGCCTCGTGGGCGCCGCCCCCACCACCCGGGCGCTAGCTCCTCCTCCTGGCTCCTTCCCGGCCGCGCCATGGCCTTGCCTCCCTGGATCCACTCCATTCCTCCACCGATCGGCCTTCGCCCCGCACGTACCCCCGCCGACACCTCGCCAAGCCACACAGCGGCCCCGCCCCACCCTGTGCGCGATCTGGCCACCGCCCGACGGATCCCACCGGATCCAGCCGCCACCAGCCCAGGGCGCGGCCATCAGACGAAGGTTGTGGCGGCTCCCCGCAACACCTCACCGCCGGATCTATGCCGTGCCAAACATCCATGACCCACCTCCACCGGCAGCCGCAACCCATCCCCATCCCATCTCCACCGGTAGCCGCACCCCATCCCCATCGGATCGAGCCCTGTTGTGCAGTTCATGTCGCCCCATGGATTCGGATCGAGTCCTGCTCCAACTACAGTCGTCTGGTCATGCGGTTGTTGGGACCGCCAGCGACGAACGCCTAGATCCACCACTGCCCAGCCCCCTCCAAGCTCCCCTCCTCCCATGCAGTACAAGAGGGCCGCGACGTTCCCTCTACATCCTGTGGGATACTCCTCTTCTCCGCTCGTTGTGGGAGACGAGGAACATGGGGAATCGACACCCATCTACATCTCACTTTTAGCAATTTTGGTTTTGTTGCAAGCGACCCCGATTCGTTCCATGTGTCTCCTTTTCAGTTCACTGTTTTGCTTTGTTTTTACAGGCGACCCCGATTCATTCGACGCTAGCTGCCTGGTCGGAGCTCCTCCGCCGTTCACCTCCTCCTATGCATCCCCTGCAGTTCGCTCCGGTGGTTAATGATGATGCATTGGCAGGGGGCGGATGCAGTGCGGCAGGGCAGCACATGTAGTGCGGTAGCGCTGCACATGCAGTGCAGTTCTCACGGCCGTGCGTGGCCGCTACAGTTGGTCGCGCGAGCCACTCCCCAGGAACCTGATTGCTTTCTTTCTTTTTTGGTTGAGGGGAGTTCCACAAAATTTAGTTTGCGGCAACATGGTTCGACACAGAGTGCAGTTCGGTGGCGCGGGCGGCCTTATTTTCTTTTATTTGTATAGAAAAAAGTTTCATATCTCTCGTTAGGCACAAGTAGCATATTTTATTTTGGATATGCAGTTCAGGGGCATAGTTCTCTCCTAGTCTCCACCGACCTCCCAGGTTGCCATTGGCCATTTTGGCTACTTTACAGGTGTAGTATGCCCCTGGGGTGTGATCTAGTGCAACACGGCTAGTCCTCAATTGTTGATCGGTTGGTGAGAGTGTTGATTTTGTGTGTACGTATGTGTGTGGCTGTGTAAAAATAAAGAAAAGATATATATATATATATATATATATATGTTTTGAAGCTCACTTTATTCTCTCACTTGGTTCACTATAAAACTCCTTTGTGGTTCACTATATCAATGCAACACCTTCAGTGCGTTTGGTCTTCAGATGTGGTTCACTTTTGTGAGTGATATTGTTCAGCTGCGCACAACGTTGAAGTGCGAAAATAAAAAAAGGCAATGCCATTCACTTTAATATATGTTGAAGTTCACTTGCCCTCGTCTATGCGGTCTACTCTCATTCGTAAAAGAAGTTGAAAAAAGATAACAGAAAAAAAAGGCAATGTCGTTCACTTTGATATACGTCGAAGTTCACTTGCCCTCGTCTATGCGGTCCACTCTCGTTCGTAAAAAAAAGTTGAAAAAAGACAACAAAAACTCGTGTGAGAAATTTTAGGTGCAGCAAAAGAAATCATGAAGTTCACTTGCCCAACTCATGCAGTGCGATTTTCAGTCTGAAGCAGTGCGTTCTTCTGTCCGATGAAGTACAAACGACGATTTTAGTCTCGCGAAAAACAGTGTCCACTTTTTGGTAAAATTAAAATTACTCTTAAACCGTAAGGAATTAGAGAGAGTGTTCTACATGAAAAGGTTGCGCCTCATCAATATCTTTCCAACAGCATAAAATTTGAATCATTCCGACCAGCGGTTTGTAAAAATTTCGCGAAAAACGGCCGCTGCCTCTCGTCGCCAGCCGCACGATTTTCAAAATTAACTAAAAATAGTAAGGAATCTCGAAAACATTTCAACATATGAAAGTTGCGCCTCGTCTGCAGCTTTCCAACGGCATATCATACACCTCATTTCGACAAACGGTTCAAAAACTGGAGCGAAAACAATACCAAAACTTGCAAAAAAAATTGAAAAAACACAATTCCGCGATTTACTAAACTTAAAACTGCTCTTAAACCATACCGAATTAGATAAAATAATAGATATGAAAAAGATGCGCCTCGACAATATCTTTCCAACGGTGTATCATTTGCTTCATTCCGACAAGCGGGTTAGGAAATAAATGCAAAAAATGCTCGATGCCACTCGTCGTGCGCCACACCGTTTTCAAAACTGCTCTTAAAGTGTGACGAATCTTGAAAAGTGTTCAATATGGCGAAGTTGCGCCTAATCCATAGCTTCTCAACAGTATATTACATGCCTCGTTCCGATAGACGGTTAAAAATCTAGAGCGAAAAAGGTATCAAAAAAATACCGCGTGTAGTTTTTTCCGACACGAAGTTCACTAGTGTGTGTATTGCAGTACCTCTACTAGTGAAAGTGCAGTGCCTCGC
This sequence comes from Aegilops umbellulata, assembly GCA_032464435.1. Lineage (NCBI taxonomy): Eukaryota > Viridiplantae > Streptophyta > Magnoliopsida > Poales > Poaceae > Aegilops > Aegilops umbellulata. The sequence continues at coordinate 501,120,185 of CP136057.1, forward strand.
ATTGAGCATGCAGTGTGAAAGTGTTATCAGAATAGTTATTCTGCTAATATTAGCAGAATAGACCGGCCGTATATATATACAGCCGGTCTATTCTGATAATATTATCAGAATAGTTATTCTGATAACACTTCCGCACTGCACGCTCAATGCAAGCGCATGTCATTGTTTGAACCAAGTGTGCTGCAGTACTCGCACGAGTGAACTCCGTGTCGAAAAAAACTGCACGCAGTGTTTTTCCGGTACTGTTTTCACTATAATTTTTTAACCATTTATCGGAACGAGGCGTATAACACATCGTTGAGAAGCTATTGATTAGGCGCGACTTTGCCATGTTGAAAACTTTTCGAGATTCCTCGTGGTTTAAGGGCAGTTTCAAAAATGGTGCGGCGGATGACGAGTGGCAGCGAGCGTATTTTCGTGATTTTTTCTAAACCGCTCATCGGAATATAGCAAATTATACGCCGTTGGAAAGATATCGTCGAGGCGCATCTTTTTCATATCTATTAGTTTTTCCAATTCGTTACGGTTTAAGAGCAGTTTCTAATTTACTAAATCGCGGAATTCTGTTTTTTTTTGAAAATTTTGCATTTTTCGGTACTGTTTTTGCTCTAGTTTCTGAACCGTTTGTCGAAACGAGGCGTGTAATATGTTGTTGGAAAGCTATGGACGATGCACAACTTTCGTATGTTAAAATATTTTTGATATTCCTTATGGTTTTAAGTTAATTTTGAAAATCGTGCGGCGGACGACGAGTGGCAGCGGCCGTTCTTCGCAAAAATTTTACAAACCGCTGGTCGGAATGATTCAAACGATACGCCATTGTAAAGATATCGACGAGACGCAACTTTTTCATGTAGAACACTCTCTCTAATTTCTTACGGTTTAAGAGCAGTTTTAAATTTACCGAAATGCGGACACTTTGTTTTTTTGCGACACCAAAATCGTCATCTGTACTGCATCAGACAGAAAACCGCACTTCTTTTAGACTAAAAACTGCACTTCATTGGACAAACAAGTACACTGCATGATTTCTTTTTTGTGGGACGTAATTTTTCCTAAACGAGGTGGAGTGCACTTCATGTTGAGTGTTCGTGAACCGCAATACTATGAAAAGTGAACCTCGAGACTACCGTAAACGGGCCGTAATGCATCAGACAGAAAACCGCACTTATTTAGACTGAATCCCGCACTTCATTGGACAGACAAGTGCACTGCATGATTTCTTTTTTGTGGGACGTAAACTTTCGAAAACAAAGTGGAGTGCACTACTTCAGACTAAAAACCGCACTACATCGGACAGACAAATGCACTGCATGATTTCTTTTTCGTGGGACGTAAATTTTTCCAAACAAGGTGGAGTCCACTTCACGTCTAGCGTTGGTGAACCGCAATACTATGAAAAGCGAACCTCGAGACTACAGTAAACGGGCCGCGACACTACCGAAAATGAACCGCTTGAGCTTTTTCCAAACTCAATATTTTTTACATGCATAGACCAGGCAAATGGACCACAAGAAATGAGCGAGTGAACTACATCTAATAAGAAGCGAGCTTCTTTGAGATGTTTTGGTTTCTGTTTTACCTAGTGAAGCATGGAGGATTTTTAAACAAACTGCTGAGAGAACAAATGAGATTCAAAGTATACATATACATTCATTATTTTTACAAAGCCACACTCACATTAGTAAACTCCATTAGGCTTTATTTTTTAAAAATGTGAATTACTGTTGCACGTCGTTTGAACCTCATTTCATATCCCTTAAAAAATGTGAGCTACATACACAGCGGTGAAAAACATGAAACATGTGTGGATTGGGGTTCGTTTCTTCGAGCGGGTAAGTGAATCGCAAGCCAGGTGGAAGTGGACCTCTGCGCAACCGTAAGCGAGCTGCAGCGTGCCCAACTAAACTGAATCGAACTACATGGCAAATTTCTTTTGTTTTTCATAATTGAACTGAACTTCATGGCGAACCGAAACTAGGAGTACATGCATTCAAAAAATTGACACAGGCAGAGTAAAAGAAAATATCAGACTCCCTAGCATGCACATCCATCTTGCATGAAAAAAACTGCTCTATTTAAGGCGAACTATATCCATTTCTTACTGCTCTTTTCTCTCTGCATTTCTCAGAAACCACACCGCAACTGAGAAAGATCAGAGATAAAGAACAAGGGAAAGAGTGGCGTGCGGTGCACTTGTTTCTTTTTTAGTCTCATCTGGGCATGCAATGCGCTTGTTTCCTCACTCTTTCGCTGGTCATTTTTGTATCTGCAAAAATAACAAAAGTAAACCTCAAGAACAAAAACAGCAGACCGCAATGCACTAAACAGTGAACTAGCACATCATCGTGAACCTGAGCTGATGCTAGCCATCGCCGCGCTTTGTCATCTATGGTCCGTGAGGGAGATGCGGCCACATCAAGCACATTAAAAAGAAAAGTAAAAACCTTACTGAATTGCAACAAAACAATATCTGAAAAACACTAAACTAAATACTGAACTTCACCCAGCCCCCAAGTTGTTGAGCCTGTCCTCTACAACCGAGCATGATCGGAGGAGGCGGGCAGAGGTGGGGCTCACCACCCATGTCGCCGGAGCAAGGTAGGAAGGGGTCAAAATCAGATGCAGGCGATGCCAGGCGAGCGCTGGCACTAGAGATCTTGTCGGTGATGCGTTGAGTCCCGGCGGTGGTTGCGTCCCTGCTGCGGCACAGAGAGTGAGAGAGGAAAGGGACGAGCGAGAGAGGAGGGAGCAGAGGAAGAAGGGAGAGGCGCGGCGGACGGTGCTTTGTCTCACCGGTGGCTAGCTGTGGTGGGCGGCTCGAGGTCGCGGTGATCTAAGGCGGACTGAGAAGGGGCGGCGTCCCCGAATCCTCGCCGCGCCCATATAGGTCGAGATCCATGGGAAGGAGCACCTCGACCTCCTCTGGTTCCGGCGAGATCCAAGCCCAGCAGCAGCTCAACGGCGCTGGTGGGGCATCCCAAGCGGAGCGGCCCCCTACTAGCAACAGAGGAGGTCGGTGCCGATAGATCCCAACTGCACGTCCATGGTAGAGCGTGGGCTTGCCGTCTAGGATTCGGCGGCGGAGCATTGCGGCGGCCCATGTTGGCCTAGATCTGGCGGCAACGTTGGCACGGCGGACCACAACTTGGAATGGGCGGTTGGAGAACAGGGGATCATCGGGGAAGGAGGTTCGAGGATTTGGGGATCAAGAGTAGAAGAAGGAGGTTCGGGAATTCGTGGGCCAGGCCGGCGACGATGCAGGGAATGGGCGGCGGGAAGCCAGGCCGGCGGCAATGCAAGGCAGGGATGGCGCCTGCCGAGACCGGCGGCAGGGTGGGTCGACGGCCGGCCGACAGGTGCGGTGCCGGCGAGGGAAGAAGTCGGATGGGGGTGGGCGGCACCCGGCAGACAGTTGATCAGGAGGAGGGGAGGTGCGGCGCCGGTGGAGGAAGAAGGTGGATCGTGGGTTGGGAGGGAAGGCGCGCCGGCTGGGATTGGGAGGAGGCGCGGAGGAAGTGGGGCGGGGTGGGGGGAATCGTGCGAGAGAGGTGGAAGTTGACCGGTAGAAGGTGGATTAGGTGGTATATATATATATCGGAATCTCTCCAACACATAGAGCTTGCCAAAGGAAAAAGCGTAAAAAGGAAAGGTGATGATCACCATGACTCTTGTATAAGGGTAGAAGACAAAAGTAAAAGATAGACCCTTCGCAGAGGGAAGCAGAGGTTCCCATGCACTTTTATGGTTGCATGCACAAAATCTTAATGCAAAAGAACGTCACTTTATGTTGCCGCTTGTGATAAAGACCTTATTATGTAGTCCGTAGCTTTTATTTATTCCATATCACAAGTTCGTATAAAGCTTATTTTCTTCACACTAATAGATCATGCATACTTAGAGAGAATTTTTATTGCTTGCACCGATGACAACTTACTTGAAGGATCTTACTCAATCCATAGGTAGGTATGGTGAAATCTCATGGCAAAACTGGGTTTAGGGATGTTTGGAAGCACAAGTAGTATCTCTACTTGGTGCAAAGAATTTGGCTAGCAATGAGAGTGAAAGGCAAGCTCAACATATTGGATGATCCATGACAATATAACTTCTATTCGGATATAAGAAAACATAACCCTTTATGTTTTCTTTCTTGTCCAACATCAACCTTTTAGCATGTCATATTTTAATGAGTGCTCACAATTACAAAAGATGTCCAAGATAGTATATTTATATGTGAAGCCTCTCTTTGTTTATCAATTCCTATTAATTGCAACAATGACCAAAACTATGTTTGTCAACTCTCAACAACTTTTATTCATCATAGTCTTTATATGTGAAGTCATTACTCTCCATAAGATCAATATATTAACTTTTTATTTCTTTCTTTTACTTAATTCCCTCAAGATCATAGCAAGAAAGCAAAGCCCTCAACTCAACACTATTCTTTATTATATATGTCACGGACTCGATTACATAGATAGAGATCGAAGCAAAACTCAAAGCTAGATCATATTAAAAACTTTATTCTACTAGATCAAGATATAACCAAAAGGATCGAACTAAGAAAAACGATAAAGATAAAGATGTGGTGATGATACGATACCGGGACACCTCCCCTAAGCTTGGCAGTTGCCAAGGGGAGTGCCCATACCCATGTATTTATGTCTCTTTCTTCGGAGGTGGTGATGATGGAGTTTTTGATGAAGCAGGTTCGTCATCCATCTTCCAAGGCATAGGCTCACCATCATAGAATCTGCAGCCGAACTCATTCTCTTTAATCTATATCCATACTCACAGTTGTGTTTTTGCAGGTCATATATCTGGGCTTGGAGGTGCTCGATTTTCTCATGAAGCCTGAAGATGGCCTCCTCAATTCTCTTGGGGTCCAGCTTGTGCTTGTCGATGAACTCCGCAATCATCATGTGGTTGGCGTTGAGTCCATGTTCCACCATCCCTTCACACTTGAAAACTTGCTACTCCATTGCTTCGAGTCTTGTCTCCACGCTTCCGGTCTTCTTAGGCCCCTCAACATCGCGGATATGCAGCACCCCCTCACGCATCTCAATGGCTTGAGGGTGTCGCAGCACCTTCGCAAGGTAGGGGTTGATGACCTTCTCAAAAAACTTGTCCTTGGGGGCGCCTGGAGACGTCATGGTGATCTGGATCTGTCAGAAAAAACAGCTCGAAATAAAAGCAGGAGACTTTGTCGTGGTACGGTGGTCAAAACCTTCGGGAGACTATATAATGAATTTTTATCGACCATAAGAAGTATCGTGCAAGAAAACGGAGTTCGGAGGACACAAGAGGTAGCCACAAGGACGGGGGGCGCGCCCTCCACCCCTGTGGACGCCTCGTGTCTCTTTCGGACTACTTCTAATTTCCTAATTTTTTAAATATTCCAAAATGGAGAAAATTTATCATTGGAAACCTTTTGGAGTCTATTTACTTACCTACCACGTCCTATTCCTTTTCGGAGTCTGAAACGTTCTGGAAAGTGTCCCTTATGTACTCCTCTGATGCTACGGTATTAATTATATTGATCTCAACATTTATGGGAGTACCTGAGATATAATGTTTGATTCTTTAACCATTTACCACCTTCAGCATTGTTAATTCTTATGGCACCGGAATGATAGACCTCCTCGATAATGTATGGACCTTCCCATTTAGAGAGAAGCTTTCCCGCAAAAAATCTTAAACGAGAGTTGTATAGCAAAACATGATCACCTACATTAAACTCACGCTTTTGTATCCTTTTATCATGCCATCTTTTAACTTTTTCTTTAAATAACTTGGCATTCTCATAGGCTTGGGCTCTCCATTCATCAAGTGAACTAATGTCAAATAACCTCTTCTCACCGGCCAGTTTGAAATTATAGTTGAGCTCTTTAATAGCCCAATATGCCTTAGACTACCCACAATGGGAGTAATATAGGTAGTAACATCACACATATCTAGATAAAATGGATGATGTGGCAAGCAATAAATAAAGAAAGAGAGGCATGTGGTAACATAGCTAGTTACTACTAGTATGAGTAACATCACACATATCAAGGCAAGATGAGTCTATAGCCTACTAGTATGAGTCTATAGCCTAACATCACACATAGCTAGTTACTACTAGTATGAGTAACATCACACATATCAAGGCAAGATGAGTCTATAGCCTAATAAATGACATGTTGCATGTTACCACACATATGTTACTCCCCACTGTAGAGATAGTAACATAGAGTAGTAACATGGGGATGTTACTACTCTATGTTACTACCCATTGTGGCTAGTCTTATGTTCTAGTTCGAGAGGTAAATCACATGGTTTTCCATTAAACCATTTTATATGGTGACATGCCCATAGTATTCTTATAAGCGGTTATATAAGCCCACAAAGCATCATCAAGTTTCTTAGACCAATTATTTCTAGATCTATTAACAGTCCTTTGCAAAATTAATTTAATCTCTCTATTGCTAAATTCACTACAAAAAAAAGACACATCCGTGACATTTTGGGCCGAACGAAAAAAAATTATGTCATACATATGACACTTCCATGACGATAATTGTGACAAAACCCGGTATCATCATAGATGTGGTGGGCTCCTACTTCTATGACAAAAAATCATGACAGAAAATGGGCTTTTCGTCCTGGCCGGGCCGGAGACGTAGCTGCATGACATTCTTTGGGCTGTCCATGACAGAAAAAATCATGGTAGAAGCGAGGGGGAGGAAAATTTCGGGGAGTTCTCGGTTACGGTGGGAGGTCGGGGGCCGAGCGATGCGCGTTTCTCTCGTACACGTACGCACGTGTGTGCGAGGCGTTGGCTCTAACTGAACCCGAGCGAGGCGTTGGGCTCTAACTGAACCCGAGCGATTGCACTGCAGGCTACGCGTTACTGAACCCGAGCGATCGATCGATGACTGTTAACTGAACCCGATCGAGCGATTCCTTGGCTACTGCTGCTAACTGAAGCCGATCGATGCTGCTTCTGGATGAATAGTGAGCGTTGCGGGGGGTGGATGAACAGTTCCTGGTGGGGGTGGATGAACAGGACCCCGTGATGTTGCCTCTGGATGAACAGGACCCCGATCGATCGAGTCGGTTGGGGCTGGATGAACAGGACCCCGTGGAGGGGTGGATGAACAGCACCACCCCGTGGAGGGCAAGATGAACAGTAGACGGTGGAGGGGTGCCCGTGGAGGGGTGGTTGAACAGGACCCCGTGGTGTGGAGGGTTGGATGAATAGTAGATGGTGGAGGGGTGGTTGAACAGTAGCCGGTGGAGTAGCGCGCGGTGGAGGCTGGATGAACATGAGCCCGTGGAGGCTGGAGGAGGTCAACGGTGGATGAACAGTAGCTCGTGGAGGCTGGAGGGGGTCGACGGTGGAGATGAACAGTATCCCGTGGAGTCCCGTTTTGCGGTACGCCACACCCCTCCCGATGAACGGGACCCGCATTTCGACCGTAGCGCTCCAACACAAGTCCGTTTCCTCCGTTTTGCGGTACGCCACACCCCTCCCGATCAACAGGACCCCCGTTTCGACCGTAGGAGGTCCGTTTCCTCTATTTTGCGGTACGCCACACCCCTCCCGATCAAAAGGACCCCCGTTTCGACCATAGGAGGTCCGTTTCCTCCGTTTTGCGGTACGCCACACCCCTCCCGATCAATAGGACCCCCGTTTCGACCGTAGGAGGTCCGTTTCCTCCGTTGTGCGGTACGCCAGGCCTCGTTTCCATCGCCACTTCCGTCCAAGCCCTCCCGATGAACACGACCACGCATTCCATTCCGACCCAGCCGCGTTGCCTCCCGATGAACATGACGCATTCCGTTGCCTCCCCATGAACACGACGACGACGCTATTTCTCCGTTCCGACCTAGCCATGTACACGAGACCTCGCCGTACATATGCGCGAGTAGGCATTCGAGACCCCGCCCGTATGTACACATATGTGGCCGTATTTTCTTTCTTGCACCCTGGTCGCCTCTACTACGACACGTGCACGCCTCTACATCCACCAGTCTATATGTACGTACACGTTCGCGACCAGAATGACAACGCTACGTACGCTTCGACCAGGTGGGTCCCGACTGTCAGGCACTTCCTTGCTTGCGAAGATGTAGCTGGTGGGTCCCAGCAGTCAGGGGGGCGAATCGTTTTTTTTTTTGCCCGTACGCACTTCCTTGCGTGCGAAGGTGTAGCTGGTGGGTCCCAGCACTCAGGGGGAAACGTTTTTTTTGCGAAATACGGTGGCCCGTCCGGTGGGTCCCTGCTATCACGTGGAGGAATCATTATTTTCCGCGTAATAAGGAGGCACTTCCTTGCTGTCGCCGTGGACCCAGCTGTCAGCCTCTCCACGTACAGTCCACGTCCGATGGAAGTTGTTCCTTGACCACGTTGACCACGCCGCGCCGAGAGCACCAGGGCGGTGGACGACGGCGAGGCCTAGGAAGGGGACGACGCAGAGCCGGTGAAGACGCGGCAGTGGATGCCCACGCGGAGAGGAGTATGAGGGTTCACTCGTTCGGCTGCGGTGTGAGGCTGCCGTCGCCGCAGGGCCTGGCCAGCGGTGGGAATAGTAGGGGGCGGTGAGGCCTCCGCGGCAGCACAGCCTGCCACGGGAGGCAGGAGCAGGCGACACGACCGGCGCTGCTTTGGGCGGCTGGAGCAAGAAGACCAGAGGTTGAAGAAGCACTACGGCCGTTGGATGGACATTGTACGGTCAATGGAGCTAGAATCGTGCATATTGACTAAGTTGACAAAGTCGTCCGTCCCCGTCAACTTAGTAGGCCCACAAGTCAGCCTCCCACCAAGGTGGGTCCTAGCTAGCAGGAGGGTATTCATTTTTTTGTGCGTAATAAGGAGGCACTTCCGTTGGGTACGAGCTGACAGCAGGGGGAGCGTTTTTTTCGCGAAATACAGTGGCCCGTCGGGTTGGTCCCAGCAGTCAGGGGCAAACGTTTTTTTCGCGATATACTGGTGGGCGTCCGGTGGGTCCCTATTGTCAGGTGGAGGAATAATTATTTTCCGCGTAATAAGGAGGCACTTCCTTGCGGCTGCCGTGGACCCAGTTGTCAGCCTCTCCACGTACAGTATTCTTCCGATAGAATTCAGTCGTTGACCACATTGACCACGGCGCGCCGACAGCACCACGACGGTGGACGACGGCGAGGCCTAGGAAGGGGACGACGCGGAGCCGGGGAAGACGCGGCAGTGGATGCCCACGCGGAGAGGAGTACGAGGGTTCACTGGTTCGGCTGCGCTACCGTCGCCGCAGAATAACAGGGGGTGTGGGTGAGTGGAGTGGAGGGATGGCCTGGCCAGCGGTGGGAGTAGTATGGGGGCGGTGAGGCCTCCGCGGCAGCACAGCCGGCCATGAGAGGCAGGAGCAGGCGGCACGACCAACGCTGGTTTGGGCGGCTGGAGCAAGAAGACCAGAGGTTGAAAAAGCACTACGGCCGTTGGATGGACATCGTACGGTCAGTCGAGCTAGAATCGTGCATATTGGCTAAGTTGACAAAGCCCTTTGTCCCCGTCAACTTAGTAGGCCCACTATACTGGGTCCCTGCTAGCAGGGGGAGTATTCATTTTTTTGTGCGTAATAAGGAGGCACTTCCTTGCGTGCGAAGATATAGCTGGTGGGTCCGAGCTGTCAGCGGCGGTAACGTTTTTTTCACGAAATACAGAGGCCGTTTCGGTGGGTCCCAGATGTCAGGTGGAGGAAATCATTATTTTGCGCGTAATAAGGAGGCATTTCCTTGCGTGCGGCTGTGGACCCAGCTGTCAGCCTCTCCACGTATAGTCCACTTCAGATGCATGTCGGTCGTTGACCACGCTGACCGCGCCACGCCGAGAGCACCAGGGCGGTGGATGACGGCGAGGCCTAGGAAGGGAACGACACGGAGGCAGGGAAGACTCGGTCGTTGTTTTTGTTTCCCACGCGGAGGGGAGTACGACTGTACGAGGGTTTACTGGTTCGTCTGTCGTCTCCGGAGAATAACAGCAGGTGTGGGTGAGTAGAGGGATGGCTAGTCCAGCGATGGGAGTACGGTGGGGCAGTGAGGCCTGCGCGGCAGCACAGTCGTCCACGGGGAGGAGGGAGCAGGCAGTCCCGCCGGCGCTTGTTTGAGCGGCTGGAGCATGAAGAGCTGAGATTCAAGAAGCACGACGGCCGTTGGATGGACATCCAACAGTATACAGGCCATCTGTGGAAAGCCTCAAATCTGTGGAAAACAACATACAGCCCATCTGCCATTATTTCAAATAATTTACAGCCCATTTGCTAATTCTTGCGGGTTTTTTTGGAGCTCATATTCTTTATGTGAGCATTACAGCCTATATTGTGGCCACGATTAAAAAATTATATGAAATTTTGCATATGTCGGTGCAGTCTGAACTGTTTTTAATCCCAAAATTTCGAGTCACATTCAGACTGATTTTAAAATTAAATGTATATCAATATAAAATCCAATAAATTGTCCACGCTTAAAAATCGATGCAATTTAAAATCTCGAAATGAAAAAAAGATATTTGAAAATAATTGTCGGTTTGATGTGTTTTAAAAATGTACAACCCATTTCTCATTACTGATAGGCCACTCTCCTTGTCTTGAAAGATTTGAAGCCCAACAGGCCTGATAAAGCGACTTACTTGACAAATCACAAAAAAACTGGGCTAGCCATTTTCAGAAAGAAAAAAAACTACTGGGCTGGTCTGTGGTAAACATAAAAGAAAAGGCTGTCTAGACAGGCCAGAGTGTCCCGCACAGCCTAGTTGACACCCTGCTTCCGTCTCAAAAACAAATTAGATAAATGCCACTCCAATTATGGCGATTCATAAAAATGCCACTGCAATTTCCAAACTTTGGGGACGGAGGCCATCCCGCGCGGGCGCTAGGTCTGAGAGGACGGCCTTGTCGTCAGTGCATGACCTCGCTCGCCGACGATGAGTGCGTCAACGCTGCACGTCCTTTTCTTCCCCGGCGGATCTGTGACCACCGGTGAGGAGGGAGAGAGGGGTCGTCTTTTTTAGATCTGGAGAGAGGGTGGTAGTGTGAGAAGCAAGTGGGCAGCCCTTAGAAAGAAAGCGCTGAAGCTCCAGCCTATATATATATCTTTTTTATACTACTAGTACTGGAGGTGGGGTAGTGGTAGAGTAGTTTATTTTTTCTCTGCGTACAGTACCAGTTAGTCATGCTTCAAAACTGATCGGCAAGCCATTAAAAAAATAAAGGTCGATAACTAATGCGGCACCACGGGCCAACGCGGCCAGATCGCATTTTGCACGAGAAATTACACACCATGTTTCATTGACATGTGGTCCCGTTCCAACATATCAGTGAGACGACGGCGAGTAGTAGGAGTATTTCCGAATGGACGTGTAGGCCGGGGCGCCTCTTCGTGAATCGTGGCAAACTCGCAACCGTCCACCGTCTCTTCGCCTTTCCCTCTCAATTTGGAACTGCTGTCGCACGCTCTTCCTCTCCCACCTCCATTTTCCTTCAGCCCTTCACCCTTTCTTCTGCCATTGTTCGATCATCTTCTCCATGGAGGGAACATACCGGAAACGACCTCGTTATTCTTGCCCCAATCTGAAAGATGACGTGGTGGAGGAACTCATTGATCGGTGCGACGTCATCACCTCGGCTAGCATGGCAGGTTCGTTCCAGCCCATTCTCGACTCAACTAATAACATCATTGCAAGCAACCCAAGGGTCAAGGAGCGGTTTGATCTCCCCTATCTTCTTTGCCGTGACCCTGATGACTGGCGAGCGGACGACGGAGGCCTCGCCCTGTGCAAGTTGATGCCGCTTGATAATGATACTTGTGATGTTAAGATGCCATCGCTTGAGGGCAAGGCTTGGGCGGGCGCAAATGGAGATTGGTTTGTTTACATTGGGTCCAACTGCGAGTGGGAACTTGTGAATGTGTACACTCGTCACCGGGTTCCACTTCCAAAAATCTCAGCACACTGCCCAGAGGTTGAGCACACCGGTAATGTACGCACGTTCAAATATGATCATGGTGACTGTCGTCTATGGAAGATAGCAATTTGTCGAGTTCCCGACCGCTCTTGGAATTACAAAAACTATGATGTTGTTGCTATCTTCGACAAGCTTGTTTCCGTCCTTGATGGTTTCACTCGATGGATATTGCTCAAAAATCAGTTTATGTGCACGAAGGAGTACCGTGATGCAATTCAATACGAGGGACTTGTGTTTGCTGCCACCACTCGTGGCACTCTTTATGCATGGCATCCTCGTTGTTTCGATACATTTGTCTTCCACCGTAATTATAATTGTTTCATCCACATGCATGCGGGTTAGCAAGTTTCCCTTTACCAATTAACCTTCTTCTTGTGTTTCCAAGGTCCTGTGAACATCCCACCACCTATACTTGAAGATTTTTATAACCAAGGGGGAGATGACGATGGTGATGATCACGAGCATGAGGACGAGCAGCACCGATATACTGTGTGGCGCCTGGCAACTAATTCCGATGGATCACCTCTTCTCGTGTGTATACAACCCACAGATGATGTTACTGCTAAGGAAGCGGGTGTAGTCTCCCATGGTCGCACTCTCCGGACCTATTACAACACCCGTTTCATGGTATTCGGGATGGATACTAGGGTGCTAGCGCCAACTCCTTCTCCCTGGCACCGAATTGATAGTCTTGGATAAAACTCGCTCTTCCTTGGACAAAACTATCCGATGATGGTGAAAGGCGATCCAACTGCCGTTGACACATTTATGAGAAGCAACTGTGTCTATACCTCGGACATTTGGGTGGTTCCCTACCCTGGTACTGATATAGTAGGCCGCATCGACCTGGATGATCAGTCCTGCGTTGGTCTCTAGATCGACAACGGATGGCCCGTCCCAGAGAATCACTTGTGGTTCAAAGCAAGCGTTTCCAACGCCGCGGAATGGGTGAGTTGAAGTTCATTTCATGGCTTGTTATTTGTTGTGTGGTGAAAACTTTAGTATTTATAATGTATCCTCGTTTTCGATGTGGGTTGATGACCTGTTGTTCTATGTAATAAAATGATATGCCTGTGATAAACTTACTAAATTTATGAATGGCTTTCGAGTCGCTTCTTTGAGTGAGTGGTGCGACGAGGCAAATAATATTTTCCGAATACATAATTGTACGTGCATTGCAACAGGTTATAGGATGAGGCCAATCAACAATAGTAGTACACTATTTGTACTAGCTTCACATGCTTCCCGCGTCGGGCGGGTGTTTTTACTGTAGCCATATGTTAATGTGTTCGTTGTACGTAACCAGCACCTCGAATCCTCGATACTACTAATATACTATATAGTAGGAGTAAGTAGTAGGAGTAGTAGGGTGGCATGGGCCAGAACAAGCATTCACGTCCAGGAGTACGGCACACGCCACCACCACGACATCCATCGGACACCATATTATTTCATGGAGTCCGTGCGAGAGCAATCTCTTCAACCTCGTCGTTTCTCTAACTTCAGCCATCGTGCGGTGGGTGAGGTGGGGGTTTGCCGATAGTCGGTTTCCTTAAGTGCGGTCCCACTTGTAAGGCCAACTCCAACAGACGACCCCAAACAGACCTCCGTTTTGCACGAACTCCAACGATAATTTTGACTAGAAAAGCAAGACCAAAGAAAACAAGAACCACAAGAATAGATTTGACTACTCCTGTAGTAAGTTGGATTAGTGCCTTCTCGATGCATTCATTGTTGATCTGCGGAGGCTCGATCTTGCGTGCTTATTTCTTCTTTGAGTGTAAAGAAGTAGACGTTGCTTCCTCACATCTAGTCTCATGTCTAGCCTCTATTCTATACTAGCTAAAACCGATAGAACATCTACTAAATTGCGCTCTATCAATATATGGATGTACTCTTCTTCCCAATACAAAAACTTGCATCCATTCTACTCCCTCCGTTGCACAATACTACATGCCTTCTATTTGTCAAAATATATATGTATATAGACATGTCTTAGTATATAGGTACATCCATTTTTGGACAAATGTAAGTCAAGTATCTTGGAACGGTGGGAGTACACAATAAATTTTTTAAGTTAGCACAACTAGTCTAATCTGAGAGCAGAACCGAAGATTTGGTTGGGTTCTTCCTCCTTTTGCTGACAGGTGGGACATCCAGCATCCAGGTCGTGTCATGAAAGAAAATAGAGTGGTAGTTGAAGCCACGAGATGTGCATCTTGGGTTAAACTATAAATAGAATCTTACTACTCTTGAGTAACTCCAAAAGCGGCCAGCGAAGATCTTTATTGGATTTGTTTTTCATCACCAGCATGTCGAGGTGAAAGATGTGCAGGTTCAGTGGGTCCTCTCGCGTTTTCACTGACATGTGGGGCCGCATGTGAGCAAACAGACGATGGGCTCTGCGCGTCCGCTGGCTGGCTGAGAAGAGAGATAGAGGAGGGCTGAGCATGGACTGCGGGAAATTTGTTCTATGTACCTCGATATAGGCTCGATATAGTGGGGTGGCATGGGCCATAACTAGCATTCACGTCTAGCAGTACAACACACGCCACCCACACGAGTCCCATCCGACACCAATTTTCTTGGAGTCCGTGCTACAGCCATCTCTTCTCCCTCCTGTCCTCTTTTCTCAGCCATCGCGCGGTGGGCGGGGTGGGGGTTTGCCGATAGTCGGTTTGCTCAACTGCAGTCCCACTTGTAAGTGAAAATGCAACACCGCACACATTCCCGCTTGAGCGGCGTGCCGGACCAACCGTGTGGGGGTGCGACGCAAACACGGCAGGCTTTTCCTTTTGAACTTGTAACTTGTAAAATTTGGTTCTGCTCCATGGCGCGACCGATAGATAGAAAATAACGATTTTGCCTAGAGTAATGAGAAATTTGCTTCTGGCACCGTTCATGCATGGAGTACGTACGAAAATTATGAAGTTGATGCGAAAGGTAAGATAATTACTGTAGTATCATATACTACTACATGGATTTGACGGAAGGATAATAATACATACGGATCCATCAACGTTCAACGACATCCTCACGCCCTAGTGCACCGGGTCACCAACCGACGTGTGAGGAGCAGCGGCGTTGGCGGCAAGCTCAACGTGCTTCTGAACAGTGCCGTCCAAGGTTGCCCTGCGCTCCAAGAAGGCCAGCATCTTATCGTCCTCCTCTTGCATGTACTAGTCCTTGTGGACGATTTGCGCGTAGACGTGGGTGATTATGTCGATGGTGTCTTGCTGCGCCAGGCGCTGCGCGGCGAGCGCGACCTCGAGGTGGACATTCTCCAGCGCGTCGGCGGGCACTCACAGGGCCACCAGTGCATCGAAGAGGTTGTTACCATAGTGGCCATTGAGGGTGGCGGGCATCGCAGAGCCTGGGCGCGTCGGCTGGAGGCTTACGTCAAAGTCGTCCGCAAGCTTCTTGACGATGGTGAACTTGTCAAGGAAACCGACGAGGACCTCATCGAACAAGGATGCGAAGCTATCGTCCAAGCGGCCCCTCGCCCTGACGGCCTCAAGCAATACTACCTGCCGGGCCGCAGGCCGGTGTCGTGGACCATCTGGCACAGCCGGCTGATGCTCGCGCTCATCGCCTCCATGGGTCTAGCGTAGCTTCTAGTCAACTGATCTTGCGATTCGAGCGATCACTCAGCCCTTGGTTAGCGTGCGTAGGTGCATAGGATTTCGTACTACTCCTCAGCCCTCTACTGCACCTGCCTTTGGTTGTATGATAGGTGGGGCATCCACCCCCTGGGGCCACGTGTCATTCACCTCCTGACCTATCTCTCACACGCACCCTGCTAGTGTATATACTCCCTCCTTTTCGGTTTATAGGGCTTATCTCAAAATTTTAGTTTTTCCATTTTATAAGGCTCAATTTGGTTGTTTTCCATCACATGTTCAGATTCCAAGGTGCATTAAATCATTGCATGCAAGTACTAAGAGAAAATTGGCCAATGCATGTAATTTATGCATGCATGCATTGCAATTAATGCATTGGTAAACATACTTTTTTGAGGAAAACAACAGCATTAATTGGGTGCTTTTGCAAACTACAAAAAGTATTCCACCACTCACCATCTATCTTCATTGGTGAGAATTTTGAATTGAGCCTTATAAACCGGAAAGGAGGGAGTATAGTTGTTTTCTTTTTCTCTCCATATCAACCATTTTATATTGCGTACGTGTCATTCAAGAGTGAAATGATGGTTGCTTCTTCCGACTAACTTACAGTGTGATTTGACTGCTCCTTAGTGGCCCCTACACGTACTCCCCCTACGTGTATGCAACAGTCACACGTACACATGGACGCAAAAATGCGCGCGAAGCCCTAATGCATGCATGTCCGAGCACACGACGGAACACACACGGTGACGGTCAAGTGCTCAACCTACACGTGCATGCACGCACATACTCAGTCAGGGTGAGCTAGTGACCGTATGAACAACGGAAAATATATATATTGAGCGCAATGAGCGTATTATGAAGTCCACTGACCGTATTTTTACAAATATACAGTGACAGACAGTGTATTTATCTTGTTTGAAATTAAGCCATGTTAACCGGAGAGGAGGCAACATGGACTAGCATTACTTTGCTGTGTCCCGTCAACTTGCCGAACGAGGAGAAGGTTGCAGGACGGGAGAAGCTTGCGCGCGGTGGCTCGCAGGACAAGGAGAAACTTTTAACTAATGCAAGCTCTCCCTCGCTCAGGCGGTGGACGTTCAACAGTTAATTCGGTGTCAGATTGCCAGAAGCATACTACACTATACTACTAGGAACCGGATGGAGGAGCGTCTGCACTCTTATTATAATTTTAAAATGTGATAAAGCAATCTTCAACACATTTGGTTCTCTTCGAGGGTTCTCGCATGTGATAATGGAAGTTGATTGCATGGAACACTCGCCACAATTCTCGATTAATTCTGGCTCATGTCCTGTTACAAATAGTAGCACTCAGTAATATTTCCTCTTTTTTTGTTATTCAGCATGTAAACAGGTCAGCAAACCTTGTGGCGCATCTTCGTGCGAACTGTGCTTGCTGCACTTTGAATGTGGCCGAGAGCTGTCTTGATGAAACACCTCGCTTCCTACTTCTTTTTTTGGCTTCCTAGTGACCAGTGTCTTGGCTGATTGTCCTAAGAATGCTTATATATGAATAAAGCTCTCTCATTTATGCTTATATATGGACTAGCACTACTTTTTGGTGTGTCCCGTCAACTCGCAAAACGAGGAGAAGCTTGCAGGACAAGGTGAAGCTCGCTTACGCCTTTTGACTAATGCAACCTACCCTCGGTGGACATGCATCAGTCCATTCGGTGTCAGATTGTCATAGGCATACACTGTAGTACCCAACATGCGGAGTACCATCATTGTTCGACTTCACGAAGGGGCGAAGATCCAAGCACAGTACTAGTACGCGTACTTGGTTTTGCACCTTCATACTACTCCACTCTCCGTCACAGTTTACAGGGCGTGCTTCATTATGATGCATTTCTCTCAATGCATTTCCACCACCAGAGAGACTTTAGACGCGTTTGGTTTAATGCTCAATTAATTAGGGCGTCGTAACCGCAATCAAGTCCACAATTTTCTCTCCATGTACTGTACTACTACGGAGTGCATGCATGTGTGTACCCGGGGTGGAAGCACTGCATGCATGTGTGTACGCATTATTCTCTCTAGTAATAGACGCCGTGCTATAACTACCAATGCTATTTTTCAGGCCGATCGCTAGTCGCCTTGGTCCCATAGATTTTTTTTCTTTTTCTGAAGCGCGTTGTATAAACAGTGACGGATGGAGTAGTATGAGCGGATTCAAAGAAGAGTGTATTGATGGTTGCTTGTTCAGAGCAACTTACAGTGGGAAAGGTGGGGCTTATGATTTGACTACTCATTACTCACTATTAATGCGGCGCAACGACCGAGCTGAGTCTCCCATGCGGTTGTGCACTACCCCCTCGGTTCTTAAATATACTCCGGAGTATTTGTCTTTCTAAAATATGTTGAAATCTCTGTTAAGACGAATAGAATATTTAAGAACGGAGGGAGTACACATACGAAGCAAAATGAGTGAATCTACACTCTAAAAAATGCTCGTTTGAAATTTGTAAAAAGACAAATATTTAGGAACGAAGGAGTATAATTTCATGCATAGCACATGGACCCGGATGATGAAGAGGCTTCTGGCAATGCTATTAAGCTTCCATCATTTGTTTACATAATTGATGTACTATACAAATAATTTTCCAGCGACATGAAATTGTACAATGGTGTGAGCTTTTAGCTTTTGTTTCGCGTGTCTTGCCATCGATGCTCTTTCGGAAACAATAAAAAACTAACTTTCTTGCTAATGCATGTCAATTATTAGCAGATCAGAGCTAATAATTACATCACAACTGAAGACAAAGTTGAGAGAAGGTGTTAAATTAAAATTGATCCATGCTTTCATTGGCAGCAACGTCCCCCCAGCTCTGTCTAAATCAACAAGGCATGTTGGGAAAAAAAGTAGCTGTCTGGAGCATGCAACATTCCGATCATTTTGTGCAGTTCCACTAAAATAGAGCTGAGCGTCCCTGTTCCAAAGATATCAAGTGTGATTACGATAATAGAGGACTGCTGATGAAACAATAAACACACAAATAGAAGCCGGTCACCTTTGCGGTCTCTCTTAAGACTAACTAGTTGGAGAAGATTAGGCTCGGAGTTGGATGAGGAGGATAGAGAAAAACCAATCTCCCTTTGTGCAGTCGCACTGAAATGTAGAGATGTTGCCTGTGTGACATTTTAGTACAACTGCACAAAACACTCTTAAGAAAAAAGTGATTTGTGCAGTTCACCAAAAGGTCGCAATAGCAACGAGGTGAAATGGACAGCCGTGTTTGCAAAAAAGAGGTAGAAAGGAAACAATTACTGGCCAATAACAATTGATGACACATGCGACGACAAAAAAGAAGCATATACCTTGTCCTAAGGGAAGATAACAACACGGTTGTGTTTGTCTAAAACGGTGTGAGGACGAGAATGCAATATGGAAAGTACGCCGGACGAGCTACGTTTTGGGCAAAGAACTATGGAAGATCCACATGCAGCGACGTGGGAAAACGGGCAGTGGAGCAAGGCCGGAGGGGATACCTGGAGGTCATCGGGATGTAACTAGGTGATCGGCGGCGGGCGGAATCTGCGAGCAGGTGGCGTAGGCCCTGCCGCGCCGGAGCTTGGTTAGAGAGAACGGCGTGTACCGCAGATCGGGACGTGCTGCCTCGGCGCCGTCGAACGGAGAAACGATGCACTTCCTTCCTTTCCCCCGGCGGACGGGATGCGGCCGAACCAGTGACCAACGGTGAGAGAGAGAGAGGCCACCGCACTCCCTTTCCCCCGGCGGACGGGACACGGCTGGATCAGTGACCAACGGTGAGAGAGAGAGAGAGGCCACCGCACTCCCTTTCCCCCGGCGTACGGGATGCAGCCGGATCAGTGACCAACGATGAGAGAGAGAGAGAGGCTACCGGAGCCTTGTGTGAGATACTCTGAAGAGCGGACTACCTTTTCCTCCATAAAAATCGTTTTATATTCTGTGTACGTGCCATTGAGCGTTATAACATTATTTAAAAATAACGCGGCAACGCGTCAAGTCGAACTTTGTTTCGTGCACGCTTGGTACACAACCTCCCTAGGTAAACAACCGCTAAAAGCGTTCAAATTAGCACGTGGGCTGCCATTTCATATAAAAAATGAGCTCCACCGTGTACTCACGCGGGTGTGGCTGGGCACGAAGCGTGAGTACGTGCACGGTGCACCTATTCTCTTCTTGTATACGTACACCACCTACGTGGGGTTGTGTGAGAGAGATACAAACCTAGAGAGATATAGTGTGTGGGTTCTTGAGAGTTTTTTTTGGGGGGGGGGGGGTCAATCAAAAAAATTAACATATGCAATGTGTGTGAATTAGAGTCCTGGATATAACATATATATAGAGGGGGCGATCCACGAGAAGAGAGTGGAGGTATCATCGGCTTGAGGTGTCTATAGAATCGAAGAGAGGGATGATGTGTGTGTGTGTGCGCGCGCGCGATTGATAAAGAGTGCCATCGAATTTGTGTGTGCCCACGTCAAAGATATAGAGTGGCTGGCCTACTGGAATGTGAGATGGGACATGTGCAGTTTGTCTCTGTGGCATGGATACCTACCTGCAGTGCTCGACTATCGGTGTCTGGTGGGGGAAGAGGGAGGCCCAATTAACTATAGAGGTACAATGGCTGGTATATATGTGGAGGAGGAGAGAGGCCTACCTCATGTATTAAGGAGATCGATCTGCCTCATGTATTAAGGGAGATCGATCGGCATCCATGCATATGTGCAGGAGATGAATAAGGTTGGGAGAGAGACAGAGCTAGAGTGTTGGAGGGGGTTGTAGTGGAGTTGCTTCTAACAAATGGTGGGATAGGCTTGCTAGACAAATGGAGGGCACGCCCGCAATATCAATAAGAGAGGAGATGGCTGCTTGTTGTCTGTGCACGTGCGTGTGAGAAATGGGTCAGGAGCCATGCACGAATGATGAGGGGGACGATGTGGCTGTGGTAAGCAGACGTAACTACATAGGAAGATTAATCGCCCTTTGTAAGAGAAAGGAGAGACATAACTTGTGAGGTACGTCGATCGATGGGGGGGTAGTTAAAGTCGATCTAGGTATATGTTGGGAGATCGATCGGTATACATGCATGTGTGTGTTAGAAGCAAATGAGGCACGAGGAGAAGGATAGAGAGAGAGGGATGCATGTAGGAGGTGGTATGAGAGGCATACTATATCAAGGGGGAGGAGTGTGCGAGTACGAGAACGATGAAAAGAGTGGTGGGAAGCTTGTGTTTGTGCTAGGCACACCTGGCTAGAGAGGCATATCGATCGATGTGTGCCATAAAGAAGGAGCTGGGGGGCCTACACACACCGTGGGTGAACGACCTAAAGTGAAAAGACGAATTTGCGCGATGGAGCTAGAGAATGCTGAGGGAGGGTGAGAGGGATGCGGGCGTGTGCATGCATAAGAGAAAGTTAGCGCTAACTACAAAGATAAGAGGGTTGTGTGGGTGTAAAAGACGAATAGAGATCATATATACTTCATTATAAAAAGCGAATTCGGATATTTGAAGAATTTATCATAGTGTTTCAAACCGACGGATGTGTGAATATATATATATAACGGTGATACACATGGTGTGATTATGAACATGGTATACTACATTTAATATATTTTATCTCTACTCTTATAAAAAATAGAGTTGTTGATGATGGTGTGCCTGCCATCCTGCATTATAGGCCTTCTGATTTATATCTGGCGGATAGCAAGGAAACTATGATGGTTGAAGTTGGCAACAATCATGATTGTAGATTCTTATTGAAATAGAGAAACGAATTCAAATTTAGTTCGAATTGCAGCGGTAGTATAGACATTTGGAATGCACTAAAATGTTGGTATGAGTAGGTTACATGCATTATACAGCAAGCGAAAAAATTTAATCGGACATAACATGGATTCATACTCCCTCCTTCCATCTACATAGGGTGTAATGAGATTTTTAAGACCACCTTTGACTATTGACAAGATTAATAGTACATGACATGCACAATGTGAAAATTATATCATTGAAAGAACCTTTCACAGACGAATTTAACGGTGTGCTTTGTGTAGGTTGCATGTCATATATCATTGCTCTAAGATTTGGTCAAAGTTAGCATCAAAAACGCATTAGGCCCTATATAGATGGAAGGAGGGAGTAGCTTTGAATAGCATTTGTATAGTAAAACGGGGCAAGACTCTCTCTTTGTGTGGTGTGAATAGTTTTATTTTTTTCGTTTTCTTTTTGGTTGAGGGAAGTGCGAATTGATTTGGTACGTACAAGTACAATATTACGACACGTTAGGCTTGTCCCTAAAATTTAACCCGCGTCTTGTTATATCCCGAAAATTCAGATATCGTGCTCCCAAAACTGGCGCCTTCACAACCCGTGCCTTGCTATCCCGAAATTACAACGCGCGCGAAAACTCCCTCCAGCTGCCAAATCCCGACACGCGAAATCCCCCTTCTAACCCTGAGCCGAAAGCGCCGCTAGTTCAAATCGGTGGGGGGTAGTTTTGGAACACACCCTACATTTTGGACAAGCGCGTTCCTAAGTCATGCTTCACCCCCTCCCATCACCACCTTTTTGCCATTCGAAATCCCAGGCCGCCATAACCTCTCCGCTCCAACCGCGAAACCCCACCCTCCTCCGTCCGCCACATCACCGCTGCCCAGCTGGAGCCTCTTCCCCGACGACGTCGTCCACCGCAACAGCTCGACGTCCCTCGTCCACCTCCCCGGATGAGGATCCGTCGTCCATCTCGCCATCCCGCCGGTTCATCTGCCCCGTCCTCCACCTCCAAGGAGCTGCTCCGACGATCGCCTCGTCTATCGCAGCTGCTCCATCCCCATAGTACTGCCTTAACCTGCTCCATCGAAACCGCAGCATCCTCACCGACTCCTCGGACGAAGTCGAGGCCTACTCGGCGCCACCAAAGAGGTTGTACACTCATCGCATCGCACCTTCTCCTTAACTCGACCTCCCGGTGCCGATGGTGCTCCATCCCGTACCCCCATGGAGCGGCTACCTTGAAGCCGGTGCCGCGGGCGACATCTCCACGGCGGCTCTCCCCCAGTGCGAGGCCCCTTCGGCGGCGGTGTCCATACTAGCCGGATCTACTGCTGCTCCGGCTCTCGATCGATCGCTCGCTCGCCCAGCAGCTGCTGCTGCTCTCCCCCTCGCTCGTGCTGCTGCTCTGCTCCGATTAAGCCACACTTCAGTCGACTGAATCGACTTTTGGGTCACTCGATTTTCAGGGGTTGGGGGGGCTCGCCGGAGTTAAGGAAGAACCACTCGCAGCAGGGACGGGGGCTTGCCGGAGAGGTACCCCACTATCTATCTTAGGGTTCAGGGTGGGGGCGGGGGCCTAGAGGGCTGGCCGGGGCGGCGGTGGCGAGTTGTTTCGGGGCGGCGAGGCGGCGCTGGGGCCGGCGGTTTGGCCGGTGGTGGCTGGCGGCTCAGGGGGGTGCAGGTTGAAGATGAACTGCAGGCCCTTCGTAAACTACATGTCAAGTGCCTCTCTGCTACCATTGCGTTCAGTTTCGACAGTAGCATTCAGATTCCACAGTAAATTTCAGTTTCGGCAGTTAAGTTCAGAGTCAACAGTTTTTACCTCATTTGTTGTAGTCAGGTGGTTTTTGGTGATGTTAATTTTACATCCATTTTACATCATCTATTGGAAATGCTATTAGAATCCCACTTGAGATTGACGATGCATGTCTTGTGTTGCTTCAGCCTTGACGTCTTACGGCTCACCGGAGCTGCTCCAATGATAGAACGATCCATCACAACAGAGCAGTGCCCTGGACGCCGTCTACAAATTCCTCAGATCTTCCTCCACACCTTCGACAGCCACCTCTGCCTCAACTGCTTCAGCGACCAACCCAATGATGCTGAGGTTGACACGGCTACAGCAAAGAGGTTGTACACTTGTTGCATCACTTATTACTATACATTCACGTTGATCCATTAGGGCTATTTTGGTTCAACGGAAAAACATCGATCCACTGGTTGTTACCATCACTCTAAATTTCTGCATGCTCTCCTTACATAATCTCACCATATTTCTTTCGTATGCATGTCAGATATTGTACACAGTCATGCTGAACATGTAGAGAAAAACAGAAGAGTTTTGCGCGGCAATACAATGTCATGCAGACATCGCTCCATGATGGGTTCAATGGCAAACCCTCCCCACCCCTCTCCAGATTGTAATCCAGAGGAAGATATCTGTTCTGAGGCGGATTCGGACGCCGCTGACCACTCCTATTTACCCCCCAAGGTGTTTGCTCTACCTTGGCATGATGATGTTAGTCATATCATGCATATGTTGCCTTGCAGTGCCTACTTTTGACATCATATATGTCATCTGCTTAGTTTAGACATGTTCTGTAATGCCACCTGTTTAGTTTCTATATCATATATGGGAATTATGCAGTCTCATGTCTTTTAGCCAGCCATAATATATGTGAAATGTGCAATGCCATCATGTTTAACCAGGCATCATATATTTGAATGATATCTTGCCCATCCTTTTCTTCATTACATTTCCATTTGTCGACAATGTTTGTAAATTAAACTACTCTTCCTATGAATCAGCCATTTGGGTGGGAGATGGAAAAATCTGGAGTGAAAACAAGGCCTTCAGAGCAGACAGTGCTACCTATCCAAGCAGATCTCTTGTTGGGTCCCGATAGCTCCTCAGAGATGGATTCAGAGACAGATGACCAGTCCTATTCCCCCACTGAGGTGTATGCTCTAACTTGGCACGGTTATACTACTCATATCATGCATACGGTGTCTTGCATTGCATAGTTTAGACATCATATACACAATATTCAACACCATGTTCTTAGTTCAGACATCATATCGAATGCCCTCTGTTTAGCATATAAATCATATATGTGAATTAAATGATGCGATCCTGATTACTTAGATAACATGTAGGTGAATTATGTCAGGCGATCCTATTTAGTTATTCATCATATCTTCGAATTATGTTATGTTATGCTATCCAGTTTAGATAGACATCATATATGTGAAATTATGTCATGCTATCCGTTTTAGTTAAACAATATACATGTCAACTATTTCATGCCCTCTTTTTTCCACACTATCTATTGCATCTGTCTCTCATACAATGTATGTACATTCAACTATGTTTCCTGTTTATCAGTCATTTGAATTGGAGCGGGTGATGCCAGTATCTAGCAGACTAAAAACACGGTCTTCAAATAAAACAGTGCTACCTCTTGGTGGAGATAGCACCCCGGTTGTACATGCACAAGAACCAGCCCTACCACACATAACCCAAACTCTCGCAGATTGTACCCCTAATACGATGGACAGAGAACCAGCTTCACCCAATCTAACCCCAACCCCAGCCGATAGTAACCCAGTTCCTGTTGACACAGCACCATCTCCACCACAGAGCTCCCAAACAAGAGCAGTTAGTAAGGCAGCTCCAGTGCCCAAAGGTCCAGTACTATCACGGCGAACCCTAACTCCACCAGTTAGTACGCCTATTCCTGTGGAGGAAGCACAACCAGCTGGTCGTAGTTTAGCATCTATCGCATTTGATGTTGTTAAATCGTATGTGCGTATCTTCCCATCTTGGAAATATTATACTGAAGATGAAGGAAAATGCTAGTTGCAGGTGTTTGTCCAGGAGTTATGTGTAAGTAATGTTATTCATGGCAATTACTTTGCTTTGTCCCATACATCCTACCTCCATGATGGTTATAATACAGCAAATTTTCCCATTTTTCTCTATAGAGAAGGACCGGTTTGGAAACTCAGGATGAGGTAACTTGTGCTGATACCTCTGCTATCTTCAAGAATGCTTGGTGGCAGTATCGGAATTACCTAAAGAAAACGTACTTCACCGGCAAAGAAACTCATCAAATTCCCTTACGTTCTCCTGAGAGACATTTACTGGACAATGACTGGGAACGCCTTGTTCTATACTGGTCCCGAACCAAGAATGTGGTAAGGTCTATGAGCTCATTTTCTATTTTTAAGTATTATATTCTTGCGTCTTACTGTACTCTGTTCATGTAGAACAAGTGCCTAAACCTGAAGAATAACAGTTCTAATTTTAGATTCCATTGCTACCATAGGACATAGATATATGTTTGTTTGATGCTTTTATTATGTACTAGTACTTGGCAATAGAAGACTTGGTAGTTTAATCCTGTCCACCTTACTAATGAACTGGTTCACCGAAATGAGTTTCATATACTAGTACATGCTAAACTTGTTATGTGTCTGCTTGTTTCTTCTTTCAGAATGCTGGCCGAATATTGGGGAAGAGTGCCTTATTAAGCAACGGTAAAGGAAGTAATGCAGATAAGGTTCAGGATAGTGACACATCCTGTCTTGCTTTAGTGTTGGAGTTACTGGCCACTACCGCTTGCACAAGCTATTCAAACTCACTGTCTGAATCAGTTCGGTTTGTTGAGTCTCAACTACAAGCTGAAAGACATCGAGCAGCTGTGCTGCGACAAGAAGCGGAAGGACCGGGGAAGTCCCTGGAGCATTCAGATGCATACTTTCTGGTGCAACAGCAAGCGTTGGAGGATTTTAGCGCCAAATGGGACAAAGCTAATCAGCTTGCTAAGCTTATTGCCAGCATGGTGGATACCCAGGATAACGTTTCTTGAGCTCTTCTGAAGTTGTTTCAGTTATGCTCTTGTTTTGTTGCCGCGTTTATTTGCACTGGTGGCCAATTTTGACGGCCAGTGTATATGTTATGCTGCTTTGTTCCCTATATTTGCACTAGTAGCGAACTTTGATGCCCAGTGGATGTAATATGTGTAATAGCCGTGATAGCCTAGCGTTAGTTGCTTGCTTATTTATTTCCTTGTTGTCTTGTTTATTTGTTTGCTTGTAGTCATTGCAGTTCTTTTTTCGCTGTTAACTAGTGGCTGCAATAACCTATTTTTTAAAACTAGGCCACAATAACCATGGGCTAATATTTACTGTAGTGACACTGGGCCTCCTACGGGCCGTAGAAACAGTGGGCCTTTTACGGGCCGTAGAAACAGTAGGCCTTCTACAGGCCGTAGAAACAATGGGCCTTGTACGGGTTGTGTCATCAATGGGAATTATACGGGTTGTATGATCGATTGGCCAAACATGGGCCAATAACAGGCCGCATTATGGCCGTAAACGGTCTAGAGTTGGAATCGTCCGTTCATGGGCCGACCGTAACGGGCCATCGTTAATAGGCCGTATTTGATGACGCTATGAAAATGGCCCAACGTATTAACGGACCACAAACGGGCCGACTATAACCACGGGCTGAATTTGGCCCACAAGCAGAAAATGACAGTAACGGGCCGTAAGTAAATGAATGCTGGAAATGAGCCCAAGAATAAATGGGCTCTGAGAAGGCCAAAAGATAACATGGGCTGGAAACGGACCAACGGAATAACAGGCCGTTAATGGGTATAAAGTGATACACTGTTCATTACGGGCCAGTTTCACCACGGGCCGTTAAAGGGTGTAAAGTGATACACTGTTCATTACGGTCCAGTTTCAACACGGGCCGTTAATAGGCCAAGAGTTACATAGGGCCTCATATGGGCCGAAAGACATCATGGGCCATACATGGGCCAGAAGTGAAAATGGGCTGGAATCATATTGGATGGCCTAGATGACGCTACTGGGCCTAATCCGGATAGGGCGTAACGGGCCTTGGGTTAGCGGGCTGTAAATGGGCTATATGCGAATAGGCCATTAACAGGCTTTCCATGGGCCGGCCCGCCAGCTTTTGACGGAGTCAAATGGGCCGGCCTTTTCACAGGAATGGTCCTCTGTTGGGCCGTGCCACGTGTTGACGTATCATAGGCGCCTATCTGACCCACTGACGAGCTGACACGTGTTTCCTCCGGCCAATAAGAATTTTACACGTGGAAATTTCCCATTGGTCGGGGCTGTTAACGGGTTATCAGATCTAAAACCCGACCCGGTAGCTTAACGGTGTTCCGTTACGGTGGATGCCACGTGTCGGTCACCCTTGACGAAAGCACTTCTGCGACGCGTGATTTATCGTCATGGAAGTGGACACTTTCGTGATGATAATTTTGGTAATGTCATGGAACACTTCTACGACAGCACAGGTATGACTATCTTGGTTCTTTCATAAATTTGTCATGGATGTACATGCATGACAAAAAAAGCGACCTACTGTGACAAACACGTATCATCACAGAAGTGTATTTTTTTGTAGTGATTCTACTTGACCACTAGACCGAGGATGATATGGAGATGCAATTCTATGGTTGACATCATACTTAGCAAGCATTTTACGGAAAGCGCCATGAATAAAATGTGAACCACCATCCATCATTAAATATCTAGGGACTCCAAACCTCAGAAAAATAACTTCTTTAAGAATCTTAATAAAAGTGTTATGATCAGCACTACTAGTTGCGATAGCTTCTACCCACATAGTAGCGTAAGCAATAGCAACTAAAATATGTGTATTCCCATTAGAGGAAGGAAAAGGTCCCATATAACCAAAGCCCCAGACATCAAATGGTTCAATAACAAGTGAATAGTTCATAGGCATTTCCTGACATCTACTAATATTGTCAATTCTCTCGCACTCATCACAAGATAAGACAAACTTACGGGCATCCTTAAAGAGAGTGGGCCAATAGAACCCGGATTGCAATACCTTATGTGCAGTTCTATCTCCGGTGTGGTGTCCTCCGTAAGACTCGGAGTGGCACTTGCGTAGGATATGTTCATGTTCATGCTTAGGTACACAACGTCTAATAACACCATCTACTCCTTCTTTATAAAGCTTTTGACCAAGTCCAACGGGCCGGCCTTTTCACAGGAATGGTCCTCTGTTGGGCCGTGCCACGTGTCGACGTATCATAGCCGCCTATCTGACCCACTGACGAGCTGACACGTGTTTCCTCCGGCCAATAAGAATTTTACACTTGGAAATTTCCCATTGGTCGGGGCTGTTAACGGGTTATCGGATCCAAAACCCGACCCGGTAGCTTAACGGTGTTCCGTTACGGTGGATGCCATGTGTCGGTCACCCTTGACGAAAGCACTTCTGCGACGCGCGATTTATCGTCATGGAAGTGGACACTTCCGTGATGATAATTTTGGTAATGTCATGGAACACTTCTACGATAGCACAGGTATGACTATCTTGGTTCTGTCATAAATTTGTCATGGATGTACATGCATGACAAAAAAGCGACCTACTGTGACAAACACGTATCATCACGGAAGTGTATTTTTTGTAGTGATTCTACTTGACCACTAGACCGAGGATGATATGGAGATGCAATTCTATGGTTGACATCGTACTTAGCAAGCATTTTACGGAAAGCGCCATGAATAAAATGTGAACCACCATCCGTCATTAAATATCTAGGGACTCCAAACCTCAGAAAAATAACTTCTTTAAGCATCTTAATAAAAGTGTTATGATCAGCACTACTAGTTGGGATAGCTTCTACCCACTTAGTAACATAAGCAATAGCAACTAAAATATGTGTATTCCCATTAGAGGAAGGAAAAGGTCCCATATAACCAAAGCCCCAGACATCAAATGGTTCAATAAAAAGTGAATAGTTCATAGGCATTTCCTGGCATCTACTAATATTGTCAATTCTTTGGCACTCATCACAAGATAAGACAAACTTACAGGCATCCTTAAAGAGAGTGGGCCAATAGAACCCGGATTGAAATACCTTATGTGCAGTTCTATCTCCGGTGTGGTGTCCTCCGTAAGACTCGGAGTGCCACTTGCGTAGGATATGTTCCTGTTCATGCTTAGGTACACAACGTCTAATAACACCATCTACTCCTTCTTCATAAAGGTGTGGGTCATCCCAAAAGTAATGTCTTAAATCATAGAAAAACTTTTTCTTTTGCTAGTATGTAAAACTAGGTGGTACAAATTTAGCAACAATATAATTGGCATAATCAGCATACCATGGAGTACTACGAGAAGCATTTATGAAATTTAATTGCTCATCAGGAAAGCTATCATCAATAGGCAGTGGGTCATCAAGAACATTTTCTAACCTAGACAAGTTGTCTACAACGGGGTTCTCAGCTCCCTTTCTATCAACAATATGCAAATCAAATTCTTGTAGCAAGAGAACCCATCTAATGAGTCTAGGTTTGGCATCTTTCTTTTCCATAAGATATTTAATAGCAGCATGATCAGTGTAAATAGTTACTTTAGAATCAACAATATAAGGTCTGAACTTATCACATGCAAATACAACTGCTAAAAATTATTTTCCAGTAGTAGCATAATTTCTCTGGGCACTGTCTAGAGTTTTACTAGCATACTGAATAACATTTAATTTCTTATCGACTTTTTGTCCTAGAACAGCATAATCACTAGCATCACACATAGTTTCAAAGGTTAAGTTCCAATCAGGTGGCTGAACAATAGGTGCAGAGATCTAGGATTTCTTAAGTATTTCAAATGCTTCTACACAATCATCATCAAAAACAAAAGGAACAACTTTTTGTAAGAGATTGGTGAGAGGCCTAAAAATTATAGAGAAGTCTTTAATAAACCTCCTATAGAACTCAGCATGACGAAGGAAACTTCGTGTACCTTTGATATCTTTAGGACACGGCATCTTTTCAATAGCATCGACTTTAGCTTTATCAACTTCAATACCTCTTTCAGAAATTTTATGCCCCAAGACAATACCTTCATTAACCATAAAGTGGCATGATGTCTACTAGGACTACGATGGTATTTCCCCAAAGAGGAAGGGATGATGCAGCACAGCGACGGTAGGTATTTCCCTTAGTGAAGAAACAAAGGTTATTGAACCAGTAGGAGAACCAAGCAACACAATGTAAACAGCCCCTGCACACAAATAACAACTACTCGCAACCCGACGTGTTAAAGGGGTTGTCAATCCCTTTCGGGTAACGGCGCCTAAAGATGGTGCGTGGATGGGAAATAAATTATAGTAGATTGAATAAATAGATTGCAAATAAAATAAAATGCAGCAAGGTATTTTTGTATTTTCAGTTTAATAGATCTGAAAATAAATGCAAAGGAAAAGTAGATCGCAAAGGAAAATATATGAGAAAGAGACCCAGCGGTCGTAGGTTTCACTAGTGGCTTCTCTCGAGAAAATAGCAAACAGTGGGTGAACAAATTACTGTTGGGCAATTGATAGAACTTCAAATAATCATGACAATATCCAGGTGATGATCATTATATAGGCATCACGTCCAAGATGAGTAGACCGACTCCTGCCTGCATCTACTACTATTACTCCACACATCGACCGCTATCCAGCATGCATCTAGTGTATTAAGTTCATGCAGAAACAGAGTAATGCAATAAGAACGATGAAATGATGTAGACAAGATCTATCTATGTAGAGATAGACCCCATCATTTTATCCTTAGTAGCAACGATACATACATGTCGGTTCCCCTTCTGTCACTGGGATCAAGCACCGTAAGATCGAACCCACTACAAAGCACCTCTTCCCATTGCAAGATAAATAGATCAAGTTGGCCAAACAAAACCCAAATATCGGAGAAGAAATACGAGGCTATAAGAGATCATGCATAAAAGAGATCAAAGAAACTCAAATACTTTCATGGATATAAAAAGATATAACTAATCATAAACTCAAAGTTCATCAGATCCCAACAAACACATCGCAAAAAGAGTTGCATCATATGGATCTCCAAGAGACCATTGTATTGAGAATTCAGCGAGAGAGAGGAAGCCATCTAGCTACTAACTACGGACCCGAAGGTCTACAAAGAACTACTCACGCATCATCGGAGAGGCACCAATGGAGGTGGTGAACCCCATCCGTGATGGTGTCTCGATTGGATCTGGTGGTTCTGGACTCTACGGCGGCTGGAATTGATTTTCGTCGACTCCCACAGGGTTTTGGGAATATTGGGGTATTTATAGAGCAAAGAGGCGGTCCAGGGGGCACCCGAGGTGGGCATAACCCACTAGGGCGCGACAGGAGGTGGGTTGTGCTCTCCTCGGAGCACCCCCCAGGCGCAGCCAGGGCCCATTAGGTGTCTTCTGGTCCAAAAAAATCTCTCTGAAGTTTCGTTGCATTTGGACTCCGTCTGATATTGATTTCCTACTATGTAAAAAACATGCAGAAAACTGCAACTGGCACTTGGCACTATGTCAATAGGTTAGTACCAAAAAATGATATAAAATGATTATAAAACATCCAATATTGATAATATAATAGCATGGAACAATAAAAAATTATAGATACGTTGGAGACGTATCATGTCACTTCTCCCAATTCAAGACAAGATTAGTTTCTTCACATCTCTGCAAAACTCGATCAAGGTTGCTTAAGCAATCATCAAAAGAAGTTCTGTAAATGGAGAAATCATCCATGAAAACCTCAACAATCTTTTCACAAAAATCAGAGAATATAGCAGTCATACATCTTTGAAAGGTAGCAGGTGTATTGCGTAAACCAAAAGGCATATGTCTATAAGCAAAGGTACCGAAATGGCAAGTAAAAGTGGGTTTCTCTTGATCTTCTTTTGACACAGGTATTTGAGAGAAACCAGAATAACCATCTAGAAAGCAAAAGTGAGTATGTTTGGATAGTCTTTCTAGCATTTGATCGATAAAAGGTAGAGAGTAATGATCTTTTCTAGTAGCATTATTCAATTTGCGAAAATCAATTACCATTATATAACCTATAACAATTCTTTGTGGAATCAATTCATTCTTATCATTAGGAACAACAGTAATACCTCCCTTCTTAGGGACACAATGAACAGGGCTTACCCATTGACTATCAGCAATAGGATAAATTATACCTGCCCCCCAGAAGCTTTAGTATTTCATTTCTTATTATTTCTTTCATCTTAGGATTTAACCGTCGTTGATGATCAACAACTGGTTTAGCACCTTTCTCCAGTTTTATTTTATGCTGACATAGAGTGGGACTAATGCCCTTAAGGTCATCAAGAGTATATCCAATAGCAGCACGGTGCTTCTTCAGAGTTTTCAATAATTTGTTTTCTTCATGCTCTGAAAGGTTAGCACTAATAATAACAGGATATATCTTCTTTTCATCAAGATAAGCATATTTCAAAGTATCACGTAATTATTTAAGCTCAAACACGGGATCACCCTTGGGTGGAGGAGGATCCCCAAGGATTTCAACGGGCAAATTGTGTTTCAAAATAGGCCCTTGATTAAAGAATACTTCATCTATTTCTCTTCTTTCATTCATAAACATATCATTTTCATGGTCTAACAAATAATTTCCTAAAGGATCATTAGGAGGCACGACAATAGAAGCAAGACCAATAATTTCATCTTTACTAGGCAATTATTTATCATGGAGTTGCCTACGAAATTTAGAGAAAGTAAAATCATTTGACATATCCCCCAAACTAACAGTAACAATATCTTTCTCGCAGTCTACCTTAGCACTAATGGTATTCAAGAAAGGTCTACCAAATATAATGGGAAAAATTATCTTGTGGGGAAGCGAGAACAAGAAAATCAGTAGGATATTGTATCTTCCCACACAAGACTTCAACATCTCTAACAATCCCAATTGGTGATATAATATCTCTATTAGCAAGCTTAATAGTAACATCAATATCTTCTATCTCAGCAGGTGCAATGTCATTCATAATTTCTTTATATAAGGTACAAGGAATTGCACTCACACTAGCACCCACATCACATAAGCCATGATAACAATGATCTCCTATTTTAGCAGAAACAACAGGCATGCCAACAACAAGTCTATGTTTATCTTTAGTATCAGGTTTAACAACTCTATGAGCCTCATCACAGAAATAAATAACATGCGAATCAATATTATCAACCAAGGGATCTTTAACCATAGCAATACTAGCTTCAACTTTAATTTGCTCAGAGGGTTTGGGTGTCCTAATATTACTTTTTTTGACCACGGTTGAAGCTTTAGCATGATCCTTTATTCTAACAGGGAATGGTGGCTTCTCAATGTAAGCAATAGGAGCAATAGGATCAACATTATAAGTAATGGTTTCTTAATTAACTTTAATGGGTTCAACTACTTTAACTTCAATGTAAGGATGATATTTAAACCACTTCTCCTTAGGGAGATCAACATGTGTAGCAAATGATTCACAGAAAGAAGCTACTATCTCTCAGTCAAGTCCATATTTGGTGTTAAAATCATGAAAAGCATCGGTATCCATAAAAGATTTAACACAATCAAACTTAAGGTTTATACCTGACTCCTTACCTTTGTCGAGATCCCAATCTTCAGAGTTGCGTTTAATTTTTCCAATAAATCCCATTTGAATTCAATATCCTTCTTCATATAGGAAGTAGTGCAAGAAGTATCGAGCATGGATCGATCATTATGAGAAAGCCGAGCATAAATTTTTTGAATAATAATTTCTCTTGGGAGCTCATGATTGGGGCATGAATATAACATTGACTTAAGCCTCCCCCAAGCTTGAGCGATACTTTCTCCTTCACGAGGCCAAAAATTATATATATAATTCCGATCATGATGAACTAGATGCATAGGATAAAACTTCTGATGAAATTCCAATTTCAATTGGTTGTAGTTCCATGATCCAATATCATCTGATAGCCTATACCATGTCAATGCCTATCCCTTCAAAGATAAAGGGAAGACCTTCTTCTTGACAACATCCTCGGGTATACCTACAAGCTTAAAAAATCCACAAACTTCATCCACATAAATTAGGTGCATATCGGGATGTAATGTTCCATCTCGTGCATAAGAATTAGCTAGCAGTTTCTCTATCATTCCTGAAGGAATTTCATAATTAATATTTTCAGTAGGTGTAGTAGGTTGAGGAGCAACACTTTGCTCTTCTGATCGAGGTGAAGATACCTCGAACAAGCCCCTCAAAGGATTATTTTCCATAGTAACAAGTGACAGTAAATTTCAGCACACTATATAAATGTTTCCTTACCAAAGGCGCTTCACTCCCCGGCAACGGTGCCAAAAAAGAGTCTTGATGACCCACAAGTATAGGGGATCTATCGTAGTCCTTTTGGTAAGTAAGAGTGTCGAACCCAACGAGGAGCAGAAGGAAATGACAAGTGGTTTTCAGCAAGGTATTCTCTGCAAGCACTGAAATTATTGGTAACAGATAGTTTTGTGATAAGATAATTCATAACGGGTAACAAGTAATGAAAGTAAACAAGGTGCAGAAAGGTGGCCCAATCCTTTTTGTAGAAAAGGACAAGCCTGGACAAACTCTTATATAAAGCAAAGCTCTCCCGAGGACACATGGGAATTGTCGTCAAGTTAGTTTTCATCATGCTCATATGATTCGCGTTCATTACTTTGATAATTTGATATGTGGGTGGACCGGTGCTTGGGTGCTGCCATTCCTTGGACAAGCCTCCCACTTATGATTAACCCCTCTCGCAAGCATCCGCAACTACGATAGAAGAATTAAGGTAAACCTAACCATAGCATGAAACATATGGATCCAAATCAGCCCCTTACGAAGCAACGCATAAGCTAGAGTTTAAGCTTCTGTCACTCTAGCAATCCATCATCTACTTATTACTCCCCAATGCCTTCCCCTAGGCCCAAATAATGGTGAATTGTCATGTAGTCGACGTTCACATAACACCACTAGAGGAAACACATCATACATCTTATCAAAATATCGAACGAATACCAAATTCACATGATTACTTATAACAAGACTTCTCCCATGTCCTCAGGAACAAACGTAACTACTCACAAAGCATATTCATAATCATAATCAAAGGAGTAATAATTGTCATTAAGGATCTGAACATATGATCTTCCACCGAATAAACCAACTAGCATCAACTACAAGGAGTAATCAACACTACTAGCAACCCACGGGTACCAATCTGAGGTTTTGAGACCAAGATCGAATACAAGATATGAACTAGGGTTTGAGAGGAGATGGTGCTGGTGAAGATGTTGGTGGAGATTGACCCCCTCTCGATGAGAGGATCGTTGGTGATGACGATGGCGATGATTTCTGTCGGTGTACTAAAGCAGGGGTACCTTAGTACCCCAGACTTGTGCACGGGCAGTTGTAGCACCCTGCGGCGAGGCCCGCCCAGGAAGCGCCAAGAGAAGACCAAGCATTCAAGACAAGGCCCCCGGCAAGAGGAGCTTGCCGGGCCAAGAAGACAAGACCCCGGCAAGAGGAGCTTGCCGGGACGACTGAGCCCATGTAATGCCATCCAAGAACAAAGTATACGAGACAGAAGATCGAGACCCCGACAAGAGGAGCTTGTCGGGAAGGCCGAACCCAGGCACCACAAGAGAAGCCCGCCACGGCGCGCCATGCGCCCCGGCAAGGCCTGATAGCCGGCAAGCTATCAGGCACAGGAAGACGACCCCCGCGGCAAGCCACTTGCCGCGGCAAATCGCCACCTCAGGACTGCGCTCCAGCTCGCCCGCCCACGCGTCGCTCCGGGGCTTCCCCCAAGGGCACGTGGCGGGGCACCGCGCAGCCTGGGGTATGCGGTGGCATGCAGCCACTACCGTGGCGAGCGGTGGCGCACCTAACGGTCCGCCTCGGTGCTGTCCAGGCGACCGTGACGGGCATTTAATGCCCTTGTCCCCTACCGTCAGAAGTAGGTATGATAACACTGTGCCGCACTGTAGCGCCACTGTTCCCGCACTGTTACAACTACCACCCCTTTTACACTTTTACCCCTTTCTCTTACGTTGACACCTGTCGGTGACCCCTTTGCGCTATAAAAGGAGGCCCGTGTGCAACGTAGAAGGGGTTCGGAGGTTCGGAGACTCGGAATCCAGACAGCCATACGCTCGGTGTAGCTAGCTCTCCAAGCTCCCGAGCTCCCCAGTCAATACAACCAAGCAGGAGTAGGGTTTTACGCGTCCATCGCGGCCCGAACCTGGGTAAACCGCCCGTGTGCTCGCCTCGATCTGCTCTCCGTGCTCCCTCCGCCCCCCTCACCGGACAACGAAAGGGGCTCCGGCCCCATAGGTGCTCGCGGGGGACGCCGTCCGCCCCGACATCTTTGGCGCGCCAGGTAGGGGATTCGTCGAGGTTGTGCGGATCAGATCCGACGTTCGCGCGGGCGCGCTCTTCGTCAGCTTCTCCGAATTCGCTAGCTTCATCAACACCATGGCCCCGAAGAAGAAGGCTTCGGAGGTCGCGGGCCCGTCCGCGTCACTCCCACCGCTACCGGAGCCAACGGTGGGCGGGGGAGACGCCGTCGGAGGGGTGGCCACCGGCGAGAACACTCGCGGCGCCACCAAATCCAAGAACAGGGCGGACGACCGAGCCTCGGCCTCCGAGGGCGCGTCGCATCCGACCCGGCAAACGACGACCCAGCAGCGCCATGCCACAGGAGGTGGCATCCGCTTGCTGGACCAAGGGCAAACTGGAGGTTCACGGGACGCCCCGGACCCCCGTCCGGACACGGGCAAGGCGAAGGCGCCGGGGAGGGACCCCGCTCTTTCTAACATTGTTAGGAGTCCGAGCGTATCCCGCTCCTCGCGCCGCTCGCCCCCGCTCCCCTCCACTCCGGCAGAAGCGCTCGCGAGAGCGCAACTGCTCCTCGACTACCCTCCAGCGGCTGACAAGGCCGAATGCTGGAGGGCCACCATTCAGAGCCTGATCGCCTTCGCCAACAACGACACGCCGCAGCAGCCGGCGACCTCACGGCCACGGCAGGTCGAGAAGACGAAGGCCGACGGCGACAAGACCGCCGAGGGTGCAACCACCATGCACTCCCCGGCGCAGAAGCAGAAGACGCCGCCCCGCTGGAGCAACGCCGACGACGGCTCTACAGCGTCGTCAGACCCGCGGACCCGCCGGGACCAGCGCCGAGTCCTCGACGAGCGGCAGCAAGAAGACGCTCGAACAAGGATTGAGCGCCGCCGAGAAACTCGGCGGCAATCAGACCAGCGGGCTGGGAACGCTGTCGACGCGCACGCGCCCGGTGAACCAGGTGACTTACCGTACGCGGCAGGTTGCCCTGCGTTCACCCGTGAGCTGCGGCGCGTCCGGTGGCCCAGCACGAAGAACTTCAAGCCCGACGTACCGGAGAAGTACGACGGCAGGACGCACCCCTCGGAGTTTCTCAGCATCTACACGATCGTTGTACAAGCTGCCGGGGGGCGCGACGAGAGGATATTGGCGAACTACTTCCCGCTCGTGCTTAAGCCGAACGTTCGTTCGTGGCTTATGCACTTGCCGGAAGGCTCCATTTCTTCCTGGGCGGATCTTTGCCATCAGTTTGTTGGCGCCTTCACAGGCGGCCACAAACCTCATGGCCAGGATAGCGACCTCCACATCCTAGCCCAGAAGGAAGGAGAACCCCTGCGCAAGTACATCCAGCGCTTCAGCCGCGTGCATCGCAACATCCCCGACGTTCACCCTGCCGCGGTTATCAGCGCGTTCCACCAGAACGTGCGTAACCGCCGCATGCGTGAAGAGATGGCCATGACCAAGATCCGGGACGTCAGCGAGCTATATGCCCTGGCCGACAAGTGCGCGCGCGCGGAGGAGGGGAGGAAACTCCTCGGGGAGGATGCTGGCGCAGGACAAAGCGACAGTGACGACACCGCCCCGGCAAAGAGAACCAGCGGCGGAATAATAGGAGGAAGAACAGGAAAGAGGTGCTTGCCGTCGAGGAGTCCGGCAAGGAGGCTCCCGCCAAGCAAACGCAGGCTGGCGGCTCCGGCAAGGAGCCTGCCCCCGTGGCGGCAGCCGACAAGCAGGACGGCTCCGACAAGCAATACTGCAAGATCCACCGCACCAAGGGCCACGATCTCTCCAACTGCAAAAGCGTCGAGTACCTCGTCGTGCAGCAGAAGGCTGAGTACGAGAGGCGCGACAAGGGGAAGGCCCAGGGTGGAGGTGGCGAACCAAGCAAGAAGCGGCCGCCCATCGGCCGGGGAGGACGCCGCGGCAAGGCCAAGCAGTGGCAAGGCGATCGGCCTCCCCGGGGCCGCGACGAGGATGAAGAAGACGACGACGAAGACGTGGAAGACGAAGATAACAGCGAGCAGGAGTTCCAGAAGGCCACGGAGGTCCTATGCGTTGACGGCGGCGCCTCTCTGCACACCTCCCACCGCCAGCTTAAGCGGTGGGCGCGAGAGGTGAATGCAGCAGAGCCGCCCGTGGAGTCGCGCAGGCTCCTCAAATGGTCCAGCACGCCCATCATTTTCGATCTTGAGGATCACCCTGACCGCACAACCGCGGTCGGGTGCTTGCCGATGCTGGTCTCACCCACCATCCGCAACCTCAAGGTCACCAAAATGTTGGTAGACGGCGGGGCCGGGCTGAACTTGATCTCCTCCGCTGTGATCAAGAAACTCCAGATCCCAGACGGCGAGCTCGAAGAGACCGGATCTTTCCAAGGAATCAACCCGGGGAGGAGCAAGCCCAAGGGGAAGATTACTCTGCCTGTGACCTTCGGCGGCGAGCTCAACTTCAGGACTGAGCGCATCACGTTCGACGTCGCTGATATCCCGTTACCATACAATGGGATCCTCGGCCGTCCCGCTCTCGCCAAGTTCATGGCAGCTTCCCACCACGCCTACAACGTACTCAAGATGCCGGGGCCGATAAGCGTCATCACTGTCCATGGCGACAAAAAGGACGCGCTTATCTGCGCCGACAAGATCTACCGGGATGTAGCAGCCGCGGCAGAGAAGGACGCACTTGCCGCTGAAGCCCCCGGGGGGAAGAAGGCAAGGACCAAGCCCGGTGAGTGCTCTGGGGCCCACTCCGGCAACCGCACCTCTTCGGAGTGCTGCGCCGCCGTCGAGGACGTTCCATCGAGCTCCACCGGCAAGTACAAGAAGGGAATGATCGCTCCTCCGGCAACCAAGAAGGTGTCCGCCAAGGAGGACGGCACTGGCGGTACCTTCACCATCAGTGCCACGCTTGACAGCAAATAGGAAAGCGCGCTCGTTGCCTTCCTGCGGGCGAATGTCGACGTGTTTGCATGGCAACCGTCCGACATCCCCGGTGTTCCCAGGAGGGTGATTGAGCACAAGCTCGCTGTCTGTCCTCACGCGCGACCCGTCAAGCAGAAAGTGAGAAAGCAAGCCGTGGAGCGCCAAGAATTCATCAGCGAAGAGATCAAGAAGCTAGAGGCAGCAGGCCTAGTGAGAGGTGTGATCCATCCAACGTGGCTGGCCAATCCGGTCGTCGTGCGCAAAGCCAATGGGAAGTGGAGACTGTGCATAGACTTCACCGATGTGAATAAAGCATGTCCCAAGGATCCATTTCCCTTGCCGCGCATTGACCAGATTGTTGACTCCACTGCCGGATGTGAGCTACTCTCTTTTCTTGATGCATATTCAGGCTACCACCAAGTCTTTATGGCCAAAGAAGATGAAGAGAAGACCGCATTTATCACTCCGTGCGGCACCTATTGCTTTATACGCATGCCGTTTGGACTGAAGAATGCGGGATCAACGTTTGCAAGGGTAGTGCACACTGCTTTCGAGCCACAGATCCATAGGAACGTGGAGGCCTACATGGATGACATCGTGGTGAAGAGCAGGAGCAAGGAAACCCTGGTCCAAGATCTGGAAGAGACATTTCAGAACCTGCGCAAGATACAGCTCAAGCTGAACCCCGAGAAGTGTGTTTTCGGAGTCCCCTCCGGCAAGCTTCTCGGGTTCTTTGTGTCACAGAGGGGGATTGAAGCTAATCCTGACAAGATCAAAGCCATCGAGCAGATCGAAGCCCCGGAGCGCGTCGAGGACGTCAGAAAGCTTGCAGGTTGTGTGGCCGCCCTCAGTCGGTTCATTTCAAGGTCTGCAGAACGCGCCCTGCCCTTCTTTAAAATCTTGAAGAAGGCAGGCCCCATGCAGTGGACTCCAGAAGCGGAGGCGGCGCTGCAAGATTTGAAAAGGTACCTATCCTCCACTCCAATACTTGTCGCACCTAGACCACAGGAGAAGTTGTTGCTATACCTAGCGGCAACCAACCAGGTGGTTAGTGCTGCATTAGTGGCGGAGAGGGAGGCCGACGAGGAGTCTATACCACCTGCAAGCGAGTCCAGCGACAAGCGGAGGGCTGCTCCGGCAAGCTCTGGCCCCGACAAGGACAACCCTGCGCAGGAACAGGATGGAGCGCGGAAGAAGATGGTGCAGCGCCCGGTGTATTTTGTGAGTTCCCTCTTGCAGGGGGCTAGGTCAAGATACTCTGGGGTGCAGAAGTTGCTTTTCGGCCTCCTCATGGCCTCGAGAAAGCTGCGCCATTACTTCCAAGCACATGAGATAACAGTAGTCACTCGCTTTCCGCTGAAGAGGATATTGCACAATCCCGAGGCAACAGGCAGGATCGTCGAGTGGGCACTGGAGCTGTCGAGCTTTGGACTCAAGTTTGAAAGTACTTCAACCATACAGAGCCGAGCTTTGGCAGAATTCATAGCTGAGTGGACCCCGACGCCAGATGGAGAAGCCCAAGAAACAAGCGCGCCCGTACAAGAAGCAACAAGCGAGTGGGTAATGTACTTCGATGGTGCCTTCTCGCTGCAAGGCGCCGGCGCTGGCGTGGTACTCATCGCGCCCACCGGAGAGCACCTCAAGTATGTTATCCAGATGCACTTCCCAAGAGAGCAAGCAACCAACAATACTGCTGAGTATGAAGGCTTGCTCGCCGGCCTCAGGATTGCGGCCGAACTTGGGATCAGAAAGCTGATTGTGCGGGGAGATTCTCAACTGGTGGTCCGGCAAGTCAACAAGAGCTACCAGAGCCCTCTGATGGAAGCTTATGTAGATGAAGTGAGGAAGCTGGAAGAACACTTTGAAGGGCTGCAAATGGAGCACGTCCCGAGAGCTCAGAATGAGATAGCAGACGGCCTTTCGAAGTGTGCTTCGTTGAAGTTACCTGTGGAACCAGGGACCTTCTTACTCAAGCTGACTCAACCATCCGTTACACCGTCAGTTGGGCAGTCCAAGAAAAGGAAGTTGGTCTCCGGCGACTACTTGC
The DNA here is from genome assembly GCA_032464435.1 of Aegilops umbellulata. NCBI lineage: Eukaryota > Viridiplantae > Streptophyta > Magnoliopsida > Poales > Poaceae > Aegilops > Aegilops umbellulata. Next base: position 501,161,754 of record CP136057.1, read on the forward strand.
AGGCGAACCTTTCTGAGACCGCCGCCAAGGTCCCCAAGATCAACAACCAGAGGACCGGGGGACAGCCCGCTCCTGCGGATCCCAGGATCCGTCCAGTCGAAGCAGGTGTCCCCGATAAGCCTTGCTCCGGCAAGCAGATCAGCAGTCTGAACGCTGGGGAACAGCCCGCTCCTGCGGATCCGAGGATCTGTCCAGTTGAAGCGGGGGTTCCCGACAAGCTTTGCCCCGGCAAGCTTGCCGGGGGATCACCGGCTCCGGCGGAACCAGAGGTTCTTGCCGTAGAAGCCGGGGTCCCCGCAGCGGCCTTCATGCCTTTAGTCCTTGCCGTCGAGCCCCGGGCTCCGGCATGGGCGCAGCAGATCGTCCGTTTTCTGCAAACTGGAGAACTTCCCGACGACCCAGAAGAGATGGAGAAGATCACCAGGCAGTCAAGTATGTACCAGTTCGTGGACAACGAGCTGTACAGAAGGAGACTCAACGGTGTCAGATTAAAGTGCATCTCCAGGGAAGACGGACAGAAGCTGTTGGCAGAGATACACGGAGGCATATGCGGCCATCACATTGGCGCAAGAGCACTTGTCGGGAAAGCCTTCCGGCAAGGGTTCTTCTGGCAAGAAGCCCTCCAAGATGCAACTGCACTAGTAACCAAGTGTGAAGCGTGCCAGTTCCATGCAAAACAGATTCATCAGCCAGCTCAAGCTCTCCAAACAATCCCTTTATCCTGGCCCTTCTCGGTCTGGGGGCTCGATATCCTCGGCCCTTTTCCCCGAGCCGTCGGGGGCTTCGAGTACTTGTACGTTGCAATCGACAAGTTCACGAAGTGGCCAGAAGTGGAGCCAGTGAGGAAGGTGACCGCGCAGTCAGCAGTCAAGTTCTTCCGGTCGATCGTCTGCCGTTTCGGAATCCCCAACAGAATCATCACCGACAACGGGACACAATTCACAAGTCGCGCCTTCATGCAATACGCCCAGGATCTCGGCGCCAAGGTCTGTTTCGCTTCGGTTGCTCACCCCAGGAGCAACGGTCAAGCAGAAAGGGCCAACGCTGAAGTGCTGCGCGGACTCAAGACCAGGACCTTCGACCGGCTGCACAAGTGCGGAAGAAATTGGATTGAGGAGCTGCCGGCGGCTCTTTGGTCAATCAGAACGACACCGAGTCGAGCCACCGGACAGACACCCTTTGCTCTAGTCTATGGAGCGGAAGCAGTCATCCCCACGGAACTCGTATACGGATCTCCTCGGGTGCTCGCTTATGACGAGCTCGAGCAAGAGCGGCTGCGCCAAGATGACGCGCTGCTCCTTGAGGAAGGACGTCTCCAGGCTGCGGTACGAGCTGCTCGATACCAGCAAGCCTTGCGTCGCTACCATAGCCGCAAGGTCAAGGCCAGGAGTCTCGAAGAGGGCGACCTTGTTCTTCGGCGCACTCAGTCGGCCAAGAATTCCAACAAGTTGACGCCAAAGTGGGAAGGACCTTATCGGGTGAGACAAGTCACGAGGCCTGGCGCTGTCCGCCTCGAGACCGAAGAAGGCGTACCAGTGAGCAACTCCTGGAACATAGAGCATCTTCGCAAGTTTCACCCATAAGGCGCGGTTGCCGTGACCCGCTCCGGCAACCATCGGTTTGTACAGGCCTTGCCGCTGTTGCATGTAACCCCTTGTACAAAGCCAGGCGAAGCCCCTGGCACCAGATAAAGTTGCCCTGTTAGGCGACCTTGTTCTTAGGCACGTTCAGTCGGCCAAGAATTATAACAAGTCGACGCCGAAGCAGGAAGGCCCTTGTCGGGTGAAACGAGTCGCGAGGCCCGGCGCTGTCCGCCTCAAGACCGAAGAGGGCCTACCAGTGAGCAACTCCTGGGAATATAGAGCATCTTCGCAAGTTTCGCCCATAAGGCGCGGTTGCCGTGATCCGCTCCGGTAACCATCGGTTTGTACAGGCCTTGCCGCTGCTGCATGTAACCCCTTGTACAAAGCCAGGCGAAGCCCCTGGCATCAGGTAAAGTTGCCCTGTTAGGCGACCTTGTTCTTAGGCACGTTCAGTCGGCCAAGAATTATAACAAGTCGACGCCGAAGCAGGAAGGCCCTTATCGGGTGAGACGAGTCGCGAGGCCCGGCGCTGTCCGCCTCAAGACCGAAGAGGGCCTACCAGTGAGCAACTCCTGGGAACATAGAGCATCTTCGCAAGTTTCGCCCATAAGGCGCGGTTGCCGTGATCCGCTCCGGCAACCACCGGTTTGTGCAGGCCTTGCCGATGTTGCATGTAAGCCCTCGTACAAAGCCAGGCGAAGCCCCTGGCCGAAGATAAAGAAGCGCTGGCGCCCTAGATTTTAGCATGCATGCTGAGTCAGAGTCTCGTCCTTGGTTAGGGTTGTCAGTTCCTAACTGTCGCTAACCCCTAACTTAGAGGTCGAGTCCGCGTCTTTTTCCCGTCCTTTCCCTTTGGCTCGCAGGAATTGAATGTCCTTGCCGGGCCGCTCAAGGACAAGGAGGAGGAGAAGGACGAGCCAACACCTACGCCCCGGCGAGCCAGAGTCGCCGGGGGCTGCAACCTCAGATAAGTTTTCGCATCCCTCATCATGCATTCTCTCATGAACTGTGGAATTTGAAAGCCTCCTTTCCTCCTGAAAAGCTACCGTGCTCTCTTAGCGGCAAGCCCCAGAGCGCGTTCCTGGGGCCCGTTTCGATAGCAGCCGCGGCAGCAAGGGGGAGGGAAGCGAGGGGCCGGAACCCGCCTGCTCCCCGCCTCCGCCAAGGGCGCGAGAAAGGTCGAGCAGTGCGGGGGAGCAGCTGGGCCTGTTGCCGGGCGAGAAACTGTCTATCTTAACGATGTAAAGGACTCGTTCCTTACCGCGGTTTCCACCCGCGAGACAAATGATCCGGCAAACATCCCCTTTTCATTAAAAACATTCCACTCAGGTACAGTTCAGAGAGAATGAAAAACATGAAAGAAGGGATTACAAGGCTTAAACGCAACTAAGGCCCGAAGGCTTACAAGCTGAAAAGAGATAAGGTGCCCGTAATCCCTTTCTTGTCTCTCTCCTCAGGAGGTAGGGCAAGTAGGCGAAGAGGGCGAAAGGGGCACCTAGGCGAGCTACGGGTGGCAGAAGGCACCAAGAGAAGATCCGGGGGCTCCGCCCGGGGGTCTCCGGAGGCTGAAGAAGACGGAGGCGCCGGAGGCAGAGCTGGAAGATGAGGCAGCGGCCTTGCCGCCAGCCTCTTCCTCTTCCCCAGCCTCGCCACTCCGGCCGCCCGAGGAGATCAAGCCCCCGGCAAGAGGAGCTTGCCGGGCCGAAGAGAAGACCCCGGTGGTCGTCACCGAGAGCAAGGGTGATGACGGCGTCTGGGGCGCATCTGGAACACGAGGCACCGGAGCGTCAGCCAGCTGTCGAAGTCGGCCCGTACTCCAACTTCGCGGCCTTCGACGTCCGCCCTATGTCCTCCTCAGCAGCCCCCCTACGCCAGCCGCCCAAGGAGACGACCCCGGGGAGTTCACGGAGCCCGGCGCGGACGATGGGGCCGCCGGTGCCACACGGAGCTGCGACCGACGCCTAGTCGGACCCGTCATCCCAGCGGCTGCTCCCCTCGTCGTCGCTGTCGCTCCCCTCCTCGTCACTCTCGCTCGAGGAGGAGCCTTCGCTGTTGGAGGAGCTATCTTCGCAGCACCGGGCCCGGATGCCGAAGCCCCAGAAGGCCTTGACGGAGAGGAGGTCCTCCCCCACTAGCTTAAAGTGGAGGGTGAACCCCTCCGTCAAGCTGTGGATCCGGGCGAACGTCTTCCACCCGCGGCCCAGAGACGCCACGCCGGGGGCTCGGGACTCGACGTGGACTCGCGTCCCACTGATCCCGCAGCCCCTCATGCGCAGGTTTAGCGTCTCAGGCTGCTCCACCTCCAACACGCTCGCGAATGGAGCGGGAAGCCGGAGGTGGCGGCGAGGCGCCCGGCGCAGCCTGATGATGAACTCACGGGGGTCGTCCCCGAGATGGACCGCGGGAAGGAACGGAGCCGCTGGCGGAGGCAAGGACGGCGCACCGATCCGTCCGCCCCGAGCGCCTCGGCCCCGTCCGCGACCTCGTCCGCGACCTCGCCCTCTCCCTCTTCCCCTGACGACCGGCTCCGCCGCCGCGGGCGCAAGGGGAGGAGGGGCGCGTTGCCTAGCAGACACCCTCGCGGCAACCGAAGAAGAACCCGAGTTCCCCCCCCCCCTCCATCGCAGATGGGGGAAGGAAACCAGAAGCAGAAGGAGGAAGGAGATGGAGTGCGGATTTCCGTTGCCCCCTTTCGCTCCTTATAAAGGGGCGGAGGGGGGAACGCGGCCGCCTCGCTCCTCCAATAGAAGCGGAGGAAGGGCAGGCGACTGGGGCCGACCCACGGCATCGACCCGCGCCGGCCCGACTCCCTGCCTCCGCCGCCGCGACTCCGAGTGCATGAGGACCGCGTGGTGGGCGCGCAGAGCCGAGGCGACGGGTGGGACGACCTCTCCCCATCCCGTGATTATGGGGAACGGACGCCTCGAAAGCCGGGCCCCACCCCCGTCCATTTATCGAGCCGCGCCTCCGCACCTCCCTCCACTTAAAGAGGGAACGGGCGTTTCGCCCCCACGACGCCGCGATAAGCGCGCGCCGCCTGGGGAAGGTGCGACGGATGCGGAATTAAGGAGCAGCGCGACCAAGGCCACGCGTGCCCGTGCACTGTTAGGGCTTGGCCCAACGACGCTCGGCACCGTGTGTGGCCCAGGCCCGGGGGCTCCTGTCGGTGTACTAAAGCAGGGGTACCTTAGTACCCCAGACTTGTGCACGGGCAGTTGTAGCACCCTGCGGCGAGGCCCGCCCAGGAAGCGCCAAGAGAAGACCAAGCATTCAAGACAAGGCCCCCGGCAAGAGGAGCTTGCCGGGCCAAGAAGACAAGACCCCGGCAAGAGGAGCTTGCCGGGACGACTGAGCCCATGTAATGCCATCCAAGAACAAAGTATACGAGACAGAAGATCGAGACCCCGACAAGAGGAGCTTGTCGGGAAGGCCGAACCCAGGCACCACAAGAGAAGCCCGCCACGGCGCGCCATGCGCCCCGGCAAGGCCTGATAGCCGGCAAGCTATCAGGCACAGGAAGACGACCCCCGCGGCAAGCCACTTGCCGCGGCAAATCGCCACCTCAGGACTGCGCTCCAGCTCGCCCGCCCACGCGTCGCTCCGGGGCTTCCCCCAAGGGCACGTGGCGGGGCACCGCGCAGCCTGGGGTATGCGGTGGCATGCAGCCACTACCGTGGCGAGCGGTGGCGCACCTAACGGTCCGCCTCGGTGCTGTCCAGGCGACCGTGACGGGCATTTAATGCCCTTGTCCCCTACCGTCAGAAGTAGGTATGATAACACTGTGCCGCACTGTAGCGCCACTGTTCCCGCACTGTTACAACTACCACCCCTTTTACACTTTTACCCCTTTCTCTTACGTTGACACCTGTCGGTGACCCCTTTGCGCTATAAAAGGAGGCCCGTGTGCAACGTAGAAGGGGTTCGGAGGTTCGGAGACTCGGAATCCAGACAGCCATACGCTCGGTGTAGCTAGCTCTCCAAGCTCCCGAGCTCCCCAGTCAATACAACCAAGCAGGAGTAGGGTTTTACGCGTCCATCGCGGCCCGAACCTGGGTAAACCGCCCGTGTGCTCGCCTCGATCTGCTCTCCGTGCTCCCTCCGCCCCCCTCACCGGACAACGAAAGGGGCTCCGGCCCCATAGGTGCTTGCGGGGGACGCCGTCCGCCCCGACAATTTCCCCCTCCAGGAGGGATGTTTCCCTCGCAGAACAGCTCCGCTGGAGCCCTAGATTGGTTCTGCCCAGGTTTCGCCTCGAGACGGTGGCGCTTCGTCCCGAAAGCTTCCTTCTGAATTTTTCCAGGTCAAAACACACCATATAGCCATAGATGGGCACCGGAGGCCTGCCAGGGGGGCCACAAGGACGGGGTGGCGCCCTCCAACCTTGTGGCTGGCTGGTGGCCCCCCCCCCCCTCTAGTTCTTTCTTCGCCCAATATTTTTTATATATATTCCAAAAACATGATCCGTGAAGTTTCAGGACTTTTGGAGTTGCGCAGAATATGTCTCTAATATTTGCTCCTTTCCCTGTCCAGAATTCCAGCTGCCGGCATTCTCCCTCTTCATGTAAACCGTATAAAATAAGAGAGAAAAGGCATAAGTATTGTGATATAATGTGTAATAACATCTCATAATGCAATAAATATCGATATAAAAGCATGATGCAAAATGGACGTATCACAAGCCACCATCTGTGTAACGATCCGAAGTCACCGTGCTCGCAACCAAAGCTCGCACAACTAGCCTAATGACGCCACTGCCCGCAGGACCGAGCCCCCGGCACGCCGCCGCCGGCCGGGCACCATCGCCACCACACCGCAATATCCACCGCTGATAGCACCGTAGGAGAGGTCCCCGGCCCCAGCCCTAGCGACTCACAGTCTGCGCCGCCGCTGTAACTAGCCACACCCACCGACGGGCGTCCACCGCCCCACGAACCTGGCACACCGTGGATGACCCGTGCAGTCGCACACCACGCTGGAACCTAGCAGCGCCATGCTTTGTCACAAAGACACCAACCCGCTTATAAAAACAAATTTCCCTTTACTTTCTCAATAAAGATTGTGATATATGCCCAGAGATACTATAGGTTGCTACTAATTAGCGTCTTAGAGCATCTACAGTCGGACTTGACAAATCCGGTCCCTCAAATGCCCGCCGACGCGTCGGGCGCATCTGTGAACATTGACCGGTCACGCCTTAAATTTATCTTCTCACAATCGGGCACTTCAATTAGCACACCTGAAATCCATACAAACGCATGCAACTACGTACTACATAAGGACATGCCATCAGACTACCAAAAAATGGCATGTTTAACCTACATACTAGCAATGGAGAAGATCATCCACGGGTGCCATTGCCATTCCCGACGCCCTTGTCGTTGTTCTCGTGGAAGTATCGGTCGAAGATGCAGTGTGGATCGAACCGGCACTGCTCATCGACAAAGCTGTCCGACCCATCGTTGTCTTCCTTCTCACTAGTAGAAAACGGGCCTATTGTCCCGGTTCATAAGGGCCTTTAGTCCCAGTTCTTGAACCGGGACTAAAGGGTCGTTACTAATGCCTGACCCTTTAGTCCCGGTTCAAACCAGAACCGGGACTAAAGGCCCTCCACGTGGCCGCTGCCTGGAGGTCCACCTTTAGTCCCGGTTGGTAACACCAATCGGTACTAAAGGAAATTTTCTGATTTTATTTTTTGAAATTTTTTTTTGAAATTTTTTATTTTCAAATTTCTGAATTATTTTAACCTCTAATCTCTAATCACCCCTCATCACTGCTCAATTTAATCTCTAATCACCCCTCATCATTCCAAATTATCTAACTTCCCAGACGGTCACCCATCCTCCTACTCCCCCAGCCTGAGCACGCTTAACTTCCAGGTTCTATTCTCCCTCGTTTCCAAGTCTGCACTCATTGTTTTCCTGACAATAGTAAGATGTTAATCCTATTAACCCTCAGGAGTTTAGCTTGAGCATGAAGTCACACATTTCACTGTTTAAGTTTGAAACTATTGTTTTAAAAAACAATAATTATTTAGTAACACTAATATTTCTTGAATAAGTAGTTTGACCATTGTTTGACCACAGTTTGACCATAGTTTGACCAGATTTGACCAAAATTCAAAAAAACTGAAATAATTATTTAATAACACTAATATTCTTAAAACATTATTTAGTAACACTAATACTTCTTGAATAAGTAGTTTGACCAGATTTAATGAAAATTAAAAAAAACTAAAATTTGAGCATAACTTTTTTCCTTTTGGAATTTGAGGATTCTACAAATTTGCAAATAGGCCGTAGGCAGTCTCCATCGGATGTAACTTTTCGAGTAGATGATTTTTCATATAAAAAACTTTTTAATCCGAGTTCGTATGCAAAAGTTATGCCCATCTTTACAAATTCCAGAGAGATTTTATAAATAAAGTCGAAATTCATATTTGTAAATTTTCCCAACAACTAGACCACATATCACATGGGAAACTTATTTTATTTTATTTTATTGACATTTCCATCATTTTTTTGTTTTTTCTAAAACTGAAAAGGCGGTGCAACCGGGGGGGGGGGGAGAGAGTTTGAAAATTGCACCATTAGTACCGGTTCGTGGCACGAACCGGTACTAAAGGTCTCAACCCCATTAGTACCGGTTCATGGCACGAAGCGGTACTAATGGGCATCGCACCCTTTAGTACCGAACCGGTACTAATGGGCATCGCACCCTTTAGTACCGGTTCGTGCCACGAACCGGGACTAAAGGTCCCATTTGAACCGGGAGTAATGCCTTTCCGACGCCCTCGCCGCTCTAACCGGGACTAATGCTCACATTAGTCCCGGTTCGTAACGAAACCGGGATTAATGCCTTTTCTGGCCTGAACCGTTGCCCCCTTTTCTACTAGTGTCTCCTCCTTGGGGGGCAGTCCAGAAATGGCACGGACTACACGATTCTGCTCTCGGGCGAGGGCGCGTATGTTCCTCCGTTCCGCTTCTTTACAATGCGGGCGCTGATGGCTTCCTCCTCGACGGTAGCGTGTGCCGCCGCATCAGTCGCCTCCACCGCTGCCATGTCGACAGCGAGTCGGGCCTCGGTGGCCCTCATCCTCTCCTTTCCACGACGGGCACAACATGTCTCGGTAGGACTCGTACTGCGGCAGAACGGTGATGGGGAAAGGGAGATTGGAAGACTCCCGGGAGGACCGCGATGATCCGGCCCCGGAGGATCCGAGCGCCCGATGCGCCCACGCAATGGACTCGGGCCATACAGATCCGGCCGTCGGCCGGGCGCTGTCCTCCCGGGAGCGGCAGAGTGCAATGCAGACGGCCATTGCCTCTTCCAAACCGCACTTGACGACACCCTAGTTGACGGATATGTACTAATCGCCGTCGGATCCGCTGCTCGCCATGCCAGAGATCGACGTACGGGAGCTTGGGTGGCGGTGGGGAGTGAAGGGAGTGAAGTGAAGTGGCTAGGATTTTGTCCAACGAGCAGTTGGGGAGAAATACATGTGGAGTCGGGTGGGTCAGCATGGGCCCAGTCCGACGTGACGGACGCGCCCAGGCGCCCCATATCCGCCACAGATTTAGGCTGAATATAAGGGTGTCGGTCAGCCCGAATTTTTTAACCCCGTTTGAGGCGCATGTCTGTGTCGCTTTTTTATGACCGGTCAATGACCGGGCCGGCCGTCCGGGCGTTTAAAGCGGGTTTGGAGTGCCCGGGTGTAGATGCTCTAACGAGGTTGATGCAACGCGTGCGCGGGGCATAAGAATTAGTGATCGTAGACTTGTTTCTTAATCATGGTGTCTGCTACTACATCCCTTGACTAACTACCCACATGAATTAGAGCCGTGAGCGCCGGAGGGGGGAGCTCAAACATTCCCCAAAAAACGCACCGACATCCCCGCTGTCGCCGGGCTTGTCAAACCTGCATGCAAATCTACTACGCCGAAAGAGCGGTCTCTGGTTGCTTCCCTTGCAAATGAAGTAAACCTTCTCGGCCAGACCACGAGGCAGTTTGACGAACGCATTGCCGACGGAGCAATACAAAGAACCTTACGCGTGTGTGTTGCTCAGAGTCAGAGGCGCCCCGCCGCAAAGCACAGATAAATAGCTTTGAGCTGCCGGTTCGCCACGGCCCCCGACCCGTGCCTTAAGTTGTCTGCCGCCGTATGAATGTGTGTTGTGCAGCGCGAGACGTAGTATATGGTTGCACCTCAAGTTACCCTACCGGCCCCAACGTGAACGCGACCACTGCAACCGGCCGGCAGACGCCCGCCCAACCTACTGCTCTATCCATCAAACCATGCAAGGAACTCAAGTCAGATCATCCAACCGCGCGTACGTAAAGATGAAATCAAGTCCCTGTCTCTGTCTGTCTGCCTGCCTGTCCACATGCATTCGAGGCTGCACCGTATGGACCATTTCATCTCATGCATTAAACAAAATTTGACCAGATTTTCACACGGACGTGGAGTCTTTGACTTGGAGCGGCCATGCAGCGTGGTATCTGACCTCACCCGATGAACGACAAACAGGCAGCCACAATGGAAACTGGCACTCCTGTTGCAATCCTGGCTTCAGATACGTCTGGTATCTGTAGCCGACGGCGCGGTTCAGAGACAAATATCCGGAGAAGCAAGAGCGGAGCACGGTCCGATCACGTCTCGGTTCTGAAGCGGGCGTTGAATTTGGAGCGTCTACCACAGCCCGACCGTGTATAAATAATCGCATTATCACATGTACGTATATGCCTGGATATATACAGATTACTGGCGGCTCCGAAGAGCTTGTGGCCAGGATTGGCTCTGCCTTGGTATCCTTGGTTGACATCCTTTTAAAAACAGATATCAGCAGAGGACAGATCAGCCATGTCAGCACCGCCAACGATAGGGAGCTCGTGGGATAATGCCCTGAGCGAACGTGAGCCACGCAATGGAAAGGAAATGGATCGATCGAAGTTGGTGTCTTTGACCTTCTTCTCCGCTGCTCCCCACTTGCAGTTGGATGGCTCCATATCTATCTCTATGAAAGCGAAGGGGATTGCAACGTTGAAATGCGTTGTCGGGTTGTTCCTTCCTGCATCGCACCTGTCCATTGTTCTAGTCTGTGCGCTTTGAGCTCTTCCGTTTTCGTTTCGATTTCTCTCTATCAGGAACAACCACAAATGGCTACTGGCTATGGCCATATATCAAGCCACGGTAACACACGGTCAAAAGCTGGGACGGTTTTGCACACTGTCAAGAAAAGTTTTGAGCCGGATGGTTTGCTTTGCTAGAAAAATGAAGGAGCCATCCGCGCCCTCTGCAAGGTCATTGTCAAACTGCTCCCTGAACTGACCGGTCATTCTTTTTTTCAGGCAAGACAGTAGGTCATCCTACTGCCTTTTTTTTCATAAAGTGCTGTATAGAATGCTAACTAATGCAATGTCATAAGCCCACGCACAACAAGGTAAATGGAAGTTTCTATCTATGATTCCAATGCAAGTCCCCATAAGTTTTCCTTTTGCTCTGTGCACAAGGAGACACATTTCTTCTCTGATTTTTTTCCTGAGCTTGTATATATTTTTGCTGGTTTCCTTTGAAGATCTGATCGTTTCTGGTGCTCCAAATTGCCCAGGTGGCTAGTAGCATGATATTTTCCATATAGAAAGGAAGATACTCCCTCCGTTTCCCTTCAGTCTGCATATAAGATTTGGTCAAAGTCAAACTTTGTCAACTTTGACTAAGTTTATAGACAAAACTATCAAGATTCACAATATGAAAACAATATTGTTAGATGCATCATGAAATTAATTTTTATACCATATAGCTTTAGTATTGTAGATGTTGATATTTTTTCAACAAAGTTGGTCAAACTTGATCAAATCTTATATGCAGACTAAAAAGAAACGGAAGGAGTACAAACATCATTTCAGGTCAGAAACTACGTCTTTGAATATTCATAGGTTCAGACTCTTAGGGCATTTCTAACCAATCCCTTATAACCGGTTAGAGGAGCAAAAATACCGGCACCTAGCCGACCCCTTATCCGTCGTATGGGAGTAAAAAAATTACACCGTCCCCAAACTTCTCCCTAAATTTACTCCACCGCTCGGCGGCTGAGTAAAAGTCGCACCACCGCCTCGTGTCACCCCCCGCCCCTGCACTTTCGCTGGCACTACTCCCGACGACCCCCCGCCGCCCCCATCGCTACCTCATTGCCTCCTCCGCCCTCCACCGCCCTTCTGCCCGGCGTCGAGCCTGTTCGGCCCCCTTCGCTATCGCCGGAAACAGGTGAACCACCGCAGTAGTCGCCATTGTTGTTGATTCGTCGGGTTGCTTTTTTCTTCTTCTTTTTCTGTCGGCCGCCACATCTCATGTTGATTGCACACCGCGACAGGTCATTCCCTCTCGTCCCCGTCGTTCTGTTTGGTCAAAACGACACCAGCCGACCGGTGCACCACCACCGCACCGCAAGTGTTCAACGAATTGGCTAGGTGAGTTTTTTTATCGTTTCTTTGTGAACCGAGCCGTTTGGATCGAACCTAGCCGTTTAAATTGTAGATGAAGAGGTTGCGGGAGATGGCTTTGGAGGACTCGTCATCATCCGAAGTGGAAGAAGACGACGATGACTTTGACACCGTTTTAGACATGATTTTCAATGATGATGTTCGGCAGCCAGGGAGAGGATCATAGTTTGGCCGCATACACATCAACCGTGATAGAGCGGAGGGTCATGCGAAAATCATGAGAGACTACTTTGACCCAAAGCCAACCTATCTGGAGAAGTACTTTTGTCGACGCTTTCGGATGCATACAAGTCTTTTTCTGACCATTGCAAAAGCCACTGAGAGATATGATGATTGGTTCAAGCTTCGGAGAAATGCATGTGGAGAGATAAGTGCAAACGCTCTAATGAAATGCATTGCGGTTGTTCGAATCTTGGCATATGGGTGTTTGGCCGATGCAATCGATGACTATGTCTGATTTGGTGAAAACACAAACTTGGAGGTTGTTCGAAGATTCACTAAAGCAGTGATCGATGTCTTTGGCTGGGAGTACTTGAGAGCACCAAACGAGGAAGACACCTAGAGGCTGATGGCTGAGAGTGAAGCAATAGGATGGCCAGGGATGCTTGGACCACTTGACTGTATGCACTGGACATGGAAGAATTGTCCTGCAGGGTGAAAGGGTCAGTGCAAAGGCCACTGCAATGATCCAACGATCAGTGTTGAGGTAGTTACATCAAAGGATCTTTGGATATGGCATTCATTCTTTGGTCTGCTGGCTCTAGCAATGACTTGAATGTGCTATTGAGGTCACCACTATTTTCTAGGCTTATTAAAGGTGAAGCTCCTACTTGCAACTACTTGGTCAACGGGCACAACAAATCGATGGGTTACTACCTTGCTGATGGCATCTATCCACCATGGGACACCTTGATCAAAATAATTCCGCATCTAAAAGGTAACAAAAACATTCACTTTGCCCAATGTCAAGAAGCTGCTAGGAAAGATGTTGAGAGAGCCTTCGGTGTGCTTCAGAAGCGCTTTGCAATTGTTTGTGGACCTGCCGAGTACTGGAACTCCAAGATTCATTGGTGGATCATGACTTGTTGCATCATATTGCATAACATGATCATTGAAGACGAGAAAGATATGCAAGAGAACTTTCGGTACATTACCAACGGGACTCCGGTTGAGCCAGAGTATGATACGAGCAGGATCTTGTCATTCCTTGAGGAGCATCGCATGATCAAGAACTGTCAAGTTCATGCTCAGCTCCAAAAGATTTTGTTGAGCATCACTGACAACATCTTAGCGAGTCCTAGTTGTTCTATCACATGCTATTTGCTACATTTGAACCATTCCACGTGTTTAAATTTGAATAATTCAGTTTGTAAACTTTGAATTTGGTTTGTAAACTATATTTCTGATTTGCCTGAACATTCAAATTTATGTTTAGTTTATATACGTGTGCTAATACATAGTTGCAATTTATACTGAATTGCAAAGTTTAGAAAAAACAAAAAATTACTCCACTAAATACAAGGGATCGGCTAGAAATGGCCAAAACTTAGTGAAGTAATTATACACCACTAAGGCCACGCTTGGATTGCCGTTTCAGCGGTGTTTTATTTTACATGCATAACAGCTTACACCCGTATTAAACTGGGCGCGCGTAAAATCCGGCTGGAAAGGAAACGGATGGTGGAAAACGTGTATATTGTTTCTGGTGGAGCGCACAAAACTGCCGCTTTTTGTTGGATATGAATGACCAACCATGTACTCCGTTTCCCATACGCACCCAATAATTTTCCGGGTGTATATCTTACTGATGTAATCGCTGCAAAACGATAATCCAAGCACGGCCTAAGGGTTTAGTCCGCCGGATACTTCACTAATTTTAGGGGATCGATTAGAAATGCCCTTAGGTAACCAGGCTGGGATAGAGAAGACCAACAGGCAGCAGCACAAGGGCATATGTTCCATTTGCGGCAAGTCAGAGAAAGCTTCTGATGAGATCATGAATATCAAAGGGCTCGGAGATATGCTCTTGGCCTACAAATCCCCTCCTTGATGGTGCTTTTTTTTGCTTGCCAAGATGTATAAATATGACAACATATTTTTTTAGGGCCATTCGGTGTCAATCATGGCTAGAGCTCTTTAGCTCATATATGGCCCAACCTCATGCTTACGCCTTTTGTGCCGCTGCCTGTTGGTCTTCTCTGTTGTTTCCTTTTTCTTCATGCACATCAATCGCGCCTTTCCTGTTTTTTCCTTTTTCTTCATTTCTATTCGGTTTTCTCCAAGTTTTTTCTTTTCCCCTTTTCTTTTGTTTTTTGTTTGGTTTTCTTATTTTCTTCCCCATCTTTTTGTTTTTCTTTGTTTCTTTCATTGTTTTTACCGGTTTTTCTTTTCTTACTCATTTTCCTTCTTTTACTCTTCGGTTTTTTTATTCTGTCTTGGTTTTCATTGTTTTTTTATTTCTTTGATTTCTTTTCTTTTTTCTTGTCCGGTATTTGTTTTGCTTTCATTCTTTCTGCATTTATTTTTTGGTTTTCATTATTTTTATTTTACTTAAATTTAAGCTTCACTTTTTCATTTTCTTTGTTTCTTTTGGTTTTCAATCTACATTATTTGTACATGTCAACAACATTTTTCTAACACATGTTTACATTTTTTTCAATACAAATTTAACATTTTATAATATATGGTCAACATTTTTTCTGTACATATTTTTATTTTTATTTTTCAAATTTTTAATCAACATTTTCCAAATATAAGATTAATTTTTTTGATACATGGTGAACATTTTTCCTATACACACTTTTAAACTTTTTCATATGTTTGATTAACATTTTTTATGTACAAGACTAACATTTTCTAATACATGGTCAACATTTTTAATATCAACATTCAAAATTTTCTCAAATGATTGATTAACATTTTCCAAATGCAATATTAACATTTTTTAACATATGGTCAACATTTTTTATTAGACATTCATCATTTACCAAATGCTTGATTAACATTTTTCAATACTTGTTCAACATTTTTTCAAATGGTTGATTAACAATTTATATATACATGATAAAAATCATCATTTTTTAATACACGATCAACATTTTTTTATATGCACATTCAACATCTTTCAAATGCTTGGTTAGCACTTTTACATACATGATCATGAAATTTCATCATTTTTATAATACATGGTCAACATTTTCCTACACGCATTATAAAAAATTCATCATTTTTTAATACATGGCAATGCTTTTTTGTATGCACATTAAAAAAATTCAAATGCATGATACATATTTTTCAAAATATTAAGTAATTTATATTTTGTAATCTATATATTTAGACTATTTGAAAGTGCACTGGGAGGCCACCGCCTCTTTTTTTTCTGTTTTTTCACGTTTTTCTTTCTTTTTTACTTTTCTTACACTTTCAAATATTCTAAATAAAAGAGGCACCTAAAAAACAAATAAATAATGTGTGTGAAAAATTATATGCATGTGTGTGTGTGTGTGTGTGTGTGTGTGTGTGTGTGTGTGTGTGTGTGTGTGAAATGTGATCATGTTTAGAAATTATGTTAAACATGCATAAAAAATATTCTAGAGGCATACGTAAACTGTACAAATGTGTGTGAAAAATTATATGCATGTGTTGAAGAATAAATGATTAAAACCATAGAAACAGAAGAAAGAAACAAAAGAGACACCTAAAAAGCAAATAAATAATGCAATACCCAAGGAAACCGTGAAAAACCATGAGAAAATGAAGAAAAACCATGAAAAACAAAAGAAAGCCAAAGGAAAACGAAGAAAGGAAGAATAAAAAGTCCTATTGAAAACCAAGTAAAGAAACAAACAAAAAAAATTGAAAACGTGAAAGAAGAGAAAAGAAACGAAGAAAACCTATGAAAATAAGCAAAGAAAAACTGTGAAACTGGAGAAAACCAGTCAGAAAACGAAGAAAACCAAAAGAAAAAAGAAAACAAAGTAAAAAAATAAAAAATAAAGGAAACCAACAGAAAAAAGATAAAACAAATATTTACAAAGCATGAGGGCTATATCTCGCTATACTCGCTATAAGTGAGATATAGTTCTCACGACTTCTGCACCGGGCCAGTTCTTCTGGGCTTATGAGTGGCTGCCAATATATATATCCTCTACTCAGCTTATTCTGAAAGCCCAGCCTAATTTTTTTATGTTAAGCCTAGTACTTAAAGGTTAACTAGTAGGCTTCTTACATAAATTTTAGGTTGTACGAAAAATCAGAAATGTTTTCTTGTTACTAGGCTGCATGGAGCTCGTTTTATTGAAAAGTTCAGCAAAACGTTTGCATGTTTCATTTTTTTTAGAAAAAACAACCCATATTGTCGAACAGATGTATACTGCACGTGTGCAGTTTTTTCATGGAAAAATACATTAACACGCGAGCTACACAAAAATAATAAAATTGGTGATTTTGAAAAAGTATATGGAGTATTCACTATATAAAACCAACGATTTTGTGTAGCTTGCCAATCAATGTATTTTCTCATAAAATTTACACACATGTAGTATACATCCATATGCCAATGTGGAATTTCCTTTTGTAATTTTTGGTGACCTTGAAACGCAATTTTGGAATGTTTTAAAGAACCCAAATGATAAGTGCCACACGTGTGGCACGAAGCAACTCAGTCCGAGCACTTTTTTAACCATTGGATGAGATGCAGCAATCTCAAAGCAGAGAAGAGAACACGTCAGACCAGAGAATCATTCGATACTTGATATTGTCGTCCCGAACGACTCGCTCCCAGTCCCCAGTCCGTTTCTCTCTGCTCACCCACGCATCGCCCACACACTGTGATGGCGCCGCTCTATCCCCTCACGGTAGCGGTTCCCGGCGACGACAGATCCGCAACAGAGCGCCTGGATCTCGAGCGGTCGACCGCGAGCGAGGTGGCAGGGCCCATCCGGTGTTGGGCAGGCCTTGACAGAGGCAAACACCATCCGGCGGTGACCACGACGCGCGGTGGCACGCGATTGCGGTGGTGGGGCTGCGCGGGAGGGTTGCGTCCCATGGGAGAGATGCGGCGGCCAGTCCTCACCGGTGAGGGATCCCTCAACTCCTGCATTGTCCCACGACGGTGGTATTGGAAATATGCCCTAGAGACAATAATATTTGTATTATTATATCTCTGCATTCATAATTAAAGAATTTATATTCCATGCCATAACTACTATTATTCTGGAATATGCGATTCAGTTGAAAACTCATATGCACGTGTGAAATGATAAAGTGTTAAGTGAAAGGTTCCTAGTCTTGCCTCTAGGACTAGCTCAAGTTTTGTTGGTGATCACGTTTTCCGAATCTTAGGATATCATTGAGTGCAAACGTTGATTCTAAAACAACATTGAGATTATGACGTTGGATGAATGATCATATTGAATCAACCCAAACTTGTCTGCTACTAATTGAGTTTATATCGTTTGTAATCAATTGTAATAACACGGAGTGTTAGCATGTGATTTTTCTCCTTAGAAGTTAGAACATGAGTATATCATAGTCACTTCTTACCGGACGATGCACTTTGGGGTTGCTCAAATGTCACCTATAACACGGTGATCATAATGACAACTTACAGGCTCATCGGAAAGTTTGACAATGGAGTAGATAGCTCGAGAGTGGGATTTGCTCCTCCGACGATGGAGACTTATTCTTTGGGCCCTCTCGGTGTGACAACATCCATCATCGTCTGGCTAGAAACAGGTGACTACGTCACGAGGATGCTGGAACACAACAATGAGAAAGAAGAACAAAATCGGTAACGAGGATAACGGTATAGTGAGCATGTGATGACTCAGGAGGATGCCGATGCATCCTGTGTTTTGTAAAATATCTCTCCCTCTAATCCCTGGCCATGATTAGCTCTGGACGGTGAAGCATTGTCAGATCATGAAGGCTGCACGCTTCCAACCAAGTAGAGAGACCATGCTTTCGGTCTTCGGTCCGAGGGGTTGTTCGTGAGCGTTTCAAAGGATCGTTCATCGACGGTTCGAGGGACTCCAAGTATGATCTACACCGACATGTTCTCGTTCCGCTGCAACCCGACAACGGTAACGATCGTGATCCTAACCTTTTATGCATCTTCATATTGATTATGGGTGTGCGTAGGTGCAATTTTTTTTGTTTTCTACTATGTTTCCCAATAGGTGGCGACAAGGCTGCCTCATGTACCGGCATAGATGTCATGCTCTAGGTCACCGGCCGGATCCACCACTTTCTCATGGCCACAACTGCAACCATCGACGCCATGGAAGCGGTCGTGTCGGTGCCCGCCGCATCCTCCCTCGCCGACTGAGGCGCCAAGTCTTGTCCCGAGTGTGTGCACACCAATTGGGACGACACCGGCTATGGTGGCTCGGGGTGCTCTGTCCTTGCTGGAGTCGCGGTTGTGGTTGGTCACGTTTTCCAAACTCCAGGCGTTCAGCCTCGTGATGGGCCGGGTAGCCTGAAAGCACATTTGCTTCCTTGGTGGTTTTGGTAATTCATGTCAACATACATATTGTTGGACTAACACTTTCATCTACTAAATTTTAGGAAAAGTACATTGTTGGCATGGCAAGGACATGTGATTGTGGATCCCTCAAAATGCTAAGGAAACGCAAAAGCTCCAAGACTCTATATTTTTAGTTAAGTGATCAAAGATCGCATTGAGTCCATTGGAAAGCCAATACTGTTAAAAGGAGGTGAGGTTTTTCATCATGACTTAGTTGCTCAAGTGCTTGAAGACATTGCTCCCAAAACCCTCAACCTCATTCTCATTTTCCATCTCTCCAAAACCCTAAGTCAACTTGGTCCCGCTGAAACACTCTCATCCGAACCCACTGAGTTAGCCAAGACAGAGCCATAAACCAAACCCTAGAAACTCAGCACAACCGAGATGGCATTCGGTCCCACCGAAGTGCAGTGACCAATTTTCTATACCCAGTCGTCTTCACTTTGGAATTATCGACATGAACCGACCAGAACTACCGAAATGTGGAATCTTCTTAGGTCATCGCGAATCGGTCTCACCGAGTGGATTCATCCAGTCCCATTGAAAAGCCTAACTTTCGAATCTTTTACACTGTTTGGTCTCACCGAGATTGCTTTTCGGTGTCAACGAGTTGTGCTTAAAGTTTGTAACGGTTGGATTTTTGGTGATGGCTATATATACCCCTACACCACCACTCACTCTCAAAGAGAGCAACCAGGACGCACTAGACTTCCCATATCCATTTTCTGAGAGAGAACTGATATGTCCATTTTGCATCATGTTTTCCCACTGATATTTATAATGTTTTTATGTATAATAATGCTTTTTGGAGTATTCCTAATGCCTTTTATCTCATAATATGCAAGGTTTACACAAAGAGGGAGAATGTCGGCAGCTGAAATTCTGGACCTGAAAAAACTACGTCAGAGTTACCTATTCTGCACATCTTCAAATCAGCTGAAACTTCACAGAGATTTTTATGGAATATTTAAGAAATACTGGAGCAAATAACTACCAGAGGGGGCCCACTAGGTGGGTACAACCCACCTGGGCGCGCCAGGGCCCCCAGGCGCGCCCTGGTGGGTTGTGCCCTCCTCGGTGAAAGGATCGATATAGTTGACTAGAGGGGGGTGAATAGGCAACTAACAATTTTTAGCTTTTCTTTACCAATTTAAAGTTTGCATCAAAGTAGCTTGTCTAAATATGCAACTAGGTGAGCAACCTATATGATGCAACAACAACAAGCACACGAGCAAGCAAGGGATACAACACAATAAGCTTGCACAAGTAATGGTAAGAGATAACCAAAAGTGGAGCCGATGGAGACGAGGATGTGTTACGGAAGTTCCTTCCCTTTGAGAGGAAGTACGTCTCCATTGGAGCGGTGTGGAGGCACAATGCTCCCCAAGAAGCCACTAGGGCCACTGTATTCTCCTCACGCCCTCACACAATGCGAGATGCCGCGATTCCACTATTGGTGCGCTTGGAGGCGGCGACCTAACCTTTACAAACAAGGTCGAGGCAATCTCCACAACTCAATTGGAGGCTTCCTACGATACCACGGAGCTTCACCACAAAGGAATGTGGCTCCGAGGTGACCTCAACCGTCTAGGGTTCTCAAACACCCAAGAGTAACAAGATCCGCGAAGGATTAGTGGGGGGAATCAAATTTCTCTTATTGTAAGTGTAGATCCGGGCCTTCTCAACCAATCCCCAAAGAATCAACAAGTTTGATTGGCTAGGGAGAGAGATCGGCCGAAAATGAGCTTTGGAGCAACAATGGAGCTTGGGGGAAAAGAGGTAGGTCAACTTGGAGAAGAAGACCTCCATTTATAGAGGGGGAACCAATCCAACCTTTACCCCCCCTCTCCAGCCCGCACAGAGCGGTACTACTGCTCAGTAGAGCAGTACTACCACTAGTCGCAGTGGTACTACCGCGACCACCAGCAGTACTACCGCATAGACTGAGAGTAAGAGAAGCAGAGGGAGAGCGGGAGAGAGAGGGGGGTATGGGCGGCACTAGCAGTGGCGGTAGACACGGTACTACCGCTCAAGGACGGTACTCCCGCTGCTACTGCCGCTGCTACTGCCGCACAACCCGACACGAGAAAATACATCCCTGAATCGAGGCGGTAGCATTGCCGAACCAGGGACGGTACTGCCGCCGATGCACCCCAATGGTACTACCGCTGTAAAACAGCGGTACTACCGCTTGAGGTCCATGGGCGGTACTACCGCTCTGGCGGCGGTACTATTGCCAGCACCTCACAGCCCCCACTTTTGATGAAACGACCAACTCCAGAGAAAGGAAAAGAGCTGGGGGTGCAAACATGAAGTGTACGTGTTGATTCCACCCTAGCCTCTCCAATGCGGACCCCCTATTGATAGTATGGTGTCCCCTACGACTCAAGTCCACCAAAACCGAAACGAAAGAGACTACACTGTCTTCACATAAAGCTCCGAGGGGAATGAATCGTCTCGTGCCAAAGAATGAATCTCGGAAATACTCAACGCACACGATTAGTCCGCAAAAGCATTGTCATCAGTCACCAAAACTACTTAGAGAGAGATATTGAAGGAAATATGCCGTAGAGGCAATAATAAAGTAGTTATTTATATTTCCTTATATCATGATAAATGTTTATTATTCATGCTAGAATTGTATTAACCGGAAACTTACTACATGTGTGAATACATAGACAAACTAAGTGTCACTAATATGCCTCTACTTGACTAGCTCGTTGAATCAAAGATGGTTAAGTTTCCTAGCCATAGACATGAGTTGTCATTTGATTAACGGGATCACATAATTAGATAATGATGTGATTGACTTGACCCATTCCGTTAGCTTAGCATTTGATCATTTAGTATATTGTTATTGCTTTCTTCATGACTTATACATGTTCCTATGACTATAAGATTGTGCAACTCCCGAATAGCGGAGGACCACTTTGTGTGCTACCAAACGTCACAACGTAACTGGGTGATTATAAATGTGCTCTACAGGTGTCTCCGATGGTACTTGTTGAGTTGGCATAGTTCAAGATTAGGATTTGTCACTCCGATTGTCGGAGAGGTATCTCTGGGCCCTCTCGGTAATACACATCACTATAAGCCTTGCAAGCAATGTAACTAATGAGTTAGTTGCAGGATGATGTATTACAGAACGAGTAAAGAGACTTGCCGGTAACGAGATTGAACTAGGTATTGAGATACCGACGATCGAATCTCGGGCATGTAACATACTGATGACAAAGGGAACAATGTATGTTGTTATGCGGTTTGACCGATAAAGATCTTCATAGAATATGTAGGAGCCAATATGAGCATCCAGGTTCCGCTATTGGTTATTGACTAGAAACATGTCTTGGTCATGTCTACATAGTTTTCGAACCCGTAGGGTCTGCACCCTTAATGTTCGGTGACGATCGGTATTATGAGTTTATGTGTTTTGATGTATCGAAGGTAGTTCGGAGTCCCGGATGAGATCGGGGACATGACGAGGAGTCTTGAAATGGTTGAGACGTAAAGATCGATATGTTGTAAGGCTATATTCGGACATCGGAAAGGTTCTGAGTGGTTTGGGTATTTATCAGAGTACCGAAGAGTAATGGAAATTCGCCGGGGAGTATATTGGGCCTAATGGGCCTTAGTGGAGAAGAGGAGGGGCGGCCTGTTGGAAATATGCCCTAGAGGCAATAGCAAATTAGTTATTATTGTATTTCCTTGTTCATGATAATCGTTTATTATCCATGCTAGAATTGTATTGATAGGAAACTCAGATACATGTGTGGATACATAGACAACACCATGTCCCTAGTAAGCCTCTAGTTGACTAGCTCGTTGATCAATAGATGGTTACGGTTTCCTGACCATGGACATTGGATGTCATTGATAACGGGATCACATCATTAGGAGAATGATGTGATGGACAAGACCCAATCCTAAGCCTAGCACAAAGATCGTGTAGTTCGTATGCTAAAGCTTTTCTAATGTCAAGTGTCATTTCCTTAGACCATGAGATTGTGCAACTCCCGGATACCGTAGGAATGCTTTGGGTGTACCAAACGTCACAACGTAAATGGGTGGCTATAAAGGTGCACTACGGGTATCTCCAAAAGTGTCTGTTGGGTTGGCACGAATCGAGACTGGGATTTGTCACTCCGTGTGACGGAGAGGTATCTCTGGGCCCACTCGGTAGGACATCATCATAATGTGCACAATGTGACCAAGGAGTTGATCACGGGATGATGTGTTACGGAACGAGTAAAGAGACTTGCCGGTAACAAGATTGAACAAGGTATCGGATACTGACGATCGAATCTCGGGCAAGTACAATACCACTGGACAAAGGGAATTGTATACGGGATTGATTGAATCCTCGACATCGTGGTTCATCCGATGAGATCATCGTGGAACATGTGGGAGCCAACATGGGTATCCAGATCCCGCTGTTGGTTATTGGCCGGAGAGTTGTCTCGGTCACCTCTGCATGGTTCCCGAACCCGTAGGGTCTACACACTTAAGGTTCGGTGACCCTAGAGTTGTTATGGGAAATAGTATGTGGTTACTGAAGGTTGTTCGGAGTCCCGGATGAGATCCCGGAAATGACGAGGAGCTCCGGAATGGTCCGGAGGTGAAGATCGATATATTGGACGAAGGGTATTGGAGTCCGAAATTGTTTCGGGGGTACCAGGTGATGACCAGCGTGTCCGAAAGGGGTTTCGGAGGCCCCGGCAAGCGTTGGGGGGCCTTATGGGCCAAGGGGAGAGGGCACATCAGCCCACTAAGGGGCTGAGCGCCCCTCCCACCCCATCTCACGTAACTAGGAGAGGTGGGGGCGCCACCCCTAGGGCAGCCGCCCCTCCCGGCTTGGGGGGCAAGTTTCCTAGGGGGTGGGGGCGCCCAAACCCATCTAGGGTTTCCCCTGTGGCCGCCGCCCCTCCCCCAGGGAACCCTAGGGCGCCTCCCCATCCTCCCTTCCCCCTATATATAGTGAGGGAGAGAGAGGGTAGTCGCACCCTTCCCCTGGCGCAGCCCTCTCCCTCCTCCAACACCTCATCCTCCTCCGTAGTGCTTGGCGAAGCCCTGCCGGAGAACCACGAGCTCCATCACCACCATGCCGTCGTGCTGTCGGAGTTTTCGCTCAACTTCTCCTCTCCCCTTGCTGGATCAAGAAGGAGGAGACGTCCCCGGGCTGTACGTGTGTTGAACGCGGAGGTGCCGTCCATTCCGCACTAGGATCATCGGTGATTTGGATCACGATGAGTACGACTCCATCAACCCCGTTCACTTGAACACTTCCGCCTAGCGATCTACAAGGGTATGTAGCACTCTCCTTCCCTCGTTGCTAAATTACTTCATAGATTGATCTTGGTGATGCGTAGAAAATTTTGAATTTCTGCTACGTTCCCCAACAGTGGCATCATGAGCTAGGTCTATGCGTAGTTTCTATGCACGAGTAGAACACAAAGCAGTTGTGGGCGTCGATATTGTCAATTTACTTGCCGTTACTAGTATTATCTTGATTCGGCGGCATCGTGGGATGAAGCGGCCCGGACCGACCTTACACGTACTCTTACGTGAGACAAGTTCCACCGACTGACATGCACTAGTTGCATAAGGTGGCTAGCGGGTGTCTGTCTCTCCCACTTTAGTCGGATCGGATTTGATGAAAAGGGTCCTTATGAAGGGTAAATAGAAATTTGCATATCACGTTGTGGTTTTGGCGTAGGTAAGAAACATTCTTGCTAAGAAACCTATAGCAGCCACATAAAAATTTGCAACAACAATTAGAGGACGTCTAACTTGTTTTGCAGCATATGCCGTGTGATGTGATATGGCCAAAAAGGATGTGATGAATGATATATGTGATGTATGAGATTGATCATGTTCTTGTAATAGGAATCACGACTTGCATGTCGATGAGTATGACAACCGGCAGGAGCCATAGGAGTTGTCTTAATTTATTTATGACCTGCGTGTCAACATAAACGTCATGTAATTACTTTACTTTATTGCTAAACCGTTAGCCATAGTAGTAGAAGTAATAGATGACGAGACAACTTCATGAAGACACGATGATGGAGATCATGATGATGGATATCATGGTGTCATGCCGGTGACGATGATGATCATGGCGTCCCGAAGATGGAGATCAAAAGGAGCAAAATGATATTGGCCATATCATGTCACTATTTGATTGCATGTGATGTTTATCATGTTTTACGTCTTATTTGCTTAGAACGACGGTAGCTTAAATAAGATGATCCCTCGCAATAATTTCAAGAAGAGTGTTCCCCCTAACTGTGCACCGTTGTGAAGGTTCGTTGTTTCGAAGCACCACGTGATGATTGGGTGTGATAGATTGTAACGTTCGAATACAACGGGTGTAAGCCAGATTTACACATGCAATACACTTAGGTTGACTTGACGAGCCTAGCATGTACAGACATGGCCTCGGAACACGAAAGACCGAAAGGTCGAACATGATTCGTATAGAAGATACGATCAACATGAAGATGTTCACCGATGATGACTAGTCCGTCTCACGTGATGATCGGACACGACCTAGTTGATTCGGATCATGTATCACTTATATGACTAGAGGGATGTCTATCTGAGTGGGAGTTCATGAAATAATCAGATGAACTCAATTATCATGAACATAGTCGAAAGGACTTTGCAAATTATGTCGTAGCTTACGCTTTAGTTCTACTGTTTTAGATATGTTCCTAGAGAAAATTTAGTTGAAAGTTGATAGTAGAAATTATGCGGACTGGGTCCGTAAACTGAGGATTGTCCTCATTGCTGCGCAGAAGGTTTATGTCCTTAATGCACCGCTCAGTGAGCTGAACCTCAAGCGCCGGTTGTGGATGTTGCGAACGTCTGACATACACGTTTTGATGACTACATGATAGTTCAGTGCGTAATGCAAAATGGTTTAGAATTGAGGCACCAAAGACGTTTTTGAAACATCGCAGAACATATGAGATGTTCCAAGGACTGAAATTGGGATTTCAGGGTAGTGCCCACGTCAAGAGGTATGAGACCTCTGACAAGTTTCCTAAGCCTGCAAACTAAGGAGAAAAGCTCAATCGTTGAGCATGTGCTCAGACTGTATGAGTACTACAATCACTTGAATCGAGAAGGAGTTGATCTTCTAGATGAGATAGTGATGGTTCTCCAAAGTCATTGTCACCAAGCTACTAGAGCTTCGTGATGAACTGTAACATATCAGGGATAGATATGATCCTTGAGCTGTTCGCGACACCGCGAAAGTAGAAATCAAATAGGAGCATCAATTGTTGATGGTTAGTAAAACCACTAGTTTCAAGAAGGGCAAGGGCAAGAAAGGGATACTTCATGAAGCAACAAATCAGTTGCCGCTCTAGTGAAGAAACCCAAAGTTGAACCCAAGCCCGATACTAAGTGCTTCTGTAATAAGGGGAACGGTCACTGAAGCAGAACCACCCTAGATACTTGGTAGATGAGAAGGTTGGCAAGGCTGACAGAAGTATGTATTGGACATACATTATATTAAATGTGTACTTTACTAGTAATCCTAGTAGCAGCAGGGTATTAGATACCGGTTCGGTTGCTAAGTGTTAGTAACTCGAAATAAAAGGCTACAGAATAAACGGAGACTAGCCAAAGGTGAGACGACGATATGTGTTGGAAGTGTTTCCAAGGTTGATGTGATCAAGCATCGCACGCTCAATCTACCATCGGGATTGGTGTTAAACCTAAATAATTGTTATTTTGTGTTTGCGTTGAGCATAGACATGATTGGATTATGTTTATCGCAATACGGTTATTCATTTAAGGAGAATAATGGTTACTCTGTTTATTTGAATAATACCTTCAATGGTCTTACACCTCAAATGAATGGTTTATTGAATCCCGATCGTAGTGATACACATGTTCATGCCAAAAGATATAAGATAATAATGATAGTACCACATACTTGTGGCACTGCAATTTGAGTCATAAAACGCATGAAGAAGCTCCGTGTTGATGGATCTTTGGACTCACTTGATTTTGAATCACTTGAGACATGCGAACCATGCCTATTGGTATATATGCATGAAGAAACTCCATACAGATGGATAGTTTGGGCTCACTTGATTTTGAATCAACTAAGACATGCAAATCTTACCACATGGGCAAGATGAATGAAAGGCCTCGTTTTCAGTAAGATGGAACAAGAAAGCAACTTGTTGGAAGTAATACATTTTGTTGTGTGCAGTCCAATGAGTGCTGAGGCACGCAGTGGATATCGTTATGTTCTTACTTCACAGATGATTTGAGTAGATGTTGAGTATATTTACTTGATGAAACACAAGTTTGAATTATTGAAAGGTTCAAGTAATTTCAGAGTGAAGTTGAAGATCATCGTGACAAGAGGATAAAATATCTATGATATGATCATAGAGATGAATATCTGAATTACGAGTTTGGCACACAGTTAAGACATTGTGGAAACTAGTAGAGTGCCCGTGCGTTGCCACGGGCTTTTAAAAATTTGTATCGGCTGCATGTAAAATTTTACATACATAGAAAGATAGGCGATAACAAATAAAATAATAATTGGAATCTAATTCGCCTTCAATGTACTTCGATTAAAAAAATGTAATTCGACCATATACTTGATGCACAAAATAAAGAAGGTGGTACACAAACACTGAACTCTTTATTATGCAATGCATTACAAATGATAATAACATTTGAATGTCTTTTTTAATTCTTAAAATTGTTTGCCTCATGAAAGCATGTACATGTGCATGAAAGAAGGGATGGTGTCAACCGCAGGTGTCACCGCATCGGAGCCGGACGAGAGCCGGCAAGGGATTTCTCCCGCACTCCAAGCCCCGCCGCCCAACCAGGTCGAAGCCAACCAACCACCTCGCCGCCCACCATCATGCGCCACCGCGATCTTGACGCCACCCACGCCGCCTCACCGAGATCACCACCACGAGGCCAAGAGGATGGAGAGAGACGCACGAGGCGACATGGGCAGCAGCACCGGAGCCACGCGGGAGGGAACTACCTCCACCTCCGTCGTGTGGGAGGCCCGAGTCCCCGGCACCGTCACGGTCGCCGTCCGGACGCAGCAGCAGGGCATACCAGGCCACCCCTGGCCCGGCCAGGCCAGATTTGGGCCCGTAAAGCCCCGCCGGCCACGCTGCAGCAGGGCGGCACCAGCGCCGCCAGCATCCACCCGCCCATCGCCGCTCCCCTGCCTCCCGGAAGCCACACCGACGACCCTCCCCGCCGCCGGCCCGCCCAGACCCATATGGGGCCCGAAGGGCCCAGATCTGGGCCGAGCGAGCGTCGCCAGATCGCATCGCCGCGCCGCCTCGCCGCCAACGGCAGCGCCGCCGCCCAGAAGATCCCCCGCCACCACGCCGGAGAGCGCCGCCACCGCCTGGGAGCACCCCGCAGCGCCGCACCGCGAGGGGAAAGGCCAGTGGCCGCCGCCGCCAGCGCCGCCCGGGCCAGGCCCGGCGCCAGCGACGACGGCAAGGAGAGAGGGGAGGGGGGGCTCAGGGAGAAGGCGCAGGAGGCGCGACCGGTCGTCCGCGGGGGCGACGCGGTCGCGAGAGGAGACAATGGGCCTCTTCCACCTCGAAACAATGATTTATTTACACAGGCTCTTTTAAGAAGCTTACGATAGAATATTTACAATGCTATTAGGAAGGAAGGTAGATAAGGAGAGATACTTGCGTTGTGAAGTGATGAACATGAGTTAGCGTGATTTGTGGATTAGAAGCCATGCGTCCTTTGAAAGAAATTAGCAGCAACAAAATTACAATAATTATGCCTCTATTTTTCATTCTGGACCAAAAGTCATTCAATGGTCTACCACATCTCAACATAGTTGTCATTCCTATAAACGGTTATTAAGAAAATATATAAGAGCTGATAATGCACCTCCTTGTGTAAATTGAAGAGATAAATGAGAATCCATGAGCTAAACATGAGTTAGAAAATCAGCTGACACAATCCTCAGCGTATGCCATTCTTCTCCACGTAACTGGTCCTCTCCAACAGAAACATGTACGGCCAGATGTTATGTAGCTGACCAGGTTCTGAACGAAAGGCCATTCCTTCATATCTTTGCAATGCCCCCTGAAAGTAGAGAATGAGAGTCAACATAGATCAAGATATTGTCAATTCATTACTCACTAATCGGCAACATATGCTTGTCAAATTTGAGGCTCTAAAGCGAAAAAAAGGAGGGAGAAAATCCTGAACACACATGAAAAGAGGAACAAAAACAACAGGAAAAACAGCCAAAGTATACCTTCAGCTTCAGTCCAATGGTCTGACTGAGTTTCACAGCCAAAAATCCTTCGTACATCCTCATATGCAGCTATCTAAGGCAGTGAGTGGAGAACAAAGATTTAAATAGAGCACCAAAAAGGATGCAACCGTGGAATAACATGCACAACACAATTAAACAAATCATTGTGGACCTAGAACAGGAGAGGAATGGTGGAGCACATGACAAGAGGTGCAAGTAGATATTACTGTGAATGATGATAAAACGCCTAGGGATGAAACTGACAAAGTTGAAAGTGTCTTTTCATTAATCGAAGTTCAAGTCCAGGAGACATATTCATATATGCATATGTATTGTTGACTACCTTAGACTTAACTTTCAGGAAAACTGCATGCACCATCTTGAGTGATTGACACAGTGGATGTTTGTTTCCTGGAAACCATGAAACCAATGAGAAGTTAAGAACTAAAGTGGATGTTTTATTTTGTACTTTTGTAGAGACCATGAAACCAATGAGAATTCGACAAAGTATGCTTGAAACAGAATCGAGTTTCAAGTAAAGTAAGATTTCAGCACAAGTATCAAACTGCATAAGTGATAATCCTGCGTCATACTCATAAAGGAAAGTACTCCCTCCGTTCCAAATTACTCGTCGCAAAAATGGATGTATCCAGAACTAAAATACATCTAGATACATCCATACCTACGACAAGTAATTCGGAATGGAGGGAGTATAATCTTGCATATTTGAAGGCATATATTCAAATATTGAAGAAAAATTAGCTCCATTCCAATTAGTGTAAGCAATATTGTTTCACATTCCATATACGTATTCAGGCAATCAATGACTGTATTTTGAGAGGCATGGGGAGATAGCTTGCAACGGGAGAAAATATATGATATGCTTCTAGACAATAAGCATGTCTCAATACCTCCTTCCACACACATGTCTACACCCTAAATTTTAACACCGTGTCCCACCCTTATCGCTGCTTATCCTTCTGTACGCCGATGATGGCCGCGTTGCCCACCTAATCACAATGACCTATGCCTAGTCAATTCCAAAGCGATGATCTCGGCGTGAGGCAGGCAACGACCATCGACGCACTCCTGGGCACGGCTTCGAGTGAAACAGGCGTGTAACACAGGGCCGCAGCAAGGCCATCTGGTGCCCACGCGATGAGGTTTCTTTGGCTAACTATTAAGGAGTTTCCATGGACCAGTTGCCATTAGCCAGCTGACAATGCGGCTCAATGATGCAAACATATGATTAAGTGATATACGGTATAGATAGGTATATGATTTTTTTTCATTCATGGTTTCTACAGGTTTAATTGCTTCCTCCCT
Organism: Aegilops umbellulata; assembly: GCA_032464435.1. Classification (NCBI taxonomy): domain Eukaryota; kingdom Viridiplantae; phylum Streptophyta; class Magnoliopsida; order Poales; family Poaceae; genus Aegilops; species Aegilops umbellulata. The sequence goes on from CP136057.1 coordinate 501,191,972, forward strand.
CTTGATTAGTATAGCAAGTCATGATTTAATAGATGCTTTTCGCTCTTATGACCCAAAATGGTGCTGGTATCAAAACTTATAATCAGATAAAAACTCAAGATTTTCAAAGAATGGGGTGCTTATCAATGCAGTGCTAAGGATAGTAAGATGATATAATTATATGGCTTGTTTACTCCAGATTAAGCTAGAAATATCGACAGTTCAAACAAGAACTATCAAGCAATCAGTTAGGTTTGTAACCTGCAGGGATATTTTCTAAAATGGAAGGTTAGTTCTTTATACAATGGAAGAGGTTCAGTAACCACCCTAAGTAAACAATCGAACATACCTTGAATCACTTTACCGAAAATATTGCAGATCGGAAGTCCAGCCCATGTCTTATCAACTGCAAAAAGATTCCACAGACAAAACTTGCAAAAAAACGGTCACCCTCATATCTACTGTTTCATATATATCAAGAATCTCCTCAAACATGTCATCAGACAAACCATTTTTGGTTCAGTTTGAAGGTACATGGCCAAAATGAAGACTATTGTGATATAAAAGGAAACAAATACATCATAGAAATGACATAGGAACACTATGTGTCGTGGATTTGTCACGACAGATGTCCTTAGTGTCAGGACTTAGTCGCGAGGCCAACGCATCTATGTGGTAGCTTGAGAGGGGTTGAGTGAGACGAGAGACGCAGGGCGGATCAACACGCAAGACAAGGATTTAGACAGCTTCGGGCCCCGGGAAACATCATCCGGTAATAACCCTACATGCTGTTTGAGGCTAGGTCTCATTATCATCCCGAGGGAGACGCCGTAAACCGGCTCTTGTGTCTAGCCCTAGAGATTATTGATTGCTTGTAGCTTCTAACTTCTAACCTGTCTCTCTTTGGGGAGCCCTGACCCTCCTTATATATGTTGAAGGGGCGGTTTACATGTGGAGTCCTATTATGATTAGGACTAGTCTATCTCTAATACAAACCGGATACAAGTCCTGGTCTTAACTCTTTGTAAGATAAATATTCTTTTCCTCTTAAACCGGCCCACAATAGTTGAACCGGCCTTCATGAACCGCCAGACGGGCCACCGGGTCTTGTCGCTCCTCTGACCCGTCCGTCGGGTTACCAGTGAGTCACAATGTCCCGACGGGTTGGTGGTAAACCGCCAGGTCTGGGCGGGTCATCAGACGAATATCGCCAAGTCCGGCCGGTTAAACTTCCGGCCGGTTTACACCGCGGGGTATATCCCCGACATTAGCCCCCAAGTTTAGCTTGGATTTATCCATGGTAAACTTATGCTGCAAATAAACATAAGAACAAATTTGATAGGTTGTACTCCGGGTTAAGAATTCTTGTAAACCGGCACCTGATCATCCTTAAGTCCTTGTCATTTCCTCCTTCTAGAAAATCCAGGTCAATAAGCCAGCGTCATACTCAATTTGCTGACATTGGTTTCTCACAGAAAAATATTGTGAAGAAATAATCCACTTGAGTCGGCTTCCAAAACGCCGGTTTAAGAAATATTGGTCTTGAAATATTCATCTGATATTCAGCCGGTTTGAAGATGATCCCGGTCTTGAAAACTTGCCGGTTTAACATTACCAAATGGCCGGGTTATAAAACTGATGACCCGGTTGTTGCATACACCGGTTCATGATTGTTGCCAACATCGGTTTATGATTGGTGACGCCGAGTCAATCTGATTTGCTCAACAGAGAATTTGAAAATCTTTCTTCGATAATAATATAATACCTGTAGCCCCCAAGTGCCGGGTTGTCATGCTTGCAGCAACCTGGGACTTGTAATTGACTGATGCCCATAAAACTTCAACCAATGTAGCCCCCGAGGGCCGGGTCATTATGTAATAATCAGCAGGGACTTTGTAAATATAATCTTGTAAACTTTGAACAGCAATGTGTAGCCCCCAAGGGCCGGCTCAGTAAGATAATATTGAGCTGGGACTTTGATATATACTTCTATGAAAATAACATCATATGATGTAACCCCCCATCATGGGGCTTGAATCCACGTCCACAAGGTTAAGAGCCTTGTGCTTTACCAACTGAGCAGTAGACCCTTCAATATAATAGACAAAAAGCTTTGTACCTTGAGTAGTTGACAGGAGCAATTGGTAGCCCCCAAGGGCCAGCTCATTATGATGTGATGAGCTGGGTCTTCAATAAGATGAGCAAAAATGACCTTGCATTAGCCCCCAAGTGTCATGGTGCATGCTTGCAGCAACATGAGACTTGCATTTTTGAATATCAACTTTGAACAATGTAGCCCCCAAGTGCCAGGTAGTAAGCCTGCAGCGACTCGGGACTATTCCTTCAATTGTAGAATAAATCGTATCCATTGATAATATGATAGCCATTGCGCTAAAGCGACTTTGAAAACCTTAATTACAATACTGGTTATTGATAACCATAGTAAAAATCCAGCCATGATGGCTATTCAAGATAATATAATCTGGTATGAAAAACCTTATTCATCCAATATCATAATGAAAATTCAGCCAAGTTTGGCTATTTGAATAATATAATCCAATAATTTATAAGCGCAAGATTCCAATGGCGCAATCCAAATATATACTGGCGACTTGTAGTCCAAAGCCAGACCGGTTTAATAAACACCGGATAATTTCTCATCATATATTGGCAACTTACCGTCTTAAAGCCAGGCCGGTTTAATAAACACCGGTGATTTATAATCATGTTTTATTCAACCTGTTTCTGCATACAACAAGTTTAAAGTGTCCTGGCGGTTTACCGCTGGACGGGTCATAATGCCCAACATATAACCCAGGTATATAACCAAGGCTGCGCTTAAGAATAATCAAATATGAAATATATCATACCTGTGATATAATCGGTTTACCAACTTTTTTGTAGTAAGAGTGATGACCCCAATCTTGAGTAATGATAACTCCTTCCATATTGTGCCGGTTTATGATAAAACCGTGCCGGGTTGTGATAAACACCGATTTGTCAATATATAATACTGGTGACTTGTAGTCAAACCAGACCGGGCTAATAATCTCCGGATTATAACTTGATCATGTACTCACAACTTGTAGTTGAAAGCCGAGCCGGGTTGATAAACACCGGTTTACTCCATAATAAGATGGTAACAGAAAATTAAAACGGGCAGATAATCTCCGGTCTAAAAATGGACCGTGTTCCGCCAATTTAGTTGTTTGAACCGGTACAAAGTACTGTCGGTTTAAAAAACGCCAATAAAAATAGCAACTTCTCAAGAAAGGCTATTAAAGCAAAAGCAATGGCAACAATTTTTTGCAAAAGAAGAGCTCTACTGAGCTTGGTCAGATGGAATTACCATGGTCAGACGCAACCAAGCCCCCTGAAGGCGTAGCAATGGTGCCAGTCAGCCAGGACCCCAAAATGACGCGTGGCGTTACGCCGGCCAAGTGGCATTGCATTGGTTCGGATTCGACCAAGCCCCCAAGTGGCTTAGTGGCCTAGGGCCGATCAAGTGGCATTGCATTGGTTCGGACACGACCAAGCCCCCAAATGACTTATTGGCTGTAAAAGCCGATCAGAAGGCATTACCATCATCAAGACATGACCGAGCTCCCATAAGGTGTAACTACGGTTCAAGTCGATTAGGTCCCCAACTGACTTAGTGGCAAATGTGCCAGCCAGAAGGCATTACCGTCGTCAAGACATGACCAAGCTCCCAGGAGGTGTAGCTACGGTTCAAGTCGACTAGGTCCCCAACTGACTTCATAAGGATAGCTATGTTCTCTTTGGTTCGAATACGACCTATGTTTGAACAGGAAGCCCATGTTTGAACCGTGCATCATAGCAGCAGGTCTTCTTTGGTAATTTTTAACTTTTTGCAAGAGATAAATTCTTCTTGAACCGGGATTTTGAACCGGATATTGAAAGCTTCAAAGCTGTGGGAGACATCTTCCCCTTGAACCGGATTTTAAACCGGAATCTTCATTTTCAGCCGGAAATTTTCTGACGGCCTTTAAACTCGAACTTGCGAGAAGTTAATTCCTTTTTGAACCGGACATTGTTAAACCGGATCTGAGCGCTTCAGAACTTTGTGGGAGAATAGATTTCTCTTGAACCGGATTGTAAACCGGATATTTGAGAGCTTCAGTGATACTGACTTCCCTTCAGCCAGGTTTCAAACCGGAATCCTTTCTGATGATCCGAAACTTCTTCATTGAGTCGGGATTTTGTAACTGTCATATACTTTCTAAGCCGGAAATTTTCTGACGGCTTTTAAATTTTCATCAACATAACAGTAGCCTCCGGTATCGGGTTATCTTTCCCCCCATCGTCCTTGGGTTCTTAAACCGGCTGAAACTGGCAAGACTTGCTGCGTCATATCATCGTAGCCCCCAAGTCTCAAGGTGACTCGAGGAGTTGGCTTGAGATTCTCCATATTTGACCGTGATATAAACCGGTATAACTTGTATATCATTGGTGTTGATAACACGATGTGAATACACAGAAGGTTGAGGTGACTGCGGCGGGTTGTAAATGATCCCGTATGAACCGTGTCAGCAACTCGGCCAATGGTTCCTTCCAACTGGTGATTTGAAGTTAACCAAACTGTAGCGGCAGTGACTTGTGCGCCTGCCCATTGATCCATCCAGTGCAGACGGCGGTATGATGATAATTTGCCTCCAATTTGAAAGAAAACCGGGCTACCCAAGCTGTGACTTGTTCATACTCAATAAATGGCTCGCAGACAGGTACGGCCCAGTATGTTGATGTAAACCAGATCGCGAGAGACGGACGGAAAAAATAACCGCAGCATCAGAGCTGGCTCGAAGAGATGAATCGGCCGCGGCGTTGTAAGCCGGCGCGGACGGGCGAGTCAATCACAGATGCGATAAGCTGTGCGGACGGCCAGTCAATCGCGGGCGCGATCTTAGCGAGTTGGATATAGATCGAACTGCATGGGCGGCGGCTTGCGCACTCCCGTCCAACAGCAATCAGTGAATCACTGTCCTGCATATAAAAAAAATATAGACAAAGTAATTGTTCTTTTTATAAAAACAATATTTGCTGATAAAATATACTTAGATGAATATCACCTGGCATTTTTTATGGGATGATACTGATGGCGCAAAACAAATTTAGGTAACCGGGTCCGCCAGATAACCTGCTTTTCCGTTTTGTCTCTATGATCTTTCTTCGGACGGACTATGCCATCACACACGTAATAACCTCCGGTTTTATCGATCAGGAGATTGCAATTATTCCTCATACGGCAGACGGCCACAAGATTCATCCTTCAGTCAGACCACACTCATCCTGGTCGGGCCCGCTTACCGGCAGTATATCCCCGACACTATGCATGCTCAACAATGATATGGGGCTGACATATGGAGTTAGCAGTTTCCCTAAAACAACAACTTTCTGAATATTATTGTCTCGCCCATTATGCCCACAAAAGCAAAGAGAAACCTGATGTAAACAAAATATTACAGCGAACAAACACAGAGTTTTTCAGAAAAAGGAACACTTACCAGGAAACTTCCAGCCCTTTAAGAAAGGATAACCTTCCTACAAATACACCATCCAATGCAGGTTCATACAGTTTTCATTGTGCACAAATGATGCAACATGCAAATTCAAGCCAATGCGACAAAATGTCCAGTTAACTTAAGAGCTATTTACATATCGTTTACTGGAGTAAAAAAACTCAAGTTATCTTGCTGCAGGCAATCTACTCAAAGCTGATCACACAAATAATAATGTCCGAAAGCACTTAGGAACAACCAGACCACACAAGCATAAAATTGTGTAACCAATAGACATCAGAGGGGAGGGAGCATTTTTCAGAAGTACCTCATTAAGTTTCACAGTTATTATGTGAGGAGTAAAGCACCAGATGAACCTACAAATCAAAAGAAATATCATAGTCAGCACAAAAATTGTTCAAAGAAGATGATCAAATTAAAAATCATGTAACTGAACATATAGAAGAATCTTCTTATAAAAAAATCAGGAAACCGATCTTTTCTCTTATTATATTCAAAGAGCTCTGTCTGAATGACACCTCTATATTGATAGGCTGCCCTGCGCATATAACTAACATAAAGCATATGTACACTTCCCACCTCCTTTGAATGCCTGCACTACTGCATCCTATTTAATTCCTTTAGAACGTGGATAAATACTTATAAAGTTAATGGTCACATGCCCTTTAAACGTGTGAATTCACATGTAAACCAACTAACAAAGACGGATGCAGCCAAAATTACCCAAGGCATCTAGTTGTTTCTTTTAGTGTTCAGGGTGTGCAAGTGTCGTTGAGGACATTACCTGTCCACTGAATCTAATGGAAAATTCATGGAATATATGCTTGTTCCCACGAAATTGGATTCGTACTCAGGTTTAAGACTTCTCCAACTCCTTTAAAGACTCATGCAACTTTTGCTCAGGGGCTTCACCATGCCACCAACTTCTTCAGGTGCCAACAACATGAACAGATAACGGGGTGGGAGGGGGAAGGGAACAGAGATGGAGGAGGGAGAAGGGAGAGGAGAGAAGAGGGGGAAAGAGGAAGGGGTGGAGATACCTGTGATAAGGGGAGGCCGCAGTGCGGGACGGGAAGACTCGCCGCCGGCGAGCAGGATGAAGAGTTGGCGGCTCCAACCCTAGCTTGCGCGTGAGAACTGCATCCGTCGCACACAACCAGGCATCCATCGTCTGCCGTCGTGCTCCAGCGAGTCGGCGACCGAGGGTTGCCTGGAGCGGAGGTGGAGGCGACCAGAGCCGGCGGCGGCGCGGGCACCGAGGTTGGTGCGGTGGCGAGCTCGGGCGGTGAGGCGGCGGGGCAGAAGCTGCAGGAGACGGCGGCGGGGACCTCGAGGTCGAGCTTAGGCCATGGCTTCCCTGTCTCCAGAGGCTGTGGCGGCGCCGGATGCAGCGGCGGGGCGAGGAGGAGGCCGACCGTCGGGGTCTCGGGGAGGCAGGAGCTCCTCGTCCCCTCGATCCAGATCGAGATCGAGGAGGGAGCAACAGGGGCGCGAGGGAGTGGGCGAGCTCGCCCCCACCCTCCTCCGCCAGAGAGAGCTCCGCTGCGGGAGCGGGAGCGGCGCCCCGACGCGCACATCGTGGGGAGCCTGGCCAGCGCCGGCGGCGGCTCCACTCGGTCCTCGTCGGCGGCGGATCGACTCGGATCTCGGCGGCGGCTCGTCTTGGATCTCGGCGGCGGCTCGTATTGGGGGCTGGGGCGTCTTTGAGAGATAGTAGGATAGAATACATAGATCAAGGAGAGCCTCGCTGGCTGTTTTTTTGCTACGTGCGGCGAAGGGACGAGAAAACCGTCGAAAAAAAACCAGCGAAAAAAAACCGGACGAAAATGGTGGGACGAAAATAAAACCCGGAACGCGACCTACCAACTGAGATATTAGGAGTTTAGATTGTTTCACAACTAATACCGCCTGGAACACCATAGTGTGATGGTGTGTCCGAACATCATAACTGCGCCCTATTGGATATGGTGCATACCATGATGTCTCTTATCGAATTACCACTATAGTTTATGGGTTAGGCATTAGAGACAACCGCATTCACTTTATAGGGCACCACGCAATTCTGTTGAGATGACACCGTGTGAACTATGGTTTAGAGAAACCTAAGCTGTCATTTCTTAAAAGTTTGGGGCTGCGACGCTTACGGGAAAAAGTTTCAGGCTGATAAGCTCGAACCCAAAGCGGATAAATGCATCTTCATAGAATACCCAAAATAGTTGGCTATACCTCCTATCTCAGATCCAAAAGCAATAGGGATTGTTTGTAGAGGAAAAGTTTCTCTCGAAAGAATTGAGTGGGAGGATGGTGGAGACTTGATGAGGTTATTGAACCGTCACTTCAACTAGTGTGTAGCAGGGCACAGGAAGTTGTTCCTGTGGCACCTACACCAATTGAAGTAGAAGCTTATGATAGTGATCATGAAACTTCAGATCAAGTCACTATCAAACCTCGTAGGACGACAAGGATGCGTGCTATTTCAAAGTGGCACGTAATCCTGTCTTGGAAGTCATGTTGCTAGACAACAATGAACCTACGAGTTATGGAGAAGCGATGGTGGGCCCGGATTCCAAAAAATGGCTCGAGGCCATAAAAATCCGAGAGAGGATCCATGTATGAAAACAAAGTGTGGACTTTGGAAGAACTGCTTGATGGTCATAAGGCTGTTGGGTACATATGGATTTTAAAAGGAAGACGGACAATGATGGTAAGTGTCACCATTAAGAAAGCTCGACTTGTCGTTAAGATGTTTCCCGACAAGATCAAGGAGTTGACTATGATGAGACTTTCTCACTCGTAGCGATGCTAAAAGTCTGTTGGAATTATGTTAGCAGTTACTGCATTATTTATGAAATCTTGCAGATAGGATGTCAAAAACCATTGTTTCCTCGACGATTTTCTTGAGGAAAGGTTGTATGAGATACAACCAGAAAGTTTTTGTCTATCCTGAAAGATGCTAACAAGTATGCGAAGCTCCAGCAATCCTTCTAAAGGACTGGAGTAAGCATCTCAGAGTTGGAATGTACACTTTGATGAGATGATCAAAGATTCGGGTTTATACAAAGTTTATGAGAAACTTGTATTTCCAAAGAAGTGAGTGGGAGCACTATATAATTTTTGATGAGTATATGTTGTGAACATATTGTTGATCAGAAATGATGTAGAATTTCTGGAAAGCATATAGGGTTATTTGAAAGGTGTTTTTCAATGGAAAACCTGGATTAAGCTACTTGAACATTGAGCATCAAGATCTATAAGGATAGATCAAAAACGCTTAATGGTACTTTCAAATGAGCACATACCTTGACATGATCTTGAAGGTGTTCAAGATGGATCAGAGGAAGAAGGAGTTCTTGCCTGAGTTGTAAGGTATGAAGTTAAGACTTAAAGCTCGACCACGGCAGAAGAGAGAGAAAGGACGAAGGTCGTCCCCTATGCTTTAGACGTAGGCTCTACATTATGCTATGTTGTGTACCGCACCTGATGTGTGCCTTGTCACATGTCTGGCAAGAGGGTACAAAGGTGATCTAGGAGTAGATCACCAGATAGCGGTCAAAATTATCCTTAGAGGAATAAGGATATGTTTCTCAGTTATGGAGGTGATAAAGAGTTCGACGTAAAGAGTTACGTCGATGCAAGCTTAACACCTATCCGGATAGCTCTGAGTAGAGATACCAGATACGTATAATGGAGCTACAATTTGGAATAGCTCCAAGTAGAACAGTTATTTGAAATGGCTCCAAATATAGCATAGAGATTTGCGAAGTACATACGGATCTGAATGTTGCAGACCCGTTGACTAAAACCTCTCTCACAAGCATAACATGATCAAACCCAGAACTCATTGAGTGTTAATCACATAGTGATGTGAACTAGATTATTGACTCTAGTAAGCTCTTTGGATGTTGGTCACATGGCAATGTGACCCGTGAGTGTTAATCACATGGCGATGTGAACTAGATTATTGACTCTAGTGCAAGTGGGAGACTGTTGGAAATATGCCCTAGAGGCAATAACAAATTAGTTATTATTATATTTCCTTGTTCATGATAATCGTTTATTATCCATGCTAGAATTGTATTGATAGGAAACTCAGATACATGTGTGGATACATAGACAACACCATGTCCCTAGTAAGCCTCTAGTTGACTAGCTCGTTGATCAATAGATGGTTACGGTTTCCTGACCATGGACATTGGATGTCGTTGATAACGGGATCACATCATTAGGAGAATGATGTGATGGACAAGACCCAATCCTAAGCCTAGCACAAAGATTATGTAGATCGTATGCTAAAGCTTTTCTAATGTCAAGTGTCATTTCCTTAGACCATGAGATTGTGCAACTCCCGGATACCGTAGGAATGCTTTGGGTGTACCAAACGTCACAACGTAACTGGGTGGCTATAAAGGTGCACTACAGGTATCTCCGAAAGTGTCTGTTGGGTTGGCACGAATCGACACTGGGATTTGTCACTCCGTGTGACGGAGAGGTATCTCTGGGCCCACTCGGTAGGACATCATCATAATGTGCAGAATGTGACCAAGGAGTTGATCACGGGATGATGTGTTACGGAACGAGTAAAGAGACTTGCCGGTAACAAGATTGAACAAGGTATTGGATACTGACGATCGAATCTCGGGCAAGTACAATACCACTGGACAAAGGGAATTGTATACGGGATTGATTGAATCCTCGACATCGTGGTTCATCCGATGAGATCATCGTGGAACATGTGGGAGACAACATGGGTATCCAGATCCCACTGTTGGTTATTGGCCGGAGAGTTGTCTCGGTCATGTCTGCATGGTTCCCGAACCCGTAGGGTCTACACACTTAAGGTTCGTTGACGCTAGAGTTGTTATGGGAAATAGTATGTGGTTACCGAAGGTTGTTCGGAGTCCTGAATGAGATCCCGGACATGACGAGGAGCTCCGGAATGGTCCGGAGGTGAAGATCGGTATATTGGACGAAGGGTATTGGAGTCCGAAATTGTTCCGGGGGTACCAGGTGATGACCAGCGTGTCCGAAAGGGGTTTCGGAGGCCCCGGCAAGCGTTGGGGGGCCTTATGGGCCAAGGGGAGAGGGCACATCAGCCCACTAAGGGGCTGAGCGCCCCTCCCACCCCATCTCACGTAACCAGGAGAGGTGGGGGCGCCACCCATAGGGCAGCCGCCCCTCCCGGCTTGGGGGGCAAGTTTCCTAGGCGGTGGGGGCACCCAAACCCATCTAGGGTTTCCCCTGTGGCCGCCGCCCCTCCCCTAGGGAACCCTAGGGAGCCTCCCCTTCCTCCCTTCCCCCTATATATAGTGAGGGAGAGAGAGGGCAGCCGCACCCTTCCCCTGGCGCAGCCCTCTCCCTCCTTCAACACCTCATCCTCCTCCGTAGTGCTTGGCGAAGCCCTGCCGGAGAACCACGAGCTCCATCACCACCATGCCATCGTGTTGTTGGAGTTTTCCCTCAACTTCTCCTCTCCCCTTGCTGGATAAACAAGGAGGAGACGTCCCCGGGCTGTACGTGTGTTGAACGCGGAGGTGTCGTCCGTTCGGCACTAGGATCATCGGTGATTTGGATCACGACGAGTACGACTCCATCAACCCTTCACTTGAACGCTTCCGCTTAGCGATCTACAAGTGTATGTAGATGCACTCTCCTTCCCTCGTTGCTAGATTACTTCATAGATTGATCTTGGTGATGCGTAGAAAATTTTGAATTTCTGCTACGTTCCCCAACACGGCCAAGGCAGGCCGCGCGCCCCCTCCCCCTCTAGTCCGAATTGGACAAGGAGGGAGGGGCGGCGCCTCCCTTTCCTTCCCCTCTCTCTCCTCCTTCCCCCATCTCCTACTCCTACTAGGAAAGGAGGAGTCCTACTCCCGATGGACTCCCCCCTTGGCGTGCCCTCCTCCTTGGTCGTCCGCCTTCCCCCTAGCTCCTTTATATACGGGGGCAGGGGGCACCCTAGAATACACAAGTTGATCATTGATCTCTCCCAGCCGTGTGCGGTGCCCCCTCCACCATAATACACCTCGGTCATATTGTAGCGGTGCTTAGGCGAAGCCCTGCGATGGTAGCTTCATCAACACCGTCACCACGCCGTCATGCTGACGAAACTCTCCCTCGAGCTCTACTGGATCGTGAGTTCGTGGGACGTCACCGAGCTGAACGTGTGTTGAACGCGGATGTGCCGTATGTTCGGTACCGAGGATCGGTCGATCGTGAAGACATACGACTACATCAACCGCGTTGTCATAACGCTTCCGCTTAACGGTCTATGAGGGTACGTGGACGACACTCTCCCCTCTCGTTGCTATGCATCACCATGATCTTGCGTGTGCGTAGGAATTTTTTTAAATTACTACGTTCCCCAACAGATACGCCCTAACAATCTCCCCCTTTTTGGTGGATTAATGACAACATGGGATTTGCACAAAGAAATGGCGTGCGAGTAAGTGAATCCCACAAGTACAAAATATAGACGGGCTCCCCCTAGATGTGTGCACTTAATTAGGTGTGACTTTGGATTGCAAAGTACACACATTAGGATCAACACTCCCCTTATATTTTATAGTCAGACAACAATTGCATCAAAGATAAGACATATATGAGATAGGATGCAATAGAGTGGCAAGTGAGCAAAGTAGACATATGAGATAAGCATGAACTCACAAACTACTAAAGTACTTGACATACAAGATAATACTAAGATAGGGTAGCATATGTATCACACCATATGATAGGGTACCAGGTCTCACGAGCACAAACCAAACCAAAGCAACTGATGAAAAGAGAGTTTGCGAGAGAGAGAGATAGAAAAGCAAATAAGACACTCGCAACTCGACAACGACAAATCCCTAAACTGACAAATCCCTAAACTCTCTCCCCCTTTGGCAACAAGACACCGAAAAGGGCAAAGAGTGCTGCTACGGTCACAGGTGATAACAGAACTGATGATCTCCAGCATCACATCCCTGCGAGATCATCCGCTCCTCCATCATCGGCAGGAGGCTGCTCGATGTCTGAGTCTGTCCATGGGCAGTCCTGCTGAACCCACTCCTCCTCATCAGTGATCTTGCCCTCAAATCCGCTGGCGACGGTTGAGCCTAACTGACGCATGAGCTCCTTGTGACGGGTCCTGGCCTTCTTCTCAGATACATGAGCCATATACTAGCCATGAGACTCCATGTAGAGAAGTTTTTTCATTTTGCGCTTGAGCTTCTTTGCCCATGAGGGCTCTGCTCCAGAGGGCTCATAATCATCATCATCAGCAGCATCAGCCTCTGTCTCAACATTGTCACCTCCAGATGGAATCCCGGACCTCGGAACCGATGTGCCCCAGTTCTCCTTCTTCCTTAGACTCTTGATCTCATGAGGGATCAACTCGCCAGTCTCCAGCACAACATTAGGATAAGTGTGCATCCAAGCCTTCTCAATAAGCAACATGAGAAAAGGCGCATAGATTGGGCACTTGCGCTAAGAGATAGCGGTGACAAGCTCAGACCACATAACATGAGAGATATCCAGGGATTCTCAAGTGTTTTCTTCCTTCTCATGCTGGCAGAAAAGCAGCATGTCCACGAGAAAGGAGTGAACCATATCCAAGTTCCCAATGCGAGGGAAGAGAGTCTCTCTGAAGATGTGATGAAGGATGTCCAAAAATGTAGGCAGCTCATAGGTCTCCTTCTAAGTCTCGGGGTTAATCTTCAGAGTACAGTAGGGCTAGAGAGATTGCTTGTGAGTGGAAGTTACATTGTGGTGAGGGCGAAAGCCAACTGGGTTCTCAGGTCCTTGATCTTCAATCCAAAGTAACTCCATGAATGCCTTCCATTTGACAGAGAGAAGCTTGCCATTTGTCATCCAGGTGAGAGTTCTTTCCTCATCTGTGCCAAAATGGACCGTGGCATAAAACTGAGCCACCAAATCTGCATCAAAGTCCTTGTTGAACTGCATGATCCTGAGAATGTTTAGCTGAGTACACATCTGTAGGGCTTCGCCAAAGTAGGCATGATCCTTCTCCATATAGTCAGTGTCGATGGTGCGAACATCAACATAGAGATTCTTCTGTGCATTGATCACATCAAAGTAGATTGCCCGCTGAAAACGGTTCCAGAAAGGACGGTTGACAAGATTGGGCTCTTGCTCTTGCTCATAGGGATTGCGCCGACGCTTCTCCCGGAACTCTTTGGCATTCATCTCAGTCACGGACTTGGTATTCTTCGCAGTACTCTTGGTAGGTTGCTGAGACGAAGTTGGCAGAACACTTGAAGGAGGAACACTTGAAGAAGCAGACGATATCTCAGAGGTGCGATAGCGCTTTGATGTAGAACGCCCGAGGTTGACACGATGGACATGCTGCTCAGAAGGGCCGTCACCTGGAACCAAACACACGGACACAAGAAACAACACGAAAGAACGAGCATAAGCCTCCAGAAAAAGCAACACGGACCGATATTTGGTATGAGTACGGTGGAATTGGGCATCCAGCGGTAGTATCGCGGTCTGGAAGCGGTAGTACCACTATAGGAGAGCGGTAGTACCGCTCCAGGCAGGGGAACGGCGGTTCCCTACTGCCATGGCCAAATCCGGCACTACCGGGATGCCAAATTAAAAAAATAAGCCTACCAAATATCAATCCAAACAGTCTAGACGCCTTCACCATCCTACTCAAGCTTCGATTTGGCCAAAAATCGATGAATGCAAAGCCTATAGCACCTAAAGACTAGATCTACCTAGAAGTAAAGAGAAAAGGAACAGGGGCAATACCGGCATCCATGGCAAGAGGACGAGGTGGGGATCGATTCCACTGAAGGAAATGGAGAGGGACGGCCCAGAGACGGCCGCCTGCCGAAGCCCTCCCGCGGTGAGTGCGTCGCTGAAGCACGAAGGGGGCTGAGAGAGGCAAGCGAATGGGTGTGGGGGAGAAAGAAACTCCCCCTGCCTGACATAACCCCCAGTCCCGCCCTGCAGTGGTAGTACCGCTGGGGAGGGTGGTAGTACCACTTGATGTCAATAAGCGGTAGTACCGCACGCCTCCAGCGGTAGTACCACCCAGCCAAGCACTCAAGACTAGACAAAAAAACGGCTTAGTCCAATCAAGAAAAAGAAACGACAAGGAGAAGGAGCGCACACAAAGGCAGATAAACACCCACGAGAGGACAAGAAACACACAACTCTCAACGAGAGGGCGGTGGCCGAGGCCACCTATGTTTGAGTCAAGTGGTATGGCACCGCGAAGATTGTAACCTTGGGACCATGACCAAAACTCATCTTTGAAGCACAAGTACCATAAAAAATGGCTAATGTGAAAGATGTGATCAATTTATGCATAATGGGGGAGGAAGAGTTCATTGAGAGAACAACACTCCCCCTATGTGCATGCCTACACCTAAACAAGACATCACGAAGAGTATGGTGGGGTGTGCAAAGGTTCAAGCCACATTGCTCAAATCAATGATATTTAGCTCATGTCTTAACTCGTGAAATCTTGCTTCATCCAAGGGCTTCGTGAAGATATCTGCAAGGTTATCATGAGTGTTGACATAGTTGAGCTCGATCTCCCCTCTCCTATGTGATCCCGGGTGTAGTGATACTGAATCTCAATGTGCTTCGTCTTGAAGTGTTGCACCGGGTTGAGAGAGATCTTGATGGCACTTTCATTATCACACCAAAGAGGCACTTTGTCACAAATGACACCGTAATCCTTTAAAGTTTGCCTCATCCATAGAAGTTGAGCACAACAACTGCCGACGACCACGTACTCTGCTTCGGTGGACGAGAGAGACACACAACTTTGCTTCTTAGAAGACCAACTCACCAAAAAGGAACCAAGAAATCGGCACCCTCCGGAAGTTGACTTCCTGTCCACTTTGTCTCCCGCCCAATCCGAGTCCGAAAAGCCCACAAGGTTGAAGTTAGCTCCTCTTGGGTACCATAAGCCAAAGTTTGGGGTATGAGCCAAATACCGAAAGATTTGCTTGACCGCCACATAGTGTCTTTCCTTAGGTACGGCTTGAACCCGTGCACAAATTCCCACACTCAACATGATATCCGGTCTAGATGCACAAAGGTAAAGCAAGGAGCCAATCATGGAGCGATATACCTTTTGATCCACCGCTTTACCATTGGGATCTATGTCAAGTTGGCATTTGACGGGCATTGGAGTGGAGGCCGGCTTGACATAATTTATCTTGAATCTCTTGAGCATGTCTTGAGTGTATTTGGCTTGGTTGATGAAGTTCCTTCTCTTATTTTTTTGATTTCGAACCCGAGAAAGAACTTCAACTCTCCCATCATGGACATCTTGAACTTCGAGGTCATGAGAGCGGCAAATTCCTCATTGAAAGCTTTGTTAGGGGAACCAAAGATAATATCATCAACATATAGTTGGCATACAAACAACTCCCCTTTGACCTTCTTAGTAAAAAGAGTGGGGTCGATTTTCCCAATTTCAAGCCCACGATCTTGCAAAAACTCGGTAAGGTGCTCATACCACGCACGTGGGGCATGTTTAAGGCCATATAGTGCCTTATCGAGTTGGTACACATGATTGGGGAACTCGGGATCCTCAAACCCTGGGGGTTGTTTGACATACACCAACTCATTAATAGGATCATTAAGAAAAGCACTCTTCACATCCATTTGTTGCAACTTGAAGTTATGATGAGAAGCATAGGCAATCAACAAACGAATAGATTCAAGGCGAGCAACGGGAGCAAAAGTTTCACCGTAGTCGATACCCTCGACTTGGGAGTAGCCTTGTGCTACCAAACGAGCCTTGTTGCAAACGATAATCCCATGAGCATCTTGCTTGTTCTTGAATATCCACTTGGTTCCAATGACATTATGGTTCCCCGTCGGCCTTGGCACCAATCTCCACACCTTGTTGTGCTCGAAGTTGTTGAGTTCTTCATGCATGGCATTAAGCCAATCCAGATCCTCGAGCACCTCATAGACCTTTTGGGGTTCAACACAAGAAACAAATGCATGATGTTCACAATAGTTTGCTAATTGTCTGCGAGTGCATACCCCCTTTCTTAAGCTTCCAAGTACATTCATAATGAGATGATCTTTGGTAGTGATCTTGGATGCAATCTTGGTGGCACGACACTCCAATTCCTCCTCATGAGAGAGTTGAGGAGTGGTAACTTGATCATCTTGAGCGTCGTCTTGAGCTTGTTCTTGATCTTGAGCTTGCTCTTGATCTTGAACTTGCTCGATGGTGAGAACTTGACCTTGGGCATCACTTGGTGTTTCACCACCATCTTGAGGTATCTTGACCTTGATCTTATTCATTTGGTTGAGGGCCTTCACTTTGTTCTTCGGAAGCGTGTGGGTCTTGGGTTGGTGATGATTCCACTTGAATGGAACATTGTCCTTCTCCTTCGGCCACAAGGGGTTCCTCAATGGGTAGGATATGACCAACACCCATTCTTCTTATGGCTTGGGGAGGAATTTCATCACCTACATCACAAGTACCACTTTGCTCCACTTGGGAGCCGTTATTCTCATCAAACTCCACGTTACACGTCTCCTGACATGGTAAGCATGAGAGTTTGTAGCATAACCAGCAAATATGCCCTCATGAGATCTAGCCTCAAATTTAGACAAGCGAGCACCTTTCTTGAGAATGAAACACTTACACTCGAACACCTGGAAGTACTTGAGGTTGGGCTTGTTAACGGTGAGTATCTCATATGGAGTCTTGTTCAAGCCTTTGCGGAGATAGAGCCGATTGGATGCATGATAAGCGGTGTTGATGGCTTCGGCCCAAAAGTTGTACGGAGACTTAAACTCCGCCATCATGGTCCTTGCCGCATCCATCAATGTCCAGTTCTTCCTCTCTGCTACACCATTTTGTTGAGGGGTGTGAGGTGCGGAATATTAACGCTTGATCCCCTCGTCAATAAGAAACTCATCAAAGGTGTAGTTCTTGAACTCGGTTCCATTGTCACTTCTTATCGTCAAGATCTTTGCATTGTGTTGATGTTGAGCTTCATTTGCAAAGTCGATGACGGTTTGTTGGGTCTCACTCTTCCTCTTGAAGAAATATACCCAAGTGTATCTTGAATAATCATCCACAATCACCAAGCAATACTTTCTACCACCAAGACTATCAAAAGATGGAGGCCCAAAGATATCCAAGTGAAGGAGCTCCAAGGGCCTCTTCTAGTAGATGATAGTCGTGGGTGGGTGAGCCTTCTCACGTAGCTTTCCTTCGATACAAGCACTGCAAGCATGATCTTTGGCAAAACTAACATTTGTTAGTCCAAGGACATGGTCCCCCTTGAAAAGACTTTGCAAAGATATCATATTGACGTGGGCTGAACGGCGATGCCAAAGCCATTCCACGTCAACTTTAGCCATTAGGCATGTCACGGTCTTAGTGGGTCGCTCCAAAAAGTTAATCACGTAAAGACCGTTCTCGACATGCCCAACAATGGCTACTTTAAGAGTCTTGCTCCACGAGAGGGCCACGGTATCAATATCAAAGAAAGTGGCAAAGCCCATGAGTGCAAGTTGACGAACGGAAAGTAAATTTTATGCAAGTGACTCAACAAGCATGACTTTCTTGATCGTGAGATCATGAGAATTACAACCTTGCCAAGAACCAATACCTTAGAAGACGAGGCATCACCCCACTCGACATTGGTGGGCATAGATGAAATCTTGTGCACATCCACCACCAAGTCCTTTCTTTCGGTCATTGATACGTCTCTGTCGTATCTACTTTTCCAAACACTTTTGCCCTTGTTTTGGACTCTAACTTGCATGATTTGAATGGAACTAACCCTGACTGACGTTGTTTTCAGCAGAGTTGCCATGGTGTTATTTATGTGCAGAAACAAAAGTTCTCGGAATGACCTGAAACTTCACGGAGATTATTTTTGGAAATAATAAAAAATACTGGCGAAAGAATCAAGGCCAGGGGCCCCACACCCTTTCCACGAGGGTGGGGGCGCGCTTGCCCCCCTGGGTGCTTTTTAACGTCGATGACAAGCTGAGCATCTGGTTCATAGTTTTTAACGTGCTTCAGCTTTTTCAACCCTCACACAATACATGAGCGCAAGCCATGGATATAGCACTATAGGTGGAATAGAATATGATGATGGGGGTTATGTGGAGAAGACAAAAAGGAGAAAGTCTCACATCGACGCGGCTAATCAACGGGCTATGGAGATGCCCATCAGTTGATGTCAATGTGAGGAGTAGGGATTGCCATGCAACGGATGCACTAGAGCTATAAGTATATGAAAGCTCAAACTGAAACTAATTGGGTGTGCATCCAACTTGCTTGCTCATGAAGACCTAGGGCATTTGAGGAAGCCCATCGTTGGAATATACAAGCCAAGTTCTATAATGAAAATTCCCACTAGTATATGAAAGTGATAACTCAAGAGACTATCTATCATGAAGAACATGGTGCTACTTTGAAGCACAAGTGTGGTAAAAGGATAGTAACATTGCCCCTTCTCTCTTTTTCTCTCTTTTTTTTCTTTTTCTAGGCCTTCTCCTTTTTTGGCCTTTCTCTTTTTTTATCTTTTTATTTATTTTTTTCGTCCGGAGTCTCATCCCTACTTGTGGGGGAATCATAGTCTCCATCATCCTTTCCTCACTGGGGCAATGCTCTAATAATGATGATCATCACACTTTTATTTACTTACAACTCAATATTACAACTCGATACTAGAACAAAGATATGACTCTATATGAATGCCTCCGGCGGTGTTCCGGGATGTGCAATGATCTAGCGTAGCAATGACATAAAAAAACGGACAAGCCATGAAAACATCATGCTAGCTATCTTACGATCATTCAAGGCAATATGACAATGAATGCTCAAGTCATGTATATGATGATGATGGAAGTTGCATGGCAATATATCTCGGAATGGCTATGGAAATGCCATGATAGGTAGGTATGGTGGCTGTTTTGAGGAAGATATAATGAGGCTTATGTGTGATAGAGCGTATTGTATCACGGGGTTTGGATGCACCGACGAAGTTTGCACCAACTCTCGAGGTGAGAAAGGGCAATGCACGGTACCGAAGAGGCTAGCAATGATGGAAGGGTGAGAGTGCGTATAATCCATGGACTCACATTAGTCATAAAGAACTCATATACTTATTGCAAAAGTTTATTAGCCCTCGAAGCAAAGTACTACTACGCATGCCCCTAGGGGGATAGATTGGTAGGAAAAGACCATCGTTCGTCCCCGACCGCCACTCATAAGGAAGACAATCAATAAATACCTCATGCTCCGACTTCGTTACATAACGGTTCACCATACGTGCATGCTACGGGAATCACAAACCTCTACACAAGTACTTATACTAATCCACAACTACCCACTAGCATGACTCTAATATCACCATCTTTATATCGCAGAACTATTGCAAGGAATCAAACATATCATATTCAGTGATCTACAAGTTTTATGTAGGATTTTATGACTAACCATGTGAATGACCATTTCCTGTCATCTCTCTAAATAGATATAAGTGAAGCAAGAGAGTTTAATTATTTCTACAAAAGATATGCCCATGCTCTAACAAATATAAGTGAAGCAAAAGAGCATTCTACAAATGGCGGTTGTCTAAGTAAAGAGAAACAGGCAATCCAACTTCAAATGATATAAGTGAAGCACATGAAGCATTCTATAAAGCCATACTCAAAAGATATAAGTGAAGTGGAAAGAGCATTCTATAAATCAACCAAGGACCATCTCATACCAGCATGGTGCATAAAATAAATATGAAAACTAAATGCAAAAGACGCTCCAAGATTGCACATATCGCATGAACGAAATGAATCCGAAAACATACCGATATTTGTTGAAGAAAGAGGGGATGCCTTCCGGGGCATCCCCAAGCTTAGATGCTTGAGTCTCCTTGAATATTTACTTGGGGTGACTTGGGCATCCCCAAGCTTGAGCTCTTTCCCCTCTTCCTTCTTCTCACATCGAGACCTTCTCGATCATCGAACACTTCATCCACACAAAACTTCAACAGAAAACTCAGTAAGATCCGTTAGTATAATAAAGCAAATCTCTACTCTAAGTACTGTTGCAAACCAATTCATATTTTGTTTTTGCATTATGCCTACTGTAGTATAACTTTTTCATGGCTTAATCCACTGATATAAATCGATAGTTTCACCAAAACAAGCAAACTATGCATCAAAAACAGAATCTGTCTAAAACAGAACAGTATTTAACAATCTGAACATTCACAATACTTATGATACTTGAAAAATTCTACGAAAATTAGGAAAAATAGAACATTTGTATATAAAGACAGTGCAGAAAGAATCAGAACAATTTGACATTCCAGTAGAAAATGTAAAATCGCGCACTACAGCCAAAGTTTCTGTCCTACACCGTACAAATCAACAAGCATTGTAAACATCCTAAAGGCAAACCTTGGCACATTATTTTTATTTTTAAAACTTATAAAGGCACACAACAGAAATAAATGACTCTCTAAAACTTCTGGGTTGTCTCCTGGCAGCGCTTTCTTTAAAGCCATTAAGCTAGGCATATAGTGCTCAAGTTGTGAATCCACCGGGATCCCAAGGTATATCAAAGCCAATTTTAATTAACAATGATTTAGAATTTAGTAGTGAGCACAAGGTAACATATATCATGTAATGACGAAGTCTAACTCTCTTACTATGCATCGGCATGTCATAATAGAACAATTCATGCACATAAGTAAAGGCCAATGCATAGTATAAACAGTTTCTTGCAATTTTATCGTGTGGGAAACATAGAGAGGTGGAGATATAGTTCCTCTCTCATAATAATTGCAAGTAGGAGCAGCAAGCACATGCATATTATATTCATCAAAATCATCATGTGCAATGGTAAAAGGCAACCCATCAATATAATCCTTAATAAGTGTAAACTTCTCCAATACAATGTAGTTGGGAGAATTCAATTTCATGCTTAACATAAGGAACCATAGCAAGTTCATCTCCATAAGCATAATTCATATTGGCATCTTGGCCACAAGCATAGCAAGCATCATCAAAAAGGGATATTTCAAAATAATCAACGGGATCATAATAGTTATCATAGCAATCATCCTTCGGTAAGCACGAAGGGAAATTAAACAATGTATGAGTTGAAGAGTTACTCTCATTAGAAGGTGGGCACGGGTAGCTAATCCTCTCTTCCTCCTTTTGTTCTTCGCTCTCCTCATCATATTTTTCATCCAATGAGCTCACAATTTCATCAATTTCTTCTTCCATAGACTCTTGCAAAATATTAGCCTCTTCTTGGACAACGAAGACTTTCTCAATAAGCGCATCAATATAGGAATTATATTCATAATTATCATAGCAATATTTTAGGATAGCTAAATTTTCAGGCCTATAAACATCATCATCAAAAGCTTCATACTTTTCAAACAAAGATTCAATTTCATAAGCACCCTTAAAAGCAACAAATTCTTCTATTTGTTCCACATCATAGTAATCATATATACCTCTAGCATAAGAAGCCAAGGTTTCATTATCATTAAATTTGCATGAAAAGGGAAGGTGTGGAGCCTTCATCCTAGAGCAACAAGTATAATCATAACTCAAGCATACTTGCCGAGCATACCACCTCAATATATAAATTTGATCCCATAATAGTTTCCCTTTTGTGTCAAGCGATAATCCCTAAAGTATTCATGTTGATCCAACATTACTCCCATTACCAAATTGAATGGGGTTTTCTCTGGATTATCAAAGTAGTACATAATTTCTGTCACATAACGAGCATCGAGGGTTTTAGGAGGTTCCCATCTCCATGAGCAGAAAGTACACCTATTTGTTTTGGTATTTCGTGTTCCATATCCATAACTAAAGGTAAAGAACAACTAAGAACAGTAAATAAAAATTACTTAGTGATATAGCAAACAAGCACACACGAGAATATTCACCCCACGCTATTGCTCCCCGACAACGACGCCAGAAAAAAGGTCTTGATAACCCACAAGTACAGGGGATCAATTGTAGCCTCTTTCTATAAGTAAGAGTGTCGAACCCAGTGAGGAGCTAAAGGTAGAACAAATATTTCCTCAAGTTCTATCGACCACCGATACAACTCTATGCACGCTTGACGTTCGCTTTACCTAGAACAAGTATGAAACTAGAAGTACTTTATAGGTGTTTTTGGATAGGTTTGCAAGGCAAAGAGCGCGTAAATAAAAAGTAGGGGCTGATTAGGTAAAGACACAACTAAATTAGTTTTAGTAGAGAGCTTTTTGTTATGAGAAAGTTATTTGTCCCTAGGCAATCGATAACTAGACCGAAAATCATTATTGCAATTTTATTTGAGGGAGAGGCATAAGCTAACATACTTTCTCTAATTTGATCATATGCACTTATGATTGGAACTCTAGCAAGCATCCGCAACTACTAAAGATCATTAAGGTAAAACCCAACCATAGCATTAAAGCATCAAGTCCTCTTTATCCCATACGCAAACAACCTACTTACTCGGGTCTGTGCTTCTGTTCACTCACGCCACCCACCATAAGCAAATCATGAACGTATTGCAAACCCTACAGCGGGAATCCCTGACGCTTGCGCGACACGGAGAGCACCATAGGACAGCACAAGTAATAAAACATGCAACTCAAACCAACCTTGATCATCAAATTGCCCATAGGACAAAATGGATCTACTCAAACATCATAGGATAGCCATACATCATTGGGAAATAATATATAGCGTTGAGCTCCATGTTTAAGTAGAGATTACAGCGGGTAAGAGAGAGGTTACACCGCTGCATAGAGGGGGGAAGAGTTGGTGATGATGGCGGTGAAGTTGTTGGTGAAGACTGCGATGATGATGATGATGGCCACGACAGCGTTCCGGCGCCACCGGAAGAGAAGGGGAGAGGAGGGCCCTTCGTCTTCTTCTTCCTTGACCTCCTACCTAGATGGGAGAAGGGTTTCCCCTTTGGTCCTTGGACTCCATGGCATGGAAGGGGCAAGAGCCCTCCGAGATTGGATCTATCTCTCCGTCTCTCTCTGTTTCTGCGTTCTCAGATCTGGCCTTTCACCATTTCTTTTATAACCGGAGATCCGTAACTCCGATTGGGCTGAATTTTGGACACGATCTCTATACGGAAATTAGCTTTCTTGCGGCGAAAGAAGAGCGTCAACCGCCTTACGGGGTGGCCACGAGGGTCCAGGGCGCCCCTGCCTCGTGGCCCCCTCGGGCACCGTCTCGCGTTGATTTTACTTCCCAAAAATCATAAATATTCCAAAATAACTCTCTGTCCGTTTTTATCCCGTTTGGACTCCGTTTGATATTGGGTTTCTGCGAAACATAAAACATGCAACAAACAGGGACTGGCACTGGGCACTGGATCAATTGTTAGTTCCAAAAATAATATAAAAGTTGCCAAAAGTATATGAAAGTTGTAGAATATTGGCATGGAACAATAAAAAATTATAGATACGACGGAGACGTATCATTGACCAATGAAAATAATTGGACACTTCCTGAACCAACTCCTAAGCCAACTCCGAAGAAAAGGGGTGTTCTATTTCTCAGTCCTGAAGATATGCAAGAGGCAAAGAAATCTATGAAAGAAAAGGGTATTAAAGCTGAAGATGTTAATAATTTACCTCCTATTGAAGAAATACATGGTCTTAATTCACCGCCTGTTGAAGAAATATATGGTCTTAATTCATCACCTATTGAAGAAGCACATGGTCCTGATAACCCGACATAGGTAGTAAAGGTAAATTCTCTCTATAGATTTGATGAAGGTGATATTCCTCGTTATAAGTCTGCTAGCCAATGCTTAGATGAGTTTGATAATTTTATTTTCAAACAAGAAAATTTCAATGCTTATTTTGGTAGACAATTGAAACAAAATGCTTATATGATTGAACACTTGAGTGATTACATGTCTAGAGTTAAAGGTGAACTTAAACTCATTAGTAAACGTGCTTCTATGGTTACCACTCAAGTAGAACAAGTACTTAAAGCTCAGAATGACTTGCTCAATGAATTGAATAATGAGAAGAATGATAATGATGTTAGAGTTGTGACTAGATGGGGTAAAATGACTCAGGAACCTTTGTATCCTGAAGGTCACCCTAAGAGAATTTAGCAAAATTCTCAAAGAACTAATGTTGATGCACCTAGTCCTTCTAAAAAGAAGAAAAAGAAAAATGATAGGACTTTGCATGCTTCTAACGAACCTGTTCTTGACACACCTGATAATCCCAATGATATTGCTATCTCTGATGCTGAAACACAATCTGGTAATGAACATGAACCTAATGATAATGTTAATGATGATGTTCATGTTGATGCTCAACCTAGCAATGACAATGATGTAGAAACTGAACCTGCTGTTGATCTTGATAACCCATAATCAAAGAATGAACGTTATGATAAGAGAGACTTTGTTGCTAGGAAGCACGGTAAAGAAAGAAAACCATGGGTTCAGAAACCCATGCCTTTTCCTCCCAAACCATCCAAGAAAAAGGATGATGAGGATTTTGAGCACTTTGCTGGAATGATTAGACCTATCTTCTTGCGTATGCGATTAACTGATATGCTCAAAATGAATCCTTATGCTAAGTATATGAAGGATGTTGTTACAAATAAGAGAAAGATACCGGAAGCTGAAATTTCCACCATGCTTGCTAATTATACTTTTAAGGGTGGAATACCTAAGAAACTTGGAGATCCAGGAGTACCAACTATACCATGATCCATTAAGAGAAACTATGTTAAAACTGCTTTATGTGATCTTGGAGCCGGTGTTAGTGTTATGCTTCTCTCTTTATATCGTAGACTTGATTTGAATAAGTTGACACCTACTAAAATATCTTTGCAAATGGTCGATAAATCAACTGTTATACCTGTCGGCATTTGTGAGGATGTGCCTGTTGTGGTTGCAAATGTTACTATTTTAACAGACTTTGTTATTCTTGATATTCCTGAGGACGATAGTATGTCTATTATTCTTGGAAGACCCTTTTTGAATACTGCAGGTGCTGTTATTGATTGCAACAAAGGCAATGTCACTTTTCATGTTAATGGAAATGAGCATATGGTACACTTTCCGAGGAAACAACCTCAAGTTCATAGTATCAACTCTATTGGAAAAATTCCCGTAACATCCCAAAAATTTAAATTTTGGAATGTTATAAACAATAGATAGATTTGATTGATTCATAAATTTAAATTCCCGTAACATGATTCCCTACATCAGAAAATTGGAGAGAAATAAATTTGAAATCATTTTGGTATTTTTAAAATGATTTTTATTGGATTTTATTAGACAAGTAGCACCGTATGAATTATTGGAATTTGTGTGTATTTTATTTAATGATAGAAAAATGTTCAGGATGTAGAAAATCTTTTTCTGAAAATATTGATATATTATATGCCTATGTAAAGTTTTATTTTGCTTTTATTTTATTTTATTTTTGTTGTTTTTCTGGAAAATGTCTAAGAAAATTCCCTTCGCCGACTGGGCCGGCCCAGCACCGAAGCCAGGCCAAGGCCCAGCCAGCCCACCCACGAGCGCAGCCGTCCCCGACCCCGAGCGGAGTCCGCCGCCCGCACGCATCGCTGGAGACACCGTGTCCGCCCCGGTCTCCTCGCCTGCCCCTCGCGCACGCCAAGCCCACGCCTCGCCTCCTCTTATAAAGGGCGCCGCCCCGGGGCCGTTCCTCTCCTCGCCGCCGCCGCTGCTGCCGCCTGCTTGCGCCGCCCGCACCCTCGCCCCGCGCCTCCGACACTGCCCGTCGCTGCTGTCGCTTCCGCGCTGAGATCGCCGGAGTCCACCGCCTCGCCGAACCGCCGTCGCCCCCCGAGCCGCCGCCGGTTTCGTACGAACCGACGTGAACCGGTATAAAACCACCCGGCCCGGTTTATTGTTTTACTTCGGTTATTTTGTTAGGTTTAGATTGGTTTTTATTTTTAGTTATATTTTTTTTATGGACGTTCATTAGTTAGGGTTCGGTAGTGAACGAGTTTGTTCATTAGCTTTCGGTAGCGGGCGTTCGCTCGGTAGAGTTTTCTTTTTCTTTTTATTTTAGTTAGGGACCTATCCATAATTTACCGTTTAGCCCCTGATTTTCAAACCTTCGTAACTTTTTACTCGTTAGTCCAAATCCAACGAAACCAACGCCAAATTCTTCGTTATGATCCCGTCTATCCAGTAATCCAACTCAAACATGTTTTTGAAAGTTTAAAATTTTGAATTAGATCAGATTTGAATTCAAACTTCGTTTGATCATAATTTGAGTTCCGTAGCTCTGTTTGAGTTGATTCTTTTTGCAAATTAAAGCTCTTGACCTAAAATTTCTGATAAGGCCAAATTCACCTAATTTTGGTACTGTTAGAAATTGTTTTATGTTGCAAGAGTTATTTGTTTGGTTTTGATGTTTTCCGAATTGTTTTCTTCGATCTTTCTGGTCTTTTGAGTGATTGCTTATGTGTGGTTACTATTGCTTGCTTACGATAGATTGACCAGAGTGTGACGAGTAGAGCTACCAAGAGTTTTGAGTGCGAATCATCTTCATCAACATTGAAGGCAAGTTCACACTTTGATCATATCCCTTTTCATACCCAGTTTTTATGCATTAGTTTCAACCCTCAAACATTGCATGAGTAGGATTGATAACATGTGGGTATTGGGAAGTAGTTTATGAGGTAGGAACCTATTGCCCTACATTCAAACCTTGGGAGTTACTATTACGTTATGCTTATATTGCTATGCTATGCTCGTAGACGTGGATTGGGTTTTTGAGAGTATTCATGACAGAGGTGAGATTGTTAATTAATGGTTTACTTAAGGTGGCAACTTAAACACACATCTGGGTGGATTGAGGTACCTGGGTATTCCAGGATTGCCTGTCTAGGCACCTGGGTATTCTAGGATTGCCTGTTTTTTTATGGACCGCCACCCAGGCTGAAAGGGATCATGAGATTATTCATACTAGAAACTTCCGTGTGCAGCCACAAGCCATTATGGGATCTGACATAGTTGATTAAGTCATGCGAACTCTTACAGGGTAGACTAGCAGATGTAGGGGAAAGTAGGTGTACCGGTCTATCCAACGTAAGGTGCTAGCGCTTCTGAAAGACTATGTCTCGGTCATCCGTTTCTCAAACACCATGTAGTGCGAGAAATCAAACATAGGCGATCGAGTCTTGTGGGGAAAAGTGCGCAAACCTCTGCAGAGTGTACAAACTAATCATGGTTAGCCGTGTCCCCGGTTATGGACATCTTGAGTATCTAGCTCTTGGTTTATCATGTTGATCTCATCACGTTACTTTAATTAATTTTGTTGGGTTTTAATGATGATGCTTAATTGGGATTGAGAATGCTGTCAACCATTCTCAATGTTTAACAACCACCATGATAGTTAAATAAAATTTATTCCTTTGCAGTAGGGAAAATTTGGCTTTTCGCAAAAACATTATAATCATAGAGCTTTTCCACCAGCCATATATGCATGTAGTGATAGCCATTGTTCATCATTTTCTGTATGGTGTGAATTTGCCAGTACATTCAATGTACTGACCCGTTTCGGGCTGCAATGTCTCATGTTGCAGGTTTCTTGCGACGAGTAAGTGATACATTAGGGTTACGATTTCTACACTCAACTTTGCCATTGGTGTTGATGGGAATCCACAACCTTGTTGCTTCCACTATATGGATTGAGGTATTAGTATTTACGTAACTTTATACATGTGATTTACCTCTGTTATGAATCCTTCGAGTACTGTGTGTGTCAGCATACCGATCCAGGGATGACACTTAAGCACAGAGACTTGATCCATTCGGGTCAGGTCGCTACAAGATGGTATCCGAGCACATGTTGACTATAGGACGTGACCCTAGAAACTGGCAAGCCCATAGGAAGGATTTTCTCTAAAACTTTCTTTTTCCAAAAAGATCTTTTACCTCTCTTCTCTTCTAAGCTTATTCAAATATTTCCCTTTTAGTGAGACCATACCCCTTTCCCTTTTTGACCACTCGAAGATTCGACGGATGAGAGCACTCCAAGAAGGATAAGATATCGGACAACTAAGACCATTCGGAATGGAGAGGATTTTACCATACATTATGATAATGGAAACCACAACGGTTGAAGACTCTGAAGACTAGGAGAATTTGAAGGCTCTTAAGAATCCCTAGATTTTTATGACCTAGGAAGGCTACCCTTATGGAACTTGGCAGACTATGGAAATTGTCAATACCCGAGATCAAGGTGTGTTGGAGAAAGACCGGAGCATGGAGAGTTAAAAACTCAAAGTTCTGTCAAGGAAAACCCTAAGGCAGGAGATATCAACTATGGAGAGATAGCTCATGGAAATGACAAGAGCAGAAACACGGCTATCCATGAGGTTATCGCCCGCTTATGCTATTGTCACCGTGCTGAGTTAAGCATGCATATGCATGGAAGGATTGGATGGTAGAAGGCTGAAGGAGCACCTATCAGCAAGATGGAGTTTTAACCTTAGCGGGTGTATCACCAGGATCTGGAGTGTTACATCAAGAAGTTAAGATGGACATACAGGAAGCCGTATTTGACGAGAAAGCATTTCGTGAAGAACATAGGACCAAGAAGTTGAAGAAGCCAAGCTGGAGGAGGTAAAACTTCGAGATACCGGAGATTCGTCAAGAACTGAAGGACAGTAGGATCATGGCTCATGCCAAGGATGTTGAAACCCAGAAGTTTGGAATGCAACTCCAGAATATTCAAGGATGTCATGAGAGACTTTGCATCAACAAAGATGATCTGGCAAAAGAACTTGAGAATGACAAGCATGATCGGAAGAAGCCATTGAAGGCATGAACAAGACTTGAGGAGTTTGATGACTTTGAAGATTTATTGACCATTAGAAGCCCAAACCCCTATTATATACCTACGTTAGATGCGATGATTGTGAGCTGTCATTTGTTTGTTGTTTTTCCGACAGCCACAATAAAATCTGTCTTTTCAAAACCTTTGTTTGTATTGTGTGCATCTCTCTCGATCTCTCTTATCTCACCCCAAAACCCATGTACCCAATAGAGGATGAATGGATATGAGCTTGTATTTTTTGGAGCAATAAGTCAATTGGAGACAGACGGATGGATTCAGAACATGGAGGATCATATGAAGAATAACCCGATAGTCGGAAAGGATATGGCCCAGCATGGTCTTCAGTGCTTTGTAAGAGTTGCTGCTACTTGGTGGAGGATGTACCAAACCATTAATGGTTGGCAAAGAGTAACCACTTGGGAAGAATTTAAGTTGACTTTCCTAATGTCTCGGTTTGTGTCCCAGAAATTGAAGCCTTCAGGAAAGGATATGAAGAAACCCTGTGCATGCAGGCTTTGTGGAGAAATAGGACACAACCAAAAAGAACACAAGGATGAATGCCCTAATTTTGAAGGAAGTCACCCAGCTGAAAAATGCCCCACTAGGCAGATCACTTGTTTCTTGTGTGAAGGGACTACCCACTACCCTGCTCAGTGTCACATTTACCCCTTGGTACAAAGAACCATCCAGCAGAAGAAAGAAGCAATGAGAGGAGTCCTAATGGGAATTTTAAAAGAACCTGCGATGAAGGAAGAGGTGGAGGACACACCCAAAGAGGAACCAATTAAACCCTACACTAAGTCTTGCTATTCATGTGGAGAAGAAGGACACATCTCCCAGAATTATATGAAGGGGGATCTAGTAGAATTCCCGACGGAGGAAGTAGAATATGACCCACAGGAAATAGAAGCTCTGATTGGAATGGAAAAGTCCAGAAAGAGAAGTAGATTGGATTCCAAGAAGGATCTGAGTCATGTCACCTGCTATAGGTGCAAGGAGTCAGGGCACTACCTCAGCAATTACCCAAAAAGCAAGCCAAGGACCCAAGTAGGCTATATAATCACCAGGAAACCTCGAAACTTGCCAGAAGTAATATGTTTCCGTTGTAATGAAGCAGGGCACTTTGCCAGAGATTGTCCGAAGGAGAAGGAGACTTGTGATAAATAGTTGAGTTTGTAACAGAAGAAATATAGTAGTAGTAGTGAGAACATTTTCCTTCATATTAAGGTGTTGAGTTTAGGCATGTAATGGGAAAACAGGAGATTGTAATAATTTGAGAATCAATAAAGTTAGCTGTGTTGGTACTGATTTGGATTGTATGAGTTACTCTATGAGGAAAGATGTTGACCATTTTCGAGGAATATGAGAAATATGGTCTATGGAATATTGGAACATTTTAAGGGCGGTAGTACCCTGTAAGAACCGTTGACCCTGAAAAAGATAAGGATACTCCCCTGAGTGGATTTCGGACAAAATGAATACAAGTTCTATCTCGATATGTGTGATACCCCAAGAGTGTGTGGGATGAAGTTGGAGACAGTCAGACGTTGGGACCAAATGTGATCAAGGAGTCAGAAGAGAATGTTAAGTTGATACGAGATAGACTGAAGGTAGCTCAGTTCAGGCAGAAAAGTTATGCAGACTCGAAATCGCAAGGAGGTAGTCTATGAAATTGGAGATAGAGCATGCCTTCATGTGCCACCTTTGTGAGGAGTTAAACGATTTGGAGTTAAGGAAAAGTTAGCCCCAAGATTTGTAGGAGCATACCGAATTTTGGAGCGTATGAGAGAAGTGGCCTACAAGTTGGAGTTACCCGAAGGACTGTCAGAAGTTCATGATGTGTTTCACGTTTCCCGGTTGAAGAAATGCCATGCAGGGATGGCCAATATTCCCCTGTAAGGACGCTTGACCCTGGAAAGGATAATGATGTTCCATGAAGTGGAGTATGGACTTCATAAGTATAAGTTTTATCTCGGTATGTGGGATATCCCACGAGGATGAAGAGATGAATTACTATTGGATATAAAGGAGGCATGATGATAGTAATATGGAGCAATTGTGACTCTAGGATGAGTCTAAGTAATCACGTCTTGGTTTGGTGCCAATAGAAGGAAGAAAGACAATACAATTGGACGGATTTAAGAATACTAGGAAGTTGGACGTTGGAATAACGATCAGTTACCCGATGATAATTTCAAGGACTACAAGTGATGTGATGGACCATAACCCACATGCCCCAGGACCTGCCAAGAAGCAAGCACACCCTTGCTGAAGGAAAAACCCTAGAAGGAGTTACGATTTTATCGATAAGATGATTTTATAGGAGTAACGCAAAACCTAAGAGTTGTGAAGGAACGATAGATGTTTGTTTGGCTTGCAGAATCAATGGATTTATCCGAACCTTGGTTTGTCGACAAGAGAAATTCTGCAATGCTTGTGAGGATGGCCGAGTGTTAGAATGCGGGATTCACTAAACCGTATACAAGGTAATGATTTGGGTGCGGGATGGATTGATCACCATACCGACTTACTCTTATTATTCGCCTTGCTATGTGGGATGGTAAATCTGAGTGACTTACCTATAGTAAAGAGACGACGATCAAAACCTTGTTTAAACCCTAGAATGGTATATCAATTTTCCCTTGTACAATGAAGCTCTTGCCAACCGTAGGTTGTACGGTGAGGATCAACCCAGACCCATTTCCTGCAGCAGAAACCATAAATTGTTGACCATCATGAGATATCGATAATTGTTTAGCATTGGCGCCAGACCCGTCAGCTAAGAAGACCCAATATCGGAATAACCTTACCAAGATGAAAGGACATAAGAATTGAGATAAAGGTTATGCCACTACCGGAAGAGCCCAGAGATGGAATTTCCCGAGATCTGGGAAGACCGACACTGTCAACAATAAGGATGGAGTATATGAGTTTTGATGGAACCGTAACCATGTTTCTGAGGGTGGAAGCACCCGAGACCCCGGAGCTGATCGATGGATTTTCAGAAGACCCCCAAACCCTAACCTATTTTCTTTCTAGCCTCTCCGAATCTCGAGGACGAGATTCATTTTAAGGGTGGTAGGTTTGTAACATCCCAAAATTTTAAATTTTGGAATGTTATAAACAATAGATAGATTTGATTGATTGTTTGATTTATTGAGTGTGATTGAATGAAATTCGAATTTTTTTGAAAGTTAAATGAGAGGGAATAAAAGGACTTTCCCAAACTTTCATCTTTGCTTTCTGACTTCCGTGAATTCAAATTCTTTTCACCACAAAACCCTTGAGCAAAGATGATATGACTTCTTCCATTTAATTAAATGAAAGGGTATTTGAAAATAATTGAATTTCATTTGGAAATATTTTATAAACTTCATGCAGCCCAATGATTTTCATGAGAGAAGATAAAATGACTTCTTCAAATTATATGAAATATGAGTTGGGAGTTTCAAAGAATTAAATTCAAAGTTCTTTTGAATTTATATTCATTTTGGAGTTATTTGAGTTTTATTCAAATTATTTTTCTCCAAAAATAAAATACATAGAAAATAGGGTAACATGATTCCCTACATCAGAAAATTGGAGAGAAATAAATTTGAAATCATTTTGGTATTTTTAAAATGATTTTTATTGGATTTTATTAGACCAGTAGCACCGTATGAATTATTGGAATTTGTGTATTTTATTTAATGATAGAAAAATGTTCAGGTTGTAGAAAATCTTTTTCTGAAAATTTTGATATATTATATGCCTATGTAAAGTTTTATTTTGCTTTTATTTTATTTTATTTTTGTTGTTTTTCTAGAAAATGTTTTAAAAAATTCCCTTCGCCGACTGGGCCGGCCCAGCACCGAAGCCAGGCCAAGACCCAGCCAGCCCACCCACGCACGCAGCCGTCCCCGACCCCGAGCGGAGTCCGCCGCCTGCACGCATCGCCGGTGACGTCGTGTCCGCCCTGGTCTCCTCACGTGCTCCTCGCGCACGCCAAGCCCTCGCCTCGCCTCCTCTTATAAAGGGCGCCGCCCCGGGCCTGTTCCTCTCCTCGCGCTGCTGCCGCGTGCTTGCGCCGCCCTCGCTCGTTGCCCTCGCCCGCCGCCCGCGCCCTCGCCCCGCGCCTCCGACGCCGCCCACCGCTGCTGTCGCTGCAGCGCCGAGCTCGCCGGAGTCCACCGCCTCGCCGAATCGCCGTCGCCCACCGAGCCGCCGCCGGTTTCGTATGAACCGACGTGAACCGGTATAAAACCACCCGGTCCGGTTTATTGTTTTACTTCGGTTTTTTTGTTAGGTTTAGATCGGTTTTTATTTTTAGTTAGATTTTTTTATGGACGTTCATTAGTTAGGGTTCGGTAGTGAACGAGTTCGTTCGTTAGCTTTCGGTAGCGGGCGTTCGCTCGGTAGAGTTTTCTTTTTCTTTTTATTTTAGTCAGGGACCTATCCGTAATTTACCGTTTAGCCCCTGATTTTCAAACCTTCGTAACTTTTTACTCGTTAGTCCAAATCCAATGAAACCAACGCCAGATTCTTCGTTATGATCCGCTCTATCTAGTAATCCAACTCAAACATGTTTTTGAAAGTTTAAAATTTTGAATTAGATCAGATTTGAATTCAAACTTCGCTTGATCATAATTTGAGTTCCGTAGCTCCGTGATTCTTTTTGCAAATTAAAGCTCTTGACCTAAACTTTCTGATAAGGCCAAATTCACCTAATTTTGGTACTGTTAGAAATTGTTTTATGTTGCAAGAGTTATTTGTTTGGTTTTGATGTTTTCTGAATTGTTTTCTTCGATCTTTCTGGTCTTTTGAGTGATTGCTTATGTGTGGTTACTATTGCTTGCTTACGATAGATTGACCGGAGTGTGACGAGTAGAGCTACCAAGAGTTTTGAGTGCGAATCATCTTCATCAACATTGCAGGCAAGTTCACACTTTGATCATATCCCTTTTCATACCCAGTTTTTATGCATTAGTTTCAACCCTCAAACATTGCATGAGTAGGATTGATAACATGTGGGTATTGGGAAGTAGTTTATGAGGTAGGAACCTATTGCCCTACATTCAAACCTTGGGAGTTACTATTACGTTATGCTTATACTGCTATGCTATGCTCGTAGACGTGGATTGGGTTTTTGAGAGTATTCATGACAGAGGTGAGATTGTTAATTAATGGTTTACTTAAGGTGACAACTTAAACACACATCTAGGTGGATTGAGGTACCTGGGTATTCCAGGATTGCCTGTCTAGG
Organism: Aegilops umbellulata; assembly: GCA_032464435.1. Taxonomy (NCBI): domain Eukaryota; kingdom Viridiplantae; phylum Streptophyta; class Magnoliopsida; order Poales; family Poaceae; genus Aegilops; species Aegilops umbellulata. The sequence continues at coordinate 501,226,561 of CP136057.1, forward strand.
CACCTGGGTATTCTAGGATTGCCTGTTTTTTATGGATCGCCACCCAGGCTGAAAGGGATCATGAGATTATTCATACTAGAAACTTCTGTGTGCAGCCACAAGCCATTATGGGATCTGGCATAGTTGATTAAGTCGTGCGAACTCTTACAGGGTAGACTAGCAGATGTAGGGGAAAGTAGGTGTACCGGTCTATCCAACGTAAGGTGCTAGCGCTTCTGAAAGACTATGTCTCGGTCATCCGTTTCTCAAACACCATGTAGTGCGAGAAATCAAACGTAGGAGATCGAGTTTTGTGGGGAAAAGTGCGCAAACCTCTGCAGAGTGTACAAACTAATCATGGTTAGCCGTGTCCCCAGTTATGGACATCTTGAGTATCTAGCTCTTGGATTATCATGTTGATCTCATCATGTTACTTTAATTAATTTTGTTAGGTTTTAATGATGATGCTTAATTGGGATTGAGAATGCTGTCAACCATTCTCAATGTTTAACAACCACCATGATAGTTCAATAAAATTTATTCCTTTGCAGTAGGGAAATTTTGGCTTTTCGCAAAAACATTATAATCATAGAGCTTTTCCACCAGCCATATATGCATGTAGTGATAGCCATTGTTCATCATTTTCTGTATGGTGTGAATTTGCCAGTACATTCAATGTACTGACCCGTTTCGGGCTGCAACGTCTCATGTTGCAGGTTTCTTACGACGAGGAAGTGATACGTTAGGGTTACGATTTCTACACTCAACTTTGCCATTGGTGTTGATGGGAATCCACAACCTTGTTGCTTCCGCTATATGGATTGAGGTATTAGTATTTACGTTACTTTATACGTGTGATTTACCTCTGTTATAAATCCTTCGAGTACTGTGTGTGTCAGCATACCGATCCAGGGATGACACTTAAGCACAGAGACTTGATCCATTCGGGTCAGGTCGCTACAAGATGGTATCAGAGCACATGTTGACTGTAGGACGTGACCTAGAAACTGGCAAGCCCATAGGAAGGAGTTTCTCTAAAACTTTATTTTTCCAAAAGATCTTTTACCTCTCTTCTCTTCTAAGCTTATTCAAATATTTCCCTTTTAGTGAGACCATACACCTTTCCCTTTTTGACCACTCGAAGATTCGACGTATGAGACCACTCCAAGAAGGGTAAGATATCGGACAACTAAGACCATTCGGAATGGAGAGGATTTTACCATACATTATGATAATGGAAACCACAACGGTTGAAGACTCTGAAGACTAGGAGAATTTGAAGGCTCTTAAGAATCCCTAGATTTTTATGACCTAGGAAGGCTACCCTTATGGAACTTGGCAGACTATGGAAATTGTCAATACCCGAGATCAAGGTGTGTTGGAGAAAGACCGGAGCATGGAGAGTTAAAAACTCAAAGTTCTGTCAAGGAAAACCCTAAGGCAGGAGATATCAACTATGGAGAGATAGCTCATGGAAATGACAAGAGCAGAAACACGGCTATCCATGAGGTTATCGCCCGCTTATGCTATTGTCACCGTGCTGAGTTAAGCATGCATATGCATGGAAGGATTGGATGGTAGAAGGCTGAAGGAGCACCTATCAGCAAGATGGAGTTTTAACCTTAGCGGGTGTATCACCAGGATCTGGAGTGTTACATCAAGAAGTTAAGATGGACATACAGGAAGCCGTATTTGACGAGAAAGCATTTCGTGAAGAACATAGGACCAAGAAGTTGAAGAAGCCAAGCTGGAGGAGCTAAAACTTCGAGATACCGGAGATTCGTCAAGAACTGAAGGACAGTAGGATCATGGCTCATGCCAAGGATGTTGAAACCCAGAAGTTTGGAATGCAACTCCAGAATATTCACGGATGTCATGAGAGACTTTGCATCAACAGAGATGATCTGGCAAAAGAACTTGAGAATGACAAGCATGATCGGAAGAAGCCATTGAAGGCATGAACAAGACTTGAGGAGTTTGATGACTTTGAAGATTTATTGACCATTAGAAGCCCAAACCCCTATTATATACCTACGTTAGATGCGATGATTGTGAGCTGTCATTTGTTTGTTGTTTTTCCGACAGACACAATAAAATCTGTCTTTTCAAAACCTTTGTTTGTATTGTGTGCATCTCTCTCGATCTCTCTTATCTCACCCCAAAACCCATGTACCCAATAGAGGATGAATGGAGATGAGCTTGTATTTTTTGGACCAATAAGTCAATTGGAGACAGACCGATGGATTCAGAACATGGAGGATCATATGAAGAATAACCCGATAGTCGGAAAGGATATGGCCCGGCATGGTCTTCAGTGCTTTGTAAGAGTTGCTGCTACTTGGTGGAGGATGTACCAAACCATTAATGGTTGGCAAAGAGTAACCACTTGGGAAGAATTTAAGTTGACTTTCCTAATGTCTCGGTTTGTGTCCCAGAAATTGAGGCCTTCAGGAAAGGATATGAAGAAACCCTGTGCATGCAGGCTTTGTGGAGAAATAGGACACAACCAAAAAGAACACAAGGATGAATGCCCTAATTTTGAAGGAAGTCACCCAGCTGAAAAATGCCCCACTAGGCAGATCACTTGTTTCTTGTGTGAAGGGACTACCCACTACCCTGCTCAGTGTCACATTTACCCCTTGGTACAAAGAACCATCCAGCAGAAGAAAGAAGCAATGAGAGGAGTCCTAATGGGAATTTTAAAAGAACCTGCGATGAAGGAAGAGGTGGAGGACACACCCAAAGAGGAACAAATTAAACTCTACACTAAGTCTTGCTATTTATGTGGAGAAGAAGGACACATCTCCCAGAATTGTATGAAGGGGGATCTAGTAGAATTCCCGACGGAGGAAGTAGAATATGACCCACAGGAAATAGAAGCTCTGATTGGAATGGAAAAGTCCAGAAAGAGAAGTAGATTGGATTCCAAGAAGGATCTGAGTCATGTCACCTGCTATAGGTGCAAGGAGTCAGGGCACTACCTCAGCAATTACCCAAAAAGGAAGCCAAGGACCCAAGTAGGCTATATAATCACCAGGAAACCTCGAAACTTGCCAGAAGTAATATGTTTCCGTTGTAATGAAGCAGGGCACTTTGCCAGAGATTGTCCGAAGGAGAAGGAGACTTGTGATAAATAGTTGAGTTTGTAACAGAAGAAATATAGTAGTAGTAGTGAGAACATTTTCCTTCATATTAAGGTGTTGAGTTGAGGTATGTAATGGAAAAACAAGAGATTGTAATAATTTGAGAATCAATAAAGTTAGCTGTGTTGGTACTGATTTGGATTGTATGAGTTACTCTATGAGGAAAGATGTTGACCATTTTCGAGGAATATGAGAAATATGGTCTATGGAATATTGGAACATTTTAAGGGCGGTAGTACCCTGTAAGAACCGTTGACCCTGAAAAAGATAAGGATACTCCCCTGAGTGGATTTTGGACAAAATGAATACAAGTTCTGTCTCGATATGTGTGATACCCCAAGAGTGTGTGGGATGAAGTTGGAGACAGTCAGACGTTTGGACCAAATGTGATCAAGGAGTCAGAAGAGAATGTTAAGTTGATACGAGATAGACTGAAGGTAGCTCAGTCCAGGCAGAAAAGTTATGCAGACTCGAAATCGCAAGGAGGTAGTCTATGAAATTGGAGACAGAGCATGCCTTCGTGTGCCACCTTTGTGTGGAGTTAAACGATTTGGAGTTAAGGAAAAGTTAGCCCCAAGATTTGTAGGACCATACAGAATTTTGGAGCGTATGAGAGAAGTGGCCTACAAGTTGGAGTTACCCGAAGGACTGTCAGAAGTTCATGATGTGTTTCACGTTTCCCAATTGAAGAAATGCCATGCAGGGATGGCCAATATTACCCTGTAAGGACGCTTGACCCTTGAAAGGATAATGATGTTCCATGAAGTGGAGTATGGACTTCATAAGTATAAGTTTTATCTCGGTATGTGGGATATCCCAGGAGGATGAAGAGATGAATTACTATTGGATACAAAGGAGGCATGATGATAGTAATATGGAGCAATTGTGACTCTAGGATGAGTCTAAGTAATCACGTCTTGGTTTGGTGCCAATAGAAGGAAGAAAGACAATACAATTGGACGAATTTAAGAATACTAGGAAGTAGGAAGTTGGAATAACGATCAGTTACCCGATGATAATTTCAAGGACTACAAGTGATGAGATGGACCATAACCCACAGGCTCCAGGACCTGCCAAGAAGCAAGCACACCCTTGCTGAAGGAAAAACCCTGGAAGGAGTTACGATTTTATCGATAAGATGATTTCATAGGAGTAACGCAAAACCTGAGAGTTGTGAAGGAACGATAGATGTTTGTTTGGCTTGCAGAATCAATGGATTTATCCGAACCTTGGTTCGTCGACCAGAGAAATTCTGCAATGCTTGTGAGGATGGCCTAGTGTTAGAATGCGAGATTCACTAAACCGTATACAAGGTAATGATTTGGGTGCGTGATGGATTGATCACCATACCGACTTACTCTTATTATTCGCCTTGCTATGTGGGATGGTAAATCTGAGTGACTTACCTATAGTAAAGAGACGACGATCAAAACCTTGTTTAAACCCTACAATGGTATAGCAATTTTCCCTTGTACAATGAAGCTCTTGCCAACCGTAGGTTGTACGGTGAGGATCAACCCAGACCCATTTCCTGCAGCAGAAACCATAAATTGTTGACCACCATGAGATATCGATAATTGTTTAGCATTGGCGCCAGACCCGCCAGCTAAGAAGACCCAATATCGGAATAACCTTACCAAGATGAAAGGACATAAGAATTGCGATAAAGGTTATGCCACTACCGGAAGAGCCCAGAGATGGAATTTCCCGAGATCTGGGAAGACCGACACTGTCAACAATAAGGATGGAGTATATGAGTTTTGATGGAACCGTAACCATGTTTCTGAGGGTGGAAGCACCCGAGACCCCGGAGCTGATCGATGGATTTTCAGAAGACCCCCAAACCCTAACCTATTTTCTTTCTAGCTTCTCCGAATCTCGAGGACGAGATTCATTTTAAGGGTGGTAGGTTTGTAACATCCCAAAATTTTAAATTTTGGAATGTTATAAACAATAGATAGATTTGATTGATTGTTTGATTTATTGAGTGTGATTGAATGAAATTCGAAACTTTTTGAAAGTTAAATGAGAGGGAATAAAAGGACTTTCCCAAACTTTCATCTTTGCTTTCTGACTTCCGTGAATTCAAATTCTTTTCACCACAAAACCCTTGAGTGAAGATGATATGACTTCTCCATTTAATTAAATGAAAGGGTATTTGAAAATAATTGAATTTCATTTGGAAATATTTTATAAACTTCATGCAGCCCAATGATTTTCATGAGAGAAGATAAAATGACTTCTTCAAATTATATGAAATATGAGTTGGGAGTTTCAAAGAATTAAATTCAAAGTTCTTTTGAATTTATATTCATTTTGGAGTTATTTGAGTTTTATTCAAATTATTTTTCTCCAAAAATAAAATACATAGAAAATAGGGTAACATGATTCCCTACATCAAAAAATTGGAGAGAAATAAATTTGAAATCATTTTAGTATTTTTAAAATGATTTTTATTGGATTTTATTAGACCAGTAGCACTGTATGAATTATTGGAATTTGTGTGTATTTTATTTAATGATTGAAAAATGTTCAGGTTGTAGAAAATCTTTTTCTGGAATTTTTGATATATTATATGCCTATGTAAAGTTTTATTTTGCTTTTATTTTATTTTATTTTTGTTGTTTTTCTAGAAAATGTTCTAAAAAAATTCCCTTCGCCGACTTGGCCGGCCCAGCACCGAAGCCAGGCCAAGGCCCAGCCAGCCCACCCACGCGCGCAGCCGTCCCCGACCCCGAGCGGAGTGCGCCGCCCGCACGCATCGCCGACGACGTCGTATCCGCCCCGGTCTCCTCGCGTGCCCCTCGCGCACGCCAAGCCCTCGCCTCGCCTCCTCTTATAAAGGGTGCCGCCCCGGGCCCGTTCCTTTCCTCGCCGCCGCCGCTGCTGCCGCCTGCTTACGCCGCCCTTGCTCGTTGCCCTCGCCCGCCGCCCGCGCCCTCGCCCCGCGCCTCCGACGTCGCCCGCCGCTGCTGTCGCTGCCGCGCCGAGCTCGCCGGAGTCCACCGCCTCGCTGAACCACCGCCTCGTTCGTTAGCTTTCGGCAGCGGGCGTTCGCTCGGTAGAGTTTTCTTTTTCTTTTTATTTTAGTTAGGGACCTATCCATAATTTACCGTTTAGCCCCTGATTTTCAAACCTTCATAACTTTTTACTCGTTAGTCCAAATCCAACGAAACCAACGCCAAATTCTTCGTTATGATCCCATCTATCTTATAATCCAACTCAAACATGTTTTTGAAAGTTTAAAAATTTGAATTAGATCAGATTTGAATTCAAACTTCGTTTGATCATAATTTGAGTTCCGTAGCTCCGTTTGAATTGATTCTTTTTGCAAATTAAAGCTCTTGACCTAAACTTTCTGATAAGGCCAAATTCACCTAATTTTGGTACTGTTAGAAATTTTTTTATGTTGCAAGAGTTATTTGTTTGGTTTTGATGTTTTCCGAATTGTTTTCTTCGATCTTTCTGGTCTCTTGAGTGATTGCTTATGTGTGGTTACTATTGCTTGCTTACGATAGATTGACCGGAGTGTGACGAGTAGAGCTACCAAGAGCTTTGAGTGCGGATCATCTTCATCAACATTGCAGGCAAGTTCACACTTTGATCATATCCCTTTTCATACCCAGTTTTTATGCATTAGTTTCAACCCTCAAACATTGCATGAGTAGGATTGATAACATGTGGGTATTGGGAAGTAGTTTATGAGGTAGGAACCTATTTTCCTACATTCAAACCTTGGGAGTTACTATTACGTTATGCTTATACTGCTATGTTATGCTCGTAGACGTGGATTGGGTTTTTGAGAGTATTCATGACAGAGGTGATATTGTTAATTAATGGTTTACTTAAGGTGGCAACTTAAACACACATCTGGGTGGATTGAGGTACCTGGGTATTCCAGGATTGCCTGTCTAGGCACCTGGGTATTCTAGGATTGCCTGTTTTTTTATGGACTGCCACCCAGGCTCAAAGGGATCATGAGATTATTCATACTAGAAACTTCCGTGTGCAGCCACAAGCCATTATGGGATCTGGCATAGTTGATTAAGTCGTGCGAACTCTTACAGGGTAGACTAGCAGATGTAGGGGAAAGTAGGTGTACCGGTCTATCCAACGTAAGGTGCTAGCGCTTCTGAAAGACTATGTCTCGGTCATCCGTTTCTCAAACACCATGTAGTGCGAGAAATCAAACGTAGGCGATGAGTCTTGTGGGGAAAAGTGCGCAAACCTCTGCAGAGTGTACAAACTAATCATGGTTAGCCGTGTCCCCGGTTATGGACATCTTGAGTATCTAGCTCTTGGATTATCATGTTGATCTCATCATGTTACTTTAATTAATTTTGTTGGGTTTTAATGATGATGCTTAATTGGGATTGAGAATGCTGTCAACCATTCTCAATGTTTAACAACCACCATGATAGTTCAATAAAATTTATTCCTTTGCAGTAGGGAAAATTTGGCTTTTTGCAAAAACATTATAATCATAGAGCTTTTCCACCAGCCATATATGCATGTAGTGATAGCCATTGTTCATCATTTTCTGTATGGTGTGAATTTGCCAGTACATTCAATGTACTGACCCATTTCGGGCTGCAACGTCTCATGTTGCAGGTTTCTTACGACGAGGAAGTGATACGTTAGGGTTATGATTTCTACACTCAACTTTGCCATTGGTGTTGATGGGAATCCACAACCTTGTTGCTTCCGCTATATGGATTGAGGTATTAGTATTTACGTTACTTTATACATGTGATTTACCTCTGTTATAAATCCTTCGAGTACTGTGTGTGTCAGCATACCGATCCAGGGATGACACTTAAGCACAGAGACTTGATCCATTCGGGTCAAGTCGCTACAATTCCATCGATTATTTTTGGAGGTTTTGAATTTCCTCTTCCTACTGTCAAGAAGAAATATGATATTCTTATTGTTGGGGATGTGCATATCCTTGTTGAGGTAACATAGTGTTATTCGAAACTTCTCCGGTTCCATGTTATTCGGAATGAGTTTGTTAACAAGAATTGATCAACCTTGTTAGTGGATTCCTTTTGATGAGCATGAGATGGATGAAGTTAGAAAGCACAACCTTCTGTACCCTACTTTTACTTTCTGTTATTTAGTTGAAATAAAGTAAAAATAGTATTTTCTGTCTGTTTTCTGAATTATCTGTGCAATAAAAAATACCCCAAAAATAAAAGTTCTCCAAATGTCCCGAAAATGAAATATGATTTTTTCTAGAATATTTGAGAATATCTAGCACTGAGAACACAGCAGGGGCAGCAAGCACCTGGCCACGAGGGTCCAGGGCGGACTGATACATCTCAAAACGTATCTATAATTTTTTATTGTTCCATGCTATATTATATTCTGTTTTGGACATTAATGGGCTTTATTATACACTATTATTTTATTTTTGGGACTAAAATATTAACCGGAGGCCCAGCCCAGAATTGTTGTTTTTTGCCTATTTCAGAGTTTCGCAGAAAAAGAATATCAAACGGAGTCCAAACGGAATGAAACTTTCGGGAACGTGATTTTCGGAACGAACGTGATCCAGAGGACTTGGACCCTACGTCAAGAAAGCAACCAGGAGAGCACGAGGTAGGGGGGTGCGCCTACCCCTCCTGGGTGCGCCCTCCGCCCTCGTGGGCCCCATGTTGCTCCACCGACATACTCCTTCCTCCTATATATACCTACGTACCCCGAAACTACCATATACGGAGCCAAAAACCTAATTCCACTGCCGCAACCTTCTGTACCCGTGAGATCACATCTTGGAGCCTGTTCTGGAGCTCCCCGGAGGGGGCATCGATCACGGAGGGCTTCTACATCAATACCATAGCCTCTCCGATGATGTGTGAGTAGTTTACCTCAGACCTTCGGGTCCATAGTTATTAGCTAGATGGCTTCTTCTCTCTTTTTGGATCTCAATACAATGTTCTTCCCCTCTCTTGTGGAGATCTATTCGATGTAATCTTCTTTTGCGGTGTGTTTGTTGAGACCGATGAATTGTGGGTTTTATGATCCAGTTTATCTATGAACAATATTTGAATCTCCTGTGAATTCTTTTATGTATGATTGGTTATCTTTGCAAGTCTCTTCGAATTATCAGTTTGGTTTGGCCTACTAGATTGATCTTTCTTGCAATGGGAGAAGTTCTTAGCTTTGGGTTCAATCTTGTGGTGTCCTTTCCAAGTGACAGCAGGGGCAGCAAGGCACATATTGTATTGTTGCCATCGAGGATAACAAGATGGGGTTTATATCATATTTCATGAGTTCATCCCTCTACATCATGTCATCTTGCTTAAAGCGTTAATCTGTTCTTATGAACTTAATACTCTAGATGCATGCTGGATAGCGGTCGATGTGTGGAGTAATAGTAGTAGATGCAGGCAGGAGCCGGTCTACTTGTCGCGGACGTGATGCCTATATACATGATCATACATAGATATTCTCATAACTATGCTCAATTCTATCAATTGCTCAACAGTAATTTGTTCAGCCACCGTAATGCTTATGCTCTTGAGAGAAGCCACTAGTGAAACCTATGGCCCCCGGGTCTATTTTCTATCATATTAATCTTCCATCACTTAGTTATTTTTATTGCCTTCTATTTTACTTTGCATCTTTATCATAAAAATACCAAAAATATTATCTTATCATATCTATCAGATCTCACTCTCGTAAGTGGCCGTGTGGGGATTGGTAACCCCTTATCGCGTTGGTTGCAAGGATTTATTTGTTTTTGTAGGTGCAAGGGACTCGTGCGTGGCCTCCTACTGGATTGATACCTTGGTTCTCAAAAACTGAGGGAAATACTTACGTTACTTTACTGCATCACCCTTTCCCCTTCAAGGGAAAACCAACGCAGTGCTCAAGAGGTAGCAAGAAGGATTTCTGGCGCCGTTGCCGGGGAGTCTACGGAAAAGTCAACATACCAAGTACCCATCACAAACCCTTATCTCCCGCATTACATTATTTGCCATTTGCCTCTCGTTTTCCTCTCCCCCACTTCACCCTTGCCATTTTATTTGTTTGCTTCCCGTATGCCTTTTTGTTTGTGTTTCCACGTGCCTTCTATTTGCTTGCATCTTCGCTTGCTGAAAATCTATTGATATGGGTCCACTTAAAGTGTTCTACTTGGATCATCTTCGATCCTTATGCGCTCGTGCTGAAACCCCAACTAGCCTAGTTGATGGGAAATCTTTAGATGAGCATGCTCATTTTGTGCGTCAACGTTTGTCTGAGAAAGGGAAGCTCTTATGGTATCATATAAATAGTTTGTTATGCTATGCTTGGAATCTTTGTGAAATTTTTGATTTTACTTGTTGCTCTAAGAACTCTAAAAAACACCTTCCCTACCTATGTGAGTTCAATGATAATGAAATCTTATCTTCTTATGCAAAGGGTGTTTGTAGTTACTATGATATCGAACAAATTGGAGAATTTTTCGTTTTTAAGGGTGCTCATGAAGTTGCTTCTTTGACTGAAAAGTATGATTTTACTCTCAACAAATCTGAAAATTCTGTCATACTTAAATATTGCAATGAAAACTTTGCTCATAATGTCTATGTCCAAGAATTTATTGAAAGAATGACCGTTGCTTTGGAACAAAATAATGATATGCATGAATCTATAGATAATGATGATTCCGATGATTTGGTTGAAATATCCCCTGATGAACATGATGCTTGCTATTCTTGTGGCCATGATGCCAATATTTATGAAGACAAATTTGCTATAGTTCCTTATGTTAAAAATGAGATTGTTGCTATTGCACCCAAGCTTGATAGTTCCTTCGACGAAAAGCATGATTGCAATGATTCTACTATAAATTCTCTTGATGTCAATTGTGCTAATAATATGCAAAAACCCTAAGCTTGGGGGTTCTAGTTTTGCTAGGACTACTATTTGTTCCAATGATCATGATTGGGGTGATTCTTCTTTTGATCTTAAAAAATTTATTTAAGCCCCATGATGAATATGAGATTGATAATATTGTTTGCAATAATATTGAAAGTGGGTTTGGAAGAGTGTCAACTTTAGATCCCACATATTTGTAGAATATTCAATCTTATGAAATTTTTGATAAAAGTGGGTTTGGAGAGGTCATGACTTTAGTTAATGTTAATCCCACTATTTCGAAAGAGTGTCAACTTTGCGCGCATGTGGATCGTGTTGAAAATATTTTATATGATAGCTATATTGTTGAATTTTCTTATGAGGCTACATGTAATTATTATGAGAGAGGAAAATATGGTTGTAGAAATTTTCATGTTACTAAATTACCTCTCGTCATGTTGAGATTGCTATCGTCTCTTTCTTCTTCCTTCCATATGCTAGTTTTTGCTTTCCTTGATAATTTGGTTGCTTATAAAGTGCCTATGCATAGGAAGTATGTTAGACTTAGATGTGTTTGTAACATGCTATTTGATGCTCTCTTTGTGCTTCAATTCTTGTCTCTCATGCGAGCATCATTAAAATTATTATGCCTAGCTAGGGGCGTTAAACGATAGCGCTTGTTGGGAGGCAACCCAATTTTATTTTTAGTTTTTTGCTTTTTGCTTATGTTTAGTAATAAATCTTTAATCTATCCTCTGGTTATATGTATTTTTATGTTTTAATTAGTGTTTGTGCCAAGTTTAACCAATAGGATCTTCTTGGATGATAGTTATTTGATCTTGCTAAAAATTCCAGAAACTTTCTGTTCACGGAAATAATTGTTAAAAATCACCAAAACGTGATAAAATATTTATTCCAATTTCTGCTGATCAATAAACAAACTTTCTAGGTCGTCCTATTTTGGTAGATTTTTTGGATTTCCATAAGTTTTCGTTAGTTACAGATTACTACAGACTGTTCTGTTTTTGACAGATTCTATTTTTCGTGTGTTGTTTTGCTTATTTTGATGAATCTATGGCTAGTAAAAGACTTTATAAACCATAGAGAAGTTGGAATACAGTATATTAACACCAATATAATAAATAATGAGTTTATTACAGTACCTTGAAGTGTTCTTTTGTTTTCTTTCGCTAATGGAGCTCACGAGATTTTTTGCTGAGTTTTGTGTTGTGAAGTTTTCAAATTTTGGGTGAAAGATTTGATGGATTGTGGAACAAGGAGTGGCAAGAGCCTAAGCTTTGGGATGCCCATGGCACCCCAATATAATCTAATGACACCTAAAAGCCAAAGCTTGGGGATGCCCCGGAAGGCATCCCCTCTTTCGTCTACTTCCATCGGTAAATTTACTTGGAGCTATATTTTTATTCACCACATGATATGTGTTTTGCTTGGAGCGTCTTGTATTATTTGAGTCTTTATTTGTTAGTTTACCACAATCATCCTTGCTGTACACACCTTTTGAGAGAGTCACACTTGATTCGGAAATTATTCGAATACTCTATGTGCTTCACTTTTATCTTTTGAGCTATATAGTTTTTGCTCTAGTGCTTCACTTATATATTTTAGATCAGGTGGTGGTTTTGTTCTATAGAAACTATTGTTCTCTCATGCTTCACTTAGATTAGTTTGAGAGTCCTACAAAACAGCATGATAATTTTCTTAAATTGAGAAATTTGTCCTAAGGTAATAAGCATCTGAGATTAGTAAAAAAAATCTTATGAGTATTTTGAATACTATGAGAAATTTGATGCTTGATAATTGTTTTGAGATATTAGATGGTCATATTAGAGTCATGCTAGTTGATTAGTTGTGAATTTGAGAGATACCTGTGTTAAAGTTTGTGATTCCCGTAGCATGCATGTATGGTGAACCGTTATGTGATGAAGTCGAAGCATGATTTATTTATTGATTGTCTTCCTTATGAGTGGCGGTCGGGGACGAGCGATGGTCTTTTCCTACCAATCTATCCCCCAGGAGCATGCGCGTAATACTTTGCTTTGATAACTTGTAGATTTTTGCAATAAGTATATGAGTTCTTTATGACTAATGTTGAGTCCATGGATTATACGCACTTTCTTCCTACCATCATTGCTAGCCTCTCTAATACCGCACACTTTTCGCCTGTATCATACACCCACCATAAACCCACCATACCTACCTATCATGGCATTTCCATAGCCATTCTGAGATATATTGCCATGCAACTTTCCACCGTTCTGTTTACTATGACACACTCCATCATTGTCATATTGCTTTGCATGATCATGTAGTTGACATCGTATTTGTGGCAAGGCCACTATTCATAATTCTTTCATACATGTCACGGTACACCGCCGGAGGCATTCACGTAGAGTCATATTTTGCTCTAAGTATTGAGTTGTAAATTATGAGTTGTCGGTAAATAAAAGTGTGATGATCATCATTTTTAGAGCATTGTCCCAAGTGAGGAAAGGATGATGGAGACTATGATTCCCCCATAAGTCGGGATGAGACTCCGGACTAAAAAAAAGAGGCCATAAAAAAAGGCCCAAATAAAAAAATGAGAGAAAAAGAGAGAAGGGACAGTGTTACTATCCTTTTACCCCACTTGTTCTTCAAAGTAGCATCATGATCTCCATGATAGAGAGTCTTCTATGATATCACTTTCATATACTAGTGGGAATTTTCATTATAGAACTTAGCTTGTATATTCTAATGATGGGCTTCCTCAAAATGCCCTAGGTCTTCGTGAGCAAGCGACTTGGATGCACACCCACTAAGTACTTTTTGTTGAGCTTTCATATACTTATAGCTCTAGTGCATCCGTTGCATGGAAATCCCTACTCACTCACATTGATATCTATTAATGGGCATCTCCATAGCCCGTTGATACGCCTAGTTGATGTGAGACTATCTTCTCCCTTTTTGTCTTCTCCACAACCACCATTCTATTCCACATATAGTGCTATGTCCATGGCTCACGCTCATGTATTGCGTGAAGATTGAAAAAGATTGAGAACATCAAAAGTATGAAACGGTTGCTTGGCTTGTCATCGGGGTTGTGCATGATTTAAATACTTTGTGTGGTGAAGATAGAGCATAGCCAGACTATATGATTTTGTAGGGATAACTTTCTTTGGCCATGTTATTTTGAGAAGACATGATTACTTAGTTAGTATGCTTGAAGTATTATTATTTTTTATGTCAATATTAAACTTTTGTCTTGAATCTTTCAGATCTGAATATTCATACCACAATTAAGAGAATTACATTGAAATTATGCCAAGTAGCATTCCACATCAAAAATTCTGTTTTTATCATTTACCTACTCGAGGACGAGCAGGAATTAAGCTTGGGGATGCTTGATACGTCTCCAACGTATCTATATTTTTTTCATTGTTCCATGCTATATTATATTCTGTTTTGGACATTAATGGGCTTTATTATACACTTTTATATTATTTTTGGGACTAACCTAATAACCGGAGGCCCAACCCAGAATTGTTGTTTTTTGCCTATTTCAGAGTTTCACAGAAAAAGAATATCAAACGGAGTCCAAACGAAACCTTCGGGAACGTGATTTTCGGAACGAACGTGATCCAGAGGACTTGGACCCTATGTCAAGAAAGCAACCAGGAGGGCACGAGGTAGGGGGCACGCCTACCCCCCTGGGCGTGCCCTCCACCCTCATGGGCCCCATGTTGCTCCACCGACATACTCCTTCCTCCTATATATACCTACGTACCCCCAAACTACCATATACGGAGCCAAAAACCTAATTCCACCGCCGCAACCTTCTGTACCCGTGAGATCCCATCTTGGGGCCTGTTCCGGAGCTCCGCCGGAGGGGGCATCGATCACGGAGGGCTTCTAAATCAACACCATAGCCTCTCTGATGATGTGTGAGTAGTTTACCTCAGACTTTCGGGTCCATAGTTATTAGCTAGATGGCTTCTTCTCTCTTTTTGGATCTCAATACAATGTTCTCCCCCTCTATTGTGGAGATTTATTCGATGTAATCTTCTTTTGCGGTGTGTTTGTTGAGACCAATGAATTGTGGGTTTATGATCAAGTTTATCTATGAGCAATATTTGAATCTCCTCTGAATTCTTTTATGTATGATTGGTTATCTTTGCAAGTCTCTTCGAATTATCAGTTTGGTTTGGCCTACTAGATTGATCTTTCTTGCAATGGGAGAAGTGCTTAGTTTTATGTTCAATCTTGCGGTGTCCTTTCCCAGTGACAGCAGGGGCAGCAAGGCACGTATTTTATTGTTGCCATCGAGGATAACAAGATGGGGTTTATATCATATTGCATGAGTTTATCCCTCTACATCATGCCATCTTGCTTAAACCTTACGTTGTTCTTATGAACTTAATACTCTAGATGCATGCTGGATAGCGGTCGATGTGTGGAGTAATAGTAGTAGATGCAGGCAGGAGTCGGTCTACTTGTCGCGGACGTGATGCCTATATACATGATCATATCTAGATATTCTCATAACTATGCTCAATTCTATCAATTTCTCAACAGTAATTTGTTCACCCACCGTAATACTTATGCTCTTGGGAGAAGCCAGTAGTGAAACCTATGGCCCCGGGGTCTATTTTCTATCATATTAATCTTCCATCACTTAGTAATTTTTATTACCTTCTATTTTACTTTGCATCTTTATCATAAAAATACCAAAAATATTATCTTATCATATCTATCAGATCTCACTCTCGTAAGTGACCGTGTAGGGATTGACAACCCGTTATCGCGTTGGTTGCGAGGATTTATTTGTTTGTGTAGGTGCGAGGGACTCGTGCATGGCCTCCTACTGGATTGATACCTTGGTTCTCAAAAACTGAGGGAAATACTTACGCTGCTTTACTGCATCACCCTTTCCTTTTCAAGGGAAAACCAACGCAGTGCTCAAGAGGTAGCACGTGCCCACCCCTACAGGGCGCGCCCCCTGCCTTGTGGGCCCACGGTGGCTCCCCTCCACTTATTTCCAACCACCACACACTCCTTCTTCCTCCCAAAAAATTGACAACCAGCTCAAGCACGAGTTCTAGCTCATTTTGCTGCGATTTTCGATCTCCTTGCTCAAAGCACCACTCACAAAACTGCTTTGGGGGATTGTTCTGTGGTATGTAACTCCTCCAATGGTCCAATTAGTTTTTGTTCTAGTGCTTTATTCATTGCAAATTTGTGCTGCCTAGGTGACCATGTTCTTGAGCTTGCATGTCAAATTTATATGGTTCCAAGTAGTTCTAATGCATGATATAGTCTCTAGGCACTTGCAGGAGTAGTTGCTATCAATTTTGTTGAGTTTGGTTCACTTTTATTTGAAGTTACTAAAAATTTCATAAATTTTCAGAAAATAATGAAGAGATTTTTGAGGGGCTCGTTGAGCCGAAGCTCGAAGGATAAGCAGAGTGAAGAAGAAGAGAGGCCCAAGTATAATCTCCCTCGCACCGCAGAAGTTCGGCCGTGTGAATGGCCTTGTGATGATTTCTAGAGAGCAGCCGGGATTTATGATGATTTTTATGAATTGGCTGAGAATGCAGGCCTCACCAACTTCCTCCGCGACAAACGCGAACAGTACCTCTTACTCACTAATATCTTTATGCAAAATTTTCATTTGCATTCTAGGAGGTCACCACCTTCGGTGGATTTTTATTTATATGATGAGTATAAGGAGATGACCTTTCGTGAATTTTGTGAGGTTTGCAAGTTGCCTTTTCCGGGCAGCATAGAGGAACCACATCGTGACGATGTGGAGGGTTTTATTGATACAATTGCTGTAGGGGAAACTAGAAAAGTTTCCGATGCAAGAATCACTAGCATACATTTTCGTGTTTTACGTTACTTTGCATTATTTGCTAGTAGATGCTTAATTGGTCACGGAAACTCTGGCAACCTAAGTGCCCCTGATATTGTTATTTTGTGCCATGCCTTATTTCATGATGATTCATTTAGTATGGGCGCTATTGTTGCATATCTTAACCGTACTAAGGGCCCTGTCGTGGAATTGTCACGGCAGATGTCCTTAGTGTCAGGACTTAGTGGCGAGGCCAACGCATCTATGCGGTAGCTTGAAGGGGTTGGTCGGAATCGAGAGACGCAAGGCGGAACATCACACAAGACAAGGATTTAGACAGCTTCGAGCCCTGGGAAATATCATCTGGAATAGCCCTACATGCTGTTTGTGGCTAGCTCTCATTATGCTCATGAGGGAGTCGCCGCATAAGCTGGCTCCTCCTTTTGTGTCTAGCCATAGATATTGTTTCTTGTTGCCTGTCCCTCTTTGGGGAGCCCTGCCCCTCCTTATATAAGTTGAAGGGGCGGCTTACATGTAGAGTCCTATTAGGATTAGAACTAACTTATTCTCTATTACAAGTCGGATACAAGTACGGGTCTTGCTTCCTCGTAAAGGAAATATTCCTCATGCCTTCTGTCTTAAGCGGGCCCACCATAATATGAGCCGGCCTACTGGGCCTTGGGCCTAGTCTTCTATGTGACCCGCCGTCGGGGTCATCCGTGAGTCGTCTAACCAGTGAGCCGCCAGACCCGTGAGTCGCCAGTCCTCCGGCGGGTCATCGGTGAAGCGCCAAGCCCGGCCGGGTCATACTTCCGGCCGGGTCATACCGCGGGGTATATCCCCGACATTAGCCCCCAGTTTAATTTGGATTTATCCATGTTAAACTGATCCTGTAAAACAAACACAAGAACAACTTTGGCAGATTGTATTCCGGGTTAAAAGTTCTTGTACGTCGGCACCTGATAATCCTTAATTCCTTGTGCTCCGGCTTAAATATTCTCCTGAAACGGGACCTGATTATCCTTAAGTCCAATTGCCATTTCCTTCATCTAGAAAATCTGTTGGGGAACGTAGTAATTTCAAAAAAAATTCCTACGCACACGCAAGATCATGGTGATGCATAGCAACGAGAGGGGAGAGTGTTGTCTACGTACCCTCGTAGACCGAAAGCGGAAGCGTTATATCAACGCGGTTGATGTAGTCGTACGTCTTCACGATCCGACCGATCCAAGCGCCGTTACTCCGGCACCTCCGAGTTCTTGGCACACGTTCAGCTCGATGACGATCCCCGGGCTCCGATCCAGCAAAGCTTCGGGGAGGAGTTCCGTCAGCACGATGGCGTGGTGACGATCTTGATGTACTACCGGTGCAGGGCTTCGCCTAAGCACTGCAACGATATGACCGAGGTGGAATATGGTGGAGGGGGGCACCGCACACGGCTAAGGAACGATCACGAAGATCAACTTGTGTGTCTATGGGGTGCCCCCTGCCCCTGTATATAAAGGATGGAGGAGGAGGAGGCCGGCCAAGGCAAAGGTGCGGCCAGGATATGGAGTCCTACTAGGACTCCAAGTCCTAGTAGGAGTCCACCAAAAGGGGAGGAAGGGAGAAGGAATAGGAGGAGAAGGAGAGGTGGCCGGCCCCCTTTTCCCTAGTCCAATTCGGACTAGAGGGGAGGGGGGGCGCAGCAGCCTTTTTCCTCTTCCCACTAAAGCCCATCAAGGCCCATTACTTCTCCCGTAATCCCGTAACTCCCCGATACTCCCGAAAATACCCGAATCACTCAGAACCCTTCCGATGTCCGAATATAGTCGTCCAATATATCGATCTTTACGTCTCGACCATTTCGAGACTCCTCGTCATGTCCCCGATCTCATCCGGGACTCCGAACTCCTTCGGTACATCAAAACTCATAAACTCATAATATAACTGTCATTGAAACCTTAAGCGTGCGGACCCTACGGTTTGAGAACAATGTAGACATGACCGAGACACGTCTCTGGTCAATAACCAATAGCGGGACCTGGATGCCCATATTGGCTCCTACATATTCTGCGAAGATCTTTATCGGTCAGACCGCATAACAACATACGTTGTTCCCTTTGTCCATCGGTATGTTACTTGCCCGAGATTCGATCGTCGGTATCCAATACCTAGTTCAATCTCGTTACCGGCAAGTCTCTTTACTCGTTCCGTAATACATCATCTCGCAACTAACTCATTAGTTGCAATGCTTGCAAGGCTTAAGTGATGTGCATTACCGAGAGGGCCCAAAGATACCTCTCCGACAATCGGAGTGACAAATCCTAATCTCGAAATACGCCAACCCAACATCTACCTTTGGTGACACCTGTAGTACTCCTTTATAATCACCCAGTTACGTTGTGACGTTTGGTAGCACCCAAAGTGTTCCTCCAGCAAACGGGAGTTGCATAATCTCATAGTCAAAGGAACATGTATAAGTCATGAAGAAAGCAATAGCAACATACTAAACGATCGGGTGCTAAGCTAATGGAATGGGTCATGTCAATCAGATCATTCAACTAATGATGTGACCTCATTAATCAAATAACAACTCTTTGTCTATGGTTAGGAAACATAACCATCTTTGATTAACGAGCTAGTCAAGTAGAGGCATACTAGTGACACTTTGTTTGTCTATGTATTCACACATGTATTATGTTTCCGGTTAATAAAATTCTAGCATGAATAATAAACATTTATCATGATATGTAAGGAAATAAATAATAACTTTATTATTGCCTCTAGGGCATATTTCCTTCAGTCTCCCACTTGCACTAGAGTCAATAATCTAGTTCACATCGCCATGTGATTTACCAGCAATAGTTCACATCACCATGTGATTAACACCCATAGTTCACATCGATATGTGACCAACACCCAAAGGGTTTACTAGAGTCAGTAATCTAGTTCACATCGCTTATGTGATTAACAC
This sequence comes from Aegilops umbellulata, assembly GCA_032464435.1. Taxonomy (NCBI): domain Eukaryota; kingdom Viridiplantae; phylum Streptophyta; class Magnoliopsida; order Poales; family Poaceae; genus Aegilops; species Aegilops umbellulata. Next base: position 501,246,329 of record CP136057.1, read on the forward strand.
CCAAAGAGTACTAAAGTGTGATCATGTTTTGCTTGTGAGATAATTTTAGTCAACGGGTCTGTCACATACAGATCCGTAAGTATTTTGCAATTTTCTATGTCCACAATGCTCTATACAGAGCTACTCTAGCTAATTGCTCCCACTTTGAATATGTATCTACATCGAGACTTAGAGTCATCCAGATCGGTGTCAAAACTTGCATCGACGTAACCCTTTACGACGAACCTTTTGTCACTTCCATAATCGAGAAACATATCCTTATTCCACTAAGGATAATTTTGACCGCTGTCCAGTGATCTACTCCTAGATCACCATTGTTCTCCCTTGCTTAAATCAGTGTAGGGTATACAATAGATCTGGTAAACAGCATGGCATACTTTATAGAACCTATGGCCGAGGCATAGGGAATGACTTTCATTCTCTTTCTATCTTCTGCCGTGGTCGAGTTTTGAGTCTTTACTCAACTTCATACCTTGTAACACAGGAAAGAACTCTTTCTATGACTGTTCCATTTTGAACTACTTCAAAATCTTGTCAAGGTATGTACTCATTGAAAACTTATCAAGCGTCTTGATCTATCTCTATAGATCTTGATGCTCAATATGTAAGCAGCTTTACCGAGGTCTTTCTTTGAAAAACTCCTTTCAAACACTCCTTTATGCTTTGCAGAATAATTCTACATTATTTCCGATCAACAATATGTCATTCACATATACTTATCAGAAATGCTGTAGTGCTCCCACTCACTTTCTTGTAAATACAGGCTTCACCGCAAGTCTGTAAAAAACTATATGCTTTGATCAACTTATCAAAGTGTATATTCCAACTCCGAGATGCTTGCACCAGTCCATAGATGGATCGCTGGAGCTTGCATATTTTGTTAGCACCTTTAGGATTGACAAAACCTTCTGGTTGCATCATATACAACTCTTCTTTAATAAATCTATTAAGGAATGCAGTTTTGTTTATCCATTTGCCAGATTTCATAAAATGCGGCAATTGCTAATATGATTCGGACAGACTTAAGCATAGATACGAGTGAGAAACTCTCATCGTAGTCAACACTTTGAACTTGTCGAAAACCTTTTGCGACAATTCTAGCTTTGTAGATAGTAACACTACTATCAGCGTTCGTTTTCCTCTTGAAGATCCATTTATTTTCTATGGCTTGCCGATCATCGGGCAAATCCATCAAAGTCCATACTTTTGTTCTCATACATGGGTCATATCTCAGATTTCATGGCCTCAAACCACTTCGCGGAATCTGGGCTCATCATCGCTTCCTCATAGTTCGCAAGTTCGTCATGGTCTAGTAACATGACTTCCAGAACAGGATTACCGTACCACTCTGGTGCGGATCTTACTCCGGTTTACCTACGAGATTCGGTAGTTACTTGATCTGATGTTACATGATCATCATCATTAACTTCCTCACTAATTGGTGTAGTAGTCACAGGAACAGATTTCTGTGATGAACTATTTTCCAATAAGGGAGCAAGTACAATTACCTCATCAAGTTCTACTTTCCTCCCACTCACTTCTTTCGAGAGAAACTCCTTCTCTAGAAAGGATCCATTCTTAGCAACGAATGTCTTGCCTTTGGATCGGTGATAGAAGGTGTACCCAACAGTCTCCTTTGGGTATCCTATGAAGACACATTTCTCCGATTTGGGTTTGAGCTTATCAGGATGAAACTTTTCCACATAAGCATCGCAACCCCAAACTTTAAAAAACGACATCTTTGGTTTCTTGCCAAAGCATAGTTCATATTGTGTCGTCTCAACGGACTTAGATGGTGCCCCTTTTTTTTCTAACGTGAATGCAGCTGTCTCTAATGCATGACCCCAAAACGATATTGGTAAATCGGTAAGAAACATCATAGATTGCACTATATCCAATAAAGTACGGTTATGACGTTTGGACACACCATTATGCTATGGTGTTCCAGGTGGCGTGAGTAGTGAAACTATTTCACATTGTTTTAACTGAAGACCAAACTCGTAACTCAAATATTTTACCTCTGCGATCATATCGTAGAAACTTTTTCTTGTTATGATGATTCTCCACTTCACTCTGAAATTCTTTGAACTTTTCAAACGTTTCAGACTTATGTTTCATCAAGTAGATATACTCATATCTTCTCAAATCATCTGTGAAGATCAGAAAATAACGATACTTGCCGCGAGCCTTAACACTCATCGGACTGCATACATCAGTATGTATTATTTCCAATAAGTTAGTTGCTCGCTCCATTGTTCCGGAGAACGGCGTTTTAGTCATCTTGCCCATGAGGTATGGTTCGCAAGCATCAAGTGATTCATAATCAAGTGATTCCAAAAGCCCATCAGCATGGAGTTTCTTCATGCGCTTTACACCAATATGACCTAAACGGCAGTGCCACAAATAAGTTGCACTATCATTATTAACTTTGCATCTTTTGGCTTCAATATTATGAATATGTGTATCACTGAGATCCAACAAACCATTTTCGTTGGTGTGTATGACCATAGAAGGTTTTATTCATGTAAATAGAACAACAATAGTTCTCTAACTTATATGAATAACCGTATTGCAATAAACATGATCAAATCATATTTATGCTCAACGCAAACACCAAATAACACTTATTTAGGTTCAACACTAATCTCGAAAGTATAGGGAAGTGTGCGATGATGATCATATCAATCTTGGAACTACTTCCAACTTTCATCATCACTTCACCCTTAACTAGTTCTTTGTTCATTCTGCAACTCCCGTTTCGAGTTACTACTCTTAGCAACTGAACTAGTATCAAATACTGAGGGGTTGCTATAAACACTAGTAAAGTACACATCAATAACATGTATATCAAATATACTTATGTTCACTTTGCCATCCTTCTTATCCGCCAATCACTTGGGGTAATTCCGCTTCCAGTGACCAGTCCCTTTGCAGTAGAAGCACTTAGTCTCAGGCTTAGGACTAGACTTGGGCTTCTTTACTTGAGCAGCAACTTGCTTGCTGTTCTTCTTGAAGTTCCCCTTCTTCCCTTTGCCCTTTTCTTGAAACTAGTGGTCTTGTTAACCATCAACACTTGATGTTTTTCTTGATTTCTACCTTCGTCGATTTCAGCATCACGAAGAGCTTGGGAATTGTTTCCGTTTTCCCTTGCATATTATAGTTCATCACGAAGTTCTACTAACTTGGTGATGGTGACTAGAGAATTCTGTCAATCACTATTTTATCTGGAAGATTAACTCCCACTTGATTCAAGCGATTGTAGTACTCAGACTATCTGAGCACATGCTCACTAGTTGAGCGATTCTCCTCCATCTTTTAGCTATAGAACTTGTTGGAGACTTCATATCTCTCAACTCGGGTATTTGCTTGAAATATTAACTTCAACTCCTGGAACATCTCGTATGGTCCATGACGTTCAAAACGTCTTTGAAGTCCCGATTCTAAGCAGTTAAGCATGGTGCACTAAACTATCAAGTAGTCATCATATTGAGCTAGCCAAACGTTCATAACATCTGCATCTGCTCCTGCAATAGGTCTGTCACCTAGCAGTGCATCAAGGACATAATTCTTCTGTGCAGCAATGAGGATAAACCTCAGATTACGGATCCAATCCGCATCATTGCTACTAACATTTTTTAACATAATTTTCTCTAGGAACATATCAAAATAAATACAGGGAAGCAACAACGTGAGCTATTGATCTACAACATAGATATGCTAATACTACCAGGACTAAGTTCATGATAAATTAAAGTTCAATTAATCATATTACTTAAGAACTCCCACTTAGATAGACATCCCTCTAATCTTCTAAGTGATCACGTGATCCAAATCAACTAAACCATAACCGATCATCACGTGAAATGGCTTAGTCTTCAATGGTGAACATCATTATGTTGATCATATCTACTATATGATTCACGCTCGACCTTTCGGTCTCCGTGTTCCGAGGTCATATCTTATATGCATAGCTCGTCAAGTATAACCTGAGTATTCCGCGTGCAACTGTTTTGCACCCATTGTATTTGAACGTAGAACCTATCACACCCGATCATCACGTGGTGTCTCAGCACGAAGAACTTTTGCAACGGTGCATACTCAGGGAGAACACTTCTTGATAATTTAGTGAGAGATCATCTTATAATGCTACCGTCAATCAAAGCAAGATAAGATGCATAAAAAGATAAACATCACATGCAATCAATATAAGTGATATGATATGGTCATCATCATCTTGTGCTTGTGATCTCCATCTCCGAAGCACCGTCATGATCACCATCGTCACCGGCGCGACACCTTGATCTCCATCGTAGCATCATTGTCGTCTCGCCAATCTTATGCTTCCATGACTATCACTACCGCTTAGTAATAAAGTAAAGCATTACATCGCGATTGCATTGCATACAATAAAGCGACAACCATATGGCTCCTGCCAGTTGCCGATAACTCGGTTACAAAACATGATCATCTCATACAATAAAATTTAGCATCATGTCTTGACCATATCACATCACAACATGCCCTGCAAAAACAAGTTAGACGTCTTCTACTTTGTTGTTGCAAGTTTTACGTGGCTGCTACGGGCTTAAGCAAGAACTCATCTTACCTACGCATCAAAACCACAACGATAGTTTGTCAAATAGACTCCGTTTTAACCTTCTCAAGGACCGGGCGTAGCCATACTTGGTTCAACTAAAGTTGGAGAGATAGTCTTCCGCAAGCCATCTATGTGCAAAGCACGTCGAGGGAACCGGTCTCGCGTAAGCGTACGCGTAAGGTTGGTCCGGATCGTCTCGTCCAACAATACCGCTGAACCAAAGTATGACATGCTGGTAGGCAGTATGACTTGTATCGTCCACAACTTACTTGTGTTCTACTCGTGCAAATAACATCAAACCATAAAAACCTAGGCTCGGATGCCACTGTTGGGGAACGTAGTAATTTCCAAAAAAAAAATCCTACGCACACGCAAGATCATGGTGATGCATAGCAACGAGAGGGGAGAGTGTTGTCTACGTACCCTCGTAGACCGAAAGCGGAAGCGTTATATCAACGCGGTTGATGTAGTCGTACGTCTTCACGATCCGACCGATCCAAGCACCGTTACTCCGGCACCTCCGAGTTCTTGGCACACGTTCAGCTCGATGACGATCCCCGGGCTCCGATCCAGCAAAGCTTCGGGGAGGAGTTCCGTCAGCACGACGGCGTGGTGACGATCTTGATGTACTACCGACGCAGGGCTTCGCCTAAGCACTGCAACGATATGACCGAGGTGGAATATGGTGGAGGGGGGCACCGCACACGGCTAAGGAACGATCACGAAGATCAACTTGTGTGTCTATGGGGTGCCCCCTGCCCCTGTATATAAAGGATGGAGGAGGAGGAGGCCGGCCAAGGCAAAGGTGCGGCCAGGATATGGAGTCCTACTAGGACTCCAAGTCCTAGTAGGAGTCCACCAAAAGGGGAGGAAGGGAGAAGGAATAGGAGGATAAGGAGAGGTGGCCGGCCCCCTTTTCCCTAGTCCAATTCGGACTAGAGGGGAGGGGGGGGGCGCAACAGCCTTTTTCCTCTTCCCACTAAAGCCCATCAAGGCCCATTACTTCTCCCGTAATCCCGTAACTCCCCGATACTCCCGAAAATACCCGAATCACTCAGAACCCTTCCGATGTCCGAATATAGTCGTCCAATATATCGATCTTTACGTCTCGACCATTTCGAGACTCCTCGTCATGTCCCCGATCTCATCCGGGACTCCGAACTCCTTCGGTACATCAAAACTCATAAACTCATAATATAACTGTCATCGAAACCTTAAGCGTGCGGACCCTACGGTTCGAGAACAATGTAGACATGACCGAGACACGTCTCCGGTCAATAACCAATAGCGGGACCTGGATGCCCATATTGGCTCCTACATATTCTGCGAAGATCTTTATCGGTCAGACCGCATAACAACATACGTTGTTCCCTTTGTCCATCGGTATGTTACTTGCCCGAGATTCGATCGTCGGTATCCAATACCTAGTTCAATCTCGTTACCGGCAAGTCTCTTTACTCGTTCCGTAATACATCATCTCGCAACTAACTCATTAGTTGCAATGCTTGCAAGGCTTAAGTGATGTGCATTACCGAGAGGGCCCAGAGATACCTCTCCGACAATCGGAGTGACAAATCCTAATCTCGAAATACGCCAACCCAACATCTACCTTTGGTGACACCTGTAGTACTCCTTTATAATCACCCAGTTACGTTGTGACGTTTGGTAGCACCCAAAGTGTTCCTCCGGCAAACGGGAGTTGCATAATCTCATAGTCAAAGGAACATGTATAAGTCATGAAGAAAGCAATAGCAACATACTAAACGATCGGGTGCTAAGCTAATGGAATGGGTCATGTCAATCAGATCATTCAACTAATGATGTGACCTCGTTAATCAAATAACAACTCTTTGTCTATGGTTAGGAAACATAACCATCTTTGATTAACGAGCTAGTCAAGTAGAGGCATACTAGTGACACTTTGTTTGTCTATGTATTCACACATGTATTATGTTTCCGGTTAATACAATTCTAGCATGAATAATAAACATTTATCATGATATGTAAGGAAATAAATAATAACTTTATTATTGCCTCTAGGGCATATTTCCTTCAAAATCCGGGTCAAATAAGCTAGCTTCATACTCAATTTGCTGATGTTGGTTTCTCATAGAAAAATATTGTGAAGAATAATCCACTTGAGTCGGCTTCCAAGGCGTCGGGTTAAATAATTTGATCTTCAAATACTCATCTGATATTCAGTAGGCTTGAAGATGTAAAACTTGCTGGTTTATCATTACCAAAAACTGCCGGATTATAAAACAGACGATGCCGGGTCATAATTGTTGTTGACACCGGTTTATGTAACTGATCCTCCTAATTTGCTCAAAACTGATAATTTGAAGATTTTTCTCCCTTATATCGATATTACCTGTAGCCCCCAAGTCTTGAGCAGAACAAAGTGATGGTTTAAGACTTGCTCCAATAAATGTTGCAACCTTGAAGAAATCCGGTTTATTCATCTCAATCATATAAACTGAATATTCCACACATGTAGCCCCCAAGTGTCGGGTTGTCATGCTTGCAGCAACCTGGGACTTGTAATTGCTTTATGCTCATGAAAACTTCAACCAGTGTAGCCCCTAAGGGCCGGGTCATTATGCAATAATGAGCAGGGACTTTGTAGATATAACCATGTAAATTTGAACAGCAATGTGTAGCCCCCAAGGGCCGGCTTAGTAAGATAATACTGAGCTGGGACTTTGTATATAATTGTTAATAACATCATATAATATAGTCTCCACCATGGGGCTTGAACCCACGTCCACAAGGTTACGAGCTTTGTACTCCACCAACTGAATAGTGGACCGTTCAATATAATGGATTAATGCTTGTGTACCTTGAATTTTTGACAGGAGCAATTGGTAGCCCCCAAGGGCCAACTCATTTAGAATGTGATGAGTTGGGTCTTCAGTAAATTGAGCAAAAAATGACTTTGCATTAGCCCCCAAGTGCCATGGTGCATGCTGGCAGTGACATGGGACTTGTATATTCAATGTAATCTCGATTTGAACAATGTATCCCCCAAGTGCCGGGTCGTAAGCCTGCAGCGACTCGGGACTATTTCCTGCATTGTAAAATAAATCATGCCCATTGATAAAAATAATAGCCGTTGCGCTAAAGCGACTTTGAAAACCTCAATCATAACACTAGTTATTGATAATCACAATAGAAATCCAGCCATGTTGGCTATTCAAGATTTGAATAATATAATCCGGTATGAAAACCTCAATCATTCAATATCATCATGAAAATCCAGCCAGTTTTGGCTATTAAAGATTTGAATACCTCATCGGTTGACAAGTAAATCCGGAGTTTAAATACCCGGCGGCTCTTGGCCAATGACGACTTAATGCGCATTCATTGTAAGCCGGAATTTTTGTAGCCCGGTGGCCTATAGCCCTTGAGAAAATCAATAATTGATAACCCTTTTGAGACACCAATTTCGGTGATGAGCTTGGACTGAAGCATTTATATAAGTCATAGTTCTGCAAATCCTGCACGGAGTTTAAATAACATATGCCCTGGCGACTTAACGTCAAGAGCCAAGGCGGGTAACCACCCAAATGTAGTCTTATCCTATACACAAGTAGATCACAAGATCCCTATGATCCTTTGAATGATACCGCCGGTTTATGTGACCCGGACAGTGAGGGTGAGAACCCAATTCTGTAAAAACCGGCACATATGATATTTGTGATAACTCAAATACTCGTGATTACAAAAACTGTATAAGAATCAGATAAAAATTTTGAGGCTTCTGATTCGAATACGATCAGTAAACCGTTCCAAAGGGGTTAAGCTAAGATTCGAATACGATCATATAGCCCCCAGTGGCGTTGGCGTTGCCGATCAAAGTGGGTATCGACAGCTATGTTCTCTTTGGTTCGAATACGACCTATGTTTGAACAGGAAGCCCCCAAATGACCTTAAGAGTTGTTTAGCGGCGCTGATTCGAATACGATCCACGTCGATTCCCAAAGGGGTGAGCTATGATTCGGATACGATCAAGAAGCCCCCAAGTAGGTTCAGTAGTATGCCGATCAAAAGGGTTTCGACAGCTATGTTCTCTTTGGTTCGAATACGACCTATGTTTGAACAGGAAGCCCCCTAGTGACCATATAAATTTTGGCATTGCGCCGATCAAGAGGGTACTGATAGCTATGCCCGATGAGCAGGAAGCCCCCAAGTGATCATAATAAGATAAGCCGTAAGGTAGGATACCCATGTTTTGAACCGTGCATCATGGCAGCAAGTTCTATTTGGTAACCATTAATTTGTCTGAGAACTCGAACTTGCGAGACATTAATTCTTTTTAATCCGGAAATTCTAAAACCGGATATTGAGAGCCTCAAAGCTTTGTAAGGGACAAATTTACCTTGAGCCGGATGTTGATCCGGTTTTGAGAGCTTCAAAGCTTTGCGGGAGAGAGATGTCTCTTGAGCTATATTTTAAACCGGAATCTTCATTTTGAGCTGGAAATTTTCTGACGGCCTTTAAATATTCGCCAATAAAGCCGTAGCCTCCAGGGCCGGGTTATCTTCCCTTCAATGACCCGGAGTTCTTGAATTCATTGAAACTGGCTAATTTTTCCGAGCCATACCATTGTAGCCCCCGAGTCTCAAGATGACTCGAAGAGTTGGCTTGAGATTCTCCATATTTGACCATAGCAGAAGGTGTACATCATTGGCGTTGATAACGCGATGTGAATCCACAAAAGGTTGAGGTGGCTACGGCGGGTTATAAATGATCCCGTATGAGCCGTGTCAGCAACTCGGCCAATGGCTCCTTCCAACTGGCTGTTAGAGGTTAACCAAACCGTAGTGGCGGCGACTTGTGCACCTACCCATTAAGCCATCCAGTGCAGACGGCGGCTGATAAGACATGATAACTTGCCTCCAATTTGTTGGAAGAAAAAACCGGGCTTCCCAAGTAGTGACTTGCTCATACTCAATAAATAGCTCATCCAGACAGGTGCAGCCCGGTGTGTTGATGTAGACCAGGCCGCGAGAGACGGACGGTAAAGACGATCGTAACATCAGAGGCGGCATAGACAGATGAACCGGCCGTGGCGTTCTAAGCCGGTGCGGACGGGCAAGTTGTCCTCCTTGTTGTAAGCCGGCGTTGTCGCGAGAGACGGCCACGGCGTTGTAAGCCGGTGCGGAAGTCCGTTGAGTAACGACGACCACCTATGCCCAAAGACGTTGGCGTGCCTCCATCTCCGCGGTATAATATCACTTTTTGTCATAAATAATTGCCCTGCATAAACAATATTGCAGACCAAGGCAAAGATAAACTTGTTTTTTAACAAAAACAACATGTGCTAATAAAATAAACTTAAATGGATATCACCTATTTTGTTCGGATGATGGATGATCCATTCAACGTGACAGGGGTGGCTCAAGCAGACTAGCGACTCATAGTTCCGACGGCTCAGGTAGACCGGTGACTTAATATAACCCCGGCGGCTCAAAGCGGCAAGGGCGGCTCAATGCGGCTCCGGCGGGTTGATGTAAATTAAGCTGCACGGGCGGCGACTTACGCACACCTGTTCTATCAGTAAGAGGACGCAGACGCCGGTGCGTGATGGCGCTGACGTATACTTCATAGGCACAACATGGCACCACCTTTGCTGCACATAAAAATATACAGACCAAAGTAATTTTTCTTTGATGAAAACAATATGTTTAATAAAATAAACTTGAATGGATAGATATCACCTGGTTTGTCCGTATGACAGATGATCCGCATGTGACATCCGTAGATAACCTTTCAGTACAGTTGCTTTGGTCCTTATATTTATCCAAAGGATTTTTTGTTGATCCCCTTGAGGACCTCGCGAGATGCTGTCGTAGCTCTTCTCCTTGGCGGATAGCATGGACGAAGTGAGCACCACGACGGTGACCATGGGCGGCGACTCGAAGTGAGACAGCAGGCGGCTCACAACAGAGGCGAGCCCCGCTTGAGGCTGCAGCGGTAAGTTTACGTGGACGACAGAGTCCGGGACGTAGAAGAAGCCGTGCAGAGTCCGGCGGCCCGGATGGCAGAAACGAGCCAGCGCTGTAGTACAGCAGCAAAGGCGTACTGGCGGGTCGACGGCCGAGGCAAACCGGGCGACACAGCAGTAATGGGAAGCCGGGTCAGGTGAGGTTTTATCAACCGTAAACAAGATCGCCACTGCTGCAGGCGGGCGGCTACGGCCAAAGCAGTAAAAGCGAATCCAGCGGCGGTGGCGGGCCGTAGCAGCGGGTCGGAGGGTACAGCTAGGCGACTTGCGACCGGCTCAAAAACAATGACCGAGGCGGAGACCAATCCTTACGGTTGCTATTCGTAGTAACTTTCAACCGCTGGTAATATGCTTTGGCTGGATGTAGAAAAACAAATCGGATGTAATGCTTATCTAGTACGGGTCTTCTGTCCTGCATGTAAGCAATAGCCACCAAGTCCAATCAATAACCATGTCCTTGTCTTCACATGAGAAGTACTCCTGCTTGAATCAATTAACGTGGAGTAGCAGCAATACTCACTGCAGCGAATCCTTGTTGCTTCAGGACCCACACACCTCGGTACCTGATCCAGCAGATTACTCGTGGAATATGTAGCAGCGGTCAGGCGCGCGAGACACTGCGTATATACGCGTAAACAACGACTAGCAAACCGAGCGGATTTAATTAAAAACTGATTCCACTTAGTTTCGGACCAAGTCGTAGAGAATCCTCAACCTGGCGGCTTCGTAGGTGGCACAACAGCGAAAATCAATTGCTGTTGGATTAAACGGATCACAGAGGCAACCCTAACTCTTGATCTCAATTCCGTATACGCCAATACGACTGTTCGTCGAGCCCGCAGATCCTTCCACGAGTTCTCTTCTTTTTCCGGTGTATCACGAACTTCTCGATCCTTGGGAGAGATCCCTCCGAGAACTCAACACCACCGTGCGCAGGCCCCATGGTGGGCGCCAACTGTCATGGAATTGTCACAGCAGATGTCCTTAGTGTCAGGACTTAGTCGCGAGGCCAACGCATCTATGCGGTAGCTTGAAGGGGTTGGTCGGAATCGAGAGACGCAAGGCGGATCATCACACAAGACGAGGATTTAGACAACTTCGGGCCCCGGGAAACATCATCCGGAATAGCCCTACATGCTATTTGTGGTTAGGTCTCATTATGCTCATGAGGGAGTCGCCGCATAAGCCGGCTCCTCCTTTTGTGTCTAGCCCTAGATATTGTTTCTTGTTGCCTGTCCCTCTTTGGGGAGCCCTGCCCCTCCTTATATAAGTTGAAGGGGCGGCTTACATGTAGAGTCCTATTAGGATTAGAACTAACTTATTCTCTATTACAAGTCGGATACAATTACGGGTCTTGCTTCCTCGTAAAGGAAATATTCCTCATGCCTTCTGTCTTAAGACGGCCCACCATAATATGAGCCGGCCTACTGGGCCTTGGGCCTAGTCTTCTATGTGACCCGCCGTCGGGGTCATCCGTGAGTCGTCTGACCAGTGAGCCGCTAGACCGTGAGTCGCCAGTCCTCCGGTGGGTCATCGATGAAGCGCCAAGCCCGGCCGGGTCATACTTTCGGTCGGGTCATACTGCGGGGTATATCCCCGACAGGCCCCATCTTGGGAGGCATCTTCGCCTCGCGCCTCGCTGCATACTACAACATACCTATTAGGCATTATGAGAAGGAAGAAAAATTGTTGCCTATTGTTCTTCTAGATTACAAGAGTATGGTTGCACATGATTTCATTGTTAAGAACAGGAAAAAGGAGCTTAACTATAGACTGTCATTTGATAAAAATCACCCTGAGACTATTACCTTGCCTGCTCCTTCCTTGTTTGATTTAACTGCAGGCGAGTACCTTGTTCCGTTGGAGGCTGTTCACGCCTACCGGAACACCACCTCAGCTACAGAGTCAGATCTGGAACCACAATTTGCTCCTCCACGCCAATCTGTTTACCAGTGGAATCTGGAGGAGATGGCTAGGCAGTGGCAACATGGGGCTTCATCTCAGTACGACCCCAGCTATAACTTTGGATATCCGACAGGCCAGCCGTGGCCATAGACCAACTTAGGCCAAAATCCTAAGCTTGGGAGAGTACGTATCTCTCACCGACATTACATTTATGTTTGCACACTCATTGCTAGATGTCGGTGCTCATACTTTTTCACTGTAATATCCATGCTAGTTTATTTTCCTTTTTATGCTTTCTTCTTGTGTGTTTGATAAACCTTAAGAAAACAAAAAAAATAGTAATAGCTTTTAGCTAATTTACTTTCCATGTTGTAGTAGTAGTAGTAGTAATTAAAAGAAAATCCAAAAAGATTTCGCGTTCTTCTTTTGCATGTTGGGAGCTTTCCCGTGTAAATAGTTTTATTTCTTTTCTTTTCTTTGGGGGTCGATAGGAGAAGACCATGATTAAATTGTTGAAGTGGCTCTTATATGCAATATTGTTGATTTAACCAAGAGTCCATATTGCCTTGTCTTCTGTTTATTGAATGCTCATAGATTCCAGCTTAGTCCAATGCACGTGCACTATTATTATTATTTACATCGTTCGGTCATGCAAGTGAAAGGCAATAATGACAATATCTGATGGAATGATTGAGATGAGAGAAGCTGGTATGAACTCAACCTCTTTTGTTTTTATAAATATGATTAGTTCATCGTTCCTGATTCGGCCTATTATGAATAAACATGTTTGCAATGACAACTAGAGATTATAGTTACTTATGCCATGCTTAATTAGCTAGGAGTTTGTAATGGTTTACCTTGCGTGCCAACATGCTATTAAAATGGTTGTGATGTGGTATAATAGGGTGGTATCCTCCTTTGAATGATTCGAGTGACTTGACTTGGCACATGTTCACGCATGTAGTTGAAACAAAATCAACATAGCCTTCACGATATTTATGTTCATGGTGGATTATATCCTACTCATGCTTGCACTCATTGTATACTAATTTTAATGCATGTTCATGACTGTTGTCACTGTCTAGTTGGTCGCTTCCCAGTCTTTTGCTAGCCTTCACTTGTACTAAGTGGGAATACTGCTTGTGCATCCAATCCCTTAAACCCCAAAGTTATTCCATATGAGTCCATTATACCTTCCTATATGCGGTATCTACCTGCTGTTCCAAGTAAATTTGTATGTGCCAAACTCTAAATCTTCAAATGAAATTCTGTTTTGTATGCTCGAATAGCTCATGTATCAACTAGGGTTGTCTGTATCTTCCATGCTAGGCAGGTTATTCTCAAGAGGAGTGGACTCCGCTCCTCACTCATGAGAAAATGGCTGGTCACCAGGATGCCCAGTTCCATGCTTTATGCAAATCAAATCAAAATAATTGCAAACAAAACTCCGCCGGGACTATTGTTAGTTGGAGGCACTCCTTGTTTCGGGCAAGCCATGGATTGATGCTTGTTGGTGGAGGGGGAGTATAAACTTTACCATTCTGTTTGGGAACCGCCTATAATGTGTGTAGCATGGAAGATATCGACATCCCTCGGTTGTTATGTTGACAATGAAAGTATGCCGCTCAAAATATTATTTATCTCTACTTTAAAATCGAGCTCTGGCACCTCTACAAATCCCTGCTTCCCTCTGCGAAGGGTCTATCTATTTATTTTTATGTTGAGTCATCACCCTCTTATTAAAAAGCACCAGCTCGAGAGCACCGTTGTCATTTGCATGCATTACTGTTAATTTATATTGGGTATGACTATGATTGGGTCTCTTTTACCATGAATTACAATGTTTAGTCAGTCCTTGAGCTTTAAAGGTGCTCTGCGTTTATGTTTTGCGGTCTCAGAAAGGGCTAGTGAGATACCATCTTGTTATATCATATCATGATTGTTTTGAGAAAGTGTTGTCATCCGATATTTATTATTATTGCTCGCTAGTTGATTATGCCATTGACATGAGTAAACATGAGACCTAAATGTTATTGTAAACATGGTTAGTCATAATCTTTGCTGAAAACTTGAATGCTTGCTTTACATATTTGCAACAACAAGAGCAAACAGAGTTTGTAAAAGTTTTTCTTCATCACTTTCAGTTTATCAACTGAATTGCTTGAGGACAAGCAAAGGTTTAAGCTTGGGGGAGTTGATATGTCTCCGTCATATCTACTTTTCCAAACACTTTTGCCCTTGTTTTGGACTCTAACTTGCATGATTTGAATGGAACTAACCCGGACTGACGCTGTTTTCAGCAGAATTGCCATGGTGTTATTTATGTGCAGAAACAAAAGTTCTCGGAATGACCTGAAACTTCACGGAGATTACTTTCGGAAATAATAAAAAATACTGGCGAAAGAATCAAGGCCAGGGGGCCCACACCCTTTCCACAAGGGTGGGGGGCGTGCCCCCTGCCTTGTGGGCCCCCTGGAGCTCCACCGACCTCAACTCCAACTCTATATATTCGTGTTTGGGGAGAAAAAAATTGGAGAGAAGGATTCATCACGTTTTACGATACGGAGCCTCCGCCAAGCCCTAATCTCTCTCGGGAGGGCTGATCTGGAGTCCGTTCGGGGCTCCGGAGAGGGGAATCCGTCGCCATCTCATCATCAACCATCCTCCATCATGAATTTCATGATGCTCACCGCCGTGCGTGAGTAATTCCATCATAGCTTGCTGGACGGTGATGGGTTGGATGAGATTTATCATGTAATCGAGTTAGTTTTGTTAGGGTTTGATCCCTAGTATCCACTATGTTCTGAGATTGATGTTGCTATGACTTTGCTATGCTTAATGCTTGTCACTAGGGCCCGAGTGCCATGATTTCAGATCTGAACCTATTATGTTTTAATGAATATATGTGAGTTCTTGATCCTATCTTGCAAGTCATTAGTCACCTACTATGTGTTGTGATCTGGCAACCCCGAAGTGACAATAATCGGGACCACTCCCGGCGATGACCGTAGTTTAAGGAGTTCATGTATTCAATATGTGTTAATGCTTTGATCCGGTACTCTATTAGAAGGAGGCCTTAATATCCCTTAGTTTCCATTAGGACCCCGCTGCCACGGGAGGGTAGGACAAAAGATGTCATGCAAGTTCTTTTCCATAAGCACGTATGACTATATTTGGAATACATGCCTACACTACATTGATGAATTGGAGCTAGTTCTGTGTCACCCTATGTTATGATTGTTACATGATGAACCACATCCGGCATAATTCTCCATCACCGATCCAATGCCTACGAGCTTTTCACATATTGTTCTTCGCTTATTTACTTTTCCGTTGCCACTGTTACAATCACTACAAAACCCAAAAATATTACTTTTACTATCGTTACTACTACTTTGCTACTAAATACTTTGCTGCAGATATTAAGTTATCCAGGTGTGGTTGAATTGACAACTCAACTGCTAATACTTGAGAATATTCTTTGGCTCCCCTTGTGTCGAATCAATAAGTTTGGGTTGAATACTCTACCCTCGAATACTGTTGCGATCCCCTATACTTGTGGGTTATCAGTCATATGATTTGTGGCTCCACTATCGATCAACCATGATACCCCACCGGAAGCAAACACCTACAAGAGATCAATGCTTGGTTTTAGGAACCCATTTTGTAATGGGTCCTTTGATGTTAGTAACAAGGGTCTTAGGAACCCAAATAGACCATTCAATGTACTCATAAGGAGAACCAACAAATTTGGCATAAACATGCCCATCACTAGCACGGCATAACACATAAGAAGGGTTAAATTCGCCGGCTTTGTTGGAAGGGGTGGCATTGCCCTTCTTGACACCATCACCCTTCACATTGTTCTTCTTCTCCTTAGAAGCACCCTGTCCCTCCTTCACAAAAGTTTGCTTGAGAGGAGGAGGTCGTTTGGCCTTGTCATTCTTCTTCTTGTTCTTGGACTTGGGTGCAAACACAATTCCCTCCTTGGCCACAACTTCCTTTTGATTTCTCAAAAGGTCGTTGAGCTTCTTCTCTCCTTGTATGCAAGACAGAAGGCCTTTCTCAAGTTGCTCCTTTAACTTTGCATTCTCCTCAACAAGATGCACATGCTCACAGCATGGGTTAGTAGCATTTGCATTATCAATTAAAACCATATGAGGAAAAGTGGCTTTCTCCTTGGTTAGCTTCACTTGGAGTTGATCATGAGACTCTTTAAGTACCCTTCAAGGCCTTGTGAGCATTGTTAAGTATATCAAACTCCTCCTTGAGTCTAGCAAGACCAACCCCAAGTTTGGCCTTCTCGGAATTGAGCACACGAGATACAACAAGAGCATGATCAAGATCTTTCTTTAATTTAGCATGGTCTATCGTTGTGTGACTCCTCAAGAGCCAAATGATGACCACGCTCTTCCTCAAGCGCATTAGAGAGATCCGATATCTCATCAGCATAGTCGCGACTATGCCCCTCCATCTTAGAGATGGTTTCTTTGTGAGCCTCGATCATGTCATTGGCTTCACCAAGTTGTTCCAAGAGAGCAACAAAGTGCTTCTTGGATTTACCCTTGAGCTTACTCATAAAAGACTCAAATTCATTTTCTTCCTCATTAGACCCCTCATTTTCATCAATGCAGTCCGTCAAAGAGGGATTAGTAGTGATGGTGGTTTTGATGTTGGGGGTTACCTTGTTGGTGGCTTTGGCCATGAGGCACTTGGCGGTGATGTTCTCATTGGGTGAATCAAAGAGGGACACCCGTGGAGTTGTGGAAATGGCCACGGAGGCCATGGAAACCGTCTCACCGTCTTCATCATCATCATCATCATCCTCATTGTACTCCTCTTGTGCCACTAACCCCTTGGGAGGAGTCTTCTTGGTGAAGTTGTTCATGTTGAGGAAGGACTTGGCCTTGTCTTTTCGGATAAGCTTGCCACCATTGCCCTCCCTCTTCTCATGTGGGCATTCCGCAACAAAGTGGCTCACATTGCCACAATTATAGCATGTCCTCACACATTGCTTACCCTTGGCGCCACTTGAATTGCTCTTGTTAAAGTTGTGCCTTGAGTTCTTCTTGCTCCAAAATTGCCTTGAAGCGAGAGCCGTATGCTCATGAAAAGCATATTTTGTATCTTCAGGGTTACTCATCTCTTATTCCTCTTCATCCTCTTCTTCCACACTAGCCTTGGCATTCAAAGCAAGGTTGGATTTCTTTACCAGTTGAGAGCGCAACACCGCATTGTCGGCGGTCTTGTCCAAGATTCTCATAGCAACAAACTCATCCAACACTTCACTTGAGGACAAGGTATGGAAGTCCAGCCTTTGACGGATGACGGATGACATGGCCTTATGGTAGGGCATCATGGCCTTGAGAAACTTCCGCTTGATCCAATTGTCATCCGTATCCTTGCTCCCATTGTTGGAGAATGCAGTATTTCAAAATTTTACCTACGATCACGCAAGATCTATCATGTGATGCATAGCAACGAGCGGGGAGACTATGTCCACGTACCCTCGTAGACCGAAAGCGCAAGCGTTAAGTAATGCGGTTGATGTAGTCGAACGTCTTCGCAATCCAACCGATCAAGTAACGAATGCACGACACCTCCGCGATCTGCACACGTTCAGCTCGGTGACGTCCCTCGAACTCTTGATCCAGCTGAGGCCGAGGGAGAGTTTCGTCAGCACGATGGCATGATGATGGTGATGATGAAGTTACCAACACAAGGCCTCGCCTAAGTAATACAACGATATGACCGAGGTGGAAATCTGTGGAGGGGGGCACCCCATAGACACACAAACCGCACATGGTTAAAACAACTATTAACTTGTGTGTCTATGGGGTGCCCCTCCCCCGTATATAAAGGAGTGGAGGAGGGGGAGGCCGGCCTCCTATGGCGCGCCCCAAGGGGGATTCCTACTCCTACTAGGAGTAGGTTTCCCCCCTTTCATAGTCCAGCTAGGAGGGGGAAGGAAGGGAAGAGGGAGAGAAGGAAAGGGGGGTCGGCCCCCTCTCCAATTCAGGTTGGGCTTGGAGGGGGCGTGCCCCTCCTCTTGGCCTCCTCCTCTCTCTTCCACTAAAGTCCATGTAGGCCCATTAATCCCTCGGGGGGTTCCGCTAACCTCCCGGTACTCCGAAAAATGCCCGAACTCATCCGAAACCTTTCCGGTGTCCAAACATAGCCTTCCAACATATCAATCTTCATGTCTCGACCATTTAGAGACTCCTCGTCATGTCCGTGATCACATCCGGGACTCCGAACAATCTTCGGTACATCAAAACACATAAACTCATAATACCGATCGTCATCGAACGTTAAGCATGCGGACCCTACGGGTTCGAGAACTATGTAGACATGGCCGAGACTCATCTCCGGTCAATAACCAATAGCGGAACCTGGATGCTCATATTGGCTCCCACATATTCTACGAAGATCTTTATCAGTCAAACCGCATAGCAACATACGTTGTTCCCTTTGTCATCGGTATGTTACTTACCCGAGATTCGATCGTCGGTATCTCAATACCTAGTTCAATATCGTTACCGGCAAGTCTCTTTACTCGTTCTATAATGCATAATCCAGCAACTAACTCATTAGTCACATTGCTTGCAAGGCTTATAGTGATGTGCATTACCGAGAGGGCCTAGAGATACCTCTCCGACAATCGGAGTAACAAATCCTAATCTCGATCTATGCCAACTTAAAAAACACCATCGAAGACACCTGTAGAGCATCTTTATAATCACCCAGTTACGTTGTGATGTTTGATAGCACACTAAGTGTTCCTCCGGTATTCGGGAGTTGCATAATCTCATAGTCATATGAACATGTATAAGTCATGAATAAAGCAATATCAACAAACTAAACGATCATCGTGCTAAGCTAATGGATGGGTCTTGTCAATCACATCATTCTATAATGATGTGATCCTGTTAATCAAATGACAACTCATGTCTATGGCTAGGAAACTTAACCATCTTTGATTAACGAGCTAGTCAAGTAGAGGCATACTAGTGACACTCTGTTTGTCTATGTATTCACACATGTACTAAGTTTCCGGTTAATACAATTCTAGCACGACTAATAAACATTTATCATGATATAAGGAAATATAAATAACAACTTTATTATTGCCTCTAGGCCATATTTCGTTCAGTCTCCCACTTGCACTAGAGTCAATAATCTAGATTACACAGTAATGATTCTAACACCCATGGAGTCTTGGTGCTCATCATGTTTTGCTCGTGAGAAAGTCTTAGTCAACGGGTCTGCAACATTCAGATCTGTATGTATCTTGCAAATCTCTATGTCTCCCTCCTTGACTTGATCGCGGATGGAATTGAAGCACCTCTTGATGTGCTTGATTCTCTTGTGAAATCTAGATTCCTTTGCCAAGGCAATTGCACCAGTATTGTCACAAAAGATTATCATTGGACCCGATGCACTAGGTATGACACCTAGATCGGATATGAACTCCTTCATCCATAATCCTTCATTTGCTGCTTCCGAAGTAGCTATGTACTCCGCTTCACACGTAGATC
The DNA here is from genome assembly GCA_032464435.1 of Aegilops umbellulata. Classification (NCBI taxonomy): domain Eukaryota; kingdom Viridiplantae; phylum Streptophyta; class Magnoliopsida; order Poales; family Poaceae; genus Aegilops; species Aegilops umbellulata. The sequence continues at coordinate 501,266,376 of CP136057.1, forward strand.
CTGCCACGACGCTTTGCTTAGAACTGCACCAACTGACAGCTCCACCGTTTAATATAAATACATATCCGGTTTGTGACTTAGAGTCATCCGGATCAGTGTCAAAGCTTGCATCGACGTAACCATTTACGACGAGCTCTTTATCACCTGCATAAACGAGACACATATCCTTAGTCCTTTTCAGGTATTTTAGGATGTTCTTGACCGTTGTCTAGTGATTGCTACCTCTTGAGCACTGCGTTGGTTTTTCCCTTGAAGAGGAAAGGGTGATGCAGCAAAGTAGCGTAAGTATTTCCCTCAGTTTTTGAGAACCAAGGTATCAATCCAGTAGGAGGCCACGCACAAGCCCCTCGCACCTACACAAACAAATAAGAACCTCGCAACCAATGCGATAAAGGGGTTGTCAATCCCTTCACGGTCACTTACGAGAGTGAGATCTCATAGATATGATAAGATAATATTTTTGGTATTTTTATGATAAAGAGAAATAAAGATGCAAAGTAAAATAAAAAGGCAATAGAAATAGCTAAGTGTTGGAAGATTAATATGATGGAAAATAGACCCGGGGGCCATAGGTTTCACTAGTGGCTTCTCTCAAGATAGCATAAGTATTACGGTGGGTGAATAAATTACTGTCGAGCAATTGATAGAATTGAGCATAGTTATGAGAATATCTAGGTATGATCATGTATATAGGCATCACGTCCGTGACAAGTAGACCGAAACGATTCTGCATCTACTACTATTACTACACACATCGACCGCTATCCAGCATGCATATAGAGTATTAAGTTCATAAGAATAGAGTAATGCTTTAAGTATGATGACTTGATGTAGAGGGATAAACTCATGCAATATGATATAAACCCCATCTTGTTATCCCCGATGGCAACAATACAATACGTGCCTTGCTGCCCCTACTGTCACTGGGAAAGGACACCGCAAGATTGAACCCAAAGCTAAGCACTTCTCCCATTACAAGAAAGATCAATCTAGTAGGCCAAACCAAACTGATAATTCGAAGAGACTTGCAAAGATAACCAATCATACATAAAATAATTCAGAGAAGATTCAAGTATCGTTCATAGATAATCTTGATCATAAACCCACAATTCATCGGTCTCAACAAATACACCGCAAAAGAAGATTACATCAAATAGATCTCCAAGAGAATCGAAGAGAACTTTGTATTGAGATCCAAAGAGAGAGAAGAAGCCATCTACCTCACATGTCACTCTTGATTCATTGCATATCCCGGTACACCGTCGGAGGCATTCATATAGAGTCATGTCTTGTTCTAAGTATCGAGTTGTAATTGTTGAGTTGTAAGAAAAATAAAAGTGTGATGATCATCATTTTTAGAGCATTGTCCCAAGTGAGGAAAGAATGACGGAGACTATGATTCCCCCACAAGTCGGGATGAGACTCCGGACAAAAAATAATAAAAAAGGGAGAAAAAAAGTAAGGCAATAAAAAAGGGAAAGGCCCAAAACAAATGAGAGAAAAAGAGAGAAGGGACAATGTTACTATCCTTTTACCACACTTGTGCTTCAAAGTAGCACCAAGATCTTCATGATAGTTCTCCTATGATATCACTTTCATATACTAGTGGGAATTTTTCATTATAGAACTTGGCTTGTATATTCCAATGATGGGCTTCCTCAAATTGCCCTAGGTCTTCGTGAGCAAGCGAGTTGGATGCACACCCAATTAGTTTGTTTGTTGAGATTTCATATACTTATAGCTCTAGTGCATCCGTTGCATGGCAATACCTACTCACTCACATTGATATCTATTGATGGGCATCTCCATAGCCCATTGATACGCCTAGTTGATGTGAGACTATCTTCCCCTCTTTTTGTCTTCTCCACAACCACCATTCTATTCCACATATAGTGCTATATCCATGGCTCACGCTCATGTATTGCGTGAAGATTGAAAAAGTTTTGAAAATGTTAAAGTATGAAACAATTGCTTGGCTTGTCATTGGGGTTGTGCATGATTTAAATACTTTGTGTGGTGAAGATGGAGCATAGCCAGACTATATGATTTTGTAGGGACAACTTTCTTTGGCCATGTTATTTTGAGAAAACATAATTGCTTTATTAGTATGCTTGAAGTATTATTATTTTTATGTCAATATGAACTTTTGTCTTGAATCTTTCGGATCTGAATATTCATATCACAAGTAAGAAGAATTACAATGAAATTATGCCAACTAGCATTCCACATCAAAAATTATCTTTTTTATCATTTACCTACTCGAGGACGAGCAGGAATTAAGCTTGGGGATGCTTGATACGTCTCCAACGTATCTATAATTTTTGATTGCTCCATGCTATATTATCTACTGTTTTAGGTAATATTGGGCTTTATTATCCACTTTTATATTATTTATGGGACTAACCTATTAACCGGAGGCCCAGCCCAGATTTGCTGTTTTATGCCTATTTCAGTGTTTCGAGGAAAAGGAATATCAGACGGAGTCAAAACGGAACGAAATCAACTGGAGAAGTTATTTTTGGAAGGAAACCTACCGGATGGGCTTGGAGTGCACGTCAAGGAAGAAGGGAGGTGCCCACGAGGGTGGGAGGCGCGCCCACCCCCCTGGGGCGCGCCCCTGCCTCGTGGCCCCCCCTTCGGTCCACCGATGTATCCCTTTCACCCATATATACCTACGTATCGCAAAACTTCCAGAACGGAGATTAGATCAGGAGATCCGCCGCCGCAAGCCTCTGTAGCCACCAAAAACCTCTCGGGACCCTGTTCCGGCACCCTGACGGAGGGGGGAACCCTCACCGGTGGCCATCTTCATCATCCCGGCGCTCTCCATGACGAGGAGGGAGTAGTTCACCCTCGGGGCTGAGGGTATGTACCAGTAGCTATGTGTTTGATCTCTCTCTCTCTCTCTCTCTCTCTCTCTCTCTCTCTCGTGTTCTTGATTTGGCATGATCTTGATGTATCGCGAGCTTTGCTATTATAGTTGGATCTTATGTTTCTTCTCCCCCTCTTCTCTCTTGTAATGGATTGAGTTTTCCCTTTGAAGTTATCTTATTGGATTGAGTCTTTAAAGATTTGAGAACACTTGTTGTATGTCTTGCCGTGCGTATCTGTGGTAACAATGGGATATCACGTGCCACTTGATGTATGTTTTGGTGACCAACTTGCGGGTTCCTCCCATGAACTTATGCATAGGGGTTGGCACACGTTTTCATCGTGATTCTCCGGTAGAAACTTTGGGCACTCTTTGAGGTTCTATGTGTTGGTTGAATAGATGAATCTGAGATTGTGTGATGCATATCGTATAATCATACCCACGGATACTTGAGGTGACATTGGAGTATCTAGGTGACATTAGGGTTTTGGTTGATTTGTGTCTTATGGTGTTATTCTAGTACGAACTCTAGGGCTGTTTGTGACACTTATATGAATAGCCCAACGGATTGATTGGAAAGAATAACTTTGAGGTGGTTTTGTACCCTACCATAATCTCTTCGTTTGTTCTCCGCTATTAGTGTCTTTGGAGTGACTCTTTGTTGCATGTTGAGGGATAGTTATATGATCCAATTATGTTATTATTGTTGAGTGGACCTACAGTAGTGAAAGTATGAACCCTAGGCCTTGTTTCCTATCATTGCAATACCGTTTACGCTCACTTTTACTGCTTGCTACCTTGCTGTTTTTATATTTTTTTCAGTTTACAAAAACCCATATCTACCATCCATATTGCACTTGTATCACCATCTCTTCGCCGAACTAGTGCACCTATACAATTTACCATTGTATTGGGTGTGTTGGGGACACAAGAGACTCTTTGTTATTTGGTTGCAGGGTTGCTTGAGAGAGACCATCTTCATCCTACGCCTCCCACGGATTGATAAACCTTAGGTCATCCACTTGAGGGAAATTTGCTACTGTCCTACAAACCTGTGCACTTGCAGGCCCAACAACGTCTACAAGGAGAAGGTTGAGTAGTAGACATCAAGCTCTTATCTATGATGATTATTGTGATGACACGTATGCTTTAAAGAATAATGATAACCATGAAAGTTGTCATCTTGATCTTAATTTTCAATCATATGATAGTTATTTTGTTGAGTTTGCTCCCACTACTATTCATGAGAATAAATTTGCTTATGTGGAGAGTAATGAAAATTATATGCTTGTAGACAATGAAAAGAATGCTTTATGTGATGGTTGCATTGTTGAATTCATTCCGGATGCTACTGAAAATTATTATGAGGGAGGAATATATGCTTGTAGGAATTGCAATAATATCAAGTTTCCTCTCTATGTGCTTAAAGTTTTGAAGTTATGCTTGTTTTGCCTTCCTATGCAAGTTGATTATTGTTCCCATAAGTTGTTTGTTCACAAAATCCCTATGCATAGGAAGTGGGTTAGACTTAAATGTTCTAGTCATATTCTTCATGATGCTCTCTTTATGTTTCAATTCTTATCTTTTATGTGAGCATCATTGAAATCATCATGCCTAGCTAGGGGCGTTAAACGATAGCGCTTGTTGGGAGGCAACCCAATGTTATTTTAGTTTATTGCTTTTTGGTTATGTTTAGGAATAAATAATCCATATAGCTTCTGTTTAGATGTGGTTTTATGTTTTAATTAGTGTTTGTGCCAAGCAGAACCTTTGGGAAGACTTGGGTGAAGTCTTTATGATCATGCTGTAAAAAACAGAAACTTTAGCGCTCACGAGATTAGCTAGAACTTTTTACTGGAGAGTGATATTTAGTTGATTATTTTTGCAGACGGTTACTATACAAATTCCTCAGGTCCACCAATTTATTTTAGAATTTTTGGAGTTCCAGAAGTTTGCGTTAGTTACAGATTACTACAAACTGTTCTGTTTTTGACAGATTCTGTTTTTCGTGTGTTGTTTGCTTATTTTGATGAATCTATGGCTAGTAAAATAGTTTATAAACCATAGAGAAGTTGGAGTACAGTAGGTTTAACACCAATATAAATAAAGAATGAGTTCATTACAGTACCTTGAAGTGGTGTTTTGTTTTCTTTCGCTAACGGAGCTCACGAGTTTTCTGTTAAGTTTTGTGTTGTGGAGTTTTCAAGTTTTGGGTAAAGATTCGATGGACTATGGAATAAGGAGTGGCAAGAGCCTAAGCTTGGGGATGCCCAAGGCACCCTAAGGTAATATTCAAGGATAACCAAGCGTCTAAGCTTGGGGATGCCCCGGATGGCATCCCCTCTTTCGTCTTCGTTCATCGGTAACTTTACTTGGAGCTATATTTTTATTCACCACATGATATGTGTTTTACTTGGAGCGTCATTTTATTTTCTTTAGCTTTGCTTGCTGTTTGAATAAAACACTAAGATCTGAAATTCTTAAATGGGAGAGTCTTCACATAGTTGCATGATTATTTGACTACTCATTGATCTTCACTCATATCTTTTGGAGTAGTTTGTTGTTGCTCTAGTGCTTCACTTATATCTTTTAGAGCACGGTAGTGGTTTTATTTTGAAGAAACAGATGAACTCTCATTCTTCACTTATATTATTTTGAGAGTCTTAAATAGCATGGTAATTTTCTTAAAATATTAATATGCTAAGCATTCAAGATTTGTGAAACTTTCTTATGAGTGTGTTGAATACTAAGAAAAGATTGAAGCATGATAATTGTTTTGAGATATGGAGGTGATAATATTAGAGTCATGCTAGTTGAGTAGTTGTGAATTTAAAGAATACTTGCGTTGAAGTTTGTGATTCCCATAGCATGCACGTATGGTGAACTGTTATGTAATGAAGTCGGAGCATGAGGTGTTTATTGATTGTCCTCCTTATGAGTGGCGGTTGGGGACAAGCGATGGTCTTTTCCTACCAATCTATCCCCCTAGGAGCATGCGCGTAATACTTTGCTTTGATAACTTCTAGATTTTTGCAATAAGTATATGAGTTATTTATGACTAATGTTGAGTCCATGGATTATACGTACTCTCACCCTTCCATCATTGCTAGCCTCTTCGGTACCGTGCATTACCCTTTCTCACATCGAGAGTTGGTGCAAACTTCGCCGGTGCATCCAAACCCCGTGATATGATACGCTCTTTCACACATAAACCACCATATATCTTCCTCAAAACAGCCACCATACCTACCTATCATGGCATCCATAGCCATTTCGAGATATATTGCCATGCAACTTTCCACCGTTCCGTTTATTATGACACACTCCATCATTGTCATATTGCTAGCATGATCATGTAGTTGACATCGTATTTGTGGCAAAGCCACCATTCATAATTCTTTCATACATGTCACTCTTGATTCATTGCATACCCCAGTACACCGCCGGAGGCATTCATATAGAGTCATATCTTGTTCTAAGTATCGGGTTGTAATTGTTGAGTTGTAAGAAAAATAAAAGTGTGATGATCATCATTTTTAGAGCATTGTCCCAAGTGAGGAAAGGATGATGGAGACTATGATTCCCCCACAAGTTGGGATGAGACTCCGGACGAAAAATAATAATAAAAAAAAGAGAAAAAAGAAAGGCCATAAAAAAGGGAAAGGCCCAAAAAATGAGAGAAAAAGAGAGAAGGGACAATGTTACTATTCTTTTACCACACTTGTTCTTCAAAGTAGCACCAAGATCTTCATGATAGAGAGTCTCCTATGATATCACTTTCATATACTAGTGGGAATTTTTCATTATAGAACTTGGCTTGTATATTCCAATGATGGGCTTCCTCAAATTGCCCTAGGTCTTCGTGGGCAAGCGAGTTGGATGCACACCCACTTAGTTTTTTTTGTTGAGATTTCATATACTTATAGCTCAAGTGCATCTGTTGCATGGCAATCCCTACTCACTCACATTGATATCTATTGATGGGCATCTCCATAGCCCATTGATACGCCTAGTTGATGTGAGACTATCTTCCCCTCTTTTTGTCTTCTCCACAGCCACCATTCTATTCCACATATAGTGTTATATCCATGGCTCACGCTCATGTATTGCATGAAGATTGAAAAAGTTTTGAAAATGTTAAAGTATGAAACAATTGCTTGGCTTGTCATTGGGGTTGTGCATGATTTAAATACTTTGTGTGGTGAAGATGGAGCATAGCCAGACTATATGATTTTGTAGGGACAACTTTCTTTGGCCATGTTATTTTGAGAATACATAATTGCTTTATTAGTATGCTTGAAGTATTATTATTTTTATGTCAATATGAACTTTTGTCTTGAATCTTTCGGACCTGAATATTCATATCACAAGTAAGAAGAATTACAATGAAATTATGCCAACTAGAATTCCACATCAAAAATTATCTTTTTTATCATTTACCTACTCGAGGATGAGCACGAATTAAGCTTGGGGATGCTTGATACGTCTCCAACGTATCTATAATTTTTGATTGCTCCATGCTATATTATCTACTGTTTTAGGCAATAATGGGCTTTATTATCCACTTTTATATTATTTTTGGGACTAACCTATTAACCGGAGGCCCAGCCCAGATTTGTTGTTTTATGCCTATTTCAGTGTTTCGAGGAAAAGGAATATCAGACGGAGTCAAAACGGAACGAAATCAACTGGAGAAGTTATTATTGGAAGGAAACCTACCGGATGGGCTTGGAGTGCATGCCAGGGAAGAAGGGAGGTGCCCACGAGGGTGGGGGCGCGCCCACCCCGCTAGGGCGCGCCCCCTGCCTCGTGGCCCCCCTCCGGTCCACCGACGTATCCCTTTCACCCTTATACACCTACGTATCGCAAAACTTCCAAAACGGAGATTAGATCAGGAGTTTCGCGGCCGCAAGCCTCTGTAGCCACCAAAAACCTCTCGGGACCCTGTTCCGGCACCCTGCCGGAGGGGGGAACCCTCACCGGTGGCCATCTTCATCATCCCTGCGCTCTTCATGATGAGGAAGGAGTAGTTCACCCTCGGGGCTGAGGGTATGTACTAGTAGCTATGTGTTTGATCTTTCTCTCTCGTGTTCTGGATTTGGCACGATCTTGATGTATCGCGAGCTTTGCTATTATAGTTGGATCTTATGTTTCTTCTCCCCCTCTTCTCTCTTGTAATGGATTGAGTTTTCCCTTTGAAGTTATCTTATTGGATTGAGTCTTTAAAGATTTGAGAACACTTGATGTATGTCTTGCCGTGCGTATTTGTGGTGACAATGGGATATCACGTGCCACTTGATGTATGTTTTGGTGACCAACTTGCGGGTTCCGCCCATGAACCTATGCATAGGGGTTGGCACACGTTTTCATCGTGATTCTCCGGTAGAAACTTTGGGCACTCTTTGAGGTTCTATGTGTTGGTTGAATAGATGAATCTGAGATTGTGTGATGCATATCGTATAATCATACCCACGGATACTTGAGGTGACATTGGAGTATCTAGGTGACATTAGGGTTTTGGTTGATTTGTGTCCTATGGTGTTATTCTATTACGAACTCTAGGGCTGTTTGTGACACTTATATGAATAGCCCAACGGATTGATTGGAAAGAATAACTTTGAGGTGGTTTCATACCCTACCATAATCTCTTCGTTTGTTCTCCGCTATTAGTGGCTTTGGAGTGACTCTTTGTTGCATGTTGAGGGATAGTTATATGATCCAATTATGTTATTATTGTTGAGTGGACCTACAGTAGTGAAAGAATGAACCCTAGGCCTTGTTTCCTATCATTGCAATACCGTTTACGCTCACTTTTACCGCTTGCTGCCTTGCTGTTTTCATATTTTCAGTTTACAAAAACCCATATCTACCATCCATATTGCACTTGTATCACCATCTCTTCGCCGAACTAGTGCACCTATACAATTTACCATTGTATTGGGTGTGTTGGGGACACAAGAGACTCTTTGTTATTTGGTTGCAGGGTTGCTTGAGAGAGACCATCTTCATCCTACGCCTCCCACGGATTGAAAAACCTTAGGTCATCCACTTGAGGGAAATTTGCTACTGTCCTACAAACCTATGCACTTGCAGGCCCAACAACGTCTACAAGGAGAAGGTTGAGTAGTAGACATCACATAAACCGGGTGACAAGCCGAGAAATTGTTTCATACTTTTAACGCGCTTTAGCCTTTTCAACTCTTACGCAATACATGAGCGTAAGCCATGGATATAGCACTATGGGTGGAGTAAAGTATAATGATGGGGGTTATGAGAGAAGACAAAAAGGTAGAAAGTCTCACATTGACGCGGCTAATCAATAGGCTATGGAGATGCCCATCAATTGATGTCAATGAGAGGAGTAGGGATTGCCATGCAACAGATGCACTAGAGCTATATATATATATGTGAAAGCTCAACAAAAGAAACTAAGTGGGTGTGGATCCAACTCGCTTGCTCACGAAGACCTAGGGCATTTTGAGGAAGCCCATCATTGGAATATACAAGCCAAGTTCTATAATGAAAAATTCCCACTAGTATATGAAAGTGACAACATAAGAGACTCTCTATCATGAAAAATCATAGTGCTACTTTGGAGCACAAGTGTGGAAAAGGATAGTAACATAGTCCCTTCTCTCTTTTTCTCTCATTTTTTTCTTTGGGACTTTTTTTCTTTTTCTTTGGCCTCTTTTTTTTAGTTCGGAATCTCATCCCGTCATGTGGGGGAATCATAGTCTCCATCATCCTTTCCTCACATCGGACAATGCTCTAATAATGATGATCATCACACTTTTATTACTTACAACTCAACAATTACAACTCAATACTTAGAACAAAATATGACTCTATTTGAATGCCTCCGGCGGTGTACCGGGATATGCGATGAATCAAGAGTGACATGTATGAAAAAATTATGAATAGTGGCTTTGCCACAAAATACGATGTCAACTACATGATCATGCAAAGCAATATGACAATGATGAAGCATGTCATATAAACAGAACGGTGGAAAGTTGCATGGCAATATATCTAGGAATGGCTATGGAATGCCATAATAGGTAGGTATGATGGTTGTTTTGAGGAAGATATAAGGAGGCTTATGTGTGATAAAGCGTATCATATCACGGGGTTTGGATGCACCGGCGAAGTTTGCCCTAACTCTCAATGTGAGAAAGGGCAATGCGCAGTACCATAGAGGCTAGAAAATTGTGGAAGGTTGAGAGTGCATATAATCCATGGACTCACATTAGTCATAAAGAACTCATATATTTATTACAAAAGTTTATTAGCCCTCGAATCAAAGTACTACTACGCATGCCCCTAGAGGGATAGATTGGTAGGAAAAGACCATCGCTCATCCTCGGCCCCCACTCATAAGGAAAGCAATAAAAGAACAACTATGTGTCAAAATTGTTACACAACTTTTACCATACGTGCATGCTATGGGACTTGCCAACTTTAACACAATTATTTCTCAATTTCACAATTATTCAACTAGCACACTCTAATATTACCACCTTTATATCTCAAAACACTTATCAAGTATCTAACTTCTCATGATATTTAGTGAACTCAATATGGAAGATTAATTTCATGATTAAAGCAAATTACCATGCTGTTTGAGACTCCCAAAATAATATAAGTGAAGCATTAGAGATCAATAATTTCTATAAAATATAACCACCGCCGTGCTTTAAAAGATATAAGTGAAGCACTAGAGCAAAAACTATATAGCTCAAAAGATATAAGTGAAGCACATAGAGTATTCTAACAAATTCCGAATCGTGTGTGTCTCTCTCAAAAGGTGTGTACAGCAAGGATGATTGTGGAAAACTAAAAAATAAAGACTCAAATCATACAAGACGCTCCAAACAAAACACATATCATGTGGTGAATAAAAATATAGCTCCAAGTAAAGTTACTGATGGATGAGGACGACAGAGGGGATGCCCGAATGCCTTCCGGAGCATCCCCAAACTTTGGCTTGTTGGTGTCCTTAGATTATCTTGGGTGCCATGGGCATCCCCAAGCTTAGGCTCTTGCCACTCCTTGTTCCATACTCCATCAAATCTTTACCCAAAACTTGAAGACTTCACAACACAAAACTTAACAGAAAATCTCGTGAGCTCCGTTAACGAAAGAAAACAAAACACCACTTCAAGGTACTGTATTGAACTCATTATTTATTTATATTGGTGTTAAACCTACTGTATTTCAACTTATCTATGGTTTATAAACTATTTTACTATCCATAGATTCATCAAAATAAGCAAACAACACACGAAAAACAGAATCTGTCAAAAACAGAACAGTCTGTAGTAATCTGTAACTAACGCAAACTTCTGGAACTACAAAACTTCTACCAAAATAGGAAGACCTATAAAATTTGTTTAGTGATCTTCTGCAATTTGAATCAATATTTTATCACGTTCTGGTGATTTTTAACAATTGTTTTCGTGAACAGAAAGTTTCTGGAATTTTCAGCAAGATCAAATAACTATCATCCTAGAAGATCCTATAGGTTTAACTTCGCACAAACACTAATTAAAACATAAAAAAATTCTAACAAGAGGCTAGATCAAAGATTTATTCCTAAACAGAAGCAAAAAGCAAAAAAAAACTAAAAATAAAATTGGGTTGCCTCCCAACAAGCGCTATCGTTTAACACCCCTAGCTAGGCATAAAAACATGGATAGATCTAGGTATTGCCATCTTTGATATTTATCTTTTTAATGGAGTTATGCTCAAATCCGGGAGGTTCCTTACGTTTCCCTTCATACTCAGAGATTCTTAGATCTAGAGCATCCAACCGTTTATTGCAAAGTGTGATCAAAGTATTAACACGATTGAGGTTCCCTCCAACATTTTTAAGGGGGTCAAGAGATTTTTGCAATTCGCCTAATTTTTCTAAGATTTGGGTTCCCTCATGAGTGAGAGTAAATCCCTTTGGTGGGGGAAGTACTCCTACTATCCCCTCTATAATTTCATAAGCAAAACTAGGATCAACTTCAATAAAATTCCCTTTAGCGGCAAAATCAAGGAGTTGTCTATGGGATAAGGTTAGCCCAACATAAAAATTACGAAGTAAAACCTTGAAATCTCCCTCTATAGTGCAGCCATGATAGGATTCTATTAATCTATACCAATTATCTTTTAAATTTTCTCCTTGCTTTTGTTTGAAGTGAAATACTTCAAACTCGGGGAACAGAGGAGTAGATAAAGGACTAGCAATGACGACAAAGAAGGCGAAAAAGAGGCAAACAGAAAGAGAGGGCGGATAAAATGGCAAGGGTGAAGTGGGGGAGAGGAAAATGATAGGCAAATGGCAAATAATGTAATGTGAGGGATAAGGGTTTGTGATGGGTACTTGGTATGTTGACTTTTGCGTAGACTCCCCGGCAACGGCACCAGAAATCTTTCTTGCTACCTCTTGAGCACTGCGTTGGTTTTTCCCTTGAAGAGGAAAGGGTGATGCAGCAAAGTAGCATAAGTATTTCCCTCAGCTTTTGAGAACCAAGGTATCAATCCAGTAGGATGCCACGCACAAGTCCCTCGCACCTACACAAACAAATAAGAACCTCGCAACCAACGCGATAAAGGGGTTGTCAATCCCTTCACGGTCACTTACGAGAGTGAGATCTGATAGATATGATAAGATAATATTTTTGGTATTTTTATGATAAAGAGAAATAAAGATGCAAAGTAAAATAAAAGGCAATAGAAATAGCTAAGTGTTGGAAGATTAATATGATGGAAAATAGACCCGGGGGCCTTAGGTTTCACTAGTGGCTTCTCTCAAGATAGCATAAGTATCACGGTGGGTGAACAAATTACTGTTGAGCAATTGATAGAATTGAGCATAGTTATGAGAATATCTAGGTATGATCATGTATATAGGCATCACATCCGTGACAAGTAGACTGAAACGATTCTGCACCTACTACTATTACTCCACACAACGACCGCTATCCAGCATGCATCTAGAGTATTAAGTTCATAAGAACGGAGTAATGCTTTAACTACGATGACATGATGTAGAGTGATAAACTCATGCAATATGATATAAACCCCATCTTATTATCCTCGATGGCAACAATACAATACATGTCTTGCTGCCCCTGCTGTCACTGGGAAAGGACACCGCAAGATTGAACCCAAAGCTAAGCACTTCTCCCATTGCAAGAAAGATCAATCTAGTAGGCCAAACCAAACTGATAATTCGAAGAGACTTGCAAAGATAACCAATCATACATAAAATAATTCAGAGAAGATTCAAATATTGTTCATAGATAATCTTGATCATAAACCCACAATTCATCGATCTCAACAAACACACCGCAAAAGAAGATTACATCAAATAGATCTCCAAGAGAATCAAGGAGAACTTTGTATTTAGATCCAAAGAGAGAGAAGAAGCCAGCTAGCTAATAACTATGGACCCGAAGGTCCGAGGTAAACTACTCACACATCATCGGAGAGGCTATGATGTTGATGTAGAAGCCCTCCGTGATCAATGCCCCCTCTGGCAGGACGCCGGAAAAGGCCCCAAGATGGGATCTCACATGTACAGAAGGTTGCGGTGGTGGAACTAGGTTTTCGTGGATGCTTCTGATGGTTTGGGGGTACGAAGATATATATAGGAGGAAGAAGTATGTCGGTGGAGCAACGTGGGCCCCACGAGGGTGGAGGGCGCGCCTGGGGGAGGTGAGCGCGCCCCCTACATCGTGCTCTCCTTGTTGATTACTTTACATAGACTCCAAGTCCTCTGGATCACGTTTGTTCCAAAAATCATGTTCCCGAAGGTTTCATTCCGTTTGGACTCCGTTTGATATTTTTTTCCTGCGAAACTCTGAAATAGGCAAAAAACAGAAATTTGGGTTGGGCCTCCGGTTAATTTGTTAGTCCCAAAAATAATATAAAAGTGTATAAATAAGCCCATTAAACATCCAAAACAGAATATATAATAGCATGGAATGATAAAAAAATTATAGATACGTTGGAGACGTATCAGTGATCCACTCCTGGATTACTTTGGTACCTCCCTGCTAAACTAATAGCAAGTCACACATCAGGTCTGGTACACAACATTGCATACATGATAGATCCTATGGCTGAAGCATAGGGAATGACTTTCATTTCCCCTCTATCTTCTGCAGTGGTCGGTCATTGAGTCTGACTCGACTTCACACCTTGTAACACAGGCAAGAACCCTTTCTTTGCTTGATCCATTTTGAACTTCTTCAAAACTTTATCATGGTATGCGCTTTGTGAAAGTCCAATTAAGCGTCTTGATCTATCTCTATAGATCTTGATGCCCAATATATAAGAAGCTTCACCGAGGTCTTTCATTGAAAAACTCTTGTTCAAGTATCCTTTTATGCTATCCAGAAATTCTATATCATCTCCAATAAACAATATGTCATCCACATATAATATTAGAAATGCTACAGATCTCCCACTCACTTTCTTGTAAATACAGGCTTCTCCAAAAGTCTGTATAAAACCATATGCTTTGTTCACACTATCAAAACGTTTATTCCAACTCCGAGATGCTTGCACCAGTCCATAAATGGATCGTTGGAGCTTGCACACTTTGTTAGCATCCTTTGGATCGGTAAAACCTTCTGGTTGCATCATATACAACTCTTCTTCCAGAAATCCATTCAGGAATGCAGTTTTTACATCCATTTTCTAACATGATTCAGATGAACTTAAGCATCGCTACGGGTGAGAAGGTCTCATCGTAGTCAACTCCTTGAACTTGTCGAACACCTTTTGCAACAAGTCTAGCTTTGTAGATAGTAACATTACCGTCAGTGTCAGTCTTCTTCTTGAAGATCCATTTATTCTCTATGGCTTTCCGATCATCGGGCAAGTCAACCAAAGTCCACACTTTGTTCTCATACATGGATCCCATCTCAGATTTCATGGCCTCAAACCATTTTGCGGAATCTGGGCTCATCATCGCTTCCTCATAGTTCGTAGGTTCATCATGGTCAAGTAACATGACCTCCAGAACAGGACTACCATACCACTCTGGTGCGGATCTTACTCTGGTTGACCTATGAGGTTCGGTAGTAACTTGATCCGAAGTTACATGATCATCATCATTAGCTTCCTTACTAATTGGTGTAGGAGTCGCAGGAACTGATTTCTATGATGAACTACTTTCCAACAAGGGACCAGGTACAGTTACCTCATCAAGTTCCACTTTCCTCCCACTCACTTCTTTCGAGAGAAACTCCTTTCCTAGAAAGGATCCATTCTTAGCAACGAATGTCTTGCCTTCGGATCTGTGATAGAAGGTGTACCCAACCATCTCTTTTGGGTATCCTATGAAGACACATTTCTCCGATTTGGGTTCCAGCTTATCAGGTTGAAGCTTTTTCACATAAGCATCGCAGCCCCAAACTTTAAGAAACAACAACTTGGGTTTCTTGCCAAACCACAGTTCATAAGGTGTCGTCTCAGCGGATTTAGATGGTGCCCTATTTAACGTGAATGCAGCCGTCTCTAAAGCATAACCCCAAAATGATAGCAGTAAATCAGTAAGAGACATCATAAATTGCACCATATCCAATAAAGTGCGGTTACGACGTTCGGGCACACCATTACGCTGTGGTGTTCCGGGTGGCGTGAGTTGCGAAACTATTCCGCATTTTCAAATAAAGACCAAGCTCGTAACTCAAATATTCTCCTCCATAATCAGATCGCAGAAAGTTTATTTTCTTGTTATGATGATTTTCCACTTCACTCTGAAATTCTTTGAACTTTTCAAATGTTTCAGACTTATGTTTCATCAAGTAGGTATACCCATATCTGCTTAATTCGTCTGTGAAGGTCAAAAAATAACGATACCGGCCGCGAGCCTCAAATTCATCGGACCGCATACATCAATATGTATTATTTCTAATAAATCTGTTGCTCGCTCATTGTTCCGGAGAACGGAGTTTTAGTCATCTTGCCCATGAGGCATGGTTCACAATTACCAAGTGATTCATAATCAAGTGATTCCAAAAGTCCATCAGTATGGAGTTTCTTCATGCGCTTTACACCAATATGACCCAAACGGCAGTGCCACAAATAAGTTGCACTATCATTATCAACTCTGCATCTTTTGGCTTCAATATTATGAATATGTGTATCACTACTATCAATATTCACTAAAAATAGACCACTCTTCAAGGGTGCATGACCATAAAAGATATTACTCATATAAATAGAACAACCATTATTCTCAGATTTAAATGAATAATCGTCTCGCATCAAACAAGATCCAGATATAATGTTGATGCTTACCGCCGGCACCAAATAACAATTATTCAGGTCTAAAACTAATCCCGAAGGTAGATGTAGAGGTAGCGTGCCGACGGCGATCACATCGACTTTGGAACCATTTCCCATGCGCATTGTCACCTCGTCCTTAGCCAATCTTCGCTTAATCCATAGTCCATGTTTCGAATTGCAAATATTAGCAACAAAACCAGTATCAAATAGCCAGGTACTACTGCGAGCATTAGTAAGGTACACATTAATAACATGTATATCACATATACCTTTGTTCACTTTGCCATCCTTCTTATCCACCAAATACTTGGGGCAGTTCCGCTTCCAGTGACCATTCCCTTTTCAGTAGAAGCACTCGGTCTCAGGCTTAGGTCCAGACTTGGATTTCTTCACTTGAGCAGCAACTTGCTTGTCGTTCTTCTTGAAGTTCCCTTTCTTCCCTTTACCCTTTTTCTTGAAACTGGTGGTCTTGTTGACCAGCAACACTTGATGCTCCTTCTTGATTTCTACTTCCACAGCCTTTAGCATCGCGAAGAGCTCGGGAATTGTATTATCCATCCCTTGCATATTATAGTTCATCATGAAGCTTTTGTAGCTTGGTGGCAGTGATTGAAGAACTCTGTCAATGACACTATCAACCAGAAGATTAACTCCCAGCTGAGTCAAGTGGTTATGATACCCAAACATTTTGAGTATATGTTCACTGACAGAACTATTCTCCTCCATTTTACAGTTGTAGAACTTATTGGAGACTTCATATCTCTCAATCTTGGCATTTTCTTGAAATATTAACTTCAACTCCTGGAACATCTCATATGCTCCATGACGTTCAAAATGTTATTGAAGTCCCGGTTCTAAGCCGTAAAGCATGGCACACTGAACTATCGAGTAGTCATCAGCTTTGCTCTATCAGGCGTTCACAACATCCGGAGTTACTCCTGCAGCGGGTCTTGCACCTAGTGGTGCTTCCAAGACGTAGTTCTTCTGTGCAGCCATGAGGATAATCCTCAAGTTACGGAACCAGTCCATGTAGTTGCTACCATCATCTTTCAACTTAGCTTTCTCTAGGAACGCATTAAAATTCAAAGGAATAGTAGCACGGCTCATTGATCTACAACAACATAGACATGCAAAATACTATCAGGTACTAAGTTCATGATAAATTAAAGTTCAATTAATCATATTACTTAAGAACTCCCACTTAGACAGACATCCCTCTAATCATCTAAGTGATCACGTGATCCAAATCAACTAAACCATGTCCGATCATCACCTGAGATGGAGTAGTTTTCAATGGTGAACATCACTATGTTGATCATATCTACTATATGATTCACGCTCGACCTTTCGGTCTCAGTGTTCCGAGGCCATACCTGTATATGCTAGGCTCCTAAAGTTTACCCCGAGTATTCTGCTTGTGCAAAACTGGCTTGCACCCGTTGTATGTAAACGCAGAGCTTATCACACCCGATTATCATGTGGTGTCTCGGCACGACGAACTGTCGCAACGGTGCATACTCAGGGAGAACACTTATACCTTGAAATTTAGTGAGAGATCATCTTACAATGCTACCGCCGAACTAAGCAAAATAAGATGCATAAAGGATAAACATCACATGCAATTAATAAAAGTGATATGATATGGCCATCATCATCTTGTGCCTTTGATCTCCATCTCCAAAGCACCGTCATGATCACCATCGTCATTGGCTTGACACCTTGATCTCCATCGAAGCATCGTTGTCGTCTCGCCAACTATTGCTATCACGACTATCGCTACCGCTTAGTGATAAAGTAAAGCAATTACATGGTGATTGCATTGCATACAATAAAGCGACAATCATATGGCTCCTGCCAGTTGTCGATAACTCTATTACAAAACATGATCATCTCATACAACAATTTATATCATCATGTCTTGACCATATCACATCACAACATGCCCTGCAAAAACAAGTTAGACGTCCTATACTTTGTTGTTGCAAGTTTTACGTGGCTGCTACGAGCTTAGCAAGAACCATTCTTACCTACGCATCAAAACCACGATGATTTTTTGTCAAGTGTGCTATTTTAACCTTCAACAAGGACCGGTCGTAGTCACACTCGATTCAACTAAAGTTGGAGAAACAGACACCCACTAGCCACCTGTGTGCGAAGCACGTCGATAGAACCAGTCTCGCGTAAGCGTACGCGTAATGTCAGCCTGAGCCGCTTCATCCAACAATACCGCCGAATCAAAGTATGACATGCTGGTAAGCAGTATGACTATTATCACCCACAACAATTTGTGTTCTACTCGTGCATATAACATCTACCCATAGACCTGGCTCGGATGCCACTGTTGGGGAACGCAGTATTTCGAAAATTTACTTACGATCACGCAAGATCTATCTATGTGATGCATAGCAACGAGCGGGGAGAGTGTGCCCACATACCCTCGTAGACCGAAAGCGGAAGCGTTAAGTAACGCGGTTGATTTAGTCGAACAACTTCGTGATCCAACCAATCAAGTACCGAACGCACGACACCTCCACGATCTGCACACGTTCAGCTCGGTGACGTCCCTCGAACTCTTGATCCAACTGAGGTCGAGGGAGAGTTTCGTCAGCACGACGGCGTGATGACGGTGATGATGAAGTTACCGATGTAGGGCTTCGCCTAAGCACTACAACGATATGATCGAGGTGGAAATCTGTGGAGGGGGGCACTACACACGGCTAAAACAACTGTTAACTTGTGTGTCTGTGGGGTGCCCCCTCCCCCGTATATAAAGGAGTGGAGGAGGGGAGGCCGGCCTCCTATGGCGCGCCCAAAGGGGGGGAATCCTACTCCTACTATGAGTAGGTTTCCCCCCTTTCCTAGTCCAACTAGGAGGGGGAAGGAAGGGAAGATGGAGAGAAGGAAAGGGGGGCCGGCCCCCTCCCCAATTCGGATTTGGCTTGGGCGGCGCCCCTCCTCTTGGCTGCCTCCTCTCTCTTCCACTAAAGCCCATGTAGGCCCATTAAGCTCTCGGGGGGTTGCGGTAACCTCCCGGTACTCCGGAAAATGCCCGAACTCATCCGAAACCTTTCCAGTATCCAAACATAGCCTTACAATATATCAATCTTCATGTCTCGACCATTTCGAGACTCCTCATCATGTCTGTGATCACATCCGGGACTCTGAACAACCTTCCGTATATCAAAACACATAAACTCATAATACCGATCGTCATCGAACATTAAGCGTGCGGACCCTACGGGTTCGAGAACTATGTAGACATGGCCGAGACTCATCTCCGGTCAATAACCAATAGCAGAAACTGGATGCTCATATTGGCTCCCACATATTCTATGTACATCTTTATCGGTCAAACCGCATAACAACATGCATTGTTCCCTTTGTCATCGGTATGTTACTTACCCGAGATTCGATCGTCGGTATCTCAATACCTAGTTCAATCTCATTAACGGCAAGTCTCTTTACTCGTTCCGTAATGCATCATCCCGCAAGTAACTCATTAGTCACATTGCTTGCAAGGCTTATAGTGATGTGCATTACTGAGAGGGCCCAGAGATACCTCTCCGACAATCGGAGTGACAAATCATAATCTCAATCTATGCCAACTCAACAAACACCATCAGAGACACCTGTAGAGCATCTTTATAATCACCCAGTTACGTTGTGAGTCTGATAGCACACTAAGTGCTCCTCTTGTATTCGGGATTTGCATAATCTCATAGTCATATGAACATGTATAAGTCATGAAGAAAGCAATAGCAACAAACTAAATGATCATCGTGCTAAGCTAGCGGATGGGTCTTGTCAATCACGTCATTCTCTAATGATGTGATCTCGTTAATCAAATGACAACTCATGTCTATGGCTAGGAAACTTAACCATCTTTGATTAACAAGCTAGTCAAGTAGAGGCATACTAGTGACACTCTGTTTGTCTATGTATTCACACATATACTAAGTTTCCGGTTAATACAATTCTAGCATGAATAATAAACATTTATCATGATATAAGGAAATATAAATAACAACTTTCTTATTGCCTCTAGGGCATATTTCCTTCACCCATGATCTCAGAGTGAGACTGCGAGAGTGGTTAATCTCTGGTAGAGCTCACGAGGTTCTTCATCTTCATTCATCGCAAACTCATCGGCTTCATCTTGCACACTTCATAGTTGGAGCGTTCAATGCTTGCGCTTCCTTTGTAAATGGAAACAACATGTTGCCATGTTTCCTTGGCCACAGTGAAAGGTTGGAGATGCGCAATATCTTTGGATGGAATTGCATCTTGGATAATGAAGAGGGCGGACTCGTTGAATTGATGATGTGCGGCTTCTCTGGGAGTGAGGTTGCTTGGGTCATGCGGGTAGAACCTTGCTCAATAATTCTCCAAATATTAGTAGAACTATGATTTAAATGACGTTTAAAGCGGTAGACCCAAGAGGCAAAATCCTCATTTTTCACAAACTTAGGAGGAGGACCAACATGATTCAAATGACTGGAGGGAACCGGTCATCCATAAGTAAGGGGTGGTTCAACATGGGCAAATATGTCATTTCCACTTCTACCACTAGATAAAGGAACTTTATCACTAGTAGCTTCCCCCTTGTCGGAGTTAGCATCCGTCACCTTGTTAGCGGGATCACCCACTTTCACTGGTGCGGTGGATAATTTAAGGCCTTCTAGAAACTTGTTGAACATGCCTTCAACCTCGGTCGTCATGGAGGTTTTCAATGTGTCCAAAGCCGCATTGAACTCCTCACGAGAGACCGAGGATCCCCCATCGGCCGTAGACGAGGACGGAATCACACCGGGGTGCTCCTCCCCACCGTCTACGGTGTCAACCATACTCTTTGGACGACAAAGTCCTTAATAAAGAGACGATGCTCTCATACCAATTGAAATGATAGATATAGTTGACTAGAGGGGGTGAATAGGCAACTAATAATTTTTTGCTTTTCTTTACCATTTTAAATTTTTCATCAAAGTAGGTTGTCTAGATATGCAACTAGGTGAGCAACCTATATGATGCAACAACAACAAGCACACAAGCAAGCAAGGGATACAACATAATAAGCTTGCACAAGTAAAGGTAAGAGATAAACAAAAGTGGAGTCGGTGGAGACGAGGATGTGTTTCTGAAATTCCTTCCCTTTGAGAGGAAGTACGTCTCCGTTGGAGCGGTGTGGACGCACAATGTGACACCCCCGATTCAATCGTACACTAATCATACACACAAACATGTACGATCAAGATCAGGGACTCACGGGAAGATATCACAACACAACTCTAAAAATAAAATAAGTCATACAAGCATCATAATACAAGCCAGGGGCCTCTAGGGCTCGAATACAAGTGCTCGATCATAGACGAGTCAGCAGAAGCAACAATATCTAAGTACAGACATAAGTTAAACAATATGCCATAAGATGGCTAGCAGAAACTGGGATACAGATCGAAGGAGGCGCAGGCCTCCTGCCTAGGATCCTCCTAAACTACACCTGGTCGTCGTCAGCGGCCTACACGTAGAAGTAGGCACCTCCAGTGTAGAAGGAGTCGTCGTGGATGGTGGCGTCTGGCTCCTGGGCTTCGGCATCTGGTTGCGACAACCAGGTATAAGGGAAAGGGGGAAAAGAGGAAGAAAAGCAACCGTGAGTACTCATCCAAAGTACTCGCAAGCAAGGAGCTACACTACATATGCATGGGTATATGTGTAAAGGGCCATATCGGTGGACTGAATAGCAGAATGCCAGAATAAGAGGGGGATAGCTAATCCTGTCGAAGACTACGCTTTTGGCAGCCTCCATCTTGCAGCATGTAGAAAATAGTAGATGGTAAGTTCACCAAGTAGCATCGCATAGCATAATCCTACCCGGCGATCCTCCCCTTGTCGACCTGTGTGAGAGCGACCACCGGATTATATCTGTCACTTGGAAGGGTGCGTTTTATTAAGTATCCAGTTCTAGTTGTCATAAGGTCAAGATACAACTCCAAGTCGTCCTGTTACCGAAGATCACGGCTATTCGAATAGATAAACTTCCCTGCAGGGTGCACCACATAACCCAACACGCTCGATCCCATTTGGCCGGACACACTTTCCTGGGTCATGCTCGGCCTTGTAAGATCAACACGTCGCAGCCATACCTAGGCACAATAGAGAGGTCAGCACGCCGGTCTAAATCCTATGGCGCAGGGGTCTGGGCTCATCGCCCATTGCACACCTGCACGTTGCGAGGGCGGCCGGAAGCAAACCTAGCCTAGCAGGCGTTCCAGTCCAATCCGGCGCGCGCCGCTTAGTCGCTGACGTCACGAAGTGCTTTGGCTGATACCACGACGTTGAGTGCCCATAACTGTTCCCGCGTAGTTGGTTAGTGCATATAGGCCAGTGGCCAGACTCGGATCAAATACCAAGATCTCGTTAAGCATGTTAAGTATCTACGAATGCCGACCAGGGCCAGGCCCACCTCTCTCCTAGGTGGCCTCAACCTACCCTGTCGCTCTACCACAAGTAACAGTCGGGGGCCGTCGGGAACCCAGGCCCACCTGTACCGCGATGGAGCCACCTGCCCCTTCAGCCCCCATCTCTGAACAGTATCATAAGTAATGTAACATTACAAAGAATATATCATATGCCCGAGATCACCTCCCGAAGTGATCACGGCTCAGTAATATAGCATGGCAGACGAACAAGAGTGTAGGGTCACTGATGGAACACTAGCATCCTATACTAAGCAATAGGATAGCAAGTAAGGGTAACAACTGTAGCAACAAGGACAAGCTATGCAACAGAATAGGATTAACCGAAAGCAGTAACATGCTACACTACTCTAATGTAGGCAGTATAGAGAAGAATAGGCGATATCTGGTGTTCAAGGGGGGGCTTGCCTAGAAGCTCAGCCGAGAAGGAGTCGTCAACAATGTAGTCGACCGGGGCACCAGCAGCGGCGTCATTCTCGTAGTCTACCGGAGAGAAGAGGGGGAAGAAAGAATGAATACAATGCAAACAGATGCATAACGATGCATGACATGACAAGTAGCGGTGCTAGGTGTGCCCTAACGCGGTATGAGGTGATACCGGTGAAGGGGGGAAACATCCGGGAAAATATCCCCGGTGTTTCGCGTTTTCGGACAGATGAATCAGAGGGGGAAAGTTGCGTGTTCGCTATGCTAGGGATGCGTGGCAGACGAACGGGCTGCGTATCCGGATTCGTCTCGTCGTTCTGAGCAACTTTCATGAACAAAGTTTTTTCATCCGAGCTATGGTTTATTTTATATTAATTCTAAAAGATTTAAATCATTTTTAGGATTTATTTAATTATTTTAAATCAACATTATCCAGAACAGTGCATGCTGACGTCAGCATGACGTCAGCGGCCAACAGGGGTGTTGACTGGTCAAACTGACGTGTGGGTCCCGTTCGTCATTGACTAGACTAACTAATCATGATTAATTAGTTTAATTAGTTGTTTAGTTTAATTAAACAAAATTAATTAAGTTAGGTAATTCTTTAACTAATTAATTAATTAGTTAGTTAATTAATTATTATTTTTAATCCTTTTTCTTTTCTTTTTTTACAAAAACGTTCTGGGGCGGGCCTCACGTGCCATAGGGCCTAGGGGCCTAACGGGCTCCGCAAACGGGCGAGGCGTAGGACGCGCCCGAGCGGGCACATGCCCAGTGCAGGCGAACCCGGCAGGGGCCAGCGCAGGGGGGGTGGCCACGACACCGACCAGGCGGCCGCAGCGGCGAGGAAGCGGCACAAGCGAGGCCACGGCGAGCCGAATAGGGCGGCGCGCGCTCCAGCAAGGTTGAGGAGACGCGGGGCGACAGAGGGCGAGCGTCGAGAGCGGACGGGGTGGTGGCTGGCTTCGGCGAGGACGGGCTCGCGGCTAGGCGGCGAGGCAGCACCGGGGTAGGCCGGGGCGCGGAGGAGCCGGGGCACGGGGCATTGCGGTGAGCGCACGGTGGCGGGGTCGGCGCGAGCAGCAGCAGGCAAAGGAGCGAGCGGGGCATGAGCAGGCGCGACGCGGCGTGGAGCGTGGTGGATGCGGCGGTGAGCGCGGCCGAGCGCACTCAGGGCGCTCGGGTGCGGGACGATAGTGCGCGGGCGCGCGCACCGGGCGCAGCGGGAGCAGAGAGGGGGAAGGGAAGGCGCGGCAGCTCACCGCGTAGCTGTAGGGGGGTGGCAGTGGGGGTCGAGGAGGAGGACGGGGACGCGACAGTCCGGTGGGGAGGCGGCGTCGGCGAGGTGGTGCGCCCGGCTATGACGGTGTCCGGCATCGGCGCGGGCGCAGGGCGTCGGTTGCCCCGACCAGATCCATGCGGAGGAAGGAGAGAGAGGTGAGGGGTCGAGGGGGTCCGATAAGGTGGTGAGGGGCGATGGGAGGCGTCGGGCGGCGTCGGGGTCCCGATCCAGATCGGGATTGTGGGAGGACGAATGGGGGAGTGGTGGTGGATCGGGCTAGGGTTAGTGGTGCGTGGGGGGAGGGGTTATGCAGGGGTACCGGGTGGGCCGCTGGAGTGGTTTCGGCCAGCTGGGACAAGGCCCAGGGAGGAAAAGGGGGCTCTATTCCTCTTTCTAATTTTCCTTTGCGTTTCTTCTATGGTTTTTTTATTTTAGCTACCAAACGAACTTTGTCAGAAGTGCCACTTAGCACAAAATTACTAGGCAACATTTTAAAGCACTACACAAAGTTATAACTTATTTTGAAAATGTTGGACATTTATCTAAATTGAAACTATAAATTTAATCGTTGCTAACTCTGTTTTAAAAGGTTAGGGTCATTTTATTAATTCATAAAATGTTGAGTAATTCATGAGATATAGTTAGGGAATATTCTCAACCCAGCCTACATTTTTATTTTATTATTTGAAAATTTTATAATTTGACTTGCATTTGAATTTAAATCGAGTTCGGTTTGGATCAAGGTGAGGTTTACAAAAAATTAATCACGGTGACAAGGCACCATTCGTTTGTGGTTACTGTAGCTTTACTACCCGAGTGTTACAATTCTCCCCCACTACAAGAAATCTCGTCCCGAGATTTAAGAGGTAGAATAAGGGGGAAAGACTCGGGAAGGACGGAGCTCAACACAAGATAGGTACCTGGGGGCTATTTCAGTGAACGTGGCATAGAGGCATCTCTCGAGTTGAAATTCAAGAAAGTCATCGAGAGCAAGGTAAGGAGGTGTGATAAGAAGCTCCAACCGGGTAGGCAATCGTTCGTTGCCTAAAACAGAGGGTGAAAGGGATTCAGAGCAATGGGAATAAGTATTGTGTCCGGTACCAGAACAAATCATAAGGAAGGTGGCTCGTGAATTACATACGAAGCCAAGCGCGAGGAACAATTTTGGAAAACAGGGATGTACATGAGAGTCAGGTTTCGATCCTGTGGAACTGTAGGTTATGGGCTCATCATGTGGGTTAAAAGCAGGAAGGGTGCTAACATTTGCACAGTCATGATAGCAAGGCAGGACAAAGGACAACATGTCAGTTATGTTGGCAACAACACTGGTACCAAGGGCGAGAGACGAAGAGAACCATTTTCCTGCTCGTTGAACGAGGCGGACCAATAGGCAAAGTTCTCGTCCATCGGTGGCTACCGGAATGTCATCAACAATAGTAACAAGGTCATACTGATAGAGTTTGTACATCGAGGTGTTTACGTAAGCAGGGAATTATCACTGATCAGATATGTTAGGTTACAAGACAGGTTAAACAAACCAATGGAAAGGAACAATATGATTATCGAATCAAACAACCCAAAGGAAAGGAAGATATGTTCACACATAAGAGTTGGGTGTATATCCTTCCCAAGGACAAGCGGAGCAGGGTATACATGATAGGACAGCAAGTTAAAAAACATTTTGATAATGGGGAGAGGGAAGAATCATGATATTACCCATACAATGGTGTGAGGGTAATTGAACGAGAAACATTTTGTATTATGCTTCCCACGTTCTTGTTGATATTCGGAATACCGCAGTCATGCTTCGATGCGGCAATGATATGGTGTCAAGTAAATATTAGGTTCAAAGATCTCAAGAGATACCGAGAAACAATTCCAAGATATCTCAGAACATAAGGAATAACCAAGCACAACCAGGTCTGTGTTGGCAGAAAGTCAAGATGTCATCGATGATATCACAAATCATCGAGGGGCGGGGATGGTATTTCTAGCCATGAATTCAATTGACATCTCTGTAGAAGCCAAAGTGTTGGCGGTGATCATGACAAATTTTGTCGAGAGACTCTATGAAGATGCCATCGAGCAGAAAAGGAAGGATGAAGTGAAAGGCTACGAGAACCGCGGATTCAACACCAACTCGAATCATGCTTGTTGGTCAAGGCGAAACGATATGACGAGGAAAATCCACGTAGGCTTAGCTCATCGTCAAAAATTGTGCTCCAGGAAGAAGGACCAGGTAGCACAGTTAAAATTTAGCATGATAATGAAATTGCCGGTCAGGCTAGGAATGACTTGAAGGATTATTAAACTCGTAAGCAATGAAAATTACTTAGAGTTATTGAATCGGAGTGCAGAAGAGATTCACTTATCGGTGTTCTCGAGTGACTAACAACTCAGAACCGGAGGGAAATTTGAAATCGGTGAGTAGCAATACTAGAATAAGACTCATAGGAAGGAACACGGTTCTTTAATGTTCTCGAGATACCAGAGGGTAATACTCGAAGGAGGATCAAAATAGAGGTTGCGGAGATGCGTTGAGCTATAGAAGACAAGTGATTTAACTTGTCCATGAAATGGAATCAAAGGGGAACACTCATGGTCTGAACCACGATTGCAAAGGATCAAATCCTAGATATAAGATGAACTTATAACAAGGGGGTAATTATTTTTACGAGCAGCCTCCATGATAAGTTCTACATCGGGTCCATGGGCATGAACACTAAGGTTCAAGGTCGACTCCCACTTCTTCAATGCATAACCTTTCATTCACTCCTCGTTTTTGAAGAATTTGTAGTGCGAAAGATTTATCTGGTGAAGCACCAGAAGAGTATGACTCACATATCTTTCGAGTTCACACGGATTAGTGAAGGCGTAGGTTCAACCCATAGGGGTATCTTAGAAACATATACCACTAACTTCAGGATTAAAATATACCAGCTCGAAAGTAGAGCATGGTTGACAAAAGCAGATGATAGAATTTACCAAAGGCATTATGTGTCACGGCAAAACTCACAAGTTTAATGAATATGAGGACATTGTCGGAAAATAATCCAACCAAGGATATGGCGGTCCATAAAAGATCTTATGTGAGTATCGATACTCACCCAGAAGAAGAAAGAATGCAAAGGCATTGGGTTATAGATATAACTCGATAACTTCAAAGCTTGAATACAAAGGAATTATGATTTTTAAATCATAAGATCTGAAGCAGAGGCTCTGATCATAAGATAATTGAGTTGAATCGATACATATCGACAATCAAACAAGGTTTGATTTGACAAGAACGAGCTCATGTTTGGAGTGACGTCTGAGCCGGAAGGATGAATGCTAGGATTTGATTGAGGATTTCGAGCATTCGCAACAAATTGGATGAAGGGACTCGAAACGATAGAGACATAGGATGTCAACGGAGATTACTAGAAATATGGAATTAACCATATTGCCGGCACACAAGACTTTCCAAAGCAATAGGTTGCAAAGGATTCTCGGAAGATCGGATAGCATTTAGGGATATTTTGTGAAACACGTGAATAACTAGGAATGAACAAATCCTCGATAAGTGTGAGGAATTATTCGGACATGTATTCATGCGGAAAAGGAGCTGCAAGGCAGCAAGCGCAAAGGATTCTTGGAAAATCACAAAGTATTATAGGGTATCTTGTAGTGACAAGAGCAATTGGAAATGACGGTAAGGATGGCAAGTGTATGTAGCAATCCATGGGGATTTATCGGTGGTAGGGAATTGCGACGGTGAAGGGCACAAGGGTCTCGGGAAAAACATCGGAGAGTATCTTCTGAGGATTCTGGTGCTCCAAGCGATCATCTGGAATGAAGGGCTCTCCGGGAGGGAATGGTTACGGGAACCTAATGTTAGAGTTAATAAAATCATTTAACCCGAGTAGAAGAGAAATCAGAGTCCCAGAGTAAAGGTCGAGGAGTAAAAGATCCTAATACCACCCAATGGCGACGTGGGCCCGTAAGACACACAGCCATGTTAGTAAAGGTTTTGTAGTGACTAGACTCGACTTCGGCCAAGGAGTAGGAAGGGGGGATACCTACAGGCAGTAGGCTCAGATACCAACTTGTGACGCCCCCGATTCAATCGTACACTAATCATACACGCAAACGTGTACGATCAAGATCAGGGACTCACGGGAAGATATCACAACACAACTCTAAAAATAAAATAAGTCATACAAGCATCATAATACAAGCCAGGGGCCTCGAGGGCTCGAATACAAGTGCTCGATCATAGACGAGTCAGCAGAAGAAACAATATCTGAGTACATACATAAGTTAAACAAGATGCCATAAGATGGCTAGCACAAACTGGGATACAGATTGAAAGAGACGCAGGCCTCCTGCCTGGGATCCTCCTAAACTACTCCTGGTCATCGTCAGCGGCCTGCACGTAGAAGTAGGCACCTCCAGTGTAGAAGGAGTCATTGTCGACGGTGGCGTCTGGCTCCTGGGCTCCGGCATCTGGTTGCGACAACCAGGTAGAAGGGAAAGGGGGAAAATAGGAAGAAAAGCAACCGTGAGTACTCATCCAAAGTACTCGCAAGCAAGGAGCTACACTACATATGCATGGGTATATATGTAAAGGGCCATATCGGTGGACTGAACTGCAAAATGCTAGAATAAGAGGGGGATAGCTAATCCTGTCGAAGACTACGCTTCTGGCAGCCTCCATCTTGCAGCATGTAGAAGAGAGTAGATGGTAAGTTCACCAAGTAGCATCGCATAGCATAATCCTACCCGGCGATCCTCCCCTCGTCGCCCTGTGTGAGAGCGACCACCGAGTTATATCTGGCACTTGGAAGGGTGTGTTTTATTAAGTATCCGGTTCTAGTTATCATAAGGTCAAGCTACAACTCCAAGTCGTCCTGTTACCGAAGATCACGGCTATTCGAATAGATAAACTTCCCTGCAGGGGTGCACCACATAACCCAACACGCTCGATCCCATTTGGCCGGACACACTTTCCTGGGTCATGCCCGGCCTCGTAAGATCAACACATCGCAGCCCTACCTAGGCACAACAGAGAGGTCAGCACGTCGGTCTAAATCCTATGGCGCAGGGGACTGGGCCCATCGCCCATTGCACACTTGCACATTGCGAGGGTGGCCGGAAGCAGACCTAGCCTAGCAGGCATTCCAGTCCAATCCGACGCACGCCGCTCAGTCGCTGACGTCATGAAGTGCTTCGGCTGATACCACGACGTCGAGTGCCCATAACTGTTCCCGCATAGTTGGTTAGTGCGTATAGGCCAGTGGCCAGACTTGGATCAAATACCAAGATCTCATTAAGCGTGTTAAGTATACGCGAACGCAGACTAGAGCCAGGCCCACCTCTCTCCTAGGTGGCCTCAACCTGCCCTGTCGCTCCGCCACAAGTAACAGTCGGGGCCCGTCGGGAACCCAGGCCCACCTCTACCGGGATGGAGCCACCTGCCCCTTCAGCCCCCATCTCTGAACAGTATTACAAGTAATGTAACAGTACAAAGTATATATCATATGCCCGAGATCACCTCCCGAAGTGATCATGCCCAGTAGTATAGCATGGCAGATGGACAAAAGTGTAGGGTCACTGATGGAACACTAGCATCCTATACTAAGCAATAGGATAGCAGGTAAGGGTAACAACTGTAGCAACAAGGACAATCTATGCAACAGAATAGGATTAACCGAAAGCAGTAACATGCTACACTACTCTAATGCAAGCAGTATAGAGAAGAATAGGCGATATCTGGTGTTCAAGGGGGGGCTTGCCTGGAAGCTCAGCCGAGAAGGAGTCAAAAACAACGTAGTCGACCGGGGCACCAGCAGCGGCGTCAGTCTCGTAGTCTACCAGAGAGAAGAGGGGGAAGAAACAATGAATACAATGCAAACAGATGCATAACGATGCATGACATGACAGTAGCGGTGCTAGGTGTGCCCTAACGCGGTATGAGGTGATACCGGTGAAGGGGGGAAACATCCGGGAAAATATCCCCGGTGTTTCGCATTTTCGGACAGATGAATCGGAGGGGGAAAGTTGCGTGTTCGCTATGCTAGGGATGCGTGGCAGACGAACGGGCTGCGTATCCGGATTCGTCTTATCGTTTTGAGCAACTTTCATGTACAATGTTTTTTCATCCGAGCTACGGTTTATTTTATATTAATTCTAAAAGATTTAAATCGTTTTTAGGATTTATTTAATTATTTTAAGTCAACATTATCCAGAACAGTGCAGGCTGATGTTAGCATGACGTCAGCAGTCAACAGGGGTGTTGACTGGTCAAACTGACATGTGGGTCCCGTTCGTCATTGACTAGACTAACTAATCATGATTAATTAGTTTAATTAGTTTTTTAGTTTAATTAATCAAAATTAATTAAGTTAATTAACTCTTTAACTAATTAATTAATTATTATTTTTAATCCTTTTTCTTTTCTTTTTTTACAAAAACGTTTTGGGGCGGGCCCCATGTGCCATAGGGCATAGGGGCCTAACAGGCGCCGCAAGCGGGCGAGGCGTAGGACGCGCCCGAGCGGGCGTACCCGGCAGGGGCCGGCGCAGGGGGAGGTGGCCACGGCGCTGACCAAGCGGCCGCAGCGGCGAGGAAGCGGCACAAGCGAGGCCACGACGAGTCGAATGGGGCGGCGCGCGCTCCAGCAAGGGGGAGGAGACGCGGGGCGACAGAGGGCGAGCGTCGAGCGCAGACGGGGCGGTGGCTGGCTTCGGCGAGGACGGGCTCGCGGCCAGGCGGCGAGGCAGCGCCGGGGTAGGCCGGGGCGCTGTGGTGAGCGCGCGGTGGCGGGGTCGGCGCGAGCAGCAGCAGGCAAAGGAGCGAGCGGGGCATGCGCGGGCGCGACGCAGCGTGGAGCGCGGTGAGCGCGGCCGAGCGCACTCAGGGCGCTCGGGTGCAGGACGGCAGTCCGCGGGCGCGCGCATCGAGCGCGGCCGGGAGCAGAGAGGGGGGAGAGGGAAGGCGCGGCAGCTCACCGCGTAGTTGTAGGGAGGTGGCAGTGGGGGTCGAGGAGGAGGACGGGGACGCGGCAGTCCGGTGGGGAGGCGGCGCTGGCGAGGTGGCGCGCCCGGCTATGACAGTGTCCGGCGTCGGCGTGGGTGCAGGGCGTCGGTTGCCCCGACCATATCCATGCGGGGGAAGGAGAGAGAGGTGTGGGGTCGAGGGGGGTCCGACTAGGTGGTGAGGGGTGATAGGAGGCGTCGGGCGGCGTCGGGGTCCCGATCCAGATCGGGATCGTGGGAGGAGGAGTGGGGGAGTGGTGGTGGATCGAGCTAGGGTTAGTGGTGCGTGGGGGGGGTTATGAGGGGTACCGGGTGGGCCGCTGGAGTGGTTTCGACCAGCTGGGCCAAGGCCTAGTGAGGAAAAGGGGGCTCTCTTCCTCTTTCTAATTTTCTTTTGCATTTCTTCTATGGTTTTTTTATTTATTTTAGCTACCAAACGAACTTTGTCAAAAGTGCCACTTAGCACAAAATTACTAGGCAACATTTTAAAGCAGTACACAAAGTTACAACTTATTTTGAAAAGGTTGGACATTTATCTAAATTGAAACTATAAATTTAATTGTTGCTAACTCTGTTTTAAAAGGTTAGGGTCATTTTATTAATTCATAAAATGTTGGGTAATTTATGAGATATAGTTAGGGAATATTCTCAACCCGGCCTACATTTTTATTTTATTATTTGAAAATTTTATAATTTGACTTGCATTTGAATTTGAAATCGAGTTCGGTTTGGATCAAGGTGAGGTTTACAAAAAATTAATCACGGTGACAAGGCACCATTCGTGTGTGGTTACTGTAGCTTTACTACCCGGGCGTTACACACAATGCTCCCCAAGAAGCCACTAGGGCCACCGTATTCTCCTCACGCCCTCACACAATGCGAGATGTCGTGATTCCACAATTGGTGCCCTTGGAGGCGGCGACCGAACCTTTACAAACAAGGTTGGGGCAATCTCCACAACTCAATTGGAGGCTCCCAACAATACCACGGAGCTTCACCACAATGTAATGTGCCTCCAAGGTGACCTCAACCATCTAGGGTGCTCAAACACCCAAGAGTAACAAGATCCGGGAAGGATTAGTGGGGGGAATAAAATTTCTCTTGGTGGAAGTGTAGATCCGGGCCTTCTCAACCAATCCCTGATACGTCTCCAACGTATCTATAATTTTTTATTGTTCCATGCTGTTATATTATCAATCTGGGATGTTTTATAATCATTTTATAGTCATTTTATTAAATTTTGGTACTAACCTATTGACGTAGTGCCAGGTGCCAGTTGTTGTTTTCTACATGTTTTTTATATCGCAGGGAATCAATATCAGACGGAGTCCAAATGCAACGGAACTTTACGGAGATTTTTTTGGACTAGAAGGAACATAATGGGCCCTGGCTGCGCCTGGGGGGTGCCTCGAGGAGGGTACAACCCACCAGGGCACGCCAGGAGGCCCGGGCGCGCCCTGGTGGGTTATGCCCACCTCGGGTGCCCCCCGGACTGCCTCTTTGCTCTATAAATACCCCAATATTCCCAAAACCCTAGGGGAGTCGACGAAATATTCATCCAGCCACCGCAGAGTCTAGAACCACCAGATCCAATCTAGACACCATCTCGGATGGGGTTCACCACCTCCATTGGTGCCTCTCCGATGATGCGTGAGTAGTTCTTTGTAGACCTATGGGTCCGTAGTTAGTAGCTAGATGTGTGGAGTAATAGTAGTAGATGCAGGCAGGAGTCGATCTACTAATCTTGGACGTGATGCATATATAATGATCATTGCCTGGATATCATTATGATTATTTGAAGTTCTATCAATTGCCCAACAGTAATTTTTTTACCCACCGTTTCCTATTGTTCTCAAGAGAAGCCACTAGTGAAATGTACGACCCCCGGGTCTCTTTCTCATATATTTGCCTTTTGCGATCTACTTTCCTTTTGCATTTATTTTCAGATCTATTATACCAAAAATACAAAATAACCTTGCTGTGTTTTATTTTATTTGCGATCTATTTATTCAATCTACTACAATTTATTTCCCGTCCACGCATCGTTTGAGGCACCGTACTCGAAAGGGATTGACAACCCCTTTAACACGTCGGAGGTGTTGTTATTTGTGTGCAGGGTCTGTTTATGTTGTGTTGCTTGGTTCCCTACTGGTTTGATAACCTTGGTTTCATATCTGAGGGTAATGCCTACCGCCACTGTGCTGCATCGATACGTCTCCAACGTATCTATAATTTTTGATTGCTCCATGCTATATTATCTACTGTTTTGGGCAATATTGGGCTTTATTATCCACTTTTATATTATTTTTGGGACTAACCTATTAACCGGAGGCCTAGCCCAGATATGCTGTTTTTTGCCTATTTCAGTGTTTCGAAGAAAAGGAATATCAAACGGAGTCGAAACGGAACGAAATCAACTGGAGAAGTTATTTTGAGAAGGAAAGCTACCGGATGGACTTGGACCCCACGTCAGGAGCTAAGTGAGGTGCTCATGAGGGTGGGGGGCGCGCCCACCCCCCTAGGGCGCGCCCCCTGCCTCGTGGGGCCCTCGAAGCTCCACCGATGTACTTCCTGCACCCATATATACCTACGTACCCTAAAACTTCCAGAACAGAGATCAGATCGGGAGTTTCGCCGCCGCAAGCCTCTGTAGCCACCAAAAGTCAATCGGGACCATGTTCCGGCACCCTGCCGGAGGGGGGAACCCTCACCGGTGGCCATCTTCATCATCACGGTGCTCTCCATGACGAGGAGGGAGTAGTTCACCCTCGGGGCTGAGGGTATGTACCAGTAGCTATGTGTTTGATCTCTCTCTCTCTCTCGTGTTCTTGATTTGGCACGATCTTGATGTATCGCGAGCTTTGCTATTACAGTTGGATCTTATGTTTCTTCTCACATTCTTCTCTCTTGTAATGGATTGAGTTTTCCCCTTGAAGTAATCTTATCGGATTGAGTCTTTAAACATTTGAGAACACTTGATGTATGTCTTGCCGTGCGTATCTGTGGTGACAATGGGATATCATGTGATTCACTTGATGTATGTTTTGGTGATCAACTTGCGGGTTCCGCCCATGAACCTATGCATAGGGGTTGGCACACGTTTTCGTCGTGATTCTCCGGTAGAAACTTTGGGGCACTCTTTGAGGTTCTATGTGTTGGATTGAATAGATGAATCTGATATTGTGTGATGCATATCGTATAATCATACCCACGGATACTTGAGGTGACATTGGAGTATCTAGGCGACATTAGGGTTTTGGTTGATTTGTATCTTAAGGTGTTATTCTAGTACGAACTCTAGGGCTGTTTGTGACACTTATAGGAATAGCCCAACGGATTGATTGGAAAGAATAACTTTGAGGTGGTTTCGTACCCTACCATAATCTCTTCGTTTGTTTTCCACTATCAGTGACTTTGGAGTGACTCTTTGTTGCATGTTGAGGGATAGTTATATGATCCAATTATGTTATTATTGTTGATAGAACTTGCACTAGTGAAAGTATGAACCCTAGGCCTTGTTTCCTATCATTGCAATACCATTTACCCTCACTTTTACTGCTTGTTACCTTGCTGTTTTTATATTTTCAGTTTACGAAAACCTATATCTACCATCCATATTGCACTTGTATCACCATCTCTTCGCCGAACTAGTGCACCTATACAATTTACCATTGTATTGGGTGTGTTGGGGACACAAGAGACTCTTTGTTATTTGGTTGCAGGGTTGCTTGAGAGAGAGCATCTTCATCCTACGCCTCCCTCGGATTGATAAACCTTAGGTCATCCACTTGAGGGAAAATTGCTACTGTCCTACAAACCTCTGCACTTGGACGCCCAACAACGTCTACAAGAAGAAGGTTGCGTAGTAGACATCAAGCTCTTTTCTGGCGCCGTTGCCGGGGAGGCTATGTAAGTGAAGGTATATCTTTAGATCTTGCAATCGAATCTTTTTGTTTCTTGTTTTAGCACTAGTTAGTCTATAAAAGAAAATTAAAAAAATGGAATTGAGTTTGTCACATACGCTTCACCTTTTTAATATCTTTCGTGAGTATGATGGAAAGGAAAATTGTGCCAAAGTGTTAGAAGAAGAATGCATTAAAATGTTTGGCACTAAATCTTTGAATGATGAGCATGATTGCAATGTTGTTAGTATGAATTCCTTGAATATCCATGATGCTAATGATATGCAAAGCCACAAGCTTGGGGAAGCTATGTTTGATGAAGATGATATTTTTTGTCCCCCAAGCTTTGATGAACAAATTTACTATGATGAAAGCATGCCTCCTATCTATGATGATTATTGTGATGACACGTATGCTTTAAATAATAATGATAACCATGAAACTTGTCATCTTGATCCTAATTTTCAATCACATGATAGTTATTTTGTTGAGTTTGCTCCCACTATTATTCATGAGAAGAAATTTGCTTACATGGAGAGTAATAAAAATTCTATGCAATTAGATCATGAAAAGAACGATTTAGGTGCTAGTTATATTGTTGAATTCATTCATGATGCTACTGAAAATTATTATGAGGGAGGAATATATGCTTGTAGGAATTGCAATAATATCAAGTTTCCTCTCTATGTGCTTAAACTTCTGAAGTTATGCTCGTTTTGCCTTCCTATGCTAATTGATTATTGTTCCCATAAGTTGTTTTCTCACAAAGTCCCTATGCATAGGAAGTGGGTTAGACTTAAATGTGCTAGCCATATTCTTCATGATGCTCTCTTTATGTTTCAATTCTTATCTTTTATGTGAGCATCATTGAAATCATCATGCCTAGCTAGGGGCATTAAACGATAGCGCTTGTTGGGAGGCAACCCAATTTTATTTTAGTTTCTTGCCTTTTGGTTCTGTTTAGGAATAAATAACCCATCTGGCTTCTGTTTAGATGTGGTTTTGTGTTTTAATTAGTGTTTGTGCCAAGTAGAACCTTTGGGAAGACTTGGGTGAAGTCTTTATGATCATTCTGTAAAAAACAGAAACTTTAGCGCTCACGAGATTAGCTTCAACTTTTTACTGGAGAGTGTTATTTAGTTGATTCTTTTTGCAGATGATTACTAGACAAATTACTCAGGTCCACCAATTTATTTTAGAATTTTTGGAGTTCCAGAAGTTTGCGTTAGTTACATATTACTACAGACTGTTCTGTTTTTGACAGATTCTGTTTTCATTGTGTTGCTTGATTATTTTGATGAATCTATGGCTAATAAAATAGTTTATAAACAAGAGAGAAGTTGTAATAAAGTAGGTTTAACACCAATATAAATAAATAATGAGTTCATTACAATACTTTGAAGTGGTGTTCTATTTTCTTTCGCTAACGGAGCTTACGAGTTTTCTGTTAAGTTTTGTGTTGTGAAGTTTTCAAGTTTTGGGTAAAGATTTGATGGACTGTGGAATAAGGAGTGGCAAGAGCCTAAGCTTGGGGATGCCCAAGGCACCCCAAGGTAATATTCAAGGATAACCAAGAGCCTAAGCTTGGGGATGCCCCGGAAGGCATCCTCTCTTTCGTCTTCGTTCATCGGTAACTTTACTTGGAGCTATATTTTTATTCACCACATGATATGTGTTTTGCTTGGAGCGTCATGTCATTTTATTTTGTTTTGCTTGCTGATTGAATAAAGTATCAAGATCTGAAATTCTTAAATGTTAGAGAGTCTTCACATGGTTGCATAATTATTCGACTACTCACTGATCTTCACTTGTATCTTTCGGAGTAGTTTGTTGTTTGCTCTAGTGTTTCACTTATATCATTTAGAGCAGGGAGGTAGTTGTATTTTGAAGAAATAGATGAACTCTCATGATTCACTTATATTATTTTGAGAGTCCTAAATAGTATGGTAATTTGCTTAAATAATCCTAATATGCTAAGCATAAAAGATTTGTAAGAATTCTTATGAGTGTGTTGAATACTATGAGAAGTTTGATCCTTGATGATTGTTTTCAGATATGGAGGTAGTGATATTAAAGTCGTGCTAGTTGAGTAGTTGTGAATTTGAGAAATGCTTGTGTTGAAGTTTGCAAGTCCCGTAGCATGCACGTATGGTAAACGTTATGTAACAAATTTGAAACATGAGGTGTTATTTGATTGTCCTCCTTATGAGTGGCGGTCGGGGACGAGCGATGGTCTTTTCCTACCAATCTATCCCCCTAGGAGCATGCGCGTAGTACTTTGGTTTTTGATGGCTTGTAGATTTTTTCAATAAGTATATGGGTTCTTTATGACTAATGTTGAGTCTATGGATTATACGCACTCTCACCCTTCCATCATTGCTAGCCTCTTTGGTACCGTGCATTGCCCTTTCTCACATTGAGAGTTGGTGCAAACTTCGCCGGTGCATCCAAACCCCGTGATATGATACACTCTTTCACACATAAACCTCCTTATATCTTCCTCAAAACAGCCACCATACCTACCTATTATGGCATTTCCATAGCCATTCCGAGATATATTGCCATGCAACTTTCCACCATACCGTTCTTCATGACACATTCATCATTGTCATATTGCTTAGCATGATCATGTAGTTGATATAATATTTGTGGCAAAGCCACCGTTCATAATTCTTTCATACATGTCACTCTTGATTCATTGCATATCCCGGTACACCGCCGGAGGCATTCATATAGAGTCATACCTTGTTCTAGTATCAAGTTGTAATCATTGAGTTGTAAATAAATAGAAGTGTGATGATCATCATTCAATAGAGCATTGTCCAAAAAAAGAGAGAAAGGCCAAAAGAAAAAAAAGAAGGCCCAAAAAAATAAAAAAAATAAAAAAATAAAAAGGGGCAATGCTACTATCCTTTTTTTTCCACACTTGTGCTTCAAAGTAGCACCATAATCTTCATGATAAAGAGTCTCTTGTTTTGTCACTTTCATATACTAAGTGGGAATTTTTCATTATAGAACTTGGCTTGTATATTCCAACAATGTCCCTCCTCAAGTGCCCTAGGTCTTCGTGAGCAAGCAAGTTGTATGCACACCCACTTTGTTTCTTTTGTTGAGCCTTCATACATTTATAGCTCTAGTGCATCCGTTGCATGGCAATCCCTACTCCTCGCATTAACATCAATCAATGGGCATCTCCATAGCTCATTGATTATCCTCGTTGATGTGAGACCTTCTCCTTTTTTGTCTTCTCCACATAACCCCCATCATTATTCTATTCCACCCATAGTGCTACATCCATGGCTCGCGCTCATGTATTGCGCGAAGGTTTATAAGTTTGAGAGTACTAGAGTATGAAACAATTGCTTGGCTTGTCATCGGGGTTGTGCATGATAAGAGCATTCTTGTGTGACGAAAATGGTGTTGGAAATATGCCCTAGAGGCAATAATAAATTGATTATTATTATATTTCCTTGTTCATGATAATCGTTTATTATCCATGCTAGAATTGTATTGATAGGAAACTCAGATACATGTGTGGATACATAGACAACACCATGTCCCTAGTAAGCCTCTAGTTGACTAGCTCGTTGATCAATAGATGGTTACGGTTTCCTGACCATGGACATTGGATGTCATTGATAACGGGATCACATCATTAGGAGAATGATGTGATGGACAAGACCCAATCCTAAGCCTAGCACAAGATCGTGTAGTTCGTATGCTAAAGCTTTTCTAATGTCAAGTATCGTTTCCTTAGACCATGAGATTGTGCAACTCCCGGATACCGTAGGAGTGCTTTGGGTGTGCCAAACGTCACAACGTAACTGGGTGGCTATAAAGGTACACTACGGGTATCTCCAAAAGTGTCTGTTGGGTTGGCACGAATCGAGACTGGGATTTGTCACTCCGTGTGACGGAGAGGTATCTCTGGGCCCACTCGGTAGGACATCATCATAATGTGCACAATGTGATCAAGGAGTTGATCACGGGATGATGTGTTACGGAACGAGTAAAAGAGACTTGCCGGTAACGAGATTGAACAAGGTATCGGGATACCGACGATCAAATCTCGGGCAAGTATCGTACCGGTAGACAAAGGGAATTGTATACGGGATTGATTAAGTCCTTGACATCGTGGTTCATCCGATGAGATCATCGTGGAACATGTGGGAGCCAACATGGGTATCCAGATCCCGCTGTTGGTTATTAACCGGAGAACGTCTCGGTCATGTCTGCATGTCTCCCGAACCCGTAGGGTCTACACACTTAAGGTTCGATGACGCTAGGGTTATAAAGGAAGCTTGTATGTGGTTACCGAATGTTGTTCGGAGTCCCGGATGAGATCCCGGACGTCATGAGGAGTTCCGGAATGGTCCAGAGGTAAAGATTTATATATGGGATGTCCTGTTTTGGTTGCCGGAAAAGTTTCAGGGTTTATCGGTAGTGTACCGGGACCACCGGAGGTGTCCGGGGGTCCACCAAGTGGGGCCACAAGCCCCAGAAGGTTGCGTGGGCCAAGAGTGGTGAGGGACCAGCCCCTTAGTGGGCTGGTGCGCCTCCCACAAGGCACAAGGGGCAGCTAAGAGAAAAAAAGGGGAAACCCTAGGCATAGATGGGCCTTAAGGCCCACCCTAGGGGCGCCACCCCTTCTCCCCCTCTTGGCCGCCCCCTTGATCCCCATCTAGGGCTGTCGCCCCCCCTAGGGGTGGGAACCCTAGAGGGGGCGCAGCCCCTTCCCTTCCCCTATATATATGAGGCCTAGGGGGCTGCCCACAATCGGTGATTCGATCTCTGCCTCTTGGTGCAGCCCTACCTCTCTCTTCCTCCTCTTCT
Organism: Aegilops umbellulata; assembly: GCA_032464435.1. Classification (NCBI taxonomy): domain Eukaryota; kingdom Viridiplantae; phylum Streptophyta; class Magnoliopsida; order Poales; family Poaceae; genus Aegilops; species Aegilops umbellulata. The sequence continues at coordinate 501,306,467 of CP136057.1, forward strand.
GTGGTGCTTGGCGAAGCCCTGCAGGATTGCCACGCTCCTCCATCATCACCACGCCGTTGTGCTGCTGCTGGATGGAGTCTTCCTCAACCTCTCCCTCTCTCCTTGTTGGATCAAGGCTTGGGAGACGTCACTGGGCTGTACGTGTGTTGAACGCGGAGGTGCCGTGCGTTCGGCACTTGGTCATCGGTGATTTGAATCACGATGAGTACGACTCCATCAACCCCGTTCACTTGAACGCTTCCGCTTAGCGATCTACAAGGGTATGTAGATGCACTCTCCTTCCCCTCGTTGCTGGTTTCTCCATAGATAGATCTTGGTGACACGTAGGAAAATTTTGAATTTCTGCTACGTTCCCTAACAGTGGCATCATGAGCTAGGTCTATTGCGTATATTCCATGCACGAGTAGAACACAAAGTAGTTGTGGGCGTTGATTTTGTTCAATATGCTTACCGTTACTAGTCAATCTTGATTCGGCGGCATTGTGGGATGAAGCGGCCCGGACCGACCTTACACGTACACTTACGTGAGACAGGTTCCACCGACTGACATGCACTAGTTGCATAAGGTGGCTAGCGGGTGCCAGTCTCTCCCACTTTAGTCGGATCGGATTCGATGAAAAGGGTCCTTATGAAGGGTAAATAGCAATTGACATATCACGTTGTGGTTTTGCATAGGTAAGAAACGTTCTTGCTAGAAACCCATAGCAGCCACGTAAAACATGCAAACAACAATTAGAGGACGTCTAACTTGTTTTTGCAGGGTATGCCTTGTGATGTGATATGGCCAAAGGATGTGATGTATGATATATGTGATGTATGAGATGATCATGTTCTTGTAATAGGAATCACGACTTGCATGTCGATGAGTATGACAACCGGCAGGAGCCATAGGAGTTGTCTTAATTTATTTATGACATGCGTGTCAACATAAACGTCATGTAATTACTTTACTTTATTGCTAAAGCGTTAGCCATAGTAGTAGAAGTAATAGTTGACGTGACAACTTCATGAAGACACGATGATGGAGATCATGATGATGGAGATCATGGTGTCATGCCGGTGACGACGATGATCATGGAGCCCCGAAGATGGAGATCAAAAGGAGCAAAGTGATGATGGCCATATCATGTCACTATTTGATTGCATGTGATGTTTATCATGTTTATACATCTTATTTGCTTAGAACGACGGTAGTAAATAAGATGATCCCTCGTTAAAATTTCAAGAAGGTGTTCCCCCTAACTGTGCACCGTTGCGAAAGTTCGTCGTTTCGAAGCACCATGTGATGATCGGGTGTGATAGATTCTTACGTTCACATACAACGGGTGTAAGACAGATTTACACACGTGAAACACTTAGGTTGACTTGACGAGCCTAGCATGTACAGACATGGCCTCGGAACACAGAAGACCGAAAGGTCGAGCATGAGTCGTATGACAGATACGATCAACATGAAGATGTTCACCGATGTTGACTAGTCCGTCTCACGTGATGATCGGACACGGCCTAGTTGACTCGGATCATGTAATCACTTGGATGACTAGAGGGATGTCTATCTGAGTGGGAGTTCATAAGATGAACTTAATTATCCTGAACATAGTCAAAAGGTCTTTGCAAATTATGTCGTAAGCTCGCGCTTTAGTTCTACTGTTTTAGATATGTTCCTAGAGAAAATATAGTTGAAAGATGATAGTAGCAATTATGCGGACAGTACAAGGCTTATGTCCTTAATGCACTGCTCGGTGTGCTGGACCCCGAACATGGTCTGTGGATGTTGCGAACATCTGACATACACGTTTTGATGACTACATGATAGTTCGGTAATGATAAATGGTTTAGAATTGAGGCACCGAAGACATTTTTGAAATGTCGCGGAACATATGAGATGTTTCGAGGGCTGAAATTGGGATTTCAGGCTCGTGCCCACGTCAAGAGGTATAAGACCTCCGACGATTTTCTTGGCCTGCAAACTAAGGGAGAAAAGCTCAATTGTTGAGCTTGTGCTCAAATTGTCTGAGTACAACAATCACTTGAATCGAGTGGGAGTTGATCTTCCAGATAAGATAGTGATGTTTCTCCAAAGTCATTGCCACCAAGCTTCTAGAGCTTCGTGATGAATTATAAAATATCAGGGATAGATATGATGATCCTTGAAATATTCGCGATGTTTGACACCGCGAAAGTAGAAATCAAGAAGGAGCATCAATTGTTGATGGTTAGTGAAACCACTAGTTTCAAGAAGGGCAAGGGCAAGAAGGGATACTTCATGAAACGGCAAATCAGCTGCTGCTCTAGTGGAGAAACCCAAGGTTGAACCCAAACCCGAGACTGAGTGCTTCTGTAATAAGGGGAACAGTCACTAGAGCAGAATTACCCTAGATACTTGGTAGATGAGAAGGCTGTCGATAGAAGTATATTGGATATACATTATGTGAATGTGTACTTTACTAGTACTCCTAGTAGCATCAGGGTATTAGATACTGGTTCAGTTGCTAAGTGTTAGTAACTCGAAATAAAAGCTACCGAATAAACGGAGACTAGCTAAAGGTGAGCTGACGAGATGTGTTGGAAGTGCTTCCAAGGTTGATATGATCAAGCATCGCACGCTCCCTCTACCATCAAGATTGGTGTTAAACCTAAACAATTGTTATTTGGTGTTTGCGTTGAGCATAGACATGATTGGATTATGTCTATTGCAATACGGTTATTCATTTAAGGAGAATAATGGTTACTCTATTTATTTGAATAATACCTTCAATGGTCTTGCACCTAAAATGAATGGTTTATTGAATCTCGATCATAGTGATACACATGTTCATGCCAAAAGATATAAGATAGCAATGATAGTACCACCTACTTGTGGCACTGCCATGTAAGTCATATTGGTGTAAAACGCATGAAGAAGCTCCATGTTGATGGATCTTTGAACTCACTCATTTCTGAAAAAAAATTGAGACATGTGAACCATGTCTATTGGTATATACACATGAAGAAACTCCATGCAGATGGACCGTCTGGACTCACTTGATTTTGAATCACTTGAGATATGCAAATCATACCACATGGGCAAGATGACTGAAAGCTTCATTTTCAGTAAAATGGAACAAGAAAGCAACTTGTTGGAAGTAACACATTTTGATGTGTGCAGTCCAATGAGTGCTGAGGCACGCAGTGGATATCGTTATGCTCTTACTTCACAGATGATTTGAGTAGATACTGAGCATATTTACTTGATGAAACACAAGTCTGAATTATTGAATGGTTCAAGTAATGTCAGAGTGAAGTTGAATATCGTCGTGACAGGAGGATAAAATTTCTATGATATGATCATAGAGATGAATATCTGAGTTGCGAGTTTGGTACACAATTGAGACATTGTGGAAATTGTTTCACGACTAGTACCGCCTGGAACACCATAGTGTGATGGTGTGTCCGAACATCATAACTGCACCCTATTGGATATGATGCGTACCATGATGTCTCTTATCGAATTACCACTATCGTTCATGGGTTAGGCATTAGAGACAACAGCACTCACTTTAAATAGGGCACCACGTAATTCTGATGAGATGACACCGTATGAACTATGGTTTAGAGAAACCTAAGCTGTCATTTCTTAAAAGTTTGGGGCTGCGACGCTTATATGAAAAAGTTTCAGGCTGATAAGCTCGAACCCAAAGCGGATAACTGCATCTTCATAGGACACCCAAAACAGTTGGGTATACCTCCTGTCTCAGATCCGAAAGCAATAGGGTTTGTTTCTCAAATCGGGTTCTTTCTCGAGGAAAAGTTTCTCTCGAAAGAATTGAGTGGGAGGATGGTGGAGACTTGATGAGGTTATTGAACCGTCACTTCAGCTAGTGTGTAGCAGGGCACAGGAGTTGTTCCTATGGCACCTACACCAATTGAAGTGGAAGCTTATGATAGTGATCATGAGACTTCGAATCAAGTCACTCCCAAACCTCGTAGGATGACAAGGATGCGTACTACTTCAGAGTGGTACGTAATCATGTCTTGGAAGACATGTTGCTAGACAACAATAAACCTACGAGCTATGGAGAAGCGATGGTGGGCCCGGATTCTGATGAATGGCTCAAGGCCATAAAATCCGAGAGAGGATCCATGTATGAAAACAAAGTGTAGACTTTGGCAGAACGGCTCGATGGTCGTGAGGCTGTTGAGTACAGATGGATTTTAAAAGGAAGACAGACAATGATGGTAAATGTCACCATTGAGAAAGCTCGACTTGTCGTTAAGATGTTTCCCGACAAGTTCAAGGAGTTGACTGCGATGAGACTTTCTCATTCGTATCGATGCTAAGAGTCTATTGGAATTATATTAGCAGGTACTGCATTATTTATGAAATCTTGCAGATAGGATGTCAAAATATTGTTTCCTTGATTTTCTTGAGGAAAGGTTGTATGTGATACAACCAGAAGATTTTTGTCAATCCTGAAAGATGCTAACAAGTATGCAAAGCTCCAGCAATCCTTCTAAGGACTGGAGTAAGCATCTCGGAATTGGAATGTACGCTTTGATGAGATGATCAAAGATTTTAGGTTTATACAAAGTTTATGGGAAACTTGTATTTCCAAAGAAGTGAGTGGGAGCACTATAGAATTTCTGATGAGTATATGTTGTTGACATATTGTTTGTCGGAAATGATGTAGAATTTCTGGAAGGCATATAGGGTTGTTTGAAAAATGTTTTTCCATGGAAAACCTGGATTAAGCTACTTGAACATTGAGCATCAAGATCTATAAGGATAGATCAAAATCTCTTAATAGTACTTTCAAATGAATACATACCGTGACAAGATTTTGAAGGAATTCAAAATAGATCAGCAAAGAAGGAGTTCTTGGCTATATTACACGCGTGAGTATTGAGTAAGACTCAAGACCTGACCACGGCAGAAGAGAGAGAAAGGACGAAGGTCGTCCCCTATGCTTAGACATAGGCTCTACAGTATGCTATGCTGTGTACCGCATCTGAAGTGTGCCTTGCCATGAGTCAGTCAAGGGGTACAAGAGTGATCCAAGAATGGATCACAGGACAGCGGTCAAGGTTATCCTTGGTAACTGGTGGACTGAGGAATTTTCTCGATTATGGAGGTGGTAAAAGAGTTCGTCGTAAAGGGTTACGCCGATACAAACTTTGACACTGATCCAGATTATTCTAAGTAGTAAATTGGATTCGTATAGTAGAACAGTTATTTGGAATAGCTCCAAATAGAGCGTGGTAACTGCATCTAGGAGATGACATAGAGATTTGTAAAGCACACACGGATCTGAAAGGTTCAGACCCGTTGACTATAACATCTCTCACAAGCATAACATGATCAAACCCAGAACTCTTGGGTGTTAGTCACATAGGGATGTGACCTTGAGTGTTAATCACATATCGATGTGAACTAGATTATTGACTCTAGTGCAAGTGGGAGACTGTTGAAAATATGCCCTAGAGGCAATAATAAATTGATTATTATTATATTTCCTTGTTCATGATAATCGTTTATTATCCATGCTAGAATTGTATTGATAGGAAACTCAGATACATGTGTGGATACATAGACAACACCATGTCCCTAGTAAGCCTCTAGTTGACTAGCTCGTTGATCAATAGATGGTTACGGTTTCCTGACCATGGACATTGGATGTCATTGATAACGGGATCACATCATTAGGAGAATGATGTGATGGACAAGACCCAATCCTAAGCCTAGCACAAGATCGTGTAGTTCGTATGCTAAAGCTTTTCTAATGTCAAGTATCGTTTCCTTAGACCATGAGATTGTGCAACTCCCGGATACCGTAGGAGTGCTTTGGGTGTGCCAAACGTCACAACGTAACTGGGTGGCTATAAAGGTACACTACGGGTATCTCCAAAAGTGTCTGTTCGGTTGGCACGAATCGAGACTGGGATTTGTCACTCCATGTGACGGAGAGGTATCTCTGGGCCCACTCGGTAGGACATCATCATAATATGCACAATGTGATCAAGGAGTTGATCACGGGATGATGTGTTACGGAACGAGTAAAAGAGACTTGCCGGTAACGAGATTGAACAAGGTATCGGGATACCGACGATCAAATCTCGGGCAAGTATCGTACCGATAGACAAAGGGAATTGTATATGGGATTGATTAAGTCCTTGACATCGTGGTTCATCCGATGAGATCATCGTGTAACATGTGGGAGCCAACATGGGTATCCAGATCCCGCTGTTGGTTATTGACCGAAGAACGTCTCGGTCATGTCTGCATGTCTCCCGAACCCGTAGGGTCTACACACTTAAGGTTCGATGACGCTAGGGTTATAAAGGAAGCTTGTATGTGGTTACCGAATGTTGTTCGGAGTCCCGGATGAGATCTCGGACGTCACGAGGAGTTCCGGAATGGTCCGGAGGTAAAGATTTATATATGGGATGTCCTGTTTTGGTTGCCAGAAAAGTTTCAGGGTTTATCGGTAGTGTACCGGGACCACCGGAGGTGTCCGGGGGTCCACCAAGTGGGGCCACAAGCCCCAGAAGGTTGCGTGGGCCAAGAGTGGTGAGGGACCAGCCCGTTAGTGGGCTGGTGCGCCTCCCACAAGGCACAAGGGGCAGCTAAGAGAAAAAAAGGGGAAACCCTAGGCATAGATGGGCCTTAAGGCCCACCCTAGGGGCGCCACCCCTTCTCCCCCTCTTGGCCGCCCCCTTGATCCCCATCTAGGGCTGCCGCCCCCCTAGGGGTGGGAACCCTAGAGGGGGCGCAGCCCCTTCCCTTCCCCTATATATATGAGGCCTAGGGGGTTGCCCACAATCGGTGATTCGATCTCTGCCTCTTGGTGCAGCCCTACCTCTCTCTTCCTCCTCTTCTGTGGTGCTCGGCGAAGCCCTGCAGGATTGCCACGCTCCTCCATCATCACCACGCCGTTGTGCTGCTGCTGGATGGAGTCTTCCTCAACCTCTCCCTCTCTCCTTGCTGGATCAAGGCTTGGGAGACGTCACCGGGCTGTACGTGTGTTGAACGCGGAGGTGTCGTGCGTTCGGCACTTGGTCATCGGTGATTTGAATCACGACGAGTACGACTCCATCAACCCCGTTCACTTGAACGCTTCCGCTTAGCGATCTACAAGGGTATGTAGATGCACTCTCCTTCCCCTCGTTGCTGGTTTCTCCATAGATAGATCTTGGTGACACGTAGGAAAATTTTGAATTTCTGCTACGTTCCCCAACAAATGGAGCATGACTAAACTATATGATTTTGTGGGGATGAACTTTCTTTGGCCATGTTATTTTGAGAAGACATAATTGCTTAGTTAGTATGCTTGAAGTATTATTATTTTTATGTCAATATGAACTTTTGTCTTGAATGTTTCGGATCTAAATATTCTTATCACAATTAAGAAGAATTACAATGAAATTATGCCAACTAGCATTCCACATCAAAAATTATCTTTTTTATCATTCACCTACTCGAGGACGAGCAGGAATTAAACTTGGGGATGCTTGATACGTCTCCAACGTATCTATAATTTCTGATTGCTCCATGCTATATTATCTACTGTTTTGGGCAATATTGGGCTTTATTATCCACTTTTATATAATTTTTGGGACTAATCTATTAACCGGAGGCCCAGCCCAGATTTGTTGTTTTTTTGCCTATTTCAGTGTTTCGAAGAAAAGGAATATCAAACGGAGTCGAAACGGAACGAAATCAACTAGAGAAGTTATTTTTGGAAGGAAAGCTACCGGATGGACTTGGACCCCACGTCAAGAGCTAAGGGAGGTGCTCACGAGGGTGGGGGCGCGCCTCCCTGCCTCATGGGGCCCCCGAAGCTCCACCGACGTACTTCCTGCACCCATATATACCTACGTACCCTAAAACTTCCAAAACAGAGATTAGATCGGGAGTTCCGCCGCCGCAAGCCTCTGTAGCCACCAAACGTCAATCGGGACCCTGTTCCGGCACCCTGCTGGAGGGGGGGAACCCTCACAGGTGGCCATCTTCATCATCCTGGCGCTCTCCATGACGAGGAGGGAGTAGTTCACCCTCGGGGCTGAGGGTATGTACCAGTAGCTATGTGTTTGATCTCTCTCTCTCTCTCTCTCTCTCTCTCTCTCTCTCGTGTTCTTGATTTGGCACGATCTTGATGTGTCGCGAGCTTTGCTATTATAGTTGGATCTTATGTTTCTTCTCCCCCTTTTCTCTCTTGTAATGGATTGAGTTTTCCCCTTGAAGTAATCTTATCGGATTGAGTCTTTAAAGATTTGAGAACACTTGATGTATGTCTTGTCGTGCGTATCTGTGGTGACAATGGGATATCACGTTATTCACTTGATGTATGTTTTGGTGATCAACTTGCGGGTTCCGCCCATGAACCTATGCATAGGGGTTGGCACACGTTTTCGTCGTGATTCTTCGGTAGAAACTTTGGGGCACTCTTTGAGGTTCTATGTGTTGGCTTGAATAGATGAATCTGAGATTGTGTGATGCATATCGTATAATCAAACCCACGGATACTTGAGGTGACATTGGAGTATCTAGGTGACATTAGGGTTTTGGTTGATTTGTATCTTAAGGTGTTATTCTAGTACGAACTCTAGGGTTGTTTGTGACACTTATAGGAATAGCCCAACGGATTGATTGGAAAGAATAACTTTGAGGTGGTTTTGTACCCTACCATAATCTCTTCATTTGTTTTCCACTATTAGTGACTTTGGAGTGACTCTTTGTTGCATGTTGAGGGATAGTTATATGATCCAATTATGTTATTATTGTTGAGAGAACTTGCACTAGTGAAAGTATGAACCCTAGGCCTTGTTTCCTATCATTGCAATACCGTTTACGCTCACTTTTACTGCTTGTTACCTTGTTGTTTTTATATTTTCAGTTTACAAAAACCTATATCTACCATCCATATTGCATTTGTATCACCATCTCTTCGCCGAACTAGTTCACCTATACAATTTACCATTGTATTGGGTGTGTTGGGGACACAAGAGACTCTTTGTTATTTGGTTGCAGGGTTGCTTGAGAGAGACCATCTTCATCCTACGCCTCCCACGGATTGATAAACCTTAGGTTATCCACTTGAGGGAAATTTGCTACTGTCCTACAAACCTCTGCACTTGGAGGCCCAACAACGTCTACAAGAAGAAGGTTGCGTAGTAGACATCATGCATCATCCTTTCCTCTTTGGAGAAATACCGACGTAGCTTCAAGTGACATCAATCCCCAAAGAATCAGCAAGTTTGATTGGCTAGGGAGAGAGATCGGGCGAAAATAAGCTTTGGAGAAAAAATGGAGCTTGGGGGAAAATAGGTAGGTCAACTTGGAGAAGAAAACCTCCTTTTATAAAGGCGGAACCAGTCCAACCGTTACCCCCCTCTTCAGCCCGCACAGAGCGGTACTACTGCTCAGTAGAGCGGTACTGCCGCTGGTCGCAGCGGTATTACCGCAACCACCAGCGGTACTACCGCATAGACTAAGAGTAAGACAAGCAGAGGGGGAACGGGAGAGAGAGAGGGGGTATGGGCGACACTAGCAGCAGTGGTAGCCGTGGTACTACCGCTCAAGGGCGGTACTCCCGCTGCTACTGTCTCTACTACTGCCGCACAACCCGACACGAGAAAATACATCCCCGAATCGAGGAGGTAGCATTGCCAAACCAGGGACGGTACTGCCACCGATGCACCCTAGCGGTACTACCGCTGTAAAACAGCGGTACTGCCGCTTGAGATCCATGGGCGGTACTACCGCTCTGGCGGCGGTACTATCGCCAGCACCTCACAGCCCCACTTTCGATGAAATGACCAACTCCAGAGAAAGGAAAGGAGCTAGGGGTGCAAACATGAAGTGTGCGTGTTGATTCCACCCTAGCCTCTCCTATGCGGACCCCCTCTTGATAGTACGGTGTCTCCTATGACTCAAGTCCACCAAAACCAAAACGAAAGAGACTACACCGTCTTCACATAAAGCTCCGAGGGGAATGAATCGTCTCGTGCCAAATAATGAATCTCTGAAATACTCAATGCACACGATTAGTCCACAAAAGCATTGTCATCAATCACCAAAACTACTTAGAGAGAGATATGCCCTAACACTCGGCCCACCTCCGGTGCCCATCTTCTGGTATATAGGTCATTTTGACCTAGAAAAAAATCAGAGGGGGACTTTCGGGACGAAGATCCGGCATCTTGAGGTGGAACTTAGGCAGGAGCACCTTTTCTCTCCGACGGAGCGATTCCGCCAGGGGAACTTCCCTCCCGGAGGGGGAAATCATCGTCTTCATCATCACCAACAACTCTCCCATCTTTGGGAGGGCAATCTCCATCAACATCTTCAACAACACCATCTCCTCTCAAACCCTAGTTCATCTCTTGTGTTCAATCTTTGTATCGGGCCTCAGATTGGTACTTGTGGGTGACTAGTAGTGTTGATTAAATCTTGTAGCTAGTTGATTACTATATGGTTTATTTGGTGGGAGATTATATGAAAGTGATATGGTGAAATTCCCATGTACCCTCAAGAACGCTTTGCTTATCATAAGAGACCGCTTTGGCCTGTCCTTTGTCACCAAAGGATTGGGCTACCTTGCTGCACTTTATTTACCGTTACCGTTACCTGCTCGTTACAAATTATCTTGCTATCAAACTACCTGTTACCGACTATTTCAGTGCTTGTAGTTAATACCTTGCTGAGAACCACTTGTCATTTCCTTCTGCTCCTCGTTGGGTTCGACACTCTTACTTATCGAAAGGAATGCGATTGATCCCCTATACTTGTGGGTCATCAAGAACCACCTACACTTGTGTTGAGATCAAGGCATTCCAATCCAACCATTTGAACCTTGATTTCTAGCCTCCCCAAGTTGCTTTCCGCTCCAATCCTTCTTGTACCCCAATCCAAATTTGTGAGAGAGTGATTGAGTGTTGAGGAGACTATCTTTTGAAGCACAAGATCAAGGAGTTCATCAATAACAACCACATCTATTACCTTTTGGAGAGTGGTGTCTCTTAGATTGGTTAGGTGTCACTTGGGAGCCTCCAAGAATTATGGTGTTAAACCAAGGAGTTTGTAAGGGCAAGGAGATCACCTATTTCATGAAGATCTACCCCGAGTAAGGCTAGTCCTTCGTGGGTGTAAGCCATGGTGAAATTGACAAGGTTGCTTCTTCGTGGACCCTTCGCGGGTGGAGCCCTTCTTGGACTCACGCAGTCGTTACCCTCCGTGGGTTGAAGTCTCCATCAACATGGTTGTACGATAGCACCACCAGTTGGAACCACGCCAAAAATCGCCGTGTCTTCATTGTGTTTGATCTTCCTATCTCTACACCCTTTACTTTCTTGCACTTGCATGTTGTTATTACTCCGCTGCCCTATCTCTAGATATGCATGTGTAGAAAGTATTGGTTGCAACTTAACTAGTGCCAAAATATGGCTAATTAACAAGAAAACTAAAAATTACACATTTGCCTTGTTAAGTGCCTATTCACCACCCTCTACATTCCACCTTCTCGATATTTCACAACCTCATCCAGCCATCGTTGCCGAGGCCCCGCATCGCACGGTGTGTCCCACCCTAGGAGTTGGACATGACCTTTTGTGGCTCGTGGCCAAGATGATGTTGCTGGGAATCAGGGCCATGAGGTACACCCAGCTCATCCCTATGCATCGATGTAGCCTCGATAGCAAGATGATTGTATTTAGATTCATGGAGAAACACGAGAAACTAGTGCAATGTTCTTCTGTTTTGCAAATTTTTGATTGATTTTTATATAGCTGACTATGGCCAGTGTGGCTAATTAGTTCAGTCTGCTAACTAGTGTTGTTTTCCTAGACTCCTAGTTAATGTTGAGTTGCCTCACGCAAAACACATCGCTTGTCATTCATTTAGGAAACTAACCAAACAGGGGGAAATGTGAATGAAATAATTAGTTCAAATTATTGTTTTTTCCTTGTTTTTTGTGATGGCAAAGTTCATATTATCTCCATGGTAATTTTCCATGTCATTCTTAGGGAAACAAACAAATTTGCTAAAATTTGCCATGTGTCCTGTCTAGAGTTGCCATGGATCACAACAACCAATTTTCCAACATTTTTGCCATATCACCGTATGACCATTTCTTACAAATTCTTCTAGTTGAGTTATGTATGCACTGTACCGAACTTGACCCCCTTTTTTGTGTGATTCTTCTGCCAATATTTGTCCATCAGTATCACCTGCCAAGAATTTTCATAATTACAATTATTGTATACATGTAGTTGCCATCAAGTTTTATCCAAAGTTTCAATCAAATTTCTTTGTCCTGGGAAATGAATTTGTGTGCTACTTTTAGGTTTAATACCATGGCAAAATTTTTCATGATTTGCATAGGATTTTAAATAGGCTTGAATTCTTTTTTTTACACAATGTCAAAACTTGTTTTCCTCACGGAGCATGGCAGATTCACTTTATAGCCCATGGCAATTTAACTTTGTGGACCATGTTTGTTTTTATTTTCATTTAGCCATGATCTACATAGGGGTTTAATCTCATTTTTCATGCACCACCCTAATTTTGCCATTTTCCATGGCAATTTTTCTCATTATTTTTGTTTTCTCCACATACATGGCAAAACACCATGGAAATTGTAGCTAAAACACCATGGTAAATTTTGATTTGCCTATGGCATAGTTCTTATACAAAGCATGACATTTATATCTCAAATGCCATGACAATTTTCATTTTCATACGCCATGACACTTTTGTTCATTTCTCCATTTTTTACCCACACAACACATTTCTCAAATAAAATATGGCAGTTTTAATTAAATACCACGGAAAATTTTAATATGAATTTGCCATGGAAAATTAAGTTTATGTTTTGTGTTCTTTTATATACATGGCAAATCTCTCAAATAAAATATGTAGATGTTCAAAAATATGGCAAAGCTATAGATGTTGAAAAACATGTCAAAGCTAAAGATGTTCAAAAACACGACAAACTTGCCATGGCAACTTAATATGTTAAAAGAACATGGCGAACTTGCCATGGCAACTTAATATGTTCAAAAACATGGCATATTTCTTTAATTAAGTTGTTCAAAAATATGGCAAACTTCTTTAATTAAGATATTCAAAAAGATGCCAAACTTGCCATGACAACTTAAGATGTTAAAAAACTTTAAAAACATGACAAACTTGCCATGGCAACTAAAATCAGTAATTTTGTAGATGTGTTTTTTTATGGGAACTAAAAGCACGTGTTGCAATGATTCGCTTTGTCTTTTGCCATGTCCACCCGAAGAATGTTGCCATGGCAATTGCAAATTAGTTTGAGAACAAGACAAGTTTGATGTTTTAAAATTTGTTCTACCATGGCGATTTCATGTACGATTTAAAATTTTCCATGTGTGTAGAGAAACATTTTTTGCCATACATTTTTTTGCATATATTGCCATGATGGCAACTTTCGTAGTGTAAACTTCATTTTTTTACCATTGTGTATCCATGTTCTATCCATATATATGTAAAGTTCATGGCAACTTTTGTAGTGTAAATTTCGTATTTGATGGCAACATAAGATGTTTACAATTGTTTTCCATGAACATGGCAACTTTATTAAAAAAATGCATTGTCGTTGTCATATCTTATTTTCGAAGAATGTTGCCATGCTTACTTACGATGTTCATTTCCATGGCAAAGTTATTTGTTTTTGAACATGATAATTTTTAAGTTACACCATAGTAAATTTATATTTATTGTGATCATGGCATATTTATTGTCTGAAACATGGCAAATTTACTTTTTACAACCATGGCAAACTGAATGTTAATGTCTACTTTTTTCCTTCTACCATGCCAAAGTTAATGTTTGGTCATGTCAATGTTGTAAGTTAGGCCATGGCAAAAAAAATGTTGCCATGGCAATTTTTCTTCTTAACCATGACAAAGACATCTTCCTAACCATGGCAATTTTATTTTTAGAACCATGGCAAATTCATACGTTGGCATTTATCTCAACACATGGCAAATTCCCCTTTTGTTTTGTACGCAATGGCTATTTTGTTCATTTTTTTAGAGTTGGCTATCTTGTTCATTTTTTGTTTGTTCAAATCTAGGGCGCCCATTTATTTTGTTCCCGCAAGAGACGTTTCGTTAGTGAGGGTTCGGGAGAGAGGGGGGGAGGGGGGGGGGATCGTACCGAACGAAAACGTTCGGTTCGATCGACCCATTCGGTCCCGGGGTCCTCCTGCGGTCGTGTGGGCAATATCAGCGTCCGGCACTATGGAGCCCAAGCACCAAAACGCTGCACTCTAGAAAAATACACGTCCCTATTCTGCTCTCTTTCAACCTATATTCCATTTCGTTTCCAAAACAGCCATCTTCCCACATCAGTACCAGATAACCAAGAAAGAGGCAACACAGCGCACGTGGGAAGTAGCCAGATCCTATACATTGCTACCGCCTGCACTCCTTCCTATGTATACGTGTCCGTGTGTCTGTCGCATAACTCATATAGCCATCTGGACACACTGAAGACGATATTGCCCAGCACCAGCAGGGAAGTAGAGTCTACGTGACCAAGTACTGCTGGTTTGGGAACAAAAAGTTTCCGTGTCCCTCCGAGCACGGAGGGGTTATTCACCTTTGCCATCCCCTTATTATCTCTCACTACCAATATCAACATCCTACTCTCCGTCCTGTAGGCCGTGGTGATGTAGTGGCGAGAACAATACATGGAGCTACGGCGTGGTGAGCTCTCCTCGGCTGCAATACCGTATCCGCACCTCCAGCACCGTGCCCCACCTCGTCCTCGTTGTTTTGCAGCAATGCCGCCGTGGCGCCTGAAACACATTACAAAACGACCTGTAAATCGTATGTACCTAAAAGACATGAAAACAATGAGCTACTAGATAGGAGTTGTTACCCGTTTCCACTCGTTCTGGTTCATCTTGGGAGCGAACACCTTGACGGTGTGAACCGTGGACGCGGCGCGGAAGCTGGCCTGGTCGCACTCCTTCCCCGACTTGGCGGCGTGCCTCGAGTACTCGCTCACGGTGCCCCGGCTGGTCTCGTTCCGGACCCGGCTGAGGAAGAACATGGCCGGCCGGTAGCACGGGGTGTCGGTGCTCATCAGGGGCCGGGTGTTGAACACGAATGGCCCGTTGGCCCAGCTCCGCCAGGTCTTGAACGTCTGCAGGGGCACCTCCAGCTCGTGCGGCGCCACGGCCCACGGGTAGAGCTGCACCGTGTAGCCCCACGCGACGGACACGGACCAGGTGTAGCCCGGGCCGCGCTGGTAGCCGAAGGCCTGCTGCAGCAGCCGGGCCGAGTCGAACCGGGCCGCCCTCACCAGCGGCCGGACCGCGGCAAGCGGGGTGTGGCCGGCGGGGCTGATGGGCTCGATGTGGTCCAGGTGGTGCAGCGAGACCAAAGGCGCCACCGGGTGGGCCGCCAGCATCCCGTACGCGTCGCCCCGGATGTCCACCTGCATCAAACAAATCAATCACAAAAGCGCCGCGTCAAACAATCATATCTTGCTGAGTGCTTGTACAGTAGTATTTTCTTTAATCATGAATGAGATGAGTATTGAGAATTTGAAACGGGCACCGATAGATTCCCGTGGGCATGGCCAGGTTTCTTTAATCATGAATGAGATGAGTATTGAGAATTTGAAACGGGCACCGATAGATTCCCGTGGGCATGGCCAGGTGGTGCTCCACGGAGAGGCGGTGAAAAAGGTGCGAGACAAAAGGCGAGCCGGACTGCGACACGCGAGAAAAGCAGGATCGACCGGTAGATCTGGGAGCGCACATGTGTCAGCGACCGCACAGGATTCACCGGTTCAGAAAAGTGAAAAACTGAAGGTACTCGCTCGCAGTTAATCGTCCGTGCCGACCCCATGTCACGTCAAGCACGGCAGAAACATCCATCTCCACCACAAGTTTGCTCAGCGGATCACAGGCCGTTGTTGGCGCTGCACAACTACTGTCTACTGGCTGGGAGGGGTCGCACCGCATCGGCGGGGTGCGCGCCAGGGATTCGGAAGGCGACAGCCTTGGGCCACCACCCCGCCGCGAGCGCGCGCGTCAACGACTTTGGGGCCAGCAACGGTGGTGGTGCGGCAGAGCTTTCGCTCACCGTGCGCTCGCCACCACCGCCGTTGCGGCGTGTGTGCAACCCAAAACCGCGGCGGCCACGGCGAGAACGAGGGTCCCCTCCCCCTCCGCCTCCGGCCTCCGATATTTTCGGTAGGGGAGCCCAAAGCCATCCACGTACCATGGGAGGACACCACCACATGCGCGGTAGCACGGGCGCCAAAACATGTTTGGCCCCAGCACAACCAACAAACAGGTGGCGGTATGACCTTTTCGTACCCCTCTACTCATTTGCATCTTTCGGCCGCATTTTTTACAGCGCCCGCCCGCCGTGTGGCACATGCAAGGAGGGTATGAAAAGGCGGTGCAGTGTGGTGCCCGGCAAAGGAAAAGCGACGGGGCTGTCGTTTTGGTTGGGCTGGTGGTTCGCTAGCTACTAGCAGGTCGAGTCCTCCTCAAGTCGCCTGTGAACACTTGTCGTGCTAAGATGCCCGCGCCACATGGGGTAGGCCAGAGCGCTGTCGCTCGAGGTCCAGGTCCATGGACCAGCTCCTGCTCGGCCCCCGCGCCTCCACGCTGGATTTGTACCTTCGATGTCCGTGGCTTCCGCGACGGGTTCCATTGATTTCTAGGTAGAAAAGGTCCGGCGGGCAAGTGTTCGTCTTTGCGGCAGCTGGTGGGTGCTTTTGTGCTTGCCCTTGATAAACCGGAAAGATTCTACCAAAAGATAGGAGATCTTCTGCTGCCATGTTTCGTTTTGGCATAGGCCAAGGGGCGGTGAAAAGTTGGTCAAAAAGGTTTGATCCCAGCGGCCTATGCAGAGAAACCTAGTGCACAAGGCAACCTATACTGAGCTGAAGTTTGGAATAGGCGGCCCAAGTTGCAGAATTGGCGGTTTTTGTTGCCAAGCTGTTTTGAGAAATATTTTTGGATTGCTTATATATATAGGAACAAAAGGAAATTAGGGTTTTGGAGACGTTTTTTTAAACGTAATTTAAAAAGGGTTTTGATTCAAACACAACGAGCATGACGATTATTTTATTTTATAGGAGTAGTAAAAAAGTAACGAGTTTTGGCAGCGTGCGTGGGGATGCTCACCTGGTGGAACCCGGGCTCGCGGGTGAGCGGGACGCCGAACTCGCTGAGGCAGGCCTGCACGCGCTGATCGCTGCCGTAGAACTGCGAGTAGCGGTCCAGGCAGCCGTCGATGGCCTTGGCGAGCTCCGCGGCGGCCGGGTAGCTCACCGCGAACCCGCCCCCGCCGAACGCCATGCCGTACGAGTGCATCACGTTCTGCTCCACGCTCTCCGACGGCGCCCCCACGTAGTACATCTCCTCGTGGTCGTACTTGCGCAGCACGGCCACCAGGTTGTCCGGGAAGAACACCGTGTCGTCGTCGCCCATCACGAACCACCGCGGCGCCTGGTCCGCGCCGGTGCCGTTCGCCAGCTCCGCGGAGACGGCCAGGAACGAGTCCGCCACGATCCTCGCCATCCGCGAGGCCGACGCCCGGTTCCCGAACCGGGACGCGTCCGCCGAGACGCGGTACGGCGGGCACGTCGCCGCCGGCCACGCGCCCGCGGGCTGCTCGTCCAGCCAGACGTGGCCGCGCATCGCCTCGGGCCGCCACCAGAGCTCCGCGTAGCCGCGGCGCTGGTCCCACGTGCGCGCCGAGGCGCCGATGCCGAACACGATGTGCGACAGCGTGGTGGGCGCGCGGCCGCCGCCGGCGGCGGGCCCGTCAGCCGCCGCGGCCTCGTCGTTCGGGAACTCGCCCAGGGCACCGGAGCAATCCTGGCAGCTCCACCAGCGGTAGACCCCGCCGGCGCCGTCGTCCGGGAAGAAGGCGACGTAGGCGAGGAAGGCCAGCGTGGCCGCGATCAGCATGGACAGCGACGCCGCCACGCACCGGCGGCGCTGGTCGACGCCGATCCCGCCGCCCTCCACGGCCTTCCATTTGGGGGGCTGCATCGGCCGATCTTGCCAAGACCACCACCACCACCTTTCCCGGACGACGGTTTCGCGGGGCGGGGGGATCTGGCGGCGCGGGGGAACGGCGGGGCTGGAGGCCGTATCCCGAAGGGAAATCAAACAATTATGGGAGAGATGGCTCGTGGGGAGGGCGCCAGGGAGGCGCACCTTTTGCGAGCCCCTCTCCTCGCTCTCGGAGACGGCGGAATAATTTATCGGAGATGGTAGCAAGCGGAATTTGTGCGCGCGCGCGCTTGGTACGGGACAAGTATGCGCCTGGTGCCTACGCTATCTTCTTCGTATCATATCATGGGCGTATTTGTATTTGCTTCTTTCTATTCGATGGGCCGGCCTCCTCCCGCCGGCCGCTCTCGCCTTGAGAAGAGATGGTGTGTGGACGATTCCTGAACGACAACGCAGATCAACTCATCCATGCACAACGCTAAAGTGAAGCAGACGGCTGGATTTGGCCGTCGTCTCCTTGTCGTGCACGCAGTATCGTCCTCACAGTAGTTTCAAGAGAAGAAGGGGATTCGAATGTGTGTCGTAGGTGCGAGTCGGCGTGGTGCGATTCCGACGCCTCCTTCGCGTCCTTTTTGTCCTTGCCGGATGCATGTCGACGAGCTCCGCGGGTTTGGAAAGGACGCCGCGGGGCTCGCACGTCGGTATTAGGCTGGTACGTGGCTGCCACTGATATTTGTTTTCCATATCTACCTTCTTTGCCATGTTACCCAATCATCCGATAACAACTCGCCGCCTGAACCATCATCCGCTCAACAAGCAGCGGGAGTCGACCACCATGGGCGAGACGTGCGCGTTACGACTTGGGCCTGGGGCATATGCTGTGCTCTCGGCAGCATCAGAATCGGTCGGCGTGACTCGTGAGTAGCGTACGTCGTGGCAGAGCAGTTCGGTGGCGGAGGAAGCATGCATGCGGCTTTCTTCGGCGCCGGCAATGACAGCAGCGGGACGCGTGGAGCTATCGGCAAGTTTTCGGGGTGTCTGTGCTGGCCCGTTCAAACTTTCCACACCAGGGGTGACCTCTGCGTCCCATGACAACAAGGATGACTCAACTGGTGGAAGCGGGAGGGAGGCGTCTCCAAAGTTTAGTTCACATGGAGTGCATTATTTTGCCTCGACAACAGAGAAGAAGAAACTGGGCGAATGTTCGGTTGAACGAACTCCGATTGAGTCCCATGTGTGCAGGGCATATTGCAACTGGAACATGTGGATGGATGACAGAAGCATACACAACAAGGACACGCGGGCACAGACGGTTCAAAAATATTGCTACTACTACTACGATGGGGAGATGGACTGCTGGATTGGGAGGATGCAATTCTGTTATCCTTGGACTCGTTACTTTGGCGTGTCGGGATAGGCACTTCGAGATATCTCTATTTCGAGCAAAGTGTAGTGTTGCATCTAGGGCCGATCAAATTTGCTGTCGACAAACGCGTGGGAGAAGCAATTTTGATACTCCTTCATCATGACAGCATCAATATACTGCTATATTTTGTGGGGCATAAAATATACACGATATTGTATATTTATTAGTTTATTAAAGCAACTTCAATGGGACGATCCATTTCGTCCGCGGCCGTCCGTTTGGGTCGGCACGGACAGAAAAGGCGGCCCAACGCGCCGACCCAAACGGACCCGCGTCCGTTTCTCATCCGCGGGCGATCCATTCCCTGCCTATTTTTTAGCCTGATTTGCGTCAGCGCGGACACGCGACGGACGCGCGCGCGGTCGCCTACTCCTGTCCCCGGGCCCGCTGGTCTGTGGCACATTGGCCTCCCTCCCCCCCGACCAACAAGCAACCCTCGCCCCCGCTTCCTCCGTCATCGACGCCGCCGCCCATTTTTGCGGCGACTCTTCCAGCTGCCGCCGCCTCCACATCCGCCCAGCAACGCCGCCCCTGTCCTCAATTGCCCGCCGCCGCCGGGGAGCAAACTAGTTCCCGCCGCCGCTTCCCCCACCGCACAACCGCCCGCGACCAAGAAGACGCCTCGCCGGCCCCGCCACATATGACTGGCACGCTCGTCGGACGCTGTCACACTCGTCGGACGCCGGCCGGGCAGCTAGCTGGTCTGTGGGCGCCGCGTCTCCCCTCGCCGGCCGTCTCTTTCGACGCCCGCAAGCTGTTCGACAGTTTGCCAAGGTACGAAAATGGACTCCGCCGGCGAGTTCTTTTTCCATAATTTCCTTTGCGACTCCGACGATTCGTCGTCCGACGACGAGGAGGAGATATTGGCTGCCGTGTTGGTCCATCACCACCTCAACAACCAGCGGCCGTTGTTCCGTGGCTCCATTCCGGGCCACCTTCCGGCGTTGAATCGTAACCGAGAGAGCGGGCATTTCCTTCTCTGAAAGGACTACTTTGATACAACAAACCCGTTGTTCAAACATCACAAATTCCGCCGCTGATTCCGTATGAGTAGGCATGTTTTCAACCGTATTAGAGAGGGAATGGTCGGCTATGATGACTAATTCGAGTGCAAAGAGGATGCCGTCGGCAAGATTGGTTTCTCCTCTTATCAGAAATGCACTGCCGCCATCCGAACCCTTGCATACGAAGTGCCCGATGATCTCATTGACGAGTACGTCCGTATGAGCGAGTCTACATGCCTAGAGTCCCTGTATAAGTTCTGCAAGGCTGTGATTGCTGTGTTTGACCCTGAGTACTTGAGAGAGCCGACAACTGCAGATACAGCTCGTTTGCTGGCGATGAATGCTAGCAGGGGCTTCCCGGGGATGCTTGGCAGTATAAAATGCATGCACTGGGAGTGGAAAGAACTGCCCTTCTGCTTGGCAAGAGCAGTATAAGGGACATGTCAGGGCTTGCACTGTCATACGAGAGGCAGTGGCATCTCAAGATCTCTGGATCTGGCACTCTTTCTTTGGCATGGCTGGATCACACAATGATATCAACGTGCTTTAGCGCTCGCCGGTGTTTGCTAGGCTTGCCGAAGGCAACAGCCCACCGGTGAACTTTACTGTCAACGGCCACAACTACGACAAAGGGTACTATTTGGGTGACGGTATCTATCCTCAGTGGACCACTATTGTAAAGACAATACCCAACCCTGTTGGAGAGAAAAGGAAAAGATTTGCACAAGAGCAAGAGAGTGCTAGAAAGGATGTCGAGTGTGCCTTTGGTGTTCTGCAATCTCGATGGGGCATCGTTCGGTATCCTGCTAATACTTGGAGCACGCAGAAACTATGGGAGGTGATGACTGCTTGTGTGATCATGCACAATATGATCTTAGAAGACGAGCGCCCGGAACGTCTGTACGATCAAGGCTTCCAGTTTTAGGGTGAGAATGTTGTGCCTGAGCATGGAGTAGCGGCAACATTTGAGCAGTTCACTCAGTTTCATGAAGACATGCGTGATTGGGAAACTCACGTGCAACTGTAAAATAATTTGGTTGAGCATATGTGGACTCATGTTGGCAACCAATAGATGTATCTTCTTTTATTCGTTGGTAAAACTATGTGAAACATTTTTTTCATTTGGCCTGTAAAACTATACTATTTATTTGGGCGGACTATTTTGTTTGTTAAATTTTCATTTCACAATTTGTTGAATGCAATGCAAAATTGGACGGTCAGCCGGCCACGCCTGCAAATATGGGTCAGCGCGTTGGGCGCGCTGTCGACGCATATGAAAAACAGAGCGGGCGCCGGGCGGGCGGCCGACCCAAACGGACTAAAAGCGGACGAAATCGCCGTCCATTTGGGTCGGCCCCGTTGGAGTTGCTCTTATATGCATTGTAATAGGATTTTGATAGCCAAGCCAAAACGTAAGCTGGGAGGTCATGGCAAATCTAACAATTTTTAAACGGCAATGTGTGTTGTCAGTGGATGACAAATTTCTTTAGTAAGCATGGCAAATCCAGTTTTTTCTGCAAGGATTTACCGTGCTTGGTGAAGTAATTCGCCATCCTCGCGACTATATAAATTGCAATGAAAAATTTCCGCCTTGTCATGCTCTCCCAAGGAACGTCTGTACAATAACATTTTCCTTGCACTAAATCTCACTCATATTTGTACAACTATATAATAGTATCTAATCACATCTCAATACGAAAACAACCCTACTAAAAGGAAAATTCCGCACAAGGTATACCCACGACGACTTGAGACCAAGTCCAACTAGAAGCCCAAGCAGGCCCATGCCTATAAAAGGGCCTAGCCAATATTATCAATAGGGGAGACCATCAGTCAGAGTGAGAGTTGTGTCCGCCATCAAATAACCACCATGGCTGACCTGGTTATTACTAGCGATTCCTACATCCCCTCTCGTTAGGGTTTAGACCTCCTCTCGGCGGCGGCGATCGGCGATCGCCACCATCGTAGAGAATCGCCTCCCCTACCCCCCGCCCTTCCCTTGCGGGTCTGTCGGGGCCTTGGCTCCCTGACTGCGGCAGGGTTGACGGGGAGGAACTAGGGTTTCACCACCCGCGGAACAGAACGATCTCGGGCGAGAGATCCAATGGACGATTCATCTTCGAGCTTGGGCAAGGCAGCAGCCGAGTTGGAGGCGATGATGGCTGAGTTAGGATTGGAAGAAGTTGATCTCCAGGACGTGGTTGTGGAAGATGATGAGTTGGAGGAGGATGCTACTCGGTGGATGGCAGTAGCTCGGGTGCACACGCCAAAGTCGTACAGCCAATATTGGTTTTACATGAATATGCGGGCTGCGTGGGATCTAGCGCAGGAGGTGAAAATCCGGCCTCTGGAGGATAATTTACGCGCACTCAAATTGTCATGTCTAGGTGATTGGGAGAGGGTTATGGAAGAAGGTCTGTGGTCGTTCAAGGGAAAGGCCGTGGTGATAGAGCGCTATGATGGTTTTACCAGACCTTCATCTATAGAGCTGAATAAAATTGCAATATGGATGCAGATTCATGATTTTCCGGATGGATTCTTCTCCAAAGTGAAAGCCCTCGCTGCTACAGTGGGGGAATATATCTATGCTGAGCCCAAGTCACAGGACTTTGAAGGAAATTTTGTGCGAGTTCGGGTAAAGATTGATGTAACCAAGCCTCTAAAGAACGCGGTCTCATTGGTTGTGAAAGGGAAGAGAGAGATCTTTCGTCTCAAGTATGAAAGGCTGCCTGATTGGTATGCGGTGTGCGGAAACCTTGGGCACCTGTTTAAGGAGTGTGGCAATGGTGTTCATCCTCCAAAGGCTATGGTCTTCAAGGATCGAAGAGCTACATGGTTCAGAGGCCCAGGCTACGGATCTGGGGAGGGCAAAGGAGCCAATAGAGGCAGAGGGCACGGCTGTTTTGGCACAGGAGCAGGTCGCGGTGGATCTCAGCCAAACCAGTTTGCCCAGGCAGCTCAGTAAACCAGGGGTGGAACAATTGGCCAGAGGAGGCAGATATGGACGAGGACGCCCATGAGCCAGCCATGCCAGAAGTTGAAGGAAATAGAAAGAGAGCGGCTGGTCAGGTTGCTGGAACGGGTTTACCAATCCCGGGACCCATGCCCATGTTAACAGAGGGAGAGAACACGACGCCGGAGCTTACTGGCAAACAAGTGCCTCCAAGCCCTACATCCAAGCAAGAACCAAAGAGGAATAAACTCACACCGCCGGGTCTGGACAAAGGGACCGTGATGACTGTTGTTGCAAGCCTAAATAATGATGCGCATTTGGCGGCCCCCCTAGAGGGGTCGCGCCTAGCGCAATGAGTCTCCTAGTGTGGAACTGTCGTGGGGCTGGCAAACCCGAGACAGTTCGTGAGCTTCACGGTTTAGTGAAGCATCTTGCCCCCTCTATAGTTTGTATCCTTGAAACCCAAATAGAGGGCTCCCGTGTGGAGAATTTAGCTGGTTCTTTAGGTTTTAATAAAAGCTATGCAGTTAGTAGCAGAGGTAGAAGTGGTGGTCTTGGAATTTTTTGGAATGATTCAATATAATTGGAAGTTATTGGTTATTCTGAGTACCACATTGGTGTGACTGTTGACAATTTTGGTGGTACTAAATGCAGAGTTACTTTTGTATATGGAGAAGCCCAAGTCCCACAAAGATATAAAACTTGGAATATGCTGAGGGGAATCGTAGGAATAAGCAACCTTCCATGGTGTGCAATAGGAGATTCCAACGAAGTGTTGCATGCCCACGAACATGATGGGGTCGGTAACCGCAGCCAAGCACAAATGGATGCATTTAGGGCTGCCCTTGATTCATGTGGCTTGATAGATATTGGCTTGTCGGGAACAAATTGGACTTTTGAGAAAAAAGTGGCCGGAGGCAATTTTTACTAGGGTGCGGCTGGACCGTTGTGTTGTAAACCGGAGTGGTCGCTAGCATTCCCAGGTACCAAGCTAATCCACAGGGCGACCGCTTCTTTAGATCACACCCCGATAGAGTTAAGGATCGACGTGCATGTGCCATGCAAGCGGGCTCCCCGAAGCTTTAAGTATGAGTTAATGTGGGAGAGGGATTCGACGTTGGGTGAGCTCGTGGGATCCAGATGGATAGCGACGTCTAGTGATTCTGTTCATACGATGCATGCAAAACTCCAACATTGGCGGTAGAGCTGACCAAATGGAACAGAGAGCACTTTGGCAGCGTGTGTACTGAGATCCAACGCCTGAAGCAGGAACTGGAAGTGTTGCGTCAGAACCCAACCAGAACAGTTCCGACACATATGGAAATTAAAATCTGCGACCGCTTAGTGGACCTTTACCACCGAGAGGAGATACTTTGGAGGCAGAGGGCGCGACTGGAATGGCTAGCTCATGGAGATAAAAACACGTATTTCTTTCACTTATGTGCCAGCCGACGTCGGAGGAAGAACCAAGTTAAAGCTCTACAACGTCCGGATGGTCAGTTGACCGAGGATACATTAGAGATGGAAAATTTGACATATTCTCTTTATAAGGAACTATATACATTTGAGGGGGTGCAAAATATGGAGCAAGTTTTGGATGCCGTTCCAATGAAGGTCACCCCTGCTATGAATGATATGCTTAACGCTCCTTATAGTCAGCAAGAAGTGAAGACGGCTTTGTTCCAGATGTTCCCAATAAAAGCACTGGGTCCTGACGGTTTTCCTGCACATTTCTTCCAACACCACTGGGATGTATGCGGCGACGAAGTTTCTAAAGTGGTTCTGAGTATTGTGGATGGTTCAGAGATAGCAGAAGGCATAAACCAAACTGTACTGGAACTCATCCCCAAGGTAAAAAAATCCCACCCTTTTGTCCCAATTTCGTCCTATAAGCTTGTGCAATGTTCTGTACAAAATAGCCTCGAAGGTGATCTCCAATAGGCTAAAGCTAGTATTACCAGAGGTAATTTCAGAAGAGCAATCAACTTTGTCCCTGGTAGGCTCATTACAAACAACATAGTTACAACATATGAATGTTTGCACTTCATGAAATGTAATAGCGCAAAGAAGCATCAATCATGTGCCTTAAAACTTGATATGATGAAGGCATATGACAGAGTTGAATGGCCTTACCTGCGTGCCATCATGTTAAAGTTGGGCTTCACAGTTAAGTGGGTGGACATTGTCATGAATCTGGTGAGGTCTGTAAGTATTTCTGTTATGTTCAATGGGAAGAAGCTTGAGGAGTTTAAGCCATCCCGTGGAATTCGGCAAGGGGATCTTATTTCTCCATACTTGTTCTTGTTAGTAGCAGAGGGCCTGTCATGCCTCCTAAAATCAAAAAGTGAGTCATCTAACCTAAGTGGACTACAAGTGGAACCCACGGCGCCACCAGTGAACCACTTATTATTCACAGATGACAGCCTGCTGTTTTTCAAGGCAAATAGTGTGGGAGCTAATGAGGTGAACCATGTGTTGGATACATATTGTCAAGCTTCTGGACAGCGAATAAATTTGGGAAAATCATCTATTTTCTTCAGCAAGGGGGTTCCAGATACCCTACGTCATGAGATTAAAGAAGTGCTAAACGTCCCTAATGAAACGCTAAATGAAAAGTACTTGGGCATGCCTTCTGACATTGGGTCCTCGAGGAATGGCGCCTTTAAATACTTGAAGGACACATTATGGAGTAAGATCCAAGGATGGATTGAGAACACATCGTCAACTGCGGGAAAAGAAGTTTTGGTAAAGGCAGTTGCGCAAGCTATACCTGCCTACTCCATGCCATGCTTTAAACTGCCAAGAGGTTTGTGCGAGCACCTCAACATGCTCATAAGGAAGTTCTGGTGGGGGAGAAAGGATGGCCAACGTAAGCCACACTGGGTGTCATGGAAGGAAATGACACAGCCAAAAGCTATGGGGGGTCTAGGATTCAAGGATATCGAGCTTTTTAACCTGGCCATGTTGGCTAGACAAGCATGGTGCTTATTGCAAAATCCGGAATCCCTTAGTGCTCGCATTTTAAAAAGTGTCTACTTCCCAAACTCTTCAATTTTGGAGGCCACTTTGAGTTCTCATCCGAGTCAAGTATGGAGAGCAATAACTTAGGGACGTGACACACTCAAGCAGGGATTAATAAGAAGAATTGGCAATGGAGAAACAACGAGGATTTGGAGTGACAATTGGTTGCCTAGGGATGAGATGCTACAGCCTTATGGGTGTTTGGCGCCTAACCCACCAATGTACGTCTCAGAACTTATTGACCCTACTACGGCAACTTGGAACATGCAACGTGTGAGGGAAGTGTTTCTGCCTTTTGATGCAAAAATCATGAATGGTATTCCATTATGCACCAGAAATATCCTTGACTTTTGGTGTTTGCACTTTGATAAAAATGGACATTTCACTGTCAGACCTGCATATAATATGCTAGTGGCAACCAGACAACGAAGAGAAGCATGGCTCGATAGTTCAGCATGATCTTCGAGTGGGTTTCTGGAGGAGTGATCTTGGAAAGCATTATGGAAGACGCAGGTACCAGCAAAAATACAGATGTTTCTTTGGCACCTATAAAGTTATCACTGCCGACTGAAGATGTCCGTGCTCACCGCCATATGTCAACCTCATTGGCATGCGGACTATGTGGTGCACCAGACTCATGGCGCCACTCTCTCCTGGAGTGCACCACTTCAATATGTACATGGGCTCTGGTAGAAGAAGAAATTGGGTAGTCATTAGAAGCAAACGCGGAACCAAATGCTAAACAATGGTTGTTCTCTCAGGTGGAGTCTTTACCACATGTGTCCTTTGTGAAGCTAGTAGTAACCTTGTGGGTTGTTTGGTCAGCGAGAAGAAAGGCTATTGATGAAGGTATTTTTCAAAGCCTGCACTCTGTCCATTCCTTTGCCACAAGATATATTGGGGAGCTAGAGATGATCAAGGAAACAGAACCATTCGCTGATCCAATCACTGTTGTGGCTCGGGCTAGTATTATACGGCCGAGAGCACCACCTGCTGGGCATGCAAAGATACATGTAGACGCAGCAGTCAAACCAGGTAGAAGAGGGACGGCAACCGTGGTGTGCAGAGACCAGGGAGGCAACTATTTGGGCAGTTCCGTTCTTGTTCTACAAGGCGTGGACGACCCAATCATTTTGGAATCAATAGCATGCAGGGAAGCTTTATGTGTTGCAGAAGATTTGCTCCTGAATCAGTTTGTCATAGCCTCAGATGCTAAGCAAGTGGTCAGAGATATAAATCAAGGGAACCATGGGAAACATGGTGCAATCATCTGTGAGATTAAAGCACGGTCTACCTCCTTTTTATGTACTTTTTTTAGGGTTGAAAATGTAATATAGAAGCTCATAGATTAGCAAGATTTGCTCTTAATCTAGCTCCTGGGCGTCATGTGTGGTTTGGCCAACCACATGATGTGAACATTATCCCACTCTCTGTGGTTTTTGATCAATAAAGTTTAGGCCTTACCCCTCAAAAAAATCAGTCAGAGTGAGAGCTAGTTGGGGGAGATGCAACATTCAAGATTTCCATCAGCCTGGAATCCCATCAATCGACTAGTTAACCAATTGGTTTATACAACAGTTCAACAGCAAGGAGCATTAAGTGAGGCGTTACGAGAAGAGCACCACTAGTCCACTAAGCCATAAATCCCGAGGGTTAACGTTATCCTTCACTAGCCATTTAATGTTTCTGGTACTGTTATAATAGACTAGAAACTGCCTATAACAAACATGTTGTTATACAAAGTACTAATGACCAATGTCAGATATTTTGGGACATAGCGCACTTTATATAAGCCACTCCTAGATGTTGGGTCGAGGTTTTTTTGTAAGAGAGCTATATGCAAGAACACTCACACAAGACTAGGGCTATTACCTCCACTGCCAAGGGGCTTGAACTTGTATAAACACTTGTGTCACCGATATATACCTTGATAGATCTAGGTTCCATTCATACCCTACACTATTGTCAGGTTTATCACCACGACACCTCACTCTGTCTTGCAACGCTTTTCTTAATCTTTGATGCTTTATAACTACACATGTAAGTAGAGGCTAAACCTTAGATTGACTAGAACTTTGATGGTGTTTCATGGCTTGAGGGTTGCCTGTTTAATGTGTTTTCACAGGAATAAGGTGTAAACATGGAAGAAAATCATCACTCATAATAAAACATAAAGTTTGGTGAAGGAGAGAAGGTCATTGGAGGTGCACCACGACCAACAAAGCATAAGACGACGCTTGGTACGAGTGCACACGTTCGTACCATCTATCGCTGGCTCAAGGAAGTCCACCTGGCCAACATCTATAGGGGTTGAGGCCTAGTTCTTAGCAGAGAGAGCACCATTCGCCGAAAACAATGAAGGATTCCAGAGCCCAAGACGGTGTCCCATACGAGCACGAGCGCATGCGCTCGTATGGGCGCTCGTATGACATATGCAGCTAGACCCCCGAGGGAACAGAGAAAACGACGGCGTTCCGTACGAGCGAGCACACTCATATGAGGTACACACAGATTCAATTTGGGCACGAGAGCGTAAGAAGGCGTTGAAAGGATCGAGATGGACCTAGAGGGGGGGTGAATAGGTACAATTACAAATTTTAATTCTTACTTAGCAATTTTAGGCTATAATCTCGAATATGAAGGTGAGCCTAACAATGGCAAACAAGATACAGTGAGCTAAGCAAGATGACGAAGTGTTACAATAATAAGAATAAGCAAGCACAATATGGAACGAGTAAAGATAAAGAGACAAGTAACCACAAGTAGGGAGCTAGGGTTAGGAATAACCACACCTCCAAGAGATGAGGATGTATGCCGATGTTCACTTCCTTGGAGGGAAGCTACATCACCATTTAGAGAGGTGGATGTTACCACGAAGGCACACGAACGCCACAAAGGCTCGCCCTATTCTCTCTTTGTGATATCACCACGAAGGCGATTCTGAACCACTAGTGGTAGACCCTGAGGTGGTCTCCAAACCCTCACAAACTTTCCGGGGGTAATCACAATGGTTTGATTCCTCACCGAAGGACTCCTACCGCCTAGGAGTCTCCAACCTCCAAGAGTAACAAGATCAAGGGAACCGCTCAAAAGTTGCTCAAATCATGAATTCCTTTGGTTGGGAGGAGGAGAGCGGGGCGATCTACCTTTTGATTGGAACAACACTCAAGAATCCTGACAAACGCTCTTGCGGTCTAGGATTTGGTAAAAGCAAGAGAGAGTGATAGAGAAAGGTGTTCTTGGAATCTTTGCACTGTGTTGGACGACCCCCACATGAGGTGGAAGAAGGATATTTATAGTCATAGTGCAAAAGTGGTCATTGGAGGTGAGGGAGTCCAGGATTACGGGGTCCTCGGGCGTCCGGGCTATGAGACGTGGGCCGGACTGGTGTGCCGTGAAGATACAAGACGGAAGACTTTCCCCCGTGTCCGGATGGGACTCTCCTTGGCGTGGAAGGAAAGCTTGGCGTGCAGATATGAAGATTCCTTTCTCTGCAAACCGACTCTGTACAACCCTAGCCCCCTTCGGTGTCTATATAAACCGGAGAGTTTAGTCCGTAGAGGCAATCATAATCATACAGGCTAGACATCTAGGGTTTAGCCATTACGATCTCGAGGTAGATCAACTCTTGTAACTCCTACACTCATCAAAGTCAATCAAACAGGAAGTAGGGTATTACCTCCATCAAGAGGGCCCGAACCTGGGTAAACATCATGTCCCCTGCCTCCTATTACCTTCGATCCTTAGATGCATAGTTGGGGACCCCCCCCCCCCACCCGAGATCTGCCGGTTTTGACACCGACATTGGTGCTTTCATTGAGAGTTCCTCTGTGGCGTCGACAGAAGGACCGATGGCTCGCCTTGTCATCAAGGGCAGTATCACTTCCAGAGGAGCCCTAGTTTCAGGGCAAACCCTCCGACTCAGCGACTTCACCGTGGGCACCCGCTCGGCCGTTAAGCCAAAGGCGACCCACCAAGCCGCCAAAAATCCTCTCCGTATCAGCCCCGAATACTCCGTCAAGATGGATCCGGCAGATCTATCGTCTTTGAATGAGCTACTAGATCGCATTGCCGCCTTAGGGGTCTCAACTAACTATGATCGGGTCGGGCTTAAACCCTATCATAGAGAAATTAAATCTCCGCCGATCACCCATCAGGTAGCGGTTGTGGAGGAACAAGCTGACAATAACTCCTCTCCTACGTTGAGAACCAACTATGTTCGGATTTTCGAGCCCGGAGAACCGGATACCCACCCTCGAGAGGACACTCCCTGTACTTCGAACACAAAATAGGACGTTAAGCCCGAGAACTCCCCGGACACTCCGGAGCCTGTGCTGGTAACCTTGGAAATTCTTCAAACTCCGGATTCCATAGTGGGCCAGGGTGCGAATTTGAGCCCGCCCACCCGCCACAAGCCATATTCTCCAAGCAACTCCGGACCTCCGGACATATGCGACCTAATGTATGTGCGGCAGCAGCCTCGGGAGACAGTCCATCACTTTGTGCTAGATTCCTCGTTAGAAACAAGATAAAAAGACTGCTGCGACGACGACGCAATTTTAGTATTTCACAACAACTGTACAGACGAGGGAATCCTTAATGCCCTCAATCGTCGTCGCGTTCTGCACTTCGCAGATTTGGCACACATAGTACAGAAGTATTGCACAATTGAAAGCGCCTGGAAAACTCAGACAGCCCGCTGGGAACCGCATGCCTTTAAGCCATCTCCCGAGCGGACAAAAAGGACACCCTCGCGGGGCACCTAATCATCATCCCGTGGAAAAGAAAATCAAGCCCTTTACGGGACACATAACTATCTTCAAAGAATGGCTCGACAGGCCCTGTCAAATACACATGACGCCGAATACCGAACCAACGCACAACCTACGAGCGTGTTGGATACTCCAGCAGGTGGCCAAGAGCGGCGAGGGTATCCCCACCAACACTA
This sequence comes from Aegilops umbellulata, assembly GCA_032464435.1. Taxonomy (NCBI): domain Eukaryota; kingdom Viridiplantae; phylum Streptophyta; class Magnoliopsida; order Poales; family Poaceae; genus Aegilops; species Aegilops umbellulata. Next base: position 501,337,818 of record CP136057.1, read on the forward strand.
CACCAGAAAAGTACTCTTCGAAACATGATCTTGAAGTACTCACAGTCTTCGAGACCTTCTGATCAAATAATCGGCGCAAATGGGTGCTTCGCGACCTTGCCGAAGTCTACCATGTAGCAGCAATAAACCCTTGGAACGATACGGCAATCACTTTCAATGCCGATGACGAACCAAGATCCTGCTCAGTCCGGGCACCAACTGCTCTGGTCCTCAACCCAATTGTGGATGGTTTTCGGCTCACTAAAGTGCTAATGGACGGTGGCAGCGGATTGAACCTCATCTACAAGGACACACTCAATAAAATGCAAATGGACAGAAGTCGCATTGAGCAGAGCAATACATCTTTTAGGGGAATCATTCCCAGTAGGGAAGCAAGATGCTCGGGGAAAATTAAGCTGGATGTGGTATTTGGCACACCAGAAAACTATAGGCCCGAAGAGATAATCTTCCAGGTGGCTCCTTTTAACAGCGGATATCATGCCATGTTAGGGCGAGACACATTCACACGCTTTCAAGCTATACCTCATTACGGGTATATGAAGCTCAAAATGCCCGGGTCCAATGGTGTTATCGCTATCTCCAGTGATCCGGACATAGCACTCCACGCTGAAAATAAAACCGCATCCTTGGCCCTGGAGGCACTATCCAAAGCCCTAGCGGCCGAGGAACTCGCCGCACTGCGTTCCACAGTGGATAGGGATGACGTAATCCTTGATAAAAGGTCCAAATCCACCTCTTTGAAGGCAACAGACGAAATAGTCAAATTCCAAGTCCACCTGACGGATCCCAAGAAAACAACTTCCATTGGGGCACAGTTGGACCCGACTGTCGACGCCGCATTACACGTGTTCTTGCGCGAAAACTAGGACATCTTCGCCTGGCACGCTTCGGATATGCCAGGAATCCCACGCGCGCTGGCTGAACATAGTATCCGCATACTAAAGGGATACAAGCCGGTCAAGCAAGCACTCCGACGATTTTTTGAACCCAAACGACAGGCTATGGGGGAGGAGCTAGCCAAGCTACTTGAAGCCGGGTTTATCAGAGAGATCGAACATCCGGACTGGCTAGCAAACCTGGTCATGGTACCAAAGAAGGGTAAATCCTGGCGCATGTGTGTCGATTTTAAAGACCTTAACACGGCCTACCCTAAGGACCCCTTCCCACTACCTCGCATCGACCAGATTATCGATGCGACCGCGATACACCATTCGCTGTGTTTCCTCGACGCATACTCCACATAGCATCAAATTAAAATGAAGGAATCCGACCAAGCCGCAATGGCATTCATCACCCCATATGGGCCTTTCTGCTTCAACACTATGCCTTTCGGGCTCAAAAACGCCGGCGCGACTTACCAACGCATGATTCAAACGTGCCTGGAAAAGCAAATCGGCAAGACTATGGAGGCATATGTAGATGACGTAGTCATCAAAACCAAGCATGTTGAATCACTGGTGGACGACTTACGCCTCACATTCGACAACCTCCGAACATATGACATAAGGCTCAAGCCAGGGAAGTGCATTTTCGGTGTCCCCGCCGGCAAACTGCTCGGGTTTATTGTCTCCAATAGAGGAATCAAAGAAAATCCGGCCAAAATACAAGCCCTGTCACAATTGGCAACACCAACTGACCTCAAACAGGTCCAAAAACTAGCAGGGTGCGTGGCAGCCTTGAGCTGCTTTATCTCCAGATTAGGAGAAAAGGCATTGCCATTGTATCGCCTGCTCCGACGCACCGACCACTTTGCGTGGACGGACGATGCAATAGCCAGACTGGAGGAAATAAAAACTTTGCTAGCAAGCAACCCCATCCTGGCCGCACCAAACATCGGCGAACCAATGCTGCTTTACATATCAGCAACTCACCAGGTGGTGAGTGCGATGCTTGTCATCAAACGAGAGGAGGAGGGACATAAATTCCCACTCCAAAAACCAATATACTACGTATCGACGGTCCTTACACCATGCAAATCCCGATACCCACATTATCAGAAGATAGCATATGCGGTCTTTATGGCATCCTACAAGCTGCGACACTACTTCCAAGACTGCTCAATCACGGTGGCTTCAGAAGTACCACTCAATATATTATAAACAACAGGGATGCCACCGACAGGATTGCCAAATGGGCCATTGAGCTCCTACCATTTGAAATAACGCACAAACCACGCTGAGCCATTAAATCTCAGGTGTTGGCTGACTTCGTCGCCGAATGGACAGAGGCCGAACTCCCTAAAGAGTATGACACATATTCCAACTGGGTGAAGCACTTTGACGGCTCTAAAATGATAGCCAGACTTGGGGCTGGTGTCGTCTTGACATCCCCCACAGGAGACATAGTCCGTTATGTGCTCCAAATACTGTATACAGACTCTAACAATGTAGCTGAATATGAGGCCCTATTGCATGATCTCTGGATGGGTGTCTCCATGGGCATACAATGCCTTGAGATGCGCGGGGATTCAAACCTTGCAATATCCCAAATAAATGGAGACTTCGATGCAAAAGATCCAAAGACGGCGGCTTACCGCAACACCGTACTCCAAATACCAGCTCGGTTCGAGGGTCTCGAGTTTCATCACGTGGCTCGAGAAAGTAATCAAGCCACGGACATCCTTGCTTGCATGGGCGCTAAACGCGACCCCGTCCCACCTAACACCTTTGTGGAAAGGCTCTTCAAGCCATCCGTGGTGTGGCAGGACGAGAATGGGAGCACCGACCCAGAGCCGATCATACCCCCGATTCCGAGCACAGTCCCGTTATCATCGGGGGCTCAGACACCGAAATAACACCATCGGCCCATGAAATCATGGTTGTAATTGCCCCGTGGACCGAGCCTTTCCTTGCTTACCTCACTAGGAACACTGTCGGATTTCGGGTCCCGGCAGACCCTTGAGGTTCGAACTCTGGGGTGCGTGCGGAGATTACGCCTCCTACCTACCTGTACCCCTCTGCCTCGCAAAGATCTAAACTATGGGAAATAACAACACAAGAGACACAGGGTTTATACTGGTTCGGGCCACCGATGTGGTGTAATACCCTACTCTAGTGTGGTGGTGTGGTGGATTGCCTCTTGGGCTGATGATGATGAACAATACAAGGAAGAACAGCCTCGCGAGGGTCTGTTCTTGGCTGGGGGATGAACTACTTAGGAGGAGTTCAGTCGCCATTCTCTCTCTCTCTCTCTCTCTCTCTTTGATTGCCTTCTCTGGATCCTAGCTGATTCCAATCCGAATTGCCTCTACCCTGGGGGTAGCTAGTCCTATTTATAGGCAAAGGCCCTGGGCCTCTTCCCAAATATTGAGCGGGAAGGGCGCCAACAATTGGCCATTTTGAAGGGGAACATCTGGTACACTTATCCTGACTAAAGTTGGTCCTCGCCTGCCAAAGGCTCTGGTGGTGACGCTGGCTTGGGCTCCACAATGACTTCCTTCCTTCCGCTGGACTGGTCTTGGTCTTGTTGCACCGAAACGGGTGCCTTTGCTTGATGCTCTCGCCTGCGCTTGCCCCCTTTGCACCAAAGAGGAAAGGAGGACACTGCGCGGGCTGGCGCCCACCTGGCGCCCTTGGTCGTCATGGCTTGCGTCATGGGCACCTCGTGAGGTACCCCGCCTTGATCTCTCCGCCTTCTCGCGAGCCAGTCTGATGAGGCCGCGCCTGAGGAAGCTCCGTGTCGTCCGCCCCGCGAGAATTGGCCCCTCGCGAGGGTCTTGGGTCTGTGTTGAAGAAGATGGGCCGTGCTGGGCCCCCTTTGAGCCATGCCGCAGGCTGCAGGCAGGCAAGTCTGGGGACCCCCGTTCCCAGAACGCCGACAGTAGCCCCCGGGCCCAAGGCGCGTCCGGACTTGGCCGTGCAGGGAGGCGAAAGGGCAAGGGCGAAGCGCCGCGGGCCCTAACAGCCTGCGGCCTTGGGCGCCGCGTGGCGGTTGATTGGACGTGGGCGTCTCCGCTTCCCCACGACGCCTCGACATTTGCACAGATTGGACAAGTCCCTGCATGCAAAACGGGTCATGATTACCTGAGATCGTGGAGGCCGGCGGTTGGCCTTCGCTGGCTATAAGTACGGAACGGCACGCGCCCTTCCAGTCCACCCCCTTACTTCTCCTTCTTCTTCATGGCTCCGTCGAGGAGGTTCTCGGCCGCAGAGAAGGGGAAGGCTCGCCAGGTTGAGCCTGCCTCTCCCCCGCCCAAGCGCGGCCGAGGGCGCCCTCGCAAACATCCTGTGGCCACTACGACAGCTCTCCGCGGCCGTGGAGGTGATTTCCAGCACGGTGACGGGCGGACAGCGGCGACCGGGGGGCGTGCCTCGGTCTCGTGCCCCCCTAGGCCGCGTTCTCACGCGACAGAGGTGCTGCCGGAGTTCGTTGTGTGGTCGGCGGAGCCGACTAGCACCCGGCTTCATCTTCCTCGCTTCCTCCTCGGCGAGCTCCCGGCCGGCGCCCCGGACGGCCTCTGGCTTCAGGCAGACGGCTGCTGCAGCCGGGCCTCATGGGCTTCACTGGAGGTCTCCGCAGCTGGGAGCCTAGCCTTGGCCCACGGTTGGCAGACGTTTGCCCGCGTGCGGGGCCTGAGCCGTCGGTGCACCCTGCACTTCAAGTTTGACGGCGATGCCACCCTCTTCGTGAGGGTGTTCGGGGAAGATGGTCGCCGCGCAGGGTGCTGCCCTGAGGACGACGACCGTGGCCGAGGACCCAGCCCTGGCGATGATGGAGAGGACAACGCTCGCGTGATTGGCAGTGCTCAGGGTTCCCCAAGCTTCACCGGTTCTTCTTCAGGCGGCGACTCTTCTAGCGGTGGCCGCAACCAGCCTCCACGCCGTCGTACCTGCTTGGGAGGTGGTAGCGCGTCTGCCCGCCGTCGTGCTTCGGTGAAGCGCGAGAGGGAGTCTGCCTGAGTCCCGGAGGCGGCTCGAGTCTTCCCTGCAAGCCGGTGTGAGGCGAGCTGCGCCTGATTTGCTCTTTCTTTTCCTTTGTCCTGTGTAAAAAGACAGTAGCATGGAGCCCCGCGGGGGCGTGTTTGGGTTATTGCTGTTAATATCGCTTCGCTTTCGCTATCGTGCCTTCCGGCTACGTGCCCATGTGTAGATAGTTTCCGACCCTAGCCGTGTGGGGGGGGCGATCGACCTAGGCCCTGTGTTCGTCTCGCGGTGCCCGTGGGGCACGGACTGGAGGGGTGCTCCTGTAATGGACCCAGGTCGCGAAACCTTTGAACGGCTAGGACAGAAACACTCGCGAGGGCGCTCGGCTGCCCCCTCCCCTCGCGAGGCCTTGCATAAGAGAAATTGAGGCAGGAGAGTGAAAAGTCGAAGAACCATAAGTCAAAGGCGGCAATAGCTTCAATAAAACTTCGAATGAGAATGAACAAGCCAACTGCGGAAAGCAAATGAAAAAGCCGCGTCCGACACCTAATCTAGTCTTCGACATCTTCTCACCAGCGTGGAGCTAAGTGCTGCCACTGGGCGTGGGAGGGAGCCCCAGGGCCTGAGGCCGGCGCTCCTGAGACTCCGGGGCGTGTACAGCCCCAACTCATTATTACGTGAGAGTGTCACGGGCGGCGAGCTTCACAGGCGTTGGCCTTCTTCACAAGCTCCGGGCCTTTCTTAGGGGGAACGAGCTTCACAGGCGTTTGCCCTCTTCACAGGCTCTGGGCCTTTTTCAAAAAGGATAATCTTCACAGGCGTTCGCCTTCTTCACAGGCTCTGGGCCTTTTCCAAAAAGGATAATCTTCACAGGCATTCGCCTTCTTCACAGGCTTTGGGCCTTTTCCAAAAAGGACGATCTTCACAGGCGTTCGCCTTCTTCACAGGCTCTGGGCCTTTTCCAAAAAGGATAATCTTCACAAGCGTTCGCCTTCTTCACAGGCTCCGGGCCTTTTCCAAAAATGATAAGCTTCACAGGCGTTCGCCTTCTTCACAGGCGTTCGCCTTCTTCACAGGCTCTGGGCCTTTTCCAAAAAGGATGATCTTCACACGCGTTCGCCTTCTTCACAGGCTCTGGGCCCTTTTAGGGGTAGAACCTCCGGAGGTGCTGGATGTTCCACGCGTTCTGGACCGGCACCCCCTCCTGAGTCTCCAAGCGCGCGGAGCCAGGCCTGGAAACATGAACAACCTTGAACGGGCCCTCCCACATGGGAGAGAGCTTGTGCAGTCCCTCCCTGGAGAGGACCCGCCTGAGCACGAGGTCTCCTACCTCGAGAGTTCTGGGGCGGATGTTGCGGCAATGATATCGTCGCAGTGCTTGTTGGTACCTCGCCGCCCGCAGCGCGGCTTCTCGGCGGCGTTCCTCCCCCAGCACGAGGTCCATCCCCCGCGTGGCGTCCTGCTGCGCCTCTTCGAACGCCAGGACCCGCGCGGAGCGACGTCTGACCTCGTGAGGGAGGACCGCTTTGGCTCCGTAGACTAGGAAGAACGGGGTCTCTCCCGTCGGCTTGGTCGCGGTTGTGCGGATGGACCACAACACGGACAGAAGCTCGTCGTACCAACCTCTGCCGCAGGCCTCCAACTTCTTCTTGAACGTCTTGGTCTTGAGGCCCCTCAGGACCTCTGCATTGGCTCGCTCCGCCTGGCCGTTGCTTCGGGGGTGTGCCACCGAAGCGTAGCATATCTGCGTCCCAAGGTTAGCACAATATGTTTTGAAGAGGTTACTGGTGAACTGCGAACCGTTGTCTGTGATGATGCGGTTCGGCACCCCGAACCGGCTCACGATGCCCCTGATGAACTTGACCGCGGAACCCGCGGGGATGGTGCGGACGGCCTCTACTTCAGCCCACTTGGTGAACTTGTCCACGGCGACGTAGAAGTAGCGGTAGCCCCCTGGCGCCAGAGGAAACGGGCCCAGGATGTCCAGCCCCCAGACTGCGAATGGCCACGAAAGGGGTATAGTCTGCAGGCCTCCCGCCGGCTGATGCATCTGCTTGGCGTGGAACTGGCAGGCCTCACAAGCCTTCACCAGTTCGACGGCGTCATTGAGTGCGGTGGGCCAATAAAACCCACTGCGAAATGCCTTGCCGACGAGGGTCCGTGATGATGAATGATGTCCACAGTCTCCACCGTGTATGTCTTCCAGCAGTTCCTTTCCTTGCTCCCTGGAGATGCAGCACAGGGATACATTGTTTGGTCGCTTCCGGTAGAGCTCTCCATCCTTGATGCAGTATGCCGTGGCCTGCCGTGCCACACACTCCGCTTCCTCCTCCCTCTCCGGCAGGATCCCTTGTGTTAAGTAACTCCGGAGCTCCGTGATACAGCACCCCTCCTGAGGTTCCATCGTCAGGAGCAGGCGTGCTCCTGAGGCCGGGCCACAGACCGGGGCTCCTGAGGCAGGTGGCTGGGGGAGCTCTTCTCGAGGCTGAGCTGTGTTTGACAATGACGGCAGGGCTGAGGGCTTGAAGAGCCGCTCCTCGAAGACGCCAGGCTCCTGAGGTAACCGCCTGGATGCCCGTCTAGCGATGTTGTCGGCCTCCTGATTGGTGCCACGGGGCACATGCTGCAACTCTAGCCCCCAGAACTGCTTCTCCATCTTGCGGACCTCTGCAAGGTAGGCCTCCATGTGCTCATCTTTCGGCTCGTACACCTTATTGGAGAAATTGACAAGGAACTGCGAATCGCCCTTGATGGTGAGGCGTTTCACCCCTAGGGCAACTGCGGCCTTCAAGCCCGCTATTAGACCTTCATACTCCGCTATGTTGTTGGAGACCTTTTTGCCTTGCTGGAAACAGAGCTGTACTGCGTAGTAGAGCTTGTCCTGAGTGGGCGATATAAGCACCGCCCCAGCCCCAGCACCATGCCTGGAGAACTCCCCATCGAAGTACATGACCCAGCCTTCCGGCGCCTCGCTTCCCGGGGAGAGGGACCGATCCTTGCCGGCCTTGAGGCCTGGTGCCTCCGTCCATTCTGCAACAAAATCCGCTAATGCTGCTCCCTTGATGACTCTGGTCGTGCTGAATTCGAGCTGGAACGCTTGCAGTTCTATGTTCCACTCGGCGACCCTTCCGGCCGAGTTAGGGCTCCTGAGCACTCTCTCCAAGGGGTATGACGAGACGACCTTGATGGGGTGACCCTGAAAATAGTGCCACAGCTTGCGCGAGGCCACCAGTAGCGCGAGGAGGAGCTTCTGAGGCATGGGGTACCGTGCCCTCGCGTCCCGCAACACCGTGCTGAGGAAGTACACCGGGTGCCCAACGAGGTTGGGTGCGTCAGTGCTTGTGGCGCCCTCCGGAGATAATGGTGCCTCCTGAGGCGATGAGGCCTCCGGAGGCTGACCATCTGGGTGAGGGGCTCCTTCCGTCTCCGGTGCGCTCCTCTGCGGCGTCTGATTCTCCTCAGCCGCCGTGGCGGTTTCTGTGGGCCTTCCTTGTTCCTGTTTTGCCTTGTCCCGGGCTGCAGCTGTGTTTTTTATTCGATACTCCTCCCTAACCGCCACCAGGGCTGCGCTGGCGGAGTAGGGAGTGGCGGCGAGGTAGAGCACCAGGGGCTCCTGAGGGCGCGGTGCCACCATGACCGGAGGTTTGGTTAGGTATCTCTTGAGATCTTGGAACGCCTTGTTGGCCTCTTCAGTCCATTCAAAGGGCCCCTTTCTCTTCATTAGCTGGAAGAAAAGCAGCGCTCGCTCCCCCAACTTGGAGATGAAGCGCCCTAGCGCGGTCACGCGCCCAGTGAGCTTCTGCATTTCTCTGAGGGTCTTTGGCGGGATCATGTCCTCGACCGCCTTGACCTTCTCCGGGTTAGCCTCGATGCCTCGGTGGGACATGAGGAAACCCAAGAGCTTGCCCGAGGGGACTCCGAACACACACTTCTCTGGGTTGAGCCGCAGGTTCACTGCGTCGAGGCTCGCGAAGGTTTCCTCCAGGTCTTGTATCAGGGTCCTAGCCTCCCGAGACTTCACCACAATGTCATCGACGTAAGCCTCGACATTCTTCCCGAGCTGCGGGCCCAAGGTGATGTGCATCAGCCGCTGAAAGGTCGCCCCCACATTACGCAGCCCAAATGGCATGCATGTGTAGTAGTACACCCCACACGGGGTGAGGAAGGCTGTCTTTTCGACGTCCTCTACCGCCATCTTGATCTGGTGATACCCAGAGAAGGCATCCGAGAAGCATAGCAGGTTGCACTCTGCGGTGGAATCGACGATCTGGTCGATGCAGGGGGAGGGGGAACGGATCTTGCGGGCATGCCTTGTTGAGGTTGGTGAAGTCGACACACATGCGCTCCTTCCCTCCCTTCTTTGCCACCACGACGGGGTTGGCCAACCAATCCGGGTATCGGACCTCGCGAATGACCCCAGCGGCCTCTAGTTTGCGGGTCTCTTGGACGATGAAGGCCTGCTTCTCTGTGGACTGCCGCCTTGGCTTCTGCTTCACGGGGCGCACGTTGGGGCACACGTTGAGGTGATGCTCGATTACGCTCCTAGGGATCCCCGCCAACTGGTAAGGCTCCCAAGCGAATACCTTCTTGTTCACGCGCAGGAACTTGACCAGGGCCTCCTCCTGTTCGGGCTCGAGGTTGGCGCCTATGGTGAAAGTGGCGTCGATGGACCCGTCCTCATTGATGGGTATCTGCTTGGTTTCTGCCTTGTCTTGGGTGAACAACTGTTTCTTCTTGGAGGGTGCAGCCCCCTTGGGCTCGGGGGTCTCCGAGTCAGCGGGCTGTGCCGACGCCGCCGTCTTGAAGGCGAGCTTGAGCACTCGTAGCGCGTCTCCGGTGTCCCCGTGCACGGTGAGGACACCGCTGCTCCCGGGCATCTTCATGAGGTTGTACGCCGGGTGTGTCGCGGCCATGAACTGGGCCAGCGCTGGATAGCCGAGGATGGCGTTGTAGGGGAGGCTGATTGGGGCGATGTCGAAGTTGACCAACTCCGTGCGGAAGTTGTCGTAGGTGCCGAAGGTCACTGGGAGCCGGTTCTGTCCCAAGGAGCTGGATGACCCACCCCCAACGCCTGAGAAGGGTCGGCTGGGTTGTAGCCATTCCAGGGGTATGCAGAGGAGGTTGAAGGCCTCAACCGAGAGCACACTGAGGCCCGCGCCGCCGTCGATGAGAGTCCTGGTGACGGCCACCTGGCAGATGGTGGGGGTGCACAGCATGGGGAGCGCGCCCGAGCCGGCCGAGTTGGTGGGGTGGTCCTCCGAGCCGAAGGTCTGGCCGGCCTTTGGCGCCGACCGGTCCAGGAGAGCCCCCTGCCGCGTGGCAGCGGCGCTGACCCGGCGAACGAACGACTTGACGTGGGGACTTGTAGGCGGCGCCTGCGAGCCGCCCAGGAGGGCCGCGACGACTGGGGGTGTTTGCGTAGCGTGTTGGGCGAGGAAGAGGCTGCGGAGTTCTTCCCAAGAGGCCACGGAGGCTGCCGGCATGTGGAGGAGCCATGCGCGCCGGTGAGGGCCATGGGAAGCCAGTTGGCCATGACCATATCGTCACCTCCGGCTTCGAGGATGGCTTCCTCGTATGCCAGCAAGAAGGCCAGCGGATCAGTCGCGCCGCTGTAGCGCGGCGGCGTCGTTGGCTTGAACTTGTCGGGCCACCGTACCCGTTGCAGGGTTGGGGCCAGGGCTCGGAGCCCCCTGGCCCCCGTGCTGGCGCCGGCGGCCGGAGCGGGCGACGCGCTACTCATCACGAGGCAGGTCGTGGCGGTGGCGGAAGGGAAAACTCCGGTGTACCCCTACCTGGCGCGCCAAATGTCGGATTTCGGGTTCCGGCAGACCCTTGAGGTTCGAACTTTGGGGTGCGCGCGGAGATTACGCCTCCTACCTACCTGTACCCCTCTGCCTCGCAAATATCTAAACTATGGGAAAGAACAACACAAGAGACACAGGGTTTATACTGGTTCGGGCCACCGATGTGGTGTAATACCCTACTCCAGTGTGGTGGTGTGGTGGATTGCCTCTTGGGCTGATGATGATGAACAATACAAGGAAGAACAGCCTCGCGAGGGTCTGTTCTTGGCCGGGGGATGAACTACTTAGGAGGAGTTCAGTCGCCCTTCTCTCTCTCTCTCTCTCTCTCTCTCTCTCTCTCTCTCTCTCTCTCTCTCTCTCTCTCTTTCTTTGATTGCCTTCTCTGGATCCTAGCTGATTCCAATCTGAATTGCCTCTACCCTGGGGATGGCTAGTCCTATTTATAGCAAAGGCCCTGGGCCTCTTCCCAAATATTGAGCGGGAAGGGCGCCAACAATTGACCATTTTGAAGGGGAACATCTGGTACACTTATCCTGACTAAAGTTGGTCCTCACTTGCCAAAGGCTCTGGTGGTGACGCTGGCTTGGGCTCCACAATGACTTCCTTCCTTCCGTTGGACTGGTCTTGGTCTTGTTGCACCGAAACGGGTGCCTTTGCTTGATGCTCTCGCCTGCGCTTGCCCCCTTTGCACCAAAGAGGAATGGAGGACACTGCGCGGGCTGGCGCCCGCCTGGCGCCCTTGGTCGTCATGGCTTGCATCATGGGCACCTCATGAGGTACCCCGCCTTGATCTCTCCGCCTCCTCGCGAGCCAGCCTAATGAGGTCGCGCCTGAGGAAGCTCCGTGTGGTCCGCCCCACGAGGCTTGGCCCCTCGCGAGGGTCTTGGGTCTGTGTTGAAGAAGATTGGCCGTGCTGGGCCCCCTTTGAGCCACGCCTAAAGCCGCAGGCAGGCAAGTCTGGGGACCCCCGTTCCCAGAATGCCGACAAACACTACAAAAAAAAGACACATCCATGACATTTTGGGCCGAAGAATTTTTTTTCTGTCATACTTATGACACTTCTATGACGATAATTGTGACAAAACTGAAGGAAATATGCCCTAGAGGCAATAATAAAGTTATTATTAATTTCCTCATATATCATGATAAATGTTTATTATTCATGCTAGAATTGTATTAGCCGAAAACATAATACATGTGTGAATATATAAACAAACAGAGTGTCACTAGTATGCCTCTACTTGACTAGCTCGTTAATCAAAGATGGTTATGTTTCCTAACCATGAACAAAGAGTTGTTATTTGATTAACGGGGTCACATCATTAGTTGAATGATCTGATTGACATGACCCATTCCATTAGCTTAGCACCCGATCGTTTAGTATGTTGCTATTGCTTTCTTCGTAACTTATACATGTTCCTATGACTATGAGATTATGCAACTCCCATTTACCGGAGGAACACTTTGTGTGCTACCAAACGTCACAACGTAACTGGGTGATTATAAAGGTGCTCTACAGTTGTCTCCAAAGGTACTTGTTGGGTTGGCGTATTTCGAGATTAGGATTTGTCACTCCGATAGTCGGAGAGGTATCCCTGGGCCCTCTCGGTAATGCACATCACATAAGCCTTGCAAGCATTGCAACTAATATGTTAGTTGTGAGATGATGTATTACGGAACGAGTAAAGAGACTTGCCAGCAACGAGATTGAACTAGGTATTGGATACCGACGATCGAATCTCGGTCAAGTAACATACCGATGACAAAGGGAACAACGTATGTTGTTATGCGGTCTGACCGATAAAGATCTTCATAGAATATGTAGGAGCCAATATGGGCATCCAGGTCCCGCTATTGGTTATTGACCGGAGACATGTCTCGGTCATGTCTACATTGTTCTCGAACCGTAGGGTCCGCACGCTTAACGTTATGATGACAATTATTATGAGTTTATACATTTGATGTACCGAAGGTAGTTCGGAGTCCCGGATGTGATCACGGACATGACGAGGAGTCTCCAAATGGTCGAGACATAAAGATCGATATATTGGAAGCCTATATTTGGACATCGGAATGGTTCCGGGTGAAATCGGCATTTTATCGGAGTACCGAGGGGTTACCGGAACCCCCCGGGGGGTTAATGGGCCTTCATGGGCCACAAGGGAGAAGAGAGGGGCCAGCCAGGGCAGGCCGCGCGCCCCCTGCCCCCTAGTCCGAATAGGACAAGGAAGGGGGGCGACGCCCCCCTTTCCTCTTCTCCCTCCCCCTTTCCTTCTCCAACAAGGCAAGAGAGGGGGGAGTCCTACTCCCGGTGGGAGTAGGACTCCTCCAGGCGCACCCCTTGGGGGCCGGCTGCACCTCCCCCTCCCTCCTTTATATACGGGGGCAGGGGGCACCCTAGAACACACAAGTTGATCTTCGTGATCGTTCCTTAGCCGTGTGTGGTGCCCCCCCTCCACCATATTCCACCTCGGTCATATCGTTGCGGTGCTTAGGCGAAGCCCTGCGTCGGTAGAACATCATCATCGTCATCACGCCGTCGTGCTGACGAAACTCATCCCCGAAGCTTTGCTGGATCGGAGCCCGGGGAGTCTCATCGAGCTGAACGTGTGCTAAGAACTCGGAGGTGCCGGAGTAACGGTGCTTGGATCGGTTGGACCGGGAAGACGTACGACTACTTCCTCTATGTTGCGTCAACGCTTCCGCTTCGGTCTACGAGGGTACATAGACAACACTCTCCCCTCTCGTTGCTATGCATAACCATGATCTTGAGTGTGCGTAGGAATTTTTTTGAAATTACTACGTTCCCCAATAGTGGCATCCGAGCCTAGGTTTTATGGTTTGATGTTATATGCACGAGTAGAACACAAGTGAGTTGTGGGCGATATAAGTCATACTGCCTACCAGCATGTCATACTTTGGTTCGGCGGTATTGTTGGATGAAGCGGCCCAGAACGACATTACGCGTACGCTTACGCGAGACTGGTTCTACCGCCGTGCTTTGCACATAGGTGGCTGGCGGGTGTCAGTTTCTCCACCTTTAGTTGAACCGAGTGTGGCTACGCCCGGTCCTTGCGAAGGTTAAAACGGCATTAACTTGACAAACTATCGTTGTGGTTTTGATGCGTAGGTGAGATTGGTTCTTGCTTAAGCCCATAGCAGCCACGTAAAACTTGCAACAAACATAGTAGAGGCCGTCTAACTTGTTTTTGCAGGGCATGTTGTGATGTGATATGGTCAAGGCATGATGCTAAATTTTATTGTATGAGATGACCATGTTTTGTAACTAAGTTATCGGCAACTGGCAGGAGCCATATGGTTGTCGCTTTATTGTATGCAATGCAATCGCCCTGTAAGGCTTTACTTTATCACTAAGCGGTAGCGATAGTCGTAGAAGCATAAGATTGGCGAGACGACAACGATGCTACGATGGAGATCAAGGTGTCGCGCCGGTGACGATGGTGATCATGACGGTGCTTCGGAGATGGAGATCACAAGCACAAGATGATGATGGCCATATCATATCACTTATATTGATTGCATGTGATGTTTATCTTTTTATGCATCTTATGTTGCTTTGATTGACGGTAGCATTATAAGATGATCTCTCACTAAATTATCAAGAAGTGTTCTCCCTGAGTATGCACCGTTGCCAAAGTTCGTCGTGCCCAGACACCACGTGATGATCGGGTGTGATAAGCTCTACGTCCATCTACAACGGGTGCAAGCCAGTTTTGCACACGCAGAATACTCGGGTTATACTTGACGAGCCTAGCATATGCAGATATGGCCTCGGAACACGGAGACCGAAAGGTCGAGCGTGAATCATATAGTAGATATGATCAACATAATGATGTTCACCATTGAAGACTAATCCATTTCACGTGATGATCGGTTATGGTTTAGTTGATTTGGATCACGTGATCACTTAGAAGATTAGAGGGATGTCTATCTAAGTGGGAGTTCTTAAGTAATATGATTAATTGAACTTAAATTTATCATGAACTTAGTCCCTGATAGTATCTTGCATGTTTATGTTGATTGTAGATAGATGGCCCGTGCTGTTGTTCCGTTGAATTTTAATGCGTTCCTTGAGAAAGCAAAGTTGAAAGATGATGGTAGCAATTACACGGACTGGGTTCATAACTTGAGGATTATCCTCATTGCTGCACAGAAGAGTTACGTCCTGGAAGCACCGCTGGGTGCCAGGCCTGCTGCTGATGCAACTGACGACGTTAAGAACGTCTGGCAGAGCAAAGCTGATGACTAATCGATAGTTCAATGTGCCATGCTTTACGGCTTAGAACCGGGACTTCAACGACGTTTTAAACGTCATGGGGCATATGAGATGTTCCAAGAGTTGAAGTTAATATTCCAACAGAATGCCCGGATTGAGAGATATGAAGTCTCCAATAAGTTCTATAGCTTCAAGATGGAGGAGAATAGTTCTGTCAGTGAGCATATACTCAAAATGTCTGGGTATTGTAATCACTTGAGTCAACTGGGAGGTAATCTTCCGGATGATTGCGTCATTGACAGAATTCTCCAATCACTTCCACTAAGCTACAAGGGCTTCGTGATGAACTATAATATGCAAGGGATGGATAAAATGATTCCCGAGCTCTTCGCAATGCTAAAGGCTGCGGAGGTAGAAATCAAAAAGGAGCATCAAGTGTTGATGGTCAACAAGACCACTAGATTCAAGAAAAAGGGCAAAGGGAAAAAGAGGGGGAACTTCAAGAAGAACAGCAAGCAAGTTGCTGCTCAAGAGAAGAAACCCAAGTCTAGACCTAAGCCTGAAACTGAGTGCTTCTACTGCAAGCAGACTGGACACTGGAAGCGGAACTACCCCAAGTATTTGGCGGATAAGAAGGATGGCAAGGTGAACAAAGGTATATGTGATATACATGTTATTGATGTGTACCTTACTAGAGCTCGCAGTAGTACCTGGGTATTTGATACTGGTTCTGTTGCTAATATTTGCAACTCGAAACAGGGACTACGGATTAAGCGAACACTGGCAAAGGACGAGGTGACGATGCGCGTGGGAAATGGTTCCAAAGTCGATGTGTTCGCATTCGGCACGCTACCTCTACATCTACCTTCGGGATTAGTATTAGACCTAAATAATTGTTATTTGGTGCCAGCGTTGAGCATGAACATTATATCTGGATCTTGTTTGATGCGAGACGGTTATTCATTTAAATCAGAGAATAATGGTTGTTCTATTTATATGAGTAATATCTTTTATGGCCATGCACCCTTGAAGAGTGGTCTATTTTTGATGAGTCTCGATAGTAGTGATACACATATTCATAATGTTGAAGCCAAAAGATGCAGAGTTGATAATGATAGTGCAACTTATTTGTGGCACTGTCGTTTAGGTCATATTGGTGTAAAGCGCACGAAGAAACTCCATACTGATGGACTTTTGGAACCACTTGATTATGAATCACTTGGTACTTGCGAACCGTGCCTCATGGGCAAGATGACTAAAACACCGTTCTTCGGTACTATGGAGAGAGCAACAGATTTGTTGGAAATCATACATACAGATGTATATGGTCCGTTGAATATTGAAGCTCGTGGCGGATATCGTTATTTTCTCACCTTCACAGATGACTTAAGCAGATATGGGTATATCTACTTAATGAAACACAAGTCTGAAACATTTGAAAAGTTCAAAAGAATTTCAGAGTGAAGTTGAAAAACATCGTAACAAGAAAATAAAGTTTCTACGATCTGATCGTGGAGGAGAATATTTGAGTTACGAGTTTGGTCTACATTTGAAACAATGCGGAATAGTTTCGCAACTCACGCCACCCGGAACACCACAACGTAATGGTGTGTCCGAACGTCATAATCGTACTTTACTTGATATGGTGCGATCTATGATGTCTCTTACAGATTTACCGCTATCGTTTTGGGGTTATGCTTTAGAGACGGCCGCATTCACGTTAAATAGAGCACCATCAAAATCCGTTGAGACGACGCCTTATGAACTATGGTTTGGCAAGAAACCAAAGTTGTCGTTTCTTAAAGTTTGGGTTTGCGATGCTTATGTGAAAAGACTTCAACCTGATAAGCTCGAACCCATATCGGAGAAATGTGTCTTCATAGGATACCCAAAGGAAACTGTTGGGTACACCTTCTATCACAGATCCGAAGGCAAGACATTCGTTGCTAAAAATGGATCCTTTCTAGAGAAGGAGTTTCTCTCGAAAGAAGTGAGTGGGAGGAAAGTAGAACTTGATGAGGTAACTATACCTGCTCCCTTATTGGGAAATAGCACATCACAGGAACCAGTTTCTGTGACGTCTAAACCAATTAGTGAGGAAGTTAATGATCATGATCATGCAACTTCAGATCAAGTTACTACAGAACCTCGTAGATCAACCAGAGTAAGATCCGCACCAGAGTGGTACGGCAATCCTGTTCTGGAAATCATGCTACTAGATCATGGTGAACCTACGAACTATGAAGAAGCGATGGTGAGCCCAGATTCCGCAAAATGGCTTGAAGCCATGAAATATGAGATGGGATCCATGTATGAGAACAAAGTGTGGACTTTGGTTGACTTGCCCGATGGTCGGCAAGCAATTGAGAATAAATGTATCTTCAAGAAGAAGACTGACGCTGATGGTAATGTTACTGTCTACAAAGCTCGACTTGTCACGAAAGGTTTTCGACAAGTTCAAGGGATTGACTACGATGAGACCTTCTCACCCGTAGCGATGCTTAAGTCTGTCCGAATCATTTTAGCAATTGCCGCATTTTATGATTATGAAATTTGGCAGATGGATGTAAAAACTGCATTCCTGAATGGATTTCTGGAAGAAGAGTTGTATATGATGCAACCAGAAGGTTTTATCGATCCAAAGGGAGCTAACAAAGTGTGGAAGCTCCAGCGATCCATTTATGGACTGGTGCAAGCCTCTCAGAGTTGGAATAAACGCTTTGATAGTGTGATCAAAGCATTTGGGTTTATACAGACTTTTGGAGAAGCCTGTATTTACAAGAAAGTGAGTGGGAGCTCTGTAGCATTTCTGATATTATATGTGGATGACATATTACTAATCGGAAATGATATAGAATTTCTGGATAGCATAAATGGATACTTGAATAAGAATTTTTGAATGAAAGACCTCGGTGAAGCTGCTTACATATTGGGCATCAAAATCTATAGAGATAGATCAAGACGCTTAATTGGACTTTCACAAAGCACATACCTTGACAAAGTTTTGAAGAAGTTCAAAATGGATCAAGCAAAGAGAGGATTCTTGCCTGTACTACAAGGTGTGAAATTGAGTAAGACTCAATGCCCGACCACTGCAGAAGATAGAGAGAAAATGAAAGATGTTCCCTATGCTTCAACCATAGGCTCTATCATGTATGCAATGCTGTGTACCAGACCTCATGTGTGCCTTGCTATAAGTCTAGCAGGGAGGTACCAAAGTAATCCAGGAGTGGATCACTGGACAGCGGTCAAGAACATCCTGAAGTACCTGAAAAGGACTAGGATATGTTTCTCGTATATGGAGGTGACAAAGAGCTCATCGTAAACGGTTACGTTGATGCAAGCTTTGACACTGATCCGGACGATTCTAAATCACAAACCGGATACATGCTTACATTAAACGGTGGAGCTGTCAGCTGGTGCAGTTCTAAACAAAGCGTCGTGGCGGGATCTACATGTGAAGCGGAGTACATAGCTGCTTCGGAAGCAGCAAATGAAGGAGTCTGGATGAAGGAGTTCATATCCGATCTAGGTGTCATACCTAGTGCATCGGGTCCAATGAAAATCTTTTGTGACAATACTGGTGCAATTGCCTTGGCAAAGGAATCGAGATTTCACAAGAGAACCAAGCACATCAAGAGACGCTTCAATTCCATCCGGGATCTAGTCCAGGTGGGAGACATAGAGATTTGCAAGATACATACGGATCTGAATGTAGCAGACCCGTTGACTAAGCCTCTTCCATGAGCAAAACATGATCAGCACCAAAACTCCATGGGTGTTAGAATCATTACTGTGTAATCTAGATTATTGACTCTAGTGCAAGTGGGAGACTGAAGGAAATATGCCCTAGAGGCAATAATAAAGTTATTATTTATTTCCTCATATATCATGATAAATGTTTATTATTCATGCTAGAATTGTATTAGTCGGAAACATAATACATGTGTGAATATATAAACAAACAGAGTGTCACTAGTATGCCTCTACTTGACTAGCTCATTAATCAAAGATGGTTATGTTTCCTAACCATGAACAAAGAGTTGTTATTTGATTAACGAGGTCACATCATTAGTTGAATGATCTGATTGACATGACCCATTCCATTAGCTTAGCACCCGATCGTTTAGTATGTTGCTATTGCTTTCTTCATGACTTATACATGTTCCTATGACTATGAGATTATGCAACTCCCGTTTACCGGAGGAACACTTTGTGTGCTACCAAACGTCACAACGTAACCGGGTGATTATAAAGGTGCTCTACAGGTGTCTCCAAAGGTACTTGTTGGGTTGGCGTATTTCGAGATTAGGATTTGTCACTCCGATAGTCGGAGAGGTATCTCTGGGCCCTCTCGGTAATGCACATCACATAAGCCTTGCAAGCATTGCAACTAATATGTTAGTTGTGAGATGATGTATTACGGAACGAGTAAAGAGACTTGCCGGCGATCGAATCTCGGGCAAGTAACATACCGATGACAAAGGGAACAACGTATGTTGTTATGCGGTCTGACCGATAAAGATCTTCGTAGAATATGTAGGAGACAATATGGGCATCCAGGTCCCGCTATTGGTTATTGACCGGAGACATGTCTCGGTCATGTCTACATTGTTCTCGAACCGTAGGGTCCGCACGCTTAACGTTACGATGACAGTTATTATGATTTTATACATTTTGATGTACCGAAGGTAGTTCGGAGTCCCGGATGTGATCACGGACATGACGAGGAGTCTCGAAATGGTCGAGACATAAAGATCGATATATTGGAAGCCTATATTTGGACATCGGAATGGTTCCGGGTGAAATCGGCATTTTATCGGAGTACC
Organism: Aegilops umbellulata; assembly: GCA_032464435.1. Classification (NCBI taxonomy): domain Eukaryota; kingdom Viridiplantae; phylum Streptophyta; class Magnoliopsida; order Poales; family Poaceae; genus Aegilops; species Aegilops umbellulata. The sequence continues at coordinate 501,357,550 of CP136057.1, forward strand.
GAGGGGTTACCGGAACCCCCCTGGGGGTTAATGGGCCTTCATGGGCCATAAGGGAGAAGAGAGGGGCCGGCCAGGGCAGGCCGCGCGCCCCCTCCCCCTAGTCCGAATAGGACAAGGAAGGGGGGGCAGCGCCCCCCTTTCCTCTTCTCCCTCCCCCTTTCCTTCTCCAACAAGGCAAGAGAGGGGGGAGTCCTACTCCCGGTGGGAGTAGGACTCCTCCAGGCGCACCCCTTGGGGGCCGTCCGCACCTCCCCCTCCCTCCTTTATATACGGGGGCAGGGGGCACCCTAGAACACACAAGTTGATCTTCGTGATCGTTCCTTAGCCGTGTGCGGTGCCCCCCTCCACCATATTCCACCTCGGTCATATCGTTGCGGTGCTTAGGCGAAGCCCTGCGTCGGTAGAACATCATCATCGTCATCACACCGTCGTGCTGACGAAACTCATCCCCGAAGCTTTGCTGGATCGGAGCCTGGGGAGTGTCATCGAGCTGAACGTGTGCTAAGAACTCGGAGGTGCCGGAGTAACGGTGCTTGGATCGGTTGGACTGGGAAGACGTACGACTACTTCCTCTATGTTGCGTCAATGCTTCCGCTTCGGTCTACGAGGGTACGTAGAAAATACTCTCCCCTCTCGTTGCTATGCATCACCATGATCTTGAGTGTGCGTAGGATTTTTTTTGAAATTACTACGTTACCCAACAAAAACCCGGTATCATCATAGGTGTAGTGGGATCCTACTTCTATGACAAAAAATCATGATAGAAAATGGGCTTTTTGTCCTGGGCGAGCCGGAGACGCAGCTGCATGACATTCTTTGTGCCGTCCATGACGGAAAAAATCATGGTAGAAGCGAGGGCGAGGAAAATATCGGGGTGTTCTCGGTTACAGTGAGTGGTCGGGGCCGAGCGATGCACGGAGGTTCGCACGTTTCTCTCGTACACGCACACGCGTGGGTGCGAGGCATTGGGCTCTAACTGAACCCGAGCGATTGCGCTGCAGGCTACGCATTACTGAACCCGAACGATTGATCGATGGCTGCTAACTGAACCCGATGTAGCGATTCCTTCGCTACTGCTGCTAACTGATGCCGGTCGATGCTGCCTCTGGATGAACAGTGAGTGTTGCTGGGGGGGGGGGTTTGGATGAACGGTTTCCGGTGGGGGTGGATGAACAGGACCCCGTGGTGTTGCCTGTGGATAAATAGGACCCCGATCGATCGAGCCGGTAGGGGCTAGATGAACAGGACCCCGTGGAGGGCTGGATGAATAGGACCACCCCATGGAGGGCTGGATGAACAGTAGATGGTGGAGGGCTGGATGAACAGTAGCCCGTGGTGGGGTGGTTGAACAGGAGCCCGTGGAGAGGGCTGGTCGAACAGTAGCCGGTGGAGTAGCACGCGGTGGGGGCTGGATGAACAGGAGCCCGTGGATGAACAGTCACAGGTGGAGGCTGGAGGAGGTCGACGGTGGATGAACAATAGCCCGTGGAGGCTGGAGGGGGTCGATGGTGGAGATGAACAGTATCCCGTGGAGTCCCGTTTTGCGGTACGCCACACCCCTCCCGGTGAATAGGACCCCCGTTTCGACCGTTGCGCTCCAACACAAGTCCGTTTCCTCTGTTTTGCGGTATCCCACACCCCTCCCGATGAACAAGACCCCCGTTTCGACCGTAGGAGGTCTGTTTCCTCTGTTTTGCAGTACGCCAGACCCCTCCCGATGAACAGGACCCTGTTTCGAACGTGGCCGGTCAAACAAAAGGCCGTTTCCTCCATTCTGTGGTACGCTAGGCCTCGTTTTCATCGGCTGTTCCGTCCAAGCCCTCCCGATGAACACGACGACTCATTCCACTCTGACCCAGCCGGTTGGCTCCCCATGAACACGACGACGATGCAGTTTCTCCGTTCCGACCCAGCCACGTACACGAGCCCTGGCCGTACGTATGTGCGAGTAGGCGTTTGAGACCCCGCCCGTATGTACGTACGTGGTCGTATTTTCTTTCTTGCACACTGGTCGCTGTACATACGTGTACATGGTATATGCGCGCCTCTACTATGACACGTGCGCGCTGTACATCGACCAGTATGTACGTACACGTTCACGACCAGAATGACAACGCTACGTACGCTTCGACCAGGTGGGTCCCTACTGTCAGGAACTTCCTTGCGTGCGAAGATATAGCTGGTGGGTCCCAGCAGTCAGGGGGCGAATCTTTTTTTTGCCCGGATGCACTTCCTTGCGTGCGAAGATGTAGCTGGTGGGTCCCAGCAGCCAGGGGAGAAAACATTATTTTTCAGGGTAAAAAGGATGCAGTTGCATGCATGCGTCCATGGGCGTGGTGCGTCCCCACTGTTAGCCTCTCACATACAGTCATCTTCCGATGACTCTCGGTTGTTGACCACGTTGACCATACCGTGCCGAGCGCACCAAGGCCGATGGACGACGGTGAGGCCCCTGACTGGAATGACCCGAAGATGGGGAAGACGCGGCAGTGGAGTCGCAGATGGAGATGAGTGGGAAACTTGACTGGTTCGGGTGCGCGGCAGCACTACCGTGGTGCCGCCCACGAGAGACACGAGCAAGAATAGAGGTTGAAGAAGGAGCACAACTATTAGGTTAACATCCAATGGTCCAGCTGCTAGAATCATTTGTTGATTAAGTTGACAAAGCTCTGCGTACACATCCGCTTAGTATGCCCGTAAGTCAGCCACCAAATTTGATGGGTCCCAGCTGTCAACGGGAGGAATATTTTTTTCGCATAACAAGGAAGCACTTCCTTCCGTGTGAAGATACAGCCGGTGGGTCCCAGCTGTCAGGGGGAGGAAACAACTTAATAAGGAGGAACTTTCCTTGCGTGCGACCATGGACCTCGTGGGTCCCAGCCGTCAGGCTCTCCACGTACAGTCCTCTTCCGATGACTCTCGTATGTTGACCACGCCGCGCTGAGCGCACCGAGGCGGTGGACGACAGCGAGGCCCCAGACTGGAACGACCCAGAGATGGGGAAGACGCGACAGTGGAGTGGGAAACTTGACTGGTTCGGGTGCGGGTTGGGCCTACACTTGGTAGAGAATAACAGGAGGTGCGGAGTGGAGGGATAGCCTGGTCGGCGGGGTAGCGTTTCGTTGAGGTGCGCAAAACAACGCCGCTGGACGCCGGAGGCTGGAGTAGGCGGTCCCGACAGCGCTGGGGAAGAAGACGAGAGATTGAAGAAGAATGTCGGTCGTTGGATGTAAATCCACCGCCTTCTTAGACTTCGACCTACTGGCCCACATGTCAGCCAGTCCATTTGTTTTTTAAGTCCATTTGGTGGGCTGGATGAAACAATGATGTAGCATCTATGCAACCCGTATATATATATATATATATATATATATATATATAAAATTCTATCATATATATATATATATATATATATATATATATATGATAGAATTTAAAGCCCATTTGCATTTTTCTCGAAATCCGCGGACTTGTTGGGCTAGGTGAAAATATCATGTTGGGCTAGACGGACAAATGTTGTAAAAACATACAGGGAAGCACTAGCAATCAGACTACTGCTATTTAGCTTCCCATCAGACTACTAGTCCGCCATTAGATTGCTGCTTTGGACCGTGTGATTTGAGTGGTGGGCCTAGATAGTTAGCAGTTTGCATGTTGCACTAATTGGGATTTGCTACCCGTCAACTACTCCCCAGAAATCTCGCCAGACCAGTTTAAAAAAATCATGCTAGACCTACATCATTTTAGCAGTATCCTCCTCCTTACTGTTTCATCTGTACGCGCTTTGAAAATGTTGTTGGGCAGTTTTTTGTGACTGGGAAGCACGTACTATGATATATGGAAACACATTCTAGCACTTGAACAATTCATTTGGCTTCTATTTCCTAACGAATTTGCTTCCATATCAACTGGAGATTGTTTCCATCTGGTGAGATTACTGCCCAGTGCAACCATTTATTTTCTTCAGACTGCGGGGAAATTTTGCTACGAATGACCATAGAGTTGTCACCAGTACAACAATAAAAAACCGCAAAAAAAAACCCAGTGCAACAATACAAATATATGATTCCATCAAACACCTTTTTTTCCATTGTTATTACTGGTGGTTTTGAAGAAATTTAATTGAGACTTTGCTTCCAAAGAATCCGGTATTTGCGTCCAAAGAAATGGGAGTTTGCTTCCAAAAAATTGGCATTTGCTTCCAAAGAATTCGGTATTTGCGTCCAAAGAAATGGGAATTTGCTTCCAAAAAATTGGTATTTGCTTCCAAAGAATTTCGAACTTGCATCTAAAATAATGAGGATTTGTTCCCATATACAACAAAAATAATGCATGTGACCAGGGTTTGTATCGCCTGGGCACAATGCAGACGCCATGCTTCCAAGGATATATATATTTTGCTTCAAAATCATTATGATACTATTTTCATACATCAGAGAATTACTTCCATACAAACATATATTTGTTACAAACAAACAGGGAATATAGATAATTTAAACATCAGGATAGTTTTCCACAATTGTGAATATTTGTCTTAGTTAAACGGTGAATTTGCTTCCATGGTGATCATGAAGCACTGCACCATCTACCGCAGTAACACGATCTGCAAGCATACGTGCGAAGACATTGTCAACGGCACCGTGGCCTTGCAGAAAGACGTGTTGCATCTTACTAGCTTCTTCTGTGCTTCCTGCAATTCAAGACATAATCATGCGACAGAGTTAGCAAAATTTGATGAACAAATCCTAGAGAGATGGAGAAGAACTCTACAATGCTTCAAATAAGGAAAATGTCCCAACAAAAAAAGACAATACAAACTATGCCTCATACATTCATTCGTGATGAAATAATGATACGTACAATCCAGTTTCAAACTAGTGCATCAATCGGGACTACATGTGCTTACCATCGTCGCCTACCTGTACATGTGACACTGAGATGCAACATTACCTGGTAATCCACACTCCTGTCTCCTGCATGGCGTGAGATCCTATCCCAGATTCCCAGTTGGCCTCGTTTCCAAACCAAGAAGGCGCTCGGGCGAAGTGGATCAGAGGCTAAAACTGCAGGTGAAACAGGGCCTAATCCTGGCAGAATTAAGCACGGCGGCGAGGGAGGTTACGAGCTCGTCTGCGGGCAGGTGGTGGGTCAGTCCACACGCGGTCGCCGGAGAAGTTGGCGCGACGACGAGGTGCGACGGAGGCCACACATGTGTGGGTCAGAAACTCATGCTGGGCGAGATATGAGAGGCAACAAAGGGCATGGCGAGCTCGGCGATGTGCACGAGATGGGAAGGAGAGATGGAGAGAGTTAATTGAGGAGAGATTATGGGGCATGGTCCAGAATACAAGGTGGTTAGACAGGCTTGATTTCAGGGCATCCCTCAGCCGTGAGATCAAAGGCAAATCGACGTCGTCCGACGAGTCTGGTGAATCATTCTCATCAGACGTCTGTAGCAAAGTGTTTCCCAAACATAAACACATGATTGCACATCTATTACTGCATTGGTCAGTAAAATCTTTGCAAGCTTATGTATGCAATCACTAGGAGTTAACTTGCCAAGTTATATATAAACAATTATTATTATTATTTTGTATGAACTTTCAACTTACGTAATAAAATATCATTTTAATTTGATGAGTTAATAATACGTGGGCTATTATTATTTTTTAGGCTAGATGTGGGACAGTTGAGTTGGTTCTAGGGAAAGGTACTGTGAGAAAACTCAGTTTACATCGAAAAAGAAAGTGGGAGAAAATTCAGATATAGGATTAATGAAAGTGAAAATAAAGGAAGTGAGGCGGTCTATAAGATGGTTGGACGAACGACAGGTTTAACGGAAACTTATGTTGCTTCTAATATATATGTAATAAAAATAAGATATAAATATAGGTTCAGTTTTGCACTCTTATAGAAAACATAGGTTCAGTTTTGCATTCTTACATAAAACATAGGTTCAGTTTTGCATTCTTATAGAAAAATAGAACTGAGCCGTGCGACGTTTTGAAAAAACAAACATAACTTGGGCTGCTGATGTTATAGACAAGCTAGGTTGGGAGGCCCAGAGGCCGCTTGATACCCGCTGGATCCAAAAAATGTTGAAACATGTCGTGGGCTGCCCATGATAAACAACAAAACCTAGGCCATGGACCTGGTGGGCCCGGGACTGTCATCCTCTTGATGAACAGTTGTCTCCTGATTGCTCTTGTTTTGCTGACCATGTTGGAAACAACAGACGGCGGCGCCGCGGCTAGAGCACCAATGCAGAGGACGACGTCGAGACCGCGGACCGAGCAAACCGGAGCGGGGGAAGATGCAGGCGAAGGGGAGTACGAGGGTTGACTTATTTGGGTGCAGGGTGGGCCGGTGGAGCTGCCACTGCCGGACAATGTGTGGTAGTAGAGGGATGGCCTGGTCAACGCCATAGGCTATGGTAGCCAGCCGCTGTATAGGAAGAGGACGAAAAATTGAACAAAATAAAGAAATACAAATGGATAGGTGGTTGGTCCCATATGTCTATGTATGAGACCTGCTGGGTCCATCTGAGAAGGGGAATGTGTTGGGAGGAAGGAGATTCAAAGCACGGCAGCCGAGTGAACTAGTTTTTTTTAACGGACAAGTGAACTAGTTACATACATAAGCAAATAGCCACTAAAAAAAGCAAACAAGTTAATGGGTTCTTAAAAGAAATATTTCGGACAAAACAGATAATCACGACACATAGGCTAATGCATGAAACACTCAGATGATAAAGGTGCTTATAAACAGATAAAGTACAACATCTAGACCTTCCTGGCACGCTTGATCATGAAGCTGCGGCTGTTCGTGTACTCGTCGGTTACGGAAGCAGACACGCCCTCATGCCCAAGATCTGCATGTACATGTCGTATTATTCGTATGCGTCCTTGGCCGCGTAGGTTATGTAGGCTAGATTCAGAGGTACCTCCCACGTGTTCAGGTCCTTGGTATCATTGTCTTCTTTCATGTTGGCGTATCAGGGGTCGATGATGGTCTCAGCGAGGTCAACCACGGAGTCCTTCTCCTGCCCGTTGCTGATGATCTTGTATTGCTTCTAGATGTCGACAAGCTTGTTGCACCAGATGGCGGAATCGTTGTGTTCTTCCTTCTCTCCACCGTAGCGAAGGTGCAGTCGGTGCTGCCGATGAAACGGGCGAATGCTCCAGAACCCTACAGATGTGGTTGATGAGAACCTCGTCCCACACACATACCTGGGCGACGGCGATCCGCTGGTCCCTGTCAGGAGACGAATGGATGGGCACAAGGTCTAGTCCTGCAACCTTGTGCTTTCTCGTCCGGTAGGTACTGCTTGAACTCGGCGAGGCAGAGCTTCACCGAGTCCGGATCATTGGTGCACATCATATTCAACTTGGTGCAGCCATAGGACTGAACGGCGAAATAAAAGGGGAACTCCTTGCTGAAGTCCATATCCAGCAGGCTCAACCCTCGGATTGCCATTGGAGTCTCTTCAAGTGAACGAGTGGGTAGGCGGCGACAACAGTTCGTTTTCAGCTCTTGGGGAACTGGATTCAACAGTAAACTGAGTGTGTACATGCGACAACAGTTACTACCCCTCCCTCATCCGCTGCACGCCCGACAGAAGATGCACCCTCAGCGCATTCAAACGCCTCCATTAAGAAACCTACTCTGGCCACATGTCGGTTCACGAGCGGGTCTGTATTGGTACTGTAATAACAGGAGTTAGTGGTCACTTTACTTAAATGTAATTAGCTTTAGTAGAAATTTATACTTAAAACAAGCAATGCATTGGCTCGTTCTATCAGTGCCACAGGATCAACATGCACAACAATTAGAACTATTATTCTCAGGACACACACGATCAGCACATTTGTCGCACTTTCACAAAGATAATACTACCAAGTTTGAACTGTTTGTTATGGTTGTTGTCCTCTGCATCATCATGTCGTGTTTCCCAGATTGCAAGATTCAAAACCAACAAATAAGATCCAAATAATAAGTACAACAAAGATGTCTACGCATCTCATTGATTCCCAGCTTGCAAGATTCAGAACCAACAAATAAGATCCAAATAATATGTACAACAAAGATGCCTACACATCTCATTGATTCCCAGCTTGCAAGATTCAGAACCAACAAATAAGATTCAAATAATAAGTACAACAAAGATGCCTACACATCTCATTGATTCCCAGCTTGCAAGATTCAGAACCAACCCATTAGAGCCTTTTGATAAAGTGAATATCGAGATTAAATCCATCTTGGCTAGCCATGTCATACAATCAAAGAACTTGGCGAATGCTCTTGACCGTCACAACATATGTAGTTGAGTATTCCTGTTTGCACAGCACAAATAAGAAGAGCATGCGTACTATAATAATGGCATTCCTTGAACTCAACCTGCAGCTCCACTCGGATGAGGCCAGCCTGGAGTTCCATGATTCAATTCATGCGCCTTTTTCTGCAGTTCACTTGAAATGAAGCAAAGATTGCATCATTCAGCTAGCAAGAAGTACTTGCTCTCGTGAGCTGGCAGGTTCTTCTTTAGTAGTTGCACTAAAATTGAGGAACATTAAGGTTGGCCGTCCGGCTCATGTAAGGTGCAACTATAATTTGCTTATCCTTTTGTGTAGTTCCACTAAAATAAAGTGCCATTGTGGTGACAGTGACGGCTCATCTTGCAAAGGCTAATAAAATGTTACACGAGATTACCAGCAGAATTTGACGGAGATTTTGGAAACTCCAATCACCATTTCGTGCAGTTCCACCAAAATTGAGAGATGTTGCCCAAGTGATATTTTAGTTGAACTGCACAAGACACTCATTCCAAAAAAGTGTTTTGTGCAGTTCACCAAAAAGTCACAATAGCAACAAGGTGAAATGGATATCCCTATCTGCACAAAAAGATAGAAAGTAAACAGTTGCTGGTCAATAAGAATATACGAAACATATACGAAATGAAAAGAAGCATCTTAATTATTTTCATGGCAATCACGCAAGGGCAGTAGAAATTTTAAAACATCAGCAATGCTACATGTTACCAGAAGCATTATGATCAATAATGATATTCCTCAAATATGGGATTACTTTAATGGTGGCATTGCTTGTTTACCAGATACAGTAAATCAATAGCAGCTAAAGAGTTGGTTTAAGGGCATGGGACCGTGGGGACACTAGGACACTCACCAGCGTAAAGGAGCAACTTACTTATCATAATGGGGAAAACAGCAGGAGTACCATTTGTAACACAGTTTAATTGCATCTCATCACTTGAGGCATTAGATTAACAATAACACTGACTAGACATGTCCCTAACATAACAGTGTGATCGCTTCATTTTACATGTGCCCTTACATTAACAATAGCAAAAGGTTGGTATAAGGACATGCGACAGTGGACACATCAGCACAATGTACCTACAAGGAGGCATAAAGTGGTGATGCCGAGTTTGTTCATGCTATGTGAGGGCAGAAAATATAATCCTGGAGACCTTTTACTATGTGAGGGCAGCAGACCTAATCCTGGAGACCTTTTACTATGTGAGGGCAGCAAATCTAATCCTGGAGACCTTTTACTATGTGAGGGCCGATACGTCCATTTTGCATCATGCTTTTATATCGATATTTATTGCATTATGGGTTGTTATTTCACATTATGTCACGATACTTATGGCTATTCTCACTTATTTTACAAGGTTTACATAAGGAGGGAGAATGCCGGCAGCTGGAATTCTGGGCTGGAAAAGGAGGAAATATTAGTGACCTATTCTGCACAACTCCAGAAGTCCTGAAACTCCACGAAAGTGATTTTCAGAATATATAAAAAATATCCAGCGGAAGAAGTTCACTAGAGGGGGCCCCACCTGGTCACGAGGGTGGGGGGTGCGCCCTACCCCCTGGGCGCGCCCCCTACCTCGTGGGCCCCTGTTGGCCCTCCAATGCCCATCTTCTGCTATATGAGGTCTTTCGTCGAGGAAAAAATGATAAGCAACCTTTCGGGACGAGACTCCGCCGCCACGAGGCGGAACCTTGGCGGAACCAATCTAGGGCTCCGGCAGAGCTGCTCTGCCGGGGACACTTCCCTCCGAGAGGGGGAAATCATCACCATCGTCATCACCAACGCTCCTCTAATCGGGAGAGGGCAATCTCCATCAACATCTTCACCAGCACCATCTCATCTCAAAACCCTAGTTCATCTCTTGTATCCAATTCTTGTCTCCAAGTCCGGGATTGGTGCTAGTAGGTTGCTAGTAGTGTTGAGTACTCCTTGTAGTTGATGCTAGTTGGTTTATTTGGTGGAAGATCATATGTTCAGATCCTTTATGCATATTAATACCCCTCTGATTATGAACATGAATATGCTTTGTGAGTAGTTACATTTGTTCCTGAGGACACGGGAGAAGTCTTGCTATTAGTAGTCATGTGAATTTGGTATTCGTTCGATATTTTGATGAGATGTATGTTGTCTAGCCTCTAGTGGTGTCATGTGTATGTCGACTACATAACACTTCACCATTATTTGGGCCTAGAGGAAGGCATTGGGAAGTAATAAGTAGATGATGGGTTGCTAGAGTGACAGAAGCTTAAACCCTAGTTTATGCGTTTCTTCGTAAGGGGCTGATTTGGATCCATATGTTTCATGCTATGGTTAGGTTTACCTTAATACTTTTTTTTACTTGTGGATGCTTGCAATAGAGGTTAATCATAAGTGGGATGCTTGTTCAAGTAAGAACATCACCCAAGCACCGGTCCACCCACATATCAAATTATCAAAGTACCGAACGCAAATCATATGAACGTGATGAAAACTAGCTTGATGATGTTCCCATGTGTCCTCGGGAGTGCTTTTCTCTATATAAGAGTTTGTCCAGGCTTGTCCTTTGCTACAAAAAGGATTGGGCCACCTTGCTGCACTTTATTTACTTTTGTTACTTGTAACTTGTTACAAATTATCCTATCACAAAACTATCTGTTACCTATTATTTCAGTGCTAGCAGTGAATACCTTGCTGAAAACCGCTTATCATTTCCTTCTACTCCTCGTTGGGTTCGACACTCTTACTTATCGAAAGGACTAGATAGATCCCCTATACTTGTGGGTCATCAAGGGCAGCAAATCTAATCCTGGAGACCTTTTACTATGTGAGGGCAACAAATCTAATCCTGAGACCTTTTACTATGTGAGGGCAGCAATTCTAATCCTGGAGACCCTTTTACTATGTGAGGGCAACAAATCTAATCCTGGACATACTCTGTTGACTTGTCCACCAGCCGCCACTTTCTATCCTTTTTTCAACCAATAATAGATCTATTCCTTATCCAGTTTGTACTGAGTTTTCCCATTATTTCCCTTTTCAACCAAGAGACCGGTTGGGTATCTGGTCTCTACTACTTTCACCATATTATTTCCTCTTTGAATCAAGTCATAGATTCATTCTACAAATTCCCCCCTTTCTTCGTTGTTTGAACAAAGTCCTAGATTCGAATGCATGAAGTAGCTTTACCTTTAATAATACTAAAAATTTAGGTGGCTTTCGAAGAGCTGATGGGAGTAGAAAAAGATGCACATGCAGACATGTGGGGAGCTGGGGCAGTAGAGCAATGCCGCTTTCGAAGATCTTATACCTGAGGGTCATCGGGATGTCGGCGGCGGTAGGTCGGATCTGCGGACAATACGACAGGGAGGAAGAAGGGTTGGAGGACCTTCCGAGCCGACGCCGTGTCGGAGAGAACGACACGGGCAGAGGATCGGGCCCCTCCGGTAGCTGTGGGTTTCCTCCCTCGCCGGCGATGACCACGTGAACGATGCACCTAGTCCTCTACACACACCATCCGAAGGGATCCGGCCGGATCTGTGACCAGCGGTGAGCAGAGAGAAAATGTCACTACCGCTGTCTTGTTTATATCTTGAGAGGATGAGAGAATAAAGAGAGCAACCCTAGTAAAGCAAGCGCTCAGGCCCCTGCGTACATATATAGTGGAGTGATTATCTTTTTCTCTCCACAACAAGCGTTTCAATTTGTGTATGTGGCATTAAAGAAAAGAAACTCTCTATTTAAGGTGACTAACTGTACGACTCCTACTTACTTACTTACTACTACTACTACTACTACTACTACTACTACTACTACTACTACTACTAGTATTGTTCACTTGTGCTCCCCGACCCTCCATTCATTGAACAACCCCACGGGTGAATAAACATACAGTACTAGTATTTATATAGAACGAACAAGCTTGAACTATTTTCGCGTAGTTAAAAGTTGAGGGCGGGGCTTTTCCCGGGTAGTACGCGCGGCAATTTTCACGTAGGCGGTTTGACAGAGAGGCGAGGAGGGTGAGGGAGTAGTGGATTCAACTTACTTACTGCTGGAAAGGTCGGGCTTTGCGATTTGACGGCGCGTTACTGCTGGAAAGACTTTTGATACGACTACTCACTATAGTAGTGAATTACTGGCGGTACGACCGGGGTGATGCCCCCTTCCGTTCCGCACTCTAATCTGGTGCATGACACGTATTACGTCGACCCGGATGCTGCTGGCTGTCCCACATGTCAGCGATGTAGTACATAGTAGTAAGAAGGAGCAAATAATCATGCGGTATAAGTCTTTCTAGAGATTCCGACAAGTGACTACATACGGAGAAAAATGAGTGAATCTACACTCTAAAATATGTCTACATACATCCGTATGTTGTTGTCAATTTGAAATGTCTAAAAAGACTTATATTTAGGAAAAGAGGGAGTAGTAGTACTACTACTCACATCGGAGGTGTGCGAACCACGACAGCCTAGTGAATCAGCAGTAGAAAACAATGTGCTGATATGGCCATAAAAAACAATGTGCCACGGTCCAGAGTGTAGCATGTACAATACTATTCCTCTTTGTTTGGATCCCTGAGTTAGAGCTAGTTTGGGTTGAAATAGCCTCAAATTATCCAAACAGGAGGGGTTAGTTTGAGCTAGTTTGCTCTAACCCATCTAAAAAAACTAGCCCGGTGGAGAGGTTCTAATTGGGTTAGTTCTCCTCGGCCCACTAAAAGAGAACTAAAAAAATCTCCCCTGCCCGCACTAAAAAAATATGTATGGTGAAGCATAGCTGCGGTTCGAAAAGGAGACCCAAAGTGATGACAGGCATAGGTCGCACGCACCCAACTAGTGGTAGTACTAGACACACGACTGCTTTTTCCCTAAACAAAGAGGTACGAGTGCTCAGTACTCCTATTCTATCAATGCGAGTCCCATCTGACAACAGCGTCTGTGCTACAGCTAGCTCTTCTCCGGCGAGGTGCTGCGCGACTAGCGCGGCCTCGAGGTGCACATTCTTCATCGTGACCTCCGGCAGCTGCAGGGCCACTAGGGCTTGAAAGAGTTCGTCACCATGGAGGCCGATGAGGGTGGTAGGCAATTAGGAGCCTGGGCGCGCGGGCTGGGGCAGTACGGCAAGGTCGTCCGCGCGCTTCTTGACGGCGACGAACTTGCGGATGGAGTTGACCATCATGTCTTCCATGCAAGAGGCGAAGCCGGCGTCAGCGAGGGCTACGACGCCGGTGGTCGCCAGCACTATCTGGAAACGCTGCGTGGTGCGGGGTCGCAGGCCGACGCCTTGGATGATTTGGCACAGCCGACTGCCATTCGTGTCCATCACCTCCATAGGTGCTTCTGGCTTCTGGTCACTTGGTCTTGGATTGGAGTGAGCAGTGTTGCGCAGAGACTAAGGAGGAGTAGATAGATTGGAGTGGTGGGACGCCTTTATATGAGAATCCAAACTCTGTTGCATTCACATCGTGCTGGCTCTATTCTGCTTCTCCAATTAATTCCCTCTGCATGTAATTTGAGGATGCATCATTGACCGTTCAATGTCTCGAGAACCACTACCCTTTCCCTCCTTGGCATTCAAGCACCTATGGAGGCGACTGCCGCTCGCATCTATCGCGTGTCAGGAGACGTTCCCGTCGATGACGAGGTGCCTATGGTGACTTCGTAAATTTCAAGAAGATAGTACTAGTATACTCAATATTGTGCACCGCGACCAAGGCCGAGAGGAAAACGAGAGAACTACGTATTTATTTACGGTGTAGATTCACTCATTTTGCTCCATATGTACTCCGTCTCGGTGTAGTCTAGTCACTTGTTGAAATCTCTAGAAAGGCAAATACTCCTTTCTAGTTTACAGGGTTATATTAGAAAGTACCCGTACTACAATAGTGGGCTCACATAGCAATTTTGTCTCATGCAAGAGCCTGGCTATATGCGTGCTCCAAGGTTTGCAACGGCCACGTTCGGCTTGCACTTGGCTCTTCGCCTCTTCGAGAAGACGAACAATAATGTTACTACTACTGCTTCTACACTATCAAATCCTGCTGCATGTCCGTCCAACGCGAGCGGGAGGGATAGCTTGTTGTAGTACTATAAGCAAAAACCTGTCCTCGTCTGTGAGCCACCGCGCGCATGGGCGAGGGAGAAGGCATGTACAGTAAAATCAAGCTTCTCCCCATTGTACGAGTTGACGCGACACATCATAGCACTGGCCCCACATGGTTGCCTCTATACTTGGTTGAAAGACCCACAGTGTACAATACTCCATTTGCTGCAACCTCTAACATTTACCCCACCACAAATTAAAATATATATTCATGTCTTGACCAGATGAGTGTGCAAACTAGAATCAATAGGATGACAGGTAGGGCTAGAAGATTATTTTAATCAAAAAAATAAAGCATGGAGCCGACCCCAATGATTTTAAGCTTACAGGCACGATACACGCTATCCTAGACTACTCTACACATGAAACTGCCACACGAGCGTCCGGGCTGCGCTTGGCTCTTCGCCTCTTCGGGAAGTCGAACAATGGCCCTATTTGGTTTCATGAGTTAGAGTTAGTTTGGGTTAGTTTGGACTCAACTAACTCAAAAATATCCAAACGGGAGGGTTAGTTTGGGTTAGATGCGTCTAACCCATCAAAAATCTAACCCACCCAAGAGGTGCTTATTTGGGTTAGTTCTTCTTGGGACCACTAAAAAACACCTTTTCTCTCACTCTCCCCACAGCATACCCCCTCGTCTCCCTGCGGCCCGCCCGCCCGCCGGTAAGCAGTCACGGCTCCTTGCACGTCCCATCCCCGTCGGTCTCGGCCAGCGCGACTCCTTGAACAGGGATGGCGGATTCGGTCGGTGGGCTTAGTAATATGCTAATATAGGGGTTAGCTCGGTCTACTCTAGCTTAAGAGATGGTGGGTTTTGGTGGTGATGCAACAATTACCTCGACATCAGATCAACAGTGAAAGTAATTTCGAACAGTCGAATGAATATTTTGTGTTTGTTGGATATAGAGATCCTTTGGGTAAGAAGTAACAACTTATATGCTTCTTTTCGAAACGGAACATCGATACTAGTATATTTTTTGTTGACATGCACTAATAATTTTGAAGTTAAATATTTAGTCAAAATTTGGCACAAATTACAAAGGGGACTAATAATCTAGGACGGATGTAGTACCATGCTATATTTGATTGCAAACCTATTCACACCGATCACAACCTAAACGGTTTCCCACTTAGGAGCGTATTAGTAGTACTCGGTTGTAAAGAGTATTATGCCAAGACGACTGCACATTCCTAATATGTGCCTCCAATTAATATAGTAGTAGTAGAGTACTTAGTCACGTACTTCATAACATCACCGGGCATTGCACGTACAACATTTAGTGGTAGTAAGAGACAAATGCCTATATGCCACGCATGTTCATACTATTTGTGCCTTTCTACTTCACTTACTGCGCTACATTACACAGGTTCGCACATCCACTAGTGGGTACATGTCCGTCTCGTAGTTCCAGTCCCACGTGTTCTTCATATAGATGAAACGATCCTTGCATGACACGTGCACCTTGATGCTAGATGTCTCGCGTGTTGGCAAAAGGATGAACAAAGCTCACGTAAAAAAAATTAGAGTGGAAGAACATAGATACCCGACGACTGAGAAGGAGCAAGGAACCTCGTGGTGGAGCGTCTGACTCATAATATTTTATACTCCCTCCGTACGGAAATACTTGTCATCAAAATGAATAAAAGAGGATGTATCTAGACGTATATTAGTTCTAAATACATCCCTTTTTATCCATTTTGATGACAAGTATTTTCGGACGGAGGGAGTATTATTCAGCGATATAAAATCAACCAATCATCTCCATAGTGGACTGGAAGAGTACGAAACACGGCAGCCCAGTGTAGTTACATCATACTAGTACATGGCTAACCCATGCTATCACCATATTTCTTGGCTTCCGTGCGACACCTATCTCTAGTAATCCAGCAGCCCGTATCGCTTCTCCGTCCTCGTCTCTCTCAAAGTGCGGCGGGCTGGCGTTTTTGCCGTCTATTGAGGTCGGTTAACTCATCACATGTTAGCGACATGCCAAGAGCATTCTAAAAAAAATTCCTTTCACGTTCTGTTTTCAAAAAGAAAAAAATCCTTTCACGTACAAATTTGACTATAAGCTTTGAGCAACTTGCATGTCCTATACTGCTCCTGTTTGGATACTCTAACTTAGCTAGAGATTAGATTAACTCATGACTAACCCTGAACTAACTGTAGCCAAAGAGGTGTTTGGGTGACAGGGTTAGATTGACAATAAATGCACTTGATGGAGAGAGAAAAGTGATTTTTCAGTGGTCCCAATGAGAACTATCTCCAGTTAGCACCTCTTGGGTGGGATAGTTTTTTCGGTGGTTTCGGTGCAACCTGCTCCAATTTAAACCCTAACTGGCTCAAACTAACTCTAACCCATGGATCCAAAAAGGGCATATGGCCAGCCTCAACGGGGAGCAGTCGCGTGCACCTGGAAGCGATGCTCTCTCGACCGTCGCGCCGCTCCAAAGCCGGCGCCCGTGAGAGGTCGCCTCCGCTCTGGCCGGGCATTCATGCAGCATTGACGCTCCAGGGCGACGCTGACCGTTTCATGCGGGAAGCGCCCGCTGGCAAGGGAGTATATGTTTTGAACCGTTTCAGGTGTAGTACTGGTAGTTTGCAAAACTACTCAATTATTGCACTCCATTTCCTAAGAAATTGTGGTAAAAAACGTTACTCCACAACCTGCTTCCCTTCTCCTTCGTCTTCCACCGCCCTCGCAAGTCTGCGGGAAGCGACCGGTCAACCCTTATATAGGAGTGCTAGCACAAAAAGATGCATGCATGACCACTACTAGATTAAAGCGCCGCTCCGGCGGGAGTATGGCGTATGTTGTTACCTTCGGCCAGGCCATGGCTACCGGGCGACGGCGACCAGAGAAGAGGCGGCGGGAGGGGAATGAATGCTGCTACTGTTTGGGTTCGCCGTCCGGCTTAAATAAATGCGTAGCATCACGTGTACCCGCAGGTACACAAATTGTAACATACGTGTCTGCTTAAGTGGGCGTCACGTAACTGGTGTGTGTGTGTGTGTGTGTGAGATTCTGAGAGACAGAGTGCGTGTGTGCGACTCTACTCTTCGGACATGTACTCAACCTTTTGCATCGGGATATAAGTATAATAGTATTTACTTTAGCTAGTGATTTACGTGGCCATGTTAACGTGGTTGTGTAAAAAAATGTCACTTCTTGCTCGTGATTTGCGTTATATAATTACAAGCAAGATGCTCGTGCATTGCACGGAACATCAATATGCATTTTTTTACAAAACACATGTTGTGATTTACCCATGCAGGAGTAATCCCATGTGTAAAAACTAATGATATTTCGAGAATTTTATCGGAAAACTGGTATCTCGAGAATGTCATCGAAAAAATAAAAGATGAGAGATAAGGTGAGGAGGAGCAGAGCGTGGTGGTGTCTGATACGTCTCCGTCGTATCTACTTTTCCAAACACTTTTGCCCTTGTTTTGGACTCTAACTTGCATGATTTGAATGGAACTAACCCGGACTGACGCTGTTTTCAGCAGAATTGCCGTGATGTTGTTTTATGTGCAGAAAACAAAAGTTCTCGGAATGACCTGAAACTCCACAGAACATCTAGTTAAAAATAATAAAAAATCATTGCCAAAGATGAAGACGAGGGGGCCCACACCCTGTCCACGAGGGTGGGGGGCGAGCCCCCTACCTCGTGGGCCCCCTGGAGCTCCTCCGACGCCAACTTAAACTCTATATATTTTCTTTCGGGGAGGAAGAAATCAAGGAGAAAAAATCATCGTGTTTTGCGATACGGAGCCGCCGCCAAGCCCTAAAACCTCTCGGGAGGGCTGATCTAGACTGTTCTGTTTTTGACAGATTCTGTTTTTCGCGTGTTGTTTGCTTATTTTGATGAATCTATGGCTAGTATTGTAGGGTATGATCCATAGAGAAGTTGGAATACAGTAGGTTTAACACCAATATAAATAAAGAATGAGTTCATTACAGTACCTTGAAGTAGTCTTTTGTTTTCTTTCTCTAACGGAGCTCACGAGATTCCTATTGAGTTTTGTGTTGTGAAGTTTTCAAGTTTTGAGTGAGTTCTTTTGATGGATTATGGAACAAGGAGTAGCAAGATCCTAAGCTTGGGGATGCCCATGGCACCCCTAAGATAATCCAAGGACACCAAAAAGTCAAAGCTTGGGGATGCCCCGGAAGGCATCCCCTCTTTCGTCCACTTCCATCGGTAATTTACTTGGAGCTATATTTTTATTCATCAACATGATATGTGTTTTGCTTGGAGCGTCTTGTATTATTTGTGTCTTTGTTTGTTAGTGTGTCACAATCATCCTTACTGTACACACCTTTGAGAGAGCCATCTATGAATTAAAATTTGTTAGAATACTCTTTGAGCTTCACTTATATCTTTTGAGCTATGTAGTTTTGCTCTATGTGCTTCACTTATATCTTTTTGAGCGTTATAATTTTGCTCTATGTGCTTCACTTAGATTTTTTAGAGCATGGTGGTGGTTTTGTTTTAAAGAAACTATTGATCTCTCATGCTTCACTTAAATTATTTTGAGAGTCGTAATAGCATGGTAAATTGCTTAATATTAATATGCTTGGTATTCATGATTTGTGGAATTTTCTTTTGAGTGCGTTGAATACTAAGAAAAGATTGAAGCATGATAATTGTTTTGAGATATGGAGGTGATAATATTAGAGTCATGCTAGTGGAAGTAGTTGTGAATTTAAAGAATACTTGCGTTGAAGTTTGTGATTCCCGTAGCATGCACGTATGGTGAACCGCTATGTAACGAAGTCAGAGCATGAAGTGTTTATTGATTGTCCTCCTTATGAGTGGCGGTCGGGGACGAGTGATGGTCTTTTCCTACCAATCTATCCCCCTAGGAGCATGCACGTAATACTTTGCTTTGATAACTTCTAGATTTTTGCAGTAAGTATATGAGTTCTTTATGACTAATGTTGAGTCCATGGATTATACATACTTTTTCCCATCCTTCCACAATTGCTAGCCTCTCTAATACCGCGCACTTTTTGCCGGTATCATACACCCACCATATATCTTCCTCAAAACAGCCACCATACCTACCTATCATGGCATTTCCATAGCCATTCCGAGATATATTGCCATGCAACTTTCCACCATTCCTTTTATTATGACACGCTCCATCATTGTCATATTGCTAGCATGATCATGTAGTTGACATTGTATTTGTGGCAAAGCCACCATTCATAATTCTTTCATACATGTCACTCTTGATTCATTGTATATCCTGATACCCCGCCAGAGGCATTCATATAGAGTCATATCTTGTTCTAAGTATCGAGTTGTAATTGTTGATTTGTAAGAAAAATAAAAGTGTGATGATCATCATTTTTAGAGCATTGTCCCAAGTGAGGAAAGAATGATGGAGACTATGATTCCCCCACAAGTCGGGATGAGACTTCGGACGAAAAATAAAAAAAAAGAAGAAAAAAAAGAGGCCATAAAAAAAGGCCCAAATAAAAAAAATGAGAGAAAAAGAGAGAAGGGACAATGTTACTATCCTTTTACCACACTTGTGCTTCAAAATAGCACCAAGATCTTCATGATAGAGAGTCTCCTATGTTGTCACTTTCATATACTAGTGTGAATATTTCATTATAGAACTTGGCTTGTATATTCCAATGATGGGCTTCCTCAAAATGCCCTAGGTCTTCGTGAGCAAGCGAGTTGGATGCACACCTACTTAGTTTATTTTGTTGATCTTTCATATACTTATAGCTCTAGTGCATCCATTGCATGGCAATCCCTACTCACTCACATTGATATCTATTAATGGGCATCTCCATAGCCCGTTGATATGCCTAGTTGATGTGAGACTATCTTCCCCTCTTTTTTCTTCTCCACAACCACCGTTCTATTCTACATAGTGCTATATCCATGGCTCACACTCATGTATTGCGTGAAGGTTGAAAAAGTTTTGAAAATGTTAAAGTATGAAACAATTGCTTGGCTTGTCATCGGGGTTGTGCATGATTTAAATACTTTGTGTGGTGAAGATGGAGCATAGCCAGACTATATGAATTTTCTTTGGCCATGTTATTTTGAGAAGACATAATTGCTTTATTAGTATGCTTGAAGTATTATTATTTTTATGTCAATATGAACTTTTGTCTTGAATCTTTCGAATCTGAATATTCATACCACAATTAAGAAATTTTGCATTGAAATTATGCCAAGTAGCACTCCGCATCAAAAAATCTCTTTTTATCATTTACCTACTCGAGGACGAGAAGGAATTAAGCTTGGGGATGCCTGATACGTCTCCAACGTATCTATATTTTTTGATTGCTCCATGCTATATTATCTACTGTTTTGGACTATATTGGGATTTATTTTCCACTTTTATATTTTTTGGGACTAACCTATTAACCGGAGGCCCATCCCAGAATTGCTGTTTTTTTGCCTATTTCAGTGTTTCGAAGAAACGGAATATCAAACGGAGTCCAAACGGAAAAATCCTTTCTGGAACGTGATTTTCTTCCCGAATAAGATCCAGGAGACTTGGACCCTACGCCAAGAAAGCTCCGAGGAGGGCACGAGGTAGGGGGGCGCGCCCTACAGCCCCACGCGCGCCCCCACCCTCGTGGGCCCACCGAAGCTCCACCGACGTACTTCTTCCTCCAATATATACCCACGTACCCCCAAACGATCAGAACAGGAGCCAAAAACCTAATTCCACCGCCGCAACTTTCTGTATCCACGAGATTCCATCTTGGGGCCTGTTCCGGAGCTCCGCCGGAGAGGGTCATCATCACGGAGGGCTTCTACATCATCATAGCCTCTCCGATGAAGTGTGAGTAGTTTACCTCAGACCTTCGGGTCCATAGTTATTAGCTAGATGGCTTCTCCTCTCTTTTTGGATCTCAATACAATGTTCTTCCCCTCTCTTGTGGAGGTCTATTCGATGTAATCTTCTTCTTTTGCGGTCTGTTTGTTGATACCGATGAATTGTGGGTTTATGATCAAGTCTATCTATGAACAATATTTGAATCTTCTCTGAATTATTTTATGTATGATTGGTTATCTTTGCAAGTCTCTTCGAATTATCCGTTTGGTTTGGCCGACTAGATTGGTAGTTCTTGCCATTGGAGAAGTGCTTAGCTTTGGGTTCGATCTTGCGGTGTCCTTTCCCAGTGACAGAAGGGGCAGCAAGGCACGTATTGTATCATTGCCATCGAGGATAACAAGATGGGGTTTATTTCATATTGCATGAATTTATCTCTCTACATCATGTCATCTTGCTTAAAGCGTTACTCTGTTTTTAACTTAATACTCTAGATGCATGCTGGATAGCGGTCGATGAGTGGAGTAATAGTAGTAGATGCAGAATCGTTTCGATCTACTTGTCACGGACGTGATGCCTATATACATGATCATGCCTAGATATTATCATAACTATGATCAATTCTGTCAATTGCTCCACAGTAATTTGTTCACCCACCATAGAAAACTTATGCTCTTGAGAGAAGCCACTAGTGAAACCTATGGCCCCGGGTCTATTCTCATCATATCAATCTCCATCACTTTAATCTTGTTTTGCTTTTACTTTGCCTTTTACTTTTCACTTTGCATCTTTATACCAAAAATACCAAAAATATTATCTCTATCAGATCTCACTCTCGTAAGTGAACATGAAGGGATTGACAACCCCTAATCGCGTTGGTTGCGAGTTGCTATCGATTTGTGCAGGTACGAGGGACTTGAGCGTGGCCTCCTACTGGATTGATACCTTGGTTCTCAAAAATTGAGGGAAATACTTACGCTACTCTACTGCATCATCCTCTCCTCTTCGGGGAAAACCAACGCAAGCTCAAGAGGTAGCAGAACCTATTATGTTTTCATGAATATATGTGAGTTCTTGATCCTATCTTGCAAGTCTATAGTCACCTACTATGTGCTATGATCCGGCAACCCCGAAGTGACAATAATCGGGACCACTCCCGGTGATGACCTTAGTTTGAGGAGTTCATGTATTCACTATGTGCTAATGCTTTGTTCCGGTTCTCTATTAAAAGGAGGCCTTAATATACCTTAGTTTCCATTAGGACCCCGCCGCCACGGGAGGGTAGGACAAAAGATGTCATGCAAGTTCTTTTCCATAAGCACGTATGACTATATTCGGAATACATGCCTACATTACATTGATGAATTGGAGCTAGTTCTGTGTCACCCTATGTTATGACTGTTACACGATGAACCGCATCTGACATAATTATCTATCACCGGTCTAATGCCTACGAGCTTTCCATATACTAGTTTATGCTTATTTACTTTCCCGTTGCTATTGTTACAATCACTACAAAACACCAAAAATACTATTTTGCTTTAATTACTCTTTTGTTACCATTACCACCACTATCATATTACTTTGCTACTAAATACTTTGCTGCAGATATTAAGTTATCCAGATGTGGTTGAATTGACAACTCAGCTGCTAATACTTGAGAATATTATTTTGCTCCCCTTGTGGAATCAATAAATTTGGGTTGAATACTCTACCCTCGAAAGTTGTTGCGATCCCCTACACGTGTGGGTTATCAAGACTAATTTCTGGCGCTGTTGCCGGGGATCTATTCTTTGAGTCACTTGGGATTTATATCTGCTGGTCACTATGAAGAACTTGAAAGACGCTAAGACAACAATTTATCCCTCAACTACGAGGGGTGGTAAGGAACTGCCATCTAGCTCTGCACTTGATTCACCTTCTGTTATGAGTAAATTGGCGACACCTAAACCTGCTTCTGCTATTCGTTCTGATATGTCGCATGTTATTGATGATGCCACTTCTGCTATGCATGATACTTATGATGAAACTACTTCTATTCTTGATACTTCTGTGCTACTTGGTGAATTTCTTGATGAACAAATTGCTAGGGCTAGAGAGAAAGAAATTATTGAAACTGATACTGTTGATGAAAGTGATGATGAAGATAGGCCTGTTATTCCTGAGGGTTATGTTCTTGATAAAGAAGCTTCTGCAGCTATTTTAGCTTGCGAAGATAGTTATGAACTCAAGAGGCTATCAACTAAATGGAACAAGGAATCTCTTAGAGATAGAATGAAACCTGACCCTGCTTTTGCTACTTCACCTATTTGTGTTGCCGATAAGGATTATGAATTCTCTGTTGATCCTGATATAATTACTTTGGTTGAATCTGATCCTTTTCATGGTTATGAATCTGAAACTGTTGTGGCACATCTTAATAAATTAAATGATATAGCCACCCTGTTCACTACTGATGAGAGATCTAGCTACTTTTATATCCTTAAAATATTTCCGTTCTCATTAAAGGGTGATGCTAAGATTTGGTTTAATTCTCTTGATCCTGGTTGTGTGCGTAGTCCCCAGGATATAATTTATTACTTCTCTGCTTAATATTTCCCTGCTCATAAGAAACAAGCTGCTTTAAAAGAAATATACAACTTTGTGCAAATTGAAGAAGAGAGTCTCCGGCAAGCTTGGGGGAGGCTTCTCAAGTTATTTAATGCTTTGCCTGATCATCCTCTTAAGAAAAATTAAATACTTGATATCTTTTATAATGGACTAACCGATGCTTCCAGAGATTACCTGGATAGTTGTGCTGGTTCTCTTTTCAGGGAAAGAACACCGGATGAAGCTGAAATTCTATTGAATAATATGTTGACAAATGAAAATAATTGGGCACCTCCTGAGTCAGCTCCTGAGCCAGCTCCTGCTCCAATTGATGATCCTATTCCTAAACCAACTCCAAAGAAGAGAGGTGTTCTATGTCTCATTCCTGAAGATATGCAAGAGGCAAAGAAATCTATGAAAGAGAAAGGTATTAAAGCTAAAGATGTTAAGAATTTACCTCCTATTGAAGAAATACATGGTCTTAATTTTCCGCCTATTGAAGAAACATATGATCTTAATTCATTGCCTATTGAAGAACCTCCTGATCTTGATAACCCGACACATGTAGTAAAGGTAAATTCTCTCTATAGATTTGATGAAGGTGAAATTCCTCCTACTAAAATTGCTAGTCAGTGCTTGGACGAGTTTGATAACTTTATGTTCAAACAAGAATACTTCAATGCTTATTTTGGTAGACAATTAAAACAGAATACTTATATGATTAAGCACTTGGGTGATTATATGGCTGATGTTAGATGTGAACTTAAACTTGTTAGCAAACATGTTTCTATGGTTACCACTCAAGTAGAACAAGTACTTAAAGCTAAAAATGATTTGCTCAATGAAATGAATAGTAAAAAAATGATTATGCTGTTAGAGTGGCTACTAGAAATGGTAGAATGACCCAGGAACCTTTGTATCCTGAAGGCCACCCTAAGAGAATTGAGCAAGATTCTCAGAGAAATAATATTGATATACATAGTTCTTCTAAAAATAAGAAAAAGAAAAATGATAGGACTTTGCAAACTTCTAGTAAACCTATTGCTGAACCACCTGATAATCCAAATGATATCTCTATGTCTGATGCTGAAACACAATCTGGTAATGAACATGAACCCAATGAAAATGTTAATGATGATGTTCATGATGATGCTCAACCTAGTAATGATAATGATGTAGAAATTGAACCTGTTGTTGATCTTGATAACCTACAATCAAAGAATCAACGTTATGATAAGAGAGATTTTGTTGCTAGGAAACATGGTAAAGAAAGAGAACCTTGGGTTCAAAAACCCATGCCTTTTCCTCCAAAACCATCCAATAAAAAGGATGATGAGGATTTTGAGCGCTTTGCTGAAATGATTAGACCTATCTTTTTGCGTATGCGATTAACTGATATGCCCAAAATGAATCCTTATGCTAAGTATATGAAAGATATTGTTACAAATAAAAGAAAGATACCGGAAGCTGAAATTTCCACCATTCTTGCTAATTATACTTTTAAGGGTGGAATACCAAAGAAACTTGGAGATCTAGGAGTACCTACTATACCATGCACCATTAAAAGAAACTATGTTAAACTGCTTTATGTGATCTTGGAGCCATTGTTAGTGTTATGCCTCTCTCTTTATATCATAGACTTGACTTGAATAAGTTGACACCTAATGAAATATCTTTGCAAGTGGCTGATAAATCAACTGCTATACATGTCGGTATTTGTGAGGATGTGCCTGTTGTGGTTGCAAATGTTACTATTTTAACAGACTTTGTTATTCTTGATATTCCCGAGGACGATAGTATGTCTATTATTCTTGGAAGACCTTTTCTGAATACTACAGGTGCTGTTATTGATTGCAACAAAGGCAATGCCACTTTTCATGTTAATGGTAATGAGCATACGGTACACTTTCCGAGGAAATAACCTCAAGTTCATAGTATCAACTCTATTGGAAAAATTCCATCGATTATATTTGGAGGTTTTGAATTTCCTCTTCCTACTGTCAAAAAGAAATATGATATTCTTATTATTGGGGATGTGCATATCCCCGTTGAGGTAACATAGTGTTATTCGAAATTTCTCCGGTTCAATGTTATTCAGAACGAGTTTGTTAACAAGACTTGATCAACCTTGTTAGTGGATTCCTTTTGATGAGCATGAGATGGATGAAACTAGAAGGCACAACCTTCTGTACCCTCTTTATACTTTATGTTACTTAGTTGAAATAAAGTAAAAATAGTATTTTTCTGTCTGTTTCCTGATTTATCCATGCAATATAAAAATACCCCAAAAATAAAAGTCTTCCAAATGCCATGCCAATTTAATATGATTTTTTCGGGAATATTTGAGGATTTATGGTACTAAAAGCACCCCAGGGCGCGCCCCCTGCCTCGTGGGCCCATGGTGGCCCTCCTCCACTTATTCCTGCATCCATCCTCTTCTTCTTCCTCCCAGAAACACGAATAACCAGCTCAAGCACGAGTTCTAGCTCACTTTGCTGTGATTTTCGATCTCCTTGCTCAAAGCACCTCTCACAAAACTGCTTTGGGAGATTGTTCCTTGGTATGTGACTCCTCCATTGGTCCAATTAGTTTTTGTTATAGTGCTTTATTCTTTGCAAATTTGTGCTGCATAGGTGACCATGCTCTTGAGCTTGCATGTGAAATTTATATGGTTCCAAGTAGTTCTAAGGCTTGATACAGGCTCTAGGCACTAGTAGGAGTAGTTGCTATTAATTTTGTTGAGCTTGGTTCACTTTTGTTTGAAGTAACTAAAAGTTTCAGAATATTTCAGAAAATGAGGAAGAGACTTTTGAGGGGCTCATCGAGCCGATGCTCGAAGGAAAAACAAAATGAAGAAGCACAGAGGCCCAAATATAATCTGCCTCGTACCGCGGAGGTCCGACCATGTGAATGGCCTTCCGATAACTTCTTGAGACAAGACGGGATTTATGAGGATTTATATTCATTGATTGAGAATGCTGGCCTCACCGACTTCCTCCGCGACCAACATCACCAGTATCTCTTACTCACTAATACTTTTGTGCAAAACTTCTACTATTTTCCTAAGGAATCACCTCCTTCAGTAGAGTTTCATTTATATGACGTTGTTAAGAAGATGCCATTAGCTGAATTTTGCAAGGTTTGCAAAATACCCCTCGAGGGCACTTTAGAGGAACCACACCGTAAATATGTGGAAGAATTTATTAACACCATCACTATGGGAGAAACCAGGAAGGTTTCTGATGCAAGAATCCCTAGCATACAGTTTCCTGTTTTACGCTACTTTGCCATATTTGCTAGTCGTTGCTTGATTGGTCGTGGAAACTATGGAAACCTTAGTGTTCCTGATATTATCATTTTGTTCCATGGTTTATACTGCGATAACACTGTTAGTATGGGCGGAATTATTGCTAGACGGTTAAGTCTGAACCGTACTAAGGGCCCCATCTTTGGAGGTATTTATGCTTCACGCCTCGCTGCACATTTTAACATACCTACTAGGCTTTATGAGAAATAAGAAAAATTGCTGCCTAGTGCTTATTTATATTATAAGAGTATGCTAGCGCATGATTTTATTGTTAAGGGTAGGGAAGGAGAGCTTAAATATAAACTGTATTTTAATAAACATCACCCTGAGACTATTACCTTGCCTGCTCCTTCTTTGTTTAATTTGTCTGAAGGTACTTATCTCGTTCCTTGGGCGGCCGTTCAAGCCTACCGGAACCCTACACCAGCCCCGAAGCCGGAGCCACAATATGAGCCTCCACGACAGTCTGTTTATTCTTGGGATCCGGAGATGGCTGCCAGTCAGTGGCAGTCAGAGTCCTCCTCATAGCAGTACGACCCCATCTACACCTACGGGTATCAGCCAGGCTATCCCTGGCCATAGACCAACTTAGGCCAAAAGCCTAAGCTTGGGGGGGTACGTATTTCCCACCGACATTACATTTATGTTCACACACTCATTGCTAGATGTCGGTGCTCATACTCTTTCACTGTAATAACCATGCTAGTTTATTTTCTTTTTCCTGCTTTCTTCTTGTGTGTTTAATAAACCTTAAGAAAAAATAGTAGTAGTTTACTTTTCTTGCTGTAGTAATAATTAAAAATAAAACCAAAAAATATTTCCCGTTCTTCTTTTGCTTGTTGGGAGCTTTCCCGTGTAAATAGTTTTCTTTCTTTTCTTTTTCTTTGGGGGTCGATAGGAGAAGACCATAATTAAATTGTTGAAGTGGCTCTTATATGCATCGTTGTTAATTTAACCAAGAGCCATATTGCCTTGTCTTCTCTTGTTTATTGAATGCTCGCAGATTCCAGCTTAGTCCAATGCACGTGCACTCTTATTATTATTCACATCATTCGGTCGTGCAAGTGAAAGGCAATTATGATGATATATGATGGACTGACTGAGATAAGAAAAGCTGGTATGAACTCGACCTCTTTTGTTTTTTTAAATATGATGAGTTCATCGTTCTTGATTCAGCTTATTATGAATAAACATGTTTGCAATAAACAATTAGAGATCTGTTACTTGTGCCATGCTTGATTAGCTATGAGTTATAATGGTTTACCTTGCGTGCCAACATGCTATTAAAATGGTTATGATGTGGTATGATGGGATGGTATCCTCCTTTGAATGAGTGACTTGACTTGGCACATGTTCACACATGTAGTTGAAACAAATCAACATAGCCTTCACGATATTTATGTTCATGGTGGATTATATCCTACTCATGCTTGCATCCAATTTTTATTAATTTTAATGCATGTTCATGGTTGTTGTCGCTCTCTACTTGGTCGCTTCCCAGTCTTTTTCTAGCCTTCACTTGTACTAAGCGGGAATACTGCTTGTGCATCCAATCCCTTAAACCCCAAAGTTATTCCATATGAGTCCACCATACCTTCCTATATGCGGTATTCACCTGCCGTTCAAAGTAAATTTGTATATGCCAAACTCTAAACCTTCAAATAAACATTCTGTTTTGTATGCTTGAATAGCTCATGTATCAACTAGGGCTGCCCTTATCTTCCATGTTAGGTGGGTTATTCTCAAGAGGAGTGGACTCCGCTCCTCACTCACGAGAAAATGGCTGGTCACCGGGATGCCCAATCCCATGCTTTATGCAAACTAAATCAAATTAATTACAAACAAAACTCCCCCGGGACTCCTGTTAGTTGGAGGCACTCGTTGTTTCGAGCAAGCCATGGATTGATGCTTGTTGGTGGAGGGGGAGTATAAAGTTTACCATTCTGTTTGGGAACCGCCTATAATGTGTGTAGCATGGAAGATATCACCATCTCTTAGTTGTTATGTTGACAATGAAAGTATGCCGCTCAAAATATTATTTATCTCTATTTCAAAACTGAGCTCTAGCACCTCTACAAATCCCTGCTTCCCTCTGCAAAGGGCATATCTATTTACTTTTATGTTGAGTCATCACCCTCTTATTAAAAGCACTAGCTGGAGAGCACAGCTGTCATTTGCATTCATTACTATTAATTTATATTTGGTATGACTATGACTGGATCTCTTTTACCATGAATTACAATGTCTAGTCAGTCCTTGACCTTTAAAGGTGCTCTGCATTTATGTTTTGCGGTCTTAGAAAGGGCTAGGGAGATATCATCTTGTTATATCATATTATGATTGTTTTGAGAAAGTGTTGTCATCCGAGATTTATTATTATCGCTCGCTAGCTGATTATGCTATTGATATGAGTAATCATGAGACCTGAGAATTATTGCAAATGTGGTTAGTTATAATCTTTGCTGAAAACTTGAATGCTAGCTTTACATATTTACAACAACAAGAGAAAACAGAGTTTGTAAAAGTTTTTCTTTATCACTTTCAGTTTGTCAACTGAATTGCTTGAGGACAAGCAAAGGTTTAAGCTTGGGGGAGTTGATACGTCTCCGTCCTATCTACTTTTCCAAACACTTTTGCCCTTGTTTTGGACTCTAACTTGCATGATTTTAATGGAACCAACCCGGACTGACGCTGTTTTCAGCAGAATTGCCATGATGTTGTTTTATGTGCAGAAAACAAAAGTTCTCGGAATGACCTGAAACTCCACGGAACATCTAGTTAAAAATAATAAAAAATCCTTACCAAAGATGAAGACCAAGGGGCCCACACCCTGTCCACGAGGGTGGGGGGCGCGCCCCTGGAGCTCCTCCGACACCAACTCCAACTCTATATATTTGCTTTTTGGGAGGAAAAAATCAAGGAGAAAAAATCTTAGCGTTTTACGATACGGAGCCGCCGCCAAGCCCTAAAACCTCTCGGGAGGGCTGATATGGAGTCCGTTCGGGGCTCCGGAGAGGGGGATTCGTCGCCGTCGTCATCATCAACCATCCTCCATCACCAATTTCATGATGCTCACCGCCGTGCGTGAGTAATTCCATCGTAGGCTTGCTCGACGGTGATGGGTTGGATGAGATCTATCATGTAATCGAGTTAGTTTTGTTAGGGTTTGATCCCTAGTATCCACTATGTTCTACGATTGATGTTGCTATGACTTTGCTATGCTTAATGCTTGTTACTAGGGCCCGAGTGCCATGATTTCAGATCTGAACCTATTATGTTTTCATGAATATATGTGAGTTCTTGATCCTATCTTGCAAGTCTATAGTCACCTACTATGTGTTATGATCTGACAACCCCGAATTGACAATAATCGGGACCACTCCCGGTGATGACCTTAGTTTGAGGAGTTCATGTATTCACTATGTGCTAATGCTTTGTTCCGGTTCTCTATTAAAAGGAGGCCTTAATATCCCTTAGTTTCCATTAGGACCCCGCTGCCATGGGAGGGTAGGACAAAAGATGTCATGCAAGTTCTTTTCCATAAGTACGTATGACTATATTCGGAATACATGCCTACATTACATTGATGAATCGGAGCTAGTTGTGTGTCACCCTATGTTATGACTGTTACATGATGAACCACATCCGGCATAATTATCGATCACCGGTCCAATGCCTACGAGCTTTCCATATACTGGTTTATGCTTATTTACTTTCCCGTTGCTATTGTTACAATCACTACAAAACACCAAAATACTATTTTGCTTTCAGTATTCTTTTGTTACCATTACCACCACTATCATATTACTTTGCTACTAAATACTTTGCTGCAGATATTAAGTTAACCAGGTGTGGTTGAGTTGACAACTCAGCTGCTAATACTTGAGAATATTCTTTGGCTCCCCTTGTGTCGAATCAATAAATTTGGGTTGAATACTCTACCCTCGAAAGCTGTTGCGATCCCCTACACTTGTGGGTTATCAGTGACTGGTGGTCGGAATGGGCAGAGGCATGGGGATGGACGGCGCCGGCAGGCGGCAGCGGCTACCATGCTAGATAGTTCCATAAACTTCCTTTTTTAATTGCTCAGCAATGAGGTTGTGGGAGATAAGGATGTGGAGAGAGGTGCGGGTGTCTTTTGTAAAATTATCATAGTTTGCTTTCTATCTATCAGATATAGACCAGACGGTCTATATTACAAGATGGCAGGCACACCATCATCGCCAACTCGGTTTTTTATAAGGGTACAGATGATAAGTTTGCTAACTACTAAAGGAAAGTGGAATTTTTCCATGTTATACAAGTAAATTAAGGTGATTGTTTATCATACGGGTAAGGTTGGATGAAGGGTGGTAGGAACAAATGCTCCGCCTAGAGCATGTGTGTGTGAGATGGAGTCTTAGTGTGTGTGTGTGTGTGTGGGTGTGTGTGTGTTAGAGAGAGAGAGATGGAGTCTTAGTGTGTATGTGTGCGTGTGTGTGTGATGGAGTCTTTGTGTGTGTGTGAGTTTGTGTGTGTGTGTGTGTCGCGGGGTCCTCGGTGGTGGATGTAATTTAAGTGTGCATGGCTTCATCATAGAGAGGTGATGTGTATGGCAGAGGCCACCAACGATGGGGTGCGAGAGAGAAAATGCCCGTAGAGAGGGAAGAGAAGGTGTGTGCGCGTGAGAGGAGTCGACATAGAGAGAACGTGTTTGTTTGAGAGACACCGAGGAAGACTACTATATATCGATGGTGCATGTAGGCGGGAATTAAACGAAGGGATGGTCTTATTGGTTTCGGGGATATAGGGGAAGAGTGAGAGGGGGGTAGCTAGAAGGAGATTGTTAATTGTGAGTGTGTGTTTTACCCATCCAGGCGGAAGTTATGTGTACGCAAGAAGAGAACGATTCGATGTGGCATTAGGGTTGAGGGTAATTAACTATGTATGGAGACATAGAGACCTTGAACGTGCATGTGTGAGAGGTATACATGTATTTGTGGGATGTGTGTGTGTGTGTGTGCGCGCGCGCGCGCATGATCACTACAAAAAAATACACTTCCGTGATGATACGTGTTTGTCACAGTAGGTCACGTTTTCTGTCATGCATGTACATCCATGACAAATTTATGACAGAATCAAGATAGTCATACCTGTGCCGTCATAGAAGTGTTCCATGCCATTACCAGAATTATCATAACGGAAGTGTCCACTTCCATGACGATAAATCACACGTCATAGAAGTGCTTTCATCAAGGGTGACCGACACGTGGCATCCACCGTAACGAAACGCCGTTAAGCTATCGGGGCCGGTTTTGGATCCAATAACCCGTTAACAGCCCCGACCAATGGGGATTTTCCACGTGTAAAATCATCATTGGCTGGAGGAAACACGTGTCAGCTCATCGTTGGGACATACGTCATCCACTCATTGGACCCAAAGCGCCTACACGTGGCACGGTCCAACAAAGGCCCATTCCTGTGAAAAGGCCGGCCTATTTGACTTGGTCAAAAGGTGGCGGGCCGGCCCACGCCAAGCTTGTTAACGGCCTATTCGCATATAGCCCATTTACAGCCCGCTAACCTAGGGCCCGTTTACGACCCATCCGAATTAGGCCCAGTAGCGTCATCTGGGCCATCCAATATAATTCCAGCCCATTTTAACTTCCGGCCCATGTATGGCCCATGAAGTCTTTTGGCCCATATGAGGCCCTTAGTAACCCTCGGCCCATTAACGGCCTCTGGTAAAACTGGCTAGTAATGAACAGTGTATCACTTTATACCCATTAACGGCCCATTATTCTGTTGGGCCGTTTCCAGCCCATGTAATCTTTCGGCCTTCTTAGGGCCCATTTATTCTTGGGCTCATTTCCAGCATTCGTTTACTTTCGGCCCATTACTGTCATTTTCAGCTTGTGGGCCAAATACAGCCCGTGGTTACAGTCGGCCCGTTTGTGGCCCGTTAATACGTTGGGCCGTTTTCATAGCGTCATCAAATACGGCCTATTAACGACGACCCGTTATGATCGGCCCATGAGCGGACTATTTCAACTCTAGCCCATTTACGACCATAATGTGGTCTGTTATTGGCCCATGTTTGGCCAACCGATCATACGGCCCATAGAAGGCCCATTGATGATATGCCCCGTAGAAGGCCCATTGTGTCTACGCCCCGTAGAAGGCCCATTGTGTCTACGCCCCGTAGAAGGCCCATTGTGTCTACGGCCCTTAGAAGGCCCATTGTTTCTATGGCCCGTAGGAGGCCTACAGTAAATATGTATCCCATTGTTAATGTGGCCTAGTTTAAAAAATAGGTTATTCCGGCCACTAGCAAACCGCGGAAAAAGAATTGCACTAACTACAAGAAAACAAATAAACAAGACAACGGAAATAAATAAGCAAGTAACTTACGCTAGGCTATCACGGCTATTACACATAGTACATCCACTAGGCATCAAAGTTCACCACTAGTGCAAATATAGGGAACAAAGCAGCATATAAATGCCGCAGCAAAACAAGTCCAGAACTGAAACCACTTCAGAAGAGCTCAAGAAACAATATCCTGGGTACCCATAATGCTGGCACTTGTTGTTGCACCAGAAAGTATGCATCTGAATTCTGCAGGGACTTTCTCAGTCCTTCGGCTTCCTGTCGCATAACATCTGATTGATGTCTTTCAACTTGAAGTTGAGACTCAAGAAGCCGAACTGATTCAGGCAGCGAGTACGAAGAGCTGGTGCCAACAGTAGTAGCCAGTAACTCGAACACTACATCAAGACAGGACTTTGGGGTTGTCTCAATGTCTTCAATATAGTTTTTATCAGATTTCTGGGAGAACAACAGGGATGTCTCACTATCTTGAACCTGATCTGCATTACTTCCTTTACCATTGCATAACGGGGGTACTCTTCTCCAATATTTTATCCGCGTTCTAAAGGAGAAACAAACAAACACATCACAGGTTTACAATGTAGTATATGAAACTCATTTTGGTAAACCAGTTCAGTAGTAAGGTGGACAGGATAATAGCATGAAACAAACATATATCTATGTAGTATGGTCACTGTATGGTCTATATCATTCTAGTTTATGTTGCCAAATCAAGATAGATACAGTTTGAATCATATCTTTTTGAGACAAAGCAACATAGACAAAATATAAGTGTGGGAAACTACACAACAATAACAACACTTGTAATGTACATGCATGAGAACATAACTGTTTATTCAATTGAAACTGAAATCAACATAGAGCAAGTTACAACAGCAAACACGTTAAAGAAACAGGTTTAAAACATACCTGTTGCGCCATTAGAGTTTCACTTGCATCCTTCAAATGTGAAATTAGTTGGTATGAGTAAATACAATGATGCAAGAGCAAAGTAGTATGAACCATAGCTACGGAACCTGACCTGAGAACAATTCTTCTTCTGCTTTAAGCGTTGACTTGGGGTTCGGAGTGGTGGTCCTCGTGCTTTGGGCACTGGAGTTGCCTTACTAACTGCTCGTGTTTGGGTGCTCTGTGGCGGAGACGGTGTTGTGTCAACGGGGACTGGGTTACTATCTGCTGGGGTTGGGGTTAGAAGGGGTGTAGCTGGTTCTCTGTCCAACGGGGTAGGGGTACAATCTGCGTGAGTCTGGGTTATGTGTGGTGGGGCTGGTTCTTGGGCAAGTACAATCGTGGTTCTATCTCCATCGACAGGTAGCACGATCTTTTCTGAAGACCGTGTTTTTACTCCCACAGATACTGCCATCACCCCCTCCAATTGAAATGGCCCTGCCGGGGTTTTCTGGCTCCTCGAGCACCTATGGGGACGGAGCCACTTCTCGGTTCGGCAGGGGGCGGAGGTCACGCGAAGAGCGGATCGAGGCGAGGCACACGAGGGGTTTTTACCCAGCTTCGGAGCTCTCCGGAGAGATAACACTCCTACTGCTGCTTTGTGGATTGTATTGAGTTCTTGCTCGGGAGCGCTGAGTGCTACAGTACACTCAAGTAGCTAACGAGACTGAGCGTTCTTCTGTTTGTCCTCTGAGAAATCGCTCTCCCCAGACAGATCCCCCCCTACGTTTTCCATGGGCCTCCTTTTATATGTTCAAGGGGTCTCCAACAGGTGGCAACATAAGTAAGGGCAAAAATGGAAAGATGCTGTGGTAGGTACAGCTACCTACACAGTGTATCATACCTAACCCAAACGGCAGGGGACAAAGACATTAGATGCCTATCTACCTCTCCCAGATGGTGCAGAAAAGGGACTGTCAGGGGCGCCACCGCTCGCCACGATGGCGATCTTGTCAGCGCCGCATGCCACAGTGTACCCCTGGCTGCACAGCCTCCCGCCACGTGAGCCAGGAAAGGTCCCAGAACGACACGTAGGTGGGTGTGCAGGAGCGCAGGTACAGAGTGGAGTCTAGCCGCGGCAAGCGCCTTGCCGCGGTAGTTGTCTTGTCGCATCCTGAAGCTTGTCGCTCGCTGGGTCCTGCCGGGACGCGTGGCGCGTTGCGGCAAGTTCCTTGAGATGCCTTGGTTGGCCTTCCCGGCAAGCTCCTCTTGCCGGGGTCTTGTGCCTTGAGTGGCCTTCCCGGCAAGCCCCTCTTGCCGGGGACTTGTCTCCCTAGCTCAAATACTTTGTTCTTGAATGGCTTCAAAGGATCCACGGAGGACCTTGGCGGTCACCCGGCAAGCCTTGCCGCGGGCCGCTGCGACTGCCCGTGCACAAGTTCGGGATACTAGGGTACCCCTACTCTAGTACACCGACAGGAGCCCCCGGGCCTGGGCCATACACGGTGCCGAGCGCTGTTGGGCCAGGCCCAAAACAGGGCACGGGCACGCGCGGCCTGGGTCACGTCGCACCTTACTCCTCATCCACCGCGCCCTCCCTGAATGGCACGCGTCGATTGTGGCGTCGTGGGAGAGGTCGTGGGTGGTTCTTTTATTCGGAAAGGCGAAACACCCGCCTCCTGGCGGTTCGCACCTTCCCCACTAACGGAGGGAGGCGTGGAGGCGTGGTCTTCGAGGCGTCCACTCCCCACGATCACGGGGTGGGGAGAGATCGCCTCATCCATCGCCTCAGTTCTGCACGCCTGCCATGTGGCCTCCATGCGCTTGGAGTGGCGAACAGTGGAGGCGGGAAACTGGGTCATCACGGGTCGTGGCAGCGGGTCGGGCCCAGTTCCCTGCTCCTTCCGTGTTTTGATTGGCTGAGCGGGGCGGCCGAGCCCCCACCCCGCTCCTTTATAAGGAGCGGGATAGGGGGGACGGAAACCCGCATTCTCTCATCTCCTCCTTTCTTCAGCTTCTGCTCCCCTCTCTCTCATTCGCCATGGAGAAGGGGAACCCTGGTCCTTCGACGGTGGTGACGAGGGTTGCCGCTAGGCAACGCGTCCCTGCTCCCCCCGCACCCGTGGTGGCAGGGCTAGCCGCAAGGGGAAGAGGGAGGGGACGAGGCCGTGGGTGAGGTCGAGGGCGAGGCTGAGGCGGTCGGGGAAGAGGTGGGCGAGGCAGCCCGCCGGCCCAGCCTCCGCCAGCAGATCCTCTCCCCGTGGAGGACCATATCGGGGATGATCCTTGCAAGTTCTTCGTCAGGCTGCGTCGGCCGCCTCGTCGTCGCCTTCGTCTCCCAGCCCCATTTGCGAGTGAGATGGAGTTGGATCCGCCCGAGACACTGAGGTTGCAAATGAGGGGCTGTGGAATCAGCGGTACACGAGTCCGCGTTGATTTCCCGGCTCCTAATGTGATGTATCTTGGTCGAGGGTGGAAGACGTTCACCCGCATCCACAGCTTGACGGCGGGGCTCACCCTCCATTTCAAGCTGATGGAGGGCGGTCTCCTCTCCGTCAAGGTCTTCGGGTGCTTCGGGACTCGGGCACGGTGCTGCGTGGAGAGCTCCTCCGATAGCGAAGGCTCCTCCTCGGGCGGGAGTGACGAGGAGGACAGCGACAACGACGACGAGGGTGGCGGGCGGCGGGATGACGGGTCCGACTAGGTGTCGGGCGCCGCTCCACGTGGCACCGGCGACCCCATCATCCGTGTCGCCGGCTCCTTGAGCTTCTCGGGGTCGTCTCCTTGGGCGGCTGGTGTAGGGAGGCTGCGGAAGAGGAAGAGGGCAGGCGGCAAGGCCGTCAACTCGGAGTACGAGGGCACAACGCCCTCGACAGCGTGCTGACGTCCTGCCGCCTCGTCTTCGAGCTCTGCCTCCGGCGCCGCCATCACCATCCAGCCTTTGGACGGCCGCCGAGACGTTCTCTTGGTGTCTTCTGCCACCCGTAGCTCGTCTAGGCGCCCCTTTTGCCCTTTTCGTCTCCTTGACCTGCCTCCTGTGGAGAGGGACAAGAGAGGGATTACGGGCACCTTATCTCTTTTTAATTTGTAAGCCCTCCGGCCTTAGTTGCATCTAAAGCTTGTAATCCCATTATTCATGTTTTTCATTCTCCATGAACTGTACCTGAGTGGAATGCTTTTTTATGAAAAGGGGATGCTTGCGGGGTCACTTGTCTCGTGGGTGGAACCCATGCCAAGGAGCGAATCCTTTATATCTTCAAGATAGACACTTTATTCCCGGCAGGAGGCCCTGCCGTCTTCCCACGTCGCTCGACCTTTCTCACGCTTTTGGCGGAGGCAGGGAGGAGGCGGGTTCAGGCTCCTCATTTCGTCCCTTTGCTGCCGCGACTACGACCAAAACTGGTCCCGGGAACGAGCCCTAGGGCCTAGAGTTAAGGGAGCACGGTAGCTTTTAAGAAGAAACGAGGTTTCACATACCTCAGTCCATAAGAGAATGCATGATAAGGGATGAAAAACTTATCTGAGATTGCAGCCCCTGGCGACTCTGGTTCGCCGTGGGTTAATCTTTGTACTTGCAGCCCCCGGCAACACTGGCTTGCCGGGGTCTTGCAGCCCCCGGCAACACTGGCTTGCCGGGGTCCAGGTGTTGGTCCGTCTGTCTTCTTCTTTTCGTCCTTAAGTGGTCCGGTTAGGGTGCGCGAGTCCTGCGAACCAAGGGAAACGAAAGAACGACAAAAGGACGCACACTCGACCACTAAGTTAGGGGTTAGCCGCTACTAAGCACTGTCAACCCTAACCAAGGACGAGACTCGACTCAGCATGCATGCTAAAACTTAGGGCGCCAGCGCTTCATCTTCGCTCAGGGTCTGCGCCTGGCTTTGTACAAAGGATTACATGCAACAGCGGGAAGACTTGTACGAAATGATGGTTGCCGGATAGGGTCCGACAACCGCACCTTACAGGTAAAACTTACAAAGATGCTCGATGTTCCAGGAGTTGCTCACCGGAAAGCCATCTTCGGTCTCAAGGCGGACAGCGCCAGGCCTAGTGACTCGTTTCACCCGGTAAGGGCCTTCCCACTTCAGCGTCAACTTGTTGGAATTCTTGGCGGAATGAACGCGCCGAAGAACAAGGTCGCCTTCCTCGAGACTTCTGGCATTAACTTTGCGGCTATGGTAGCGGCGCAAAGCTTGCTGGTATCGAGCAGCTCGTACAGTAGCCTGAAGACGGTCTTCCTCAAGGAGCAGCGCGTCATCTTGTCGCAGCTGCTCTTGCTCAAGCTCATCATAAGCGAGCACTTGAGGTGACCCGTATACGAGTTCCGTGGGGATAACTGCCTCTGCTCCATAGACTAGAGCGAAAGGTGTCTGGCCAGTGGCTCGATTTGGCGTCGTCCTGATCGACCAAAGAACCACCGGCAGCTCCTCGATCCAGTTTCTTCCGCACTTGTGCAGCCTGTCGAAAGTCTGGGTCTTGAGTCCATGCAGCACTTCAGCATTTGCCCTCTCTGCTTGACCGTTGCTCCTGGGGTGAGCAACAGAAGCGAAGCAGACCTTGGTGCCAAGGTCTTGGACGTACTGCATGAAGGTGCGACTCGTGAATTGTGTACCGTTGTCGGTGATGATCCTGTTAGGGATTCCGAAGCGGCAAACAATCGACCTGAAGAACTTGACTGCTGACTGTGCTGTCACCTTCCTCACTGGTTCCACTTCCGGCCACTTTGTGAACTTGTCGATTGCGACGTACAAGTACTCAAAGCCCCCGACTGCTCGGGGGAAGGGGCCGAGGATGTCGAGCCCCCAGACCGAAAATGGCCAGGATAAAGGGATCGTCTGGAGAGCTTGAGTTGGCTGGTGTATCTTCTTGGAATGGAATTGACACGCTTCACACTTGGTTACTTGTGCAGTTGCATCCTGGAGGGCTGTCGGCCAAAAGAAGCCTTGCCGGAACGCTTTGCCGGCAAGCGCTCTTGCGCCAATGTGGTGACCACAAATGCCTCCATGTATCTCTGCCAACAGCTTCTGTCCATCTTCCCGGGGGATACACTTCAATTTCACTCCGTTGAGTCGTCTTCTGTACAGTGCGTTGTCAACGAACTGGTACATACTAGACTGCCGGGCTACTCTTTCCGCTTCTTCTTGCTCTTCGGGAAGTTCTCCTGTCTGGAGGAAACGGACGATCTGCTGCACCCAGGCTGGAGCCTACGGCTCGACAACAAGGACTAAAGGCATATCTGCTGCTGCGGGAACATCCGCTTCGACGGCGAGAACCTGCGGCTCAGCCGGAGCTTGACGTTCCCCGGCAAGTCCGCCGAAGCAAAACTTTTTGGGAGCAT
This sequence comes from Aegilops umbellulata, assembly GCA_032464435.1. Classification (NCBI taxonomy): domain Eukaryota; kingdom Viridiplantae; phylum Streptophyta; class Magnoliopsida; order Poales; family Poaceae; genus Aegilops; species Aegilops umbellulata. The sequence continues at coordinate 501,397,267 of CP136057.1, forward strand.
CTGCTTCAACGAAACAAACCCTGGGGCTTGTGGGAGCAGACTGCTCCTCAGCACTCTTGGCATTGATCTTGGGGACCTTCTTGGCGGCGGCTTCGGGAAGCTCTGCCGGAAGATAGTTACCAGAAATCAACTTCCTCTTCTTGCTCTGTCCAGTTGATGGCGTCACGGATGGTTGAGTTAGCTTGAGCACAAAGATCCCTGGTTCCACAGGTAACTTAAGTGCCGCGCACTTTGACAGGCCGTCAGTGATGTCGTTTTGAGCTCTTGGAACATGTTCCATCTCTAGGCCGACAAAGCGCTCTTCCAGCTTCCTCACTTCATCAACGTAAGCTTCCATCAACTGACTCTGATAATTCTTGTTCACTTGGCGGACGACAAGCTGTGAGTCACCCCTGACAATGAGTTGCTTGATCCCAAGGTCTGCCGCGATCCTGAGACCGGCAAGCAATCCTTCATACTCTACGGTATTGTTTGTTGGTTGCTCCTTGGGAAAGTGCATCTGGACTACGTACTTGAGGTGCTCTCCGGTGGGTGCGACAAGTAGCACGCCAGCACCGGCGCCTTGCAGCGAGAAGGCACCATCAAAGTACACCAGCCACTCTTTGTTTGCTTCCTGGACGGGGATGCTCGTCTCTGGAATTTCTTCATCTGGTGTTGGCGTCCACTCTGCTATGAATTCTGCCAATGCTCTGCTTTGGATAGTTGAGGTACTCTCAAACTTGAGGTCAAAGCTTGACAGTTCCAGTGCCCACTCGACAATCCTGCCTGTTGCTTCTGGATTCTGCAGTATCCTCTTCAGCGGAAAGCGAGTGACAACGGTGATCTCATGTGCTTGGAAGTAATGGCGCAGTTTTCTCGAGGCCATGAGAAGGCCAAAAAGCAGTTTCTGCACACCAGAGTACCTTGACCTAGCCCCCTGCAGAAGGGAACTGACAAAGTAGACTGGGCGCTGCACCATTTTCTTCTGCTGTATCTCTTCGCACATCTACGCAGATCCATCTTTGCCGGGACCAGAGCTTGTCGGAGAAGCCTCCTGCTTGTCGCTGGATGCGCTCGCCGCGGTTGCTGGCTCATCATTTGCCTCCCTCTCCGCTACTAACGCAGCACTAACCACTTGATTGGTTGCCGCCAGATACAGCAGCAACTTCTCTTGTGGCTTAGGTGCGACAAGTATTGGAGTGGAGGACAGGTATCTCTTCAAGTCCTGCAGCGCATCCTCCGCTTCCGGAGTCCATTTCATTAGACCTGCCTTTTTCAAAATTTTGAAAAACGGCAGGGCACGCTCGGCCGACTTGGAGATAAACCTGCTAAGAGCCGCCACGCAGCCGGCAAGTCTTCGTACATCCTTGACGCGCTTCGTTGCTTCAATCTGCTCAATGGCCTTGATCTTGTCGGGATTGGCTTCAATCCCCCGCTGAGACACGAAGAACCCGAGAAGCTTGCCGGAAGGGACTCCAAACACGCACTTCTCGGGGTTGAGTTTGAGGCTGATCTTGCGCAGATTTGCAAAAGTCTCTTCTAGATCTTGAATCAGAGTTGACTTGTCCCTACTCTTGACCACTATATCATCCATGTAGGCTTCCACATTTCTGTGTATTTGCGGCTCAAAAGCAGTATGGACGACCCTTGCAAATGTTGAACCAGCATTCTTCAATCCGAAAGGCATCCGTACGAAACAGTACGTGCCACATGGAGTGATGAACGCGGTTTTCTCCTCATCCTCTTCTGCCATGAAGATCTGATGGTATCCTGAGTATGCGTCAAGAAATGAAAGCAAGTCGCATCCGGCTGTGGAGTCGACAATCTGGTCAATGCGCGGCAAGGGAAATGGGTCTTTGGGACAAGCTTTGTTGACATCGGTAAAGTCGATGCAAAGCCTCCATTTCCCGTTTGCCTTGCGCACGACTACAGGATTGGCCAACCACGTGGGATAGAGCACTCCTCTGACGAGGCCTGCTGCTTCCAACTTCTTGATCTCTTCGGCGATGAACTCTTGGCGCTCCACTGCTTGCTTCCTGACTTTCTGCTTGATGGGCCGTGCATGAGGACAGACGGCGAGGCGGTGCTGAATTACTTTCCTGGGAACACCGGGGATGTCAGACGGTTGCCATGCAAACACATCGACATTCGCCCGCAGGAAAGCAACGAGCGCGCTTTCCTATTTAGGGTCGAGAGTGGCACTGATGGTGAAAGTACCACCAGTGCCGTCCTCCTTGGCGGACACCTTCATGGTCGCTGGCGGAGCTGCCATCGTCTTCTTACACTTGCCGGTGGAGCTCGATGGTGCGTCCTCGACGGTAGCGCAGCACTCCGAAGAGGTGCGCTTACCGGAGTGGGCATCAGAGCTCTTGCCGGACTTGGTCTTCTTCTTCCCCCCGGGAGCTTCAGCGGCAAGTGTCTCGCGATCCGTTGCGGCTGCTGCTTCCCGGTAGATCTTGTCGGCACAGATAAGTGCATCTTTCTTGTCGCCAGGGACAGTGATGACACTTATCGGGCCTGGCATCTTCAGCATGTTGTATGCATAGTGAGAGGCTGCCATGAACTTGGCGAGCGCTGGACGGCCGAGAATTCCATTGTAGGGCAATGGAAAATCGGCAACGTCGAAAGTGATCCTCTCAGTCCTGAAGTTCAGCTCGCTGCCAAATGTCACCGGCAGCGTGATCTTCCCCTTCGGCTTGCTCCTTCCCGGGTTGATTCCTTGGAACGTGCCGGTCTCTTCGAGCTCGCTATCAGGGACTTGGAGTCTTCGGAGCACAGCGGAGGAGATCAGGTTCAAGCTGGCCCCGCCGTCAACTAGCATCTTAGTGACCTTGAGGTTGCGGATAGTTGGTGAGACCAACATCGGCAAACACCCGACAACAGTTGTGCGGTCAGGGTGGTCCTCAATATCAAAGATGATAGGCGTGCTGGACCATTTCAGAAGCTTGCGTGACTCAACGGGTGGTTCTGCTGCATTGACTTCTCGCACCCACTGCTTGAGCTGGCGGTGCGAAGTATGCAGAGAAGCACCTCCGTCAACGCACAAAACCTCTGTGGCTTTCTGGAACTCCTGCTCGCTGGTCTCGGCGTCATCCATGTCTTCGTTGTCGTCGTCATCTTCATCCTTGTCGCGGCCGCGGGGAGGTTTGTCGCCTTGCCGCTGCTTGGCATTGCCGCGGCGCCCCCCCGGCCGGTGCGCTTCGCACCGGATCCTCCAGCACCTCCTTGGGCCTTCTCCTTGTCGCGTCGCTCGTACTCGGCCTTTTGCAGCTCGACGAGCTGCTCGACCTTCTTGCAGCTCTGGAGGTCATGGCCCTTGGTGCGGTGAATCTGGCAGTACTGCTTGTTGGTGCCGTCCTGCTTGTCGGCGGCCGCCACGGCCTGGCAGTTAGCGCATGCGGCAACGTCCTTGCCGGAGCCACCAGTCTTGGCCGTCTTGGCGCCACCGTCGTCGCCGGACTGCTCAACAACTAGCACGTCTTTGCCTTTCCTCTTCCTGTTGTTCCGCCGCCGGTTTTTGTTTGCCGGGGCGGTATCATCGCTGTTAGATCCTCCTGTTCCTGCGTTCTCTCCGGGGAGTTTCCTCCCTTCCTCAGCACGTGCACACCTGTCGTCCAGGGCATACAGCTCACTGACGTCTCTGATCTTGCACAACGCCATCTCCTCCCGCATCCTGCGGTTATGCACGTTCTGGTGGAACGCACTGATGACCGCGGCAGGGTGGACGTCTGGGATGTTGCGTTGCACTTGGCTGAATCTCTGGATGTACTTGCGCAGGGGCTCTCCTTCCTTCTGGGCAAGCAGGTGCAGATCACTCTCCTGTCCATGAGGTTTGTGACCACCTGTAAAGGCGCCAACAAACTGATGACATAGGTCTGCCCAGGAAGATATGGAGTTTTCCGGCAAGTGCATGAGCCAGGACCTGACGTTGGGCTTGAGCACCAGCGGGAAGTAGTTGGCAAGGATCTTGTCGTCGCGCCCCCCAACAGCTTGCACCGCAATGGTGTAGATGCTGAGGAACTCCGACGGATGCAACTTGCCGTCGTACTTCTCGGGTACGTCGGGCTTGAAGTTCTTTGTGTTGGGCCACTGGACTTGCCGCAGCTCACGGGTGAACGCAGGGCAACCTACCGCGTACGGCAGGTCGCCTGGTTCTCCTGGCGCATGCATGTCGACAATGGGCCCAGCGCGCTTGTCTGACTGACGCCGCGCTTCTCTTCGGCGCTCGATGTGAGTACGAGCGTCTTCTTGCTGTCGTTCGTGAAGAACTTGGCGTTGATCGCGGCGAGCTCGCGAATCTGATGAAGCAGTAGAGTCGCTGTCGTGGCGGACCCGGCGAGTCGGCGATCTTGGCTTTTGGGGCGGAGAGTGCACGGTGGTTGCACCCCCACCGGTTTTGTCGCCATCGGCTCGCACCTGGCTGGCCTGCCGCGGCTGCGATGTGGTCGCCGGCCGTGGAGTGTCGCCGTTGGCGAAGCCGATGAGACTCTGAATGGTGGCCCTCCAGTCGTCGATCTTGTCTGGCGTTGGAGGGAAGTCTAGGAGCAGTTGAGCTCGTGCCAAAGCTTCTGCTGGAGTGGCGGGTAGCGGTGGCGAACGGTGCGAGGAGCGGGATATGCTCGGACTTCCAACGATGTTAGAAGGAGCAGTATTCTGTCCAGGCGACCGTGCCTCGCTCGCGCCAGCACGTTGGCGTGCATGTTGGCCTTGAGCATCCCGGGGTCCGCCAGCTCGATTTGGGTCCAGCGAGCGTATGGTACCGTGAGTACCACGACGCTACCGGTCCTGCGCCTCTTGAGATGGGCGCGGTGCGTCTACGGACGCCCGGTCGTCGTGGGAGCCGGCTACGCCGCCGACGGGCAGCGCGGTCTTGTCCTTGGACTTGGTGGCACCGTGGGCTCCCTCGTCGATGCCAGTTCTTCCGCCGGCGTCCTCCCCACCGGCCGTTTGCTCCGGCGGCGGTGGATTCGACGCGGACGGAGCAGCCGCTTCCGAAGCCTTCTTCTTCGGCGGCATGTCGATGAAGTTGACGAAGATTTAGCTCGCGTGGACGCCGGATCAGGTTCACACAACCTCGACGCCCCCTACCTGGCGCGCCAAAGATGCCGGGGTTTTCTGGCTCCTCGAGCACCTATGGGGACGGAGCCCCTTCTCGGTTCGGCGGGGGGCGGAGGTCGCGCGAAGAGCGGATCGAGGCGAGGCACAGAAGGGGTTTTTACCCAGCTTCGGAGCTCTCCGGAGAGATAACACTCCTACTGCTGCTTTGTGGATTGTATTGAGTTCTTGCTCGGGAGCGCTGAGTGCTACAGTACACTCAAGCAGCTAACGAGACCGAGCGTTCTTCTGTTTGTCCTCTGAGAAATCGCTCTCCCCAGACCGATCCCCCCTACATTGTGCATGGGCCTCCTTTTGTATGTTCAAGGGGTCTCCAACAGGTGGCAACATAAGTAAGGGCAAAAATGGGAAGATGCTGTGGTAGGTACAGCTACCTACATAGTGTATCATACCTAACCCTGACGGCAGGGGACAAAGGCATTAAATGCCTATCTACGTCGCCCAGACGGTGCAGAAAAGGGACCGTCAGGGGCGCCACCGCTCGCCACGATGGCGATCTTGTCAGCGCCGCATGCCACAATGTACCCCTGGCTGCACAGCCTCCCGCCACGTGAGCCAGGAAAGGTCCCAGAACGACACGTAGGTGGGTGTGCTGGAGCGTAGGTACAGAGTGGAGTCTTGCCGCGGCAAGCGCCTTGCCGTGGTAGTTGTCTTGTCGCATCCTGAAGCTTGTCGCTCGCTGGGTCCTGCCGGGACGCGTGGCGCGTCGCGGCAAGTTCCTTGAGATGCCTTGGTTGGCCTTCCCGGCAAGCTCCTCTTGCCGGGGTCTTGTGCCTTGAGTGGCCTTCCTGGCAAGCCCCTCTTGTCGGGGACTTGTCTCCTTGGCTCAAATACTTTGTTCTTGAATGGCTTCAAAGGATCCACGGAGGACCTTGGCGGTCACCCGGCAAGCCTTGCCGCGGGATGCTGCGATTGCCCATGCACAAATTTGGGATACTAGGGTACCCCTACTCTAGTACACCGACAGGCTGATAAACAAGAAAAGTAATTGAATGTACATACATTGTAAGATAGACAGGTGCAATGGATAGTAGGGAAGAAAACAGGGCATGAAATAATTCACATTTATGTTGTCTAACCAAACAGAATAGCAGGACATAATTTCAAATATATGATGGCTAATTAGACAGGATAGCATGACACAATTTCACATGTATGATGGCTAACTAAACAGGATAAAATGACATACTTCAAAATATGATGACTATGTAAACAAGATGACATGATATAACTATACGATGTGTCTATTAAAGTGGTTGGCATGCCATAAATCACAAACATGCCATCGATGGAAACATGATGGCATGATATAATTCACGGATAGAATGACATAATTCAAAATATGATGACTATGTGAACAGGATGAGATGATATAAATATATCATGTCTTTAAAAAATGGGTTGGCATGCCATAATTCAAATACATGCTGTCTATGTAAACATCATGGCATGATATAATTAAAATATATGATTTATATACTAAGGAAGTGAGCAGAGGGCAATCGCATATATGATGTGTCAGCTAAGGAGATGGTATTCAACATCGTGTATATGATGTAAAAACTATGCATTGCAATACAACATATGCACGATATGAGTAATATAACCCTGCCAAGTTTGAGCATACACCTCAGGGGGATAATAGGATTGGTCATTTGCCTCTGAATCCTCCTCTGAAGAGCTATCTGTAACCAGCAACATATCTGCTTCACCAGGTAGCATTGTCTGCTCTGAATACCTTGTTTTCACTCCAGATTTCTCCATCACCAATTCAAATGGCTGATGCACAGGAAGAGCAGTTGAATATACAAACACTGTCGACAAAAGCAATGAGAAATACAAAAAGGATGGCATGATATAATTCACATATATGACGCTTGGCTAAACAGCATGACATTGCATAATTCACATATATAATGCCTTGCAACAAGATAGCATTGCATAATTCACATATATAATGTCTTGCAAAAATATGGCATTGCATAATTCACATATATGGTAATTAGACACTAAACATGTGGCATTCACACAAATCATGTCTAAACTAAGAAAATGATATAGCAATGCAAGATACCATAAGCACGATATGAGCAACATAACCCTGCCAAGTTAGACCATGCACCTCAGGGGGGGATAGGACTTGTCATCTGTCTCTGAATCCTCCTCTGAGGAGCTATCCGTAACCAGCGAGATATGCGCTTTGTCAGATAGCATAGTCTGCTCCGAAGACCTTGTTTTCACTCCAGAATTTTCCATCACCGTGTCAAATGGTTGATGCACACGCAGAGTAGTTGAATGTACTAACATTGTTGACAAATGTAATACATAACAAAAAAAGGATGGCCTGATATAATTCACATATAAGATGACTGGCTAAGCAGGATGGCATTGCAAAATTCACATATATGATGCCTGGCTAAAGAAGATGGCATTTCATAATTCACATAAACTATGAATAAACTAAACAGATGGCATTCACACAAAGCATGTCTAAACTAAGCAGTTGACATATTTGATGTATAAAGTAAGCAATGCAAGGCACCATATGCATGATATAACCAACATCAGCATGCCAAGTTAGAGCAAAAACCTCTCGGGGTAAATAGGAGTGGTCTTCTGCTTCTGAATCCCCCTCAGAACAGTTATCTTCCTCTTGATTACGATCCGAAATGGGTGGAGGGGGCTGCCTTTGCGCCCACCATGAAGCGACGTCTACATGCAATTTTATTGCCACGCAAGGCTCGTCTCTTTTGCTCTACATGTTCAGTTCCATTGTGTACAATAACTGACATGCATAGGAATAAAACATAGTGAGATTATGTAAGGAGTGCATGCACAAATCCAGAGTGCTGTTAGCAAACTGAGGATAGACCCAAACCAAAGATAGCAGGCAGACAATAGCTTTAGTTAAAAAATACAGATAATGGCTCCTTTAATGTTTGTTTGCACCCAACATGAAACTCATAGTAGACACCCGAGATTAACCAGATAGTAGACAGATAGTACTGATTGCTGCCCCAATATGTACCTCACAACCATTTAAAAACTCAAGTTTCAGCATAAGTTTGAACCTGAGTCGGAGTCTAATAGGTGAACACGACGATAAAGTAGCATGTCATCATATTAAGCGATGCATAACGTAAGCAGACACGGAAGAGTGCGACCTCTCTTGCGGACCCGCGTAGTCCTCAAGGTCATCTACTCAGTTGATGATGGTAATGCAGTTGTCGTGGCTGCCGGCGGCGGGGAAGAAGATCTAAGGCGGCGAAAGACAGTCTGGAGAGCGGATCCCTGCTGTGGTGAACCCTTCCGTCATTGGAGCAGCTGAGCTGGGGTGGAACACAACACCGTAGGAGCAGGACAAACCACACAAGGTTTTCTTTGACACATATCTGTAACAGAAGTAATTGTGTAAGGGCTTGTTTGAATTTGAGGATTCTAACAAGGCAGGGATAGGAAATAGACAGGAATAGGATAGGAATGCACATGCAAAATAGAGAATTTAAAAACACAGGATTTCTGCCAATCTGGTTGTTTGGTTCACAAGAATTGGAAGATCACAGGATGCAAAGAAGTATGGTGAGATTAAGTCAATCCACAAGAAGTGTACAACCTCTTTGGAGAAGCCATGTCGATCTCAGCGCGATTGGGTTGGCCGGTGAGGATGCTCCGGCTGACTTGTCTGTTGGAGGAGGGGAAGAAGATCTTAGGCATTTGGAGATGGAGCCCGAGGTACTGCTCCGCTGTGATGGAGGGTTTCGTCATTGGAGCAGCTCCAGTGAGTTGTACGACGCCAAGGCTGAAGCAGGACAAGAGAGACAACGTTAACCTGAGTGGAATTCTAATAGAATCTCCAATAGATGACGTAAAATACATAACCACAAAGAGCTAGATGTATACATCAGCCGCTCATCTCCGAACTTAACTGTCGAAACTGAATTTAGCTGGCGAAACTAAACTTTACTGTCGAAATTGAATTTTGCTGTCGAAACTGAATTTTACTGTCGAAACTGAATGCACTAGAGGTGAGGCTACACGTCAGTCAACTGACTTTTTCATCTCTGGTCAGTCGATTTTGCAGCCGTTGGATATGCAATCAAGGGCCTGCAGTTCATCTTTAACCTCCACCCCCCTGGGCCGCTAGCCACCACTGGCCAAACAGCCGCCCCACCCGCCCTGAAAAACACTCCCCACCGCCGGTCCGCCACCGCCTCGGCCATCCCTTAGGCCCCCCCCGTGGCGAGCTTTTTCTCCAGCGGTCCTCACACCACTGCCCCACCACCGCCAGCGACGACCGCCCCCACCCTGAACCCTAAGATAGATAGTGGCGTACTTCTCCGGCGAGCCCCCCTCCCCGCTGCGGCTAGTTCTTCCTTAACTCCGATGAGCCCCCCCACCCCCTGAAAATTGATTGACCCAAAAGTCGACTCAGTCGACTGAAATGTAGCTAAATCGAAGCAGCATCGCAAGCAAGAGCAAGAGCAAGAGCAGCAGCGCGAGCAAGAGCAAGAGCAAGAGCAGACCAGGCAGGGGACCGAGAGCAAGAGCAGAGCAACAGCGCGAGCGAGTGCTAAAGCAGCAGCATCTCCTACTGATGTGGACGTCGCTGCCGAGGGAGCGACGCCATGGAGGAAGTGGCCGGCAACGCCGCGGTGGATGGAGCCGCGCCGTGTCGGCTCGGGACCGACCGCTGGCAGCACTGTGAGATCGAATCAAGAAGAAAATGCGGCGATTAGTGTACAGCCTCTTTGGTGGCGCCGATTAGGCTGCAGCTTCATCCGAGGAAACGGTGATGATGATGCTCTTCCGGTGGTGTAGGTGAAGACGGCAGTGTGGGAATGGAGGTGGCACGAAAGACGAGGGGAACGTCGGGGCAGCTCCTTGGAGGTGGAGGACGGGGTGGCTGAACCGGCGGGACGACCAGATTGATGACGGATCCTCATCCGGTACGGTGGATGAGGGACATCGAGGTGTTGCTGTGGATGACGTCGTCGGGGAAGAGGCTCCGGCTTGGTGGCGGACGCAGGAGGGTGTGGGGCTTCGCGGGTTTTCCCGGCCTCGGTGTACGAATGGGTGGGCGGATGGGATGGGAGTGGGGAACCATGGCTTAGGGACGCGCTTGTCCGAAATGTGGGGTAAGCTACGAAAGTACCCCCACCGATTTGAGGCGGTTCTTTTGGTTCAGGGGTATCACGGGCATTTCGCGTGTCGGGATTTCACAGGAGGTGGGAGTTTTCGCGCGAGTTGTAATTTTGGAATAGCAAGGCGCGGGTTGATATGGAGGGAGTTGTGGAAGCACAATGAGACAAAGATATATCTTAAATATTTCGGGCTAACAAGGCGCAGGTTGAAATTTCCGGACAAGCCTAACGTGTACTGTACCAAATCAATTCGCACTACAAATGTCATTCAAAACTTTGAATTCATGTTATGTTCAATTAAAATATTTTGCTACGTGTATAATGCATGCAACCTAGTACTCAAATGAACATTTTAGTGCATTCCAAACGTATATACTACCGCGTCAATATGAACTAAATTTGAATTCGTTTCTCTACTTGAATAAGATCTACAATAATGATTGTTGTGAAGTCAAAGCGTTTGAATTCGTTTCTCTATTTTAATAAGATCTACGATCGTCATTATTGTCAAGTTAAACTATCGTTTGTGTATTATCTTCACAGCACACCACATGATTAGTCTCGAGTTACATATGAACTATGTGTACTATATGAACTCGAACTCGATTTTTTGAATCCAATTTATGTTGATTTCAAATCATAGTACATTTCAAGCTCTAGCTAGATCTTCACAAATTAAACCATGTCTCATATGTATAATGTGTTTATCACATTATGTATGGTGCCCTGCCCCCTACGCCTACAAGTATTTAGATGTGAGTTGCAAACACCACACATTACCAAAAAAACAAATAAAATGTGAGAATGTTCGATATATAGTATTGTTTAGATTGTTCATATTTATTTGTAAGCTGCAAACGCCACACATTATCACAAATTCAAATAAAATGTGAGATTGTTCGATGTATAGTATGGTTTAGATTGTCCCACATTTAGCTGTGAGTTGCAAACACCATGCATTATCACATTATGGTATAACATGTGCAAAACCACAACACGCATATCACCGCTATATTCATGCATGCATATGTTTAAAACACTCTGATCTTCTATTCAAATATATGAATCCACTTTCATATCAAATTATGATCTTTGTTAGTCTCTTACACCCACACAATCCTCTAATCTTTCTAGCTACCACTAACTTTCTCTCGTGCATGCACACTCCCTCCTCGCCCTCCCCCTCCCTCAGCATTCTATCCATCGAGCACATTCATTTTTTTCTTCTTTAGGTCGTTCTCCCACAGTCTCCACAACTCCTTTTCGACACACACCAATCGATAAACCTCTGCAGCGATGTCTGCCTACAACATACACATGCACCTTCAATCTCCTCCTTTATGTGTCCTTGCCTCGTGTCTCTCATACGGTCCCACTCACGTGTAAACTCTCGCCCCTCTTTTCATCAATCTCACAACCGCACACTCCTCCCCCTATCTAGGTAGTAGCTGGGTCTCTCGCACCACCTCCTAGCTCCATTCTCTTTGTATATCCGTCTCGTCGGGCCTTATTTTCCTCTAACAAATGGACGTACACCGACCGATCTCCCGCTATACATATAGCTAGCTAGGTCCTTATAACTCGTTTTTCCCCACGCGTCGATCGATCTACCTCATTAGTTATGTCTCTCCCTTCCTCCGACAAACAACAATTGATCTACCGATCTAGTTAGGTTTGCTTACCAAACACATGGTTCCCCTTCATCATCCAGGGATGTGTCCCGACAGATCTATCATGCACAGGCACACACAGAAACACATCCCCACTCTTATTGATAATATTGTAGTTCCACGCTCAGTTTGTCTAGCAGGCCTCTCCCACCATCTTCAAAAAGCAACTCCATCACCCATCCAGCACTCTACCCCTCTCCCTCCCTCTCTCTCTCTCTCCTATCTCTCTCTCTCTGTCCCATCCTATTTCCCGTCCTTCATTTATGTAAGGATGTCGACCGATCTCCCTCAAGACATAGCTGGGTCTCTCCTTCTCAACACATATACGAGTCGCTCTACCTCTATAGTTAGGCCTCTGCCTACCCCTCCCCCCACCCCCTCGCACACACACACACACACACACACACACACACACCGATACATCAAGTGCTCTAGTCATGTCTCCCTGCCACACACAAACTTGACCTGTGCCCTCTGACGTTCCGGTAGCTAGGTCAGTCGCCCTATATATTTGACTTGCACACACACACACAATTTCGATGGCTCTCTTCATCGATCTCGCACCCACCCACTTGATCCTCTCTTTGACTCTATCGATATCTATGACCCCTCCCTCTCTTCTCGTGGATCACCCGACCCTCTATATATGATATGGATAGGCCTCCATTTCACACACATTGCATGAAAATTTTTGTTTGAGATGTCATCGACACATATTCCCACAAATACATTCACGAAATCAACCTCCCCCCAGAAAAACAAAAAACACTCATGAACGCACAAGCCATTTGTCTAGGTTTGTATCTCTCACCCACACCCACGTAGGTGGGGGACGTGCACGAAGAGAAGAGGTGCACGCACGACGCACGTACTCCCGTCTCTTTCCCAACCACACCCGCGCAGATACACGGTGGAGCTCATTTATGTATGAAAAGGCAGCCCACGTGGTAACTTGACACGTGTACTAGTTGTCCACTAGATGGAGGGAGGATCGTCTACCACGGGTGAACAAACAAATTACGACTTGACGCGTTATGTTAAAAAAGAGGCAAACCATGTGGGGCCTACCTTAGAGGCAAGAATCTATACACTGGAGTACTTTTGATGTGTCCCATCAACTCGCGGAACAAGGAGAAGCTTGCTTAGTACGCCGTCTCCCCCGCCCACGGGCGCGGTGGCTCGCTGGATGAGGTGAAGCTTGCTTACTACGCCTTACGCCCGCTCCCTCACCCACGCGCGCGCTGGCTCGCAGGACGAGGAGAAAATTTTACTAGTACTCCCTCTGTTTACTCCTCATCCCTACTACCTTGGTTAGAGACATTATCATATTGTTTGGAATATATGTCCTTTAGTAGATTTCAATATGAACTACTAGTACATACTCCAAACACTGATGTATATAGACGTATTTTAGAGTGTAGATTCACTCATTTTGCTCCGTATGTAGTCCATATTGAAACAGACGTAATAGTATGCACTCTCCCTCGCCCCTCGACCCTCGCAACGTGGTGGATGTGCAACAATTCATCCGGTCTCATATAGCCAGAACGATATATATTGCAGTACGATTATTGCTCGACTTCCCGAAGAGGCGACGAGCCAATCGCAAGGTTAATAGTTTGGAGATGCCAAGCGCAAGGTTTATAGGAGAACAAGTAGTAGGTGCCGCATCATTTATAAATAAAGTTCTTTTCTTCAGTGGCACGTATGCAATATAAACAGGTTCATATGGAGAGAAAAGGAAACCGCTCCACCATATACATAGGCAGGACGAGCCTACACGGTTGCTTGCTGGGGTTGCTCTCTTCAGTTTTCACACTCCCTCGCACAAAACCACTGTGGCCACATCTCTAACATCCCGGCGGATCACGTCCACCGGGGGAAGGGGTGGATGCTTAGTATAGATGTGGTCGCCGTCGGCGAAAACCCACTGTCGGCACGTCCCGATCAGGGGTCCCCTCCATTCTCTCTCACAAAGCCGGTAAGGTTGCCTTCGTCCATTGCTCACTGCCGCGACGTGGGTAGTTGCCTCCTCCCGCCGCCCTCCTCTAGGTTGAGCTACGTCCCGACATCCCTCAGGTACAACACCCTTTACAGCCGGCTTGCACCACTGCTCCAGCTGCCCACATCACTCCATGTGGATATTTCTCTATGTCTTTGCCCCGCACATACCTCTACTGGCTTCTACGTACTGTATTTGTGATGAGTTTATGCTAATCAACTAGTCCCAATAATCTTATTCTAATCACGCTTCTTCAATTTCTTTGCCACAGGGATGCTCATCTTGATTTTGGTGAAACTGCACAAAATGATCTGATGGTCAAAGGGTTGCAAACTTCATTTCTTAGGAAGCGCCGACGTTGCCAGCAAATTAAAGCCTGGTTAGGGTTTACGGTTCAAGGGCTAGGGACTGCATGGATCGTTTTTTTCTTTAGTTGTCTCTGTTTCAATGGCTAGGGACTGCATGAGTAGTAGTAGTACCGTACGCCTTACGCCCGCCCCCTCGCCCACGCGCGCGGTGGCTCGCAGGACGAGGAGAAATTTTTACTAGTACTCCCTCCATTTACTCCTCGTCCCTACTACCTTGGTTAGAGAGATTATGATATTGTTTGGAATATATATGTCCTTTAGTAGATTTCAATATGAATACTAGTACATACTCCTAACACTGATGTATATTGACGTATTTTAGAGTGTAGATTCACTCATTTTGCTCCGTATGTAGCATAAAGTTGAGACACTTACTTTGGAACGTAGGGAGTACATATTTGCTATGATCTGTCAATCATTGAGATGCAATAGCATGCATGTTAGTCTCCTTTGTATTTGATGAAATGTTGCAACGGGCAACCTTGGACGCAAGATACATGTAACAGAAGCTGGAAGCTTCATAGCATTGTACTATCTCGCTGATAAATTACAGTACGTACTATACAAGTAGTACTATGTAAAGAGTTAGGTGTCGCACGGTGTCCAGAAAATATGGTGATAGTGTGAGGTGGGCCACGTAATCACTGAGCCTGCGTGTTTTCACTACTCTTGAACTCCTCCGCCGTAAGAATGGAGAAAATTGTTATCGAGTAGTACCTCCTTTCACCAAAAGCGTGGGACATCCACTAGTCCTACCACCTTAGTAATAATGACCAATGATCCATCGAATCACATAGACCCAGCAGTAAGTTGGACGGACGAAGCAACCATCAATCTTGAATCCGCTTCTCCCTTCAACGCAGGCGCTAGTGAGAGGTCACGTCCGCTCTGCCCGGGCATAAATGCGGCACCGATTCTTTGAAGCGGCGCTGACCGTTTCGGGCGGGAAGCGTGCGCGGGCGATGGAGGGGCTTTGTGTGGGCCAGGCTGGTCAGGAGCGGGCGTGGCAGCTGTCCGCCTGTCCCTACGAGACGCCAGGAAATGAGAGGATGCACCAACTCTCGCGGCTAAAATCATACACTACACACCATCTCTCTGTAGGAGTAGGTCGATCTGTCGCTCTCTCTAACACACACATGCTGTTAAACACACACACACACACACGCACACACAGGTTCATAGAATAGGAAAATCGTGCGAGTGCGAAGCCACAAGAAGTGAGATACAAATGGAGTACGTACAAGAAGAGAAGAGGCATCTCTTAGTTGTTTGGATTAATTGTTGCGTTTAGAGACAGAAATCAAGGCTTTGATTGGAGGAATGACCGGTCAAGTTTCTCCTTCTCCTCCAATCTTCTTGCACCTTGGTCCCGCTGCACCTTCTAACGTGACTTATTACACCTAGACGGAGGGAGTCATACGAGATACGGTGGCACACTGACTTAGGTCGAATACAAGTGCCCAAAATTTTGTGCATGTTATAATAAGGATTCACTTAAAATAGTACATGAGCGAACAGAGGGATCAATTGGACAGTGTTCCCGAGCAGTAGCGAGATGTTTGAGGTAAGATACACCGATGGTGCTTTTAATTTTTCTTACTAATTTGTTTGTTTCACCCTCTGACTGGTGGGACTCAACGTACTATGTGGAGAGAGGTAAGGTGACTAAGGCTGCATTATTTCTGCACCACTGTGGATAGTCTTACCACCAAAGCCACATGACATGATTATGATTTAAATCCCAATGACTCCCTCACACAAAAAAAACACGGCATGCTTGTCACATGAATGTAGGAATGTATAAAAGGTTATTTTCCTCTCGTTGAACATAACAGAAGGGTTGTGTAGCTAGTTAGCCTATTTGCTCATCAAACTTGAGGTCTCGTGTTCGATAACTACACTTGAGCATAATTCATGCCAGGAGGATTCTTTGATTGGTCAAAATGGATGGATATGGAGCTATACAATCTCGCAGTGGCCGTATAATCACCTCATCACGTATAAGCTGCAGCCTCGGCGCTTGTTTTCTAGGGTTTGCACTCTTCACACTCTCTCCAGTATATATATACACGCTGGAGCCTCAACGCTTGTAGTTGCTTTCTTCACACTCTCTCACCCTCTCCAGATCTAGACAAGACTTTGTTGGCCTCTCTCTCTCCCCTCACTGCTGGTCTGCTTGTAGTTGCTCTCTTCACACTCTCTCACCCTCTCCAGATCTAAACAAGAATTCGCTGGCCTCTCTCTCTCTCCCCTCACTGCTAGT
The DNA here is from genome assembly GCA_032464435.1 of Aegilops umbellulata. Classification (NCBI taxonomy): domain Eukaryota; kingdom Viridiplantae; phylum Streptophyta; class Magnoliopsida; order Poales; family Poaceae; genus Aegilops; species Aegilops umbellulata. The sequence continues at coordinate 501,413,805 of CP136057.1, forward strand.
CAAAGAGCCCTCCGCCGGGAAGGGAAGGAGACTTAACTTGTCGCCGTCGGCGAGGGAGGGAATCCACTATCGGCGCAGCTGTTCACTTTCACCCAGCGGCGATGCGGGAGGGCCTCCGACCCCTTCTTCTTCGCCGCCGTACATAGTGCGGATCGAACGGCCTCCGGTCGCCCACTGAACCACACCCCAAGAACCTTAAGGTATAATTTACTTATTCCACATGCATTGCTCTAGCTGCATGTGGGCTTTTTTCGCTTCTGCACTCGAATCTAGGTGTTGGATCAAACAGGAAAGTAGTGGGGAAAGTTGTATACCATGAATCTAGGACGTGGTTCAAAGAGGAAAGGAATGGGGGAAAGTAGTGGGAAAAGTTGTATAGCGTGAATCTAGGATGTGGTTCAAAAAGGAAAGGAACGAAGGGGGAAAGTAGTGGGGAAAGTTGTATCACATGAATCTAAGACGTGGTGTAGGATCGGAAGTATGTCTAGAGGTGGGGTGATTAGACTACTTGACCAAATAAAAATCTAGCCTTTTCCCAATTTTAGTTCTTTGCAGATTTTAGCTATCTTAGCACATGTCAAGCAATCTCCACACAATTCAAGCAAGCATGCAAAAGAGTATATGAACAGCGGAAAGTAAAGCATGCAACTTGCAAGAATGTAAAGGGAAGGGTTTGGATAATTCAAACGCAATTGGAGACACGGATGTTTTTGGCATGGTTCCGATAGGTGGTGCTACCGTACATCCATGTTGATGGAGACTTCAACCCACGGAGGGTAACGGTTGCGCGAGTCCACGGAGGGCTCCACCCACGAAGGGTCCACGAAGAAGCAACCTTGTCTATTCCATCACGGCCGTCGCCCACGAAGGACTTGCCTCACTAGCGGTAGATCTTCACGAAGTAGGCGATCTCCTTGCCCTTACAAACTCTTTGGTTCAACTCCACAATCTTGTCGGAGGTTCCCAAGTGACACCTAGCCAATCTAGGAGACACCACTCTCCAAGAAGTAACAAATGGTGTGTTGATGATGAACTCCTTGCTCTTGTGCTTCAAATGATAGTCTCCCCAACACTCAACTCTCTCTCACAGGATTTGGATTTGGTGGAAAGAAGATTTGAGTGGAAAGCAACTTGGGGAAGGCTAGAGATCAAGATTCATATGGTAGGAATGGAATATCTTGACCTCAACACAAGTGTAGGTGGTTCTCTCTCAGAACATGTGTATTGAAAGTGTAGTTGTGTTCTGATGGCTTTCTCCATGAATGAAGAGTGGGTGGATGGGTATATATAGCCTCCACACAAAATCTAACCGTTACACACAATCTGCCAAACTCGGTGGGACCGAATCGTTAAACTCGGTCGGACCGATTCAGCAAACCTAGTGACCGTTAGGATTTTCGGTGGGACTGAGATGCAACTCAGTAGGACCGATATGGTTAGGGTTCGGGCATAATGTAATCTCGGTGTGACCGATTACACAAACTCGGTGGGACCGATTTTGGTAATAAGCTAACTAGAGAGTTGGTCAGGTAAACTCGGTGGGACCGGTTCGCTCTTTTCGGTGAGACCGAAATGTTACAAAAGGGAAATAGAGAGTTTACATTGCAATCTCGGTGGGACCAATCGCTCACTTCGGTTAGACCGAAACGTTAAAAAGGGAAACAGAGAAATTGCAATCCCATCTCGGTGAGACCGAGATACCTATCGGTGAAACCGAATTACTAGGGTTTGTGGCAGTGGCTATGACATTTGAAACTCGGTGGCGCCGGATAGAAAGAATCGGTGAGGCCGAGTTTGACTTTTGGTTTAGGTCATATGTGGATGTGGGAAGATAGTTGAGGATTTTGGAGCATATCACTAAGCACATGAAGCAAGAGGCTCATTAAACAACACCTCATCCCTCCTTGATATTATTGGATTTTCCTATAGACTCAATGTGATCTTGGATCACTAAAATATAAAATATAGAGTCTTGATCTTGAAGCTTGAACCAATCTTTTGTCCTTATAATTTTGAGGGATCCACTTTCCTCATCCATGCCATGCCATCCATTGAGCTTTTCCTGAAATATTACTCTTGGAATAATGTTAGCTCAGTGAGCTATATGTTGTTAGGAATTACCAAAACCACCCAGGGATAGTTGCACTTTCACGTGGTTCAAAGAGGACATGAATGGGGGAAAGTAGTGGGGAAAGTTATATAGCATAAATCTAGGACGTGGTTCACAATGGGAAGGAAGTGGGGAAAGTACTAATACAGACTGGCTATCAAGCACCTACGTTGGTCGAAAAGGGAAAACAATGACAAACGCAGTACGCACATCTATAACGAACAGATCTTTTGTTTTGGGGGAGAAAGCTGTAGAGTTTGAGCAGGACTAGATTTGCTGCACTCACATAGGGAAAGGTGTCTAAAGATAACAAAACTGGGACCAACACAAATATGCTCCTTGGTTGTTTGTTCTTTGTTGCAACAGACTGTGCATCACCCCAATACATCGGTAGATGCACATGGTGCTGGTGCGTCCACTATCCCGTGCAACTCTTTAGCTTTTGTTAATCTAAGGCCTTGTTTGGTTAAAAACTACCTAGTCCCTACCTGCTTGGTTCCAGGGACTAAACATGGACTAGAGGTTATTAAATGACATGCTAAAATACCATGTTACCCCTAGTAGTGAACTAATAGAGACAAGGTGCGATGCGTGGCAGGGGCAACTGTTGGAAAAAGTCCCAAAAAGACTCCCTCGGGGTCTTCTTTCTTTAGTCCCAAATGGCCACTTTTAGTCCCTAAAAGTCCCTTCTGTTTGGTTTAGATGATACTGACATGGAGTTTTTTTAGTCCCTCCACCAAAATGTCCCTGTAAACAAACACCCTCTAATAATGTTGCTGAAAAATTGATGCAATGCCATAGTTGAAAGCAAATTACATGTTTAATTAATTTTATTGTTAATATAATCTCTCTATTAATATTAATCAATATGCCACCGTTTGAGAAATGCTACTGTCTTCCTTTCTTTCCCATTTACATAAGGTAGATGCTTCTTTTTGTTGGCTTATGTGTCATCCACCATTATTGACCATTAGTTGTTTCCTTTGCACCTCTATGTAAACAGGGTTATCTACTTCATCTCGTTGCCATTGTGACCTTTTGTTGCACTGCACAAAACACTTTTGTTTTAAGAGTGTTTTGTGTAGTTCAACCAAAATGTCACACAGACAATGTTGCTTGATTGCTTGATCTTAGTGGAACTGCACAAGAGGAGATCTTACTTCCTATCTGTGTTGGCAAATTTGGTTCAGAACTTCTTCTTGTGAGTTGTTTGAATTCCGCGTCATGAGAGGTTAGTACTAGCCTTCTTTCACATGATTCTGCAGTGTGCTTTCATATGTTGTGCTACTTGTACGGTAATGTTGCTTGATTTTAGTGAACTACAAAAATGGAGACAAGACTTCCAATCTGTATGTGCACCGTAATATCCCATTGTGGTAAGATAAGGGTATTTCACAACTGTTGGCCTGTATTTTGCCACTTTCATCAGAAAATTAATGTCATTGTTTAGTGCTATACTTGTGCAACCTAATTGACATGCCAATTCTTACATTAAAGGCGAAGCTTGTCTGTTACTGAACCAAGTGATGAAGGGGAAGAACAAGCGAAACAAAAACAAAAATCAACTCCTGGTGCTGTAATGAAGCACTGGAACTGTGATGACCCAAGTAATGATATAGTTTTGCATCTTAATTTATTGCTTTGGCTGGAACGAGCAATTGTTTTGCCACTGATTTGATGCCACTCTTAATGTAATACGTAATTATCTCTACTTGTGCAAACAGGGATCTTCTTTGAAGATACCATATATTTTAGTGGAGCTGCACAAGAAGATGTTGGGAACATTAATGTAATCGAGGAGTATATAGTAAGAATGGCCACCACAGTAGATAGCAACAGATGGTTCCGGAGAAGTGCTTCATCTGTATGCTCTACACAATAAGCCTCCTGAGAAAGGTTGGTACTCGCCCACTGATTTCATCCATATGTTTGAGCTATGTCATCTCTATTGGTGTTGTGCTACTGTTTAGATGCTGTCATCAAAAAGTGGTATTGTCCTTGAGAAGTGCTTCATCTGTGTTGTTTTAAATATTTCCTTTCCTTTTTTCGAGCAAATAGGGATGCTAGCATTTAGTTATCCTCTTGTCTTTGCACAACAGGATCATCCTCCTCTGAAGAAGAATATGGAGTACGTGAAGTGACTAGTTCTGATTATGCCAGGATGAAGAAGCCCTGTCTATCTTCTCATCAGAAGGAGCAGTTGAAGGATGGTTACATTACCCCCCACAAGACCAAACTAACTTCAGCTCAGAAGGACTGACAAATCTCCATTTTCTTGCTGTGATGCGTAAGTACAATGTTGTTCTAGGATTCTTTCTGGTGAGTTCCATTTTTGTAAAAGTGTGCTCTACATGGACCATGTAGGCGCGTGTTTAAATTGTCAATTCATAGTACATTTTGCTTTATACTAATCACTTTTTTTTGTATTTGTGCAAATAGGGGTGCTCAGCTTTATTTCAATGGGAACTGCACAAAATGTTCATGAATACATCAAATCATTCATTTCCACCACAAGAAAGGAGGTGTCGATAAGTTCAAGGCGTTGCAACATATAAGGGTGAAATCTTACAAGCTACGCGCGAATTTGGTTGATTTCGGAGGAACTGCACAAAAAGAACAGCTGGTTTATTTAGCACGAGGTGCCATGTCAATGTCCGAACTGATGGCAAACCCTGCCCATTCCACAATCGTAGGCATTTGATATTTTGGAATGGGAAAACCTTGTCAAATTTTGCTCATTGATTTTAGCAAGAGGACATGCGTTTGATATTTTTGAATGGGACGCCCTTTGCTGTCAGCAGCGTCGATCCATCTTTTCTTTATTCTTTAGTTGTGAAGTAAATATTGGCTCTGACATGTGAATCCCTGAGATGCGTAATCATCGATTGTTTTGAATGTTCTCTATGAAATGTGAATCGCTGTGATTGCAATGTACAGGAACACATAAAGCTGCTCAAACTCTTTGTACTCCTTATGTTCCTTTTTACTTCGCACATTGTCCGGTAGCATACAAATGAAGTGGTCAAGTTCTCTAGCAAATGACTGTATCTCATGAGCTTCCTCAACCACCGAGCACTCTTCAATTAGCCTGTAATCATAGAATTGCTCCATGATGTACAGCTCAGTGCCAGCAACCGGAGGGTAGCAGCGGTGGCCTTACTTGGACCCGAGCGGCGGCGACCTACCGTGTTCTACTCTTCCTCCTTTTGTGTGTGGCGTAGCCTCCTTGGCAGCGGGGCGGGGCCTCGGTGGAGCCGGCGATGTTCTCTATCACGTTGCCGGCGGGCGGCGCCTAGGCGGAGCGGGGGAAAATCCTCCCCCTCGTTGCCGGCAGGGTTGGGCCTCGGCGGAGCCGGCGGTGTCCTCTGCCTCGTTGTTGGCACCGTGGGGCCTCGGCGGAGCAGGGCCTCATCGACGCCAGCAGAGCAGGGACTCGTCGGAGCCGACATTGTCCTCTGCCTCGTCCTCGGTCTCACCAAACAGCGCCTCGGCTGCTTCATCGCCCTCTTTGTAGGTAGCCGCAGCCTCTGCCACCCGCATGTGGTACCGCCAGTGCTTGAGGCGGCCCTTGCGGGCGGAGCAGTACGAGTCGAGCAACGCCTCCTGTTCCGCCCGCTCCATGGCAATCTGCTCCTCCGCCCGCAGGGGCTCCTGGAGGAGATGGTGGTTGTAGGCGGCGTCGGCCTGCGCCTCCCGGAACTGCTCCTCACACTTCTGCCTGACCGTGTCCATATATTGGGCACGGGCCTCGCCGATGGTCATGGTGCAATGCACCGACGAGGATGTTATGGAGGAGGGGGTTGGCGCCAGATCGTCAACTACCATCTTCTCCTTGGGACGTCGTCGTCCTGCGGCTGCCTGCCGGCCAGCCAGTCGGCAGCAATGGCTGCCATCTCCTCGTGGTCTATCGTCCGCCTGCCCCGAGGAGCGCTGGAGCGCGAGGAAGCCATGGTGGGCAGTAGTGGTGTGGACAGGAGAATAGGAACGGATGCGGATGACTGCGGCTATGGCCGGCGCAACAGTTTATATAGCAATGGTGGGCGGCGGAGGGACGGACGTGTGGCGCCGGAGTAGCCGCCTTGGCAATCGAGTATCATTAATGTGGGCGGCAGAAGGACGGACGGACGACACTTGTGTCATTTGAAGGTGGAGCAATCGCATGCACGGGGAAGTGGGGTGGGCGGCGCTGACCGTTTCGGGCGGAAAGCGCGCGCGGGTGAGGGAGGCGGTCTGGGTGGGCAAGGGCAGTCAGACTCGTGCTTGGCAGCGGGTCGGTCCAGCAGCCGGACATGCTGGCTCGCCAACTACCTCGCCGAGCTGAGCGACGACAATCAGACGATGGACGTAGCTTCCGACCAGGAGCCGGCGCCACTGTCCAAGCCGATTCAAGTCGTGTTCACCATAGAGCAGGTGCGGCCGCACTTCGATGCCCTAATGGCGGAAGAGCTACCAGCGCAGGAGGACCTGTGCTGCAACCTCCGTCTCCTCAACGAGCGCCGGTGAACAAGCGAACAACAATGCCGTTGCGGACGTGTGGCCCTATGATCCTGGCTTCCCTTAATGAGCAGTGGGCGCTGTATCAGACCATCCGTAGGGCCCGAGAGGCCCTCTCCGTCATCCTTCGATTTGTTGCGCTCGCCGTGGCGCCGCTGCCTCGCGTTGTCAACATGGTCAACGGACATGAGGATGAGGAGATGACTTTACTTGGAGAGGATGACAACAAGTGCCTCCTTATTAGTATATAAAACAATAATTTTTTTTGCTTCCTCCTGGTTTCCTGACATCACGGTCCCACACCATTGTGAACCTATGTAGTCAATAAACGAGAAAATTGCACAAGAAGCGGCCGACAACTGGGACAAACAGCTCGAGCAGTATTTGTGTTTTTGAGGTGTGAGCACTGCTGAGTTTTTTTTAGCAATGTTTAGCCCAGATATTAATTTTTCTTCTCTGAACAACAACGAAAACATCGCTGCAGCTATTAACTGGGCGGGCTGTGGCCCGTCTAGCCCAAGCCAAATATCCAGCCCAGATATTAATTTTTTTCAAGCTGAAAATGGCTAGCCCAGCTATACTTTTTTTAGGAATACCCAGACAAGGTCAAGTTGTCATTCTCCGCCCCGCTGGGCTGCAAATCTTTCCTATGAGTGATGCATTAGGCTTAACAAGAAAATGGGCTTTAAGAAATAATAAATGGGATGTAATTATAAAAACTGGGCAGTAACTGTAAAATATGCACCAAACACGTAATTACTTTTATAATATTATTTTTGGATATTGAAAATTTTAATTTCATTAATTATTGCGTGAGCAATGTTTCATTGGATTTTTATGTAATATAAATTTATATTGAAATTGTATTTAATCTGACTAGAAATTTCGGGATAAAAATATTTTGGATCCCATCAAAATGTGGGAAATTTTATTGAATTCTGTTTTGAACGGTTGGTTCAAATGGGCTGCAGTTTTAACAAACTGTAGATGGGCTGTAGTAAATTCCATTAGAATTCAAAAAATGGCTGCACATTCTTACAAACCACAAATGGGCTATAAGTTCTCTGCCACACACTTTTGGCCTTACTAAGTTGACGCATCCCCTAAAAAAAGAGAGTTGACATGTATGCAAGGCTTTGTCTACTTATAGTCAACACATGGTTCTTGCAGCAGTGGCTGTTGGATGTCCATCCAACGGATGTCGTGCTTCTTCTTCGATCTCAGATATTCTAGCTTCACCCGCCCAAAAAATGATTCCTCCCCCTGACATCTGGGGCGCACCGTTTCGGAAGCTGATCTATGGGCCTACTAAGTTCACGGGGACGGAGTGCTTTGTCAACTTTGTCAATATGAACGATTCTAGCTCCAGTGACTGTACGATGTCGATCGAACGGCCGTAGTGCTTCTTCAACCTCTGGTCTTGTTGCTCCAGCCGCCCAAAGCAGCCCCGGTCGTGCTGCATGCTCCTGCCTCCCGTGGCCGGCTGTGCTACCGCGGAGGCCTCACCGCCCCCTACTATTCCCACCGCTGGCCAGGCCCTGCGGCGACGGCAGCCTCGCACCACAGCTGAACCAGTGAACCCTCGTAGTCCTCTCCGTGCGGGCTTCCACTGCCGGGTCTTCCCCGGCTCCGCGTCGTCCCCTTCCTAGGCCTCGCCGTCGTCCACCGCCTTGGTGCTCTTAGCGCGGCGTGGTCAATGTGGTCAACGACCGACTTCCATCGGAAGAGTACTGTACGTGGAGAGGCTGGCAGCTGGGTCCACGGGCATAGCCCAGTTTTTTTTTGTGATTTTCCAAGTAAGTCACTTTGTCAGGCCTGTTGGGCTGCAAATCTTTCAAGACGAGGAGAGCTTCATTCGGCTGGCTGAGAGAATGGCCTATCAGTAATGAGAAATGGGTTGTACATTTTTAAAACACATCAAACCGACAATTAGTTTCAAATTTCTTTTTTTCATTTCAAGATTTTAAATTGCATTGATTTTTATGCGTGGACAATTTGTTGGATTTTATATTGATATAAATTTATTTTTAAAATCAGTTTGAATGTGGCTCGAAATTTCAGGATTAAAAACAGTTCGGACCACACCGAAATATGCAAAAATTTGTAAAAATTTTTAACCGTGGCCACAATATGGGATGTAATGCTAACAAAAAGAATATGGGCTCTAAAAAACCCTTAAGAATTAGCAAATGGGCTGTAAAAATATTAGAAATAACGGCAGATGGGCTGTATGCTGTGTTCCGCAGATTTGAGGCTTTCCTAAAAAAAGGTTGACGCACAAGCAGTGACTGTTGGATTTCCATCCAACAGCCGTCGTGCTTCTTCAATCTCTGCTCTTCCTGCTCCAGCCGCTCAAACAAGCGCCGTCGGGACTGCCTGCTCCCTCCTCCCCGCGGCTGGCTGTGCTGCCGCGCAGGCTTCACCGCCCCACCGTACTCCCATCGCTAGCCTAGCCATCCCTCTACTCGCCCACACCTACTGTTATTCTCCGGCGACGGCAGACGAACCAGTAAACCCTCATAAAGTCGTACTCCCCTCCGCATGGGAAACAACTACCGAGTGTTCCCTGCCGCCATGTCGTTCCCTTCCTAGGCCTGTACGTGGAGAGGCTGACAGCTGGGTCCATGGCCGCACGCAAAGAAATGCATCCTTATTACACGCAAAATAATGATTCCTCCACCTGACATCTGGGCCCCACCGAAAGGGCCTCTGTATTTCACGAAAAAATGTTACCGCCGCTGACAGCTTGGACCCACTAGCTATATCTTCGCATGCAAGGAAGTGCCTCCTTATTACGCACAAAAAAATGAATACTACCCCTGCTTGCTGGGACCCATTATAGTGGCAGGCTGACTTGTGGGCCTACTAAGTTGACGGTGATGGATGGCTTTGTCAACTTAGTCAATATGCACGATTCTAGCTCCAGTGATCGTACGATGTCCATCCAACGGTCGTAGTGCTTCTTCAACCTCTGGTCTTCTTTCTCCAGCCACCCAAACCAGCGCTGGTCGTGCCTCGTGCTCCTACCTCCCATGGCCGGCTGCGATGCCACGGAGGCCTCACCGCCCCTACTACTCCCACTGCTGGCCAGACCATCCCTCTACTCACCCACAGCCCCTGTTATTCTGCGGCGACGGCAGCCTCACACCGCAGCGAACCAGTGAACCCTCATACTCCTCTACGCGTGGGCATCCACTGCCACGTCTTCCCCGGCTCTACGTCGTCCCCTTCCTAGGCCTCGTCGTCGTCCACCACCCTGGTGCTCTCGGCGTGGCGTGGTCAACATGGTCAAGGAACGGCTTCCATCGGACATGGACTGTACGTGGAGAGGTTGACAGCTGGGTCCACGGCCACAGCAAGGAAGTGCCTCCTTATTACACGCAAAATAATTATTCCTCCACCTGACAGTGGGGACCCCCCGGACGGGCCACCATATTTTGCGAAAAAAACGTTTCCCCCGGATTGCTGGGACCCACCAGCTACATCTTCGCACGTAAGGAAGTGCGTCCGGGCAAAAAGAAATGATTCGCCCCCTGCTACCTCTTGAGCACTGCGTTGGTTTTCCCTTGAAGAGGAATGGGTGATGGAGCAAAGTAGCGTAAGTATTTCCCTCAGTTTTTGAGAACCAAGGTATCAATCTACTAGGACGCCACGCACGAGTCCCTCGCACCTACACAAAGAAATAAATCATCGCAACCAACACGATAAGGGGTTGTCAATCCCTTGATGGTCACTTACGAGAGTGAGATCTGATAGATATAATAGGATAATATTTTTGGTATTTTTATGATAAAGATGCAAAGTAAAATAGAAGCAAAATAAAAGGCAAAGGAAATAACTAAGTGTTGGAAGATTAATATGATTGAAAATAGACCCGGGGGCCATAGGTTTCACTAGTGGCTTCTCTCAAGAGCATAAGTATTTACGGTGGGTGAACAAATTACTGTTGAGCAATTGACAGAATTGAGCATAGTTATGAGAATATCTAGGTATGATCATGTATATAGGCATCACGTCCGGGACAAGTAGACCGACTCCTGCCTGCATCTACTACTATTACTCCACACATCGACCGCTATCCAGCATGCATCTAGAGTAGTAAGTTCATAAGAACAGAGTAACGCCTTAAGCAAGATGACATGATGTAGAGGGATAAATTCATGCAATATGATATAAACCCCATCTTGTTATCCTCGATGGCAACAATACAATACGTGCCTTGCTGCCCCTACTGTCATTGGGAAAGGACGCCGCAAGATTGAACCCGAAGCTAGGCACTTCTCCCATTGCAGGAAAGATCAATCTAGTAGGCCAAACCAAACTGATAATTCGAAGAGACTTGCAAGGATAACCAATCATACATAAAAGAATTCAGAAGATTCAAATATTGTTCATAGATAAACTTGATCATAAACGCACAATTCATCGGTCTCAACAAACACACCACAAAAGAAGATTACATCGAATACATCTCCACGAGAGAGGGGGAGAACATTGTATTGAGATCCAAAAAGAGAGAAGAAGCCATCTAGCTAATAACTATGGACCCGAAGGTCTGAGGTAAACTACTCACACATAATCGGAGAGGCTATGGTGTTGATGTAGAAGCCCTCCGTGATTGATGCCCCCTCCGACGGAGCTTCGGAACAGGCCCCAAGATGGGATCTCACGGGTACAGAAGGTTGCGGCGGTGGAATTAGGTTTTTGGCTCCGTATATGGTAGTTTGGGGGTACGTAGGTATATATAGGAGGAAGGAGTAGGTCGGTGGAGCAATAGGGGGCCCACGAGGGTGGAGGGCGCACCTGGAGGGGGTAAGCGCGCCCCCTACCTCGTGGCCTCCTTGTTGAAGTCTTGGCGTGGGGTCCAAGTCCTCTGGATCACGTTCGTTCCGAAAATCACGTTCCCGAAGGTTTCATTCCGTTTGAACTCCGTTTGATATTCTTTTTCTGCGAAACTCTGAAATAGGCAAAAAACAACAATTCTGGGCTGGGCCTCCGCTTAATAGGTTAGTCCCAAAAATAATATAAAAGTGTATAATAAAGCCCAATATTTTCCAAAGCAGAATATAGCATGGAACAATAAAAAATTATAGATACGTTGGAGACGTATCACCCCCTGACTGCTGGGACCCACCAGCTACATCTTTGCAGGCAAGGAAGTGCCTGACAGTCGGGACCCACTTGGTCGAAGCGTACGTAGCATTGTCATTCTGGTCGCGAACGTGTACGTACATACTGGTCGTTGTAGAGGCACGCACGTGTCATAGTAGAGGCGCGCATGTACCATGTACACGTACAACGGTCAGGGTGCAAGAAAGAAATTACGGCCACGTACATACATACAGGCAGGGTCTCGAACGCCTACTCTCGCATACGTATGGCCAGGGCTCGTGTACATGGCTGGGTCGAAACGGAGAAACAGCGTCGTCGTCGTGTTCATGGGGAGCCAACCGGCTGGGTCGGAATGGAATGCGTCGTCGTGTTCATCGGGAGGGCTTGGACGGAACAGCCGATGGAAACGAGGCCTGGCGTACCACAGAACGGAGGAAACGGCCTTGTGTTCGACCGGCCACATTCGAAACGGGATCTTGTTCATCGGGAGGGGTCTGGCGTACCGCAAAACGAAGGAAACGGACCTCCTACGATCGACACGGGAGTCCTGTTGATCGGGAGGGTGTGGCGTACCGCAAAACAGAGGAAACAGACTTGTGTTGGAGCACTACGGTCGAAATGGGGGTCATGTTCATTGGGAGGGGTGTGGCGTACCGCAAAACGGGACTCCACACGATACTGTTCATCTCCACCGTCGACCCCCTCCAGCCTCCACGGGCAACTGTTCATCCATCGTCGACCTCCTCCAGCCTCCACCTGCGGCTGTTCAGCCATGGGCTCCTGTTCATCCAGCCTCCACCGCGCGCTACTCCACCGGCTACTGTTCAACCAACCCTCTCCATGGGCTCCTGTTCAACCACCCCTCCACGGGCTACTGTTCATCCTGCCCTCCACCGTCTATCGTTCATCCTGCCCTCCACGGGGTGGTCCTGTTCATCCTGCACTCCACGGGGTCCTATTCATCCAGCCCCAACCGGCTCGAAAGATCGGGATCCTGTTCATCCACCCCCACCGGGAACTGTTCATCCAAACCCCCCAGCAACGCTCATTGTTCATCCAGAGGCAGCAATGATCGACTTCAGTTAGCAGAAGTAGCGAAGAAATCACTCGATCGGGTTCAGTTAACACCCATCGATCGATCGCTCGGGTTCAGTAACGCGTAGCCTGTAGTGTAATCGCTCGGGTTCAGTTAGAGACCAATGCCACGCACACACGCCCGTACGTACAAGAGAAACGCGCATAGCTTGGCCCCCGACCACCCACCATAACTGTGGACTCCCCAATATTTTCCGCGCCCTTGCTTCTACCACGGTTTTTTCCGTCATGGACGACCCAAAGAATGCCATGCAGCTGCTCTCCGGCCCACCCAGGATGAAAAGCCCATTTTCTGTCATGATTTTTTGTCATAGAAGTAGGACCCCACCACATCTATGATGATACCGGGTTTTGTCACAATTATCGTCATAGAAGTGTCATAAGTATGATAGAAAAGATTTTCGTTCGGCCCATAATGTCACGGATGTGTCTTTTGTTTGTAGTGGATCGAGTTAAAAGAAAGAAGACATAAGTCATAAGATCAACAACATGGGAGAGACGGATCGGTATGACAATGTGCATGCATGTGAGAATGCAGGGAAGAAGGCCCGACAATTGAGCATTTGTTTTTATCTTTAAAAGATAGTGGCGTGGGCTGGAGCATGCATCTATGGCGAGCAGAGGGAGTGAGGCACAACGATTGTGCAAAAGAGATCAACCTATAAATGGAAGAAGGTTGATGGGGAACAAATAAATAGAAAGATAAAGATGCTAGCTAGTGTGCGTTAGAGATAGGAGTCGAGTGGATCAGAAGGCTGAGTTATGTGTGTGGGTCTGAGAGAGATGAAGAAAGGGTGCATGTGACTCACATACAAACAAATATCGGAGAGAAATGAGATCCCGAGAGATGGAGTTTTGTGTCTGCGAGAGAGAAAGATATTTCACAACGAGAGTGATAGCTAGAGAGACATATGAGGGAACGCAAGATATCTCTAGGGAGAGAGAGTGTGTGTGAGCAACATACAAGAGAACAGTGGAGAAATATGAGACCCTGGGAGACAAAGTTTTTGTTTGTGTGTGAGAAAGATATATTTAAGAGGAAGAGTCGTAGGTTCTCATACCTAAGGAGCGAAATACATCTCTGTATGAGGGGTGTGTGAGTGGCACACAGGGGAATAGTAGAGAGAAATGATACCCCGGGAGACAAACTTTTGTGTTTGTGTGAGAGAAAGAGATTCCACATGGAGAATCATAGTTAGAGACACATAGTAGGGAGGGAGATATACTTAGAGAGAGAAAGAGTGATGAAGGTCGAGGGAGAGAGTACCGTTAGTGTGTTGCAAAGATAAAAGATCATTGTTGACATACAGGTAGCACGAGAGATACCCGAGAGACGATGAACACGTATAGGTCTAGAGAGATAGTCCTATATAAGCATGAGTGATAGTTATATGAGACGAATATCTGGATTAAATGGGATTCAAATATTTAAATTGGAGATCACGACATCGATAATATCATAACACAAATTGGTGTATCAAACATGCATATTCATTTGAATTGGGGACACGTGTAATGTTATATAGTTTATCAATATTGGTGATCCATAGATTCTTTAATTAGAAAATTTGCATAGTTTATATGCAATTAATGTCTAAACGGGATTACACTATATGTTGCGTGTGTGAAACACATTATACATGTTTGAGAAGTAAAAAAAAAAACCCGCATGAAACACACATTAATTGGAGACAGTTAGCGAGGAATGCATACATTGGATTTCTACATGAAGTGGTTTCAAATATTTGAAAATCCAAATTAATGGATACAACCTTATGAATTTGAGATCATGCCATTTGTAAACCATATTTATGTATAAAGGGTGTTGTGCTTTTGAAAGTATATATAAAAAAATGATGTATATAGAATTTTATTCCAATAAAAAATGGATCCCGCCCGAAAAAAACAGAATACAAACGGGATTCGAATTGAGTTGGCACGGTAAACGTGCACTCTGGAAAATTTGAATGAAGTGGGGAAAGTCACAGTAACCGCCTGAAACCAAAATCTGCGAGATGGAAATTACTACTGCCTATCCCTGCCACGAAAAGCTTATCTGCTTGATTTCTATAGGTTTCGATAGGGGTAGGTTTGTAATTTCACTCAATCCTGACATAACCGCCTCTCACCCGGATTCATACACAGTGGGCGCCAAAACACAGTGTGTCCTCGGCCGAAATCGGCTCCATCCCCGATTCATACACGGTGGGCGCCAAAAACAAACTCTCGTCGGCAAATATTCGGTGTATGCGAGATTACCGTACTATCCCTAACCGACTAATATTGCTATGATGTAGGAAATTTGAAATGGGGGCTAAGTTTGTAAATTTCATCGCATTTGAGACAAGCGCGCCCTGAAGACATGGTTCCGCCCTTCCTCTCTACCTCAATTTCCCCATTCATACTCCGTGGGCGCCAAAACACCCTCTCCACCCCAGCCTCCTCCGTCCGCCAACCCATCCACCATCGTCCTCCTCCACCATGCCGGAGCTGATACCCCGACGCCGCCGTCCATTACAAGAGATCGACCTCTCTCATCCATGGCTTCAGACCGGGATCCTTGCATCCCGTCCTGTCACTTCATCCCCGCCATCGTCCACCTTGTCGGCGCCGCTCCTACGACCGTCTCGTCCATCGCGCCCCGCCGCCACCGTCTACCCTCCTAGATCTACTTCCATGCTGCCAACAGCCATCGCTACCGCAGCACCGTCAAATTCTCAGTAGATGCATACACGGCACCGCACCAGAGGCGGTACTCTTTCGTATCTGCTCAACTTATTTATCACAGCAAGAAAATAGATCGCCATTGCTTTACTCTGATTTCTTGTCCATCACTTACTTGCTAGTTGAAAGCAAACATTGGTTGCGAAGTTGCCTTTGTCCGGTTTGCACCTTCAGATCCGCCATGGCACGCTCAACACTATACTCCCAATGCTTATGGTTTTCCTCTTTTATATTCCACACTAGTTAAATCATAGTACACTAAATTTCAGAATTGGGTCAGTCGATTTTACGGAGCTCGCCGGAGTTCGCCGGTGCGAACGAAGGGGTTCGGGCGGGTTTGGTGGTTGGGGGGGGGGGGGGTGGGGCCTCGCCCAACGAAGAAAACTCGACGTGGGTGGGGGCGGGGGTGGCGGAGGAACACAAGCGGTGGGGGCCAGTGGTCCGGCCGGCGGCCCGTGCGGTGTTCTGTATGGGAAGAATCAGAGACGAGGAAGAAGAAGGGTTAGGAGACATAGGATCTTCATCCAACCACCTGAAATGGTTGACTGACCCAAATGAAAAAAGTCACGCGAATTGCATGCAGACATGCCTTTATATTCAGTACCATCATCGTACCTACTTAGCACTGCTCCCGAATCCATCAAGCTAAACAACGTGCCACTCATAATTCCAAACTTGTTGCTCAAGTACGAATCTGATACGATGCTGATATTACTAAAACAGATAACATTTAATTGGTCAGCTAATGTTCCTACTTTACTTTCAAAAAGCACATGCACCACATATAGAGAGACAGCAGGGAGTTGCTTTCTTAATGCGCTTTGGTTCATCATGTGTGGGCACTGCACAACGAACATTTTATTATCCGAAATCTGCTTGCTCTTCTTTAGCATGTTCCTCTTCCGTTCTTCTTTAATAAACACTCTCTCTGTTCCTAAATACAAGTCTTTGTATAGATTCCACCATGGACTACATATGGAGCAAAATGAGTGAATCTACACTCTAAAATGTATCTGGATACATCTGTATGTGATCCAAAGTGGAAAATCTCTACCAAGACTTATATTTTGGAACGGAGGGATTATGATAGTAGTACAGTATGTTCCTTGTAGTGAAGATGAGCAGGGACATTTGCAGTGTAGAGGTCTATACGGTCAGTTGTGATGGACACTTTGAACTCTTCGGGCCTCTTTGATTCGTAGGATTTTGTAAACATGGGAGTAGGATTGTAGTGGCCTGCCCACTTGAATCCTATAAGAATAGCAAGGAAATGCGGGGAGCTGTGTCGCCTTTGAGAGTTACACTAATATTAACAGTACCGTACCTTCAGTTGAAGAGAGCTACTATCTGAAGCCTTTCTAGCCATACCGGCAATACTAGCACATATATTCCAGCAAGTCCCACTTTGCTGATTTTACTCTGATGCTTACGGTTTTCCCGTTATATCTACACTATGATCTGTGTAGCTGCTTTGTGTCGCACTAGTAGCAGTCCACTCTTGAAGCTAAACACTGCAATGACTTACAAAATTGGCACCAAGGCATTGAGTGCCATTCTGGATGCAATGAAACTCATACGCTCCCCACCTGTTGATTCTTGTTCATAATATGATCCTAATGACTATCCTAACCTCGAGGAGTCAAAGGCAGATGGCATGTCCTGTTCACCCATCAAGGTGCCTGTTCTAATTTGGCAAGGTTTTATTGATTGCGCGTATCTTGCATATGTTGTCTTGCATTTCTTCTACTTTGTTGCACCGCCATCTACTTAGTTTACTCATCATATATGTCGAGATGCCATGCCCATCCAATATCAATACATATTCCATCTGTCATCATACCATGTTTTTTCACTCAAATGTTGTTCTTGTGCACAAGACATCAAAAAGGAAGAGGGTGATTGCCGAACCTGAAGGAGCACCAGCAAAGTCCTTGAAAAACGTGGTTGTGCCAGAGAAATCAGACAACACCCCACTTATATTGGCTGTACAACCAGTGACACAAAACGTAGGACCGACTCCAGCAGACTATACCCATACTTCACTGGCCACACCACTAGCCCCACCACATAGGACCTACACTCCAGCAAAAGGTATGCCGATTTCAGTTGCCATAGCACCAGTCGTACCACAGAAAAATCCCACTCCAGCAAAAAGTACAGCCAGTCCACCGGTGGAAGACCTATCCCAACTGCGGAGATGGCCAAATCCTGCAGATCGGAACCCCATTCCAGTTATTCCCAGTTTAAAAGACAATGCTTTCAATGTTGTTAGGGACTACGTGCATATATTCCCATCATGGGAAGATTATAGTGAAGACAAACACCATTTTCACATCTTCCTGTCCCACTTACGTGTAGTGCTATTATTCATGGTGATTATTTTCCTTTTTTCTGCTGATTGAACACATCAATGATTTACATTACATTGTTGTAAGTAGGCAAGGGTCAATATGGATAGTCATGACGAGCAAAGCTTGCTTGCGCTTTTCAAGGAAGCATTGCAGCAATATCGGTGTTACCTGAGGAAATCACACTTTGATGGCAAGTCTATAAACGAATTTCTGGTGAAGTCTCCTGTGCTAAACTTAGAAGACATTGAATGGAAAAACCATGTTATGCACTGGTCTCATTCCGAGGATGAGGTACTGTCTATGATATCGCATGACAATTTGAACTTCTACTTCTCCGCATGTGCCTTACGGATCTTTTTTGCAGGAAATCTGCTCGAAAAGGAATTCCGGTTTGTAAAGGACGACAGGTTATCACAAATATGCTGCCCGCTGCTTTGCTCTTGTTAGTACTTGTTGTCCTGTATCACTGTACTTGAATACATACCTAGTACATTATGTGACATCAGTATGCATGATAGCTTGCTTATCAATTGTTCGCTCCAAATTATCTGATCTGTATGAATGGTTACATTAGTGTAGAATATATCCAACGCCAATGAAATTTTTTAGCTCTGCATTCTTCTTGTAAGTACCTGCTGTCCTTTATCAGTGTACTTATATTGACAGGTAGTTGTTCATGTACCATCACTCTGCATCTTATTTTCCTTTGCCCTCCATTTTCTACACATAATATCTATATTTACTCTTACCATAAGGTTGGATAACACCGATGGTACTTAAGTGTTTAGCTCTGCATTGCTCTTGGCTGTACCTTTTGCCTGTATCGCTGTACTTACATTTATAGCTACTTGGTTATGTAGCATCACTCTTCATCTTATCTTAAATATTCTCCATTTTTTCTTATATTGTCACATCTATATTTACTCTTAACAAAATGTAGAATAAAGGCAATGCTTATGAAGAAGATTCTCTGGTAAACTTCTTGAATTGCGCCCCATTAGCATGGACAAGGGCTTTATAGAGCCTGCCTTCACCAATAATGTATGTTTGTCCTTCTCAAGCCTTCAAACTTTGTTGTGTATATTTGGTTAGGCATGACTGCAACAACTATTTATTTTTGGTGTTTGCATCAAATTGCATGTTTAAAGTTTATTATGTACTTCATAAACAAAAGTTTGTCCTTCTCAATTTAAGTTTTCAGTTGCACAACCAAGTTCCTTCTTCATACCATGTAAATTAAACTATACAGAGCAAGTGATATTATTTTGCCAATCTGAAATGGGATAAATAGACAACACACTAACCGTTGATACTTATGAGTTCTTGATCTGTAATCCTATGGTGTCGTGAAGCTGCCAACTCCTTCACAATGTCATTTCCTGCTATGTCTCAACCTGAACAATACCATATTGTGTTAATGATATTTTACTATGTGTCACTTTATCCGTGAGTAGGAAATGTGATGAATTGTCACCACTGATACTTATATGTGCAAAACCTGTCATCTGTCTGCTTGTTTATCTTTCAGAGCGAGGAGGATATAAGTGTCAAACAAGTGCAGTCTCATCAGCTTACTCAGCTGCTTGCGCTGCAGCTCCCGAGCAGGGCTAACCTTTCTTGAACTCTATAGAAGTGTTGTCGGTTTTGTATATTATTTTGTCGGCGTGTTTAATTGAAATGATGGCGATCTTTGATGCCTAGTGTATGTAATCTGTTGTCTGCTTGTGCTTTATTATCATAGTGGCGAACTTTGATGCCCAGTGGATGTAATATGCCGTAATTTCTTTATTGTATAGTCTAGGTTTTTTTTCTTATTCACGATGCTATAGTTATTTTACTATATACATATATCCTGTCTTCACAGTAAACCGGCCGAACCGTAAAATTACGGTACATAATCGGGCCGTCATGCAAATCACTGTGTATGATCCGCATCATGGGCCCCGTCATCTTGTTCCGTTAACAGGCCTAGATGTAAACTGACCCACTAGTAGATTCGGGTCTTTAATAGGCCGACTAAACTGCTGGCCCTATTTTCCCAAGAAAACTCAATGGGCTTTTAGGAGGCTGAAAAGTAAGTTGGGCCTGGAAAGTGACGAACAACTCACGGGCCGGCAGCAGGCCGAAATAGACCCCGGCCCATGATTGTGCCAATCAAATCATGGGCTTATAACAGGCCAAAATTGTCTCGGTCCTTGTTTGGCCCAATCAGATTATCGTCTGTGAGCAGGCCAGATGCAAACGGGGCTGTAGTTAGGCCCAACTATATGACGGCTTTTAACAGTCCGAAATATATATAGGGCCGAAATGTTAAACGGGCCTTTAACAGGCCAAAACTAATATGAGGACGAATTACTAAATGGGCCTTTATCAAGTGGGCCCAAAAGCATAGTGTCTAGTTGACGGGCCGAATCTGAGATGGGCCATAATTTAGCCCAAAGCCTCTCAAAGGGCCGGACCTGATCTGGGCCGTAATTTGGCCCAGAATGTGGTAGGCTTTTAACGGGTCGGATCTCATATGGGCCTGTATTAGGCCCAGAACGTGGCATACTGTTAATGGACCAGATCAAATATGGGTTGGCATTTGGCCCAAAACATGGCAGCCTATTAATGGGTCGGCCTACTAGTGTTATCAAAATCTTTTGGGCCTTCAGCCGGGTCGGCCCATTATGGTCGACGAAATCTCATGGGCCTTTAGCTGGGCCGACCCATTATGGTCGACGAAATCTCATGGGCCTTTAGCTGGGCCGGCCCATTATGGCCTGCAAAATCTTGTGGGCCTTTAGCTGGGCCGGCCCATTATGGCCCGCAAAATCTTGTGGGCCTTTAGCTGGGCCGGCCCATTATGGTCCGCAAAATCTCATGGGCCTTTTGCTGGGCCGGCCCATTATGGACCACAAAATCTTGTGGGGCTTTAGTTGGGCCGGCCCATTTAAACTTTATGGGCCAGTTTTGGGCCGGTCCACGTGTCAACATTTCATAAGTGCATCTCGCCCATTGGATGAGTGACACATGTGCCAACGGGGAGCTGACATGTGTTTCCTCCAGCCAATGATGATTTTACACGTGGAAAATCGCCATTGGTTCGGGCTGTTAATGGGTTATCGGATCCAAAACCGGACCCGATAGCTTAATGGCGTTTCGTTACGGTGGATGCTACGTGTCGGTCACCCTTGACGAAAGCACTTCTGTGACGCGCGAGTTTTCGTCATGGAAGTGGACACTTCCGTGATGATAATTTTGGTAATGCCATGGAACACTTCTACGACAGCACATGTATGATTATCTTGATTTTGTCATAAAATCGTCATGGATGTACATGCATGACAGAAAACGTGACCTACTGTGACAAACATGTATCATTACGGAAGTATATTTTTTTGTAGTGGAATGAGCTCCCTGAGGATCAGACTGAGGCCCGTCGCATCGTTCGATGTTCGAAAGCCTACAAAGTTCACGAAGGAGAACTGTATAAGAAAAGTACTACCGGAGTCCTTCAACGATGTATCTCCGAAGAAGAGGGACGGCATCTCTTGGCTGAAATACACGCTGGTCTTGGCGGTCATCATGCCGCAACCCGGGCCCTTGTAAGTAAAGCCTTCCGCATGGGATTCTTTTGGCTCACAGCCCGGCAGACGCACAAGACCTCGCACAGCGCTGCGTCGGATGCGAGATTTTCGCTAATCAAAGCCATATGCCGCCCACTGCCCTCCGAACAATCCCCATAACTTGGCCCTTTGCGGTCTGGGGGCTCGATATGTTCAGACCTCTTAAAGGGGGAAGCCATAAGAAGAAATACTTGTTGGTTATGGTCGACAAGTTCACTAAGTGGATAGAAGCAAAACCAGTTAAAACGGCGGAAGCCGGACCAGTGATAGACTTCATATCCGGCGTCGTACACCATTATGGTGTCCCGCACAGTATTATTACTGACAACGGCTCTAACTTTACAGCCGACGAGGTGAAAACTTGGTGCGCCAATTTGGGCATCAAGCTTGATTGTGCCTCCGTATACCACCCTCAGACGAACGGCCAGGTCGAACGGGCTAACAGCATGATAATGAGCGGCATCAAACCCAGACTAGTGCGATCTCTACAAGGATTGGACAAACACTGGGTTGATAAACTCGACTCCGTACTCTGGGGTTTGCGGACCACGCCCAATCGCACGACCGGATATACACCCTTTTTCATGGTGTACGGTGCGGAGGCAGTCTTGCCTTGCGACATTGTTCATGACTCACCTCAAGTGCGCATGTATGAAGAGAGAGAAGCCGAGCTCGATCGGCAGGATGACTTGGACGGCCTGGAGGAGGAGCGCGACGTGGCGAAGGCCCGTTCCACATTCTATCAATAGCAGGCTCGGCGATACCAAAGCAGAGAAGTATGGGCAAATACCTACAAAGTCGGTGAACTCGTTTTACGCCTACCAGAAAAGAAAAAGGACAAGCACAAGCCCAAATGGGAGGGTCCCTTCATTATAGATGAAGTTCTCACTGGAGGACCTATCATCTTCGCAATGCTTCGGACAATCGCTTGGAGCCAAACCCATGGAATGCTGCAAGGCTCCGAAGATTCTATACCTAAGTCCGCACATATACCTTTTTCTCGTTCCTTCTTTTCTCTCTTTTACCGTTTCCCTTTTTTTCTCTCGTTTTCATACGACTTATAGCTCGTGTTCGGATAAACCGCGCACCTGAGGGGTAGACATCCTTAAATGTACATACCCCACAATATGTGGGGGCTTCTTTTCACAAGAAGCTTATTCTTATTATTATTTTCCGAGCATCAAGCTCACCGTATATATGTGTCATCTATCCATATATATCTTTTCTTTGCCATTAAATGCACCTTTATGACTTACGTTTTTGCCAAGCTGGGTTGCCTGGCTCATGTGCTAATGCCCTACGTTCCCGCTTGTTCGGCTAGGGCATAAAGGGAGCACCTCTGCGATTGTTACAGCCGGGTCATCCAGACATGTACTTCAAACGGGTGAAGCCAAAAGCTAGTGTTCTTAAGGAAATGATTGGTCAGTGAACAAAAGACGAACTGCCCTCATGGCAATACAAAAACCCTAGAGCATAAATGCGTACTGTGATTTTTTTAGCATCACAACTTCGGTATGCACAAAAACCGCATACTAGCCCAGGGAAAGGAACTCTTAATGGAACTATTCTCTCTGGAAGATGTTTCTTACAATAAAATGTAATATAACATAACTCCCCGAATACAACTTGTCTGTTCAAGCAACGATGACCAGACTGCCTGGTTTCCGACCATACCTTGGTGTTTACCTACGGCATAGTATTCGGAAACACTCCAAACCTAGGGTTTTCTGTAACATCCCAATTTTTCAATTTGGAATGTTATACATAGGTCATTCATGCATATCATATTTTATTGCATTTTCATTTCGCGATCCTCGGAATCCTAAGCAACTCAAGGACCCACGGAGAGAGTTGGGGATTTCAAGTTCTTCATATTTGAATTTCATCAAATATTGAGACAAGGATCATTTTGGTTTTAATAATTGTTCTCTCCGAAAATATTTCGTATTAAAATATATGAGAGGGGATAATATGACTTCTCCAAAATAAATGAAATATTGGAGGAAAAATATTAAAATAAAAAAAATTATTTGGATTTTATCACAATTTTATTTGAATTAGGAAAAATATGCGTTTTTCAAAATTGCATTAGAGGTCCAAATAACTGTTCACTTTGTCCGAAATATTATTAGAGGATCGTGAAAATTTATTTTAGGATTTTAGGAGTCTGTTTAGTATTTCTTTTATTTGTTTTTACGCGTTAGGTTTTAAAAAAAAGAGCATCGACCTAACCGGGACATTCCGGCTAAGACTCCAGCCCGGCCGGCCTTTATAAGCCGGGAGGCCCGAGGCCCCGCCCCAAGCCATCAGCCCGGCTGCCCTAACCCTAGCGCCGCCACGCACCGCCGCCCCGCGCCGGAGCCGCACCGCCGCCGCCCCGCCGTCTCGCCTCCGCCGCCAACCTCGCTGGAGGTAGCCATCGTCTGCCGCCACCGTTCGCCGGTTTTTCTCAGAAAAACCGCTCGGTTTTTTTAAAACCCTAGATCTAGGTTTTTTTAAATAGATCGGTTCATTTTTCAGTTTAGCTATTCAATGGATGTTCGTCCGTACATTCGTTTTAATGAACGTTGTTCGTCGGTTAGTCGCAGACAGCGAACGTTCGTTCGTTAGCCTGTTCGTCCGATTTCTTTTTTCCAGGGTTTTTCCGCGATTATTTTCGATCGCGATTTCTGCCCTAATCTTCGAACTAGTGTAACTTTTCGCTCGTTTATCCAAATTAGGTGAAACAAGCACCTAGATGTTCGTTTCGATGCCCTCTTTCTGTTTAACCAACTTGAACAAGATTTTGGTACTGTAAAATTTGACTTTAGTCCAGATTAGTAGTCGGATCTTGTTTCTTTCGCAGTTTGAGTTTCGTTGCTCCGTTTGATTTGATTCTCTTTGCAAACCGGAGTTCTTCAGTTTAACTTTCTGGTTAGATCTTCTTATTTGAGATTTACCCGTGCATATTTGCTTGATTGCATATGTATGCTCTTGTTTGTTTGTGATAGAATTCCCGGAGTGTGAAGCGTGCTATGATGAGTCTCTAGGATTTGCAGATCGCCAGCAAGACAAGTAACACATTGATCATACTCTTTCGTACCCAGTTTTTATGCATTAGTTACATTCCTCAAACACTGCATGATTAGGATGAGATTAACTTGTGGGTCTGGGAAGTAGATGATGAGGTAGAACCTATTGCCCTTTTATTATCAAACCCTTGGGAGTTACTTCTACGTTATGCTTATATTGCCATGCTATGCTCGTAGACGTGGATTGGGTTTGAGAGTATCCATGACAGATGTGAGTTTATTAATTAATGGTTCAACTTAAGGTGGCAACTTTAATACACATCTGGGTGGATTGCTTGTGGGCACCTGGAGAATCCAGTGTTGTCCTAGGATATCCCGGAGTACCCGTGTGATCATCCTACGGTCCGCCACCCAGGCTCAAAGGGATCATAAGATTTTCATGCTAGAAACTTTTGTGTGCAGCCACAAGCTATTATGGGCTCTAGCATAGTTGAGTAGGTTGCATGACCTCTTCCAGTGGTAGGCTAGCAGATGTAGGGGATGTAGGTTGGTACTGTCTACCCGGGGTTAGAGTTAATGCTTCTGAAAGACTGTGTCTCGGTCATCCGTTTCTCAAACACCATGTAGTGTGAGAAATCAACGGAGGAGATCGAGTCTTGTGGGGAAAAGTGCGCAAACCTCTGCAGAGTGTACAAACTAATCATGGTTAGCCGTGTCCCCGGTTATGGACATCTTTAGTATCTTGTACTTGAGTTATTGATTTGATCTCATCACTCTAAATTAATTTGTTGGGTTGTTAATGATTACTTTAATTGGGATTGAGTTGGAGGAACCTTCTCAATGATGTTTCAACCACCATGATAGTTAAATAAAATCTATTCCTTTGTTGTAGGAAAAAATTGGCTTTCCGCAAAACAATATAACCATAGAGCATCCACCAGCCATATATGCATGTAGTGCTAGAATATACTGTTCTTTTGCTCTACTGTGTTATATTGCCAGCATATTCCATGTGCCGACCCGTTTTCGGGCCGCAACATATCATGTTGCAGACTTTTCAAACGAGGAGTAAGGTGTGCTAGGTTGTTTGTCATGCACTCAACTATGTCGTTGGAATTGATGGACTCACTTTATCTTCCAAGCCTTATTTAGATGGCCTTAAGCCATATTTATTGTAATAAGTTCTCTTTTGGAGATATTCGATGTAATAAGTGTGTGATTGCTACTCTGTTATAAATCCTTCGAGTACTGTGTGTGTCAGCATTACCGATCCAGGGATGACACTGAACACATAGACTTGACCGTCTGAGGTCGGGTCGCTACATTTTCGGAGGTCGAAGCAGAAAGTATGCCATGACAATAATTTTAAAATTCGGCCGAAGACAAGTTTATCGATAAAAGTACATTGCTACTTGGACTCAAAAACTTCCGACTCTAGACCATCTAACTGGTTGTCTAGTCTACAATCTTGTTGGGAAAATTTGTGGCTTCCTTTACTTGGTCGTACACCAGGCTAACCGGGATTTCTTGTCCATCGGATCCTCGAGGTCCGACCCGCGCCATATGATTTGGATCAAGTCCGGTGTACCGTGTATTCACCATGGCCCATGCCTCCCGAGCACCTTCTCGGCATGCTGATATCTTCCACAGTCCAAAACGGCGTCGAGCTCCCTTGAACAAATTAGCGAGTTCCTCCATACTCCCTGGAGGAGAGTCGGCTGGCCATAAAGCCTTCGCAATGTTTCTCATTGCCTTCCGCGCTTGCTCGTGCACCTTGGACAACTCTTCTAGCAGGTCGCCTTGAAATCCGGACACCTGTTCTTCGGGCCGCCCAGTCAACACACCTCTAGCAATAAACTGGTTAGGATTCGCATCGGCAAACTGTATAATAGTAAGTTAAAAGGCATACTGAATATACCGCCTCTCAGCTTTCTGTTTTCCTTTAGGGCGTCCACCAATTGGGCTCGCACGTCTTTCAACTCTTCGCCGAGCTTGGTGTTGGCATCCTGCAGCTTGTTCTTCTCGTCCCTAGTCCGTGTCAATACACGTTGACCAGCGTCCTCTTGCCTTTCAGCATGTTCTTTATCCGCCTGAGCGACCTTTAATTTCTCTTCCAGCTAATCCAATGATCCTGCCATCATAACATCCAACAGTGTTTATCTTCCTAAACACGACTGGCACCTAATTATATTTTCCTGACAGCAGGAGACATTACCAGTCGGTACCTCATTGTACTTCTCCAGTTCGGCGGTAACAGTAGTTAGCTGCGTTCGACAATGTTCCAACTCCCGAGATAGCATGTTGTTCTTCTCTGTAAGTGCCTAATCATACATCGATCCTTAAAATCAGTTGCTTCAACTGTTTTCAAGTCTCGGGGGCTACGGTTATATGGCTATTAAATATATACAAAATGATCTTACCCGCATATTTTGCAAGCTGGTAAGTAGCTCCGTTAAGCCCATCCCGAGCAGCTCGGATGTATGCATCCGCTGAACTGAAGGCATTGAATGCCTCTTTGGTAAAATTAGGGTCGCGCATAGCTGCCCTCCGGCGCCGATGGTTCATGGCACTCTCCACTTCGGAGCTGGTGACGGATACATTATCCGAATCATCGGAGAGAGGACAATCCGGCATGGTACCCGTGTCAACTCTAGCCCTAGAGGCAGGGTTCGGGGTCGGATTGTTGGACGTATGTCTGGCGAGGTCTCCGAATATAGTCTGGTGGATGCTCTTCCTGAAATATGGCACAACAGCAAATGTCACAGTTCGGTATGTTTGCCGTAGGGCATATCAAAAGCCGTACCTTTTTGATGAATGTCGGAGCATGGAAGTATCGCCGTCCGCCTTTGTTTTCGAAGATCCACCACTACTGGAATTTGGCAATTTGCCATCTGCCATGGCAGATGGCAAAGCCATGGTCGGCGGATGGCAAAGGCTTTGCCATCAGCCAGCAGATGGCAAACAGTTTGTCTGAAATCCTATCGGCAAAGGCTTCTTTGCCATCTGCTGGCTGATGGCAAAGAGCCTGTGGCTTTGCCATCAGCTGGCAGATGGCAAAGCCTCTTAACGGGGTTAGCCCCGTTAGAAGGCTAACGGCATACTTTGCCGTCAGCCAGTAGATGGCAAAGGCTGCAGGCTCTTTGCCGTCTGCCAGCAGATGGCAAAGTATGCAGGCTCTTTGCCATGTGCCAGCAGATGGCAAAGGCTGCATGCTTTGCCGTCCGCCAGCGGATGGCAAAGTATGCAGGCTTTTTGCCGTGCGTCAGCATATGGCAAAGGCTGCATGCTTTGCCGTCTGCCAGCACATGGTAAAGAGCTTTGCCATCTGCTGGCAGATGGCAAAGAGCCCAAATAGGTCAGACCAAATTTTACGTGTGGATGACATGTGGCCTCTTTGCCATCTGCCAGTTGATGGCAAAGCTCTTTGCCATCTGCTAGTAGATGGCAAAGTGACTATATTGCCCCATTTAATTTTGTTTTTTCTTATATCAATTCATTTTCACAGAATATCAAACACAAATATATTTATATGACCAATATAGCATATTCAACACATATTACCAATAGTCATGAACACATATATCCAATACATGTTACCAATAGTAGCAAGTTTCATCCGTACATATACATAGTTTCATCAATATTACACAGTTTCATCCATAGGTAACAAGTTTCACAAGGTCAAAACAAAAACTAAATACAAGCACTCCATCAACCCAAGCTTCCGTGATCTTAAGCAAATCTGTAAAATGGGAAAGAAGAAAGTTAGAAGAAGAAGACTAGAAGAAGAAGATTATTATGATGCAACTAAAATGTGAAGATTACTATGATGCAACTTATATCTATAAAATAGGTCAATTTAGAGCTATCCTAGGGTAAACTAGACCATGATGGCGCGCGTTCCCGCGCCCGTCCATTTCTACAATTAAATGGTAAGATATTTTGTAGCCTGAAAAAGCTGGATCAATATAACTTTTGTTTGGATTTTCTACATTTATAAAAAAACTTTTTATGCTTGCACAGAAGGCGGATTTGGCCATTTCTGTTTGCCATGATTCCATTTATTTTTAATGCAATGGTGGAGGTAGTACTTTCAATATAAGCAAAAAATACCACATATGCTATGTCTCGTTTTAATCACATAATCTGAAATTTTCACACCTCGATATAATCTGCGCGTTACAACAAGATACACCAAAATGAGAGAAGTATCTAGGCTAGCTTGCCTGAGTACTGAATTGCTGAAAAGAAAGGTAACATAATATGTTGAGGATAGAGAAAAGGGTTGAAACAGTACGCTTAGTCTAGAGCAGCCAAATGGTGTCAATTCCTAATATGAACTCTCAATAACTAAAGCATAAAAAGGTTCGTTTAGAGATAAGAATGGCATATGTCTATCTAGTTCATAAGGCATAACAATACGGGGAGGCGTTATGGCTCCGGGAGTCATTTGCTTCCATGTGAACAGTAAAATGAAATAAAAATTAATAAAATGTAGATGTTTGTGTTAGTGTCACAAGCATGCTTGACAATTTTCATGTGACACGTGGAATTTGCATATGTACCTGGATCAGTTCAGACTTTTTTTTGTGTGTGCCTAAATGTGAACAGCTTTGTGATAACAAAACACTTGGCATGCAGTAATAATATTGCTTTGTTAAGTGATAATTAGAGAGCACAGGGGGAATCCCTCAAACAAGAAGGGGTGTGCCGTGTGAGCATAATTCCTCAAGCTGTGCTAATATTTGCCTATGTGTTTCCAATAGTCTGAACCAGGGACGACAATTGATTAGCTTGCCATCCTAAGTTCGTCAACAAGACACTTAGTTACCTCAATGCTGGAACTGTATCAGCTATAGGAAATTGATGGTGACAGGACCGCATGCAGGAGCATATCAATTTGACATGGACTGATTTGCGGAAGATGGAGGTCAAAATGTCTGGCCGTCTCTTCGACCATGAATAGACGTTGAAGTATATTATTATGTAGCTGTCTGGTCATCCCCACGCGGAAAAAATGCTAAGTATATGATTATGTCGCTAGTATCCATATGGCAGAGAACCCAGGCCGACATGACTAGTCATAGAACCAAGGTGGCACAAACGTACAGGGACAGGCATACATGACCCAGCAATGCACGTGTCGGTCATCAGCGAGTGCAACCAAGTCGTAGCAAGCTACAAGGACTTCGGTGATACACCGCGTGACATTTCCCCGTAGGGACAGACACAGGAGCAAAGAAGGACACATGCCGGTCAATCCATGTGTTCCGGAGCAGTAGCGAACTACCATGGCTTAGTGGAAGCACTAGGAGGCATTTCCCTGTATGGAAGGCTACCAAAGGCACACGACTTGGTGTCGAATCCCACACATACAATGCATTTCAAACATACACACATTATGCACGAATGTGTAGATACAACATGGCATCACAACAAAACCCTATTAAGCAAAACACTTGGGAAACTTACCGTCATCACGGAGGTGTAAGTGTAGGTGTAGGTGTAGGTGTAGGACCGGTCTCGCCAGTGGCAGATGGAGAAGGATCGGTTGATGCTTGTCGGGAGTTACGCTGCACCAAAGATTATTTCCAATGTAACGTTAGCATGATGCAACTCAAATGTGAAGACTAGTAACTAATGACCGTTTAAATGAAACTCACCATGCCCGTCGGAGCAATGACTGGCATCGGCGGAGGGGTCTGGCCGTTCTTCTCGCACATGGACTGCACATTTGGTTTTGACGAGCCAGTCATATTAGTTACTAATGAAAGGAACATTGCGTGCATGATTAGCTAATATGCAGAAGAAATTTACCACGAAGAGCTCGTACATGGCCCGGTTAGCCAGGTCGTTCCGGTTCCTCTCCTCCTCCAACAGCCTAGCCGTCCTCTCCTCATTCTCTCGGTCCCTCTCTGCCAACTGCCTGTCCCTCTCCTCAAAAGCAGCCTGGGTCTTCGCTCTCTCTGCCTCAATAGCAGCCTGCAACACCACTCGTTAGCATTGTAATCATCGACGGCCGCAAAAACAATGTAATGGAGGAAAGGCTACTGAGTCCGTATAACAAACCTGGAATTCTATTTCCACTGCTCGTAAACGAGGCGGTATCTCAGGATCAAAGCTGGTCTGGCGCTTCTTGATCTGCGGGAGAGTGCTACTACAACGTATTAGTCCATTACCAATGGCTAACAATCCATGGGACCTCCCGCCACCAGATATCATCACCAGCTCTGGATCAAGATGCCGGCTCGGGTTAAAGTCCGGCCCTTTCCTCGCCTTCCCCTGCTTAACGTACTGCACCATCTTGTAGTGGGAGGCCTTGTTGCTGAAGTTCTCTGCATTTTCGACGTCAGACTCAGAGAATGCCTTGGCCTTCTTGTACGGTGCAATTTTGGAGAGATGTCATTTGTGCTCACCCACGAACGTCGGGGCAGAGCTCGTCGAACACCAGACCCTCGCAGCGACGAAACAACTGCACATTTAAATCCACCCGATCAACACAAATATACATGCCTTTCAGTGTGCACTTAAATAGTCTGTCCACTGTACAATGTGATTTTTTTCAGTAGGGGTATAGGCGAGAACTCATAGACATCTTACCTTGGGCAAGAAGTGCTCAAGCGAGGAAACGAGAGTGACCAAGGCTGGATCAAGCCCAATCTCCTCCTTTACCTCCCTTAATGTTGTTGCTGCATCATCAGCATCACCCTCCTCTGCCTTTCCTCCGGGCAATGAAACCTCCCCTGCAAATCTCAAGTGGAGAAAACAAAATCAGATAGGGTTTATCCAGCTTCAATTACAATAGAATAGGTCTACATTTTTATTTGCGTAGCTTCAAAGATATAGCAAAGACAGGTAAGTAATAGCCATGGACAATTTTCAGTTATGATGATATTAGGTAAGTATCAAAGGTGAGGTGTTTTTGGTACTAGGTTTCTGCCCATATTCAGTAAGAGAAAATTTTGTTTGAGTTTTAAAACCATTATTGTGTAACTTTACTGATGAGCTATTGTATTTGTACCAAGTAGATTCCTATATGACGCTTCAGTTCATACCAAACAGAGGCCACCCACGTTACGCTTAGTCTTTCCTCCTTCCCCACGCTAAACAAAAAAAGAAAGTCTTCTAGCACTCACCCATGTTTGAATTTTATCTTTGTAGCAGTTTACCGCTGAAACTGGGGATTACGTATTACAAGCGTGCCTCACAGTTATGTACTACTGGAGAAGGAATAATCAGTGGCTGCTGTTGGCGCTCATGCTCTTTTGCCGGAAACAGTAACAACATCAGCACTCACCTTGGTTAATTGCTCTTACCCAATATGTTTCTGAAATCATCTGGGAGGAACTGATATGTCATACACGCAAACAGAATTTTGCTCTGGAGTCTGTAAGATGCCATGACCACATCATTTTTTTTCACAACTTACATGTTCTTGCAATGCTATTTAAGTAGAGTTGTGTACATGCACCTTCAAAAATTCTTAGGTTAGGCCATGCGGTCCTGGCATCTCAGAGCCTGTAAAGCAGCAATTTGTTTGGGGGTATGGGATAACAGAGCAGCAGCAATGGCATACAGAGCATGATGAAAAAAATGAAATACTAGCATACATCGGCGTCCTTTCTGCTCGCACAGCAGAAGAACCACAGAGGGAAGCGGCATTACCAGTGGACAGGAGGAGCGCGGGCCGGACAGATCGGGAGCCGGGGATGTCGATGACTGTGGATCTGCTCGCAGGGAGGCCGGGACGGGCGGGGGCGGAGGCAGCGGAGATTGACGTGTGGGGGCGCGGGTGGGGACGGAGGGGCCTAGATCCGGAGCCGGCTTGGATGGAGGCGGTGGGGACGGGGATGGGCACGGCGGGCGGGGCCGGCGGTGATCCGACGGGAGGTGAGGTCGGGTGTGAGCGGGACGAAACCAGAGAAGTGAGAGAGAGCGGTGGCGGGGAGGGGCAGGCCGGCGTCGGGAACATGGGGCGGGGGCGCGCGGTGGTGGGCGGGTGAGGTGGGGAGAGAGAGAGGGGTCGGCCAGGCTGGGAGAGAGAGCGGTGGGGCCGGGCTAGGAGAGAGGGGAGGAGATTTTTTTTGAGAGTTGGGAGAGGAGATAGTCCCACCTCTTTGCCATCAGCCAGTGGATGGCAAATCCCCACTTCTCTGCCATCAGCCAGCGGATGGCAAATCCCCACCTCTTTGCCATCAGCCAGCTGATGGCAAAGAATGTTTGCCTTGAGCTGGCATATGGCAAAGAGGTGGGGCAAGTGGGTCGTTACAGCGCCGTTACCCACTGGGCCCACCCACTTCTTTGTCATCCGCCAGCAGACGGAAAAGATTCTTTGCCATCCGCTGGCGGATGGCAAAGAACTGGCTGATGGCAACCAGGTTCTTTGCCATCTGTTATTTCTTTGCCATCTGTTTTTTGTAAGCAGATGGCAAAGAAGTTCTTTGCCATCTGACTGATGGCAAATTCTCTGTTTCCAGTAGTGCACCTTGTGTCGGCATCCCCTTCTTAAAGGACGACCTTGATGCGGTGTGCTACCTCTTGAGCATGAGTTGCTTTTCCCTTGAAGAGGAAAGGGTGATGTAGCAAAGTAGCATAAGTATTTCCCTCAGTTTTTGAGAACCAAGGTATCAATCCAGTAGGAGACTACACGCAAATCCCTAGTACCTGCACAAACAAATAAGAACCTTGCAACCAATGCGATAAAGGGGTTGTCAATCCTTTCATGGCCACTTGCAAAAGTGATACCTGATAAAGATAATAAGATAAATATTTTTGGTATTTTTGTTGTATAGATTGAAAAGTAAAAATTGCAAAATAAACGGCGATAGAAATAGCTAGTTGACGGGAGATTAATATGACGGAAAATATACCCGGGGGCCATAGGTTTCACTAGTGGCTTCTCTCAAGATAGTAAATTCTACGGTGGGTGAACAAATTACTGTCGAGGAATTGATAGAAAAACGCGTAGTTATGAGAATATCTAGGCATGATCATGTATATAGGCATCACGTCCGTGTCAAGTAGACCGAAATGATTCTGCATGTACTACTATTACTCAACACATCGACCGCTATCCAACATGCATCTAGAGTATTAAGTTCATAAGGACAGAGTAACACATTAGGCAAGATGACATGATGTAGAGGGATAAACTCAAGCAATATGATATAAACCCCATCTTTTTATACTCGATGGCAACAATAAAATACGTGCCTTGCTGCCCCTGCTATCACTGGGAAAGGACGACGCAAGATTGAACCCAAAGCTAAGCACTTATCGCATTGCAAGAAAGATCAATCTAGTAGTCCAGACCAAACTGATAATTCGCAGAGACTTGCAAAGATATTAAAGCATGCATATAAGAATTTAGAGAAGAATCAAATATTGTTCATAGATAATCTTGATCATAAACCCACCATTCATTGATCTCGACAAACACACCGCAAAAAGAGTTACATTGAATAGATCTCCAAGAGAATCAAGGAGAACTTTGTATTGATATCCAAAGAGAGATAAGAAGCCATCTAGCTAATAACTATGGACCCGAAGGTCTATAGTAAACTACTCACACATCATCGGAGAGGCCATGGTGTTGCTGTAGAGGCCCTCCGTGATCGATTCCCCCTCCGATGGAGCGCCAGAAAAGGCCCCAAGATGGGATCTCATGGGAACAGAAGGTTGCGGCGGTGGAAAAAGTGTTTTGTGGCTCCCTTGGATGTTTTCAGGGTGTAAGAGTATATATAGGCGAAGGAAGTAGGTCGATGGAGCTACGAGTGGCACACGAGGGTGGGGGGGGTGCGCCTACCCCCCTGGGCGCGCCTCCCTGCCTCGTGGCCGCCTTGTTGCTTCCTTGACGCCCACTCCAAGTCTCCTGGATTGCGTTTGTTCCAAAAACGATCCTCACGAAGGTTTCATTCCGTTTGGATTCCGTTTGATATTCCTTTCCAGCAAAACACTGAAATAGGCAAAAAAATAGCAATTTGCATTGGGCTTTCGGTTAATAGGTTAGTCCCAAAAATAATATAAAAAGGTATATTAAAGCCCATTAAACATCGAAAACATATAATATAATAGCATGGAACAATAAAAAATTATAGATAAGTTGGAGACGTATCAAGCATCCCCAAGCTTAATTCCTGCTCGTCCTCGAGTAGGTAAATTATAAAAACAGAATTTTTGATGTGGAATGCTCCCTAACATAATTTTCAATTTAATTCTCTTTATTCTGGCATGAATGTTCAGATCCAAAAGATTCAAGATAAAAGTTTATTGACATAAAAATAGTAATACTTCATGCATACTAACCAAGCAATTATGTTTTATCAAAATAACATAGCCAAAGAACGCTTATCCCTACAAAATCATATAGTTTGGCCATGCTTCACTTTTGTCACACAAAATGTTCCCATCATGCATAACCCCGATGACAAGCCGAGCAATTGGTTCATGCTTTTTAACGTGTTTGGCCTTTTCAACCCTTACGCAATACATGAGCGCAAGCCATGGATATAGCACTATGGGTGGAATAGAGTGTGATGATAGGGGTTATGTGAGAAGACAAAAAAGGAGAAAGTCTCACATTGACGCGGCTAATCAACGGGCTATGGAGATGCCCATCAATTGATGTCAATGCAAGGAGTAGAGATTGCCATGCAACGGACGCACTAGAGCTATAAGTGTATGAAAGCTCATCAAAAGAAACTAGGTGGGTGTGCATCCAACTTGCTTGCTCATGAAGACCTAGGGCATTTTGAGGAAGCCCATCATTGGAATATACAAGCCAAGTTCTATAATGAAATATTCCCACTAGTATATGAGAGTGACAAAATAAGAAACTCTCTATCATGAAGATCATGGTGCTATTTTGAAGCACAAGTATGGAAAAAGGATAGTAACATTGTCCCTTCTCTCTTTCTCTCATTTTTTGTTTGGGCTTCTTTGGCCTCTTTTTTTGGTCTTCTTTGGCCTCTCTTTTTTCCATCATTCTTTCCTCACATGGGACAATGCTCTAATAATGATGATCATCACACTTTTATTTACTCATAACTCAATGTTACTACTCGATACTAGAACAAAAATATGACTCTATGTGAATGCCTCCGGCGGTGTACCGGGATATGCGATGAATCAAGAGCGACATGTATGAAAGAATTATGAAAGTGGCTTTGCCACAAATACGATGTCAACTAGATGATCATGCAAAGCAATATGACAATGATGGAGCGTGTCATAATAAACGGAACGGTGGAAAGTTGCATGGCAATATATCTCGGAATGGCTATGGAAATGCCATAATAGGTAGGTATGGTGGCTGTTTTGAGGAAGATATAAGGAGGCTTATGTGTGATAGAGCATATCGTATCACGGGGTTTGGATGCACCGGCGAAGTTTGCACCAACTCCCAAGGTGAGAAAGGGCAATGCACGATACCGTAGAGGCTAGCAAATTGCGGAAAGGTAAGAGTGCGTATAATCCATGGACTCACATTAGTCATAAAGAACTCACATACTTATTGCAAAAGTTTATTAGCCCTCGAAGAAAAGTACTACTACACATTCCCCTAGAGGGACAGATTGGTAGGAAAAGACCATCGCTCGTCCCCGACCGCCACTCATAAGGAAAGCACTCAAAGAACATCCCATGCTTCAAATTTGTCACATAACGTTTACCATACGTGCATGCTACGGGACTTGCCAACTTTAACAAAAGTATTTATCAACTTCACAATTATCCAACTAGCATGACTCTAACATTACCACCTTTATATCTCAAAACCATTATCAAGCATCAAATTTATCATAGTGTTTAATGCACTCTATATGAAAGTTTTTATTATACCTATCTTGGATGCCTATCATATTAGGACTAATTTTATAGCCAAAGCAAACTACCATGCTGTTCTAAATAGACTCTCAAAATAATATAAGTGAAGCATGAGAGATAAATAATTTCTATAAAATAAAACCACCACGGTGCTCTAAAAAATATAAGTGAAGCACTAGAGCAAAATTATCTATCTTAAAAGATATAAGTGAAGCACATAGAGTATTCTAATAAATTCCGATTCATGTGTGTCTCTCCCAAAAGGTGTGTACAACAAGGGTGATTGTGCTAAACTAAAAATCAAAGACTCAAATCATACAAGACGCTCCAAGCAAAACACATATCATGTGGTGAATAAAAATATAGCATCAAGTAAAGTTACCGATAGATGAAGATGAAAGAGGGCATGCCTTCCGGGGCATCCCCAAGCTTAGGCTTTTGGTTGTCCTTGAATTTTACCTTAGGGTGCCTTGGGCATTCCCAAGTTTAGGCTCTTGCCACTCCTTGTTCCAAAATCCATCAAATCTTTGCCCAAAAACTTGAAAACTTCACAACACAGAACTCAACAGAAAATTGCATGAGCTCCGTTAGCGAAATAAAACAAACCACCACTTTAAGGTAATGTAATGAAGTCATTTTTTATTTATATTGGTGTTAAACCTACTGTATTCTAACTTCTCTATTGTTCATACCCCCCGATACTAGCCATAGATTCATCAAAATAAGCAAACAACACACGAAAAACAGAATCTGTCAAAAACAGAACAGTCTGTAGTAATTGTATCAGACGCAAACTTCTGTAACTCAGAAAAATATTTGAAAATAGGAAGACCTAGATGATTTGATTATTGATCTACTGCAATTTTAATCAGTATTTTATCACATTCTGGTGATTTTTAACAATTCTTCTCATGAGCCAAAAGTTTGTGTCTTTTTCAGCAAGATCAAATAATTATCACCCAAGAAGATCCTATAGGTTTTACTTGGCACAAACACTAATTAAAACATAAAAACACATCTAACCAGAGGCTAGATGAAATATTTATTACTAAACAGGAAAAAAAGCAAGGAACAAAAATAAAATTGGGTTGCCTCCCAACAAGCGCTATCCCTTAACGCCCCTAGCTAGGCATAAAAAACAAGAATAGATCTAGGTATTGTCAGCTTTGCTATGCAATTCATAAGTGGCTCTCATAATAGATTCATAAGGAAATTTAATTTTCTTCCTATGAAAGTGTTCCATGCCTTTCCTTAATTGAAATTGGAATCTAATATTTCCTTCTTTCATATCAACAATTGCACCAATCGTTCTAAGGAAAGGTCTACCAAGAATAATAGGACACGTAGGATTGCAATCTATATCAAGAACAATAAAATCTATGGGCACATAATTCCTATTTGCAAAAATAAACATCATTAATCCTTCCCATAGGTTTCTTAATGGTGTAATCCGCAAGGTGCTAATTTAAAGAACAATCATCAAATTCACGGAAACCTAACACATCGCACAAAGTTTTAGGAATCGTGGAAACACTAGAACCCAAATCACACAAAGTATAGCATTCATGATCTTTAATCTTAATTTTAATAGTAGGTTCCCACTCATCATAAAGTTTTCTAGGGATAGAAACTTCTAATTCAAGTTTTTCTTCATAGGATTGCATTAAAGCATCAACGATATGTTTGGTAAAAGCCTTATTTTGACTATAGGCATGATGAGAATTTAACACGGATTGCAACAAGGAACAATTATCATAATTAAATTCCTTGAAATCCAAAATAGTGGGTTCATTGCTATCTAAAGTTTCGACCTCTTCAATCCCACTTTTACATATTTTTGCATCAAGATCTAAAAACTCCGAATCATTGGGACTCCTTTTAACTAAAGTTGACTCATCTCCGGTCCCATCGTTATCGAGATTCATATTGGAAAACAAAGATTTAATAGGAGACACACCAATCACTTTTAGATCTTCATCATTATTATCATGAAAACTGGAAGAACACGCTTTCACAAAGCAATCTTTTTAGCACGCATCCTAGCGGTTCTTTATTTGCACTCATCAATGGAAATTCTCACGGCTTTGAGAGACTCATTGATATCATGCTTGGGAGTAATAGATCTAAGTTTCAGAGAATCAACATCAAGAGAAATTCTATCCACGTTCCTAGCCAACTCATCAGTCTTAGGCAATTTTTCTTCAAGCAAAGCATTCAAATTCTTTTGCGAATTCATAAATTCTTTAACACTAGTCTCAAAATTAGAGGGCATCTTATTAAAAATTCCATAAGAGTTGCTGTAGGAATTACCATAATTATTAGAGGAATTACTAGGGGACGGACTAGAATTAAAGTTTCCTCTATACGCGTTGTTACCAAAATTGTTCCTACCAACAAAATTCACATCCATAGATTCATTATCATTCTCAATCAAAGTGGACAAAGGCATATCATTAGGATCAGAAGAAACACTATTGTTAGCAAACAATTTCATAAGTTCATCCATCTTTCCACTCAAAACAATAATCTCTTCAATTGCATGAACCTTTTTACTAGTAGATCTTTCGGTGTGCCATTGAGAATAATTAACCATGATATTATCTAGGATTTTAGTAGCTTATCCTAAAGTGATTTCCATAAAAGTGCCTCCCGCAGCCAAATCTAAAAGATTTCTAGAAGCAAAATTCAATCCGGCATAATTTTTTTGTATAATCATCCATAAATTCAAACCATGTGTAGGGCAATTACGTATCATTAATTTCATCCTCTCCCAAGCTTGTGCAACATGCTCATGATCAAGTTGCTTAAAATTCATGATATCGTTTTTAAGAGAGATGATCTTAGCGGGAGGAAAATACTTAGAGATAAAAGCATCTTTGCACTTATTCCATGAATCAATAATATTTTTAGGCAAAGAAGAAAACCAAGTTTTAGCACGATCTCTATGTGAAAACAGAAATAACTTCAATTTAACAATATCATTATCCACATCTTTCTTCTTTTGCATATCGCACAAATCAACAAAGTTGTTTAGATGGGTAGTGGCATCTTCACTAGGAAGCCAGAAAATTGATCTTTCATGACAAGATTCAACAAAGCGGCATTAATCTCACAAGATTCAGCATCGGTAATAGGAGCAATAGGAGTGCTAATAAAACCATTGTTGTTGGTATTGGAAAAGTCACACAATTTAGTATTGTCTTGAGCCATCGTGACAAACAATCAATCCAACACAAGCAAACAAGAAGCAAGAAAAAAGAAGCGAACGAAAAAGGGCAAATAAAACGGCAAGGGTGAAGTGGGGGAGAGAAAAATGAGAGGAAAATGGCAAATAATGTAATGCGAGGGATACGAGTTTGTGATGGGTACTTGGTATGTCTTGACTTGTGCATAGATCTCCCCGGCAATGGCGCTAGAAATCCTTCTTGCTACCTCTTGACCGTGTGTTGGTTTTCCATAGAAGAGGAAAGGGTGATGCAGCAAAGTAGCGTAAGTATTTCCCTTAGTTTTTGAGAACCAAGGTATCAATCCAGTAGGAAACTACACGCAAATGCCTAGTACCTACACAAAAAAATAAGAAACTTGCAAATAACGCGATAAAGGGGTTATCAATCCCTTCACGGCCACTTGCAAAAGTGAGATCTGATAAAGATAATAAGATAAATATTTTTGGTATTTTTGTTGTATAGATTGAAAAGTAAAGATTGCAAAATAAACGACGATAGAAATAGCTAGTTGACGGGAGATTAATATGATGGAAAATAGACCCGGGGGCCATAGGTTTCACTAGTGGCTTTTCTCAAGATAGTAAATTCTATGGTGGGTGAACAAATTACTGTCGAGCAATTGATAGGAAAGCGCATAGTTATGAGAATATATAGGCATGATCATGTATATAGGCATCACGACCGTGTCAAGTAGACCGAAACAATTCTGCATCTACTACTATTAGTCCACACATCGACCGCTCTCCAGCATGCATCTAGAGTATTAAGTTCATAAGAACAGAGTAACGCATTAGGCAAGATGACATGATGTAGAGGGATAAACTCAAGCAATATGATATAAACCCATCTTTTTATACTCGATGGCAACAATAAAATACGTGCCTTGCTGCCCCTGCTATCACTGGGAAAGGACAACGCAAGATTGAACCCAAAGCTAAGCAGTTCTCCCATTGCAAGAAAGATCAATCTAGTAGGACAAACCAAACTGATAATTCGAAGAGACTTGCAAAGATATTAAATCATGCATATAAGAATTTAGAGAAGAATCAAATATTGTTCATAGCTAATCTTGATCATAAACCCACAATTCACCGGATCGAAAAACACACCGCAAAAAGAGTTACATCGAATAGATCTCCAAGAGAATCGAGGAGAACTTTGTATTGAGATCCAAAGAGAGAGAAGAAGCCATCTAGCTAATAACTATGGACCCAAAGGTCTGTGGTAAACTACTCACACATCATCGAAGAGGCCATGGTGTTGACGTAGTGGCCCTCCGTGATCGATTCCCCCTCCGGCGGAGCGCCGGAAAAGGCCCCAAGATGGGATCTCACGGGTAAAGAAGGTTGCGGATGTGGAAAAAGTGTTTCGTGGCTCCCTTGGATGTTTTCAGGGTGTAAGAGTATATATAGGCAAAGGAATAGGTCGGTTGAGCTACAAGGGGCCCACGAGGGTGGGGGGCGTGCCTTCCTGCCTCGTGGCCGCCTTGTTGCTTCCTTGACGTCCACTCCAAGTCTCCTGCATTCTATTTGTTCCAAAAACGATCCTCGCGAAGGTTTCATTCCGTTTGGATTCCGTTTGATATTCCTTTTCTGGGAAACACTGAAATAGGAAAAAAAAACAACAATTTGCACTGGGCTTTCGGTTAATAGGTTAGTACAAAAATAGTATTAAAAGGTATATTAAAGCCCATTAAACATCCAAAACAGATAATATAATAGCATGGAACAATAAAAAATTATAGATACGTTGGAGACATATCACGGTGTGGTGAGACGGGCGCCGCCCCTTTGAAGCACGAGATAGTGCAGTGGGTGAGGCACGATGGGAAAACTCTTTTGGAGGAAACGCTCCCTGGGCACTTACATGGGAAGAAGGAAGAAGGCCAGGGTAATCGGCTTCGATTTCCACTTATGTGCCATTGTAGCTCGCCTGATAGAAGACCCCCTCCTTGAGCTCCACGAATATATACGGATCCTCCTCAAATTCGGGATCCAGGTCCCGAATATGGTCCTCCGGCTGCGGAGCGGGGCTATAAATCCCTGTGGTGGCCTTCCTCCATTCCTGTTGAAAATGGTCGGGTTAAGTTTGACTGATTGCGGCTCAGGAAGAAGATTAAGTGAGGTTCTGGATTGAGAGCTTACCCAGCTAGGGGGGTTGTACATGGAAAAGCCATCTCGGCACTTGAGGTGAGCGAATTCTTATTTCTCCCCTTTGTAAAGATCAGCCAACATGGCGGCCAGGGCGGCGAAGTTGTCTCGGCCCTTGCGCCCGTAGCAAGATGTATCCTCCTCCCCGTTAAAGTTCCACATGGGGAGTTCTCTAGATTGGAGTGGCTGAACACCTCGCGTTATGGAAATCGCCATGACCTCAATTATGGACAGTCCGGACTGGGCGAGTATTTTTATCTTGTCCATCAGCATCTTAACCTCCAAACTGTCTACCTCCTCGAGGCTTCGGGGACACCATCTGTGGCGCTTCTTTAATGGGGCACTGGAGAATTCCAGTAGGCCACGCCGGATTGGGTCCGAGAGAATGACGTCTTCTATATAAAACCACTCTGAGTGCCACTCTTCGGATGCCTTCTTCGGAGTGTCGGATAGGTATCTCGTCCCGGCTATGCGCCATACTTTGGTGCCGCTCACCTCGAATATGGATCCCTTTTGGGAGTGAGAGACGAGGCAGAAGAGCTTCCTCCATAGCTCGAAATGGGCCTCACAGCCTAGGAACATCTCGTAGAGAGCGACAAAGCCCGCGATGTGCAGAATAGAGCCTGGCGTGAGACTGTGCAGTTGGAGGCCATAGTACTCCATGATACATCGGAGGAAAGGATGGATTGGAAATCCAACGCATCTTAAAGAAATGAAACGAAGCACACCCGCTCCCCTGCTGAAGGATTCAGGAATTTTTCTGCCAAGGCTTCGACAGTAAGGGAAGTTAATCCCGCCCAAACGGGGACTAGATCCGCGGGAGGGAGGTCGCCCTGCACCTGGAGCTTGGTCAGCTGGGCATGGGATATAGAGCAGCTCTCCCAATCGCCTTTTTGAGTACTATAGGGGCGGGAGGATGAACTGGGAGCGTTGGCCATGATTGCGTGGTTTCTTGAGGCAAGTCTAAAGGATTTTCGCTTGGTGCAGAATGGCATCTGAGATCTAATCTCCTTAAATAGGCACCTTCCGTACGTTGTCGAGGGATTATCTGTAAAAGCACTTGGACCCTTCGTATTTGTTTGCCACGTGGAAGCTGAGGCGACGGGAGCACAGAAGCCGAAGGGTACGACATTAATGAAAACCGAGCTGTTCGAAGAGTGCACCTTACCAAGACCGAAGATGTAAGGGACGATTATAGCCCTTCGGTTCATATGCTTTGAAGTGTTTGGAGCAGGAACCCGCCTTGCAATGCCGAAGACAATCTATGCGCCGGACACATCGTCATTGAAGACTGGTTCGGGGGCTACTGAGGGAGTCCAGGATTACGGAGTACTCGGGCGTCTGGGCTATGTGAGTGGTCCGGACTGGTGGGGCGTGAAGATACAAGACAGAAGACTTTCCCCCGTGTACGGATGGGACTCTCCTTGGCGTGGAAGGCAAGCTTGGCGTGCAGATATGAAGATTCCTTTCTCTGTAAACCGACTCTGTACAACCCTAGGCCCCTCCGGTGTCTATATAAACTGGAGGGTTTAGTCCGCAGAGGCAGTCATAATCATACAGGCTAGACATCTAGGGTTTAGCCATTATGATCTCGAGGTAGATCAACTCTTGTAACTCCTACACTCATCAAAGTCAATCAAGCAGGAAGTAGGGTATTACCTCCATCAAGAGGGACCGAACCTGGGTAAACATTGTGTCCCA
Source organism: Aegilops umbellulata (assembly GCA_032464435.1). Taxonomy (NCBI): domain Eukaryota; kingdom Viridiplantae; phylum Streptophyta; class Magnoliopsida; order Poales; family Poaceae; genus Aegilops; species Aegilops umbellulata. Next base: position 501,457,211 of record CP136057.1, read on the forward strand.
TGCCTCCTGTTACCTTTGATCCTTAGACGCACAATTCGGGACCCCTTACCCGAGATCTGCCGGTTTTGACACCGACAGGATGTCACTTATGGTGCATAGACGTCGGACATCCGACAGGTACCGGACGTCCGGACAGAAAAGTTGGACTGGATGTTCGACAGGTGTCGGTCGCCAGGCCATCAGAAAATGCAGTGGTTTAGCGCAACAGCGGAGAGGAAAATAACACAGGGATCGGACGTCCGAGGACGTCGGCCATCCGTTGTATGGCCGTCCGAAGAGGACGGACTTCCATTATTTTTGGCTCTGTGAAGTGGCACCGGTTGACCTGTAAGTGCATCTAGTGCCACCCCTAGTTGGTTTTGGAGTATTGATGACAAACTTGGTTGAGGGACTAATTTGTTTGTGAGAATTGCAGGATAACATAGGTAGTAGTCCCTTATTGATTCAGTTTACCTACTAGAGATGACCGCTAAAAATGTGTGAAGACATTGAAGACAATGGTGGTTCATGAAGACATTCACGATGAAGATTATGACATGTGAAGACATTCACTTCAAGACCATGGAGTGCAAAGACACAATTGTTTCGTAGTTTCCTTTTCTTCTCTATTGAGTCATAGGAACCCCCATACTGTTAAGTGGGGTCCAAGTGAACAAAGTCAGAGTGACTGATGTGATGCTCAACCAAAATCCTATGTCTTCGAGCGAAGACAATGAGAGCAAATCTTATCCAGAGCTGGATGAGTCAGCTTTGCTTGTAGCCCAAGTAAAGCTGCCGCATGTGTTTGAAATCCGACCGTTGGACACGTGTCGGCTCCTTAGTGACCCAGGGTTATTTTGGACATATCAGGTCGGGTTGCCTCCTGGCTATAAATAGCCCACCCCCTACACCATAAATTGGTGGCTGCTCATAGTTAGTGCACGGCTTTTGTCGTTTCAGAGCAACCCACCTCCGAAGCATTTGAGAGAGAGATCCTTGCGATGACAAAGCCCAAAACACCCAGAGACAAAGAGTGTTAGGCATTACTGAAGTCTTTCTGTCCGCGTGACCAGAAGACTTGTTACACTTGAGGAATGTGAATCCTCCAGCCGGTTAGGTCTCGCGTTCTGAGAGTCCAAGAGTCATTGTGTATCGCTGGTGAACGAAGTCTGTGAAGGTTTGGAAGTCTACCTTGAAGACTTACCAGAGTGATTGGGTGAGGACTGGGTGTCCTTAGATCAAGGGGAATAAGGTGAAGACACGGTCTTCTAAATTAATTCTCAGCCTCCCTAACCAGACGTACAGTTGTCACAACAACTAGAACTGGTCTACCAAATCCTTGTCTTCACCAAGCAACTGGTTCTATCACTGACTTCCCTTTACTTTATAGTTTGTCTTCGTGGAGTCATTACTTGCTTGTCCGATCTGTTTGACTTCACTGAGTGAAGACTATTTACTGTTTGGCTTCATACTGTCTTCCATCCTGATCTATACTACCTAGCTGCTGATAGTCTTCATGCTTTCACTATATTGCTTACTTGAGTATGGTTTGTCTAGTGCACTCTATCTTCCTCTGCATATCAATAGGTTCATTTGTAATGTTTTGTCTTCAAAGACCTCGTGTTTTGAAGACTTTCATAAAATCGCCTATTCACCGCCCTCTAGCCGATAACTAGCACTTTCAATTGGTATCAGAGCAAGGTTCTCCCTTGTTCTGTGTGATTCGGTTTGACCACCTGGAGTTTTAGCTATGTCGACTGCAAGGATAATCAAGGTCTCCGCTGCGTGCCCGGTCTTCGGTGGCACTGATTACCCCTACTGGAGGAATAAGATGCGCATGCATCTTGAAGCCATTGATGTCGACCTCTAGTATGTCGTCAAGAATGGCGTTCCCGAGGTCGGTGAAGGTATCACCGCTGCTGATGTCAAGAGGTTCATTTGACTGGATTCGACTGCCAAGAACATTGAGGGAGTCCTGGATTAGGGGGTGTTCGGGTAGCCGGACTATACCTTCGCCGGACTCCAGGACTATGAAGATACAAGATTGAAGACTTCGTCCCGTGTCCGTATGGGACTTTCCTTGGCGTGGAAGGCAAGCTAGGTGATGCAGATATTCAAGATCTCCTACTTATGTAACCAACTCTGTGTAACCCTAACCCTATCCGGTGTCTATATAAACCGGAGGGTTGTAGTCCGTAGGACATCCATCATCATACACAATCATACCATAGGCTAGCTTCTAGGGTTTAGCCTCCTTGATCTCGTGGTAGATCTACTCTTGTACTACCCATATCATCAATATTAATCAAGCAGGAGTAGGGTATTACCTCCATCGAGAGGGCCCAAACCTGGGTAAAAACATCGTGTCCCTTGTCTCCTGTTACCATCCGACCTTGACGCACAGTTCGGGACCCCCTACCCGAGATCCGCCGGTTTTGACACCGACATTGGTGCTTTCATTGAGAGTTCCTCTGTGTCGTCGCAATCAGGAAGGATGCCTCTTCCCGTCTTTAAAGATGGCGCCATTACTAAGGGAGCCTTGGCTGTCGGCCAAACCCTCCAGCTAGGTGGTTTTCTCACGACCGCCTGTTCGGCCGTTGCGCCGACGGTGACCTCTTGGGTCATCGAAAGCAACCTTCACGTCAGCTCAGAACTCGCCGAGCAGCTGGATCTGATGGAGCTCTCTTCCGTAAACGAGCTCTTGGATCGCATCCCTTCATCTATTCTAAGGACTAGCTACGTCCGAATTCCCGAACCCTCCAGGCCGGATACCCGCGGAGGGGTGGATACAATTCAAGACCTGAGCTTAGAATCAGGCAACGGGCTAGATTCATTGGACAACATCCAAGACTCCAGACTTCAGAGTTCGGAAGCTCTTCGGCCTCTGAATCTTAAATTGGGTGAGGTCTCAGATTCAACGCCACCCGCCCACCCGAACATAAGCGATCTTTCCCCAATCAGGGAAAAGCCCGAGGAAACAGTACATCACTACTGGGCCAGATTCCTCCTGGTTATGAACAGGACAAAGGACTGCCGCAAGGGAGACGCAATTTCAATCTTTTGTAGTAACTGCACGGACGAGGGAATACATAACGCCATAAGTCGTCGTGATATTACACGCTTCGCTGACTTGGTGTCCATAGTACAAAAGTACTGTGCGATGGAAAGCGCTTGGAAAACCGAAATAAAATTTTGGGATAATCCGGCCTTGAATAGCAATCCCGTCCGAACTAAGGGGGTGCATCATAGTAAGACACCCGGATTAAATATCAAAAAGCGAAAACCCTCTACAGGGCACGGAACCGTGCTGGAAAGGGGGCTTGATGGACCCTGTAGAATTCACAGTACAGAGGACGCCACACCAACTCACAGCCTTAGAGCATGTTGGATACTCCGGCAGGTGGCCAAAATTGGCGAGGACCTCCTAATTTCGGAGGCCGCAAAAAGCCAGCCCGAGGGTACCAGTACCGTTCTCACAGTCTTCGAGACTTTCGCATCAAATAATATGCGAAAAAGAGCACTCCGCAGCCTCACCGAAGTCTATCAAGTAGCAATAATAAACCCATGGAGTGACAGTGCTATCACCTTCAACGCGAGTGACGAACCTAAATTCCGAACAGCCCGAGCACCAGCCGCATTGGTCCTCAGTCCCATAGTGGACGGCTCTCGCCTCACAACGGTACTCATGGATGGAGGCAGCGGATTGAACCTCATTTATGAGGAAACCCTCCAAAAGATAGAAATAGACTGGAACCGCATCGAGCGAAGCAGCACAACCTTTAGAGGAATAATCCCCAGTCAGGAAGCGCGCTGCACAGGAAAGATCACACTGGATGTGGTGTTCGGCACGCCGGATAATTACAGGTCTGAAGAACTCACGTTCCAGGTGGTCCCGTTCAATAGTGGATACCACGCTATATTAGGACGGGAGGCATTCACAGTCTTCCAAGCCATACCCCATTACGGGTACATGAAGCTCAAGATGCCTGGGCCAAACGGAATTATCACTCTCGCTAGTGATCCGGACATATCACTACGCGCCGAAAACAAGACAGCCGCATTGGCCCTTGAGGCACTATCCGAAGCCTTAGCGGCCGAGGAACTGACTGCGCTACGCTCCATGGTTAATAGGTATGATGTGATACTCGATAAGAGATCCAAATCCACATCCTTCAAACCAGCGGACGAAATAGTCAAATTCCAGGTCCATCCAACGGACCCCAATAAAACATCTTCCATCGGGGCACGACTGAACCCTGATGTAGACGCCACACTGCGAGAGTTCCTACGAGAGAACTGGGACACTTTTGCTTGGCACCCTTCAGACATGCCACGAATCCCATGCAGGCTGGCCGAACACAGCTTAAACATCCTAAAAGGATTCAAACCTGTCAAACAAGCCCTTCGGCGTTTTTCCGAACCGAAGAGACAGGCTATGGGAGAGGAGCTAGCCAAGTTATTGGAGGCCGGATTCATCAAGACATAAAACATCCGGACTGCCTAGCAAACCTGGTAATGGTACCAAAGAAGGACAAATCCTGGCGCCTGTGTGTCGATTTTAAAGACCTCAATAAGGCTTGCCCTAAGGATCGCTTCCCCCTCCCCCGTATCGATCAAATTATCGATGCCACAGCAGGACACGATTCATAGTGTTTCCTCGACGCATACTTCAGTTACCATCAAATCAAGATGGCAGAATCAGACCAAGCCGCAACGGCATTCATCACACCATACGGCCCATTCTGCTTCAACACAATGCCCTTCGGGCTAAAAAACGCCGGCGCAACATATCAGCGCATGATCCAAACATGTCTGGCAAACCAGATCGGCAAAACAGTGGAGGCGTACGTGGATGATGTGGTCGTCAAATCAAGACATGTCGAATCTCTAGTAGACGACTTGAGGCTTACATTCGATAACCTCCGAAAATACGACATCAAGCTCAATCCGGAAAAATGCGTTTTCGGCGTTCTAGCCGGAAAGCTATTGGGCTTCATTGTATCCGGTAGAGGAATTGAAGCAAATCCGGCCAAAATTCGAGCTTTGTCACAACTGGATATCCCAAAAGACCTCAAACAAATACAAAAATTAACCGGATGCGTGGCGGCTCTAAGTCGCTCCATCTCTCGCTTGGGAGAAAAGGCACTGCCCCTTTATCGCCTCCTATGGCGCACCGAACACTTCGAGTGGACGGATGCCGCCACGGCCGGACTCGACGAAATAAAAACCATATTGGCAACAAACCCAGTCCTGGCCGCGCCAAACACCGGCGAGCCAATGCTATTGTACATTGCGGCAACCCATCAAGTTGTCAGCGCAGTGCTCGTCGTCGAGCGGGAAACGTACGGGCACAAATTCCCCCTCCAAAGACCGGTCTACTACGTGTCCACTGTCCTCACTCCATGCAAATCACGGTACCCGCACTATCAGAAAATTAAATACGCGGTATTCATGGCATCCCGGAAGCTACGACACTACTTTCAAGAGTGTTCGATTACAGTAGCCTCGGAAGTACCACTCAATGACATTATCAATAACCGCGAAGCAACGGGCCGGATCGCAAAACGGGCCATTAAGCTCCTGCCGTTCGACATAACCTATAAGCCATGGTGAGCTATCAAATCACAAGTGTTGGCCGACTTCGTCGCAGAATGGACGGAGGCCGAACTCCCTAAAGAGTACGGCACATACTCAAACTGGATCATGCATTTCGATGGCTCCAAAATGTTGGCCGGACTGGGGGCTGGCGTCGTTTTGACGTCCCCCACAGGAGACACAGTCCAATATGTATTCCAAATTATGTACACGGACTCCAACAATGCAGCCGAATATGAGGCCCTCCTACATGGTCTCCGGATGGCAGTATCCATGGGCATTCAACGCCTAGAGGTACGCGGGGATTCGAACGTCGCGGTCTCCCAAGTAAATGGCGATTTCGACGCCAAGGATCCAAAAATGGCAGCTTACCGCAATGCCGTCCTAAAAATGTCAGCTCGGTTCGAAGGGCTGGAGTTTCACCATATAGCCCGCGAAAATAATCAAGCAGCGGACGTCCTGGCACGCATCGGAGCAAAATGCGATGCAGTCCCCCCAACATCTTTTTGGAAAGATTGTTCAAGCCATCTGTAACATGGGAGGGGGAACCCGCAATTAGCTGCCCGGACGCAGCCGCACCACTCGACGCCGAACAACCTGGCATATTTGGAGGTCCTGCCAACGAAATTACACCTCCAGCCCACGTAATAATGGCGGTTATCGCCCCGTGGATTGAACCATTCCTAGCCTACCTTACTAGGCAGGAACTCCCAGAGGACCAAAATGAGGCCCGCTGCATAGTGCGGCGATCTAAAGCCTATAAAGTCCACGAGGGGGAGCTTTATAAGAAAAGCACTACCGGAGTCCTTCAAAGGTGCATCTCTGAAGAGGAAGGGCGGAACCTTGTGGACGAAATTCACGCCAGACTTGGTGGTCATCACGCCGCTGCCTGGTCCCTTGTTAGCAAGGCTTTCTGTACAGGCTTTTATTGGCCGACGGCACGGGCAGACGCTCAGGACTTAGTCCAACGATGCATTGGTTGCCAACTTTTTGCCTACCAAAGCCATATGCCACCCACCGCACTGCAAACTATCCCCATTACCTGGCCTTTTGCGTTCCGGGGGCTTGACATGCTCGGACCCCTTAAAGGTGGGACCCATAGGAAAAAATACCTACTGGTCATGGTGGACAAGTTCACCAAATGGATAGAAGCCAAGCCTGTCAAGACGGCCGAATCCGGACCGGTGATAGACTTCATATCTGGGGTCGTACATCGTTATGGCGTCCCCCACAGCATCATCACTAACAACGGCACGAACTTTACGGCCGATGAGGTAAAACTCTGGTGTAAAAACATGGGCATCAAGCTCAATTATGCTTCCGTCTATCACCCTCAAACTAACGGTCAGGTCGAGCGCGCAAATGGTCTTATTATGAGCGGCATCAAACCCAGATTAGTGCGGTCCCTTAAGGAATCTAATACGCACTGGGTAGAGGAGCTCGACTCCGTACTTTGGGGGCTACGGACCACGCCGAATCGCACCACCGGATACACACCATTTTTTATGGTGTACGGCGCAGAGGCAGTTCTGCCCTGCGACATAATTCATGACTCACCTCGAGTGCGCATATATGAAGAAAGAGAAGCCGAGCTCGATCGGCAGGACAGCCTGGACGCCTTGGAGGAGGAGCGTGACGTGGCGAAAGCCCGTTCCGCATTTTATCAACAACAGCCCCGAAGATACCAAAGCAGAGAAGTACGAGCCAAAAATTACAATGTTGGCGAACTAGTTCTACGCCTGCTGGATAAGAAAAAGGACAAACTCAAGCCCAAATGGGAAGGTCCATTTATAATCGACCAAGTCCTGACTGGTGGGGCGTACCACCTGTGAGATGCGTCGGATAACCGACTCGAGCCGAACCCGTGGAACGCCACACGTCTCCGAAGATTCTATGCCTAGCGCCGTACTCTGTGTTCGTCTCCTTCCCCTGTCCATTTTTTCAATTTTTCTGTTCTATATTTCTCTCCTTCCCCTCCTTTTCCTTTATAGCCCTTAAAAGGCTCACTACACGACGCGCCACTTGCGCTCATTCAACCTGGGGGCTTCTTTAACAGAAGCTTATTTATACGGGCTTCATGCCCCACACATGTGTCAAACTTCCGCATGTACCTTTTTCTTCACCATTATCTGCATCGATATGACTTAAGATTTGGCCAAGCTGGGTTGCTTGGCTCCTGTGCTTACCCCTACTTTCCCGATTGTTCGGCTAGGCGGTAAAGGGAGCACCTCTGCGATTGTTACTGCCGGGTCAGCCGGATGTGTACCTCAGACTGGGTGAAGCCGAAAGCTACCGTTCTTAAGGGAATATTCGGTCGGTGAAATAAAAGATGATCTTTTTATTAATTTTCATGCGCCCCCAGATGCTTTTTCTGCGTCTTTTTTACGCAATTCGGACATGCACTTTAGGGCATGCCTCCCCAACGAAAGGAACCCTTAACGGAACTATTCTCTCTGGAAGATGTTTCTTACTAACCATGTAATATAACATAACTAGTTGGGCACTTGCCTGATAAAGCACTAATGACCCCTACGCCTGGTCTCCACGCATACCACGGTTCTTGTATAACCGCTATGGTATTCGGACACACTCCGGACCATCTGGTCCCGAGGTTGAAGCGAAAAGGTCGGCAACGACAAACGATCTACAATCCGGCTAGAAGGCATTACATATATCAATTCAAAAGTACATAGTCATTTCGACTGATTGTATTCCTCCTCTATACCATCTAACAGGCTGTCTAATTTACAGTCCTGTTGGGAATACTTTGAGGCCAATTCTACTCGGCCGTACACTAAGCTTACAGGGATCTCCTTCCCATCAGGCCCCACCGGTCCGACCTCGGCCATATGGTTTGGGTCAGACTTCGTAAAACGGGTCTTCACCATGGCCCAGGCCTCCCTAGCGCCTTGTCGGCAGGCTGATATCTTCCACAACCGGAAGCGCCGCCAGCTCCCTTCAGCTTCTCCGCAAGCTCTACAAGGCCCTCAGGCGTGGAGTGGGCAGGCCATAAGGCTTGGGCAACGCCTTGCATCGCCTGCCGAATTCGCTCGTGCAGTTGCAGGAGTTCGGGAAGAAGGTCACCCATAGAACCGGGCATCTCCTCTGCAGGACGACCTGTGAGCATACCTACAGAGAATACTCTGTTATTCAACTTCCTCGCCGAACTCATTTTTCAAAGTTCGTTCAAGCACTTACTAAATATGCCGCGTCGAAGCCGCTGATTCTCCTTCGTGGAGTCCGACAGCTGGCCACGAACGTCCTTAAGTTCAACATCCAGCTTGGTGTTTGCATCCTGAAGATCATTCTTCTCTCGCCTCACCTTTGTCAACGTACTCTCACCGGCCTTTAACCGGCGTAAGAGTTGTTGCTTCTCCGGATCAAGTTCGGCGCCATCTGCAACATGAATTGTCAGATTTGCACCCAAACCGCACAATACTAATCTTTCGAAGTGTATCTTACCTGAGGGGGTCCCTTTGGGCTCCCCTGCTGCGGCTAGTGCAGCCTCTAGCTGGGCCTTGCACTTTTCCAGCTCCTGGGACAGCACGGTGTTCTTCTCTGTAAGAACCTGCATGTTATATGATCCTTAAATCAGTTACTTTAACTGTTTCAAGTCTCGGGGGCTACTGGTATATATATATTTAAACAAAATTTTCTTACCCGTATGTCTTTTACATAATGCTTCGTAGCTCTGGCTAAACCATCTTGAGCAGCACGGAGGTACGCATCTCCCGAATTAAAGGCATCTAAAGCCTCTTGGGAGAAACAAGCGTCGCGTAAAACTGTCCGGCGACGCCTGTGGTTCATGGCACTCTCCACTTCAGAATTTGTGGCAGACAGCCTGTCCGCATCCTCTGTCGGAGGAGCGCCCGGTGCACGCCTTGTGCTCGCCTCCGCTTCCTGGCCTCTCACTGGAACCTGGCTGGTGGAGGCGTGATTGGCAGCCTCTCCGGATATAGTCCGGCGAGGTCTCTTCGTCCTGAAGAAAGCACGAACGTTAATATGCCCTCACGGAATAACACCACGGAAACGGAGGGTGCGTGATACCTTTGCGCCGGCATCTCGGTCCGGACTACATTTCTTTTTTCCCCACGGGGCCCTGCGGCCCCTCGCTGGCTAGCCGCCGCAGGTTCGGCCTCCCCCTCGGAAATCTCCCCTGTGAAACACGGTTGTTGTTAGAAACGCCGGAATACGTGAAAATGGAATCCCCCTCAAGGGAATAAAACTCCGATTTCTGTCACCTGGGAGGCCGGGATTAACCCGGGATAATCAGCCACAATAGCGACCAAGGTGTTGTCCTTGCTTAGCTGATGAAACACCCCGTCGATAAGCTCCACCGATATGTCCGGATCTTCTTCAGAGTCCGGATCGAGGGACCGTTCTGGGTCCTCAGGTTGTGGAGGGCGGCTGCTTATATCTTTCACTTCCTGTCGCAGTTCCTGCATTAAAATCGTCAAACTACGTATCTGACCATGGAAGTATAAAATAAATGGGCAAGCGCAATTGTTCGCTTACCCAACTTGGAGGTTCATACAAAGTGAATTCGGCCCGTGGGTTAACACGGAGGAACTCCTCCTTCTCTCCCTTGTACAAAGAGGACAGAATATTTATTAGGGCGGCAGCCGAGGCCGGCCCCTTACGACCGTAACACGTGGCGTCATCCTCCCCATTGAAATCCCACATGGGGTGGCCTCTGTATTGAAGCGGCTGCACCCCTCGCATAATGCATGCGGCCATGACTCCGATCATGGTTAGTCCGGAATGAGCCAACAGTCTTATCCGGCCCATTAGGTAAAGGACGTCTCTGTCGCTTTCTCTCTGAGAGCTCCATGGACGCCAGCTCAAGCATTTCTTCAATGGAGCACTATTGAACTCAGGGAGACCGACCCAGATCGGGTCCAGCAGTGGGACGTCATCCATGTAAAACCATTCTGAAGGCCAGTCCTCGGACGCCTTCTTCGGGGTTCCGGATAGGTATCCGGTCCCGGCGATGCGCCATACTTCGGCTCCGCCCACTTGGTATATAGACCCCTCTTGAGAACGGGGCACCAGGCAGAATATCTTCTTCCATAGCGCGAAATGAGCCTCGACGCCTAAAAACAGCTCGCAAAGGGCAACGAAGCCCGCAATATGTAACACGGAGCCGGGCGTGAGATTGTGCACCTGGAGGCCATAGAACTCCAGAAGCCCGCGGAGAAATGGATGAATTGGAAATCCTAGTCCCCTTATTAGATAGGGAACAAGGCACACCCGTTCTCCTTTAGAAGGATTAGGGGTCCTCTCCGCTTGTTTTCCGCCATTGTAGGTGGCGAGACCGGCTCGGACTGGGACCATGTATGCCTGAGGGAGAAATCCCTTGGCCTGAAGCGACACTAACTCGCTATGCGGAATGGTGCAACTCTCTCAGTCCCCGGGCTTAGGACTGAAGGGGCGAGGGGAGGAGCTGCGACGGCTAGCCATGTTGGAATGGACTTTAGCTGGGAAAGCTCTGATGATAACTCGCGGAGAGGAGAAGATGCGGTTTGGATCTAAATCCTCAGCCCGTTAAATAGGCGGCTCGTTTATATGGCTAGGGGTGTGTATGTATAAACGCCCCAGGCCTTTCGCATTCGTTCAACACGTGGAAGACAGTCATTATTGGGCGCAGAAGCCGAGGAGCGCTACAATACAAAAATCGGACATTATTCATACAGGTACACGAAATTTGGGAAAGAACCCACCTTGCAATGCCGAAGACAATTTGCGCGCCGGACTCGTCATCATTGAAGCCTGGTTCGAGGGCTACTGAGGGAGTCCTGGATTAGGGGGTGTTCGGGTAGCCGGACTATACCTTCGCCGGACTCCAGGACTATGAAGATACAAGATTGAAGACTTCGTCCCGTGTCTGGATGGGACTTTCCTTAGCGTGGAAGGCAAGCTAGGCGATGCGGATATTCAAGATCTCCTACTTATGTAACCGACTCTGTGTAACCCTAACCCTATCCGGTGTCTATATAAACCGAAGGGTTGTAGTCCATAGGACATCCATCATCGTACACAATCATACCATAGGCTAGCTTCTAGGATTTAGCCTCCTTGATCTCGTGGTAGATCTACTCTTGTACTACCCATATCATCAATATTAATCAAGCAGGAGTAGGGTATTACCTCCATCGAGAGGGCCCGAACCTGGGTAAAAACATCGTGTCCCTTGTCTCCTGTTACCATCCGACCTTGACGCACAGTTCGGGACCCCCTACCCGAGATCCGCCGGTTTTGATACCGACAAACATCATCTGTGGTCATCTGACCAAAGGACAGTACGGCCGTGTGATTGCACTGGAAACTGCGAAGCTGATCTGGGACTGGCTCTCCAAGGTCAACGAAGGCGTCTCAACTCAGAGAGATTCAAGGATTGATGTTCTTCATAACCTCTTCTACCGCTTCAAGAGAAACGACAATGAGAATGTCGAGCTCACATTTGATCGCCGCACTGATACCACAAATGAGCTTCATGCACTCGGCACACCAAGCACGAAATCGTCAAGAAGCTCCTGAGATCACTTGACAGCTCATTCGACACATTGGCCCTGACGATACAAGAACGTCCTGACTTCAAAGATCTTGATCCATCTGACATACTTGAGAGTCTCAACACACATGAGTTCCAGTTATCTGAGAAGAGAGACATCTATGGCCCCAACTATGGCCGAACCCGTGCTTTAAAGGCAAAGGTTGTTTCCTCATCTGAAGAAGAATCTGACTGCAGTTCTGGGGATCCTGAAGCCATTAGAAAGGAGCTTGTGTAACGCCCCAAGACCGATGCTCCAGACGGCTTCCATGTTTTTCGTTATCGTTGTGTGTATTTATCTGTGTGTTGCATTCATCATCGCATTGCATCCGCATGTTTTCATAAAAACTCGTAGTCATTTGTAGTTGCCGCTTCTCTCTTTGTCTCCGTTTATCTTTTGTCAAGCCCTCTTGTCTTCGTCGACCTCTCTCAGATCCCCTCGTGCGCGTCCGAAACCTTGCCCGAACCCGACCCGTTCAATCATCACCGTTGGATCCGGATCATTCCCAAACATCTATAAGACATCTCCCTTTTCTTATTTGGACTCTCTATCTATTTATTTTTCAACCGTACGATCAAAATCGGAGGGACCAAACACCCCTACCCAAAATTCACTTGTGTTATACAAAGACCAACCCTAAAACCTAGGGGCCTTGTCCCATCCACCCATCGCCGCCGCCGCCACTCCATCAAATCCCCCTCGGGATCCATCCCCAATCAGCCTAGCTACCTTCCTCCAACCCACACCCGCAGCCTCCTCCCTCGATCTACGCAGCCATCCAACCAGCGCCCGAGCCCGTTTGCTCCCCTCTCCATGGCGCCGTCGCCGCCGGCGAACCCAGCCACCCCGAGCGCCGCCTTCATGCAGAAGAAGAAGAAGAAGAAGAAGAAGAAGAAGAAGAAGAAGAAGAAGAAGAAGAAGAAGAAGAAGAAGAAGAAGAAGAAGAAGAGAAGAAGAAGAAGAAGAAGAAGAAGAAGAAGAAGAAGAAGAAGAAGAAGAAGAAGAAGAGAAGAAGAAGAAGAAGAAGAAGAAGAAGAAGAAGAAGAAGAAGAAGAAGAAGAAGAAGAAGAAGAAGAAGAAGAAGAAGAAGAAGAAGAAGAAGAAGAAGAAGAAGAAGAAGAAGAAGAAGAAGAAGAAGAAGAAGAAGAAGAAGAAGAAGAAGAAGAAGAAGAAGAAGAAGAAGAAGAAGAAGAAGAAGAAGAAGAAGAAGAAGAAGAAGAAGAAGAAGAAGAAGAAGAAGAAGAAGAAGAAGAAGAAGAAGAAGAAGAAGAAGAAGAAGAAGAAGAAAGAAGAAGAAGAAGAAGAAGAAGAAGAAGAAGAAGAAGAAGAAGAAGAAGAAGAAGAAGAAGAAGAAGAAGAAGAAGAAGAAGAAGAAGAAGAAGAAGAAGAAGAAGAAGAAGAAGAAGAAGAAGAAGAAGAAGAAGAAGAAGAAGAAGAAGAAGAAGAAGAAGAAGAGAAGAAGAAGAAGAAGAAGAAGAAGAAGAAGAAGAAGAAGAAGAAGAAGAAGAAGAAGAAGAAGAAGAAGAAGAAGAAGAAGAAGAAGAAGAAGAAGAAGAAGAGCAGGGAATATGATCCAAAGGCTTCATACAGACAGAGGACCCACCAGGGTCACCCTAACGCCAATGTTTTGCAGGGAAACCATACTCAGACTTATGAATATGAGCGTGTTTCATCAAACCGCTATGTTCATAAGACCAAGAACTTTCCTGCTTATTCTTATGAGTATTATTCACCTCCTGCAAGGCTATTTGCTAGGGCCCCAAAGCCAAAGTTCTCAGACGCTGCACTTAGACTCATTGCTTCTAAGCCACCCCTGAAGATGTGGGTGGTTAAGAAGAATTAACTCTATTTTGCAGGGAATGGTATCCAGCCGGAAATCAAAATCTTCTGACGCTTATGTTGGGGACCTAAAACATCTTGTGGGACACAAGATAAAATGCCAAAATGATCTTACTATGTATTTCGTCCTAGGATTTCTTGACAATCATCCTATCTACCCTAACAAGGATCTGAACTTTGATAGTATGCTTGTTCGTCAAATGTTTATGCTGCACACTTCTCTTTGTCAAGCCTATCCCCCAAACTACACTGTAGGGTACGAATCCGAAGGCTATTGAGTGGATTATGGACATTGGATGCACTAACCACATGACTGGTGATTGAAGTCTTCTTATGGATTCAACCCTACGTCCATCTGACAAAAGTCACATCACATTTGCTGACACCGGTAAAAGCAAGGTATTGGGCCTAGGTAGAGTTGCAATATCAAAGGATCAACACACGGATAAAGTGATGCTTGTTGAATCCCTTGGTTTCAACTTAATGTCTGTCTCAATGCTTTGTCATCTGAACATGATTGTGATATTTTGAAAGTATCGTTGCCTTGTGCTTATGGAACCTGACAAACCTCTAGTCTTCGAAGGGTATCGAAAAGACAATCTGTAGTGGTAGATTTCTCAGCATGACCACAGCTGGCCGTATGTTTTCTAGCAAAATCTTCAGAGTGCTGGCTCTGGCATCAGAGGCTAGGGCATGCGGGCATGAGGAACTTGCACACTCTCGCAAAGAAGAAGCTTGTCATATGCTTCGAGGGTGTCAAGTTCAAGAAGGATCATCTATGTGGTGCCTGTGAAGCTGGAAAAATGACTAGGGCCAAGCACCCCTCGAAGACAATCATGACGACAACGCATCCCTTCAAGCTGCTTCACATGGAATTATTTGGCCCTACTCACTACTCTACCCTTACTACCACTGCATGCCTCTATGGTTTCGTCATTGTTGATGATTACTCAAAATATACATGGGTGCACATAATTCTCTACATGACTGACGTGCAGGATGTCTTCAGACGATTCGCCAATCGTGCCATGACCAACTCTGGCATCAAGATCAAGCACATCAGAAGTGACAAAGGCACAGAATTCAAGAACACCGATCTCGATACTTATCTTGATACATTGGGCATCACACATGAGTTCTCTGCTCCATACACACCTCAGCAAAATGGCATCATGGAGCGCAAGAACAGAACCCTCATTGAGATGGCACGAACGATGCTTGATGAGTACAAGACTCCAAGGAAATTCTGGCCTGAAGCCATTGACACTGCATGCCACATCATCAACTGTGTTTATCTTCACAAGTTCCTAAAGAAGACATCATATGAGCTCCTGACTGGTAAGAAGCCAAACGCCAGCTATTTCAGAGTATTTGGTGCTAGGTGTTGGATCAAGGAACCGCATCACACTTCAAAATTTGCACCGAAAGCACATGAAGGTTTTATGCTTGGCTACGAAAAGGATTTGCACTCCTACAGAGTCTTCAACCTCTGTCACTACAAAGTGGTTGAAACTGTGGATGTGCGGTTCGATGAGACTAATGGCTCGGAAAGAGAGCACTTGCCAAATGTGCTAGACGAAGCTACCCCAAGTGAATCTATCAAGCTTATGGGTATTGGATAAATCATACCTTCATAGGAACAGGCTAAAGAGGAAATCAACATTTCTGCACCTAATCAACATGAAGACACTGCTCAACCTGAAGCCAATGCTGAAGACGAAGACAATGATCAGCAAGGTCAAAATCTTCATCTAGTTCATCCTCGAGTTGCAAATGAAGTCCAGATTGAGAAGATAATTGATAGCATCAGTGCACCTGGTCCACTCACTCGTTGAAGAGCAACACAACTAGCAAATTTATGTGGGCACTTTGCATTTGTCTCCATATCGGAACCTAAGAAAGTTGATGAAGCCTTCATGGAACCTGAATGGATTCAAGCTACGCAAGAAGAGCTTCAACAGTTTGAGTCAAACAATGTATGGGAGCTAGTAAAGCGTCCAGATCCTCGCAAGCACAATATCATCGGAACCAAATGGATCTATCCCAACAAAAAAGATGAGCATGGTCAAGTTGTAAGAAACAAGGCTCGTCTCGTTGCTCAAGGTTACACACAAGTTGAAGGAATTGACTTCAATGAAACCTTTGCTCCTGTGGCTAGGCTTGAAGCCATTCGCATACTACTAGCCTATGCCAACCACAACAACATTCTTCTGTACCAAATGGATGTAAAGAGTGCCTTTCTCAACGAAAAAATTGAAGAAGAACTGTATGTTGCACAACCACCTGGCTTTGAAGACCCAAAGCATCCTGATATGGTATACAAGCTCAACAAGGCACTGTATGGCCTCAAACAAGCCCCTCGTGCTTGGTATGACACACTCAAAGACTTCCTGAAGATCAAAGGCTTAAAACCTGGTTCCCTAGATCCCACTCTCTTCACAAAGACATATGATAGTGAACTGTTTGTATGCCAAATCTATGTGGATGATATTATCTTCGGCTGCACTGACAAGAGATACAGTGATGAGTTTGGGCATATGATGCAAGAGCAATATCAGATGTCCATGATGGGTGAGCTGAAATTCTTCCTTGGTCTTCAAATCCATCAGCAGAGAAATGGCATCTTAATATCACAAGAAAAATACCTCAAAGATTGCTTGAAGAAGTTTGGAATGCAAGACTGCAAAGGGTACACGACGTGAATGCCAACCAAAGGCCAACTGAGCCCCGACAATAATGGTAAAGAGTTCGATCAAAAGGAATACCGCTCCATGATTGGTTCTTTACTCTACTTATGTCCATCTAGGCCTGATATAGTGCTTAGCGTTTGCATGTGTGCCCGATTCCAAGCGGCACCAAAGGAATCGCATCACTTAGCTATGAAGCAAATTCTTTGATATTTGGCTTACACCCAAACACTAGGATTATGGTATCCAAAGGGCTTAGAGTTTGATCTAGTTGGATTCTGAGATGTTGATTATGCTGGTGACAAGGTTGATTGCAAGTCCACATCAGGCACATGTCACTTTCTTGGACGATCTCTAGTCTGTTGGTCTTCAAAGAAGCAGAACTGTATATCACTCCCCACTACTGAATCCGAATACATTGTTGCTGGATCTTGCTGCGCTCAGCTTCCATGGATGAAGCAAACTCTCAAGGACTATGGCATCCACCTGAAGCATGTGCCACTCTACCGCGACAATGAAAGCGCCATCAAGATTGCCAAAAATCCAGTTCAGCACTCGAAGACAAAGCAAATTCAGATTTGTCATCACTTTCTCAGAGATCATGTCATGAAGGTCCTGATATAATGCTTAGCGTTTGCATGTGTGCCCGATTCCAAGCGGCACCAAAGGAATCGCATCACTTAGCTGTGAAGCGAATTCATTCGATATTTGGCTTACACCCCAACACTAGGATTATGGTATCCACAGGGCTCAGAGTTTGATCTAGTTGGATTCTGATATGTTGATTATGCTGGTGACAAGGTTGATTGCAAGTCCACATCAGGCACATGTCACTTTCTTAGTCGATCTCTAGTCTGTTGGTCTTCAAAGAAGCAGAATTGTATATCACTCGCCACTGCTGAATCCGAATACATTGTTGCTGGATCTTGCTGCGCTCAGCTTCTATGGTTGAAGCAAACTCTCAAGGACTATGGCATCCACCTCAAGCATGTGCCACTCTACCGCGACAATGAAAGCGCCATCAAGATTGCCAAAAGTCCAGTTCAGCACTCGAAGACAAAGCACATTCAGATTTGTCATCACTTTCTCAGAGATCATGTCATGAAGGTCCTGATATAATGCTTAGCGTTTGCATGTGTGCCCGATTCCAAGCGGCACCAAAGGAATCGCATCACTTAGCTGTGAAGCGAATTCATTCGATATTTGGCTTACACCCCAACACTAGGATTATGGTATCCACAGGGCTCAGAGTTTGATCTAGTTGGATTCTGATATGCTGATTACGCTCGTGACAAGGTTGATTGCAAGTCCACATCACGCACATGTCACTTTCTTAGTCGATCTCTAGTCTGTTGGTCTTCAAAGAAGCAGAATTGTATATCACTCGCCACTGCTGAATCCGAATACATTGTTGCTGGATCTTGCTGCGCTCAGCTTCTATGGATGAAGCAAACTCTCAAGGACTATGGCATCCACCTGAAGCATGTGCCACTCTACCGCGACAATGAAAGCGCCATCAAGATTGCCAAAAGTCCAGTTCAGCACTCGAAGACAAAGCACATTCAGATTTGTCATCACTTTCTCAGAGATCATGTCATGAAGGTCCTGATATAATGCTTAGCGTTTGCATGTGTGCCCGATTCCAAGCGGCACCAAAGGAATCGCATCACTTAGCTGTGAAGCGAATTCTTTCGATATTTGGCTTACACCCCAACACTAGGATTATGGTATCCACAGGGCTCAGAGTTTGATCTAGTTGGATTCTGATATGCTGATTACGCTCGTGACAAGGTTGATTGCAAGTCCACATCACGCACATGTCACTTTCTTAGTCGATCTCTAGTCTGTTGGTCTTCAAAGAAGCAGAATTGTATATCACTCGCCACTGCTGAATCCGAATACATTGTTGCTGGATCTTGCTGCGCTCAGCTTCTATGGATGAAGCAAACTCTCAAGGACTATGGCATCCACCTGAAGCATGTGCCACTCTACTGCGACAATGAAAGCGCCATCAAGATTGCCAAAAGTCCAGTTCAGCACTCGAAGACAAAGCACATTCAGATTTGTCATCACTTTCTCAGAGATCATGTCATGAAGGTCCTGATATAATGCTTAGCGTTTGCATGTGTGCCCGATTCCAAGCGGCACCAAAGGAATCGCATCACTTAGCTGTGAAGCGAATTCTTTCGATATTTGGCTTACACCCCAACACTAGGATTATGGTATCCACAGGGCTCAGAGTTTGATCTAGTTGGATTCTGATATGCTGATTACGCTCGTGACAAGGTTGATTTCAAGTCCACATCACGCACATGTCAGTTTCTTAGTCGATCTCTAGTTTGTTGGTCTTCAAAGAAGCAGAATTGTATATCACGCGCCACTGCTGAATCTGAATACATTGTTGCTGGATCTTGCTGCGCTCAGTTTCTATGGATGAAGCAAACTCTCAAGGACTATGGCATCCACCTGAAGCATGTGCCACTCTACCGCGACAACGAAAGCGCCATCAAGATTGCCAAAAATCCAGTTCAGCACTCGAAGACAAAGCACATTCAGATTTGTCATCACTTTCTCAGAGATCATGTCATGAAGGAAGACATTGATATCATTCACGTTAACACTGAAGAGCAATTGGCAGATATCTTGACAAAGCCCTTGGATGAGAAAAGGTTTTGCAAGATGCGATGTGAGCTAAATATCTTGGAATTCAAATGTCCTGTGATTGGACACATCCTAACGCTTATGCATGTTGATGACTTAGATGTGCAACACACGAAGTAACATATATCTTCAATCGATGAAGACTTACCCTCTAAGTGTGAAGACATTAACGCGGAATTTGACTTCAGAGCGCCACGATAATTGTGCGCCATGTCTGAGTCTAATACTTCCTATACGGTGGGTAACGCCACCACCAAACTTCCTCGAAGATTTTCATTTGGCGTCATGATTGCATTATCTTCGCATTTGGTTTGTCTTAAACATTGATTTGACTTCAAGGTTTATCTTCCAATGTTGATTTGGTCTTTATATATATATATATATATATATATATATGTGTGTGTGTGTGTGTGTGTGTGTGTGTGTGTGTGTGTGTGTGTGTGTGTGTGTGTGTGTGTGTGTGTGTGTGTGTGTGTTTTGTCCTCTACAGGATTCACTTATAGCTATGTCTTCAAACTTGCCTTTCTCTGAACTAAGTTAATGTTATCGGACCCTAACCCCTTCTGTGCTTCTTCCTCAAATTATGTCTATCTAGTCATATGCATTCTGTTGAAACGTGTCAAATGTCTTTACTGTGTCCTTGTCAGCTGAAGATACAGAGACACACATTTAAAACCTGCTTTTAATGCTATATCTCTTTTGCCTGAATACCGGAGAAGCCGGATCGACCACCCGACAAACCAGGCGTGCGTGGGAACATGGAACAACTTTCAATGAGTTGCATGCAAGCCACGTGTCCATCAGATGTGAACCGCCAGGGGCACCTGCGTAATTGCGTTGTGCAACCCTTCACCTTATAAATACACACCCAACATGGTCATTGTTCCCTCTTATACCTTGCCATCTCACTCAAAGCGTAGCGCCATCGCTAGCTCGCGTCGACGCCGGAGGCGAAGCGCTTAGCTGCCGCAACCTCTTTGACGTTGTCCTCACACCGACCGCGAACCTCGTCTTCTCCGCCGCCGCCGTAGGTGTCTTCTGCCGCCAAGTTAGGGCGCGGGAGATTGGACTGCTCAGCATCCGTTCTGCCTCATCTAGCAATTCATCTGTGGTAAATAAATCTCACTTTTTACAGCCTTTTTGATCTGTTCAGCTAGAAAATGTTCAAGCGCAATCTCTTCAAGCGCAAATTTCAGCTTGCAAAGGAGTTTGCTGCCAAGAACAGGAAAGAGCTCGGACTCCATTTCAACCCTGGACCATCTGCTCTAAGGTCGAATGGCACACGCGATGCCAATCCCAATGTCATCGGGCCCTTCAATAGCTTCGATGGGATCCTCTCCCATATTGCTGCTCAGAGGGCCACGAAGGATCAATCTGCTGATGATGCAGACTCTGAAGATGCACCTGCACCACCAAAGCAGCAGAAAAAGAAGTCAAAAGCTTGAATGCCCTCTGCTGCACCAAAAGCTTCAACTGTGAAGCCACTGAAGACTGCACCTCCTGAACCCAGTGTGTAGTTTGAAGACTTGTCTCGTGTCTCTAAGAAGACCAAGAAGCCAAAGAAGATTTCAGGGCATGACCTGACGCCTGTTGCCATTCTGCGCAATGAAGACCACACCATTAATATGTCTAGTGATGAAGATCTTGGCGATGAAGCTCTAGAGATGGTGATCAAGAGCAAGCAAGAGGCAAAGATCTTTCAAGATCTGCCTCTCTTTGATGCTAATATTCTGAACAACTTCATTGATGAATGGTTTGAGGACCAGAGCATCAACATTGATGATCTGCAGCTACTAGTGGACATCAGTGTCACCTTTCACGGAGCCATTGCAAATGAACTTGCTCTGGCTCAGAAAATCATCGAGCTCAAGGACAAGATTGATTATGAGAAGGCACACTTCAAGAAGCACATGGCCAAGCTTAGTGTGGCTGATGTGCAAATCTTCAAGAGGATGATGCAAGATATCAAGGCAGAGTTCAACAAGAAGCGTGATGAAGCCAAAGGCTCACGCGAGCGCATGAAGTACTATGCGCAGAAATGTGTGCAAGCACACAATGAAGCTGAGAAGAGAAAGGCTCTTGGGTGTCCTGGAATCAACCCCAGAATGGCTACCAAGCAAAAGAAGAAGTCTACTGATGCCATACCGAAGCTCAATGGTAGGAACGAACAAGCATAGTCTTCCCTGCCAGCATGACTGGATCGAAGCCAAAGGTCCCCTTAGCAGCTTCTGAGCAGAAAAAGACTAGGCAAGTTGAAGCCGAAGCCAGGAAAAGGAAGCTCAAAGACACGTCTGATGGTGCTCCCTCCAAGAAGAAATTGAAGACAAAGGCTTCAAAGTCTTCAACGCAAGAGCGTGCTGCTGCCCCGGAGCCCCTCAATGTTGAATAAATCTTTGTTGCTCTCCCTGCCTCTACCAACCAAGAACGTCGCCTGGTGATTCATGAGCCTGCTTCCACAGAGGCTCTAGAAAGTGAAGAAGTTCCAGCTGTGGACCCCATCGCAGCTGAAGACATTGGTCATGAAGACAATGTAAATGATGATGAAGTCCTTGATACGTCTCCAACGTATCTACTTTTTCTCATGCCTTTCCTCTTGTTTTGGACTCTAATTTGCATGATTTGAATGAAACTAACCCCGGACTGACGCTGTTTTCAGCAGAACTACCAAGGTGTTGTTTTTGTGCAGAAATAAATGTTCTCGGAATGGAACGAAACTTTGCGATGATTTTTTATATCAATAATAAAAATTGCTGGAGCCAAGAGGCACCTGGCTGGGCACAACCCACCAGGGCTCCCCCCCTCTCCTAGCGTGCCCAGGTGGGTTGTACCCACCTAGTGGCCCCGCTGACTACCCCCTGATACTATAAAATCACATATTTCCAGAAAAAAACAAGGAGAAAGAATTATCGCGGTCCACGAGACGGAGCCGCCGCCAAGCCCTGTTCTTCCTTGGGAGGGCAGATCTGGAGTCCGTTTGGGGATCCGGTGAAGGGGATCTTCGTTCTTCGTCATCACCAACCCTTCTCCATCGCCAATTCCATGATGCTCCCCACCGGGAGTGAGTAATTCCTTCGTAGGCTCGCTGGTCGGTGACGAGTTGGATGAGATTCGTCATGTAATCGAGTTATTTTTTTAGGTATTGATCCCTAGTATCCACTATGTTCTTAAATTGATGTTGCTATGACTTTGCTATGCTTAATGCTTGTCACTTTGGGCCCGGGTGCCATGAACTCAGATCTGAACCATTTATGAATTCATCATTATATCCATGTTTTAGATCTGATCTTGCAAGTTATAGTAACCTACTACGGTTATGATCCGACAACCCCGGAGTGACAACAACCGGGCCCACTCCCGGTGATGACCGTAGTTTGAGGAGTTCATGTATTCACTATGTGTTAATGCTTTGTTCTAGTTCTCTATTAAAAAGAGGCCTTAATATCCCTCAGTTTCCAATATGGACCCCGCTTCCACGGGAGGGTAGGACAAAAGATGGCATGCAAGTTCTTTTAATAAAGCACGTATGACTATTTACGGAATACATGCCTACATTATATCAATGAACTGGAGCTAGTGCCGTATCTCCTTAGGTTATAGCTGTCCCATGATGAATATCATCTACCAAAGTCACCGATCCAATGCCTACGAATTTATTTATATTGATCTTACTGCGTTACTACTGCTATCATCATGGTTACACTTGCTACAAAACTATTGCTATCACTGTTACTGTTACCGTTACTACTGTCACTACTATCAAAACTATCATATTACTCTGCTACTGATTACTTGCTGCAAATAATTAATCTCCACGTGTGGTTGAATTGACAACTCAGCTGCTAATACCTTCAAATATTCTTTGGCTCCCCTTGTGTCGAATCTATAAATTTGGGTTGAATACTCTACCCTCGAAAACTGTTGCGATCCCCTATACTTGTGGGTTATCAAGACCTTTTTCTAGCGCCGTTGCCGGGGAGCATAGCTATATTTGTTGAGTCACTTGGGATTATTATGAATTTATCACTATGAAGAATCTAAAGGATCCAAAAACTAAGATTTATCCCTCTAAGACGAGGGGAGGTAAGGAACTGTCATCCAGTTCTGCTTTAGATTCACCTTCTGTTATGAGTAAACTTGCAACACCACCACATGCTATGAATTCTGATATGTTGCAAGTTATTGATGATGCTTATGATGATGCTATGGATAATGCTTATGATGATGCTAGTACCTTGCTTGCTAATGATGATGTGCCACTTGGTGAATTTCTTGATGAACAAATTGCTAGAGTTATACAACATGATGTTGTTGAATCTGATGATGAGCTTGAAACTGAATCTCCTGAAACACCTGCTAGAACTATCCTTCCTAGATATGAATTACCTAAGGTACCGGAAGGTTATGTTATGACTGAAGAAACAACTAGAAATATTCTTGCCTGCAATGATAGAGATGATCTAGAGAAATTACTACAAAAGTATAAAGAAAAATTTCTGAATGCTAGAATGAAATGTGATCCTAAGTTTGCTACTTCACCTATCTTTATTGATGATAAGTATTATGAATTCTCTGTCGACCCAGAGTTGATTACTTTGGTTGAATCCGATCCTTTCCATGGTTATGAAACTAAAACTCTTGTGGCACATCTTACTAAGTTGAATGATATGGCCACCCTTTTTACTCATGATGAGAAAACTCGCTATTACTTTATTCTCAAATTATTTCCTTTCTCATTAAAGGGTGATGCTAAAGCTTGGTACAATACTCTTTCTCCTGGTTGTGTGCGTAGTCCCCAGGATATCATTTGCTACTTCTCTGAAAATTATTTTCCTACTCATAAGAAACAAGCTGCCTTCCAGGAAATATTTAACTTTATGCAAACTAAAGAAGAGAGTCTCCCACAAGCTTGGGGGAGGCTTTGCCAGTTACTTAATGCTTTGCCTCATCATCCTCTTAAGAAAAATGAAATACTTGATATCTTCTATAATGGACTAACCGATGCTTATAGGGACTTCCTAGATAGTTGTGCTGGTTGTGTTTTCGGGGAAAGAACTATTGGACAAGCTGAAGAGTTATTGAATAATATATTGAAAAATTATGATCATTGGGCTATTCCTGAACCATCACCTAAACCCACTCCGAAGAGGAGGGGTGTATTATATCTCAGTCCTGAAGATATGCAAGAGGCAAAGAAATCTATGAAGAAAAAAGGTATTAAATCTAATGTCGGAGTAATGGGCCATGGGTAGGCTAACCTGCCGGGGTTTTCTGGCTCCTCAAGAACCTATGGGGACGGAGCCCCTTCTCGGTTCGGCGGGGGGCGGAGGTCGCGCGAAGAGCGGATCGAGGCGAAGCACACGGGTTTTTTTTACCCAGCTTTGGAGCTCTCCGGAGAGATAACACTCCTACTGCTGCTTTGTGGATTGTATTGAGTTCTTGCTCGGGAGCGCTGAGTGCTACAGTACACTCAAGCAGCTAACGAGACCGAGCGTTCTTCTGTTTTCCTCCCAGAGATCGCTCTCCGGGGGCCGATCCCCTTCAACGTTGTGCATGGTCCTCCTTTTATATGTTCAAGGGGTCTCCAACAGGTGGCAACGTAGGTAAGGGCAAAAATGGAAATATGCTGTGGTAGGTACATCTACCTACACAGTGTATCATACCTAACCCTGACGGCAGGGGACAAAGGCATTAAATGCCTATCTACGTCGCCTAGATGGTGCAGAAAAGGGACCGTCAGGGGCGCCACCGCTCGCCACGATGGAGATCTTGTCAGCGCCGCATGCCACAGTGTACCCCTGGCTGCACAGCCTCCCACCATGTACGCCAGGAAGGGTCCCAGAGCGACACGTAGGTGGGTGAGCTAGAGCGCAGGTACAGAGTGGTCGCTTGCCGCGGCAAATGCCTTGCCGCGGCCGTTGTCTTGCCGCGTCCGGGAGCTTGTCGCTCGCCGAGTCCTGCCAGGACGCGTGGCGCGTCGCGGCAAGTTCTTTGAGATGCTCTGGTTGGCCTTCCCGGCAAGCTCCTCTTGCCGGGGTCTTGTGCCTCGAGCGGCCTTCCCGGCAAGCTCCTCTTGCCGGGGGACTTGTCTCCTTGGCTTAAATACTTTGTTCTTGAATGGCTCCAAAGGAACCATAGAGGGCCTTGGTGATCACCTGGCAGGCCTTGCCGCGGGGTGCTGCGGCTGCCCGTGCACAAGTTTGGGATACTAGGGTACCCCTACTCTAGTACACCGACAGGAGCCCCCGGGCCTGGGCCACACACGGTGCCGAGCGCTGTTGGGCCAGGCCCAAAACAGGGCACGGGCACGCGCGGCCTGGGTCACGTCGCACCTTGCTCCGTATCCACCGCGCCCTCCCCGAACGGCACGCATCGATTGCGGCGTCGTGGGAGAGGTCGTGGGTGGTTCCTTTATTCGAAAAAATGAAACGCCCGCCTCTTGGGGGTTCGTATCTTCTTCATAAACGGTGGGAGGCGTGGTCTTCGAGGCGTCCACTCCCCACGATCATGGGGTGGGGAGAGGTCGCCTCATCCGTCGCCTCAACTCTGCAATCCTGCCACGCGGCCTCCATGCGCTTGGAGTGGCGAACGGTGGAGGCGGGAAACCGAGCCGTCACGGGTCGAGGCAGCGGGTCAGGCCCAGTTCCCTGCGCCTTCTATGTCTTGATTGGCTGAGCGGGGCGGCCGAGCCCCCACCCCGCTCCTTTATAAGGAGCGGGATAGGGGGGACGGAAACCCGCATTCTCTCATCTCCTCCTTTCTTCAGCTTCTACTCCCCTCTCTCTCATTCGCCATGGAGAAAGGGAACCCTGGTCCTTCGATGGTGGCGACGAGGGTTGCCGCTAGGCAACGCGTCCCTCCTCCCCTCGCACCCGTGGTGGTAGAGCCAGCTGCAAGGGTAAGAGGGAGGGGACGAGGCCGTGGGCGAGGTCGAGGGCGAGGCCGAGGCGGTCGGGGAAGAGGTGGGCGAGGCAGTACGCTGGCCTTGCCTCCGCCAGCAGATCCTCTCCCCGTGGCGGATCATATCGGGGATGACCCTTGCGAGTTCTTCGTCAGGCTGCGTCGGCCGCCTCGTTGTCGCCTTCGTCTCCCGACTCCGTTTGCGAGCGGGATGGAGTTGGATCCGCCCGAGACACTGAGGTTGCACATGAGGGGTTGTGGAATCAGCGGTACGCGAGTCCGCGTTGATTTCCCGGCCCCTAATGTGATGTATCTTGGTCAAGGGTGGAAGACGTTCACCCGCATCCACAGCTTGACGGCGGGGCTCACCCTCCATTTTAAGCTGATGGAGGGCGGTCTCCTCTCCGTCAAGGTCTTCGGGTGCTTCGGGCTCGGGCACGGTGCTGCGTGGAGAGCTCCTCCGATAGCAAAGGCTCTTCCTCGGGCGGGAGTGACGAGGAGGACAGCGACAGCGACGACGAGGGTGGCGGGCGGCGGGATGACGGGTTCGACTAGGTGTCGGGTGCCGCTCCGCGTGGCACCGGCGCCCCCATCATCCGCGTCGCTGGCTCCTGGAGCTTCTCGAGGCCGTCTTCTTGGGCGGCTGGCGTAGGGAGGCTGCGGAAGAGGAAGAGGGCAGGCGGCAAGGCCGTCAACTCGGAGTACGAGGGAACGACGCCCTCGACAGTGTGCTGACGTCCTGCCGCCTCGTCTTCGAGCTCTGCCTCCGGCGCCGCCATCACCATGCCGCCGAGACGTTCTCTTGGTGTCTTCTGCCACCCGTAGCTCGTCTAGGCGCCCCTTTTGCCCTTTTCGCCTCCTTGACCAGCCTCCTGAAGAGAGGGACAAGAGAGGGATTACGGGCACCTTATCTCTTTTTAATTTGTAAGCCCTCGGGCCTTAGTTGCATTTAAAGCTTGTAATCCCATTATTCATGTTTTTCATCCTCTCATGAACTGTACCTGAGTGGAATGCTCTTTAATGAAAAGGGGATGATCGCCGGGTCACTTGTCTCGTGGGTGGAACCCACGTCAAGGAGCGAATCCTTTTTATCTTCAAGATAGACACTTCCTTTCCTGGCAGCAGGCCCTGCCTTCTCCCCGCGCCGCTCGACCTTTCTCACGATTTTGGCGGAGGCAGGGAGGGGGCGGGTTCAGGCTCCTTGCTTCGTCCCTTTGCTGCAGCGACTATGACCAAATCTGGCCCCGGGAACGAGCTCGAGGGCCTAGAGTTAAGGGAGCACAGTAGCTTTTAGGAAGAAACGAGGTTTCGCATATCCCAGCCCATAAGAGAATACATGATAAGGGATGAAAAACTTATCTGAGATCGCAGCCCCCGGCAACTTCGGTTCGCCATGGGCTAATCTTTGCACTTGCGGCCCCCGGCAACGCTGGCTTGCCGGGGTGTTGCAGCCCCCGGCAACACTGGCTTGCCGGGGTCCAGGTGTTGGTCCGTCCATCTTCTTCTTTTCGTCCTTAAGTGGTCCGGTCAGGGTGCGCGAGTCCTGCGAACCAAGGGAAACGAAAGAACGACAAAGGGACGCACACTCGACCTCTAAGTTAGGGGTTAGCCGCTACTAAGCACTGTCAAGCCTAACCAAGAACGAGACTCGACTCAGCATGCATGCGAAAACTCAGGGCGCCAGCGCTTTATCTTCGCTCAGGGTCTGCACCTGGCTTTGTACAAAGGATTACATGCAACAGCGGCAAGACTTGTACAAAATGGTGGTTGCCAGACAGGGTCCAACAATCGTGCCTTACGGGTAAAACTTAAGAAGATGCTCGATGTTCCAGGAGTTGCTCACCGGAAAGCCATCCTCGGTCTCAAGGCGGACAGCGCCAGCCCTAGTGACTCGTTTCACCCGGTAAGGGCCTTCCCACTTTGGCGTCAACTTGTTTGAATTCTTGGCGGAATGAACGCGCCGAAGAACAAGGTCGCCTTCCTCGAGACTTCTGGCTTTAACTTTGCGTCTATGGTAGCGGCGCAAAGCTTGCTGGTATCGAGCAGCTCGTACAGCAGCCTGAAGACGGTCTTCCTCAAGGAGCAGCGCGTCATCTTGTCGCAGCTGCTCTTGCTCAAGCTCATCATAAGCGAGCACTCGAGGTGACCCGTATACGAGTTCCGTGGGGATAACTGCCTCTGCTCCATAGACTAGAGCGAAAGGTGTCTGGCCGGTGGCTCGATTTGGCGTCGTCCTGATCGACCAAAGAACCACCGACAGCTCCTTGATCCAGTTTCTTCTGCACTTGTGCAGCCTGTCGAAAGTCCGGGTCTTGAGTCCACGCAGCACTTCAGCATTTGCCCTCTCTGCTTGACCGTTGCTCCTGGGGTGAGCAACAGAAGCGAAGCAGACCTTGGTGCCAAGGTCTTGGACGTACTGCATGAAGGTGCGACTCGTGAATTGTGTACTGTTGTCGATGATGATCCTGTTAGGGATTCTGAAGCGGCAAACAATCGACCTGAAGAACTTGACTGCTGACTGTGCTGTCACCTTCCTCACTGGTTCCACTTCCGGCCACTTTGTGAACTTGTCGATTGCGACGTACAAGTACTCAAAGCCCCCGACTGCTCGGGGAAAGGGGCCGAGGATGTCGAGCCCCCAGACCGAAAATGGCCAGGATAAAGGGATCGTCTGGAGAGCTTGAGCTGGCTGGTGTATCTGCTTGGAATGGAACTGGCACGCTTCACACTTGGTTACTTGTGCAGTTGCATCCTGGAGGGCTGTCGGCCAAAAGAAGCCTTGCCGGAAAGCTTTGCCGGCAAGCGCTCTTGCGCCAATGTGGTGACCAGAAATGCCTCCATGTATCTCTGCCAACAGCCTCTATCCATCTTCCCGGGGAATACACTTCAATTTCACACCGTTGAG
This sequence comes from Aegilops umbellulata, assembly GCA_032464435.1. Taxonomy (NCBI): domain Eukaryota; kingdom Viridiplantae; phylum Streptophyta; class Magnoliopsida; order Poales; family Poaceae; genus Aegilops; species Aegilops umbellulata. Next base: position 501,486,325 of record CP136057.1, read on the forward strand.
CCTTCTTCTGTACAGTGCGTTGTCGACGAACTGGTACATACTTGACTGCCGGGCTACTCTTTCCGCTTCTTCTGGCTCTTCGGGAAGTTCTCCTGACTGGAGGAAACGGACGATCTGCTGTGCCCAGGCTGGAGCCTGTGGCTCGACAACAAGGACTAAAGGCATATCTGCTGCTGCGGGAACATCTGCTTCGACGGCGAGAACCTGCGGCTCAGCCGGAGCTTGACGTTCCCCGGCAAGTCTGCCGGAGCAAAACTTGTCGGGAGCATCTGCTTCAACGAAACAAACCCTGGGGCTTGTCGGAGTAGACTGGTCCTCAGCACTCTTGGCGTTGATCCTGGGGACCTTCTTGGCGGCGGCTTCGGGAAGCTCTGCCGGAAGATAGTTACCAGAAATCAACTTCCTCTTCTTGCTCTGTCCAGTTGATGGCGTCACGGATGGTTGAGTCAGCTTGAGCACAAAGATCCCTGGTTCCACAGGTAACTTAAGTGCCGCGCACTTTGACAGGCCGTCAACGATGTCGTTTTGATCTCTTGGAATGTGTTCCATCCGTAGCCCGACAAAGCGCTCTTCCAGCTTCCTCACTTCATCAACGTAAGCTTCCATCAACGGACTCTGATAATTCTTGTTCACTTGGCGGACGACAAGCTGCGAGTCACCCCTGACAATGAGCTGCTTGATCCCAAGGTCTGCCGCGATCCTGAGACCGGCGAGCAATCCTTCATACTCTGCAGTATTGTTTGTTGCTTGCTCCTTGGGAAAGTGCATCTGGACCACGTACTTGAGGTGCTCTCCGGTGGGTGCGACAAGCAGCACGCCAGCACCGGCGCCTTGCAGTGAGAAGGCACCATCAAAGTACATCAACCACTCTTTGTTTGCTTCCTTGACGGGGATGCTCGTCTCTGGAATTTCTTCGTCTGGTGTTGGCGTCCACTCTGCTATGAATTCTGCCAATGCTCTGCTCTGGATAGTTGAAGTGCTCTCAAACTTGAGGCCAAAGCTTGACAGTTCTAGTGCCCACTCAACAATCCTGCCTGTTGCTTCTGGGTTCTGCAGTATACTCTTAAGCGGAAAGCGAGTGACAATTGTGATCTCGTGTGCTTGGAAGTAATGGCGCAGCTTTCTCGAGGCCATGAGAAGGCCGAAAAGCAATTTCTGCACACCAGAGTACCTTGACCTAGCCACCTGCAGTAGGGAACTGACAAAGTAGACTGGGCGTTGCACCACTCTCTTTTGCTGTATCCCTTCGCACATCTGCGCAGATCCATCTTCGTCGGGACCAGAGCTTGTCGGGGAAGCCCCCTGCTTGTCGCTGGATGTGCTTGCCGCGGTCGCTAGCTCATCATCTGCCTCTCTCTCCGCTACTAACGCAGCACTAACCACTTGATTGGTTGCCGCCAGATATAGCAGCAACTTCTCTTGTGGTTTAGGTGCGACAAGTATTGGAGTGGAGGACAGGTATCTCTTCAAGTCCTGCAGCGCAGCCTCCGCTTCCGGAGTCCATTTCATTGGACCTGCCTTTTTCAAGATTTTTAAAAATGGCAGGGCGCGCTCAGCAGACTTAGAGATAAACCTGCTGAGAGCCGCCACGCAACAGGCAAGTCTTCGTACATCCTTGACGCGCTTCGGTGCTTCAATCTGCTCAATGGCCTTGATCTTGTCGGGATTGGCTTCAATCCCCCGCTGAGACACGAAGAACCCGAGAAGCTTGCCGGACGGGACTCCAAACACGCACTTCTCGGGGTTGAGCTTGAGGCTGATCTTGCGCAGATTTGCAAAAGTCTCTTCTAGATCTTGAATCAGAGTTGTTTTGTGCCTGCTCTTGACCACTATGTCATCCATGTAGGCTTCCACATTTCTGTGTATCTGCGGTTCAAAAGCAGTATGGACTACCCTTGCAAATGTTGAACCAGCATTCTTCAAACCGAAAGGCATTCGTACGAAACAGTACGTGCCACATGGAGTGATGAACGCGATTTTCTCCTCATCCTCTTCTGCCATGAAGATCTGATGATATCCGGAGTAGGCGTCAAGAAATGAAAGCAAATCACATCTGGCCGTGGAGTCAACAATCTGGTCAATGCGCGGCAGGGGAAATGGGTCTTTGGGACAAGCTTTATTGACATCGGTGAAGTCGATGCAAAGCCTCCACTTCTCGTTTGCCTTGCGCACGACTACAGGATTGGCCAACCACGTAGGATGGAGCACTCCTCTGACAAGGCCTGCTGCTTCCAACTTATTGATCTCTTCTGCGATGAATTCTTGGCGCTCCACTGCTTGTTTCCTGACTTTCTGCTTGACGGGCCGCGCATGAGGACAGACGGCAAGGTGGTGCTCGATTACTTTCCTGGGAACGCCTGGGATGTCAGATGGTTGCCACGCAAACACATCGACATTCGCCCGCAGGAAAGCAACGAGCGCGCTTTCCTATTTAGGGTCGAGAGTGGCACTGATGGTGAAAGTACCACCAGTGCCGTCCTCCTTGGCGGGCACCTTCTTGGTCGCTGGCGGGGCTGCCATCGTCTTCTTACACTTGCCGGTGGAGCTCGATGGTGCGTCCTCGATGGTAGCGCAGCACTCCGAAGAGGTGCGCTTGCCGGAGTGGGCATCAGAGCTCTTGCCGGACTTGGTCTTCTTCTTCCCCCCGGGAGCTTCAGCGGCAAGTGTCTCGCGATCTGTGGCGGCTGCTGCTTCTCGGTAGATCTTGTCGGCACAGATAAGAGCATCTTTCTTGTCGCCAGGGACAGTGAAGACGCTTATCGGGCCTGGCATCTTCAGCATGTTGTATGCATAGTGAGAGGCTACCATGAACTTGGCGAGCGCTAGACGGCCGAGAATTCCATTGTAAGGCAATGGAAAGTCGGCAACGTTGAAAGGGATCCTCTCAGTCCTGAAGTTCAGCTCGCTGCCAAATGTCATCGGCAGTGTGATCTTCCCCTTCGGCTTGCTCCTTCCCGGGTTGATTCCTTGGAACATGCCGGTCTCTTCGAGCTCGCTGTCAGGGACTTGGAGTCTCCGGAGCACAGCGGAGGAGATCAGGTTCAAGCCGGCCCCGCCGTCAACTAGCATCTTAGTGACCTTGATGTTGCGGATAGTTGGTGAGACCAACATCGGCAAACACCCAACAGCAGTTGTGCGATCGTGGTGGTCCTCAATATCAAAGATGATAGGCGTGCTGGACCATTTCAGAAGCTTGCGTGACTCAACGGGTGGTTCTGCTGCATTGACTTCCCGCACCCACTGCTTGAGTTGGCGGTGTGAAGTATGCAGAGAAGCACCGCCGTCAACGCACAAAACTTCTGTGGCTTTCTGGAACTCCTGCTCGCTGGTCTCGACGTCATCCATGTCTTCGTCGTCGTCGTCATCTTCATCCTTGTCGCGGCCGCGGGGAGGCCTGTCGCCTTGCCGTTGTTTGGGGTTGCCGCGGGGTCCCCCACGGCTGGTGCGCTTCGTACCGGATCCTCCAGCACCTCCTTGGGCCTTCTCCTTGTCGCGTCACTCGTATTCGGCCTTTTGCAGCTCAACGAGCTGCTCGACCTTCTTGCAGCTCTGGAGGTCATGGCCTTTGGTGCGGTGAATCTTGCAGTACTGCTTGTTGGTGCCGTCCTACTTGTCGGCGGCCGCCACAGCCTGGCAGTTGGCGCATGCGGCAACCTCCTTGCCGGAGCTACCAGTCTTGGCTGTTTTGGCACCACCTTCGTTGCCGGACTACTCGACAACTAGCACATCTTTGCCTTTCCTCTTCCTGTTGTTCCGCCGCCAGTTTTTGCTTGCCGGGGCGGCATCATCGCTGTCAGATCCTCCTGTTCCTGTATTTTCTCCGGGGAGTTTCCTCCCTTCCTCAGCACGTGCACATCTGTCCGCCAGGGCATACAGCTCACTGACGTCTCTGATCTTGCACATCGCCATCTCCTCCCGCATCCGGCGGTTACGCACGTTCTGGTGGAACACACTGATGACCGCGGCAGGGTGGACGTCTGGGATGTTGCGTTGCACTTGGCTGAATCTCTGGATGTATTTGCGCAGAGGCTCCCCTTCCTTCTGGGCAAGCAGGTGAAGATCACTCTCCTGGCCATGAGGTTTGTGGCCGCCTGTAAAGGCGCCGACAAACTGATGGCATAGGTCTGCCCAGGAAGATATGGAGTTTTCCGGCAAGTGCATGAGCCAGGACCTGGCGTTGGGCTTGAGCACCAGAGGGAAGTAATTGGCGAGGATCTTGTCGTCTCGGCCCCCGGCAGCCTGCCCCGCGATGGTGTAGATGTTGAGGAACTCCGACGGATGCAGCCTGCCGTCGTACTTCTCTGGTACGTCTGGCTTGAAATTCTTTGTGCTGGGCCACTGGACTTGCCGCAGCTCACGAGTAAACGCAGGACAACGTACCGCGTACGACAGGTCGCCTGGTCCCCCTGGCGCTTGCATGTCGACAGCGGGGCCAGCGCGTCGGTCTGATTGACGCCGCGTTTCTCTTCGGCACTCGATGCGGGTACGAGCGTCTTCTTGCTGCCGTTCGTGAAGAACGTGGCGCTGATCGCGACGAGTTCGCGGATCTGATGAAGTAGTGGAGTCGCTGTCGTGGCGGACCCGGCGAGTCGACGATCGTGGCCTTCGGGGCGGAGAGCGCACGGTGATTGTACCCCCACCGGTTTTGTCGCCATCGGCTCGCACCTGGCTGACCTGCCGCGGCTGCGATGTGGTCGCCGGCCGTGGAGTGTCGCCGTTGGCGAAGCCGATGAGACTCTGAATGGTGGCCCTCCAGTCGTCGATCTTGTCCGTCATTGGAGGGAAGTCTAGGAGCAGTTGAGCTCGCGCCAGAGCTTTTGCTGGAGTGGCGGGTAACGGTGGCGAGCGGTGCGAGGAGCGGGATATGCTCGGACTTCCAACGATGTTAGAGGGAGCAGTATTCCGTCCAGGCGACCGTGCCTCGCTCGCGCCAGCACGTTGGCGTACATGTTGGCCTTGAGCATCCCGGGATCCGCCAGCCCGATTTGGGTCCAGCGAGCGTATGGTACCGTGAGTACCACGACGCTGCCGGTCCTGCACCTCTTGAGATGGGCGCGGTGCGCCTACGGACGCCCGGTCGTCGTGGGAGCCGGCTACGCCCCCGACGGGCAGCGCAGCCTTGTCCTTGGACTTGGCGGCACCGTGGGCTCCCTCGTCGACGCTCGTTCTTCCGCCGGCGTCTTCCCCACCGGCCGTTTGCTCTGGCGGTGGTGGATTCGACGCGGACGGCGCAGCCGCCTCCGAAGCCTTCTTCTTCGGCGGCATGTCGATGAAGTCGATGAAGATTTAGCTCGCGTGAATGCCGGATCAGGTTCACACAACCTCGACGCCCCCCCTACCTGGCGCGCCAAAGATGCCAGGGTTTTCTGGCTCCTCAAGCACCTATGGGGACGGAGCCCCTTCTCGGTTCGGCGGGGGGCGGAGGTCGCGCGAAGAGCGGATCGAGGCGAAGCACACGGTTTTTTTACCCAGCTTCGGAGCTCTCCGGAGAGATAACACTCCTACTGCTGCTTTGTGGATTGTATTGAGTTCTTGCTCGGGAGCGCTGAGTGCTACAGTACACTCAAGCAGCTAACGAGACCGAGCGTTCTTCTGTTTTCCTCCCAGAGATCGCTCTCCGGGGGCCGATCCCCTTCTACGTTGTGCATGGGCCTCCTTTTATATGTTCAAGGGGTCTCCAACAGGTGGCAACGTAGGTAAGGGCAAAATGGAAATATGCTGTGGTAGGTACAACTACCTACACAGTGTATCATACCTAACCCTGACGGCAGGGGACAAAGGCATTAAATGCCTATCTACGTCGCCTAGATGGTGCAGAAAAGGGACCGTCAGGGGCGCCACCGCTCGCCACGATGGCGATCTTGTCAGCGCCGCATGCCACAGTGTACCCCTGGCTGCACAGCCTCCCGCCACGTATGCCAGGAAGGGTCCCAGAGCGACACGTAGGTGGGTGAGCTGGAGCGCAGGTACAGAGTGGTCACTTGCCGCGGCAAATGCCTTGCGCGGCCGTTGTCTTGCCGCGTCCGGGAGCTTGTCGCTCGCCGAGTCCTGCCGGGACGCGTGGCGCATCGCGGCAAGTTCTTTGAGATGCTCTGGTTGGCCTTCCCGGCAAGCTCCTCTTGCCGGGGTCTTGTGCCTCGAGCGGCCTTCCCGGCAAGCTCCTCTTGCCGGGGGACTTGTCTCCTTGGCTTAAATACTTTGTTCTTGAATGGCTCCAAAGGAACCATAGAGGGCCTTGGTGATCACCTGGCAGGCCTTGCCGCGGGGTGCTGCGGCTGCCCGTACACAAGTACAGGATACTAGGGTACCCCTACTCTAGTACACCGACATAACCCGAAGCCCAGAACCTTTCAAGGCATCGGGGCAGGCTACGCCCCTCAAAATGCGAAGATGAAGAGCCGCCTTCTGGAAGCCGGCTTGAGGAACAGCTGACTACCCACTCGCGGCCGAGTCCTGGAGGCGAGTTCAAGACAAGCTGACTCCTATCAGGCGGCTCCCGAGAAGCCGGCCACGGGGAGTCGGCCCACGGCACCAACGGATGCCCATGCCCTCATCAAGGGGGACGGGACGGGGAGTGGCTACAGTGAAGCCCACTCCCTCCCCGTTTCCGGAGGCTGGCGTGGCCACAGTGCGCTATACCCGCAGAGATCTCCGTCCGGCGCGGCACTGTTGCCATGCCAGCCCTGACATCAGCACCAGTGAGCAGAGTCCTACACCCACGACGGCCTGTCTATACGACCTAGGGACGACGGGTCCCACCTGTCAGCAAGAGTCCAGAAGACGGCGAGAGCGCCACCAGTCGGACCCGTTGGGAGTCGGCCAGCGCCTCCCATGGGTCCCACGCACCATTAACCAGACGAGACGAGAAGTGGCTACAATAATCGCCCGCCAGGCGGCGGGGCTGTAGCCACGACCCCATGACCAAGCCTGCGTCATTAGAGGCAAGGCTACAGTAATCAGCAGCCGGCAAGACCCGCAAGCGGCGGACACGGCCTGTCGGCTCCGTACCGGACCAGTCGGCGGGCCCCAGCAGTCGGCGGAGAAGCCGGCGACCAAAGAGACTCACGGTTGGGCCCTGCGCCCAGCCGGATTACCATGGTACCCCTGGGGGGTAGGCCTATATAAACCCCCCAGGGCACCCATGCAAAGAATTCCAACCCATTAGGACTAGACCAGATCACATAGAGAGGGAGAGAGCTAGCCTGGACTTCTCCTACCTCTAGCATATAGCTCGAGGAGCAACCTTGTACTCACTTCGCCTTAGTGATCATGCGGAGACCCCGCAGAGCAGGACTAGGGGTGTTATCTCCTAGGAGAGCCCCGAACCTGGGTAAAGTACGCCGGCGTTCGTGTCTACGCCTCATCCCGCTTCACGGGCACCGGCGACGTTCTACTCACTCCCACCATGATAAGCCATCATCTGGCATATGTCGCACCCAACCCCTGACATTTGGCGCCCACCGTGGGGCAAGGTGCACTGTCGTCCAGAGACCTGTTCTGGACAGGAAACTTTTCCTCCATGGCGAGCACAGCCAGCCCGGCACGCCAGACGGAGATGTCCCAGAAGAGAATGAAGATGACTTGGATGTCTATGCCAAGAAGAAGATGGATCACAACTCTATGGCAAATATGTACAAGGAGATTCCTGCAGATGATCTTGACACTCACCAGTTTGGGTCTGTGAAACACCTGTTGTCAGGACTGCCTACGATCAACTGGATCCTTAGGCACACACTTTTGCCCAAGTCTGGAGATCACAGGATGATCAGAGGTCATGCCATCAACCTGCTACATATCTTTGATGTGCCTCAAAAGTTTAAGGTCATGAGCCTCATAATAAAAACTATCAAGAGGACTGCAGCAGATCAGAAGAGGAGCTGTGGATATGCCCCTCAGATCCAGATGTTGATCAACTCAAGAATGGGCACAGAAACATACTTGTTGGAAAAGGAACATTTGCCTATCCATCCAGAGTTCGAGCACAACCTAGTTGTGATGCATGAAAATGAACCATCATCAGTCCAGGCACAAGCTAAGAAGGAGAAGGCAAGGAAGGAGAAAGCTGCCAAGATGCCAACCCAAGAAGAGGCATCCGAGTACTTCTTGAAGAACAAGCAAGAGCAGCTCAGTTACCTGATTGCATCCACCCTGCGGATTGAGAAAGGACTAGCTACCCTGACTCAGAACCAGGCAAGCCTAGAGAGAATCGTAGAACAAAAGTTATATGACTTGGATATCAAGGTGACAGAGATTCAGACTGCAGTGGAGCAACTCCAAGATGACATGCAGGAGAGGAAAGGGAAGACTACCACTGATGCATTTGCTAGAGTGCCACGAGGTCCGAGTTCGTCTGCAGTGCCAGTTCCTGACACAAGAGCCACCGCCTCAGCTCCAGCCACAGCACCAGCCCAACCAGCTCCAGCATCTACTTCAGCTCCAACTCCAACCACGTCTACGGAAGCCTTCGTCCTTGGAGTGATTAGGACTCCACCACCACCAGAAGATCAAGCCTGAGTGTCGATCTAGCACTATGCATTTTCTAGGAACTTTTTGGTAACTTGTTGCCAAAGGGGGAGAAAAATGTATAGATCATAGGCTTCGAGAGAGAGAGAGTGTTGTTTTTCTCTCTTGCTTTATTTGGTGGTTTTTCAAACATTGTTTGCTTTTGGTCAAGATACTTTGTTATGCTTGTGAGACATTGATGATCATGTGTTTGATCATAAGCTACACTTATGCATGCTTGATATATATTATCTATCTTATGTGATCATTCACTTTTCCTTGGTGATGAGTGCATGTATTTCATTATTATCATTTTGAGCACTCCACCAAGATGTATGTGACATGAAAGAGTAACCCATAATTCTAACTCTTTGTGCATTTGCAGTCCAAAGCAAATTTTAAATATGCACAAATTTAGGGGGAGCTCTTACTAATCACATACTTCTCAAAGCGACGATATAATTCATTCTTATTATCATTTGTCGAAGCTTTGATCTATATGTTGTCATCAATTACCAAAAAGGGGGAGATTGAAAGTGCAACTATCCCTAGGTGGTTTTGGTAATTCATAACAACATATGGCTAATTGAGCTAATGCTATTCCAAGATAATTATTTTAGGAAAGCTCAATGATTGGCATGGCATGGATGGTGAAAGTGGAACCCTCAAAATGCTAAGGACAAAGTATTGGCTAAAGCTTCAAGCTCAAGACTCTTCATTTTACATTTTAGTGATCCAAGATCACATTGAGTCCATAGGAAAGGCCAATACTATCAAGGAGGGATGAGGTGTTGCTTAATGAGCCTTTTGCTTTATGTGCTTAATGATATGCTCCAAAATCCTCAGCTACTTTGCCATATCCACAAATGACCTAAACTCCAAGCCAAACTCGGTCCTACCGATTCTTTCTATCCGGCGCCACCGAGTTTCACTTGTCATAAGCCACTGCCAAACCCTAGCAAATCGGTTCTACCGATAGGGATCTCGGTCTCACCGAGATGGGGTTGCAATCTCTCTGTTTCCCTTTTGTAACTTTTCGGTCTCACCGAAAGAGCAAACCGGTCCCACCGAGATTGCAATGTAAACTCTCTGATTCCCCTTTGTAACTTTTCGGTCCCACTGAAAGAGCAAATCGGTCCCACCGAGTTTACCTGACCAACTCTCTGGTTAGCTAATTACCAAATCGGTCTCACCGAGTTTGTGTAATCGGTCTCACCGAGATTACGTTATGCCCTAACCCTAACCATATCGGTCCTACCGAGTTGCTTGTCAGTCCCACCGAAAATCTCTAACGGTCACTAGGTTTACCTTTTCGGTCCGACCGAGTTTGTTGATTCGGTTCCACCGAGATTGGTAAATTGTTTGTAACGGTTGGATTTTGTGTGGAGGCTATATATACCCCTCCACCTCCTCTTCATTCGTGAAGAGAGCCATCAGAACACATCTACACTTCCAACTCATATGTTCTGAGAGGGAACCACCTACTCATGTGTTGAGACCAAGATACTCCATTCCTACCATATGAATCTTGATCTCTAGCCTTCCCAAGTTGCTTTCCACTCAAATCTTCTTTCTACCAAATCCAAATCCTATGAGAGAGAGTTGAGTGTTGGGGAGACTATCATTTGAAGCACAAGAGCAAGGAGTTCATCATCAACACACCATTTGTTACTTCTTGGAGAGTGGTGTCTCCTAGATTGGCTAGGTGTCACTTGGGAGCCTCCGACAAGATTGTGGAGTTGAACCAAGGAGTTTGTAAGGGCAAGGAGATCGCCTACTTCATGAAGATCTACCGCTAGTGAGGCAAGTCCTTCGTGGGAGATGGCCATGGTGGGATAGACAAGGTTGCTTCTTCGTGGACCCTTCGTGGGTGGATCCCTCCGTGGACTCGCGCAACCGTTACCCTTCATGGGTTGAAGTCTCCATCAACGTGGATGTAGGATAGCACCACCTATCCGAACCACGGGAAAAACATCCGTGTCTCCAACTGCGTTTGAATTCTCCAAACCCTTCCCTTTACATTCTTGCAAGTTGCATGCTTTACTTTCCGCTGCTATATACTCTTTGCATGCTTGCTTGAATTGTGTGATGATTGCTTGATTTGTCCTAAAGTTGCTAAAATCTGCCAAGAACTAAAATTGGGAAAAGGTTAAGTTTTTATTTGGTCAAGTAGTCTAATCACCCCCCTCTAGACATACTTCCGATCCTACAAGTGGTATCAGAGCTTTGGTCTCCATTTGCTTTGATTTCCATAGCTTTTCGTGGTCATAGCCTTGGTTTCACAACCTAGGAGAGTATGGCGTCTAGCGAGGGAAATTATCACAGTAGAGGTCCTTACTTTGATGGTACTAATTTTGCTAGTTGGAAGCATAAAATGAAAATGCATATTCTTGGACATTACCGCGCCGTTTGGGCTATTGTGTGTGTTAGTTTGCAAGGTGATTTCTTCGACGGGAAGGAACCAAACCGTGAAGCTACAGCGGATGAGTTGAAGATGCTACAATACAACGCTCAAGCTTGTGATATTCTCTTCAACGGATTATGCCCCGAAGAATGTGACACCCCAAAATTTTTGACCTTGTTTTATTAATTAAAAATTTGCCAGGAATTAAAACTTTAATTTTCTGAGCTCCCTTTTTTTTATTTTTGAACCATTATCCCCTTGGTCATTATGGAGTTTTTCCCCAAAAAGAGAACTTTTCAAATATGTTTTGGACTTGTTTAAACCTCTCAAGAAAAAAGTTTCTTTTATTAGTAGAACAAATTTACATAATTAATTTGCTTGCTCTTTATTTTCTTGAAAATGGTTTTTACAGGTTAAATGGCCATATTTGAACTACAACCTCTTTAAGAATTTGTTCAAAAATCCCACCAAAATTTGGAGATGTGATGTGATGTTTTTAAATCACCTTTGTACAAAAATAAATTTCATTCATAAAATATTTTGAGCTCTACACCCAATTTTCTTCTCTGGTCCAGTGGGCAATTTTGCACTGCAACCCATTTAAATGCTTCTGTCTAGCCTCCACCAAAAGTATGGGATGCTAGTAGCAGCATATGATTCAACTTTATGCTAAAACCCAGTGAGGTCCTTTGAAAAATTTGAGTGAATCAACCTCATCTTCATCCTGGCCCAACTTGCTGGTTTGTACAGCAACCAAATTTTTAGTTGCTCCTTTACCCATGATTCCTTTTCTACTTGTAGCCAACCCTACCAAACCCCTAAGTCCAGGAGCATGCACTCTTTGGAACACTTTTGGTCCATGTTGTGATGCCATTTACCTTCTGTCCAGAACTGGAGTTTTGCAAAAATTGCACTAACAAGTTTCCTTTAAACAAACTAACTTCACCACCCTCTCATACATCCGTAGAGACCCCACTCTGGAAGTTTTGGCCACCCCAAGAGATGCCTAGGTGCATGTGGCATTCTGTCGAGCACCTTGTAGGCATGACCAGTTTTGACATGAGTTTTAGCTTGCACTGTGATCTTGCTTCCCTTGCCTAACTACCTTGTCCAATAGACTCCTCACTACTCATAACCTAGGTCTGCTAATTCCCAGCCTCACCCGAGACCACTAGCACGCCCTGGCATTTCACCGAGCAGCTGGTGGGAGTGCACTAGGCGCGCCCAGAGCTCGCCAACTGCAGCCGCGCACCCGAGCCGCCGCGTCGCGCGCCCCTGGCTTGGCCCGACTGCAGAACCTCGCCACGCACTCCCCTCCTCGCCGCGTCACGCCAAAAGGCCCCGACCGCTCCCTGGCGCCCTACAGCGCCGCCGTCAGATGCCGTTTGGCGGCACGCCCGCGGCCGCAACCGCCGCCCGACCACCCCTGCGCTAGCCAGCGCCGCCCAAGCCCCCAGCGCTCGCCACCTGCCCCCTGGAGCAGCGCGAGCTCATCCGCAGCCATGTCCACTAGCGCTCGTCGCCGCCACGTCGCCCTGCAGCACAGAGAGGCGGTTCGCCGCCGTTCTTATCCCCAGCCACCGCAAACCGACGTGGACGTACTATAAAGGAGGTCCCCGAACTCCCCCGAGCACGCAGGCAACCCTCAGGCCACCCTAGTGGTGCTCCCCTAGCTCGCATTCGACCCAGGGAGGCTTTCTTCCCCGTCTCCGGCAACTCCAGCCGCCGCCACTGCCCCGACCGTTCCGGTGCCACCAAGGCCTCCCCCGCTCCGTTCTCTTCACCAGGAACCCCCTCACCCTCTCGCGAGTCCGTCCCCCTACTCAATCTTGATCGGGACTCGCCGCGGGCGAAATATCACTTTTTCCGACGACCACCGTCCGCCGCGGAGCTCGCCGTCGGCAGCTCCGTCTACCCCAGAGAACAAAACAACCACCGGAGTAACCGCCTCGACCCCCTGAGCCCGTGGATGACCTCCGTTTATCGAGCGGTGCCGCCGTTCGCCGGCGACGATCGCCGGAGCCCCGCACCGCTCGGGCAGAGGAGGGAGACGACGCGGGCGACTGGTCAAACCTGACCAGTGGGCCAGGCGGGCCCACCGTCAGAGACCCAGCGTCGGTCCACGTGGGTTAAGTGGAGGCGTAAAACCTCAAGTACGCCTCCTCTGACCGAAAGGGTATTCTTGTTGAAAACGTTTTCTTTTTCTGTTTTTTATTTAAATCAGTTTTTGACCAGAACTTTGACTGACTATATCTTTTTAAATATAACTCCAAATGAATTAATTCTTTTTCCTACATCTCTCAAATATTGTCTAGTTTATTTTAAGATTTATTTGAAAAATTTTCCAACCAACTTTTTGTGTTGTTTTTGAAATATGTGTTATTTGCATATTTTTTAAAATAGGATTTTTGGAGAGAGGAAGAACGCTTTCAAAAGATTTGGAGTGTACCCTCCCTTTCTACATCATGAAGGCAAGCATTCTGAACCCGGGGATAATAATTTTGGTGTGTTAGTTGACATGTTTACAACACCACCTTAATCCGGAGTGTTATTATTTCATGTGATATGATCGTTTGCATGGATGCATTATAGTGATGTCATTGCTGTTGGAAATGAGCATACTAGTGTGATGACAATCATCCTCATATGCCTTACATGCATGCCGATAAGGAATCCGGGAAAGCCTCTGCCTTGGGTAGGCGTGAGCTTGTCGCCGGTCTCCGTCGGGACGGTTATATCCGGTATGGCATGGTAAGGTATGATGGGTGGTGATTTGTTGGTTGAAGTATTTTTGTTGTGCTAACCATGTAGGGAACCTTTATGAGCCTCCTGAGTCGGCCATAGATCGAGTCTTGTTCCGGTAATCGCCATACTTGTTTCGTACTGCCACTGGTCCCTACCGTATGTGGGGTATGGTTCAGTAAGTTGTTAACCCTTGTCTTGGCACACACCGTACAGAGAGGCCATGGTGGAAGATACCGGCTGCATCCGGTAGGCAGGCCACCTGGTCCGGGGGCATGGGTGTATCCGGTTGGGACCGAGAGGGGGATACCCCTTAGAGCGTGCAATAGAATTTTGATCCCATGCTACGCGAGGTTGTAGCCTTCCCACTTAGAGTTTGCTTGACAGGTGCCGTGGGTGATTCCAGACACCGGTGAGTTAAGCTGGTGTGTGCAAGTCAGGTGGGTTTTCAATTAAAAGACCGTAGACGGAATTAGTCCCGATGGACTAAAGGAATCCGTTACTCGTGGGTAAAGAGTACACCCTCTGCAGAGATATTAAACCTATTCGAATAGCCGTGTCCACGGTTAAGGATTACAGTCTGGGATGGGTCAAGTGTCGGTCTTAGTGTCGGTCTTCGGAGGAGAAACCACTAAAACTCGATTATTGATTATGATTTGTGATATATGATGGTTATGATTATTATTACCTATATGGACTAACCGTTTTGCATGATTTGAAATAATGAATATCCCTGGGACGGTACCACCTCCTGGATATTCACTATGATAATTTCATTTTCTTATAAGCCCTTTATGTGGTGTCGCTAAGATGCCCGACTATGGCATTTCTTTTAAAGCCCTTTATGTGGTGTCGCTAAGACGCCCGACTGTGGCATTTCTTTTAAAAGCCCTTTATGTGGTGTCGCTAAGACGCCCGACTGTGGCATTTCTTTTAAAATCCCTTTATGTGGTGTCGCTAAGACGCCCAACTGTGGCATTTCTTTTTAAGCCCTTTATGTGGTGTCGCTAAGACGCCCGACTATGGCATTTCTTTTAAAGCCCTTTATGTGGTGTCGCTGAGACGCCCGACTGTGGCATACTAATTTTTCACTATCCTTTCGAGATGTCGCTTCAGACATCCGATCGGCACACCTTATTTTTATTTGGTCATTGCAAAAACTTCCATTGCATATGAATAATCTGCTTGCATGCATCAAGGTTTTGTTTATGATTGACGATGTGATCATAGAATATTTCCGTGCATGTTGATCATTTATATTATACCTATGTTCCTAATGTTTGCGAGTACATTCAAAGTACTCACTGGCTTGTCCCTTGCTATTGTCTTGGCCAGATTGCTTGCTTGGAGAGGAGCGTTGCGGTGACAGTCTCGAAAGCCTAAGCAACGGTGATAGTAGCCTCGCGAAGATAGAGTTGGCCTGGTCAGCTGTTCTCGTGGGAAATGGAGTCCCCATAGATCGTGGCAATCCACAAACCGCTTCCGCCCTCAACCACTAGAAACCATTTGATGTACTCATAGGCCACAATGGTCTTGTACAACATATTTTGTACTCTTGCTTGGAATTTATGTATCAAGTTGATGCCTCATCAGCTAACAGTAAATCCTGGGGCTGATGAGCTCGACGCCCATTTTCTGGAAAATTAATGTCCGGGAAATCGGTCGTGACAAAGAATTCAACAAAATCAGCCGTCTTGAGAATGCAAAGGAAATTTGGGATACTTTGATTGATATGCACGAAGGTACCGAATCCGTCAAGGAATCCAAATTGGATGTGCTTCAAAGTCAACTTGACAAGTTCAAAATGAAGGATGGTGAAGGTGTCGCTGAAATGTACTCTAGGCTTGCTCTCATCACAAACGAGATTGCCGGCTTAGGAAGTGAAGAGATGACCGACAGATTCATCATCAAGAAGATCCTAAGAGCCTTGGATGGAAAATATGATACCGTGTGCACTTTGATCCAAATGATGCCCAATTACAAAGATCTCAAGCCAACGGATGTCACTGGAAGAATTGTTGCTCATGAGATGTCGCTCAAGGATAAAGAGGAACTTCACAACAAATCAAGTGGTGCCTACAAAGCCTCATGTGAAGTCCCCACATCATCAAGTGAGAAACAAAACTTCAACGAAGAATTGAGCCTAATGGTGAAGAACTTCAACAAGTTCTACAAGAGTAGAAGCAAAGATAGAAGCTCCAAGTCAAGGTCCTACAATGACAAAAGATCTTCTAGTCGAGAGCGAAACTGCTACAATTGTGGAAGACCCGGACACTATTCCAATGAGTGTATGGCTCCCTACAAAATAAGAGAAGATTCTCCAAAAAGAAGAGGAAAAAGAGAAGAATCACCATCAAGAGAGAGAAGGAGTAGAGATGATCGTTATGAACGAAGATACTCACGGAGGAGCAAGGATTCGGAAAGAAAAGAAAATCATCAAGGAGCTACACAAAACAAAGACATCAAGCTCATGTTGGTGAATGGGTATCCGGCTCCGACTCCGACAACCACTCTGAGAGAAGTTATCACTCTGATTCCGAATATACTCAAGATGAAGGTGTTGCCGGTCTTGCACTTGTGTCAACCAACTCCTTTGACATATTTGACTCACCAAATGAAGGAATTGGAAGATGCTTCATGGCCAAAGGTCCTAAGGGAATCATAGAGAAAGGAGTGTACAAAAGCCTTGCCGGAAGTAAGCAATCCGAGGAGATTGCACGCAAGCAAGGAAGGCATCGGAAGAATCAAGGTGTTGGTTTTGAACGAAAGTTCAATGCCAATGGAGTTGAGTGGGAAGAAGATCAATACCCCAAGAGAAAGTTTGTTCCTCAACAAGAGAAGTATGATCCTACTTCTTTCAAGGGGACACAAACTCAAGATGATCTTCCACCACAAGACTACAAGTAAAAAGGCAAGGACAAGCTTCAAGAGGAAATTGATGCATTTGAAGAAGCTCCTAAGACCTTAGTCAAGTGGATTCCCAAGACTACTTCAAGTTCCACTTCTTCAAGTACGACTACAACTCCAAGGATTCCCATCAAGATGGTGTGGATCCAAAATAAGAAGAACTAGAGAGTTCTTGAGGGTGACTCCGCCAACATACTTCACTCTTATCATTTTGGCAAGAACAAGTGCAATCAACTTCCACATCTTGCACTAGTTCAAGGAGTCACAAACCCTCTTGTTGGTAAGTCAAGGGACAAGGTAACCAAAAAGCCTTCATAGACATCATTTTGTGTGTGCATAACTCTATGTCTATGGATATCCTTGTTTGTTCCTTGTGGGAGTAACCCATGTAGGTATTGAAAGTGCAATTCACTCAAAAGGATAGCTCCAAGTGATCTACATCAACATTGAGCATCCACATCTTCAACATCTACATGAAGTCATCATCGACAAAACCCAAAGTTAGTTCATCCCTCTTACGGGGGATATCACATCTAGGGGGAGCTTTACTATAAGACTTGAGTTAAAGCAACTCTAATGATGTGAACACAACAATGCTTTATGTAAAAGTGGTAACCCCACTTGAGCTTAAACGATGAGTATGACCTATGATCAAGTGTTTTCATTTGACGCATATGTCAATATACTCATATATAGATGACCTAGTCATTGCCAATTGCTTGATATATGCTAGAATTGGTTGTGCATGCTTTGTCACATATTCCAATTGCCATTTTATTGTGTGAGCATGTTGGTTGCATATTTTACTCATTCGAGGACATCCACTTATTGTTTTGATTGTTTTGCTTTATTTTTCTTTTGCCAAGTGGATGGACAAGAATGCCTAAGAACCTTCTCTAGCTATCTATGCTTTTCTCGTCTCAAACTCTATTCATGCTACATCACAGAATTGATCAAGTCAGATTCGAACCACTCTGTGTGAGGAGCACTCGGAGTCCCTGATTCGTCATAGACTTAAAATTCCAAAACCTCTGTGATTCTGGGTCTGACCGATACCCCACTTTCGGTCTTACCGAGATCAATAAGTTGATCTATGTTTTCGATCTCGGTGCAACCGATTTGAACCATTCGGTCACACCGAGTTGCAATAACTGTATACAGTTTTGCATCTCGGTGCCACCGAGTTGTTCCACTCGGTCACACCAACAGGGTCGGGCTATATATAGGCACGGGCAAAAATTTGGAAATTTCTCCGAACCCCTTCGCCCGCGCGATAGCTCGCTCTGCCTACGTGGTCTCCGGATCGTCTTCTCGCCGCCAGCCGCCTCCAGTCGCTGGTCTCCATCGCCATCAACGGGAATCAACCCCGCCGTTGCTGTCGTAGCGAGTCTCCGCCGAACTAGGGTATGGACTCGATCTTTGTGTTATTCCCCAATCCGATTCCTAGCACATTGTGATCAGATGGATTCTTGCCACGTTTGATAAACTCTTATCCAGTCAATGAACTCAATAGAATAGGTTTGATCCGAAAACTTTAGGGTTAGGTTTCCACCGAAACCATCTCGGACCCACCGAGTTGAAAGACTCAGTCCCACCGATTTGGCTTATTCCATTGCACAAGTAAAACTCGGTCTGACCGAGTATTGCTAATCGGTGTGACCGATTTTGGAACTTTGTGAAACCCTGGCAGTCTCGGTGCCACCGAACTGTGACTCGGTCCAACTGAGTTCACTAGTTTAGGTTCCAAAAACTGCTTTGGTATCACCGAGTTTAGAAATCGGTAGATCCGAAATGCTTTCTGTGGGAAACTAAAACTAAGTTTTTGAATCATTCTTTTGCAAAAATCTCTGCATTTTGTGATCCTCATCCACTCTATCTCATCTGTAAACTATTCACGGGGTCAGCATTCAGCTTGTTCAACATGTCAGACCAGAGTGATAGCCAGAACCTGTCAGAGCAACCAGTGCAGATGAGTGAGGGCACTAGTCCCTCCAGCTCTTCAGATGAAGGCAGTAGGAGTACCCATAGCAACCTGCCAAAAGCTGCCACAAGACAAAGGAAGAAGAGAACCTCAGAATCAGAGGATGAGGATTATGTGGCAGAGGAGGAAGCAACTTCCAAGAAAGTTGAACTCAAGAAAGAGCATGGCTCAAGACAGAGCAACAAGCCAGGCTTAAAGGTCAAAAGGCCAGCAGGCAGCCCATGCCAAAGGCCAGAGCCTCAACAAAGATTCCTGAGAAGCCTGCACCCAAAGAGCTAGTTGCAGCTGAAACAAGGAAAGAAAGGAAAAGAGGCAGATGGTGCAAGAAAGTTGATCCCATGGCTGAATTTGAACAACATTCTTCTGATGATGAAGAAGAAGAAGAGGATGCTGCACCAGCACCCAAGGCACCCAAGCTGATGGGTGATGTTATAAGAACAGGGGCAGCTGCATCCAAGCCCAAGGAAGCCCCCAAGGCTGCATCCAAAGCCAAGCCAGCTCCAAAGCAAAAACCAAAGAGAAATACAAGGAGCATACCAGCTGCTGAGAAGAACAAGGCCCCAGTGCCTGAAGCTGTTGAAGAAGAGGAAGGCCAAGTGCTGAGAAAGTTGAAGCCCAAGATCCCAGACCACAATGATGCTCATCCTGTGGGTGAGGACATGAAGATCAGGAGAGACTCTGGGCTCAGAAAATGGAGAGCAGAAGATCCATATGCTACCAGGAGAAGGACTGCTGTTGACTACAGGTTCCACACTAAGGAACAACAGGACTTCTATGAGACAGTCTTGTTAGACAAGAAGCCCATTGTTTGTGACATGAGATGGGTCGACTGGGAATATATCAAGGAAAATGAAGAGCACTACCCCGGAGTGCAAGATAGCTTCAGAGCTTGTGGAGTAGCTGACTTTGTTGGGCAGAAGCTCACAAAGTGGAATGAGGAGCTGATTATGCAATTCTACTCCACAGCACACTTCTACCCAGATGGAAGGATCACATGGATGTCTGAAGGTATAAGGTACCATTCAACTATTGAAGAATGGGCAAGATTGATCAATGCCCCAGAAGAGAATGAAGATGACTTGGATGTCTATGCCAAGAAGAAGATGGATCACAACTCTATGGCGAATATGTACAAGGAGATTCCTGCAGATGATCTTGACACTCACCAGTTTGGGTCTGTGAAACACCTGTTGTCAGGACTGCCTATGATCAACTGGATCCTTAGGCACACACTTTTGCCCAAGTCTGGAGATCACAGGATGATCAGAGGTCATGCCATCAACCTGCTACAGATCTTTGATGTGCCTCAAAAGTTTAAGGTCATGAGCCTCATAATAGAAACTATCAAGAGGACTGCAGCAGATCAGAAGAGGAGCTGTGGATATGCCCCTCAGATCCAGATGTTGATCAACTCAAGAATGGGCACAGAAACATACTTGTTGGAAAAGGAACATTTGCCTATCCATCCAGAGTTCGAGCACAACCTAGTTGTGATGCATGAAAATGAACCATCATCAGTCCAGGCACAAGCTAAGAAGGAGAAGGCAAGGAAGGAGAAAGCTGCCAAGATGCCAACCCAAGAAGAGGCATCTGAGTACTTCTTGAAGAACAAGCAAGAGCAGCTCAGTTACCTGATTGCATCCACCCTGCGGATTGAGAAAGGACTAGCTACCCTGACTCAGAACCAGGCAAGCCTAGAGGGAATCGTAGAACAAAAGTTCTATGACTTGGATATCAAGGTGACAGAGATTCAGACTGCAGTGGAGCAACTCCAAGATGACATGCAGGAGAGGAAAGGGAAGACTACCACTGATGCATTTGCTAGAGTGCCACGAGGTCCGAGGTCGTCTGCAGTGCCAGTTCCTGACACAAGAGCCACCGCCTCAGCTCCAGCCACAGCACCAGCCCAACCAGCTCCAACATCTACTTCAGCTCCAACTCCAACCACGTCTACGGAAGCCTTCGTCCTTGGAGTGATCAGGACTCCACCACCACCAGAAGATCAAGCCTGAGTGTCGATCTAGCACTATGCATTTTCTAGGAACTTTTTGGTAACTTGTTGCCAAAGGGGGAGAAAAATGTATAGATCATAGGCTTCGAGAGTGTGTGTGTGTTGTTTTTCTCTCTTGCTTTATTTGGTGGTTTTTCAAACATTGTTTGCTTTTGGTCAAGATACTTTGTTATGCTTGTGAGACATTGATGATCATGTGTTTGATCATAAGCTACACTTATGCATGCTTGATATATCTTATCTATCTTATGTGATCATTCACTTTTCCTTGGTGATGAGTGCATGTATTTCATTATTATCATTTTGAGCGCTCCACCAAGATGTATGTGACATGAAAGAGTAACCCATAATTCTAACACTTTGTGCATTTGCAGTCCAAAGCAAATTTTAAATATGCACAAATTTAGGGGGAGCTCTTACTTATCACATACTTCTCACAGCGACGATATAATTCATTCTTATTATCATTTGTCGAAGCTTTGATCTATATGTTGTCATCAATTACCAAAAAGGGGGATATTGAAAGTGCAACTATCCCTAGGTGGTTTTGGTAATTCATAACAACATATAGCTCATTGAGCTAATGCTATTCCAAGATAATTATTTCAGGAAAGCTCAATGATTGGCATGGCATGGATGGTGAAAGTGGAACCCTCAAAATGCTAAGGACAAAGGATTGGCTAAAGCTTCAAGCTCAAGACTCTTCATTTTACATTTTAGTGACCCAAGATCACATTGAGTCCATAGGAAAGGCCAATACTATCAAGGAGGGATGAGGTGTTGCTTAATGAGCCTTTTGCTTTATGTGCTTAATGATATGCTCGAAAATCCTCAGCTACTTTCCCATATCCACAAATGACCTAAACTCCAAGCCAAACTTGGTCCTACCGATTCTTTCTATCCGGCGCCACCGAGTTTCACTTGTCATAAGCCACTACCAAACCCTAACAAATCGGTTCTACCGATAGGGATCTCGGTCTCACCGAGACGGGGTTGCAATCTCTCTGTTTCCCTTTTGTAACTTTTCGGTCTCACCGAAAGAGCAAACCGGTCCCATCGAGATTGCAATGTAAACTCTCTGTTTCCCCTTTGTAACTTTTCGGTCTCACTGAAAGAGCAAATCGGTCCCACCGAGTTTACCTGACCAACTCTCTGGTTAGCTAATTACCAAATCGGTCTCACCGAGTTTGTGTAATCGGTCTCACCGAGATTACGTTATGCCCTAACCCTAACCATATCGGTCCTACCGAGTTGATTGTCAGTCCCACCGAAAATCTCTAACGGTCACTAGGTTTACCTTTTTGGTCCGACCGATTTTGTTGATTCGGTCCCACCGAGATTGGTAAATTGTTTGTAACGGTTGGATTTTGTGTGGAGGCTATATATACCCCTCCACCTCCTCTTCATTCGTGAAGAGAGCCATCAGAGCACATCTACACTTCCAACTCATATGTTCTGAGAGAGAACCACCTACTCATGTGTTGAGACCAAGATATTCCATTCCTACCATATGAATCTTGATCTCTAGCCTTCCCAAGTTGCTTTCCACTCAAATCTTCTTTCTACCAAATCCAAATCCTATGAGAGAGAGTTGAGTGTTGGGGAGACTATCATTTGAAGCACAAGAGCAAGGAGTTCATCATCAACACACCATTTGTTACTTCTTGGAGAGTGGTGTCTCCTAGATTGGCTAGGTGTCACTTGGGAGCCTCCGACAAGATTGTGGAGTTGAACCAAGGAGTTTGTAAGGGCAAGGAGATCGCCTACTTCGTGAAGATCTACCGCTAGTGAGGCAAGTCCTTCGTGGGTGATGGCCATGGTGGGATAGACAAGGTTGCTTCTTCGTGGACCGTTCGTGGGTGGAGCCCTCCGTGGACTCGCGCAACCGTTACCCTTCGTGGGTTGAAGTCTCCATCAACATGGATGTAGGATAGCACCACCTATCCGAACCACGGGAAAAACATCTGTGTCTCCAACTGCGTTTGAATTCTCCAAACCCTTCCCTTTACATTCTTGCAAGTTGCATGCTTTACTTTCCGCTGCTATATACTCTTTGCATGCTTGCTTGAATTGTGTGATGATTGCTTGACTTGTCCTAAAGTTGCTAAAATCTGCCAAGAACTAAAATTGGGAAAAGGTTAAGTTTTTATTTGGTCAAGTAGTCTAATCACCCCCCCCCTCTAGACATACTTCCGATCCTACAGTCTACGACGAGCCGCTCCCTCGCGCGGAGAGCGACGGAAGTACCGTCACAGAGGTGCTTGTCATCGGTCATGGCGATCACTCCGGCGGAGGAGCTCATGACCCACTTGACGTGGCGCTACAAGACCTGACCGCGCCCATTCCCGAAGACGCCGACGCTGAGATGCTGGAGGCGCGCCACCTTCAGCTTGACAAAGGCGCCAAGAAGCTGGCAAGCATGAGACTCCTATCAGAAGCCTACCAGCGCGAGATGGCCCGTGCTGTGGGTGGCATGCCGGCTCCAACTGGGCCTAGCCGCCTTGGCACGGTCCAGCAGCGTGGCGTGGCCATCGCCAACCTGTTCAGGGCGAATCGCCCCATTTACGCCACGCCTGCGGAGAACATCCGGGCCGCCCAGGCAGCGGCGGACGAGCTGGACAATTTCGAGGGCGAAGAACGTCGCCTGATGACGGAGCGCGTCCAGCGGCTCCTCGACGCGGCTGCCGAGCAGAATGAGGCCGGCTGCCGCACAGATGCGCCACAACGGCAAAACGACGATCTGCCTCCCCGCCGAGACCAAGGCGCGACATCCCGGACGCCGACAGGTGGCGTCCACGGAAGAAAAGACAAGGAGCCGGCTGCCAGGCGCAGCCGGACTCGCATCACCATAGAACGCGACTAAGACGGCCGCCCAAGAGCAGTGGAATGACGGGACGACTCTCCGCCTCCTCCCCCTCGCAGGGAAAGGGGAGTCTCCCCGCCGCCTGTTGATGACCCGACACTCGGCGACCGCCTTGGCCGCTGAGGGAGTCCTGGATTAGGGGGTGTCCGGGTAGCCGGACTATCACCTTTGTCCAGACTCTTGGACCATGAAGATACAAGATTGAAGACTTCTTCCCGTGTCCGAATGGGACTTTCCTTGGCGTGGAAGGCAAGCTTGGTGATGCGGATATGTAGATCTCCTTCCGTTGTAACCGACTCTGTGTAACCCAAGCCCTCGCCGGTATCTATATAAACCGGAGGGTTTTAGTCCATAGGACGAACAACAATCATACCATAAGCTAGCTTCTAGGGTTTAGCCTCTCTGATCTTGTGGTAGATCTACTCTTGTACTACCCATATCATCAATAATTAAGCAGGAGTAGGGTTTTACCTCCATCGAGAGGGCCCGAACCTGGGTAAAAACATCGTGTCCCTTGTGTCCTGTTACCATCCGCCTAGACGCACAGTTCGGGACCCCTACCCGAGATCCGTCGGTTTTGACACCGACATTGGTGCTTTCATTGAGAGTTCCTCTGTGTCGTCACCTTTAGGCCCAATGGCTTTTCCTATCATCAACAGCGATGCGGTCCCGGGTGAGACTTTTCTCCCCGGACAAATCTTCGTATTCTGCGGCTTTGCACTGCGGGCCAATTCGCTTGGCCATCTAGAGCAGATTGAAAGCTACGCCCTTGGCCATAAGGTCAGATTTGGAAGCTTGAACTACACGGCTGACATCCGCGGAGACTTGATCTTTGACGGATTCGAGCCGCAGTCGGGCGCGCCGCACTGTCATGATGGACATGACCTAACTCTGCCACCGAACAGTGCCCTGGACGCCGTGCCCGCGCTAGCTCCGACCCTTAGCTCGGAGCCAACTACATCGATCGAGCACGGGTGGCTAGACACCGCCTTGGGGGCTGCAGTCTTGATGGCGATCGAGCCGAACACCAGCCTTATCCTCTGCGAAGCCCATCACTCCAAGGTACCGGACTCTTATCCGGACACTGAACCCTCCGCGCCCCTGCCAATCGAATCCGATTGGGCGCCGATCATGGAATTCACCTCCGCAGATATCTTTCAGTGCTCGCCCTTCGGCGATATTCTGAATTCATTAAGGTCTCTCTCTTTGTCAGGAGAGTCCTGGCCGGATTACGGCCAATGGGATTGGGATGCGGACAACGAAGAAATTCGATGCCCACCCACCACCCACTTCGTAGCCACTTTCGATGATTTAACCGACATGCTAGACTTTGACTCCGAAGACATCGACGGTATGGACGACGATGTAGGAGACGAACATGAACCAGCGCCTATAGGGCACTGGAAAGCCACCTCGTCATATGACATATATATGGTGGACACACCCAAAGAAGACAATGGCGACGGAACAATGGGGGATGACCCCTCCAAGAAGCAACCCAAGCGCCGGCGTCAGCGGCGTCGCTCTAAGTCCCGCCAAAGCAAAAACGGTGATACCGGCACGAGAGATAAACCCCGGACAGTGCTGAGGACAACTCCCTCCATCAAGACTCAGCACAGGAGGATGGAGAGGCCAGCCCCCCTGAGAGGGCGGCAAACAGAGAGGAAGAGGATGACAACTACATGCCTCCCTCTGAAGACGAGGCAAGCCTCAGCGACGACGAATTTGTCGTGCCTGAGGATCCCGTCGAACAAGAGCGCTTTAAGCGCAGGCTTATGGCCACGGCGAGTAGCCTTAAGAAAAAATAGCTACAGCTTAGAGCTGATCAAGATTTGCTAGCCGGCAGATAGACTGAAATCCTTGCGGCCGAGGAATACGAACTCGAACGCCCCTCCAAGAGCTACCCAAAGCGCAGGTTGGTACCCCGATTGGAAGAGGAAGCACTTAAACCTACATCACCAGCGCATGAGACGGCTGATCGGCCACCTCGCGGCCGCGACAGAGAGGCCTCTCGGCCCTCCACTCAAGCCGCACCTCGGCGTCGCTCAAAAAATACCAAGGCACGGGGAAACGCGCCAGACCTGCGCGATATATTGGAGGACAAGCAAACAAGATCGATCTACGGATCACGTGCGCGCCCCACGACACGAGACGAGAACCATCATGCCGGATACAGTAAGTCCAGCCGGGCCGAACACAGTAGACAAAGCTCATCTGAGCTACGTCGTGATATAGCCCAGTACAGAGGGGCCGCACACCCACTATGCTTCACAGTTGAAGTAATGGATCATCAAATCCCAGAGGGTTTCTAACCTGTAAACATCGAATCATACGATGGCACAACAGACCCTGCGGTATGGATCGAGGACTATCTCCTTCACATCCACATGGCCCGCGGTGATGATCTACACGCCATCAAATACCTCCCACTCAAGCTTAAAGGACCAGCTTGGCATTGGCTTAATAGCTTGCCAGCAGAATCAATTGGTTGTTGGGAGGACCTGGAAGCCGCATTCCTCGACAATTTCCAGGGCACCTATGTGCGACCACCAGACGCCGATGACCTGAGCCACATAATTCAGCAGCCAGATGAATCTGCCAGACAATTCTGGACATGGTTCTTAACCAAGAAAAACCAAATCGTCGACCGTCCGGACACAGAGGCTCTAGCAGCCTTCAAGCATAACATCCGTGACGAGTGGCTAGCCCGGCACCTCCGACAGGAAAAGCCGAAATCTATGGCAGCCCTCACGACACTCATGACCTGCTTTTGCACGGGAGAAGACAGCTGGCTGGCTCGTAGCAACAACATGACCAAGAGCCCTGGTAATTCGGATACCAAGGACAGCAATGGCAGGTCGCGTCGCAACAAGCACAAGCACCGCATTAACAGCGACAACACAGAGGATACGGCAGTTAATGCCGGATTCAGAGGCTCTAAACCCGGTCAGCGGAAAAAGCCATTCAAAAAAAGTACTCCGGGCCCGTCCAGTTTGTACCGAATACTCGATCGCTCGTGCCAGATACATGGCACCCCCGAAAAGCCAACCAATCACACCAACAGGGATTGTTGGGTGTTCAAGCAGGCCGGTAAGTTAAATACCGAAAATAGAGACAAGAGGCTACATAGCGACGAGGACGAAGAGCCCCGATCGCCGAACAATAGTGGACAGAAGGGCTTCCCCCCACAAGTGCGGATGGTGAACATGATATACGCAACCCACATCCCCAAGCGGGAGCGGAAGCGTGCACTCTGGGACATATATGCGTTGGAGCCAGTCGCCCCAAAGTTCAACCCATGGTCCTCCTGCCCGATCACTTTTGATCGAAGGGACCACCCCACTAGCATCCGTCACGGCGGATTCGCCGCATTGGTTCTAGACCCAATAATTGACGGATTTCACCTCACTAGAGTCCTTATGGACGGCGGCAGCAGCCTAAACCTGCTTTACCAGGATACAGTGCGGAAAATGGGCATAGATCCCTCAAGGCTTAAACCCACAAAAACGACCTTTAAGGGTGTCATACCGGGTGTAGAGGCCAACTGCACAGGCTCAGTTACACTTGAAGTGGTCTTCGGATCCCTGGATAATTTCCGAAGCGAGGAGTTAATCTTCGACATAGTCCCGTTCCGCAGTGGCTATCACGCACTGCTCGGATGAACCGCATTTGCAAAGTTCAATGCGGTGCCGCACTATGCATACCTCAAGCTCAAGATGCCAGGCCCTCGAGGAATCATCACGGTCAATGAAAACACTGAACGCTCTCTCCGAACGGAGGAGCATACGGCCGCACTGGCAGCGGAAGTACAGAGCAGCCTCTCAAGGCAATTCTCCAGTCCGGCTTTTAAACGTCCGGACACCGTCAAGCGCGCCCAGAGTAACCTACAACAAGACCGCCTGGCACGTTCCGAGCAAGCGTAGCAATACGGCCCCAACCCCAGCCCTCGCGAAACTTTGAAATCAGTACCACGCGTACATAACTACGCTCTGAAAATTCCATGGGCACAGGGGGAGGGGCACGGCCACGGCATGCCCTAATTGCGGCTCAACCGCACTAGGGGCTCCCGATTTAGTCATTTTTTCTTACTTTCAGGACTCCATCATCCGGAAGGCCTGTCCGGCAATACAATCACCGAACACACGATGCAAGAACCAAGGAGGCAGAAAGCTACGTCAAATTCCCAGGTGGTCTCTATAACGAGCAAAATACCTGTCTTACATATCATCTCGCAGCTCGCCCCTAGAGGGGGACATGTCAAATAGTCCCATCTCTTGCTTATCACACTATTTGTATCGTTCTGCTTTTACAATAGAATTTCAAAATAAACAATGCTTAGCTTCAGCTCATTACTACATTCTCTATTCATTTCTTTTTCAATATATATGTTCACTCATGACATTTAGCACCCGTACACTTTGGTACGGTCAATACGCCAGGGGCTCAAGCACCCCATAATACGGTGTTAGAAGTCCGAAAACTTTCACAAGTGCGGCCCTCCAAACTTATAGCATTATATGCATCAGCTCCGAATCATGTCTTTGGTCAATAGTTGGTTTTGCCCGGCTCCCATGTTTTGGTACCTTACGTTCCGCTATATCGGCTAAGGTAGCGCTGGGAGAACTACTGCGATTGTGCCCCAATTGAGCTGGGTTAAGCACCTCAGTAGAGAAAGCTGAAACCGACTGTCATGATAAGGCGAGAGTTGGTCGCTGTTCGGTAGGTTTCGAGTCCCTAAAGACTTATGTCGCTTCGAGCGAGGAGTCGGCTTTGTCCGCCCTAGGCGTGTATAGCGCCCCGAACTCGGTCTTCCGAACACTAGGGGCTTCGCCGAAATTTAAAATTATAGAACTCTCTGGCTAAGTGAGAGTGATAACGCATTATAGTCCGATTGCCTTGTTCGTTGTGCTGAGCACCTCCCTCGAAGGACCCAAGAATGGGAAAAAGAGTGCTCAGGTTTATCCCGAACACCCCAGCACTCGTGGCATGGGGGCAGAAGCCGACGACTCGCCATCTCTCAAATTTAATAAACGGCTGCATAGAAGGTAATATTTTAAATTAAACAAGCGTTGCATAGCGCACATGAACAAGTTTTCAGCGCACAGGATAAAGCGAACAAGTTTCACTCAAATATTACATCTTTCGAACATTCGTCCGCCATAAGGCGGGCGCCCTTTAGGACGCCCTCATAGTACATCTCAGGGTGGCGATGCTCCTTGCCCGGCGGTGGCCCGTCCTTCACAAGCTTCACAACATCCAACTTGCCCCAGTGCACTTTAGCACGGGCACCCTCGATGCAGATGGAGTGCTTGATGACTTCAAGCCTCGGACAGGCGTCCACCAGCCGCCTCACCAGCCCGAAGTAGCTCCTAGGCAGGGCCTCTCCAGGCCAGAGCCGAACTATAAAGCCTTTCGTGGCCTATTCGGCCACCTTGTGGAGCTCGACAAGTTGCTTCAACTGGTCGCTCAAAGGCACCGGGTGTCTGGCCTCAGCGTACTGAGAACAGAACACCTTATCCGTCGAGCTGCCCTCCTCGGCTCGGTAGAAAGCGGCGGCGTCTGACATGCTACGGGGCAAATCTGCGAATGCTCCTGCAGAGCTCCGAACTCGGGTAAGTAACAAGTAATTCACTCTCACGTGCTTGCTTTGCATAAAGAATGCCTTACCCGCTGCTATCTTCTTCATCGCCTCAGCTTCCTGGAGGGCTTTCTGGGCTTCGGCCTTGGCAGATTTGGCGCTTTCAAGGGCCGCCGCGAGCTCGGACTTTCGCGTCTTTGAGTCAAGCTCCAAACTCTCGTGTTTTTTCACGAGAGCCTGGAGCTCTTGCTGCACCTCGCCAACCCGCGCCTCATGCTTCTCCCGCTCGGTGCGATCAAAAGATGAGAGAGATCGAAGAAGACGATTCGGAAAACATCAAAACCAAGCAAATAACTCTTGCAACATAAAACAATTTCTAACAGTACCAAAATTGTGTGAATTTGGCCTTATCAGAAAGTTTAGGTCAAGAGCTTCGATTTGCAAAAAGAATCAACTAAATCGGAGGTACGAAACTCAAGTTATGAACAAAAGGACATTCAAATTCAATTCTGATCTAATTCAAATTTTAAACTTTCAAAAACATGCTTGAGTTGGATTACTGGATAGAGGGAATCATAACGAAGACGTGGGCGTTGGTTTTATCTAATTTGGATGAACGAGTAAAAAGTTATAGTCGTTTGAAAACCAGGGGCTGATCTGTAAAGAGAATATTCACGGATGGGTCCCTGGCCGAAATTAAAAAAAAGAAAAAAAACCTATCGAATGAACGTTCGCTACCGAACGCTAAAGAACAAAAACCGTTCGCTACAGAAAACTAACTAACCAACGCTCGCAAAATAACCAAAACCTAATTAATAAACCCATCTATATATATTTAAAAAAACGACGAAAACCGGGGCGGTTTAAATTGGTTTATACCGGTTCGAAGGAAATAAACCGACGACGACGGTGGTTACTCCGGCAAGGCGGGGCAGCGGGGACGGCGGACTCCGGCGTGGCGCGGCTTTGCCATGAGGGGCGAGGGCAGCGCGGGGAGCGGCGCGGTGGCGCAGGCGAGCGGCTGCGGCGGTGATGCGGCGCGGTGGCGGCGGCGAGATGCGCGCGGCGGTGGTAGTGGGATGCGTGCTGTGGCGGCGAGATGCAGCGCGGCGAGGGGAGGAAAGAGAGGAGGGGCTCGGGGCCGTGCTATTTAAGGGGAGGGGAGGAGGTGGCGTGGAGGAGGGGTCAAGCGAGGAGGAGGCGGAGTCCGGCCAGACTCCGGCGGCGGCGCTCCCGTGCGAGAGTCGGTCTCCTGCGGGAGATCTGGGACGGGGCGACGAGCGAGCTGGGCTGGGCCACGGCCTGGCAGGAGCTGGGCCGGCCTAGTCGGCGAAGAGGTATTTTTTAAAATAAAGCTTTTTTTAGTCAGACAAAAATAAATAAGACTAAATAAAAAATATATTATATAGGCATATAATATATAAAAAATTTCAGAAAAAGATTTTCTACAACGTGGACATTTTTCTAGCATTAAATCAAATACTCACAAATTCAGATAATTCAAAGAGTGCTACTGGTCTACTAAAATCCAATAAAAATCATTTTAAAAATACCAAAATAAATTCAAATTTATTTCTCTCCAATTTTTCTATTGTAGGGAATCATGTTACCCTATTTTCCATGTATTTTATTTTGGAGAAAAATAATTTGAATAAAACCCAAATAACTCCAAATTGAAAATAAATTCAAAAGAACTTTGAATTTAATTCTTTGAAACTCCCAACTCATATTTCATATAATTTGAAGAAGTCATTTTATCTTCTCTCACGAAAATCATTGAGCTACATGGAGTTTATGAATTGAAATATTTCCAAATGAAATTCAAATATTTTCAAATACCCTTTGTCATTTAAATAAATGGAAGAAGTCATGTCATCTTCTCTCCAGGGTTTTTGTGGTGAAAAGAATTTGAATTCATGGAGATCAAAATGTAAAATGAAAGTTTGGGAAAGTCCTTTTATTCCCTCTCATTTAATTTTCAAAAAGTTTCGAATTTCACTCAATCAATCACACAACAATCAAGCAATCAATCAAATCTATCTATTTATTATAACATTCCAAAATTTAGAATATTGAGATGTTACAAACCTACCACCCTTAAAATAAATCTCGTCCTCGAGATTCAGAGAGGCTAAAAAGAAATGGGTTAGGTTTGGGGTCTTCTCAAAATCCATCGATCGCTTTCAGGGTCTGGGGTGCTACCACCCTCAAAAGCATTGTTACGGTTCCACCAAAAACTCATACCCTTCATCCTTATTCTTCACAGTGTCGGTCTTCTCAGATTCTCAGAATAATTCCTTCTCTGGGCTCTTCCGATAGTGGCATAACCTTTACTGCAGCTCTTCCGTCCTTTCATTCTGGTAAGGTTATTCCAAGACTGGGTCTTCTTAGCTGACTGGTCTGGCGCCAATGCTAAACAACTATCGATATATCATGGTGGTCAACGGTTTATGGTTTCTCCTGCAGGAAATGGGTCTGGGTTGATCCTCACCGTATAACCTACGGTTGGCAAAAGCGGCCTTGTACAAGGGGAAAATTCTTATACCATTTTAAGGTTTAAACAAGGTTTTGGTCGTTGTCTCTCTACTATAGGTAAGTCATTCAGATTTACCATCCCATATAGCAAGGTGAATAATAAGAGTAAGTCGGTATGGTGATCAATCCATCCCGCACCCAAATTATTACCTTGTATACGGTTTAGCGAATCTCGCATTCTAACACTCGGTCATCCTCACAAGCATTGCAGAATTTCTCTTATCAACGAACCAAGTTCGGATAAATCCATGGATTCTGCAAGCCAGACAAAACATCTATCGTTCCTTCACAACTCTCAGGTTTTGCGTAAACTCCTACAAAATCGTCTATCGATAAAATCGTAACTTCTTCCAGGGGTTTTCCTTCAGCAAGAGTGTGCTTGCTCCTTGGTAGGTCTTGGGGCCTGTGGGCTACGGCCCATCTCATCACTTGTAAACCTTGAACTCATCTTCGGGGCAACAGATCTCTAATCCAACTTCCAACTTCCTAGCATACTTAAAATCCATCCAATTTTATGTCTTCCTTCCTTCTATTGACACCAAACTAGGACATGATTACTCAGACTCATCACAGAATTTACCTTGATCCATATTTCCAACATCATACCTCTTTTATATCCAATAGTAATTCATCTCTTCATCCTCGTGGAATATCCCACATATCGAGACAAAACTCATAGTTATGAAGTCCATACTCCACTTCGTGGGACATCATTATCCTTTCCAGGGTCAAGCATCCTTACAGGGGAATAATGGCCATCTCTGCATGGCACTCTTCAACTGGGAAACGTGAAACACATCATGAACTCCTGACAGTCCTTCGGGTGACTCCAATTTGTTGGCCACTTCTCCCATACGCTCCAAAACTCGGTATGGTCCTATAAATCTCGGTGCTAACTTTCCTTAATTCCAAATCATTTAACTCCTCGCAGAGGGGACACACGAATACATGCTCTGTCTCCAATTTCATAAACTACCTCCTTGCGTTTTTGAGTCTGCATAACTCTTCTGCCTGGACTGAGCTACCTTCAGCCTATCTCAAATCACATAACATTCTCTTCTGACTCCTTGATCACATTTGGTCCAAACAACTGACGGTCTCCAACTTCATCCCACAACAACGGTGTCTGGCTCCTTCTCCCATACAAAGCTTCAAAAGGGGCCATCTTCAAACTGGCTTGGTAACTGTTGTTGTATGAGAACTCCGCGTAAGGTAGATTATCATCCCTACTAGATCCATAATCTAGCGCACACGCTCTCAACATGTCCTCCAGAATCTGATTAACTCTCTCGGTCTATCCATCTGTCTGCGGATGAAAGGTTGTAATGAACTCTAGCCTAGTACCCAAGGTCTGGTGCAGCTGATTCCAAAACTTTGAGGTAAACTGTGTTCCTCTATCTATGGTCCTCGGAACTCCATGCAGACATACGATCCTGGTCATATATATCTTGGCCCACTTTGCACTTGTATAAGTTGTTCTCACTAGAATAAAGTGAGCCACTTTGGTCAAGCCATCAACTACTACCCATATAGAAGCATATCCTGATTTGGTCCTAGCTAATCTGGTGATAAAATGCATGCCAAGTTTATCCCACTTCCATTCGGGTATCGGCATAGGCTATAACCATCCGGCTGGCTTTTGATGCTCTGCCTTCACTCTCTGACATACATCACATACGGCTACATACTCGGCAATATACTTCTTCATCCCCGTCCACCAGAAACGTTCCTTCAAATCCAAATACATCTTGGTGTTTCCGGGGTGTATCGAGTATGGTGAGTCATGAGCCTCCTGAAGTATTAACTTCCTGATCTTTGCATTGTTGGGCACATATACACTGTCCTCAAACCATAAGGTGTCGTGCTCATCCGTACGAAAACCTTTGGTCTTTTCTTTGCTCATCCTCTCTTTTACCTCAGCAATCTCTTTGTCATCCTTCTGAGCTTCACGGATCTTTCCCAACAATGTATACTGAACTTCCATTGTTGCAACAAAACCTTTGGGAACAATCTCCAACCGAAGTTCCCTGAGATCCTCGGCTAACTCCTTTGGTAATCCTCCGATTATGAGGGTATTCGTCCTTGTTCTTTTTATAGTTGTGTCCTATTTCTCCACAAAGCTTGCATGCACAAGTTTTCTTCATATCCTTTCCACAAAGCTTCAATTTCTGGGACAAAAACTGAGACTTTAGCAAAGTCAACTTAAATTCTTTCCAAGTGGTTACTCCTTGCCATCCGTTGATGGTTTGGTACATCCTCCACCAAGTAGCAGCACCTCTTTCAAAGCACTGAAGAGCATGCTGGGCCATATCCTTTCCGACTATAGGGTTGTTCTCCATATGATCCTCCATGTTCTGAATCCATCGGCCTGTCTCCAATTGACTCATCGGTCCAAAAAAAATTACAAGCTCATCTCCATTCATTCTCTATTGGGTCCATGGGTTTTTGGGGTGAGATATGAGAGATCGACAGAGATGCACACAATACAAACAAAGATTTTGAAAATACATATTTTATTTGTGGCTGTCGGGAAAAACATCAAACAAATGACAGCTCACAAATGCCGCATCTAACGTAGGTAGATAACAGGGGTTGGGTCTTCTAAAGGTTAATAAATCTTCAAAGCCATCAAACTCTTCAAGTCTTGTTCATGCCTCCAATGGCTTCTTCCCATCGTGCTTGTCCCTCTTAAGTTCTTTTGCCAGATCATCTCTCTTGTCGCAAGGTCTATCGTGACGTCCTTTAATATTTTTGCATTCCAGACTTCTGCGTTTCATCAACCTCGACATGAACCATGATCCTACTGTCCTTCCGTTCCTGACGAATCTCCTGTATCTCGAGGTTTTTCTCCTCCAGCTTGGCTACTTTCAGCTTCTAGGTCCTGAGTTCTTCATGAATGCTTCCTTGTCAAATACAGTTTCCTGAAAGTACATCTTACAATTCTTGCTATAATACTCCAGATCCTGGTGATACACCGGCTAAGGTTAAAACTTCATCTTGCTGATAGGTGCTCCATCAGCCTTCTACCATCCAATCCTTCCATGCATATGCATGCTTAACTCAGCACGGTGACAATAGCATAAGCGGGCGATAACATCATGGATAATCATGTTTCTACTCTTGCCATTTCCATGAGCTATCTCTCCATAGTTGATATCTCCTGCCTTAGGGTTTTCCTTGACAGAACTTTGAGTTTTTTAACTCTCCATGCTACGGTCTTTCTCTGATACACCTTGATCTCGGGTATTGACAACTTCCATAGTCTGCCAAGTTCCATAAGGGTAGCCTTCCTAGGTCATAAAAATCTGAGAATTCTTCAGAGCCTTCCAATTCTCCTAGTCTTCGGGGTCTTCAACCGTTGTAGTTTCCATTTGTTATAATGCACGGTAAAATCTTCTTCATTCCGTAGTGGTCGTGGTTGTCCGATATCTTGTACTTCTTGAAGTGGTCTCATCCGTCGAATCTTCGTGTGGTCAAAAGGGGAAAAGGGATATGGTCTCACTAAAGGGAATATTTGAATAAGCTCAGAAGAGAAGAGAGGTAAAACATCTTTTTGAAAAGAAAGTTTAAGAGAAACTCCTTCGTATGGGCTTGCCAGTTTCTAGGGTCACGTCCTACAGTCAACATGTGCTCTGATACCATCTTGTAGTGACCCGACCCGAATGGGTCAAGTCTCTGTGCTTAAGTGTCATCCCTGGATCGGTATGCTGACACACACAGTACTCGAAGGATTTATAACAGAGGTACATCACATGTATAAAGTAATGTAAATACTATTACCTCAATCCAAATAACGGAAGTAACAAAGGTTGTGGATTCCCATCAACACCAACAACAAAGTTGAGTGTACAAATTGTAACCCTAACGTATCACTAACTCGTCGTAAGATAATCCTGCAACATGAGACGTTGCAGCCATAAAGGGTCAGTACATTGAATGTACTGGCAAATTCACACTATAGAGCAATGCTGAAATATGGCTATCACTACATGCATATATGGCTGGTGGAAAAGCTCTATGGTTATAAGGTTTTTGCAAAAAGCCAATTTTCCCCTAATGCAAAGGAATAAATTTTATTTAACTATCATGGTGGTTGTTAAACATTCAGAATGATTGACAGCATTCTCAATCCCAATTAAGCAACATCATTAAAACCCAACAAAATTAATTAAAGTAACATGATGAGATCAACATGATAATCCAAGAACTAGATACTCAAGATTGTCCATAACCGGGGACACGGCTAACCATGATTAGTTTGTACACTCTGCAGAGGTTTGTGCACTTTTCCCCACAAGACTCGATCGCCTCCGTTGGATTTCTCGCACTACATGGTGTTTGAGAAACGGATGACGGAGACATAGTGTTTCAGAAGCGCTAGCACCTTACGATGGATAGACCGGTACAACTACTTTCCCCTACATCTGCTAGTCTACCCTGTAAGAGTTCGCACGACTTAATCAACTATGCCAGAGCCCATAATGGCTTGTGGTTGCACACGGAAGTTTCTAGTATGAATAATCTCATGATCCCTTTGAGCCTGGGTGGCGGTCCATAAAAAACAGGCAATCCTGGTCTACCCAGGTGCCTAGACAGGCAATCCTGGAATACCCAGGTGCCTCAATCCACCCAGATGTGTGTTTAAGTTGCCACCTTAAGTATACCATTAATTAACAATCTCACATCTGTCATGAATACTCTCAAAACCCAATCCACGTCTACGAGCATATCATGGTAATATAATCATAGCGTAATAGTAACTCCCAAGGTTTGAATGCAGGGCAATAGGTTCCTACCTCAACAACTACTTCCTAATACCCACATGTTATCAATCCTACTCATGCAATGTTTGAGGGTGAAACTAATGCATAAAAACTGGGTATGAAAGGGATATGATCAAAGTGTGAACTTGCCTGCAATGTTGATGAAGATGATTCGCACTCAAAACTCTTGATATCTCTACTCGTCACACTCCGGTCAATCTATCGTAAGCAAGCAATAGTAACCACACATAAGCAATCACTCAGAAGATCAGAAAGATCGAAGAAGACGATTCGGAAAACATCAAAACCAAGCAAATAACTCTTGCAACATAAAACAATTTCTAACAGTACCAAAATTGTGTGAATTTGGACTTATCAGAAAGTTTAGGTCAAGAGCTTCGATTTGCAAAAAGAATCAACTAAATCGGAGTTACGAAACTCAAGTTATGAACAAAAGGACATTCAAATTCAATTCTGATCTAATTCAAATTTTAAACTTTGAAAAACGTGCATGAGTTGGATTATTGGATAGAGGGGATCGTAATGAAGACGTGGGCGTTGGTTTCATCTAATTTGGATGAATGAGTAAAAAGTTACAGTCGTTTGAAAACCAGGGGTTGATCTGTAAAGAGAATATTCATGGATGGGGCCCTGGCCGAAATTAAAAAAAGAAAAAACATATCGAACGAACGATAGCTACCGAACGCTAAAGAACGAAAACTGTTCGCTACAGAAACCTAACTAACGAACGCTCAGAAAATAACCAAAACCTAATTAATAAACCGATCTATATATATTTAAAAAAACGACGAAAACCAGGGCGGTTTAAATTGGTTTATACCGGTTCGAAGGAAATAAACCGACGACGGCGGTGGTTACTCCGGCGAGGCGGGGCAGCAGCGACGGCGGACTCCGGCGTGGCGCGACTTTGCGACGAGGGGCGAGGGCGGCGAGGGGCGAGGGCAGCGCGGGGAGCGGCGTTGTGGCGCAGGCGAGCGGCTGCGGCGGTGATGCGGCGCGGTGGCGGCGGCGAGATG
This sequence comes from Aegilops umbellulata, assembly GCA_032464435.1. Taxonomy (NCBI): domain Eukaryota; kingdom Viridiplantae; phylum Streptophyta; class Magnoliopsida; order Poales; family Poaceae; genus Aegilops; species Aegilops umbellulata. Next base: position 501,523,648 of record CP136057.1, read on the forward strand.
CACGCGGCGGTGGCAGCGGGATGCGTGCGGTGGCGGTGAGATGCAGCGCGGCGCGGGAGGAAAGAGAGGCGGGGCTCGGGGCCGCGCTATTTAAGGGGAGGGGAGGAGGTGGCGTGGAGGAGGGGTCAAGCGAGGAGGACGCGGAGTCCGGCCAGACTCCGGCGGCGGCGCTCCCGTGCGGGAGTCGGTCTCCTGCGGGAGATCGGGGACGGGGCGACAAGCGAGCTGAGCTGGGCCGCCGCCTGGCAGGAGCTGGGCCGGCCCAGTCGGCGAAGAGGTATTTTTTTAAATAAAGGTTTTTTTAGTCAGACAAAAATAAATAAGATTAAAAAAATATATTATATAGGCATGTAATATATCAAAATTTTCAGAAAAAGATTTTCTACAACGTGGACATTTTTCTAGCATTAAATAAAATACTCACAAATTCAGATAATTCAAAGAGTGCTACTGGTCTAATAAAATCCAGTAAAAATCATTTTAAAAATACCAAAATAAATTCAAATTTATTTCTCTCCAATTTTCTATTGTAGGGAATCATGTTACCCTATTTTCCATGTTTTTTTTGGTGAAAAATAATTTGAATAAAACCCAAATAACTCCAAATTGAAAATAAATTCAAAAGAACTTTGAATTTAATTCTTTGAAACTCCCAACTCATATTTCATATAATTTGAAGAAGTCATTTTATCATCTCTCATGAAAATCATTGAGCTGCATGAAGTTTATGAATTGAAATATTTCCAAATGAAATTCAAATATTTTCAAATACCCTTTGTCATTTAAATAAATGGAAGAACTCATGTCATCTTCTCTCCAGGGTTTTTGTGGTGAAAAGAATTTGAATTCATGGAGATCAGAATGTAAAATGAAAGTTTGGGAAAGTCCTTTTATTCCCTCTCATTTAACTTTCAAAAAGTTTCGGATTTCACTCAATCAATCACACAACAATCAAGCAATCAATGAAATCTATCTATTTATTATAACATTCCAAAATTTAGAATTTTGGGATGTTACATTGACCATGTTTGTTGCAATACAGTTATTCATTTAAATTAGAGAATAGTTGTTGTTCTGTTTACATGAATAAAACCTTCTATGGTCATACACCCAATAAAATGGTTTGTTGGATCTCGATCGTAGTGATACACATATTCATAATATTGAAGCCAAAAGATGCAAAGTTAATAATGATAGTGCAACTTATTTGTGGCACTGCTGTTTAGGTTATATTGGTGTAAAGCGCATGAAGAAACTCCATGCTGATGGGATTTTGGAATCACTTGATTATGAATTACTGGATGTTTACGAACCATGCCTCATGGGCAAGATGACTAAGACTCCGTTCTCTGGAACAATGGAACGAGCTACTGACTTGTTGGAAATAATACATACCAATGTATGCGGTCCAATGAGTGCTGATGCTCGTGGCGGGTATCTATCGTTATTTTTTGACCTTCACAAATGATTTGAGCAGATATGGGTATATCTACTTGATGAAACATAATTCTGAAATGTTTGAAAAGTTCAAAGAATTTCAGAGTGAAGTGGAAAATCATCGTAACAAGAAAATAAAGTTTCTACGATCTGATCGTGGAGGAGAATATTTGAGTTACGGTTTTCGTCTTCAATTAAAACAATGTGGAATAGTTTCACGAACTCATGCTACCTGGAACACCACAACATAATGGTGTGTCCGAACGTCATAACCGTACTTTATTGGATATAGTGCAATCTATGATGTTTCTTACCGATTTACCACTATCGTTTTGGGGTTATGCATTAGAGACAGCTGCATTCACGTTAAAAGGGCACCATCTAAATCTGTTGAGACGACACCGTATGAACTATGGTTTGGCAAGAAACCAAAGTTGTCGTTTCTTAAAATATGGGACTGCGATGCTTATGTGAAAAAGTTTCAACATGATAAGCTCAAACCGAAATCGGAGAAATGTGTCTTCATAGGATACGCAAAGAGTCAGTTGGGTACACCTTCTATCACAGATCCAAAGGCAAGACATTCGTTGCTAAGAATGGATTCTTTCTAGAGAAGGAGTTTCTCTCTAAAGAAGTGAGTGGGAGGAAAGTAGAACTTGATGAGGTAACTGTACCTACTCCCTTATTGGAAAGTAGTTCATCATAGAAATATGTTCATGTGGGTGCTACACCAACAAGTGAGGAAGCTAATGATGATGATCATTTAACTTCAGATCAAGTTACTACCGAACCTCGTAGGTAAACCAGAGTGAGATCCGCACCAGAGTGGTACGGTAATCCTGTTCTGGAGGTCATGTTACTTGACCATGACGAACCTACGAACTATGAGGAAGCGATGATGAGCCCAGATTCCGCAAAATGGTTTAAGGCCATGAAATCTGAGATGGGATCCATGTATGAGAAAAAAGTATGGGCTTTGATTGACTTTCCCAATGATCAGCAAGCCATTGAGAATAAATGGATCTACAAGAGGAAGACGGATGCTGATAGTAGTGTTACTATCTACAAAGCTAGACTTGTCGAAAATGGTTTTGACAAAGTTCAACGTGTTGACTATGATGAGATTTTCTCACTCGTAGCGATGCTTAAAGTCTGTCCGAATAATGTTAGCAATTGTCACATTTTATGAAATCTGGCAAATGGATAAACAAAACTGCATTCCTTAATGGATATTATTAAAGAAGAGTTGTATATGATGCAACCAGAAGGTTTTGTCAATCCTAAAGGTGCTAACAAAATATGCAAGCTCCAGCTATCCATCTATGGACTGGTGCAAGCATCTCAGAGTTGGAATATACGCTTTGATAAGTTGATCAAAGCATATAGTATTATACAGACTTGCGGTGAAGCCTGTATTTACAAGAAAGTGAGTGGGAGCACTACAACATTTCTGATAAGTATATGTGAATGACATATTGTTGATCGGAAATAATGTAGAATTATTCGGCAAAGCATAAAGGAGTGTTTGCAAGGAGCTTTTCAAAGAAAGACCTCGGTGAAGCTGCTTACATATTGAGCATCAAGACCTATAGAGATACATCAAGACGCTTGATAAGTTTTTTTTCAATAAGTACATACCTTGACAAGATTTTGAAGTATTTCAAAATGAAACAATCAAAGAAAGAGTTCTTGCCTGTGTTACAAGGTGTGAAATTGAGTAAGACTCAAAACCCGACCACGACAGAAGATAGAAAGATAATGAAAGTCATTCCCTATGCCTTGGCCATAGGTTCTATAAAGTATGCCATGCTGTGTACAAGATCTATTGTATACCCTACACTGGTTTTGGCAAGGGAGTACAATAGTGATCTAGGAGTAGATCAATGGACATCGGTCAAAATTATCCTTAGTGGAATAAGGATATGTTTCTCAATTATGGACGTGACAAAAAGGTTCGTCGTAAAGGGTTACGCCGATGTAAGTTTTGACACTAATCCAGATGACTCTAAGTGTCAATCTGGATACATATTGAAAGTGGGAGCAATTAGCTAGAGTAGCTCCGTGCAAAGCATTGTAGACATAGAGTTTTGCAAAATACATACGGATCTCAATTTGGCAGACCCATTGACTAAATTTCTCTCACAAGCAAAACATGATCACTCTTTGGGTGCTAATCACATAGCGATGTGAACTAGATTATTAACTCTAGTAAACCCTTTGGGTGTTAGTCACATGGAGATGTGAACTAATCACATAAGGATGTGAATTATTGGTGTTAAATCACATGGTGATGTGAACTAGATTATTGACTCTAGTGCAAGTGGGAGACTGAAGGAATTATACCCTAGAGGCAATAATAAAGTCATTATTTATTTCCTTATTTCATGATAAATGTTTATTATTCATGCTAGAATTGTATTAACCGGAAACATGATACATGTGTGAATACATAGACAAAAAATATGTCACTAGTATGCCTCTACTTGACTAGCTCGTTGATCAAAGATGGTTAAGTTTCCTAGGCATAGACATGAGTTGTCATTTGATTAATGGGATCACATCATTAGGAGAATGATGTGATTCACTTGACCCATTCCGTTAGCTTAGCACTCAATTGTTTAGTATGTTGCTATTGCTTTCTTCATGACTTATACATGTTCCTATGACTATGAGATTATGCAACTCCCGTTTACCGGAGGAACACTTTGTGTGCTACCAAACGTCACAATGTAAATGGGTGATTATAAAGGTGCTCTACAGGTGTCTCCGAAGGTACTTGTTGGGTTGGCGTATTTCGAGATTAGGATTTGTCACTCCGATCGTCGAAGAGGTATCTCTGGGCCCACTCGCTAATGCACATCACTTAAGCCTTGCAAGCATTGCAACTAATGAGTTAGTTGCGGGATGATGTATTACGAACGAGTAAAGAGACTTACCGGTAATGAGATTGAACTAGGTATTGAGATACCGACGATCGAATCTCGGGCAAGTAACATACCGATGACAAAGGGAACAACGTATGTTGTTATGTGGTTTGACCGATAAAGATCTTCGTAGAATATGTGGGAGCCAATATGAGCATCCAAGTTCCGCTAATGGTTATTGACCAGAGACGTGTCTCGGTCATGTCTACATAGTTCTCGAACCCGTAGGGTCCGCACGCTTAAAGTTTCGATGACAGTTATATTACGAGTTTATGAGTTTTGATGTACCGAAGGAGTTCGGAGTTCCGGACGAGAACGGGGAAATGACAAGGACTCTCGAAATGGTCGAGACATAAAGATCGATATATTGGATGACTATATTCGGACATCGGAAAGGTTTCGAGTAATTTGGGTATTTATCGGAGTACCGGAGAATTACGGGAATTCGCCGGGGAGTATATGGGCCTTATTGGGCCATACGGGAATAGAGGAGAGAGGCCAAAAGGAAGAAGGCGCGCGCCTCCCCTCTGGTCCGAATTGGACAAGGGGTGCAGCCCCCTTTTCCTTCTTCCTCTCCCCCTCTTTCCTTCTCTCCTACTCCAACAAGGAAAGGAGGAGTCCTACTCCCGATGGGAGTAGGACTCCCCCTTGGTGCGCCCTCCTCCTAGGCCGACCGCCTCCCCCCTTGCTCCTTTATATACGGGGGCAGGGGGCACCCCATAGACACAACAATTGATCGTTGATCTCTTAGCCGTGTGCGGTGCCCCCCTCCACCATAATTCTCGATAATATTGTAGCGGTGCTTAGGAGAAGCCCTGCGACGGTAGAACATCAAGATCGTCACCACACCGTCGTGCTGACGGAACTCTTCCCTGACATTCTGCTGGATCGGAGTCTGGGGATCGTCATCGAGCTAAACGTGTGCTAGAACTCGGAGGTGTCGTAGTTTCGGTGCTTGATCGGTTGGGCCGTGAAGACGTACGACTACATCAACCGCGTTGTTATAGACGCTTCCGCTTTCGGTCTACGAGGGTACGTGGAAAACACTCTCCCCTCTCGTTGCTATGCATCACCATGATCTTGCGTGTGCGTAGGATTTTTTTTGAAATTACTACGTTCCCCTACACGCGGGTGCGCCAGCGCGCCCCCCGCAGAGAAGGAAGAAAACTCACTCCGGCTTTCCGACAAGTCGGCGGTCCGCTTGGCCAGCTCCTCGACGTTGGCATTGAAGGCGGTCACGCGAAGATTGTGGTAGTCCTGTGACAAAAATTTCAGACAAATATTAAGTACTTGGAACTCACCGATTAGAGTTCTGAGCCGCCTGCTCAGCAGTCGGCCCGAAACTCGGGGACTACACCCAGTGGGTGCGCTGGCGCACCCCCACGAAGAAGAACAAGAAACAGAAGCGAAGAAGGAGGAAACATACCCGGATGGCTGCTCGCGACGCCAGATGCGCCTTGGTGCACTCCTTGATGGCATCACCCTCGGCTCGGATCTTGGCCTAGACGTCCAAAAGCGCCCGTTTCAACGGGCCCGTCCCGCCTCCCCGCACCCACCCAGTGGGCGCGGTGCTCGTCGCCTCGGCGTCCGGGATCGTGGAGCTCGCGGCGCCGGTTTCCAAAGGGCGCGGTGTCGATGCCGCCATCGCAAGACGGCGACGTGTCGGCGTGCCGACCTGGAGGATTAGGCCCGCCTCCACCTCGTCTTCAATCGGCGGCACCGGTGGATCCGCCGGCTGCTCGCCTTGCACGATTCCAGACGGCGGTGGTGGCAGCACAATCACGTCCGGCATGGAGGCATCGTCGCCGTCCCTCTCCATGACCGGGTTCTCGCCGCCGGCTTCCCCAGTCTGCCGTGTGAACTCCGAGGGCGGCGGCGCGGAGTTCAGTGGAGTGACAAAAACCGCCGATTGGCGGTGCGCGGCTTCTTCAGCCTGCTTCTTCGCTGCATGGCGGCCTCGGCCTCCGCCAGTTTCTTCTTGGCGGCGGCCTCCGCCTTCTCGGCCTTCGCCTTCTCCAGGAGGGCGGCCTCTTGCTCTGCGCGTGCCTCTTGCACGTGCCGCTCTGTCGCCTCCCGGAGGTCGGCGGCGGGGTCAATCCGCCGAGTGGTGACAGAAGTCTCCGCCGACCCCATGACGGAGGCAACAGCGACCCTCTCGAGAGGGAGGGGAGCCCTAGACTAAGGGAAAACAAGTAAAGAGTCAGACAAGATCTACAAACAAAAAATAAAGGTGAAAGGAAGGAGCACTCACGCGGAGACCAGCGGTGGCTTCTTCACCTCCTTGCGGAAGCGGTTGGCCTTCGCGTCCGCCTCATCCCGCTTAGTCGCCGCGGCCGAGCCCTTGGGCTTCTTCGGCCGGCTGCCGAACAAGCTTGGCACGACCGTGCGCTTCTTCGCGCCGCCTTGAGCGTCCGACGCGGCAGAAGAACTCGCGCCGGGCTGGCCGACTCCTGGCTGGTGGCGTGGGGCGACCTTCTCATCATCATCAGGCCAGTCCTCGAGACCGGCCCCGAGCCGTGGGCCGCCTCCTCCCTCGACGTCGTCTTCCAAGGCCGCCGCCCCCAGATCGGGGTCGTCGACGTCGCTCTCCGCTCGGTCGACAAGGAATTCGCGGGCCGGCCCCGCGGTGCCGGCTGCTGGATGGAGGGGGGGTTCTGACCAAAGCCGACTGGTCAGATCAGACAAGACAGACTCGGCAACAAAGAAGTCAAGAAAGCTAAAGAAAAAGAGAAAAAAGAAACAACTCACCACGGGCGGAGGGTTGGCGCGTGAATACGGTTCCTTACCAAACTGCCACTCTTCCAAGAGCTTGCAGTCCGCAAGGTAGTTCATCATGTAGGCTACCTCCTCGTGAGGCATCTCCTTGGTACACATCCAACTCGGGTTGCGATGCCAGCTCATCTGTAAGATCATGCGGGGGCGACCTTGGAGTGGGAGAACTCGGCGCACCATGAAGGCGGCCAGCAAATCCGGCCCAGTCAGGCCCTCCGACTGCGTCAGCACTCGGAGTCGCGAGACGACTTCGGCTCCTGCAGGCGTCATCGTCCTGGCCCAATACGACCAGTTGGGCTGCCTCCCAGCCGACGGGCCGGCTACGTAGGCTGGCAGATTGACCCAGTCTTCCTCCGCGAAGACGCTCTTCACATAGAACTATGACCGCTGCCACATCTTCACCGACTTTATCAGCTTGATGGGGGGGAAATGGGTTGTCGGCCCCCGACCTCCGCACGGTGATGAATGCGCCGCACTGTGCCGGCACGCCTGCGGCCTGGGTGCTGAGCTTGGAGAAGAACAACCCCCGCAGAGCTCTATGGCGGTGAGGACGCCGAGAAAGCCTTTGCAAAAGGCGACGAAGGCGGACAACAGCACCATCGTGTTGGGCGTGAGGTGGTGCGGCTGGAGGCCATAGAATTCGAGGAAGGCGCGGAAGAAGCTGCTCGCCGGAAGGCCTAGGCCGTGCAGGCAGTGCGAGCGGAAGACGACCGCTCGCCCTCCTGTGGCGCCGGCGAGGTTTCCCCCCTTGGCGCAAGACGGACCCACACAAAGTCCTTGCCGGTGAGCCGACGCGTCTTGCGGAGGAATTCGACATGATCGTCGTGGACCTCCGAACCGTCCCAGGTGCCGGAGTGCACCGAAAGGGGCGCGGTGGCGGAAGAAGGACTCATCACAAGCGGGTCACCACAGCGCTTGACACAGCTTGGGGCGCAGCGGCGAGAGGAAGAAGAAGAGGAAGCAACGAGGAGGAGGAGGGGCGCGCGTGCTCTGCAGCTCCCCCTCCTCCCCCTACTTATAGACTCATGGGTTGCAAAGCCGAGGGGGCGGTCGTGGAATTTACTACGCCCGCTACCCCACGCCCCCACGTTTATCGTGCAAAGTTACTGCGTGCAGTAACTCCACTAGAATCTCAACCGTCCACCACGGCCGCAGCGGATCCGTTCGCGTGCCGAGGCACGGTAGTGGCGGGTCCCGCCTGTAGGCCTGTCCCGTCGCGCGCGTGGGTGGGCAGGCTGACCCGGCCGCTTGTTGCCACGTGACAGGCCCGAGACGGGCGGCGGCCTGGAAGCTTAGCTAGCAGGCCACTTTGATCCCGTCGAGGTGTTCGAAAATTTTGGACAAGTCAAGTTGTGCGAGTCCAACTCCTACCAGTCGGCCCGACAGAAGTCGAACGAGGTTTCACCTCAAGCACTCGGAGAGAGAAACTGCTGAGGCTCCTCGGCTGATCGTCCGCGACGCCTCACCAGCTTCGGGGACTACTATCGGAGTAATGGGACACGGGTAGGCTAACTCGAAGCCCAGAACCTTTCAAGGCATCGGGCAGGCTGCGCCCCTCAAAATGCCAAGACGAAGAGCCGCCTTCTGGAAGCCGGGTGGAGGAACAGCCTACTGCCCACTCGCGGCCGAGTCCTGGAGGCGAGTTCAAGACAAGCCGACTCCTATCAGGCGGCTTCCAGAGAAGCCGGCCACGGGGAGTCGGCCCACGGCACCAACGGATGCCCATGCCCTCATCAAGGGGGACGGGACGGGGAGTTGCTACAGCGAAGCCCACTCCCTCCCCCTTTCCGGAGGCTAGCGTGGCCACGGTGCGCTGTACCCGCATATATCTCCATCCGGCGCGACACTGTTGCCATGCCAGCCCTGACATCAGCACCAGTGAGCAGAGTCCTGCACCCACAACGGCCTGTCTGTACGACCTAGGGACGACGGGTCCCACCAATCAGCGAGAGTCCAGAAGACGGCGAGAGCGCCACCAGTCGGACCCATTGGGAGTCGGCCCCGGGAGTCGGCCAGCCCCTCCCACGGGTCCCACGCGCCATTAACCAGACGAGATGGGAGGTGTCTATAGTAATCGCCCACCAGGTGGCGGGGCTGTAGCCACGATCCCATGACCAAGCCTGCGTCATTAGAGGGACAACTATAGTAATCAGCAGCTGGCAAGACCCGCAAGCGGCGGACACGGCCTGTCGGCTCCGTACCGGACCAGTCGGCGGAGAAGCCGGCGACCAAAGAGACTGACAGTTGGGCCCTGCACCCAGCCGGATTACCATTGTACCCCTGGGGGTAGGCCTATATAAACCCCCCAGGGCACCCATGCAAAGGGTTCCAACCCATTAGGACTAGACCAGATCACATAGAGAGGGAGAGAGCTAGCCTGGCCTTCTCCTACCTCTAGCATACAGCTCAAGGAGCAACCTTGTACTCACTTTGCCTTAGTGATCATGCGGAGACCTCGCAGAGCAGGACTAGGGGTGTTATCTCCTAGGAGAGCCCCGAACCTGGGTAAAGTACGCCGGCATTCGTTTCTACACCTCATCCCGCTTCTGGGCGCCGGCGACGTTCTACTCGCTCCCACCATGATAAGCCATCCTTTGGGATATGTCGCACCCAACCCCCGGCAGCTAAGGATGTTAAAAGTTTACCTCCTATTGAATAAATACATGGCTTAATACACCACCAATGCCTAAGGTGGCAGAGGTAAATTCTCTTATGAAGTTCAATGATAATGACAATCCTCACAATATGCATCCTAGTCAATGCCTTTATGAGTTTGAAAACTATATTAGAAAACAAGATCACTTCAATGCAAATGTTATGAAACAATTGAAATATAATTCTGATATGATTGCCCGCTTGAGTGACTTTTTATTTAAAATTTCAAATGATGTTAGAGGTGTTGGAAAACATGCTTCTATGGTTCAAACTCAACTAGAACAAGTTGCTAAATAACAAAGAGAATTGCTTGATGAAATGAATCATAATATGCATGACTTTGTTCTTAGAGTTGCAACTAGAGGAGGTAAAATGACTCATGAACCACTTTATCCTAAGGGACACCCAAAAATAATTGAACAAGATTCACAAAGAGCTGACACTAGTGCACCTAGTCCTTCTAAAAAGAAAAAGAAAAAGAAAAATGATAGGACTTTGCATACTTCAAGTGAACCTGAAATAGAAAAACCTCCTGATAATGATAATGAAACTTCTATCTCTGATGCTAAAACTCAATCTGGTAATGAACAATTACCTAGTGATAATGAAAAAGATAATGATGAAGTTCATGAAGACTCTCAACCAACAAATGAAAAAGAACCAGATAATGATGTTGAGATAGAACCACCTATTGATCTTGATAACCCACAACCTAAGAATAAAAGGTATGATAAAAGAGACTTTGTTGCTAGAAAACACAGTAAAGAAAGTGAACCTGGGTTCAAAAAGCTATGCCTTTTCCACCCAAGTCAACTAAAAAGAAAAGATGATGAAGAATTTGAACGCTTTGCTGAAATGCTGAGGCCAGTCTTTTTGCGTACTCGCTTGACTGACATCCTTAAAATGCCTCCTTATGCAAAGTATATGAAAGACATCATCACAAATAAGAGAAAAATACCGGAAGATGAAATTTCCACTATGCTTGCTAATTATACTTTCAAAGATGGAGTACCTAAAAAACTTGGAGATCTGGGAATACCAACTATACCATGCTCTATCAAAAAGAATTATGTGAAAATTGCTTTGTGTGATTTAGGAGCTGGTGTTAGTGTTATGCCTTTCTGTTTATATAAAATACTTGACTTGAATAAACTCACACCTATTGACATATCTTTGCAAATGGATGATAAATCAACTGCCATACCTTCGGTATCTGTGAGGCTGTGCCCGTTGTTGTTGCTAATGTTACTATTTTGACTGACTTTGTTATACTTGGGATGCCCGAGGACGACAACATGTCAATTATCCTTGGTAGACCCTTCTTGAATACTGCAGGGGATGTTATTGATTGCAATAAAAGCAAGGTCACTTTTCATATCAATGGTAATGAGCATACAGTGCACTTTCCGAAGAAACAATTCCAAGTGAATGGTATTAATGTTATTGAAAAATCTCCGACAATCACTATTGGAAGTTTTCAAATACCTCTACCTACTATCAAAAAGAAATATGAAATGCTTATTATTGGGGAAATGCATATCCCATTGAGGTAACTTAGTGATTTACGAAAGTTCTTCGGTTTCAAGCTAATCAAAAGTGGTTGTTAATAAGACCTGATCAACCTTCTTAATGGATCATTTTTTAGCGGTATGGAGTTGATGAATTTAGTAAGCACTACCTTATGTCCCCACCTTTTGTTTCTTTTTTATTAGTTAAATAAAATAAAATGCCATGTTTTGTCTATTTTCTGAATTTCCCATGCAATAAAAAATGATCCAAAAATAAAAGTTCTCAGAATGCCCTGAAAATTTTATATGATTTTTTTCTAAATATTTATGAATTTTTGGTGCAAATAATACCAGAGGGTGGTGCACTAGGTGGGCACAACCCACCTAGGTGCGCCAGGACCCCCAGGCGCGCCCTGGTGGGTTGTGGTCCCCATGTGGGCCCCCTCGCTTATCTCTTTAGCCCACATCATCACTCACCTCCAGAAAAAAATCCCCATTGCTCTCTCTCCCGTGTTCTTGAGCTCAGACCCGCGGATTTCGATCTCTTTGCTCGAAGCTCCGTTTCCGAAACTGTTTCGAGGGATTGTTGCTTGGTATGTGACTCGACCATTTGTCCAATTAGTTTTTTTTGTTTTAATAGTTTATACATTGAATAATTAACTACTATTGGTGCTGCTGTAGATGTGCTTGCATGTTGAATTATTAGTGGTCTAAGTAGTTTGAATGCTTGCTATGGCCTCTATGTATCCCTATGAGTAGTTGCTATCAAATTTGTGAAGTTTTGTTGGGAAAATTTTGTGAACTAAAAATTCAGATTTTTGTTCATACGAAAAATAGTACGCGGACATGAATATCTTCAGGAAGTTTGGCTCAAAGAAGAACTCCAAGGCTGTTATGGGGGAGCCTTCTGACAATGATATCCACCCTTGGAGGTTGGCGGAGGTATGACCGTGCAAATGGCCGCACATCCCGTTCCCGCAAGAAGCTGCAATTCATGAGGAGTTCATGCACTACATTGCCAATGCCGGTCTCACCGACTTCATCGTAGATGAGTGTGACCAGCGCCAAATCCTCACAACATCTTTGTTCAAAGATTTACTTTCTTGCCTAGAAATAATCCTCCTGAAGTGAGCTTTGATTTATATGCTGAAAACCATCAGATACCACTTACTGAATTTTGTGACATATGCATGATCCCTTCTGATGGGAGTTTAGCTATAGACTGGCTGGGTTTGAAGATTGTTATCGCACTTTGACTGTGGGTGATGAGAGAGGAGTGACGGTCATCACTGCCGCTGGCTTACATTTTCCTGCTATTCGTTACTTTGCATATTTTATTACCAAATGCTTGCTTGCTAGGGAGAAGGTGGGTGCACGTAGTTCACCAGACCTTGTTGTTTTACGTCATGCACTTGAGGGCGACAACACGTATAGCTTGGGAGCTATCGTGGCTCGTTGCCTGCATCATAATAAAACCCAGGGTAAAATACATGGTGGGATTTTTGCCACTCATTTGGTGGCTGACTTCGAGGTAGAGATACGCCCTCATGATTATCCTTTGACCAAGGTTTACCTATACCGTGCAGCCATGGAACACCGTCACTTTCTTGCACATGATCGTCCTGATATTGCCATTCCTTATAACCTGGTCTATAGCATTAGAACTCATGATGTTATCCCATTGCCCGCACCTGCTTTGTTTGATTCTGCTGCCAGGGGAGGATATAGGATTATGCCTGCAGACATCATCGCCTACTGGAACGCTCACGCTGTTGTAGAGGCTGCACAGGTACCTCAGCAGTGGGATGAGTGGATGCCTGCTCCTTAGGATCCTTACTACCCTCCAGGCTACTGATCGACTACCAAGATAGGCCAAAATCCTAAGCTTGGGGGAGTACGTGTTTCTCACCGACATTATATTCATGTCTACATATAATTCCATTTGTTGGTGTTCACACTTTTTCATTTTATCATCCATGCTTAGACTTATTTTCTTGCTTCCTTCTTGTGTGTTTGAAAAACTTTAAAAAAACCAAAAAACTTAGTTGTAGTAATTTACTTTCTATGCATGCTTAGTAGTAATACTAAAAAGAAATTCCAAAAAGATTTCCTTTTTCTTCTTTTGCTTGTTGGGAGCTTTCCCGTGTAAATAGTTTTTCTTGTTTTTGCTTTTTTATTTGCTTGTTCAAGAAAACCAAAAACTCCAAAAATATTTCAGCGTGTTTCTCTGAATTTCTTTTCTTTTTACTCGAGTTGTACCGAGGAGAAGACCACGATGAAAATGTTGAGTGGCTCTCATATGAATAATTGTTGAACTAATAAAGAGCACATTTTACCTTGTCTTCTCCTCTTGAATAAAATATTGCAGATTCCGGCTTAGTCCACGACACTCTTGCACTATTATTATTTTCATGTCGTTCGGTTGTGCAAGTGAAAGGCAATGATGACGACATCCGATGAACTGGCCGTGGCAGAGAGAAACTGGTATGAACTCGACTTGTTCTATTTGTGTAAATATGTTTAACCTAGTATCCAGGCTTTAGCCCATTATGATTAAACATGTTTGCAATGACAATTAGAAATTATAGTTTCTCATGCCATGCATAAGTAGCTGGGAGTTGATAATGATTTATCTTGGATATCAACATAGCGTTAAGATGATTGTGATGTAGTATGATGATATGGTATCCTCCTACGAATGTTCGAGTGTCTTGACTTGGTACATGTTCATGCATGTAGTTGAATCAAAACCAACATAGCCTCTATAATATTTATGTTCATGGTGTTCATATCCTACTCATGCTAGTGTCCAATGTTACTTATGCATAATGCATGGTTATGATCGTTGTTGCTCTCTAGCTGGCCGCTTATCAATCTTAATTGCTAGCCTTCACCTCTACTAAGTGGGAATTCTGCTTGTACATCAAAAACCTTGACACCAAAGTTATTCCAGATGAGTCGACCATACCTACCTATATACGGTATTACCATGTCGTCCTAAGTAAATTTGCATGTGCCACCTCTAAAAACTTCTAAAAAATTATCCTTTTTGTGTGCCTGGATCGTTCATGGAACGACAGGAGGTGGTCGATATCTTCCGTGCTAAGCGGGTTATTCTCAGGTCGAGTGTTTATTCACTCACCATCACACGAGAAAATGGGCGGTAATAGGGATGCCTAGTCCCAAACTTCAAACATGAAAAAGAGTTCATCTCTGAAATAATCAAACAAAAACTCCCAATGGAGTCAAAACCTTTACTTTTATCGCTTGGGAACCGCCACCAGCGTGCTTAGCATGGACGATGTTGATAACCGATGGTCGTGAAGTGAGTAAGAAGGGTGCATGTCTCAAAATATCATTTATCTCTGTTTTAAAAATTGAGCTCTAGCACCTCTGCAAATCTCTGCTTCCCTCTACGAAGGCACTATCTATTTACTTTTATGTTGTGTCACCACCTTCTAAAAAGAAGCGCCAGAAACTGAGTAGAGCACATCTTTCATGATTTATGCGTTGTGTCTAGCTAATGTTGGGTGCATCATGACTGTATCTTTTCTACCAAGAATTACAATGTTTAGTCGCTGCTTGAACTTTGGAGGTACTCTGCATTTATGTTTTGCGGTCTCAAAAAGGGCTAGCGAGATACCACTATTTTCATATTATATCATGGTTGTTTTGACAACGTGTTGCTGTTTGAGATATCTTATTATTGCTCGTTAGCTGATTATGTCGTTGATATGAGTTAATATAATCTTTAAGTGTTATTGTCGACATGGTTAGTTATAATGCTGGCTGAAAACCTGGGTGTTGTTTAAGCTTATTTATGCAAACAAGAGCAAAAGAGTTCGTAAAAGTTTTTCTTTCTCACTTTCAGTTTATCAACTGAAATGCTTGAGGACAAGCACAAGTTTAAGCTTGGGGGAGTTGATACGTCTCCAGCGTATCTACTTTTTCTCACGCTTTTCCTCTTATTTTGGACTCTAATTTGCATGATTTGAATGAAACTAACCCCGGACTGACGCTGTTTTCAGTAGAACTACCATGGTGTTGTTTTTGTGCAGAAATAAAAGTTCTCGGCATGGAAAGAAACTTTGCGATGATTTTTTATATCAATAATAAGAATTTCTGGAGCCAAGACCTGCTAGAGAGGGTTACCTGGGTGGGCACAACCCAACAGGGCGCGCCCCCCTCTCCTGGCGCGCCCAGGTGGGTTGTACCCACCTGGTGGCCCGCTGACGACCCCCCTGATACTATAAAATTACATATTTCTAGAAAAAAATCAGGGAGAAAGAATTACCACGATCCACAAGACGGAGCCGCCGCCAAGCCTTGTTCTTCCTCGGGAGGGCAGATCTGGAGTCCGTTTGGGGCTCCGGAGAGGGGGATCTTCGTTCTTCGTCATCACCAACCCTTATCCGTCGCCAATTCCATGATGCTCCCCACCGGGAGTGAGTAGTTTCTTCGTAGGCTCGTTGGTCGGTGAGGAGTTGGATGAGATTCATCATGTAATCGAGTAAGTTTTGTTAGGGCTTGATCCCTAATATCCACTGTGTTCTTAGATTGATGTTGCTATGACTTGGCTATGCTCAATGCTTGTCACTTTGGGCCCGGGTACCATGAACTCAGATCTGAACCGTTTATGAATTCATCATTATATCCATGTTTTAGATCCGATCTTGCAAGTTATAGTCACCTACTACGGTTGTGATCCGGCAACCCCGGAGTGACAACAATCGGGCCCACTCCGGGTAATGACCGTAGTTTGAGGAGTTCATGTATTCACTATGTGTTAATGCTTTGTTCGAGTACTATATTAAAAGGAGGTCTTAATATCCCTGAGTTTCCAATATGGACCCCGCTGCCACGGGAGGGTAGGACAAAAGATGTCATGCAAGTTATTTTAATAAAGCACATATGATTATTTATGGAATACATGCCTACATTACATCGACGAACTAGATCTAGTGCCGTATCGCCCTAGGTTATAACTGTCACATGATGAATATCATCCATCAAGTCACTGATCCAATGCCTACGAACTTATTTATATTGATCTTGCTGCGTTACTACTACTATCATCACTGTTACACTTGCTAGAAAACTACTGCTATAACTATTACTGTTACTGTTACTGCTGTCACTACTATCAAAACTATCATATTACTGTGCTACTGATTACTTGCTGCAAATAATTAATCTCCAGGTGTGGTTGAATTGACAACTCAGCTGCTAATACCTTCAAATATTGTTTTGGCTCCCCTTGTGTCGATTCTATAAATTTGGGTTGAATACTCTATCCTCGAAAACTGTTGCGATCCCCTATACTTGTGGGTAATCAGTCCTTCCTTAGTTCGAGCCCCAGTCAGTATTATCGCCTGCTCTCACGAGCAGTGAACTTATTAGCATTGGTCGTCCTCTGACGCCGGGGTCTCAAGATGACTCATGGGTTGAGCAACAAAAACAAGACACCCCTCTGCAAGATGAGACACCAAGAACTCCACCACCTCAAGTCACCACTCCGGTACTTGATTACGACAACTCCATGGAACAGGCCACCCCTTCCCCAGAGGCGTCTCCAGCATTCCGCAGGCTTCGCAAAGGCCTTAGGCCACAGGTCTCCATGTCAAGCATTCCAGAAGAGGAAGTGCAACATACTAGCTCAGTCACACGACAAGTGTTTCCTGAAGCCACCCCTTCTGCGTCTGCCTCTGAGTCTGAAGCCAAAGCTGCTGAAGACGTTCCAGCTGCATCAGCCGAAGAAGAAAAAGAAGAAGAGAAAATATATGAAAGAGAAGCCACACCCCATGCCAGTGATCCAGTCATTCTTCAAGAAAATGTGATCGCGCCCGACCCTCCAATTGTCGAACAGATGGAGGTTGAAAACAATGAGGCTGCCGCCAACAACAACCCTGAAGCCAATGACACTGTCGTGGTTGAACATAATGAGGAGCCTGAAGCCAATGTGACTACTGATAACATTGTGACGCCAATCATCTTTGATGACGCCGTTCCTCCACCATGGCTCCATACTATGGAACGTGCATTCAATCATGGTGAGTTGGTGAATGAGGGAGTCCTGGATTAGGGGGTGTCCGGGTAGCCGGACTATACCTTCAGCCGGACTCCTAGACTATGAAGATACAAGATTGAAGACATCGTCCCGTGTCCGGATGGGACTTTCCTTGGCGTGGAAGGCAAGCTTGGCGATGCGGATATTTAGATCTCCTACCATTGTAACCGACTTTGTGTAACCCTAACCCTATCCGGTGTCTATATAAACCGGAGGGTTTTAGTCCATAGGACAACAACTCCAACATACAACCATCATACCATAGGCTAGCTTCTAGGGTTTAGCCTCCTTGATCTCGTGGTAGATCTACTCTTGTACTACCCATATCATCAATATTAATCGAGCAGGACGTAGGGTTTTACCTCCATCAAAAGGGCCCGAACCTGGGTAAAACATTGTGTCCCTTGTCTCCTGTTCCCATCCGCCTAGACGCATAGTTCGGGACCCCCTACCCGAGATCCGCCGGTTTTGACACCGACATTGGTACTTTCATTGAGAGTTCCTCTGTGTCGTCACTTTTAGGCCTGATGGCTCCTTTGATCATCAACAACGATGCAGTCCAGGGTGAGACTTTCCTCCCCGGACAGATCTTCGTCTTCGGCGGCTTCGCACTGCGGGCCAATTCGTTTGGCCATCTGGAGCAGATGGAAAGCTACGCCCCTGGCCATCAGGTCAGGTTCGGAAGTTTGAACTACACGGCTGACATCCGCGGGGACTTGATCTTCGACGGATTCGAGCCACAGCCAAGCGCGCGCACTGTCTCGATGGGCATGATCTAGCTCTGCCGCCGAACAGTGTCCTGGAGGCCGCACGCGCGTTGGTTCCGACCCTTAATCCGGAGCCTGCTGCGTCGACCGAGGATGAGCGGTTGGACGCCACCTCAGGGGCTGCGGTCTCAAAGGCGATCGAGCCGAACACCAGCCCTGCACTCTGCATGACCCGTGACTCCGAGGATCCGGATTCCTCTCTGGACTCCGAATCCCCCGCGCCCCTGCCGATCGAATCTGATTGGGCGCCGATAATGGAGCTCACCGCAGCGGACATCTTTCAACACTCGCCCTTCGGCGACATCCTGAACCCACTAAAGTCTCTCTCTTTATCAGGAGAGCCATGGCTGGACTACGGTCAACAAGGATGGGATGCGGACGATGAAGAAATTCAAAGCCCACCCACCACCCACTTTGTAGCCACTGTCAACGATTTAACCGACATGCTCGACTTCGACTCCGAAGACATTAACGGTATGGACGACGATGCGGGAGACGAACAAGAACCAGCACCTGTAGGGCGCTGGAAGGCCACCTCGTCATATGGCATATATATGGTGGACACTCCAAAAGATGGAGATGGCCATGGAAAAGCGGGGGATGACACCTCTAAGAAACATCCCAAGCGCCGGTGTCAGCGGCGCCGTTCTAAATCCCGCCAAAGCAAAAACGGTGATTCCGGCACTGGAGATAATACTACTCCGGAAAACGCCGAAGAACACCCCCTCCAGCAAGATTTGGCACAGGAAGATGGAGAAGCCATCCCTCATGAGAGAGCGGCAGACCAAGAGGTTGAGGATGATAACTATATGCCTCCCTCCAAAGACGAGGCAATCCTCGACGACGAAGAATTCGTCGTACCATCAGACCCCGCCGAACAAGAGTGTTTCGAACGCAGGCTTTTAGCCACGGCAAGCAGCCTCAAGAAAAAGCAGCAACAGCTTAGAGCTGATCAAGATTTGCTAGCTGATAGATGGACTGAAGTCCTTGCGGCCGAAGAGTATGAACTCGAACGCCCCTCCAAGCGTTCCCAAAGCGCAGGCTGCTACCCCGATTAGAGGAGGGAACACCTACATCACCAGCGCATGACATGGCCGACCGGCCACCTCGTGGCCGGGAGAGAGAGGCCTCTAGGCCCTCCACTCAAGCCATGCCCGACGCCGCTCAAAACATGCTAAGGCACGGGAAAACGCGCCAGACCTGCGAGATATACTGGAGGACAAGGCAAGGCAAACAAGATCGATCTACGGATCGCGCGAGCGCCCACGGCACGTGACCGTGATCGTCACTCCGGATACAATAAATCCGGCCGGGCCGAACACAATGGACAAAGCTCCTTTGAGCTGCGTCGTGATATAGCCCAGTATAGAGGCGCCGCACACCCACTATGCTTCACAGATGAAGTAATGGATCATAAAATCCCTAAGGGCTTCAAACCCGTAAACATCGAATCATACGATGGCACAACAGATCCTGCGGTATGGATCGAGGACTATCTCCTTCATATCCACATGGCTCGCGGTGATGATCTACACGCCATCAAATACCTCCCACTCAAACTTAAGGGACCGGCCCGGCATTGGCTTAACAGCTTGCCAGCAGACTCAATCGGTTCTTGGGAGGACCTAGAAGCCGCATTCCTTGACAACTTCCAGGGCACTTATGTGCGACCACCGGAAGCCCATGACCTAAGCCACATAATTCAGCAGCCAGAGGAATCGGCCAGGCAATTCTGGACACGGTTCCTAACAAAGAAAAATCAAATAGTCGACTGTCCGGACACAGATGCCCTAGCAGCCTTCAAGCATAATGTCCGCGACGAGTGGCTTGCCAGGCACCTGGGACAGGAAAGTCGAAATCTATGGGAGCCCTCACGACACTCATGACCCTCTTTTGCGCAAGAGAAGATAGCTGGCTAGCTCGTAGCAACAACTTAACAAAGAAGCTTGGTCATTCGGATACCAAGGACAACAGTGGCAGGTCACGCCGGAACAAGCAAAAACACCGCGTTGGCAGCGACAGCAATGAGGATACGACAGTCAATGCCGGATTCCGAGGCTATAAATCCGGTCAGCGAAAAAAAGCCATTTAAAAGAAATACTCAGGGCCCGTCCCGAATACTCGACCGCTTGTGCCAGATACATGGCACCCCCGAAAAGCCAGCCAATCACACCAACAGGGATTGTTGGGTGTTCAAGCAGGCAGGCAAGTTAAGAGCCGAAAATAGAGACAAGAGGCTACATAGCGACGAGGACGAAGAGCCCCGATCGCCGAACAATAGTGGACAGAAGGGCTTCCCCCCACAAGTGCGGACGGTGAACATGATATACGCAACCCACATCCCCAAAAGGGAGCGGAAGCGTGCGTTACGGGACGTATATGCGCTGGAGCCAGTCGCTCCAAAGTTCAACCCATGGTCCTCCTGCCCGATCACTTTCGATCGAAGGGACCACCCCACTAGCATCCGTCATGGCAGGTTCGCCGCATTGGTTCTTGACCCAATCATTGACGGATTTCATCTCACAAGAGTCCTTATGGACGGCGGCAGCAGCCTGAACTTGCTTTACCAGGATGCAGTGCGGAAAATGGGCATAGATCCCTCGAGGATCAAGCCCACCAAAACGACCTTTAAAGGCGTCATACCAGGTGTAGAGGCCAACTGTACAGGTTCAGTCACACTTGAAGTGGTCTTCGGATCTCCGGATAACTTCCGAAGCGAGGAGTAAATCTTCGACATAGTCCCGTTCCGCAGTGGCTATCACGCACTGCTCGGGCGAACCGCATTCGCAAAGTTCAATGCGGTACCGCACAATGCATACCTCAAGCTCAAGATGCTAGTCCCTCGAGGAGTAATCACGGTCAACGGAAACACCGAACGCTCACTCCGAACGGAGGAGCACACGGCAGCGCTCGCAGCAGAAGTACAAAGCAGCCTCGCTAGGCAGTTCTCCAATCCGGCCCTTAAAAAGTCAGACACTATCAAGCGCGCCCGGAGTAACCTACAACAAGACCGCCTGGCACGTTCCGAGCTAGCGTAGCAATGCGGCCCCAACCCTAGCCCTCGCAATATAGCGAAACCAGTGCTTCGCGTACATAACTACGCTCTCGAAATACCATGGGCACAAGGGGAGGGGCACCATCACGGCACGCCCAAAACACAGCTTAAACCGTACTAGGGGCTGCGAGATTCTTTTTTAATTTTCTCTTACTTTCAGGACTCCAAACTTTGGACGACCTGTTCGGCAATTCAACTGCCGCACAAACGATGCAAGATCCAGGACAGCAGACAAGCCATGCCGCATTATGGAACTCCCAGGTGGTCTCTATTACGAGCAGTATACCTGTTTTGAATACAATTCCGCGGCCTGCCCCTGGCCAGGACATGTTAAATAGTCCAATTTCTTTTGCTTATCACACTATTTGTATCGTTCTGCTTTGATAGCAGCCTTTCTATAAACAATGCATAGCTTTGTCTATTTTTTTGCATTATCCTCTTTTTATATATATGTTTATTCATGACATGTTGCACCCGTACATTGTGGTACGGCAAAATACGCCAAGGGCTTCAGTACCCATTAATATGGTGTGAGAAGTCCGAACACTTTCACAAGTTCGGCACCCCGAACTTATAGCACTATATGTATCGGCTCCGAATCATGATTTGGGTCAATAGTTGGGTTTGCCCGGCTCCTATGTTTTGGTGCCTTACGTTCCCCTATATTGGCTAATGTAGCACTAGGAGAACTACTGCGATTGTGCCCCAGTTGAGCTGGGCTGAGCACCTCAGTAGAGAAAGCTAAAACTGACTGTCATGATGAGGCGAGAGACCGGTCGCTGTTCGAGAGGTTTTTCGAGTCCTTAAAGACTTATGCCGCTTAGAGCGAGGAACCGGCTTAGTCCGGCCAAGGCGTGGATAGCACCCCGAACTCGGTCTTCCGAATACTAGGGGCTTCACCGAAATTTAAAATTATAGAGTTCTATGGCCAAGTGAGAGTGCTCAAGCATTATAGTCCGATTGCCTTGTTCGTTGTGCTGAGCGCCTCCCTCGAAGGACCCAAACATGGGAAAAAGAGCGCTCAGGTTTATCCTGAACACCCCAGCACTAGTGGCATGGGGGCAGAAGCCGACGACTGGCCATCTCTCAACTTTTTGATAAACGGCCGCACAGAAAGTAATATTTTAAATTCAACAAGCATTGCTTAGCGCATATGAACAAGTTTTTAGCGCACAGGATAAACACGAGCGAGTTCATTCAAAAATTACATCCTTGGTACATCATCCGCCATAAGGCGGGCACCAGCAAGAACATCCTTGTAATAGTTCTCGGGCTTGCGATGCTCCTTCCCCGGCGGCGGCCCGTCCCTCACAAGCTTCTCACCGTCCAGCTTACCCCAGTGCACCTTTGCACGGGCAAGGGCCCTATGGGCACCTTCAATGCAGACGGAGCGCTTGATGACCTCGAGCCTTGGACAGGCCTCCACCAGCTGCCGCACCAGCCCGAAGTAGCTCCCAGGCAGGGCCTCTCTAGGCCACAGCCGAACTATGAAGCTCTTCAAGGCCTGTTCGGCCGCCTTGTGGAGCTCAACCAGCTGCTTCAGCTGGTCGCTCAAGGGCACAGGGTGTCCGGCCTCAGCGTACTGAGACCAGAACACCTTCTCTGTCGAGCTGCCTTCCTCGGCTCGGTAGAATGCGGCGGCATCGGATACGCTGCGGGGAAGATTTGCGAATGCCCCTGGAGAACTCCGGATTCGGGTAAGTAACAAGAAGTTTACTTTTATATGTCTGCTTTGCATAAAGAATGCCCTACCCGCCGCTACTTTTTCACCGCCTCCAACTCTTGGAGGGCCTTCTGGGATTCGGCCTTGGCAGACTCAACAGTTTTAAGGGCCACCATGAGCTCGGACGCTCGCGTCTTCGAGTCAAGCTCCAAACTCTCATGTTTTTTCATGAGAGCCTGAAGCTCTTGCTGCACCTCGCCAATTTGGGCCTCAAATTTCTCTCGCTCGGTGCGCTCCGTGGACGCTCTCTTTTCGGCCTCGGACAGCGCCTGCTTGAGGGTCGCCACCTCAGTCGTGGCCCCTACAATAAGCACCACAATCCTGTTATTTTTGCAATTGCATCTTTTTTGTATATATTTTTTCTATAAGGTATCTCTTACCTTCTTTCTCCTCGAGCTGCCGCTTGGCAAGGCCGAGCTCTTGCTCGGTCCGCTTGAGGCCCTTCTTCAGGGCACCCTAAGTGCGGCGGTGGCTAGCACCGAAGCCTGCATACGCATATTGACTCTTTTTTGTTAGACTCCTACGAAATTTAATAGGTCCTCTATTCGGCTTTTCTTTCCGAACGCCAAATAGAGCATCAGGGGCTACTGTCTATGCGGTAATATTTTTACATACTTTACTTACCTCGAAGCCTGTTAGAAGGCTGGCACAAGCTTCAGTCAGTCCGCTCTTGGTGGACTGAACCTTGTGGATCACCGTACTCATAATAGGACGGTGCTCCTCGTCGATGGAGGCGCCGTTAAGCACCTCCAGCAGATTGTCCGGCACCTCCGGCTGGACGGAGGCTGCCGTCTCAGAAGGCTTGCTCCTCTTAGAAGGAGTTCGCCTACCGCGATCCGGAACTGTTGATGATTCCGGCACAATCTCCGGCTCAAAGCCGGACTTGGAGCCCTGGGGGGTCTTGTCCCCTTTACTCCTGGAGTCCGGGAGGTCGCCTCGCGGCTCCTCCAGGACCATCTCCTCTTGCCCCGGAGCTTGTCGCGATGCCACTTCGGCGTCGTCCGCAGTGCGGGGGGAGACAGCGGGCAGAACGGAGTTCACGTCCGATGAATCCAGGGATCCGCTCGACGACTCGTCGAGTCTGGCCCGGGGCGGCCTGCATAATTACATTCGACATTAGGGAAGAGTTGAGCAACAACAGGGATATTATGAGTTACTCTAGTATCCAAATACTCATGATTTCGTCGGACGCTTGGTCCTGTCTGGCCACTCCTCTTCGTCCTCGTCAGCATCGGGGGAGTAGTCCGGTGGAGGGGTCTTCCTCTTCCTGGACCCTTCGGCCTCCCTTGCTGGGGCGGCCTTCCTCTTCTTTCCTCCCCCCGCTGGAGGGGGAGAGGGTTCTTCTTCCTCCTCCTCGTCATCACGGGAGGAGTGCGCCTCGGATTCCTCGGTCGACGAATCCGACACCACCACATGACGGGAACTCTTTCGAGTCCCCGTGGCCTTCTTCTTCTTGGCCTTCTTCTCCGGCACCACGTAAGGTGCCGGAGCCAGCAGCTTCGATAAACGAGCATCTGCTAGGTCTTCGGGCAAAGGAGCCGGACAGTTAATTGGTCCGGACTTCACCTGCCATTCTTGTCAAAGGTAAGGGAGTTTAGATCCCGCATAGAGTCAAACTATGAGAAACAAATATCCTGTAAAAGGTACATATAACTCATCGCGCTAGCTGTGCGTTGCGTGCTGAACCCGCGATCCTCGGATGCGGATGCGGGAGCCTCGGCGCCCCTGAAAAGCACCTTCCAGGCGTCTTCGTACGTCGCGTCGAAGAGCATGTTCAAGGTTCGGTGCTGCTCCGGATCGAACTCCCACAGATTGAAACCCCGTTGTTGACACGAGAGAACCAGGCGGACGAGCATGACCTGGACTATATTGACAAGCTTGAGCTGCTTGTTCACCAGGGACTGGATGCATGTCTGCAATCCGGTCACCTCTCCTTCAACACCCCATGACAGGCTCGTCTCTTTCCAGGACGTGAGCCGCATAGTGGGTCCGGATCGGAACTCAGGGGTTGCGATCCATTCTGAATCGCGCGGCTCGGTGATGTAAACCCACCCTGATTGCCACCCCTTCAAGGTCTCCACAAAGGAGCCCTCGAGACATAGGACGTTGGCCATCTTGCCCGCCATGGCACCTCCGCACTCTGCTTGGCTATCGTGCACCACCTTCGGCTTGACGTTGAAAGTCTTGAGCCAAAGGACGAAATGGGGGCCGATGCGGAGGAAAGCCTCGCACACGACGATAAACGCCGAGATGTTGAGGATGAAGTTCGGGGCCAGATCGTGGAAATCCAGGCCATAGTAGAACATGAGCCCTCGGACAAATGGGTGGAGAGGAAAGCCCAGTCCGCGGAGGAAGTGGGGAAGGAATACGACCCTCTCATGGGGCTCTGGGGTGGGGAGAAGCTGCCCCTTTTCAGGAAGCCGATGCGCGATGTCTTTGGACAAGTATCCGGCCTGCCTCAGCTTTTTTACATGGCCCTCCATGACGGAGGAGACCATCCACTTGCCTCCCGCTCCGGACATTGCTGGAGAAGGTTGAGGTGGGAAGTGCGGGCTTGGGCGCTGGAGCTCGGGTGCGCAGAAGATGGGTAGGCAAAGGAGGAAGAAGGCGTAGGAAAAAAGGTGGATCCTTATCCCCTTATATGGGCGGATGCGGCTATGCGTCCCCACCGGCCTAGTAAAACTCGCTTGCCTCCCAAGCGCCGTGATAAATGGCGCGGTTGGGTTACCCACGTCCGTATTGATGAGAATCCCGTAAATGGGGGACACGATCTCTGCTTTGACAAGACGTGCCAAGGAAACCGCCTCGCGAAACACGCTGAGGTGGAGAAGTGAAAACGATTCGAATAAAGGCTTGGCTATAGTGTGATGTCACGCTATGGAATACGTCAGCAGATTAGATTTGTGTTATCATTATTCTCTCTATGGCAATATGTGGAAACTTATTTTGCAGAGCCGGACACTACTCTTGGTGTTTACAATCTTTTATGAAGAACTTGGAGGAGGAACCCGCCTTGCAATGCCGAAGACAATCTGCGCGCCGCACTCGTCGTCATTGAAGCCTGGTTCAGGGGCTACTGAGGGAGTCCTGGATTAGGGGGTCTCTGGGTAGCCGGACTATACCTTCAGCCGGACTCCTAGACTATGAAGATACAAGATTGAAGACTTCGTCCCATGTCCGTATGGGACTTTCCTTGGCGTGGAAGGCAAGCTTGGCGATGCGGATATTTAGATCTCCTACCATTGTAACCAACTTTGTGTAACCCTAACCCTATCTGGGGTCTATATAAACCGGAGGGTTTTAGTCCATAGGACAACAACTCCAACATACAACAATCATACCATATGCTAGTTTCTAGGGTTTAGCCTCCTTGATCTCGTGGTAGATCTACTCTTGTACTACCCATATCATCAATATTAATCGAGCAGGACATAGGGTTTTACCTCCATCAAAAGGGCCCGAACCTGGGTAAAACATTGTGTCCCTTGTCTCCTGTTACCATCCGCCTAGACGCACAGTTCGGGACCCCCTACCCGAGATCCGCCGGTTTTGACACCGACAGTGACTGTCAGATGGCCCATCATGGTTCCACCCACTGCTCCCGGGCCACAATATGATTATCATGTGGAGCAGAGGCCTCAGGTTCAGAAGCCAAAGCCAAGACTACCTAGGCTTCCAAGTGCTGCCACAACACAGGGCTCATTCAGCGTGCTCAGCTTCTGAGAGCACAATACATTCTTTGACAGCGCCAAGAATCCGTACACGAAGCCCAAGATCTCCTCTAACAGGTTTTGGAGCCATCAGCAGCGAAGCTATTACTCATGCATCTTATACAACCAGGACCAGATTTTTTCACATAACCATTTGGATTGTGATGCTATGGCTGGGCTGCCATGCCTTGAGGAGGCCCTTGACTACTTTAGGGACGTTGGACGTATGCCTTTTGTGACTGACAAGGAACATTGGAACAAAGAGCTTCTGCTGCAATTCTATGCTACACTACACATTCGAGGCTACAACATGGATCCGAAGACTTGGGTCCTCGAGTGGATGACAGGTGATGTTTATCATGAAGCCAAAGCTCAGGATATCATCGAGCTTACTTCCCTTCCCACTCCAGGTGAGCTATAAAACCTGGTTGTCAGCTTCATCAGAACGAGCTACAAAGCATTTTCAAGAAGCCAGAGCCAAACATCAGCCAAATGCTGAGCATGATGAAGGCATTGCCCCATGACGCCGAATACCCCAAGTAATTCTTTGTTCAGGAGCTCGAGTACTTTCCACGTACAGTCTATCATATTCTGAGGCATACTCTGTGGCCCATCAAAGGCAATTCCTCTGAAGATAAACTTGAAGGCGCCATGAAGACATTGGTTTTCTATATTGTCAAAGGCATCAGATTCAATACCCGGGATTTCTTCATCCCACAGCTTGCTGCTTCTGGGATTGATCTATTTGGCCTAAAATTTTATGCTCCATGGGTGATGCGCTTGATCAAGCTTCATTCAACCATCGACTATCAACCCTCAGTGCGTGATGACCCACAAGTGTAGGTGATCTATCGTAGTCCTTTCGACAAGTAAGAGTGTCGAACCCAACGAGGAGCAGAAGGAAATGATAAGCAATTTTCAGTAGTGTATTCTCTGCAAGCACTGAAATTATCGGTAACGGATAGTTTTGTGATGAAGTAATTTGTAACGGGTAAGAAGTAACAAGTGTAAGTAAAGTGCATCAAGATGGCCCAATCCTTTTTGTAGCAAAGTACAAGCCTGGACAAACTCTTCTATAAAGGAAAATGCTCCCAAGGACACATGGGAATTATCGTCAAGCTAGTTTTCATCACGCTCATATGATTCACGTTCGTTACTTTGATAATTTGGTATGTTGGTGGACCGGTGCTTGTGTGCTGTCCTTTCTTGGACAAGCATTCCACTTATGATTAACCCCTATTGCAAGCATCCGCAACTACAAAAGAAGTATTAAGGTGAACCTAACCATAGCATGAAACATATGGATCCAAATCAGCCCCTTACGAAGCAACTCATAAACTAGGGTTTAAGCTTCTGTCACTCTAGCAACCCATCATCTACTTATTACTTCCCAATGCCTTCCTCTAGGCCCAAATAATGGTGAAGTGTCATGTAGTCGACGTTCACATAACACCACTACAGGAAAGACAACATACATCTCATCAAAATATCGAACGAATACCAAATTCACATGACTACTTATAGCAAGACTTCTCACATGTCCTCATGAACAAACGTAACTACTCACAAATCATCTTCATGTTCATAATCAGAGGGGTATTAATATGAATAAAGGATCTGAACATATGATCTTCCACCAAATAAACCAACTAGCATCAACTACAAGGAGTAATCAACACTACTAGCAACCCACCGGTACCAATCTAAGGTTTTGAGACAAAGAATGGATACAAGAGATGAACTAGGGTTTGAGAGGAGATGGTGCTGGTGAAGATGTTGATGGATATTGACCCCCTCCTGATGAGAGGATCGTTGGTGATGACGATGGCGATGATTTTCCCCTCCCAGAGGGAAGTTTCGCCGGCAGAACAGCTCTGCCGGAGCCCTAGATTAGTTCCGTCAAGGTTCCGCCTCGTGGCGGCGGAGTTTCTTCCCAAAAGCTTGCTTATGATTTTTTACAGGGTAAAATACTACATATAGAAGAAGATGGGCACTGGAGGCCTGCCAAGGGGGCGCATGAGGCAGAGGGGTGTCCCCAGGGGGGTAGGGAGCGCCCCACCCTCTTGGATGGTGGGTGGCCCCCTCTGGTACTTTCTTCGCTCAATATTTTTTATTAACTCCAAAAATAACTTCCTGGAGTTTCAGGACTTTTGGAGTTGTGCAGAATAGGTCTCTAATATTTGCTCATTTTCCAGCCTAGAATTTAGCTGCCGGCATTCTCCCTCTTCATGTAAACCTTGTAAAATAAGAGAGAATAGGCATATGTATTGTGACATAACGTGTAAATACAGCCCATTATGCAATAAATATCGATGTAAAAGCATGATGCAAAATGGACGTATCAACTCCCCCAAGCTTAGACCTCGCTTGTCCTCAAGCGGAAGCTGATAATGATAAATATGTCCACATATTTAGAGATAGAGGTGTCGATAAAATAAAATATGGACATGAGGGCATCATGATCATTCTTATAACAACAACATATATAGATATTGTCATATGATTTCTTATGCTCAAGTAACAATATATTCACAATGTGAAGTATGAATCAGAAACTTCATTGAGGATTAACAAACTATGATCTCGGTCATTGAAGCAATTGCAATTTATCATAACATCGGAAAGAGTCAATATAAGAGCTTTTCAGCAAGTCCACATACTCAACTATCATTTAGTCTTTCATAATTCCTGACACTCACGCAATACTTACGGGTATGGAGTTTTAATTGGACACAGAGAAAGATAGAGGCTTATAGTGTTGCCTCCCAACCTTTTACCTCAAGGGTAATGTCAACAATAATAATTCATGCTAACTGACATCCAATTGGATATATATATATATATATATATATATATATATCAAGATCTTTCCAACACAATGTGCTTGCCAAAGGATAAAATGTAAAAAGGAAAGGTGAAGATCACCATTACTCTTGTATAAGGTACAAGACAAGAATAAAAGATAGACCCTTCGCAGAGGGAAGCAGAGGTTCTCATGTGCTTTTATGGTTGGATGCACAAAATCTTAATGCGAAAGACCGTCACTTTATGTTGCCACTTGTGATATGGACCTTTATTATGCAGTCCGTTGCTTTTATTTCTTCCACATCACAAGATCGTATAAAGCTTGTTTTCTCCACACTAATAAATCATACATATATAGAGAGCAATTTTTATTGCATGCAATAGTGACAACTTACTTGAAGATCTTACTCAGTCCATAGGTAGATATGGTGGACTCTCATGGCAAAATTGGGTTTGAGGATACTTGGAAGCACAAGTAGTATATCTACTTGGTGCAAAGAATTTGGCTAGCATGAGAGGGAAAGGCAAGCTCAACATGTTGGAAGATCCATGACAATATACTGTATTTCGGATATAAGAAAACATAACCCATTACGTTGTCTTCCTTGTCCAACGTCAATTCTTTAGCATGTCATAATTTAATGAGTGCTCACAATCATAAAAGATGTCCAAGATAGTATATTTATATGTGAGAACCTCTCTTTCTTTATTACTTCCTATTAATTGCAACGGTGACCAAAACTATGTTTGTGAATTCTCAACTACTTTTATTCATCATACTCTTTATATGTGATGTCATTACTCCCCATAAGATCAATATGATCTATTTTATTTCTTTTTGTTCTTTCTTTTCTTTAAGTCCCTCAAGATCATAGCAAGATAATCAAGCCCTTGACTCAACACTAATTTTTATTATATATATCCCACAGACTCGATTACATAGAAGGATCATAAAGCAAAGATCAAAACTAAATCATACTAAAACTTTATTCTACTAGATCAAGATATTACCAAAAGTATCGAACTAAGAAAAACGGTAAAGATAGGACTGTGATGGTGATACGATACCGAGGCACCTCCCCCAAGCTTGGCAGTTGCCAAGGGGAGTGCCCATACCAATGTGATTATATCTCCTTCTTCGGAGGTGAAGAAGATGGTGATGAAGATGACAATTGTGCCTTCATCTTCCACTACAAAATAAAGATACATCCGTGACATTTTGGGCCGAACGAAAAAAAATTCTGTCATACATATGACACTTCTATGACGATAATTGTGACAAAACACGGTATCATCATAGATGTGGTGGGCTCCTACTTCTATGACAAAAATCATGACAAAAAATGGGCTTTTCGTCCTGGGTGGGCCGGAGACGCAGCTGCATGACATTCTTTGGGCCGTCCATGACAGAAAAAACCATGGTAGAAGCAAGGGGGAGGAAAATTTCGGGGAGTTCCCGGTTACGGTGGGAGGTCGGGGTCGAGCGATGCGCATTTCTCTCATACACGTACGCGCGTGTGTGCGAGGCGTTGGCCAAGGGGGAGGAAAATTTCGGGGAGTTCCCGGTTACGGTGGGAGGTCGGGGTCGAGCGATGCGCATTTCTCTCATACACGTACGCGCGTGTGTGCGAGGCGTTGGCTCTAACTGAACCCGAGCGAGGCGTTGGGCTCTAATTGAACCCGAGCAATTGCACTACAGGCTACGCGTTACTAAACACGAGCGATCAATCGATGGCTGTTAACTGAACCCGATCGAGTGATTCCTTTGCTACTGCTGCTAACTGAAGCCGATCGATGCTGCCTTTGGGATGAACAGTGAGTGTTGCGGGGGGGGGGGGGGGGGTTGGATGAACAGTGAGCGGTGGCGTTGCCTCTAGATGAACAGGACCCCGTGGTGTGGTGGAGGGATAGATGAACAGTAGACGGTGGAGGGGTGCCCGTGGAGGGGTGGTTGAACAGGACCCCGTGGTGTGGAGGGCTGGATGAACAGTAGACGGTGGAGGGGTGCCCGTGGAGGGGTGGTTGAACAGGACGTCGTGGTGTGGAGGGCTGGATGAACAGTAGACGGTGGAGGGGTGGTTGAACAGTAGCCGGTGGAGTAGCGTGCGGTGGAGGCTGGATGAACAGGAGCCCGTGGAGGCTGGAGGAGGTCGACAGTAGCCCGTGGAGGCTAGAGGAGGTCGACGGTGGAGATGAACAGTATCCCGTGGAGTCCCGTTTTGTGGTACGCCACACCCCTCTCGATGAATAGGACCCCCGTTTCGACCGTAGCGCTCCAACAGAAGTCTGTTTCCTCCGTTTTGCGGTACGCCACACCCCTCCCGATCAACAGGACCCCCGTTTCGACCGTAGGAGGTCCGTTTCCTCCGTTTTGCGGTACACCACACCCCTCCCAATCAACAGGACCCCCGTTTTGACCGTAGGAGGTCCGTTTCCTCCGTTCTGCGGTACGCCAGGCCTCGTTTCCATCGCCTGTTCCATCCAAGTCCACCCGATGAACATGACCACGCATTCCGTTCCGACCCAGCCGGTTGGCTCCCACGTGTTCCGTTGCCTCCAGATGAACACGACGCATTCCGTTGCCTCCCCATGAACACGACGCATTCCGTTGTCTCCCCATGAACACGACGCATTCTGTTGCCTCCCCATGAACATGACGACGACGCTGTTTCTCCGTTCCGACCCAGCCATATCAACGAGTCCTCGCCGTACGTATGCGTGAGTAGGCGTTCGAGACCCCGCCCGTATGTACACATATGTGGCCGTATTTTCTTTCTTGCACCCTGGCCGATGTACGTATGTGTACATGCTACGTGCGCGCCTCTACTACGACACGTGCGCGCCTCTACATCGACCAGTATGTACGTACACGTTCGCGACCAGAATGACAACGCTGCGTACGCTTCGACCAGGTGGGTCCCGACTGTCAGGCACTTCCTTGCCTGCGAAGATGTAGCTGGTGGGTCCCAGCAGTCACGGGGGCGAATTGTTTTGTTTTTTTTGCCCGGACGCACTTCCTTGCGTGCGAAGGTGTAGCTGGTGGGTCCCAGCAGTCAGGGGGGAAACGTTTTTTCGTGAAACACGGCAGCCCGTCCGGTGGGTCCCCGCTATCAGGTGGAGGAATAATTATTTGCGCGTAATAAGGAGGCACTTCCTTGTTGTGGCCGTGGACCCAGCTGTCAGCGTCTCCACGCATAGTACTCTTTCGATGGAAGTCGATCGTTGACCACATTGACCACGCCGCGCCGAGAGCACCACGGCGGTGGACGACGGCAAGGCCTAGGAAGGGGACGGCACGGAGGCAGGGAAGACTTGGCAGCTGTTTCCCACACGGAGGGGAGTACGACTGTACGAGGGTTTACTGGTTCGTCTGTTGTCGCCGGAGAATAACAGCAGGTGTGGGTGAGTAGAGGGATGGCTAGGCCAGCGATGGGAGTACAGTGGGGCGGTGAGGCCTGCGCGGCAGCACAGCCGGCCGCGGGGAGGAGGGAGCAGGCAGTCCCGCCGGCGCTTGTTTGAGCGGCTGGAGCAGGAAGAGCAGAGATTGAAGAAGCACGACGGTCGTTGGATGGACATCCAACAGTCAGTGCTTGTGCGTCAACCTTGTTTTTAGGAAAGCCTCAAATCTGTGGAAAACAGTATACAACCCATCTGCCATTATTTCTAATAATTTACAGGCCATTTGCTAATTCTTAAGGGTTTTTTGGAGACCATATTCTTTTTGTTAGCATTACAGTCCATATTGTGGCCACGGTTAAAAAATTATATGAAATTTTGCATATTTCGGTGCGGTCCGAACTATTTTTAATCCTGAAATTTTGATTCACATTCAAACTGGTTTTAAAAATAAATGTATATCGATATAAAATCCAACAAATTCTCCACGCATAAAAATTAATGTAATTTAAAATCTTGAAATGAAAAAAAAGATATTTGAAACTAATTGCCAGTTTGATGTGTTTTAAAAATGTACAGCCAATTTCTCATTACCGATGGGCCATTTTCTCGGCCAGCCGAATGAAAGCTCTCCTCGTCTTGAAAGGTTTGCAGCCCAACAGGCCTGACAAAGCGACTTACTTGGCAAATCACAAAAAAACCGGGTTGTGGCCGTGGACCTAGTTGTCAGCCACTCCACGTACAGTACTCTTCTGATGGAAGTCGTTCCTTGACCACGTTGACCACGCCGCGCCAAGAGCACCAGGGCGGTGGACGATGGCGAGGCCTAGGAAGGGGATGACGGGGAGTCGGGGAAGACGCGGCAGTGGAAGCCCACGCGGAGAGGAGTACGAGGGTTCACTGGTTCGGCTGCGGTGTGAGGCTGCCGTCGCTGCAGGGCCTGGCCAGTGGTGGGAATAGTAGGGGGTGGTGAGGCCTCCGCGGCAGCACAGCCGGCCACGGGAGGCAGGAGCAGGCGACACGACCGGCGCTGCTTTGGACGGCTGGAGCAAGAAGACCAGAGGTTGAAGAAGCACTACGGTCGTTGGATGGACATCGTACGGTCACTGGAGCTAGAATCGTTCATATTGACTAAGTTGACAAAGCCCTCCGTTCCCGTCAACTTAGTTGGCCCACAAGTCATCCTCCCACTATGGTGGGTCCCAGCTAGCAGGGGGTATTCATTTTTTTGTGCATAATAAGGAGGCACTTCCTTGCGTGCGAAGATATAGCTGGTGGGTCCGACATGTCAACGGGGGGAACATTTTTTTCACGAAATACAGTGGCCCTTCTGGTGGGTCCCAGCTGTCAGGTGGAGGAATCATTATTTTGCGCGTACAGTCCACGACCGATGGATGTTGTTCGTTGACCACGTTAACCAGGCCGCGCCGAGAGCACCATGGCTGTGGACCATGGCGAGGCCTAGGAAGGGAACGACACGGAGCCGGGGAAGACTCGGCAATGGTTGCCATGCGGTGGGGAGTACGAGGGTTTACTGGTCCGGCTGCCGTCGCCGGAAAATAACAGGAGGTGTGGGTGAGTAGAGGAATGGCCTGGCCAGCAATGAAGTAGGGTGGGGTGGTGCGGCCTGTGCGGCAGCACAGCCGGCCATGGGAGGTGGGAGCAGGTAGTCCCACCAGAGCTGGTTTGGGCGGCTGGAGCAAGAAGATCAAATATTGAAGAAGCAGCACGGCCGTTGGATTAACATCCAACGCTCACGGCTGCTAGAATCGTTTGTGGACTAAGTTGACAAAGCCAAAGTACACGTCAACCTAGTAGACCCACAAGTCAGCCTCCAAATCTGTCCCAAACAGCATACAGCCCGAAATTTCTAGCCAGATTCAAATTAATTTTAAATCTAAATATACCTTAATTTAAATTCAATGAAATTTTACCCGCACAAAAACAATGAAATTTAAAATATCAAAATCCGAAAGAAAACAGTATTTTGGAACTAATTGCGTGTTTGCTGTATTTTTTCATTTTACAGCCCATTTATTATTACTTATTGCCCATTTCTTGTTACTTATAGCCCATTTTCTGGGCAAAATGCATCCCTCCTCGTCTTGAAAGATTTCCAGCCTAGCAGGGCGTAGAAAAGCAAGTAGGCCTATGTTGGTTATTCTACAAAAAACAAAATAGCTGGCTAGCCATTTTTAGAAACGAAAAAAACAAACTGGGCTGGTCATGTGCTAAACATATGAAATAAAAGCCTGGGCTAGACGGGCCACGGGTCCCGCACAACCCAGTTGATACCCTTCTCCGTCCCGAAAAAACAAAATTACCGCGCGCGCAGCTGGGTCCCTACTGTCATCCTCACCATGTACAGTCATCTCCTTATTCCTCTCGGTTGTTGACCATGTTGACAACACCGGAGGGCGGCGCCGCGGCGAGCGAACCAAGTCGGAGGACGATGGTGAGGCCTCGGACGGGAACGAACAGGAGCCGGGGAAGATCACAGCCAGCCGTGGGAGCCGAGAGCAGGCGGTCCCGCCGGCACTGGTTTGGCTTTGGCGGCTCGAGGAAGAAGAGAATGAAGAAACGCGACAGACGTTGAATGTCAATCCAACGGTCAAGGTTGGCATAATTGTTTGTTGACTAAGCGGACACCAAGTAGCATACTTTTTTATATATAGGAAGAAAATTACGAGGAAAATGCGTTCATCTGTCGTCCTCCTCACAGGGAACGTTCGCCACATAAGTGACTAGCACCCTTGGCTTTCAACCGAGAAGTCTTGGGTTCGAGTCCCAGGAACTCTCAATTTTGTCCTCCTTCCTTCCTCGCAAAAAAAAGGGAAAGAAAATCAAAGACTTGGGAAGGCGTACAGAACAAGCTTGTGTACCACTAAAGAGACGTAGCCGAGTTTTAGAAAAAAGAAAGACGTGCTCCTGTAGCTGGTTCGAATCCAAACCTAGACTATGACTATATATGGTGCTATGCTACTCTACAAGTAATGAAACTAACATATCCAACGTTCGCTTCTCCTCTTCTCTACTTACTCTGCCTAGCATCAGAAGCTCTGGCCGCAGCAACCATGTCCGCTGGCTGCTCGTCCACCTGCTCTTCAGCAGGCAACAACTAGATATGCGCCAAGTCGCCACCCGTACCATCGCCTGTGGGTCTGATCACACCCCCACCGGCACGCGCACCACAGCCGATTGCTCATCGCAACCCGCTGCCGTTGGTGTGGTGCCACTGCTGCAAATCACGCAGAGTCATCCGTCGCGTCTCAACCACAACCCGCAACCCTGGCCGAGTCTTCTACAAATGCCCGAATCATGGGATAATAATATGTTTAAGTGTAGTTCTGCTGCTTTCAGTTGCTGATTTTTTTAATAGTTTGGTTGATGATCTTCCAATTTGATTCGTGCAGAAAAGGGAAGATTCGTGTCATTTGTATTTCTAGGAAGTTGCTGATGTGGGGGAATGCAACTACGCTGATTATTTGGTTAGCCGAGTGAAAGTGCAACTATCCCTGGGTGGTTTTGGTAATTCATAACAACATATAGCTCATTGAGCTAATGCAATTCCAAGACAATTATTTCAGGAAAGCTCAATGACTGGCATGGCATGGATGGTGAAAGTGGAACCCTCAAAATGCTAAGGACAAAGGATTGGCTCAAGCTCAAAAGCTCAAGACTCTTCATTTTATATTTTAATGATCCAAGATCACATTGAGTCTATAGGAAAAGCCAATACTATCAAGGATGGATGAGGTGTTGCTTAATGAGCTATTTGCCTTATGTGCTTAATGATATGCTCCAAAATCCTCAACTACTTTCCCATATCCACATATGACCTAAACCCTAAGCCAAACTCGGTCCTACCGATTCTTTCTATCCGGCGCCACCGAGTTTCTCATATGTCATAAGCCACTGCCAAACCCTAGCAAATCGGTTTCACCGATAGGAATCTCGGTCTCACCGAGATGGGATTGCAACCTCTCTGTTTCCTTTTCGTAACTTTTCGGTCTCACCGAAAGAGCGGATCGGTCCCACCGAGATTGCAATGCAAACTCTCTGTTTCCCTTTTGTAACTTCTCGGTCTCACCGAAAGAGCAAATCGGTCCCACCGAGTTTGCCTGACCAACTCTCTGGTTAGCTAATTACCAAATCGGTCTCACCGAGTTTGTGTAATCGGTCTCACCGAGATTACGTTATGCCCAAACCCTAACCATATCGGTCCTACCGAGTTGCATGTCAGTCCCACCGAAAATCTCTAATGGTCACTAGGTTTACCGTTTCGGTCCGACCGAGTTTGTTGATTCGGTCCCACTGAGATTGGTAGATTGTGTGTAATGGTTGGATTTTGTGTGGAGGCTATATATACCCCTCCACCTCCTCTTCATTCATGGAGAGAGCCATCAGAACACACCTACACTTCCAATTCATATGTTCTGAGAGAGAACCACCTACTCATGTGTTGAGACCAAGATATTCCATTCCTACCATATGAATCTTGAGCTCTAGCCTTTCCCAAGTTGCTTTCCACTCAAATATTCTTTCCACCAAATCCAAATCCTATGAGAAAGAGTTGAGTGTTGGGGAGACTATCATTTGAAGCACAAGAGCAAGGAGTTCATCATCAACACACCATTTGTTACTTCTTAGAGAGTGGTGTCTCCTAGATTGGCTAGGTGTCACTTGGGAGCCTCCGACAAGATTGTGGAGTTGAACCAAGGAGTTTGTAAGGGCAAGGAGATCGCCTACTTCATGAAGATCTATCGCTAGTAAGGCAAGTCCTTCGTGGGCGATGGCCATGGTGGGATAGACAAGGTTGCTTCTTCCTGGACCCTTCGTGGGTGGAGCCCTCCGTGGACTCGCGCAACCGTTACCCTTCGTGGGTTGAAGTCTCCACTAACGTGGATGTAGCATATCACCACCTATCCGAACCACGGGAAAAACATCCGTGTCTCCAATAGCGTTTGAATTCTCCAAACCCTTCCCTTTACATTCTTGCAAGTTGCATGCTTTACTTTCCGCTGCCTATATACTCTTGGCATGCTTGCTTGAATTGTGTGATGATTGCTTGACTTGTCCTAAAATAGCTAAAATCTGCCAAGAACTAAAATTGGGAAAAGGCTTAGCTTTTATTTGGTCAAGTAGTCTAATCACCCCCCTCTAGACATACTTCCGATCCTACAAGTGGTATCAGAGCCTTGGTCTCCATTTGCTTTGATTCCCATAGCTTTTGGTGGTCATAGCCTTGGTTTCACAACCTAGGAGAGTATGTCGTCTAGTGAGGGAAATTATCATCGTAGAGGTCCTTACTTTGATGGCACTAACTTTGCTAGTTGGAAGCATAAATTGAAAATGCATATTCTTGGACATAACCCTGCCGTTTGGGCGATTGTGTGTGTTGGTTTGCAAGGTGACTTCTTCGAAGGGAAAGAACCAAACCGTGAAGCTACCGCGGATGAGTTGAAGATGCTACAATACAATGCTCAAGCTTGTGATATTCTCTTGAACAGATTGTGCCCCGAAGAATTCAACAAAATCAGCCGTCTTGAGAATGCAAAGGAAATTTGGGATACTTTGATTGATATGCACGAAGGTACCGACTATGTCAAGGAATCTAAATTGGATGTGCTTCAAAGTCAACTTGACAAGTTCAAAATGAAGGATGGTGAAGGTGTCGCTGAAATGTACTCTAGGCTTGCTCTCATCACAAATGAGATTGCCGGCTTAGGGAGTGAGGAGATGACCGACAGATTCATCACCAAGAAGATCCTAAGAGCCTTGGATGGAAAATATGATACCGTGTGTACATTGATCCAAATGATGCCCAATTACAAAAATCTCAAGCCAACAGAAGTCATTGAAAGAATTGTTGCTCATGAGATGTCGCTCAAGGACAAAGAGGAACTTCACAACAAATCAAGTAGTGCTTATAAAGCCTCATGTGAAGCCCCCAAATCATCAAGTGAGAAGCAAAACTTCAATGAAGAATTGAGCATAATGGTGAAGAACTTCAACAAGTTCTACAAGAGTAGAAGCAAAGATAGAAGCTCCAAGTCAAGGTCCTACAATGACAAAAGATCTTCTAGTCGAGAGCGAAACTGCTACAATTGTGGAAGACCCGGACACTATTCCAGTGAGTGTACGGCTCCCTACAAAAGAAGAGAAGATTCTCCAAAAAGAAGAAGTAGAAGAGAGGAATCACCATCATGAGAGAGAAGGAGTAGAGATGATCGTTATGAACGAAGACACTCACGGAGAAGCAAGGATTCAGAAAGGAAGGAAAAATCATCAAGGAGCTACACAAAACGAAGACATCAAGCTCATGTTGGTGAATGGGTATCCGGCTCCGACTCCGACAACCACTCCGAGAGAAGTTATCACTCCGACTCCGAATATACTCAAGATGAAGGTGTTGCCGGACTAGCACTTGTGTCAACCAACTCCTACGACATATTTGATTCACCCAATGAAGGAATTGGAAGATGCTTCATGGCCAAAGGTCCTAAGGTAATTCACCCTGAGTATGTTGATTTTAATAGTGATGAAGATGACTTGTTAGGCGATGATGATTTACTTGTTGACAACTCTAGTGATGAATCCTATGATGAAACGTCAATTAATCATGCTAAAACGAATGACAATTACAAGGAGAAAATTGAGGCTCTAACTAAAGAACTAAACAATCTTAAGTTAGCTCATGAAACTATCTTCGAAGATCATCGAGAACTTTTAAGGGCTCATGAGAAGTTACGCTTTGAAAAGCTCAATCTTGAGCAAGAGCATGAGCTTTTAAAGGCAATCAATGATGATCTCCGCAAGAAAAGTTCTTCTTACATTGCCAAACGTTTACTCTTATCCACTTACATGCCTCAAGTCAAGTCTAGTAACAAAAACAAGAAAGATTCTTCCTCTAGTAGTAACAATGATCACGTTAAATCCAATATTGTTGCTTCTATTAGTTCTATTGATTCCACTAATGATTCTCTTAGCCAAGTTACACTTGAGCAAGAAAATAGCATATCGAAGGAAATCATAGAGAAAGGAGTGTACAAAAGCCTTACCGGAAGTAAGCAATTCGAGGAGATTGTACGCAAGCAAGGAAGGCACCGGAAGAATCAAGGTGTTGGTTTTGAACGAAAGTTCAATGCCAATGGAGTTGAGTGGGAAGAAGATCAATACCCCAAGACAAAGTTTGTTCCTCAACAAGAGAAGTATGATCCAACTTCTTTCAAGGGGACACAAACTCAAGATGATCTTCCACCACAAGACTACAAGCAAAAAGGCAAGGACAAGCTTCAAGAGGAAATAGATGCATTTGAAGAAGCTCCTAAGACCTTAGTCAAGTGGATTCCCAAGACTACTTCAAGTTCCACTTCATCAAGTACGACTACAACTCCAAGGATTCCCATCAAGATGGTGTGGATCCAAAAGAAGAAGAACTAGAGAGTTCTTGAGGGTGACTCCGCCAACATACTTCACTCTTATCATTTTGGCAAGAACAAGTGCAATCAACTTCCACATCTTGCACTAGTTCAAGGAGTCACAAACCCTCTTGTTGGTAAGTCAAGGGACAAGGTAATATAAAAAGCTTTCATAGACATCTTCTTGTATGTGCATCACTCTATGTCTATGGATACAATTGCTTGTTCCTTGTGGGACTAACCCATGTAGGTATTGAAAGTGCAATTCACTCAAAAGGATAGCTCCAAGTGATCTACATCAATATTG
This sequence comes from Aegilops umbellulata, assembly GCA_032464435.1. Classification (NCBI taxonomy): domain Eukaryota; kingdom Viridiplantae; phylum Streptophyta; class Magnoliopsida; order Poales; family Poaceae; genus Aegilops; species Aegilops umbellulata. The sequence continues at coordinate 501,564,195 of CP136057.1, forward strand.
AGCATCCACACCTTCAACATCTACATGAAGTTATCATCGACAAAACCCAAGGTTAGTTCATCCCTCTTAGGGGGGATATCACATCTAGGGGGAGGTTTACTCTAAGACATGAGCTAAAGCAACTCTAATGATGTGAACACAACAATGCTTTATGTAAAAGTGGTAACCCCACTTGAGCTTAAACGATGAGTATGACCTATGATCAAATGTTCTCATTTGACTCCTAAGTCAATATACTCATATATAGATGACCTAGTCATCGCCAATTGCTTGATAGATGCTAGAATTGATTGTGCATGCTTTGTCACATATTTCTATTGCCATTTTTATTGTGTGAGCATGCTGGTTGCATATTTTACTCATTCAAGGACATCCACTTGTTGTTTTGATTGTTTGGCTTTATCTTTTCTTTTGCCAAGTGGATGGACAAGAATGCCTAAGTACCTCCTCTAGCTATCTATGCTTTTCTCGTCTCAAACTCTATTCATGCTACATCACAAAATTGATCAAGTCAAATTCGAACCACTCTGTGTGAGGAGCACTCGGAGTCCCCGATTCGTCATAGACTTAAACTTCCAAAACCTCTTTGTGATTCTCGGTCTGACCGATACCCCACTTTCGGTCCTACCGAGATCATCAAGTTGATCTATGTTTTCAATCTCGGTGCAACCGACTTGAACTATTCGGTCACACCGAGTTGCAATAACTGTATACAGTTTTGCATCTCGGTGCCACCGAGTCGTTCCACTCGATCACACCGACAGGGTCGGGCTATATATAGACACGGGCAAAAATTTGGAAATTTCTCCGAACCCCTTCGCCCGCGCCATAGCTCGCTCTGCCGACGTGGTCTCCGGATCGTCTTCTCGCCGCCAGCAGCCTCCAGTCGCTGGTCTCCGTCGCCATCAACGGAAATCACCTCCGCCGTTGCCGCCGTAGCGAGTCTCCGCCGAACTAGGGTATGGACTCGATCTTTGTGCTATTCCCAATCCGATTCCTAGCACATTGTGATCATAACGATTCTTGCCACGTTTGATAAACTTCTATCCAGTCAAAGAACTCGTAGATTAGGTTTGATTCGAAAAATTTAGGGTTAGGTTTCCGCCGAAACCATCTCGGACCCACCGAGTTGAAAACCTCGGTCCCACCAATTTGGCCTATGCCATTGCACAAGTGAAACTCGGTCTGACCGAGTGTAACTAATCGGTGTGACCGATTTTTGAACTTTGTGAAACCCTAGTAGTCTCGGTGCCACCGAACTGTGACTCGGTCTGACCGAGATCACTAGTTTAGGTTCCAAATGCTGCTTCGGTATCACCGAGTTTAGGAATCGGTAGATCCGAAATGCTTTCTGTGGGAAACTAAAACTAAGTTTTTGAATCATTCTTTTGCAAAAATCTCTGCTTTTTATGATGCTCATCCATTCTACCCCATCTATAAACTATTCACAGGGTCAGCAGTCAGCAGTCAGCTTGTTCAACATGTCAGACCAGAGTGACAGTCAGAATCAGTCAGAGCAGCCTGTGCATATGAGTGAGGGCACTAGTCCCTCAAGTTCCTCAGACGATGGCAGCAGGAGCACTCCAAGCAATCTGCCAAACGCTGCCACCAGACAGAGAAAAAAAAGAACTTCAGATTCAGAAGATGAACACTATGTGGCAGAGGAGGAGGCAACCTCCAAGAGAGTTGTGCTGAAGAAAGAGTATGGCTTAGCTGCAGCCACCAAACCAGGAATGCACAAGAAAGCACCTGCTAGAAGAGTCCCAACCTCTAAGCCTAGGAAGGTTGTGCTTGAGGAAACAATGAAGTTCACTATGGAATCTGAAGGAGAAGATATTGGCCAGGACAAGAAAAAGAAGAGAGCAAGAACTACCACTGCCAGAGTCATTGGCAAGCCCTCTATGAGGAAAGATTCTGATCAAGAAAAAGAGGAAGAGGAAGGTGCTGCACCAGCACCCAAGGCACCCAAGCTGATGGGTGATGCCATTAGATCAAGGGGAGCTGCATCCAAGCCCAAGGAAGCCCCTAAGACAACTCCAAAGCAAAAACCCAAGAGGAATACAAGAAATATTCCAGCTGCTGAGAAGAACAAGGCCCCAGTGCCTGATGTTGCTGAAGAAGAAGAAGGACAAGTTTTGAGGAAATTGAAGCCCAAGATCCCAGACCACAATGATGCTCATCCGGCTGAGGATATGAATATCAGGAGAGACTCTGGATTGAGAAAATGGAGAGCAGAATATCCCTATGCTACCAGGAGAAGAACTGCTGTAGACTACAGGTTCCACACTAAGGAACAGCAGGACTTCTATGAGACAATCCTGTTAGACAAGAAGCCAACTGTCTGTGACATGAAATGGGTCGATTGGCAATACATAAAGGACAATGAAGAGCACTTCCCAGGAGTGCAGGACAGCTTCAAGGCTTGTGGAGTAGCAGACTTTGTTGGACAAAAGCTCACAAAGTGGAACGAGGAACTTATCATGCAGTTCTACTCCACAGTACACTTTTACCCCGATGGGAGGATTGTCTAGATGTCAGAAGGTACGAGGTACCAATCAACTGTTGTAGAATGGGCTCAACTGATCAATGCCCCAGAAGAAAGTGAAGATGACTTGGATGTCTATTCCAAGAACAAGATGGACCACAACTCAATGATCAACATGTACAAGGAGATCCCTGACAAGGCACTTGAAACTTTCAAGTATGGATCTGTACATTATCTTCTGTCAGGATTGCCAACAATCAACTGGATCTTAAGGCACACTCTGCTACCCAAGTCTGGAGATCACAAGATGATCAGAGGCCATGCTATCAACCTGCTTCATATCTTTGATGTGCCTCAGAAGTTCAAGGTCATGAGCCTGATGATAGAGACAATCAAGAGGACAGCAGCAGACCAGAAGAGAAGCTGTGGATATGCTCCTCAGATCCAAGAACCGATCAACTCCAAGATGGGCACTGGCATATATCTTTTGGATAAGGAACATCTTCCTATTCATCCTGAGTTTGAAGACAATGAAGTTGTGATGAACAAGGATGAACCATCTTCAGCCCATGCCCAAGCACAAAAGGAGAAGGCTAGAAAGTAGAAAGCTGCTAGGATGCCAACTCAAGAGGAGGCATCAGAATACTTCTTGAAGACCAAGCAAGAGCAGCTCAGATACCTGATTGCATCCACCCTGCGCATTGAGAAAGGTTTGGCCAACCTAACTCAGAACCATGCAAGCTTAGAGAGGATCGTAGAACAGAAGTTCTATGACTTGGATATCAAGGTGACAGAGATACAGACAGCAGTGGAGCAGCTCCAGGATGACATGCAGGAGAGGAGAGGGAAGACAACTACAGGTGCATTTGCTAGAGTTCCACGAGTTCAGAGGTCCAGTGCAGTGCCAGTTCCTGACACAAGAGCAACCGCCTCAGCTCCAGCTGCAGCATCAACCCAACCTGCTCCAGCATCCACTTCAGCTCCAACTCCATCAGCATCAACAGAAGCCTTCGTCCTTGGAGTGATCCGAACTCCACCACCTCCTGAAGATCAAGCCTGAGTGTCGATATAGCACTATGCATTTTCTAGGAACTTTTTGGTAACTAGTTGCCAAAGGGGGAGAAGATGTATAGATCATAGGCTTCGAGAGAGAGAGTGTTGCTTTTCTCTCTTGTTTTATTTGATGGTCTTTGGTACATTATTTGCTTTTGGTTGAGATACTTTGATATGCTTGTGAGACATTGATGATCATGTGTTTGATCATAAGCTACACTTATGCATGCTTGATATATCTTATCTATCTTATGTGGTCATTCACTTTTGCCTTGGTGATGAGTGCATGCATTTCATTATTTATCATTTTTAGCGCCCCACCAAGATGTATGTGACATGGAAGAGTAACCCATGATTCTAACTCTTTGTGCATTTGCAGTCCAAAGCAAATTTTAAATATGCACAAATTTAGGGGGAGCTCTTACTTATCACATACCTCTCAAAGCGACATTGTAATTCATTCTTATTATCATTTGTCGAAGCTTTGATCTATATGTTGTCATCAATTACCAAAAAGGGGGAGATTGAAAGTGCAACTATCCCTGGGTGGTTTTGGTAATTCATAACAACATATAGCTCACTGAGCTAATGCAATTCCAAGACAATTATTTCAGGAAAGCTCAATGACTGGCATGGCATGGATGGTGAAAGTGGAACCCTCAAAATGCTAAGGACAAAGGATTGGCTCAAGCTCAAAAGCTCAAGACTCTTCATTTTATATTTTAATGATCCAAGATCACATTGAGTCTATAGGAAAAGCCAATACTATCAAGGAGGGATGAGGTGTTGCTTAATGAGCTATTTGCCTTATGTGCTTAATGATATGCTCCAAAATCCTCAACTACTTTCCCATATCCACATATGACCTAAACCCTAAGCCAAACTCGGTCCTACCGATTCTTTCTATCCGGCGCCACCGAGTTTCTCATATGTCATAAGCCACTGCCAAACCCTAGCAAATCGGTTTCACCGATAGGAATCTCGGTCTCACCGAGATGGGATTGCAACCTCTCTGTTTCCTTTTCGTAACTTTTCGGTCTCACCGAAAGAGCGGATCGGTCCCACCGAGATTGCAATGCAAACTCTCTGTTTCCCTTTTGTAACTTTTCGGTCTCACCAAAAGAGCAAATCGGTCCCACCAAGTTTGCCTGACCCACTCTCTGGTTAGCTAATTACCAAATCGGTCTCACCGAGTTTGTGTAATCGGTCTCACCGAGATTACGTTATGCTGAAACCCTAACCATATCGGTCCTACCGAGTTGCATGTCAGTCCTACAGAAAATCTCTAACGGTCACTAGGTTTACCGTTTCTGTCCGACCGAATTTGTTGATTCGGTCCCACCGAGATTGGTAGATTGTGTGTAACGGTTGGATTTTGTGTGGAGGATATATATACCCCTCCACCTCCTCTTCATTCATGGAGAGAGCCATCATAACACACCTACACTTCCAATTCATATGTTCTGAGAGAGAACCACCTACTCATGTGTTGAGACCAAGATATTCCATTCCTACCATATGAATCTTGATCTCTAGCCTTTCCCAAGTTGCTTTCCACTCAAATCTTCTTCCCACCAAATCCAAATCCTGTGAGAGAGAGTTGAGTGTTGGGGAGACTATCATTTGAAGCACAAGAGCAAGGAGTTCATCATCAACACACCATTTGTTACTTCTTGGAGAGTGGTGTCTCCTAGATTGGCTAGGTGTCACTTGGGAGCCTCCGACAAGATTGTGGAGTTGAACCAAGGAGTTTGTAAGGGCAAGGAGATCGCCTACTTCGTGAAGATCTACCGCTAGTGAGGCAAGTCCTTCGTGGGCGATGGCCATGGTGGGATAGACAAGGTTGCTTCTTCGTGGACCCTTCGTGGGTGGAGCCCTCCGTGGACTCGCGCAACCATTACCCTTCGTGGGTTGAAGTCTCCACTAACGTGGATGTAGGATAGCACCACCTATCCGAACCACCGGAAAAACATCTGTGTCTCCAATAGCGTTTGAATTATCCAAACCCTTCCCTTTACATTCTTGCAAGTTGCATGCTTTACTTTCCGCTGCCTATATACTCTTTGCATGCTTGCTTGAATTGTGTGATGATTGCTTGACCTGTCCTGAAATAGCTAAAATATGCCAAGAACTAAAATTGGGAAAAGGCGTAGCTTTTATTTGGTCAAGTAGTCTAATCACCCCCCCTCTAGACATACTTCCGATCCTACACCGAGGAATCCCAATACCAGCAGGTTGGGGTATTGGACAAGTAACTGAAGGAACGACAGAAGAGGAAGATGCAGAGCAGAAGGTTAAAGATGCAGTTCCTCTGATCATGGCCAAGCAACAGCTACTGAACGGCCTTGACAGCAATGAGGAGATGAAAGAGCTTGTGAAGATAGTGTGCAAAATCGATGTGCTTTGTAGGATGATTGTCTCTTTATTTGCAGTGTATGTAGCACTCGTGATGTATTCAGTGGCTACGACATGAGCACTTTGCTGAAACTAGTAATGAATGAAACCTGTGTAGCAGGCTGGGCGTAGTGTTGTGAACATCTAATGATTTCTATTAACGAAAATCAGGGGGTATCCCCTTTTGCTCATATAAATAAATAAATAGCAGAGGCCCTATCTGGTCAGCATTGTTCTCATTCGAAGACGTCGAGCAAATTGCAGTCCAACAACAAACTATGTCATCAAATTCAAGTTTCACAGCCAAATATGAGTACAACTAAACAACAATGTCATCATGTTTTAGTTGTCATACAATCACCAAACAGAAATCAGCATACATAACAAGTGATGTTCTCACAACAAAATACTAAACAACATGTTCATCAGGTTTCAGTTGTCATAGCAAACACAATTTCACATAGTAGATAAAAAACGTCTTCTGACAGGCAAATACGACAAAATCAATGTAATCATCATCCGCAGCAGTAGCGTCAACATCTTCGCCATGTGTATCAGTCTGAATCGTAATTCCCCACGGTGTCATCTTCTTCTTCGTCCTCAACGTCCTTGACCGTTGGCTTCTTCTTGATCAACTCTTGTATGTCCACAGCATGACAGGCAATCTTTTCGCCGGCGTCATTGACGTGATGGTTCTCAAAGATATTAGGAACATCTGTGTTATCTTGTACGTCAGGAGCAGTGTAAGCATCACCTTGTTGTGCAACTTCATTAAATGAAATCCTCTACTCAAACCTTTGTAATACTATCCAGTCATCGCTACGTGCAAATGTGTCTTCCAAGAAAAATATCTGTGTTGCTTGATTTGCCACACCTGGGTATTCGTTTAATGTGTCTCCCAGTCCTCCTTTAGTATCTAAGTTAGCAAGGCAGCAGATAAAGGTGCTCGTTCGGAACGGAGGGCCTCTACAGTTTCTACTCCACACCCTCAAGATGATTTCCAAGACAACACATGCATAGACACTCAACAAAGTTGTGTTTATGATGAGCACGTCTCCCCTAGTGCAGCATCACTGGTGCTCCCTCTAACTTGGCACTGTTATATGTGGTTGCATGTTATGTGTGATGTCTAGCTTGTATTGCTTCTAATTTTGTTGAATTCCATCTGCTTACTTTACACATTATACTTGAATAAGACACGTGTTCCTGTTTCTAGAACATACAATATCTGTCTATCACACCATGTTCTTGCATCAAATTACTACTGTTGTGTAACCTGCAACAATCACTTATCATAATACACGTTTGACTTCGGAGTGTGATATAGGTTAAATCTCACATTCTTTTCTAGATTGTACTACTAATTTGTTGAAATGGTACTTATGACGAGACATTTTTAACTTGGTAGAGTGATATTCGTTGCATCTTTCATATGGTGTCTAGCTTTCATTGCTTCTAATGTGTTGAAATGCCTTCTCCTTAGTTTACACATCATAAGTTGTGAATATGCAATGGCACTAATGACGAGAGACCTCTCACATGGTAGTGTGATGTTGTTTGCATCTTGCATATGATTTATTTCTTGTACTGCTTCATATTTGTTTAAACACCATTTATGACAAGACACTTTTAACTTGGCTGAGCGATATTTGTAGCATCTTTCATATGGTGTCTACCTTCCATTGCATTGCTTCTAATTTGGTGAAATGTCTTCTTCTTAGTTTACACATCATAGTTCTGGTTATCTCTTCCGTCCTGTTTTTCATACATATTACATCCTCCTATCATGTGGTTGTGTAACATCAAAGTTCAGTTCGTCCGCATCATGCATCAATTTGTTCTGAAGAACTAAATTTTTATTCGTTTTTCTTGTCGGCTTGATTAACATGGCACAGAGAAAGAGGAAGAAACATAGAATGGCAGGGAATGAGAAGTGGATGAATCCTGCAGATTCTGTTGGTACTGATGGTGCAATAAAAGGTCAAAGTCCAGCGGAAAATTCTACAAACACGGCATCCCATGCTACACGAGTTGCAAAAAACGCCAAACAGAAACAAATAGCTGCCACCAAACAAGCAGAGACAACCCTAGTTCTTGCAACACCTACCACAGTACTACCAGCTGCACGACTTACTCGTGCGTCAACTGAGCTAGCAGCACGTTCCCAAGCTCCCTTGCCACCTGACACTACTTCCCAAGCACTCTTGACACAAGACGAGTTGGCAATATCAGATGAACCTTGTGAGCTTCAACAGCAAGAAGGTAGTTGCTGGAGTCAACTTACAGTTGCATGCTTCTTTATATATAGTCTCATAGTTTGATGTACACTAACACTTCCTATGTTCGTTGTTGGCCTAGCACCTAGGCGCAAGAGGAAACAAACATTAGGGATAATGCTCGATAGGTTAACTAAATCTAGAGGAGGAAGAATGGAGATCCGTTTTTAGGCAGGTTTAAAAAGGCCACGTGATGCTACAGAGTCAGCCAAGTTAGTATCAGAGGCAGCGGTTGCCGTTAGGTGTCATGTACGTACCCTCCCAACATGGACTCAGTACAGGAATGACAAAGACAAAACCCTGTTCAACACCTTCCTCGACCATTTATCTGTAAGTATGGTTATGTATGGAAACTAGTAATATCGTCTTGCTCTGTCCCATACTTTCTAGGTTGCTGATAATGAGACTCCCATAATTTTCAACAGATGAGGTTCAAGTTGGATAGCCAAGATGATGCAACCAGACAAGCTTGCACCTATGCTTTCAAGTCTGCTCTGCGACAGTATCGGTATAACTCGAGGAAAACTCATTTTGAAGGCAAGGCTAATAGTGAACTTTCCCAAACATCTCCAGTGGAAAATATATCGGATGAAGACTGGAGGGGCCTTGTTAAACACTGGTCTGATCCAAAGTATTAGCTACATTATATATATGTGATTAGATCACATGTTGAAGTCCTATTTACGCATGTGCCACACAAATCTATCTTCTTATAGGTGAACTGTTCAAAGAACAAGGCCAACCGTACAAAAGTGAAATTCCAACAAACGACAGGATCTCGTAGCTATATTGCACACTGCGAGGCTCTTGTAATTAGCTGCTGTTTCACTCTTTTCGCTGTACCATATTATCAGATCTATATTGACTTGTTCGAAATGCAGAGGGAAGCCCGCAAGGACCAAAAAGTACCTGAACTAAATGTTGTGGAAATCTTCAAGGACTGTCACACCAGCAAGAGGAAGGGCATGACTACACCAGTCAAAGCCGCTGTTGTAAGTCCTTAACCCTCATGCCTTTTTACTACTACTTACTCTGACTTGTGCCATGAACTGCATGGTTTGCAGCCAATGTCTATTACTCTTTTCAATTTTATACACAATTGTTTTAGCGTATCATTGCACCTTACAAGATTTAAAAGAGAGGAGTGATGTTCCTTTGATCTTGACCCGTAATCTAGTTCCATGCTGAACTTGCCCACACAATGTTACAATTGCATGTTTGTCTGTTCTCAGTTGTTTTGTGATATGAATAATGTCATACTATGCTTACCGTATTATAAACTTCGTCTCTTTATCCTTAGCCCTCAATACAATGTGAAGAAATAGACAATACATTAGCGATGGTACATGGTCATATGTTTGGAACCTGGTTTTATTATGTACTTTGCAATAAAATACAACTAATATTTTACATGGGTTCACCAGAATAAGTTCTGTATATAGACCAAAGCTATTTTGTTTGGTTTTGCTGCCTCCTTAATATCTTCTGTTCTGGTACTACTAATGTAAAACCTCAAGTTTTCAGCGAGCTATGGAAAAAATGGTGGAACCGCCACCTTCTGAAGGTGGCGAGGCAACTATAACCGCAATGTCAGCTCTTGCTGCAGTGGGTCAGTACCTGTTCACTAATCGTGCCAAAAGCATGTTCCTGCGTAATACTGGGTTGGTTGTTAAGGCAATATCGTCCAAACTGCCTCATGATCAATATATGCAAGCTCAAAGCAATGTTGTATCTGCGCTCCAGACACAAGTTCATTCCCTAAGAGAGACCCTTTGTGAAACAAGGAGAAACATTGCTCAATGTCGTCAAGATATGCATGGTTTTGAAACCAGACTATCAGACATTTGCTATGTTGTTCAGGAGCCTAGGGGAAATGAAGGCGAGGGTTATGGTGCTCCATCGGACAATACAGCATGAAAACGTAACAGTCAGGTCAAATGAACTGAGCTTCTAAACTTCTGGTGGTGCATTTATCTGCTAGACTGTTAAGTTTTATGCCAACCTTACTTTTGGTGCGATACAAAATTTATTCTTAACGTGCAGCCACCGGCTGAAGAAAATAGCAAGCCATTTTTGTATAGTGTAGGGTGTTCCCTATATTTGCACTGGTGGCGATCTTTGATGCCGAGTGGATGTAATCTGTGCAATCGCCTTAATAGCCTAGAGTTAGTTTCGGCCTTATTTATTTCCTAGTCTTCTTTTTCCCTGGTTTGCTAGTGGCCGCAACTACCATGGGCCATATACAGGCCGTAGGATCCATGGGTCTCCTACGGGCCGTCGATAAATGGGCCTGTAATCGGTGGGCCTCGGGTCGTCGGATAAATGGGTCTACATGGGCCGTAATCGGGCGTAATTGGTATCGGCCCAGCACGGTAACAATCCGTTAACAGGCTGTCGGACAGCAAAGGCTTAATTCTGTCACAGGCATAACGGGTCATTAATGGGTCAGAATATAGGACGGGCTGGAAACGACGCAATGGGTTAACAGACCAGAAACGGGCCGACTCTTGCCATGGGCCAAATTTGGCCCATTAGGGTAACAGGCCAGTAACGGGCCGACTCTTGCCATGGGCCGAATTTGGCCCATAAGGAGAATAGGCCAGTAACAGGCCCACTCTTGTCATGGGCCGAATTTGGCCCATTAGGGGAACAGGCCAGTAACGGGCCGGAAGTAATCGAGGGCCGAAAAGGAGCCCAAGAACGTATGGGCTGTCAATAGGCCGAAAGCTAACACGGGCTGGAAACGGCCCATGTAAATCACGGGCCGTTAACGGGTATAAAGAAAATTACTGTTCATTATGGGCTAGAGTCACTGTAGGCCTGTAAAGGGCCGAACTTTACGATTGCCTCATATGGGCCAAAATACGTCGTGGGCCATACATGGGCCGAAAGTGAAATGGGCTGGTGTTATATTCGCCGGCCCAAATGACGTTGTTGGGCCGATTTCCTTTAGGGCCTAACGGGCCGTGAGTTAACGGGCCGTAAAATGGGCTATTTGAGAAGAGACCGTTAACAGGCTTTTCATGGGCGAGCCCCTTTTGACCAAGTCAAACGGGCCGGCTTTGTAAGCTAAATGGGCCAGTGGTGTGCCGTGGCACGTGTCGACATATCATAGGCGCCTATCTGACCCACTGACGAGCTGACACATGTTTCATCCGGCCAATAAGAATTTTACACGTGGAAATTTCCCATTGGTCGGGGTTGTTAACGGGTTATCGGATCCAAAACCCGACCCGATAGCTTAACGGCGTTCCGTTATGGTGGATGCCACGTGTCGGTCACCCTTGACGAAAGCACTTCTGTGACGCGTGATTTATCGTCATGGAAGTGGACACTTCCGTGATGATAATTTTGGTAATGTCATGGAACATTTATACGACAGCACAGGTATGACTATCTTGATTCTATCATAAGTTTGTCATGGATGTACATGCATGACAAAAAATGCGACCTACTGTGACAAACACGTATCATCACAGAAGTGTATTTTTTTTGTAGTGTTCTTCATATTATAATTGAGAAGAGCAATTTCCTCCTTTAAATCATCGACCTCCGATTCCAACTTCAAGATCTTGTCACATAAATCTCATTTGCTTTTCTGCCTAAAATGAGAAGGAATAGATCGGTTGTTAGACAGTTTAGCCCTCTTAGGAAGGCTAGACCTTTTGAACTTCACGTGCATATCCCCAGGTTGAGGTAGATGAAGGGAATATGCCCTAGAGGCAATAATAAAGTGATTATTTATTTCCTTATATATCATGATAAAGGTTTATTATTCATGCTAGAATTGTATTAACCGGAAACATAATACATGTGTGAATACATAGACAAACAGAGTGTCACTAGTATGCCTCTACTAGACTAGCTCGTTAATCAAAGATGGTTATGTTTCCTAACCATGAACAAAGAGTTGTTATTTGATTAACGAGGTCACATCATTAGTTGAATGATCTGATTGACATGACCCATTATATTAGCTTAGCACCCGATCGTTTAGTATGTTGCTATTGCTTTATCCATGACTTATACATGTTCCCATGACTATGAGATTATGCAACTCCCGTTTGCCGGAGGAACACTTTGGGTACTACCAAACGTCACAACGTAACTGGGTGATTATAAAGGAGTACTACAGGTGTCTCCAAAGGTAGATGTTGGGCTGGCGTATTTCGAGATTAGGATTTGTCACTCCGATCGTCGGAGAGGTATCTCTGGGCCCTCTCGGTAATGCACATCACTCAAGCCTTGCAAGCATTGCAACTAATGAGTTAGTTGCGAGATGATGTATTATGGAACGAGTAAAGAGACTTGCCGGTAACGAGATTGAACTAGGTATTGGATACCGATGATCGAATCTCGGGTAAGTAACATACCGATGACAAAGGGAACAACGTATGTTGTTATGCGGTCTGACCGATAAAGATCTTTGCAGAATATGTAGGAGCCAATATGGGCATCCAGGTCCCGCTATTGGTTATTGACCGGAGACGTGTCTCGGTCATGTCTACATTGTTCTCGAACCGTAGGGTCCGCACGCTTAAGGTTTCGATGACAGTTATATAATGAGTTTATGAGTTTTGATGTACCGAAGGAGTTCAGAGTCCCGGATGTGATCACGGACATGACGAGGAGTCTCGAAATGGTCGAGACGTAAAGAACGATATATTGGAAGCCTATGTTTGGACATCGGATGTGTTCCAGGTGAAATCAGGATTTTACCGGAATACCGGGAGGGTTACCGGAACCCCCCGGGAGCATAATGGGCCAACATGGGCCTTGGTGGAGAGGTGAGAGGGCTGCCCTCATGGGCTGCACGCCTGCCCCCTCCCCTAGTCCTATTAGGAATAGGAGAGGTGGCCGGCCCCCTCTCTCTCTCTCTCCCCCTTGGAGAATCCTAGTCCAACTAGGATTAGGGGGGAATCCTACTCCCGGAGGGAGTAGGACTCACCTGGCGCGCCAAGGCTTGGCCGGCCAGCCCCTCCCCCTTGGCTCCTTTATATACGGGGGCAGGGGGCACCCCATAGACACACAAGTTGATCTTCGTGATCGTTCCTTAGCCGTGTGCGGTGTCCCCCTCCACCATATTCCACCTCGGTCATATTGTCGCGGTGCTTAGGCGAAGCCCTGCGTCGGTAATACATCAAGATCGTCACCACGCCGTCGTGCTGACGGAACTCCTCCCCGAAGCTTTGCTGGATCGGAGCCCGGGGATCGTCATCGAGCTGAACGTGTGCTAAGAACTCGGAGGTGCCGGAGTAACGGTGCTTGGATCGGTCGGATCGGGAAGACGTACGACTACTTCCTCTACGTTGTGTCAACGCTTCCGCTTCGGTCTACGAGGGTACATAGACAACACTCTCCCCTCTCGTTGCTATGCATCACCATGATCTTGCGTGTGCGTAGGAATTTTTTTGAAATTACTACGTTCCCCAACAGTGGCATCCGAGCCTAGGTTTTTTTATGGTTTGATGTTATTTGCACGAGTAGAACACAAGTGGGTTGTGGACGATACAAGTCATACTGCCTACCAGCATGTCATACTTTGGTTCAGCGGTATTGTTGGACGAGACGATCCGGACCAACCTTACGCGTACGCTTACGCGAGACCGGTTCCCTCGACGTGCTTTGCACATAGATGGCTTGCGGAAGACTGTCTCTCCAACTTTAGTTGAACCGAGTGTGGCTACGCCCGGTCCTTGAGAAGGTTAAAACGGAGTCTATTTGACAAACTATCGTTGTGGTTTTGATGCGTAGGTAAAATGAGTTCTTGCTTAAGCCCGTAGCAGCCACGTAAAACTTGCAACAACAAAGTAGAGGTCGTCTAACTTGTTTTTGCAGGGCATGATGTGATGTGATATGGTCAAGACATGATGCTAAATTTTATTGTATGAGATGATCATGTTTTGTAACCGAGTTATCGGCAACTGGCAGGAGCCATATGGTTGTCGCTTTATTGTATGCAATGCAATCGCGATGTAATGCTTTACTTTATTACTAAGCGGTAGTGATAGTCGTGGAAGCATAAGATTGGCGAGACAACAACGATGCTACGATGGAGATCAAGGTGTCGCGCCGGTGACGATGGTGATCATGACGGTGCTTCGAAGATGGAGATCACAAGCACAAGATGATGATGACCATATCATATCACTTATATTGATTACATGTGATGTTTATCTTTTTTATGCATCTTATCTTGCTTTGATTGACGGTAGCATTGTAAGATGATCTCTCACTAAATTATCAAGAAGTGTTCTCCCTGAGTATGCACCGTTGCAAAAGTTCTTTGTGCTGAGACACCACGTGATGATCGGGTGTGATAGGCTCTATGTTCAAATACAACGGGTGCAAAACAGTTGCACACACGGAATACTCAGGTTATACTTGACGAGCTATGCATATAAGATATGACCTCGGAACACGGAGACCGAAAGGTCGAGCGTGAATCATATAGTAGATATGATCAACATAATGATGTTCACCATTGAAGACTAAGCCATTTCACGTGATGATCGGTCATGGTTTAGTTGATTTGGATCACGTGATCACTTAGAGGATTAGAGAGATGTCTATCTAAGTGGGAGTTCTTAAGTAATTAATTGAACTTAAATTTATCATGAACTTAGTCCTGGTAGTATTAGCATATCTATGTTGTAGATCAATAGCTCGCGTTGTTGCTTCCCTATGTTTATTTTGATATGTTCCTAGAGAAAATTGTGTTGAAAGATGTTAGTAGCAATGATGCGGATTGGATCCGTGATCTGAGGTTTATCCTCATTGCTGCACAGAAGAATTATGTCCTTGATGCACCGCTAGGTGACGGACCTATTGCAGGAGCAGATGCAGACGTTATGAACGTTTTGCTAGCTCAATATGATGACTACTTAATAGTTTAGTGCACCATGCTTAACGGCTTAGAATCGGGACTTCAAAGACGTTTTGAACGTCATGGACCATATGAGATGTTCCAGGAGTTGAAGTTAATATTTCAAGCAAATACCCGAGTTGAGAGATATGAAGTCTCCAACAAGTTCTATAGCTAAAAGATGGAGGAGAATCGCTCAACTAGTGAGCATGTGCTCAGATTGTCTGGGTACTACAATCGCTTGAATCAAGTGGGAGTTAATCTTCCAGATAAGATAGTGATTGACAGAATTCTCTAGTCACCATCACCAAGTTAGTAGAACTTCGTGATGAACTATAATATGCAAGGGATAACGGAAAATATTCCCAAGCTCTTCGCGATGCTAAAATCGGCGAAGGTAGAAATCAAAGAAAAACATCAAGTGTTGATGGTTGATAAGATCACTAGTTTCAAGAAAAGGGCAAAAGGAAAGAAGGGGAACTTCAAGAAGAACGGCAAGCAAGTTGCTGCTCAAGTGAAAAAGCCCAAGTCTGGTCCTAAGCCTGAGACTAAGTGCTTCTACTGCAAAGGGACTGGTCACTGGAAGCAGAACTACCCCAAGTGATTGGCGGATAAGAAGGATGGCAAAGTGAACATAAGTATATTTGATATACATGTTATTGATGTGTACTTTACTAGTGTTCATAGCAACCCCTCAGTATTTGGTACTAGTTCAAGTTGCTAAGATTAGTAACTCGAAATGGAAGTTGCAGAATGAACAAAGAGTAGTTAAAGGGAAAGGTGACGATGTGTGTTGGAAGTGGTTCCAAGATTGATATGATCATCATCACACACTCCCTATACTTTCGGGATTAGTGTTGAAACTAAATAAGTGTTATTTGGTGTTTGCGTTGAGCATGAATATGATTTGATCATGTTAATTGCAATACAGTTATTCATTTAAGTTAGAGAACAATTGTTGTTCCGTTTACATGAATAAAACCTTCTATGGTCATACACACCAATGAAAATAGTTCATTGGATCTCGATCGTAGTGATACACATATTCATAATATTGAAACCAAAAGAAGCGAAGTTAATAATGATAGTGCAACCTATTTGTGGCACTGCCGTTTAGGTCATATTGCTGTAAAACGCATGAAGAAACTCCATGCTGATGGGATTTTGGAATCACTTGATTATGAATCACTTGATGCTTGCGAACCATGCCTCTTGGGCAAGATGACTAAAACGCCGTTCTCCGGAACAATGGAGCAAGCAACAGATTTGTTGGAAATCATACATACTGATGTATATGGTCCGGTGAATATTAAGGCTCGCGACAAGTATCATTATTTTTGAACCTTCACAGATGATTTGAGCAGATATGGGTATATCTACTTGATGAAACATAAGTCTGAAACGTTTGAAAAGTTCAAAGAATTTTAGAGTTTAGTGGAAAATCATCGTGACAAGAAAATAAGGTTTCTACGATCTAATCGCGGAGACGAATATTTGAGTTACAAGTTTGGTCTTCAGTTAAAACAATGTGAAATAGTTTCACTACTCACGCCACCTGGAACGCCACAGCATAATGGTGTGTCCGAACGTCATAACCGTACTTTATTGGATATAGTACAATCTATGATGTATCTTACCGATCTACCACTATCGTTTTTGGGATTATGCATTAGAGACAGCTGCATTCACATTAAATAGGGCACCATCTAAATCCGTTGAGACGTCACCGTATGAACTATGGTTTAGCAATAAACCTAAGCTGTCGTTTCTTAAAGTTTGGGGTTGCGATGCTTATGTGAAAATTTTCATCCTGATAAGCTCAAACCCAAATCGGAGAAATGTGTCTTCATAGGATACCCAAAGGAAACTGTTGGGTACACCTTCTATCACAGATCCGAATGCAAGACTTTTGTTGCTAAGAATGGATCCTTTCTAGAGAAGGAGTTTCTCTCGAAAGAAGTGAGTGGGAGGAAAGTAGAAAACTTGATAAGGTAATTGTACCTTCTCCCTTATTGGAAAGTAGTTCATCACAGAAATCTGTTTTTGTGACTACTACACAGATTAGTGAGGAAGCTAATGATGATGATCATGTAACTTCAGATCAAGTAACTACCGAATCTCGTAGGTAAACCAGAGTGAGATCCGCACCAGAGTGGTACGGTAATCTTGTTCTGGAAGTCATGTTACTAGACCATGACGAACTTGCGAACTATGAGGAAGCGATGATGAGCCCAAATTCCGCGAAATGGTTTGAGGCCATGAAATCTGAGATATGATCCATGTATGAGAACAAAGTATGGACTTTGATGGATTTGCCCGATGATCGGCAAAGCCATAGAAAATAAATGGATCTTCAAGAGGAAGACGGACGCTGATAGTAGTGTTACTATCTACAAAGCTAGAATTGTCGCAAAAGGGTTTTCGACAAGTTCAAGGTGTTGACTACGATGAGAGTTTCTCACTCGTATCTATGCTTAAGTTTGTTCGAATCATGTTAGCAATTGCCGCATTTTGTGAAATCTGGCAAGTGGAAAACAAAACTGCATTCCTTAATGGATTTATTAAAGAAAAGTTGCATATGATGCAACCAGAAGGTTTTGTCAATCCTAAAGGTGTTAACAAAATATGCAAGCTCCAGCGATCCATCTATGGACTGGTGCAAGCATCTCGGAGTTGGAATATACGCTTTAATAAGTTGATCAAAGCATATAGTTTTTACAGACTTGCGGTGAAGCCTGTATTTACAAGAAAGTGAGTGGGAGCACTACAACATTTCTGATAAGTATATGTGAAAGACATATTGTTGATCGGAAATAATGTAGAATTATTCTGTAAAGCATAAAGGAATGTTTGAAAGGAGTTTTTCAAAGAAAGACTTCAGTGAAGCTGCTTACATATTGAGCATCAAGGTCTATAGAGGTAGATCAAGACGCTTGATAAGTTTTTTCAATGAGTACATACCTTGACAAGTTTTTAAAGTAGTTCAAAATGGAACAGTCAAAGAAAGAGTTCTTGCCTGTGTCATAAAGGTGTAAAATTGAGTAAGACTCAAAGCCCGACCACGGCAGAAGATAGAAAGAGAATGAAAGTCATTCCCTATGCCTCAGCCATAGGTTCTATAAAGTATGCCATGCTGTGTACCAGATCTATTGCATACCCTACCACTGAGTTTGGCAAGGGAGTACAATAGTGATCTAGGAGTAGATCACTGGACAGCGGTCAAATTTATCCTTAATGGAATAAGGATATGTTTCTAGATTATGGAGGTGACAAAAGGTTCATCGCAAAAGATTACGTCGATGCAAGTTTTGACACTAATCTAGATGACTCTAAGTCTCAATCTAGATACATATTGAAAGTGGGAGCAATTAGCTAAAGTAGCTCCGTGCAGAGTATTGTTGACATAGAAATTTGCAAAATACTTACGGATCTGAATGTGACAGACCCGTGGACTAAAATTATCTCACAAGCAAAACATGATCACACCTTAGTACTCTTTGGGTGTTAATCACATAAGCGATGTGAACTAGATTACTGACTCTAGTAAACCCTTTGGGTGTTGGTCACATATCGATGTGAACTATGGGTGTTAATCACATGGTGATGTGAACTATTGCTGGTAAATCACATGGCGATGTGAACTAGATTATTGACTCTAGTGCAAGTGGGAGACTGAAGGAAATATAGCCTAGAGGCAATAACAAAGTGATTATTTATTTCCTTATATATAATGATAAAGGTTTATTATTCATGCTAGAATTGTATTAACCGGAAACATAATACATGTGTGAATACATAGACAAACAGAGTGTCACTAGTATGCCTCTACTAGACTAGCTCGTTAATCAAAGATGGTTATGTTTCCTAACCATGAACAAAGAGTTGTTATTTGATTAACGAGGTCACATCATTAGTTGAATGATCTGATTGACATGACCCATTATATTATCTTAGCACCCGATCGTTTAGTATGTTGCTATTGCTTTATCCATGACTTATACATGTTCCCATGACTATGAGATTATGCAACTCACCTGGCGCGCCAAGGCTTGGCTTGCCAGCCCCTCCCCCTTGGCTCCTTTATATACGGGGGCAGGGGGCACCCCATAGACACACAAGTTGATCTTCGTGATCGTTCCTTAGCCGTGTGCGGTGTCCCCCTCCACCATATTCCACCTCGGTCATATTGTCGCGGTGCTTAGGCGAAGGCCTTCGTCGGTAATACATCAAGATCGTCACCACGCCGTCGTGCTGACGGAACTCCTCCCCGAAGCTTTGCTGGATCGGAGCCCGGGGATCGTCATCGAGCTGAACGTGTGCTAAGAACTCGAAGGTGCCGGAGTAACGGTGCTTGGATCGGTCGGATCGGGAAGACGTACGACTACTTCCTCTATGTTGTGTCAACGCTTCCGCTTCGGTCTACGAGGGTACGTAGACAACACTCTCCCCTCTCGTTGCTATGCATCACCATGATCTTGCGTGTGCGTAGGAATTTTTTTGAAATTACTACGTTCCCCAACAGTAGAGGGACATCCTCCTCCTCCAAACTTGAATCATTGATCCTCCTCAAAGGAGCATCCTCATCATCATCCGTAGTTCGATCACCAGGAGATTGATCCCCATAGGTCTTTGGGTCAGCAACAAGATGTGAGACATAGCTCTCTTCGTCGAAGTCCTGAGACGACATCTTGCTCCAAACCTGCTACAGAGACAGCTCGAAACAAAAGAGAGGATATATGTGTGATACGGTGGT
The DNA here is from genome assembly GCA_032464435.1 of Aegilops umbellulata. Taxonomy (NCBI): domain Eukaryota; kingdom Viridiplantae; phylum Streptophyta; class Magnoliopsida; order Poales; family Poaceae; genus Aegilops; species Aegilops umbellulata. The sequence goes on from CP136057.1 coordinate 501,584,021, forward strand.
CAAAACCTTCGGGAGATTATATAATGAATTTTTACCGACCAAAAGAAGTATCGTGCAAGAAAACGGAGTGCGGAGAGCACACGAGGTGCCCACGAGGCAGGGGCGCCCAGGGGGTAGGGCGCGCCTTCCACCCTCGTGGATGCCTTGTGTCCTTCTCGGACTGCTTCTTATTTTCCTATTTTCTTAAATATTCCAAAACGGAGGAAAATTACCATTAGAACTGTTTTGGAGTCGGTTTACTTACCTTACCACATACCTATTCCTTTTCGTAGTCTGAAACTTTCTGGAAAGTGTCCCTTATGTACTCCTCCAGGGTTACGGTTTCAATAACATTGGTTTCAACATTTATAGGATTACCTGAGATATAATGTTTGATTCTTTCACCGTTCACCACCTTCAGATTTGTGCCTTCGAAGTTGTTGATTTTTATGGCACTTGAACGATAGACCTCCTCGATAACGTAAGGACCTTCCCATTTAGAGAGAAGTTTTCCTGCAAAAAATCTTAAACGAGAGTTGAATAGCAACACATAATCACCTACATTAAACTCACGCTTTTGTATCCTCTTGTCATGCCATCTTTTAACTTTTTCTTTAAACAGTTTGGCATTCTCATAGGCCTGGGTTCTCCATTCATCAAATGAGCTAATGTCAAATAGCCTCTTCTCACCGGCAAGTTTGAAATCATAATTGAGCTCTTTAATGGCCCAATATGCCTTATGTTCTAGTTCGAGAGGTAAGTCACATGCTCTTATACGGAGACATACCCATAGGACTTTTATATGCAGTTCTATATGCCCATAATGCATCATCAAGTTTCTTGGACCAATTCTTTCTAGATCTATTAACAGTCTTTTGCAAAATTAATTTGAGCTCTCTATTACTCAATTCTACTTGACCACTAGACTGGGGTAATATGGGGATGAAATTCTATGATTAACATCATACTTAGCAAGCATTTTACGAAAAACACCATGAATAAAATGTGAACCACCATCAGTCATAAAATGTCTAGGGACTCCAAACCTCAAAAAAATAACTTCTTTAAGCATCTTAATAGAGGTGTTTTGATCAGCACTACTAGTTGGAATAGCTTCTACCCACTTAGTAACATAATCGACAACAACTAAAATATGTGTATACCCATTAGAGGAAGGAAACAGTCCCATATAATCAAAGCCCCAAACATCAAATGGTTCAATAACGAGTGAATAATTCATAGGCATTTCTTGACGTCTACTAATATTACCAATTCTTTGACATTCGTCACAAGATAAGACAAACTTACGGGCATCTTTGAAGAGAGTAGGCCAATAAAAAACCGGATTGCAATACCTTATGTGCAGTTATATCTCCAGCGTGGTGTCCCCCATAAGCTTCGGAGTGAAACTTGCGTAGGATCTGTTCCTGTTCATGCTCAGGTATACAACGTCTAATAACACCATCTACTCCTTTATAAAGGTGTGGGTCATCCCAGAAGTAATGTCTTAAATCATGGAAAACCTTTTTCTTTTGCTGGTTTGTGAAACTAGGTGTTATAAATTTAGCAACAATATAATTAGCATAAGTAGCATACCATGGAGCAGTGCAAGAAGCATTTATGACAGCTAATTGTTCATCAGGAAAGCTATCATCAATAGGTAGTGGGTCATCAAGAACATTCTCTAACCTAGACAAGTTGTTTGCAACGGGGTTCTGAGCTCCCTTTCTATCAATAATATGCAAATCAAATTCTTGTAGTAGGAGAACCCATCAACTAAGTCTAGGTTTAGCATCTTTCTTTTCCATGAGATATTTAATAGCAGCATGATTAGTGTGAACATTTACTTTAGAATCAACAATATAAGGTCTAAACTTATCACAAGCAAATACAACTGCTAAAAATTATTTTTCGGTAGTAGTGTAGTTTCTCTGGGCACTGTCTAGAGTTTTACTAGCATATTGAATAACATTTAATTTCTTATCAACTCTTTGTCCTAGAATAGAACCTACAGGATAATCACTAGGATCACACATAATTTCAAAGGGTAAATTCCAATCAGGTGGCTGAACAATAGGTGCAGAAATCAAGGCTTTCTTAAGTATTTAAAATGCTTCTACACAATCATCATCAAAGACAAAAGGAATATCTTTTTGTAAGAGATTAGTCAGAGGCCTAGAAATTTTAGAGAAGTCCTTAATGAACCTCCTATAAAAACTGGCATGACCAAGGAAACTTCTTATACCTTTAATGTCCTTGGGACATGGCATCTTTTCAATAGCATCAACTTTAGCTTTATCAACTTCAATACCTCTTTCAGAAATTTTATGCCCCAAGACAATACCTTCATTAACCATAAAGTGGCACTTCTCCCAATTCAAGACAAGGTTAGTTTCTTCACATCTCTGCAAAACTCGATCAAGGTTGTTCTAGCAATCATCAAAAGAAGTTCAATATATGGAGAAATCATCCATGAAAACCTCAACAATCTTTTCACAAAAATCAGAGAATATAGCCATCATGCATCTTTGAAAGGTAGCAGGTGCATTGCATAAACCAAAAGGCATACGTCTATAAGCAAAGGTATCGAAAGGGAAAGTAAAAGTGGTCTTTTCTTGATCCTCTTTTGACACAAGTATTTGCGAGAAACCGAATAACCATCTAGAAAGCAAAAATGTGTATGTTTGGATAGTCTTTCTAGCATTTGATCAATAAAAGGTAAAGGGTAATGATCCTTTTTAGTAGCTTTATTTAATTTTCAGAAATCAATTACCATTCTATAACATGTAACAATTCTTTGCGAGATCAATTCATCTTTATCATTATGAACAACGGTAATACCTCCCTTCTTGGGGACACAATGGACAGGACTTACCCACTGACTATCAGCAACGGGATAAATTATACCTGCCTCCAGAAGCTTTAGTATTTCTTTGCTTACCACTTATTTCATCTTAGGATTTAATCGTTGTTGGTGATCAACAATCGGTTTAGCGTCTTTCTCCAATTTTATTTTTTGTTAGTGGGACTAATGCCCTTAAGATCATCAAGAGTATATCCAATAGCAGCACGGTGTTTCTTCAGAGTTTTCAATAATTTCTTTTCTTCATGCTCTGAAAGGTTAGCACTAATAATAATAGGATATATCTTTTTCTCATCAAGATAAGCATATTTAAGAGTATCACGTAATGGTTTAAGCTCAAACACAGGATCACCCTTGTGTGGAGGAGGATCCCCTAGGATTTCAACAGGCAAGTTGTGTTTCAAAATAGGGCCCTGTTTAAAGAATAGTTCATCTATTTCCCTTCTTTCATTCATAAACATATCATTTTCATGGTCTAGCAAATACTGTTCTAAAGGATCATTAGGAGGCACGACAATAGAAGCAAGACCAATAATTTCATCTTTACTAGGCAATTCCTCATCACGGGGTTGTCTACGAAATTTAGCAAAGTTAAACTCATGAGACATGTCCCCTAAACCAATAGTAACAACATCCTTTTCACTGTCTATCCTAGCATTAACAATATTCAAGAAGGGTCTACCAAATATGATGGGACAAAAGTCATCTTGTGGGGAACCAAGAACAAGAAAATCAGCAGGATATTTAACTTTCCCACACAAGACTTCAACATCTCTAACAATCTCAACTGGTGAAATAGTGTCTCTATTGGCAAGCTTAATTGTAACATCAATTTCCTCTAACTCAGCAGGTGCAATATCATGCATAATTTCTTTGTATAAGGAATGAGGTATTGCACTTGCACTAGCACCCATATCACATAAGCCATGATAACAATGATCTCCTATCTTAACAGAAATAACAGGCATGCCTACAACAGGTTTATGTTTATTTTTAGCATCGGGTCTAGCAATTCTAGCAGCTTCATTGCAGAAGTAAATAACATGCTCATCAATATTATCAGCCAAGAGATTTTAACCATAGCAATACTAGGTTCAACTTTAATTTGCTAAGGGGGTTTGGGTGTCCTAATATTACTTTTGTTGACCATGGTTGAAGCTTTAGCATGATCTTTTATTCTAACAGGGAAAGGTGGTTTCTCAATGTAAGCAGTAGGAACAATAGGATCATTATAAGTGATAGTCTTTTCTTCAACTTTAATAGGTGCAACTACTTTTACTTCAATGGGTGGATTATAATTAAAACACTTCTCCTTAGGGAGATCAATATGAGTAGCAAATGATTAACATAAAGAAGCTACTATCTCAGAGTCAAGTCCATATTTAGTGCTAAATTCACGGAAAACATCGGTATCCATAAAAGATTTAACACAATCAAACTTAGGTGTTATACCTGACTCCTTACCTTCGTCGAGATCCCAATCTTCAGAGTTGTGTTTAGTTATTTCCAATAAATCCCATTTAAATTCAATAGTCTTCATCATAAAAGAGCCAGTACAAGAAGTATCGAGCATGGAGCGATTATTGAGAGAAAGCCGAGCATAAAAAATTTGAATAATCATTTCTCTTGAGAGCTCATGATTGGGGCATGAATATAACATTGACTTAAGCCTCCCCCAAGCTTGAGCGATGCTTTCTCCTTGGCGAGGCCAAAAATTATATATATAATTATGATCACGATGAACAAGATGCATAGGATAAAACTTCTGATGAAATTCCAATTTCAATCGTTTGTAGTTCCATTATCCCATATCATCACATGGCCTATACCATGTCAATGCCTCTCCCTTCAAATATAAAGGGAAGACCTTCTTCTTGATAACATCCTCGGGCATACCTGCAAGCTTAAATAATCCAAAAACTTCATCCACATAGATTAAGTGCAAATCGGGATGCAATGTTCCATCACCTGTAAAAGGATGAGCTAGCAGTTTCTCTATCATACCCGAAGGAATTTCAAAGTAAACATTTTCAGTAGGTTCAGTAGGTTGAGGGGTAGCTAATTGTGGTTCCGTACGAGGTGAAGATACCCCGAACAAACCCCTCAAAGGATTGTTTTCCATAGTAACAAGTGACAGTAAATTTCAGCATGCTATATAAATTTTTCCTTACCAAATTCCACCTACCAAAGGCGCTTCACTCCCCGGGAACAGCGCCAGAAAAGAGTCTTGATGACCCACAAGTTTAGGGGATCTATCATAGTCCTTGTGATAAGTAAGAGTGTTGAACCCAACGAGGATCAGAAGGAAATGATAAGCAGTTTTCAGTAAGGTATTCTCTGCAAGCACTGAAATTATCGGTAACAGATAGTTTTGTGATAAGATAATTTGTAACGGGTAACAAGTAACAAGTGTAAATAAAGTGCAGCAAGATGGCCCAATCCTTTTTGTAGCAAAGGGCAAGCCTGGACAAACTCTTATATAAAGGAAAACGCTCCCGAGGACACATGGGAATTATCGTCAAGCTAGTTTTCATCACGCTCATATGATTCGCATTCGTTACTTTGATAATTTGGTATGTGGGTGGACCGGTGCTTGGGTGCTTTCCTTTCTTGGACAAGCATCCCACTTATGATTAACCCCTATTGCAAGCATCCGCAACTACAAAAGAAGTATTAAGGTAAACCTAACCATAGCATGAAACATATGGATCCAAATCAGCCCCTTATGAAGCAACTCATAAACTAGGGTTTAAGCTTCTGTCACTCTAGCAACCCATCATCTACTTATTACTTCCCAATGCCTTCCTCTAGGCCCAATTAATGGTGACGTGTCATGTAGTCGGCGTTCACATAACACCACTAGAGGAAACACAACATACATCTCATCAAAATATCGAACGAATACCAAATTCACATGACTACTTATAGCAAGACTTCTCCCATGTCCTCAGGAACAAACGTAACTACTCACAAATCATATTCATGTTCATAATCAGAGGGGTATTAATATGCATAAAGGATCTGAACATATGATCTTCCACCAAATAAACCAACTAGCATCAACTACAAGAAGTAATCAACACTACTAGCAACCCACCGTTACCAATCTGAGGTTTTGAGACAAAGATTGGATACAAGAGATGAACTAGGGTTTGAGAGGAGATGGTGCTGGTGAAGATGTTGATGGAGATTGACCCTTTCCCGATGAGAGGATCGTTGGTGATGACGATGACGATGATTTCCCCCTCCCGGAGGGAAGTTTCCTCGACAGAACAGCTCTGCCGGAGCCCTAGATTGGTTCCGCCAAGGTTCCGCCTCGTGGCAGCGGAGTTTCTTCCCGAAAGCTTGCTTCTGATTTTTTTTCCAGGGTAAAAGACTTCATATAGTAGAAGATGGGCACCGGAGGCCTTCCAGGGGGCCCATGAGGCAGGGGGCGCGCCCAGGGGGTAGGGCGCGCCCCCACCCTCGTGGATGGTGGCTGGCCCCCTCTAGTACTTTCTTCACTCATCATTTTTTCTTAATTCAAAAAATAACTTCCTTGGAGTTTCAAGACTTTTAGAGTTGTGTAGAATAGGTCTCTAATATTTTCTCCTTTTCCAGCCCAGAATTCCAGCTGTCGGCATTCTCCCTCTTCATGTAAACCTTGTAAAATAAGAGAGAATAGGCATAAGTATTGTGACATAACGTGTAAATACAGCCCATAATGCAATAAATATTGATATAAAAGCATGATGCAAAATAGACGTATCAGCGCGCAACCACATTGTATTTCTGCCTGACGTTGATATGTCCATTGAAGCCATCTACCCTGAGCCAGCAAAGAAGCCACTCCACCTTTAGAATGTAGAATTCCATACCTCCACGCAGCCAATTGAAGGGATTGATGTGCCCAATTCTGCAACTCCTGCTTATCCTCTGGCTGGCAACTTGCGCATGCCACACCGAGCCAACACTGAAGCCACTGCCAACACAATTACTCAAAGGCCTTAGAAGCATCCCCGTGTCCTCAAGGACTGTGAGCTTCTGGTGTCTTTGCATCAAAAGCGGGATAGGCATCATGACTGGCTGAAGCGTCAGATGCAGAGTCTCTTGGTGGATGTTAATCGCATATGCAACTTAGCCACGAAGAACTCATTTGTTGCACATGAAGCCTGTCGGTGGTCCTGGAAGAGCCTCACATTGCTCTGCTCTAAAGATGATCCTCGCGAAGATGGCTTCACACAGAGCTTCAAGTTTGACTCCCGGCCTCCACAAAATGCAAGCTGTCGTCACACACCATCCATTGAAGATTTTGAACATTCGTCTTCGGCTGCAACTATTGTTGCGAGAGTCGTCGATGAAGAAGATGATGCCACTTCACCAACTCTAGCTGCACCGCACCATGATTCTGTGACAGGCCCGTCTGCACCACCAAACTCCAACGTCGACCCTGCTCCATTTTCTACTCCAACTAGGAACGAGTACATCCTCTATGTCTGCAAACCTTTTTGGTCATTACTGACAAAAGGGGGAGAAGCGTATGAGGTTGATAGTCTTCAAGCGGGTCCATATGGGTGGTTGCATTATTTTTGCTAAGTTCTTACAACTCTTGTTTTTGAAACCATTTTGCTCTTAAGTTGTAACACTTAAACTTGATGGTCGTCTGCTACTATTGCCTGCTACTTTGTGACGCGATGATAAATTCCGCATAAAGTCATTCTGCAGATGCCTAATTTTCATTATGCATGTCATTATCTTCGTTATGTTTATATATACATGATGAATTGTCTTCGTAAGTTGAAGATGATCTCCACAAAGTAAAATCTGCCAAGTGCATTTGCATTCAAAAGCAAACTACTTATATGCACATCTTTAGGGGGAGCCTTTTGCAACTTATGAAGACAATGACCTTAATCCTTAACTTTCACATACTTTTATCCCCATTGAATACTTCAACCAGTTTGTCATCAATCACCAAAAAGGGGGAGATTGTAAGTGCATCTAGTGCCACCCCTAGTTGGTTTTGGAGTATTGTCGACAAACTTGGTTGAGGGACTAATGTGTTTGTGAGAATTGCAGGATAACACATGTAGTAGTCCCTTATTGATTCGGTTTACCTACTAGAGATGACCCCTAAAAATATGTGAAGACATTGAAGACAATGGTGGTTCGTGAAGACATTCACGATGAAGATTATGACATGTGAAGACATTCACTTGCAGACTATGGAGTGCGAAGACACAGTTGTTTCGTAGTTTCCTTTTCTTCTCTATTGAGTCATAGGAACCCCCGTACTGTTAAGTGGGGTCCAAGTGAACAAAGTCAGAGTGACGGATGTGATGCTCAACCAGAATTCTATGTCTTCGAGCGACTTGGTCTACCAAATCCTTGTCTTCACCAAGCAACTAGTTCTATCCCTCACTTCCCTTTACTTTACAGTTTGTCTTCGTGAAGTCATTGCTTGCTTGTCTGATTTTTTTGACTTCACTGAGTGAAGACTATTTACTGTTTGGCTTCATATTGTCTTCCATCCTGATCCATACTACCTAGCTGTTGATAGTCTTCCTGCTTTCACTACATTGCTTACTTGACTATGGCTTGTCTAGTGTAGTCTATCTTCGGCTGCATATCAATAGGTTCATTTCTACTGTTTGTCTTCACAGACCTCATGTTTTTAAGACTTTCATAAAAATCGCCTATTCACCCCCCCCCCCCGTCTAGTCGATAACTAGCACTATCATGACCAGTCACCTACGGACGTCCAGAAGGCGGTCGTCCGGAAGGACCAGAAATCCAAGATTTTATATTCTGTGGCATGCCACCGGACATCCGGAGAACACCGGGCAGCGGGAGAAATTGGAAGCACCGGTCGTACGGACACAGCAGAGGCCAACTAACATAGCTAAGAAAAGAACTCCTCCTACAGATTTTGAGCAAGTCTTTTGGCGAGAACAAGTGATCCCCTCTTAATAGTGCGGGATCCCTATACTCAATAAAGGAAACCCGAGAATGAGCTAGAGCTTTGTGTCTTGTGTCTCCATACTTGAGTATATTGATTATGTCCGTCATGATCCACACTATAACCTTTTGGGAACTAACCTGAGATGCACTTGACAGAGGTGATTAGTTCCTTATAGTATGTTGTCAACAACATCAAAATATGATTAAGGGCATGATTGCACTTTCAATCTCCCCCTTTTTGGTATTTGATGACAACATACATAAAGCTCTCAAAATAAATATACTTATGAAGCTTATGAGAGATTTGTTACAGAACACCCCCTTATTGTATGCATAGTGAAACAGGATATGGGAAAGTACTCACTTTTACTTGATAAAGAGCCCATGATAAAGAGCACATACAACAAGCCCAGAAAGACATCATACACATAATTCATGATAGAGCTCAACATACATTGAAGGCATAATGGTTTTGAACACATATAACACAACATAGTGGTTCAACATAATATAATGGTTCAACGAGCTCAGTAACATAATGGTTCACCATACTATCAAACACACATAAATAGCATAGAGGTTAACAAATCTATGATAAACTCCTCATCCTTTGGCATCAAGTACCAAAAGGGGATGGCACCGAGATAACAACAACAGAATCAGAGATCATCACTGTCATCGTCGACTAGAGGGGGGTGAATAGGCGATATTTATGAATTCTTCACTAAGGAATTTCAGGGTGAGGAAATTCCTAAGCGAAAAACTACTTGCAGCGGAATAAGCACTCAGATGCAGACATAACATAACATAAGCACAGTCATCATGATGAAATGAAAACAAACAGAGAGTACAGAAAGCGTAAGCACAGGATAAATGGAATGAAGACAAACAGACTGAAGAAATTGAACTGAGAAAATTGAGAAAGTCTTCAGTCAAAGTCTTCAAATAGATATGTACAAGCACACAACACAGTAATGAGGAAATGAAAGGGTTGAGGAAATAGAACCAGTAGGCTTGAGTGAAGACAATGATTTGGTAGACCAGTTCCAACTGCTGTGACAGTTGTACGTCTGGTTGGAGTGGCTAGGTATTTAAACCTGAGGACATACAGTCCCGGACACACAGTCCTCACCGTATTCTCCTTGAGCTAAGTTCACACAGTCCTTGCCCAATCACTCGTGGTAAGTCTTCAGGTGACTTCCAAACCTTCACAAACTCGGTCACTCGACGATCCATAATTTCCTCTTGGATGCTCTAGACCATGACGCCTAACCGTCTGGAAGATACACAGTCTTCAAAGGTAACAGGCGTCGGATCTACACAGGATCAATCTCTTCAATGATGCTCAATCACTTCGGGTTTGTAGGTGTTTGGGCTTGGGTTTTCCTCACTTGATGATTTTCGCTCAAAGTCCTCGGAGGATGGGATGCTCTAATGACAAGTGTCAGTTTCTCTCGGAGCAGCCAACCAGCTACTGGTTGTAGGGGGCGGCTATTTATAGCCTAGGGAGCAGCCCGACATGATAAGACATAAATGCCCTTCAATGATATGACCTTTAGGTGGATATAATATTTTGGGGCAGCTGGCGCATAGCACAACAATGGTTGGAAATTTGAGGTTCAATTTCCTCAGGGCTATCATGTTCCTCACTTGTAGGCAATCTGCACTGGCAAATTCCTAACTCCTTAGTCAAAACAAATTCCTCAGAGACCAGAAGAACTTCGTGTCTGTTACTGAAGAAATCGACTAAACTGTATGAGATTTCCAATGGCTTCACTCGAAAGGATTGGTAGGTGTAGGATTTTGAGATGAGCATCACTTGGAAACTTTTCCTTAGTTTTCCCTCGACCCCCCTTAGCAGTACGGTGTATCTATGACTCAAGAAAGAGAAAATGAAACTACGAAAACAAAATTCTTCACGCTTCATGTTGCTCGCATGAATATCAAGTCTTCACGGTCACACCAATTTCTTCATCTTCAAAGTATTCAGAAATTCTTCAGAAATCAAAAGTCTTCAGTTGAAGACATTCATTTTTACGGGTCGACTTTCTCTGTAAATATCAAAACTCCTCATAGACTTATAGACCTATCTACAGTCATAAACACATTATTCCCTTAACCTATAAGTCTTCAATACACCAAAATCACTAAGGGGCACTGGATGCCCTTACAATCTCCCCCTTTTTGGTGATTGATGACAATATAGGTTAAGTTTTCAACGGGGATAAACATATGAAGTGTAAATACTGATATTGAAGAATTTTATTGCAAGATATAGAAGAACTCCCCCTGAAGATGTGCATAGTGAGGAATTTTCTTTTGATGCAATGCACACTTGATGAGTGGAATCATGGAGATCTCCCCCTATATCTTGTAATTCATACACGCATTTAACATAGGATATAAAGAATTTGAAATGCATGATGAAATATGGTGACTGATGTAATTCAACATGCGTGCATTATCATAACTGAGGAAATAGCTTGCAGAAAAGCATAGCGAAAGTATCAGATCACCATCGGGTTTAAGATTACAACTCGATCCAACAAAGTCTTCAAAAGAACGAGAGTTGTAACTTAGCAAAAAAACACCCGTAAATAGAGACCCGCTTGAAGACTAACTCAAATTTCTCCCCCTTTGTCATCGAATGACCAAAAGGGACGAAAACTGAGGACTAATGCCCCTGAAGAATATCATCACGAAGTCAATGGAGGAGCGTCAGCATTGTTGGGGTCGGTTGTTGAAGTAGGGCCTGCCGTAGTGTCGTTCTAATCTTCATGCTCATCAGTCTCGCGCGATGAAGAATATGAGCTGGCCACCAAGTGAGAAACTTTGAGTTTGTTGAATTTCTTCAACGGTGGCTGAGACCAGTCAAAGTCCTGCTTGAAGCCCATCTGTTTCAGATCTTCTTCACCATAAAGATGAGACAGAATATCCCAGGTGCGATCAAAGACTTCATGTAGATAGTAGTGGTTCTTCTTCACAGAATTCTGAGTGATGGTCATGTTCTGAAGAATTGAACCAAACTGTCTTTTTACCCATTTGTGGTTGCGATTGACCTTTTCGTGAAGACTGAGGAGAAGCTCATGATCAGTCATCACCCTTGGAGCTGTGCCTTGAGGATTTTCTTTGAGGCATTGGCGGCATAATCATGAGTGGCAGAGTCATCATTAGTGGAGTAAGATGCAGCTTTGCGGAACTGACCATCCAATGAACGAATGCCTTCATCAATAACAGCAGGTGCCTTGCCCTTCTCATCAGCTGAGGAAAATGTCCGCTTGAGGACTTCGATAGGGGGCAAGTAGCTGAGATGATTTTGAAAGTCATCCTTGTAATTGATTGAAGACCTTGTTCTGAGGAATCTCATGATCCAAGGAGCGTAAGGCTTCAACTCAAAAGGTGATAGTGCAACATTGGCCAGAGTCCTCATGAAGAAATCATGGTAGTTGATTGGAACGCCATGAATGATGTTGAATAGCAAATTCTTCATGATGCCAACGACCTCTTCTTCATTAGAGTTGTGGCCTTTGATTGGACTCAATGTCTTGGTCAGAATGCGATAGACAATCCGTGGCACATATAGAAATTCCTTCACGAGGAATTTGGTTCTTGGGCCTTGACCAGGCTTCAGCGGTTTCATCAATACTTGCATGTAATGGTCAGATAGCTCAGGTTCATGGTAGATGAGCTGCGCACCTTCAAAGGGAGGACTGACAGGCAGGGCATGAAGCAATTCAGAGGCCGGTGCTTTGAAGTGAGTGTTTTCTGTCATCCAGTCCAACACCCAAGAATTCACATCTGCAGCATTGCCAGTGATGTGCAGCATCGCGTAGAACTGAAGAATTAGCTCTTCATTCCAGTGTACGATATCGGTGCAGAAGTTTAGCAGCCCAGCTTCATGAAGCGCACTGAGGACCGGTGTTAAGCAAGGCAGCGATTCCATGTCCACATGAGGAATATGCTCATGGTCAAAGACTTTGTCCTTATAAAAAAGTAGTGAAGAATAGTAGTTGGCTTGGCTTGCAGTCCAGAAACGCCTCCTTCCAAGACGAGCAAAGTCATAGGGATTGTAGTCTGTGAAGAATACATGCTCATGGAAGAAATCATCAGCCTTAAATTTCTGCTTCTTGGAGAAGGGATTCTTCGTCTTGGGCTGAGGAGTATTAGTCAGAGTCATTACAGCCTCAGGAATCACATTCTCAGGAACCACAGGCTGAGGAATTTCAGTTTCTGCTTCAGTAGTAGCCTGGGTCTTAAAGTCTTCATCAACATTAGCATCAGAACTAATTGCTAGAATTTCTTCAGGAATGGAAGGAGTGGCTTGAGGTTCTTCAAAGCTCATTTGAACTTCAGTGTGCACTGGGGACTGAGAAATTTGTTGCAGTGGCGTGAACATGGGAGAGTTGGGGTGATGTCTTTCCCAAAAGTCATCATTCATCACTGGAGTGGTGCTTCTAGTTTCCACGTCATCATATTCTTCATTCAATTCTTCAACACCTGCCTCTTCAGCTGTGAACTAAGGCATAGGCGATCAGACCACTGGGGTTGAAGGGATATTATCTGCTTCAATTTCTTCGTCCAACTGCTCTGAAAAAGTAGCAAAAGGAACGTCTTCATCAGATCCACTTGGGATCTCATAATCTTCACCGAAAGGAACAAGTTCCTTTGATGGCATACTTGAGACAGGAACATCATCGATGGGATTCTCAAAAGAGCTGGTCAATATCTTCATCTTCTTTAGTGTTGAAGACTCTGATGAAGCAGATGCTTTCCTCTTCTTCACTGCTGCTTGCTATGCAGCCTTGGTTTTCTTCGCTTCTGATGCAGAAGGAAGAACTGGGCATGGTGTAGGTGTAGGAGGAGCAGAGGAAATTGGTTCATTTTCCTCAGGCACAACTGGTGCAGTTGGCCTGACTGGTTCAGTTTCTTCAGGCTCAGCGACAGATGCTTCAGCTGTCCTGGCTTGTTCTTTAGGCACAACACTAGTGGTTGCCCTGGCAATTTCATCAGCGGCTGGAATAGATTCATCTGGTACTAGCAATTTCATCAGCAGCCTGATTTTCATCAGCGGTGATGGCATGTTCTTCAGTGAGCTAACTTCACAAATCTAACTTTGGCTCCAAGCCAATCGGTGCAGTAGACATTGAATTCATCACTGAGTCCTTGATCTCAGTTTGGATAGCAACACGTTCATTAGTTGTCATATTGACAACATTCTTCTTCAGAAAGCGCTCCTTTCTGTATTGGGCTTTCTTCAGGTTCCTGGCCTTCTCAAACTTCCATTTTTCTTCGCCAATGAAGGCGGTCAGCGTGTGACTTTGGCCATGAGTGAGCTTGAAGTCAGGCACATGTGTGTTGGGGTCCTTGTGCCAGAGATCAATGTACTCAAGGATCAGCTTGGGATCCAGCAGGAGAGGAACTTCACTTCCTTTGGCTATAGCGGCCCTATGCTGTCTATCTCTGATGATTTCGGCAAGTTCCTCATCATCAGCCTCGTAATCACTAGACGGTACATGAAAGGCAACCTGCTTCTTATGAGGACTTGGTCTAGAGCCTCGTCCAGCAGTGGCCTTAGTCTTCAGCAGAGTGGGGCCTGTTGAGGATTGCGGAGAAGCTGAAGAACTTGCAGAGGCCCCTGAGGCAATTGATTTGCCTAAGGTCCTTTGACACGAGGCGAGATGCACAGGTGTTGAGGACTTTTCCGGAGGGGCATAGGGTTTTGCAACTTGAGGAACTAGAGCAGCTTGAGGAATTGGCCGTGAGGGCATTGATGAGCTGGGCCGTGAGGGCATTGGTGAAGAACTAGGATTGCGAGATGGCTTCTTTTGCATAGACTTTTCGGGCTTGCTAGCAGAAGCCTCAACAGCAGCAGCAGCAGAATCCTCATTGAATTTCTTCACTACCTCTTTGGCCAATTTGGCCAATTTCAATTGACTCTTCGCCCATTTAGTAGGAAATTCCTCACCTCTTCTGATTCTAGAGGGATCACCTACTTGCCCTGGTGCCAATGGAGGTCTTGGGCATGGAGGGTGTACTGCGAATTTCTTCATATACTTGGGAGTCACATATCTGTACTCCCTCCATTCTATGGCCCATCTCCTCTCTATCCTCTGAATGCGCACTATGCGCTCATTCTATGTTTCATGAGGAGGAGTGCAGTACCCTGCATAGATGTCTTCAAGTATCTCAAAAGCATTGTTGACTTCCAATTTCTTCCCTCCCTTCTGAGGTTTCTTGCCGTCAACCATTTTCTTCAGCTGAGGATTTTAAACGATTGAGTTCTCTGACAAGGTGTGCAACTTTTCTTCGAGGAACGCTGCAAATGAGTTAAGTTGATGAGAACCTAGTGATTCAGCAGCGGACATGTGTACCTATGAACAGAGTATAGGTGCGAAAAATTTGGAGAGGTCATATGCGTTCTTAGAAGTTTTTGCAAAAAGAACAAGTTTGAGGAATTTGACCAGAGGTGTATTGTGGAATTTCACTAAGCGTTCTTTGACTTAGGTTCCAGAGTTGTATAGATTGAAAATCCACATAATTGAGGAATATTTAAGAAAAATATTGCTTAGAGAAACAGATCAAGAACGGATGTTTGGAGTGTGGAGATTAAAGAATAAACACCTACTGAAGATTTTGTACAAATCATAAGAATCAACAAGGGCAGTAAAAGTAACTTTTAATTACCCTTGACGAAGAACATGATGAACTGAGAGGTGTAGATTTAGAAGTTCGTCAGTCCATATCTTCCACGCCCTAACTTGACTGAGGAAGACAGCTACAGCGGCGGCGGAGTGAAGAAACCCGCGACCGGTGCAAGTATGACGACGACGAGGTCGAGGCAGCGAAGCTCTTCCACTGGGAACGATGGAAGTAGCGGCGGCGCTAGGTTTCGAGAGCTCGAGCGAGGGAGTGAGGTCGAGCAGACTAAAAATAGTCTGAGGAAGGGGAGGGGTATTTATAGCCGAGGTGAAAAACCGTTCGCCCGAGGAAAATGGACGAACGTGCCCCTGACCCTTCTCATTCTTGTGACATGTGTCACCCACGAACCATGAGGTGGAGATCGTGGGTGAATAGGATAATCTTATTGAGGAATGTGGAACGGTTTGAGCGGCAACATCCGAAAATTCAGATTAGAATATTTTAACATTTCTTTCGCAAACTCTTCAGCTGACAAGGACACAGTGAAGATTTTGAACAGGTTTCAAATAGAATGCACATGAAGAATTTGTGAACAGACTGGGTTGAGATTAGCACAGAGGGGGAAAGGTCTGATCACATTCACTTAGCAGAAAAAGGCAACTTGAGGAAATAGCAATAAGTGAATGTTGTAGAGGAAATAAACTCATATATATATATATATATATATATATATATATATATATATATATATATATATAGTCAATGAAGAAAAATGACGGAAAGAGTGAAAATTGTAAAGTTGAAGAAATTGAACAACCGAGGAATTTCAAATATGAGGAAAAACTCAAATTGAATATTGTCAACTTTTTTTGGTGGCGTGATGTCTACTACAAACCTTCTTGTAGACATTGTTGGGCCTCCAAGTGCAGAGGTTTGTAGGACAGTAGCAAATTTCCCTCAAGTGGATGACCTAAGGTTTATCAATCCGTGGGAGGCGTAGGTTGAAGATGGTCTCTCTCAAACAACCCTGCAACCAAATAACAAAAAGTCTCTTGTGTCCCCAACACACCCAATACAATGGTAAATTGTATAGGTGCACTAGTTTGGCGAAGAGATGGTGATACAAGTGCAATATGGATGGTAGATCGATATAGGTTTTCGTAATCTGAAAATATAAAAACATCAAGGTAACAAGTGGTAAAAGTGATCGTAAACGGTATTGCAATGATAGGAAACAAGGCCTAGAGTTCATACGTTCACTAGTGCAAGTTCTCTCAACAATAACAACATAACTGGATCATATAGCTATCCCACAACATGCAACAAAGAGTCACTCCAAAGTCAATAATCGCGGAGAAAAAACGAAGAGATTATTGTAGGGTACGAAACCACCTCAAAGTTATTCTTTCGGATCGATATATTCAAGAGTTCGTACTAGAATAACACCTTAAGACACATATCAACCAAAACCCTAATGTTACCTAGATACTCCAATGTCACCTCAAGTATCTGTGGGTATGATTATACGATATGCATCACACAATCTTAGATTCATCTATTCAAACCAACACAAAGTACTTCAAAGAGTGCCCCAAAGTTTCTACCGGGGAGTCAAGACGAAAACGTGTGCCAACCCCTAAGCATAAGTTCACAATGTTACAGAACCCACAAGTTGATCACCAAAACATACATCAAGTAGATCACGTGAATATCCCATTGTCACCACAGATAAGCACATGCAAGACATACATCAAGTGTTCTCAAATCCTTAAAGACTTAATCCGATAAGATAACTTCAAAGGGAAAACTCAATCCATTACAAGAGAGTAGAGGGGGAGAAACATCATAAGATCCAACTATAATAGCAAAGCTCGCAATGCATCAAGATCGTACCACCTCAAGAACACAAGAGAGAGAGATCAAACACATATCTACTGGTACATACCCTCAGCCCCGAGGGTGAACTACTGCCTCTTCGTCATGGAGATCACCGGGATGATGAAGATGGCCACCGGTGAGGGATCCCCCCTCCGGCAGGGTGCCGGAACGGGTCTAGATTGGTTTTCGGTGGCTACAGAGGCTTGCGGCGGCGGAACTCCCTATCTAGGTTTCTTTTTGGAAGTTTGGGGTTATATAAGAGGTGTTGGAGTCGGGAACAAGTCAGGGGGGTCCCCGAGGCGGCCACGAGGTAGGGGCGCGCCCCCCACCCTTGTGGTGTCCTTGGGGCTCTTCTGGCCCACTTACGATGCTCCGTGCGCTTCTTCTGGTCCAAAAATGATCTCCGTCAAATTTCAGCTCCATTGGACTTCGTTTGGTTTTCCTTTTCTGCGAAACTCAAAAACAAAGAAAAACAGAAACTGGCACTGAGCTCCAGGTTAATAGGTTAGTCCCAAAAATCATATAAAATAGCATATAAATGCATATAAAACATCCTAGAAGGACAATATAATAGCATGGATCAATCCAAAATTATAGATACGTTGGAGACGTATCATGGCGTAACCCACCATATAAGAATGCTGATTTCAGACACCGCACACAATTGTCGTAGGGCTCTGAGAATCAAATTCTTCATTAATTTCTTCACACTTAGAGTGTTAGTCTTCATTGATCGAAGAAAAACGTTACTTCGTGTCTTGCAGATCTAAGTCATCAATTTGGCATGAGTGTTAGGATGTGTTTCCTTTTCAAAGGACATTCGAAGATTCTAAGATATTTAGCTCACACCACAACTCGCTAAATCTCTTCTCATCCAAGGGCTTTGTGAAGATATCGGCTAGCTGTTCTTCAGTCTTCACGTGCTCGATGGACATGTCGCCCTTCAACACATGATCACGAAGAAAATGATGACGAATCTGAATGTGCTTTGTCTTCGAGTGCTGAACTGGGTTATGAGCAATCTTGATAACACTCTCATTGTCATAGTAGAGAGGCACATTCTTCACATTGATGTCATCGTCCTTGAGGGTTTGCTTCATCCATAGCAATTGAGCACAACACGAACCAACAACAATGTACTCAGCTTCAGCATTAGAAAGTGATACGTAGTTCTGTTTCTTCGAGGACCAACAGACCAAGGATCGTCTAAGGAAATGGCATTAGCCTGATGTTGACTTGCGGTCCACACGATCACCAGCATAGTCAGAGTCAGAATATCCAATGAGATCAAAAGCCGAGCCCTTGGGATACCATAATCCAAGTGTTGGAGTGTGAGCTAGATATCGATGAATATGCTTCACAGCCTTATGGTGTGATTCCTTCGGTGTAGCTTGAAAGCAGGCACACATGCAAACACTAAGCATAATATCTGGCCTAGATGCACATAAATACAATAAAGAGCCAATCATGGAGCGGTATACCTTTTGATCGAAGTCAATACCATTTTCATCAGTGCTAAGATGGCCATTTGTGGGCATAGGAATTTTGATGCCTTTGCAATCTTGCATGCCGAATTTCCTCAATACATCCTTGAGGTATTTCTCCTGAGATATGAAGATGTTGTTGCGCTGTTGACGAATCTGAAGACCTAAGAAGAATTTCAACTCTCCCATCACAGACATTTGATATTCTTCACTCATCATATAGGCAAATTCATCACTGTAACGTTGGTCAGTACAGCCAAAGATGATAGCATCAACATATATTTGTCACATGAATAATTCATCATCATAGGTTTTGGTGAAAAGAGTTGGGTCAAGTGAACCGGTTTTGAAGACTTTCTTCACGAGGAATTCCTCCAAAGTATCATACCATTCCCGAGGGGCCTTCTTGAGGCCATAGAGGGCCTTATTGAGTCTGAAGACTTTGTCAGGATGCTTTGGATCTTCAAAACCTGGGGGTTGAGCAACATATACTTCTTCCTAAAGCTTACCATTGAGGAATGCAATTTTCACATCCATTTGATATAAGATGATATTATGATGGTTAGCATAAGCAAGTAATATGCGAACAGCCTCAAGTCTAGCAACGGGTGCAAAAGTTTCATCGAAACCAATTCCTTCAACATGTGTGTAGCCTTGTGCTACAAGTCGTGCCTTATTCCTCACCACAAGGACATTTTCATCTTGCTTGTTGAGGTAGATCCATTTTGTGTCGATGATATTGTGCTTGCGAGGATCTGGTCGCTTGACAAGTTCCCATACGTTGTTGAGCTTGAACTGATGTAATTCTTCTTGCATAGCTTGAATCCACTCAGGCTCCAGAAATGCTTAATCTACCTTAGTGGGCTCTGTGATAGAGACGAAAGCAAAGTTCCCACAAAAGTTAGACAAATGTGAAGCTTTTGAGCGTGTGAGAGGACCTTGTGCGTTGATGTCGCTGATGATTTTCTTAATCTGCACTTCATTTGCAATGCGAGGGTGAGCGGGTTGGCGACGAAGAATTGGATCAGCATTTTATTCAGAGCCATTTTCCTAAGGTGCACCAACATGATGTTCTTCATGGTCTGGAATGAATTCTTCAGTAGATTCTTCGGTAGGAATGACATCCTCACGAGCCTTGAACTTGAAGGTTTCCTTAGGTGACTGTTCATCTAGCACAAGAGGTAGGTGGTCTCTTTGCGAGCCATTAGTTTCATCGAACCGCACATCTGCAGTTTCAACAACTTTGTGGTGAACATTGTTGAAGACTCTGTAGGTGTGCGAGTCCTTTCCGTAACCAAGCATAAAACCTTCATGTGCTTTCGGTGCAAATTTAGAACTATGATGATGATCTCCAATCCAACATTTAGCACTGAAGACTTTGAAATAACTCACATTGGGTTTCTTGTCAGTGAGGAGTTCATAGGTAGTCTTCTTTAAGAATTTGTGAAGATATACCCGGTTGATGATGTGGCACGCAGTATCAATTGCCTCAATCCAAAAATGACGAGGCGTCTTGTATTCATCAAGCATAGTGCGAGCCATCTCAACAAGAGTCATGTTCTTGCGCTCTATGACGTCATTTTGTTGAGGAGTATAAGGAGCAGATAACTCATGAGTAATACCAAGTTCATCAAGATATTCATCAAGACCAGTGTTTTTGAACTCAGTTCCATTGTCACTTCTGATGTGCTTGATCTTCACACCAAAGTTGGTTGAAGCCCTCGAGGAAAATCGTTTGAAGACTTCCCGCACTTCACATTTGTAAGTGACGATATGTACCCATGTGTAATGAGAGTAATCATCAACAATAACAAAGCCATATATAGATGCTTCATTAGTGAATGCAGAGTAGTGATTAGGACCAAAGAGATCCATGTGAAACAATTCAAATGGACGAGTGGTAGTCATGATAGTCTTCGCGGGATGCTTGGCCTTGGTCATCTTCCCAGCTTCACAAGCACCGCATAGGTGATCCTTGAGGAATTTTACATTCTCAATGCCAATGACATGCTTCTTCTTCGCGAGCGTGTGCAAGTTCCTCATACCGGCATGACCGAGTCGTCGATGCCATAGCCAGCCTTTTGAAGCTTTTGCAAATAGACATATAGCAGGATGTGGCCCTGTAGAGAAATCAACAATATACAAATCTCCTCTCCTAAAGCCTTCGAAGACTTTGGAATGGTCAGCTTCCATGATCACAACACAACGATACTTGCCAAAGATAACAACCATATCAAGATCACAAAGCATTGAGACTGACATGAGGTTGAATCCTAAGGACTCGACAAGCATGACTTTGTCCATGTGTCGATCCTTTGAGATCGCAACCTTACCTAGACCCAATACCTTGCTTTTTTCCTTTGTCAGCATAGGTGATATGCTTCAAATGAGATGGAGATAAGGGAGAATCCATCAATAGATTCTTGTCACTAGTCATGTGATTTGTACATCCACTATCAAGGACCCACTCAGTGGCTTTGGGTTGATCATCCTGCAGATGAATTAGTGCAACTTATGAACTCATATACTTCATCAGTGAAGAATATGATATCAAATTCATCAGAACAATTTCATCAGGCAATAGAACAGATATAGCAATATGAGGACGTGAGAAATGAAAATTCCTTTCTTCATGATTAGCTTGTGTCCGTTCAAGCAAATTCAGGTCTCCAGCAAATTCTTCAGACGTTTAAGTTAGTTTGGAGACCTGACCCTGTGATACGTCCATTTTTCGTCATGCTTTTATATCGATATGTATTGCATTATGGGATGTTATTACACATTATGTCACAATACTTATGCCCATTCTCTCTTATTTTACAAGGTTTACATGAAGAGGGAGAATGCCGGCAGCTAGAATTCTCGGCTGGAAAAGGAGCAAATATTAGAGACCTATTCTACACAACTCCAGAAGTCCTAAAAGTCCACGAAAGTCAGTTTTGGAATATATTAAAATTATTGGGCGAAGAAAGCACCAGACGGGGGCCACACCCTGTCCACGAGGGCGGGGGCGTGCCCCCTGCCTCGTGGGTGTAACATCCCAAAATTCTAAATTTTGGAATGTTATAATAAATAGATAGTTTTAATTGATTGTATGATTGCTTGTGTGAAATTGAGTGGAATTTGAACTTTTGAAAGTTAAATGAGAGGGAATAAAAGGACTTTCCCAAACTTTCATTTTTGCATTTATGTTCTCCGTGACTTCAAATACTTTTCATAACAAAACCCTGGAGAGAAGATGACATGATTTCTTCCATTTAAATAAATTTAAAGGGTTTTTGAAAAAGATTTGAATTTCATTTGGAAATATTTTTAATTCAGAAACTTTAAGCAACTCAATGATTTTCATGAGAGAAGATAAAATGACTTCTTCAAAACATATGAAATATGTATTAGAAGTTTAAAAGGATCAAATTTAAAGTCCTTTTGGAAAATATTTTTAATTTGGAGTTATTTTGGTATTATTCAAATTATTTTTCTCCAAAAATAAAATATATGGAAAATAGGGTGAAATGATTCCCTACATCAGAAAATTGGAGAGAAATAAATTTTGGTATTTTGAAAATGAATTTTATTGGTTTTATTACAACAGTAGCACTGTTTGAATTATTTGAATTTTTGTGGATTTTATTTTCTGCTAGAAAAATGTTCATGTCGTAGAAAATCTTTTTCTAAAAATTCTGATATATTATATGCCTATATAATATTCTTATTTATTTTGTTTTTATTATTTTTGTTTGTCTAGAAAAAATGTTTTAAAAAAATTCTTCCCCGACTGGGCCGACCCAGCCAACCGGGCCCGGCCAAGCCCAGCCCAGCCGCGCCATCCCCGACCTCGTGCTAGAGGCCGGATCCCGCACAACTCCGCCGCCGCCTCGACGTCCGTGTCGCGGCCGGACTCTCCCGGCCGCCTTTGCCCCTCTCGCAAGCCCCTCCGGCCCCCTCCTATAAAACCCGGAGCCCCGAACCCCTCTCTCTCCTTCCCCGCATCTCGCCGCCTCCGCCGCCGCCGCACCGCCACCGCCGCACTTCGCCCGCGCCGCTGCAGCCGCACTTCGCCCGCGCCGCCGTCCCGTGCTCCGCCCTTGCCGCGCGCTCGCCTCCGCGCCGCGCAGCTCGACCCGCCGGACGTCGCCGCCCCACCGAAGTTCGCCGCCACCTCGACCCGCCGGACGCCCGACCCGGTCCGCCGCCAAAAATCCAAACCGGTAATAAACCGCTTTGATTTTTTCTTAGGTTTTCTTTTCAAAAACCCTAGATCATTCTTTATAAAACCGGTTTTGTTTAGGTTTATTTATGTAGGGAACGTTCATTAGTTTAGCCTCTGTAGTGGACGAAATTCGTCACTTATGCTTCTGTAGCAAACATTCGTACGGTAGAATTTTTCTTTTTGTGTTTTAATTTCGGCCAGGGACCTATCCGTAGTTTTATTCTTATAGTTTAGCCCCTGCTTTTCAATCTATCGCAGCTTTTTTCTCGTTTGTCCAAATCCAACGAAACCACTGCCCATTTCTTCGTTATGATCTCCTCTATCCAATAAAATAACTTAAACATATTTTTGAATATTTAAAATTTGGTTTCAAACAGATTTGTATTCAAACTTAGTTTGATCCTAACTTAAGTTTTATAACTCCGTTTGAGTTGTTTCTTTTTGCAAATTGAAGCTCATGACCTAAACTTTCTAATAAGGCCAAATTCACTTAATTTTGGTACTGTTAGAAACTGTTTTCTGTTGCAGGAGTTAATTGCTTATTTTCAAAGTTTTTCCGAGATCTTTTCTTTGATTCTTTTCCATGATTTTTTATGTGTGGTTACTATTGCTTGCTTACGATAGATTGACCGGAGTGTGACGAGTAGAACTAACAGGAGTTATGAGTGCGAACCATCTTCATCAACAGTACAAGGCAAGTTCACACTTTGATCATATCCCTTTCATACCCAGTTTTTATGCATTAGTTTCACCCTCAAATATTGCATGAGTAGGATCTGATTAATATGTGGGTTTTGGGAAGTAGTTGTTGAGGTAGAACCTATTTTCCTTTATATCAAACCCGTGGGAGTTACTTCTACGTTATGCTTATACTGCTATGCTATGCTTGTAGACGTAGATTGGTTTGAGAGAACTCATGAAAGATGTGAGAGATATTGTTAACTAAGGTTGTTACTTTAATACACATCTGGGTGGATTTGGTAGGGGCACCATAGGGATATACCAGTGTACTTGCCCGGACACCTGGGGATATACAAGTGTTGTCCTAGGAGATCCCGGGGAACCGGTGTGATCATCCTATGGTTCGCCACCCAAGCTCAAAGGGATCATAAGATTATTCATGCTAGAAACTTCCGTGTGCAGCCACAAGCTATTATGGGCTCTAGCATAGTTGAGTATGTTGCATGGACTCTTTCAGTGGTGGGCTAGCAGATGTAGGGGAAAGTAGGTGTAACTGTCCACCCAGAGTAAAGAGTTAGTGCTTTTGAAAGACTGTGTCTCGGTCATCCGTTTCTCAAACACCATGTAGTACGAGAAATCCAGCGGAGGAGATCGAGTCTTGTGGGGAAAAGTGTGCAAACCTCTGCAGAGTGTAAAAACTAATCATGATTAGCCGTGTCCCCGGTTATGGACATCTTGAGTATGTGGTACTTGAATTATTTGATTGATCTCATCACTCTACTTAATTAATTTGTTGGGTTGTTAACTTTTAATTGGGATTGAGTTGGGGTTACCTTCTCAATGTTTTCCAACAAACTTTGTAGTTAAATAAAATATATTCCTTTGCTATAGGGAAAAAATTGGCTTTATGCAAAAACAAACTTAGAGCTTTCCACCAGCCAAATATGCATGTAGTGATAGCTGTTGTTCATCATTATCCTATGGTGTGAATTTGCTAGTACATTCAATGTACTGACCCTTTGTGGCTGCAACGTCTCATGTTGCAGGAATCTTACGACGAGTAAGTGATACGTTAGGGTTACGATTTGTACACTCAACTTTACCGTTGGTGTTGATGGGAATCCACAACCTTGTTGTTACTTCCGCTATTTGGACTGAGGTAATAGTATTTACGTTACTTTATACATGTGATTTACCTCTATTATAAGTCCTCGAGTACTGTGTGTGTCAGCATACAGATCCAGGGATGACACTTAAGCACAAAGACTTGACCGTTTGAGGTCGGGTCGCTACAAGATGGTATCAGAGCACATGTTGACTGTAGGACGTGACCCCTAGAAACAGGCAAGCCCATAGGAAAGATTTTCTCTACAACTTCTTTTTCAAAATATTTGTTACCTCTCTTCTCTTCTGAGCTTATTCAAATATTCCCTTCTAGTTAGACTATACCCCTTTTCCGTTTTGACCACACGAAGACTCAGATGATGAGGCTACTCCGAGAAGGACAAGATATCGGACAACTAAGACTATTTCGGAATGATGAGGATTTTACCGTGCATTATAATAATGGAAACTACAACGGTTGAAGACTCCGAAGACTAGGAGAATTTGAAGGCTCTGAATAATTCCCAGATTTGTGTGACCTAGGAAGGTTACCCTTATGGAACTTGGCAGACTATGGAAGCTGTCAATACCCGAGATCAAGGTGTATTGGAGAAAGACTGGAACATGGATCATTAGAACTCAAAGTTTTGTCAAGAAAACCCTAAGGCAGGAGATACCAACTATGGAATGATAGCTCATGGAAATGACAAGGGAAGAAACACGGCTATCCATGATGTTATCGCCCGCTTATGCTATTGTCACTGTGCTGAGTTAAGCATGCATATGCATGGAAGGATTTGATGGTACAAGGCTGATGAAGCATCTGTGAGCAAAGGATGCAGTTTTAACCTTAGCTGGTGTATCGCCAGGATCTAGAGTATTACATCAAGAATTTTAAGATGGACCTGCAAGAAGTCGTGTTTGACGAGAAAGCATTCTGTGAAGAACTTAGGACCCAGAAGCTGAAGTAGCCAAACTGGAGGAACAAAACCTCAAGATACTGGAGATTCGTCGGGAACTGAAAGACAATAGGACCATAATTCATGCCAAGGATGTTGTAACCCAGAAGTTTGCAACGCAACTCCAGAATATTAAAGGACGTCATGAGAGACTTCGCGTCAACAGAAATGATCTAGCGAAGAAACTTGAGAAGATCAACAAGTATGATCGGAAGAAGCCATCGGAGACATGAGCAAGAATTGAAGAGTTTGACGACTTTGAAGATTTATTGACCTTTAGAAGACCAAACCCCTGTTATATACTTACGTTAGATGCGACGTTTGTGAGCTGTCATTTGTTTGATGTTTTCCGACATCCACAAATAAAATATGTCTTTACAAAACTATTGTTTGTATTGTGTGTATCCCTCTCTCTCCCTCTCTTATCTCCCTCCCCCCCCCCAAAAAAAATCCCATGGACCCAATAGAGGATGAATGGAGATGAACCCATATTTTTCTGGACCGCTGACTCAATTGGAGACGGACCGATGGATTCATAACATGGAGGATCATATGGAGAATAACACTATAGCCGAAAAGGATATGGCCCAGCATGCTCTTCAGTGCTTTGAAAGAGGTGCTACTACTTGGTGGAGGATGTACCGAACCATCAATGGATGGCAAGGAGTAACCACTTGGAAAGAATTGGAGTTGACTATGCTAAAGTCTCGTCTTGTGTCCCACAAGTTGAAGCCTTATGGAAAGGATATGAAGAAACCCTGTGCATGCAAGCTTTGTGGAGAAATAGGACACAACCATAAAGACACAAGGATGAATGCCCTAATTGTGAAGGAAGTCACCCAGCTGAAGAATGCCCAACTAGGCAGATCACTTGTTTCTTGTGTGAAGGGACTAGCCACTACCCTGCTTAGTGTCACATTTACCCCATGGTACAAAGAACCATCCAGCAAAACAAAGAATAAATGAAAGGAGCCCTCATGGAAATTTTAGAAGAACCTGTGATGAAGGAATAGGTGGAGGACACACCCGAAGAAGGCCCAGTTAAACCCTGCACCAAGTCTTGCTATTCATGTGGAGAAGAAGGACACATCTCCTAGAACTGTATGAAAGGGGATCTAGTAGAATTCTCGACAGAGGAAGTAGAGTATGACCCACAGGAAATAGAAGCCCTGATTGGCACGGAAAAGTCCCGGAAGAGAAATAGATTGGATTCCAAGAAGGACCTGAGTCATATCCCCTGTTTCAGGTGCAAGGAGTCAGGGCACTACTTCAGCGGTTGCCCAAAAAGGAATCCTCGAGACTTGTCAGAAGTAATATGTTTTCATTGCAATGAAGCAAGGCATATTGCCAGAGATTGTCCCAAGGAGAAGGAGGCTTGTGCTAAATAGTTGAGTTTGCAGCAGAAGAAATATAGTAGTTGTGGGAACAATTCTTTTATATTGAGGTGTTGAGTTAAGGCATGTAATGGAAATGCAGGAGATTGTAATAGTTTGAGAATCAATAAAGTTGGCATCGTTGGTACTAGTTTGGATTTTATGAGTAGTGACTCTATGAAGAAAGATTTTGACCATTTTCGAGGATATGAGAAATATGGTCTATGGATAAATTTGTGTATATCAAGGGTGGTAGTACCCTGTGAGGACACTTGACCCCTGGAAAAGATGATGATATGCCACGGAGTGGATTTTGGACTTCATAAGTATAAGTTTTATCTTGATATGTGGGATATTCCAAGAATATGAAGGGATGAAGTACTATTGGGTATGAAGGAGGTACAATGTTGGTAATAAGGAGCAATTGTAACTCTTTTACGAGTCGGAGTAATCATGTTTGAGTTTGGTACCAATAGAAGGAAGAGAGACACTACAATTGGATGGAATTAAGAATGCTATGAAGCTGGACGTTGGAATAATGATCAGTTGCCCCGAGGATGGGTTCAAGGTTTACAAGTGATGAGATGGGCCATAACCCACAGGCCCCAGGACCTGCCAAGAAGCAAGCACATTCTTGCTGAAGGAAAAACCCTGGAATAGGATATGCCTTACGATTTTATAGGAGTAACGCAAAACCTGAGAGTTGTGAAGGACCGATAGATGTTTGTTTGGCTTGCAGAATCCATGGATTTATCCGAACTTAGTTCGTCGACAAGAGAAATTCTGCAATGCTTGTGAGGATGACCGAGTGTTAGAATACAAGATTCACTAAGCCATATACAAGGTAATGAATTGGGTGCGGGATGGATTGATCACCATACCGACTTACTCTTGTTATTCGCCTTGCTATATGGGATGGTAAATCTGAGTGACTTACCCATAGTAGAGCGACGATTATCAAAACCTTGTTAAAACCTTAGAATGGTATGACAATTTTTCCCTTGTACATGGCAGCTGTTGCCAATCGTAGGTCATACGGTGAGGTTCAACCCAGACCCATTTCCTGCAGGAGAAACCATAAATTGTTGACCATCATGAGATATTGATAGTTGTTTAGTATTGGCGCTAGACCCGTCAGCTAAGAAGACCCAGTCACAGAAGAACCTTACCAAGATGAAAGGACAGAAGAAACTGCAGTAAAGGTTGTGCCACTATCGGAAGAGCCCGAGAAGGAACTTTCCTGAGAATCTGAGAGGACCGACACCGTCAAGAGTAAGAATGGAGGATAAGAGTTCTTGATGGAACTGTAACCATGCTTGCAAGGCTGGTAGCACCCCAGACCCCCTGTGATGATCGAAGGTTTTTGAGAAGACTCCAAACCCAACCTATTTCTTGCTAGCCTTTCCGAATCTCGAGGACGAGATTCATTTTAAGGGTGGTAGGTTTGTAACATCCCAAAAATCTAAATTTTTGAATGTTATAATAAATAGATAGTTTTGATTGATTTTATGATTGCTTGTGTGAAATTGAGTGGAATTTGAACTTTTGAAAGTTAAATGAGAGGGAATAAAAGGACTTTCCCAAAATTTCATTTTTGCATTTATGATCTCCATGAATTCAAATACTTTTCATCACAAAACCCTAGAGAGAAGATGACATGACTTCTTACATTTAAATAAATGAAAAGGGTTTTTGAAAAAGATTTGACTTTCATTTGGAAATATTTTAAATTCAGAAACTTTAAGCAACTCAATGATTTTCATGAGAGAATATAAAATGACTCCTTCAAAACATATGAAATATGAGTTGGAAGTTTAAAAGGATCAAATTTAAAGTCCTTTTGGAAATTATTTTTAATTTGGTGTTATTTGGGTTTCATTCAAATTATTTTTCTCCAAAAATAAAATATATGGAAAATAGGGTAAAATGATTCCCTACATTAGAAAATTGGAGAGAAACAAATTTGAAATCATTTTCATATTTTTAAAATGAATTTTATTGGGTTTTATTACAACAATAGCACTGTTTGAATTATTTGATGCTAGAAAAATGTTCATGTCGTAGAAAATCTTTTTCTGAAAATTTTGATATATTATATGCCTATATAATATTCTTATTTATTTGGTTTTCATTTTTTTTGTCTGGAAAAAATGTTTAATTTTTTTTTCTTCTTCCCCGACTTGGCCGGCCCGGCCAACCCGGCCAGGCCAAACCCAGCCAAGCCGTGTCGTCCCCGACCTCGCACTGGAGACCGGATCCCGCACGACTCCGCTGCCACCTCGACGTGCGTGCCGCGGCCGGACTGTGCCCACCGCCTTTGCCCCTCCCGCAAGCCCCTCCGGCCCCCTTCCTTTAAAACCCGAAGCCCCGACCCCCTCTCTCTCCTTCCCCGCATCTCGCCGCCTGCACCGCCGCCGCACCGCCACCGCCGCACTTCGCACGCGCAGCTGCTGCCGCACTTCGCCTGCGCCGCCATCCTGCGCTCCGCCCTCGCTGCGCGCTCGCCGCTGCGCCGCGCCGCTCGACCCGCCGGACGCCGCCGCCCCGCCGGAGTTCGCCGCCACCTCGACCCGTCGGACGCCCAACCCGGTCTGCCGCCGAAAACCGTTGGTTTTCATCGAAAATCTGAACCGGTAATAAACCACTTTGGTTTTTTCTTAGGTTTTATTTTCAAAAACCCTAGATCGTTTTTTATAAAACCGGTTTTGTTAAGGTTTATTTATGTAGCGATCGTTCATTAGTTTAGCCTCTGTAGTGGACGAAATTCGTCACTTATGCTTCTGTAGCGAATGTTCGTACGGTAGAATTTTCCTTTTTCTATTTTAATTTTGGCCAGGGACATATCCGTAGTTTTATTCTTACGGTTTAGCCCCTGCTTTTCAATTTATCACAACTTTTTGCTCGTTTGTCCAAATCCAACGAAACCAATGCCCACTTACTCGTAATGATCTCCTCTATCCAGTAAAACAACTTAAACATATTTTTGAAAATTTAAAATTTGGTTTCAAATAGATTTGTATTCAAACCTAGTTTGATCGTAATTTAAGTTTTATAACTCCGTTTTAGTTGATTCTTTTTGCAAATCAAAGCTCTTGACCTAAACTTTCTGATAAAGAGTTAATTGCTTGTTTTAGGAGTTTTTCTGAGATCTTTTCTTCGATTCTTTTGCATGATTACTTATGTGTGGTTACTATTACTTGCTTACGATAGATTGACCGGAGTGTGACGAGTAGAACCAACATGAGTTATGAGTGTGAATCATCTTCATCAACAGTACAAGGCAAGTTCACACTTTGATCATATCCCTTTCATACCCAGTTTTTGTGCATTAGTTTCACCATCAAACATTGCATGAGTAGGATTTGATTAATATGTGGGTTTTGGGAAGTAGTTGATGAGGTAGAACCTATTGTCCTTTATATCAAACCCCTGGGAGTTACTTCTAAGTTATGCTTATACTGCTATGCTATGCTTGTAGACGTGGATTGGTTTGAGAGAATTCATGAAAGATGTGAGAGATTGTTGTTAACTAAGGTTTAACTTAAAGTGGTTACTTTAATACACATCTGGGTGGATTGGTAGGGGCACCATGGGGATATACCAGTGTACTTGCCCGGACACCTGGGGATATACCAGTGTTGTCCTAGGAGATCCCGGGGAACCCGTGTGATCATCCTATGGTTCGCCACCCAGGCTCAAAGGGGTCATAAGATTATTCATGCTAGAAACTTCTGTGTGCAGCCACAAGCTATTATGGGCTCTAGCATAGTTTAGTATGTTGCATGACCTCTTTCAGTGGTGGGCTAGCAGATGTAGGGGAAAGTAGGTGTAACTGTCCACCTAGAGTAAAGAGTTAGTGCTTCTGAAAGACTATGTCTCGGTCATCCGTTTCTCAAACACCATGTAGTGCGAGAAATACAACGGAGGATATCGAGTCTTGTGGGCAAAAGTGTGCAAACCTCTGCAGAGTGTACAAACTAATCATGATTAGTCGTGTCCCCGGTTATGGACATCTTGAGTATCTCGTACTTGAATTATTTGATTGATCGCATCACTCTACTTAATTAATTTGTAGGGTTGTTCACTTTTAATTGGGATTGAATTGGGGTTACCTTCTCAATGTTTTTCAACAAACTTTGTAGTTAAATAAAATCTATTCCTTTGTTGTAGGAAAAAAATTGGCTTTATGCAAAAACAAATGTAGAGCTTTCCACCAGCCAAATATGCATGTAGTGATAGCTATTGTTCATCATTATCCTATGGTGTGAATTTGCCAGTACATTCAATGTACTGACCCTTTGTGGCTGCAACGTCTCATGTTGCAGGAATCTTACGACGAGTAAGTGATACATTAGGGTTACGATTTTTACACTCAACTTTGTCGTTGGTGTTGATGGGAATGCACAACCTTTTTGTTGCTTCCGCTATTTGGACTGAGGTAATAGTATTTACATTACTTTATACATGTGATTTACCTCTGTTAAAAATCCTCGAGTATTGTGTGTGTCAGCATACCGATCCAGGGATGACACTTGAGCACAGAGACTTGATTGTCTGAGGTCGGGTCGCTACAGTGGGCCCCCTGGCAGGCCTCCGGTGCCCATATTTTGCTATATGAAGTCTTTCGCGCTGGAAAAAATAAGAAGGAAGCTTTTGGGACGAAGCACAGCCATCTCAAGGCAGAACCTGGCGAAACCATTCTAGGGCTCCGGTGAAGTTGTTCTGCCGGGGAAACATCCCTCCGGGAGGGGGAAATCATCTACATCGTCATCACCATCGATCCTCTCATCGGGAGGGGGTCAATCTCCATCAACATCTTCACCAGCACCATCTCATCTCAAACCCTAGTTCATCTCTTGTATCCGATCTTTGTCTCAAAACCTCAGATTGGTACCTGTGGGTTGCTACTAGTGTTTATTACTCCTTGTAGTTGATGCTAGTTGGTTTATTTGGTGGAAGATCATGTGTTCAGATCCTTTATGCATATTAATACCCCTCTGATTGTGAACATGAATATGATTTGTGAATAGTTACATTTGTTCCTGAGGACATGGGAGAAGTCTTGCTATAAGAAGTCATGTGAATTTGGTATTCGTTCGATATTTTGGTGAGATGTATGTTGTCTTTCCTCTAGTGGCGTAATGTGAACGTCGACTACATGACACTTCACCATTGTTCGGGCCTAGGGGAAGGCATTGGGAATTAATAAGTAAATGATGGGTTGCTAGAGTGGCAGAAGCTTAAACCCTAGTTTATGCGTTGCTTCGTAAGGGGCTGATTTGGATCCATATATTTCATGCTATGGTTAAGTTTACCTTAATACTTCTTTTTTGTTGCGGATGCTTGCAAGAGGGGTTAATCATAATTGGGATGCTTGTCCAAGGAAGGGCAGTACCCAAGCACCGGTCCACCCACATATCAAATTATCAAAGTAACGAACGTGAATCATATGAGCGTGATGAAAACTAGCTTGACGATAATTCCCATGTGTCCTCAAGAGCGTATTCCTTTATATAAGAGTTTTTCCAGGCTTGTCCTTTGCTACAAAAAGGATTGGGCCACCTTGCTGCACCTTGTTTAATTTTTTTACTTGTTACCCGTTACAAATTACCTTATCACAAAACTATCTCTTCCCAATAATTTCAGTGCTTGCAAAGAATACCTTACTAAAAACTGCTTGTCATTTCCTTCTGCTCCTCGTTGGGTTCGACACTCATAACTATCAAAAGTTTCGGATGTGGGGTTCCGGAATACCCTTAAGGTTTGAACACTAGGGTGCGCGCAAAGACTTTCCCTCCTACCGATCAACGCCCTAGCTCACTAAGATCTCGTGGATGAACTCGACGAACTCGCAACACAGAAAGACACGAGGTTTATACTGGTTCGGGCCACCACTGTGGTGTAATACCCTACTCTAGTGTGGTGGTGGTGGATTGCCTCTTGGGCTGATGATGAACAGTACAAGGGAAGAACAGCCTCCTGAGGTTGAGGTGTTCTTGTGCTTGGCTAACTTGTGTGGGTGAGAGCTGGGTTTATTGCTCGATGCCCCTACTGTGGTGGCTAGCTCTACTTATATAGGCCCTGGTCCTCTTCCAAAATAATGAGCGGGAAGGGAGCCAACAACGGCGGGCAAGTTTGAAGGGGGACAACTAGTACAAGCTATCTTGACAAATGCGGTCTTCGCCTATGAAAAGCTATGGTGGTGATGCCGTCTTGGGCTCCACAATGACCTCCGTCTTGCCGTCCTCCTAGTCTTGGTCTCGTTGCACCAATATAGCAACCTTTGCCTGATGCCTCGGTACTCTTCGCCTTCACTGGCCTCCTTAGCACCAAAGAGGAAATAAGGACGATGCGCGCTAGCGCCCACCTGGCACCCGCCTGGTGCCGTTCGTCATGGCTCATGTCATGAGAGCCTCGTGAGGTTTCCCCTGCCTTGATATCTCACTCCTCGTGAGCCTGCCTGGCTAGGACACTCAAGAGGAGGTCTTGCGTCGTCCGCCTTGCGAGGCTTGGACCCTCGCGAGGGTCTTGGATGCCTTGTCTATGAAGATGGGACGTACGGCCTGCTGGCTTAGCCATGTTGTGTGCCGCAGGCAGGCAAGTCTGGGGACCCCCATTCCCAGAACACTGACAGTAGCCCCCGGTCCCAAGGTGCGCTCGGGCTTGGCTTCATGGCGAAGCCAAGGGTCAAGTTCGGAGCACTGCGGGCCCCAAAAGCTTGCGGCCTTGGTTGACGTGTGGCGGTTGATTGGACATGGGCGTCTCCGCTTCCCCACGCTGCCTTTCAACCCACCTAGCTATCCGGCCCCCGAGGCCTACACAGTTATTCCTCTGTTGTCTGTGCCTTGCTTCCCCAATCTCCCTACTTCCTCGAGACTCTGTTTCTTTTCTCCAATCTGACTTGCGCTCCGCCCGCTCCATCGCCATGGCGCCAAAACAAGCTGAAAAGGGGAAGAGACCTCTATCTCTGCCTGTTGTGCCACCGTCCTTTGCGCCGGTGCTCGGCCGGTCTCGTGTGCTCAACGACGAGGCCATGGACAAGGTACGCCCGATGCTCGCCTCCATCTTCAACAAGTGGGGGGAGACGGTGGCTTGGCCTGCGTCTCGCACTCGCACGGCCCAAGCGGCCACCGCGGTCACAATCTTCATAGATGCCCTCTGGGCTGGCCTGCTTCCTCCCTTCTCCGCCTTCTTCATTGTGGTTCTTGAGCATTATCAGATCCACATGCTGCATCTAGTCCCTCAGTCTGTGACTCTTCTTGTCGTCTTTGCCTTCGTGTGCGAAGCCATGGCTGGCATAGCCCCTTCTGTTGCCCTCCTTCGCCATTTCTTCTCGTTGCATCTGACCGACCCTCAACAAAGCTTAGGGTGCGTGAGCTTACATGTTGTGGCTGTGACGGCGGGCGAGGGGATCGACTTTGAGCTTCCTCCATCCACGAGCGAATTCCAGATACGATGGGTGTTCGTCAATGCCGACGTGCTCAGTCCTCTGCTCCAGGCTCCATCGGGGCCCGCTGTTCCCAACTCCGGCTGGAGCCATCAATGGCTCACGGGCCCCCGCCTTGCCAACGTCTGGCTCCGGTTGAAGTTGCTGAAAGATCACGGCGTAATTGCGCCAATGGTGGTGAAGGAATTCATTCAACGCCGGGTGGCTCCGCTTCAGCGCCATTCTCGCCCAATGTGGACCTTGCTGAGCAGCCAGGACCACATGAGGTTTCAGGAGTCTAGGCTCCTCCTCGGCGCGCGGCGAACAGTGCTCAAGGTCCTGACGGGCGTCCCCTTGCCGGCCGAACTGCCTGGGAAGAACTGCTTGTTGTACTGCTGCAAGAACAAGGATGTGTTTGTAAAGAACATGCCTGTCTTTGATGAATGGGGGCCGTGGCCGATCGGGCTCGAGGGGCCTCGTGAGAACCCCATCGTCGTGGTTCCCTTCCTTGCCCCTGATGCCGAACTCGCCCCAGGTGATGGTGTAGGTGGGCGAGCTCCGGCGGAGGCCGGTGGCTCGAGTGCTAAGGAGCACGTGTCGAGCGGTGATCCTGGGGCATCATCCTCAGGAACCTACCACTCCCCTCCTGAGGCATCGGTTGCTGAGGAGACGCTGCATGTGACTCCCGAGGCCAAGGCTTCAGGAGCCTCGGAGGTCGTGGTGAAACGGTGCCCGGCTGTTTGCCGCAACCGGGCTCCCCTGAAAATATCCTTCCGAGCTCTTCTTCAGCTCCGCTGCGCACCGGCCGTCACGTCCAGTGTTTCGGTCGTGTTTGTGTGGACTTCAAGGAGCTCCGCAACAGGAAAGGATCTCCCAGCGGCAACAACATCTTTGGACCGCTGAAGCGGAGGAAGTACATCGCTGTTGACATGTATGTATCGTACCGCTGTGGCTCCTTGTGTGTTGTTTTTCATCTCCTGATGCCAGTCTTTCAGGGGCCCCTCCACCGAGGCTGCCGAGTCTCCTGAGAAACGGCCTCCTTCTTCCTCAACTCTTCCGCCGGGCTCGAGCGCTCCGAGTCCGCTTGCTGCCCCTGGAGCAGGGTTGGTTGAAGGGGCACTCCTGCCTTCCTGGTGCGCTGATCCTGCGGCCTTGTCGCTCCTCCCCCCAGGTCTGGCGTGGAGCTTGGTAGGCGTGCCCAAGACTCCTCCGCTGGTCTTGGACGGCAATTTGCTGGCTTCGATCTTTGGCTCCTCTTCAAGCAGCAAGCCCCGGTCAGCTTGGGCTCCTCGCGAGGACTGGTTTACGTCAGGCTCGGCGTCAGCCCCCAAGCCCCTGCCTGGAGGGGGCACAGCACTTGGTGCCCGCCCGCAGCCCCCGAGGCGGAGGACGAGGTAGGCAGAGCATTCGAGCTTGAGCGCGGGCGGAGCATGGTTCATCACGAGCTCTTCCAGGAGGCGATGGGCGTGATGCGTCGGCTGGGTGAAGAGCTCGCTGGTGTTGACTCACGCCTTGAGGCTGAGGGTCTCCAGCTGGTGGAGGAGCGGCGCAAGCTAAAGGTGGCCATCAACCTCAGCCGCTATCAGCGCGACGTTGAGAATGCGAAGGCCGATGCGTCCCTCAAGATTGCCCAAGAAGCCCACTCACGAGCTTTGGAGGAGGCTCGCGAGGCCGACCGCCGCCGCGAGGCGGTGGAGAAGCACGCGTGCGAGCTCCAGGCCTGGAGCGCGTCTCTTGAGCAACAGGTGGAGGCGCGCAGGGCCGCTCTTGCGTCACTGAGGGGGACGCCCGCGGAGGAAGAGGAGGTCCGGAAGCGTGAGGAGGCGCTGGCCCTGGAGGCCATGGAGCATAGCCGCGAGCTCGAGCAACTAGAGACGAGGAAGCGTCAAGTTTCCCAAGCAGAGGACGTCGTTGGGGCTCGCGAGACCGGAGTTGAGGAGGAGGTGAATCGCCGGGTGGCCGAGGTTCGCGCGGACCTAGAGGGTAGGTACGACCTGAGGCTGAAGCTCGCGGGCGTGGAAGATGAGGGTAGGGCCGCTGCCTTAGGCCCAGGTTAGACGAGGTTGAGAGGCGTGCGGAAGCCACGCCGCCGCCCTAGTTACGGCGCAGGCGGACTTGGCCTCTGCCCGCGCCGAGCTGCGTTCCTTCCTGAGGCGGGTTGATCATGCAGAGGTCATTGTGAGGCAAAACACGGAGGAGGTGCTCCAGCGACGAACGCTGGAGCGCGAGCATGCCCCTGTGCTTCAGGATCTCCGGAACAGGGCCAATATCGCCCTGAGCCATATTTGCGACGTGGAGGCACCGACCCCTCACTTGAATGATTATGCCAGCCACTTGACCTTCTTCACCGAGGTGGTGACGTGCCTGGTGGCTCGATCTGCCAGAGCCCGCCAGCCTATGGAGGAAAGGGGGCGTGGCCTGCTCGAGCGCGCTTTCTCCCGTGTCTTCAGCCACCTCCTGAATGCCGACCCCAACTTTGATTTCGACGCCGCCATCGCCCCCGTACCCACGGCAGTCCGGGGCGACCTAGCGCGTTGGGTTGAGGACAATGTGGACGCGTTGGTCAGGGCCTTTACTTCGGAGGATGACGCGGTGGTGGTCGTCGTAGACAAAGGCGACGTGGTTGACGACGGCGACGGGGGCGTCGCCGATGGCGGGGACGATGCCGATGAAGACGATGACAACGCGAGTGACGCAGCCAGCGACATTTCCGGCTGACCCCTTGTTTTCCTGTCATTTCATCCTGCACACAAACTTAGGCGTGGCCCTTGGAAAACTGGTAAGAGCATTTTGAGAGGGGGAGCCCCTCATGTAAGCAAACTATAGTTTTTACTTTCCTATGCAATGCGAGTTTTGTATCTTTGTGAGCTCGCGAATACAGGTGTGAGTTCTTTGTCGTGGTTTACCTTAGTCAATGCCAGCTTTGCGCTGGGCTACGACGTGTCAAGTTCCTGAGAGCCCTGCGGAGCTCGTCGCCCCGTCAGAAGGGGCCCCACTAAAGCTGAGCACCAGTTGTAGTGCTTGCGCGCACTTGGTGTGCGCGCTTCGCGCTGTCCCGCTCGCAAGGAGCTCGTGAGGGGAAGGCGATGGACATGAGTCCCAGTCAAAATGAGATCCATAAGGCAAGAAATGGCTCGAACAAGAAAAGGCTCCCCCCGCGTGCATCAAATAAACTCAGCTTCAACTCAAATCCAGATCCAGAAAACAAAGCTACAAAGAGAGAGATCCAAAGCAAAAGGCCGCGTCCGGCACCTAGTCTAGTCTTCCGGTCTTCAAGTCTTCTCACCAGCGCGGAGCTAAGTGCTGCCACTAGGCGTGGGAGGGATCCCCAGGGCCTGAGGCCGGCACCCCTGAGACTTCGGGGTGTGTACAGCCCCAACTCATTATTACGTGAGAGTGTCATGGGCGGCGAGCTTCACAGGCACTGGGCCTTCTTCACAGGTACCGGCCCTGCTTCATATCGCCAGACGAGGGCCCCGCCTTGCGCCACCCTTGACCTCCTCTGAGCCGACCTTCCACCAGGACGACACAAAGGAGGGAAAGAGGACGCCAGCGGTTCCCTCGGTGACCACAAGTCCTCTGCCGGGGGAAGGGTTGGCGAGGCCTCCCCGGCAGTGGGCCTAGCTCCGGGTGTCGCAAGGCGTCGCGCGCCGCGGGGAGGGGCCTTGCTCCTGGCTCCCTCCCGGCGCCCCCAGCGTGTCTCCCTTGTTGGAACGGGTGCCGCCGTGCCAGGGTTGTCAATCGATGCTGCAACCTAATTCATCTGCAGCCCATGGTTAGCATAAGCCTGTTCCTGAGAGATTAGCGGTACCCTATAGTTGTTGTTGCCGGTGCGATCGTTGTGGTTCTCCATTGGTTCTTGGAAGGCTTCGGCTCCTAGCGCCCCTCTCCCCAATATTCTCCAATGAACGCGCTTGGGTCATCCTCTGGTGCGTACCCTTGATCCATCATGCGGGGCACGTAGGCTTCCGGGGCCGTCATGCCGAACACCTTGCCATGGTGCCCCACGCTCCATGTTGCTTGGCCCAGGGTGGCTTCCTGAGGATGGTAGCGTGACATCCGGCTGGGACCATGAAGGGTGACGCTTGTGCTCATGCTTGTCGCGGGCCTCACGGGGGGGGGGGGCGGCGGAGCGCCCTATGCCGCTGGCCGTGCTAATATTGATGAACCCTCGGGCGTAGCCGATGGCACATGGATGTGGTGAGATTCACCGCGCGGTCCTGCAGTAGTCTAGGGAGGAAGTCGATAGCAGAAGGGCGATGCTCCTGACGCCGCTGCATCTAGCAGCTCGGCGACACGCTCCAGCAGCGTATCCCGGACGCTCTCCATCAGCCTGCATCGCAGCAGCTCCCTTGCCACCGTGAGTGCTTCCCGCAGGTTTGCTTGCTCCCGTTGTGAGTGCGGTGCCGTTACTGCGGCATGACTCGCCGCCCTTGCCGCGGCTCGTACTTGCCACAGGGTGAGGGTGGATGACGCCTGGCCGCGCTGTCCGCGCCCGGCGGAGTTTGGCGGCGCTCGCGCCGCCTCGAGTGTGGGGTTGAGATCTTCATGGGCAAGCAGCGCTGCCCAGGCTGGCCAGGCTGCCCAGCAATCGGAGCCGGCCCTTGGGTCGCTGGACATCGTGGCTGTAGAGCATCGACGAGCTGGTTGGTGGAGAAGAAGCTACGGCGCACCCCTACCTAGCATGCCAAATGTCGGATGTGGGGTTCCGGCAAACCCTTAAGGTTCGAACACCGGGGTGCGCGCGAATACTTTCCCTCCTACCGATCTACGCCCTAGCTCACTAAGATCTCGTGGATGAACTCGACGAACTCGCAACACAGAAAGACACGAGGTTTGTACTGGTTCGGGCCACCGTTGTGGTGTAATACCCAACTCTGGTGTGGTGGTGGTGGATTGCCTCTTGGGCTGATAATGAACAGTACAAGGGAAGAACAGCCTCCTGAGGTTGAGGTGTTCTTGTGCTTGGCTAACTTGTGTGGGTGAGAGCTGGGTGAATTGCTCGATGCCCCTACTGTGGTGGCTAGCTCTACTTATATAGGCCCTTGTCCTCTTCCCAAATAATGAGCGGGAAGGGAGCCAACAACGGCGGGCAAGTTTGAAGGGGGACAGCTAGTACAAGCTATCCTGACAAAAGCGGTCTTCGCCTGTGAAAAGCTATGGTAGTGACACCGTATTGGGCTCCACGATGACCTCCATCTTGCCGTCCTCCTGGTCTTGCTCTCGTTGCACCAATATAGCAACCTTTGTCTGATGCCTCGGTACTCTTCGCCTGCACTGGCCTCCTTAGCACCAAAGAGGAAATAAGGACGTTGCGCGCGCTGGCGCCCGCCTGGTGCCGTTCGTCATGGCTCACATCATGAGAGCCTCGTGAGGTTTCCCCCGCCTTGATATCTCCGCTCCTCGTGAGCCTGCCTGGCTAGGACACTCAAGAGGAGGTCTTGCATCGTCCTCCTCGCGAGGCTTGGACCCTCGCGAGGGTCTTGGATGCCTTGTTGATGAAGATGGGCCGTACGGCCTGCTGGCTTAGCCACGCTTTGGGCCGCAGGCAGGCAAGTCTGGGGACCCCCGTTCCCAGAACGCCGACAGAAAGGACTACTATAGATCCCCTATACTTGTGGGTCATCACCCTGCATAAGATATTAGTTCTTTTTCTTCACCACCCACATCTGGAGGGGTGGCAAAAAGTTCATATTCTGCGAGCTCCATAAGAGAAAGGTGGCATAGAAGCCAGTCCACTTTGTTTCACACAAGAGGAGTTAGGGTAAGCATATGAATAAGTAGAGAAATTCTTCGAGGATTTATGAAGATAATGTTTGAAGACTAATGCACATATTCATAGCCCTTGGTTCTTCCCTGCGAAACAGAAGTGTTAGCACGATGATGTTCATATGAGGACTTTGATCCTTTTGAGGAATTTGATCCACATGAGGAATTTGGTCCGTATGAGGACTTGGATCCATATGAAGAATTTGGTACATATGAAGAATTGGATCTGGGGTTCATGTTCTTCACGGGTGGTGTCATGATGACATTCACCTGAAGACTTTCAAGGCACCTTTTGGGAACCCGGATTTTCTTTGTAGGGGAACCGTTCCTGCAGTTAGTGCCAACATATCTAGCAAATACTTCATCATTATGATTTTTGAACAGCTTATAGTTGGAGTCAAATGACTCATCAGAAGAATGAGGAGATTCACATGTAAAGCCAAATAGAGTAGATGGATATACTGGAGGTCCCTTTGCAGCAACCCATGAGGTTTTGGGGTACTGCTTAGGTTTCTAGTATGTTCCATCAGCATTGAGTTTCCTCTCAAAGGCAATACCCTCTTTCCTAGGGTTCCTGTTGAGGATCTGCTTTTTAAGCACATCACAAAGAGCTTGATGCCCTTTGAGGCTTTTCTACATGCCTGTCATATACATTTCCTTCAGCCCTGCATTGTCAATGATACTAGCAATATCCTCAGATGAGGAATTAGTGATAGCAGAGACAGGTGAAGAATTTTCAGCAATAGAAGCATTTGAACTTTCAGGTGAAGAATTAACAGATTCACGTTCAATGCACTTCAAACATGGAGGAATGAATTCTTCCTGATCAGCGCTGATTTTTTGAGCAAGTAATGAATCACGCTACTTCTAAAGATCTTCATATCTCAACCTTAGCTTCTCAAGATATTGCTTTCTTTGAAGAAATTCATAATAAAGCTTCTCATGATCAGATAAGAGAGTGTTATGATGACTCTGAAGATTGTCAAACTTGGACTAAAGTCTCTGAAGATTTTCAGTCAAAGTTTTGGTGCGATCCATTTCTTCACCCAACATATCATCGCTCTCATCAAGCATATTTTAAACTTTTTCCAAAGCTCTTTGTTGTTTAGTGCCAACGGAAGCAAGTTTGGTGTAGCTGGGTCCAAATTCATCACCAGATTGATCATCACTAGACTCAGACAGGTAGCATTCAGTTACCTTGGCGCCTTTTGCCATAAGGCATGGTGCAGAGGATGATGATTCCGACTCGAAAGTCATAGCCTTGTGCGACACCATAAAATCCTCAAACCAGGGATCACGGTCAGTTCTATGACCTTCATAGACCTCAGATAAGCTTTGCATGGCTGAGATGCATAATGTTCCTGAACTGATTTTGTGAGAGACAGGAGCAGATGATGTCCTTCGTCGTGAGGTTGGTAAGAGTGTACTTGCGAATGTCATCAGCCTCCGCCATCTTACACAGATCGGTAAGACCAGTCTCAGTGACGGTCCACAGCTCGCTGTTCATCGCCATGAGTCATTTCTTCATCATGGCCTTCCACTTGGTATAATCATGACCGTCAAAGATGGGGCATGACACAGTCTTCATTCCTGCGGTCGACATAACTAAAACTCCAGGAGATTAAACCAAAATCACATAGAACAAGGGAGTACCTTGCTCTGATACCAATTGAAAGTGCATTAAGTCGACTAGAGGGGGGTGAATAGGCGATTTTTATGAATTCTTCACTGAGGAATTTCAGGGTGAGGAAATTCCCAAGCGAAGAACTACTTGTAGAGGAATAAGCACTCAGATGCAGACATAACATAACATAAGCACAGTCATCATGATGAAATGAAAACAAACATAGAGTACAGAAAGCATAAGCACGGGATAAACGGAATGAAGACAAACAAACTGATGAAATTGAACTAAGAAAATTGAGAAAGTCTTCAGTCAAAGTCTTCAAACAGATATGAACAAGCACACAACACAGTAATGAGGAAATGAAAGGGGTGAGGAAATAGAACAAGTAGGCTTGGTGAAGACAATGATTTGGTAGACCAGTTCCAACTACTGTGACAGTTGTATGTCTGGTTGGAGCGGCTAGGTATTTAAACCTGAGGACACACAGTCCCGGACGCACAGTCCACACCGTATTCTCCTTCAGCTCAGGTCACACAGTCCTCGCCCAATCACTCGTGGTAAGTCTTCAGGTGACTTCCAAACATTCACAAACTCGGTCACTCGTCGATCCACAATTTCCTCTTGGATGCTCTAGACCATGACGCCTAACCATCTGGAATATGCACAATCTTCAAAGGTAACAAGCATCGGATCCACACATGATCAATCTCTTTAGTGATGATCAATCACTTTGGGTTTGTAGGTGTTTGGGTTTTGGTTTTCCTCACTTGATGATTTTCGCTCAAAGTCCTCGGAGGATGGGATGCTCTCAATGACAAGTGTCAGTTTCTCCTCCTACAAAAAAAGACACATCCGTGACATTTTGGGACGAACGAAAAAGAAAGCGTAAACACAGGATAGTGCAAGATGAAGACAAACAGACTGAAGAAATTGAACTGAGGAAATTGAGAAAGTCTTCAGTCAAAGTCTTCAAACACAGATATGAACAAACACACAACACAGTAATGAGGAAATGAAAGTGTTGAGGAAATAAACCAGTTGGCTTGGTGAAGACAATGATTTGGTAGACCAGTTCCAACTGCTGTCCCAGTTGTACATCTGGTTGGAGCGGCTAGGTATTTAAACCTGAGGACACCCAGTCCCGGACACACAGTCCTCACCGTATTCTCCTTGAGCTAAGGACACACAATCCTCGCCCAATCACTCGTGGTAAGTCTTCAGGTGACTTCCGAACCTTCACAAACTCGGTCACTCGGCGATCCACAATTCCTCTTGGATGCTCTAGACCATGACGCCTAACCGTCTGGAAGAAGCACAGTCTTCAAAGGTAACAAGCGTTGGATCCATGCAGGATCAATCTCTTCAGTAATGCTCAATCACTTTGGGTTGTAGGTGTTTTGGGTTTGGGTTTGGATTTTCCTCACTTGATGATTTTCGCTCAAAGTCCTCGGAGGATGGGTTGCTCTCAAATGACAAGTGTCAAGTTCACGCGGAGCAGCCAACCAGCTAGTGGTTGTAGGGGGCGGCTATTTATAGCCTGGGGAGCAGCCCGACATGATAAGACATAAATGCCCATCAATGATATGACCGTTAGGTGGATAAGATATTTTGGGACAGCTGGCACGTAGCACAACAACGGTCGGAAATTCGAGGTACAAATTCCTCAGGGCTATCATGTTCCTCACTGTGTAGGCAATTCGCACTGGCGAATTCCTAACTCCTCAGTCAGAGCAAAGTCCTCAGTGACCAGAAGAACCGCGTCTCTGTCGCTGAAGAAATTGACTGAACTGTATGAGATTTCCAATGGCTTCACTCGAAGGGATTGGTAGGTGTAGGATTTGAGATGAGCATCACTTGGAAATTTTCTCCTTAGTATTTCCTCGACCCCCTTTAACAGTACAGTGTTTCCTATGACTCAAGAGAGAGAAAATGAAACTACGAAAACAAAAGTCTTCACGCTTCATGTTCCTCGAATGAATACCAAGTCTTCAAGGTCACACCAATTTCTTCACTTTCAAAGTCTTCAGAAAGTCTTCAAAATATCAAAGTCTTCAGTCGAAGAACTTCATTTTTAGGGGTCGACTTTCTCTGTAAGTATCAAACTCCTCATAGACTTATAGGCTTGTGTACACTCATAAACACATTAGATACTTAAACTATAAGTCTTCAATACACCAAAATCACTAAGGGGCACTAGATGCACTTACAATCTCCCCCTTTTTGCTGATTGATGACAATATAGGTTAAGTTTTCAACGGGGATAAATATATGAAGTGTAAATACTGATATTGAGGAATTTGATTGCAAGATATAGAAGAACTCCCCCTGAAGATGTGCATAGTGAGGAATTTGCTTTT
Source organism: Aegilops umbellulata (assembly GCA_032464435.1). Classification (NCBI taxonomy): domain Eukaryota; kingdom Viridiplantae; phylum Streptophyta; class Magnoliopsida; order Poales; family Poaceae; genus Aegilops; species Aegilops umbellulata. The sequence continues at coordinate 501,628,310 of CP136057.1, forward strand.
GAAGCAATGCACACTTGAAGAGTTGAATCATGGAGATCTCCCCCTATATCTTGTAATTCATACACGCATTTGATTTATAATATGAAGAATTGAAATGCATGATGAAATATGGTGCCTGATGAAATTTAGCATGTGTGCGATAATATTAATGAGGAATAAGCATGCAGAATAGCGCATCAAAAGTATCAGAGCATAGTGCAACAAAAGTATCGGAGCGCCATCGGGTTTAAGATTACAACTCGATCCAATAAAGTTTCAGAAGAACGAGAGTTGTAACTTAGCAAAAACGATAAATATAAATAGACCCGCTTGAAGACTAACTCAGATTTCTCCCCCTTTGTCATTGAATGACCAAAAGGATTGAGTCTAAGGACTAGCGCCCCTGAAGATATTCATGATGATGAAGGAGCGCCAGCGTTGTTGGGGTCGGTTATTGAAGTAGAGCCTGCCGCAGTGTCGTCCAAGTCTTCATTTTCATCAGTCTCTCGTGATGAAGAATATGAGCTGGCCACCAAAGAAGGAACCTTGACCTTCTTGTATTTCTTCGGAGGAGGTGTAGACCAGTCAAATGCTTCTTAGAGACCCATTTTCTCCAGATCTTTAGCACTGTAGACTTGAGACAGAACAACCCAGGTGCGGTTGAGGGTTTCATGGAGGTAGTAGTGGTTTTTCTTCACTGCATTGTGTGTTGAAGTCATGTTGTGAAGAATTGAACCAAACTGACGCTTGACGCATTTGTGATTGCGATCAACCTTTTGATGAAGACTGAGGAGTAACTCACGATCAGTCATCACCCTGGGTGCTGTGGCTTGAGGATTTGGCTTGGCAGTGTTGGCGGCAGAGTCATGGGTGGCAGAGTCATCATTGGTGGAATAAGAAGCAGCCTTGCGAAATTGACCATCCAATGGACGAATGCCTTCATCTATCACAGCAGTAGCCTTGCCCTTTTCTTCAGCTGAGGAAAATGTCGTTTTGAGGACTTCAATAGGGGGCAAGTAGCTGCAGTGGTTGAGAGTTTCAGCTTTGTAATTGAGTGAAGACCTTGTCCTGATGAATCTCATAATCCAAGGTGCATAAGGCTTCAGCTCAAATGGTGACATAGCAATGTTGGCCAGAGTCCTCGTGAAGAAATCATGGAAGTTGACGGGAACGCCATGACAGATGTTGAAAAGCATATTCTTCATGATGCCAACGACTTCTTCATCATTCGAGTCGTGGCCTTTGATAGGACTCATAGTCTTCGACAGAATGCGATAGACAGTCCGAGGCACATACAGCAATTCCTTGATGAGGAATTTGGTTCTAGGAGCCTGCCCTGGCTTCAAAGGCTTCATCAGCACTTGCATATAGTGATTTGAAAGCTCAGGTTCATTGTAAACACAACATGCATCTTCAAGGGGAGGACTTAGAGGAAGGGCACGAAGCAATTCAGATGCTGGGGCCTTATAATGTGTGTTCTCAGTCATCCAGTCCAGAACCCATGAATTCACATCTTCAGAGTTGCCGGTGATGTGCAGCGTTGCGTAGAACTGAAGAATGAGTTCTTCATTCCAATCGCAGATGTCAGTGCAGAAGTTGAGCAGTCCAACATCATAGAGAACACTGAGGACTGGTGTGAAGCATGGCATGGACTCCATATCCACGTGAGGAATATGAGCATGGTCGAAGACTTTGTCTTTGTTGAATAGCACTGAGGAATAGAAATTTTCTTGACTAGCTGTCCAGAACCGCCTCTTCCTTATGCGAGCAGAGTCATAAGGGTTGTATTCAGTGAAGAACACGTGCAACCAAAGAAGTCTTCAGCCTTGAATTTTTGCTTCCTTGAGAACGGATCCTTTGGCTTTGGCAGAGGAGTGTTAGTGAGTTGCATCACTACCTCAGGAATCACGATCTCAGGTTCTTCAGGCTAAGGAATTTCTATTTTCTCCTCAGGTGCAGTTACATTTTCAGTATCAGCAGCAATTTCTTCAGCACTAGTGGCTGGAATTTCTTCATGCACAGATGCAGTGGGATGAGTTTCTTCAGAGCCCATCGGAACAGTTGGTGCAGGGGAGTGAGGAATTTGCTGCAGTGGAGTGAAGAGTGGAGAATTGGGATGCTGACTTTCCCAAAAGTCGTCATTCATCACCGGAGTTGTGCTTCCAATGTCCACATCTTCATCCTCTAATTCTTCAACACCAGCCTCTTCAGCAGTAAACTGAGGCATTGGTGATGAGACCACTGGGGTTGAAGGGATTCCATCCACTTCAATTTCTTCATCAATATGCTCCGAGGAAGCAGCAGATTGAGTTTCTTCATCTGATCCACTTGGGATCTCATAGTCTTCACCAAAAGGAACAAGGTCCTTTGATGGCATGGTTGAGATTGCAACAGCATCAATGGGATTTGCAAACGAGCTGGTCATCGGCTTCATCTTCTTGGGAGCTGAAGATTCTGAAGCATTTGATGCTTTCCTTTTCTTCACTGCAGCTCGCTCTGCAGCCTTGGTCTTCTTCACATCAAATCAGATAGAAGGATAGGAGTTGGTGTAGGCGCAGGTGGAGCTGAGGAATCTGGTTGATTTTCCTCAGGCGCAACTGATGCAGTTGCCCTGATTTCTTCAGTTTCTTCAGGCGCACCACTAGTGGATGCCCCGGCAATTTCTTCAGCGGCTGGAATGGAGTCATCAACCCTGGAACTAGCATTTTCTTCAGTAGCCTGAAAATCATCAGCGGTGCTGGCATGTTCTTCAGTTTGCTGAACAGATGCTTCAGCTTGAGGAACTTCTTGTTGCATTGGGGCTGCAACCTTGGTGAAAGTCTCAATCAGCTTCACAAACCTGACCTTGGCTCCTGTCCAGTCAGCATAGTATGCATCAAATTCATCGTTGAGGGTTTTGATGTCAGCCTGCATCTTGATGAGTTCTTCAGGTTTCATCGTGAGAACATTTTTCCTCAGCAGTTTCTCTTTCCTGTACTGCGATTTCTTGATCTGTCTGGCCCTATCATACTTCCATTTCTCTTCTTGAATGAAAGCAGTCAAGACGTGACTTTGACCAGGAGTGAGGTTCATCTCCGGCACAGGTGTATTGGGATCTTTGTGCCATAGATTAATGAAATCCAGGATCAACCTTGGATCAATAAGCATCGGCACATTGCTTCCTTTGGCACTAGCGGCCTTAGCTTGCCTATCTCTGATGATTTCAGCAAGTTCTTCTTCATCAGCTTCATCATCATCAGACGGTACACTGAAGACTACCTGCTTCTTCTTAGGACTTGGGCGAGTACCGCGTCCAACAGTAGCCTTTTTCTTCAGCAGAGAGGGTCCAGCTGAGGAACTTGGTGCAGCTGAGGAACTAGCTGAGACACCAGAGGCAATAGAGATGCCTACAGTCCTTTGGCATGTGGTAGGATGTGCAGGTGCTGAGGACTTTGTCGGATCGGCTGAGGACTTGGTCGGAGGTGCTGAGGATTTCGGGGAGCAGGGGCAGCTTGAGGAATTTGCTTTGAAGATTTTTAAGTTTCAGGCCATGAGGGCGCAGCTGAGGAACTTGGCCTTGAGGGCATTGATGGTGAAGCACTTGGCTTACGAGCGGGCTTCTTAATCATTGATTTTCTCGGCTTAACAGAGGCCTCAGTAGAAGCAGCAGCAGCAGAATCTTCATTGAATTTCTTCATATACTTTGGAGTGACGTATCTGTACTCTCTCCATTCACGTGCCCATCTCCGTTCAATCTTCCGAATGCGCACCTTGCGCTGGTTTTTATCTTCCTCAGGAGGTTTGCAGTACCCACCATAGATGTCCTCAGGGATTTCAAATGCAGTCATGACCTCTGGCTTCTTTCCTCCTTTCTGTGGCCTTTTACCGTCAGCCATTTTCTTAAGTTGAGGAATGTGAACAATTGAATTCTCTGAAGAAGTATGCAGTTTTTCTTCGAGGAACGCTGCAAACGAGTTAAGTTGATGAGACCCTAATGATTCAGCAGCGGACATGTGTACCTGTGAACAGAATATAGTTGCGAGGAATTTGGAGCGGTCATATGCGTTCTCAGAAGGTTTTTCAAAAAGAACAAGTTTGAGGAATTTGACCAGATGCTTCTTGAAGAATTTCACTAAGCGCGCTATATCTTAGGTTCCAGAGTTGTATAGATCGAAGATCCACACAATTGAGGAATCTTGAAGAAAATGATGCTTAGGGAAGTGAGTCAAGAACAGATGACATGTGAGGTGTTTTGTGTGTGAGGATTTGAAGAATAAACACCTTTGAAGATTTTGTAGAAAAATTTCGAATCAAAGAGGGTAGTAAAAGTAACTTTTAATTACCCTGAACGAAGAACACGACGAACTGTGAGTTGAAACAGTGAAGTTCGTCGATGCAGATCTTCCACGCCCTAACTCGGCGGAGGAAGACGTCTACGGCGGCTGCGGAGGTGAAGATTTCCGCGGTCGGCGCGAGTATGACGGCGACGAGGTCGAGGCAGTGAAGCTCTTCCTCACCAGCAACGATGGAGTAGCGGCGGTGCTAGGGTTCGGGAAGCTCGAGCGGGAGAGAGAGAGAGATCGAGCGGAGTAAAAAAGTGAGGAAGGGGACAGGGGTATTTATAGAGGCAGTGAGAAACTGTTTGCCCGAAGATTTAGGACGAACGTGCCCCTGACCATTCTCCTTCTCACGACATGTGTCACCCACGTACTGTGTAGTGGAGATCGTGTAAGATCGTGGGTGAGTAAAATAATGCATCGTGGGATGCGGAACGGTTTGAGCGGCAAAACCGAAAGTTTGGATAAGATCAGTTTTAACGTTCCGTTCGCAATTTCTTCAGCTGACAAGGACACAGTGAAGAATTTGAACGAGTTTCAAATAGAACGCACATGAAGAATTTGTGAACAGATTGGATTGAGTATAGCATAGAGGGGAAGGGTCCGATCACATTCACTTAGCAGAAGATCCAACTTGAAGAAATAGCTATAAGTGAATGCTGTAGAGGACATAAACTCATATATAAATATATAGCCAATGAAGAAAAACGACGGCATACATGAAGATTTTGCAAGTTGAAGAATTTGAACAATTGAGGAATTTCAAAACTGAGGAAAAACTCAAATTGAAGATTTTCAACTTTTGTGGTGGCGTGACCCACCGTACAAGAATGATGATTTCAGACACCGCGTACAATTGTCGTAGGGTTCTGAGAATCAAATCCTTCGTTAATTTCTTCACACTTAGAGTGTTATTCTTCATTGATTGAAAAAAAACGTTTCTTCATGTGTTGCACATCTAAGTCATCAATTTTGCATAAGTGTTAGGATGAGTGCCTTTTCAAAGTACATTCAAAGACTCTAAGATATTTAGCTCACACCGCAACTTGCTAAATCTCTTCTCATCCAAGGGCTTAGTGAAGATATCGGCTAGCTATTCTTCAGTCTTCACATGCTCAATAGAAATGTCGCCCTTCAACACATGATCACGAAGAAAATGATGACGAATCTGAATGTGCTTGGTCTTCGAGTGCTGAACTGGGTTGTGAGCAATCTTGATGGCACTCTCATTGTCACAGAGGAGAGGCAAATTCTTCACGTTTATGCCATAGTCCTTGAGTGTTTGCTTCATCCATAGCAGTTGAGCACAGCAAGAACCAACAGCAATGTACTCAGCTTCAGAAATAGACAGTGATATGCAGTTCTGTTTCTTCAAGGACCAACAGACCAAGGATCGTCCGAGGAAATGACAAGTACCAGATGTTGACTTGCGGTCCACACGATCACCAGCATAGTCAGAGTCAGAGTATCCAATGATATCAAAATCCGAGCCCTTGGGATACCATAATCCTAGTGTTGGTGTGTGAGCTAGATATAGAAGAATATGCTTCACAGCCTTATGGTGTGATTCCTTCGGTGCAACTTGAAATCGGGCACACATGCAAACACTAAGCATTATATCTAGCCTAGATGCACATAAGTACAATAAAGAGCCAATCATGGAGCGGTATACCTTATGATCGAAGTCGATAACATTTTCATCGGTGCATAGATGACCATTTGTGGGCATAGGAACTTTGATGCCTTTGCAATCTTGCATGCCGAATTTCTTCAGGACATCCTTGAGGTATTTCTCCTGAGATATGAATATGCCATTGCGCTGTTGACGAATTTGAAGACCTAAGAAGAATTTCAACTCTCCCATCATAGACATTGGATATTCTTCACTCATCATATAGACAAATTCATCACTATAACGTTGGTCAGTACATCCAAAGATGATATCGTCAACATATATTTGGCACACAAACAGTTCACCATCATAAGATTTAGAAAAGAGAGTGGGATCGAGTGAACCGGGTGTGAAGCCTTTCTTCATGAAGAATTCCTTCAATGTATCATACCACGCCCGTGGGGCCTGCTTGAGGCCATAGAGGGCCCTGTTAAGTCTGAAGACTTTGTCAGGATGTTTTGGATCTTCAAAACTTGGGGGTTGACCAACATATACTTCTTCCTCAAGCTTACCATTGAGGAATGCACTTTTCACATCCATTTGATATAAGATGATATCATGATGGTTAGCATAAGCAAGTAATATGCGAATAGCCTCAAGTCTAGCAATAGGTGCAAAAGTTTCATCGAAATCAAATCCTTCAACCTGTGTGTAGCGTTGAGCTACTAGTCGTGCCTTATTCCTCACCACAACACCATTTTCATCTTGCTTGTTGCGGTAGATCCACTTTGTGCCAATGATGTTATGCTTGCGAGGATCGGGACGATTGACTAGTTCCCAGACATTGTTGAGCTTGAACTGATGTAATTCTTCTTGCATGGCCTGAATCCACTCGGGCTCCAGAAATTCTTCATCTACCTTAGTGGGCTCTGTGATAGAGACAAAAGCAAAATGCCCACAAAAGTTAGATAGATGTGAAGCTTTTGAGCATGTGAGAGGACCTGGTGCTCTAATGTCATCGATGATCTTCTCCACTTGCACTTCTTTTGCAACGCGAGGGTGAGCTGGTTGTCGTTGAGGAATTTGATCAGCATTTTCTTCAGCATCAATTTCCTCAACATTTTCTTCAGGTGCATCAGCTCGACGTTCTTCACGTTCTGGAATGAATTCTTCAGCAGATTCTTCAGTAGGAATGACATCTTCAGTAGCCTTGTGCTTGATAGAATCCTCAGGTGCTGGTTCATCTAACACAGAAGGTAGGTGCTCTCTTTGCGAGCCATTAGTTTCATCGAACCGCACATCTATAGTTTCAACAATCTTGTGAAGAACATTGTTGAAGACTCTGTAGGTGTGCGAGTCCTTTCCGTAACCAAGCATAAAACCTTCATGTGCTTTTGGTGCAAATTTAGAGTTGTGATGAGGATCTCTAATCCAGCATTTAGCACCGAAGACTTTGAAATAACTCACATTGGGTTTCTTGTCAGTGAGGAGTTCATAGGCAGTCTTCTTGAAGAATTTGTGAAGATATACTCTGTTGATGATGTGGCACGCAGTATCAATTGCATCAACCCAGAAACGACAAGGGGTTTTGTACTCATCGAGCATAGTGCGAGCCATCTCAGCAAGAGTCCTGTTCTTGCGCTCCACGACGCCATTCTGTTGAGGAGTATAAGGAGAAGATAACTCATGAGTAATACCAAGTTCATCAAGATATTCATTGAGACCCGAATTCTTGAACTCAGTGCCATTGTAACTTCTGATGTGCTTGATCTTCACACCAAGGTTGGTTGAAGCCCTCGAGGAAAATCATTTGAAGACTTCCTGCACTTCATGTTTGTAAGAGACAAGGTGTACCCATGTGTAACAAGAGTAATCATCAACAATAACAAAGCCATATTGAGAAGCTTCATTTGAAACAGAGGAATAGTGATTAGGACCGAAGAGATCCATGTGAAGCAATTCAAATGGACGAGTGGTGGTCATGATGGTCTTTGCTGGATGCTTGGCCTTGGTCATCTTTCCAGCTTCACAGGCACCGCGTAAGTGATCCTTGAGGAATTTGACATTCTCAATGCCAATGACATGCTTCTTCTTCGCAAGCGTGTGCAAATTCCTCATGCCTGCATGACCAAGTCGTCGATGCCATAGCCATCCTTCTGAAGCTTTTGCAAGTAGGCACACGGCTGGTTGTGAATCTGCAGAGAAATCAACAATATACAAGTCTCCTCTCCTAAAGCCTTCAAAGACTTTGGATTTGTCAGCATCCATAATCACAACACAACGATACTTGCCAAAGAGAACAACTATATCAAGATCATAAAGCATTGAGACAGACATAAGGTTGTATCCTAAGGACTCAACAAGCATGACTTTGTCCATGTGTCGATCCTTTGTGATAGCAACCTTACCTAGACCCAATACCTGACTTTTGCTCTTGTCAGCGAAGATGATATGCTTCAGATGCGATGACGATAAGGGAGCATCCATCAATAGATTCCTGTCACCAGTCATGTGATTTGTACATCCACTATCAAGTACCCACTCAGTGGCTTTGGGTTGATCATCCTGCAGATGAATTAGTGCAACTTACGAACTCATATACTTCAGCGGTGAAGAATATGATATCACAATTCATCAGATCAATTTCATCAAGCAGTAGAACAAATAAAGCAGAGGGAGGACGTGTGAAATGAAAGTTCATTTCATCATGGTTAGCCTGCGTCCTTTCAGACAATTTGTCAGGTCCCCAGCAAATTCTTCAGACGTTTGAGCACGTCTGGATACCTGACCCTGCATAAGAGATTAGTTCTTTTTCTTCACCACCCACATCTGAAGGGGTGGCAAAGAGTTCATCACTCTACGAGCTCCATACGAGAATGGTGGCATAGCGGCAAACCCATTACGTTTCACATAAGAGGGGTTAGGGTAAGCATATGAATAAGCAGAGAAATTCTTCGAGGACTTATGAACATAATGATTGGAAGAATAATGCTCATATTCATAGCCCTTGGCTCTTCCCTGCGAAACAGAGTTGTTAGCACGATGATGTTTATATGAGGACTTTGATCCATGTGAGGAATTTGATCCCCTTGAGGAATTTGGTTCGTATGAGGACTTGGATCCATATGAAGAATTTGGTCCATATGAAGAATTTGGTCCATATGAAGAATATGATCTGGGGTTCCTTTTCTTCACAGGTGGTGTTATGAGGACATTCACCTGAAGACTTTCAAGATACCTTTTGGGTACCCAGCTTTTCTTCATAGGGGAACCGTTCGTGCAGTTAGTGCCAACATATCTAGCAAATACTTCACCATTCTGATTTTTAAATAGTTTATAGTTGGAGTCAAATGACTCATCAGAAGAATGAGAAGATTCACATGTATAGCCAGATAAATTAGATGGATCAACTGGAGGTCCCTTTGCAGCAACCCATGATGTTTTGGGGTACTGCTCAGGCTTCCAATATGTACCATCAGCATTGAGTTTCCTCTCAAAGGCAATACCCTCTTTTCTAGGGTTCCTGTTGAGGATCTGCTTTTTAAGCACATCACAAAGAGTCTGATGCCCTTTGAGGCTTTTGTACATGCCTGTCATGTACAATTCCTTCAGTCCTGCATCGCCAGTGATACTAGCAATGTCCTCAGATGAGGAATTAGTGATAGCAGAGACAGGTGAAGAATTTGTAACATTAGAAGCATTTGAACATTCAGGTGAAGAATTAGCAGATTCTCGTTCAATGCATTTCAAACATGGAGGAATGAATTCTTCTTGAGCAACGCTGATTTGTTGAGCAAGTAATGAATCGCGCTCCTTCTGAAGATCTTCGTAACTCACTCTTATCTTCTCAAGATCGGACAAGAGAGAGTTATGCTGATCTTGAAGGGAGTCATACTTAGAATGAAGGCTCTGAAGACTTTCAGCCAAAGCTTGTGACTGATCCATTTCTTCACCCAACATATCATTGCTCTTACTAAGCATGTCGTTACCCCTTTCCAAGGCTCTTTGTTGTTTAGTGGCAAGGGAAGCAAGTTTGACATAACTAGGTCCAAACTCATCACTAGATTCTTCATCACTGGACTCAGATAGGTAGCATTCAGTTACCTCAGCACTTTTTCCCATAAGGCATGGAGTAGAGGATGATGATTCTGGTTCGAATATCATCGATTTGAGCGATTCCTTGAAATCCTCAAACCAGGGATCATGACGGGTTAGATGACCTCCATAGACCGCAGAGATCCGGTCCCGGATAAGCTTCGCATGGTCAAGATGCATGACGTTCCTGAACTGATTTCGAGACAGACCGGAGCAGATGACGTCCTTCGCCGTGAGGTTGAGAAGAGTGCACTTGCGAATGTCATCAGCTCCTGCCGTCTTGCATAGATCGGTAAGACCAATCTCAGTGACGGTCCACAATTCGCTGTTCATCGCCATGAGGCGCTTCTTCATCATGGCCTTCCACTTGGGATACTCGTGACCGTCAAAGATAGGGCATGTCACTTTCTTCAAACCTGCGATCGACATAACTAAAACTCCAGGCGGTTAAACCAAAATCACACAGAACAAGGGAGTACCTTGCTCTGATACCAACTGAAAGTGCGTTATATCGACTAGAGGGGGGTGAATAGGCGATTTTTATGAAATTCTTCACTGAGGAATTTGCTGGTCAGGAAATTCCTTAGCAAAGAACTAATAGCAGCGGAATAAGTAATCAGAGGTAAACATAACAGAATACATGCATGGTCATCATGATGAAATGAAGACAAACACAGAGTACAGAAAGCGTAAACACAGGATAGCACAAGATCAAGACAAACAGACTGAAGAAATTGAACTGAGGAAATTGAGAAAGTCTTCAGTCAAAGTCTTCAAACACAGATATGAACAATCACACAACACAGTAATGAGGAAATGAAAGTGTTGAGGAAATAGAACCAGTTGGCTTGGTGAAGACAATGATTTGGTAGACCAGTTCCAACTACTGTCTCAGTTGTACATCTGGTTGGAGCGGCTAGGTATTTAAACCTGAGGACACCCAGTCCCGGACACACAGTCCTCACCGTATTCTCCTTGAGCTAAGGACAGACAGTCCTCGCCCAATCACTCGTGGTAAGTCTTCAGGTGACTTCCGAACCTTCACAAACTCGGTCACTCGGCGATCCACAATTCCTCTTGGATGCTCTAGACCATGACGCCTAACCGTCTAGAAGAAGCACAGTCTTCAAAGGTAACAAGCGTCGGATCCACGCAGGATCAATCTCTTTAGTGATGCTCAATCACTTTGGGTTGTAGGTGTTTTGGGTTTGGGTTTGGATTTTCCTCACTTGATGATTTTCACTCAAAGTCCTCGGAGGATGGGCTGCTCTCAAATGACAAGTGTCAAGTTCACGCGGAGCAGCCAACCAGCTAGTGGTTGTAGGGGCGGCTATTTATAGCCTAGGGAGCAGCCCGAAATGATAAGACATAAATGCCCATCAATGATATGACCGTTAGGTAGATAAGATATTTTGGGACAGCTGGCGCGTAGCACAGCAACGGTCGGAAATTTGAGGTACAAATTCCTCAGGGCTATCATGTTCCTCACTGTGTAGGCAATTCGCACTGGCGAATTCCTAACTCCTCAGTCAGAGCAAAGTCCTCAGTGACCAGAAGAACTGTGTCTCTGTCACTGAAGAAATTGACTGAACTGTATGAGATTTCCAATGGCTTCGCTCGAAGGGATTGGTAGGTGTAGGATTTGAGATGAGCATCACTTGGAAATTTTCTCCTTAGTATTTCCTCGACCCCCTTTAACAGTACGGTGTTTCCTATGACTCAAGAAAGAGAAAATGAAACTACGAAAACAAAAGTCTTCACGCTTCATGTTCCTCGAATGAATACCAAGTCTTCAAGGTCACACCAATTTCTTCACTTTCAAAGTCTTCAAAATATCAAAGTCTTCAGTCGAAGAACTTCATTTTTAGGGGTCGACTTTCTCTGTAAGTATTAAACTCCTCATAGACTTATAGGCCTGTGTACACTCATAAACACATTAGATACTTAATCTATAAGTCTTCAATACACCAAAATCACTAAGGGGCACTAGATGCACTTACAAACACAACGCATTCCGTTGCCTCCCCATGAACACGACGACGACGTTGTTTCTCCGTTCTGACCCAGCCATGTACACGAGCCCTGGCCGTACGTATGCACGAGTAGGCATTCGAGACCCCGCACGTATGTACACATATGTGGTCGTATTTTCTTTCTTGCACCCTGGCTACTGTACGTACGTGTACATGCTACGTGCGCGCCTCTACTACGACACGTATGCGCCTATACTACGACACATGCATGCCTCTACATCCACCAGTATAAATGTACATACACGTTCGCGGCCAGAATGACAATGCTACGTACGCTTCGGCCAGGTGGGTCCCGACTGTTAGGCACTTCTTTGCGTGCAAAGATGTAGCTGGTGGGTCCCAGCAGTAAGGGGGGCGAATTGTTTTTCTTGCCTGGACGCACTTCCTTGTGTGCGAAGATGTAGCTGGTGGGTCCCAGCAGTCAGGGGGCAAATCGTTTTTTTTCGGATGCACTTCCTTGCGTGCGAAGATGTAGCTGGTGGGTCCCAGTAGTCAGGGGGAAATGTTTTTTTCGTGAAATACAGTGGCCCGTCCGGTGGGTCCCTGCTGTCAGGTGGAGGAATCATTATTTTGCGCATAATAAGGAGGCACTTCCTTGCTGCGGCCGTGGACCCAGCTGTCAGCCTCTCCATGTAAAGCCACGTCCGATGGAAGTCGTTCCTTGACCACGTTGACCACGCCGCACCGAGAGCACCACGGCGGTGGACGACGGCGAGGACTAGGAAGGGGATGACTTGGAGCCGAGGAAAACGCGGCAGTGGATGCCCACGCGAAGAGGAGTACGAGGGTTCACTGGTTCGGCTGCGGTGTGAGGCTGTTGTCGCTGCAGAATAACAGGGGGTGTGGGTGAGTAGAGGGATGGCCTGGCCAGCGGTGGGAGTAGTAGGGGGCGGTGAGGCCTCCGCGGCATCATAGCCAGCCACGGGAGGCAGGAGCACGCGGCGGCGCTGGTTTGGGCGGCTGGAGCAACAAGACCAGAGGTTGAAGAAGCACTACGGCCGTTGGATGAACATCGCACGGTAACAGGAGCTATAATCGTTAATATTGACTAAGTTGCCAAATCCCTCCGTCCCCGTCAACTTGGTCGGCCCACTAGTCAGCCTCCCACTATGCTGGGTTCCAACTGGCAGGGGGAATATTCATTTTTTGTGCGTAATAAGGAGGCACTTCCTTGCGTGCGAAGATAGCTGGTGGGTCCGACATGTCAGCGGGGGGCACGTTATTTTTGCGAAATACAGAGGCCCTTCCGGTGGGTCCCAGATGTCACGTGGAGGAATCATTATTTTGCGCGTAATAAGGAGGCATTTCCATGTGTGCGGCCGTTGTCGGTGTCAAAACCGACGGATCTCGGGTAGGGGGTCCTGAACTGTGCATCTAGGCGGATGGTAACAGGAGACAAGGGGCACGATGTTTTTACCCAGGTTCGGGCCCTCTCGATGGAGGTGAAACCCTACTCCTGCTTGATTAATATTGATGATATGGGTAGTACAAGAGTAGATCTACCACGAGATCAGAGAGGCTAAACCCTAGAAGCTAGCATATGGTATGATTGTTGTTGTCCTACGGACTAAACCCTCCGGCTTATACAAACACGGAGGGGGCTAGGGTTACACAAAGTCGGTTACAAGGAAGGAGATCTACATATCCGTATTGCTAAGCTTGCCTTCCACGCCAAGGAGAATCCCATCTGGACATGGGACAAAGTCTTCAACCTTGTATCTTCATAGTCCATTAGTCCGGCCAAAGGTTATGGTCCGGCTGTCCGGATACCCCCTAATCCAGGACTCCCTCGGTAGCCCCCGAACCAGGCTTGAATGACGATGAGTCTAGCGCGCAGATTGTCTTCGGCATTGCAAGGCGGGTTCTTCTCCAAATTCCAAATACCTATTAAATAGTGTCCGGCTTCTTATAAATGTGGCGCTCCTTGGCTTCCACGCCCAATAATGGTCACCTTCCACGTGTCGAGCGAATGTGAGGAGCTAGGGTGTTTTTACATTTACCCCCTAGCTACGCAAATGAGCTGTCTATTAAAGAGACGAGGATTCAGATCCAAACTACACTATCCTCCCTCAGCGAGCATTCATCGGAGCGCACCCGAAAAAAAATCCATTCCATCATGGACGGTCAGCGCAGCTCCTCCTCTCGCTCCTCCAGCCCCAAGCCCGGAGATTGGGAGAGGTGTTCCGTCCCACACAGTCAACTAGTGAAGCTTCAGACCTAGGGATTTCTCCCCCCAACGTATATGGTCCCGGTTTGAGCCGGGCTCGCCACCTTTAATGGCGGAGAGCAAGCGGAGAGCTTTCCCAACCCCTCTAAGAGAGAGCGGGTATGCCTTGTACCTTATCTAATTAGGGGACTCGGTTTTCCAATCCATCTGTTTCTCTGAGGGCTTCTGGAGTTCTATGACCTCCAGTTGCACGGCCTTACTCCTGCCTCCATACTACATATCGCTGGCTACGTAGCCCTTTGCGAGCTGTTTTTGGGCTGCGAGGCTCATTTCGCACTGTGGAAGAAGTTGTTCTGCCTGGTGCCCCGTTCACAGAGGGGGTCGATATATCAAGTGGTCGGAGCCGAAGTATGGCGCATCTCCGGGACCGGATACCTATCCGGAACCCCGAAGAAGGCGTCCGAGGACTGGCCTTCAGAGTGGTTTTATGTGGAAGACGTCCCTCTGCCGGATCCTATTCGGATCGGCCTTCCCGAGTTTGATGGTCCTCCTTTGAAGAACCGCCTGAGCTGGCGGGCACGAAGCCCCCACGAGGAAGATGACAGAGACGTCCTTTACCTGATGGGCCAGATAAAGGTATTGGCTCAATCAGGACTGACCATGATCGACGTCATGGCAATATGCATTATGCGGGGGGTGCAGCCGCTTCAATATCAGGGCCACCCCATGTGGGATTTCAATGGGGAGGATGACGCCACCCGTTGTGGCCGCAAGGGGCCAGACTCATCCGCCGCTCTAGCAAAAATCTTGTCTGATTTGTACAAGGGAGAAGAGGAGGAATTCCTCCGCGTCAATCCACAGGGCGGATTTCTATGTACAATCCTCCGAGCTGGGTAAGTTAACACTTTTTGCGCCCATCCGTTCCATATTCCCACAGTTAAATATTTTACCTTCCGAATTCAACGCAGGAGTTGCGTAAGGCAGTGAGGGAGATCAACAGCCCACCTCTACAACCAGAGGATCCCGAGCGGTCCCTCGACCCCGCCTTCAAAGAGGATCCGGACATATCCATGGAGCTGATCGATAGGGTATTTTACCAATTAAGTAGCGACGATGCCTTGGTGGCCATTACGGCCGATTACCCTAGGCTGCTCCCAGCTTCGCAGGTGACTGAGACCAAAGTCCCAACATTTTGAAAAGGATTCGTCCTTCTGCACTTTGCTCACCGTATACCCACGGTGTTTTACAGGGAAGGCCCTTGGGACGCCATGCCGAGCCCGCGGCGACTAGCCAACAAGGGGCTCCGAGGCCGGGCATGCTAAAAAGGAACGTAGTCCGGACTGAGACACTGGCGCAGAGGTATGGCGCGCCACCTCACTCCATGGTATCATCTTTAAAGAAATATTAACGCCTGTGCTTTCTAGGAAGAAGAACGCTCGCCAGACTGTATCCGGAGAGGTAGCCAATCACGCCTCAACCAGTCGGGCTCCAAGGCCGGACACGGAAGCGGAAGCGAGTATGAGGCGCACGCCGGATGCTCCTCCGACAGAGGATGCGGACAGAATGTCCGCCACAAATTCCGAGGTGGAGAGCGCCATGAACCACAAGCGTCGCCGAGCCGTTCTCCGTGACGCTTGCTTCTCCCAAGAGGCATTTGACGCCTTCAACTCGGGAGACATGTACCTCCATGCTACTCAAAATGGTATAGCCAGAGCCACAGAGCAATATGTAAAGGATATACGGGTGAGAGAATTTGATGATTATATATAGTGGTAGCCCCTGAGACTTGAAGCAGTTAGAATAACTGATTTAAGGATCATTTGTTATGCAGGTTCTTACAGAAAAGAATACCCAATTGTCCCGTGAGCTTGAAGAGTGCAAAGCCCAACTTCGGGCCGCACTAGCCGCAGAAGAGGAGTCCAAGAAGACCCCCTCTGGTAATACATATGTCGAATGATAGGTATCATGTAGAGTGCGGCATATATGCAAATCTGACAGTAAAATTGTAGATGACGCCGGAGGAAATCCGGATGAGCAACATCTCCTACACCGGCTAAAGGCCGGCGAGAGCGTGCTTACGAGGGTTAGGCAAGAGAAGAATAATCTCTAGGATGCCAACACCCAGCTGAGCGTGGAACTAAAGGATGTTCGTGCCCAGCTGTCAGACTCCGTGAAGGAGAATCAGCAGCTTCGGCGCGACATTTTCAGTAAGTGCTTGAACGAACTTCTAAGAAGAGTTCGGCGAGGAAGTCGACTGACAGAGTTATGTCTGTAGGTATGCTAACTGGTCATCCCGCGGAGGAAATGCCCGGGTCGGCGGGTGATCTTCTGCCCGAGCTCTCACAACTGCACGAACGAGTTCGGCAGGTGATGCAAGGCGTTGCCCAGGCCTTATGGCCATCCGTCTCCGTGCCCGAAGGCCTTGGAGAGCTTGCAGAGAAGCTGAAGGGAGTGCGGCGGCGCTTCCGATTATGGAAGGTGTCGGCCTGCCGTCAAGGTGCCAGGGAAGCCTGGGCCATGGTGAAGACGCGGTATACCAAGGCTGACCCAAACCACATGGCCGAGGTCAGACCTGTGGGGCCCGATGGGAAAGAGATCTCTGTTAGCCTAGTGTATGGGCAAGTAGAATTGGCCGCAAAGTATTCCCATCAGGATTGTAGGCTAGACAACCTGTTGGATGGTATAGAGGATGAGTTTAGTCAGTCAAAGTGACTATGTAATTGAAGTGACATGTATAATGCCTTCTAGCCGGATTGTAGATCATTTGTCATGGCGGACCTTTTCGCTTCAACCTCTGGACCCGATAGTCCGGAGTGTATCCGAATACCCTCTTGGTTATGTAAGAACCGGGGCATGCCTGGAAACCAGGCATAGGGGTCATTAGTGCTTGAACAGACAAGTGCCCAACTAGTTATGTTATATTACATGGTTAGTAAGAAACATCTTCCAGGGAGAATAGTTCTGTAAGGGGTTCCTTTCCCTGGGTATGCATGCCCTAAAGTGCATGTCCGGACTGCGAAAAGAGTCGCAGAGAGAAAAAAACATCTGGGGCGCATATGAAAAATAAATAAGTGAAGAATCATCTTTTGTTCACCGACCGATTATTCCCTTAAGAACGCTAACTTTCGGCTTCACCCAGTCTGAGGTACACATCCGGCTGACCTGGCAGTAACAATTGCAGAGGTGCTCCCCTTATGCCCTAGCCGAATTAACGGGAACGTAGGGCATAAATACAAGAGCCAGGCAACCCAACTTGGCCAAAACTTAAGTCATATTGATGCATATAATGGCTAAGAAAAGGTACATGCGGAAGGATGACACATGTGCTGGGCAGGAAGCCCGGATGAATAAGTAAGCTTCTGTGAAAGAAGCCCCCAGGTATAATTAGCGCGGCTAGCGCGCCAAAGGTGTGCAAGCAGGGCACAAGTTAGCCTTTGAAGGCGTTGGGAAAAATAGAAGTAGAAGGAGAGAAATAAAGGACAAATAATATGTATAAAAAATGGACAGTGGAAGGGGACGAACACAGAGTCCGGCGCTAAGCGTAGAATCTTCGAAGCCTTGCTGCGTTCCATGGGTTCGACTCAAGCCGATTATCAGATGCATCCCACAGACGGTACGCTCCGCCGGTCAGAACTTGGTCAATGATGAATGGACCCTCCCATTTGGGCTCGAGTTTGGTCTTTTTCTTCTCCGGCAGGCGTAGAACTAGTTCACCAATGTTATAAGTTTGGCCCGTACTTCTCTGCTTTGGCATCTTCGAGCCTATTGCTGATAGAATGCGGAACGGGCTTTTGCCATGTCGCGCTCCTCCTCCAGGGTGTCTAGATTTTCCTACCGATCGAGCTCGGCTTCACTTTCTTCGTACATGCGCACTCGAGGTGAGTCTTGAATTATGTCGCAGGGTAGGACCGCCTCTGCGCCATACACCATAAAAGAGGTTGTGTAACCGGTAGTACGATTCGGCGTGGTCCGCAGCCCCCAGAGTACGGAGTCGAGCTCCTCTACCCAGTGCGTGTTAGATTCCTTTAGGGACCGCACTAATCTGGGTTTGATGCCGCTCATTATAAGACCATTTGCTCACTCGACCTGACCGTTAGTTTGTGGGTGATAGACAGAAGCATAATCGAGCTTAATGCCCATGTTTTCGAACTAGAGTTTTACCTCATCGGCAGTGAAGTTCGTGTCGTTATCGGCGATGATGCTGTGGGGGATGCCATAACGGTGTACAACCCCGGATATGAAGTCTATCACTGGTCCGGATTCGACCGTTTTACAGGTTTGGCTTCTATCCATTTGGTGAATTTATCCACCATGACCAGCAAGTATTTTTTCTTGTGGGTTCCTCCTTTAAGAGGTCCAACCATGTCAAGCCCCCAGACCGCAAAGGGCCAGGTAATGGGAATTGTGTGGAGGGCGGTGGGTGGCATATGGCGTTGGTTTGCAAAGAGCCGACAACCAACGCAGCGTTGGACCAGGTCCTGTGCATCTGCCTAGGCCGTAGGCCAGTAAAAACATGTACGGAAGGCCTTGCTTACAAGGGCCCGGGCTGCAGCATGGTGGCCGCCGAGTCCGGCATGAATTTTTGCCAGAAGCTTCCGCCCTTCCTCTTCGAAGATGCACCTTTGAAGGACTCCGGTGGTGCTTTTCTTATAAAGCTCTTCTTCGTGGACCCTATAGGCTTTAGATCGCCTCATTATGCAGCGTGCCTCATTTTGGTCCTCGAGGAGTTTCTGCCTGGTTAAGTAGGCTAGGAATGGTTCTGTCCATGAGGCAATGATGGCCATTATTATGTGGGCTGAAGGTGTTATTTCGGTGGCAGAGCCTCCGATTATGTCAGAGTGTTCGGTATCGGGCGTCGTGGCTATGTCTGGACTATTATTACTGGCGACTCCTTCCCATACCATGGATGGCTTAAACAGCCTCTCCAAAAAGATGTTTGGGGGGACCGCATCGCGTTTTGCGCCGATGAGTGCGAGGATGTCTGCAGCCTGATTGTTTTCCCGGGCCACATGGTGAAATTCGAGCCCCTCAAACCGAGATGACATCTTAAGGACAGCGTTGCGATAGGCCGCCATTTTCGGATCCTTGGCATCAAAATCTCCATTTATTTGGGATATTGCAAGGTTCGAATCCCCCCGCACTTCCAGGCGTTGAATGCCCATGGATACTGCCATCCGGAGACCATGTAAAAGGGCCTCATATTCGGCTGCGTTGTTGGAGTCTGTATACGTTATTTGGAGTACGTATTGAACTGTATCTCCGGTTGGGGACGTCAGAACGACGCCAGGCCCCATGCCAGCCAGCATTTCGGAGCCGTCGAAGTGCATGATCCAGTTGGGATATGCGCCGTACTCTTTAGGGAGTTCGGCTTCTGTCCATTCGGTGACAAAGTCGGCCAATACTTGCGACTTAATGGCTCTCCGCAGCTTGTAAGTTATGTCGAACGGGAGGAGCTCAATGGCCCATTTAGCAATCCAGCCCGTGGCGTCGCGGTTGTTTATAATATCATTAAGTGGTACTTCCGAGGCTACTGTTATTGAACACTCTTGAAAGTAGTGTCGCAGTTTCCTGGATGCCATGAATACCGCGTATGCTAACTTTTGATAATGCGGATACCATGACTTGCATGGAGTAAGGACAGTGGATACATAGTAGACCGGCTTTTGTAGGGGGAATTTATGTCCATCCGTTTCTCGTTCGACGACGAGCACTGCGCTCACAACTTGATGGGTTGCCGCAATGTATAACATCATACATTCGCCAATGTTTGGCGCTGCCAGGATTGGGTTGGTTGCTAGTATGGCCTTTATTTCTTCCAATCCGGCTGTGGCGGCATCCGTCCACTCGAAGTGTTCGGTGCACCGTAGGAGGTGGTAAAGGGGTAATGCCTTTTCTCCCAGATGGGAGATAAAGCGGCTTAGAGCCGCCACACATCCGGTTAATTTCTGGATTTGTTTGAGGTCCATTGGGATATCCAACTGTGACAGGGCTCGGATCTTGGCCGGATTTGCTTCAATTCCTGTGCCGGATAAAATGAAGCCCAGGAGCTTTCTGGCTGGCACACCGAAAACGCATTTTTCCGGGTTGAGCTTGATGTCATATGTTCTGAGGTTATCGAATGTGAGCCTTAAGTCGTCTACTAGAGAGTCGACATGCTTGGTTTGGACGACCATATCATCTACGTATGCCTCCACTGTTTTGCCGAACTGGTTTGCCAGACATGTCTGAATCATGCACTGATATGTTGCGCCGGCGTTTTTGAGCCCAAAGGGCATTGTGTTGAAGCAGAAGGGGCCGTATGGTGTGAAGAATGCCGTTGCGGCTTGGTCGGACTCTGCCATCTTAATTTGGTGGTAGTCGGAGTATGCGTCAAGGAAACACAATGAATCGTGTCCTGCGGTAGCATCGATGATTCCATCGATGCGAGGAGGGGGAAGGGATCCTTTTGGCAAGCCTTGTTGAGGTCCTTGAAATCGACGCACAGGCGCCAGGATTTGTCCTTCTTTGGTACCATCACCAGGTTTGCTAGCCAGTCTGGGTGTTTTATTTCTCTAATGAATCCGGCCTCCAATAGCTTGGCTAGTTCCTCTCCCATGGCTTGTCTCTTAGGTTCAGAGAAATGCCGAAGAGCCTGCTTGACAAGCTTGAATCCCTTTAGAATATTGAGGCTGTGTTCGGCCAGCCTGCGTGGGATTCCTGGCATGTTTGACGGATGCCAGGTGAAAATGTCCCAGTTCTCGCGCAGGAACTCTGGTAGTGCGGCGTCTACGGCGGGCTTTAATTGTGCCCCGATGGAGGCTGTTTTTGTAGGGTCCGTTGGATGGACTTGGAATTTGACTATTTCATCCGCTGGTTTAAAGGAGGTGGACTTGGATCTCTTATCGATTATCACATCGTCCCTGTTCACTGTGGAGCGCAGCGCAGTCAGTTCCTCAGCCGCTAGGGCTTTGGATAATGCCTCGACGGCCAATGCGGCTGTCTTGTTTTCGGCGCGGAGTGCTGTGTCCGGATCACTAACAAGAGTGATGATTCCGTTGGGCCCGGGCATTTTGAGCTTCATGTACCCGTAATGGGGTATGGCTTGGAAGATCGTGAATGCCTCCCGCCCTAGAAGGGCGTGGTATCCACTACTGAATGGGGCCACTTGGAACGTAACCTCTTCGGACCTGTAATTCTCCGGTGTGCCGAACACCACATCTAGTGTGATTTTGCCTGTACAGCGCGCTTCCCGACTGGGGATTATTCCTCTAAAGGTTGTGCTGCTTCGCTCGATGCGGTTCCAGTCTATTTCCATTTTTTGAAGGGTTTCCTCATAGATGAGGTTTAATCCGCTGCCGCCGTCCATGAGTACCTTGGTGTTTCGAAAGCCATCCACAATTGGACTGAGGATCAATGCGGCTGGTGCTCGGGCTGTTCGCAATTTAGGTTCGTCACTGGCGTTGAAAGTAATAGTCGTGTCACTCCATGGATTTATTGTTGCCACGTGGTGGATTTCGGCAAGGCTGCGGAGTGTTCGCTTTCGCCTATTATTTGATGCGAAGGTCTCAAAGAATGTTAATACCATATTGTTATCCTTGCGATGGTGCTCTGTGGCTTCTGGAATAAGAAGATCCTCGCCACTTTTGGCTACCTGCCGGAGTATCCAACATGCTCTAAGCCTATGTGTTGGTATGGTGCCCTCTATACTATGAATTTTACAGGGTCCATTGAGCCATCCCTCCAGTACGGTTCCATGCCCTGTAGAGGGTTTTTGCTTTTTGGTAGTTAACCCGGGTGTCTTGTGATAATGCACCCTTTTATTTCGTACTGGTTTTGTATTTAGAGCCGGATTGTCCCAAAATTTTATTTCGCTTTTCCAGGCACTTTCCATCGCATAGTAATTTCGTACTATGGCCGCCAAGTCGGCAAAGCGTGTAATTTCACGGCGACTTATGGAGTTAAGGATTCCCTTGTCCGTGCAATTATTGCAGAATAATGAGATTGCGTCTTCCTCGCGGCAGTCCTTGACCTTGTTCATTACAAGGAGGAATCTGGCCCAATAATGATGTACTGTTTCCTGGGGCTCTTGCCTGATGTGGGAGAGATCGCTTATGCTTGGGTGGGTGGGTGGAATCGAATCCGAAACCTCATCTAATATGAGACCCGGGGGCCAAGGAGTTTCCAATCTTGGAAATTCGGGTTCTTGGATGTTGCCCGATGAATCTAGCCTGCTGCCTGACTCTAGGTTCAGGGCTTGGGTGATGTCCTCCCGTAAACGGGTATCCGGCTCGGAGAGCTCGGGAATCCGGACATAGCTAGTCCTCAAGATATAGGAAGGATCGCCGCATTGTTCCTCCACCACCGCAACGTGATGGGTGACCCGGGGAGAGTTAATCTCTCTCAGATCGGGTATAGGCCCAATCTGATCATAGTCCGTAGCGACTCCCAGGGCGGCAATGCGTTCCAAGAGCTCATTTAGGGAAGAGAGCTCCATTGGATCTAACTACTCGGTGAATTCCGAGTTGACATGGAGACTGCTTTTGATGACCTGAGAAGTCATCGTCGGCGCAGCGGCCGAACAGGCGGTCATGAGGAAACCACCTAGCCGGAGAGTTTGGCCGACAGCCAAAGCTCCCTCAGCAATAGTGCCATCTTTAAAGACGAGACGAGGCATCCTTCCTTATGGCGACGGCACAGTGGAACTCTCAATGAAAGCACCAATGTCGGTGTCAAAACCGGCGGATCTCGGGTAGGGGGTCCCGAACTGTGCGTCTAGGCGGATGGTAACAGGAGACAAGGGGCACGATGTTTTTACCCAGGTTCGGGCCCTCTCGATGGAGGTAAAACCCTACTCCTGCTTGATTAATATTGATGATATGGGTAGTACAAGAGTAGATTTACCACGAGATCAGAGAGGCTAAACCCTAGAAGCTAGCCTATGGTATGATTGTTGTTGTCCTACAGACTAAACCCTCCGGCTTATATAGACACGAAGGGGGCTAGGTTACACAGAGTCGGTTACAAGGAAGGAGATTTACATATCCATATTGCCAAGCTTGCCTTCCATGCCAAGGAGAGTCCCATACGGACACGGGACGAAGTCTTCAATCTTGTATCTTCATAGTCCATGAGTCCGGCCAAAGGTTATAGTCCGGCTGTCCGGATACCCCCTAATCCAGGACTCCCTCAGTCTTGGACCCAGCTGTCAGCCTCTCCACGCATAATCTACTTCCGATGGTGTTGTTCGTTGACCACGTTGACCACGCCGCGCCGAGCGCATCCAAGGTGGTGGACGACGGCGAGGCCCCGGACAGCAATGAGCCGGAGATGGGAAGACGCGGGAGTAGAGTCACAGACAAAGAGGTGTACGAGGGTTAACTAGTTCTAGTGCGGTGTGGTTCGACAGTCGATGGAGAAGAACAGAAGGTGTGGAGGGGTGGAGGGATGGCCTGGCCAACGGTGGAGTAGCGCTTCACGGCGAAGCATGCTAAGCAGAGCTGCTAGTAGGAGGAGGCGAGAGGTGGTCCCGGCGGTGCTAGAGGAGGAAGACGAGAGATTGAAGATGGATGTCGGTCATTGGATGTAAATCCAACGGCTAACAGTCTGAATCATTTGTTGACTAAATTGACAACGACTTGCATTGGCTTCGACCTATTGTCCCACATTTTAGCCTCCAAAAATGTGGCACGTATTCAACCCATTTTTTCAGAATTTACAGTCTTTTTTTTGCGCGGTAGAATTTACAGTCAATTTGATCTTCTTTTTGAATTACAGCCATTAGCCGGGCTGGGTGAACAAATAATGTAGCGTCCATGCGGCCCATTTATTTTATTTCCTAAAATATTACAGGCCATTTGCACTTTCTCAAAATACACGATTTTGCTGGGCTGAATCTAATTATAATGTTGGGTTGGGCCAGCAATGTTATCAAAAAATAAAAAGGGGCTGAGCATTTTGTTATAAATATATTTAAATAATAAGTGATATTATTATTACATTCGTCCTTAAATCTTACCAAGCTTTTGTACACAATCACTAGGATTTTCGTGCCAAAACAACCCATGATTTTATTTGTTAAGAAATTATTTTTATAAGTTAATAAGATGTGGGATATTGTTTTCTTACATATGTAAGTATCTGTTAAATATATGATGACAATAAAAATAATATATAATAACATATAAAATAATTTAAATATATATAATATAGTTAGAAGGGAAACATAAGTTGGACCTGGCGTTCCTATTCTTATATAGAAAAATAGAACAGACCTCTGGGTTTTCTTCAAAAAAAATACATAAATTGGGATGCCAAAAAATAAAACCTTGGATGGGAGGTCCATAGGCCGGTCGATACATGACGGCCCTAGAAAATACAAACAGGCCTATGGACCTCCCATCCGAGGTCGTGGGCTGCGCATGTTAAAAATGAAAGCCTAGACGGGGCAGCCCAAAACCACGTCCAACACTTGCCAAAACTTCATCCCTCGTTTTCTCTGTGTTTTGCACACTCGACATTGTGTGGGCATTTTGACTGTGCATCATATGAAGATGTGATATGCATGAATGTCGATCAACATGATTTTAACTGGCTGGTAGTTCCATTTTCGACCATGAATAAAACTTCCAACATGGTGTTAACCCTGTTTGAAAAGACCGTGTTAATATAAATGCTCTGCCTCTAAAAGTTGCAGTTTCTTATCAGTTTCTTATCTGAAACTGAACTTGCAGTTTCTTCTCTGAGAATCACATTGTCTGCACTTTTATACTCCTATGAAACTACATTTTTTAAGTGCTAAAAATAGATCTCTAGAATTCGTAAAATACTTCATATGCTCAATACTGCAAATCTGAAATTCAAAAGACATTCATATCTGAAAGTACTCTCAAAATACACAACACAAAACACAATTCACAACTTGCAAATATTGACATCCCTAAGCTCCCCCTGACAATTCACAACCTGCCCAACTATTGGGCTGGGGGCAGCCCCCTCCTATTCCTCGGCGGCAGACAGCCGCCCCGTGAGACGATGTGAATGGCGAGGGAGAAGATGGCGGGGAAGCGTCGTCGGGACAACTGCTTTTCTCCTCTTGCAATTGGGTTCGGTCGACGAAGACTCCACCGGCTCGCTCTGGTAGGACACCCTCACAAACGGCACCCTGTAGATGCTCGATCCTTCAATCTCTGGTGGATGCTCCATCTGGGATCGATACTCCCACCACCGCTCCCTCACGATCGGATTCGGTGAATCTGTTTGCTCCATGGCCCAGAGGAGCAGCTCTATGTACTCCGGCGCGACTCCCTCCGGGAGTATCGCCGCCTTTTTCGCTTTGTTGCAGATATTTGGCCATGGATGTCGCCGTCGCTGCTAGTTGGTCCTTGTTTTCAAACCAAGAGTGTATCTCCAACATCCTAGCTAGCTTCACAGGGTCGCCGTCTGTGATCCTCACGTATGGGTTGTACTCCTCCATCGATCTGCTTCTCCACAGCACCTTCACTCGCCGCCGGTGGTTTTTGAATGGAAGAGGAGAGGAGTAGCGCTGGTTTTGGATTAGAACGGGAGAGGAGCGACGCTGGTTTTGGACTGGAACAGGAGAGGAGGGGCGGTGGTTTTGAAATGGAAGAGGAGAGGAGCGGCGCTGCATTTAGATTGGAACAGGAGAGGAGCAGCGGTGGTTTAAGAGGAGATGAGCGGAAGAGCGGCGCTGGTCCTAGAAGTATTTTTTTGTTGTTCTGCCTATTTCGGGTCAAAGTTTGACTACGTACTGTATTTGACAAGCAAAATGTGAATGCATGTCACCAAAAATTGTATCGTTTGGTTCGTATCTGAATGTACTTTCAAATTATATTATTTTTACAATGTATAACATATATTTTATGTGCGAAAATCATGGTCAATTATGACCTAGAATAAAAGCGAGACTAGTTAATGTGGGGTCGCTTTCTTAATTGAAGGGTAAATTGATTTTGATTTTGATCCAGTCACAGCGCGCCGACCCTCTCGTCCAATCCTAAATCGCTGTCGGACGCTCCTCTCCCTCTTCTCCGTTGCAAAACCACCTCCTCTCCTCTCCATCATCTCCATTCCAAAACCACTGTCTCGCCTCTCCCTCTTCTGATCTTCTCCATTGCAAAACCACCTCCTCTCCTCTCCATCATCTCCATTCGAAAACCACCGTCTCGCCTCTTCCTCTTCTGATCTTGTCCATTGCAAAACCACCTCCTCTCTCTCCACTCCATTCCAAAACCACCGTCTCGCCTCTCCCTCTTCTCTATATAGTGGAGTAGTACTAGTTTTCTTTTGTCTACCGGAGTCGGCTTTACCTCGTCAATGACTGTCGAGAAGTCTTCATGCACGTGGCCCGGAGGCGCAGTTGTCGTCATTTTGATCTGAAGCGCCGAATTATAACATATAACACGAAAAAATGCCACATGACAAGAAATCATAACCTCACTGCCCAAAGGAGACAACATGAATCCCGACGGACAAACTAGACGAGGAACAAAGCTCAAATTAAAGATAAACTCGTAGAAAAGGGGTCCGTCGATAGATGTCCTAATTAACATAGCCGGCTTGACCTAGATGGCAGCCGAGTAGTCACTGTTCGTGCATGTGCCCCCAATGACTAGCCCAACTCAGTTGTCATTGTTTAACCCTCGCAGTGATCCGAAGCACATGACACCTAATTTTGGGAGATAACAAGAAACCTTTTTTAGATTTCTCACCACAACTACAGCCATGTATAACACAGCCTGCATGATATGTAGACGATAGCCAATCCAGGCGTGTCTTCTGGAGCCTGGTCACATGCATGGACGAACTGATCTTCCGTGTCTTGCAGGGATCGTCCAGGCACCAACGTAATACAACACTTCTCTAGTACCATCGCTCGTGTCTTGCGGGGCTGGGGAGTGTGCCTATGGTCGGTTCTCAATTGCCGTCCCACATGTGTGTGCAAACGCAATATGATGCGCGTTCCATTCGGAGAGCAGCGTGCCAGACCGACCGACCATCTGGGGTGCGACGTGAACGCGATGGGCGTGTTGTATACTCCGTACATGTGTACCGCCATTTTCTAGACGCTTTGCTCCATGGCGCGGGCGCAATCCAGGGATACAAAATTAGTATATTGTATACTATATAAAAGTCGAGGGCGGGGCTTTTCCTGCGCGGTAGGCGGCGGGGCAGTTCTGCCTAGTCGGTTCGACAGAGATGCAAGAAGACGAGGGAGTAGGCTGCTGCAAACGTAGGGTTGTGTGATTTGACAGCGAGTTACTGCTGGGCAGCTGGGGCCCCGTGATTTGACTTGCCATTATCATTTTAACTATGGCGCTACGACCGGCGTGAGTCTCCCGATTCCAGACCACCTCCATACAGGTGCCTCTCCCAATGCTCCACCATGTAGTAGAGGTTGGCTCTTGCATGAGAGCCCACTTCTCCACTCTTTCCATGCCTCTCTTTCCTCCACATATGCAAAAATGCCATGTAAAGCGCACTATTTTACTTACTTTTACTTGCTCCTACAGGTGCTTAAGCTTGCCACATAGGCATAAAGTCTGATGTGGCAAGTTAATCAAGAAGAGAGAGACTAGTTTGGTGACCCAAGGAAGAAATGGTGCTAAGCGCGTGTACCTAGGTGAAAAGACAATTTTGAGTCTATAGCTAATTAAATGAAGCAAACTTAGCAACACCATTTCATTGGAAGAGGTCACTCCTTGGCAAATGCAATAAATACTAGTACTCCCTGTGTCCCATAATATAAGAATGTTTTTGGCACTACACTAGTGTCAAAAACATTCTTATATTATGGGACGGAGGGAGTACGAACAAAGAGATAGAGAGGAGTAAAAAATATACTTATAGCCAACCTTATAGCCAACCTTGTTGTAGTATGAGTGACTAAGTGATGACTATGTATGACATGCCAACAACAGATAGCCTAACGCACCATGTTAAATCTCCAAGGGCGCGACCGCGCGAGCGATGCGACGGTCGTGGTAGGCGCGACCATGATACGGGCTGCTGGCAGCCCTTGGATCTGAGATCAAACGGTCGCTTGCTAAGTTGCTGAAAATTTGCAGAATAACCCTCCAGGATAGGATATTCACCCATAGGTCTAGAATCACGCCATGCAACCGTTCGATCTCAGATCCAAGGGCTCTCGGAAGCCCATATCACGGGAGAATGGAAAGCCACTACCCTGCCGCTCGCACGCTGGAAGTTCGCTCCTACTCGTTCTCGCACGTCCTTCAATACTACGGCAGTTTGCTCCTAGTCGTCCCGTCCATTCACATTACGGAAGGTCCACTAATCCTAACCCTCCTCCCAAATCCATGGCGTCCCAAATCTCCACGATCGGCGGTGAGTACAAGGTTAGAACCATCACTGGCGATGAGTTCGATGTCATCTACACCCGTTCTTCCGCAGCGGTGAAAGGATGCCTTTCTCGCTTCATACGCATGTTCGAAAACTCAGATGATGAGTGGGTCGCTGGGCTAGATGTTGAGTACACCACAGTCCTGGGACGAGAGAAGGATCTAAAGGATGAAGAGAGGAAGAAGCACGCCGTGATCCAGGTTTGCGTGCATGACTTATGCTTGGTCTACCACATATGCCATGTCGACGTTGAGTGCCAGGATTTTAAGGACTTCCTCGGGAGCAACCTAGTCAAATTCATTACTGTAGACTTTGGTAATGACAAAGAAGTCCTGCGTCGGATAGGCCTCTTTGTAGGCAACAACTTCGACCTCCAGAAGAATCGGCTGGTGTCCTCTCTTCAGCCTTAAATGCTGACCCTCGCAGGAGCCATGGTTCATCCTTCATATGGTAAACTGGAGAAACCTCCATACATGTTTCATCATCATGCATGGCAGCGGAATGTACTAGATATAGACCACATCCACTACGCTGCAATGGATGGCTACCTTTGCTTCAATATCTACAAGGGTTGGATGAAGAGCAACAGCCAAGTGTGCGGTTCAAGCAAAGAAGTATCGGCCAAGAGGAAGAGGGACAAGGACGAAGTCGAGGACGTGGACGACGACTCCGAGTAAGGTGGCAGTGTCGTTGCTCATGGTGGTTCTAATGCAGTGTCTACCGGAATAGTTGCAAAGTTTAATTTCGGGTGTGCTTAATTTAATTTGAGGGGTCTGTTGTGCTGAGCCCCCAGCAGAACTATGTTATGTTTCTTCTCGTTACTTTAACTCTTCAGTAGGTACATACTAGTATTTCTTACATTTCATCTTTTAGTTGGTATAGTACTACCACTCGTTTCTTCACATTATATACGTACAATATATATGGCCAACATCATATAGCCAGCAGTTTAGTTGTCAAAGAATTTCAGGGTGCCTAGTTTTGTCAAAGAATTCCAGGATGCTTAGAAGGTTCTTGGACCCAAGGGACTTATTTTAGTATGACTAAAAATAGTCTCTTTAAGAGGCTAAAGTTCCGAGCACCCCTGGCTAAAGAGGGGCTAAAACTAGTCTTGAGACTAAATTTTTTTAGTCAGGGGTACCCCTACTAAAATGTGGATTAGTCCTCTCTCTACTCATTTAAATCCTCTCCTTTAACACAGGCGACTTCTGGATTGGAGGGTTTGGAGGATAATAAATGCTCATTAACTTGATTTTAGCCTTTTTAGTATTTGGATCCAAGCATGGGTGAGGCTAGCATGTTTTAGTCCCACTACTTTTAGTCATGTGACTAAAACGTATCCAAGCACCCTCTTAATTTTATTTGAGGAGTGGGTTGTGTTGGACACCATTATTGTGACTAGCCTTTTTAATAGTACTATATGCATAATTTGGCGACATGGCGCAATCCATCGATACTACTGTTGTACAAAAGTACACATTTTTTAGAAGGCTAGAGGGCAGGGCAGTCTAGCTTGGTCGGTTCACGAGAGGCGAGGGCCTTTGTGATTTGACGGCTCATTACTGCTGGAAGGCGGGGCCTTGTGATTTGACTGCTCGTATAAATGCGCCGATGACCTGATCGAGGAGGAGCAAAGAACCGTGTGGTATACTCAAGTTTTCCACTAGAGTAGTACTGCGACGGAGGAGCACGAAACACGGCAGGCCAGTGCCATATGGCGATAAAAATGATCTAATTTGCTAGTCATCTCATTGTTAGCATTGTTCTACTCATTCCCTCAAAAAAACCATTGTTCTATTCATGCCTCGCAGAGAATGTGACACGTCCGGCGAAACACCCGAAGCAAAAGATGAAACACAGGAGCAAAAGAAGAAGGAAGATTATCACCCCAAATGATCTAATTCGCCGCGGAGTCGTAACTTCTTCTTCATCGCCTCCACGACCTCCATCTCCTTGCGTGTCTCCTCCGCCATCATCTTCATTCTGTCCATGACGCGGGATTTCTCGACGTGAGCCTTCATCATCTGTTCCACGGCCGCATTACGTACCTTGACAGCAGTCGGGTGCTCAATGCGGAGCTTTGCCAACTCCTCCTTCTGTTCCATGACGAGGGCCTGCAGCATCTTCATCGAGGAACTACTATTCTCATGCAGCTTCTTCCAGCCGGCTTTCTTCTCCTTCAACAGGTCGATCTCGTGGCAGAGCTTCGCATTGTCCTCCCAAAGTCGCAGGATGTCGTCGGTCGCCTTCTTCTCCGAGGCAATGCTCTTCTTCAGCAGCATCACCAAGCCGGCGGTCAACTCCCCCTGCTGACTGAGCTCAGCGGGCATGTCGTCGAGGCTCTCCTTCAGCAACTCCATCAAGCCTTGGATGAACTCCTTCTGCTTATTAAGGTGCTTATTGAGCTGATCGGGCATGCCGTCGAGGGATAACGACTCCAGCTCGGCATGTTCGCCTCTGCGGCTAGGGCGCTCCTGGGAGCCATCGCCTGCCCGTGAGAGATCTTTCGAGGTCTCTGCGTGGTGGCGAGCCCTCTCTTTTTTTTTCGCAGCCTTGGTTGCCGCTCCCTTGTTACGAGTAGGTCTCGACCTAGAGCTCTCGTCACCGGCCATGGCAACGACGGACGAAGAATAAGCACTTATGAAGAGGAAAGGTAGAGTAATTTTTGGTTAGGTAGTTCCCCTTTTTATAACCTAAGTACTAGTACTATTACTAATACCTGCATAGTGGGAACACGTTCAGGTTTGGTACGTACTAGTAGGTGTGAGCAGGCTTTCGAATGTGATGGGAACAAGGTAAAGATTAATTGATGGTTTTGGTTTCGAGGCCCGAAAAGGCTCCCCATGAGCTTAGCGGAACATAAATTTCAAGTACTACACTGCTCAAATGCGTAAATATTATGTTACTGTCAAAAATTGGCAAAAAATACGAAGGAGACCAATGTAAGTACTATTAGCAACCCACTATTTAACTACTCACATGCGCGTAGTGGAGTAATAATGTCTTTCTTCCGCCCTCACGTCCACTCAATTTGCACGCGCTGTATTAATTGACCATCAATGAAGTGAACGACTTTACACGCGTCAAATTATCACATGGGGTGGATCTTGGTACAAAATTGCGGCCGCCCGTGTACCCGCATGTGCGTGCGAGGGAATGAGTGCGTGCGTGGCGTGCGTGCACATCTTCGCTTCATGCATGTACCGCCAGTATGGCTCAGGGAGGACGAGTACATTCTTCTGGAACCAGCAGCACGTCACTGTGATCAATCCACGCAAGGTGGTCGCGATCAATCCACCGTGATCAATCCACGCAAGGAGGTCGCAATCAATCCACCGTGATCAATCCACGCAAGGAGGTAGTGTGCCATTGGTATTCTAATTTACGTGTTTTGCACATACTCGAAGTACTAGTAAGGTACACGTGCATTGCACGCATCAGATTTTGCAACCAAATTATGAATAAATACCACACTATAGCATGTAAGCTCTGAGTCATATATGCCTGATGTAGCCCTTCGTTTAATTCTTATAGTTCATCTCATTCAAAGTCAATTAGTTTTTATAAAAAAGCTAAGAACGCGAGAATAGGAAAAACATGGGATTATATTGGAATGTCGTCTTGAATCCTACAGGATTGTACGAGTGTTTGATTGTGCATAGAAAAAACGCAGAATTCTTTCAAAGAGGTTTGAGTGGATGGGATGTTTCCTATGAAATCTAGTGCAAATGAATCATATGGAAAAATTCCTATGGTTTACAATCCTACGAATGAAACAACCAAGATAGGAAAAATTCCTAATGATTAGAATCCTCCAAAATTCCTTTGAGAATCATTTGAATCAAAGAAGCCCTTAATCTATTTTCTGATTCATGGAATTGTGCATTGTAAAGCATAAAGTAAAAACAAATAATGGCAATTCAACTAGAAAAAAAGTTTGGGCAGTTATGATAGAGAAGATTCTAGAACAAAAGATAACCACTATTGTTTTGAGGTTTGTGCATTATGCTTAAGTTCAACCATGGATTCTGCTAGATTGTACATGTGGCAAAATCCGGTGGGGGGCTAGAAGATGGTGCGAGGGGCCGAGTGGAGGGAGACTATGAAGGAATGCACAAGTGTGAGATCGATATTTAGAGAGAGGGGGCGAACATGTGCGCTGTTGCGCGCAGTGGTGAAGCCATGAAAAATAAATGAGCTAGGGGGCCAAGCATTGCTAATCCTTTACGAGGAGGGTCAATTCATGAACTTAAATCATTTTTAGCAGCAATTTTCTAATGATCACATTCATATTAGCCTCGATATATAGTGATGTTAGGGGGGGCAGGGCCCTTACTGCCCCCTGTCTTCGCCATTGTGCACGCGTCTGAGAGATGAAGTGGAAGGCATGGATGCTGAGAGGGGGACTTTGGATATATAATTAATGTGGGTGTATTAGCTATATATGTTAATCCTATATAGAGAGGTATTGATTGATCGATGTGGATGTGGGAAAGAGGGTGAGACCTCACTGGATATATCGATTGATCGGTTTGTGTGGAAAACTATGAAAGACCTAGCTATATACACACATACATAGAGGAACATCGATCGTTGCGCATGCACGCGTGAGAGATAAAGAATGCCCGATATGATGGAGAGGGGATGTGTGTGGGTGTGTCCCTTCATGGGAGACCGACCTGAAGAAAAAGATTGCATGCGTGCGATGGATAATGTCGACTGGTAGTGTGTGTGCATGCATGCATGAGAGAAAGTTAGTGGTACAATTATAAAGAGAAGACTACTATGTGGGTGTAAAAGAATAGGTGAGGTCATAATCAATGTAAAGTTGAATTCAAATATTTGAATAAGAGGTCCTGATGTTTGAAACCCATGCATGCATGAATATAACGGAGATCCGCGCGGCGTGGTTTGGAAACGAGCATGTTGTAATGTATACACATTGAACAAGGTCAGACTGATTTGAATTTGAGATACCGATGGCAAACATCATTTGGACACGTCGCATCCGTGCATGGACACACTATTCTAATTGGAGATGATGGGCGGCTTTCGCATCACATATCTATATCTATACCCCTATATATATTATATCTTATATTTTTTTTATATTGTGTGCGGGTAAGTTTAACTTTGAAAGATGGTCGTTGGATGAGGCAAATCCGGTGGTCCAAAGATGGCAAATTTGAGCACTACTGGCCGTTGGATATCATCTAGATTCCACCAGATTATGCCACATGTATAATCTAGAAGACTCCATGGTTGAACTTAAGCATAATGCACAAACATCAAAACACAAGCACTTCTTATTTGTTCTAGAATCTTCCATATCAGAATTGCCCAAATGTTTTTCTACATGATTTGCCATTATTTGTTTTTACTTTATATCTTACGACGCACAATTCCATGAATTTTAAAATAGATTAGCTTTCTTATAAAAACTAGATGATTTTGAATGAAATGAACTATAAGAATTAAACGAACATCTACATCATGCATATATGAATCCAAGATTGCATGCTATAATGTGGTATTTATTCATAATTTGGTTGCCAAATCTCATGCATGCAATGCACATGTACCTTACTCTAGTCTAAATGGTGTTTGTGTGTGTTGTGCGTGTTGAGGTGCAAATTGTCTTTTTTTGGTACACGTTAAGCTTGTTCTTATGAAATTTCAAGCCGCGATGCTGAAAATTCAAGCTAGCATCTCTGTCTATCGTGCTGCGAAACTCCCGCCTCTTCAACCCGTGCCTTGTTAGCCCGAAATATTTAAGATATATCTTTGTCTCGTAGTGCTCCGACAACTCCCTCCATCTCAACCTGCGCCTTGCTATTCCGAAATTACAACGCGCGCGAAAACTCCTACCTCCTGTGAAATCCCGACACGCGAAATGCCCGTGGTACCCCTGAACCGAAAGAACCGCCTCAAATCGGTGGGGGTACTTTTGTAACTTACCCCACATTTCGGACAAGCGCGTCTCTAAGCCATGGTCCCCCACTGCCATCCCATCCGCCCACCCATTCATACACCGAGGCCGCGAAAACCCACGACGAAACCCCACACTCTGCTCCGTCCGCCACCCAGCCGGAGCCTCTTCCCCGACAACATCGTCCACAGCAACACCTCGACGTCCCTCATCCACCGTAGCGGATGAGGATCCATCGTCGATCTCATCATCCCGCCGGTTCAGCCACCCCGTCCTCCACCTCCAAGGAGATGCCCCGACGTTCCCCTCGTCTTTCATGCCACCTCCATTCCCACACCGCCGTCTTCACCTGCACCACCGGAAGAGCATCATCATCACCGTTTCCTCGGATGAAGCTGTGGCCTAATCGGCGCCACCAAAGAGGTTGTACACTAATCGCTGCATTTTCTTCTTGATTTGATCTCACGGTGCTGCCGGCACTCGGTCCCGAGCCGACACGGCGCGGCTCCATCCACGGCGGCATCGCCGGCCACTTCCTCAACAGCGTCGCTGCCTCGGCGGCGACGTCCACATCAGTAGGAGCTGTTGCGGCTTTAGCTCTTGCTCGCGCGGCTGCTCTGCTCTTGCTCTCGGTCCCCTGCCTGGTCTGCTCTTGCTATTGCTCTTGCTTGCGCTGCTTCTCTCGCTCTTGCTCTTGCTTGCGATGCTACTCCGATTTAGCTACACTTCAGTCGACTGAATCGAATTTTGGGTCAGTCGATTTTCAGGGGGTGGGGGGGATCGCCGGGGTGAAGGAAGAACCAGCCGCAGCGGGGAGGGGGGCTCGCCGGAGAGGTACCCCACTATCTATCTTAGGGTTCAGGATGGGGGCAGTGGTCGCCGGCGGTGGCGGGGCGTTGGTGGGGCGGTGGCGTGGGGATCGACGGAGAAAAAGCTCGGCATGGGGAGGGGGGCTAGAGGGATGGCCGGGGCAGCGGCGGACCATCGGTGGGGAGTGTTTTCGGGGCGGGCGGGGCGGCGCACCGCCGGCCGCGGGAGGCGGGGGGTTGCTGTTTGTTCGGTGGTGGCTGGCGGCTCAGGGGGGTGGAGGTTGAAGATGAACTGCAGGCCCTTGATTTCGTACCCAACGGCTGCAAAATCGACTGACCAGAGATGAAAAAGTCAGTTGACCGACGTGTAGCCTCACCTTGCTAGTGCGTTCAGTTTCTACAGCAAGATCCAATTTCGACAGTCAAGTTCAGTTTCGACAGTTAAGTTCGGTTTCGACAGTTAAATTCAGTTTCGACAGTTAAGTTCAGAGATGAGCGGCTGATGTATTTTACATCTAGCAGTTTGTGGTTATGTATTTAACGTCATGTATTGGAGATGCTATTAGAATTCCACTTAGGTTAACGTTGTTCGTTGTCTCTCTTGTCCTGCTTCAGCCTCGGCGTCGTACAACTCACCGGAGCTGCTCCAACGATTAAACCCTCCATCACAGCGGAGCAATACCTCGGGCTCCATCTCCAGACGCCTAAGATCTTCTTCCCCTCCTCCGACAGCCAAGTCAGCCTGAGCATCCTCACCGGCCAACCCAATCACGCTGAGATTGAAATGGCTTCGCCAAAGAGGTTGTACACTTGTTGCATCTCTTTTTTACTCTACATGTTATATATATTGTCCACTGAGCACCGTAGTAACGGGAAATACGATTATTTTATCCTACTATATGACAAGCAGTGAGGTACCAGGCAACTTAGCTATCCGTGATGGACTCTCTTGAACGTCATCATTATTTATCTCTGCGTGTTTGAGTTGTGCATTTGTCAATGGGCCTGGGAGTTGAGCTATTATGGCAGTGGCCTGGGTCCAAAGTAATAGAAGTAGCACAAAAACAATTTTTTAGTGTAGGATTTTCCTTGCTCAAGCATGCCTACTAGAATTGCCAGTGCTTGAAAGGAAAAGTGAATGAAAAACATCGGAATTGGAAAGTTTCCTATGGTACTACTTTTCATGAATTTGGTGCAAAGGAATGGAGCAAAGGAAAACTGTAGGATTTGTTCCTTTAGTGTCTCCTTGAAAGAAAAACCGTAGGAATTCTAATTTCCACTTCTCCTCCTTTTCATATTCCTATTCATCAAGCACAAGACTAAGAGATAGTAGCATAATAGCATTATAACCGTACATTTTCTTGTGGTTTGACTTAATCTCACCATGCTTTTTTTCATCCCGTGATCTTCCAATTGTTGTGAATCAAATACCCAGATTGGCAGAAATCCTGTGTTTTTAAATTCTCTGTTTTTCACGTGCATTCCTATCCTATTCCTGTCTATTTCCTATCCCTGCATTGTTAGAATCCTCAAATTCAAACAAGCCCTTACTCAATTACTTCTGTTACAGATATGTGTCAAAGAAAACCTTGTGTGGTTTGTCCTGCTCCTGCGGCGCTATGTTCCACCCCAGCTCAGCTGCTCTAACAATGGAATAGTTCACCACAGCAGGGATCCGCTCTCCAGACTGTCTTTCGCCACCTCAGATCTTCTTCCCTGCCGCCGGCAGCCATGGCAACTGCATTACCATCATCAACTGAGCAGATGACCTTGAGGACTACACGGGTCCACAAGAGAAGTCGCACTCTTCCGTGTCTGCTTACGTTATGCGTCGCTTAACATGATGACATGCTACATTATTATCATGTTCACCTATTAGACTCCGAGTCAGGTCCAAACTAATGCTGAAACTTGAGTTTTTAAATGGTTGTGGGGTACATATTGGAGCAGCAATCAGTACTATCTGTCTACTATCTGGTTAATCTCCGGTGTCTACTATGAGTTTCATGTTGCGTGCAAACAAACATTAAAGGAGCCATTATCTGCATTTTTTAACTAAAGTTATTATCTGCCTACTATCATTGGTTTTGGGTCTATCCACAGTTTGCTACCATCACTGTGGATTTGTACATGCACTCCTTACATAATCTCACTATGTTTTATTCCTATGCATGCCAGTTATTGTATACAATGGAACTGATCATGTAGAGCAAAAGAGATGAGCCTTGCGTGGCAATAAAATTCCATGCACACGTCGTTCCATGGTGGGCGCAAAGGCAACTCCCCCTCCATCCATGTAACATCCCAAATTTTCAATTTGGAATGTTATACATTAGATCATTATGCATATCATATTTTTCTTGCATTTTGTCGATCCTAGAAATTTCACGCAACTCAAGGACCCTCGGAGAGAGTTGGAGATTTCGTTATTTTCATATTTGAGTTCTCTCAAATTTTGAAAAAAAGGGATCATTGGTTTTGTCGGAGTTATTTGCATTTTATTTGGATAGGAAAAAATGCGCGTTTTCAAAATTTCATTTTTCTGGTCCGGAGAAAAGTTCATTTTGTTCGACTCATTTTTTAAGAGTCGGGGAAAATTTACTTTATTATTTTTGGAGTCCGGTAGATTTATTTTTCTGTGTTTTTCTGCGCGCGAAACCAATTTAAAAAAAATATTTTTTGCAGCGCCTTGGGCCAAAGGCCCAAGCCAGCCGCCGGCCAGGAGGCCAAGGCCATCGCACGCCGCGCGCCTAGCACACCAGGGAGGCCGCCGCCTCTTTGCCTCTTTAGGAAAATCCTAGTAGTACTTTTGTACTACTTTCGTTATTCCTTTTTGTTTCTAGATCTTTCCTTACCTTTTTTTTCCTATTCCTAGTCTAATTCTTGATCCATCCTCCAAGAAACCCCTCCCCTCCCAAATATAAATAACCCACACCCCCCCTCTAAATCATCAAACCCAAACCCCCAAGCCACCACCAAGCCTCACCCGCGCCTCACACCTGCACCCCTCACACGCCGCCGCCGCCGCCAGTGCCGCCGCCAGCGCCGCCGCCGCCGCACACCGCCGCCGCCGCCCTCACCCGCGCCGCGCCGCCGCCGCACACCGCCGCCGCCGCCGCCGTTCACCGCCGCCGTCGCCGCCGTTCACCGCCAGCGCCGCCACCGCCGTTGCCCCACGCCGCCGCTGCACCTTGCCACCGTAGCTGCCGCCAGCGCCGCCGCCGCCGTTGCCCCGCGCCGCCGCCGCACCTTGCCACCGCCGCCGCCGCACCTCGCCGCCGCCGCCCAACGCCGCCGTTCGCCGAGGTAGCCGCGCCGCGTCTCTTTCTCTTTTCATCGGATCGTTTTCTTATAATCGTTCCGATTCTTTTCTTCTCTTCCGATTTGTTCTTTCTTTCCGGTTCTTCGCTAAACCGTTCCGGTTTTCTAGATCGGTTTTTCGTCCAGTTTTCTTTTCCGAAACCCTAGATCGGATTAGTTTTCTTCTCCGATTTAGTTGCCTCGAGACCGTTCGCCGGACCGTTCGTTCTAACGAACGTGATCACCGGATTCTTCTAGGTTAACGAACGTCCGTTCGTTCAACCGTTCTTCTTTTTCTTCTCGATGGATTTATTCCGCGATCGCGATCTCAGATCCGATCTTCGTTCTAGTTTATCTTTTCGCTCGTTTATCGGAATCAGGTGATTCAAGCGCCTGGAGTTTCGTTTCGAAACCGCTGTTCTGTCTAATCAACTTAAACAAAGTTTTGCTACGGTAAAATTTGACCTAGTTTCACTTTGCTAGAACCGAGTTGTTTTCTTTCGCCGTTTGTTTTCCGTTGCTTTGTTCGATTCGATTCTTTTTGCAACCGGAGTTCTTAAGTTGAACTTTCTGGTTAGATCTTTTAGTCGAGTTTTCCCTGTGCATTAGATGAGTACTTATTGTATGCTTGTTGTTTGTCTGCGATAGATTGACCGGAGTGGGACGAGTAGAGCTATCAAGAGTTTTGAGTGCGAATCATCTTCATCAACATTGTAGGCAAGTTCACACTTTGATCATAACCCTTTTCATACCCAGTTTTATTGCATTAGATCAATCCTCAAACAATTGCATGGTTAGGATCTGAATTAAATTGTGGGCTGGGAAGTAGTTGAGGTAGTACCTATTACCTGTTTATTATCAAACCCTTGGGAGTTACTATTACGTTATACTTATGTTGCCATGCTATGCTCGTAGACGTGGATTGGGTTTTGAGAGTATTCATGACAGATGTGAGATTGTTAATTAATGGTTTACTTAAGGTGGCAACTTAAATACACATCTGGGTGGATTGCTAGGGGCACCCTGGGGATAGACCAGTGGACTTGCCCGGACACCTGGGGATATACCAGTGTTGTCCTAGGAGATCCCGGGGATATACCGTGTGATCATCCTACGGTCCGCCACCCAGGCTCAAAGGGATCATGAGATTATTCATACTAGAAACTGCCATGTGCAGCCACAAGCCATTATGGGCTCTGGCATAGTTGATTAAGTCGTGCGAACTCTTACAGGGTAGACTAGCAGATGTAGGGGAAAATAGGTGTACCGGTCTATCCAACGTAAGGTGCTAGCGCTTCTGAAAGACTTTGTCTCGGTCATCCGTTTCTCAAACACCATGTAGTGCGAGAAATCCAACGGAGGCGATCGAGTCTTGTGGGGAAAAGTGCGCAAACCTCTGCAGAGTGTACAAACTAATCATGATTAGCCGTGTCCCCGGTTATGGACGTTTTGAGTATCTAGTTCTTGGATTATCCTGTTGATCTCATCACGTTACTTTAATTAATTTTGTTGGGTGTTAATGATTACTTTTAATTGGGATTGAGAATGCTGTCAACCATTCTCAATGTTTAACAACCACCATGATAGTTAAATAAAATTATTCCTTTGCAGTAGGGAAAAATTGGCTTTTCGCAAAAACCCTATAACCATAGAGATTTTCCACCAGCCATATATGCATGTAGTAATAGCCATTGTTCATCATTTTCTCTATGGTGTGAATTTGCCAGTACATTCAATGTACTGACCCGTTTCGGGCTGCAACGTCTCATGTTGCAGGTTTTCTTACGACGAGTAAGTGATACGTTAGGGTTACGATTTCTACACTCAACTTTGCCGTTGGTGTTGATGGGAATCCACAACCTTGTTGCTTCCGCTATATTGGATTGAGGTAATAGTATTTACGTTACTTTATACATGTGATTTACCTCTGTTATAAATCCTTCGAGTACTGTGTGTGTCAGCATACCGATCCAGGGATGACACGTAAGCACAGAGACTTGACCGCCTGAGGTCGGGTCGCTACAAGATGGTATTAGAGCACATGTTGACTGTAGGACGTGACCCTAGAAACTGGACATCCCATAGAAAGGATTTTCTCTAAAACTTTCTTTTTCAAAAAGATCTTTTAGCTCTCATCTCTTCTGAGCTTATTCAAATATTCCCTTTTAGTGAGACTATACCGCTTTCCCTTTTGACCACTCGAAGATTCGACCGATGAGACCACTCCAAGAAGTACAAGATATCGGACAACCACGATCACTATGGAATGAAGGAGAATTACCGTGCATCTGAATAATGGAAACTACAACGGTTGAAGACTCCGAAGAATTTCTAGATTTGTATGACCTAGGAAGGCTACCTTTATGGAACTTGGCAGACTATGGAAGCTTTCAATACCCGAGATCAAGGTGTATCGGAGAAAGTCCGGAGCATGGAGAGTTAAAAACTCAAAGTTCTGTTAAGGAAAACCCTAAGGCAGGAGATATCAACTACGGAGAGATAGCTCATGGAAATGACAAGAGCAGAAACATGGCTATAGATGGTATTATCGCCGCTTATGCTATTGCCACCGTGCTGAGTTAAGCATGCATATGCATGGAAGACTTGGATGGTAGAAGGCTGACAGAGCACCTATCAGCAAGATGAAGTTTTAATCTTAGCTGGTGTATCACCAGGATCTGGAGTATTACATCAAGAAGTTAAGATGGACCTACAAGAAGCAGTATTTTGATAAGAAAAATTCCGTGAAGAACTTAGGACCAAGAAGCTAAAGTAGCCAAGCTAGAGGAGCAAAACCTTGAGACATCTAAAGATTCGTCATGAAGGATCATGGTTCATGTCAAGGTTGAGGAAACCCAGAAGTTTGGAATGCAACTCCAGAAATATTAAAGGACGCCACAAGAGACTTCGCGTCAACACAGATGATCTGGCAAGAAGGGCAATCATGATCGGAAGAAGCCATCGGAGACATGAACAAGACTTGAATATGGCGACTTTGAAGATTTATTGACCTTTAGAAGACCAAACCCCTGTTACACTAGATGCGACGTTTGTGAGCTGTCATTTGTTTGTTGTTTTTTTCCGACAGCCACAATAAAATCTGTCTTTTCAAAACCTTGTTTGTATTGTGTGCATCCCTCTTGACCTCTCCTATCCCACCCAAAACCCATGGACCCAATATAGGATGAATGGAGATGAGCTCGTATTTTTTCTGGACCAATAAGTCAATTGGAGACAGACCGATGGATTCAGAATATGGAGGATCATATGGAGAACAACCCTATAGTCGGAAAGGATATGGCCCAACATGCTCTTGAATGCTTTGAAAGAGGTGCTGCTACTTGGTGGAAGATGTACCAAACCATCAATGGATGGCAAGGAGTAACCACTTGGAAAGAATTTAAGATGACTCTGCTAAAAATCTCGGTTTGTGTCCCAGAAATTGAAGCCTTCGGGAAAGGATATGAAGAAACCTTGTGCATGCAAGCTTTGTGGAGAAATAGGACACACCCATAAGGAACACAAGGATGAATGCCCTAATTGTGAAGGAAGTCACCCAGCTGAAGAATGCCCAATTAGGCAGGTTACTTGTTTCTTGTGTGAAGGAACTACCCACTACCCTGCTCAGTGTCACTTTTACCCCATGGTACAAAGAACCATCCAGCAGAAAAAAGAAGCAACGAACGGAGCCCTAATGGGAATTCTAAAAGAACCTGCGATGAAGGAAGAGGTGGAGGACACACCCAAAGAGGAACCAATTAAACCCTGCACCAAGTCTTGCTATTCATGTGGAGAAGAAGGACACATCTCCCAGAATTGTATGAATGGGACTCTAGTAGAATTCCCGACTAAGGAAGTAGAGTATGACCCACAGGAAATAGAAGCCCTGATTGGAATGGAAAAGTCCAGAAAGAGAAGTAGATTGGATTCCAGGAAGGATCTGATTCATATCACCTGTTACAAGTGCAAGGAGTCAGGGCACTACATCAACACTTGCCCAAAAAGGAAGCCAAGGACCCAAGGAGGCAATGTGATCAAGGAGTCAGAAGAGAATGTTAAGTTGATTCGAGATAGACTGAAGGTAGCTCAGTCCAGGCAGAAGAGTTATGCAGACTCAAAAACACAAGGAGGTAGTCTATGAAATTGGAGACAGAGCATGTCTTCGTGTGTCCCCTCTGCGAGGAATTAAACGATTTGGGGTTAAGGAAAAGTTAGCCTTGAGATTCGTAGGACCATACGAAGTTTTGGAGAGTATTTGAGAAGTGGCCAACAAATTGGAGTCACCCGAAGAACTGTCAAACGTTCATGATGTGTTTCACGTTTCCCAGTTGAAGAAGTGCCATGCAGAGATGGCCAATATTCCCCTGTAAGGACGCTTGACCCTGGAAAGGATGATGATGTTCTACGAAGTGGAGTATGGACTTCATAAGTATAAGTTTTTTTCTCGGTATGTGGGATATCCCACGAGGATGAAGAGACAAATTACTATGGGATATAAAGGAGGTATGATGTTGGAAATATGGATCAATGGAAATTCCATGATGAGTTTGAATAATCATGTCCTAGTTTGGTGCCAACAGAAGGAAGGGAGACAATACAATTGGATGGATTTTAAGTATGCTAGGAAGCTGGGAGTTGGATGTTGGATTAGAGATCCGTTGCCCCAATGATGAGTTCAAGGTTTACAAGTGATGAGATGGGCCATAACCCACAGGCCCCAGGACCTGCCAAGACGCAATCACATTCTTGCAAGGAAAAACCCTGGAAGAAGTTACGATTTTATCGATAGACGATCTTATAGGAGTAACGCAAAACCTGAGGGTTGGGAAGGAACGATAGTTGTTTGTTTGGCTTGCAGAATCTATGGATTTATCCGAACCTGGTTCGTCAACAAGAGAAATTCTGCAATGCTTGTGAGGATGACCGAGTGTTAGAATGCGAGATTCGCTAAACCATATACATGGTAATGATTTGGGTGCGGGATGGATTGATCACCATACCGACTTACTCTTATTATTCGCCTTGCTATGTGGGATGGTAAATCTGAGTGACTTACCTATAGTATAGAGAGACGACGTTCAAAACCTTGTTTAAACCTTACAATGGTATAAGAATTTTTTCCCTTGTACAAGGCACCTGTTGCCAACCGTAGGTTATACGGTGAGGATCAACCAGACCCATTTCCTACAGGAGAAACCATAAATTGTTGACCACCATGATA
Organism: Aegilops umbellulata; assembly: GCA_032464435.1. Taxonomy (NCBI): domain Eukaryota; kingdom Viridiplantae; phylum Streptophyta; class Magnoliopsida; order Poales; family Poaceae; genus Aegilops; species Aegilops umbellulata. The sequence continues at coordinate 501,672,129 of CP136057.1, forward strand.
TATCGATAGTTGTTTAGTATTGGCGCCAGACTCGTCAGGTAAGAAGACCCAGTCTCGGAATAACCTTACCAAGATGAAAGGATAAAAGAATTGAGGAAAAGGTTATGCCATTACCAGAAGAGCCTAGAGAAAGGAATTATACTGAAGATCTGAGAAGACCGGCCCTGTCAAGAATAAGGATGGAGTATATGAGTATTGATGGGACCGTAACAATGTTTCTAAGGGTGGTAGCACCCGAGACCCCGGAGAAGATCGATGGATTTTGAGAAGACCCCGAACCTAACCTATTCCTTTCTAGCCTCTCCGAATCTCGAGGACGAGATTCATTTTAAGGGTGGTAGGTTTGTAACATCCCAAATTTTCAATTTGGAATGTTATACATTAAATCATCATGCATATCATATTTTTCTTGCATTTTGTCGATCCCAGAAATTTCACGCAACTCAAGGACCCTCGAAGAGAGTTGGAGATTTCGTTATTTTCATATTTGAGTTCTCTCAAATTTTGAAAGAAAGGGATCATTGGTTTTGTCGGAGTTATTTGCATTTTATTTGGATAGGGAAAAATGCGCGTTTTCAAAATTTCATTTTTCTGGCCCGGAGAAAAGTTCATTTTGTTCGACTCATTTTTTAGGAGTCGGGGAAAGTTTACTTTATTATTTTTAAAGTCAGGTAGATTTATTTTTCTGTGTTTTTCCGCGCGCGAAACCAATTTAAAAAAAAATATTTTTTGCAGCGCCTTGGGCCAAAGGCCCAAGCCAGCCGCCGGCCAGGAGGCCAAGGCCATCGCACGCCGCGCGCCTAGCACACCAGGGAGGCCGCCGCCTCTTTGCCTCTTTAGGAAAATCCTAGTAGTACTTTTGTACTACTTTCGTTATTCCTTTTTGTTTCTAGATCTTTCCTTCCCTTTTCTTTCCTATTCCTAGTCTAATTCTTGATCTCTCCTCCAAGAAACCCCTCCCCTCCCCAATATAAATACCCCACACACCCCCTCTAAATCATCAAACCCAAAGCCCCCAAGCCACCACCAAGCCTCACCCGCGCCTCACACCTGCGCCCCTCACCCGCCGCCGCCGCCGCCAGCGCCGCCGCCAGCGCCGCCGCCGCCGCACACCGCCGCCGCCGCCCTCACCCGCGCCGCGCCGCCGCCGCACACCGCCGCTGCCGCCGCCGTTCGCCGCCAGCGCCGCCACCGCCGTTGCCCTGCGCCGCCGCCGCACCTTGCCACCGTAGCCGCCACACCGCTGCCGCCGTTGCCCCGCGCCGCCGCCGCACCTTGCCACCGCCGCCGCCGCACCTCGCCGCCGCCGCCCAACGCCGCCGTTCGCCGAGGTAGCCGCGCCGCGTCTCTTTCTCTTTTCATCAGATCGTTTTCTTATAATCGTTCCGATTATTTTCTTCTCTTCCGATTCGTTTTTTCTTTCCGGTTCTTCGCTAAACCGTTCTAGTTTTCTAGATCGGTTTTTCGTCCGGTTTTCTTTTCCGAAACCCTAGATCGGATTAGTTTTCTTCTCCGATTTAGTTGCCTCAAGACCGTTTGCCAGGCCGTTCGTTCTAACGAACGTGATCACCGGATTCTTCTAGGTTAACGAACGTCCGTTCGTTCAACCGTTCTTCTTTTTCTTCTCGACGGATTTATTCCGCGATCGCGATCTCAGATCCGATCTTCGTTCTAGTTTATCTTTTCACTCGTTTATCGGAATCAGGTGATTCAAGCGCCTGGAGTTTCGTTTCGAAACCGCCGTTCCGTCTAATCAATTTAAACAAAGTTTTGCTACGGTAAAATTTGACCTAGTTTCACTTTGCTAGAACCGAGTTGTTTTCTTTCGCCGTTTGTTTTCCGTTGCTTTGTTCGATTCGATTCTTTTTGCAACCGGAGTTCTTAAGTTGAACTTTCTGGCTAGATCTTTTATTCGAGTTTTCCCTGTGCATTAGATGAGTACTTATTGTATGCTTGTTGTTTGTCTGCGATAGATTGACCGGAGTGTGACGAGTAGATCTATCAAGAGTTTTGAGTGTGAATCATCTTCATCAACATTGTAGGCAAGTTCACACTTTGATCATAACCCTTTTCATACCCAGTTTTATTGCATTAGATCAATCCTCAAACAATTGCATGGTTAGGATCTGAATTAAATTGTGGGCTGGGAAGTAGTTGAGGTAGTACCTATTACCTGTTTATTATCAAACCCTTGGGAGTTACTATTACGTTATACTTATATTGCCATGCTATGCTCGTAGACGTGGATTGGGTTTTGAGAGTATTCATGACAGATGTGAGATTGTTAATTAATGGTTTACTTAAGGTGGCAACTTAAATACACATTTGGGTGGATTGCTAGGTGCACCCTGGGGATAGACCAGTGGACTTGCCCGGACACCTGGGGATATACCAGTGTTGTCCTAGGAGATCCCGGGGATATACCGTGTGATCATCCTATGGTCCGCCACCCAGGCTCAAAGGGATCATGAGATTATTCATACTAGAAACTTCTGTGTGCAGCCACAAGCCATTATGGGCTCTCACATAGTTGATTAAGTCGTGCAAACTCTTACAGGGTAGACTAGCAGATGTAGGGGAAAGTAGGTGTACCGGTCTATCCAACGTAAGGTGCTAGCGCTTCTGAAAGACTATGTCTGGGTCATCCGTTTCTCAAACACCACGTAGTGCGAGAAATCCAACGGAGGCGATCGAGTCTTGTGGGGAAAAGTGCGCAAACCTCTGCAGAGTGTACAAACTAATCATGATTAGCCGTGTCCCCGGTTATGGACGTTTTGAGTATCTAGTTCTTGGATTATCCTGTTGATCTCATCACGTTACTTTAATTAATTTTGTTGGGTGTTAATGATTACTTTTAATTGGGATTGAGAATGCTGTCAACCATTCTCAATGTTTAACAACCACCATGATAGTTAAATAAAATTATTCCTTTGCAGTAGGGAAAAATTGGCTTTTCGCAAAAACCCTATAACCATAGAGATTTTCCACCAGCCATATATGCATGTAGTAATAGCCATTGTTCATCATTTTCTCTATGGTGTGAATTTGCCAGTACATTCAATGTACTGACCCGTTTCGGGCTGCAACGTCTCATGTTGTAGGTTTTCTTACGACGAGTAAGTGATACGTTAGGGTTACGATTTCTACACTCAACTTTGCCGTTGGTGTTGATGGGAATCCACAACCTTGTTGCTTCCGCTATATTGGATTGAGGTAATAGTATTTACGTTACTTTATACATGTGATTTACCTCTGTTATAAATCCTTCGAGTACTGTGTGTGTCAGCATACCGATCCAGGGATGACACGTAAGCACAGAGACTTGACCGCCTGAGGTCGGGTCGCTACAACCCATTTCGGATCATAATCAAGAGGAAGATAACTGTTATGAGGGGGATTCAGAAGGAGAAGACCACTCCTATTTACCCCATGAGGTCTTTGCTCTAACTTGGCATGCTGATGTTGGTAATATAATGCATATGGTGCCTTGCATTGCTTACTGTATACATTAAAGATGTCATATGCTTAGTTTAGACATGCTTTGTGTCAATGCCATCTGTTTAGTTTCTTTATCGTATATGTGAATCATGCAATGCCATCTTGTCTAGTCAGGCATCATATATGTGAATTTTGCAATGCCACCCTGGTTAGCCAGTCATCTTATATGTGAACTATATCATGCCATCATTTTTTATTACGTGTTAAATTTGTCAACAATTTTTGTACATTCAATTGCTCTTCTTGTGTATCAGCCATTCGGCACGGTCATGGAAAAATCTGGAGTGGAAACAAGGTCTTCAGAGCAGACAATGCTATCCGACGAAGCGCATGTCTTGCTGGTTACCGATAGCTCCTCAGAGGAGGATTCAGAGACAGATGACCAGTCATATCCCCCCCCCCCGAGGTGCATGCCCTAACTTGGCAGGGTTATGTTGCTCATATCGTCTGTATGGTATCTTGCATTGCTATGTCATTTGCTTAGTTTAGACATGCTTTGTGTGAATGCCACCTGTTTAGTGTCTAATTACCATATATGTGAATTATGCAATCCCATCTTGTTGCAAGACATTATATATGTGAATTATGCAATGTTATCTTGTTGCAAGGCATTATGTATGTGAATTATGCAATGCCATGCTGTTTAGGCAAGCGTCATATATGTGAATTATATCATGCCGTCCTTTTTTTGTATTTCTCATTGCTTTTGTCGACAATGTTTGTATATTCAACTGCTCTTCCTGTGCATCAGCCATTTGAATTTGTGATGGAGAAATCTGGAGTGAAAACAAGGTCTTCAGAGCAGACAATGCTACCTGCTGAAGCAGATATCTTGCTGGTTACAGATAGCTCTTCAGAGGAGGATTCAGAGGCAGATGAACAGTCCTATTATCCCCCTGAGGTGTATGCTCAAACTTGGCAGGGTTATATTACTCATATAATGCATATGTTGTATTGGAATGCTTAGTTTTTTACATCATATACACAATATTGAATGCCATCTCCTTAGTTGACACATCATATACGCGATTGTCCTCTACTCACTTCCTTAGTATATAAATCATATACTTGAATTATGTCATGCCATGATGTTTACATAGACAGCATGTATCTGAATTATGGCATGCCAACCCATTTTCTAAAGACATAATATAGTTATATCATCTCATCCTGTTTACATAGTCATCATATTTTAAATTATGTCATTCTATCCGTGAATTATATCATGCCATCATGTTTCCATCGACGACATGTTTGTGATTTATGGCATGCCAACCACTTTAATAGACACATCGTATAGTTATATCATGTCATCCTGTTTACATAGTCATCATATTTTGAAGTATGTCATTCTATCCTGTTTAGTTAGCCATCATACATGTGAAATTGTGTCATGCTATCCTGTTTAATTAGCCATCATATATGGGAAATTATGTCCTGCTATTCTGTTTGCTTAGACAACATAAGTGTGAATTATTTCATGCCCTGTTTTCTTTCCTACTATCCATTGCACCTGTCTATCTTACAATGTTTGTACATTCAATTACTTTTCTTGTTTATCAGCCATTTCAATTGGAGGGAGTGATGGCAGTATCTGTGGGAGTAAAAACACGGTCTTCAGAAAAGATCGTGCTACCTGTCGATGCAGATAAAACCACGGTTGTACTTGCCTAAGAACCAGCCCCACCACACATAACCCACACTCATGCAGATTGTACCCCTACCCAGTTGGACAGAGAACCAGCTACACCCCTTCTAACCCCAACCCCAGCAGATAGACACCCAGTTCCCGTTGACACATCACCGTCTCCACCACAGAGCACCCAAACACGAGCAGATAGTAAGGCAACTGCAATGCCCAAATCACGAGGACCACCACTCCGAACCCGAAGTCAACGCTTAAAGCAGAAGAAGAATTATTCTCAGGTCAGGTTCCGTAGCTATGGTTCATACTACTTTGCTCTTGCATCACTGTATTTACGGATACCAACTAATTTCAAATTTGAAGGATGCAATTGAAACTCCAATGGCGCAACAGGTATGTTTTAAACCTGTTTCTTCAACGTGTTTGGCTGTTTGCTATTGTAACTTGCTCTATGTTGATTTCAGTTTCAATTGAATAAACAGTTATGTTCTCATGCCATGCACATTACAAGTGTTGTTATTGCTGTGTAGTTTCCCACACTTATATTCTATCTATGCTGCTTTGTCTTAAATAGATATGATTCGAACTGTATCTATCTTGATTTGGCAATATAAACTAGAATGATATAGACCATACAGTGACCATACTACATAGATATATGTTTGTTTCATGTTGTTATCCTGTCCACCTTACTACTGAACTGGTTTACCAAAATGAGTTTCATATACTACTAAACCTGAGATGTGTTTGTTTGTTTCTCTTTTAGAACGCGGATAAAATATTGGAGAAGAGTACCCTGTTATGCAATGGTAAAGGAGGTAATGCAGATAAGGTTCAAGATAGTGAGACATCCCTATTGGTCTCCAAGAAAGCTGATAAAAATTATATTGAAGACACTGAGACAACCCCAAAGTCTTGTCTTGATGTAGTGTTCGAGTTACTACTGGCTACCACTGCTAACACCAGCTCTTCGAACTCGTTGCCTGAATCAGTTCGGCTTCTTGAGTCTCAACTTCAGGTTGAAAGACATCGATCAGATGTTATGCGACAGGAAGCCAAAGGACTGAGGAAGTCCCTACAGAATTCAGATGCATACTTTCTGGTGCAACAGCAAGCGCTGGAGGACTTAAGCGCCAAACAAGAGAAAGTTAATAAGCTTGCTAAGCATCTTGCCAGCATTATGGGTACCCAGGATATTGTTTCTTGAGCTCTTCTGAAGTGGTTTCAGTTCTGGACTTGTTTTGCTGCGGCGTTTATATGTTGCTGTGTTCCCTATATCTGCACTGGTGGCGAACTTTGATGCCCATTGGATGTAATATGTGTAATAGCTGTGATAGCCTAGCATTAGTTGCTTGCTTATTTATTTCCTTGTTGTTTTGTTTATTTGTTTGCTTGTAGGCATTGCAGTTCTTTTTCCGCGGTTAGCTAGTGGCTGCAATAACCTATTTTTTAAAACTAGGCCACAATAACCATGGGCTAATATTTACTGTAGTGACACTGGGCCTCCTACTGGCCGTAGAAACAGTCGGCCTTCTACGGGCCATAGAAATAATGGGCCTTCTACGGGCCGTAGAAACAACGGGCCTTCTGCGGGCCGTATCATCAATGGGCCTTATATGGGTCGTATGATCGATTGGCCAAACATGGGCCAAGCAGACCGCATTATGGCCGTAAACGGGCTAGAGTTGGAATCGTCCGTTCATGGGCCGACCATAAGAGGCCATCATTAATATGCCGTATTTGATGACGCTAAGAAAACGGCCCAACGTATTAACGGACCACAAACGGTCCGACTGTAACCACGAGCTGAATTTGGCCCACAAGCAGAAAATGACAGTAACGGGCCGTAAGTAAACGAATGTTGGAAATGAGCCCAAGATTAAATGGGCTCTGAGAAGGCCGAAAGAGAACATGGGCTGGAAACGGCCCAATGGAATAACGGGCCGTTAATGGGTATAAAGTGATACACTGTTCATTACACGCCAGTTTCACCACGGGCCATTAATGGGTGTAAAGTGATACACTGTTCATTACGGGCCAGTTTCACCACGGGCCGTTAATAGCCCAAGAGTTACATAGGGCCTCATATGGGCCGAAAGACGTCATGGGCCATACATGGGCCAGAAGTGAAAATGGGCTGGAATCATATTGGGTGGCCCAGATGATGCTACTGGGCCTAATTCGGATAGGGCGTCACGGGCCTTGGGTTAGCGGGCCGTAAATGGGCTATATGCGAATAGGCCGTTAACAGGCTTTCCATGGGCCGGCCCGCCACCTTTTGACCAAGTCAAACGGGTCGGCCTTTTCACAGGATGGGCCTCCGTTGGGCCGTGCCACGTGTCGATGTATCATAGGCGCCTTCCGTCCCATGAGTGGATGACATCTGTCCCAACGATGAGCCGACACGTGTTTCCTCCAGCCAATGATGATTTTACACGTGGAAAATCCCCATTGGTCGGGTCTGTTAACGGGTTATCGGATCCAAAACCCGACCCGATAGCTTTACGGCGTTCCGTTACAGTGGATGCCACGTGTCGGTCACCCTTGACGAAAGCACTCCTGTGACGCGCGATTTATTGTCATGGAAGTGGACACTCCCGTGATGATAATTTTGGTAATGTCATGGAACACTTCTACGACAGCACATGTATGACTATCTTGATTCTATCATAAATTTTTCATGGATGTACATGCATGACAAAATACGCGACCTACTGTGACAAACACGTATCGTCACGGAAGTGTATTTTTTTTGTAGTGTCTGGGAGCAGCCAACCAGCTAGTGGTTGTAGGGGGCAGCTATTTATAGCCTAGGGAGCAGCCCGACATGATAAGACATAAATGCCCTTCAATGATATGACCGTTAGGTGGATAAGATATTTTGGGGTAGCTGGCGCATAGCACAACAACGGTTGGAAATTTGAGGTTCAATTTCCTCAGGGCTATCATGTTCCTCACTTGTAGGCAATCTGCACTGGCAAATTCCTAACTCCTCAGTCAGAACAAATTCCTCAGAGACCAGAAGAACTTCGTCTCTGTTACTGAAGAAATCGACTGAACTTTATGACATTTCCAATGGCTTCACTTGAAAGGATTGGTAGGTGTAGGATTTTGAGATGAGCATCACTTGGAAACTTTTCCTTAGTTTTTCCTCGACCCCCTTTAACAGTAAGGTGTTTCCTATGACTGAAGAAAGAGAAAATGAAACTACGAAAACAAAAGTCTTCACGCTTCATGTTCCTAGCATGAATATCAAGTCTTCACAGTCACACCAATTTCTTCATCTTCGAAGTCTTCAGAAATTCAAAGACTTCAGTTGAAGACATTCATTTTTAGGGGTCGACTTTCTCTGTAAATATCAAAACTCCTCATAGACTTATAAACTTGTGTACACTCATAAACAAATTAGTCCCTTAATCTATAAGTCTTCAATATACTAAAATCACTAAGGGGCACTAGATGCACTTACACTCCTGCCTCGACAAAGAAATCAGCCCATTCAGGGCCAGAAGGGAAACCAAAGTCGAAAGGAGGAGCCTCAGGAAGACGCTCATCCTCACTCACATCAGTGGATCCGGAGGCTCTCGGACGAGCCTTCAAAGCATTCTTAGAGGAGACAATGTGAGTGACCACATCATGGTTTTGTGAACAGAGGAATGAGAAGGCCTTCATCATGGCAGAATGGACCTTCTCGAGAAAGCGAGCAATGCGACCGAAAGAGCCCGAGCTAGAGGGAGCAGGACGAGACTAAGCAGTAGACTATCGAGCAGTAGCAGAGGTGGATTTCTTGGGAGCCCAATCAACCGCCATATGAGGTGGAATGACCCACCGCGGATGCACATGAGTCCGAGCAATGGGAAAAGGAGCGATACTCTCAATGAAATCCTGAAGAAAAGGAGCATGAGGAAAGGCCCGCTAGTACTGAAGACTCGCAAGACGAATCTCGTGCCACAGAAAGTGAGGAACATTTATCTTCCCGTTGGGATGCTCAAAGAGACGATACATGAGATCAATACAATACCCATTACAGGACCCCTTGTCACCCATCTTAGGATAGATGGTGCGAATGACACACTGATATATAATGAAGAAAGGAGATCGCCAAATATCCTGATTTACATCCTTGCCCCTTTCCACTTCATCAAGCTCACTAAGACGTTTGAGGAGATAGCCACAAGCCTCAATATTTTTGGGCGCATGATTTGGGTCAGACGTATGCATTTTGAACCCAATGTCATGAAACCCAAGAGCGGCGACAAACTAAGCATAGGAGGCTGTGAGCTTGGTGTCAGAAGTCATCCAGGTGATGGTCTTGTCAGGACCAAAGAAACATGTGGCATAAAACTGGTGAATGGCAGCATGATTGTTGTCATGTTGAAAAGCGAACGGAATAGCTAGACCAGAGGACTCAATGAGTTCAATGGCACCCGGATATTTCACCGGGTGAGTACGGATATGCTCCAAATCGACATAGTGGTGAACAGACAGACCCTTGGGATCAATGACAGTGGTGAAAATGTTTGCCTGAATGTTTGTACGGAAACGAGAATCCATCGAGTCATGCTCAACAGAGAATTGATCAACATCGCAACGAAATTTTATGTAAGCAGGTTTGGAGATTAGAGTGAAGTTCTTGATATCGCAACCTAGAGACGAAGGAGGTTCAAAAGAAATGCGGCGAGCATCACCGGGAGGCTGATTCGGAGGCAGAGGAGGCATATAGGAGGGCTTCCGTGTTTCAGGTTTTGGAACATTTCCACGAACAGCAACATATTTCGCCCGTTCTTCGTATTCCGTCTCCTGTTCATAGCCAGACCCTTCAGGTGAAGTGGTATCCACGTAGACAGGCTGTTTCCAGCCTGTTTTCACGGACGAAGACACTCTTGCGAGTCATGCGAGCCACCACGACGTGACGCTGAAAAACGGCATGAACAGGGGATACTAACAGTACTGCAGGATGCTGCTAACGCGACACTACGATCAGAGACCCTTTGACGAAACTGTGTGCGATGCATTAATCGAAAACGGTGATGTAAAAAATCCGTCAAAAAAGGTGCAAAATGTTTGCAATGACGGATGCATCAAACACGGTTCCGATTTTTGTTGTGTGCGATGCAGGGCATACGGTTCAGTTCAATGAACTGTTTGCGATGAAGAAGAAGAACATAACCGGGCAGTCAGATGAAGGCGTGTGCGATATAGGCATACATTTCACTCGGATTAACTGTTTGTGATGAGGAGGAACAACATAAACAGACAGCTAGATAAAGGTGTGTGCAATTGAGGGCATACACTTCAGAAGGATTAACTGTTTGCGATTAGGCAACAGAGCAGAAACGGTCAGCCAGATCAAAGTGTCTGCGATTGATAGCATACACTTCACACGGATGAATTGTTTGTGATTATCTGCAACAAACAGAAATAGCTGCAACAGATCAACGTGTGTGCGCTAGACGGGCACACATTCAAATTAAAAAAAGCGTGTGCGATAGTAATAACGAGCACGCACAGTTGTTGGAATAAAACTTGTGCTGACATTTCCTATTGCGATGCACCCTATGATGCAAACGCAACGTACGCGGTCGAGAAAATCGTACATATCATGGGCTCATTTGTATTCGCTTCTTTCTTTCTATCGGCCTCCTCCCGCCGGGCGCTCTCGCCTTGAGAAGACAAGAAGGGGATTCCGATGTGTGTCGTACGTGCGAGTCGGCGTGGTGCGATCCCGACGCCTCCTTCACGTCCTTTTTGTCCTTGGCGGATGTCGACGAGCTATGAGGGTTTGGAAAGGGCCAAGGAGGCACGTCGGTATTAGGCCGGTACGTGGCGTGAGACTGATATTGTTTTCCATATCTACCTTCTTTGCCATGTTACCCAATCATCGGATAAAAACTCGCCGCGTCAACCATCATCCGTTCAACAAGCAGCGCGAGTCGACCACCATGGGCGGGTCGTGCGCGTTACGACTTGGGCTTGGGGCATCTGCTGTGTCCTCGGCAGCATCAGAATCGGTTGGTGTGACTCGTGAGTACCGTCGTGGCAGAGCAGTTCGGTGGCGGATTCCTTCGGCGCCGGGCATTGATAACAGCGGGACGCGTGGAGCCATCGCCAAGTTTTCTGGCTGTCTGTGATAGCCCGCTTTAAAATTTCCACACGAGGATGACCTCTGCATCTGGGAGGTGTAAACGAGTCGAGTTCGAGCGAGTTGGACTAGGCTCGGCTCAATTCATACTGAAATTTCAAGCGAGCTCAAGTTGAGTGAAGCTCAAGATCGAGCTATACAAAGTGGCTCATGCTTAGCTTGTAACGATCTTGAACCGACTTCGGCCTAGTTTTGAGCTAAATAAGACTGCATTTCTTTTATGATCTAAGGTGGTTTTTCGAACAAGATAGACCGCAACATAACATAAGAAGTCACTGTAAAATATTATTTCAATAAAAACATTGATAATTTATATATTTCGTCAATGTCGTTTGGCTAGAAATAGAAGAAAACCGTCTACTCCTAAACTTTGGCCAGTAATAACAGAATATTTAACACACAACTGATCATTTACTATATTAAGGCATACTTTTTCTCTGCACTTAATTAAGCTTCCATGTTTACTAGTAGATAAAATAGAGAAAAAAACCTAACAACATGTGTGGCAAACTGGTAATAAATTATTCTATTTCGCTCTAATATATGCAGGATTATTTAATATAATTATATTAATATCAAGCTAAAACCGAGTGAGCTACTATTGACTCAAGATCAGCTCGTTTCCTGATCGAGCTACATAAAATGATCATACTCAGCTCATTTTATTTCGAGTTGATCTTGAGCCGAGCCAAAAGAAAAGTCGATCTCAAGCAACTCACGGGCCTTGGGTTTTTCTTGCAGCCCTGCATCCGTGCCATTGCCATCCCATGACAACAAGGATGACTTCAAACTAATGGAAGCTGGAGGCCTCTCCGAAGTTTAAACATCAAAGAGAACTTATTACAATAATATGGCTTAGGGCCATCTAAATAATATAATAGCGGAAGACTTGGAAGATAAAGTGAGTCCATCAACTCCAACGGCATAGCTGAGTGCACGACAACGACCTAGCGCACCTTACTCTTCGTCTGAAAAGCCTGCAACATGATATGTTGCAGCCCGAAATGGGTCAGCACATGGAATATGCTGGCAATATAACACCGTAGAGCAAATGAACAAGTAAATGCTATCACTACATGCATATATGGCTGTTGGAGGCTCTACGGTTATATTGTTTTGTGAAAAGCCAATTTTTTTCCTACAACAAAGGAATATATTTTATTTAACTATCATGGTAGTTGATAAAACATTGAGAATGGTAACCCCATCTCAATCCCAATTAAGCAGTAATTAACAACCCAACAAATTAATTTAGAGTGATGAGATCAACATGATAATCCAAGAACCAGATACTCAAGATGTCCATAACCGGGGACACGACTAACCATGATTAGTTTGTACACTCTGCAGAGGTTTGTGCACTTTTCCCCACAAGACCCGATCTCCTCCATTAGATTTCTCGCACTACATGGTGTTTGAGAAACGGATGACCGAGACACAGTCTTTCAGAAACATTAACTCTTTACTATGGGTAGACAGTTACACCTACTTTCCCCTACATCTGCTAGCCTACTGATGTCTACTACGCAACCTTCTCCTTGTAGACGTTGTTGGGCCTCCAAGTGCAGAGGTTTGTAGGACAGTAGCAAATTTCCCTCAAGTGGATGACCTAAGGTTTATCAATCCGTGGGAGGCGTAGGATGAAGATGGTATCTCTCAAGCAACCCTGCAACCAAATAACAAAGAGTCTCTTGTGTCCCCAACACACCCAATACAATGGTAAATTGTATGGGTGCACTAGTTCGGCGAAGAGATGGTGATACAAGTGCAATTTGGATGGTAGATATGGGTTTTTGTAAACTGAAAATATAAAAACAGCAAGGTAACTAAAGATAAAAGTGAGCACAAACGGTATTGCAATGATAGGAAACAAGGCCTAGGGTTCATACTTTAACTAGTGCAAGTTCTCTCAACAATAATAACATAATTGGGTCATATAACTATCCCTCAACATGCAACAAAGAGTCACTCCAAAGTCACTAATAGCGGAGAACAAACGAAGAGATTATGGCAGGGTACGAAACCACCTCAAAGTTATTCTTTCCAATCAATCCGTTGGGCTATTCCTATAACTGTCGCAAACAGCCCTAGAGTTCGTACTAGAATAACACCTTAAGACACAAATCAACCAAAACCCTAATGTCACCTAGATACTCCAATGTCACCTCAAGTATCCGTGGGTATGATTATACGATATGCATCACACAATCTCAGATTCATCTATTCAACCAACACATAGAACCTCAAAGAGTGCCCAAAAGTTTCTACCGGAGAATCAAGACGAAAACGTGTGCCAACCCCTATGCATAGGTTCATGGGCGGAACTCGCAAGTTGATCACCAAAACATACATCAAGTGAATCATGTGATATCCCATTGTCACCACATATACGCACGGCAAGACATACATCAAGTGTTCTCAAATCATTAAAGACTCAATCCGATAAGATTACTTCAAAGGAAAAACTCAATCCATTACAAGAGAGTAGAGGGGGAGAAGAAACATAAGATCCAACTATAATAGCAAAGCTCGCGATACATCAAGATTGTATCACCTCAAGAACACGGGAGAGAAAGAGAGAGAGAGAGAGAGAGAGAGAGAGAGAGAGAGAGAGAGATCAAACACATAGCTACTGGTACATACCCTCAGCCCCGAGGGTGAACTACTCCCTCCTCGTCATGGAGAGCGCCGGGATGATGAAGATGGCCACCGGTTAGGGCCCCCCTCCGGTAGGGTGACGGAACAGGGTCCCGATTGACTTTTGGTGGCTACACAGGCTTGCGGCGGCGGAACTCCCGATCTATTCTCTGTTCTGGAAGTTTTAGGGTACGTAGGTATATATGGGTGAAAGAAGTACGTCAGTGGACCAAAGGGGGGGGGCCACAACGCAGACGGGCGCGCCCCCACCCTCGTGAGAACCTCCCTTCTTTCCTGACATGCACTCCAAGCTTTTCCGGTAGCTTTCCTTCCAAAAATAACTTCTCCAGTTGATTTCGTTCCGTTTTGACTTCGTTTGATATTCCTTTTCTTCGAAACACTGAAATAGGCAAAAAAACAGCAATTCTGGGCTGGGCCTCCGGTTAATAGATTAGTCCCAAAAATAATATAAAAGTGGATAATAAAGCCCAATATTGCCCAAAACAGTAGATAATATAGCATGGAGCAATAAAAAATTATAGATACGTTGGAGACGTATCAAGCATCCCCAAGCTTAATTCCTGATCGTCCTCGAGTAGGTAAATGATAAAAAAGATAATTTTTGATGTGGAATGCTAGTTGGCATAATTTCAATGTATTTCTTCTTAATTGTGGTATGAATATTCAGATCCGAAAGATTCAAGACAAAAGTTCATATTGACATAAAAGTAATAATACTTCAAGCATACTAACTAAGCAATTATGTCTTCTCAAAATAACATGGCCAAAGAAAGTTCATCCCTACAAAATCATATAGTTTAGTCATGCTCCATTTTCGCCACACAAGAAAGCTCTCATCATGCACAACCCCGATGACAAGCCAAGCAATTGTTTCATACTTTAATAATCTCAAACTTATAAACCTTCATGCAATACATGAGCGTGAGCCATGGATATAGCACTATGGGTGGAATAGAATAATTATGGGGGGTTATATGGAGAAGACAAAAAAGGAGAAGATCTCACATCAATGAGGATAATCAACGGACTATGGAGATGCCCACCGATTGATGTTAATGCAAGGAGTAGGGATTGCCATGCAACGGATGCACTAGAGCTATAAATATATGAAAGCTCAACAAAAGAAACTAAGTGGGTGTGCATCCAACTTGCTTGCTCACGAAGACCTAGGGCATTTGAGGAAGCCCATCGTTGGAATATACAAGCCAAGTTCTATAATGAAAAATTCCCACTAGTATATGAAAATGACAAAGCAAGAGAGACTCTATTATGAAGATTATGGTGCTACTTTGAAGCACAAGTGTGGAAAAAGGATAGTAGTATTGCCCCTTTTTATTTTATATTTTTTTGGGCCTTTTTTTCCTTTTTTGGGACAATACTCTATTAAATGACGATCATCACACTTCTATTTATTTACAACTCAATGATTACAACTCGATACTAGAACAAAGTATGACTCTATATGAATGCCTCCGGCGGTGTACCGGGATATGCAATGAATCAAGAGTGACATGTATGAAAGAATTTTGAACGGTGGCTTTGCCACGAATACTATGTCAACTACATGATCATGCTAGCAATATGACAATGATGAATGTGTCATGATGAACGGAATGGTGGAAAGTTGCATGGCAATATATCTCGGAATGGCTATGGAAATGCCATAATAGGTAGGTATGGTGGCTGTTTTGAGGAAGATATAAGGAGTTTTATGTGTGAAAGAGTGTATCATATCACAGGGTTTGGATGCACCGGCGAAGTTTGCACCAACTCTCAATGTGAGAAAGGGCAATGAACGGTACCGAAGAGGCTAGCAATGATGGAAGGGTGAGAGTGCGTATAATCCATGGACTCAACATTAGTCATAAAGAACTCATATACTTATTGCAAAAATCTACAAGTCATCAAAAACCAAAGCACTACGCACATGCTCCTAGGGGGATAGATTGGTAGGAAAAGACCATCGCTCGTCCCCGACCGCCACTCATAAGGAAGACAATCAAAGAACACCTCATGTTTCAAATTTGTTACATAACGTTTACCATACGTGCATGCTACGGGACTTGCAAACTTCAACACAAGCATTTCTCAAATTCACAACTACTCAACTAGCATGACTTTGATATCACTACCTCCATATCTCAAAACAATCATCAAGCATCAAACTTCTCTTAGTATTCAAAACACTCATAAGAAAGTTTTTACTATTATTGAATACCTAGCATATTAGGATTAAGCACATTACCATGCTATTTAAGACTCTCAAAATAATCTAAGTGAAGCATGAGATATCAATACTTTCTATGAAACAAATCTACCACCGTGCTCTAAAAGATATAAGTGAAGCACTAGAGCAAACAACAAACTACTCCGAAAGATATATGTGAAGATCGACGAGTAGTCGAATAATTATGCAACCATGTGAAGACTCTCTAACATTTAAGAATTTCAGATCTTGAAACAAACAGGAAGCAAAGCTAAAGAAAATAAAATTACGCTCCAAGAAAAACACATATCATGTGGTGAATAAAAATATAGCTCCAAGTAAAGTTACCGATGAACGAAGACGAAAGAGTGGATGCCATCCGGGGCATCCCCAAGATGAGATGCTCGGTTGTCCTTGAATATTACCTTGGTGTGCCTTGGGCATCCCCAAGCTTAGGCTCTTTCCACTCCTTATTCCGTAGTCCATCGAATCTTTACCCAAAACTTGAAAACTTCACAACACAAAACTTAACACAAAACTCGTGAGCTCCGTTAGCG
This sequence comes from Aegilops umbellulata, assembly GCA_032464435.1. Lineage (NCBI taxonomy): Eukaryota > Viridiplantae > Streptophyta > Magnoliopsida > Poales > Poaceae > Aegilops > Aegilops umbellulata. The sequence continues at coordinate 501,688,835 of CP136057.1, forward strand.
AAAGAAAACAAAACACCACTTCAAGGTACTGTAATGAACTCATTCTGTATTTATATTGGTGTTAAACCTACTGTATTCCAACTTCTCTATGGTTTATAAACTATTTTACTAGCCATAGAGTCATCAAAATAAGCAAACAACACACGAAAAACAAAATCTGTCAAAAACAGAACAGTCTGTAGTAATCTGTAACTAATGCAAACTTCTGGAACTCCAACAATTCTAAAATAAATTGGTGGACCTGAGGAATTTGCCTAGTAATCATCTGAAAAAAGAATCAACTAAATATCACTCTCCAGTAAAAAAATTTAGCTAATCTCGTGAGCGCTAAAGTTTTTGTTTTTTACAGCATGATCATAAAGACTTCACACAAGTCTTCCCAAAGGTTCTACTTGGCACAAACACTAATTAAAACACAAAACCACATCTAAACAGAAGCTAGATTGGTTATTTATTCCTAAACAAAACCAAAAAGCAAAGAACTAAAATAAATTTGGGTTGCCTCCCAACAAGCGCTATCGTTTAACGCCCCTAGCTAGGCATGATGATTTCAATGATGCTCACAAAAAAGATAAGAATTGAAACATAAAGAGAGCATCATGAAGAATATGACTAGCACATTTAAGTCTAACCCACTTCCTATGCACAGGGATTTTGTGAGCAAACAACTTATGGGAACAATAATCAACTTGCATAGGAAGGTAAAACAAGCATAACTTCAAAACTTTAAGCACATAGAGAGGAAACTTGATATTATTGCAATTCCTACAAGCATATGTTCCTCCCTCATAATAATTTTCAGTAGCATCATGAATAAATTCAACAATATAACCATCACATAAAGCATTCTTTCCATGATCTACAAGTATAGAATTTTTATTACTCTCCACATAATCAAATTTATTCTCATGAATAGTAGTGGGAGCAAACTCAACAAAATAACTATCATATGATTGAAAATTAAGATCAAGATGACAAGTTTCATGGTTATCATTATTCTTTAAAGCATACGTGTCATCACAATAATCATCATAAATAGGAGGCATTCTTTCATCATAGTAGATTTGCTCATCTAAGCTTGGGGGACAAAAAATATCATGTTCATCAAACATAGCTTCCCCAAGCTTGTGGATTTGCATATCATTAGCATCATGCATGTTCAAGGAATTCATACTGACAACATTGCAATCATGCTCATCATTCAAAGTTTTAGTGCCAAACATTTTAATGTATTCTTCTACTAACACTTGGGCACAATTTTCCTTTCCATCATACTCACGAAAGATATTAAAAAGATGAAGCGTATGTGGTAAACTCAATTCCATATTTTTGGTAGTTTTATTTCATAAACTAAACTAGTGCTAAAACAAGAAACAAAAAGATTTGATTGCAAGATCTAAAGATATACCTTCAAGCACTAACCTCCCCGGCAACGGCGCCAGAAAAGAGCTTGATGTCTACTACGCAACCTTCTCCTTGTAGACGTTGTTGGGACTCCAAGTGCAGAGGTTTGTAGGACAGTAGCAAATTTTCCTCAAGTGGATGACCTAAGGTTTATCAATCCGTGGGAGGCGTAGGATGAAGATGGTCTCTCTCAAGCAACCCTGCAACCAAATAACAAAGATTCTATTGTGTACCCAACACACCCAATACAATGGTAAATTGTATAGGTGCACTAGTTCGGCGAAGAGATGGTGATACAAGTGCAATATGGATGGTAGATATGGGTTTTTGTAAACTGAAAATACGAAAACAGCAAGGTAACTAAAGATAAAAGTGAGCACAAACGGTATTGCAATGATAGGAAACAAGGCCTAGGGTTCATACTTTCACTAGTGCAAGTTCTCTCAACAATAATGACATAATTGGGTCATATAACTATCCCTTAACATGCAACAAAGAGTCACTCTAAAGTCACTAATATCGGAGAACAAACAAAGAGATTATGGTAGGGTATGAAACCACCTCAAAGTTATTCTTTCCAATCAATCCGTTGGGCTATTCCTATAAGTGTCACAAACAGCCCTAGAGTTCGTACTAGAATAACACCTTAAGTGAGTCACCTAGATACTCCAATGTCACCTCAAGTATCCGTGGGTATGATTATACGATATGCATCACACAGTCTCAGATTCATCTATTCAACCAACACATAGAACCTCAAAGAGTGCCCAAAAGTTTCTACCGAAGAATCACGACGAAAACATGTGCCAACCCCTATGCATAGGTTCATGGGCGGAACCCGCAAGTTGATCACCAAAACATACATCAAGTGAATCACGTGATATCCCATTGTCACCACAGATACGCACGACAAGACATACATCAAGTGTTCTCAAATCATTAAAGACTCAATCCGATAAGATTACCTCAAAGGGAAAACTCAATCCATTACAAGAGATTAGAGGGGGAGAAGCAACATAAGATCCAACTATAATAGAAAAGCTCGCGATACATCAAGATCGTATCACCTCAAGAACACGAGAGAGAGAGAGATCAAACACATTGCTACTAGTACATACCCTCAGCCCCGAGGGTGAACTACTCCCTCCTCGTCATGGAGAGCGTCGGGATGATGAAGATGGCCACCGGTGAGGGCCCCCCTCCGGCAGGGTGCCGGAACAGGGTCCCGATTGACTTTTGGTGGCTACAGAGGCTTGTGGCGGTGGAACTCCCGATCTATTCTCTGTTCTGGAAGTTTTAGGGTACGTAGGTATATATGGGTGAAAGAAGTAGGTCGGTGGACCGAAGGGGGTGCATGAGGCATGGGGCGCGCCCCCACCCTCGTGCGCACCTCCCTTCTTTCCTGACGTGCACTCTAAGCTTTTCCGGTAGCTTTCCTTCCAAAAATAACTTCTCCAGTTGATTTCGTTCCGTTTCGACTTCGTTTGATATTCCTTTTCTTCGAAACACTGAAATAGGCAAAAAAACAGCAATTCTGGGCTGGACCTCCGGTTAATAGGTTAGTCCCAAAAATAATATAAAAGTGGATAATAAAGCCCAATATTGCCCAAAACAGTAGATAATATAGCATGGAGCAATCAAAAATTATAGATACGTTGGAGACATATCACCTACCACTAAAAGAGGTCATGCAACATACTCAACTATGCTAGAGCCCATAATAGCTTGTGGCTGCACACGGAAGTTTCTAGCATGAATAATCTTATGATCCCTTTGAGCCTGGGTGGTGAACCAAAGGACAACACTGGTATATCCCCAGGTGCCCGCAACCAATCCACCCAGATTTGTATTTAGGTAGCCACCTTAAGTTAACCATTAATTAATAATCTCACATCTCTCATGGATCACTCAAACCAAACCACGTCTACGAGCATATCATAGCAACCTAAGCATAACGTAGAAGTAACTCCCAAGGTTTGATAACAAAAGGGCAATAGGTTCTACCTTATCATCTACTTCCCAATACCCACAAGTTAATCACATCCTAACCATGCAGCTTCTGAGGATTGTAACTAATGCATAAAAACTGGGTATGAAAAGAGTATGATCAATGTGTTACTTGCCTTGCTGATGATCTGCAAACCCTAGAGACTCGTAGTAGCACGCTTCACACTCCGGGAATTCTATTGCAAACAAACAATAGCATACATAAGCACTCAAGCATAGATGCAAGGGTAAAACTCAAATAAGAAGATCCACTCTGAAAGCCCAACTGAAGAGCTTCGATTTGCAAAAAGACTCCATCGAATCGGAGCTACGGAACTGAAACTACGGTCAAAAGACCTTCGAATTCAAATCTTCTTGAAACCAAATTTTAAACTGTCAAAACCATGTTCAAGTTGGTTAACCAGAAAGAGGGGCTCGAGATGAAGATTTTGGCGTTGGTTTCACTGGATTTGGACGAACGGTTAAAAAGTTGTGAGGGTTTGAAGATCAGGGGCTAATCTGCGATAAAAGTATTCACGGATAGGTCCCTAGCAAAAATAAAACAGAAAAAGAAAATCTATCGGACGAATGTCCGCTGACAAAGGCTAACGAACGAACGTTCACAAACAGAACTAAACCAAGAAAAACCGAACCGATATCATAAAAAACCGCTCCAAGGTTTTAAAAAAACCGAATGGTTATACCTAAACCGAAAAAATAAGTCCGGCTGAGAGATCTGGCGGGCGGCGTGGGCGGCGGCTAGCGGGGCGACGGCGGCTAGCGGCAGCGGCGGCGGTGGCAGCAGTGGGGGCGGCGGGCGCGGGCTGTGGCGGCAGGCGGCGCTTGTGGTGGAGGTGGGGCGGTGCGAGACGAGGAGAGGGGCGGTGGCGGTGGGTATTTAAAGGGGAGGGGGCGAGGCCGGCTTGCCGGAGGGGGCGACGCGGGCGCCTTGGAGCCGGACTCCGGCGGAGTCCGCCCCGAGCATGGCGGGGAAGGCGGCGCGCAGCAGGCCGGCTGGGCCTTCGGCCCAGTTCGGTCAGGGAACATTTTTTTAAATTAATTCCGCCGAAAGGAAAAATCCTGAATAAATAAATAAAAATTCTAAAAATGCCAAAAACAATTTTCACCGTCTAAATTAAATATTTAGAACAAAGTGGACATTTTCTTGGCCTAAAAATGCATATTTTTTCTAATTCAAATAAAATAGCAATAAAATCCAAATAAAATTGTTTATTTGATTTTAATATTTTTCCTCCAATATTTCTTTTATTTTTGGAGAAGTCATATTATCTCCTCTCATTTATTTTTATATTGGAATTATTTAGGGAGAAAATAATTATAACCAAAATGATCCTCTTTTCAAATTTGAGAAAATTCAAATAGGAAAATAATGAAATCCCCAACTCTCTGTGTGGGTCCTTGAGTTGCTTAGAATTTCTAGGATCACAATCGAAATGCAGATAAAATATGATATGCATATGATGACCTATGTATAACATTCGAAATTGAAAATTTGGATCTTATAGTTTTGGGAATAAAACAATAGTTTTGAGAGAAATTGGAAGCGTTTTGAGTTACCAAAAGTGTTTCTAGTAATACCGGGAAAGGCTATATAGGAGGGAATAGTTTCCAGGGACCTAATGTAAACAATAGCAGCCTCCAATATTTATCGAGATGTTTCTAGTATATATCCAGAGGCTATGGGCTATTAGAAATACTAAAGGGTTCACAGGGTAAAAATTATTGGGCCTATTAGGCCCAATAAGGGTGGCGCCTCACATAGGGGGCGAATAGGGGGTGGAGGAGGACTCCTCCTCCCTTGGCTGTCGCGCCAAGAGGAGGGCCTCCCAAGTCGGCCACCCTCCTTCGCTCCACTTATATATATGTGAGCGGGTGCATACTCTAGGAGACAGAAGTCCCTTTGATCCGAGCGGCCCCCTCTAATTCTCTCTTCGAGTTCCAGTTCTTGATCTAGGCTAGACCTAGTTCTAGTTTTCTCTAGTCCTCATAATAGAGAAGCCCCATTTGGTTCTCTTATCCATCCTCTAGTTCTCCGGCAACGCAGAGCTCTAGACGGCGAAGCATTTCGGATCGTGAACCCAGTACACGTGTAATCCGTAAAGAGTTCATGCTTTTGGTCTTTGGTTAGAGTGATCATCATGGACGATTTGTGAGATATAAAAAATGATCTACACCAACTCTCATTCCACTGGAACTCAAAGTTGGCAATGATCCGATCTAACCTTGTTGATACGTACATTTTGCATCATAATTATCTATTACTAGACCACTGATGGCGCGCGTTGCAGCGCCCGTCTATTTTGGCTCTACTTTGTTAGGGATTAAAAGTAGTAACTTGTATACATTTGTTTGCAATGCTTTTAAATATTGTGTTTGTCCCATAATGGTATGTAACTAAAGAGAGAAATCAATAATATAATGGTATGTAACTCAAGAGAGAGATCCAGCCTGGTTGATCTGCAAAAAAAGTAGTGTTTTGAGTTTGAGATATGAATTAGGATGATTGATATGGATCATGACATCTTTTTGGGTCGTAAAATGACTCCCGGAAAGGCTCACATCAGGATAACCAAAAATTAGAAATATTGAGGAAAGACATGAGACATGAGGAATACTAAAAAGAGAAAAATAGGCAGTACAAATATTTAAGAACTTTTGGAGAATACTTATCATCTGAATAATCTCAATGCGTTTTGGCTAGTAAAAAAATTACACATTAGTCTAATGGACAGATATTCTTGCGTTGCACCCGGATAGATGACTGAATGTGTACTTGCTCAGATATGAGGTTACATAATTTCATCTGATTTACAATAACGCAAGTTTTCTTAAGCTCGATATCAAATGCGAGTGGGTTGTTGTGAAACAATGACTCAAGTTCTGTTACATCTTAACCAACTTACAATTGGTTACACTGAAGTACAAACAAAATACTTATTAGAAAGGCAAGTAAATTGGGAAAATAATAACATAAGTAGTGTCACAAATATAAATGCAAAATAGTTAATAATTGCCACGTAAATAACATGGTGTATATTGATGAAGGAGAAAATAATAACAACATTACCTACATAAGATTTTTTTATATTATCTATGTTTGCCTTATTAGTTTATTGACTGACAACTTCAGAAGCAAAACTTTGTTAAGTGGGGAGTGGGGTTACATGTTTAATTATTTGCATATGAAAATTCTCTTTATAAGAAGACACACTTACAATTGGAAGCCATGTTTTTTCATACACAATGTTAGATCTGTTTATAAAAGGTTTGAGCATATAGTCATGTACATCAAACATGATAATATATGGAGTTATATATTTCATATGTGTTAATTCAGATAATTACTTGATTAAATTAGCATTTGAACATCTGTTTGAATTATGTAATAAAGATAATCTCCCGATAATCATATTCTACAGTATATAAAGAGAGATTAGAAGAGATGTGAAATTCACGGCAGGACTCAGTGGTTAGTTCGACCAGTGAGTAAACATAATAGCTTTCCTTAAATTAGAAAAGAGAAATCAGTGTCCAAAGAAAAGGATGGACCTGATGTTTTTTATGTACATAAAATGTAGGTTTTGTACAATAACACACGACGTCAATTGAAGTGTCTAGAGAACAAGTGATGCATCATCTTCTATGTGCTTCCTGTTCTGTATTTCCAGCAGTCAAAGCAACACAAGGAAGATGCCAATTGCAATAGGATGCAAAGGAGGCTTCTCTGGCTTTCTCCAGTGTGACACGAAACAATTCGATGAGCAGCTGAAATGGTCGAGCTTGCAGAACTGAACTTGCCTCTACAAGATTGAGGACAACTAAGAAGGCATCGATTGTAGTTTTTTCTTGTTTTTTTCCTGCGTAACAAAGAGAAGAGGAAGGCAAGCGTTTATGCAGAAATCATTCTTTAGTTTTAGCATGCAGCAATTCCATTACTTCATTGTCAAGTTCTAGAGTCCATTAGTTCTATAACATCCAGTAATTCCATCCGTGGAAGTGAAGTACAATCATCCAAATTATGACTACATGGAATTAAGATACGTACCTAGAGGATGACCAAACCTGAGACCTGATGGAGAACCATAGCCACCCTGCATCATGGTCGTTAGTTGTGGTGGTCCAGTAGGCGGATGTCCAGACCGAAGTCATTGCCGCTGGGTACGTGGTTCCATGCATCACCAAGTTGAGGCGGTGGCACTGTAAGAGGGGCGTGCCCAAGGCGCAGGGTTCAAAGATGTCACTGATATGGAGAAGCGGCCGCATCAGGAGTCTACCAAGTCCCCCAACGCCCTGGTTGGGATGGAATAGTGCTGCAGCTTCCCATTCTTATCCATGACACCCGTGATCACACCGGTCGGCTAACCCTTGTGGTACATCACCTCCCTGGCAAGCAGATCACACCCCATGAATCCAGTCACCGAGATTCAGCTAAGTCATGAGCGAACATATCCGCCATGACGTGGACCTCCGATGTGAAAACCATGTGCCATACCTCGCATTCGCAGGGTGCCTTGTCGCCGGTGAGCAGGGTGTTGAGGTCTTGAAGAGGCACTGCCCCACGCAGGGCTCCTTGGGATGCACGTGTTGGTCACCACCCCCTCATCCTGCTTCATGGAGATATTCACCGGCCTCCCCGGCACCGCTGCTAGTCCACGCCATGAGAGAGGGAGAGACGAGGGGAAGGAGAGGGCAAGACTCGGGAGTGGCAAGTGCCTGAGCAGATCGAGAGGGGGAGAGAGTCGAGTGGGTGGCGGCGGTGGGACTGGGATAGGGTTTGGGAGGAGCGAGTCAGGCGAGAGGCGAGAGACGAGATCAGAAGAGAGGGCGTTCTTGAATGGGCCGTGGGGCGTGCATAGGCCCAATCAATAGGAACACATCAAATTTTCTACCGGAGTAGCGTCCTCTAGGACAGCTGGCCGTTCGACGAGAAAATCTAACAGCCACGGACATCCACAACAAGCATCCAATGGTTTGAAACTGTAATGGCCTGAGAGGGCTCGATTAGTGCTCAGTTTTAGTGTCTTAAAATTATGTAGGTTATTTCAATGTTATATTCCACAATATGATGTAATTCTAATGCCTTTTCTCTCTTAAAATGCAACATATATCAAAGGAGGGAGATTGCCGGCAATTGAAATTTGACCTGAAAAAGTGACAGCCGAGATAGCAATTCTCCGGAGCTCAAATTGACGTAAAATTTTGTGGAGAGTAATTTTGAAATAGGGACACTGTGTTTTGTGTATGTATCCACACATGTATCAAGTTTCCAGTTAATACAATTCTAGCATGAATAATAAACATTTATCATGATATAAGGAAATATAAAGTAACAACTTTATTATTGCCTCTAGGGCATATTTCCTTCAGTCTCCCACTTGCCCTAGAGTCAATGTCACGACCGGTTTTCCAATAAAATATTTATTGAAAAACCAATCTATGGAAATCCAGTTTGAGATAAAACCACCTCACTGGCAGACAAACTTTTGATACAATAAGCCAGTAGCATAAATATATTACAGGGTTGAGCTGACGATACTCAACAATTTATTACAAGCGTGCCAATAAATATACATAAAGGCGATTAAGGACACAAGGGAATGGTGGCATACTACTGATTCGCAAATAAGGTAGAGGTGGAGTAACACAGTGGGAGTGGTTATGGGATTCTCAAACTAACATCCCATCGAGCGTCGAGGTGAAGCTCGATGAATTTATTAGGGTAGCGGAAGCGGATATGAAATAGTGACCAACTCCAGGGTTGCATGAGACTGACTGGGACTCCTCTAGGCGTCGGATTCGCTATCGAACTCTTCATCCATGAGATCACCTTCGTCAGCATCTGGCCAAATCAACAAGCCAGTGAGTACTTTGAAAGTACTCGCAAGACAGTTCGGACGTAAGATATAACAAATGCCAACATGAAACACATGGATAAGTTAACCAGTACGATCAGACATAGAGGTGATAATGCTGGGTGCCAAACGAGTGTCTGAAAGACCCCTCGAGCGGAAAATGCAGAATAATAATACTGGTGCCAAACGAGTGTCTGAAAGACTCCTCGAGCGGGAAAATGCGGAATAATAATGCTGGTGCCAAACGAGTGTCTGAAAGACTCCTCGAGCGGAAAAATGCGGAATAATAATACTGGTGCCAAACGAGTGTCTGAAAGACTCCTCGAACGGAAAATGCGAAATAATAATGCTGGTGCCAAACGAGTGTCTGAAAGACTCCTCGAGCGGAAAATGTGGAATAATAATGCTGGTGCCAAACGAGTGTCTGAAAGACTCCTCGAGCGGAAAATGCGGAATAATAATGCCACAATTGGGCGTCTGTGCGACGCCACATAAAGGGCTTGTAAAAGAAATGCCACAGTCGGGCGTCTGAGCGACACCACATAAAGGGCTTTTAACTGTTAATGAAATAATATATCATCATGAATATATTTAACTCATGGAGAATAACGGGTTAGTACATCCACAAGGATAAACATTTAACCGGTCTTAGTGCCCATGTGTCCCACCGGGTAATCTGTCACCAAACTGGCACATGACTGTTAGCAGGAAACTTGGGAACAGATAATATGATTTAAGGGTATAGAGCTCTGCAGAGTTTGTACAAAAATTTCCCACAGTCGACGGATTTCAGTAGTCACTAGGACTAGTTCCGTTACGGTATTTCAGAAGAAAAACACGGCAATCCAGTACACACCCATCCAACTCTTCGATGTCAGGAATCACCCTCAACACCGTCCAAGAAAAACTATTAAGACAGGGAGATCACAATCTCGAATAGCATGGGATCAAATTTATATACGCGCGCTCTAAGGGGTGCCCCCCTCTCGGTCCCAACCGGAAACACCCATGCCCCCTAACCGGATGCCTGGCTTTAATCCAGGGCCATGGAACCAGCATCCCGGCCTCTCCTTTTTGGTGTGTACCAAGAAAGCGGTTTGCGACTTACTAAACCATATCCCTTTTCGGGAAACATGTGGTAGTACAGGGAAAGGGAATGGATATGAACCAACCGATACGGGTTGGTACTGAAGATAACTTGCATGGCCTAAGACTGGCATGCTACAACACTGCCATCTTACCCATCTTCATGCCAACACATGGCCTTACATACTCACGTCCATCGACGTGTGAAATCATCGGGCTTACTTGCTCCAACAATGCATAATGAACGGTTCATCGGTATGCTCCACACATGCCATGAAACTAGCTACATGCAAACATGCCAATACACTCATCATATCAAAAGTTCGAACATGCTTGCCTGGTTCAGAGTAGTCGGAGCCTAGCTCGGTGAAGTTCGCGGCCCCGTCACCTCCGTCGGTATCTACGGTACAGAGAAAACATACGCGCTAACGTGAATACCGAGAGGTGCAGAAAAAGTATTGTAAATATTATTCCAATAAATCTGATAAAAAACTAGACAAAATTTTGAAGATAACAGAAAAAGAATCATTCAAAAATATGCTTTTGATAAAAAGTTATAAAGGTTTTTGCCCAGGGACTCATCTGTAATGAAACAGAAACTTCCCAGGGTTCTAACTGAGAAAACAGAAAACGGTTCGTTTGGAAATGCGCAAGCGCAACAGAGAAAGCGTATTTTGCCCGAAGGCGTCAACAGAAAACGTTTCGCAAATAAAAGAACAGAGGCTGACATGCGGGGTCCGCATGTCAGGTTTGAAAAGGCTCGCCGGCGCCCGAAGACGGCGGTGGACGCCGGCGTCGAACTACGGCGAATTAGGAGAAACGGAGGGTACCAAGAGCTTCGGTGTCTTCTTCCGCATCGGTGGGTGGTGGACTCGTCCAATAGGGAGCACCACGTCGACGGCGACACTAGCTCCGGCGGACGGCGGTTCGGGTGAGGATGGGGAACTCCGGTGGAGGGCTGCAAGCTTCAAATTGAAGTGCGGGTCAGAAAGAGGGATGCGTGGAGAAGCTACTGGCAGGAGAATGGAGGTGGAGGAGCACACACGGGGGCGAATCGAGCTGGATCCAGTGGCGGGTCGCGGCGGTCGGAGTCGAGGAAGGAAACCTCCTCGGGGCCCTTCCAGAAGCCTGGCGTGCTCTAGGGGGTGTGCATGGCTAGTGGGTGCTCGAGTTGAAGCTCGGGGCCTCTATTTATAGGCAGATCGACGGGGTGGCCGTAAACGGAGAGTCTCCGGCGAGCGGTTACGGCGGAGCAGTGGATTAGAGGGTGGCTTGAGCGGTCGGGCAGCATCAGTGGAGGTTACTGAACTCGTTCTGCTACTAAACGGAGCTGGCCCCGGCGTAATGGCGTCTGTCCACGGTGAGGTGACCGCACGGGCTCAACGGCGGCAGAGAGCGCGCGCTGTGCGCGTCGCGCCACGGCGACGGTGCTGCATGCGTGCGCTGGCGCGGAGATGGCCACGCGGAGCCATCAGCGGGGCTGTGCGGCGCGGAACGGCGTTGAGCCGCCGTTCTGCTCCCTGTTGGCTGCCACGGCGGTTCAGCCGCCGCGGGACACGCCGGCGTGGTCGGGTCAGAGCGCCACCGACGCCAGGAAGAAGCCAAGCACGCGTGCGGGGCTCTGGACACGCAGACCAGGCGGCGAGCAACGTGCCAAGGGCACTGTGTGCGCGTGACTGAAGATGATCTGCAGAAAACAACACTGAAGACTGAATTTGACTGAAAGTGTTCGAACAGTGCATGCAAGGTGTTCGACAGAATGATCCAGGCCTGTAGGGATTTTTCCTTGGGCTGATATTTGGTGGAGTGACTTCTCATTGCTCTAGTAGGCTGCCTTATTTTTGGTGGAATTTTTGGAGAAGTGTAGATATGAATTTCACCAAATTTGACAAATCTGGTCCAAACTTGCAGGGAGTGTAAGTTGAAAAATTTTAAAAGAAGATGAGTGGATCAAGGTGGTTCTGGGTTGTGGGTGCAAAGGACTAGCCAGTAGAGTTGGTTTGAAGTCAAATCTCAAATGGAAAAGGGTACTTGCTTTGAAGATCCATTAGGCTAAAAATAATTGACAGAAAAAAATTTGAGAGATAAAACAAAATCCAAAACTTGTTTGGATGAGTTGGGATAGGAAGTTTGAGTTGTTGACAAGGAGGGGAGAAGATGTTTTGGTGGTTTTACCTCATGGGCAAAATTCAAGGTCATGGATGGTTTTCAATAGAATGTAAATCCCAAATCTTTTTCATAGAGTTTTTCTTAAAAAGAAAACTCCCAAAAATAAAAATCTGAGAAGGGAAACAATAGAGAGGAGGAGTTTTTAAGAAGGTCAAACCCAAGGCTTGAAGGAGAAAACAGAAATAGAAAACCCTAGTCAAGGAAAAGGAATTTTAAGAGGGTTGTTTTACTGAAAGCCTCAAATTTCAAGGAAAATCCAGCAAGGATTTTTGCAAAAACCCAAATGAAGATTTTGGAGTGTCACAACACCTACCCCCTTAGGAAAAATCTCGTACCCGAGATTTCAGTTGATCCTTAAATAAGTGTGGATGCTCTGCTCGAAGAAAATCCTCTCTTTCCCATGTTGCTTCACTTTCGGTGTGATTACTCCACTGAACTTTGAAAAATTTGACGGTTTTCTGTCGGGTCCTCCTTTCAGACTCCTCTAGTATTCTTACCGGGTGTTCCCGATAAGTGAGGTCTGGATGCACGTCTATGCTCTCATGGGATACTTGTTTCTCTGGGTTGCTCACACATTTCCTCAATTGCGATACGTGGAACACGTTGTGGATATCTGATAGTTCCTCAGGTAGGTCTAGCTGATATGCTACTGTGCCTTTTCGTGTCGTTATACAGAATGGCCCGATGAATCTTGGCGCTAGCTTTCCCTTAATTTTGAATCGCTGCAACCCCCTCATAGGTGATACTCGTAGGTACACGAATTCACCGGGTTCGAAGTTGACCCCACGATGTTTCTGATCGTAATAACTCTTTTGCCGGCTTTGGGCGGTCTTGAGTCGATCTCTGATTAGTTGGACCTTTTTCTCGGCTTCCTTGAGCAAGTCTGGGCCGAAGATACGTCTGTCTCCGGTCTCTGACCAATTTAACGGGGTACGACATCTTCGCCCATACAAGGCTTCAAATGGTGCCATTTGTAGGCTGGCCTGATGACTGTTGTTGTACGCGAACTCGGCGTATGGCAGGCTGTCTTCCCAACTGGCTCCGTAGGTGAGGACACATGCTCTCAGCATGTCCTCTAAAATCTGGTTTACCCGTTCCGTTTGTCCATCTGTCTGGGGGTGGTATGCTGTACTGAAGGCTAGTTGAGGTCCTAGAGCCTGTTGTAACTGCTCCCAGAATCTCGAGACGAACTGTGTTCCTCTGTCAGATATTATAGTCTTCGGGACACCGTGCAGAAAAACTATGCGAGAGAGAGATATTTTGGCAAGCTTCTGAGTGGTGTGGGTCGTCTTTACTGGAATGAAATGTGCCACCTTAGTCAATCTGTCGGTGATAACCCATATGGCATCATTCCCGTGTCGTGATCGAGGTAGTCCGACAATGAAATCCATCCCTATTTCATCCCATTTCCACTCAGGTATTTTATTTGGTTGCAGTAGTCCAGCTGGTCTCTGATGTTCGGCCTTTATACGTTGACAAGAGTTGCAGCATGCAATGAAGGTGGCTATGTCCCTTTTCATACCGTGCCACCAAAATCCTTCTTGGATATCCTTATACATCTTGGTTCCTCCAGGGTGGATCGAATATGGAGCGGTGTGGGCTTCAGCTAGAATTTGCCGTTTGAGGCCTTCTATGTCTGGCACGCAGAGTCCGTTTCCGTACCATAGTGTCCCTTCTTCGTCTATGATGAATTCCGAGGCCTTGCCCATACTCACCTTTCTTTTGATGCCTTCAATGCTGGGGTGACCCGGCTGGGCTTCTTTGATTCTTGCCACAAGGTTGGGTTGTATCTCCAAGTTTGTTATGGTGCCTTCTGCTACCATCAACAAGTTGAGTCTGGCAAATTCCCGTTGGAATTCGGGTCTTAAGTTGGGCAGACTGTTGTTGTTGGCGCTGGGGTTCCGACTAAGAGCATCGGCTACTACATTTGCTTTTCCAGGATGATAGTGGATTCCGACATCATAATCCTTTACTAGCTCCAACCAGCGTCGTTGCCTTAAATTCAGCTCTGGCTGTGTGAAAATATATTTGAGACTTTTATGGTCCATATATATTTCACATCGATTTCCAAGTAGGAAGGCCTCCATTCCTTGAGTGCATGAATAACTGCTGCCATTTCTAAGTCATGAGTGGGATAGTTTTCCTCATGCTTGCGAAGTTGCCTTGAAGCGTATGCGACAACCTTGCCCTCTTGCATTAATACGCATCCGAGTCCCTTCCTGGACGCGTCATAATATACTTCAAAATTCTTGCGTATGTCTGGCACAATCAATACTAGTGTTGTTGTTAATTTCCGTTTTAGCTCTTGGAAACTTTTCTCACAGGCTTCTGTCCATTCAAATTTCTTATCTTTCTTGAGCAACTGCGTCATTGGCTTGGCTATGGTGGAGAATCCTTCAATAAATCTGCGGTAATATCCTGCCATTCCCAAGAAACTTCGTATGTCCGTTACGCTGGTTGGTGACTTCCAGCCAAGTACGGCCTTGACTTTCTCTGGGTCCACGGCGATCCCGTCTTGGGTTAGCACGTGGCCTAGAAAGCCTACTTGCCTTAACCAAAACTCACACTTGCTGAACTTGGCGTACAATTGGTGTTTCCTGAGTTCTCCTAGTACAATTCTGAGATGTTCAGCGTGTTCTTCTGGTGTTTTGGAGTATACTAAAATATCGTCGATGAATACCACAACGAACTTGTCCATAAACTTCATAAATACTTTGTTCATAAGGTGAACAAAATATGCAGGGGCATTTGTTAATCCAAAAGGCATTACTGTGAACTCATACAGTCCATATCTGGAGGTGAAGGCTGTCTTGGGGATATCTTCTGTTCGTACCTTTAATTGATGGTATCCTGACCTTAGGTCGATTTTTGAGAATACCTTGGCCTTAGAGAGTTGATCGAATAAATCATTTATTCTTGGCATCGGGTATTTGTTCTTGATCGTGACCATGTTGAGTGCTCGGTAGTCAATACACAATCGCAGTGTTCCATCTTTCTTTTTGGGAAACAAAATTGGTGATCCCCATGGTGAGGAACTGGCTCGAATGTATCCCTTGTCAAGCAATTCCTTTATTTGTTTCTTCAGTTCAACCAACTCGGACGGTGCCATTCTGTATGGTTTCTTGTATATGGGGGTGGTTCCTGGTGCTAGCTCAATGCTGAATTCTATCTCTCGGTCGGGTGGCATGCCTGGTAGTTCTTCGGGAAATACGTCTGGAAATTCATGTACTACTGGAACCTTGTTTAATTCAGAAATGTCTACCTTGTTCAGTCTTGGTTGTCTGGGTATTTCTCTCTCTTTGGCGGATACTCTTATTGTCTTACCATGGTGGTGTGTGAGAATCACGGTCCGATTGAAACAATCAATGAAACCTTTGTTAGTGGTTAACCAGTCCATCCCTAGGATGACATCTAGTCCTTTATTTTCCAGCACAATGAGATTGGCGTGAAACTTCAATCCTTTGAACTCAATAATCACATCCTGACAGTAATTCTGAGTAACTTGCTGAATTCCAGGGGACTTGATGATCATGGATTTCTCCAAAGGAAGCATCGAAAAATTATTTTGCGAAGCAAAACTTTTCGAGATAAAAGAGTGAGAAGCTCCAGAATCAAACAAAACCATTGCAGGTATTGTGTTGACAGGGAACGTACCGAGTACGATATCCGGAGCGTTTTGTGCCTCCTCTTTGGTCACGTGGTTCAGATGACCTTTCCTGTGGTTGTTGTTGAGATTGAAGTTGTTTCGCTTGGGCGCTGAATTATTGTTGCCGTTGTTCGGTTTTGGTGCTGAGCTTCTTGGCTTGGGACACTGCTTGGCATAGTGTCCTTCTTCTCCACAGGCGTAACAAGTAACACCTGGGCGATATGTGAACTCCTTGTCCCTAGCATGGAAATTCTTTGTTGGGCGTGAGACGTTGGATGATGATTTGTGCGTCCCACCCTTCTGAAAATCGGTCTTACTTCGGTGATTGCGAGCATGGTTAGTCTGGTCCCTTTTTCGCTTGCGGATATCATCCAAACTGCGTCTTTCATTTTCCAGAGTAATGGCTTTATCCACCAGCGTCTTAAAATCTGGGAAAGTGTGTATGACCAGTTGGCATTTAAGCGCGGGTGCTAGGCCGTCAAGGAACTTCTCCATTTTCTTGCTTTCAGTCATACGCTCTTCGTTGGCGTAGCGGGATAACAGAGTAAATTGGCTGTTGTAATCTGACACTGTCATGTTCCTTTGCTTGAGGTCATCGAACTCTCTTTTCTTGATTTTCATAATACTCTTAGGAATATGCGCGCCACGGAAACCTTCTTTGAAATCATCCCAGGTTATATCATTTTCGTTGGGATGCATGTGCAGAAAATTTTCCCACCAGGATGCGGCTGCTCCCGTGAGATAATGCGGTGCGTACAGTACCTTTTCTGGGTCTGAGCATTTTGCAATAATTAACTTTCTCTCCATATCGCGAAGCCAGTCTTCGGCCTCAAGTGGCCTGTCAGTATGAGAAAATGTTGAGGGACGTGTCTTCTGTAGCTCAGATAACTTGGAATGCTGCGGATACTGCCCATGGTGATTTCCCATGTTAATAACTTGGTTCATCATTTCCCGATGTTGTTGCTGACTCTGTTCATAAAGGCGGCACATTTGGGAAAGTGCCGTTTCACTGTCCGGTTGACTTGTCTGACCTCGTGAAAAATTGTTGCCTGATTGAGTATTATAGTGTTGACTTGACTGCCCTTGTGCAAAGTTGTTGCCCGGTTGGTTGCCATAATCTTCCTCTGGTGGAGCTGGCATGGAGCGGGTCCAAGGACGAGACATTTTTCACTCTGGGGATGTATTTATAAAACCCATAAGAAAAATGGAAGGGTTGCGAAGATAAAACCCATAATGCACGAGGTTGACAAATAATTTTTTAGAACCAAGATACTCAAGGGAAAACAAATCGATTTGCGCATAGAGAAGGACTGCATCATTACGCATCTTACACGCGGCGATAATTATACAATACATCACTCAGGATATGCGTACATAATCCTGACATGTTATTTAGGCTAGTGCACTTCTCCAGATCCTACATGATGCGCAAACAAGCTACTTCTCACAACATATTACATGGTGATGCAACGCATGGCGGCTACGCGTACTCAGTCGGAGATGTTGATGACGTCCTTGGCCCTGCCAAGGGTGAGGCGTAGCGAAGCCGGGGACTCGACTTCCTCCTTGCTAATAGGCTCCATGCGAGTAGTGCTGCGCCGAGTAGATGGAGCGGGTGCCAGGGGCGGAACGACACGGATTGGAGCCGGTGCGAGCGGTGGTGCAGTGCGCGCTGGAGTGGGCGCAATGACCTGGTTGAACTCCTTGGTGGTAGGCAAGCGACGAGCAGGAGCATGGGATGCAGAGGACGAGACGAAAGTCAGTGGCGGTGCAGTAGGCAGGAGCTCCCTCCTGTTGGCGGCACATCCGTGGACTGAGTCCATGCGGGCGGCCACAAAGTCATCCACCAAGTTGTCGAAGGCTGCCTCCAAGGCCCGGAGATACTCAATAAGCATCTCAAAAGCCTCGTCCCGTTCTCCTCTGTGGCAGGAGAATGCGTAGTGACAGGTGTAGGGCACATGGCATGGAAGATAGCGGTAGCGACGAGCCTTCATCGCGGG
Source organism: Aegilops umbellulata (assembly GCA_032464435.1). NCBI lineage: Eukaryota > Viridiplantae > Streptophyta > Magnoliopsida > Poales > Poaceae > Aegilops > Aegilops umbellulata. The sequence continues at coordinate 501,706,999 of CP136057.1, forward strand.
AAGGGCATCCCTGAGACGAGCTATCGCCTCGCGGGCTGCCATCTGGATGGCATGCTTCTCCGTAGGCATGGCTCTCCCCAAGAACCGGAAGCGGCGTAGTTCACCACGCTCTCCCTTGAACTGCACCACGGCCTGGTGCATAGTCAGACTGTCGTTGACTCTGTGCTGACAGAGAGTGACGACTGGGCGCACAGACGGCCCCATCGCGACCTGAACCACGAAGGAGAGAAGCTTGACGAACCCATCGGGTACGTTGGCGAAGGTCTGAGACTCGCAGCTGCGGTCGGCCATCTACAAAAGTGGGCAAAAATCCTGAATGGTCAGATCATAAATATATGCTGACTGTCAGAAAAATGACTACTATTGTAAAAACATGCATAAGCTCTATCATGCTCATAACCGATTAGCGATCACACCTAGTGGCTTCCTACAGTCAGCCTGGCTCTGGTACCAAGCTTGTCACGACCGGTTTTCCAATAAAATATTTATTGAAAAACCAATCTATGGAAATCCAGTTTGAGATAAAACCACCTCACTGGTAGACAAACTTTTGATACAATAAGCCAGTAGCATAAATATATTACAGGGTTGAGCTGACGATACTCAACAATTTATTACAAGCGTGCCAATAATTATACATAAAGGCGATTAAGGACACAAGGGAATGGTGGCATACTACTGATTCGCAAATAAGGTAGAGGTGGAGTAACACAGTGGGAGTGGTTATGGGATTCTCAAACTAACATCCCATCGAGCGTCGAGGTGAAGCTCGATGAATTTATTAGGGTAGCGGAAGCGGATATGAAACAGTGACCAACTCCAAGGTTGCACGAGACTGACTGGGACTCCTCTAGGCGTCGGATTCGCTATCGAACTCTTCATCCATGAGATCACCTTCGTCAGCATCTGGCCAAATCAACAAGCCAGTGAGTACTTTGAAAGTACTCGCAAGACAGTTCGGACGTAAGATATAACAAATGCCAACATGAAACACATGGATAAGTTAACCAGTACGATCAGACATAGAGGTGATAATGCTGGGTGCCAAACGAGTGTCTGAAAGACCCCTCGAGCGGAAAATGCAGAATAATAATACTGGTGCCAAACGAGTGTCTGAAAGACTCCTCGAGCGGGAAAATGCGGAATAATAATGCTGGTGCCAAACGAGTGTTTGAAAGACTCCTCGAGCGGAAAAATGCGGAATAATAATACTGGTGCCAAACGAGTGTCTGAAAGACTCCTCGAGCGGAAAATGCGGAATAATAATGCTGGTGCCAAACGAGTGTCTGAAAGACTCCTCGAGCGGAAAATGCGGAATAATAATGCCACAATCGGGCGTCTGTGCGACGCCACATAAAGGGCTTGTAAAAGAAATGCCACAGTCGGGCGTCTGAGCGACACCACATAAAGGGCTTTTAACTGTTAATGAAATAATATATCATCATGAATATATTTAACTCATGGAGAATAACGGGTTAGTACATCCACAAGGATAAACATTTAACCGGTCTTAGTGCCCATGTGTCCCACCGGGTAATCTATCACCAAACTGGCACATGACTGTTAGCAGGAAACTTGGGAACAGATAATATGATTTAAGGGTATAGAGCTCTGCAGAGTTTGTACAAAAATTTCCCACAGTCGACGGATTTCAGTAGTCACTAGGACTAGTTCCGTTACGGTATTTCAGAAGAAAAACACGGCAATCCAGTACACACCCATCCAACTCTTCGATGTCAGGAATCACCCTCAACACCGTCCAAGAAAAACTATTGAGACGGGGAGATCATAATCTCGAATAGCATGGGACCAAATTTATATACGCGCGCTCTAAGGGGTGCCCCCCTCTCGGTCCCAACCGAAAACACCCATGCCCCCTGACCGGATGCCTGGCTTTAATCCAGGGCCATGGAACCAGCATCCCGGCCTCTCCTTTTTGGTGTGTACCAAGAAAGCGGTTTGCGACTTACTAAACCATATCCCTTTTCGGGAAACATGTGGTAGTACAGGGTAAGGGAATGGATATGAACCAACCAATACGGGTTGGTACTGAAGATAACTTGCATGGCCTAAGACTGGCATGCTACAACACTGCCATCTTACCCATCTTCATGCCAACACATGGCCTTACATACTCACGTCCATCGACGTGTGAAATCATCGGGCTTACTTGCTCCAACAATGCATAATGAATGGTTCATCGGTATGCTCCACACATGCCATGAAACTATCTACATGCAAACATGCCAATACACTCATCATATCAAAAGTTCGAACATGCTTGCCTGGTTCAGAGTAGTCGGAGCCTAGCTCGGTGAAGTTCGCGGCCCCGTCACCTCCGTCGGTATCTACGGTACAGAGAAAACATACGCGCTAACGTGAATACCGAGAGGTGCAGAAAAAGTATTGTAAATATTATTCCAATAAATCTGATAAAAAACTAGACAAAATTTTGAAGAGAACAGAAAAAGAATCATTCAAAAATATGCTTTTGATAAAAAGTTATAAAGGTTTTTGCCCAGGGACTCATCTGTAATGAAACAGAAACTTCCCAGGGTTCTAACTGAGAAAACAGAAAACGGTTCGTTTAGAAATGCGCAAGCGCAACAGAGAAAGCATATTTTGCCCAAAGGCGTCAACAGAAAACGTTTCGCAAATAAAAGAACAGAGGCTGACATGCGGGGTCCGCATGTCAGGTTTGAAAAGGCTCGCCGGCGCCCGAAGACGGCGATGGACGCCGGCGTCGAACTACGGCGAATTAGGAGAGACGGAGGGTACCAAGAGCTTCGGTGTCTTCTTCCGCGTCGGTGGGTGGTGGACTCGTCCAACAGGGAGCACCACGTCGACGGCGACACTAGCTCCGGCGGACGGCGGTTCGGGTGAGGATGGGGAACTCCGGTGGAGGGCTGCAAGCTTCAAATTGAAGTGCGGGTCAGAAAGAGGGATGCGTGGAGAAGCTACTAGCAGGAGAATGGAGGTGGAGGAGCACACACGGGGGCGAATCGGGCTGGATCCAGTGGCGGGTCTCGGCGGTCGGAGTCGAGGAAGGAGACCTCCTCGGGGCCCTTCCAGAGGCCTGGCGTGCTCTAGGGGGTGTGCATGGCTAGTGGTTGCTCGAGTTGAAGCTCGGGGCCTCTATTTATAGGCAGATCGACGGGGTGGCCGTAAACGGAGAGTCTCCAGCGAGCGATTACGGCGGAGCAGTGGATTAGAGGGTGGCTTGAGCGGTCGGGCAGCATCAGTGGAGGTTACTGAACTCGTTCTGCTACTAAACAGAGCTGGCCCCGGCGTAATGGCGTGTGTCCATGGTGAGGTGACCGCACGGGCTCAACGGCGGCAGAGAGCGCGCGCTGTGCGCGTCGCTCCACGGCGACGGTGCTGCATGCGTGCGCTGGCGCGGAGATGGCCACGCGGAGCCATCAGCGGGGCTGTGCGGCGCGGAACGGCGTTGAGCCGCCATTCTGCTCCCTGTTGGCTGCCACGGCGGTTCAGCCGCCGCAGGACACGCCGGCGTGGTCGGGTCAGAGCGCCACCGACTCCAGGAAGAAGCCAAGCGCATGTGCGGGGCTCTGGACACGCAGACCAGGCGGCGAGCAACGTGCCAAGGGCACTGTGTGCGCGTGACTGAAGATGATCTGCAGAAAACAACACTGAAGACTGAATTTGACTGAAAGTGTTCGAACAGTGCATGCAAGGTGTTCGACAGAATGATCCAGGCCTGTAGGGATTTTTCCTTGGGCTGATATTTGGTGGAGTGACTTCTCATTGCTCTAGTAGGCTGCCTGATTTTTGGTGGAATTTTTGGAGAAGTGTAGATATGAATTTCACCAAATTTGACAAATCTGGTCCAAACTTGCAGGGAGTGGAAGTTGAAAATTTTTAAAAGAAGATGAGTGGATCAAGGTGGTTCTGGGTTGTGGGTGCAAAGGACTAGCCAGTAGAGTTGGTTTGAAGTCAAATCTCAAATGGAAAAGGGTACTTGCTTTGAAGATCCATTAGGCTAAAAATAATTGACAGAAAAAAATTTGAGAGATAAAACAAAATCCAAAACTTGTTTGGATGAGTTGGGATAGGAAGTTTGAGTTGTTGACAAGGAGGGGAGAAGATGTTTTGGTGGTTTTACCTCATGGGCAAAATTCAAGGTCATGGATGGTTTTCAATAGAATGTAAATCCCAAATCTTTTTCATAGAGTTTTTCTTAAAAAGAAAACTCCCAAAAATAAAAATCTGAGAAGGGAAACAATATTGAGGAGGAGTTTTTAAGGAGGTCAAACCCAAGGCTTGAAGGAGAAAATAGAAATAGAAAACCCTAGTCAAGGAAAAGGAATTTTAAGAGGGTTGTTTTACTGAAAGCCTCAAATTTCAAGGAAAATCCAGCAAGGATTTTTGCAAAAACCCAAATGAAGATTTTGGAGTGTCACAGTCAATAATCTAGTTCACATCGCCATGTGATTTAACACTAGTAGTTCACATCTTTATGTGATTAACACCCATAGTTCACATCGCCATGTGATCAACACCCACAGGGTTTACTAGAGTTAGAATCTAGTTCACATCGCTATGTGATTAACACCAAAGAGTACTAAGGTGTGACCATATTTTGTTTGTGAGAGAAGTTTAGTCAACGGGTCTGCCACATTCAGATCCGTATGTATTTTGCAAATTTCTATGTCTACAATGCTCTGCACATAGCTACTCTAGCTAATTGCTCCCATTTTCAATATGTATCCAGATTGAGACTCAGAGTCATCCAAGTCGGTGTCAAAGCTTGCATCGACGTAACTCTTTACGACGAACTCTTTATCACCTCCATAACCGAGAAATATTTCCTTAGTCTTCAAAGGATAATTTTTACCATTGTCCAGTGATCTACTCCTGGATCACTATTGTACCCCTTTTCCAAACTCATGGCAAGGTACACAATAGGCCTAGTATACAGTGTGGCATACTTTATAGAACCTATGGCTGAGGCATAGGGAATGACTTTCATTCTCTCTCTATCTTCTGCCGTGGTCGGGTTTTGAGTCTTACTCAACTTTGTACCTTACAACTGTGGCAAGAACTCCTTTGACTGATCCATTTTGAACTCCTTCAAAATCTTATCAAGGCATGTACTCATCAGAAGTCTTATCAAGCGTCTTGATCTATCTCTATAGATCTTGATGCCTAATATGTAAGCAGCTTCACCGAGGTCTTTCTTCGAAAAACTCCTTTCAAACACTCCTTTATGCTTTCCAGAAAATTCTACTTCATTTCCGATCAACAAGATGTCATTCACATATACTTATTAGAAAGGTTGTAGTGCTCCCACTCACTTTCTTGTAAATACAGGCTTCACCACAAGTCTATATAAAACCATATGCTTTGGTCACCTTATCAAAGCGTATATTCCAACTCCGAGATGTTTGCACCAGTCCATAGATGGATCGCTGGAGTTTGCACACTTTGTTAGCACCTTTAGGGTCGACAAAACCTTCTGGTTGCATCATATACAACTCTTCTTTAAGAAATCCATTAAGGAATGCAGTTTTGACATCCATTTTCTAGATTTCATAAAGTGTCACAATTGCTAAGATGATTCGGACAGACTTAAGCATCGCCACGAGTGAGAAAGTCTCATCGTAGTCAACACCTTGAACTTGTCAAAAACCTTTTTCGACAAGTCTAGCTTTGTAGATAGTAACACTACTATCAGCGTCCGTCTTCCTCTTGAAGATCCATTTATTCTCTATGGCTTGCCGATCATCGGGCAAGTCAACCAAAGTCCATACATTGTTCTCATACATGGATCCTATCTCAGATTTCATGGCCTTAAGCCATTTTGCGGAATCTGGGCTCATCATCACTTCCTCATAGTTCGAAGGTTTGTCATGGTCTAGTAACATGAATTCCAGAACAGGATTATCGTACCACTCTGGTGCGGGACGTGCTCTGGTTGACCTACGAGGTTCAGTAGTAACTTGATCTGAAGTTTCATGATCATCATCATTAGCTTCCTCTCTAGTTGGTGTAGGCATCACGGGAACTGTTTTCTGTGATGAGTCACTTTCTAATTCGAGAGAATGTACAATTAACTCATCAAGTTCTACTTTCCTCCCACTCACTTTTTTCAAGACAAACTCCTTCTCTAGAAAGGATCCATTCTTAGCAACAAAGATCTTGCCTTCGGATCTGTTGGGGATATACCCCGCGGCGTAAGCCGGCCGGAAGTTAACCCGGCCGGACTTGGCGGCTTATCTGAAGACCCGCCCTGACCTTGGCGGGTTAAGCAGCCCGCTTGGTCGTATGACTCACTGGTAACCCGGCGGGCGGAGTAGACGAATGACGAGGCCCAAAGCCCAGAAGGCCGGTTCAACTATGGTGGGCCGGTTTAACAGGAAAGGAATATTTACCTTACAAGGAGTTAACACCGAGACTTGTACCCGGTTTGTATTAGAGATAGACTAGTCCTAATCCTAATAGGACTCCACATGTAAACCGCCCCTTCAACATATATAAGGAGGGGCGGGGCTCCCCAAAGGGGGGGGTTAGAAGCGACAAGCAATCAATAATCTCTAGGGCTAGACACAAAGAGCCGGCTTACGGCGTCTCCCTCGGGATGATAATGAGACCTAGCCTCAAATAGCATGTAGGGTTATTACCGGATGATGTTTCCCGGGGCCCCAAGCTGTCTAAATCCTTGTCTTGCGTGTTGATCCGCCCTGCGTCTCTCGTCCCACTCAACCCCTCTCAAGCTACCACATAGATGCGTTGGCCTCGCGACTAAGTCCTGACCCTAAGGACATCTGCCGTGACAAATCCACGACAGTTGGCGCCCACCGTGGGGCCTGCGCACGGTGGTGTTGAGTTCTTGAAGGGATTTCTTTAATGGATTGAGAAGTTTGCAATTTTTCGGATGAAGAAGAGCCGGTTTGAAAGGATCTACAACAGTTTTCAAGTTCATCAGAGAAATTACGAAGGCGGATCCAATGGCTGTTATGTCAACATCAGCTATCATCAAAGATCAAGTCTCCATATTCGTGGATCGGTCAACACTCCGGATCAGAATCAAATCCATCAAGGCCGTGACCCACCGGACCCGTGAGCCGCCATCGCTCACCTCAGCTTGAGACGCTTTGCGCCATGAGCCGCTGGCCAGCCTCCGCTTCAACAAACAGCAGCGCCGAGTCACTTCAGACTGCGCCTGCACCAACCCATTGCCAGCACAGCCGCGCCTCTCCAACCCATCGCCGGTTCGGCCGCGCCTCGCCTCCTCTGGGTCGCCATGAACGACCCGCGGCCGCGCCTCTCCAACTCGTCGTCGGTTCAGCCACGCCACCAACCTGCTGATCTGCAAGTCACTACGTCTGCAGTCCTGTTAAACCGCCGTCTGGGTTCGCCTCTGGACCGACTGCCCGCAAGCAGTGTGACGGGTCGCCAGTCACAACGGTCAAAGCGACGTATACAAGATTTAAAGACCAAAGGAGAAAATTAGGGTCGTGTTTATGCGCCAGCGCACATCACCAGATGATCCGTCGGGGCCGTGATTAATTTCCATTGTCGCTGAGGGTCAAAATCTTGCATCTGAAATCAATCGATACAACGTGCAACTCACCGAGACCGAAAGACTTTGACGTTTTTGTCGTCCGTGTCCAAACCTAACTCGGAGTATCACTATTGCATGGCGTGGCACCTTAGGCATGCTGCCAATTTTTTAAACGGCACAAGTGCGACTAGTACAAGTTGGATCTGAGAAACAATCATCCGGGCGCTCGCATCAAGTCCCAAGGCGTATCAGTGTACGCTGTTGCTGCTACTTCCACGAGCGGGGAGCAAAGATCAAAGGAAAAGTACTACTGCAAGTAGTAGTGCACATGAAGCAGATACATCCATGGCAATCAACGTACCCAGATTCGATTCGAGTTCTGAAACTGTTGCCTTGCTGCTATTACTGCGCACTGTGTCAAAACATTAAATCAGATCAGGATAGAGAACTAATAGGCACAGGAAGGATTTGGTACACCAATCAATAGGGACCGCGATCTGGGGGAGGACTCTTACCGGGTTGGCATGCACCGGTGCGGTCAGCCCCGCACCTCCACGGCCAAATCGCCGCCGCCGCCAAGTTGTGGCTGGCTTTGAGCCGCGCCTCACGCCCTCGCATTGAATCAACACCTGCTGCTAGGAGTACATACATGTTCTTGGAGTAGTACAATACTACGACCGGTTCATGATCACATCAAGACAAGAGAAGACCACGTGGGGTTAGTGGAGTATATAAGATCATTTGAGCCAGACGCGGGCTATTTTGTTCGTCTCGCTACGTCCAGCATTATCGAGCACCAATATACCCAGTGATCCGACAAAAAATACCAGGCAACCGTTGCCCATGCGGTCTGGTTTGCATCAAACGCGCCGGTTGACTCGCCCGTCCGCCCTCGCCGCCGGTTCACATGTCCGCACCGGTTTACAACACGGAGGACAACTGGCCTACCTGTGCCGGCTTACAAGGCCGCGGCTGACTCATCACTCTGAAGCCGTTTCTGATGCTGCGGTGGTTTACCTTCCACCCAAACATCAGGTGGTATTCATCTAAAATTATGTATTACAACTTATTTCTTGTCAAAGAATAATTACTCTGTCCTGTAATATTTTTGCACAGGACAATTTCATGCCATTCACGGACACGAGTATCGCGGTCCGGTTTACGTCGACACGCCGGTTGACTCGCCCGTCCGCCCTCGCCGCCGTTTCATGCATCCGCGCCGGTTTACAACACGAAGGGCAACTTGCTCGTCCGCGCCGGTTTACAACACCACGGCCGATTCATCTGTTTGCTCGCATGGACGACTCGTCCATGATTGATTTCAATTTCACTGTGGTGATCATCAACTCCGCGATGGATACCTTTTGGCTAAACATATCAGGTGAAAGCCATCCATTATATTTTCGTATTACATATTGCTTTCTTTAAAAAGAGCAATTACTCTGGCTTGCAAGTTTTTCCAATGCAGGACAAATTGTCTATTGCAAAAAGGGATTATTATATCGCTGAGCTATTGGATAACCCGTGCCGGTTTATATCGCGATCCAGTCCGCGTCAACTCGTCAGGACCATGCGAATTACCCAATAGCACGTGCACAGGCTGCCATCCCCCGCAGTCCGGTCTACATCAACATACCGGGCCGCACCTGTCTACATGAGCCATTTATTGAGTATGAACAAGTCACAGCTTGGGTAGCCCGGTTTTCTTTCAAATTGAAGGCAAATTATCATCAACCGCCGTCTGCACTGGATGGAACGATGGGCAGGCGCACAAGTCGCCGCTGCTACAGTTTGGTTAACTTCAAATCACCAGTTGGAAGGAACCATTGGCCGAGTTGCTGACACGGTTCATACGGGATCATTTACAACCCGCCGCAGTCACCTCAACCTTCTGTGGATTCACATCGTGCTATCAACACCAATGATATACAAGTTAGGCCGGTTTATATCACGGTCAAACATGGAGAATCTCAAGCCAACTCCTCGAGTCACCTTGAGACTTGGGAGCTACGATGATATGACGCAGCAAGTCTTGCAAGTTTCAGCCGGTTTAAGAACCCGAGGACGATGGAGGGAAAGATAACCCGATCCCGGAGGCTACTGTTATGTTGATGAAAATTTAGAGGCCGTCAGAAAATTTCCGGCTTAGAAAGTATATGACAGTTACAAAATCCCGACTCAATGAAGAAGTTTCGGATCATCAGAAAGGATTCCGGTTTGAAACCTGGCTGAAGGGAAGTCAGTATCACTGAAGCTCTCAAATATCCGGTTTACAATCTGGTTCAAGAGAAATCTATTCTCCCACAAACTTCTGAAGCGCTCAGATCCGGTTTAACAATGTCCGGTTCAAAAAGGAATTAACTTCTCGCAAGTTCGAGTTTAAAGGCCGTCAGAAAAATTCCGGCTAAAAATGAAGATTCCGGTTTAAAATCCGGTTCAAGGGAAAATATGTCTCCCACAGCTTTGAAGCTTTCAATATCCGGTTCAAGATCCCGGTTCAAGAAGAGTTTACCTCTTGCAAAAAAGTTAAAAATTACCGAAGAGGACCTGCTGCCATGATGCGCGGTTCAAACATGGGTATCTGGCCTTATTGGCTTGACATATTATTTATCACATGGGGGCTCCCGCTTTGTAAAGCGGGGTATCTATTCTTTATATCATGCGTGGTTACACGGAGTGGATTCGCTTTAGGGCAACCTCCGGTTTACCCCTTGAGGTCGCTTCATAGAAGAGCAACAAAGTCAGTTGGGGACCTAGTCGACTTGAACCATAGCTACACCTCCTGGGAGCTTGGTCATGTCTTGACGACGGTAATGCCTTCTGGCTGGCACATTTGCCACTAAGTCAGTTGGGGACCTAATCGACTTGAACCGTAGTTACACCTTATGGGAGCTCGGTCATGTCTTGATGATGGTAATGCCTTCTGATCGGCTTTTAAACAGCCAATAAGTCATTTGGGGGCTTGGTCGTGTCCGAACCAATGCAATGCCACTTGATCGGCCCTAGGCCACTAAGTCACTTGGGGGCTTGGTCGAATCCGAACCAATGCAATGCCACTTGGCCGGCGTAACGCCACGCGTCATTTTGGGGTCCTGGCTGACTGGCACCATTGCTACGCCTTCGGGGGGCTTGGTTGCGTCTGACCATGGTAATTCCATCTGACCAAGCTCAGTAGAGCTCTTCTTTTGCAAAAAATTGTTGCCATTGCTTTTGCTTTAATAGCCTTTCTTGAGAAGTTGCTATTTTATTTGCGTTTTTTAAACCGACAGTATTTTGTACCGGTTCAAGCAGCTAAATTGGTGGAACACGGTCCATTTTAGACTGGAGATTATCTGCCCGGTTTGATTTTCTGTTACCATCCTATTATGGAGTAAACCGGTGTTTATCAACTCGGCTCGGCTTTCAACTACAAGTTGTGAGTGCATGATCAAATTATAATCCGGAGATTATCTGCCCGGTTTAATTTTCTGTTACCATCCTATTATGGAGTAAACCGGTGTTTATCAACCCGGCTCGGCTTTCAACTACAAGTTGTGAGTGCATGATCAAATTATAATCCGGAGATTATCAGCCCGGTCTGGTTTGACTACAAGTCACCAGTATATATATGGTTAATCCGGTGTGTATCACAACCCGGTACGGTTTTATCATAAATCGGCGCAATATGGAAGGAGTTATCATTACTCAAGATTGGGGTTATCACTCTTACTACAAAAAGTTGGTAAACCAACGATGTGATTCAATGTCACAGGTATGATATATTTCATATTTTTAAGTGCAGCCCTGGTTATAAACCCAGGTTATATGTTGAGCATTATGACCCGTCCGGCGGTAAACCGCCAGGACACTTTAAACTTGTTGTATGCAGAAACAGGTTGAATAAAGCATGATTATAAATTATCCGGTGTTTGTTAAACTGGCTTGGCTTTAAGACAATAAGTCGCCAGTATGATGATAAATTATCCAGTGTTTATTAAACCGGTCTAGCTTTGGACTATAAGTCGCCAGTATATATTTGGATTGCGCCATTGGAATCATGCGCTTATAAATTATTGGATTATATTATTCAAATAGCCAAACTTGGCTGAATTTTCATTATGATATTGGGTGAATAAAGGTTTTCATACGAGATTATATTATCTTGAATGGCCAACATGGCTGGATTTGTATTACGGTTATTAATATTATGATTAAGGTTTTCAAAGTCGCTTTAGCGCAATGGTTATCATTTTATACAATTGAAGGAATAGTCCCGAGTCGTTGCAGGCTTACAACCCGGCACTTGGGGGCTACATTATTCAAAATTGAGATTACATCAAATATGCAAGTCTCATGTTGCTGCAAGCATGCACCATGACACTTGGGGGCTAAAGCAAGGTCATTTTTGCTCATCTTATTGAAGACCCAACTCATCACATTGTAATGAGCTGGCCCTTGGGGGCTACCAATTGCTCCTGTCAACTATTCAAGGTACAAAACTTTTTATCCATTATATTGAAGGGTCCACTGCTCAGTTGGTAAAGCACAAGGCTCTTAACCTTGTGGACGTGGATTCAAGCCCCATGATGGGGGTTACATCATATGATGTTATTTTCATTGAAGTATATATCAAAGTCCCAGCTCAATATTTTCTTACTGAGTCGGCCCTTGGGGGCTACATTGGTTGAAGTTTTATGGGCATCAGTCAATTACAAGTCCCAGGTTGCTGCAAGCATGACAACCCGACACTTGGGGGCTACAGGTAATATGGATAAGGGAGAAATATCTTCCAATTTTCTGTTTTGAGCCAATCATTATGACCCGGTGTCTACAACAATCATGAACCGGCATTGGAAATAATCATGACCTGGAATTCAGTTCTTATAAACCGGCAATCTTGACAATGATAAACCGACGAGTCTACATTTTCAAACCGGCTGAATATCAGATGAATATTACAAGACCAATATTTGTTAAACCGGCGCTTTGGAAGCCAACTCAAGTGGATTATTCTTTACAATATTTTTCTATGAGAAACCAATGTCAGCAATTTGAGTATGAAGCTGGTTATTGATCCGGATTTTTCTAGAAGGAGGGAATAACAAAGATTTAAGGATGATCAGGGTCGGTTTACAAGAGTTCTTAACCCGGAGCGCAACCTGTCAAACTTGTTCTTATGTTTATTTGCAGCATAAGTTTACCATGGATAAATCCAAGCTAAACTTGGGGGCTAATGTCGGGGATATACCCCGCGGCGTAAACCGGCCGGAAGTTAACCCGGCCGGACTTGGCGGCTTATCTGAAGACCCGCCCTGACCTTGGCGGGTTAAGCAGCCCGCTTGGTCGTATGACTCACTAGTAACCCGGCGGGCGGAGTAGACGAATGACGAGGCCCAAAGCCCAGAAGGCTGGTTCAACTATGGTGGGCCGGTTTAACAGGAAAGGAATATTTACCTTACAAGGAGTTAAGACCGAGACTTGTACCCGGTTTGTATTAGAGATAGACTAGTCCTAATCCTAATAGGACTCCACATGTAAACCGCCCCTTCAACATATATAAGGAAGGGCGGGGCTCCCCAAAGGGGGGGGTTAGAAGCGACAAGCAATCAATAATCTCTAGGGCTAGACACAAAGAGCCGGTTTACGGCGTCTCCCTCGGGATGATAATGAGACCTAGCCTCAAACAGCATGTAGGGTTATTACCGGATGATGTTTCCCGGGGCCCGAAGCTGTCTAAATCCTTGTCTTGCGTGTTGATCCGCCCTGCGTCTCTCGTCCCACTCAACCCCTCTCAAGCTACCACATAGATGCGTTGGCCTCGCGACTAAGTCCTGACACTAAGGGCATCTGCCGTGACAAATCCACGACAGGATCTGTGATAGAAGGTGTACCAAAAAGTTTCTTTTGGGTATCCTATGAAGACACACTTCTCCGATCTGGGTTTGAGCTTATCAGGCTGAAGCTTTTTCACATAAGCATCACAACCCCAAACTTTAAGAAACGACAGCTTAGGTTTCTTGCCAAACCATAGTTCATACGGTGTCGTCTCAACGGATTTAGATGGTGCCCTATTTAACGTGAATGCAGCTGTCTCTAATGCATAACCCCAAAACGATAGTGGTAAATCAGTAAGAGATATCATAGATCGCACCATATCTAATAAACTACGATTACGACATTAGGACACACCATTACGCTGTGGTGTTCCAGGTGGCGTGAGTTGTGAAACTATTCCACATTGTTTTAAATGAAGGCCAAACTCGTAACTCAAATATTAGCCTCCGCGATTAGATCTTAGGAACTTTATTTTCTTGTTACGATGATTCTCCACTTCACTCTGAAATTCTTTGAACTTTTCAAATGATTCAGACTTGTTTTTCATTAAGTAGATATACCCATATCTGCTTAAATCATTTGTGAAGGTTAGAAAATAACGATACCCGCCGTGAGCCTCAACACTCATCGGACCGCATACATCGGTATGTATTATTTCCAATAAGTTAGCGGCTCGCTCCATTGTTCCGGAGAAGGGAGTCTTAGTCATCTTGCCCATGAGGCATGGTTTGCAAGCATCAAATGATTCATAATCAAGTGATTCCAAAAGTCCATCCGCATGGAGTTTCTTCATGCGCTTTACACCAATATGACATAAACGGCGGTGCCACAAATATGTTGCACTATCATTATCAACTTTGCATATTTTGGCATCAATATTATGAATATGTGTATCATTACGATCGAGATTTAATAAGCCATTCACATTGGGTGTATGACCATAGAAGGTTTTATTCATGTAAACGGAACAAAAATTATTCTCTGGCTTAAATTAATAACCGTATTGCAATAAACATGATCTAATCATATTCATGCTCAAAGTAAACACCAAATAACATTTATTTAGGTTTGACACTAACCCCGAAGGTAGATGGAGTGTGCGATGGTGATCGTATCAACGTTGGAATCACTTCCAACACACATTGTCATTTTGCCCATAACTAGTCTTTGTTCATTCTGCAACTCCTGTTTTGAGTTACTAATCTTAGCAACTGAACTGGTATCAAATACCCAGGGGTTACTATGAACACTAGTAAAGTACACATCAGTAACATGTATATCACATATACCTTTGTTCACTTTGCCATCCTTATTATCCGCCAAGTATTTGGGATAGTTCCGCTTCTAGTGACCATTTGCTTTGCAGTAGAAGCACTCAGTTTGAGGCTTCGGTTCAGCTTTGGGCTTCTTCACGGGAGTGGCAACTTGCTTGCCATTCTTATTAAAGGTCCCTTTCTTTCCCTTTGCCCTTTTTTCTTGAAACTAGTGGTCTTATTAACCATCAACTCTTGATGCTCTTTCTTGATTTCTACCTTCATCGATTTCAACATCACAAAGAGCTCGAGAATCGTTTTCGTCATCCCTTGCATATTATAGTTCATCACAAAGTTCCAGTAACTTGGTGATAGTGACTAGAGAACTTTGTCAATCACTATCTTATCTGGAAGATTAACTCCCACTTGATTCAAGCGATTGTAGTACCCAGACATTCTGAGCACATGCTCACTAGCTCAGCTATTCCCCTCCATCTTGTTGGCAAAGTACTTGTCAGAGGTCTCATACCTGTTAACACGGGCATGAGTATGAAATATCATTTCCAGCTTCTTGGAACATCTCATATTCTCCATGGCGTTCAAAACATTTTGGAAGTCCCGATTCTAAGACATAAATCATGGTGCACTAAACTATCAAGTAGTCATCATACCGAGCTTGCAAAAACGTTCATAACATCTGCATCTACTCCTGCAACAAGTTCGTCACCTAGTGGTGCATCAAGGACATAATTCTTCTGTGGAACAAATGAGGATAATCCTCAGATCAGGGACCCAGTCTGCATCATTGCTACTATCATCTTTCAACTTAGTTTTCTCTAGGAACATATAAAATAAACGGGGAGCTACATCATGAGCTATTGATCTACAACATAATTTGCAAATACTATCAAGACGAAGTTCATGATAAATTAAAGTTCAATTAATCATATTACTTAAGAACTCCCACTTAGATAGACATCCCTCGAGTCATCTAAATGGTCACGTGATCCAAATCAACTAAACCATGCCCGATCATCATGTGAGATGGAGTAGTCATCAATGGTGAACATCTCTATGTTGATCATATCTACTATATGATTCACGTTCGACCTTTCGGTCTCCAGTTGAGGGAGTCCTGGATTAGAGGGTATCCGGACAGCCGGACTATGTCCTTTGGCTGGACTGTTGGACTATGAAGATACAAGACTGAAGACTTCGTCCCGTGTCCGGATGGGACTCACCTTGGCGTGGAAGGCAAGCTTGGGAATACGGATATGTAGATCTCCTTCCTTGTAACCGACTCTGTGTAACCCTAGCCCCCTCCGGTGTCTATGTAAACTGGATGGTTTAGTCCGTAGGATCAAGAACAACAATCATACCATAGGCTAGCTTCTAGGGTTTATCCTCTTTGATCTCGTGGTAGATCAACTCTTGTAATACCCATGTCATCAAGATCAATCAAGCAGGAGTAGGGTTTTACCTCCATCGAGAGGGCCCGAACCTGGGTAAAAACATCGTGTCCCCTGTCTCCTGTTACCATCTGCCTAGACGCACAGTTCGGGACCCCCTACCCGAGATCCGCCGGTTTTGACACCGACATTGGTGCTTTCATTGAGAGTTCCACTATGCCTTTACCATAAGGAAGGATGCCTCGTCTCGTTGTCAAAAACAACATTACCGCCGGGGGATCCCTGGCTGTCGGCCAAACTCTCCGGCTAGGCAGTTTTATCATGACTGCCCGTTCGGTCGCCGCACCGACGATGACTTCTCGGGTCATCGAAAACCGCCTCCACGTCGGCTCGGAATTTGCCGAGCAGATGGATCCGATGGAGCTCTCTTCCCTAAACGAGCTCTTGGATCGCATCGCCGCTTTGGGAGTCGCTACGGACTATGATCGGATTGGGATTAAACCCGATCAGAGGGATATTAACTCTCCACCGGTCACCCATCATATTGCGGTGGTGGAGGAACAATGCAGCGATTCTTCCTCTGTCTTGAGGACTAACTATGTTCGAATTCCTGAGCTCTCTGAGCCGGATACCCATTTATGGGAGGACATCACCCAAGCCCTGAACCTAGAATCAGGCAGTGGGCCAGACTCATTGGGCAACATCCCGGAACCCGAACTTCCAAGATCGGAAACTCCTTGGCCCCTGGGTCTCAGATCGGGTAAGGGTTCGGACTCAAATCCACCCACCCACCCAAACATAAACGATCTTTCCAACATCAGGCAAGAGCCCCAGAAAACAGTACATCATTATTGGGCCAGATTCCTCCTTGTGATGAACAAGGTTAAGGACTGTCGCGAGGAAGACGCAGTCTCACTTTTCTGCAATAATTGCACGGACAAGGGAATCCTTAATGCCATAAGTCGCCGTGACGTATCACGCTTCGCTGACTTGGCGTCCATAGTACGAAAATACTGTGCGATGGAAAGCGCCTGGAAAACCGAAACGAAATTTTGGGATAATCCGGCTCCGAATATACACCTAGTCCGAAGTAAAAGGGTGCACTATCATAAGACACCCGAGTTAATTACAAAGAAGCAAAAACCATCTACAGGGCGTGAAACCATATTGGAGGGATGGCTCAACGGACCCTGTAAAATTCATAGTACAGCGGATACCATACCAACACACACCCTTAGAGCATGTTGGGTACTCCGGCAGGTGGCCAAAAGTGGTGAGGATCTTCTCATCCCAGATGCCACAGAGCACCATCCCGGGGATAACAATACGGTATCAACAGTCTTTGAGACCTTCGCATCAAATAATAGGCGCAAGCGAACCCTCCGCAGCCTTGCCGAAATTTGCCATGTGGCAACAATAAATCCATAGAGTGACACGGCTATTACCTTCAATGCCAGTTACAAACCTAAATTCCGAACATCCTGGGCACCAGCTGCACTGGTCCTCAGTCCAATTGTGGACGGCTTTTGACTCACCAAAGTACTCATGGACGTCGGCAGTGGATTAAACCTCATCTATGAGGAAACTCTTCAAAAAATGGAAATAGACTGGAACCGCATTGAGCAAAGCAGCACAACCTTCAGAGGAATTATCCCCAATCGGGAAGCACGCCGTGCAGGAAAAATCACACTAGATGTGGTATTCGGCACGCCGGAGAACTATAGGTCCAAGTGGCCCCGTTCAGTAGCGGATACCACGCCCTTTTAGGGCGGGAGGCGTTCACGGTCTTCCAAGCCATACCCCATTACAGGTACATGAAGCTCAAAATGCCCGGACCCAACAGAATCATCACTCTCGCTAGTGATCCAGACACAACACTCTGCGCCGAAAACAAAACAACCGCATTGGCCCTCGAGGCATTATCCGAAGCCCTTGCGGCCGAGGAATTAACTGGGCTATGCTCCACAGTGGACAGGGACGACGTGATACTTGACAAAAGATCCAAGTCCACCTCTTTTAAACCAGCGGATGAAATAGTCAAATTCCAAGTCCACCCAACGGACGCTACAAAAACAGCCTCCATCGGGGCATAGTTAAACCCCGCCGTGGACGCCGCACTACGAGAGTTCCTGCACGAGAATTGGGACATTTTTTTTAACCTTGAATAGTAGGAGAACAGTGTTATAAACTTATATTAGGAAAACTTTGTACAATTTACATGATATCTTTACATGTATCTACCCGCCACTTTGGGGGTGGAGAGAGAACTAAGCTATGGAAGCAAGTATGAGAGGGATAAGATGTTTGTGTTTTTCCTTGACCCTATAGGTAAGGAGAGAGAAATCCTTCTTAAGTCTGTCCAGCCAAGATGTCTTTGTTGGTGTAATCCCCCTGAAGTGTTTATTATTGCGTTCCTTCCATATGCTCCACGCCGCAAGTAAGAACACCTCCATAAAGAGAGGTCGGTCCCAACTGTTTTTGGCCAAAGTGACCATTTGTAACCTCGAGGTTCCTTGTGCCCAAGAAAGACCAAGACTAGTCCAGCATTCAGCACTGAAGTGGCATTCAAAGAACAAGTGCTCCAAGGTTTCCTAAATTTGTAGCCCACATAGGATACAGTTTTGATCCTCTCCAATGTTGTAATTTCTTCGTTTAAGCATATTCCTGGTGTTGAGACGGTCGGAGAGCAGCAGCCACCAAAGACTTTAATTTTCATTGTGGAGCTTGATTTCCATATCCACCGAAAAGTTTCATGTGCCCGAATGTCTCTGAAGTAGAACATGTAGTATTTGCGTGCAGTGAATTGCGTTGATCCCCAGGCATATGACCAAGTATTTTGCTCGTCAGATAAGGTTACCGTGGCTAAGTCAGACTGAAGTTGGCGGACCTCGGCGTGTGCTTTTTCCGAGAGTGGGAGGTGAAACTCCTCTCGGAGTGACGTGATGGACAAGAAATCCCTGACTGAGATGTCCTCATTGATGATGTATGAGAACGCGCGTGGATATTTGTCCGCAATAATGTTATCAACCCATAAATCTTTCCAGAAAAGAACATTCCTGCCGTCTGCCACTTGGATGTTGGTGATTCCCCTATATATGGGCATTATTTTTGAGACGTCACGCCACCAGAATGACCCACACGTATCCGAGGCGTGTGGTATTTGGTTGGTGTAGTATGTGTCCCAAACGAGCTGAACCCATGGTACATCCCAGGCATTGTAAAATTTGTGCAAGTATTTCAGCAGTAGGGCATCACCTTGAATTCTGAGATCGATCACCCCTAGACCTCCACATTCCTTAGGTCGGCATACCATGTTCCATGAGGCTAGGGAGTTACATTTATCTCCTTGTTCAGTTTTTTTGGTCCACAAGCATCTCCTTCTTATTTTGTCCAAGAGCTCAATAATCTTGGTTGGCAACCGGAGTGTACACATAGAAAATATGATCAAGGAGGTGATAACTGAGTTGAGCAGGGAGAGTTTTGCACCATAAGAGATCATGTTGAGAGTAGCCGTTAGTCTTCTTTCAACAGAGCAAACCAGTGGCATGAGCTCCAGAATGGTTGGGCGGGTAGTTCCAAGGGGGAGACCCAAATAGGTAAAAGGCAATTTTCCAACGATGCATCTGAAGATGTTGGCTATTTCCTGAGTCTTTGCGGGGTCACAGTTCATCGGGATTAGAGTTGATTTGTGAAAGTTTATTTTCATCCCAATGGACGTTGCGTAGTCATTTAAAATATCTCTGATCACCGCAGCTTGTTGGATGCATGCAGGCAGCACCAGAATGGTGTCATCAGTGTACTGAATCACGGGATAGTCCTTCTGGTTTGTGGAGGGAAACGACAGTTGGATCAGGTTGCGAGCAAAGGCATCGTTGATGGCTGCTTGGAGAAGGTCGGCCGCCAGAACAAAGATGAGGGGGGAGAGAGGGTCCCCCTGTCTGACACCGCATTTACAATGGAATTGACGGCCGGGAGTGCCATTAAGAAGGACCGATGACTTGCCTGAAGAAAAAATGCACCTAATCCAACCCAGCCATGTGTCATTAAATCCCATGCTTTCCATGATCTTAATCATTGCCTCATGCTCGATCGTATCAAACGCTTTGGCAAAATCTAATTTGAGGAGCATGATCTCTTTTTCGGATGATTGTCGCTGATATATATATATTCGTAAGCCCAGGCAAGACAGTCCTGTATAGTCCGGCCTTTGAGAAAGCCATATTGATTTCTATGCACGATCTTGAGGATGATTTTTTGCAGTCTATTTGCCAGTAGTTTAGTAACGACTTTGAGGCAGCAGTTAAGAAGTGTGAGCGGTCTATAGTCATTGATAGATTCTGGAGAGCCAACTTTAGGGATGAGTGTGATGAAGCCATCATTAATACTTTCCAAATTGAGCTTCCCGTTGTGGAATTGATTGCATATGTTGTAAAAATCCTCCTTGATGACTGGCCAGCATCGCTTTAAGAACAGTTGATTAAATCCGTCCGGACCTGGAGCTCTATCCGCAGGCATGTCTCTGACCACTTTGTCAATTTCCTCATGGGTAAAAGGAATGGTCAGGTCATCCAGTCCCTCATTTTTTTGATTATTTTGGCTAAGTCGAACTTCATATTGCAAGGCCGCGACGAACCCATCCGTTCTTTAAACGTTTGAAAAATTAGAGATTCTTTGCTAGCATGATCCTCCACTATTGTTCCATCCGAGGTTGTTAGAGAAGCAATATTATTCCTCCTGTACCTTTCAGAAGCCAAGGCTTGAAAGAATTTTGATGGCTCATCTCCAAACTGAACCCATCGAATGGTGCAACGCTTTTTCCAGTAAGCTTGCTGATATCGTAGTAATCTTAGAATGTGAGTTTTGAGGATGTGTCGAAAGTTGGCTTCAGCTATACATAAAATCCGTTTGTTTTCCAGTTCATCGATCTCACAGAGGGCTTTGTTTGAATTCTCAATGGCCACTGAAAGTTTAGATATGCCTTTGCTCCAGTGTTTAAGATCCCGTCGTAGTGTTTTGAGTTTGCGACAGAGCACAGTGGCAGTGTTCGTGGAGTGTACTGGTTTGACCCAAGAAGTCTCGACAATATGCATAAAACCCGGATGCTAAACCCAAAATGATTCAAATCGAAATAACTTGGATTTGGGGATGTTTGTTTGAATAGTAACCACACAAGGAGTATGATCGGAGACGGGCTTACCAAGTGGTTTGACCAAGGTTTTAGGGTATGAAGAAGTCCAGTTTGTGCTTGTGAAAAACCAATCCAATTGTTCTAGTAGAGGGTCGAGCTGCATGTTACTCCATGTGAAAGAACGTCCCTTGATAGGTAACTCAATTAACCTTTGAGAACGAATGAAATCATTAAATGTATTCATATCATTAATGTTCCCTCCTGGTTTGATACGATTGTCTGGTGCACGTATGAAGTTAAAATCTCCCACAAAGAGCCAATCTTCGTCTGAAGGAATTTGAAGAGAGCATAACCAGTTAATGAATTGTTCCCTCTGCTCACCTTGACATGGCCCATATAGATTTACCAACGTCTAGCTTTGTGCCGATTGCGTTGATTTAAAATGTGTGACCAGGGCAAAGTCTTCAGACATAAGCACATCAGCAGTGAAAATCGTGCTATTCCAGATGGTGACAATACCCCCCAAAGCCCCATGAGAAGGTACAAAAGCGAACTGATCAAAGCGACGGGGACAACAAGATTTAATAAAAGACAAATCAAATGAGGATTTCTTGGTTTCTTGTAAGCACACCACCGCACAACCACTAGAGGTAATTGCATTGGATAAAGCTAACTGTTTGTCGCCAGAGTTTAACCCACGCACGTTCCAACATAAGACATTCTAGTTCATCAAAAGATGCATTGAGGAAATGAAGTAAAAAAGGGGGTGCAAAGTAGATTTTAGGTCGAGGTCGAAGGCTCCTCCTTCGGTGGAGCTAGCAGAGCTTCATCAGAGAGTTCTTCTGCTAGGACGGCGCACAACACTGTGCCAATCTGCTGGATGACCCGGACCGGTGTAGGTGGTGGAACCTCTTCATCAGACACCTCCCTGATAGTGAGAGCAGTGGGGACGATCCTGGGCTTTACCTTAGATGTTTTAGCTTTACTATCTGAAACCTGATGAACCTTGAAGCCATCATATTTATTGGAGCGTGCACTCCTATGCAGAGAAATAGCGCATTTGGCACCACAGACTTGCCTTTGCGGGTTAGGATTGTGGAGGAGCCGGCTAAGTCATGGACAGTCGGGGGCAGAGCAACTTGTGACACCATCTCAACTGAAACACTTTGCTGAATATCAACAGGTTCAGATAAAGCATTTTCAGGACCCTGAACATCAGCAGGCGCATTCTCACTGTCAGTGTGAGGAAGAGAAAGCTCCCAATTATTTGCCTCAGAGATATCCTCAATAGTAACAGTAGAAGCATGTGCAGTAGTTTTGGAAGCAGAAACAATAGTTAGCAGGCCAGCATTTTCAGATATTGTGACTTTAAAGGTAACTGAATCCTGTTGAAACCCATAGTGATCCTTCCAAGGACCAAAAGAGGCCACAATGGGCCTAATTGCTGCAGTGAGATAAGTATTCAACCTGAACATAGGAATGCAGTCCCTAATGAGCATTGCAGGTATGAAATCCCCTTGGGCAAACATATCAAACTGCAGTCCAGTAGCAGAAATATTCAGAGACAGTTCCAGAACATTGCTTGGCCTAGTAGCAGATCCAGAGCTTGGCAGGTGCACAAATGAGTTGCTCTCATGACTGACCATATCAGATACCTGGTTGTTAACTGCAGGAATAGAAGAAGCCTCTTGTGGCCAGAATTGGTTCATAAGGTTGACAGGCACCAGCACATATGAATCAAAAATAGTTGCACCTGAGTCAGAACTAGAAGGCATTGAAATTGAGTCATTCCATGCAGCCCCAAGACTGTCATTCAGATTGTGTGGTGGTACAATGCCATGATCTACCTGCAATCCCTCACCAGCCAACCATTGTTGAAAGTTATAAAGAACAGGTGGTGCTTGTGGAGGTGAAGGAGGCCACACACCCCACTCAGGATGGATTTCTACATCATTCCCTGCATCAACCACCACATTTCCTTCTCCATTGGCCGCAGCATCTGCCACAACATTCTGAGCCAGCCAGTTATGAAGTTGTTGCTGGTATAGCTGTTCAGCATTCAAACCTTCTCCATGCAGCGGATGTGGGATACCATCAGGAGGTGGTGGATCTTCTCCAGCCGGTGGAACTTTAGGTAGGTGAGCATTCCAGTCATTGCTTCACAGCATAGTGACTTCTACAGTCCAACATTCTCGTGCTCCCCCTAACTGACGAATAACCAGACTTTTGGGCACTAAACACAAATGAATCACTCTAACTTTAACAAGAACCAGCCTCCTATCCCCTCTAGGATTATTCCAGTCAACCAAAGCACCAAAGGAATCTACAGACTTATGCATGTAGTGCTGTGTCTGATAATCATAAGGAAAACCCACATGAACAATCCACACTTCTGGACCAAAAGAGGTGAGGCGCATGTTGAGTGCAGCATCATGAGGGACAAATGAAATCACCGTGTGCTCCTCAACTTCAGTTTCATCTAGCTCAAAGGTAGTACCTACTACCGTGTCCCGAATAACAGAGGAAGCAAACCCAAACAAGCCGATACCAAGGGGATGATCTGACACTTCAGAAGGGAAGTAATGTGATTCATGGAGCAAACCTTCAACGATATTGCGCAGATCAGCCTTTTGATGAAAGGGGATGAATCGAATGGCCTCGGCAATGGCCAAGAAGTCGTGGCGCAGAGGAGGGTTGGGACCGACGACCATGTTCGCGCGCACCCGTCGATCAGCCGGACCAAGCTCTATGGTCATGCCTGGCGGGAGGTATGGGACGATGTTGAGGGGAAGTTCGCCATTGGAGCGGAGGGATGAGCAAGAGCAGGGGCATGCACAGACTGCAAGGGAGAATGCGTAGCATCTGCCTTGGGTAGAGATTTGGGTACCCAGACCCCTTGGTGCTTGTGCAGAAACTTATGGCAGGCATCTAACAAGTGGGCGTTGAGACCGCAGGATGAGCATCTGATGGTAGAGCGATTCCGGGTGGCAGGAGGATGGTGAAAGGAAGTGATATTAATTTTCTGCGGTCGAAACCCAGACAAGATGCGATCATTATCCTTGCCATGAAACTTTTCATGAGTCCCAGCAAGAGTATCTTTGACCAGAGCCATGGATCAATTACAGCTCGGGGGGCATTTTCTGGACATAATTTAGGTTTCCAAAATAGGTAGCGAGCTCCAGGGGCCCCACATTAATGTTTTAAATGGCCCAAGAGCCCACAAGCCCCACAACAAGATTTAGCCAGGCAAGCAAAGAATTCATGGGCCGTAGAAGCACAAACATAACAGGCTGGAAAAGCTAAAGTGCGTGGGCTTGGACCAGAGCAAATAGGCATGCATGAACAGGGTCTATCGGTACAAACCTGACAGTATGGCCCCGGGCAATTAGCGGCCCGATGATCAATATCATTGCACTTACTGCATATAACCAATTTATTATAGATAAAATCCGGGGGCGGGACCGAGGGTAGATTCCATATATCTTCAATCTTTTCCACCGAGACCCCCATTTGGTAATGATCCAGAATATGGCGTAAAATAAATCCAGGAAGTTGATGCCAGGACTCATTTTGGAAAGTATGCCCCATAAATCGCCGAGGATTGACATCCATTTTATCATTAAGCCGACCAGACAAATCCACATTAAAGTTCCTGAATACCAAGGAATCAACCAATAAAGTCTCATTATTATTCATAGCAATTTCCTTACCAAGAAAATCCTGTCGGCTGGCCGGAGGCTGTCGGATGGACGCCGGCGGCAAGCTCGAATGGCAATCCACACCAAGTGCTTGAGCAAAAAACCCAGCCTTCTCAAGAACCGCAAGAGACGATGCCTCAATCATAGGACCCAACTGAGACGTAAAACGATGCACAGATTTGCATGCCATGGGGGACCTAGAACTGATCTCGTGATTGGGTTGGTCCGAATGCCAAGAGTGAGGATTATACGAACGAGCGTGTAACCCAGGTCGAAACAGGGAGAAGTGGCAAACAAAATCCGGCCAAATTCGATCTTTGAGACCATAGATGAAATGCCCAACACGATTAGAGGCCACTAAAAAACAGAAACGACGCCCATCCAAATGCTTAACGTGTAAACCCGATGGAAGACCTCCAATGGAACATTGCAGAGCCAAAGCAACAGATTCCTCATTGAGAGAAAAAGAGCCCGAGGAAAAACTAACCACCAGAACGAATTCCTTGCTACCACCAGAAGGGGAGAAATGAACCGTAGATCCAAAACGACGACGCACCTGTTCGGCGACCGCAAGGGCGGGGGAGAAGTCCCAATGCAAGAGACCTTCCATGGTGAACTAGATCCTTAGGCGCCATGGTTGGGTGGAGGTGGAAGGAGAGCTAGGAGATCCATTCCAACGCCGGACCTACGAAACTACCATATTCGCCTGGCATCCCTCAGATATGCCAGGAATCCCACGCAGGCTGGCGGAACACAACCTTAATATCCTAAAAGGATTCAAGCCGGTCAAGCAGACTCTTCGGCATTTCTTCGAACCCAAGAGACAAACTATGGGAGAGGAACTAGCCAAGTTATTGGAGGCCGGATTCATTAGAGAAATAAAACACCCGAAGTGGCTAGCAAACCTGGTGATGGTGTAACATCCCAAATTTTCAATTTGGAATGTTATACATTAGATCATCACTGCATATCATATTTTTATTTGCTTTTGGTTTGATCCTAGAAATTCTACACGACTCAAGGACCCTCGGAGAGAGTTGGGAATTTCGTTATTTTCATATTTGAGTTTTCTCAAATTTTGAGAATAGAATCATTTGGTTTTGATTATTATATCTTCAATTATTTCTATTATAAAAATATGAGAGAGGGAATAAAATGACTTTCCCAAAGTAAATAAATATTGAAGATTTAATAATAAAATGAAACAAGATTTTATTTCGGAGTTTTTCGCTATTTTATTTGAATTTAGGAAAAATGTGCGTTTTCCAAAATTGCATTTAGGCCCCAAATAAATGTGCATCTTGTCCGGCTTGATTTTAGAAGCCGGGGAAAATTCATTTTGGCATTTTTGGAGTCCGTTTAGTATTTATTTTGTTTGTTTTTTTACGTGAATATAATATTTTTTTTAATAAAAAAAACCCCGCGCGCCCGACCGGGACGAAGGCCCAGCCGCCGCCGCCTACCGCAAGCCGGATCGGGATCGGAGTCCCGATCGCCGCCGCCGCCGTGTCCGGGGAGGACACGCCTCCCAAGGACGCCCCCTTCCCCAAGTTGCCCCCCCTTTATAACCCCGCCGGAGCCCCCTAGAGCCCCACACTACCACCGCCTCCCCACGCCGCCTGCGCCACCGAAAGCCGCAGCCGCCGCCAGCGCCGCCTGCCGCCGCCGCCGCTCGGTGCCACCGCACCGCACCACCCGGAGCCCCGCCGAAGCTTTGCCGGAGCCC
Organism: Aegilops umbellulata; assembly: GCA_032464435.1. Taxonomy (NCBI): domain Eukaryota; kingdom Viridiplantae; phylum Streptophyta; class Magnoliopsida; order Poales; family Poaceae; genus Aegilops; species Aegilops umbellulata. The sequence goes on from CP136057.1 coordinate 501,733,552, forward strand.
GAGCCGAGGTAGCCGCCGCTGCCGGTTTTCTGAGAAAAACCGTTTCGTTTTTTTTGAAAACCCTAGGTTTCGTTTTTCTAAAATAGATCGGGTTTTCTTCGGTTTATTTATTTAGCGAGCATTCGCTCGTTCATTCGTTTTAACGAAAGCATTCATCGTTTAGTTCCAGATAACGAACGTTCGTTCGTTAATCTGTTCGCGATTTTACTTTTTCTCGGATTTATTCCGCGATATTTCTCATCGCGATTTCTGATCCGATCTTAGTTTCTGCTTATCTTTTCGCTCGTTTATCGGAATCAGGCGATTCAAGTGCCTGGAGTTTCGTCGCGAAACCCTCTTTCCGTTTAACCAACTCAAACAAGTTTTTGCTACTATAAAATTTGACCTAGGTTCAGATTAGTAAACGAAGCTTCTTTCTTTCGCCGTTTGAGTTTCGTTGCTTCGTTCGATTTGATTCTTTTTGCGAACCGGAGTTCTTAAGTTGAACTTTCTGGTCAACCTCTCTCTTAGTTGAGTTTTTCTTGTGCATCATTGCTTGTTACTTATGTATGCTATTGTTTGCTTACGATAGAATTCTCGGAGTGCGAAGTGTGTTACTACGAGTCTCTAGGATCCGCGGATCGTCAGCAAGGCAAGTAACACATTGATCATACTCTTTTCATACCCAGTTTTACGCATTAGTTCCAATCCTCAAACATTGCATGATTAGGATGCCATTAACATGTGGGATGGGAAGTAGTTATTAAGGTAGAACTTATTGCCCTGTTATATTCAAACCCTTGGGAGTTACTTCTACGCTTGCTTATATTACTATGCTATGCTATGCTCGTAGACGTGGTTCGGGTTTGAGTGAAAGCCATGACAGATGTGAGTTGTTAATTAATGGTTCAACTTAAGGTGGCAACTTAAATTAACATCTGGGTCGATTGAGGCACCTGGGGTACCCAGTGTTGCCTGTATTTTTTGGAAATCCCGGGCTTCCGTGTGATTTTCCTATGGACCGCCACCCAGGCTCAGAGGGAACTGAGATGATTCATGCTAGAAACTTCCGTGTGCAGCCACAAGCTATTATGGGCTCTAGCATAGTTGAGTAAGTTACGTGAAGCTCTTGAAGAGGAGGCCATAGTTGCTGATGATTGGCTACGCCGTATTGGAAGGGAGTTGACCACCGCAGGTTGCACAGATGTTGAGAAGGTGCGCTTTGCCGCACATCAATTGGATGGACCAACAGCCTCATGGTGGGAGAATTACACAACCACTTTTCCTATAGCCAATGTCATTTGGGATCAGTTTCAGCAAGCCTTCCAAACAGCCCACGTCTCAACTGGAGCTATGCAGATGAAGAAGCGGCAGTTCCGCAACCTACGCCAGGGGAACCGTACTGTGGCTTAGTACGCAGATGATTTTAGCAAGTTATCTCGTTATGCCCCTGATGATGTGGCCACAGATGCCGTGAAACAGGAGAAGTTTATGGAAGGGTTGAATGATAAGATGAGCATGCAGTTGATGGTAGCAACCTTCAACAACTACCAGGAGTTGGTAGATAAGGCTCTTATGATTGTAGGGAAGCAGCAGCAGATTGAGAGACGCAAGAGGAAGTATGGACAAGGGAAGTATAACACTGGAGCTCAACAGAAGCCTCGCCTAACCCCAAACTCAGGAGGACTTGTTCATAACCATGGAGGCCACAATCACACTGGAGAAGGATCGCATAACCACAATGGTTCTAAGAATGGGAATGGGAACAGAACCAACAATAATCAGAACCGTCCCAATCCAGCCACACCCGCCAAAAGGGACTTAAATCATGTTACTTGTTTCAAGTGCGGGAAGATGGGACACTACGCCACGGAGTGCCGTGAAGGAAAGAATGGAAACGGAAATGGGAGCGCTGGGAAGAAGCCAAATCCATTCAACAAAGGACAAGTGAACCATGTTAACGTGGACGAGGTTGAAGAGCAGCCGGACGCGGTAATAGGTAAGTTTTTGGTTAAGTCATTTACCGCTCTTGTTCTTTTCGATACTCTTGCATCGCATTCATACATATCAAGGGGATTTGTGGATAAGTTTAAACTACCAACCCAAACCGTTAGGACCCCTCTGTTAGTGAGCTCACCCAGAGCAGAATACATGGCTAGCCGATGGTGCGACCAGATACCCTTAACCATTGGCACACATGTTTTTCCGTCCGTTCTAATTATCTTGGAGTCACGAGGATGGGATGTGATATTAGGTATGGACTGGATGTCAAAGTTTGGAGGAAGTATTGACTGTGCTAGTAAGTCGATTTATCTTACCACCCCGGAGGGAAAAAGGATTAAGTATGTATCTAGGCATGTGCCTAGGAGGAGCCAAGTGAATGCCCTTACGGGAGTTGTTCAGGAGGAAGTGCCTGCAGTGAAGGATTACCCGGATGTTTCCCAGAGGAGTTACCAGGCATGCCACTAGATAGAGACATTGAGTTTTTGATAGAGCTGTTGCCAGGAACAAGACCAATATCCAAGAGACCCTATCGGATGCCCGTGAATGATCTGGAGGAAATTAAGAAACAGATCAAGGAGTTATTGGAGAAAGGATACATCCGAAGAAGTTCATCACCTTGGGGAGCCCTTGTGCTTTTTGTTGAGAAAAAGGATAAATCCCTAAGGATGGTTGTTGATTATCGAGCCTTGAATGAAGTGACGATTAAGAACAAGTACCCACTGCCGATGATCAATGATCTATTTGATAAGTTGCAAGGAGCTAAGGTGTTTTCGAAGATCGATTTGAGATCGGGATACCATCTGTTGAAAATACGAGAGAAGGATATACCAAATACAACGTTCACGACGCGGTATGGATTATACGAGTACACGGTCATGTCATTTGGACTGACTAACGCCCCTACCCATTTCATGAGCATGATGAACAAGGTGTTCATGGAGTATTTGGACAAGTTTGTTGTGGTGTTTATTGATGATATTATGGTATACTCGAAGAACGAGGAGGAGCACAAGGAGCATTTGCGCTTAGTTCTCGAGAAACTCAGGGAACACCAGTTGTATGCTAAGTTTAGCAAATGCGAGTTTTGGTTGAAGGAAGTCGGATTCCTTGGACATGTTATATCAGGAGAAGGTATAGCAGTAGACCCCAGCAAGGTTCAATCAGTCACTGAATGGTTGGCACCCACCTCAGTTAGCGAGATCCGCAGTTTTCTTGGACTCGCAGGATACTACCAGAGATTCATTGACAACTTTTCCAAGATTGCGAAGCCAATAACTGTACTGTTGAAGAAGGATACTAAGTGTAAATGGACAGAAGATTGCGAGGCAAGTTTCCAGGAGTTGAAGAAACGTTTGACTACAGCGCCAGTGCTAGCACTGCCAGATATACATAGGGAGTTCCAAGTGTATTGCGATGCCTCTCGCTTAGGACTTGGATGTGTGCTTATGCAGGATGGAAGAGTTGTTTCGTATGCCTCACGACAACTAAAACCTCATTAGTTGAACTACGCCACGCATGATTTGGAGTTAGCAGTCGTAGTTCATGCATTGAAGACCTGGAGACATTACCTTATTGGAAACTGTTGTGATGTGTACACGGATCATAAGAGTTTGAAGTACATTTTTACCCAGAAGGAGCTGAATCATAGACAGAGGAGATGGTTGGAGCTTATAAAGGATTATGACATGAAGCTGCACTATCATCCAGGAAAGGCCAATGTCATAGCAGACGCCTTGAGCCGGAAGAGTTATACTAATATCCTTGAAATTAAGGGACTATTGAAGGAGTTAGCAGAGGATATCATGGAACTTCGATTAGAGATTGTTCCTAGAGGATTCGTTGCAACAATGGATGTTCAGTCGACATTGCTGGACAAGATTCGGGAAGCTCAGAAGGATGACAAAGAGATTGCCGAGATGAAGGAGAAGATGGGAAAAGGAAAGGCCAAAGGCTTTCTTGAGGATGAGCATGATACCTTATGGTTTGAGGAAACAGTTTATGTGCCCAATAACCAGGAGATCAGGAAGTTAATACTTCAAGAGGATCATGACTCACCATACTCGATACACCCCGGAAACACCAAGATGTATTTGGATTTGAAGGAACGTTTCTGGTGCACAGGTATGAACAAGGATATTGCCGAGTATGTAGCCGTATGTGATGTATGTCAGAGAGTGAAGGCAGAGCATCAGAAGCCAGCAGGACTGCTACAGCCTATGCCGATACCCGAATGGAAGTGGGATAAACTTAGCATGGACTTTATCACCTGATTGCCTAGGACTAAAGCAGGATATGATTCGATACGGGTAGTAGTTGATCACTTGACCAAAGTGGCTCACATCATCCCAATGAAAACCACTTATACAAGTGCAAAGTTGGCCAAGATATATATGTCCAGGATCGTATGTCTGCATGGAGTTCCGAGGACCATCGTATCAGATAGAGGAACGCAGTTTACTTCAAAGTTTTGGCATCAGCTACACCAGACTTTGGGAACGAGATTGGAGTTCAGTACAACATTTCACCCGCAGACAGATGGACAAACTGAGAGAGTCAATCAAATTTTGGAGGACATGTTGAGAGCCTGTGTGCTAGATTATGGATCTAGTTGGGATGACAATTTGCCTTACGCAGAGTTCTCATACAACAATAGCTACCAAGCCAGTTTGAAGATGGCACCGTTTGAAGCCCTGTATGGACAAAGGTGCAGAACACCGTTGATGTGGGATGAGGTAGGAGACCGACAGTTCTTTGGACCAGACTTGATCAAAGAGTCTGAGGAGAAGGTTAAACTGATTCGTGACAGACTGAAGATTGCTCAGTCCAGGCAGAAGAGTTATGCAGACTCAAAACACAAGGAGGTAGCCTATGAAATTGGAGAAAGAGCATATCTACGAGTATCACCCTTGCGAGGAGTGAAATGTTTTGGAGTTAAGGGAAAGTTAGCCCTGAGATTTGTAGGACCGTGTCGTATTTTGGAACGAATGGGAGAAGTTGCCTACAGGTTGGAATTACCTGAGGGATTGTCAGGAGTTCATGACGTGTTTCACGTTTCCCAGCTAAAGAAGTGTCATGCTGAGATGGCCGACATACCGTTAAGAGATACAGTACCCTTGGAAGCGATTCAGTTGGACAATGATTTGACTTATGAGGAGAAGCCAGTTAAGATTCTTGAGTTTGCCAACAGAGTCACCCACAGTAAGGTTATCAAGTTTTGCAAAGTTTAGTGGAACCACCATACCGAGGATGAAGCCACCTGGGAACGAGAGGGTGATCTCCGCAAAGACCACCCACACCTATTTTCTAGCCAACCCGAATCTCAAGGGAGAGATTCATCTTAAGGGGGGTAGGTTTGTAACATCCCAAATTTTCAATTTGGAATGTTATACATTAGATCATCACTGCATATTATATTTTTATTTGCTTTTGGTTTGATCCTAGAAATTCTACGCGACTTAAGGACCCTCAGGGAGAGTTGGGGATTTTGTTATTTTCATATTTGAGTTTTCTCAAATTTTGAGAATATGATCATTTGGTTTTGATTATTTTATCTTCAGTTTTTTCTATTATAAAAATATGAGAGAGGGAATAAAATGACTTTCCCAAAATAAAGAAATATTGAATATTTAATAATAAAATCAAATACAATTTTATTTCAGAGTTTTTCGCTATTTTATTTGAATTTAGGAAAAATGTGTGTTTTTCAAAATTGCATTTAGGCCCCAAATAAATGTTCATCTTGTCCAGCTTGATTTTAGAAGCCGGGGAAAATTTATTTCGGCATTTGTGGAGTCTGTTTCTTATTTCTTTTGTTTTTTTTCTGCGCGAATATAATTTTAAAAAAAAGCCCCGCGCGCCCGACTGGGCCGAAGGCCCAGCCAAGCCGGCCAAGCCGCCGCCGCCTCCCGCAAGCCGGATCGGGACCGGAGTCCCGATCACCGCCGCCGCCGTGTCCGGGGAGGACACGCCTCCCGAGGCCGCCCCCTTCCCCAAGTTGCCCCCCATTATAACCCTGCCGGAGCCCCCCTGAGCCCCACACCACCACCGCCTCCCCACGCCGCCCGCGCCGCCGCATTCCGCAGCTGCCGCCGCCGCTCGTAGCCGCCGCCCCACCGCCCCGCACCACCCGCCGCTGCCCAGAGCCCCGCCGGAGCTTCGCCGGAGCCCTAGCCGAGGTAGCCGCCGCCGCCGGTTTTCTGAGAAAAACCGTTTCATATTTTTAGAAAACCCTAGTTTTCGTTTTTTTAAATAGATCGGTTTTTCTCCTGTTTATTTATTTAGCGAGCTTTTGCTCGTTCGATTGTTTTAACGAACGCGTTCATCATTTAGTTCCAGATAACGAACGTTCGTTCGTTAATCTGTTCGCCATCTTACTTTTTCTCTGATTTATTCCGCGATTTTTCTGATCACGATTTCTGATCCGATCTTAGTTTCTGTTTATCTTTTCGCTCGTTTATCGGAATCAGGCGATTCAAGTGCCTGGAGTTTCGTCTCGAAACCCTCTTTCCGTTTAACCAACTCAAACACGTTTTTGCTACTATAAAAGTTGACCTAGGTTCAGATTAGTAAACAAAGCTTCTTTCTTTCGCCGTTTGAGTTTCGTTGCTTCGTTCGATTTGATTCTTTTGGCGAACCGGAGTTCTTAAGTTGAACTTTCTGGTCAACCTCTCTCTTATTTGAGTTTTTCTTGTGCATCATTCCTTACTACTTATGTATGCTATTGTTTGCTTGCGATAGAATTCCCGGAGTGTGAAGCGTGTTACTACGAGTCTCTAGGATTCGCGGATCGTCAACAAGGCAAGTAACACATTGATCATACTCTTTTCATACCCAGTTTTATGCATTAGTTCCAATCCTCAAACGTTGCATGATTAGGATGCCATTAACATTAGGGATGGGAAGTAGTTATTAAGGTAGAACCTATTGCCCTGTTATATTCAAACCCTTGGGAGTTGTCGGATCACGGGTTCCGGCAGACCCTTAACGTTCGAACTATGGGGTGCGCACGGAGATTGTTCCCTCTACCTCTCCGTCTCGTAAGGATCTAACTACTAGAAGAACAACACAAGAGACACAGGGTTTATACTGGTTCGGGCCACCATTGTGGTGTAATACCCTACTCCAGTGTGGTGGGTGGATTGCCTCTTGGGCTGATGATGAAGAACAACACAAGGAAGAACAGCCTCGCGAGAGTCTGTTCCTGGCTAGGGGATGAACTGCTAGGGGGAGTTTGATCGCCCTTCTCTCTCTCTCTGTATGCCTCTAGGTACTCAATCAGCTCTCTGGATGCTGAATCGGATCCCCCTACCCTGGGGGTGGCTAGTCCTATTTATAGGCAAAGGCCCTGGGCCTCTTCCCAAATATTGAGCGGGAAGGGCGCCAACAATTGGCCAATTCGAAGGGGAACATCTGGTACACTTATCCTGGCTAAAGTTGGTCTTTGCCTGCCAAAGGCCCTGTGGTGACGCCGTCCTGGGCTCCATGGTGACCTCCTTCCCACCGTAGGACCGGTCTTGGTCTCGTTGCACCGAAATGGGTGCCTTTGCTTGATCCTCTCGCCTGCGCTTGCCCCCTTTGCACCAAAGAGGAAAGGGAGACGCTGTGCGGGCTGGCGCCCGCCTGGCACCCTTGGTCGTCATGGCTTGCGTCATGGGCACCTCGTGAGGTACCCGCCTTGATCTCTCCGCCTCCTCGCGAGCCATCCTAAGGAGGCCGTGCTTGAGGAAGCGTCATGTCGTCCGCCTCGCGAGGCTTGGCCCCTCGCGAGGGTCTTGAGCCTTGTGCTGATGAAGATGGGCCACGCTGGGCCCCCATTTGAGCCACGCCGTAGGCCGCAGGCAGGCAAGTCTGGGGACCCCCGTTCCCAGAACGCCGACAGTAGCCCCCGGGCCCAAGGCGCGCACGGACTTGGCCGTGCCGAGAGGCGAAAGGGCAAGGGCAAAGCGCCGCGGGCCCTAACAGTCTGCGGCCTTGGGCGCCGCATGGCGGTTGATTGGACGTAGGCGCTTTTGCAACTGCACAAGTTATTAAAGGTGTGGCATCCGCTCGGGCTTTGTTCTTCTCCTTCTTCATCCGCTGCTCAGATCCCCTTTCTTGCGCTTCTCCTCCCTTCCTCCAAGCTTCCAGATCTGCCCCACCCGCTCGACCCAGGTAGCCATGGCTCCTCGCCGGGCCCCGGCCGAAGCTTGGTTCTCGGCTGCTTTGGATTCGCCCAACGTGTCGAAGGCGAGCCTCGCCCCTACTGCACCGGATGGCTGCGGCGCAGGGCATTGACGGGGCGCAGATGTTCAAGGTCAGCTCCGATGCCCCTGAAGGCCAAGGGAGCACCTTCTATCCTTTCTTCGTGAGCTCCATTACAGCGGGCCTGGTGCCTCCTTTCTCTGAGTTCTTCCTCGCCGTCCTCCGCCATTACAACTTGCAAGCTTTGCATCTCCACCCCAACTCCGTCCTTCTCCTGGCGATCTTCGCCTACTACTGCGAGGCGCATGTGGGGGTGCAGCCTTCAGTGGCCTTGCTGCGCCACTACTTCTACCTCCGGACCTCCAAAGGTTCCCCTTCTGCGTGCGTGGGCTTCGTCGCTTGCGGCAGCTCCATGGCCATCTTGAATCCAGGGAAGAGGATCGAGGGCTTCCGGAGCAAGTGGGTATTGGTTGACGCCGGGTGCGTCCACCCTTGGTTGGCCCTTCCCACGGAGCCGCCCGTGAGCTCGGAAGACTGGTGCCGAGCGGAGCTCACGGATCCCCGCGCGAAGTCGATGCTGGCGAAGATGGACGCCGATCTGAAGCCAGCCAACATGGCGACGGCGAAGCTGACCGGGGCATCGTTGCTGAGGGAGTTCCTAGAGCACCAGCTGGCTCCGCTTCGGCAGTACTCTCCCCCGATGTGGAGGCCTCACCCGAGCCCCGCAGCCGTGGGCGAAGAGGACGTGACTGCGGTTCTCCAGTCCCTGGTCGGGGGTGAGGCAGCAAGGCTGGAGGGCGCGCCTTCGCCCCTGTTCCTCCGCGACGATTGGGAGCAAGTGGTGAAGTCCATGCCCGTCTTCAACGGGGACGGGCTCGTGCCCGTGGTAGCTCCCGAGGATCTGGTGGATGTGTCTTCCGGCGACTCCAGGGGAGGAGCGGGAGGGAGGTCCCAACTCCGAGGCGACTGACGGAGAGTCTAGGGCTCCCCCGCTCCAGCGCAAGCCCCGCGCTCTCCGCCTTTCGCTGAGCGATGATGACGATGACGATGACGTGCTGGGCAGCGGGAGCTCACCCCCGGTCCCGAAGAAGGGAAGGACCGGGTTGATTCCCCGCGGGTCCGCCTTGACTCCGGGGCGAACCGCTGACGCGCCTTCTGCTCCCGAGGTCGACCCCTCCAGCCGGCTCTCCGGTTTCAAGTTTGGCAGGAGATCGCTGGAGCTTTCTGGCGACGACCTGTAAGTGCTTGATCCTTGATCCCTGGTTTCTTGTTTCGCTGACGAGGCTTGACGATTACTTCTCCTGAGCAGGTTGGCGCCCGCGGCGAAGAAGCCGAAGGGAGCTCCTGAGGCCCCAGCTGCGGCGACACCTCCACCTGCAGGGGAGGGCGACCGCGACGCATGGGCTTCTCCTGCCCACTCGCCCTTGCGAGGCTTGGCTGATCTGGCTGGGGCCGCAGCCCCCATGGCTCGATTGACCCCAGAGGTGCCCTTGCCTGGTGCTGCTGCTACGGCTGGGGAGGCGCAGCAGACTCCGTCTCGGGATACTGCAGCCTCGCCGCCGCTACCTTCTCCTCCCATTCTGCCGGCTGCTGGTTCCGCGACTCCTCCTGCTGCCTTGAAGCACACTGATGCTTCTCCGCCTTCTTCTTCCATCTTGGAGAGGGCTGTTGCTGGACTGGACCGGCTGCGGCAGGATCTTCGAGGCGCCGACCCTCGCCTGGTGGCCGGGCGCCTGGAGCTGGCCTCGGGGTGGATTCGCTCTGATGCCTCGATTCAAGCAGCACTGGTTCAGGCCTCGACGGCCTGTGACGAGGAGAGGGAGGCTACCCTCGAGGCGAAGGCTGCCCGTGATGCGGCCCTAGGAGAGGCGGTTGGCATCCGCGGCCGCTGCAAGGAGCTGGAGGACGAGTTGCAAGGCCTTCGTGATCAGCTTGCAGAGGAGACCCACCTTCGCCAAGAGCAGGAGAAGGGGGTGAAGGCTCGCGAGGCCTCGCTCGAGGACCGGGAGGCGAAGCTCAAGAAGCGCCGCAGCCACCTAGGCGCGTTGAAGAAGGAGCTGGAGACGACGAAGGCCGAGCTGGACACCAAGGCCCGGTCCTCGCCGAGGATCGCGCGGCCTTCACGGACATGGAGAAGGATGCCCGCGCTTCACTGAAGACGCTTTACGAGAGTGGCCTGGATAGCCCGCTGGCTGGTGACGGGGACGGCCCCGCCAAACTGCTTCCCTTCTTGGTGAAGGCTCTTGGAGATGTCGCCCTTGGACTCGCCCCCACAACTGAGGCCGAGGTGCGTGTCCTGTCTTCTGCCGCGCTGACGCGGGTCTTCACCCATGTCTACCTTCGCGATCCCCGCGCTGACCTCGATAGCCTGCTGGAGCCGATGAGCAGCGAGGGCACCGCTGCTGCTGTCGAGGCCATGAAGGGGCGCGCAGAGGCGCTGCTAGGAAAGTTCCGGGCCTTCAGCACCAAGCCGAAGCGAGGCACTGCCGGCCCCACTACCCCACAAGGCGAAGCTACTCCACGCGACTCCGCTGCCGACAAGTGACTCCGCTATCGTTCCTGTTCTTCTTTTGATTCCTACACATGTACGACGCCTCGGGGAGGCATTTAAATTTGCGTTTGGTACCAGGGCGACAGTATGGGTTGTAATATTCACTTTTAAGTTCCTTGAATTTTATGTTCCTCTTCCCTACTTGCTTATGTTCTACGCCGGCAGAGCCCGGCCACGCGCATGCCTCACCCAGCATCAGCCCCGACCGGAAACCAGGACGGGACCAAAGGAATGAGGGGCCACGTGACAAGTTAGGCTCCTGAGTCGCGATGCTCAGGAGTCCCCCTTGGCGCATGAACAACAAGTAGGGAAGCGCGATGTAGGTGCGTTTCCGTTCTACGTCTGCAGAGCCCGACCCCGCGCGTACCTCACCCAACATAGCCTTTCGGAACTAAGGAGTGATGGGCTACGGAGCCAGTTAGGCTCCTGAGTCGCGATGCTCAGGAGTCCCCCTTGACACCGAACAGCATGAGATGGAATGTAGGCGGGGCTACCGTTCTACGTCTGCAGAGCCCGACCCCGCGCGTACCTCACCCAGCATAGCCTTTCGAAACTAAGGAGTGAGGGGCTACGGAGCCAGTTAGGCTCCTGAGTCGCGATGCTCAGGAGTCCTCCTTGACGCGCAAACGGCCTGAGATGGAATGTAGGCGGGGCTACTGTTCTACGTCTGTAGAGCCCGACCCCGCGCGTACCTCACCCAACATAGCCTTTAGGAACTAAGGAGTGAGGGGCTACGGAGCCAGTTAGGCTCCTGAGTCGCGATGCTCAGGAGTCCCCCTTGACGCGCAAACGGCCTTTTTACCTTGGCTCCGCTCGGGGAGAGACGCGCGACGAACCAGGCCCGAGGGGCCTGGCTGGGACGTACGGCTGGGCGTGACCCAGTCGTAGCCCCCGTGCCCAGCCCCCTCGCGTGGCGCTCCTGGGGGGAGGCGTTGCAATGAGGCCGGCCACTGAGGTCGGGGCTCCCTGAGGTTAATGCGGCCCGGAGGCCACCCTCAGTTGTTTATCACCAGCGCGGAGCATAGCGCTTCTGTATGTGTACGGGCATAGCCGCTCCTCGACAGTGTCGTCAGCCAGCGCGGAGCATGGTGCTTCCACTGGTACGTGGGAGGGGGCTCCCCTCCGGGAGGAGCCCCCGGGGCGTGTACAGCCCCGCCCTGATACGTGGCTGGCACGGTAGAGCTAGGTGAGGTGTATCTGGGCACCCGTGAGCCAGCGCGGGACTCACGAGGCCCTACCTCTAGGCGGGTTGCGCCTGGCACTGGGCCGTATCTTGAGATGTGTTCCTGCAAAATCTGGTTAGATGCCGGCACTCTACGTCCTCGGTTCCCGGCCCTCGAGCTTGTCTCAGCCGTCGCTGGTATGCCAGGTCGCGATGCCGTGGACAAGGCCAGAGGGTGAGGGCTGGAGAGCCAGTAAGAGCCCTGAGTCGCAATGCTCAGGCGCCCCCCTTTAACGTGCAAGTGGTCGACATGAAGAAGAAAAGGTGCCGTGGACGGCATCAAGTAATCAAGCATGATGCACAATTGGAAATAAACGCGGAAGGGATACATGCCGCTGGGCCTAGCCTGAGTGGCCTAGGGATGATGCAGCCCGAGGGGCGCCCCCAGCAAAGCAAGCTAGCGACTGAAAAGATAAAAAGGGATACATGCCACAGGGACGGATCCACGCAGCCTGGGAATGACGCAACCCTGGGAGGGCGCTCCCAGCTGGGAATGAAACTTGAAAGATGTCACCTGAAGATGTCGTCGGTGCAGTGGCGTTGGTGCAGCAGACTCGGTGGGCTGCAGGAGCTGATCCTCACAAGCCCTCAGGCCCAGGGGCCTCGGGAGGCTCCGGAGGCACTGGTGGCTCCTCGTGAGCAGCCTCCATCTCCGCCAGGGCTGTGGAACGCCTGTCTTCTTGCGCCTCCAAGATGCTCCTCATGATGCGCTGGTACGCCGCAGCCACGCTCGGCAGGCCATAAGGCATGCGAACATAGCTGTGGGGTGGTCCTCCGCAGTGCCCCACTTGTGAGGGCCAAAGGCGCTCCGCCGTGGCGATCTGATTGAGCCCTGGTACGTCGACGCAGACGCGCAGCCCACCATCCTCGCCTGGATGGGGAGCCACAGCTGGTGGGCAACGGCAACCTCTCATGATCCTTGACTCCTGTAGTTCTTGAATGGCCTTGCTAACAAACTCCTGCTGGTCTGACCTTCTTTCCCTGGCTTCCTTTCGAGGGAAACGTGCCTCGAAGCACGCCTCCACATGGTGCCCCAGCGCCTCCCTCGTGACCTTGGCGAGGTCGGTGGCCCTCCAGGTGAGAGCCCCCGAGCCCTGCCTGAGGAGGACGTCGGGCACGCTTTCCTATGCGATTGAAGGAGGATCCCCCTGGGTAGACGCGGGCCTTGAAGGGCCTGCCTCCTGAGGGGCTGAGCCTGACGTTGTCTTCTTCTTCTTGGGGGTGGTCTCAGGAAGCCTTCTGCTTCCGCGATCTGGGTCTTCTAGTGACGCGGCCTGAAAGGCTCGCTCCAGGGCACACACTGCATCCTTCTCTTGACATGGCACCGTGATGATGCGGCCGCTTCCTGGCATCTTGAGGATGTTGTAGCCATGGTGAGTCACGGCCATGAACTTGGCCAGCGCCGGGTACCCGAGGATGGCGTTGTACGGCAGGCGGATGTGGGCGACGTCAAAGTCGATGAGCTCGGTGCGGTAGTTGTCGTAGGTGCCGAAGGTGACTGGGAGGCGGACCTACCCGATCGGGACCGTGGAACCGTCGGTGACTCTGGAGAAGGGCTTGGTTGGCTGAAGCTGGTCATAGGGCACTTGGAGGCTGTTGAATGTTTCCACGGACAAGACATTGAGCCCTGCCCCTCCGTTGATGAGGGTCCTGGTGACCAAAACGTTGCTGATGACTGGGGAACAAAGCATCGGGAGGACTCCGGCTATGGCCATGCACTTGAGCTGGTCTGCTGAGCTGAACGTGATGGTGCAGGCCGACCACCTGAGGGGACGCGTTGCTTCGAGCTTGGGGAGAACTTCATTCACTTCGCGAGCAAATTGCTTGAAGATATGTTGAGAGGCTGGGGCTTGAGCTCCGCCCAGGATGCAGGCGATTGCGCGAGGCTCTTGGAAGCCCCCAGCCCCCTCGTCTTGGTGGCGGTCTTCATTCCTTCTTGGCTGAGGCGGCAACAGCGGCAGGCCTGGGTTGCCATGAGGGCGATCCTCACGAGGCTGGTCCCTCCAGTCCCCCTCGTGAGGCGGGTCACGCCAGCGGTCCTCGCGAGGTTGGTCACGCCAGCGGTCCTCGCGAGGTTGGTCACGCCAGCCTTGACGTGGGCCACGATCTTCCCAGCGTCCCGGGTTCCTTCCTCCTCCTCGGCCGTAGCCCCAGTCAGCACGGTCAGGGCGTCGGCCGACTCTTCCTTCTCGCACGGCGCGGAGTTCTTGGCATTCATTGGTGTTGTGGGTGTGGAGGTCGTGGTACACACAGTATCGGCTGCCCCTGGAGGATTCAGGCAGATCCTTGCCCCGCTTGGTGTCCGGCTCTGCCGCGAGCACGGCAGCCCCCTTGCGCTTCACGTCCTTGGGCTTGGGCTTCTTCTCTTCTGGGTCTGCGGCAGGCAGCTCGAGGAGGGAGAGGCGTCCCTCCTCAGCTCTGGCGCACTTGGTCGCCAGGTTGAACAGCTCCAGGGAGGTGCAGAGGTCTTCATGCATCGCCAACTCCTCCTTCATCTTGACGTCGCGCACGCCATCGGAGAAGGCCGAAATGATGGCTTCTTCAGACACCCTGGGGATCTTGAGGCGCGCACTGTTGAAGCGCTGGATGTACTTTTGCAGGGTCTCTCCAGGTTGCTGCTTGATGCGGCGCATGTCGCTCACGGCGGGAGGCCGGTCGCGGGTACCTTGGAAGTTGGCGATGAAGCGAGTACGCATCTGGTCCCAGGAGGAGATCGTGCCTGGGGCCAGGTTCAGGAGCCAAGTGCGAGCACCTTCCTTCAGCGCCATGGGGAACCAGTTCGCCATGACCTTTTCGTCCCCGCTGGCTGCTTCGATTCCCAGCTCGTAGAGCTGGAGGAACTCTGTGGGATCAGTTGTGCCGTCGTAGCGAGGAGGCAGGTCCGGCTTGAACTTGCTGGGCCACGCGACGCTACGCAGCTCGGGGGTGTAGGCACAGCAGCCAGCGGTGACCGCGGGAGGTTTTGATTGAGGGAGAGCTTGGCCTTGTGGGTCCCCTTGCACTGCAGCTGGGAGCAGCGCGGGGTCTTGACGTGCCGGAGCTGGAGCGGGGTCTCGGCGAGCCGGGGCTAGGAGCGCCCGGGCGGCCTCTTGCGGTCGCGGGACTTCTTGGCAGCTCCGTTCTTGCTGGGCCGGCGCATGACGGAGCGGGTTACGCCCAGGAGCTGCGCGCCTTGGGGCCATGGCATCTTCTTGGAAAGGAGGCGGCTGGAATGCCCCTGGGGCTTCATTGCCCATGCGGGGCGGAGTGCGGCGCAGCGGTGCGGAAAGCGCAGGAGAGCCCCCTGCGGTGCAGACGAGCTCGGCGACACGGTCGAGCCACTCCTCGTAGACGTCGTCGACTGGGCAGTAGCGCGAGAGCTCGTTCGCCGCGATGAGCGCAGCTCGAGCCTCCAAGGGTGCGCGAAGCGCGTGCGACGAAGAACCGGCCGGGGTGAGCGACAGAGTGGCGGTGCGGCCATCCCGCCGTACGGACGGGTGCTGAGAGGATGCTTGCTACTCATTCCCCGCCGGGCCGCTGGCGGCGTTGACGGCGGGCGACGGGGAACGACGAGGATGCCCACCGACGGGGGCCGTCTGGACGGCGCGGGAAGCGATGGCGGCCCGGCGCTCGGCGCGTGCCCGACGAGCGTCAGACATGGATGCGACGGTTGGAGGAGAGCGGAGCGGTGGAAGACTGATTCCGGCGCACCCCTACCTGGCGCGCCAAATGTTGGATCACGGGTTCCGGCAGACCCTTAAGGTTCGAACTCTGGGGTGCACGCGGAGATCGTGCCCTCTACCTCTCCGTCTCGTAAGGATCTAACTACTAGAAGAACAACACAAGAGACACAGGGTTTATACTGGTTCAGGCAACCATTGTGGTGTAATACCGTACTCCAGTGTGGTGGGTGGATTGCCTCTTGGGCTGATGATGAAGAACAACACAAGGATGAACAGCCTCGCGAGAGTCTGTTCTTGGCTAGGGGATGAACTGCTAGGGGGAGTTTGATCGCCCTTCTCTCTCTCTCTGTATGCCTCTAGGTACTCAATCAGCTCTCTGGATGCTGAATCGGATCCCCCTACCCTGGGGGTGGCTAGTCCTATTTATAGGCAAAGGCCCTGGGCCTCTTCCCAAATATTGAGCGGGAAGGGCGCCAACAATTGGCCAATTCAAAGGGGAACATCTGGTACACTTATCCTGACTAAAGTTGGTCTTCGCCTGCCAAAGGCCCTGTGGTGACGCCGTCCTGGGCTCCATGGTGACCTCCTTCCCACTGTTGGACCGGTCTTGGTCTCGTTGCACCGAAATGGGTGCCTTTGCTTGATCCTCTCGCCTGCGCTTGCCCCCTTTGCACCAAAGAGGAAAGGGAGACGCTGTGCAGGCTGGCGCCCGCCTGGCACCCTTGGTCGTCATGGCTTGCGTCATGGGCACCTCGTGAGGTACCCGCCTTGATCTCTCCGCCTCCTCGCGAGCCATCCTGAGGAGGCCGTGCTTGAGGAAGCGCCATGTCGTCCGCCTCGCGAGGCTTGGCCCCTCGCGAGGGTCTTGAGCCTTGTGCTGATGAAGATGGGCCACGCTGGGCCCCCATTTGAGCCACGCCGCAGGCCGCAGGCAGGCAAGTCTAGGGACCCCCGTTCCCAGAACGCCGACAGGAGTTACTTCTACGCTTGCTTATATTACTATGCTATGCTATGCTCGTAGACGTGGTTCGGGTTTGAGTGAAATCCATGACAGATGTGAGTTGCTAATTAATGGTTCAACTTAAGGTGACAACTTAAATTAACATCTGGGTGGATTGAGGCACCTGGGGTACCCAGTGTTGCCTGTATTTTTTGGAAATCCCGGGATTCCGTGTGATTTTCCTATGGGCCACCACCCAGGCTCAAAGGGAACCGCGATGATTCATGCTAGAAACTTCCATGTGCAGCCACCAGCTATTATAGGCTCTAGCATAGTTGAGTAAGTTACGTGAAGCTCTTGAAGAGGCAGATCAGCAGGTAGTGGGATGTAGGTTTGGTATGGTCTGTCCGGAGTAGAGAGTTAATGTTTCTGAAAGACTGTGTCTCGGTCATCCGTTTCTCAAACACCATGTAGTGCGAGAAATCCAACGGAGGCGATCGAGTCTTGTGGGGAAAAGTGCACAAACCTCTGCAGAGTGTACAATCTAATCATGGTTAGCCGTGTCCCCGGTTATGGACAATTCTTGAGTATCTAGTACTTGGGTTATCACAGGTATCTCATCATGTTTAATTAATACTGTTGGATTGTTAATCACTTTAATTGGGATTGAGTTGGAGGCACCTTCTCAATGTTGTTCAACCACCATGATAGTTAAAATAAAATCTATTCCTTCGTTGTAGGAAAAAATTGGCTTTTCGCAAAAACTATAACCATAGAGCTTTCCACCAGCCAAATATGCATATAGTGATAGCATTATTCTGTTCTTGCTCTACTGTGTTATATTGCCAGCATATTCCATGTGCTGACCCGTTTTCGGGCTGCAACGTATTATGTTGCAGACTTTTCAGACAAGGAGTAAGGTTCGTTAGGTCATTGCCATGCAGCTCAGCTATGCCGTTGGAGTTGATGGACTCACTTCATCTTCCAAGCCTTCCGCTGTTATCATATTAGATGGCCTTAAGCCATATTATTGTAATAAGTTCTCTTTTGAGACATTCTATGTAATAAGTGTGTGATTGCTACTCTGTTATAAATCCTTCGAGTACTGTGTGTGTCAGCATTACCGATCCAGGGATGACACTGAAGCACAGAGACTTGACCATATGAGGTCGGGTCGCTACAGATGGTACCAAAGAAGGAAAAATCCTGGCGCCTATGCGTCGATTTCAAGAACCTCAATAAGGCCTGCCCAAAGGATCCCTTCCCCCTCCCCCGCATCGATCAAAATATCGATGCTACTGCAGGACATGATTCGTTGTGTTTCCTCGACGCATACTCCGGCTACCACCAAATCAAGATGGCGGAGTCCGACCAAGCCGCAACGGCATTCATCGCACCATACAGCCCCTTCTGTTTCAACACAATGCCTTTTGGGCTCAAAAACACCGGCGCAACATATCAGCGCATGATTCAGACATGTCTGAAAAAACAGATCGGCAAAACAGTGGAGGCATACGTAGATGATGTGTTCGTTAAAACCAAACATGTCGACTCTCTAATAGACGACTTGAGGCTCATGTTCGACAACCTCCGAACATACGACATCAAGCTCAATCCGGAAAAATGTGTTTTCGGCGTACCGGCCGGAAAGCTATTGGGCTTCATTGTCTCCAGTAGAGGAATTGAAGCAAATCCGGCCAAAATCCGAGCTCTGTCATAGTTGGCTATCCCAACGGACCTCAAACAAATCCAGAAATTAACCGGATGTGTGCCGGCTCTAAGCCGCTTTATCTCCCGCTTAGGAGAAAAGGCATTACCTCTTTATCGCCTCCTTCGGCGCACTGAACACTTCGAGTGGACGGATGCCGCCACAGCCGGATTGGAAGAAATAAAAGCCATACTGGCAACCAACCCAATCCTGGTCGCGCCAAACATCGGCGAACCAATGTTGTTGTACATCGCGGCAACTCATCACGTTGTAAGCGCAGTGCTCGTCGTCGAACGAGAAACGGACGAACATAAATTCCCCCTTCAAAAGCCGGTATATTATGTATCCACTGTCCTCACTCCATGCAAATCACGGTACCCACATTATCAAAAGATAGCCTACGCGGTATTCATGGCATCCCGGAAGCTGCGACACTACTTTCAAGAGTGTTCAATTACAGTAGCCTCGGAAGTGCCAATTAACGATATTATAAACAACCGCGACGCCACGGGCCGGATTGCCAAATGGGCCATTGAGATCCTCCCGTTCGATATAACATACAAACCCTGACGAGCTATTAAGTCGCAGGTATTGGCCGACTTTGTCGCCGAATGGACGGAAGCCGAACTCCCTAATGAGTACAGCGCATACTCCAATTGGATCATGCACTTTGACGGCTCCAAAATGTTGGCTGGTCTAGGGGCTGGCGTCGTCCTGACATCCCCAACCAGAGATACGGTTCAATACGTACTCCAGATAATGTATACAGACTCCAACAACGCAGCCGAATATGAGGCCCTGTTACATGGTCTTCGGATGACAGTTTCCATGGGCATTCAACGCCTGGAGGTGCGTGGGGATTCGAACCTCGCAATATCCCAAATAAATGGAGACTTCGATGCTAAGGATCCGAAAATGGCGGCCTATCGCAACGCCGTGCTCAAGATGTCAGCTCGGTTCAAGGGGCTCGAATTCCACCATGTGGCTCGGGAAAACAATCAGGCGGCGGATATCCTCGCCCGCGTCGGCGCAAAATGCGATGCGGTCCCACCCAACATCTTCTTGGAGAAGCTGTTTAAGCCATATGTGGTATGGGAAGGGGACGTCGGTAACAATAATCCGGACCCAGCCACAATGCCCGATACCGAAAACTCTGACATAATCGGAGGCCCTGCCATCGAAATAACACCTTTAGCCCATGTAATAATGGCCATCATCGCCCCGTGGACAGAACCATTCCTGGCCTACCTAACTAGGCAGGAACTTCCCAAGGACCAATATGAGGCACGCTGCATAGTGCGGCGATCTAAATCCTACAGGGTCCCTGAGGGAGAGCTTTACAAGAAAAGCATTACCGGAGTCCTTCAAAGGTGCATCTCAGAAGAGGAAGGGCGGAAGCTTCTGGCAGAAATTCATGCCGGACTCGGCGGCCATCACGCCACAGCCCGGGCCCTTGTAAGCAAGGCCTTCCATACAGGTTTTTATTGGCCGACGATCCGGGCAGATGCACAGGACTTGGTCCAACGTTGTGTCGGTTGCCAGCTTTTTGCAAACCAAAGCCATATGCCACCTACCGCCCTCCAAACAATCCCCATTACCTGGCCCTTCGCGGTCTGGGGGCTTGACGTGGTTGGACCCCTTAATGGGGGAACCCATAAGAAAAAATACTTACTGGTCATGGTGGATAAATTCACCAAATGGATAGAAGCCAAACCTGTTAAGACGGCTGAATCCGGACCGGTGATAGACTTCATATCCGGGGTTGTACACCGTTATGGCGTCCCCCACAACATCATCACTGACAACGACACGAACTTCACAACCGACGAGGTAAAACTCTGGTGTAGCAACATGGGCATCAAGCTCAATTATGCTTATGTCTATCACCCACAAACTAACGGTCAAGTTGAGCGAGCAAATGGTCTTATCATGAGCGACATCACACCCAGATTAGTGCGGTCCTTAAAGGAATCTAACACCCACTGGGTAGAGGAGCTCGACTCTGTACTCTGGGGGCTGCGGACCATGCCGAATCATACTACCGGATACACACCCTTCTTTATGGTGTACGGCGCGGAGGCGGTTCTGCCCTGTGACATAATTCATGACTCACCTCGAGTGCACATGTACGAAGAAAGAGAAGCCGAGCTCGATCGGCAGGACAGTCTGGACACCCTGGAGGAGGAGCGCGACATGGCCAAAGCCCGTTCCGCATTCTATCAGCAACAGGCTCGAATATACAAAGGCAGCGAAGTACGGGCCAAAACTTATAACGTTGGCGAACTAGTTCTACGCCTACCGGAGAAGAAAAATACCAAGCTCGAGCCCAAATGGGAAGGTCCCTTCATTATTGACCAAGTTCTGACTGGTGGAGCGTACCTTCTGCGGGATGCATCAGATAATTGACTTGAGCCGAACCCATGGAACGCAGCCAGGCTCCAAATATTCTACGCCTAGTGTCGGACTATATGTTCGTCTCCTTCCTCTGTCCATTTTTGCATATACATTATCTGTCTTTCTTTATTTCTTTCTTTTTTGTTTCTTTCTCAAAACCTTCAAGGGCCAACTTGTGCCTTGCTTGCACACTATTGACGCGCTAACCGCGCTCATTATACCTGGGGGCTTCTTACACAGAAGCTTAATTATTTATCTAGGCTTCATGCCCCGCACATGTGTTATTCTTCCGCATGTACCTTTTCTTCGCCATTATATGCATCGATATGACTTAAGTTTTGGCCAAGCTGGGTTGCCTGGCTCTTGTATTTATGCCCTATGTTCCTGTTAATTCGGCTAGGGCATAAGTGGAGCACCTCTGCGATTGTTACTTCCGGGTCAGTCGGATGTGTACCTCAGACTGGGTGAAGCCGAAAGCTAGCGTTCTTAAGGGAATGTTCGGTCGGTGAACAAAAGACGATTTTTATTTATTTTCCATATGTGCCCCCAGATGTTTTTCCTGCGTCTCTTCTCGCAGTTCGGACATGCACTTTAGGGCATGCGTACCCAGGGAAAGGAACCCTTAACAGAACTATTCTCCCTGGAAGATGTTTCTTACTACCCATGTAATATAACATAACTAGTTGGATACTTGTCTGTTCAAGCACTAATGACCCCTACGCCTGGTTTCCACGCATACCCCGGTTCTTATATAACTGAGCGAGTATTCGGATACACTCCGGACTATCGGGTCCCGAGGTTGAAGCAAAAAGGTCCGCCATGACAAATGATTTACAATCCGGCTAGAGGGCATTATGCATGTCACTTTAATTACATAGTCACTTAGACTGACTAAATTCCTCTTCTATACCATCCAACAGGCTGTCTAGCCTACAATCCTGTTGGGAATACTTTGCAGCTAATTCTACTTGCCCGTACATTAAGCTAACGGGGATCTCTTTCTCATCGGGCCCCACAGGTCCGACCTCGGCCATGTGGTTTGGGTCAACCTTGGTATACCGCGTCTTCACCATGGCCCAGGCTTCCCTGGCACCTTGACGGCAGGCCGATATCTTCCATAATCAGAAGCGCTGCCGTGCTCCCTTGAGCTTCTCCGCAAGCTCTCCAATGCCTGCTGGCAGGGAGATTGATGGCTGCAAGGCCTGGGCAATACCCTGCATCGCCTGCCGAACTTGTTCTTGCAGTTGTGAAAGCTCGGGTAGAAGATCACCTGCAGACCCGGGCATCTCCTCCGCGGGACGACCCGTCAGCATACCTGCAGACATAACTTTGTTAGCCGGCCTCTTCGCCAAACTCCTTCAAGGGTTCGTTTAAGCACTTACTAAAAATGCCGCGTCGAAGCCGCTTATTCTCCTTCACGGAGTCCGCAAGCTGGGCCCGAACATCTTTCAGTTCCACGCTCAGCTGGGTATTAGCGTCTCGGAGATTATGTTTCTCTTGAATGACGCGTGATAGCACGCGCTCGCTAGCATTTAGCTGTCGTTCAGCATGTTTCGCATCCCCTGGCACGGCCTCCGGATTTACTCCGTACTCATCTCCAAAAGCTATTGTTAGACTTGCAGGCACGCTGCCCAAACATCTGGTACCTGCCGATTCGCAGCATAAACCCAGTAGTTACCAGCGGGGGTCTTCTTGGACTCCTCCTTTGCGGCAAGTGCGGCCTGAAGCTGGGCTTTGCACTCTTCCAGCTCCTGAGATAATTGGGTATTCTTTTCTGTCAAAACCTGAGTAAGTCATGATCCTTAAATCAGTTATTCTAACTTTTTCAAGTCTCAGGGGCTACTGATATATATAATCATCAAATTTTCTTACCCGTATATCCTTTACATACTGGTCCGTTGCTCTGGCTAGACCATTTTGAGCAGCACGGTTGTACGCATCTCCTGAGTTGAACGCATTAAACGCCTCTTGGGAGAAACAAGCGTCACGGAGTACGGCTCGGCGACGCCTGTGATTCATGGCGCTCTCCACTTCGGAATTTGTAGCGGATATCTCATCCGCATCCTCTGTAGACGGAGAATCCGGCGCGTGCCTCGTGTTATCTTCTGCCTCTGTGTTCGGCCCTGGAACCCGACTGGTAGAAGCGTGATCGGCGACATCTCCGGATACGGTCCAGCGAGTGTTCTTCCTTCTAGGAAACACGGGTGTTATTATGTTTTTAAAGACGACAACCGCGGAGTGAGGTGTTGCATCATACCTCTGCGCCGGCGTCTTCGTCCGGATTGCCTTCCTTTTTAGCCTGTCCGGCCTGGGAGCCCCTTGTTGGCGAGTCGTCGCGGGCTTGGCATGGCGTCCCGAGGGCCTTCCCTATAAAACACCGTTTGTATACGGTAGGTGAAGTGCGTAAAAGGAAATCCTTTTCAAAGGTTGGGACTCTGGTCTCACTTACCAGCGAGGCTGGGAGTAGCCCAGGGTAGTCGGCTGTAATGGCCACCATGGCGTCATCACAACTTAACTGATAGAAAATCCTATCGATCAGCTCCACGAATATGTCCGGATCCTCTCTGAGACCGGGGTCGAGGGCCCGTTCAGGGTCCTCCGGTTGTGGAGGTGGGCTATTGATCTCCCCTACCGCCTTACACAGTTCCTGTGATGGAACGACAAGGTAAATATTTACCACGAAAACAAGGCAAGGATGGAAGTAAAGAGAGCGGAAGCTCACCTAGCTTCGAGGGTTGTTCATGGAGAACCCACCCCGCGGCTTAATATGGAGGAACTCCTCTTCTTCCCCCTTGTACAGATCGAATAGAATTTTTGCTAGAGCAGCAACGGAATCTGGTCCCTTGCACCCGCAGCGAGTGGCATCATCTTCCTCGTTGAAGTGCCACATGGGGTGGCCTCGATATTGAAGTGGCTGCACCCCCCGCATGATGCAAATTGCCATAACCTCAGTTATGGTCAGTCCTGATTTGGCTAGCAACTTTATTCGGCCCATCAGATAAAGGACGTCTCTATCATCTTCCTCCTGAGGGCTCCGTGGTCGCCAACTCAGGCGCTTCTTCAAAGGAGCATTATCAAACTCGGGGAGGCCGGTCCGAATAGGATCCGGAAGGGGAGATCCTCCATATAAAACCACTCTAAAAGGCCAGTCTTCGGACGTCTTCTTCGGGGTACCGAATAAGTATCCGGTCCCGGCGATGCGCCATACTTCGGCTCCGCCCACTTGATATATTGATCCCCTCTGTGTACTGGGCACAAGGCAGAACAACTTCTTCCACAGCGCGAAATGAGCTTCGCAGCCCAGAAACAGCTCGCAAAGGGCTACGTAACCAGTGATGTGCAGTATGGAGGCAGGAGTGAGGTTGTGTAACTGGAGGCCGTAGAACTCCAGAAGCCCTCGGAGAAATGGATGGATTGGAAATCTGAGTCCCCTTAACAAATAAGGGACAAGGCATACCCTCTCTCCCTTAGAAGGATTGGGAAAACTTTCCGCTTGCTGCCCACCATTATAGGTGGCGAGCCCGGCTCGAACCGGGACCATATACGCTGGAGGGAGGAATCCCTGGGTCTATAGCTTCACTAATTGGTTGTGCGGGACGGAACACTTCTCCCAATCTCCGGGCTTAGGGCTACAAGGGTGAGAATAGGAGCTGCGCTGGCCGGCCATGTTGGGATGGATTTTTTCGGGCGCGCTCCGATGAATGCTCGCTGAGGGAGGAAGGTGTGGTTTGGATCTGAGAATCCTCATCTCTTTAATAGACAGTTCATTCACATAGCTAGGGTGGTAAATGTAAAAACACCCTGGCTCCTCGCATTCGCTTGACACGTGGAAGATGGCCATTATTGGGCGCAGAAGCCGAGAAGCGCAACATTTATGAGAAGTCGGACACTATTTAACAGGTACTCAGAGTTTGGAGAAGAACCTTCCTTGCAATGCCGAAGACAATCTACGCGCCGGACTCATCGTCATTGAAGCCTAGTTCGGGGGCTACTGAGGGAGTCCTAGATTAGGGGGTATCCGGACAGCCGGACTATGTCCTTTGGCCGGACTGTTGGACTATGAAGATACAAGATTAAAGACTTCGTCCCTTGTCCGGATGGGACTCTCCTTGGCGTGGAAGGCAAGCTTGGGAATGCGGATATGTAGATCTCCTTCCTTGTAACCGACTATGTGTAACCCTAGCCCCCTCCGGTGTCTATATAAAACGGAGGGTTTAGTCCGTAGGACCAAGAACAACAATCATACCATAGGCTAGCTTCTAGGGTTTAGCCTCTTCGATCTCGTGGTAGATCAACTCTTGTAATACCCATGTCATCAAGATCAATCAAGCAGGAGTAGGGTTTTACCTCCATCGAGAGGGCCCGAACCTGGGTAAAAAACATCATGTCCCCTGTCTCCTGTTACCATCCACCTAGACGCACAGTTCGGGACCCCCTACCCGAGATCCGCCGGTTTTGACACCGACACCAATGTTCCGAGGCCATGTCTGTACAAGCTAGGCTCGTCATGTTTAACCCGAGTATACCACATGTGCAAAACTGTCTTGCACCCGTTGTATGTGAACGTAGAGCTTATCACACCCGATCATCACGTGGTGTCTTGGCACGACGAACTTTCGCAATGGTGCATACTCAGGGAGAACACTTATACCTTGAAATTTTAGTGAGGGATCAACTTATAATGCTACCGCCGTACTAAGCAAAATAAGATGCATAAAAGATAAACATCACATGCAATCAAAATATGTGACATGATATGGCCATCATCATCTTGTGCCTTTGATCTCCATCTCCAAAGCACCGTCATGATTTCCATCGTCACCGACTTGACACCTTGATCTCCATCGTAGCGTCGTTGTCGTCACGACAACTATTGCTTCTACAACTATCACTAACGCATAGTGATAAAGTAAAACAATTACATGGCGTTTGCATTTCATACAATAAAGCGACAACCATAAGGCTTATGCCAGTTGCCGATAACTTTTACAAAACATGATCATCTCATACAAGAACGTATATCACGTCATGTCTTGACCATATCACATCACAACATGCCCTGCAAAAACAAGTTAGACGTCCTGTACTTTGTTGTTGCGAGTTTTACGTGGCTACTACGGGCTTCTAGCAAGAACCTTTCTTATCTACGCATCAAAACCACAATGGTGTTTCGTCAAGTTTGTTGTTTTAACCTTCAACAAGGACCGGCCATAGTCAAATTTGATTCAACTAAAGTTGGGGAAACATACACCCGCCAGCCACCTTTATGCAAAACTAGTTGCATGTTTGTCGATGAAACCGGTCTCATGAACATGGTCATGTAAGGTTGGTTTGGGCCGCTTCATCCAACAATTCCACTGAATCAAAATAAGACGTTGGTGGTGAGCAATATGACTATCACCGCCCACAACTCTTTGTGTTCTACTCGTGCATATCATCTACGCATAGACCTGGCTCGGATACCACTGTTGGGAAACGTAGCACGCAATTTCAAAAAAATCCTACGCTCGCGCAAGATCTATCTAGGATATGCATAGCAATGAGAGGGGGAGAGTGTGTCCATGTACCCTCGTAGAACGAAAGCGGAAGCATTTGACAACACGGTTGATGTAGTCGAACTTCTTCTCGTTCCGACCGATCAAGCACCGAACGTACGGCATGATTTCAATGATTTGAATTCTAACTTGATACGTCTCCATCGTATCTACTTTTCCATACACTTTTGCCCTTGTTTTGGACTCTAACTTGCATGATTTGAATGGAACTAACCCGGACTGACGCTATTTTCAGCAGAATTGCCATGGTGTTATATTTGTGCAGAAATAAAAGTTCTCGGAATGACCTGAAACTTCACGGAGAATATTTTTGGAATTAATAAAAAATACTGGCGAAAGAATCAAGACCAGGGGGGCAACACCCTGTCCATGAGGGTGGGAGGCGCGCCCCCTGCCTCGTGGGCCCCCTGGTGCTCCATCGACCTCAACTCCAACTCCATATATTCACGTTCGGGGAGAAAAAATCGGAGAGAAGGAATCATCGCGTTTTACGATACAGAGCCGCCGCCAAGCCCTAATCTCTCTCGGGAGGGCTGATCTGGAGTCCGTTCAGGGCTCCGGAGAGGGCAATCCATCGCTAGCATCATCATCAACCTTCCTCCATCACCAATTTCATGATGCTCACCGCCGTGCATGAGTAATTCCATCGTAGGCTTGTTGGACGGTGATGGGTTGGATGAGATTTAACATGTAATCGAGTTAGTTTTGTTAGGGTTTGATCCCTAGTATCCATTATGTTCTGAGATTGATGTTGCTATGACTTTGCTATGCTTAATGCTTGTCACTAGGGCCCGAGTGCCATGATTTCAGATATGAACCTATTATGTTTTCATGAATATATGTTAGTTCTTGATCCTATCTAGCAAGTCAATAGTCACCTACTATGCGTTATGATCTGGCAACCCCGAAGTGACAATAATCGGGACCACTCCCGGTGATGACCGTAGTTTGAGGAGTTTGTGTATTCACTAAGTGTTAATGCTTTGGTCCGGTACTCTATCAAAAGGAGGCCTTAATATCCTTAATTTCCATTAGGACCCCACTGCCACGGGAGGGTAGGTCAAAATATGTCATGCAAGTTCTTTTCCATTAGCAAGTATGACTATATTCAGAATAAATGCCTACATTACATTGATGAATTGGAGCTAGTTTTGTGTAACCTTATGTTATAACTATTGCATGAATAATCGCATCCGACATAATTATCCATCACCGATCCAATGCCTACGAGCTTTTCACTATTGATGTTTTCTTAGTTAATTTACCGTTGCCACTGTTACAATTACTACAAAACTGCTACTGTTACTTTGTACCGTTACTTCCATACTACTTTGCTACTAAATATTTCCCTGCAAATATTAAGTTATCCAGGTGTGGTTGACTTGACAACTCAACTCCTAATACTTGGCAATATTCTTTGGCTCCCCTTGTGTCGAATCAATAAATTTGGGTTGAATACTCTACCCTCGAAAACTGTTGCGATCCCCTATACTTGTGGGTTATGAATCCCCTCCGGTGTCTATATAAACCAGAGGGTTTAGTCCATAGGGACGATCATAATCATACAGGCTAGACTTCTAGGGTTTTGGCCATTACGATCGCGTGGTAGATCAAATCTTGTAATACTCATATTCATCAAGATCAATCAAGCAGGAAGTAGGGTATTACCTCCATAGAGAGTGCCCGAACCTGGGTAAACATAGTGTCTCCTATCTCCTGTTATTACCATCGACCTTAGACGCACAGTTCGGGACCCCCTACCCGAGATCTGTCAGTTTTGACACCGACATTGGTGCTTTCATTGAGAGTTCCGATGTGTCGTCTTCAGGAGATTCGATGGCTCCGTCAATCATCTGCAATAATGCTGTCCAAGGAGAAGTTTTTCTCCCCGGCCAGATCTTCATGTTCGGCGGCTTCGCACTGCGGGCCAACTCCCTTGGCCATCTAGAGCAGGTCGACAGCTATGCCCCAGGTTACCAGATTAGTTTTGGAAGCCTGGACTATGTCGCCGATGTCTGGGGAGACTTGATCTTCGAAGGATTCGGGACTCCAACTCCCGCGCTGGCCTTAGATCCGGAATGCGTCGCCATGTCCGAAGACGGACTTCACGAGCCCGCCGGACTATTTGCAGCCAGCAAACCCGGTATGGGAGAGCCGGTTGAAGTGGCGTCGCTGGCAACCATCACGAAGCCACACCCTTCTCCGGACACTGGCTCCGAACCCTCGAAGTCAGCATCGTGTGAGTCTGGCCGGGGAGTATCCCCCCGCCGTACTTCACGGATTTTCCTCTCTCCGAACAAACTTCGCCTTTAAGCGAGGCTCTATACTTAATGTGATCCCTTGTCATTACAGAGGAGCAACGTCCGAACGATGCCCAGCCCAGACTAGGGCTGAGAGCAGGGGATTTTTCCTCCCACCCACCCCCCACCTTATAGCCACTATCGAGGATTTAACCGACATGCTTGATTATGACTCCGAAGACATCGGCGATATGGACAACAACGCCGGAGAGGAGCAGGCCCAAGGCCCACCGCATACCGGTCGCTGGGCGGCCACCTCCACGTACGATATATATATATATATATATATATATATATATATATATATATATATATATATATATATATATATATATGTATATATATGGTGGAGACGACGGCGAGGATTGGAGGTAGGGATCCGTTTAAGGACAATAACGCTGATAAACCACCAAAGCGGTGGCATCAGCGGCGCCGTTCAAAATCATGCCATGACAAAGAAAGCAATACCGGCACCGGAGAAAATAATACTCCGAAGAATGCCGAAGACCCAAACGCCCTCATCGAACCAGCTTGCGAATAGGAAGGTAGGGAGAAAGGGCAGAGTAACCCCGATGAGCCTATTGGGAACGATGACTGGGAAGACAACATCTATATGCCGCACTCCAAAGACGAAATAAGTCTTGGCAATGAAGACTTCATCGTGCCAGAAGAACCCCTCGAGCAAGAACACTTTAAGAAACAGCTCATCGCAACCACGAGGAGCCTGAAAAGGAAGCAGCAACGGCTTCAAGCCGAACAGGATACACTCAATGACTGATGGACTCAGGTCCTAGCAGCCGAGGAATACGGCCTCGAGCGCCCAACCAAAAGTTATCTGAAGCACAAATTGTTACCTCAATTGGACGACGAGGCGCTAGAGCTTGTACCGTCAGCGTGTAATGCAGCTGATCAACCACCACGTGGCCGGGACAAAGCGGCACCTCAAGCCGAACACCAGCCGTACTACCTCGCCGAAAAGGCAGAGATAAAACAGCGTGGGGTTGTACATACGACCTGCGGTAGGGCCTGAACTGTAGAGCAGGTCAGACCAGATTGATCTACGGATCATGGGGGCGTGCACCGACGCGCGACGATGGCCATCTAGCCGGACGCG
Source organism: Aegilops umbellulata (assembly GCA_032464435.1). Classification (NCBI taxonomy): domain Eukaryota; kingdom Viridiplantae; phylum Streptophyta; class Magnoliopsida; order Poales; family Poaceae; genus Aegilops; species Aegilops umbellulata. The sequence goes on from CP136057.1 coordinate 501,763,161, forward strand.
ACAAACATAACCGTGCCCGAGCCGAAAACCACATACGAACTCCATCCGAGCTACATCGCGACTTGGCCCGTTATAGAGGCGCCGCACACCCCCTTTGCTTCACTGATGAAGTAATGGACCATGAATTCCTAGAAGGGTTTAACCCATGAATATCGAATCATACGATGGAACAACAGATCCCGTGGTATGGATTGAGCATTTTCTTCTCCATATCCACATGGCCCGCGGTGATGATCTCCACGCCATCAAATACCTCCCGGTAAAACTAAAGGGACCAGCGCGGCACTGGCTAAACAGCCTGCCAGGGAACTCCATTGGTAGTTGGGAGGACCTGGAAGACGCCTTCCACGATAACTTCCAAGGTACATATGTCCGGCCACCATATGCCGATGACTTAAGTCACATCATCCAGCAGCCCGGAGAGTCAGCCAGGAAGCTCTAGACTAGGTTCTTAATTAAAAAGAACCAAATTGTCGATTGTCCGGACGCCGAAGCCCTCGCGGCCTTCAAACACACCATCCGGGATGAGTGGCTCGCCCGCCACCTTGGTCAAGAAAAACCAAAATCCATGGCAGCCCTTACCGGTCTGATGACCCGCTTTTGCGCGGGAGAAGAAAGCTGGCTCGCTCGTAGAAGCAACAGTGCCAGCGATCCGGGCACTTCCGAAGCCCGAGACGGCAACGGCAAGCCACGACGCAATAAACACAAGCATCACAATAATAATGAAAGAACGCAAGACACGGTGGTCAATGCCGGATTCAGCAGCTCCAAACCCGGTCAACGAAAAAAGCCATTCAAGGCAAACAGAGACGGACCATCCAATATAGACAAGATGCTGGATCGGCCCTGCCAGATTCATGGCACCCCTGATAAACCAGCCAATCATACCAACAGAAGCTGTTGGGTCTTCAAGCAAGCCGGCAAGCTTAATGCCGAACAAAAGGGGAAGGGGCCGCCCAGTGACAACAACGACGAAGATACTCGCCAACCAAACACCGGAGGTCAGAAGGAATCCCCCCTAAGTAAAAACAGTAAACACGGTATACGTGATGCACACCCCCATAGAGGAGCGCAAGCGTGCACTACGGGATGCCTACGCCATAGAGTCGGTCCCCCCAAAATTTAATCAATGGGCGGCCCGCCCGATCACTTTTGATCGCAAGGACCACCCAGTCAGTATCCGTCACGCATGTTCAGCAGCTCTGGTCCTCGACCCAATTATCGATGGGTTCCATCTCACGGAAGTCCTTATGGTCGGCGGCAGTAGCCTTAATCTACTCTACCAAGACACTGTCCGCAAAATGGGCATCAATTCTTCAAGAATCAAGCCCACCACAACTACCCTCAAGGGAGCAGTACCTGACGTAGAAGCTCACTGCACGGGCTCCATCACATTGGAAGTCGTTTTCGGTTCGCCGAACAACTTCCAAAGTGAAGGCTTGATATTCTATATTGTCCCATTCCGTAGTAGCTACCATGCACTTCTGGGGTGTACCGCTTTTGCTCGTTTTAATGCAGTCCCACACTATGCCCATTGAAAACTTAAGATGTCAGGTCCACTCGGTGTCATAACGATAAATGGAAATGCGGAACGCTCCCTACATACAGAGGATCATACTACGGCTACTATAGCCGAAGTACAAAGCGGCCTCATCAAGCCGCGTATCTCACCGGCCATTAAGCCGCCGGTCTCTATTAAACAGGACCGATCAAACTCAAAGCTGGATTAGCAGTTCGGCCTCCGTCATTCGCCTCATATAACTGCGAAGTTTGTACCGCGCATACATAATTATGCACTTAAAATACCCTGGTCATCGGCGGAGCCACAATACGGACAGGCCTACAAGCACTCCCATGCCTCCTTTTCTTTTCTAACTATTTTTTATCTTTTACCACAGGTGGCTCAAAGGCTGGTCATCTCACGGACTCTTTCGGAGTTCGGCTTCGTACACTTACCCAAAGGCTATTCATGTTAAGGAGTCCTTTCACCGAGGCAAGGCGGCACAGACATGCGACAAGAGGTCCAAATAGTTTTAGGCCGCACTCTCTATTTCAAGTCTGTAAAGTGCCTTTTCCCTCAGCCTTCGACCCCCGGCATGTCAAATAGCCTGGGTTGTGGCGTTATTATCTGTAAGATGGCGATTGACATATCAATCAGGTTCCAGTGAACATAATCCGTATTCAGCATTCGCTTTTTCTAAAGAACTGAATTTTGCTTCTTCGGTTGTTTCACACATGCACCTCGGCACAAATTAACAGGGGCTTGATATGGGAACAAATGAGTTGCCGACAAGTCTGAATAGCTTTATAGCACACTTCGGCATCACGAGTTTGGCCTTATATGCATCAACTCCGAATCATGTCTTTGGTCAATAGTTGGGTTGCCCGGCTCCTGTGCTTACTACCTTACGTTCCGCTCTATCGGCTAGGGTAGTAAAGGGAGAACTACTGCGATTGTGTTTCCGGTTCATCTGCTCAAGCACCTCAGTAGAGAAAGCCGAAAAGTGACTGTCATGATGCGGCGAGAGCTGGTCAACCACTAGATGACTTATCAAAATCATTCGTGATTCCTCCCGTATTACACGAAGGACCGTTCTTAAGGTCACCTATGTAACACACCGTATTGGGATAACCGAGTACATACCAGGGGCTATATCGTAGACCCACCGTCAAACTCCTATGGCTAAGTGAAAGTGTTAAAGCCCTATAGTCTGATTGCCTAGTTCGCCGCATTAACACCTCCTTAATGGACCAAGACGTTGGGTCAAGAGCGATCAAGTGCTTTTCCAAACACACCCGCATTTTATGCGAGGGGGCCGAAGCCGACGACTGGAAAACTTTCAGATTATACAAAAATGGCCGTGGAGGAACCAAAACTTTTAGGCAAAAGTATAAAAAAACATAGCCTTAATATATCATAATATTGTTTTTACAATTTCGGTACATTCACTCAAAGATCATATCCTTTGAGCGCTGACCCTCTATCAAGCGGGCGCCCTCTAGGACATCTTCAAAATAATGCTCCGGCGTGTGTTTGTCCTTGCCCCCGGGTGGACTCTTCGTTGCAATATCGGTGGCTTTCATCTTCGCCCAATACATCTTGACACGGGCGAAGGCCATCCGTGCACCTTCAATGCACGTTGATCGCTTCACGGCGTCGATACGCGGCACCACACCAACAAGTCGCTGCGCCAAGCCGAAATAACTATTCAGAATTGGCTCAGTCGGCCACAGCCGAACCACGACGTCCTTCATGGAAGATTCGGACATCTTGTGAAGCTCGGCCCATTGGGCCATCTGTTCGTTCAACAACAGCGGACGCTCTGATGCGCTGAATTGTGACCAGAAAAGCTTCTCTGTTGCTTGCCCTTCTTGCACTTGGAAAAACTGCGCCGCATCGGAGACACTCTTCGGCAAGTCCAAGAATGCGTCTGCAGAGCTCCAAATTTGATTAAGTGGGGCATATTTCGGATCGCCGAATTTAGTCTGTAACAGAAAGGGCTTACGGCCGCTATCTCCCCGGCTTGCCGGATCTCCTCCCGAGCCGCTCTAGACTCGGATCGTGCTTCTCTCGCCTCTTGTAAGGCCTTCTTGAGTTCGACTACTTTGGCCTTGTTCTCCCCTTCGAGTGCTTGGCATTTGCCAGCGGCATCCTTTAGATCTCGATGTATGGAAGATATTCTCTCCTCGCACTGGCACCGAGCAGCCTGTTCGGCCTTTAACTCCTCAACTGCCTTCCTGGCAGCCACATTACTCATCCTGGCTTGCTCCTTGGCTCGGGCAAGCTCAACCCGAAGGGTCTCAACCACGGCAGCACTATCTGCAGTTATGCATGTCTCAGTATGTAATTCTCAGCTTCGTGCTCATGTTATTATACATACATATACTGACCGCCCCAAAACATACCTTGTGCCTCATCGAGTCGCCTGTTAATAAGGGTGATGTCATCATCTGCCACGTCAAGTTTTTGCTTCAGACCTGCAACCTCTGTAGTATGGGTAGTCGCAATGGATGTAACAGCCCGTGTTCTAATTAATTAGATTATCTCCTGGGCATGTCTTTTTCAATCCTCTGATTGCCTCCCCTTCGACGCCAACCAGAGTCTCAGGGGCTACTATCTATACACAGATGCATTTTGCGCGTACATAGCACAATTGAAAATATCACACTACGTACCTCGAAGCCTCTTAGCAGGCCCATGAAGGCTTCATTCAATCTGCTTTTCGCGGATAGAATCCTCTCAACTACCATACCCATTAAGGTACGATGTTCCTCTGAGACGGACGCATGTTGCAGCATGTCCATCAATGTATCCGGTGCTCCCGGATTCCTGGAAGCTGTTGCAGGAGTATGGACTCCCTCTGAAGAGATATGCTTACTCGACCCTAGGGTCGTCTCCGGCTATAAACCGGCTAGTCCGGGGCTTTTACTGTCGGTCCCCATTGGGGCCGCATACCCCGAACCTTGGGCGACCGAAGTTTCACCTTTGGGTGTTGTCTTCGTTATCCCCTGCACCACTTGTTGATCGGGAGATATCCTATGGGACGACACTTCAAAGTCGTCCGCTCTATCGGGCGAGGAGGCCTGTGGAGGCGTGTTGCTTTCCATCATCTCCGGAAGCAGATCCCCCGAGGAGGAGGACTGTTGAGGAAGACAGCACGCCGGACTGCAAATGTATATTAGATGTTACCCTTGTACCATGAGAGGAATGGGATATGTTTAGGATATCCTTGTTCACTTACGATTTGGCTAAAGGCTTGCCCTTGAGGAGGAACTGTGCTACAACGTCGTCTTCCGAGCCCGGACCGCCTGACAGGGGCATTTTCCCTCGCTTAGGAGCCTTTACCTCCCAACCTTCCGAGGCAACCCTTTTCTTATCATGGGGAGAGAGGATGTCATCTTCTCCTTCTCTTTTGTCTTCGGAAGGGGGAGCCCTAATCTCCCCGGCACAGTACCTGGTGTACCTTCAGAATGGATGCCACCTTTGGCCTTCCCGCTCTCCTCCTTATCCTCTTTCACGGGCACATGGTATGGTGCCGGGACCAGCATCCTTGTTAGCACGGGACTAGCTGAGTCTTCGGGAAGAGGGGCCGAACACCTAATTCGCTCCGCCTTCTTTATCCAGCCCTAGAAGAAGACGGTTTTCTGAGTATCTTATTACGGGGTATTTAACTAAGCTGTGTTTGGGAGTCGAGTGCTTACCGAGGTATCCAGATGGTTGCAGTCGAGGCCGATGTCCTCGGTGGTGTCCGGCCACTGTTTTCGTGTCCCGAAAAATAACTTCCACATTCCTCTATGCGTCATGCCAAACAAGTGTTGAAGGGTTCGTGGTCCTTCCGGATTGAACTCCCACAGGCAGAGGGGCCGTTGCTGGCACGGCAGGACCCGGCGGACTAGCATTACTTGAATCATGTCGATGAGATCGGTATCCTTCTCAAGGAGACTCCGGATGCGACTCTGTAGAGTCTGCACTTCATCAACTGATCCCTAGTCCAACCCCTTATTGATCCATGCGAGTTGTATTGGAGGGCCAGATCGGAACGCAGGTGTAGCTGCCCACTTGGTACCACGGGGTTCAGTGATGTAAAACCACTCCCGCTGCCATAAGTTGGAGGATTCCGTGAAGGATCCTTTTAGCCAAAGAGTGTTGGTGAGCTTGCTCACTGTGGCACCACTACACTCCGCTTGCTTCCCCTTGATCGCCTTCGGCTTCACGTTAAAGGTCTTGAGCCATAAGCCGAAGTGTGTGGGAATACGGAGAAAGACACGCACATGACGATGAACACCGAGATGAGAAGAAAGGAGTCCAGGGCTAGATCGTGAAAATCTAGCCCGTAATAGAACATGAGCCCGCGACAATGGAATGGAGAGCGAACCCTAGCCCTCGGAGGAAGTGGGAGATGAATACGACCCTCTCACCGGATCTGGGGGTAGGAATAACCTGCCCTTTAGCAGGGAGCCTGTGGAGGATTTCCGCGGTCAGGTATCTTGCCGCTTGGAGCTTCGCAATATCCTCCTCTGTGACAGAAGAGGCCACCCATCGGCCTTGAAGGCTGGATCCGGACATGACTGAGAGGCTCATAGCAATTAAAGCCTGGGCGCTGGAACTCGAGGTTGGAAAGGTTAAGGAAGAGGAAGGCGTAGAGGAGAAAGACATATCTGTAGCCCTTTATAAAGGCGGTGAATATCAAATGCCTCCTCATGGGCCTTAGAACTTGCCTATTCCCAAGGAATCATACCGACGGGACGGTTGGATTACCCACGCCCGTATTTATGAGAATTCCGTAATGAGGGGACACGATCTCTGCTTTGACAAGACGTGCCAATGGAGCCGCATCTTAAAACATGGAGCGGCAAGCCGAAAAATGGTTCAAAATAATGACCGGGTGGTGATGTGGCATCACGCTACGAAAAGTTGTCAGTATGTTGGACTCGTGAAATATTATACTCTCTGCGGTTGTGTGTGGTACTTGTTTTGCAGAGCCGGACACGTTCTTTGTGTTTTAAGGCTGTTTTGGAGTATTTGGAGGAGGAACCCGCCTTGCAATGCCGAAGACAATCTGTGTGCCAGACACCTCGTCATTGAAGCCTGGTTCAGGGGCTAATGAGGGAGTCCTGGACTAAGGGGTCCTCGTGCGTCCGGCCTATTGGACATGGGCCGTACTGATGGGCTGTGAAGATACAAGACCGAAGACTCTCACCCGTGTCCGGATGGGACTCTCCTTGGCGTGGAAGGCAAACTCAGCATCTAGATATGAAGATTCCTTTCTCTATAACCGACTTTGTACAACCCTAGTCCCCTCCGGTGTCTATATAAACCGGAGGGTTTAGTCCATAGGGACAATCATAATCACACAGGCTAGACTTCTAGGGTTTTAGCCATTACGATCTCGTGGTAGATCAACTCTTGTAATACTCATATTCATCAAGATCAATCAAGCAGGAAGTAGGGTATTACCTCCATAGAGAGGGCCCGAACCTGGGTAAACATCGTGTCCCCTGTCTCCTGTTACCATCGACCTTAGACGCACAGTTCGAGACTCCTACCCGAGATCCACCGGTTTTGACACCGACAAGGGGGGCGCCGCACATGGCTAAAAATGTTTGTTGTGTGTTCTAGCGGTGCCTCCCCTCATATATATAGGTTGGAGGAGAGGAGAGGCAGCCAAGGGGGTGCCCAAGTAGGTGGAATCCTACTTGGGCACGTCCCAATTCGGCCTCCCCCTTTCCTATTCCTATTCGGAGTAGGAAGGGAAGCGGGGGAAGGGGGAATCCTATTCCCGTTTTCCTTTCCCCTTCCCCTTTCCTTCTCCAATTTGGCCAGCCCATATGGAGGGGGTGCACCATCCCCTTTGTGGGTGGTGTGTTTACCCTCTTGGCCCATAAGGCCCATAGAGTTTACCGGGGGTAGCCCGAAACCCCTTCCGGTGACCCAATACGTACCAGGTAACCCCAGAACACTTCTGGTGTCCGAATACTATCATCCTATGTATGAATATTTACCTCTCGACCATTTCGAGACTCCTCGTCATGTCCATGATCTCATCCGGGACTCCAAACAACATTCGGTCACAAAATCACATAACTCATATAATACAAATCATCATCGAACGTTAAGCGTGGAGACCCTACGGGTTCGAGAACTATGTAGACATGACCGAGACACATCTCCGGTCAATAACCAATAGCGGAACCTGGATGCTCATATTGGCTCCCACATATTCTACGAAGATCTTTATCGTTCGAACCGTTATGACAACATATGTTATCCCCTTTGTCATCGGTATGTTACTTGCCCGAGATTCGATCATCGGTATCTTCATACCTAGTTCAATCTCGTTACGGGGAAGTCTCTTTACTCCTTTCGTAATGCATCATCCCGTAACTAACTCATTAGTTACATTGCTTGCAAGGCTTATTATGATGTGCTTACCGAGAGGGCCCAGAGATACCTCTCCGATACTCGGAGTGACAAATCCTAATCTCGGTCTATGCTGATAACCCACAAGTATAGGGGATCGCAAATTTTTTCGAGGGTAGAGTATTCAACCCAAATTTATTGATTCGACACAAGGGGAGCCAAAGAATATTCTCAAGTATTGACAGTTGAGTTGTCAATTCAACCACACCTGGATAACTTAATATCTGCAGCAAAGTACTTAGTAGCAAAGTAATATGATAGTAGGGGTAACGGTAACAAAAGTAGCGGTAGCAAAAGTAGTATTTTTGGTGTTTTGTAGTGATTGTAACAGTAGCAACGGAAAAGTAAATAAGTGAAGAACAATATGTGAAAACCTCGTAGGCATTGGATCGGTGATGGAGAATTAAGCCGGATGCGGTTCATCATGTAACAATCATAACATAGGGTGACACAGAACTAGCTCCAATTCATCAATGTAATGTAGGCATGTATTCCGAATATAGTCATACGTGCTTATGGAAAAGAACTTGCATGACATCTTTTGTCCTACCCTCCCGTGGCAGTGAGGTCCTAATGGAAAATCAGGGATATTAAGGCCTCCTTTTAATAGAGAACCGGAACAAAGCATTAGCACATAGTGAATACATGAACTCCTCAAACTATGGTCATCACCGGGAGTGGTCCCGATTATTGTCACTTCGGGGTTGTCGGATCATAACACATAATAGGTGACTATAGACTTGCAAGATAGGATCAAGAACTCACATATATTCATGAAAACATAATAGGTTCAGATCTGAAATCATGGCACTCGGGCCCTAGTGACAAGCATTAAGCATAGCAAAGTCATAGCAACATCAATCTCAGAACATAATGGATACTAGGGATCAAACCCTAACAAAACTAACTCGATTACATGATAAATCTCATCCAACCCATCACCGTCCAGCAAGCCTACGATGGAATTACTCATGCACGGCGGTGAGCATCATGAAATTGGTGATGGAGGATGGTTGATGATGACGACGGCGACGAATCCCCCTCTCCGGAGCCCCGAACGGACTCCAGATCAGCCCTCCCGAGAGGTTTTAGGGCTTGGCGGCGGCTCCGTATCGTAAAACGCGATGAATCCTTCTCTCTGATTTTGTTCTCCCTGAAAGTGAATATATGGAGTTGGAGTTGAGGTCGGTGGAGCGTCAGGGGGCCCACGAGGTAGGGGGGCGCGCCCCCACCCTCGTGGGCAGGGTGTGGGCCCCTTGACGTGGATTTTCCTTCCAGTATTTTTCTTATTTTCCAAATAGATGTTTCGTGGAGTTTCAGGTCATTCCGAGAACTTCTGTTTCTGCACAAAAATAACACCATAAAAAGTCTGCTGAAAACAGCGTCAGTCCGGGTTAGTTCCATTCAAATCATGCAAGTTAGAGTCCAAAACAAGGGCAAAAGTGTTTGGAAAAGTAGATACGACGGAGACGTATCAACTCCCCCAAGCTTAAACCTTCGCTTGTCCTCAAGCAATTCAATTGATAAACTGAAAGTGATAAAAAAATTTACAAACTCTGTTTGCTCTTGTTATTGTAAATATGTAAAGCCAGCATTCAAGTTTTCAGCAAAGATTATAACTAACCACATTTGCAATAACTCTTAGGTCTCATGTTTACTCATATCAATAGCATAATCAACTAGCAAGCCATAATAATAAATCTCGGATGACAACACTTTCTCAAAACAATCATAATATGATATAACAAGATGGTATCTCGCTAGCCCTTTCTGAGATCGCAAAACATAAATGCAGAGCACCTTTAAAGATCAAGGACTGACTAGACATTGTAATGGTACAAGAGATCCAGTCATAGTCATACCCAATATAAATTAATAGTAATGGATGCAAATGACATCAACGCTCTCCAGCTAGTACTTTTTAATAAGAGGGTGATGACTCAACATAAAAGTAAATACATAGGCCCTTCGCAGAGGGACGCAGGGATTTGTAGAGGTGCCAGATGATACGTCTCCGTCGTATCTACTTTTCCAAACACTTTTGCCCTGGTTTTGGACTCTAACTTGTATGATTTGAATGGAACTAACCCGGACTGACGTTGTTTTCAGCAGAATTGCCATGATGTTGTTTTATGTGTAGAAAACAGAAGTTCTCGGAATGACCGAAACTCCACGGGATGTCTTATAAAAAATAATAAAAAATCCTCGCCAAAGATAAAGACCAGGGGGCCCACACCCTGTCCACGAGGGTGGGGGCGCCCCCCCAGGGCACGGCCCCTACCTCGTGGGCCCCCTGGAAACCTTCCGATGCCAACTCCAACTCTATATATTGGCTTTCGGGAAGAAAAAATCAGAGAGAAAAAATCATCGCGTTTTACGATATGGAGCCGCCGCCAAGCCCTAAAACCTCTCGGGAGGGCTGATCTGGAGTCCGTTCGGGGCTCCAGAGAGGGGGATTCGTCGCCGTCGTCATTGAGGGAGTCCTGGATTAGGGGGTGTCCGGATAGCCGGACTATACCATCATCCGGACTCCTGGACTATGAAGATACAAGATTGAAGACTTCGTCCCGTGTCCGGATGGGACTTTCCTTGGCGTGGAAGGCAAGCTTGGCGATGCGGATATTCAGATCTCCTACCACTGTAAATGACTTTGTGTAACCCTAACCCTCTCCGGTGTCTATATAAACCAGAGGGTTCTAGTCCGTAGGACAACCCCAACATACAACAATCATATCATAGGCTAGCTTCTAGGGTTTAGCCTCCTTGATCTCGTGGTAGATCTACTCTTCTACTACCCATATCATCAATATTAATCAAGCAGGACGTAGGGTTTTACCTCCATCAAGAGGGCCCGAACCTGGGTAAAACATTGTGTCCCTTGTCTCCTATTACCATCCGCCTAGACGCACAGTTCGGGACCCCCTACCCGAGATCCGCCGGTTTTGACACCGACATTGGTGCTTTCATTGAGAGTTCCTCTGTGCCGTCGCAATCAGGTAGGATGCCTCTTCCCGTCTTTAAAGACGGCGCCGTTACTAAGGGAGCCTTGGCTGTCGGCCAAAGTCTCCGGCTAGGTGGTTTTCTTATGACCGCCTGTTCGGCTGTTGCGCCGACGGTGACCTCTCGGGTCATCAAAAGCAATCTTCACGTTAGCTCGGAACTCGTCGAGCAGTTAGATCCAATGGAGCTCTCTTCCGTAAACGAGCTCTTGGATCACATCGCCGCCCTGGGGGTCGCTACAGATTATGACCAAGTGGGGCTTAAACCCGATCTAAGAGAAATTAACTCTCCCCAAGCCACCGATCACGTTGTCGTGGTCGAGGCGCAGTGCGGCGATCCTTCATCTATCCTAAGGACTAGCTACGTCCGGATTCCCGATCCCTCCAAGCCGGATACCCGCGGAGGGGAGGATGTAACTCAGGACCTAAACTTAGAATCAGGTAACGGGCTAGATTCATTGGACAACATCCAAGAATCCAAACTTCATAGTTCGGAAACTCCTTGGCCTTTGAGTCTCAGATTGGGTGAGGTTTCGTATTTAACTCCACCCACCCACCCAAACATAAGCGATCTATCCCAAATCAGGCAAAAGCCCGAAGAAACAATACATAATTACTGGGCGAGATTCCTCCTGGTTATGAACAGGATAAAGGACTGTCGCGAGGAAGACACAATCTCAATCTTCTGCAATAATTGCACGGACAAGGGAGTCCTCAACGCCATAAGTCATCGTGATATTACACGCTTCGCTGACTTGGCGTCCATAGTACAAAAGTACTGTGCGATGGAAAGCACCTGGAAAACCAAAATAAAATTTTGGGACAATCCTGCCCTGAATAGAAACCTCGTCCGAAATAAAAGGGTGCATCATCGGCAGACACCCGGGTTAAAAACCAAAAAACCAAAACCCTCTACAGGGCATGGAACCGTACTGGAAGGATGGCTTAATGGACCCTGTAAAATTCATAGTACAGAGGACGCCACACCAACTCACAGCCTTAGAGCATGTTGGATACTCCGGCAGGTGGCCAAAATTGGCGAAGACCTCCTAATCCCGGAGGCCGCAGAAAACCACCCCACGGACACCAATATAGTCTTAACAGTCTTCGAGACTTTCGCATCAAATAATATGCGAAAAAGAACACTCCGCGGTCTTGCCGAAGTTTATCAAGTAGCAACAATAAACCCATGGAGTGACACGGCTATTACTTTTAATGCCAGTGATGAACCTAAATTCCGAACAGCTCGAGCACCAGCCGCATTGGTCCTGAGTCCAACTGTGGACGGCTTTCGTCTCACCAAGGTACTCATGGATGGAGGCAGCGGATTGAACCTCATTTATGATGAAACCCTTCAAAAAATGGAAATAGACTAGAACCGCATCGAGCGAAGCAGCACAACCTTTCGAGGAATAATCCCCAGTCGGGAAGCGCGCTGTACAGGAAAAATAACACCAGATGTGGTGTTCAGCACGTCGGATAATTACAGGTCCGAAGAGGTCACGTTCCAGGTGGCCCCGTTCAGTAGCGGATACCACGCTCTGCTACGGGTAAATGAAGCAATACCCCATTACGGGTAAATGAACCTAAAGATGCCCGGGCCGAACGGAATTATCACTCTCGCTAGTGATCCGGACATAGCGCTCCGCGCCGAAAACAAGACAGCCGCATTAGCCCTCGAGGAACTATCCGAAGCCCGAGCGGCTGAGGAACTGACTACGCTTCGCTCCACGGTAAACAGGGACGATGTGACACTCGACAAAAGATCCAAGTCCACCTCCTTTAAGCGAGCGGACGAAATAGTCAAATTCCAGGTCCATCCAACGGACCCCAATAAAACAGCTTCCATCGGGGCACAGTTAAACCCTGATGTAGACGTCGCACTACGAGAATTCCTACGTGAAAATTGGGACATCTTCGCCTGGCACCCTTCAGACATGTCAGGAATCCCACGCAGGCTGGCCGAACACAGATTAAATATCCTAAAAGGATTCAAACCGGTCAAACAAGCCCTTCGGCGTTTCTCTGAACCCAAGAGACAGGCCATGGGAGAGGAGCTAGCCAAGCTACTGGAGGCCGGATTCATCAGAGATATAAAACATCCGGACTGGCTAGCAAACCTGGTGATGGTACCAAAGAATGACAAATCCTGGCGCCTGTGCGTTGATTTTAAAGACCTTAACAAGGCTTGCCCAAAGGATCCCTTCCCCCTCCCCCGCATCGATCAGATTATCGATGCCACTGCAGGACACGATTCGTTGTGTTTCCTCGACGCATACTCCGGCTACCATCAAATCAAGATGGCAGAGTCAGACCAAGCCGCAACGGCATTCATCACACCATACGGCCCATTCTGCTTCAACACAATGCCCTTCGGGCTCAAAAACGCCGGCGCAACATATCAGCGCATGATTCAGACATGTCTGGCAAACCAGATCGGCAAAACAGTAGAGGCATACGTGGATGATGTGGTCATAAAAACAAGACATGTCGAATCTCTAGTAGACGACCTGAGGCTTACATTTGATAGCCTCCCAACATACGACATCAAGCTCAACCCGGAAAAATGCGTTTTCGGCGTTCCAGCCGGAAAGCTCTTAGGCTTCATCGTATCTGGCAGAGGAATTGAAGCAAATCCAGCCAAGATCGGAGCTTTGTCGCAATTGGATATCCCAAAGGACCTCAAACAAATACAAAAGTTAACCGGATGCGTGGCGGCTCTAAGCCGCTTCATCTCCCGCTTGGGAGAAAAGGCACTACCCCTTTATCGCCTCCTTCGGCGCATCGAACACTTCGAGTGGACGGATGCCGTCACAGCCGGACTCAACGAAATAAAAGCCATATTGACAACAAACCCAGTCCTGGCCGCGCCAAATATCGGCGAACCAATGCTATTGTACATTGCTGCAACCCACCAGGTTGTCAGCGCAGTGCTCGTCGTCGAGCGAGAAACGGACGGACACAAATTCCCCCTTCAAAAGCCAGTCTACTACGTGTCCACTGTCCTCGCTCCATGCAAATCATGGTACCCGCATTATCAAAAATCGCATACGCGGTATTCATGGCATCCCGGAAGCTGCGGCACTACTTTCAAGAGTGTTCGATAACAGTAGCATCGGAAGTACCACTCAATGAAATTATAAACAACCGCGATGCAATGGGCCGGATTGCAAAATGGGCCATCGAGCTCCTCCCGTTCGACATAACTTATAAGCCACGGCGAGCTATCAAGTCGCAAGTTGTGGCCGACTTCGTCGCAGAATGGACGGAGGTCGAACTCCCTAAAGAGTACGACACATACTCAAACTGGATCATGCATTTCGACGGCTCCAAAATGTTGGCCAGACTAGGGGCCGGCGTCGTGTTGACATCCCCCACAGGAGACACAGTTCAATATGTACTCCAGATTATGTACATGAACTCCAACAATGCAGCCGAATATGAGGCCCTTTTACATGGTCTCCGTATGGCAGTATCCATGGGCATTCAATGCCTAGAGGTGCGCGGGGATTCGAACCTCGTGATATCCCAAATAAATGGAGAATTCGATGCCAAGGATCAGAAAATGGCAGCTTACCGCAACGCCATCTTAAAAATGTCAGCTCGGTTCAAGGGGCTCGAATTTCACCACATAGCCCGGGAAAACAATCAGGCGGCAGACGTCCTGGCACGCATCGGCGCAAAACGCGATGCAGTCCCCCCCAACATCTTCTTGGAAAGTATGTTCAAGCCATCCGTAGTATGGGAAGGGGAACCTAGCAATAACAGCCCGGACCCAACCGCACTGTCCGGCACCGAACAATCTGACATAATCGGAGGCTCTGCCAATGAAATTACAACTTCAGCCCACGTAATAATGGCCGTCATCGCCCCATGGACAGAACCATTTCCAGCCTACCATACTAGGCAGGAGCTCCCAGAGGACCAAAATGAGGCACGCTGCATAGTGCGGCGATCTAAAGCCTATAAAGTCCATGATGGAGAACTTTATAAGAAAAGCACTACCGGAGTCCTTCAAAGGTGCATCTCCGAAGAGGAAGGGCGGAACTTGCTGGCTGAAATTCATGCCGGACTCGGTGGTCATCACACTGCAGCTCGGTCCCTTGTAAGCAAGGCTTTCCGTGCAGGCTTTTATTGGCTGACGGCCCGGGCAGACGCTCAGGACTTGGTCCAACGATGCGTCGGTTGCCAGCTTTTCGAAAACCAAAGCCATGTGCCACCCACCGCCCTCCAAACTATCCCCATCACTTGGCCTTTCGCGGTCTGGGGGCTTTACATGGTTGGACCCCTTAAAGGCGGAATCCACAAGAAAAAATACTAACTGGTCATGGTGGACAAATTCACCAAATGGATAGAAGCCAAGCCTGTTAAAACGGCCGAATCCGGACCGGTGATAGACTTCATATCCGGGGTCGTACACCGTTACGGTGTCCCCCACAGCATCATCACTGATAATGGCATGAACTTTACGGCCGACGAGGTAAAACTCTGGTGCAAAAACATGGGCATCAAGCTCGATTGTGCATCCGTCTATCACCCACAAACTAACGGCCAGGTCGAACGTGCAAACGGTCTTGTTATGAGCGGCATCAAACCTAGATTAGTGCGGTCCCTCAAGGAATCCAACACGCACTGGGTAGAGGAGCTCGACTCCGTACTCTGGGGGCTGTGGACCACTCCGAATCACACCACCGGATACACACCATTCTTCATGGTGTACGGCGCAGAGGCTGTTTTGCCTTGCGACATCATTCATGACTCACCTCGAGTGCGCATGTATGAATAAAGAGAAGCCGAACTCGATCGACAGGACAGTTTGGACGCCTTGGAGGAGGAGCGTGTCGTGGCAAAAGCCCGTTCCGCATTCTATCAACAGCAGGCTCGAAGATATCAAAGCAGAGAAGTACGGGACAAAAATTACAACATTGGCGAACTAGTTCTACGCCTGCCGGACAAGAAAAAGTACAAACTGAAGCCCAAGTGGGAAGGTCCCTTCATAATCGACCAAGTCCTGACTGGCGGAGCGTACCGCCTGCGAGATGCGTCGGACAACCGACTCGAGCCAAACCCATGGAACGCAGCCCGTCTCCGAAGATTCTATGCCTAGCGCCGGACTCTGTGTTCGTCTCCTACCTCTGTCTATTTTTTATATTTTCTGTCTTACATTTCTCTCCTTCCCTTAAAGGCTCATCAAGAGACGCGCTACCCGCGCTCACTAAACCTGGGAGCTTCTTTAAACAGAAGCTCATTTATATGGGCTTCATGCCCAACACATGTGTCAAACTTCCCCATGTACATTTTATTCACCATTATATGCATCGATATGACTTAAGTTTTGGCCAAGCTGGGTTGCCTGGCTCCTGTGCTTACCCCTACGTTCCCGATTTTTCGGCTAGGTGGTAAAGGGAGCACCTCTGCGATTGTTACTACCAGGTCAGCCGGATGTGTACCTCAGACTGCGTGAAGCCAAAAGCTAGCGTTCTTAAGGGAATATTCGGTCGGTGAACTAAAGATGACCTTTTTTACTTATTTATGTGCCCCCAGATGCTTTTTCTGCGTTCGCAGTCCGGACATGCACTTTAGGGCATGCCTCCCAGAGAAAGGAACCCCTAACGGAACTATTCTCTCTGGAAGATGTTTCTTACTACCCATGTAATATAACATAACTAGTTGGGCACTTGTCTGATAAAGCACTAATGACCCCTACGCCTGGTCTCCATGCATACCCCGGTTCTTATATAACCGTAAGGGTATTCGGACACACTCCGGACCGTCAGGTCCCGAGGTCGAAGCGAAAAGGTCGGCAACGACAAACGATCTACAATCCGGCTAGAAGGCATTACACATGTCAATTAAAATTACATAGTCATTATGACTGATCGTATTCCTCTTCAATACCATCCAACAGGCTGTCTAGTTTACAGTCCTGCTGGGAATACTTTGCGGCCAATTCTACTTGGCCGTATACTAAGCTTACAAGGATCTCCTTCCCATCGGGCCCTACAGGTCCGACCTCGGCCATGTGGTTTGGGTCAGCCTTTGTGTACCGCGTCTTCACCATGGCCGAGGCCTCCCTAGCGCCTTGACGGCAGGCCGATATCTTCCACAACCGAAAGCGCCGCCGCGCTCCCTTCAGCTTCTCTGCAAGCTCTCCAAGGCCCTCGAGCATGGGTAGGGATGGTCATAAGGCTTGGGCAACGCCTTGCATCGCCTGCCGAACTCGCTCGTGTAGTTGCGAGAGCTCGGGAAGAAGGTCACCCATAGAACCGGGCATCTCCTCTGCAGGACGACCTATTAGCAAACCTACAGACATCGCTCTGTTAATCGACTTCCTCGCCGAACATTTTTTTCAAAAAGTTCATTCAAGCACTTATTAAATATGCCGCGTCGAAGCCGCTGATTCTCCTTAACGGAGTCCGACAGCTGGGCACGAACATCTTTCAGTTCAACACCCAGCTTGGTGTTGGCATCCTGAAGATCAATCTTCTCCCGCCTCACCTTTGTTAGCACACTCTCGCCAGCCTTTAGCTGGCGTAGGAGTTGTTGCTTGTTCGGATCTAGTCCGGCGCCATCTGCAATATCATTTGTCAGACTAGCACATATGCCGCATTTTGCACAATACTTATCTTTTTGAAGCATATATTACCAGAGGGGGCCCCCTTGGGCTCCCCTGTCGCGGCCAGTGCGGCCTCAAGTTGGGTTTTGCACTCTGTCAGCTCCTGGGACAGTTGGGTATTCTTCTCTGAAAGAGCCTGCATGTCATATGATCCTTAAATCAATTATTCTAACTGATTCAAGTCTCGGGGGCTACTAATCCATATAACTATCAAATTTTCTCACTCGTATGTCTTTTACATATTGCTCCGTGGATCTGGCTAGACCACTTTGAGCAGCACGGAGATACCCATCTCCCGAGTTAAAGGCATCCAACGCCTCTTGGGAGAAACAAGCATCCCGGAGAACTGTCCGGCGGCGCCGGTGATTCATGGCACTCTCCACCTCGGAATGGGTGGCAGACAGCCTGTCCGCATCCTCTGTCGGAGGAGCGTCTGGTGCGTGCCTTGTGTTTGCCTCTGCCTCCAGGCCGGGCTGTGGAGCCTGGCTGGGCGAGGCGTGATTGGCAGCCTCTCCGGATATAGTCCGGCGAGGCCTCTTTGTCCTTCACCGAGCACGAGTGTTAATATGCCTTAAAGGAATAACACCTGGACTAAACAGGCACGCTATACCTTTGCACCAGCGCCTCAGTCCGGACTACATTCCTTTTTACCCCACGGGGCCCTGCGGCCCCTCGTTGGCTAGCCGCCGCAGGCTCGGCCTCCCGCCTCAGGAACCTCCCCTGGAAAACACGGTTGTTGTCAGGAAAACTGAAAACACGTGAGGGTGGATCCCTTCCCAAAAGTGATGAGACTCCGATCTCAGTTACCTGGGAGGCCGGGATTAACCCTGGGTAATCGGCCGTAATGGCCACCAAGGTATCGTCCTTGCTCAGCTGATAAAACACCCCGTCAATCAGCTCCACCGAAATGTCCGGATCCTCTTCGGAGGCCGGATCGAGGGACCGTTCAGGATCCTCGGGCTGTGGAGGACGGCTGTTTATATCCTTTACTTCCTGACTCAGTTCCTGCGTAGGAGTCTTTAGACTATATATTTAATTATGGGAATATAAAACGGATGGACAAGCAAGATTGTCCGCTTACCCAACTTGGAGGGTTGTACATAGTAAATCCACCCTGTGGGTTGACGCGGAGGAATTCCTCCTCTTCTCCCTTGTACAAAGAGGACAAGATCTTTACTAGAGCGGCATCTGAGTCCGGCCCCTTATGACCGTAACGAGTGGCGTCATCCTCCCCGTTAAAATCCCACATGGGGTGGCTTCTATATTGAAGTGGTTGCACCCCCCGCATGATGCATATGGCCATGACTCCAACCATGGTTAGTCCAGAATGAGCCAATAGTCTTATCCGGACCATCAGGTAAAGGACGTCCCTGTCACTTTCTCTCTGAGAGTTCCGTGGACGCCAGCTTAAGCGTTTCTTTAAGGGAGCACTGTTGAATTCGGGGAGGCCGATCCGGATAGGATCCGGAGTGGGACATCCTCCATATAAAACCATTCTCAAGGCCAGTCCTCGGACGCCTTCTTTGGGGTTCCGGATAGATATCCGGTCCCGGCGATGCGCCACACTTCGGCTCCGCCCACTTCATATATTGACCCCTCTTGAGAACGGGGCATCAGGCAGAACAGCCTCTTCCACAGCGCGAAATGAGCCTCAACACCCAAAAACAGCTCTCAAAGGGCAACGAAGCCCGTGATATGCAATATAGAGGCAGGTGTGAGGTTGTGCAGCTGGAGGCCATAGAACTCTAGAAGCCCTCAGAGAAACGGATGAATTGGAAATCCGAGTCCCCTGATTAGATAAGGGACAAGGCATACCCGCTCTCCTTTGGAGGGACTGGGAGCGCTCTCCGCTTGCTCTCCGCCATTATAGGCGGGGAGTCCGGCTCGAACCGGGACCATGTAGGCCGGAGGGAGGAATCCCTTGGTCTGAAGCGATACTAGCTCGCTATGTGGGATGGAGAACCTCTCCCAGTCTCCGGGCTTAGGACTGGAAGGGCGAGAGGAGGAGTTGCGACGGCTGGCCATGGTGGAATGGACCTTTTTGGATGCGCTCTGATGACTACTCGCGGAGGGGATAAGGTGTGGTTTGGATCTAAATCCCCATTCCTTTAAATAGGCGGCCCATCTACGCGGCTAGGGGTGTGAATGTAAAAACACCCAGACTTTTCGTATTCGTTTGACACGTGGAAGACGGCCATTATTGGGCGTAGAAGCCAAGGAGCGCCGCATTTATAAAGAACAGGACATTATTCAACAGGTACACAAAATCAGGAAGGGGAACCCGCCTTGCAATGCCGAAAACAATCTGCGCGCCGGACTCGTCGTCATTGAAGCCTGGTTCGGGGGCTACTGAGGGAGTCCTGGATTAGGGGGTGTCCAGATAGCCGGACTATACCATCAGCCGGACTCCTGGACTATGAAGATACAAGATTGAAGACTTCGTCCCGTGTCCGGATGGGACTTTCCTTGGCGTGGAAGGCAAGCTTGGCGATGCGGATATTCAGATCTCCTACCATTGTAACCGACTTTGTGTAACCCTAACCCTCTCTGGTGTCTATATAAACCGGAGGGTTCTAGTCCGTAGGACAACCCCAACATACAACAATCATACCATAGGCTAGCTTCTAGGGTTTAGCCTCCTTGATCTCGTGGTAGATCTACTCTTGTACTACCCATATCATCAATATTAATCAAGCAGGACGTAGGGTTTTACCTCCATCAAGAGGGCCCGAACCTGGGTAAAACATTATGTACCTTGTCTCCTGTTACCATCCGCCTAGACGCACAGTTCGGGACCCCCTACCCGAGATCCGCCGGTTTTGACACCGACAGTCATCATCAACCATCCTCCATCACCAATTTTATGATGCTCACCGTCGTGCGTGAGTAATTCCATCGTAGGCTTGCTGGACGGTGATGGGTTGGATGAGATTTATCATGTAATCGAGTTAGTTTTGTTAGGATTTGATCCATAGTATCCATTATGTTCTGAGATTGATGTTGCTATGACTTTGCTATGCTTAATGCTTGTCACTAGGGCCCGAGTGCCATGATTTCAGATCTGAACCTATTATGTTTTCATGAATATATGTGAGTTCTTGATCCTATCTTGCAAGTCTATAGTCACCTATTATGTGTTATGATCCGACAACCCCGAAGTGACAATAATCGGGATACTTCTCGGTGATGACCATAGTTTGAGGAGTTCATGTATTCACTATGTGCTAATGCTTTGTTCCGGTTCTCTATTAAAAGGATGCCTTAATATCCCTTAGTTTCCAATAGGACCCCACTGCCACGGGAGGGTAGGACAAAAGATGTCATGCAAGTTCTTTTCCATAAGCATGTATGACTCTATTCGGAATACATGCCTTCATTACATTGATGAATTGGAGCTAGTACTGTGTCACCCTATGTTATGACTATTACATGATGAACCGCATCCGGCATAATTATCCATCATTGATCCAGTGCCTATGAGCTTTCCATATACTGGTTCTCGCTTATTTACTTTCTCGTTGCTACTGTTACAATCACTACAAAACACCAAAAACATTACTTTTGTTGTCTTTACTTTTGTTGCCGTTACCACCACTATCATATTACTTTGCTACTAAACACTTTGCTGCAGATACTAAGTTTCCAGGTGTGGTTGAATTGACAACTCACCTGCTAATACTTGAGAATATTCTTTGGGTCCCCTTGTGTCGGATCAATAAATTTGGGTTGAATACTCTACCCTCGAAAGCTGTTGCGATCCCCTATACTTGTGGGTTACCAAGACTAATTTCTGGCACCGTTGCCGGGCATCATAGCTCTATTCTTTGAGTCACTTGGGATTTATATCTGTTGGACACTATGAAGAACTTGAAAGATGCTAAGACAACAATTTATCCCTCAACTACGAGGGGAGGTAAGGAACTGCCATCTAGCCTTGCACTTGATTCACCTTCTGTTATGAGTAAGCTTGGGACACCTAAACCTGCTTCTGCTATTCGTTCTGATATGTCGCATGTTATTGATGATGCCACTTCTGCTATACATGATACTTATGATGAAACTGCTTCTATGCCTAATACTACTGTGCCCCTTAGTGAATTTCTTGATGAACAAATTGCTAGGGCTAGAGAGAAAGAAATTATTGAATCTGATTATAATGATGAAAGTGATGATGAAGATATGCCTGTTATTCCTGAGGGTTATGTTTTTGATATGGAATCTTCTGCCGCTATTTTAGCTTGCAAGGATAGATATGAGCTCAAGAGGTTATTAGCTAAATGGAACAAACAATCACTTAGAGATAAAATGAAACCTGACCCTGCTTTTGCTACTTCACCTATCTGTGTTCCTGATAAGGATTATGAATTCTCTGTTGATCCTGATATAATTACTTTGGTTGAATCTGATCCTTTCCATGGTTATGAATCTGAAACTGTAGTGGCACATCTTACTAAATTAAATGACATAGCCACCCTGTTTACTAATGATGGGAGATCTCGCTACTTTTATATCCTCAAAATATTTCTGTTCTCATTAAAGGGTGATGCTAAGATATGGTTTAATTCTCTTGATCCTGGTTGTGTGTGTAGTCCCAAGGATATGATTTATTACTTCTCTGCTAAATATTTCCCTGCTCATAAGAAACAAGCTGCTTTAAAGGAAATATACAACTTTGTGCAAATTAAAGAAGAGAGTCTCCCACAAGCTTGGGGAGGCTTCTCAAGTTACTTAATGCTTTGCCTGATCATCCGTTTAAGAAACATGAAATACTTGATATCTTTTATAATGGACTAGCTGATGCTTCCAGAGATTACCTGGATAGTTGTGCTGGTTCTCTTTTCAGGGAAAGAACACCGGATGAAGCTGAAATTCTATTGAATAATATGTTGACAAATGAAAATAATTGGGCACCTCCTGAGCCAGCTCCTGAGCCAGCTCCTGCTCCGATTAATGATCCTATTCCTAAACCAACTCCGAAGAAGAGAGGTGTTCTATTTCTCAGTCCCGAAGATATGCAAGAGGCAAAGAAATCTATGAAAGAAAAAGGTATTAAAGCTGAGGATGTTAAGAATTTACCTCCTGTTGAAGAAATACATGGTCTTAATTTACCGCCTGTTGAAGAAACATATGATCTCAATCCCTTACTTATTAAAGAACCTCCTGATCCCGATATCCCAACACAGGTAGTAAAGGTAAATCCTCTCTATAGATATGATAAAGCTGAAGTCCCTCCTACTAAAATTGCTAGTCAGTGCTTGGATGAGTTTGATAACTTCATGTTTAAGCAAGACGATTTTAATGCTTATTTTGGTAGAAAATTAAAACAAAATGCTTATATGATTAAACATTTGGGTGATTATTTGGCTAATATTAGAGGTGAACTTAAACTTGTTAGCAAACATGCTTCTATGGTTACCACTCAAGTAGAACAAGTACTTAAAGCTAAAAAAGAAGTGCTTGATGAAATGAATAGTAAGAAAAATGATTATGCTGTTAGAGTGGCTACTAGAACTGGTAGAATGACTCAGGAACCTTTGCATCCTGAAGGCCACCCTAAGAGAATCGAGCAAGATTCTCAAAGAAATAATATTGATGCACCTAGTTCTTCCAAGAAGAAGAAAAAGAAAATTGATAGAGTTGTGCAAACTTCTAGTGAACCTATTGCTGAACCACCTGATAATCCAAATGATATATCTATGTCTGATGTTGAAACACAATCTGGTAATGAACATGAACCTAGTGAAAATGTTAATGATGATGTTCATGACGATGCTCAACCTAGTAATGATAATGATGTCGAAATTGAACCTGCTGTTGATCTTGATAACCCACAATCAAAGAATCAACGTTATGATAAGAGAGACTTTGTTGCTAGGAAGCATGGTAAAGAACGAGAACTTTGGGTTCAGAAACCCATGCCTTTTCCTCCCAAACCATCCAAGAAAAAGGATGATGAGGATTTTGAGCGCTTTGCTGAAATGATTAGAACTATCTTTTTGTGTATGCGATTGACTGATATGCTCAAAATGAATCCTTATGCTAAGTACATGAAAGATATTGTTACTAATAAAAGAAAGATACCGTAAGATGAAATTTCCACCATGCTTGCTAATTATACTTTTAAGGGTGGAATACCAAAGAAACTAGGAGATCCAGGAGTACCTACTATACCATGCTCCATTAAAAGAAATTATGTTAATACTGCTTTATGTGATCTTGGAGCCGGTGTTAGTGTTGTGCCTCTCTCTTTATATCATAGACTTGACTTGAATAAGTTGACACCTACTGAAATATCTTTGCAAATGGCTGATAAATCAGCTGCAATACCTGTCGGTGTTTGTGAGGATGTGCCTGTTGTGGTTGCAAACGTTACTATTTTAACGGACTTTGTTATTCTTGATATTCCCGAGGATGATAGTATGTCTATTATTCTTGGAAGACCTTTTCTTAATACTGCAGGGGCTGTTGTTGATTGCGACAAAGGCAATGTCACTTTTCATGTTAATGGCAATGAGCATACGGTACACTTTCCGAGGAAACAACCCCAAGTTCACAGTATCAACTCTATTGGAAAAATTCCATCGATTATATTTGGAGGTTTTGAATTTCCTCTTCCTACTGTCAAAAAGAAATATGATATACTTCTTATTGGGGATGTGCATATCCCCGTTGAGGTAACCTAGTGTAATTCAAAATTTCTCCAGTTTCATGATTATCGGAATGGATTTGTTAACACGACTTGATTAACCTTGTTAGTGGATTCCTTTTGATGAGCATCAGATGGATGAAACTAGAAGCACAACCTTCTATACCCTCTCTATACTTTCTGTAATTTAGTTTAAATAAAGTAAAAATAGTATTTTCTGTCTGTTTCCTGGTTTATCCGTGCAATATAAAAATATCCCGGAAATAAAAGTCCTCAGAATGCCATGCCAATTTAATATGATTTTTTGGGAATTTTGAGGATTTACTGTGCAAAAATTACCGCGGGGGGAGCTGCCCCCTGGACACGAGGGTGGAGGGCGTGTCCCCTGCCTCGTGGGCCCATGATGGCCCTCCTCCACTTATCCGAGCACCCATCTTCTTCCTCTGCCTCACACAAACACGAAAAACCAACTCAAGCACGAGTTCCAGCCACTTTTGCTGTGATTTTCGATCTCCTTGCTCAAAGCATCTCTCGCAAAACTGCTTGGGGAGATTGTTCCTTGGTATGTGACTCCTCCATTGGTCCAATTAGTTTTTGTTCTAGTGCTCTATTCTTTGCAAATTTGTGCTGCATAGGTGACCATGTTCTTGAGCTTGCATGTCAAATTTATATGGTTCCAAGTAGTTCTAATGGTTGATATATGCCCTAGGCACTTGTAGGAGTAGTTGCTATCACTTTTATTGAAGTTGGTTCACTTTTGTTTGAAGTTACTAAAAATTTCAGATTATTTCAGAAATAATGAAGAAACTTTTGAGGGGCTCATCGAGCCGAAGCTCAAAGGAGAAACAAAATGAAGAAACACAGAGGACCAAATATAATTTGCCTCGAACCGCGGAGATCCGGCCGTGTGAATGGCCTTCTGATAATTTCTTGACACAGGCCGGGGTTTATGAGGAATTCTATTCATTGATTGAAAATGTTGGCCTCACCGACTTCGTCCGCGACCAACGTCCAAAGTATCTCTTACTCACAAATACTTTTGTGCAAAACTTCTACTTTTACCCTAAGGAATCACCTCCTTCAGTAGAGTTTCATTTATATGACGTTGTGAAGAAAATGCCATTGTCTGAATTTTGCGCAGTTTGCAACATACCCCCTGAGGGTATCTTAGAGGAACCACCCCGTAAAGAGGTGGAACCATTTGTTAACCTTATCTCTGTGGGAGAAACCAGGAAGGTTTCTGATGCAAGAATCACTAGCATACATTTTCCTGTATTACGCTATTTTGCCTTATTTGCTAGTCGTTGCTTGATTGGTCACGGGAACTGTGGGAACCTTAGCGTTCCTGATATTCTTATTTTGTTCCACGGTTTATACCGCGATAACACTGTTAGTATGGGCGGAATTATTTCTAGACGGTTAAGTATGAACCGTACTAAGGGTCCCATCTTTGGAGGCATTTATGCTTCACGCCTCGCTGCACATTTTAACATAGCTATTAGGCATTATGAGAAAGAAGAAAAATTGCTGACTAGTGCTTATTTAGACTATAAAGGTATGATAGCACATGATTTTCTTGTTAAGGACAGGGAAGGAGGGATGAAATATAAATTATTCTTTCATAAACATCATCCTGAAATTATTACCTTGCCTGCTCCTTGTTTGTTTAATTTTGTAGGACCATATCTCGTTACGTAGGCTGTCGTTCAAGCTTACCGAAATCCTGCACCAGCCCCGGAACCGGAACCACAAGATGAGCCTCCACGACAATCTGTTTATTCTTGGGATCCAGACATGACTGTCAGCCGGTGGCAGTCAGAGTCTTCCTCATTACAGTATGATCCAAACTATTCTTCGTCACAGTATGACCCCAACTACACCTACGGGTATCCGCCAGGCTATCCCTGGCAATAAACCAACTTAGGCCAAAAGCCTAAGCTTGGGAGAGTACGTATTTTCTCACCGACATTACATTTATGTTCAAACTCACTCACTGCTAGATGTCGGTGCTCATACTCTTTCACTGTAATATCCATGCTAGTTTATTTTCTCTTTCCCGCTTTCTTCTTGTGTGTTTGTTAAACCTTAAGAAAAAACCAAAAAAATTAGTAGTAGTTTACTTTTCTGCTGTAGTAGTAATTAAAAAGAAAACCCAAAAATATTTCCCATTCTTCTTTTGCTTGTTGAGAGCTTTCCCGTGTAAATAGTTTTTATTTCTTTTCTTTGGGGGTCAGTAGGAGAAGACCATGATTAAATTGTTGAAGTGGCTTTTATATGCATTACTATTGATTTAACCAAGAGCCCATATTGCCTTGTCTTCTCCTGTTTATTGAATGCTCGCAGATTCCAGCTTAGTCCAATGCACGTGCACTCTTATTATTATTCACATCGTTCGGTCGTGCAAGTGAAAGGCAATTATGATGATATATGATGGACTGGCTGAGATGGGAAAAGCTGGTATGAACTCGACCTCTTTTGTTTTTTGTAAATATGATGAGTTCATCGTTCTTGATTTAGCTTATTATGAATAAACGTGTTTGCAATGACAATTAGAGATCATAGTTGCTTGTGCCATGCTTGATTAGCTATGAGTTATAATGATTTACCTTGCATGCCAACATGCTATTGAGATGGTTATGATGTGGTATGATGGGGTGGTATCCTCCTTTGAATGATTTAAGTGACTTGACTTGGCACATGTTCATGCATGTAGTTGAAACAAATCAACATAGCCTTCACGATATTTATGTTCATGGTGGATTATATCCTACTCATACTTGCATCCAATGTTTATTAATTTTAATGCATGTACATGGCTATTGTCGCTCTCTAGTTGGTCGCTTCCCAGTCTTTTGCTAGCCTTCACCTGTACTAAGCGGGAATACTACTTGTGCATCCAATCCCTTAAACCCCAAAGTTATTCCAGATGATTCCACTATACCTTCCTATATGCGGTATCTACCTGCCGTTCCAAGTAAATTTGTATGTGCCAAACTCTAAACCTTCAAATAAACATTATGTTTTGTATGCTTGCATAGCTCATATATCAACCAAGGCTGCCATTATCTTCCATGTTAGGCGGGTTATTCTCAAGAGGAGTGGACTCCGCTCCTCACTCACGAGAAAATGGCTGGTCACCGGGATGCCCAGTCCCATGCTTTATGCAAACTAAATCAAAATTAATTGCAAACTAAACTCCCCCTGGGACCTGATGTATGTTGGAGGCACTGGTTGTTTCGAGCAAGCCATGGATTGATGCTTGTTGGTGGAGGGGGAGTATAAACTTTGCCATTCTGTTTGGGAACCGCCTATAATGTGTGTGACATGGAAGATATCGCCATCTCTTAGTTGCTATGTTGACAATAAAAGTATACCACTCAAAATATAATTTATCTCTATTTCAAAACCGAGCTCTGGCACCTCTACAAATCCCTGCTTCCCTCTATGAAGGGCCTATCTATTTACTTTTATGTTGTGTCATCACTCTCTTATTAAAGAGCACTAGCTGGAGAGGACAGCTGTCATTTGCATTTATCACTATTAATCTGTGTTGGGTGTGACTATGATTGGATCTCTTTTACCATGAATTACAATGTCTAGTCAGTCCTTGATCTTTAGAGGTGCTCAGCATTTATGTTATGCGGTCTCGGAAAGGGCTAGCGAGATACCATCTTGTTATATCATGTTATGATTATTTTGAGAAATAGTTGTCATTTGAGATTTATTATTATGGCTCGCTAGTTGATTATGCTATTGATATGAGTAATTGTGAGACCTGAGAATTATTGCAAATGTGGTTAGTTATGATCTTTGCTGAAAACTTGAATGTTGGCTTGACATATTTACAACAACAAGAGAAAACAGAGTTTGTAAAAGTTTTTCTTTTTTCTCTTCAGTTCGTCAACTCAATTGCTTGAGCACAAGCAAGGGTTTAAGCTTGGGGGAGTTGATACGTCTCCGTCGTATCTACTTTTCCAAATACTTTTGCCCTTGTTTTGGACTCTAACTTGTATGATTTGAATGGAACTAACCAAGACTGACCCTGTTTTCAGCAGAATTGCCATGATGTTGTTTTATGTGCAGAAAACAGAAGTTCTCGGAATGACCTGAAACTCCACGGGATGTGTTATAAAAAATAATAGAAAATCCTCGCCAAAGATGAAGAGCAGGGGGCCCACACCTTGTCCACGAGGGTGGGGAGCGCCCCCCCTAGGGCGCGCCCCCCTACCTCGTGCGCCCCCTGGAAACCTTCCAACGCCAACTCCAACTCTATATATTGGCTTTCGGGGAGAAAAAAATCAGAGAGAAAAAATCATCGTGTTTTACGATACGGAGCCGCCGCCAAGCCCTAAAACCTCTCGGGAGGGCTGATCTGGTGTATGTTCTGGGCTCCGGAGAGGGGGATTCGTCGCCGTCGTCATCATCAACCATCCTCCATCACCAATTTCATGATGCTCACCGCCGTGCGTGAGTAATTCCATCGTAGACTTGCTGGACGGTGATGGGTTGGATGAGATTTATCATGTGATCGAGTTAGTTTTGTTAGGGTTTGATCCCTAGTATCCATTATGTTCTGAGATTGATGTTGCTATGACTTTGCTATGCTTAATGCTTGTCACTAGGGCCCGAGTGCCATGATTTCAGATCTGAACCTATTATGTTTTCATGAATATATGTGAGTTCTTGATCCTATCTTGCAAGTCTATAGTCACCTATTATGTGTTATGATCCGACAACCCCGAAGTGACAATAATCGGGACCACTCCCGGTGATGACCATAGTTTGAGGAGTTCATGTATTCACTATGTGCTAATGCTTTGTTCCGGTTCTCTATTAAAAGGAGGCCTTAATATCCCTTAGTTTCCAATAGGACCCCGCTGCCACGGGAGGGTAGGACAAAAGATGTCATGCAAGTTCTTTTCCATAAGCACATATGACTATATTCGGAATACATGCCTACATTACATTGATGAATTGGAGCTAGTTCTGTGTCACCTTATGTTATGACTGTTACATGATGAACCACATCCGGCATAATTATACATCATTGATCCGGTGCCTACGAGCTTTCCATATACTGGTTCTCGCTTATTTACTTTTCCGTTGCTACTGTTACAATCACTACAAAACACCAAAAATATTACTTTTGCTACCGCTACTTTTGTTACTGTTACCACTACTATCATATTACTTTGCTACTAAATACTTTGCTGCAGATATTAAGTTATCCAGGTGTGGTTGAATTGACAACTCAGCTGCTAATACTTGAGAATATTCTTTGGGTCCCCTTGTGTCGAATCAATAAATATGGGTTGAATTTATTGATTTCGAGGGTAGAGTATTCAACCCAAATTTATTGATTCGACACAAGGGGAGCCAAAGAATATTCTCAAGTATTGGCAGTTGAGTTGTCAATTCAACCACACCTGGATAACTTAATATTTGCAACAAAGTATTTAGTAGCAAAGTAATATGATAGTAGTTGTAACGGTAACAAAAGTAGCGGTAGCAAAAGTAATATTTTTGGTGTTTTGTAGTTATTGTAACAGTAGCAACGGAAAAGTAGATAAGCGAAGAACAATATGTGAAAAGCTCGTAGGCATTGGATTGGTGATGGAGAATTATGCCGGATGCGGTTCATCATGTAACAATCATAACATAGGGTGACACAGAACTAGCTCCAATTCATCAATGTAATGTAGGCATGTATTCCGAATATAGTCATACGTGCTTATGGAAAAGAACTTGCATGACATCTTTTGTCCTACCCTCCCGTGGCAGTGGGGTCCTAATGGAAACTAAGGGATATTAAGGCCTCCTTTTAATAGAGTACCGGAACAAAGCTTTAGCACATAGTGAATACATGAACTCCTCAAACTATGGTCATCACCAGGAGTGGTCCCGATTATTGTCACTTCGGGGTTGTCGGATCATAACACATAGTAGGTGAATATAGACTTGCAATATAGGATCAAGAACTCACATATATTCATGAAAACATAATAGGTTCAGATCTGAAATCATGGCACTCGGTCCCTAGTGACAAGCATTAAGCATAGCAAAGTCATAGCAACATCAATCTCAGAACATAGTGGATACTAGGGATCAAACCCTAGCAAAACTAACTCGATTACATGATAGATCTCATCCAACCCATCACCGTCCAGCAAGCCTATGATGGAATTACTCACGCACGGCGGTGAGCATCATGAAATTGATGATGGAGGATGGATGATGATGACGACGGCGACGAATCCCCCTCTCCGGAGCCCCAAACGGACTCCAGATCAGCCCTCCCGAGAGGTTTTAGGGCTTGGCGGCGGCTCCGTATCGTAAAACGCGATGAATCCTTCTCTCTGATTTTTTTTTCTCCCCGAGAGTGAATATATGGAGTTGGAGTTGAGGTCGGTGGAGCGTCAGGGGTGCCACAAGGTAGGGGGGCGCACCCCCCACCCTCGTGGCAGGGTGTGGGGCCCCTGACATGGATTTTTCTTCCAGTATTTTTCTTATTTTCCAAATAGATGTTCCGTGGAGTTTCAGGTCATTACGAGAACTTTTGTTTCTGCACAAAAATAACACCATGAAAAGTCTGCTGAAAACAGCGTCAGTCCGGGTTAGTTCCATTCAAATCATGCAAGTTAGAGTCCAAAACAAGGGCAAAAGTGTTTGGAAAAGTAGATACGACGGAGATGTATCATATGCCAACCCAAAAAATACCTTCGGAGATACCTGTAGAGCATCTTTATAATCACCCAGTTATGTTGTGATGTTTGATAGCACACAAGGTATTCCTCCAGTATCCGGAAGTTGCATAATCTCATAGTCAAAGGAATTTGTATAAGTCATGAAGAAAGCAATAGCAATAAAACTTAACGATCATTATGCTAAGCTAATGGATGGGTCTTGTCCATCACATCATTCTCCTAATGATGTGATCTCGTTCATCAAATGACAACACATGTCTATGGTTAGGAAACTTAACCATCTTTGATTAACGAGCTAGTCTAGTAGAGGATTACTAGGGACATTGTGTTTTGTCTATGTATCCACACATGTATCAAGTTTTCGGTTAATACAACTCTAGCATGAATAATAAACATTTATCATGGTATAAGGAAATATAAAAATAACAATTGTATTATTGCCTCTAGGGCATATTTCCTTCACTTCTGGCCAGAACCCCAACTATGTGCGCTTGAGGTAATGCAATCAGTCAGATATGAATATTCCATGTTTGTCCGTTGGGTTACACTAGGAGCAGGGGATGTGCACAAGAACTTTCCTGCATAGGTGGTTGCCGACCTTTCGGATTGCTTTGGCTGCAATAAAAGTAGAACCGGTTCCACATAAATTGAAAGTTTATTTGTGTAATGGAATCACTATTATGCTAGAGTCTGACTGGTTGTTGCATGCATGCTAACCATGTGCTTGGTGGCATGCTTGGGGTTGTAATGTTTACTCATGGCTAAGTGCTTTCAACTTTCAAGTAATGCTAGAGAGTATATTTTCTATCCTAACCATTCGAGAGATTACCATATGCTTCATACTTCTGAATAATATTGAAGGGGCTTTTTTTTACTTTTAGTTCTTACCATATACTTTTGGTCCATGTCCGACGGTGTGAATTTTGGCATTAATAGTTTGTTCCCTGTCATGCAATCTTCTGATTCAGAAAGATTTCCTATCCATTAAGGTAATTCAGTCTGCCATCGATCAATAATTCTTGCTATGTGCAATTATATTTGAAAACAATATGCATGTGATACTCCTTTTTCGAATCACAATACTTAAGTGTTGTAAATTGTACAAAACTTTAATATGCTACTGAACAATGCGTACACAGACTCGAAATTATCATCTATTAATAGGTAGTGCGCCTCACAGCCTTGCATCTGATCTTGAATTATCTTTCTGACCAACACTGAGGTTGAATTTAAGATTTCGTTTGTCCATACAGTAAAAGAGTTTAATCATCATCTAACCAAGATAATGCATGACTGATGTTAGTTGTGAAACTTTTTTTAGGAATTATTTGGTGTCTTTGACTTGGCCCTACAAGTATGATGCAATACCGTGAGTGGCATCCTCAATTAGCAGGGTAAGCTGAATGAGCATAACAAGCCATTCTGTGGTACGTGTGATGGACAATTTGCCAATTATAAACATGGAAGGTAACCCACTTCGCTTGACTAAGTATCTGAAAATATTGGGTGCTTTTAGTAGGAAAATTATTGACGAGGTCATCTAGAACTTATGGTGATTGGGAAGTATGATGTGTACATCTTTTGGTGGTGGGAAATGGGTATTAAGTTGTTGTACTTTAATAAAAGATGATGGCTCTGGTTGTCCAACATTGTATGAATACAACAAAATCCAATACAAGGTTGATTACAAGGTGAGAAAACTGAAAACGAAATTTACAAAGTAGTTAGTAGTAATATAGTACTTGTGATTAATTTACTATTGTGTAACCCTTACCTAATTTGTTCTTTGCAGCCTTATTTATAACTTCTCGACGTGGCTATTATTATTTGTTGGTATTGCTTTAATCTTCTGGATTACGGGTCCTCTTCAGCTGCTAGCCTGCTACAGGGCTGGTGAACATTCATGACCACACAAATGATCATTATGTTCATAGAGACATCAAATCAAGTAAACTTCTTACTCAAAGGTTCTTTAAGTTTTATTCCTTCTTGGTGCCCTTATATGTGGGTTCGATGTATTATAATTATGAAGATCTGAAATGACACTTTCTGTTCTTGCATGGGCACTCAAGATGATACTTCCATTGGAAGTCATATATGCACCAATTTTTATTATATTATTGTTTGAACGCTATATAAAGCTTCCTTCTACTCTAAGATTTCATGTCGTGGATTTATGTGCTGATAGCAATATGCGTGAATCAATATGACACTCAGGAACTTTTCAGTTTATATGATGGAAGTGTATAAGAGTGTGCTTGCCTAATTATTATCCCCTCCAATCCATATTAGTTGTCTCTCAAACGGATGTATCTAGCACTAAAATACGTCTAGATACATCCGTTTGAGTGGTATGCTTGCTCATCTATATCTCTTCATTTTGCTTGCAGGTGTGCTTCCTAGATTTCTTTTCCTCATTTGATTTCACTCCTTGCAGTTTGAGCTTGCTCACAAAGATAGGGGTGATACATATGCATTGCTCCATTCTTTAGCTCCGATTCAGACTCTCTAATATATGCATGAAGTATGGTCAACAAATGTCAAAGAGTAATATAAGTGCTCAAATTTCCAAGTTATGCATAAGACTTTGTAACAAAAGATGCAGTTTCTATGTAGCTTTTCACTTAATTAGAAGAATTCACATTGTGAGAAGACATGGTGCGCTTTGGAAGCTTGTTGTATAATTTATTTACCTTGCTTTGCGGATTTATATATTATGGACAATTAATCCAATAAATAATTTTTATTGTAAATGAGCAATAAGAATGATTTTATTCAACTTAATACAAGTGTCTACTTCTCAATATCAAATTATACTTTTGTGTTACCGTATTCCAATGAAATTGCAGCATTGTGAGATGAAATAATTATTTACTCGTTCATAAATTAAATTTCTAAAATGTACGATAGATATGTGATGTGAAGTATGCATTGTAGCCCGTAGCAAAACACGGGCATTCTACTTGTTCCTATTAGAATTTAAACTAATTATATTAATTAGGGATAGTCCTCCCTTGTAACTAGCGTGCGATTTGCCTCTGACAACCGTTCGGAAAACGCCCGTACGCCCATGCTCGGATGCGTCCCTTTGTGGCGTCGGTGTCGTTTCCCTTTGTATATAATCCTCCTACATCATCAATGAAAGATTTAATGGTTCGATCAATTCATTCTTTTGCACATTATTAGCACATATCTCTACCAAGAGCAAATCATGCCCGCGACAATCGCTAGAAAAGTGTAGTAGATTGGGGATGATTTAGTCGATGTGAACGAGATGTCCATCGCCTCCCTTATCCATCTACTCTTTTGTACAGGTTGTTGATTGGCAATCACTAGGCCTGTTTGATTAGTCGGGCTCTAGCCCATGCTGTACTAGCAACGAAAAAAAAGAATCAAAAACAAAAAGAAAGAAGGTGGCTTAGCCACGGTAGTAGGCTGTAATGTTCTAGCCTACTAGTGGTTGGGGCCCGCCATTATGGGCCTCTTGAGAGGAAGTTGGGGCATTTCAAGGTGGAGACACGCCCCTTCCACTTTCTTGTTTGTATCACGGGGTGTTATTTCATCACTCAAAGTACATGCATTTAACATCATTGACAACCATGCACTTAAATTAAAAATCTCTAGAGAACACAAGTCATCGTTCACAACTAATTTTCCATCACTGCGAGAGGATCATTTGTGTTTTTTCTAATACAATGATTATAACTTTCCTAGATGAAGCTGAAATGCAAAGAAAACCTTAGTTTCTTCTCTGCGAGAGCTTCAAAAAATGAGAGAGACACATGGAAGGCTTAGTCGGATCCATGCAATATAAGGAAGAAGTGAGGGTGTGTAAGACCTGCAACAAACCAAATGCACAATGGGAAGCAAATGAGAATAATAACTGAGTAACATCACGATATATGTAATCATGTAGCCAATAAGATACACCTAAAATCTCACCATGCATCATTTTTTCAGTTTATGAACATAAATTAAATACCTCACGATAACCTCGCCAAGCTAAGAGCAAATTCCAAGCATGAGTGGGTAGGCAAGGTAGTAGAGAGACAAAGAGACAGTGCAGAAGCGAATATATACCTGTGTACGGATAGCAGCTCATGTCTCTGAATGCTCTTGCTACTGCTACATCCAGCTGCCCACCAACTCGTGCCACATCTTCTGCAACTGATACCTGTTTCGAATTGAAATAAATTAATTTTACTAACATGGTGGAATTGAAATAAATTAGTCGGATCCATACAATTGCACTAACCTTGGAATCAAAAGGGTTTAGGCTTAGTAGGACTAAAACCGTGTACATGATGTGTGGTTTCAATACTACTAGGTGTGAGGAGGAGGAGGAGGAGGTTAGCCTTGATGGTCAGGTGGTACCTCAGAAGGACACCTTACGGTATTTGGGGTCAATGCTGCAGGAGGATGGGGGTATTGATGAATATGTGAACCATCGGATCAAAGCCGGATGGATGAAGTGGCGCCAAGCTTCTGGCATTCTCTGTGACAAGAGAGTGTCACAAAAGCTAAAAGCCAAGTTCTACAAGACGGCGGTTCGACCCGCAATGTTGTATGGCGTTGAGTGTTGTCCGACTAAAAGGCGACATGTTCAACAGTTAGGTGTGGCGGAGATGCATATGTTGAGATGGATGTGTGGCCACACGAGGAAGGATCGAGTCCGGAATGATGATATACGAGATAGAGTTGGGGTAGCACCAATTGAAGAGAAGCATGTCCAACATCGTCTGAGATGGTTTGGGCATATTCAGCACAGGCCTCCAGAAGCTCCAGTGCATAGCGGATGGCTAAAGCGTGCGGAGAATATCAAGAGAGGGCGGGGTAGACCGAATTTGACATGAGAGGAATCCGTTAAGAGAGACCTGAAGGATTGGAGTATCACCAAAGAGCTAGCTATGGACAGGGGTGCGTGGAAGCTTGCTATCCATGTGCGAGAGCCATGAGTTGGTTGCGAGATCTTATGGGTTTCACCTCTAGCCTACCCCAACTTGCTTGGGACTAAAGGCTTTGTTGTTGTTGTTGTTTTGTACTAACATGGTATGACTGGAGTTGTGTCTATTACCACTAACTAATGAAGTGCCATTACAATATTCTCCTATCAGTAATATAGAAGAAAATGATGATGCAGATTAGAATATATAGACAAAACATATTATTTTAGACCAGACAAAAGAGGAAACATCAAAGAAAATCAAAGAGAGTTGTAATGTTCATTCCTTGTTGCAGTTCAAATAATCTGATGGAACTAATCAATCTTTTTAATGGTTGTAACCAACAACTATTGCCATAGTAAATCAAAACTAATTTTTAATAGCCACTAATTTCCATTGTGGATGAACCATCTATAGTAATCCAAAGTAACATCACACAAAACCATATATGTGGAATAATATAGCAACCTATTGATCTGCTTGTGCTTCTCCTCCTCACCCTTCAATCCGATGTTGTGTACCTACAACAACAGCTTAGTTGCTCCCACTAATCAAAGTGATTAAGTAATGTAATGTTGGCACAGAAAATGTACTACAGAGTTATCAGGCAATAAATTGAGATTCGCTTCAGAAATATGTTTGATCTGGGATGCTTTCCCCTTTGCAAGAGCTACAGCCAGTTCGGCTTTTGCCAACTCTTGGACCTTCTCAACTTATTGGCTTGCCTCGTCCTCCTATTATGCCAGACATAGTACAGTTACATAAAGAATTGATGCAAGGACGATGGAAAAACTATGGAACAAACACATATGAGCGACCATCCACTGAAAGTCTCCATGGCTTATACAATTTGAGTACAAACTATGGCAAAAACACAAACTATAGCACAACATTACCATTGTGGTTTTAATTGAATGGAGGCTTTTGTACCACGACTTATACAATTGGGCATCATCTCCTTGTGTCAACATCAGAAGCGAATGGACAAAAAAGCGACCAATTATTCATGTGAGCATGGGCTGATTCAGCAAACAATCTTACTGTCCACTGCTGCATCAAAAGCTACCCGTAAGAAGATTCAGCATCATGGTATGGAGTCCACCAGATTCAGATCCTAATAGTAATTGAACGATTCAATCCCAATCCTGCCCAGTACCTTCAAACCAAAGGGAACAATTCTGCATTCCTAAACCCAAAAGAGCACCATTATTCATACATACACACACATCTTCATAGTGCATACCAAATTCACAACAACTTTCATTTTCTTAATACTACTAACTAACAAGACGTAGGGACATACTAATTTGTTCATCACCAGTTAATAGCTAAAGGGGGAGAAGAATAGAGATCCAAGTGTTGTAGAGAGGAAAAGAGTGAGCGCACCTGAGGTAGTGAAGATCAGGCTGATGATGGCCACATCGGCTATTGGGAGCGGGAGGAGGGAGATCGGCACCCTTGCCCTTCGCCGAATCCCATCACTACCTCTTCGCAGCCGCAACGAACACCCCGAACCTCCTGCGCCGGATCGATATGCTGCCATCCGTGTCGAAGATGACAGATCAAAATTGCTCGTCCTCGCCCGCGTGCGTGGGAGGGTTGCGTTGGTGTGGCGGCGCTTGCAGCGGCAGGTTTGAGGAAACGAGAGAGAGGCCTGCAGCTTCGTGCAGAAGATTTATAGGATAACCATCCATCACTTTTTTTGAGGAATATAACCATCCATCACTAGTTTTATCTAAGGGAGGTGTTACCTGGGCACAGTAAAATTACGTGGATCAACCAGCGGGCGCCATTCTCCCGCACCTTATTGTTTTGGATTGCCATTATTTTTCGTTTTCTTTTCTGATTAGCTTCTGCCGTTTTCAGTTTTTATACATACATGTTTATTAGTATTTCCTAACATAGTACTATGTAATGTCTGTTTATGTAATGTCAACATATTTATGGGTGCAATTTTTAATTGCTACATGTTGATTATGCTTGAAAATTATATGACTACTTTCAGTTTTTGCACATATCTTATGGATTGCAATTATGGCTATAGCTTTGTTCACAAGTGTGAGGTCTACCCCACCTGGTGATTACCTTCAAAGTGTTTAATTAACACAAGGTTGTGCAAATGTATCATAAGAATATAGGTCTACACTACATGGTAGTGATTGCCTCAAAGCAAAAAATGGAAGCACACATATTATGGTATGAAAATAGCCATACGAGTGTCTACACCACTTCGTGGAGGCTACCTCTACGTGTTCTACAAAACAAAGATCTACGCCATTTATGGTCATTATCTTTTG
Source organism: Aegilops umbellulata (assembly GCA_032464435.1). Lineage (NCBI taxonomy): Eukaryota > Viridiplantae > Streptophyta > Magnoliopsida > Poales > Poaceae > Aegilops > Aegilops umbellulata. Next base: position 501,801,287 of record CP136057.1, read on the forward strand.
TAGAAAGCCATATTTTGGTCTTTTAGGCTTTTCCTAGACCTTTATATTGGAATCAAGTATTTTATTTTACACACAATTAATTTACATGAGATTAAATTAATGCGCACGATAATTTCATGCAGAGTATGGCTTTCCATTGAAGGAATTTGCTGAGCTTGCCACTGATGGCAGAAATTATACGACCTGGGCCATAGATGTCAAGATTAACTTGGCGGCAAGAAATCTGATCAACACTATAACCACACCTGCTCAAGGATCTCCTGCTATCGCAGATACGACAAAGTATGCTTATTTCCACTTCATTTGACACCATTTTCGTTTTGAGCATAGCATCTCCAGCCGCGCCCCCAACAGGCCCTCCCCAGGCGATTTTTCATCGTCGGCGCCCAAAAAAATCGGCCCAGTCGCGCCCCCAGGAGCCATTTTTTGTCGGTTTGGGCCGAAATTGACTCCGGCAGACCCAGGCCGAACCCGGCGCGCTGGGGGCGCCCGGGGGCGCCGGGACGAGCGATTTTGGCGCGAAAGCCGATGGGCCCGCCGAGTCAGCGAGACACCGCTTCATCGCCTCGGTTCCCGCGGGAATCAATGCGAAGGCTGCCACGCTGCCGCGCCGGTCAGCCTCCATTGATGCCTCACGGATGGCGTAGTGAACGTGCCATGACGCGCGTCCAGCCACGCGTCGCCCGGCATGCAGCCCGTCGCCGCCCCACGATGGCTATAAAAGGCGACCTCCCCGCCGGTGGACACCACAACTCTCACTTTCTCCCTCCCCGGCGTAGATAGCAACGCTTCCCTCTTCCCGTCGGCGAGAAAGATGGCCGAGAGGTACCCAGGCGATGGCGCGGCGGTGAACGGCTTCGGCCACCGCCACCTCCAAGAGCCGGAGGCGCGCCTGCTCTACGAGGCCGAGTACCCAGCGCCCCCGGACATGCGGGTGCCGGGGACGTGGAGGTTGAGCACCAACAGCATCCCGGTGCCACCGGTGCCCGAAGGGGCGGCGCGGCGGGCCGAGATCGCCCGCATCCGCTCGTCCCTGACGGAGGAACAGCGAAATGAGCCGCGCTACGCCGCGACAGCCACACCCTCTGGACCATGTACTTCTAACGCCGCCGCGAGGAGCAGATCGCCTCCACCAACGGCGTCATCCCGCGGGGCCACCTCAATGCCGACGGGCGGCGTGAGTGGTGGGGCGTGCCCGGCCGCACCCTCGAGGCCGTCCTCAACCACATCGAGTGCGGCAACGTGCCGCGCCTCGAGTACTCGCCGCGGTCGTCCTTCTCTCGTCGTCGCGGTAGCTCCTGGACGCCGTGGCGGATGGAGCCGGGGCCGTCCTCGTCGTCGGGCTCCGGCTCACCGGCTGCACTCCGCCCCGTCAAGCCCGAGCCAGAGGAGAGGCCGCTCGGGCGCCGCACCCGCAATGGTGCCCTCGTCATCAACGAGGGTGTCCCGGCCTACCCTGCCTACTCCGGCTACGGGGAGGCGCTCCCTCCGCCTGGTCCGGCCGAAGCCCGAGCCAGGGCTGCTCCCGGTGAATCCGGAGCACGTCGAGATGGCAGCCCCCAACGACGAGTCCGCCCTCAAGTGGGCGAAGGAGGACTACATCCGGGAGCAGGTCCGCCGCCAACACCAGGCGCACACGGAGCTCTAGGCCCCGCGCCGTGGGCGCGAGGAGGGCGGCGTCATCGTCCTCGACAGCGATGAGGAGGACGAGGCCGGGCTGTCCAGCGCGCCACCACGCCTCAGCGACCCTGGCCAGGGCTGCAGCAGGGATGGCGCCGATCCAAGCCAGCCGCGCGACGACGATGACGACAACAACGATGACGGCGACGGCGGCGATGACGACGACTACACCCGCTTCTACAGGCTTCTCGGCATGTAGAACACGACGACGACGGCGGCGGTGGTGGCGGCTAGGCGTAGCTTGGCGTAGTTTCATGTTTTCATGTTTTCTGTTCAAATTTCAACGAAGTTTCGCCGAGTTTGTGCAAAAGTCGCCGAGTTTGCACATATTTTCGTACGCAACATCGCCGAACCCGGGGCGACCTATGGGCCATGACTGGGAGCTAGGTCACCCCCACGCGCCAATCTAGCGCAGGCTCGCCTCCAGGAGGCTCTTTTTCGGCACCCTGAGGGCCGAACGGTTGGAGATGCTCTAATGATTTGCATGGATGCGTCCCTTCGTGTCGTCGACTTCGGTTCACTCTGTGTATAATCCTCCAACATCATCAATGAAAGATTTAGAACAACTCTAATGGGGCGACCCATTTCGTCTGTGGCCGTCCGTTTGGGTCGGCGCGGACACAAAAGGCGGCCCAACACGCCGATCCAAACGGACGCGCGTCTGTTTTTCGTCTGTGGGCGACCCATTTCCTGCCCATTTTTGAGTCGGATTTGCATCGGCGCGGACACGCGACAGACGCGCGCGCGCTCGCCTACTCCTGTCCCCGGGCCCGCTGGTCTGTGGCACATTGGCCTCCCGTCTCACCCTGCGGCCAACACGCAACCCTTCCGCCTCCTCCGTCGCCGACACCGCCGCCCTTCCAGCTGCCGCCGCCTCCACATCCACCCAGCAACGCCGCCCCTCCCCCCCCCCCCCCCCCCGTCGCCCTCCGCTGTCGTTTTGCCGCCGGGGAGCAGAATGCTTCCCACCGCCGCTTCCTCCACCGCACAGCCACCCGCGACCAAGAAGCCGCCTCGCCGCCCCTGCCACATCCGACCGGCACGCTCGTCGGACGCCGGCAGGGCAGCTAGCCAGTCTGTGGGCGCCGCGACTCCCCTCGCCGGTCGTCTCCTTCGTCGACGCCCGCAAGCTGTTCGACAGTTTGCCAAGGTACGAAATGGACTCTGCCAACGAGTTCTTTTACCACAATTTCCTTTGCGACTCCGACGATTCGTCGTCCGACGACGAGGAGGAGATATTGGCTGCCGTGTTGGTCCATCACCACCTCAACAGCCAGCGGCCATTGTTCCGTGGCTCCATTCTGGGCCACCTTCTGGCGTTGAATCGCAACCGAGAGAGCGGGCATTTCCTTCTCTGGAAGGACTATTTTGATACAACAAACCCGTTGTTCAAACATCACAAATTCCGCCGCCGGTTCCGTATGAGTAGGCATGTTTTCAACCGTATTAGAGAGGGAGTGGTCGGCTATGATGACTACTTTGAGTGCAAAGAGGATGCCGTCGGCAAGATTGGTTTCTCCTTTTATCAGAAATGCATTGCCGCCATCCGAATGCTTGCATACGGAGTGCCCGATGATCTCATTGACGAGTACGTCCGTATGAGCGAGTCTACATGCCTAGAGTCCCTGTATAAGTTCTGCAAGGCTGTTATTGTTGTGTTTGGTCCTGAGTACTTGAGAGAGCCGACAGCTGAAGATACAGCCCGTTTGTTGGCGATGAATGCCAGCAGGGGCTTCCCGGGGATGCTTGGCAGCATAGACTGCATGCACTGGGAGTGGAAGAACTGCCCTTCTGCTTGGCAAGGGCAGTATAAGGGACATGTCAGGGCTTGCACTGTCATACTAGAGGTCGTGGCGTCTCAAGATCTCTGGATCTGGCACTCTTTCTTTGGCATAGCTGGATCACACAATGATATCAACGTGCTTCAGCGCTCGCCGGTGTTTGCTAGGCTTGCCGAAGGCAACAGCCCACCGGTCAACTTTATTGTCAACGGCCACAACTACGACAAAGGGTACTATCTGGGTGACGGTATCTATCCTCAATGGACCACTATTGTCAAGACAATACCCAACCCTGTCGGAGAGAAAAGGAAAAGATTTGCCCAAGAGCAAGAGAGTGCTAGAAAGGATGTCGAGCGTGCCTTTGGTGTTTTGCAATCTCGGTGGGGCATCGTACGGCACGCAGAAACTGTGGGAGGTGATGAATGCTTGTGTGATCATGCATAATATGATCGTAGAAGACGAGCGCCCAGAACGTCTGTACGATCAAGGCTTTCAGTTTCAGGGTGAGAATGTTATGCCTGAGCATGGAGTAGCAGCAACATTTGAGCAGTTCACTCAATTTCATGAAGACACGCGTGATTGGGAAACTCACATGCAACTGCAAAATGATTTGGTTGAACATATGTGGGCTCATGTTAGCAACCAATAGATATATCTTCTTTTATTCGTTTGCAAAACTATGTGAAACATTTTCATTTTTATTTGGCCTGTAAACTATACTATTTATTTGTGCTGTCAGACTAAACATTTTCATTTGATAAAACATGTTGAATGCAAATCAATGTACAATTGGGCGACCAGCCGGCCACGCCGGCACATATGAGTTGACGCGTTGGGCGCATTGTCGACCCAAATGCAAAAATGGGCGGACGCCAGACGGACGGTCATGTTAAACGGATAAAAAGTGGACAAATATGATGTCCCTTTGCGTCGGCCGTTGGAGTTGTTCTTTCACAATTCCATTCCACTTGGTTTACAAACCAAACACGCCGACCTGCGTCGGGTAGAGCCGACAGAGAAAGAGGCGCAAAAAGGGACCGCTCTAGTCATTGTGGGGCCATGCCAATAATGCTACACCACGGTTAAACTGTGCATCCCGGTGTCCTGCGGTACGAACGACGCTGTTTCAGCTCGGCTCTACGAGGAGGAGATGGCCGCGGCAGACGACATCGGCGGCAGTGCCGGGAGGTGGTCCCTCCACGGCAGGACGGCGCTCGTCACCGGCGGCACCCGCGGCATCGGGTACGTACGCACCCTTCACGTCCCCTTCTTTTCCGATCTCGTCCCGGCTTCAGATGGTTTTCTGCGCTTGATGTACAGGCGCGCGGTGGTGGAGGAGCTGGCGGCGCTCGGAGCCGCCGTGCACACGTGCTCCCGGAAGGAAGCCGAGCTCGGCGAGCGCTTGAAGGAGTGGGAGGCCAAGGGATTCCGCGTCACCGGCTCCGTCTGCGACGTCTCCGTGCGCGACCAGCGCGAGCTCCTGCTCCGCAACGTAGCCGGCCGCTTCGCCGCCAAACTTGACATCCTCGTACGTGAAGCACCCCATATCTTCTCCCCAGTCCCCACACCTTTGTCGATCTGTTGCTAACCCCTGGAGTATGTACTCCCTCCGTAAAGAAATATGAGAGCGTTTATAAGAATGTTTAGATCACCGCCTTTCTTATATTTCTTTATGGAGGGAGTAGTTATCTTCCTTAGTTTCGTCACAAATTTTGCATGTTTTGATTCCTGTATGTCGGCATAGTATATCTCTTTCGATACCGCTTGTAGTGTGATGTGGATTGAGTTCATGTGAAAAGATAAGTGCTGCATACTGTCTCTGTAGCCTTGTGCCTGTGACTCGTGGGGTGTCATCATGTTATTGTTTTGGCTTCAGAAAAAAATGCTCTTGGTTTGTGGTCATGAGTGACCAGTAATTTGAAATTAAACTGCCACTGTTTGATCGTTTTCAAGCACAACTTCAGATGGTTTTGCTTCAGTAATGTGTTTTCCTTTGAACATTTGTACTACTACATGTTGTAGCAGAACCGAATTGCAGTTCCTTTTTAATGGTTCTGCCTCGCCGTGGCGATTACACTTGGACAAACATAGCACAGTTTGCAAGTTTTATTAGTACTCCCTTTGTCCTAAACATACCACAATTCGTGCCTAGATACATTTGTATCTAGATAAATCTAAGACAAGTAATTTGGGACGGAGGTAATATTTCAAATACATCTTACTCTCCCAATTTGGTTATGCAGATAAACAACGTGGGCACAAACCATAGAAAACCAACCACTGAATACTCGGCAGATGAATATTCGTTCATAATGGCCACTAATCTTGAATCTGCATATCATCTATGCCAACTTGCACACCCTCTTCTCAAAGCATCCGGGGTGGCCAGCATTGTCTTCATATCATCAGTCTCTGGAGTGGTAGCCATATCTAGTGGCTCCATTTATGCCATGACAAAAGGTAACTGTTGGTCTGCTATGCAGCATATGTGAACAAGTTAACAAGTAGATCATCGATCAATGATCGTTCTTGTGGCGGCCGCTTTTCAGGTGCGATGAATCAGTTGGCCAAGAACCTAGCATGTGAGTGGGCGAAAGACAACATAAGAATCAACTCTGTTGCTCCATGGTACATCAAGACTTCACTCGTGGAAGAGGTAAGGCCTATACTTTATGAGTTGAAGACCACGCCAACGCAGTGCGCCGCGGCACTCTGCGCGTCGACGGCATCAACCTCGCCATCCAGCCCTGGCGCGAGGACGACCATGCAGGCTTCGCCACCTTCAACCTGCACGTGCGCTGCGTCATCGAGCACATGCCCATGCAGTACTGGTCCATTGAGGGGGCGCAGGAGGTGCTCGGCGACAAGGTGTGCGTCGACCGGCTCGATAGCCGCACGCTGGAGCGCGGCCACACCAAGACCTTTGCCTGCTGGGTCTGGGTGTGGGACATGGCCTTCATCCCCACCAGGCACACCTACTGGAAGCTCCCGCGGGGCGCCGGTCGGGTGGAGGAGATGGTTGGCTTCTCCCCGCCTGACCGCAGGGTGGCGCCTCCTCCAGGCGCGACGCGCTTCGACATGCTCATCCACGTGGACCTCATCGAAGACTGGTCTCCGCGCTCCCCGCGCTCCTCCCACTCACCGCAGAGTGGACTGCCTTCATCCGGTTCTGACGACGACGACGCGCTGCCGCGCATCTTCCCCGGCACCTGGTCCATGCACGTCGAAGATGGCCAACGTGAGGAACCGCACAGACGCCAGGCACGTGCCCCGGTGGTGGACACCGGCTGCCGGGGCATGCCCCTCAGCGGCCCTCGGCGCGACCCTGACAACGACGGGGCCGGCCGACGTTCGTGGAAGGATACGTTGCTGGGCCGCGGCCGCGGCCACCAGGTGCAGGCCGAGGTCACGTCCAAGGACCGCCGTGTCCGCAACCGCTCGCCGCGCCACCGCTCAGGCAGCTCCAAGGGACGGGCTCGCAAGTCCAACAGCAACAGACACAAGACCAATGGCCACGACTCCAAGAAGAGTGCAAGTCAGGCTGCGTCCAAGGCCGACCCAGCTCCGCCCACCCACCTCACCTCCGAAGCCCTCAACGACGACCTCGCACAGTTCTTCGCCCAAGCTAAGAGGCCGATCGCCACCTTGGAATCGGCCAACACTGATACTGCCCACCTCGACGCAGAGATTGAAGCGGTGCTGGCCGCGCCGCTGGAATTCACTGACAGAGACAAGACGCAGCATGAAGATGCCCAGAAGGACGGCCCGGATCACTTCGGGCCAATGCTTTCTGGGCCATGTCACAACCCTGCAAGTTTCAGCTGCAAAACACCTACAACTACAGCAACAGTTCAGATGCAGCTCGGGGAGATAACTGAACAAGTGTGCCACCTGGAGATTCAAGACCCTGGCGCTGCTGCTCGCGACCTCTTCTCCAGCCCCACTCCAGCCCTGCTGCCACCGCCTCCGTCCAGGAGGTACTCTGCCCCGGGCAAATCCAGGACAACTTCCACGCCGCCACCGCGCCAGAGTGCCCGTCGGGCCGCTCAGAACAACACCACACCTGTCGCCGAGCGTGCCACGCTACGTCTGGTGAAAGGGCTGGGTCTACTGGGGCCAAAGGAGAAAATGACTGCCAAGGCTGCCGAAGCTCTCATCCGCAGGTTCGACGAACCGCTCTCCGACGACGACATCAACGTCATCGCCAAGCTGACCAAGCTCGACAAGGAGGCGTTGCGCGTGGCCGTGGGCATGGCTGGGCCTGAAGCTGAAGCCGAGGAGGCTCGTGTGTAGTCATGTTAGCACCCCTCCTTCTTTGTAGTAGTCTCCGGCAGCGGCCGGCAATAGGCCGACTCGAGCTAGGTTTATTTTGTGTCTGTTTCTGTAGTGGTAGGTGGCTTAGTCCTCGTCGTCGGAACTTGGGGCCTATTGGTGGTCGACGACGCCCCCGGGCTAGACAGGCTGTGTATCAGTTGTTTCTCCTTTGCTGTGTTAAGGATTTTAGCTGTCGGAATTCGTCGATGCTGTCGTCTCTCCCTGAGCTGTTTCATGTTCCTGATGAGCAACACGAGCTGTGCAATCTTAAGCTGGAACATTAGAGGTCTGAACACGCCAGCCAGGCGCACGGCCGTGCGCCAGATAGCAGAAGCACAGCGGGCAAGCATTCTCTACTTGCAGGAGACTAAGCTAGAAACTTGGACGCCCAACATTGTTGCAGAACTGGGCGGCAGCAGATTGGAAGGCTGCGCTGTCCTCTCGGCAATCGACACTAGAGGGGGAATTGCTGTTCTCTGGGATAAGAACTTAGTCAGTTTTGCGACACACGCAGTCGGAAATTTCTCTATCACCGGAAAAGTATCTCTGATCCAGGACAGAGTGGAATTTTGGCTCACAACTGTCTATGGGCCTGTAGATGATACACGAAAAGATGACTTCCTTGCAGAAATGGCGCATATTGCACCCCCGCAAGGAGAGCCCTGGCTGCTAAATGGAGATTTTAACATCATATATGAAGCCCGCGACAAAAGCAATCTCAATCTGAACAGGAGGACCGTGGGCATGTTCAGGTCAGCGATCGACAGAGCAGGCTTAAAAGAGATTAAATGCAAAAATAGAAGATTCACCTGGACAAATGAGCGGCAAAATCCAACGGTGGTCAGCATCGACAAAGTGTTCTGCAATTCCGAATGGGACGCACTTTTCCCCTCGTTCATGCTGATGGCCACGGCAACAGCTTGTTCAGACCACTGCCCTCTGCTCCTTGCAAACACTGCGGCACCTCGCAAAAGGGCTGCATTCCGCTTCGAGTCGTTTTGGCCGCGATTTCCTCACTTTCAGGAAACAGTGCAAAGAGCTTGGCAGCGCCCAGTGAACCACACTTGTCCGATCGTCAGACTCAAGAAGAAGATGCAGAGGACAGCGCACGATCTCAAAATTTGGGCAAGGTCTCTCTTCAGCGATGCAAAGATATAGTTTCACTTGGTCTGCGATGTAATCCTGAGACTCGATATTGCTCAAGAAAAAAGAGGTCTGACGCAACAAGAATTCTGGCTAAGGAAACAGTTGAAACTTCGTACACTGGGACTGGCTGCAGTAGAAAGAGCAAGGAAAAGACAAGCTGCAAGGATTACCTGGCTCAAGGTGGGAGATGCAAGAACGACCTTCTTCCAAGCAAAGATCAACTCTAGAAGGAGAAATAACTTCATTCACTCCCTACAAACAGAAACAAGGACAGCCACTGCGCACGAAGAAAAGAAAGAAATTGCTCACAATCATTTTACAAACCTGCTGGGGAAAAAGGAGGGTAGGCAATGCACCATCAACTGGGAGGAATTGGATATGCCAAGTATTCATAACGAGGGACTGGATAATCCTTTCTCGGAGCCTGAAGTTTGGGCTGCCATCATGGCATCCCTAGCAGAGAAAGTGCCAGGCCCTGACGGCTTCTCAGGAACATTCTTCAGAGCTTGCTGGGGCACCATTAAAAATGACGTCATGGCAGTGTTCAATCACTTCTGCAACCTAGATGAGGGGAACTTTGCTGAAATCAATTTAGCAATGATCGCCCTTGTGACGCCCTCGATTCAATCGTACACTAATCATACACACAAATGTGTACGATCAAGATCAAGGACTCACGGAAAGATATCACAACACAACTCTAGACACAAATTAAAATAAAACAAGCTTTATATTACAAGCCAGGGGCCTCGAGGGCTCGAATACATAAGCTCGAATACACAAGAGTCAGCGGAAGCAACAATATCTGAGTACAGACATGAGTTAGACAAGTTTGCCTTAAGAAGGCTAGCACAAAAGCAACTTCGATCGAAAAGGCAAGGCCTCCTGCCTGGGAGCCTCCTAACTACTCCTGATCGTCGGCGGTCTCCACGTAGTAGTAGGCATCGGCGGTGACATCTGGCTCCTGGGCTCCGACGTCTGGTTGCATCAACCGGAAAGAAGAAGAAAGGGGGGAAAAGGGGGAGCAAAGCAACCGTGAGTACTCATCCAAAGTACTCGCAAGCAAGGATCTACACTACATATGCAACATTATCAAAAGAAGGCCGTATATGTGGACTGGGCTGCAGAAAAGCTAGAATAGAGAGAAGGACTATTCCTATCGAAGACTAGCATCTTCTGGAAATCACCATCTTGCAGCAACATGAGGGAGTAGAGTAGCATAAGGTAAAGTAGGAGGAGTGTTATCAACCTCGGCCAGAGATCCTTTCTCGACTCCCTGCGAGAAAGGCATCCCAGAGCCATAATATCCAGTTATCATCACAATCCAATCATCATCACCATCCAGTTCTCATCACAAGTATCCAGTTCTAGTTGTATCGATCGGGATACAACTCCAAGTGTCCGTTACCGTAGGACAGGCTATCGATAGATGTTTTCTTCCCTGCAGGGGTGCACTAACTTACCCACCACGCTCGATTAACTCCGGCCGGACACACTTTCCTGGGTCATGCCCGGCCTCGGCCAAACAATACGCCGCAACCCGACCTAGGCTTAATAGAGAGGCCAGCACGCCGGACTAAACCTATGCCCCTAGGGGTCATGGGCCATCTCCCCGGGAACTCCTGCACGTTGCGTGGGCGGCCGGTGAGCAGACCTAGCTACCTCCTTCAACAAGGCAGGCGCTTACGCAGTCCAACCCGGCGCGTGCCGCTCAGTGCTGACGTCTATTAAGCTTCGGCTGATGTATACGACGCAGAACGCCCATACTATGCCCACGTGATGGTTAGTGCTATCAGGCCAGAGGCCCCTCGGATCAAATATCCAAATCGTAGTGGATTAGGAACGCGCGATAACAAGCAGAGACTCACGAAAGATGTGACCCCGTTGCCCCGTCTCGAGGACTTGTGGCAAGGGCTAGGAATGCCCGGCCACGCCTCGTAATTATCTCGCGGGCACCCTCCAGGTCAACCCGTCTCCAAATCACTCGCAATTAAGCTCGCGCGGGTACCCCTCAGGGTCGACCCGTCTTTCCAAGTAACAGTGGTAAAGTCCAAGTATCCTTGTGTCCAAGCATCAAGGGGAAAACCCGAGGAATCACCCCCGATGAATTCCACTAGATGTAATCATCAAGGTGAACGTAAGAGGAATCACCCCCGAGGTTCACACTTGAGGGGTTGCATGACAGAGTCATATCGAAAGTGGTTAAGGAGGAAATCACCCTCGATGACCACGACCGAATGACTACTCTACAGGGTTAACATCAGAAGTGCTGAAGAGGTTCACCCTCGGTACTCGATAGTAAACCAGTAGTGTCAAGCAACTAAGGGGAAGTGATGTGCAGTGACGGGGCCTGGTCTTCGATCACGTAGATCGAGTCGTCGATGATGAAGCAGGGGCAACAAGGACAAGTGGGGGTCACTGATGGATCACCAACCAACCTATGCTAAGCAGTTTAGGATAAGCAGGTAAGGTACAACAGCAGATACAAAACAGGCTATGCATCAGAATAGGAGCAAACAATAACAGTAGCAAAATCTAATGCAAGCATGAGAGAACGGAATAGGCGATATCGGGATGATCAAAGGGGGGGGGCTTGCCTGGTTGCTCTGGCAAGGAGGGGACGTCGTCGACGTAGTCGATCATAGGGGCGGCATCGGTCTCGGGGTCTACCGGAGAGAAGAGGGGGAAGAAACAGTAAATATAAAGCAAACATAGCATCACGAAGCATAACGTGGCAATATGCTGTGCCGGGTGTCACCTAACGTAAGGCTAAACGATACATGAGAGGGGGAAAATCATCCGGGAAAGTATTCCCGGTTCCGGACCTGTGTCAGACAGATGACCGGAGGGGGAATGTTCCATGTTCAGATAGTTAGAGGCATCTGACAGGTAAACGGACCACGTATTTGGATTCGTCTCGACGTTGTGAGCAACTTCCATGTATAAAACTTTTTCATCCGAGTTACGGTTTAAATTCTATGAACTATCAAAGATTAAAGCATTTTCTGGAATTATTAATTTTAACAGAAAAGGAATTATGACGTCAGCAGAGTGTCAGCATGACATCAGCAGGCCAACAGACACGATGACCAGTCAAACTGACTAGTGGGTCCAACCAGTCAGCCTCTCTTACGTCACAGAGTTTATTTCAAAATAATCTGGGGGTTATTTAGCTACTGGGCCCCACATGTCAGTGACTGGTTAGGTTAACTAATTAGTTTATTTATAAAAACCTTTAGTTAGCCTAATTAACAGAAAGGGGCCACATGTCATTCAGAGGAGGGGAAAAGCAACAACGTTGACCAAAGTCAGCGTGGTCAACTAGGGCGCCTGGGCCCACTGGCAGCCTCACTTGGGTGGGTCCCATGGGGCCACGTCGGCGCCAGGTCAGCATGGCAGCCGGAGCAACGCCGGCGACCTCAGGAGACGGCGACGACGCGTGGAATTTGTCCATAGACCATCAAAACGAACGTGGCCGGTCGCGTTCAAACGCGGAGACGAAGCCGTGTCGAACGACATCGGCGGGAGCGGCTGAGGCGACCGGGAACGTCGCCGGCGACCAACGCGGGCGGCGCCGGACTTCGGGCGAAGGTGGTTTCGACGCTACGGGGCACCAAAACGCGCGCGGTTCGCGGCTACAGCTAGCTGGCGATGCGGCGCATCCAATGGAGCAAGCAGCAGGGGCGGGGATGGCCGGAGGAGCGCCGACGATGAGCAAAGGCGGCGATGGCGGCTTCGGGCGCGGACGGGGATCGCGCTAGGAGGCACGGGAGGAGGTGCGGACGGCTGGGAGGCCTCCTGGTAGCGCTACGGGCATGAAGCCGTGCTCGAAAGTGAGCTCGACCGGTGGTGGCCAAGACGGAGAGGCTCGGCAGCGGCGACGAGTTCGGCCACAGCGGCAACGATGGCCTACGGGCACGGGAAACAACAAGGGAGTAGGGGGAGTAGGGGAGGTGCTCACCTTGCGGCACGCACGGTGGCCCTCGGAGGTTTAGTAGCAGTTGTGCAGTGGATCGACGCCGGCGAGCTCCTGTGATCCGAAGTGGAAGACGAGGCCGGGGCAGCGTTCCGGGGCGCCCGGCGTCCTGCGGCTCATCGGGGAGGCGTAGTCGAGGGAGGCGGAGCGGTTGGACACGAGGAGGTCGCAAGGAAAACACGGTGGCCGCATGAACGACGGAGAGCGGTGGCGACTGCGCACGGAGGTGGACGGGGGAACGAGGGGGAAGGCGAGAAGGAACCTGGTGGGGAGAGGGAGAGGCGGAGCGGGCGGAGTGGGCGCGGGGAAGTGGGAGAGGCGCCCAAAGCGTCGCCCTTATCCTCTCCCGACGAGGCCGGCGAGGTGGTCGGGTGGCGACCTGCGCGCGCGGTCGCAGCGCGGTCGGTGGAGCAGTGGAGGGGAAGGCGACCTGGTGGGGGGTGTGGGCCACATGGCCGGTTGGGCTGCCATGTGGGCTGAGGCCCATGGGGGCGTGGTGGCCAGCTGGGCCAGTCGGCCCAGTTGAGGGGGGCCTTTTCCTTTTTTTAAGCTTTTGCCCTTTTCTTTTAACAACTTGTTGTTATAGCTATTTTAGGTCATTTAGACATTTCGCAAAAATATTGGTTCACCACCAATTTTACCAGAAGAATTCTTTCCACATGATGAACATTTTTGTTTTCATGTCTGAGCATTTTGAATTTCACACAGAATTTGAATTTGAAAACAACTGGAATTAGAAAGAACATGAGACAATAATGACCAGGCACATGTTTAGCAAAAAGATTAACTTAACCCCAGGGGTTACTGTAGCATCATTACACCGGGGTGTTACAACTCTCCTCTAAAAGAAATTCTCGTCCCGAGAATTAAGAGGTAGAAGGGAACAGGTCGGGGTATTCAGCACGGAGGTTATCCTCGCGTTCCCAAGTGGCTTCATCTTTAGAATGATTCGACCATTGCACCTTGAGGAACTTGGTAACCTTCTGGCGGGTTCGACGTTCAGCTTCATCAAGAATGTGGATCGGATGCTCTTTGTATGTGAGATCATCTTGAACTTCAATCAATTCCGGATCCACTTCACGTTCCGGATCCTTGAAGCATCGACGAAGTTGCGACACATGGAAGACATCATGAACATGAGAGAACTGAGGTGGCAATTCCAGTTGATAAGCCACCAGTCCACGACGGGCCAGAATGCGGAAAGGACCAATGTAGCGCGGAGCTAGCTTGCCCTTGACTCTGAACCGATGAGTGCCTCTCAAAGGAGTGACACGCAGATAAGCTTGTTCACCAGGTTGATAAGTTGAACCCAGTGTTTCCGGTCATAGTTGCTCTTCTGACGGGACTGGGCCGCCTTGAGATTATCCCGGACAATACGAACCTGCTCTTCAGCTTGTTGAATAATGTCTGGACCAATGAGCGTCCGTTCCCCAGTTTCTGACCAATTCAGAGGGGTTCGGCACTTGCGTCCATAAAGCACTTCAAAGGGTGCCATTTTCAAGCTGGCTTGATAGCTGTTGTTATAAGAGAACTCCGCATAAGGGAGAGATTCTTCCCACTTCTTGCCGAAAGAAATAACACAAGCCCGAAGCATGTCTTCAAGAATTTGATTGACTCGCTCGACTTGGCCTTGGGATTGGGGATGATAAGCAGTGCTCCACGTAATATGAGTTCCCATTGCCTCTTGGAAACTATCCCAGAACTTTGAAGTGAATATACTTCCGCGGTCTGAACTGATCTCCTTCGGAATGCCGTGGAGTGACACAATTCTGGAGATATACAAGTTTGCTAATTGACTAGCAGTGATAGTCTCCTTGACTGGCAGAAAGTGAGCAACCTTCGAGAATTGGTCGATGACGACAAAGATAGCATCGTTACCTTTCTGAGATTTGGGAAGGCCAGTGACGAAGTCCATTTGGATCTTATCCCACTTCCATTCAGGAATCGGAAGCGGTTGCATAAGTCCAGCCGGTTTCTGATGTTCTGCTTTGACGCGTCGACAAACGTCACATTCTTCAATATATCGAGCAATGTCTTGCTTCATATTAGACCACCGGTACTTCTGACGGATGTCGAGATACATCTTGGTACTTCCCGGATGAATAGAGAGAGGGGTGTCATGTGCTTCTTTCATCAGCTTCTCTATCATAAGCTCGAACCGGGGTACTACAATGCGATCTCTGAAGTATAAGGTTCCATCTTCACCAAGTGAGAAATCTCTGGATTTCTCTAATGCAAGATCCTTTTTCATCAAATCAACATGAGCATCTTTGGCTTGAGCAGACTTGATTGCTTTCAGAAGAGTTGGTTCCAAGACAAGGTTATTCAGAGAACCCTGAGGAACTAGTAGAAGGTTCAGCTTGCATAGCTCTTCATAAAGGCGGGGTTGAGCTTTGTAGACCTGGTGATTATTGCAATAAGACTTACGGCTCAGGGCATCAGCCATTACATTAGCCTTGCCAGGGGTATTGTTGGGGAACGTAGTAATTTCAAAAATTTCCTACGCACACGCAAGATCATGGTGATGCATAGCAACGAGAGGGGAGAGTGTTGTCTACGTACCCTCGTAGACCGAAGCGGAAGCGTTGACACAACGTAGAGGAAGTAGTCGTACGTTCTCCTCGCGATCCAACCGATCACAGCACCGTTACTCCGGCACCTCCTAGTTCTTGGCACACGTTCAGCTCGATGACGATCCCCGGGCTCCGATCCAGCAAAGCGTCGGGGAAGAGTTCCGTCAGCACGACGGTGTGGTGACGATCTTGATGTGTTACCGGCGCAGGGCTTCGCCTAAGCACTGCAACGATATGACCGAGGTGGAATTTGGTGGAAGGGGGCACCGCACACGGCTAAGGAACGATCCGTAGATCAACTTGTGTGTCTATGGGGTGCCCCCTGCCCCTGTATATAAAGGATGGAGGAGGAGGAGGAGGAGGCCAGCCAAGGCTTGGCGCGCCAGGGTGTGGAGTCCTACTAGGACTCCAAGTCCTAGTAGGAGTCCACCAAAAGGGGAGGAAGGGAGAAGGAATAGGAGGAGAAGGAGAGGTGGCCGGCCCCCTTTTCCCTAAACCAATTCGGACCAAAGGGGAGGGGGGGCGCAGCAGCCTTTTCCTCTTCCCACTAAAGCCCATCAAGGCCCATTACTTCTCCCGTAATCCCGTAACTCCCCGATACTCCCGAAAATACCCGAATCACTCAGAACCTTTCCGATGTCCGAATATAGTCGTCCAATATATCGATCTTTACGTCTCGACCATTTCGAGACTCCTCGTCATGTCCCCGATCTCATCCGGGACTCCGAACTCCTTCGGTACATCAAAACTCATAAATTCATAATAACTGTCATCGTAACCTTAAGCGTGCGGACCCTACGGTTTGAGAACAATGTAGACATGACCGAGACACGTCTCCGGTCAATAACCAATAGCGGGACCTGGATGCCCATATTGGCTCCTACATATTCTACGAAGATCTTTATCGGTCAGACCGCATAACAACATACGTTTGTTCCCTTTGTCATCGGTATGTTACTTGCCCGAGATTCGATCGTCGGTATCCAATACCTAGTTCAATCTCGTTACCGGCAAGTCTCTTTACTCGTTCCGTAATACATCATCTCACAACTAACACATTAGTTGCAATGCTTGCAAGGCTTATGTGATGTGCATTACTGAGAGGGCCCAGAGATACCTCTCCGACAATCGGAGTGACAAATCCTAATCTCGAAATACGCCAACCCAACATGTACCTTCGGAGACACCTGTAGAGCACCTTTATAATCACCCAGTTACGTTGTGACGTTTGGTAGCACACAAAGTGTTCCTACGGTAAATGGGAGTTGCATAATCTCATAGTTAAAGGAACATGTATAAGTCATGGATAAAAGCAATAGCAACATACTAAACGATCGGGTGCTAAGCTAATGGAATGGGTCATGTCAATCAGATCTTTCAACTAATGATGTGATCTCCTTAATCAAATAACAACTCTTTGTTCATGGTTAGGAAACATAACCATCTTTGATTAATGAGCTAGTCAAGTAGAGGCATACTAGTGACACTCTGTTTGTCTATGTATTCACACATGTATTATGTTTCCAGTTAATACAATTCTAGCATGAATAATAAACATTTATCATGACATGTAAGGAAATAAATAATAACTTTATTATTGCCTCTAGGGCATATTTCCTTCAGTCTCCCACTTGCACTAGAGTCAATAATCTAGTTCACATCGCCATGTGATTTAATAGCAATAGTTCACATCATCATGTGATTAACACCCATAGTTCACATCGATATGTGACCAACACCCAAAGGGTTCTATGGTGTGATCATGTTTTGCTTGTGAGAGAAGTTTAGTCAACGGGTCTGCCACATTCAGATCCGTTATGTATTTTGCAATTTTCTATGTCTACAATGCTCTGCACGGAGCTACTTTAGCTAATTGCTCCCACTTTCAATATGTATCTAGATTGAGACTTAGAGTCATCTAGATTAGTGTCAAAACTTGCATCGACGTAACCTTTTTACGACGAACCTTTTTGTCACATCCATAATCGAGAAACATATCCTTATTTTACTAAGGATAATTTTGACCGATGTCCAGTGATCTACTTCCTAGATCACTATTGTTCTCCCTTGCTTAACACAGTGTAGGGTATACAATAGATCTGGTACATAGCATGGCATACTTTATAGAATCTATGGTTGAGGCATAGGAAATGACTTTCATTCTCTTTCTATCATCTGCCGTGGTCGGGCTTTGAGTCTTACTCAATTTCACACCTTGTAATACAGGCAAGAACTCTTTCTTTGACTGTTCCATTTTGAACTACTTCAAAATTCTTTCAAGGTATGTACTTATTGAAAAACTTATCAAGCGTCTTGATCTATCTCTATAGATCTTGATGCTCAATATGTAAGCAGCTTCACCGAGGTCCTTCTTCGAAAAACTCCTTTCAAATACTCCTTTATGCTTTACAGAATAATTCTACATTATTTCCGATCAATAATATGTCATTTACATATACTTATCAGAAATGCTGTAGTGCTCCCACTCACTTTCTTGTAAATACAGGCTTCACCGCAAGTCTGTATAAAACTATATGCTTTGATCAACTTATCAAAGCGTATATTCCAACTCCGAGATGCTTGCACCAGTCCATAGATGGATCGCTGGAGCTTGCAATTTTTGTTAACACCTTCAGGATCGACAAAACCTTCTAGTTGCATCGTATACAACTCTTTTTTAATAAATCCATTAAGGAATGTAGTTTTGTTTATCCATTTGCCGGATTTCATAAAATGCGGCAATTGCTAACATGATTCGGACAGACTTAAGCATAGATACGAGTGAGAGACTCTCATCGTAGTCAACACCTTGAACTTGTCGAAAACCTTTTGCGACAATTCTAGCTTTGTAGATAGTAACACTACTATCAGTGTCCGTCTTCCTCTTCAAGATCCATTTATTTTCTTTGGCTTGCCGATCATCGGGCAAATCCATCAAAGTCCATACTTTGTTCTCATACATGGATCATATCTCAGATTTCATGGCCTCTAACCATTTCGCGGAATCTGGGCTCATCATCGCTTCCTCATAGTTCGCAAGTTCGTCATGGTCTAGTAACATGACTTCCAGAACAGGATTACCGTACCACTCTGGTGCGGATCTCACTCTGGTTTACCTACGAGATTCAGTAGTAACTTGATCTGAAGTTACATGATCATCATCATTAGCTTCCTCACTAATTGGTGTAGTACTCACAAGAACAGATTTCTGTGATGAACTCCTTTCCAATAAGGGAGAAGGTACAATTACCTTATCAAGTTTTCTACTTTCCTCCCACTCACTTCTTTCGAGAGAAACTCCTTCTCTAGAAAGGATCCATTCTTAGCAACAAAAGTCTTGCATTCGGATCTGTGATAGAAGGTGTACCCAACAGTCTCCTTTGGGTATCCTATGAAGACACATTTCTCCGATTTGGGTTTGAGCTTATCAGGATGAAATTTTTTCACATAAGCATCGCAACCCCAAACTTTAAGAAACGACAACTTTGGTTTCTTGCCAAACCATAGTTCAGATTGTGTCGTCTCAACGGACTTAGATGGTGCCCTTTTTAACGTGAATGCAGTTGTCTTTAATGCATAACCCCAAAAACGATAGTGGTAGATCGGTAAGAGACATCATAGATTGTACTATATCCAATAAAGTACTGTTATGACGTTCGGACACACCATTATGCTGTGGTGTTCCAGGTGGCATGAATTTGTGAAACTATTCCACATTGTTTTAATTGAAGACCAAACTCGTAACTCAAATATTTGTCTCCGCGATCAGATCGTAGAAACCTTATTTTCTTGTCACGATGATTTTCACTTCACTCTAAAATTCTTTGAACTTTTCAAATGTTTCAGACTTATGTTTCATCAAGTAGATATACCCATATCTTCTCAAATCATCTGTGAAGGTTAGAAAATAATGATACTTGTCGCGAGCCTTAATATTCATCGGACCATATACATTAGTATGTATGATTTCCAACAAATCTGTTGCTTGCTCCATTGTTCCGGAGAACGGCGTTTTAGTCATCTTGCCCAAGAGGCATGGTTCGCAAGCATCAAGTGATTCATAATCAAGTGATTCCAAAATTCCATCAGCATGGAGTTTCTTCATGCGCTTTACACCAATATGACCTAAACGGCAGTGCCACAAATAGGTTGCACTATCATTATTAACTTCGCATCTTTTTGGTTTCAATATTATGAATATGTGTATCACTACGATCGAGATCCAATGAACTATTTTCATTGGTGTGTATGACCATAGAAGGTTTTATTCATGTAAACAGAACAACAATTGTTCTCTAACTTAAATGAATAACTGTATTGCAATTAACATGATCAAATCATATTCATGCTCAACGCAAACACCAAATAACACTTATTTAGTTTCAACACTAATCCCGAAAGTATAGGGAGTGTGTGATGATGATCATATCAATCTTGGAACCACTTCCAACACACATCGTCACCTTGCCCTTTAACTAGTCTTTGTTCATTCTGCAACTCCCGTTTCGAGTTACTAAATTTTAGCAACTGAACTAGTACCAAATACTGAGGGGTTGCTATGAACACTAGTAAAGTACACATCAATAACATGTATATCAAATATACTTATGTTCACTTTGCCATCCTTCTTATCCGCCAATCACTTGGGGTAGTTCCGCTTCCAGTGACCAGTCCCTTTGCAGTAGAAGCACTTAGTCTCAGGCTTAGGACCATACTTGGGCTTTTTCACTTGAGCAGCAACTTGCTTGCCGTTCTTCTTGAAGTTCCCCTTCTTTCCTTTTGCCCTTTTCTTGAAACTAGTGATCTTGTCAACCATCAACACTTGATGTTTTTCTTTGATTTCTACCTTCGCTGATTTTAGCATTGCGAAGAGCTTGGGAATATTTTCCGTTATCCCTTGCATATTATAGTTCATCACGAAGTTCTACTAACTTGGTGATGGTGACTAGAGAATTCTGACAATCACTATCTTATCTGGAAGATTAACTCCCACTTGATTCAAGCGATTGTAGTACCCAGACAATCTGAGCACATGCTCACTAGTTGAGCGATTCTCCTCCATCTTTTAGCTATAGAACTTGTTGGAGACTTCATATCTCTCAACTCGGGTATTTGCTTGAAATATTAACTTCAACTCCTAGAACATCTCATATGCTCCATGACGTTCAAAACGTCTTTGAAGTCCCGATTCTAAGCCGTTTAAGCATGGTGCACTAAACTATTAAGTAGTCATCATATTGAGCTAGCATAACGTTCATAACGTCTGCATCTGCTCCTGCAATAGGTCCGTCACCTAGCGGTGCATCAAGGACATAATTCTTCTGTGCAGCAATGAGGATAAACCTCAGATCACGGATCCAATCCGCATCATTGCTACTAACATTTTTCAACACAATTTTCTCTAGGAACATATCAAAATAAACACAGGGAAGCAACAATGCGAGCTATTGATCTACAACATAGATATGCTAATACTACCAGGACTAAGTTCATGATAAATTAAAGTTCAATTAATCATATTACTTAAGAACTCCCACTTAGATAGACATCCCTCTAATCTTCTAAGTGATCACGTGATCCAAATCAACTAAGCCATGTCCGATCATCACGTGAGATGGAGTAGTTTCAATGGTGAACATCACTATGTTGATCATATCTACTATATGATTCACGCTCGACCTTTCGGTCTCCGTGTTCCGAGGCCATATCTGTTATATGCTAGGCTCGTCAAGTATAACCTGAGTATTCCGCGTGTGTAACTGTTTTGCACCCGTTGTATTTGAACGTAGAGCCTATCACACCCGATCATCACGTGGTGTCTCAGCACGAAGAACTTTCGCAACGGTGCATACTCAGGGAGAACACTTCTTGATAATTTAGTGAGAGATCATCTTATAATGCTACCGTCAATCAAAGCAAGATAAGATGCATAAAAAGATAAACATGACATGCAATCAATATAAGTGATATGATATGGCCATCATCATCTCGTGCTTGTGATCTCCATCTTCGAAGCACCGTCATGATCACCATCGTCACCGGCGCGACACCTTGATCTCCATCGTAGCATCGTTGTCGTCTCGCCAATCTTATGCTTCCACGACTATCACTACCGCTTAGTAATAAAGTAAAGCATTACATCGCGATTGCATTGCATACAATAAAGCGACAACCATATGGCTCCTGCCAGTTGCCGATAACTCGGTTACAAAACATGATCATCTCATACAATAAAATTTAGCATCATGTCTTGACCATATCACATCACAACATGCCCTGCAAAAACAAGTTAGACGTCCTCTACTTTGTTGTTGCAAGTTTTACGTGGCTGCTACGGGCTTAAGCAAGAACTCATCTTACCTACGCATCAAAACCACAACGATAGTTTGTCAAATAGACTCCGTTTTAACCTTCTCAAGGACCGGGCGTAGCCACACTTGGTTCAACTAAAGTTGGAGAGACAGTCTTCCGCAAGCCATCTATGTGCAAAGCACGTCGAGGGAACCGGTCTCGCGTAAGCGTACGCGTAAGGTTGGTCCGGATCGTCTCGTCCAACAATACCGCTGAACCAAAGTATGACATGCTGGTAGGCAGTATGACTTGTATCGTCCACAACTCACTTGTGTTCTACTCGTGCAAATAACATCAAACCATAAAAACCTAGGCTCGGATGCCACTGTTGGGGAACGTAGTAATTTCAAAAATTTCCTACGCACACGCAAGATCATGGTGATGCATAGCAACGAGAGGGGAGAGTGTTGTCTACGTACCCTCGTAGACCGAAGCGGAAGCGTTGACACAACGTAGAGGAAGTAGTCGTACGTTCTCCTCGCGATCCAACCGATCACAGCACCGTTACTCCGGCACCTCCGAGTTCTTGGCACACGTTCAGCTCGATGACGATCCCCGGGCTCCGATCCAGCAAAGCGTCGGGGAAGAGTTCCGTCAGCACGACGGTGTGGTGACGATCTTGATGTGTTACCGGCGCAGGGCTTCGCTAAGCACTGCAACGATATGACCGAGGTGGAATTTGGTGGAAGGGGGCACCGCACACGGCTAAGGAACGATCCGTAGATCAACTTGTGTGTCTATGGGGTGCCCCCTGCCCCTGTATATAAAGGATGGAGGAGGAGGAGGAGGAGGCCGGCCAAGGCTTGGCGCGCCAGGGTGTGGAGTCCTACTAGGACTCCAAGTCCTAGTAGGAGTCCACCAAAAGGGGAGGAAGGGAGAAGGAATAGGAGGAGAAGGAGAGGTGGCCGGCCCCCTTTTCCCTAAACCAATTCGGACCAAAGGGGAGGGGGGGCGCAGCAGCCTTTTCCTCTTCCCACTAAAGCCCATCAAGGCCCATTACTTCTCCCGTAATCCCGTAACTCCCCGATACTCCCGAAAATACCCGAATCACTCAGAACCTTTCCGATGTCCGAATATAGTCGTCCAATATATCGATCTTTACATCTCGACCATTTCGAGACTCCTCGTCATGTCCCCGATCTCATCCGGGACTCCGAACTCCTTCGGTACATCAAAACTCATAAACTCATAATAACTGTCATCGTAACCTTAAGCGTGCGGACCCTACGGTTCGAGAACAATGTAGACATGATCGAGACACGTCTCCGGTCAATAACCAATAGCGGGACCTGGATGCCCATATTGGCTCCTACATATTCTACGAAGATCTTTATCGGTCAGACCGCATAACAACATACGTTTGTTCCCTTTGTCATCGGTATGTTACTTGCCCGAGATTCGATCGTCGGTATCCAATACCTAGTTCAATCTCGTTACCGGCAAGTCTCTTTACTCGTTCCGTAATACATCATCTCACAACTAACACATTAGTTGCAATGCTTGCAAGGCTTATGTGATGTGCATTACCGAGAGGGCCCAGAGATACCTCTCCGACAATCGGAGTGACAAATCCTAATCTCGAAATACGCCAACCCAACATGTACCTTCGGAGACACCTGTAGAGCACCTTTATAATCACCCAGTTACGTTGTGACGTTTGGTAGCACACAAAGTGTTCCTACGGTAAATGGGAGTTGCATAATCTCATAGTTAAAGGAACATGTATAAGTCATGGATAAAAGCAATAGCAACATACTAAACGATCGGGTGCTAAGCTAATGGAATGGGTCGTGTCAATCAGATCATTCAACTAATGATGTGATCTCGTTAATCAAATAACAACTCTTTGTTCATGGTTAGGAAACATAACCATCTTTGATTAATGAGCTAGTCAAGTAGAGGCATACTAGTGACACTCTGTTTGTCTATGTATTCACACATGTATTATGTTTCCAGTTAAGACAATTCTAGCATGAATAATAAACATTTATCATGACATGTAAGGAAATAAATAATAACTTTATTATTGCCTCTAGGGCATATTTCCTTCAGGTATAGGATATACCGCAGTTGTAGTCAGCAATAGCTTCCATCCATCGCTGCTGACGGAGGTTCAGATCTGGCTGAGTAAACAGGTACTTCAAACTATGATGATCGGCGAAGATCTCGCAGCGATTACCGAGAACGTATTTTCGCCATAGCTTCAGTGCAAAGATAACCGCAGCAAGCTCAAGGTCATGAACTGGGTAGTTCTCTTCATGAGGACGCACTTGACGGGAGGCATAAGCAATCACTCTGCGCTCTTGCATTAGGACACAACCTAATCCTTGTCGTGAAGCGTCGCAATAGATGACGAAGTCCTTGCGAGAATCAGGGGGAGCAAGCACTGGGGCAGAAGTCAGCTTGTCCTTGAGTGTCTGGAAACTTTCCTGACATTTGTCTGTCCAATCAAACTTAACGCCTTTGTGTAGCAGATTGGTCAGTGGCTTGGCGATCTTGGAGAAGTTCTCGACAAAGCGGCGACAATAGCTGGCTAGTCCGAGAAAGCTTCTGACTTGCTTGACAGTCCTCGGAGGGGTCCAGTCAAGAATAGCCTGAACGCGCTCTGGGTTGACGGCAATACCATCCTTGGAGATGACATGACCAAGGTAGGTGACTTCAGGAAGCCAGAATTCGCACTTGGAATACTTGGCATACAGTTGATGCTCTCGAAGCTTCTCTAGAACAAGTCGAAGATGTTCAGCATGTTCTTCTTTGTTCTTCGAATATACCAGGATATCATCCAGATAGACTACGACGAACTTGTCGAGGTAATCCATGAATATGTAGTTCATCAGACGGGAGAATGTGGCTGGAGCATTGGTCAAGCCAAAAGACATGACAGTGTACTCATAAGAACCATAACGAGTGATGAATGCGGTCTTTGGAATATCCTCCTCACGAACACGGATCTGATGGTAACCCAACCTCAAGTCGAGTTTAGAGAATATCGATGAACCAGCCAGTTGATCATACAGGTCATTGATCCGAGGAAGGGGATATTTGTTCTGAATTGTAGCTTGGTTGATAGGACGATAGTCTTGGACCAAACAGTCCGTTCTGTCCTTCTTCTTGACGAAGAGAGAAGGTGCTCCCCAAGCAGAGGAACTTGGACGAATGAAACCCTTGTGAAGAGATTTGTCGATTTCCTCCTTAAGTTCAAGGAGTTGATGAGGTGGCATCTTGTAGGGTTGTTTGGCAATAGGAACGGTGCCTGGTTTCAAGTCGATGACGAACTCGACAGCCCGGGCAGGGGGTATTCCTGGAAGTTCTTCTGGAAATACGTCTAGGAAGTCGCGAACGACTGGAATCTTTTCAATTCCCTCAAGAGGTGCTACGTTCAACGCATTCAAAGCATAAAGTCGTGCTTCAGCATTTTGAACAAGCTGAGCATGGTAGGTTACTATCTCATCGGAAGGATGTAGGAGGTGAACGACCTTGGTGGCGCAAACGATAGATGCAGTATGCGCTTTCAACCATTCCATTCCCAGAATGAGGTCAATGTTGGAAGACTCCAGAATAATGGGAGAAACATGAAATTCCAACTGGGACGTCGTGACCAATCATGGTAGTTCGACACTGACCCGCAGGGGTGCGTACCACTATCGGAGTGTTCATGGGCTCGCATCGGATGTCGTGTGCGTATGCAAAATTTTCTGACATGAATGAATGCGATGCTCCTGAATCGAATAAAACAGAAGCCGGTACTGAATTAACGAGAAGAGTACCCATCATAGTGGCAGGCTGGTCTTGAGCTTCATTCAGATCAACATGATTAGCCTGACCACGACCATAAGGTCTAGAATTGTTGTTATGGGGCTGATTGTTACGACCAGTTGAAGGCAGAGCCAGCTGATTCTGATTCTGAGGGCATTTCCTGGAACGGTGACCCGGGAGGCCACACTTGAAGCATAGACCATCATTGGGGTTGGGAGCAGAAGCTTGGGGTGGTACAGCCCGAACAGGCTGCCTCTGCGGTGGAGGGGGAATACGAGGTGCAGCATAGGACTGTCTTGGTGCAGGTGCAGTTGGGCGATACATGCTGTGGGGAATCCATATCCGACGCTTCTGCGCTGACGGGCCCAAAAATGAGCCAACGTCACGGCTGCGCCTGAGGGATCCCTGGTGTTCCTGAAGACCAGTCTCAACATGAATAGCCTTGTTCGCCAAGGTGGCGAAGTCGGCAAAGTCATGAACGAGTAGTGCTAGCTTGATATCAGGTTGAAGTCCATCACGAAACTTTTCCTGCTTACGAGCATCAGTAGCAATGTCATCTTCAGCATAACGGGACAAGTCCAAGAATTCCCGCTGGTAAGCATCTACAGACTTGTTGCCTTGGGTGAGGTTGCGGAACTCTTGCTTCTTCTTGTCCATGATTCCCTGAGGAATGAATTGGGCACGGAAGGCGGCTTGGAAATCCGGCCAAGTGATGACCGTTCCAGCAGGTAGGGTACGCCTGTGGCTGTCCCACCATTGAGCAGCGGAACCCTTGAGGAAGAAGGATGCGAAGGTGACATAGCTGGCAGGGGCCACACTAGCAGACTCCATTTCATACGTGATGTCGCGGAGCCAGTCATCAACATCAAGGGGTTGAGTTGAGCTGCGGTAGATAGTTGGGTTGAGGCGCATGAAGTCCTGCAGAGTTACTGGGGTTGGCTGTTGATTCATGTTCGGACGAGGAAACTGAGCCATCATTCCTTCCATGAACTGGCGATTCAACTCAAACTGTTGCATCATTCCAGCAAAGAATTCAGGCGGTGGTGGATCGTTGGCACCACGGCCACGTCCAGCGGGTCTAACCATCCTGCTAACATGTAACAGGGGTAGTTCAGCATTGAGCATTTGCAAAAACAAGGATCATTCATGAAGAAACAAGCATAATGAAAGAGGTACGATGGATACCACTTAGTAGTCAACACGACAGGGTGTGCAATACTCAAAATGCTATTCTAAGGAATAACTATGGCTTTATCCAACTTCGGGGTGAATGTGGTCATGGGATCCTAATGTTAGTAAAATTCGTTTAACCCGAGTAGAAGAGAGTTCAAAGTCCCAGAGTATAGACGAGGAGTAAAAGATCCTAATACCACCCAATGGCGATGTGGGCCCGTAAGCCACACAGCCAAGTTAGTAAAAGTTTTTCATTGACTAGACTCAACTTCGGCCAAGGAGTTGGAAAGGGGGCTACCTACAGGCAGTCGGCTCTGATACCAACTTGTGACGCCCTTGATTCAATCGTACACTAATCATACACGCAAATGTGTACGATCAAGATCAAGGACTCACGGGGAGATATCACAACACAACTCTAGATACAAATTAAAATAAAACAAGCTTTATATTACAAGCCAGGGGCCTCGAGGGCTCGAATAAATAAGCTCGAATACACAAGAGTCAGCGGAAGCAACAATATCTGAGTACAGACATGTGTTAGACAAGTTTGCCTTAAGAAGGCTAGAACAAAAGCAACTTCGATCAAAAAGGCAAGGCCTCCTGCCTGGGAGCCTCCTAACTACTCCTGGTCGTCGGCGGTCTCCACGTAGTAGTAGGCATCGGCGGTGACATCTAGCTCCTGGGCTCCGACGTCTGGTTGCATCAACCGGAAAGAAGAAGAAAGGGGGGAAAGGGGAGCAAAGCAACCGTGAGTACTCATCCAAAGTACTCGCAAGCAAGGATCTACACTACATATGCAACATTATCAAAAGAAGGCTGTATGTGTGGACTGGGCTGCAGAAAAGCTAGAATAGAGAGAAGGACTATTCCTATCGAAGACTAGCATCTTCTGGAAATCACCATCTTGCAGCAACATGAGGGAGTAGAGTACCATAAGGTAAAGTAGGAGGAGTGTTATCAACCTTGGCCAGAGATCCTTTCTCGACTCCCTGCGAGAAAGGCATCCCAGAGCCATACTATCCAGTTATCACCACAATCCAATCATCATCACCATCCAGTTCTCATCACAAGTATCCAGTTCTAGTTGTATTGATCGGGATACAACTCCAAGTGTCCGTTACCGTAGGACAGGCTATCGATAGATGTTTTCTTCCCTGCAGGGGTGCACTAACTTACCCACCACGCTCGATTAACTCCGGCCGGACACACTTTCCTGGGTCATGCCTGGCCTCGGCCAAACAATACGCCGCAACCCGACCTAGGCTTAATAGAGAGGCCAGCACGCCGGGCTAAACCTATACCCCCAGGGGTCATGGGCCATCTCCCCGGGAACTCCTGCACGTTGCGTGGGCGGCCGGTGAGCAGACCTAGCTACCTCCTTCAACAAGGCAGGCGCTTACGCAGTCCAACCCGGCGCGCGCCGCTCAGTCGCTGGCGTCTATTAAGATTCGGCTGATGTATACGACACAGAACGCCCATACTATGCCCACGTGATGGTTAGTGCTATCGGGCCAGAGGCCCCTCGGATCAAATATCCAAATCGTAGTGGATTAGGAACGCGCGGTAACAAGCAGAGACTCACGAAAGATGTGACCCCGTTGCCCCGTCTCGAGGACTTGTGGCAAGGGCTAGGAATGCCCGGCCACGCCTCGTAATTATCTCGCGGGCACCCTCCAGGTCAACCCGTCTCCAAATCACTCGCAATTAAGCTCGCGCGGGTACCCCTCAGGGTCGACCCGTCTTTCCAAGTAACAGTGGTAAAGTCCAAGTATCCGTGTGTCCAAACATCAAGGGGAAAACCCGAGGAATCACCCCCGATGAATTCCACTAGATGTAATCATCAAGGTGAACGTAAGAGGAATCACCCCCGAGGTTCACACTTGAGGGGTTGCACGACAGAGTCGTATCGAAAGTGGTTAAGGAGGAAATCATCCTCGATGACCACGACCGAATGACTACTCTACAGGGTTAACATCAGAAGTGCTGAAGAGGTTCACCCTCGGTACTCGATAGTAACCCAGTAGTGTCAAGCAACTAAGGGGAAGTGATGTGAGGTGACGGGGCCTGGTCTTGGATCACGTAGATCGAGTCGTCGATGATGAAGCAGGGGCAACAAGGACAAGTGGGGGTCACTGATGGATCACTAACCAACCTATGCTAAGCAGTTTAGGATAAGCAGGTATGGTACAACGGCAGATACAAAACAGGCTATGCATCAGAATAGGAGCAAACAATAACAGTAGCAAAATCTAATGCAAGCATGAGAGAATGGAATAGGCGATATCGGGATGATCAAAGGGGGGGCTTGCCTGGTTGCTCTGGCAAGGAGGGGACGTCGTCGACGTAGTCGATCACAGGGGCGACATCGGTCTCGGGGTCTACCGGAGAGAAGAGGGGGAAGAAACAGTAAATATAAAGCAAACATAGCATCACAAAGCATAACGTGGAAATATGATGTGCCGGGTGTGACCTAACGTAAGGCTACACGATACAGGAGAGGGGGAAAATCATCCGGGAAAGTATTCCCGGTTCCGGACCTGTGTCAGACAGATGACCGGAGGGGGAATGTTCCATGTTCAGATAGTTAGAGGCATGTGACAGGTAAACGGACCACGTATTCGGATTCGTCTCGACGTTCTGAGCAACTTTCATGTATAAAACTTTTTCATCCGAGTTACGGTTTAAATTCTATGAATTATCAAAGATTAAAGCATTTTCTGGAATTATTAATTTTAACGGAAAAGGAATTATGACGTCAGCAGAGTGTCAGCATGACGTCAGCAGGTCAACAGACACGATGACCAGTCAAACTGACCAGTGGGTCCAACCAGTCAGCCTCTCTTACGTCACAGACTTTATTTCAAAATAATCTGGGGGTTATTTAGCTACTGGGCCCCACATGTCAGTGACTGGTTAGGTTAACTAATTAGTTTTATTTATAAAAACGTTTAGTTAGCCTAATTAACAGAAAGGGGCCACATGTCATTCAGAGGAGGGGAAAAGCAACAGCGTTGACCAAAGTCAACGTGTTCAACTAGGGCGCCTGGGCGCACTGGCAGCCTCACTGGGGTGGGTCCCACGGGGCCACGTCGGCGCCAGGTCAGCATGGCGGACGGAGCAACACCGGCGACCTCAGGAGACGGCGGCGACGCGCGGGATTCTTCCATAGACCATCAAAACGAACGTGGTCGGTCGCGTTCGAACGCGGAGACGAAGCCGTGTCGAACGACATCGGTGGGAG
This sequence comes from Aegilops umbellulata, assembly GCA_032464435.1. Classification (NCBI taxonomy): domain Eukaryota; kingdom Viridiplantae; phylum Streptophyta; class Magnoliopsida; order Poales; family Poaceae; genus Aegilops; species Aegilops umbellulata. The sequence goes on from CP136057.1 coordinate 501,831,281, forward strand.
CGGCTGAGGCGACCGGGAACGTCGCCGGCGACCAACGCGGGCGGCGCCGGACTTCGGGCGAAGGTGGTTTCGACGCTATGGGGCACCAAAACGCGCGTGGTTCGCGGCTACAGCTAGCTGGCGATGCGGCGCATCCGATGGAGCAAGCAGCAGGGGCGGGGATGGCCGGAGGAGCGTCGACGATGAGCAAAGGCGGCGATGGCGGCTTTGGGCGCGGACGGGGATCGCGCTAGGAGGCACGGGAGGAGGTGCGGATGGCTGGGAGGCCTCCTGGCAGTGCTACGGGCACGAAGCCGTGCTCGAAAGCGAGCTCGGCCGGTGGTGGCGGAGACGGAGAGGCTCGGCAGCGGCGACGAGTTCGGCCACAGCGGCAACGATGGCCTACGGGCACGGGAAACAACAAGGGAGTAGGGGGAGTAGAGGGAGGTGCTCACCTTGCGGCACGCACGGTGGCCCTCGGAGGTTTAGTAGCAGCTGTGCAGTGGATTGACGCCGGCGAGCTCCTGTGATCCGAAGTGGAAGACGAGGCCGGGGCAGCGTTCCGGGGCGCCCGGCGTCCTACGGCTCATCGGGGAGGCGTAGTCGAGGGAGGCGGAGCGGTTGGACACGAGGAGGTCGCGAGGAAAACACGGTGGCCGCGTGAACGACGGAAAGCGGTGGCGACTGCGCTCGGAGGTGGATGGGGGAACGAGGGGGAAGGCGAGAAGGAACCTGGTGGGGAGAGGGAGAGGCGGAGCGGGCGGAGTGGGCGAGGGGAAGTGGGAGAGGCGCCCAAAGCGTCGCCCTTATCCTCTCCCGGCGAGGCCGGCGAGGTGGTCGGGTGGCGACCTGCGCGCGTGGTCACAGCGCGGTCGGAGGAGCAGTGGAGGGGAAGGCGACCCGGTGGGGGGGTGTGGGCCACATGGGGGGCGCGGTGGCCAGCTGGGCCAGTCGACCCAGTTGAGGGGGGCCTTTTCCTTTCTTTCTTTTTTAAGATTTTGCCCTTTTTTTAACAACTTGCTGTTATAGCTATTTTAGGCCATTTAGACATTTCGCAAAAATATTGGTTCACCACCAATTTTACCAGAAGAATTCTTGCCACATGATGAACATTTTTGTTTTCATGTCTGAGCATTTTGAATTTCACACAGAATTTGAATTTGAAAACAACTGGAATTAGAAAGAACATGAGACAATAATGACCAGGCACATGTTTAGCAAAAAGATTAATTTAACCCCAAGGGTTACTGTAGCATCATTACACCGGGGTGTTACAGCCCTCTTGCCCAAGAAGGATGGAGCCACTAGAATGAGCGACTACAGACCTATAAGCCTGATACATTCCATCGCCAAGCTGATCACTAAAGTGCTATCCATGAGGCTGGCTGCTGTTATGGACAAGATTATCTCACCTGCCCAAACGGCCTTTCAGCGCGGAAAATGCATCCATGACAGCTACCTTTACGTGCAAAACTCTGTCCGAGCGCTTCATAGAAATAAAACCCCAGCGCTTCTTCTTAAGCTAGACATAGCTAGGGCCTTCGATAGCATCTCCTGGGAATACTCGCTAGAACTGCTGCAGAGGCTGGGGTTCCCAGCTCGTTGGAGGGATTGGATCGCCCTACTGCTATCTTCCTCCAACTCGTCCTGCATACTCAATGGCGATCCTGGCGACACCGTCCTCCACCTCCGCGGTCTCCGACAGGGAGATCCCCTCTCGCCGCTTCTCTTCATCCTCTGCATTGATCCACTACACCGCCTCCTCAATGCTGCCACTAGGAGGGGCGTGCTGAATCCCATCCCGGGACCGGCGACGAGGATGCGCACGAGCTTATATGCCGACGACGCCGTCATCTTCATCAACCCCGTCTGACACGAAGTAGATAGCCTCGTAGAACTGCTAGGGTTTTTCGGTGACGCTACAGGGCTTCGGGTCAATCTTGCCAAATCCCACGCGGCTCCCATTAGGTGCGACGACGTGGACATCTCGGATGTTCTTCAGAATTTCGGCGGCATCATCACGGCGTTCCCAGTTAGATATCTAGGCCTACCAATCATGACGGGGCGTATCAGGCTAGCGCATCTTCAGGTCATTCTAGATAGAATCCGTGACCGTCTCGCCGGCTGGAAAGGCAGACTTCTGGCGATGGCCGGGCGGCGCGTTTTAGTACGCTGTGTGCTCTCGGCCATGCCCACTTTTGCTCTCACCGCCCTTCGTGCTCCAAAGAAACTCTTCAAAGATATTGACAAATCTCGGCGGCGCTTCCTTTGGGCGGGCGACAAGGAGCTGTCCGGGGGAAAGTGCAAGGTGAACTGGAGCACGGTGACCACGCCGGAGCAGTATGGTGGTCTCGGCATCCACGATCTTCTTAGCTTCGCCAGGGCGCTACGGTTGCGATGGTTATGGCAATCCTGGACGTGCCCAGATAAACCCTGGGTAGGAACGGGCACGCCTTGCGATGCCGCGGACAGGACCCTGTTCGCTGCCTCCACGGCGGTGACCATTGGCGATGGAACGACGGCATCTTTCTAGTTCTGTTCATGGCTAGGCGGACGTCCACTGCATCAGGCCTTCCCCACTCTGTTCGCAAGATCGACTAGGAAAAATCGCTCGGTCAAGGACGCGCTGCACGAGGATAGATGGATCTTGGATTTGAGGCGTGGCGCCCCAGCTGACATTGCCCTGCAGGTGGTGCAGCTTGCAAGGGAAATCAGGCTGGCTGCCCCCACACCCATCCCAGGAACCCAAGACTCCATTACTTGGAAGCTCAACGCATCAGGCTACTACACGACAAGCTCAGCGTACAATGCTCAGTTCAGCAACAGACACGTTCAAATCTATCATCTGGAAAATCTGGGCGCCAGGCAAGATCAAGATGTTCCTATGGTTGCTGCACCTCGACAGGCTATGGTGCAATGATCGCCTGCAAAGGAGAGGTTGGGCCAATGGGTATTTCTGCCCGATGTGCATGCGCAACCTCGAGACCTCTGTCCACATCTGCTGGGAGTGCCCGGTTGCTCTACAAGTCTGGCAGGCCGGAGCATCCTGGCACGGATGCGCCTCGCTGAATCGGGCTGTCTGGGGCAACGGAAGAACAACAACGGGACGCGTTCAAAAGATCATAGCGGCTGCTGCGCCAGGACACAGGAAGGGTGTTAAAACCGTGATCGCACTCATATGCTGGCAACTTTGGTTAGAGCGCAACGCCTGCACTTTCAGACAGAAGCAGGCAAACGCAGGGCACATCATTGCAGCCTGCAAGCGCGACATGGAGCAATGGAGAATGGCCGGGGCAAAGTGCATTGAGCTACCCTTCGGGGAAATTACGTGAGAATATTGCCATGAGACCTTTGGCCCGGCAGACCCCCACCGTCTTGCAGGGCAGCTTGTAATTTTTCCTTTCTTGATCACTTGATCACATTTGTCACTCTTCCTTCTGCTTAAATCAATGAAACGCCGGCGATGCTGGCCACTTTCAAAAAAAAAATACTTTATGAGTTTTCACCAGAAGTATCTTTTTTTTAGTTGTTCATCAGAAGTAACTTTCCTTTTACTTCTCTTGCTCAGAAGTTATTTGTGTTGGCCATCTTGTTAGTATGTCGGAACTGATTGTTCCATCCACTGTTCTCATTCCTGATTCTTAAATATCGTACAAACACACAGACAAGTCTAATTAAGGGCTATATATCTAAATATCATTGTTCATGGCTTGCAGCCTTGCACCTTACTACAGCCTTTGTACACTAATGTAGGACTAGCGGCCTTTTCCTGGTTATGGTTAATGTTTGATTTGCTCTTTTATTGGTAGTAATCTGGTAGGATGAACTGGTGCTTGTAGCTCGTTTGATGGTTTCCCTTAATGGAAATCGGAGGAGGAAACCCTTCTTTGATAAAAAAAAACTAATATAGAACGTTTTTGCAGTTCAGTTTGAACGGCAAAAACGTCTTACATTAGTTTACAGAGGAGGTACCCATGTGCCCTATCTCGACGCACCAAGGAAATAAAAAATGTAATGCTTCACCTGTACCGTTCAATCCTGCAGGATTTGGCGAAAGAGGATTTCGTGGATAGCATCGCCCGTCGAACTCCGATGAGGCGTGTGGGAGAACCTGAAGAAGTATCATCGCTCGTGGCGTTTCTCTGTATGCCCGGTTCATCTTATATCACTGGCCAGACGATCTCGGTTGATGGCGGCATGACTATAAATGGCATGTACCCGACTGAGAACTAACAGAAGGGGTGAAACTGCTCGGTGGTTCAGAGTAAATCGTGATACTTGGATCATCCGTGTCCGTGTGTATAACCTGTATGGGAAGGTTATCTTGATGTACAATCTGTATGTGTATGTTTTTCCACTTTAGCTAAATGTAAGTCGTCTGAGTTTTTATTTGAGATAAATACACTCATGGTCACTGTACTTGCGACGAAAGCACGATACGGTCACTGAACATTGAAATACGCTCGTTACGGTCACTAAATACGACGGGATGTGAATATACGGTCACTGTAGTGCGTATGCGGTGCGTACAGGCACTTTAAGCACGTGTTGACCGCTCGCTGGGGACAGGTGGTGATCCGCGGAGCGGCGGCAGTGGAAATATGCGAAGAGCCCCTCGGGCATCACCTAATCCCCATTCATCCCTCCTTCTCCAGTCACGTCGCCTCTTCGTCTTCGACCAGAGAAAGGGGGGTCGCTGCATAGGCCACACCGCCCCGGCGATCGTCGGCCGTATAGTCATGGCGAGGGGCTGATTTCGTGCGTGGTTGACGAGGCGCCGTCGTCGCACGCGTTCTTCCCGTTGGAGGCGACGGCGATGGCCCCTGTTCGTCGTGCAGAAGGGGTGGCGCCCCCGTCTACAATAAGTCCTCTTTTCTCAAGAATCCGAGCATTTTGATGTTCAAAAACCAACCTTCTAGGGCCGCATTGCCTTTCTAGATGTGTTGTAGTAGCTAGTGTTGGAGATATGCCCTAAAGGCAATTATGTATGATGATATTTCCTATGTGTTTATGAATAAAGATAGTCCTTGGACATTATCAATGATGTATTCAGCAAGTACGTGACTTGTTTGTGGGACTATGCATTGTATGATTATTGTCCTAAAAGGTCCCTAATCGAAAGGGCTGTGTGGACGCGCAGTCGACTAAACTAGCATATGACACGGTCGATGGCTTGGTCTCACTAGCCATGGAGCATTGGATGCTAACCGGATAATATGGGCTCGGAAGGATCTGGTCGGATTCGACTTAGTCAGATCCGAGTCGAGATAAGGTCCGAGTCGGACAGACCCAACTATGAGACACATCGATATGTCATATGTGAGTCTCTAGTACAACATACGTTCTATGTCCTAAGACCTGAGTTGGCGCATATACTCGGGATGGTGACAGACCTGCTTTGGGCCAACCAAACGCTACTTCGTGACTGGGTAGTTACAAAGGTAGGTTTCGGTCTTGTCCAGACCCATGCTGCGAGACATGGTCGAGCAAGACGGGATTTGCCCCTCCGATCAGGAGAGATATACTCTGGGCCCCTCGTGTGATCCGACCAGAATAAGCATGGCCATGCGTCAAGGATTATGAGATAATCTGGATAGTGGTCGGCATCACTGGAACAAGAAAGAGGTCGGGCTAGCACAAGGATGACAGACTCGCCTTGAGCACGACAACATATATCGTGTGGCAAAAGGAATGGAAGTGTGATGTACATGTTCGCCTAACCAGCTTCATAGTCTGCTTGGTGGTCGGCACGCCTTGATAGAGGTCGGTACCAGCCATGCACCTCCGTAGGTGATCCGAACTGCGACCAGGCCGACTTGAACCTAAGGGGTCGCGCGCTTAAGGGAAGGAACCTACGAGGAAGGAACCGAGGACACTGCTCGGATGTGATTCGAACTATATTCGGATTGCGACCGAGTAGACTTATGGGCTTTAGGATCCGTGCGAGGCCCAAGGGTTGAGCCCGCGACGGATGTCTATATATAGTGGAGGTGCGGCACACTCATTGGGATTTTGATCGCTTCGGCGCTGTCACTAGGGTTTGCATGTGTTGCGAATAGCCACCTCCACTCGCCGCCAATTGTGTGATTGGACCTAGCAGTTGATGTCTACTACACAACCTTCTTCTTGTAGACGTTGTTGGGCCTGCAAGTGCACAGGTTTGTAGGACAGTGGCAAATTTCCCTCAAGTGGATGACCTAAGGTTTCTCAATCCATAGGAGGCGTGAGGATGAAGATGGTCTCTCTCAAGCAACCCTGCAACCAAATAACAAAGAGTCTCTTGTGTCCCCAACACACCCAATACAATGGTAAATTATATAGGTGCACTAGTTCGGCGAAGAGATGGTGATACAAGTGCAATATGGATAGAAGATATAGGTTTTTGTAAACTGAAAATATAAAAACAGCAAGGTAACAAGTGGTAAAAGTGAGCGTAAACGGTATTGCAATGATAGGAAACAAGGCCTAGGGTTCATACTTTCGCTAGTGCAAGTTCTCTCAACAATAATAACATAGATAGAATATATGACAAGCCCTCAACATGCAACAAAGAGTCACTCCAAAGCCACTAATAGCGGAGAACAAACGTAGAGATTATGGTCGGGTACGAAACCACCACAAAGTTATTCTTTCAAATAAATCCGTTGGGCTATTCCTATAAGTGTCACAAACAACCCTGGAGTTTTTACTAGAATAACACCTTAAGATACAAATCAACCAAAACCCTAATGTCACCTAGATACTCCATTGTCACCTCAAGTATCCTGGGCATGATTATACGATATGCATCACACAATCTCAGATTTATCCAACCAACATAAAAGTACTTCAAAGAGCGCCCCAAAGTTTCTACCGGAGAATCAAGAACGTGTGCCAACCCCTATGCATAGGTTCCCAATGTCACGAAACCCGCAAGTTGATCACCAAGACATACATCAAGTGTTCTCATAAAGACTCAATCCGATAAGATTACTTCAAAAGGGGAAACTCAATTCATCACAAAAGAGTAGAGGGGGAGAAACATCATAAGATCCAACTACAATAGCAAAGCTCGGGATACATCAAGATCGTGCCATAGAGGAACATGAGAGAGAACACGAGAGAGAGAGATCAAACACATAGCTACTGGTACATACCCTCAGCCCCGAGGGTGAACTACTCCCTCCTCGTCATGGAGAGCGCCGGGATGATGAAGATGGCCATCGGAGATGGATCCCCCCTCCGGCAGGGTACCAGAAAGGGGTCCCGATTGGTTTTTGGTGGTTCTGGAGGCTTGCGGCGGCGGAACTCCCGATCTATCTTCTGCTCTGTAAGTTTTAGGGTACGACGGTATATATGGGTGAAGGGGGAACGTCGGTGGAGCTACGGGGGCCCCACGAGGCAGGGGGCGCGCCCAGGGGGGAGGGCGCGCCCTCCACCCTCGTGACCGCCTCGTGGCTCTTCTGACATGGGGTCTAAGTCCATCAGGTGGGTTTCCTTCCAAAAATAACTTCTCCAGTTGATTTCGTTCCGTTTTGACTCCGTCTGATATTTCTTTTCCTCGAAATACTGAAATAGGCATAAAACAGCAAATCTGAGCTGGGCCTCCGGTTAATAGGTTAGTCCCAAAAATAATATAAAAGTGGATAATAAAGCCCAATATTGCCTAAAACAGTAGATAAAGTAGCATGGAGCAATCAAAAATGATAGATACGTTGGAGACGTATCAGGCATCCCCAAGCTTAATTCCTGCTCGTCCTCGAGTAGGTAAATGATAAAAAGAGAATTTTTGATGCGGAGTGATACTTTGGCATAATTTCAATGTAATTCTTCTTACTTGTGATATGAATATTCAGATCCGAAAGATTTAAGACAAAAGTTCATATTGACACAAAAATAATAATACTTCAAGCATACTAATCAAACAATTATGTCATCTCAAAATAACATGGCCAAAGGAAGTTCATCCCTACAAAATCATATAGTTAGGCTATGCTTCATTTCCGTCACACAAAGATGTTCCCAACTTCTATACCCCCGATGACAAGCCAAGCAATTGTTTCATACTCAAATAATCTCAAACCTTTTCAATCTTCACGCAATACATGAGCGCGAGCCATGGACATAGCATCATTGGTGGTATAGAATATGATGATGGGGATTGTGTGGAGAAGACAAAAAAGGATAAAGTCTCACATCAACGAGGCTAATCAATGAGCTATGGAGATGCCCATTGGTTGATGTTAATGCAAGGAGTAGGGATTGCCATGCAACGGATGCACTAGAGCTAAGAATGCTCAACAAAAGAAAACTAGTGGGTGTGCATCCAACTTGCTTGCTCATGAAGACCTAGGGCATTTGAGGAAGCCCATCGTAGGAATATACAAGCCAAGTTCTATAATGAAAAATTCCCACTAGTATATGAAAGTGACAAAGTGAGAGACTCTCTATCATGAAGATCTTAGTGCTACTTTGAAGCACAATATATGAGACTCACTACATGAAGAACAAGGTGCTACTTTGAAGCACAAGTGTGGTAAAAGGATAGTAGCATTGTCCCTTCTCTCTTTTTCTCTCATTTTTTTTGGCCCTTTTTTTATAATTTTTTTTCGTCCGGAGTCTCATCCCGACTTATGGGGGAATCATAGTCTTCATCATCCTTTCCTCACTTGGGACAATGCTCTAATAATGATGATCATCACACTTTTATTTTTCTTACAACTCAACAATTACAACTCGAAACTTAGAACAAAATATGACTCTATATGAATGCCTCCGGCGGTGTACCGGGATGGTGCAATGAATCAAGAGTGACATGTATGAAAAATAATGCGTGGTGGCTTTGCCACAAATACAATGTCAACTACATGATCATGCAATGGCAATATGACAAAAGTAAAGTATGTCATGATAAACAGAACGGTGGAAAGTTGCATGGCAATATATCTCGCAATGGCTATGGAAATGCCATAATATGTAGGTATGGTGGCTGTTTTGAGGAAGATATAAGGAGGTTTATGTGTGATAGAGCGTATCGTATCACGGGGTTTGGATGCACCGGCGAAGTTTGCACCAACTCTCAAGGTGAGAAAGGGCAATGCACGGTACCGAAGACGCTAGCAAATGCGGAAAGGTAAAAGTGCGTATAATCCATGGACTCACATTAGTCATAAAGAACTCATATACTTATTGCAAAATTTTATTAGCCCTCGAAGCAAAGTACTACTACGCATGCTCCTAGGGGGATAGATTGGTAGGAAAAGACCATCGCTCGTCCCCGACCGCCACTCATAAGGATGCACAAGCCAGGTACACTTCATGTTTCAAATTTGTTACACAACTTTACCCATACGTGCATGCTACGGGACTTGCAAAATTCAACACAAGTATTTCTCAAGTTCACAATTATCAACTAGCACGACTTTGATATTATTACCTCCATATCTCAAAACAATTATCAAGCATTAAATTTATCTTAGTATTCAATTCACTCAAAAGAAAGTTTCACATATCTTCAACACTAAGTATATTAACATTAAGCAAATTACCATGCTATTAACGACTCTCAAAATAATATAAGTGAAGCATGAGAGTTCATCTATTTATTCAAAATAAAACCACCATTGTGCTCTAAAAGATATAAGTGAAGCACTAGAGCAAATGACAAACTACTCCAACAAGATATAAGTGAAGATCAATGAGTAGCTAAATAATTATTATGCAACTATGTGAAGACTCTCTCTCATTTAAAAATTCCAGATCTTGGTATTTTATTCAAACAGCAAGCAAAGCTAAAGAAAATAAAATGACGCTCCAAGCAAAACACATATCATGTGGTGAATAAAAATATAGCTCCAAGTAAAGTTACCGATGAACGAAGACGAAAGAGGGGATGCCATCCGGGGCATCCCCAAGCTTAGGCTCTTGGTTGTCCTTTAATATTACCTTGGGGTGCCTTGGGCATCCCCAAGCTTAGGCTCTTGCCACTCCTTATTCCATAGTCCATCGAAGCCTTACCCAAAACTTGAAAACTTCACAACACAAAACTTAACAGAAAACTCGTGAGCTCCGTTAGCGAAAGAAAACAAAATACCACTTAAAGGTACTGTAATGAACTCATTCTTTATTTATATTGGTGTTAAACCTACTGTATTCCAACTTCTCTATGGTTTGTAAACTATTTTACTAGCCATAGATTCATCAAAATACGCAAACAACACAATGAAAACAGAATCTTTCAAAAACAGAACAGTCTGTAGTAATCTGTAACTAACGCAAACTTATGGAACTCCAAAAATTCTAAAATAAATTGGTGGACCTGAGGAATTTGTCTAGTAATCATATGCAAAAATAATCAACTAAATATCACTCTGCAGTAAAAAGTTCTAGCTAATCTCGTGAGCGCTAAAGTTTCTGTTTTTTACAGCATGATCATAAAGACTTCACCCAAGTCTTCCCAAAGGTTCTACTTGGCACAGACACTAATTAAAACATAAAACCACATCTAAACAGAGGCTAGATGGATTATCTATTCCTAAACAGAACTAAAAAGAAAGAAACTAAAATAAAATTGGGTTTCCTCCCAACAAGCGCTATCGTTTAACGCCCCTAGCTAGGCATGATGATTTCAATGATGCTCACATAAAAGATAAGAATTGAAACATAAAGAGAGCATCATGAAGAATATGACTAGCACATTTAAGTTTAACCCACTTCCTATGCATAGGTAGTTTGTGAGCAAACAACTTATGGGAACAAGAATCAACTTGCATAGGAAGGTAAAACAAGCATAACTTGAAGATTTTAAGCACATAGAGAGGAAACTTGACATTATTGCTATTCCTACAAGCATATATTCCTCCCTCATAATAATTTTCAGTAGCATCATGAATTAATTCAACAATATAACCAGCACCTAAAGCATTCTTTTCATGATCTACAAGCATAGAAATTTTATTACTCTCCACATAAGCAAAATTCTTCTCATTCAGAATAGTGGGAGTATCATAAGAGACTTGAATACTATAAATTGCTTCCACATTAAAAGAGTAATGTTCAGAGAAAGGATACTCATAATCATGACAAGTTTTATAAATATAATCATCACTACTTTTTATAGCATAAGTTTTATCACAATAATCATCATAAGTAGCAACTTTGTTCTCATCATAATCACTTTGCATATCAAAACATGGAAGGCTAAAAATATCATCATTGTTAAACGTAGCATCCCCAAGCTTGGGACAAACATTAATTGCAGCAAATATATTCTCAAATATGTCATCCTCATCAAACATAGCTTCCCCAAGCTTGGGCCTTTTCGTGTCATAAGCATAATCACTCTCATCATTAATAGTATGGATAGCACCAATATTATAGCAAACATTATTATCATATTCTTCCAAGCAAGTGCCAAAAAGATTTTCAAGATCGTAAGGAGTATCATTATCTTCCCAATCATAATCATCACAACAAGAAATAGGCATAACAAGATCATCATCAAGTGTATCATCTTCATTTTCATGGGGCATAGCAATAATAGGAGCAACTTTATTTGGGAGAGATACCTTTTTACCTCTCTTCCTTTTTATTTTCTTCTTCTTCACCACATCTTGTGTGGGTTCAATCCTCTTTTTAGAGCTCCTTATTAATGAGATTGGTTGAATAGAAGGCTCCTCCTCGTTACCTGATTTATCATAAGAAATAATAGGAGGATATTGGGAAGTCTCTTCCCTTTCGTTAGTATTCTCTTCATCCTCTATTTGTTTTCTTTTCTTTATGTAATTGGAAATATAAGGATTTTCAATGCAATTCACCGCACAATACATATAAGTTTCTTCTAAATCAATATCGAGGAATTTCTTGAGGTTATATTCTGGAATATGCTTAGTTTGACATTTCAATTCTTCATAACCCAAAAGAAAACTTAGTTCATTATAATGTGCAAGGGAAATCAAGTCATCACAATTTTTGGACACGATTCGATCATGAAACAATTTGCAATTGATATTTAAATGACCATGTTCGTTACAAAGTTCACTAGTACGGCTAATATATCTTAAATTATCAGCACTAGCATTTAGCCTTTCTTGGAACTCTTTAGTTTCTAAGCACTTATGCCTCTTGCAATATCTATCTTCCCTATTTGGTGTGTCCTTGCAAACCCAATGCACTCCACAAAAATTGACACGCTTATAGGAGACATTTTCATCATAACTAGTGCAATCATCATTAGCATCATGGATATTCAAAGAATTCGTACTGACAACATTGCAATCATGCTCATCATTCAAATATTTAGTGCCAAACATTTTATAGATTTCTTCTTCTAGCACTTTGGCACAATCTTCCTTTCCATCATACTCACGAAAGATATTAAAAAGGTGAAGTGTATGAGACAAACTCAATTCCATTTTTTTGTAGTTTTGTTTTATAAACTAAACTAGTGCTAAAACAAGAAACAAAAAGATTCGAGTGCAAGATCTAAAGATATACCTTCACTTACCTAGCCTCCCCGGCAACGGCGCCAGAAAAGAGCTTGATGTCTACTACACAACCTTCTTCTTGTAGACGTTGTTGGGCCTGCAAGTGCACAGGTTTGTAGGACAGTAGCAAATTTTCCTCAAGTGGATGACCTAAGGTTTATCAATCCGTAGGAGGCGTGAGGATGAAGATGGTCTCTCTCAAGCAACCCTGCAACCAAATAACAAAGAGTCTCTTGTGTCCCCAACACACCCAATACAATGGTAAATTGTATAGGTGCACTAGTTCGGCGAAGAGATGGTGATACAAGTGCAATATGGATAGAAGATATAGGTTTTTGTAAACTGAAAATATAAAAACAGCAAGGTAACAAGTGGTAAAAGTGAGCGTAAACGGTATTGCAATGATAGGAAACAAGGCCTAGGGTTCATACTTTCGCTAGTGCAAGTTCTCTCAACAATAATAACATAGATAGAACATATGACAAGCCCTCAACATGCAACAAAGAGTCACTCCAAAGCCACTAATAGCGGAGAACGAACGTAGAGATTATGGTCGGGTACGAAACCACCACAAAGTTATTCTTTCAAATCAATCCGTTGGGCTATTCCTATAAGTGTCACAAACAACCCTGGAGTTTTTACTAGAATAACACCTTAAGATAAAAATCAACCAAAACCCTAATGTCACCTAGATACTCCATTGTCACCTCAAGTATCCGTGGGCATGATTATACGATATGCATCACACAATCTCAGATTTATCCAACCAACATAAAAGAACTTCAAAGAGCGCCCCAAAGTTTCTACCGGAGAATCAAGAACGTGTGCCAAACCCTATGCATAGGTTCCCAATGTCACAAAACCCGCAAGTTGATCACCAAGACATACATCAAGTGTTCTCATAAAGACTCAATCCGATAAGATTACTTCAAAAGGGGAAACTCAATTCATCACAAAGGAGTAGAGGGGGAGAAACATCATAAGATCCAACTACAATAGCAAAGCTCGGGATACATCAAGATCGTGCCATAGAGGAACATGAGAGAGAACACGAGACAGAGATCAAACACATAGCTACTGGTACATACCCTCAGCCCCGAGGGTGAACTACCCCCTCCTCGTCATGGAGAGCGTCGGGATGATGAAGATGGCCACCGGAGATGGATCCCCCCTCCGGCAGGGTACCGGAAAGGGGTCCCGATTGGTTTTTGGTGGTTCTGGAGGCTTGCCGCGGCGGAACTCCCGATCTATCTTCTGTTCTGGAAGTTTTAGGGTACGACGGTATATATGGGTGAAGGGGGAACGTTGGTGGAGCTACGGGGGCCCCACGAGGCAGGGGGCGCGCCCTCCACCCTCGTGACCGCCTCGTGGCTCTTCTGACGTGGGGTCCAAGTCCATCAGGTGGGTTTCCTTCCAAAAATAACTTCTCCAGTTGATTTCGTTCCGTTTTGACTCCGTCTGATATTCCTTTTCCTCGAAATACTGAAATAGGCATAAAACAACAAATCTCGGCTGGGCCTCCGGTTAATAGGTTAGTCCCAAAAATAATATAAAAGTGGATAATAAAGCCCAATATTGCCTAAAACAGTAGATAAAGTAGCATGGAGCAATCAAAAATTATAGATACGTTGGAGACGTATCAGCAGTCCGTCGCACGACGTTCCTCCTGCACGCACGAATACCGTTAGAGGCGGTGCACTTGCGCCGCTCCGGTGAACCTGTTCGCGGGATCCGATCGGCTACGTGGGATACCGGCAAGGTGGAGACGACTCCGGGAATGCGAGGCAACTCAGGGAACGCGCTGCCTCAACTCTACTTCCGTTGCACGGCACTGCGTGTCTTGTGGTAACGAACTATGATCCATCTCCTGTAGCATGTTCTTGGTTGTTCTGCGCGTTGGAAAATTTTGATTTGCAGTCGACGCACCCTACCGTAGAACACAATAGTGGTATCAGAGCCTCTGCTATAGGATTTGGATTCAGATCGTGTGCATATTAGATATGTGGAGGCAGTAGATGAGATCTGTTGTCGTTTATGAGATCGGCTATGTGCACGGTTGATGAGATCAATGAAGGAAATATGCCCTAGAGGCAATAATAAAGTTATTATTTATTTCCTTAATTCATGATAAATGTTTATTATTCATGCTAGAATTGTATTAACAGGAAACATAATACATGTGTGAATACATAGACAAACAGAGTGTCACTAGTATGCCTCTACTTGACTAGCTCATTAATCAAAGATGGTTATGTTTCCTAACCATGAACAAGGAGTTGTTATTTGATTAATGAGGTCACATCATTAGTTGAATGATCTGATTGACATGACCCATTCCATTAGCTTAGCACCCGATCGTTTAGTATGTTGCTATTGCTTTTATCCATGACTTATACATGTTCCTATGACTATGAGATTATGCAACTCCCGTTTGCCGGAGGAACACTTTGGGTGCTACCAAACGTCACAACGTAACTGGGTGATTATAAAGGAGTACTACAGGTGTCACCAAAGGTAGATGTTGGGTTGGCGTATTTCGAGATTAGGATTTGTCACTCCGATTGTCGGAGAGGTATCTCTGGGCCCTCTCGGTAATGCACATCACTCAAGCCTTGCAAGCATTGCAACTAATGAGTTAGTTGCGAGATGATATATTATGGAACGAGTAAAGAGACTTGCCGGTAACGAGATTGAACTAGGTATTGGATACCGACGATCGAATCTCGGGCAAGTAACATACCGATGACAAAGGGAACAACGTATGTTGTTATGCGGTCTGACCGATAAAGATCTTCGTAGAATATGTAGGAGCCAATATGGGCATCCAGGTCCCGCTATTGGTTATTGACCGGAGACGTGTCTCGGTCATGTCTACATTGTTCTCGAACCGTAGGGTCCGCATGCTTAAGGTTTCGATGACAGTTATATTATGAGTTTATGAGTTTTGATGTACCGAAGGAGTTCGGAGTCCCGGATGAGATCGGGGACATGACGAGGAGTCTCAAAATGGTCGAGACGTAAAGATCGATATATTGGACGACTATATTCGGACATCGGAAGGGTTCTGAGTGGTTCGGGTATTTTCGGAGATACCGGGGAGTTACGGGATTACGGGAGAAGTAATGGGCCTTGATGGGCTTTAGTGGGAAGAGGAAAAAGGCTGCTGCGCCCCCCCCCCCCTCCCCTCTAGTCCGAATTGGACTAGGGAAAAGGGGGCCGGCCACCTCTCCTTCTCCTCCTATTCCTTCTCCCTTCCTCCCCTTTTGGTGGACTCCTACTAGGACTTGGAGTCCTAGTAGGAATCCATATCCTGGCCGCACCTTTGCATTGGCCGGCCTCCTCCTCCTCCATCCTTTATATACAGGGGCAGGGGGCACCCCATAGACACACAAGTTGATCTACAGATCGTTCCTTAGCCGTGTGCGGTGCCCCCTTCCACCAAATTCCACCTCGGTCATATCGTTGCAGTGCTTAGGCGAAGCCCTGCGCCGGTAACACATCAAGATCGTCACCACGCCGTCGTGCTGACGGAACTCTTCCCCGACGCTTTGCTGGATCGGAGCCCGGGGATCGTCATCGAGCTGAACGTGTGCCAAGAACTCGGAGGTGCCGGAGTAACGGTACTTGGATCGGTCGGATCGCGAGGAGAACGTACGACTACTTCCTCTACTTTGAGTCAACGCTTCCGCTTCGGTCTACGAGGGTACGTAGACAACACTCTCCCCTCTCGTTGCTATGCATCACCATGATCTTGCGTGTGCGTAGGAATTTTTTTGAAATTACTACGTTCCCCAACAATCAACTGCACATGGGGATCGATGTGGCTATGTTTTCCGTCAATTGGAATCGATGAGGTCGTGACACAACCTACCCTTACCGGTCGGTATCCGCCATCAGGGTTAAAAGTGAAACGTAAATCCGAATCGGACTCACGATGATCGATGAGATCGGTTAGATCGGAAAATTCGGCGTGATCGGAGTTCAGATGTGATCTGTGATTTCCGAAAACGTGTGCGTAGCGCCTTGTATTTTGTACACGATCACTCAAACCGGTAGAATGCGATTCTATGCGTAACTTTGTTTTGCAGGTTTGATGTGATTTATGGCTCATGTGTATGTGATGCATGTGTGTAATTTATACATGGCCTGCGCGTCATGTTTGTCAGCCGGCAGGAGCCAAAGTGTTGTCATTATATTGTATAGCGACTTGTGTGTCGACTTGTGACTCTATATAAAATTCATTACTAGTTGTAGTAGTGGGATAATAGAGATCAGGTTGGTGGCTTGGCGTCCCGGACGGACAAACAAGATGGAGTCCCTAGATGGTCATCGGAGTCGGAGCCGACCTGGAAGAACATCCATGAAGGAGCCATACTATTTCACAATATATGTTTATTTGTGATTGGTATGCTTCTTGTTTTCTATGCATGTTAGAATGGTAGAAATATCCCTCGTTAATATCAAGCAATTTGCCATTCTCGATGTTGCACCTTCGCACGTCAAGTACGTCTAGTAGTGGGCTCATAAAATTGGGGTGCTGCTAGGTGTCCTTGAACTGAAGGGTTCATGTCGGACATGGACATTCACTGCATCAGGTTAACTTTTCAAGGCTATCAAAACGGTTTTGGGCCTAGTGGCAAAGAAGGTTGGGGGCCTGGGTATGAGATACCTTCCCGACCGACAGGAGTCGTATAGAGATACGATTAGCAAGGAGTTGCTTACCGGATAGGCATGTTGTCTAGCAGTGATGCTAAAGCTCACTAGTCGCATGTGCTAGTCGGATCCTGAATCACTGAGAGTTTGTGGAGGGATGCCAACTTCAGTGGGACTATTTATATTTAAGGCTTGAATTACTCTACATAAAGACATTGCTTAGTGATTGCATATTTTCTGTAGCAGATCAATGGCACCACCTGCTCAACCCAACTTTGCATTGAAATCAATTCCGGAAGAGGATAAACTGAATGGAACAAACTTTACCACATGGTATAGAAATCTAATTGTTCTCAAGCACGACAAAAAGGAACATGTTCTAGAGGATCCACTTCCAGAGGAACCTGCCGGTAATGCTAATGCCACAACTAAGAATGCCTACCAGAAACTCGTTGATGAATCAACGGAGATCAGCTGTCTGATGCTGGCTTGTATGGAGCCCGATTTGCAACAACATTTCGAAAATGTTGAGGCTTACGATATGATTGAGAGTCTCAAGAGCATGTTTCAGACACAAGCTAGGACCGAAAGGTTCAACGTCTGGCGATCCTTGATGGATTGCAAGCTGAAGGAAGGTGATCCACTGAGCCCACATGTGATCAAGATGACCGGATATGTGCAAGCTTTGGATAGGTTGGGCTTCCCGCTCTTGGATGAGCTGGCTACTGATGCAGTTCTGGGTTCTCTTCCGCCCAGCTATGGGACGTTCATCTCGAACTATCATATGCATGGCATGGATAAGAAGCTCACTGAATTGCATGGGATACTTAAGGTGGCAGAGAAGGATATTAAGAAAGGCACGCATCAAGTGCTGATGGTGCAGAAATCGGCTAAGTTCGAGAAGAGTTGGTCCAAGAAAAAGGCTAGGCAAAGGGCATGGAGACGGTAACCTCCGCCGCTGCGACGAAGTCTGTACTGGACTCGAAGACCATTTGCTATCATTGCAAGGAGACCGGTCACTGGAAGAGTAACTATAGCAAGTGGCTTGCAGAGCATGGCAAGAAGGCCGGACATGCTTCTTCAGGCAAAGGTACACTTGTTGCATATGTTATAGACATTTACCTTGCTGACATACCTAGTAGCTCTTGGGCATTTGATACCAGATCGGTTGTTCATATTTGCAACTCGATGCAGGGGCTGGTAAGAACTAGGCATGTGGCACAAGGGGAGATTGACATCAGGGTCGGCAACAAAGCAAGAGTTCCTGCGTTGGAGGTCAGCATGATGCAGCTCCAGCTTCCTTCTAGATTTTTTTGGAATTGAATAATTGTTATTACATTCCTGCACTTAGTCGGAACATTATTTCTGCCTCATGCTTGATGAGTCAGGGTTATGAATTCAATTTAAAGGACAATGGTTGTTCGTTTTGTTTGAATGGAATGTTCCACGGCTATGCACCCATTGTTGATGGGCTATTTATATTGAATCTGGAATAGGAACCGATCTATAACGTGAATGTCAAGAGGCATAAGCCTAATGAGATAAATCCGACATACTTCCGGCATTGCCGGCTTGGACACATTAGTTTGAACGCATGAAGAAGCTACATGATGATGGGCTCCTAACTTCTTCCGACTTCGGGTCGTTCGAGACATGTGAATCATGCTTGCTCGGCAAGATGACTAACTCTCCTTTTGCAAAGATTTGCGAGAGGGCGTCCGAGTTATTGGAACTTATACATAGTGATGTGTGTGGTCCAATGAGCACAACTGCCAGAGGTGGCTATCAGTACTTCGTGACTTTCACCGGCGACTTGAGTAGATATGGATATATCTATTTGATGAGGCACAAGTCGGAAACTTTTGAAAAGTTCAAAGAGTTTCAGAACGAGGTTGAGAATCAGCTTGACAAGACTATAAAGCTTCTACAATTTGATCATGGAGGTGAGTACATGAGCCAGGAGTTTGATGATCATCTGAAAAGCTGAGGTATAGTACCTCAGCTCACACCTCCGGGTACGCCACAGAGAAACGACGTGTCGGAACGGAGGAATCGTACCTTGTTGGACATGGTTCGGTCAATGATGAGAAAATCAGATTTACCCTTGTCATTCTGGGGATACGCTCTAGAAACTACAGCTTTCACACTTAATGGGGTACCATCAAAATCCGTAGACAAGACACCACATGAGATGTGGACCGGGAAGACTCCCAGTTTGTCTTTTCTAAAGATTTGGGGTTGTGAAGCATTTGTCAAGCGACTTATGTCATACAAGCTTGCACCCAAGTTGGATAAATGCATATTCGTGGGATATTCGAGGGAAACCTTGGGATATAGCTTCTACAACCGGGAAGAGAACAAAGTGTTTGTTGCTCGGAACGGGGTTTTCCTTGAGAAAGAGTTTCTCAGTCGGGAGGCCAGTGGGAGGATGGTTCGACTCGAAGAAATTCAAGGACCACTCGAGGACGGCTCGGCTGGTTATGAGATCATACACTACTGCAGGATGCTGCTAACGCGACACTACGATCAGAGACCCTTTGAGAAACTGTATGCGATGCAATAATCGCAAACAGTGCTGTATGAAAACCGTCAAAAATGATGCAAAACGTTTGTGATGGAGGATGCATCAAACACGGTTCAGATTTTAGTTGAGTGTGCGATGCAGGGCATACGGTTCAGCTCAATTGACCGTTTGTGATGATGAGGAACAAAAGAAACAGGCAGCCAGATGAAGGTGTGTGTGATGTACATCATACGGTTCACTCGGATGAACTGTTTGTGATTAGGCAACACAAAAGAAATGGTCAGCAAGATCCAAGGTGTGTGCGATATACGGCATGCGGTTCACTCGGATGAACTGTTTGTGTTGAGACATGAGAACAGAAACGGTTCAGATGAACAAGATGTGTGTGATACGAGGCAAACAGGTCTGTAATCAGAAACGTGTGCGAAGACCGATAAGAACACAGACGATTACTGCTAACAAGCCGTGTGTGTTGTGAGCAAACGATTGCTGGTATACAATTGTGAGTGATTGATGAAAACATCACCGACGGGTTCCATTGTTTAGTCCGTGTGTGATGTGATTTTCTTTGTCCGCACACCATCTACGCTCTGTCTACAGAGCATCAACATATATACTTAAAATGACAGCATTGCATAACCAAATTAAGCATACTTACACAAGTGACTACACACATAACATTTGCACACACACCAAAGTAAGCAATTACATGCATAGTTCTAATCATCTACTTGTTGTTGCGACGACGCTTGCCATTGCTCTGCTTCCGGCTGGATCCCTCGCTGTTTTGGGGAAGGAGGGACTTCCTCATGTCAACGATCCGCCAGTACATGTCGTAGCTCATGTACGCCTCCTTGGCCGCGTACACGACGTGAGCTTTCTCGAGTTTCTTCATCCAGGCCGAGTGTCAGGTATGCTTGTCCTTGTTGCACGAATCCTTCATGTCTCTATAGTAGGGGTCGATGATGGCCTCGGCGAGGTGAACCAGTGAGTCCTTCTCATGCTCCTTGTTGCCCAAGATCTTGTATTGGCCCTGGATGTCGACAAGATTCTGGCAGGCAATGCCCGAACTCTCGAGCGCCTTTACATCGTTGGTGATGTCCACCATAGCGAACATGTAGTGGGGACTGTTGACAAACCTGGAGAAACGCTCGCAAGGCCTTGTGGCCAGGCAGTAGTGGTAGACGAGGACGTGGTAGCGCACGCACATCTGGGCGACGGTGACCTTGGGACGAGACCCGGCCTGAGCGCGGGTGTACTCGAGGTCGAACCCGACCACCTTGTACTTATCCTTGGCAAGCAACAGCTCCATGATGTGGATGGAGTGCTCTGCCTAGACCGGGTCGTTGGTGTACACCACCGAGAGGTCCATGAACCTTCTGTGGGTGTCCACCACGGCACGCATGGTGAACTGCTGCTCGTCATCAGCAGCTGCTCAGAGTGCCATTGGAGTCACGCAGGATCTAAGAATTTGTCGTAGCGGGTGTGCTTCTTGCAATGGTGGGGAGCAATCGAAAGGTTGAAGAGACACAAGGGTAGGTTAAATGGCCGCTGTAATAAATGGGGGTCGGTCGGACTGTAATCGTCACGTCTTGTCACGGCGTTTATAGCGGAGGATTCCAGAATCTAGTGCATGCTTGACAACACCGCACACTAGGCATGGACACTCGAGTGTGCTAATTAATTCTGCGCTCTACAGTGCACATGATGGAAGAAACCAACTGTGTGCAATAATGTCGAAGATCATAGTCGAGTTAGTTATACATATCGTGTCTTGTGAGATCAACAAGGTAAAGTGACTCGAGAATGGTTAATAAAATCTAAGACCATTGCATATTAAGGTCAAAATAGTGCTAGCAATATACGAGTCTCATACGATGCCATTTCAATGATTGTACAACAAAAGCTTGAAATGTTACAAGGTTCAAATTCCAGAGTTATATGGCTCAAATTCAAAGATTACAAGGTTCAAACTGATATTAGAAATGAAATTTAGCTCATCAGCTGCAAACGCTCGCGCTGATGCGCTGAACATGGATATCAGAGAGGTTCAAACTAATATCACCGCTTCTAAGTCTGGCTTTGAAACCTCACAATTTTTGCAAAGGGGTCAGCCACTGAGAAGTCATGTATGGGGTTGACCCGATGACTTCCGATTACTCTGTCATCTAAAGTTCCAAAATGAAATTCAGCATTTTTGGAGCCTACTCCATTCTTCCGCAGGAGTCGGCGCTGATCAACAGACCATTCATTTTAGCGAAATAAATGTAGGGCAAACCTCATTTCCTTCAGCACCCTCGCTCTAAGAACAAAGAAACTGGCGAATATGATCTCCGATAAGGTCCCTCGGTAGGAGTTCAAAGTAATTTGTGAGAGATGCAGATCTAGGCATTCGACGTGATTGTTATATTGTATCACATTATCCACCACTGGGCCTAATCTTATCTACAAACGAAGAAAACGTGTTAGTGCCTACATGCAGTTTTGAACATTACTACAGGACTAGCTATTTGGTTTGCAGGATTTGTATAATGCACTAACATGCCATCTTCGATCTGACATGATTAACATGGGCATTTGATTATATTCTAGAAAAATGTAGCCTTCTTCAAGAGGTTGGAGTGGATGAAAAGTTCCCTAAGAAAACTAGTACAGATGAATCCAAAGGAGAAATGCTTATTGATTGTAACTATATGGATCAAGCAACCAATATGGGGGGGCATGTATGTACTGAAATCCTCCAAAAGAACCTTCAGAAATCGTAGTACATTGTCATTGTAAACTTGGAAAAGGTGTCACAAATTGAACTCCCTTATGGTTAACATTTATCAGGAAAGGAACATCACCTCGATATATAGCTTCTAAAGGCACGAAAAGCATCTCAGGAAACTGACAAGTTGCTCCAGGTCGGGCCCGATAGATTCTAGTGCCAAGACCTTCACTGTGCGCAGTTTCGGGGTCAAGCTTGTCGTACTCATTTTCTAAATGACAGATGAACAAACATCTTCAAAATTAGAAATAATGTTAATTTGTAGAAGGAGAGGTAGAAGGCGGTTGTTGTACCTGAACGAGTGTGTATCCAATAACAAGTTCAGAGTATTTGTTAGACGAGTAGCCCACCACTGTCAATTTCGGCGCAGAAATGACATTGATTCTTGTTGGACCTTCTTGATCAACTACAAATAATCTCTCAAGTGCAGGTGTGTCTTGGATGACCATATCATGGTCCACCTTTTGTGATGTCTTCCTGCGACACCAACAACACACATAAATAGTCCGGAGAGTCATGGAGGTGATGTGGAAGGTACTCAACCCATTGATCGCCTGAAGAAAAATGTACTCGAGTGCAGTACAGCCACGGAGCAGGCGCTCCGTGTCACCCTTTGAGAGGCAGACGGTGATGAGCTCGAGGTGCTTCAGTCGTGGCAGAATAAGAGCGGGCGCGTCATTAAGGGGTGGGAAATGGCAGTTCCTGAACTTGGCGACACGCAGCGTGCGCGCAAGGCGGAGTGTGGACGTTGGCAGCGACCGCATATGCCCATCATCGAAAGTGAGCTCCTCGAGCTGATCTAGGGCAGGGGATCGGAACCAGTCGTCAAGCTTGGCTTGGTCCTTGCCGTTGGAATGGAACTTGCCCATTCTAAGGCCTTTGGTTGGGCCAAGGTGACTCCCGAGGATCTTGGAGAACGCATCCAAGCTTTTGCGATAGCCATGGCAGAGCTCATGGGTGTCGATGAGGTCAAGAGGGCTGGAGTTCCATAGGGGGTGCCACCACTGGGAAAGGAGGGTTGTCCGCGCCCCATATTTGATTGGGAGGAGGGAGATGATGACTCTCAACATATCATTGGGGAGGCTGCTGATTAAGCCTAGGCCTGGTGGAGTCGCTTGCGGTTCTAGCTCGCCCAGCCTCCGCTTGTTGGCAGCCCTGTTCTCCACCTCCGGAGTCTCCTTGTCAGCGGTGCTTTCTGATAGAAATGGGAGTACAGGGAATATTTAGTTAAAACGGGGAAATAGAAAAGTGTATTGGTAACTAGAAGTTATTAAGTAGGAATATAGTAAGATAAGGGAATAACAATTGATTGCTTAAATACTACACAATTCATTTGACATTGCTAGGTAAGTCAACATATGCAGATAGTTGAAAAGAAAACTTACTTCGAACAAAGTCTGGACGGATGATTTTGTCGGGGAAGTTAACATATATCTCATGACCAGGCCCTTCTATGTGCAGTGCAATTTTAGTGTCAGCTTTCAGTACATAAAACTTTGCAGTTTCATTCCAAAAGCCAGTGCCAAAATAGGAGTCACCATGTTCATCAAGTCTTATAGTAGCAACGATTGTAAATCCATGGTTTGTGCGCAGTATGACATTCGTGGAGCCTTGATGTATGTAAAGGGAAACATTGTGCACTACATAATATGTTGCATAACGAGGGATGTCCTGCAGAAAATGGTAGGGTTGTTAAAGAAAATATGGTAACATGCAAATATGGGCCCAAATTGAAAGAATTGTACAACAGTTGAAATTGAAGGACAAAAGTCTATAATTAAACAGATAGGGTAAACATGATGTCATGGAAATATGAGAGTAATTGAAAGAACAATACATCATTAATTTGCCTAATATAGAAAGAAGAGGAGAAAAATCCCCTTTGACGTATATGGTGCATGTGGCACCTTTTATCCAAATGTAGCAATATTTAGAATATGCTCAGGAAAGTAGGCCATGCCAGCCAATTTAGGGTGAGATTGAACATACCGCGCGCGTCCTCAAGTTATCTGGTACGATGAGATGGAATCTCTGGCGGCGGTCGCCAAGTCCTGAAGTATCTGCGCACTATACATTCTATGAATGAAAGAAAACCCTCAAATCAGCTCGAATAAAAATGAATTCGCGGCAATTTCCGCCGGGTGATTAAAGGAGGCAGATGAACTGGGATAAGAGATGAGATAATATCTCGTTAAATTAGTTACCTTGTTGTCCATGAAAAAGAACCCTCAGTACGGCAGATTCCCCAACCGAGCGGAGCTGGGTCGACCGCGAACAGCGTCGAGAAAGTCGATGGCGATAGGTGGCGGCAAGCAAAAGTGGCGAAATGCGGTGGGCTTTGCCAGCAGCCTGGCGGCGGCAGGCGGCGAGCTAAGTGTTTACCGCCTGGAGCTTGTGCATGTGTGAATGGAGAACGTACCGGAGGGGCCGAGGGAGTGGCGGGCGGGGTGAGGGTTTTTGTGACGTGGGGATGGTGAGGGTTTTCTTTTTTCTTTTTTGAATTGGGTGGTGAGGGTTTTATGTCCCACAAAGAATTTTTGGGGCGACGGTTTGCTAGAGCGTACCGTTTGTGATTGACGCAGTAGGCAAAATGATAGTCATTGCACACACACGGTTCCAATTTTGGGAACCGTGTGTGATTGGCGTACTACCTCCGTCCTGGTTTATTGGTCCCCCGTTGTAATTTTTACCAAAATTTGGCGAAATATTTAACATACTCAGACATAGATAATAAGCGTACACGTACTTAAGCATAGTTCAACCATAAGTAGATAGTTCAACCGTCATTAAGCATACTCAAGCGTACATAGTTCGATCCATCCCACATCTCATCTCACATGCGGCCAGCACGATCCTGAAGCTTCTCCAGGTACTCGGCATACGCGTTGTGCGCCACCCTGCAAGAATACTTCTACTTGAAGGAGCCAACAGTCCGTCCTCTTGCATGCGCCAGAACACTTAGATACGCGTCATGAATCTTGTGGTTGCAAAATGGGCATCCATAGCCGTCGTTCCAGGTCCTAATACGCCTGTTATGCATTCCCGCATAAAGCTCCCTCGGGATTCACCTCTTGTACCTCCTCTGGGCATCTTCATCCTCATTGTCCACATCGTCAGACAACACCCATACATATTCAGAGATTATTGTTCGATTTTTAAGCACAGTCGTCTATGTACAGACCAATCTTGAAGAAAATAATGGCACAAACATATGTAGGTCATTCAAAATCAATTGTCAAGTCCTGGCTAGGAATTATTAGCACGAACACTAACCCTAGTCGGATTACTAGCAGAAATCATTTGCACAGATGAAACAACTAATCACTTATCACCTGTACCATTCAAACTATCAATACACTTCACGGATCTAACGAAACTTACACAAATTTCATGGATTGGGAGAACATAACCACATGATTTCTATTCCAAAAGGGGGAGGCAGGAGTAACCAGAGAAACCCTATGATCTATTTGACACATAAATGGGTATAGATGACTAACCAGCTGCCCGTCGGAGTCGGAGTCGTCGCCGAAGTGGTCGTCGGAGTCGGTGTGGAACTCCGCCTCTGGCTGTGGAAGCCCGACGCCGTCGACGATGTCAGGGTGCAACGATAACTCGCCGGCAGTGACGGCAACCTCTGTCTCCATCTCCACGTCGTGCTCCGGTGCTTTAGTAGCCCCAGCGTTGCCACTCCCTCCGATGGGGCGCTTCGGCGGCATCCTCATACACTGACGGCTTTGAGGACTGAGAGCGGCGTCGAGGATGCAAGTGGAGAGAGAGGATTGTGTGTGCGTAGTGAGGATGGGGGTGCGGCCACTCGGGCGCACCATTAATATGGAGTAGTGGGAGTTGTGGGAGAGAGGCGGGCGGCGGTCAAACCGATGGCTTTCCTCCCGATCAGCCTGCGCACCGGACTGCTAGCATGCCTACCAAAGTTCCACACGGCTACTCGCACACCTCCCGATGACACTGCGCAGCGAGCACGCCTCCGTCGATTCACACACCTGCACGCACGCCTCCCCGTCTGCCTGCGCGGCGGACTGCTCGCATGCGTCCCGTCAACTCACGCCTGCTCGCACGCCACACGGGTCACGCGGCGTCATGTATATTTTTTCTAATTGGATGATTAATGTTGTTGCTTTATTGCTTAACCGAAGCATGGCATGTATCCATTGTTGGTCTAATGCTCACGGCTCGAATAAATAATCCGTTTGGGATATTGGTTCCCAATTATTAATAATCTCCCGTCTGTAATTAGATAAAGATTACATCAAAACTGGTCTCAAATTTGACAAAAAAAGTACAATGCCACTTTGTATTGGTGTCCATATGACAACACGATAAGTTTCATGAACTTCAAATAAGTTTTGGATGTACTAGAATTTAAAAATCAAGATTCTCAATGTTTGAAATTTGTTGCACGGGGAGTAAACATGCACCCAGTGAGACACATGTGTTTTTGCAATCCATTTAGGTGCACTGTCACGTGTGCATGTAGCTCAAATTTGATTTTTGCACATTATACCCATAGAAAATCAATCAATCAATGTACTAAAACGTCTTAATGATCTCTGTGATTTATTTGAAATTAAAACGTCCTTTGGTAACATGTATGTTCACCGCGGGATAATTAATTTAACATGCATCATAGTTGCGGTGAATTCGCGGTGTGTGTGTGTGGGTGTGTGCGTCTGGGGGTTGCGGGTGGCTCGCAGTACACTTCGAGTTGTGAGCCACCGTGTGGGTTGGCCATTTTGTTAGGCTGGCTGGTGCCACATCAGAGTTGTGAAATCGTTATTTAAAACATTACAAACCCTTTCATACATAAATGTTTTGGCCACATGCAGTCGATGGTTGTCCTACACGACACTCGATACTCGCATGTGACGCTTTCTGTGGGCCCGCGAGGTCGTCGTCCATCACTTTGACGAACAGCCGGCAGTGGGGTTAATTTGACCAGCAAGGTAGAATCTTTTTTGTTTGTGTTATGGTGGTATATAGTACGCATCGAAGAGGTGGGAGGGGACTAGCATATATACTATACATAAGCGTCCGTGAACAAGTACACCTCACTCAGTGTCGGGACTTTTTGGTTACCGAGGCACATGCCACATCAAAATTGTGAAACTGGTTATTCAAACATCACACAACACCTTTTTGGGCCACATGCATATATATCCTAGCTAGGAAACTCACGTGTGACGCTTCCATCTGTGGGCCCACGAGGCCATCGTCGATGCATGCATGCATGCATCACTTTAACTTACATCGGGAGAGGTTAATTAATTTCACCATCGATGAGGATTCTTTTGGGTTGTACATATATTACGGCAGGAGCATATAGTATGCGGTGAAGAGGGGGGAAGGGGACCATCATATGTAGTACGCTTGATATGAATCTCGCTCTGTGTGGGTGCATGGTTTACGGTTTTTAAGGCATGTGGCAAATCAAAGTTGTGCATTTTGGGTATTCAACATATATATGTTTGGCCCACATGCAAAGCAGTGGTGGTTGTCCTCTCGCACCCACTTAAGCGGTTATCAGCGATATCGATGCTTTCCATCTGTGGGCCCTCTTGGTCCATCACTTCTTTTTGCCTGACAACAAGAGAGGTTAATTTGGCTTAGGAGGGGATTATTATTTTTGCTCTGGGATGACATGCATGATACACTTTGATCACACACACATGCATGTGTACGCATGAATCCCTCCCATCGAGTCGAAGTGGCTAGTACAACGACACCATCATGAACCGATCTCGCTCTGTGTGATGAGCTAGTGTAGGATTTTTGACACACGCGCCAGATCGATGTTGTGTATTAAAATATGCATGCACACATCACCTCCATACGTATGCATGTAGTGGTTGCCTTCAAACGATACACTCCCTCGCATGGTTATCGACGACAAGCCTATATATTCGTGGGCCCGCGTGGACATCCATGATCACCTTGACCAACAACAAGATAGGTTACCATGGCGGATTCTTCATTTGGTTCGTGTTATCGTAGTATAGGTCATGGTGAGATTCACACCTAATTAAGTTTGAGCGCATATACTATGCACGCATGCATGCATATATGAATCCCCGTCATTGGCTTGAAGTGTGGTGTAACATACATATGCATCGTCAACCTAACCCTCACTCAGTGTGGGGATTTCTAGTTCGAAATCACGGTGCCACATCAAAGTTGTTCATTGTTACTCAAAAACACACCTCTCCATACATATGTTTGGGCCACACGCATGCAGTGGTTGTCTTCGAGGACTAGCTACTTGCGTGATTATTGGTGAGCTAGCCCATCTCCGGGGTCGCATGGACGGCAATCACTTTGACCAAGAACAAGAGAGAGGTTGTACGACCAAGGTGGATTATTCTTGGTCCGTTTTACAATCCATCTTGGTGAGATATATGCCTCTCTGGCCTGCCGACTAAAAGTGTGTGTGGGGGGAGGGGGGTTCACTACACCACAACACTACACCACTGACATAAGTTGGTCGGAAAAACTGCGTCCGCCGACAGGCAGTCGGTTAGGAAAAACTATTGCCGACCAACAGCGCCTGTTGGGGAAAGTCCGGATGGGAAAGCCTTTTGCCGACCGACATATCTTTGCGGACCGATAGTTGGATGGTGATAATGTGCATTGCCGACCGACTTTCTGTTGGCACTACCATGTACTTTTCCCGACAGATTTTCCGTTGGTACTTCCGTAGAACCTTTCCCGACCGACTGTTTGACGGTCCCGTGTTTGCCGACCAACATTCTACTGGGTTTGCTATGAATGTTTCCCGACCGACATTTTGATGGCGTCAATTTTGCCAACCAACTTGCCGTTGGCCCTGGCATGAACCTTTGCCGACCGACAATCGGACGCTATTTTCTTTTCCCAACCAACAGTTCATCAGCACTTAGTTTAGCAGAGCAATAATATCAAATACCCATATATTTCCCATCTGCCTTGTACATTGTCAATCAAGTTGCATATCTCATTTACAACACAATATCAATCAAGTTAACTAACTTGCATGTACTCACAAAAAAATTAAATCATGATCAAAGAAGGATAAAAAAGCAATTCATTCTTATAAGCCATCCAACATTCATATGTTCCAGTCACCGAAACACCCAATATGTTTACAAAATGGTAGATGCATGTCAGACCGATTCACTATTTGCTCCATTACACAAAATACACAGATGACAAGACGACATATAGGTTCACAAAATGATACAATGTTTTTGCTCCATTACACACAAAATGCCTAGCGAACACGAACTGCCATCTTCATGGTTCCTTCCTGGTCCATTTGTATGTCTTTCCTAAAGGATAAAAAGTCACTGGTGAATTCATGCATTCATAGATAAAATGGTGAAAATAATACTAATTGTATAAAGCATCAATGGCAGTGGGGTTTTAGGGTGCGTTTGGATGCAAAGTATTTTTGAAGTTTTTACAAAATACTGTGGTTTCTGTAATAACCCTGGTATCAAATACTTTGGGGTGTTTGGATGAAAGAAATACTGCACTTTAAGATACCATGGTATCTCTTATACTGTGGTATTTTTGCAGTATCTAAAAAAGAGGTCCCAACCACTTTTTTCTAAACTGAGCCAAGAGAAATTGAAGGCCTCCCACTCCTCTGTTTATTATCTATTAAACGAGGTGCAAACTCTCTCCTGATTATTAATCTGATTACTAGGCATTTAAGGATAGGTGGTTAGCTTGCATTTCGCTGGTTTGTGAGTATGTTCTTCCAGCCGTCGTCGTAGTAGTCTAACTGATGACTAGGCATTTAGGTTACATGATCGTATGGTATGGCATGATCGTATGGTAACGCCTAGGAATTTGGAGAGCCCTTGTAAGTACTTCTTTGTATGCCTACATGAAAGTGTACATGTGTAGTGTGTTATATATAGTTTCACCATCTAAGAAATTTAAAATATATATGCTGCATTTTACCTAGGCGCATCCATCCAACTTCTATCCATGGTAGCTAGCTTCACACTTGGTCACTACAAATACACACTAAATCCTGAACAGACAATATCACAACCAGAGAATGCAAGGAATTACTTGAAGTACTATAAATACGGTGGCTCAGAAAATAAATGAAGAATCATAGAACCAATTCAATGGTAGTACACATAGCAAAGGTAGATACCACCATAAATAAACAGACCAAAGATATGGTTGACTCACCAACTAGTGCAGGATGTCGTGACAAGCACGGAAGGGGATTACTGCGCCGCTGCTGGAAGTTGAGTCGTTGGTAGCAAGAATCCTAATAACCAACCAGATTACACACTACAAAAATCTGTGCCAAACTTAAAGGAGGTATCTCTACATATTCATGGCATCCACACACATGGAGGGCCTCTGGACTTGAGTGAGGCAGAGGAACTCACTTGAGTGGATGCAGTAAGCACGTCGGTGGATGATCTCTTGAAGATGAGCTCCCATGGTGTAGCCTCCTGAGGGAAAAAATGCATAAGAGTCGAAGCCTAAGCAAAACCTTCAATTCATGTTCACACACAACATTGGTTGGGTTATGCTAGGAACACACTAAGATAACAACTTCAATAAATCTTGGAGCCACATTTTTTACAAAATACCAACAAGATATTAAGCTCACCAATTTCATAAATAATATATGTTTGTTAGTCACTAACTCCTAATCTATCTACCATTTCAGTTATTCACATAATTTGTGAATCAAACAACCAGACTAAAAGCAGTCCATCAACTAATCATATACTAAAAGCAAAATAAACAGTGGACACTCCACACACACCTTGTGTACTAAGGTGGTGTTTGGTTCAGGCAAATATAATGCTAGGTACAATCAAATACCACAAGCTGGTCACTAAGTACCAATGATTCTGCTACTCTTCTTCCTCTGCTCAATGGTACCAACAGTGGTTCTCTATGCTACCTGCAACAAAAACAAAAGAGAGATGAAGTCAGGTCGCATTTACAGAGAGATGAAAATCCACACTTCATGAGGTCTCCCCATCCCCGCCACATATGTGTTCTACGCAAGATCCATGTTCTCCCCGATGAGATTCTTGTTCCCCACTGCCAGAGCTCCATGTTCCTCGCCACCGGAGCTACAACATGCCTCTAGGAGAGAGAGAGAGAGAGAGAGAGAGAGAGAGAGAGAGAGAGCAGCTGTACCTCAGCCACACACTGCCCCGATTCAAGCTGAAGCAGCCACCCGAAGAGAATGGCGCGGGGCAGCGATGGACGGGCAGGATGGCGCGAGGCGGAGATGGACGGGCAGGACGGCGCGGGGCGGTGCAGGGCGGTCAGGGCGGCACGGGAGGGCGCAAGGCGGTCAGGGCGGCACGGGACGGCGCGGGGCAGTCAGGACGGCGTGGGGCGGCGTGGCAGAGGCATGATGGCGCAAGGCGGTGCAGCAGAGGTAGGACGGCGCGAGGTGGCACAGGGCGGGCAAGATGATGCAGCAGAGGTCATGGGACGACGTGGGGAACGACTGGCGGGAGGCGTGGGGCGGTGGTGGAATGGCTGGGATCTAGCAGTGTGTGGCGGCGTGGACAGGGGAAAATGCTAGGGAATTGGACCTTCGTGGGGATTGAAGTGATTTGGGAAAAAAACATTTCACGGGCTGGGCCAGACTTCGCGCTAAAATTTGGTCGTTCGCGCCCGAGGCCCATTTAGCATCTAACTGTTGGTCGGGATTATTTGCCGACCGATGGTCCGTGGGCCATAAGGGAATTCCCGACCGACATTTCGATGGTATATGTTTTATCATTCCCGACCGACAGTGTGTCACCATAAAGAATTTTCCCAACCCACAATCTGTTACAAACTTTCATGGCCAACCATTGGTCGGCAATAGTGACTTTTTCCCAACACACAACGGTAGGGAATTCTGGTGCATGGTGTAGTGGTTGCTTCATCGCACTTTGCTAGGTGAACCTCGGTTGGGGGGCATGCATTCATAGCTTAATTAGGATTCCCTTCGTGGCGACACGAGGGGGTGGGGGCTGCTAGCTACTTCGACTTTGCTAGGTGAACCTCGGTTTGGGGGAGGGGCATGCTCATAGCTTAGGATTCCCTTCGTGCCGACACGAGGGAGGAGGGGGGCTGCTAGCTACTTTGCACTTTGCTAGGTGAACCTCGGTTGAAGTGGAGGGGCATGCATTCATAGCTTAGGAGTCCCTTCGTGCGGACATGAGAGGGTGGGAGCAAGCAATAATGTGCGCTTTGCGAGAGAGGTGCCACATCGAAGTTGCATTTGGTATTTGAAAATCAAACCACCCTTTTGATACATAAATTTGGTCCACATGCAAGTGTGTTCGTGTGTTGACCCTCTCCCGCGTCATTTTTCGCCAAATTTATGAACATTAGACAAGTCGGAGGACGCAACAGACACAGTTCACTCAAACTAACCGTGTGCCACGCCGGTGCACCTGTCACGCACACATCCGCACAGTACATTGGGCTCCACGAGGCCCCCCTCTCAAAAATATCTGCCCACTTCGAGGGTTTTTTTGTTTCATAACACACGGTTGTTATCTCCGGACCGCGTGCGATGTTTCTTGTTCCCAATCCTGCCTGCATCGAAAATATCTGCCTGCCTCGAGGGTTTTTCTTTTTCATAACACACGGTTATTATCTCCGGACCGTGTGCGATGCACTATCATCAAAATTTTCAATAGCCTGGCATTTCACTCCCAGGTTTGACTCCTGAGTAGTAAAATTTTCAGTACCCGCGCCATTTCCTCAAACACCCCGCGCCCCCCTCCACACACACACACACCAAAACCTCCTCGGGCGTGCACACACACACACACACACCCTCCGTCGCTCAAAACCCTAGCAAAGTCCCCACCGCCGCCGCTGCCGCAAGGCCTCCATTGTCAACATCTGTCGGTTTGCCCGTGCAGCTTACCATCGATCTCCATACCCAGGCCGCCCTGAGTTTCTTAGATGACGCCTGCCAAACGCCCCCTTTCCCACATATCCCCATCCCCCACTCCAGAGCATTGCACCCTAAGCCCGGTTACGCTTCCCATGGAGCTCAAGGAGCGACTGGCCCAAAAGAGGTGTATAGCAATCTCTTCACCCGACGTCGCCGAGGAAGCTGACGACCATTACTGGCGGCAGGCACTCAAGCAGCGGGCTCGAGTATTCGGGCATGTCTTGTCCGCCGGCTACGACATCAAGGTCATTGACAGTGACGCCCTGAGGCGGGCTGTGTCACAGGTTAAGTGGCCCACCCCCAACCCCTCGGGTTCAACCGCCGTCGATCTAATCCATGGCCCCGCCGCTGATCTCCTCTGGCTCGCTGTCAACAATTTGCCATTCTACATCACCATCGAGCCCCTTTTGTCATTTCTGAAGGACACGTTCTGCGACGCTGGCTTGGGATCCACAGCTTCCAAGTCAGACCTCATCAACGGCGACCACGAGGAGGGCACCCTCTCCGGCTCTTCTAGGGGAAAGAGCCCATCTGCTCTTCCAAAGGGAAAGCGCCCGTCTGTGACATTAGGGGGGCACCCTACAGCCGTGCTCTTCCAAGGGGAAGGAGCCCATCTGCGACAACATGGAGCGCATCCAGGGTCCGTGCTCTTCCCACGGGAACGAGCCCATCTGTGACAAGTGAGGAAACCCATGATTTGTTTATTTCAGTTGTTCACAATGTGATGCTCTATATGTGCAATTATTTACTGTGCAGTACATTTCATCAATCCAGTTTCAAACATACCGATAGGAATGCATATATTTGCTTGTTGTTAAGCCTGTTATAGCTAGCATATGCCTCTTTTAAAGTTTTTTGATTGTTCGGTTGTTTGTAGTTAGCATATGTTCAGTTTCAAATGCTATCTTTGGTTGTTCGTAGTATGCCTTGTTTATTCCAGTTATTCACAACGTGATGTTCTATATGTGCAAGTATGAACTGTGCAGTTCAATTTCACCAGTACCAGTTTCAACAATACCACTATGAATGACTACATTTGGTTGCTACATCTTGTAGTTAACACGCCTTTCCATTTTTATTTAACCATAACTAGTGTACTTAGACCGGCACAATACCAGTTTGAATGACCATGTTTGCTTCTTGTTAAATGTTAGGCCTGTTACAGTTGGCACATCTTTCCACTTGCTTTGCTTTACTAGCATGCTTAAACCTGCACACTGAAGCTATCTTTTGGAGATTATTTTGTCTGCCATGTGTAATTTTGGTTGATGTTTAGCCTGTTGTGCTTAACATGCTTCTTGATGTACCTACACAAGACAATTTTGGTAACGACTACTGTTTTCCATCGAGGTTAGTTTCATCCCATGGCTTATATCTGCTCACTTTTCAGGATACCCGTAGCTGGTACCATATAGGCAGGCGGCTGATAAGGGACTAATCGGTGAATCGGACTTTTAACTGAATATATCTGCAACCCATTTTTCCTTAGGTTAACTAGGGCCATATGTAATATATCTGAGGCTACTTAGCAACATGCACTGTACTTAATGTCTAAATATGCAATCCTAGGCTACATAGCAACAAGGAAGAGTGTTACATTAATGTTCTAATGATGTCTAGATATACGTAGAAGAGCAGCAGCAACAACAGCAACAACACAACCCTATTTGGATACTCAACTTAGCTAGAGGTTAGAGTTAGTTTCTAGCTCATTAATAACCCTGAACTAACTCCATCCAAAGAGTTGTTTGGATGGCAGGGTTAGATTGATAATAAATGCACTAGGAGAACTAGCTCCAATTAGCACCTCTTGGGTTGGATACTAGTTTTTTTGGGTGGTTTATAGATGCAACTAGCTCAAACTAGCCCTCATGTTTAGATATACTTTAGGGCTATTTGAGCCCGAACTAGCTCAAACTAACTGTAACATGTGGATACAACAGCAGATAATTTTTAAGAATGAACTAAACTCCTTCTGGCCCATAATATAAGATGTTAATTCATCTAATATGTGAGTATGTTGGATGTTATAAGATACTCCCTCCGTTCCTAAATATTTGTCTTTTT
Source organism: Aegilops umbellulata (assembly GCA_032464435.1). Classification (NCBI taxonomy): domain Eukaryota; kingdom Viridiplantae; phylum Streptophyta; class Magnoliopsida; order Poales; family Poaceae; genus Aegilops; species Aegilops umbellulata. The sequence continues at coordinate 501,866,686 of CP136057.1, forward strand.
AGAGATTTCAAATGGACTACCACATACGGATGTATATAGACATATTATAAAAGAGTGTTGTACTACATCATTGTGCAATTGTTTTTTAGCCTCTAATATTAACTTGGTGATTTTAGGTACATATGTCATTGGTAAAGATCCGCGCTTCGACCCTTTCTGCGTATGCAGCAATGAGATACCGATGAACCAACATCAAGTGAGGAAGCTGATAAAGATTGTTAGTAAAATGGGTCCAAAGATGGCAATTAAACTATTTGTTTACACTTTATCCAAGACAATAGCAAACTGCAGGATGGTAAGTAAGAACTCTGCAGCCTTCTTTTTACTGCCCATAATGAGTTGTGTTAGATGACAATGTCTGAAATCTTATTCCTTTGCAGTGGTTGCCAAAGCAGTTTACTCAAGATTACCTCTCAAACTACATGATTGGTGGGCATGCAAAGGTTAAAGTATTTCTACCAGAACACGATGATTATCTAGATGTTTTCATGAAGACCGTGAAGGATGGGCGGTCAGCCATCACAAGGGGTTGGACTAGAGTCGTACGTGCCTTTTGCATGGGGGAGGGCACAATATGGGCATTCTGCTTCACCTTGTTCAGCAACCAAAATATATTTCGCCTCTTTCTTTACCGTCTTTAATAGTACAAGTATACAACTGTGGTTCATCATTCTTTATTTGGTTCTTATGTAATTCTTGAACATATGTACCTATGAATCGAATAATGCATTGGTTGTTTGAACCTGATGGATATGAATAAAGTTGTAGCATACATTCAAATTCAAATCCAAATCCAGTACAATTTGGAAAAACAACAATTAAATTATGGTGAAATTACGCTCTCTAGGTTGTTATGGCACACACGGTTGGTAAAACACATACGTTTGCTATATGCTCCATAATCTGAGATGGTTCACAGGGAGGAAACGTGTGCAAGCATGCACATAGTTGCCGTTTGCAAAGCGTGTGCGATGTTAGACAATATCACAAACGGTGCGGGCAAACTAAACATTTGTGTTAGTTACCTTATCGTACACGATTCGCAACCATGAACTATTTTTGGTGAAGTATGCATCGTAAACGTTGCACCACAGAATAGCGTGTGCGATAGTTGTCGTGTACAATGATGTTACGATGGTCTGACGTTTCGTAATCCTGTCTAACACTCATACGAATATTAGCTAATCTTCTTAAGGGTGAACCTTTTGTGATGGGCCGCACATCATACACGTTCTATAATAGTGAACCGTTTGTGATGGGTTGCGCATCGTAAACGTAGCACCATAGAATATCGACTGCGATGGCAATGCGAGCAGAAACGAGTAGGAGTACTATAGGGGCCCTATCGCCGGCGGTTTCTGGGTCGTGTGGGAAGGACCCCCCTGTCGCCCACACTCACTTGGCGATGGTTCCAAATGTCGTCGCGGAAAGGGGTTTTAAACCATTTGTTTAGGACTGACACGCACCAGTGATACCGGAGTCAGTCAGGGAACCCGTAGTGGAAGCGGCACCGGAACAACAGAGGTCTGAAAGATTGCGCAGAGTGCGTGATGTATTGTTGCTAGAAAGCGATGAGCCGGCCACGTATGTGGAAGCGATGGTGATCCCATATTCCGAGGCATGGCTGGAGGCCATGAGATCCGAGTTAAAGTCCATGGATGAGAATCAAGTCTAGGACTTGGTTGATCCGCCGCCTGGCGTAACAGCCATTGGTTGCAAATGGGTCTTTAAGAAGAAAACCGACGTGGATGGAAATGTTCAGATCCACCAAGCTCGGCTTGTCGCTAAGGGTTGTGGACAAGTTCAAGGAATTGAATACGATGAGACTTACTCGCCGGTAGCGATGCTGAAGTCGTTGAGGATCGTACTAGCTATAGTTGCATATTTCTATTACGAGATATGGCAGATGGATGTCAAGACGGCTTTCCTTCTCGGAAATTTAACAAGGACATGTATATGATACAGCCCGAGGGTTTTGTCGATCCAACTAGCTCTAGAAAGGCATGCAAGCTCAAGAGATCCATTTATGGGTTGAGGCAAGCATCTCGGAGCTGGAATATTCGTTTTGATGAGGTCATCACTGCTCTCGGTTTCATCAAGATCGAAGAGGACGCTTGTTTATACAAGAAGTTAAGTGGGAGCTTGATAGTGTTTTTGATCTTGTATGTGGATGACATATTGTTAATCGGAAACGATGTTTCGATGCTGAACTCGGTCAAGGAGTCATTGAATGGCAAGTTTTCAATGAAGGACCTTGGTGAGGCAGTGTATATTTTAGGCATTAAGATCTATAGAGATAGATCGAGGAGGCTGCTCGGCTTAAGCCAGAGCACATACAAAGATAAAGTGTTGAAGCGGTTCAACATGAGTGAGGCAAAGAAAGGGTTCTTGCCACTCTCACATGGTATAAGGCTAAGCAAGACTCATAGTCCTTCGACATCTGATGAGCGAAGCAGGATGAGTAGGATTCCGTATGCCTCGGCAATTGGATCCATCATGTATGCCATGATATGTACAAGGCCTGAGGTTGCTTTTGCAATAAGCCTAACAAGCAGATACCAGGCCAACCCAGGTGAGAGTCACTGGGCAACGGTAAATACTATGTTGAAGTACCTGAAAAGGACTAAAGAGATGTTCCTAGTTTATGGAGGTGAGGAAGAGCTTTTCATAAGGGGTTACGCCGATGCTAGTTTCCAAACTGATAGAGATGATTGTCGGTCATAGCCCAGATTCATGTACGTCATGAACGGGGGAGCAGTGAGCTGGATGAGTTCCAAGCAAGATACGTTGGCCGATTCTACCACAGAAGACGAATACATTGCGGCTTGCAAAGCTTCAAAGGAAGGTGTTTGGATCCGGAACTTTCTGGATGATCTTGGTATTTTCCCAACCTCGGTAAAACTGTTGGACCTTTATTGTGATAATTCTGGTGCCATCACACAAGCCAAGGAGCTGAGGAATCACCACAAGGTCAGACACATAGATCAGAAATATCGGATGAAAGATCGTAAATAATGGTGATGTAGAGTTATGCAAAATTCACACGGATGCAAATGTTGCAGATTCGTTGACTAAGCCGCTTCCACAACCCAAGCACGAGGGGCACGTTAGAGCTATGGGCATTCGATGTCTATTTGATTGACTCTAGTGCAAGTGGGAGACTGTTGGAGATAAGGATGGCAATTTTACCCATGGGTATGGGTACCCGCGGATACAGTACCCGCATGGACAGGGTATGGGCACGATTTTATACCCACGGGTAGTACCCATACCCTACCTGTTAAGTCATGGGTAGGGCACGTGTATAGCCTTTTACCCATGGATATACCAATAACCTACCCATTTATATTGACATGTGAACCTTACCCGTGATTCACAAGTGTACCTATGTTAAAGTTGTGTTGTGAGCTTGTGAACCTATGTTAAAGTTGTCACCAATTTTCAATTTGAATTAAGATAATTATCATGTACCCATCTATTTGTTATCGAGTTGAGATCAATGTTTCTTTGTCAAATGTGCTATAGATGAATGTAAAACTGCGAATAACTTGTGTACTATTTGATCTACCCGAGGTACCCAATGGGTTTCTATACCCATCGGGTACGAGTAAGGGTTAAGTTTCATACCCATGGGTACGGGTATGGGTAGATTTTTGTATCCATTGACTATAAGGGTATGGTATGGTATTGCTCTACCCGCCCCATACCCTACCTATTGCCATCCTTAGTTGGAGATATGCCCTAGAGGCAATTATGTATGATGATATTTCCTATGTGTTTATGAATAAAGATAGTCCCTGGACATTATCAATAATGTATATCAGCAAGTACGTGACTTGTTTGTGGGACTATGCATTGTATGATTACTGTCCTAAAAGGTCCCTAGTCAAAAGGGTTGTCTGGACGCGCAGTCAACTAGACTAGCATATGGCACGGTCAATGGCTTGGTCTCACTAGCCATGGAGCATTGGATGCTAATCGGATAATATGGGCTCGGAAGGATTGGTCAGATTCGACGTAGTCGGATCCGAGTCGAGATAAGCTCTGAGTGGGACAGACCCAACTATGAGACACAACGGTATGTCATTTGTGAGTCTCTAGTACAACATATGTTCTATGTCCTAAGACCAGCGCTGGCGCATATACTCGGGATGGTGACAGACCTGCTTTGGGCCAACCAAACGCTACTTCGTGACAAGGTAGTTACAAAGGTAGGTTTCGGGCTTGTCCAGACGCATGCTGCGAGACATGGTCGAGCAAGATGGGATTTGCCCCTCCGATCAGGAGAGATATACTCTAGGCCCCTCATGTGATCCGACCAGAATAAGCATGGCCGTGCGACAAGGATTATGAGATAATCCGGATAGTGGTTGGCATCACTCGAACGAGAAAGAGGTCGGGCTAGCACAAGGATGACAGACTCGCCTTGAGCAAAACAACATATATCGTGTGGCAAAAGGAATGGAAGTGTGATGTACAGGTTCGCCTAACCAGCTTCATAGTCTGCTTGGTGGTCGGCACGCCTTGCTAGAGGCTGCTACCAGCCATGCATTCCGGAGGTGATCCAAACTGTGACCAGGCCGACTTTAACATAAGGGCTTGCACGCCTAAGGGAAGGAACCTACGAGGACGGATCCGAGGACACTGCTCGGATGTGATCCGAACTGTATTCGGATTGTGACCGAGTAGACTTATGGGCTTTAGGATCTGTGCGAGGCCCAAGTGTTGAGCCCGCGACGGATGCCTATATATAGCGGAGGTGCGACACACTCATTGGGATTTTGATCGCTTCGGCGCTGTCACTAGGGTTTGCATGTGTTGCGAATAGCCACCTCCACTCACCGCCAGTTGTGTGATCGGACCTAGCAGTCCGCCGCACGATGTTCCTCCTACACGCGCGGATACCGTTAGAGGTGGTGCACTTGCGCCGCTCCGGTTAACCTGTTCACGGGATCCGATCAGCTACGTGGGAGACCGGCAAGGAGGAGATGACTCCGGGAATGCGGGACGACTCCGGGAACGCGCTGCCTCAACTCTACTTCCGCTGCACGGCACTGCGCGTCTAGTTGTAACAAACTATGATCCATCTCCCGTAGCATGTTCTTGGTTGTTCTGCGCATAGGAAAATTTTAATTTGCAGTCGATGCACCCTACCGTAGAAACCAACAGCTAGTAAGGACGGGTTGTTCTAGGATTTTGGCATGAGATTTGGGGGTAGGAGAATTGAGGCTTAGGGTTTTATCTCTTTTACTAAAATGATTCTGATGCATGTTGTATATGTGTTGGTGTATCAGGTCATCGAAGCAGCAATTTCTCCGTTGAAATTAATCATGGTGGATATTTTGTTGGGCATGGGAGGAACTGTGCTTATGTTAATGGCCGAGCCATTTGGTATGATCATGTGGAGAAGGTCACTTGGTCACCAATTCTCATTGAAATCCTGAAAGGATCGAGAAGAGGTGTCTAGAGGGGGCTGATTAGACCCTCAACAAAGAAAAGTAGCAGTTTTTTATTTCTTCAGTTTAAGGTGGAATTTTATCACAAGTTTAAACATCACAATACATTTCAAGCAAGCATGGCAAGAGTATATGAGCAGCAGAAAGTAAAGCATGCAATTTGCGAGAATGTAAAGGGATGGGATTGGAGTATGAAAACGTAATTGGAGACATGGAGATTTTTGGCCTGGTTTCGATAGGTGGTGCTATCGTACATCCACGTTGATGGAGACTTCAACCCACAAAGGGTAACGGTTGTGCGAGTCCACGGAGGGCTCCACCCACGAAGGGTCCACGAATAAGCAACCTTGTCTATCCCACCATGGCCATCGCCCACGAAGGACTTGCCTCACTTGGGTAGATCTTCACGAAGTAGGCGATTTCATTCCCCTTACAAACTCCTTGGTTCAACTCCACAATCTTGACGGAGGCTCCCAAGTGACACCTAACCAATCTAGGAGACACCACTCTCCAAAAGGTAATAGATGGTGTGTTGATGATGAACTCCTTGCTCTTGTGCTTCAAATGATAGTCTCCCCAACACTCAACTCTCTCTCTCACAGATTTGGATTTGGTGGGAAGATGATTTGAGTGGAAAGCAACTTGGGGGAGGCTAGTGATCAAGATTCTTAGGTTGGAATGGTATATATTGGTCTCAACACATGAGCTCTCTTAGAAAATGAATGGTAGAAGTGTAGGCATATTCTGATAACTCTCTCCACGAATGGAGGAAGGGCGGAGGGGTATATATAGCCTCCACACAAAATCTAACCGTTACACACAATTTACCAAACTCGGTGGGACCGAATCATGAAACTCGGTCACACCGATTTAGTTCAAAATGTGAACGTTAGGATTTTCGGTGGGACCAACATGTCAACTCGGTGAGATCGATTTAGTTAGGGCATAACATAATCTTGGTGAGACCGATTTCTGTAATAGGCAAATAGAGAGTTGGTCAGGCAAACTCAGTGGGACCGATCGCTCATTTCGGTGAGACCGAAACATTATGAAAAGGAAACAGAGAGTTTGCATCGCGAACTTGGTGGGACCAATCGCTCATCTCGGTTAGACTGAAACAATGAAGGGAAACATAGAGTTTGCAATCCCATTGCGGCAAGACCGAGATCCCTATCGGTGAGACCGAACTGGTTAGGGTTTCAGGCAGTGGCTATGTCAGATGAACTCGGTGGCGCCGGATAGATCAAATTGGTGGGGTCGGATTTGACTTTAGATTTGGGACATATGTGGAACTGAGAAAGTGGTTGAGGGCTTTGGAGCATATCACTAAGCACTTTGAGCAAGCAAGCCATTAAGCAACACCTCATCCCCTTTCAATAGTATTGGTTTTTCCTATGGACTCAATGTGATCTTGCATCACTAAAATGAAAATGTAGAGTCCTGAGCTCTTAAGCTTTTGCCAAACTTCTATCCTTAGCATCTTGAAGGGGTTCCACATCCTCTTGTCCATGCCACTCCACTTTTGAATTCATCTGAAATATACTAGATAAAAGTATTAGTCCAACAAGAGATATGTTGACATTAATTACCAAAGTCACGCAGGGAGCACTTGTGCTTTCAAAGCCTAGTTGAGGAAATTGGTTATGAGATGGCAGGGAGGCTCAAAGTATTCTACCATGTACCCATCCTTACACCCAGTACTAATGGTCTAAGGGAACTTCATGATGATGAGCAGACAGATAGAATGATGGTCTTTGTTGATATTGGGCACCACTTCTTTAGTATCTATCTAGATCATGATGAAAGCTTCCAGGAAAATCCAAATGAAGATGATGTTGTGCACTATCCAAGAGCACATTTGCCTCCAGTTTTGAGCCATGCAAAGAGAATTCCCAACAGTAGTGTACAGAATGAACAATTTCAGCCCGAAACAGAGCAAGCAGAGGCAGGGGCAGATGCACAGCGAGATACAGGGGCACCAATTCCTCTGCAGGTTATATTCCCTGATGTTGATGCAAATGATGATGTGAATCAGTTTGAGTTTGTCAGGAGGCCATCAGCACAGCAACATGTGGCTAATGAGATGGAGGAAGAACAGGTAGTTGTAGTGCAACAACCAAGTCATCACATTGATACTGAAATGCAAGCAGAGGATGTTGGAGGAAGCACATCAATGAGGAGGAGTGCTAGGCAGACCAAATGCACTTATGCAATGGAAGAAGATGATGTAGGTAGTGACACAGATGGTGAGGATTATGACAATGAGATAGGCAATGATGATGATGACTTGTATGTAGATAATGTAGATGAGGATGAACCAGAACAGAAACATGACAACAAATGTAATGAGAAAGCAAAGAAGAAAGGGAATCAAGTGAAACCTAAAGCTCAAGACAAAGGCAAACAGAAGTATGATTCAAATGAAGACTTGTCTAAAGGTGAAGATTTGTGGGCACCTGATTCAGATGATGAAGAGCTACACTTGAAGTTCAGAACTTTCATACCAGAGGATCTACATAGGCCAACATTCCATGTAGGCCATGTTTTTGAGAGTGTAGAAATGTCGAGGACAGCAATTAAAGAGTACTCATGTCAAAATAGAGTTGATATCAAGCTACCTGTCAATGATAGGAAAAGAGTGAAAGCCAAGTGTGATGATGAATGCACATGGTACTTGTGGGCAGCATATGATAACAGAACTAAGGCTTTCATGGTTAAGAGATATGTCTATGAACACACTTGAAACAAGAAGTGGAAGATTAGGGCTTTCACATCGAAATTCCTAACAATGAAGTACTTAGAGAGCTTTAGTGCTGATCAAGATATAAACTTAATGAATTTCTCAAGGGTTGTTCAGAAAGAATGGCACATGACACCTCGTAGGATGAAACTTCAGAGAGCAAGGAAAATGGCTATGAAAATAATTTAGGGTTTTTTACATCTTTGCCCCTAGTTCCTTAGCTCTACTCATTCATCCCCGCGCTCTTAACTTTTGCTTAGTTTTCCCCACTCCCTTGCCCGAAACCCTCAGAACAGGTCACAACGGACGTTGTCGTCGGTTCAATGGCTTGACCGTTAACTCTGACGAGTGGGGCCGCGCTGGACTGTGTCGTCCGTTGGACCTGACAAGTGGGGCCGCGTTGGGCGGTGTCGCTGTTCGACCGTTGGGCCGTCCCTTGAATTAAACGTCTGCCTGCACCGCCACGACAGAAGCCTGCTATGCATGCACCCATCAAAGCCTGCCTGCATGCATCAATGTGCGCCGCCACGATGCGCCGATTGAGCCTGCATGCGCCGATGTGTGCCGCCATAATGCACTGACCTAGCAGCTTTCGTGCACGCCAGCCGCCACGGATGCAATGATGGTTGCTGTCGCTGGTTCCTCTCTTCTCGCACGCTTGTCTCCTCGATTTAGAGCATCTTTTTTTACGATCAGTTTCAACCTTTTCGATCCACTCGCATGTGCACCTGTTTTGCTACGACAAATAAATTGGACAATATGTTTTATATTTTTATGGCTGCATGCACTAGCTAGATGGCTACATATTTGTGGCTTGTGTAAAAAAATAGAAGGGTTCATTGTGGCTGCATACACTAGGTGGTTACTAACAAAGCGATCTCTCTAAGAAAACAATCAACAAATATGTAGATACGGCCAACAAGCCTATAGCGCGATCACATAGTTCAAACTAGGAAGAACTTAATAATCGAATAGATAGAAAAGTTAATAATAGAATTTAATAAAAGGGCCAACAAGCCCATAGCATCTCCAACATAGTTCAATTACAACTTAACATAACATAGACTAAAAAAAGAAAAATAGATAGAGGGTTTAGAACCCTAGCCGCCGCCTTCTCCACCTCGCTCCTCCTCCGGGCGCCCTTCACTGCTCCTCCGGGGCGTTGTCGATGGGGCACGGAAGAGTGTTCATGCGCGACGCGGTGGGGAAGATATTGGTGTATTACGTGAACATGTTGTGGGTGGTGAAAGCGATGAACTCGCAGCCACACCAAAACACCAGGCCGAGGAGGTAGAAGGCATCGAATGTGTTGGTGAAGTGGGCAAGGAGAGCAACCACCACCCCGTTTTGGATGACCTCCTCGACGCAGAACATTGTTGGGGATCCCGGCGGGAGCTGGCGGTAGCCGGCCGCGAGGAAGAACTCGGTGAAGTTCCTTGCGGTCCTCCACCTTGATATTGCCCACACACGTAGTGTACGCTCAACATACACGCTGGTAGGGTAGAGCCTCTCCGACACGGTGGGTGGGAAGCGGTAGGTTAGTCCGGTGTACTGCATGGCTAAGGGATGTGTAGAAGAAGGAGAAGGGGTCAAAGAGCAAGAAGGGCAGATGGCAGAGGATGGGAGATGGATGAGGGATGGCAGAGGCAGAGGGTGGCTTAAATAGCCGTAGTGCTACGTGTTATTTCACCGTGGCAATAACGTGGTCAAATGTGAAGTAGCCCGTTTTCACACCCATCGCGGCATCGGGAGTGTACACGCGTGGGAAACCGTGGTTTGAAAAGAATAAGAAAAAGAAGTTAATTACACGCATGGGAATCTGTGGTCATATATATTGTATGAACAAAAAGAGACAAATTTTGAATAGTTTGTGGCCATTTTGCATGATAAAAATAAATTTGGCCCTTATAAATTTGGTCATTTTGCATTTGTATTGAACAAAAGGAACTAAATTTTCTAGGCAATGTCAATTGTTGTGTAATTTCAAACAATGCAAAAAAAACAGAGCCAACACGTTCACAAAAAACACAGCAAACGATGCAAAAAAACGCTGCAATTCGACGGCCCAACCAGAGCTTGGTTTCCTTTTGGGCCCAATAACTACGTTTTTTCGCGGAGTTAGTGGTGGGTGATCAGCCGAGCACAACCAACAGGATCACCTCCCGTGGATCGCCCCACGATCCAACGATGCGGAGCCGTCCAGGTGATCCAACAATGCAGAGTCTGCACGCAGCCTGCCCCCCGAATTCCTTCTACAAGACCACATATGAGGGTTGTCGCTTGGTGACAGGGTGTGATCGGACGGCTGATGAGCTAGGGTTAGGCGAAACCCCGTGGGGTTTATAGGGGGTTGAGCTGGTCAATGGGGTTTCCAAGGCTTTAACTGAGCATAACTAATTTAAAACAATCGAAAAAGTATGAAACCTTCTTTGTTCATCATTTTATAAGACACACTGACGACGAAAAATACTAAAGTTGGTATACGGACATTTTCAAAAAAAACCTAGCTGGCACGATTGAGGTCAAATGAGCACCATTAATTTAAAAAAATATAAAACCTGCGCACAATGTTGTCTTATGTGACATGTTACCAATCAAAAATCATAAACTTGGTCTATGGTCATTTTCATGAAAAAACCTTCACACATATGAGCTATCACGTACAACATTTCATAGAGTTCAAGGAGAGGAGGTAGGGTACCTTCTGTTTTTGAATTTTTTAAAAAAATCACCAAAGCTTTATTTTGAAGTGAATAAGAAGGATCTGAACTTAGTTTTCCATTTTCATATTTTAAACATGTTTTTAATAGTTTTTATATGAAAGCATATTTTTTTAAACAAATGTAAAAAAATGAAGATTAATTCAAAAAATAGTGAGACTTCGAATCTACATTATATAGATTGAATACGTGTTAATAAAAAACATTTGGCTCGTTTAGAGTAGGTCCAAAAAAACTTGATTACAAATGGGGCTGTTTACCCTAGTTTCGGAGTTCATTTGGAGCACATTTCTCAAATTCAAATTTCTTTGACCTCCTCTAAATCACCTTAAATTTTGCACACATGATCTCCTACACAAACATAGATAGTTTGTCAATGTTTTTTTTTTTGCATTTTTTTGAATTTATATTGTCCTGTCGAATGTCAGTTCAAAACATCGGATAATGAGACATGTTGGTGGGAAAAAGCATGCATTTGATTAATAAACATGAGATAAATAATTAGGATAATACTCCTTTATTACAAAAACCATTGCATCTTCATTCAAATGTTGTTTTTTGCTCTGCTATTGGAATATTTGATAAAATTATGGACTATTTGCTCTTTTTTCTTATTCTTTGCAGCATGTCTGATCAGTGAAGCAACACTAAAACAACATGTGTGATCATTGAAGCACCTAAACTTTGAAAATAAACACTGAAACAAATCATAGCAGACAAAATGAAAAACACACAAATATCCAATATAGATAGCCACATGCATATATACAACACATCATAGTACCATACCATCCATAGAACACATCCAGTTCACACACAAAGTTCACCAAACAACCAAAAGTAATTAAAACACATCATCACATCAGTTGGGAAGGGGAGTCAGGACTTTCGCGAGGGCAGCATGCGGCCCCCTGATCTTGTAGTCCTCGTCGTGGATGGCTACATCTTCTGCATGAGCCAGAAGGTGAACGAAGCGGCCGGACTTTGGCTTGGTGGTGCAGTAGGGGCAACGCCAAATGTTGGTCGTGCGCTTGTAGTAGTAATCATCTCCCTTGGCCCTGATCTTCTCCTCTTCCTTCGCTTTGAAGGACGCGAAGTTTCCGGCATCCACATCCACATCTTCTCCAGAGACATACTGCACACACGAATGAATTACATTAATACATTATAGATTCATATACACCATGTCAAAGGAACTAAATGAACAATCTAAATTTCAAGTAGGCTTACCTCATACTCTTCATCACTATACCCTGGATCGTACGGGTTATTGAACCCAGTAAGGTCCAGCTTCCTCTTTTCCCCCCAACCATCATCCTGCTGAATATACAATTACATCCATCACTAGTAAATACAGAAGCCAATTGAAAATATAGATATGCACACATGACACATTGATCATAGGGCTTGCATTTTCCATTGTCATGCACACACATTGAACAACAGAGCTAATATAACTACATATTGTGGACAAGTTTATATACTAATGAATCAAATGACTTCTTACTCAATGGATTCCATTTGAGCATATCACATTCAAAACCCCACTCTGCGTAGCATTCAAAAACAAATCTAATAGGGACCCAATCTAATAAGCATACATGTCCGTAGCATTAAAAAAAACCAATCTGTGTAGCATAAAAAACAAATCTAATAAGCATACATCTGTGTAGCATTGAAGCACAGAGATCCCTATCTCTCGTACATATCTATCTCGCGTTTTTGCAACGAATGTAATCCAAAAAAAACCTAGTACAAAAACCCTCATCCCCCCATACAGAAAACCCCGGCCCATCTGTCAAACCAACTACTCTAACCATCTATACTACCGTACGAATAACAATCTAAACAATGCAACTAACTATACAAGCTAATACCCTAAATATTGCAACTAACAAGCAAGTGCAATTGCCTCCTTCTCCTCGCTAGGCTGCGCATCGAGATCGACTGCGCCGCTCGACGCCATCACCTTCTGCTCCGGCAGCGCTGAGGCGGAGCCCGTCACCTCCTTCTCCACATCTGCAGTGGTTGCGACTTTCCCCACACCGTTGTGGATGCCGCCAACGTCCTTTACTTCATCCAAAGTCACTGCACCCTGCACCTCCACTACATCTCCAGCCGCTGCGCCGGCGTCGCCACGAGCTTCTGCCATCGGACAGATGGAGGCGATGAAGGTGAGGAAGAGGATTCGGTGGGGGAGGAGCGAGACGATGTTGTGGAGGTAGTGGAGGAGAGCGAGACGACGCCGGTGGGGGAGAGGAATACAATGCGACAGGGAGGGGATTTGGGGGAAAACCCTGGGGGAATGGTAGGGGCGATGCGCCGGGAGGTGGTTCCCCCTCTTTATACGATGGGACGTTTCGGGCATGTCCAATGGACACGTGCTACCCCACGACCGCGGTCAGTTGCAAGCGCCCACGTATACGAATACCATTGTATGGCCAGCATATGAAACCACTATACGGGTAAACGGTCAAAGGTGGACTTTACCCAATGCGGCCCCACTCGTCAGAGTTAATGGTCAAAGGCATTGACCCGATGGCAACGTCCGTTGTAACCTGTTCTGAGGGTTTCGGGCAAGGGAGTGGGGAAAAGGGAGCAAAAGTTAAGAGCATGGGGATGAATGAGTACAACTAATGAACCAGGGGTACAGAAATAAAAAAACCTAATAATTTATGGTGATGAAGAAGTACATTATGAGCTACTTTGGAATTATGCACATGAGGTTAGAAGAAGCAACCTGGCTCATCTTTCTATGTCTCCCTTGATGATAATGCAAGGTTCAGCAAGTTGTACATTTTCCTAGATGCTTGTTAGAGAGGATTTATGCAAGGTTGTAGACATGTCATCTTTCGTGATGGTTGTCACATTAAGACTAGATACAGAGGTCAACTGCTTGCAACTGTTGGGGTAGATCCAAACAACTGCATTTTTCCAATAGCAATAGATGTGGTTGGAGTTGAGGGCACCCCTAACTGGGCATGGTTTCTTGACACACTGAAAATATATCTAGGCATCATAAACACTGAACTTGGACCATAATGTCAGACAAACAAAAGGTTATTCTAATTATATGTCAGACAAATTGAACCTTGCATTAGTATGTGAATGCCTTATACAGCTTCTAATTGTTTGTGTTCTTCTTGTATGCAATGTTAAGGGGCTCATCAATGCAGTTGAAGAATTGTTCCCTCAATCAGAACACAGATTTTGTGTTCGGCACATATGGCAGAACTTCCGACAATTTTTCAAGGGTGATATATTGAAGAATCAATTGTGTAACATAGCAAGGAGCAACACAGTTCAACTGTATGAACAAGGCATGCAGGAAATGAAGCTACTCAATGTTGATGCCTACAAGCGGCTGCATGAGCTAGACCCTGATACTTGGGTTAAAGCTTTTCAAAAAGACTTGCCCAAATGTGATATTCTGCTAAACAACATATGTGAAGTTTTCAACAGGTCAGAACTTGTGCTACCAATGAACATTTACATAATCTGATATACTAGTGGTTGCTGCATCCTAATCTGATGAACATGTTAATTGCACGTAAATTCTGGAGGCTAGGGAGCTGCCAATATAGCATGGTTGATAGGATTTATAGGCAGCTGATGACAAGGCATTACAACAAGCAGATGGAGTCGGATAAATGGCCTAGTGATATATGCCCAAAGATCAGGAAGAAGGTTGAGAAGGCAACAGAATTTGCAAACACATGCTATGTGGAAGAATCGGGAGATGGCCTTTTTCTAGTAGGTGATGGAGGGGTTGATTACATAGTGGACATGCACAAGAGAATATGCACCTGTAGAAGGATACAGAAAGCAGGGGTTCCATGCTCTCATGTCATAGCCTACTGCAGGAATGACGGAATTGATCCTCTTCTGATGGTTGACCCTTGCTACTCAAAGGAGATGTTCAAGAAGGCATATGGTAACATTATATATCCTTGCAAAGAAAGGAAAGAGTGGGAGGATTTACACGCCCCCCCCCCAACTGAGCCACCATTGTACCAGAAGCATGTGGGTAGGCCATGTACCATAAGAAGACAAGCACCTGGAGAGGTTGACCATAGAAGGGGAGGGAAGAAAATAACAAGGCATGGTGTCATCATGCACTGTTCTTACTACGGTGAGGCCGACCACAACAGGAAGGGTTGCAAGTACTTGAAGGCTGGACTGCCACCACCAAGTGATGGCAATGTGCCAAATCCAGAACAAGGTGCTGGCAATGTGCCACATGTAGAACAAGGTGCTACTAGTGCCCAAACAGCTACATCCACTGAAGTTGATCCAGTTTTAACACAGGTAACACCTGTATGATAGTTAGGTATGCACTTATGGGAGGATTCTCATTTTTGGCATTTATCTAACACAAACTATTGCATATGAGTAGGACCATCAAGAATCTTCAATAACATACGAAAATCTCATGGTGGACAACATGATTTCCCAGGTAACATAACTACTCCATACCCAATAACATAACTAGTATTGTTGTATTAGTTGTATTGATCTCACATTGGACACTTGTGAATATATTTTTTTAGATGCCAATATCAAGAGTTGTGGAACAAAGGCCACTACCAACTTCTAGTTACTTCAATGCTGCCCAAGTGCTGCTCAACCAATCTCATGGTAGCCAAGGCAGCCAAGCAAGTTCAAGTACCATCAGGCCTGGTGAGTTGGCACAGAAATTGGAGGCCATGAAGAACCACGGAGATAGGGAACTAGAAGAGAGGAAGCATGCCATTATAGCATCTAGAAAAGAAGAGGAATTGAGGAGAGATGAAGAGGTAGCAAGAAAGAAACATGAGGTTGCACAGAAGAAAGCTGAACTAGCAAGGAGAAGAAGATTGGCTACTGCACAGACAACTGCCAAAAAGAAAGAAGAAGCAGAAATCAACAAGAAAGATCAAGCTGAGGCCAGACAAATTATTCAAGACACAATGAAAACAATAGCTGTTGAGAAGAAGGCAAGGCAAGAAGCAGAGAGGAGAGTTGTTGCTAAGAAGGAGGAAGAAAATAGAGCACAGAGGGAAGCAGCTGCTGCAAAAAGAGAAGAAGAGAAGAGAATTGCTACTGCAAAAAGAGAAGAAAATAAGAAGTTTGCTGCTGCAAGAAAAGAAGAAGAGAAGAAGCTAGCTGCTGCAAGAAAAGAAGAGGAGAAGAAGCTTGTTGTTGCAAAGAGAGAAGCTGACAAGAGGCTTGATGTAGCACAGGAAAAGATGAAGGTTTCTGCACAAAAAGCAAGGGAGCAAAGCATGGCTGCTGCAAAAAGGAAAGAAAGTTGGGTTGACAATCAAGCTGGCTATCCAAAGAAGGCTCCAAGATCTTCAATGGTTGATGTCTTTAGGTAGTCTGTAAGACATGGAGTGTTTGGTACCTTCCTGGTCATTTAACCTGTGTTGGCATGATCATGTATGGTATCAATATGCTCAGTTTGCAAATGTTGATGCATAGTGACTACAACAGTCTCCTGTAAGAAACAGGGCTATTTTGTTTTGTATGTGGATGATGGGCAAGACTTATTTGGTTATCACTACAAGTTATCTCTCCTCCAGTGTCAAGTTTTGATGCATGATATTTGGTCAGTTTGGCATGTCTGTGAAGTTTGGCATGATATTTGTCAAGTTTTGATGCAATTCTACTGATGGATGCAAATTTGGTCAGTTTGGCATGTCTGTCAAGTTTGGCATGATATTTGTCAAGTTTTGATGCACTTCTAATGATGGATGCAAATTTGGTCATGTTTGCCATTTCTGCTGAATACAATTTTGGTCAGCACTGCCTTACATTCTAATAAACCCTTTCAATAAGCATAGTTACTTTGTAGACAAAACAAGTGATCATAGATTCAAAAGGGATGATATAAGAACAGCATATTGACCAAAGATAAAACAGCGTTGAGCATAGCATTGTCGCTTGAACTTCCACACCATTACATCAGACTAAACCAAACTAAACATGGTTCAACATAGCATTTCCAGTTCAACATTGACATCATTACATGACATAGAACCAAAATAAACTAGGACTGCCCCCACATGAACTAGGACTGCCACCACTACTAACATCACTTCAGACTCCCAAAATGAACCTGGCATCACCAATGCAGCTCATCTTCAACATCTTCACTTCTTCACCATGAATACCACCAATGCAGCAACACCTAACATTAGCACAATAGCAAGCAGCATCTTCATGAGCATCACCAGCCCTCTCCCAAGCTTCATCAGTGCGGCAGCTTGCTCCCTGGTCATGACATTGCCACTCTCTCTCTCTCTCTTCACAAACTTCTTAGACCAGTTGGTTGATCCATTCATGTAGGTAAGCTCTTGTGCTTTCAGAAGTTCCTCCCTACGTTCCTCAGCCGCACCAATAGCATCCATAGTGGCATCACTGACCAGATAGTGATTGTCAACGAGGTACTCAATGTATTCCAATTCCCAACGCCAGAACTCACAACTCACCTATCCCAAAAAGACACACCAAGGTCAAAAACTTCAATCTTTGGATCCAAAACGTAATAGAATCCATGCAAAGGAGATAAATTGAACCACTAACCCCATGATTTTGGCACTTGTAGAAGACCCACCCGGTGTGCTTCTCAGTGTCGAAGAGAAACATGCGCACCTTCTCCTTGCAGTCTATGCAGCGGATCAGCGGCAACGCCAACGCCTGACGGCGGAAAGCAGAGGAGGACGAGCTTCCAGCAGACATGACCGCCAGAGCTTGCGGGGGACAGCGGCACAGGAGAACAAGCTCCCAGCTTGATTGGATCTACTGGGCTCAACCCGATTCGACGACGGCGATGCTGGTGGCGGAGCAGAGCGACAGAGGCGGAGGGGGCAAGGGGGTTAGGGATTTGATGGGGACATCGCAGGTTAGGGATTTTGGTTGTTTTACAAAAACACCTCCATGCATCATTGGCCAAATGAGAGACCACTACATGGCGGTCAACAGTTGGTCAAACTAGGCATGTACGCACCGCATACGCGCTATAGTGACTGTATATTCATGTCCAATCGTATTCAGTGACTGTAACGAGTGTATTTCAATGTTCAGTGACCGTATCGTGCTTTCGTCGCAAGTACAGCGGCCATGAGTGTATTTATCTCTTTTTATTTTGGGTCGGTAGATTTTGAAAGAACACGACACGCCAGCCGGTGGCGCCGGGGCAAGCATAGCGAGGGACGAGAACGCCCGCAAGGCCTTGGCCTCGGCGGGGGGAGGGTTGCGGGCATGTCGGAGAAATCTCGTGCTCTAAGGACATGGGCGGCGGTGTAGAAAGGCGGCGAGGCTGGCACAAGGGCCACTAGTTGTAGGCGGCAGAGGCAGGGGGATCGGCCATGTTGCAAATCAACCAACGGGAGAGATCGGCACTGCCAGAATCCCCCATTGGGAATGCTTCGGTGATCCCACACCTCCATCTCAAGTGTACGCGGTGGTACATCTGGGCATGTACGCCTACCCAAGACAATACACCATGAGCTATTACTACGCAACCTTGGCCAAGATATGCTGCCTCGAGGTTCTGCCCCCATGGTACCACCGGCTAGCATCACAGACACATTCGTCCTGCACCACCTCTACATGGCTACATTATCGCGTTGAATTGCCACTACTTGTCACCAAACACTGCCCCGATGCCTCAACCACCCAAACCAGGGCATCAGGGAGACGGGAAACCGCACATGTATGCACCACGCCAACTGCACCACAACAGACTCTCCACCATTAAATCCCCACAAGGTGATTCAACGGTCAAGTCTCCGAAATGATGCTTTCGTGAAAAATGACGACTTCCCCGTCAAAGGCGTTGACATTGCCATTTTGACAAGCCGGATCTTGGTTTTCATTGGGAGACGATATCACGTGATTGGAAGAGGCGTTAGAGCTCCTTCATGACATCACCATGGAGGAATAACAACACCTGAAAGCGACGTCATCGCCAACACTAACAAAGTTGGGCAGGGTTCTCAAAGTGTTACACACCTATGTTGGGGACAACGTCCCCGACCCATCCACTTTTATTATAGATTCCGAATAATATTGGAAGGTTGGAACCAATTTTTAGGATATTGTGTTACCAAAGTAAAGCTCATCTTTTTAATAGATCCTTGATCTAGAAACTATTTAAGCTTTAGGATTAATCAAGGTTTCAAAAGTTAAAACCATTCCAAAACCTTGAGAATTTACAAAGAGCCCATACATTTAGATATGAAGCTCTGTCGGCGTCCTGGGAACGGGGGTCCCCAGACTTGCCTGCATGCGGCCCACGGCGTGGCTCCACCAGTGGCCCTGTACGGCCCATCTTCACCAACAAACATTCAAGACCCTCGCGAGGGGCCAAGCCTCGCGAGGCAGACGACACAAGACCTCCTTGGGAGCGGCTTCACCAGGCTGGCTCGCGAGGAGCGGAGAGATCAAGGCAAGGGACACCCCGCGAGGTTCAAGTGACGCAAGCCATGACGACTGCAGCCAGGCGGGTGCTAGCGCGCGTAGTGTCCTTGTTTCCTCTTTGGTGCTAAATGGGCAAGTGCAGGCGAGGAGTCCCGAGGCATCAGGCAAAGGTTTCCATATCGGTGCAACGAGACCAAGACCAGCAGGACGACAGGACGGAGGTCACCGTGGAGCCCAAGATGGTGTCACCACCAGAGCCTTTGGCAGGCGAAGACTACTTTTGTCAGGATAACTTGTACTTGTTGTCCCCCTTCAAACTGGCCGTTGTGGCATCCCTTCCTGCTCAATATTTGGGAAGAGGACCAAGGCCTCTATAAGTAGGACTAGCCACCATAGTAGGAAAAAACTCATCTTGAGCAACCCTCGTCCAGACACATTCACCAAACACAAGAACACCTCTCCTCAGGAGGCTGTTCTTCCCTTGTACTGTTCATCCTCAGCCCAAGAGGCAATCCACCACCACCACACTGGAGTAGGGTATTACACCGCACCGGTGGCCCAAACCGATATAAACCTTGTGTCTCTTGTGTTGCCAGTTCGTCGAGCTAGGCTTTGAGATCGCGATGAGGGTGAGGGCATGATTAGGTAGGGAGAGATCTTCATGCGCACCCCAGTGTTCGAACCTCGAGGATTTTGCCGGAACCCGAAATCCGACATTTGGCGCGCCAGGTAGGGGTGCGCCAAAGCTTTCCTTCCGCTGATCTGCGTCCCATCACATCCATGTTGGACACCCGTCGAGCCCGCGCTGAGCGCAGGGCCGCCCGCGTCGCTCAGACGGCTGTTGTCGGCGGGCCTCCCCGTCGTTCTCCATCGCTTGCAGCCAACGTTGTCACCAGCCCGGTGGGGAACGAGCAGCGAGCATCCTTGCTGCACCCCTCGGTGCGGCGGGACAGCCGCACCGCCACCCTGTTGCTGACTGCGGCCGGCTCGTCGTCTCACGCTCGTCGCGCTCCCACGAACACGCAGGCCACACTGCTCATGGCACACGAGCTCCTGCGCTACCGCCCTGTCGACGACCTCTACGAGAAATGGCTGGACTCCTTCGCCAGCTGCGGGTGACGTGGCCCATGGAGCGCCTCCACCACCTCTGACCCAAGACGGCGTTCTGGCGCCAAGGCGCGCGGCCCCCCGGCGCGACCCACCGCGTCGGGCGCCTGCGCGAGAAGAAGGAAGCTACCAGGAAATTCCACGTCCGCAAGAAAACGCTCCCGCACTCCCAGCACCACTACGACAAGACCGTGCGCCGCCTGCGGCGGCGGTGCACAAACATCAAGGGCAGGCTCCACATCAGCAAAGGGTCCCGGTGGCCACCGCGGGCTGCCACACCTTCACCCCTGAGCTGCGTAGCGTCGCGTGGTCGGGCAAGTTCAAGCTAGACCTGCCTCCTCGCTACGACGGCACCCCCGACCCTGCGGAGTTCCTGCAGCTCTACGAGCTGAGCATCGAGGCGGCCAACGGCGACAAAAAAGTCATGGTGAACTGGTTCCCCATGGCTCTCAAGGATGGCGCTTGTTCGTGGCTCCTAAACCTGCCCCTAGCTCGATCTTCTCCTGGCACGAGATGCGCGACTGCTTCGTCGCCAACTTCCAGGTCACTCGCGACCGCCCACCGGGTGACTTGCGCCGGCCGCGAGTGACTTGCGCCGCATCAAGCAGCAGCCAGGAGAGACCCTCCAAAAGTACATCCAACGCTTCAACAACGTTCGCCTCAAGATCCCCAAGGTGACGGACGAGGCCATCATCTCTGTGTTTTCTGATGGTGTCCGCGACATCAAGATGAAGGAGGAGCTTGCCATCCACGAGGAGCTATGCACGACCTTGGAGCTGTTCAACCTGGCGACCAAGTGCGCAAGAGCTGAGGAAGGGCGCCTTTCCCTCCTCAAGCTCTCAGTTGCTGACCCCGAGGAGAAGAAGGCCAAGGCCAAGGACGCGAAGCACAAGGGAGTGGCCGTGCTTGCAGCGGAGCCGGAGAAGAAGCGCGGCCGAGACATTCCTGAGTCGTCCAAGAGCAGCCGTATGTTCTGTGCCTTCCACAACATCCACAGCCACAACACTAATGACTGCCAAGAGCTCAGGGCCATTCGAGATGGACGCCTCAGTAGACGCCCCGAGCGCAACGACCGGGGCTGCGGTTGAGGGAGAGGACATGGCGGAGGACGCTGGGACGATCGTGGCCCACGCCAGGAGTGGCGCGACCGGCCTCGCGAGGACCGCTGGCAGGTCCAACCTCGCGAGGACCGCCCTCAGGGCAATGCTGGACTTCCACCGCTGCCGCCACCGCCGAGAAGGAACGACGACCACCATCAGGACGAGGGGGTTGGGGGATTCCAGGAGCCGCGTGCTATCGCTTGCATCTTGGGCGGAGCTCAGGCCCCAGCCTCTCAGCGTATCTTCAAACAGTTTGCTCGTGAGGTGAACGCAGTCCTCCCCAGGCTCGCGGCCACATGCCCGCTTAGGTGGTCCAAGTGCGCCATCACTTTTAGCTCAGCAGATCAGCTCAAGTGCGCGGCCACCGCTGGCGCCCTCCCGATGCTTTGCCCGCCCGTCATCAGCAATGTGCAAGTCACCAAGACCCTCATCGACAGCGGCGCAGGGCTTAATTAATGTCATGTCTGTCGAGACGTCCGACAGCCTCCAAGTGTCGTACGATCAGCTTCAGCCTACCAAGCCTTTCTTAGGAGTAACCGACGGTTCCACCACCCCGATAGGGCAGGTCCGCCTCCCTGTCACCTTTGGACAGCGCGACAACTACCACACCGAGCTCATCGACTTCGACATCGCCCACATCCGGCTACCGTACAATGCCATTCTCGGGTATCCGGCCCTGGCCAAGTTCATGGCAGTGACTCACCACGGCTACAACGTCCTCGAAGCGGCGGGATCATCACAGTCCCCTGCAAAGAAAGAGACATTGTGTGCTTCCTCGAGCGCGCCTTCCAAGCAGCGTCATCGAAGACCCCGACAGCAATGTAGCACAGTACCCTCCTGAGGTCGTCCCCAAGAAGAAGAAGCAGCTACTCTGCACAGGGCCTCAGGAGAGCCGCGCCACAAGTGGTGCCTCATCAGGATCGGCGCCCACGCCTGGGGCGCCTCCCTCCCTCGCATAGGAAGGCACGCTCGGCGCCCCCCTCGGGCAGGGCTCGGGGGCTCTCTTCTGGAGGGCCTCCGACCTTGCCAATATCACAAGGGAGGCGCTCGGGCACCACGTGGAGGCTTGGTGACTTGCACGTTTCTGTCAGGAGCACACCGGGCGAGGAGCGCCCAGCGCTCAGGAGTTCATTGCCAAGACCACTCAGGAACTGCAGGACACGAGAGCCATGCGCGGTGACTGTCGCTCACCTGGCGCGGCTCCCCATCCAGGCGAGGATGGCGGGTTGCGCATTTGCATCGACATCCCAGGGCTCAACAGGGCCGCATCTCAGGAGCTCTTCTGGCCTTCGCGTGTGGGACGCTGCGAGGGCCCACCTCACAACTACGTTCGCATGCCTTTTGGCCTGCCGAGCGTGGCGTCCGCCTTCTGGCGCAACCTGCAGAACATCCTGGCGGCTCAAGAGGCCAGGCAGCACGCAGTCCTGGCGGAGATGGATACGGTCCTCAAGGAACCGCTGGACCCCCAGACCCTCCCGAGGCTCAGGATCCCGGTGGCTCGTGAGGAGCAAGCCCTTCACCACGCATCTTCAGCTGCCCCAACATTCCTTCAATGACAGAACCAGGTGACATTTTCCAAGTTTATTTAGCTGGGAGTGCCCCTCAGGCTGCATCATTCCTAGGCTGCATGGGTCCGTCCCTACGGCATGTATCCTTTTATGCCTTTAGCTTACTCTATTGGGGGTGCCCCTCGGGCTGCATCATCCCCAAGCCGCTCGAGTCTAGCCCAGTGGCATGTGTCGTTCTTGCATTTACCTGAGCTGGTTTGTTTTCCATGCGAGATCTATCTATGGCTATCACCTGCTTGATTGTCACCCGCCATGGGAGCCGCGCGCTGAGCGTCTTTCTTCAGGATCCTTCGCATAAGGAGGCTAGGCACAACGTCTGTGCTCGGGCCCGTCCCTGCAGCGTCGATAAATCCAATGGCTGAGTTCTATTTGGTGGGCCGGCCCCGTTCACGTAACCTCCTGGGGTCGTTGGTGCTTGGCCTTCTCATCCGATAGCCTTAGGAGATTCGTTTGGGGCAGGTTGTCTAGCCATCTCACAAGACCACTGCAGTCACCAAGAACCAAGACCAGGCACAACCCGCCTTGAGGTAGGGCCTTGTGAGTCCCGCGCTGGCTCACGAGTGCCCAGACACACCTCGTCTAGCCCTACCATGCAAGCCACGTGTGAGGGCGGGGTTGTACATGCCCCGGGGGCTCTCCGTAGTAGGGAGTCCCCTCCCACGTACCAGTGGAAGCACCATGCTCTGCGCTGGCCGTCGACACTGCCGAGGAGCGGCTATGCCCGTGCAAGTACGGAAGCGCTATGCTCCGCACTGGTGATAAACAACTGAGGGCGGTCTCACGGCCGTATCAACCTCAGGGAGCCCTTGAGCTCAGTGTCTGGACCCATCAACACCTCCCCTTGGGAGAGTGGCGCGAGGGGGCTGGGCATGGGGGCTGCGCTCGGGTCACGCCCAAGCGTACACCACCTAGCCAGGTCCCTCGGACCTGGTCGTCGCGCGCCCCTCCTGAGCCGAGCCTCGGCAAGCGCAAAGGTATGAAGGCCGTTTGAGCGTTAAGGGGGACTCCTGAGCATCGCGACTAGCCTAACTGGCCATGTAGCCCCTCACTCCTTGGTCTCGTCCTGGTGGTCCAGACGACCCAATGGCCGTTGAGGTATGCATGGGGTCGGGCCCTACCGACGCAGAACACTAGACCTACCCTTGCATCTCCTTCCCATAAGCTGTTTGTGCGTCAAGGGGGACTCCTGAGCATCGCGACTCAGGAGCCTAACTGGCCACGTAGCCCCTCACTCCTTGGTCTCGTCCTGGTGATCCGGACGACCCAATGGCGGCTGAGGTATGCGCGGGGTCGGGCTCTGCCGACGTAGAACGTAAAGCAAATGGAAGGAAATCGCAAAATTTCAAAGCAAATATTACAAAACATATTGTTCTCCGACATCAAACGCAAGTTTAAACGCCTCCACGAGGCACGGTACATGTTGCAGGAGTTTAAACAGGAAAAGGGCCGCAAGCTAGTCATCCCTGAACAGCGCTGTCACCCGCAAGGGATGCTCCTTCCTTGGTGGCGTCGCCTTCACCTGCACTACCTGCTGGAGTGGCAAGATCAGCAGTGCCACCAGCCAAGGGCACGGAGGCGAAGGTGCGGAACTTCTCCAGCAGGGCCTCCACCTGGATCTTCACGGCTGCGGCGACGGCTGCGAAGCGCTCGTCGTCCACAGGCTCCAACGGCTCGTCATGGCGGGCGGCGGGATCGCAAAGATGGAGGTGGCTAAAGACGCGCGTCAGCGTGACTGAGGAAATAATGCGGGCTCCCCCTCGGCCATGGGGCCGATACCGCTCACGACGTCCTCAAGTGCATCAACTAGATAGGGAAGCAGTTGTGCGGGCCCCTCGTTGCTGGCAGCCGCCAGCGGCTCCTCCAAGCCCTTCTCGTAGAGAGACTGCAGTGCCGTCCGGGACCTCACCTCGAGGAGCCCGAAGGCCTCGCGGTCCTCAGCCAGGACCTTCGCCTTGGCGTCAAGATCAGCCTTCTCCTCCTCCACCTTGTGCTCCAGCTTCTTCAGTCAGCTGCGTTCCACGGCCTGCACTTTTGCCGACTCCTCCAGCTCAGAGTCGCGACCCTTGATGGCGTCCTCCCAGGCCTTCATCTTCTCCTCCTCCGCCTTGCGGCTGCGGGCTTCTTCCGCACGCTCGTTGTGCAGGGTCTTCAGCTCAGCCTCCAGCACCCGGCAGCGGTCCTGGGCGGCCTCGACATCCTTTAGTGCCACCTCGCGAGCGGCCGCTGCTTGGGCGGCGGCCTGCTTCTCCTTATCGCAGGTCGCCGCGGCATGGCTCAGCGCCGCCTGGACGGACACATCAGAATGAAGCCAGCCGGAGACCAGCTCCAGGCGCCCAGCTACCAGGTGGGGGTCGGCACCCCGAAGATCTTCCCGCAACTGGGCCATCTCAGAAAGAGCGTGCTCCAAGATGTCAGGGGAGGCGGAAGGACCTGGAACCAGCGGTGCAGCAGGAGGAGGGAGCGGCATCGTCACCATATCCTGATAGACTGGGGGCTCCTGAGCTTTGGGGACCTTAGCAGCCAAGCCAGACACCGGTGCCTCCGGAGCTAGCGGGGCCATGAGGGCTGACTCCTCCTGAGGATGCTCCCCCAGGCCTCGCAAGGACGACCGAGCCGGAGAGACATGAGCGCCAATGCTGCCCTTCTCCACGGAGGGAGACGTAGCCGCGGCAGGCAGGTTGGTCCCGAGCTGCACCACTGCTTCCTCCTTCCTCTTCTTCGCCGCAGGCGTCGGCCTAATCGCACAACAGAGAAGCGTCAAGGTCAAGAAGCAGAAACAAGAACGAAACAAGGCAAGAGCACTTACAGGTCTATCGCAGCATAATCACGCCGCTTCATGAGCTTGAAACCTGAGAGTCTCGAAGCCCAAGGCGCGGGCGCAAGGGCTCCAGGAGCAGAAGGAGGGGCAGCGGATGGGCCAGGAGCAGCCCCAGGTAGAGTCAGAGCAGGGGCATCAACCCGGGGACCAACGCCGGCCTGCCCCTCGTCGGGAGCACGGGCGGCTCCTCCTTCTCATGGGAGATGTCAGCCTCGTCGTCGTCAGGCATGGTGTGGAGGATGTTGGCCTTGCGCAAGGGGAAGGTCTCCCCCATCCCCTTGGGGGTCTCCTCCGAGTCGCGCTCCTTGCCTTCCCCCTCTTCCTCCTCCCTACGGGAGTCACCGGAAGACACGTCCACCGGCGACGTCACCTCTGGGACCACAAGGGGCGCCGGCGGCACCAGCCCGCGCCTGTCGAAGGTGGGCATGGGGGCCCAACATGCGCCATGTCCTTGCAATGGAACAAGGGAACGATGGCGCTCGGAGGATACTCTTGGTCGTCCCCGACCAAGAGGCGGAGAGCTACAGCCAGCTCCCCATCAGACAAGGCTCCTGGACTCAGGCGAAGCTTGTTTTCTTCGCCCCCCAAGCGTCCACAAGGGACGCGAGCGCGCCTGGAGCGGAGCCACCCGCAGCATCAGGAACTCCCTCAGGAGCATGGCCCCCATCAGCTTCGCCGCCTTCGCGTTGCCCGGCTTCAGGTCGGTGTTCATCTTCTCCAGCACCGGCGTCACCCGGTCGTCAGTAAAGTTCGCGCGAGACCACCCCTCGTCAGACTCGGGCATCTCCGTCGGCAGCCTCAAGCGTGGGTGGACTGATACGTCTCCAACGTATCTATAATTTTTGATTGCTCCATGCTATATTATCTACTGTTTTGGACTATATTGGGCTTTATTTTCCACTTTTATATTATTTTTGGGACTAACCTATTAACCGGAGGCCCAGCCCAGAATTGCTATTTTTTGCCTATTTCAGTGTTTCGAAGAAACAGAATATCAGACGGAGTCCAAACAGAAAATTCCTTTTTGGAACGTGATTTTCTTCCCGAACAAGACACAGGAGACTTGGACCCTACTCCAAGAAGTATCGGAGGTGGTGACGAGGGTGGGGGGCGCGCCCCCCCCTACAGGGCGCGCCCCCTGCCTCGTGGGCCCCTCGGTGCTCCACCTACGTACTTCTTCCTCCTATATATATCCACGTACCCCTAAACGATCAGAACAGGAGCCCAAAACCTAATACCACCGCCGCAACTTTCCGTATCCACGTGAACCCATCTTGGGGCCTGTTCCGGAGCTCCGCCGGAGAGGGCCATCATCACGGAGGGCTTCTACATCATCATAGCCTCTCCGATGAAGTGTGAGTAGTTTACCTCAAACCTTCGGGTCCATAGTTAATAGCTAGATGGCTTCTTCTCTCTTTTGGGATCTCAATACAATGTTCTCCCCCTCTCTTGCGGAGATCTATTCGATGTAATCTTCTTCTTTTGCGGTGTGTTTGTTGAGACCAATGAATTGTGGGTTTATGATCAAGTCTATCTATGAATAATATTTGAATCTTCTCTGAATTCTTTTATGTATGATTGGTTATCTTTGCAAGTCTCTTCGAATTATCTGTTTGGTTTGGCCAACTAGATTGGTAGTTCTTGCCATGGGAGAAGTGCTTAGCTTTGGGTTCGATCTTGCGGTGTTCTTTCCCATTGACAGAAGGGGCAGCAAGACATGTATTGTATCATTTCCATCGAGGATAACAAGATGGGGTTTATTTCATATTGCATGAATTTATCTCTCTACATCATGTCATCTTGCTTAAAGCGTTACTCTATTTTTAACTTAATACTCTAGATGCATGCTGGATAGCGGTCGATGAGTGGAGTAATAGTAGTAGATGCAGAATCGTTTTGATCTACTTGTCACGGACGTGATGCCTATATACATGATCATGCCTAGATATTCTCATAACTATGCTCAATTCTGTCAATTGCTCAACAGTAATTTGTTCACCCACCGTAGAAAACTTATGCTCTTGAGAGAAGCCACTAGTGAAACCTATGGCCCCCGGGTCTATTCTCGCCATATCAATCTCCATCACTTTAATCTTGCTTTGTTTTTACTTTGCCTTTTACTTTTCACTTTGCATCTTTATATCAAAAATACCAAAAATATTATCTATCGGATCTCACTTTCGTAAGTGACCGTGAAGGGATTGACAACCCCTAATCACGTTGGTTGCGTTGAGCTCTTTGTGTTGTGTAGGTACGAGGGACTTGCGCGTGGCCTCCTACTGGATTGATACCTTGGTTCTCAAATACTGAGGGAAATACTTACGCTACTCTGTTGCATCATCCTTTCCTCTTCGGGGAAAACCAACGCAAGCTCAAGAGGTAGCAAGAAGAATTTCTGGCGCCGTTGCCGGGGAGTCTACGCAAAAAGTCAACATACCAAGTACCCATCACAATCCCTATCTCCCGCATTACATTAGTTGCCATTTGCCTCTTGTTTTCCTCTCCCCCACTTCACCCTTGCCGTTTTATTCGCCCTCTCTATCTCCTTCTCCTTCTCTTTTCCATGTGCCTTCTTTTTGCTTGCATCTTTGCTTGCTAAGAGTTTATGGATCCTCATCCACTTGCTAATCTCTTTAAGAGATCCAATTATGATGAACCTATTGCTAGTGAGTTGAGTGCACTAGATTATCTTTATGAGGTTTTGCCTGAAATTCGTGAATCTAAAAATTGGGATGAAGTACTTTATGAAGCGATTCACGACAGATCTTTGAATAAAAAGCATGATTGCAATGATTTTACTATAAATTCTATTGATGTCAATTGTGCTAAAAATATGCAAAACCCTAAGCTTGGGGATGCTAGTTTTGTTATGTCCTCTCTTGTTGCAATGATCATGATTGGGGTGATAGTTCTTCTTATGATCTTGAAAATTTATTTAAGCCCCATGATGAATATGAGATTGATAATAGTGTTTGCAATATTATTGAAAGTAGGTTTGTAAGAGTGTCAACTTTAGATCCCACATATTTGGAGAATATTCAATCTTATGAAATTTTTGATAAAAGTGGGTTTGGAGAGGTCATGACTTTAGTTAATGTTAATCCCACTATTTTGGAAGAGTGTCAACTTTGCATGTATGTGGATCGTGTTAAGAATATGTTTTGCGATAGCTATATTGTTGAATTGTTTTATGATCCTACATGTAATTATTATGAGAGAGGAAAATATGGTTGGAGAAATTTTCATGTTACTAAATTACCTCTCGTTATGTTGGAATTGCTATTGTTTCTCACTTCTTCCTTGCATACGCTAGTCTTTGCTTGCTACGATAATTTGTTTGCCTATAATATGCCTATGCATAGGAAGTATGTTAGACTTAAGTGTGTTTGTCACATATTTCATGATGCTCTATTTATGCTTCAATTCTTGTCTTTCACGTGAGCATCATTGAAATCTTATGCCTAGCTAGGGGCGTTAAACGATAGCGCTTGTTGGGAGGCAACCCAATTTTATTTTTAGTTCTTTTTGTGTTTTTATTCTGTTAGGGAATAAATAACCCATATACCTTCTGTTTGGATGTGGTTTTATGTTTTAATTAGTGTTTGTGCCAAGCTAGACCTATTGGATCTTCTTGGATGATAGTTATTTGATCTTGCTGTAATTTCCAGAAACTTTGCGTTCAGTGCCCGAATTATTAAAAATCATAAGAACGTGATAAAATACTGATTCCAATTGCTGCTGATCAATAAACAAATTGTCTAGGTCTTCTAATTTTGGTAGATTATTTGGAGTTCCAGAAGTTTGCGTTAGTTACAGATTACTACAGATTGTTCTGTTTTTGACATATTCTGTTTTTCGCGTGCTGTTTGCTTATTTTGATGAATCTATGGCTAGTAAAATAGTTTATAATCCATAGAGAAGTTGGAATACAGTAGGTTTAACACCAAAATAAATAAAGAATGAGTTCATTACAGTACCTTGAGGTGGTTTATGTTTTCTTTCTCTAACGGAGCTCACGAGATTTCTATTGAGTTTTGTGTTGTGAAGTTTTCAAGTTTTGGGTGAGTTCTTTTGATGGATTATGGAACAAGGAGTGGCAAGAGCCAAAGCTTGGGGATGCCCATGGCACCCCCAATATAATCCAAGGACACCAAAAATTCAAAGCTTGGGGATGCCCCGGAAGGCATCCCCTCTTTCGTCCACTTCCATCGGTAATTTACTTGGAGCTATATTTTTATTCACCAACATGATATGTGTTTTGCTTGGAGCGTCTTGTATTATTTGTGTCTTTGTTTGTTAGTGTGCCACAATCATTCTTGCTGTACACACCTTTTGAGAGAGTCGTCTATGAATTAAAATTTGTTAGAGTACTCTTTGTGCTTCACTTATATCTTTTGAGCTATGTAGTTTTGCTCTATGTGCTTCACTTATATCTTTTGAGCGTTATAATTTTGCTCTATGCTCTTCACTTAGATCTTTTAGAGCACGGTGGTGGTTGTTTTAAAGAAACTATTGATCTCTCATGCTTCACTTAAATTATTTTGAGAGTCTTAATAGCATGGTAATTTGCTTAAATATTAATATGCTTGGTATTCATGATTTGTGAAATTTTCTTTTGAGTGTGTTGAATACTAAGAAAAGATTGAAGCATGATAATTGTTTTGAGATATGGAGGTGATAATATTAGAGTTACGCTAGTTTAGTAGTTGTGAATTTAAAGAATACTTGTGTTGAAGTTTGTGATTCCCGTAGCATGCACGTATGGTGAACCGTTGTGTGATGAAGTCAGAGCATAATTTATTTATTAATTGTCTTCCTTATGAGTGGCGGCCAGGGACGAGCGATGGTCTTTTCCTACCAATCTATCCCTCTAGGAGCATGCGCGTAATACTTTGCTTTGATAACTTCTAGATTTTTGCAATAAGTATATGAGTTCTTTATGACTAATGTTGAGTCCATGGATTATATGCACTTTTTCCCATCCTTCCACCATTGCTAGCCTCTCTAATACCGCGCACTTTTCGCCGGTATCATACACCCACCATATACCTTCCTCAAAACAGCCACCATACCTACCTATTATGGCATTTCCATAGCCATACCGAGATATATTGCCATGCAACTTTCCATCGTTTTGTTTATTATGACACGCTCCATTATTGTCATATTGCTAGCATGATCATGTAGTTAACATCGTATTTGTGGCAAAGCCACCATTCATAATTCTTTCATACATGTCACTCTTGATTCATTGCATATCCCGGTACCCCGCCGGAGAGTCATATTTGTTCTAAGTATCGAGTTGTAATTGTTGAGTTGTAAGAAGAATAAAAGTGTGATGATCATCATTTTTAGAGCATTGTCCCAAGTGAGGAAAGAATGATGGAGACCATGATTCCCCCACAAGTCGGGATGAGACTCTGAACGAAAAATAAAATAAAAAATATATAAAAAAGAGGCCATAAAAAAAGAGAGAAGGCCCAAACAAAAAAAATGAGAGAAAAAGAGAGAAGGGACAATGTTACTATGCTTTTACCACACTTGTGCTTCAAAGTAGCATCATGATCTTCATGATAGAGAGTCTCTCGTTATGTCACTTCCATATACTAGTGGGAATTTTTCATTATAGAACTTGGCTTGTATATTCCAATGATGGGCTTCCTCAAATTGCCCTAGGTCTTCGTGAGCAAGCGAGTTGGATGCACGCCCACTTAGTTTCTTTTGTTGAGCTTTCATATACTTATAGCTCTAGTGCATCCGTTGCATGGCAATCCCTACTCACTCACATTGATATCTATTGATGGGCATCTCCATAGCCCGTTGATACGCCTAGTTGATGTGAGAATATCTTCCCCTCTTTTTGTCTTCTCCACAACCACCATTCTATTCCACATATAGTGCTATATCCATGGCTCACGCTCATGTATTGCGTGAAGGCTGAAAAAGTTTTGAAAATGTTAAAGTATGAAACAATTGCTTGGCTTGTCATCGGGGTTGTGCATGATTTAAATACTTTGTGTGGTGAAGATGGAGCATAGCCAGACTATATGAATTTGTAGGGATAACTTTCTTTGGCCATGTTATTTTGAGAAGACATAATTGCTTTATTAGTATGCTTGAAGTGTTATTATTCTTTATGTCAATATGAACTTTTGTCTTGAATCTTTCGAATCTGAATATTCATACCACAATTAAGAAATTTTGCATTGAAATTATGCCAAGTAGCACTCCGCATCAAAAATTCTCTTTTTATCATTTACCTACTCGAGGACGAGCAGGAATTAAGCTTGGGGATGCCTGATACGTCTCCAACGTATCTATAATTTTTGATTGCTCCATGTTATATTATCTACTGTTTTGGACTATATTGGGCTTTATTTTCCACTTTTATATTATTTTTGGGACTAACCTATTAACCGGAGGCCCAGCCCAGAATTGCTATTTTTTGCCTATTTCAGTGTTTCGAAGAAACAGAATATCAGACGGAGTCCAAACAGAAAAATCCTTTTTGGAACGTGATTTTCTTCCCGAACAAGACACAGGAGACTTGGACCCTACTCCAAGAAGTACCGGAGGCGGTCACGAGGGTGGGGGGCACACCCCCCCCCCCCCCTACAGGGCGCGCCCCCTGCCTCGTGGGCCCCTCGGTGCTCCACCGACGTACTCCTTCCTCCTATATATATCCATGTACCCCCAAACGATCATAAGAGGAGCCAAAAACCTAATACCACCGCTGCAACTTTCTGTATCCACGAGACCCATCTTGGGGCCTGTTCCGGAGCTCCACCGGACAGGGCCGTCATCACGGAGGGCTTCTACATCATCATAGCCTCTCCGATGAAGTGTGAGTAGATTACCTCAGACCTTCGGGTCCATAGTTATTAGCTAGATGGCTTCTTCTCTCTTTTTGGATCTCAATACAATGTTCTCCCCCTCTCTTGTGGAGATCTATTCAATGTAATCTTCTTCTTTTGCGGTGTGTTTGTTGAGACCGATGAATTGTGGGTTTATGATCAAGTCTATCTATGAATAATATTTGAATCTTCTCTGAATTCTTTTATGTATGATTGGTTATCTTTGCAAGTCTCTTCGAATTATCCGTTTGGTTTGGCCAACTACATTGGTAGTTCTTGCCATGGGAGAAGTGCTTAGCTTTGGGTTCGATCTTGCGGTGTTCTTTCCCAGTGACAGAAGGGGCAGCAAGACATGTATTGTATTGTTGCCATCGAGGATAACAAGATGGGGTTTATTTCATATTGCACGAATTTATCTCTCTACATCATGTCATCTTGCTTAAAGCGTTACTCTGTTTTTAACTTAATACTCTAGATGCATGCTGGATAGCGGTCGATGAGTGGAGTAATAGTAGTAGATGCAGAATTGTTTCGATCTACTTGTCACGGACGTGATGCCTATATACATGATCATGCCTAGATATTCTCATAACTATGCTCAATTCTGTCAAATGATCAACAGTAATTTGTTCACCCACCATAGAAAACTTATGCTCTTGAGAGAAGCCACTAGTGAAACCTATGGCCCACGGGTCTATTCTCGCCATATCAATCTCCATCACTTTAATCTTGCTTTGTTTTTACTTTGCCTTTTACTTTTCACTTTGCATCTTTATATCAAAAATACCAAAAATATTATCTATCGGATCTCACTTTTGTAAGTGAACGTGAAGGGATTAACAACCCCTAATCGCGTTGGTTGCGTTGAGCTCTTTGTGTTGTGTAGGTACGAGGGACTTGCGCGTGGCCTCCTACTGGATTGATACCTTGGTTCTCAAAAACTGAGGGAAATACTTACGCTACTCTGCTGCGTCATCCTTTCCTCTTCGGGGAAAACCAACGCAAGCTCAAGAGGTAGCATGGACGCACTTGGCGTCCACCATGACCCACTTGCTCCTGAAGCCATCGGCATTCTTCCCAGCCTTCGAGATCGCGTTGGCCGTGCCGGCCGCGATGAAGTTAGCGCACCCGAAGGTACGACCGTCGTTGATGCGGAGGAAGAAGTGGCGCAGCAGAGCCATGGACGGCATCACGCCGACATACGCCTCACAGTAGAAGGCGAAGATCGACAAGAGAAGGATGGAGTTGGGATGGAGGTGAAGGGCATGTAACCTGTAATGGCGGAGGACAGCATAGAAGAAGTCGGAGAAGGAGGGGAACCAGGCCCGCGACAATGCTGCTCGTGAAGAAGGGGTAGAAGGTTCTCCCCTGGGCCTCCTGCTCGGCGGAGCCGGCCCGGAGCCCGGTCTCCCCCTTCTCGTTGCTCTCCCCCGCCGTCAGCAGGCGCCTGGCGGCGAGGTTCTTCTCCGAGACGTTGGGCGCGTCCAGAGCCGGCGCGTACCAAGCTGGCGACGAAGCGGCTTTGACCTTGCGAGGCACCATTGGTCGAAAGCTCGGAAGAGGATTGAAGCAGATCTGGAGATTTCTGAGGCGAGGAGCGAGAAAGGGGATCTGGAGCAGGATGGAGGAAGGCAATGAAGGCAAGCGTAGCCCGCACCAGCCTTTTGTCAGACGGGCAGTTGCCGAGGCAGCGTGGGGAGGCGGAGACGCCCACCTCCAGTCAGTCGCCACGCATCGACCAAGGCCGCATGCTGTTGGGGCCTGCGGCGCTCCGCACTTGCCCTTTGGCTTCGCCTCGAAGCCAAGTCCAAGCGCGCCTTAGGTCCGGGGGCTACTGTCGGCGTCCTGGGAACGGGGGTCCCCAGACTTGCCTGCCTGCGGCCCACGGCGTGGCTCCACCAGCGGCCCTGTACGGCCCATCTTCACCAACAAACATTCAAGACCCTCGTGAGGGGCCAAGCCTCGCGAGGCGGACGACACAAGACCTCCTCGCGAGCGGCTTCACCAGGCTGGCTCGCGAGGAGCAGAGAGATCAAGGCAAGGTACACCTCACGAGGTTCAAGTGACGCAAGCCATGACGACTGGAGCCAGGCGGGTGCCAGCGCGCGTAGTGTCCTTGTTTTCTCTTTGGTGCTAAAGGGGCAAGCGCAGGCGAGGAGTCCCGAGGCATTAGGCAAAGGTTTCCATATTGGTGCAACGAGACCAAGACCAGCAGGACGGCAGGACGGAGGTCACCGTGGAGCCCAAGACGGTGTCACCACCAGAGCCTTTGGCAGGCGAAGACTATTTTTGTCAGGATAACTTGTACTTGTTGCCCCCCTTCAAACTGGCCGTTGTGGCATCCCTTCCCGCTCAATATTTGGGAAGAGGACCAAGGCCTCTATAAGTAGGACTAGCCACCATAGTAGGAAAAACTCATCTTGAGCAATCCTCACCCAAACACATTCACCAAACACAAGAACACCTCTCCTCAGGAGGCTGTTCTTCCCTTGTACTATTCATCCTCAGCCCAAGAGGCAATCCACCACCACCACACTGGAGTAGGGTATTACACCGCACCGGTAGCCCGAACCAGTATAAACCTTGTGTCTCTTGTATTGCGAGTTCGTCGAGCTAGGCTTTGAGATCGCGGTGAGATGAGGGCGTGATTAGGTAGGGAGAGATCTTCATGCGCACCCCAGTGTTCGAACCTCAAGGGTTTTGCCGGAACCCGAAATCCGACAAGCTCTAGCCAAACCCTTAGAGTTTCATGTGAAGCGAGTTTTGGATACATTCAGTAAGGTTTTTGATTTGGCACTTAAAAATAATTACTATGTAATGCAATGCTCATGCTCACAAACATAATTACTTTAATACATTACCACTAAGTAGGGCTATTACACAAATGTTGTAATGAAAGGTACCAGTGTGTGTGGAGGGGGGTAGGGGTGGGTGGGGGTGCTTCAATCCAATATTTAGGAATTGGGAATCTTCTATGCCTAAATAGCTAATCCTCATTATTTTTTCTCTCGACATGCAATCATGTCACCTCAACATGCAATCATGCATAGGAAAAAACCAACCTCAGCAAGCAAACATGCATGAATATTTTTAGCTACCTCGCACTTATTACTTCAAATATTCATGTTCCATATAATCAAATCTCATTGAAACATATTATAAAATGTTCCCGCAACAACGTGCAGGGTACCATATAGTGAGAATGTGCACCTTCGGCTCGCTTGAGTGCTTGTAGTCGTCTCTAGGTGTCTACAGATCTAGATGCAACTTTTGTATTTCTGGTGCTCTTTGTACTGCCATGATAACTGATGAATAGATTGGAATTTCTTTCTAAAAAAAATCAGTTTTGACATACTAACAATGTGGACATCCAAGATAACTGGATTAAAAAAATCATAAAGTATGAGCCTTGCCTGACCCACAAGGGATGTCTTGATGAAAAGGATCACGCGACGCTCTGTTTTCCTCCAAGTGGTACGTGCATGCGTACGTGAGCAGCTCGGATAGGGTTTTCTCCGGCCTCTCGTTGGTGCTGCCGCCGGCCCGCCTCATCTTCTATTGTCTTAGGATAATGGAGGCGCGGTGAATCCTGATCTTTGTCGATGGAGGGCATCATTCTTAGGTGTTTGTTTGAGTTTTGTTAGGGTTTCTGTCATGCTTAGAAAAACAAGGCGGGCAGCGGATTTTTGAAGTTGGAATATGGTTCTCCCCTTAGCCCCCATCCAGACGGTGCTTCTAGCGTCAGAGGATGGCTTGTGGAGGTGTGTCTCCGACAAATCTCGTGGGATTCGGTTGGTGTTTGTCTTCGGTGGATTATTTTGGATCCAGTCTTTATTCGTCTGTGTGTCTGTATGTAGGATCCAGACGGTGCACACCCATTTCCATTTCGTGTTCGTTTTGTATCCTCGCGGACCCATTTTCATCTCAAATTTAAGCCACGTTTGGGTCAACGGCGGACACAAAGCGGACATTTTCTTCACTCGCCTCGTCTGCCTGTGTCCAGGCCTGCCCCACCTGTCACTCACCCACCCACGTCCCTCTGCTTATTTTATTCGATGGCCCACCCCACCCCACCTCTCTCCTCTGTGCAAACGCCAAGGTGCAGGCGCACTGCTCCGACGCGCCCGCCGGCCCGCTTGACCACCTCCTGCTCGCCGCGCGGCCCAGCCGTCGACCGGTGCGCCGCCGCCAACGAGCGGGGTACGGGCAGAAGCGAGCTCGCGGGATGCGGCGCGCACAAGCGGGGCACGGGCAGAGGCGCGCGAGGCGAGGCGAGTGCGGGGCGCGGCGGCGGGCGCGGAGCGGCAGCGTGCGGGAAGGCTCCGGCGGGCGCGGCGAGCTACAACGCGAGCGGGGCGCGGCGAGATACAGCGTGAGCGCGGCGCGGCGTGCAGGGGCGGCAGCGCGCGTGACGGCTTCGTCGGGCGCGGGGGTGGCGAGCTGCAGCGTGAGCGGTGCGCGGCCAAATGCAATGCACGGGGGGTGCGGCGGGCTGCAGCGTGAGGAGGGCGGAGGCGGGAGCCGCAACGAGCTATGGCGGGCATGAGCTGGCGCAGCGGCCGCGGTGAGCTGCGGCGAGCGCGGCAGGCATGCTGCTCCGGCCATGCAGGTGGTTGCTTGTGTGCGTGCATGCACAATGCATGCTACCCGCGTGCGTAGCTAGCCGCTCGGGTGCTCGCCGTGGCCTTCGCTCGTCCCGCTTGCCGCCCCTCTAATACGCGGAACTCCCCGCGGTGCGCCGAGCTCACTCTGCCGTGCAGCAGAGCCATGGCGGGCTCCAGCTCGTCCGCGCGCCGGGGCGGCGCTACTGCAGCCATTGGCCTCGCCCCACGCCGAACCCGGCCTGGCCTCGCCTCCCCACGCCCAGCCGCTACACGGCCTCGCCCAGCGC
This sequence comes from Aegilops umbellulata, assembly GCA_032464435.1. Classification (NCBI taxonomy): domain Eukaryota; kingdom Viridiplantae; phylum Streptophyta; class Magnoliopsida; order Poales; family Poaceae; genus Aegilops; species Aegilops umbellulata. The sequence continues at coordinate 501,904,346 of CP136057.1, forward strand.
CCGACCTCAAGCAGCAGGCTCCAGCTCGTCCCGGCCATGGCCAATGTGCACCGGCGTTTGCGAGCTCCGTGTCTCCTATGTGTTTGACGAAATGCCGACCGGACATGCATAAAATGGGTCTACCTCCCCTTGAGCGCACCGGCCGACCCAAACGAAAAAGCGGACACGGACAGGCGAACGGGCGACCCAAATGAACAAAAAGAGGACAAAATTGATGTCTGTTTGGGTTGCCCCGTTGAAGTTGCTCTAAGAGCGAAGCCAGGCTAGCACAGGCCTGGGGCCATCTTCCACGCTATAGTGATCTACGGTGACAAACGGTAAAAATAAACACTATGGTCAACGAATACTGTCGGCGTTCTGGGAACGGGGGTCCCCGGACTTGCCTGCCTGCGGCCTGCGGCGTGGCTTAAGTGGGGGCCCAGCGCGGCCCATCTTCATCAGCTCAAGCTCTAGACCCTTGCGAGGGGTCAAGCCTCGCGGGGTGGACGACAAGAAGCTTCCTCAGAGGCAGCCTCATCAGGCAGGCTCGCGAGGAGGCGAGAGATCAAGGTGTTGGGGATCGTAGCAGAAATTAAAATTTTCCTACGCATCACCAAGATCTATCCATGAAGTATTCTAGCAACGAGGGGTTATGAGAGCATCTACATACCACTTGTAGATCGCAACGGAAGCGTTCAAGAAGAACGTGGATGATGGAGTCGTACTCGTCGTGATCCAAATCACCGATGACCAGCGCCGAACGGACGGCACCTCCGCGTTCAACACACGTACGGTCGGGATGACGTCTCCTCCTTCTTGATCCAGCAAGGGCGGAGGAGAGGTTGATGAAGATCCAGCAGCACGACGGCGTGGTGGTGGAAGCAGCAGAATTCCAGTAGGGCTTCGCCAAGCGTCTACGGAGAGAGGGAGAGGTGTAACAGGGGAGAGGGAGGCGCCAAGGCTGCAGGGTGCGGCTGCCCTCCCTCCCCCCTTTATATAGGCCCCCTAGGGGGGGCGCCGGCCCTAGAGATCCATCTCCAGGGGGCGGCGGCCAGGGGGGAGGCTTGCCCCCCAAGGCAAGTGGGGCGCCCCTGCCCTAGGGTTTCCAACCCTAGGCGCAGGCGGGAGGCCCATGGGGGGCGCACCAGCCCACTATGGGCTGGTTCCCTCCCCACTTCAGCCCACGGGGCCCTCCGGGATGGGTGGCCCCACCCGGTGGACCCCCGGGACCTATCTGGTGGTCCCGGTACAATACCGGTGACCCCCAGATCACTCCCGATGGCCGAAACGACACTTCCTATATATAATTCTTTACCTCCGGACCATTCCGGAACCTCTCGTGACGTCCGGGATCTCATCCGGGACTCCGAACAACCTTCAGTTTGCTGCATACAAATATCTTTACAACCCTAGCGTCACCGAACCTTAAGTGTGTAGACCCTACGGGTTCGGGAGACATGCAGACATGACCGAGACGATCTCCGGTCAATAACCAACAGCGGGATCTGGATACCCATGTTGGCTCCCACATGCTCCTCGATGATCTCATCGGATGAACCACGATGTCGAGGACTTAATCAATCCCGTACTCAATTCCCTTCGTCTATCGGTATGATACTTGCCCGAGATTCGATCGTCGGTATACCGATACCTTGTTCAATCTCGTTACCGGCAAGTCTCTTTACTCGTTCCCGTAACACATCATCCCGTGAACAACACCTTGATCACATTGAGCTCATTATGATGATGTCTTACCGAGTGGGCCCAGAGATACCTCCCCGTCATACGGAGTGACAAATCCCAGTCTCGATTCATGCCAACCCAACAAACACTTTCGGAGATACCTGTAGTGCACCTTTATAGTCACCCAGTTACGTTGTGATGTTTGATACACCCAAAGCACTCCTACGGCATCCGGGAGTTGCATAATCTCATGGTCTAAGGAATGATACTTGACATTCAGAAAAGCTCTAGCAAACGAACTATACAATCTTTTGTGCTATGCTTAGGTTTGGGTCTTGTCCATCACATCATTCTCCTAATGATGTGATCCCGTTATCAATGACATCCCCATGTCCATAGTCAGGAAACCATGACTATCTATTGATCAACGAGCTAGTCAACTAGAGGCTTACTAGGGACACATTGTGGTCTATATGTTCACACATGTATTATGATTTCCGGACAATACAATTATAGCATGAACAATAGACGATTATCATGAACAAGGAAATATAATAATCCTTTTATTATTGCCTCTAGGGCATATTTCCAACAGTCTCCCACTTGCACTAGAGACAATAGTCTAGTTACATTGTGATGAATCGCACACCCATGGAATTTTGGTGTTGATCATGTTTTGCTCTAGGGAGAGGTTTAGTCAACGGATCTGCCATATTCTGGTCCGTATGTACTTTACAAATCTCTATGTCTCCATTTTGAACACTTTCACGAATGGAGTTGAAGCGGCGCTTGATATGCCTGGTCTTCCTGTGAAACCTGGGCTCCTTCGCAAGGGCAATTGCTCCACTGTTGTCACGGAAGAGAGTCATCGGGTCCGACGCATTGGGTATGACTCCTAGGTCGGTAATGAACTCCTTCACCCAGACTGCTTCTTGTGCTGCCTCCGAGGCTGCCACATACTCTGCTTCACATGTAGATCCCGCCACGACGCTTTGCTTGCAACTGCACCAGCTTACTGCCCCTCCATTCAAAATATACACGTATCCGGTTTGTGACTTGGAGTCATCCAGATCTGTGTCGAAGCTAGCGTCGACGTAACCCTTTACGACGAGCTCTTCGGCACCTCCATAAACGAGAAACATATCCTTAGTCCTTTTCAGGTACTTCAGGATGTTCTTGACCGTTGTCCAGTGTTCCTTGCCGGGATTACTTTGGTACCTACCTACCAAACTTACGGCAAGGTTTACATCGGGTCTGGTACACAGCATGGCATACATAATAGACCCTATGGCTGAGGCATAGGGGATGACACTCATCTCTTCTATATCTTTTGTCGTGGTCGGGCATTGAGCCGTGCTCAATCGCACACCTTGCAATACAGGCAAGAACCCCTTCTTGGACTGATCCATTTTGAACTTCTTCAAAATCTTGTCAAGGTACGTACTTTGTGAAAGACCGATGAGGCGTCTCGATCTATCTCTATAGATCTTGAAGCCTAATATATAAGCAGCTTCTCCAAGGTCCTTCATTGAAAAACACTTGTTCAAATAGGCCTTTATGCTTTCCAAGAATTCTATATCATTTCCCATCAATAGTATGTCATCCACATATAATATGAGAAATGCTACGGAGCTCCCACTCACTTTCTTGTAAACGCAGGCTTCTCCATAGTCTGCATAAACCCAAACGCTTTGATCATCTCATCAAAGCGAATGTTCCAACTCCGAGATGCTTGCACCAGCCCATAGATAGAGCGTTGGAGCTTGCATACTTTGTTAGCATTCTTAGGATCGACAAAACCTTCCGGCTGCATCATATACAATTCTTCCTTAAGAAAGCCGTTAAGGAATGCCGTTTTGACATCCATTTGCCATATCTCATAATCATAGAATGCGGCAATTGCTAACATGATTCGGACGGACTTCAGCTTTGCTACGGGTGAGAAAGTCTCATCGTAGTCAACCCCTTGAACTTGTCGATAACCCTTAGCGACAAGTCGAGCCTTATAGATGGTCACATTACCATCCGCGTCTTCTTCTTCTTAAAGATCCATTTATTTTCTATGGCTCGCCGATCATCGGGCAAGTCATTCAAAGTACATACTTTGTTTTCATACGTGGATTCTATCTCGGATTTCATGGCTTCTAGCCATTTGTCGGAATCTGGGCCCGCCATCGCTTCTTCATAGTTCGAAGGTTCACCGTTGTCCAACAACATGATTTCCAGGACAGGGTTGCCGTACCACTTTGGTGCGGAACGTGTCCTTGTGGACCTATGAAGTTCAGTAGGAGCTTGATCAGAAGTATCTTGATCATCATCATTAACCTCCTCTTGAATCGGTGCAGGCACCACAGGAACATTTTCCTGAGCTGCGCTACTCTGATTTTCAAGAGGTAGTACTTCATCAAGCTCTACTTTCCTCCCACTTACTTCTTTCGCGAGAAACTCTTTCTCTAGAAAGGACCCGTTCTTGGCAACAAAGATCTTGCCTTCGGATCTGAGGTAGAAGGTATACCCAACTGTTTTTTTGGGATATCCTATGAAGACGCATTTTTCCGATTTGGGTTCGAGCTTTTCAGGTTGAAGTTTCTTGACATAAGCATCGCAACCCCAAACTTTCAGAAACGACAGCTTAGGTTTCTTTCCAAACCATAATTCATACGGTGTCGTCTCAACGGATTTTGACGGAGCCCTATTTAAAGTGAATGCGGCAGTCTTTAAAGCATAGCCCCAAAATGAGAGCGGTAGATCGGTAAGAGACATCATAGATCGCACCATATCCAATAGAGTACGATTACGATGTTCGGACACACCGTTACGCTGAGGTGTTCCAGGCGGCGTGAGTTGTGAAACGATTCCACATTTTCTTAAGTGTGTGCCAAATTCGTGACTTAAATATTCTCCCCCACGATCTGATCGTAAGAACTTTATTTTTCTGTCACGTTGATTCTCAACCTCACTCTGAAACTCCTTGAACTTTTCAAAGGTCTCAGACTTGTGTTTCATTAAGAAGACATACCCATATCTACTCAAATCATCAGTGAGAGTGAGAACATAACGATAGCCTCCACGAGCCTCAACGCTCATTGGACCACACACATCTATATGTATGATTTCCAACAAGTTGGTTGCTCGCTCCATTGTCCCTGAGAATGGAGTCTTGGTCATTTTGCCCATGAGGCATGGTTCGCATGTGTCAAATGATTCATAATCGAGAGACTCCAAAAGTCCATCAGCATGGAGCTTCTTCATGCGCTTGACACCAATGTGACCAAGGCGGCAGTGCCACAAGTATGTGGGACTATCGTTATTAACTTTACATCTTTTGGTATTCACACTATGAATATGTGTAACATCACGTACGAGATTCATTAAGAATAAACCATTAACCATCGGAGCATGACCATAAAACATATCACTCATATAAATAGAACAACCATTATTCTCAGATTTAAATGAGTAGCCATCTCGAATTAATCGAGATCCAGATACAATGTTCATGCTCAAACTTGGCACTAAATAACAATTATTGAGGTTCAAAACTAATCCCGTAGGTAAATGTAGAGGTAGCGTGCCGACGGCGATCACATCGACCCTGGAACCATTCCCGACGCGCATCGTCACCTCGTCCTTTGCCAGTCTCCGTTTATTCCGCAGCTCCTGTTTTGAGTTACAAATATGAGCAACGGCACCGGTATCAAATACCCAGGAGCTACTACGAGCACTGGTAAGGTACACATCAATTACATGTATATCACATATACCTTTAGTGTTGCCGGCCTTCTTATCCGCTAAGTACTTGGGGCAATTCCGCTTCCAGTGACCATTTCCCTTGCAATAAAAGCACTCAGTTTCAGGTTTGGGTCCATTCTTTGACTTCTTCCTGGCAACTGATTTACCAGGCGCGGCAACCTCCTTGCCGTCCTTCTTGAAGTTCTTCTTACCCTTGCCTTCCTTGAACTTAGTGGTTTTATTCACCATCAACACTTGATGTTCCTTTTTGATCTCCACCTCCGCAGATTTCAGCATTGAATACAACTCGGGAATGGTTTTTCCATCCCCTGCATATTGTAGTTCATCACGAAGCTCTTGTAGCTAGGTCGGAGCGACTGAAGGATTCTGTCAATGACCGCCTCATCCGGGAGATTAACTTCTAGTTGAGTCAAGCAGTTGTGCAACCCAGACATCTTGAGTATGTGTTCATTGACAGAGCTATTTTCCTCCATCTTACAGCTAAAGAACTTGTCGGAGACATCATATCTCTCGACCCGGGCATGAGCTTGGAAAATCAATTTCAGCTCCTCGAACATCTCATATGCTCCGTGTTGCTCAAAACGCTTTTGGAGCCCCGGTTCTAAGCTGTAAAGCATGCCGCACTGAACGAGGGAGTAATCATCAGTACGTGACTGATGGGCGTTCATAACGTCCTGGTTTTCTGGGAATGGTGCATCACCTAGCGGTGCTTCTAGGACATAATCTTTCTTGGCTGCTATGAGGATGATCCTCAGGTTCCGGACCCAGTCCGAATAGTTGCTGCCATCATCTTTCAGCTTGGTTTTCTCTAGGAACGCATTGAAGTTGAGGGTGACATTAGCGTGGGCCATTTGATCTACAAGACATATTGTAAAGATTTAGACTAAGTTCATGGTAATTAAGTTCATCTAATCAAATTAATGAATGAAATCCCACTCAGATTTGACATCCCTCTAGTCATCTAAGTGATACATGATCCGAGTCAACTAGGCCGTGTCCGATCATCACGTGAGACGGACTAGTTATCATCGGTGAACATCTCCATGTTGATCGTATCTTCTATACGACTCATGTTCGACCTTTCGGTCCTCCGTGTTCCGAGGCCATGTCTGTACATGCTAGGCTCGTCAATCCAACCTAAGTGTATTGCGTGTGTAAATCTGGATTACACCCGTTGTATGCGAATGTAAGAACCTATCGCACCGGATCATCACGTGGTGCTTCGGAACGACGAACCTTAGCAACGGTGCACAGTTAGGGAGAACACGTTTTTGATATTTTAATGAGGGATCATCTTATTTATGCTACCGTCATTCTAAGCAAATAAGATGTAAAAACATGATAAACATCACATGCAATCAAATAGTGACATGATATGGCCAACATCATTTCGCTCCTTTGATCTCCATCTTCGGGGCGCCATGTTCATCGTCGTCACCGGCATGACACCATGATCTCCATCATCATGATCTCCATCATCATGATCTCCATCATCGTGTCTTCGTGAAGTTGTCACGTCAACTATTACTTCTACTACTATGGCTAACGCTTTAGCAATAAAGTAAAGTAATTACATGACGATTTAAGTTGACACGCAGGTCATAAATAAATAAAGACAACTCCTATGGCTCCTGCCGGTTGTCATACTCATTGACATGCAAGTCGTGATTCCTATTACAATAACAAGATCATCTCATACATCACATACATGATTCATCACAACTTCTGGCCATATCACATCACAAAGCACTTGCTGCAAAAACAAGTTAGACGTCCTCTAATTGTTGTTGCAAGTTTTTTTTACGTGGCTGTTATAGGTTGCTAGCAAGAACGTTTCTTACCTACGTTGAAACCACAACGTGAATTGTCAATCTCTATTTACCCTTCATAAGGACCCTGTTCATCGAATCCGATCCAACTAAAGTGGGAGAGACAGACACCCGCCAGCCACCTTATGAAACTAGTGCATGTCAGTCGGTGCAACCGGTCTCACGTAAGCGTACGTGTAAGGTTGGTCCGGGCCGCTTCATCCCACAATACCGCTGAACCAAGATAGGACTAGTAACGGCAAGAAGAATTGACAATTCGACGCCCACAACTACTTTGTGTTCTACTCGTGCATAGAAACTACCCATAGACCTAGCTCATGATGCCACTGTTGGGGATCGTAGCAGAAATTAAAATTTTCCTACGCATCACCAAGATCTATCCATGGAGTATTCTAGCAACGAGGGGATATGAGAGCATCTACATACCACTTGTAGATCGCAACGGAAGCGTTCAAGAAGAACGTGGATGATGGAGTCGTACTCGTCGTGATCCAAATCACCGATGACCAGCGCCGAACGGACGGCACCTCCGCGTTCAACACACGTACGGTCGGCATGACGTCTCCTCCTTCTTGATCCAACAAGGGGGAAGGAGAGGTTGATGAAGATCCAGCAGCACGACGGCGTGGTGGTGGATGCAGCAGAATTCCAGCAGGGCTTCGCCAAGCGTCTACGGAGAGAGGGAGAGGTGTAACAGGGGAGAGGGAGGCGCCAAGGCTGCAGGGTGAGGCTGCCCTCCCTCCCCCCTTTATATAGGCCCCCTAGGGGGGGCGCCGGCCCTAGAGATCCATCTCCAGGGGGCGGCGGCCAGGGGGGAGGCTTGCCCCCCAAGGCAAGTGGGGCGCCCCTGCCCTAGGGTTTCCAACCCTAGGCGCAGGCGGGAGGCCCATGGGGGGGCGCACCAGCCCACTATGGGCTGGTTCCCTCCCCACTTCAGCCCACGGGGCCCTCCGGGATGGGTGGCCCCACCCGGTGGACCCCCGGGACCTATCTGATGGTCCCGGTACAATACCGGTGACCCCCAGATCACTCCCGATGGCCGAAACGACACTTCCTATATATAATTCTTTACCTCCGGACCATTCCGGAACCTCTCGTGACGTCCGGGATCTCATCCGGGACTCCGAACAACCTTCGGTTTGCTGCATACAAATATCTTTACAACCCTAGCGTCACCGAACCTTAAGTGTGTAGACCCTACGGGTTCGGGAGACATGCAGACATGACCGAGACGATCTCCGGTCAATAACCAACAGCGGGATCTGGATACCCATGTTGGCTCCCACATGCTCCTCGACGATCTCATCGGATGAACCACGATGTCGAGGACTTAATCAATCCCGTACTCAATTCCCTTCGTCTATCGGTATGATACTTGCCCGAGATTCGATCGTCGGTATACCGATACCTTGTTCAATCTCGTTACCGGCAAGTCTCTTTACTCGTTCCCGTAACACATCATCCCGTGAACAACACCTTGATCACATTGAGCTCATTATGATGATGTCTTACCGAGTGGGCCCAGAGATACCTCCCCGTCATACGGAGTGACAAATCCCAGTCTCGATTCATGCCAACCCAACAAACACTTTCGGAGATACCTGTAGTGCACCTTTATAGTCACCCAGTTACGTTGTGATGTTTGATACACCCAAAGCACTCCTACGGCATCCGGGAGTTGCATAATCTCATGGTCTAAGGAATGATACTTGACATTCAGAAAAGCTCTAGCAAACGAACTATACGATCTTTTGTGCTATGCTTAGGTTTGGGTCTTGTCCATCACATCATTCTCCTAATGATGTGATCCCGTTATCAATGACATCCCCATGTCCATAGTCAGGAAACCAAGACTATCTATTGATCAACGAGCTAGTAACCTAGAGGCTTACTAGGGACACATTGTGGTCTATATATTCACACATGTATTATGATTTCCGGACAATACAATTATAGCATGAACAATAGACGATTATCATGAACAAGGAAATATAATAATCCTTTTATTATTGCCTCTAGGGCATATTTCCAACACAAGGCAGGGGTACCTCGCGAGGAGCCCGTGACACAAGCCATGACGATCGAGACCAGGCGGGCGCCGGCCTACGCAGTGTTCTTGTTTTCCCTTTGGTGCAAAGGGGGCAAGCACATGCCAAGGCATCGGGCAAAGGTTACCATTCCGGTGCAACAAGACCAAGACCAGCAGAGCAGCAGGAAGGAGGTCACCGTGGAGCCCAAGACGGCGTCATCACCAGTGCTTTTGGCAGCCGAAGACCACCTTTGGTCAGGATAACTTGTACTAGATGTTCCCCTTCAAAATGGCCAATTGTTGGCGCCCTTCCCGCTCATTATTTGGGGAGAGGCCCAGGGCCTCTGTAAATAGATCTAGCCACCACAGAGTATGGACGGGATCGAGACAGATCGGATAGAGCCCTAGAGAGAGAGAGAGAGAGAGGCGATTGAACTCACCCAAGCATTTCATCGCACCAGCTCAAGAACACCTCTCGCGAGGCTGTTCTTCCCCTGTACTGTTCATCATCAGCCCGTGAAGCAATCCACCACACCACACACTGGAGTAGGGTATTACACCACAATGGTGGCCCGAACCAGTGTAAATCTCGTGTCCCTTGTGTTGTTCATCGTTTCCAGCTTAGATCACACGAGGAGATCGGACGTAGATCGGTATGGGAGAGATCTCCGCGCGCACCCCAGAGTTCGAACCTTAAGGGTTTGCCGGAACCAAAATCCGACATTTGGCGCGCCAGGTAGGGGTGCGCCGGAATCTTTCTTCCGCTGTTCGGATGTGATCTTCCGTCGTGTCCATGGCTGACGCTCGTCGGGCTCGCGCCGAGTGCTGGGATGCTCTCGCCACCCGCGTCACCCAGACGGCGCCTGTCGGCGGATGCCCCCGTCTGTTGCCAACGCCGCCACCGGTCTGGCGGGGAACGAGCAGCAGGCCTCGTCCCAGCATCCTTCGGTGCGGCGGGATGGCCGCACCGCCACCCCGTCGCTGGCTCCAGCTGGTTCGTCGTCTCACGCCCGTCGCGCCCCCATGGACACGCATGCCGCGCTGCTCCTGGCAAGAGAGCTCCTGCACTACCGCCTCTGTCGACGACCTCTACGAGGATTGGCTCACCCGCATCACCGAGCTCGTCAGCGCCACAGGGGGCTCCCCCTTGTCGTCGCTCTCACTGCCTCGCCCTCCATTCCATGCGGGGGGCGAGGATCAGGAGGCGCCTACGCCACCTCCTCCCCAAGAAGGCGCCCTGGCTCCAAGGCGCGCAACCCCAGGGCGAGACCCTCCGCGTCAGGCGCCAGCGCAGCAAGAAAGGAGCTGCCAAGAGATCCCTCGTCCCCAAGAAGGTGCTCGCGCGCTCCCCGCGCCGGCACGCCAAGAACGCGTCCCTGCGCTTCCACGCCAAGACCCCGCGCTGCTCCAAGCGGCGGCGCGTGATAATCCCCAAGAGCAGGCCCAGCACTAGCAGAGGGCGTCGGTGGCCACAGCAGGCTGCTGCGCCTTCACCCCCGAGCTACGCGGCGTCACATGGCCAGACAAGTTCAAGCCTGACCTTCCCCCTCGCTACGACGGCACGGCGGACCCCGCGGAGTTCCTATAGCTCTACGAGCTGGGCATCGAAGCCGCCAACGGAGACGAAAAGGTCATGGCGAACTGGTTTCCCATGGCGCTCAAGGATGGCGCTCGCACCTGGTTCCTGAACCTGGCCCCAAGCATGATCTCCTCCTGGGACGAGATGCGCATCCGCTTCATCGCCAACTTCCAGGGCACTCGCGACCGGCCCCCGGCCGTGAGCGACCTGCGCCACATCAAGCAGCAGCCAGGGGAAACCCTGCAGAAATACATCCAACGCTTCAACAACGCTCGCCTCAAGATCCCCAGGGTGACTGAAGAAGCCATCATCTCGGCCTTCTCCGATGGAGTGCGCGACATCAAGATGAAGGAGGAACTAGCAATCCATGAAGACCTGTGCATATCCCTGGAGCTGTTCAACTTGGCGACCAAGTGCGCTAGGGCTGAAGAAGGGCACCTCTCCCTCCTCGAGCTCCCGGCAGCCGACCTAGAAGAGAAGAAGCTCAAGGCCAAGGACGTGAAGCGCAGGAGGGCTGCTGTGCTTGCAGCGGAACCAGACACCAAGTGAGGTAGGGATCAGCCTGAGCCATCCAAGGGCAGCCGATACTGCGTGTACCACGACTTCCACACCCACAACACCAACGAATGTCAAGAGCTCAGGGCCGTGCGGGATGGGCGAATCGGCCGACGCCCCGAGCGCAACGACAAGGGCTATGTCCAAGGAGGAGGGAGAGGTGGAGGACAATGGGAAGACCGTGGCCCTCGCCAAGGGTGGCATGACCGACCTCGCGAGGATCGCTGGCAGGACCAGCCTCGTGAGGGAGGTTGGAGAGATCAGCCTCGCGAGGATCGCCCACACGGCAACGCAGGCCTTCCTCCTCTGCCGCCACCGCCAAGGAGGAACGAAGACCAACATCAGGACGAGGGGGTTGGGGGCTTCCAGGAGCCACGCACAATCGCTTGCATCCTGGGTGGCGCCCAAGCCCCAGCATCACAGCGCATCTTCAAGCAGTTTGCTCGCGAGGTTAATGCAGTTCTCCCCAAGCTTGAGGCCACGCGCCCTCTCAGGTGGTCTGCATGCGCTATCACGTTCAACTCGGCGGATCAGCTCAAGTGCGCGGCAACGGCCGGAGTCCTCCCGATGCTTTGCTCCCCAGTCATCAGCAATGTGCAGGTCACCAGGACCCTCATCGATGGCGGAGCAGGACTCAACGTCCTGTCCGTCGAGACATTCGACAATCTCCAAGTGACGTACAATCAGCTTCAGCCGACCAAGCCTTTCTCAGGAGTCACTCATGGTTCCACTGTCCCAATAGGGCAGGTTCGCCTCCCAGTCACCTTCGAGCAGCGCAACAACTACCACATCGAGCTCATCAACTTCGACGTCGCCCACATTCGCCTGCCGTACAACACAATCCTCGGGTACCCAGCCCTAGCCAAGTTCATGACAGTGACTCACCATGGCTACAATGTCCTCAAGATGCCAGGAAGCGGTGGAGTCATCACCGTACCCTGTGAAGAAAGGGATGTAGTGTGTTCACTTGAGCGCGCGTTCCAAGCCGCAGCAATCGAAGACCCAGATCACAGGAGCGGAAGACTTCCCGAGGCAACACTTAAGAAGAAGAAGACTTCGCCTGGCCCAAGCCATAAGGAGGCAGGCGCCTCCGAAGGTGTTGCGTCAGGATTTGCGCCCGATCAGGGAGCGCCACCCTCTCTCGCATAGGAAGGCGCGCCCGGTGCCCTTCTCAGGCAGGACTCGGGGGCTCTTTCTTGGAGAGCCACCAACTTTGCCAAGGTCGCGAGGGAGGCGCTCGGGCACCACTTGGAGGGGTGCTTCCAGGCACGTTTCCCTCAGGAAGGTACAAGGCAAGGAAGATCAAACCCTCAGGAGTTCATCGCAAGAAACACCCAGGAGTTACACGAGTCGAGAATCATGCGCGGCAGCCGCCGCTCGCCCGCCGTAGCCCCACATCCAGGCGATGATGGTGGGCTGCGCGTTTGCATCGACGTGCTAGGGCTCAACCGAGCCGCGTCCCAGGAGCGCCTCTGGCCTTCGCGTGTGGGGCGCTGTGAGGGACCACCTCGCAGCTACGTTCGCATGCCTTTCGGCCTGCCGAACGCGGTCGTCGCTCATCAGCGCCTGCTGAGGAGCGTTTTGGAGGCTCAGGAGGTCAGCCATTGTGCGGTCCCGGCGGAGATGGAGATGGCCCTCGAAGACCCACTTGTATCGCTCTGGGCCTAGGGGCTCGTGAGGACCGACGCCTTCACCGTGTATCGCCCGCTTCTTCAGCATCACTTCATCTCCAACGGCATCAGGTGACATCTTTCCAAGTTCCATTTTTAGCTGGGAGCGCCCACAGGGCCGCATCATTCCTAGGCCGCGTGGGTCCGTCCCCGCGGCATGTATCCGTTTTGCTTATGCTCTTTACCTATCTTGTTGGGGGCGCCACTTGGGCTGCATCATCCCCAAACTGCGCGGGCCTGACCCAACGGCGTTTGCTTTTCCTGCATCTACATGAAATGAATTTGCTCTTTCGTGCTTAATCTGGTTACCATGATCGTCATTTGCTGCTTACCGCGGACTTCTCTGCTCTCATGCAAAGCGCTTGCACGTTAAAAGGGGGGTACCTGAGCATCACGACTCACGGTCTCCTACTGGCTCTCCAGCCCTCACCCCCTGGCCTTGATCCACGGCATCGCGACCTGTCATACCAGCGGCGGCTGAGCTCGTTCGAGGGCTGGGACCTGAGAACGTAGAGCATTTGCATTCTAACCACCCTGCAGGAACACACCATTGATAAAGGCCCAGAGCCAGGTGCAACCCGCCTCGAGGTAGGGCCTCGTGAGTCCCGCGCTGGCTCACGGGTGCCCAGATACACCTCTCCTAGCCCTACCATGCAGGCCACGCGCCAGGGCGGGGCTGTACACGCCCCCGGGGCTCCTCCCGGAGGGGAGCCCCCTCCCACATACCAGTGGAAGCACCATGCTCCATGCTGGTTGACGACACTGTCGAGGAGCGGCTATGCCACATACGGAAGCGTTATGCTCCGCGCGGGGCGGCCCACGGCCGTACCAACCTCAGGGAGCCCAGAGCTCAGTGTCCGGCACCGTCGCAAAGCCTCCCCTCGGGAGTGCCACGCGAGGGGGCTGGACACGGGGGCTACGCCCGGGCCTTGCCCGAGCGCACGCCACCCAGCCAGGTCCCTCGGGCCTGGTCGTCACACGCCCCTTCCCGAGCGGAGCCAAGGTATGAAAACTCGTTTGAACGTCAAGGAGGACTCCTGAGCATCGCGACTCAGGAGCCTAACTTGCCACGTTGCCCCTCACTCCTTAGTCCCGTCCTAGTTCCCGGTCGGGGCTAACGGCGGTTGAGGTATGCGCGGGGCCGGGCCCTGCCGACGCAGAACAACAAATCCACTCCTTTGCTCCCCCTTCCCTATTTGTTGCTCGCGCGTCAAGGGGGACTCCTGAGCATCGCGACTCAGGAGCCTAACTTGCCACGTAGCCCCTCACTCCTTAGTCCCGTCCTGGTTTCCGGTCGGGGCTAACGACGGCTGAGGTATGCGCGGGGCCGGGCCCTGCCGACGTAGAGCGCAAGCAAGTAGGAGAGGAAAACGCAAATTCCAGGAAATTCAAAGCAAATATTACAAGCCATAGATTGTTTCACGACGCCAAACACAAGTTTAAACGCCTCCGCGAGGCATGGTGCATGTTGCAGGAATAAAAACGGGACGGAAGCCGCGAAGGGATCACTCTCCAGTGGAGCCCCCACCTGTGGTGGAGTCACGCTGGGCGACTCCGCCTCCTGGGGCCGCGGAGCTGGCGGCACCGTGCCCGGGCAAGATGCTGAAGGCGCGGAACCTCCACAGCAAAGCCTCGGCTCGGCCTTTCACGGCCTCGGCGGCAGCGGCGGCAGCGGCGGCAAGGTCGCCGCTCACGGGTTCCAGCAAGTTGTCGAAGTCAACGTTGGGGTCGCGCAGGTAGACGTGGCTGAGGACATGCGTCAGCGCCGCAAAAGACAGGGCACGTGCCTCGGCCTCGACCGTGGGGCCAAGGCCATCCACGACATCCTCAAGCTCACGGACCAGGAAGGGAAGCAGCTTGGTGGGGCCGTCCTCCGCACCAGCCAACGGCTCCTCCAAGCCGCTCTCATAAAGCGTCTTCAGCGTGGTGCGAGCCTTCTTCTCCATCTTCGTGAAGGCCACCTGATCCTCCGCCAGGACCTTCGCCTTGGCGTCTAGCTTGGTCCTCTCCGCTTTTAGCGACCGCTCCAACGTCTCCAATCAGCCGAGGCGGTCATCAAGCTTGGCGTCCCGGTCCTTGACGGCAGCCTCCCGAGCCTTCATCTCCTTCTCCTTCTCCTGGCGGCCATGGACCTCCTTGGTGAGCTCGTCGCGCAGGCCTTGCAGCTCAACCTCCAGCGCCTTGCAGCGGCTGTGGGCAGCCGCAGCGCCGCCCAGGGCAGTGTCGCGAGCGGCCTTGGCTTGGCTGGCGGCCTGCTTCTCCCCATCGAAGGCCGACACGGGCCCAGCCAGAAGCTAGCTCAAGGCGCCCGGCCACTAGGTGAGGGTCCGCGCTCAGAAGATCCTCCCGCAGCTGGCTCAGTTCGTTGGCGACCTGGTCCAGGACGGCGGCAGAGGGAACAGAAGAAACGGGAACCAGCGGAGCGGGCGAAGAGGACGGCAGCGTGATCACGGCTTGGCAGGAAGGAACCCCCTGGGCCTTGGCTGCCTCGGTCGCAGCATCAGGCGCAGTCGACTCCAGGGTCAGTGGGGCCACAGGGGCTGACTCCTCGCCGAGGCGTCCCAGTCGGCCTCGCGAAGACGGTCGGGCAGGGGAGGCGCGAGCCTCGCCGTTTTCTTCCCCAGCGGATGAAGACGCCACCCCGGCAGATGGACTCACCCCAAGCAGGGCTGCAGAAGCCCCTCTCAACCTCTTTGCCGCAGGTGCCGGCCTGGCAAAAGAATGCAGACGTCAAGCCTCGGCGGCAGAAACCAAGCAAAGCACGAATCGAGCACTTACTGGTCGTCGCTCGCGGACTCAAGCAGCTTCCGGCCAAACTTGAAGCCCGAGAGCCTGCAGCTGGGGTCAGCCTCAGGAGGCCCGGAAGCAGAGGGCACGTCAGGAGGGCTGGAGCTGACCTCAGACCGCCCAGGGACCAGGAGAGACCCTGGGGGAACCAGCCCCGACCCGCCCTTCCTCGTGACCAAGGGAGAGTCCTCCCCTCCTCGCCTGGCGCCGGCCTCGTCGTTGTCCGGCATGGAGCGGAGGGCCCGGGACCTGCGCCGAGGGAAGGACTCCCCCGACTCCTCGCCGGTCACCTCAGAGTCAGACTCTTCCTCCTCCGCCTCTTCTTCCCCCTCACTCCCACTGGAGCTGCCGGAGGACACGTTCACCATCGCCAGCGCCACCAGATCCTCGGGAGCCTCAGCAGGCACCAGCCCTCACCATTGAAGGTGGGCATGGTGTTCACCACCTGCTCCCAGTCGTCGTGAAGGAACAGGGGGACGGGGGCGCCCACCGGGCTTGCCACGTCTCCCCCGACCAAGGAATGGAGGGCCGCAACCAGATTCTCATCGGTCAGGGCCTCGAAGCTCAGGCGCAAGGCGGCGTCCGCTTCCCCAAGCCTCCACAATGGGAGCGAGTGCTTCTGGATTGGAGCCACCCTGTGCTCCAAGAACTCCCTCAGGAGCGTGGCCCCGGTCAGCTTCGCCGCCCCTAAGTCGCTTGGCCTTAGGTCCGCGTTCATCCTCTTCAGCACCGCCTTCGCACGGGGGTCGACGAGTTCCGCGCGGGACCACGCGTCAATAGCCTTGGGCTGTCCTGTAGGCAGCACTAGGCGGGGGTGGATGCGCCCGACATCCACCATGACCCACTTACTCCGGAAGTCTTCGATCCTCTTCCCAGGCTTCGAGATAGCATTGGAGTTGGAGTACGCGATGAAGCTCGCGCATGCGGAGATATGGCCACGAGAAACCCGGAGGGAGAAGTAATGCCGCAACAAGGCCACCGAGGGCTTCACCCCAACGTGAGCCTCACAGTAGTAAGCAAAAATCGCCAGGAGAAGAACAGAGTTGGGGTGGAGATGCAGAGCCTGCAAGTTGTATTGGCGGAGAACAACAAAGAAGAACTCGGAGAAAGGAGGCACCAGACCGGCGACGATGGCGCTCACAAAGAGCGGATAGAAGGTGCTCCCCTTGCCCTCAGGCTGGTCGGAGCCGGCCTTGAGCACGGTCGCCCCGGTGCTGCCCTGCACCACCGTCATCAGGCGCGTGAGGGCGAGGTTCTTCTCCGACAGGTTCGGGGAATCCAGAGCCGACGAGTACCAGGCCTCGGTCGGGGACTTGCGAGGCGCCATGGCGTGCCAGATGAGAAGGTTTGAGACAGATCTGGAGGATTTCGGGAGCAAGAAGGAAGAGAGCGAGAAAGGGGATCTAGGACGAGACGAACGAGAACAAGGCAAGTAAGTCTGGCCCGGGCACCTCTTTTGTCAGATGGACAGTTGCCGAGGCGTCGTGGGGAAGCGCAGACGCCCACGTCCAATCAATCGCCATGCGGCGCCCGAGGCCGCAGGCTGTTGGGGCCCGCGGCGCTTCGCGCTTGCCCCTTCGCTTCTCTGCTAGGCCAAGCCCGGGCGCGCCTTGGGCACGGGGGCTACTGTCGATGTTCTGGGAACGGGGGTCCCCAGACTTGCCTGCCTACGGCCTGCGGCTTGGCTCAAGTGGGGGCCCAGCGCGACCCATCTTCATCAGCTCAAGCTCTAGACCCTCGCGAGGGGCCAAGCCTCGCGGGGCGGACGACAGGAAGCTTCCTCAAAGGCAGCCTCATCAGGCAGGCTCGCCAGGAGGCGGAGAGATCAAGGCAGGGGTACCTCGCGAGGAGCCCGTGACGCAAGCCATGACGATCGAGACCAGGCGGGCGCCGGCCTATGCAGTGTCCTTGTTTCCCCTTTGGTGCAAAGGGGGCAAGCACAGGCCAAGGCATCGGGCAAAGGTTATCATTCCGGTGCAACGAGACCAAGACCAGCAGAGCGGCAGGACGGAGGTCACCGTGGAGCCCAAGACGGCGTCATCACCAGTGCTTTTGGCAGCCGAAGACCACCTTTGGTCAGGATAACTTGTACTAGATGTTCCCCTTTAAAATGGCCAATTATTGGCGCCCTTCCCGCTCATTATTTGGGGAGAGGCTTAGGGCCTCTATAAATAGAGCTAGCCACCACAGAGTAGGGACGGGATCGAGACAGATCGGATAGAGCCCTAGAGAGAGAGAGGCGATTGAACTCACCTAAGCAGTTCATCGCACCAGCTCAAGAACACCTCTCGTGAGGCTGTTCTTCCCCTGTACTATTCATCATCAGCCCCTGAGGCAATCCACCACACCACACACTAGAGTAGAGTATTACACCACAGTGGCCCGAACTAGTATAAATCTCATGTCCCTTGTGTTGTTCATCGTTTTCAATTTAGATCACACGAGGAGATCGGACGTAGATCGGTAAGGAAGAGATCTCCGTGCGCACCCTAGAGTTCGAACCTTAAGGATCTGCCGGAACCCGAAATCCGACAAATACTTTCGGTGCTGCGACCTAGGCCCCAAACCTGGTGTGTAAAAAAATGAGATCAACCCAAGATTAACCCTCGTTGGCATTTTTTATAAAAGAAACTCCGCGAGCACCGCGTGTCAGAGCCGGGACTCGAAATCAGATGAGCTAGCAGCAACCTTAGCTGCCCAGCCAACGGGTCAACACCCCGTCCTCCAAACCTGGTGTGTAGCTCCGCCGCTCAACGAGGCTACTCTCCCGGAATTAGGTACCCGAATCTTGAGCCCCGATAATGACCTAGTTTCAGACTTCTCTTTTAATCCTGGCCATCATGATTGACGGCATAGTCATCTCATTACAGAAAACACGTTACATTCCCTAGTTTCATGTCAAAAGATAAAGAAATGATGAAAACGCAGCTGCTACATCATATACAATTATTATTATTTTATGTTTCGATTACAGGTTTTTTAAACCTGTTTCAAATTCTTTGATTGTATGCCAGAGCGTGCATCAGCCATGGTGGCATTCCCTAAAAAAAGCGTAATACTACAAGTACGCCAGGAGAAACGACCGCACACTACCTCACTGTCTAGCGTCTACCAGTACATCTCCGCTCGTCTGTTCGTCGAACAGATAAGCACAGAATCCGAAGAGAGCGGCGGGTGGTTGGCAGATGGCTGCGGCGGAGCCGTCGGGGTCGAGCCAGCCGGGTGCTCCAGGAAGGTGGTCTCTTCACGGGAAGACGGCTCTCGTCACCGGCGGCACCCGCGGGATCGGGTACCCCTCGGACACCTCTCTCTCTTCCCCAGCAGCGCCCCAAAACCCGAGAGATCCCCTCGATGGCCGGCCTGAGGAGCTCGTGTGATGCGCAGGCGTGCGGTGGTGGAGGAACTTGCGGCGCTGGGGGCGGCCGTGCACACCTGCTCCCGGAAGGAGGCGGAGCTGGGCGAGCGCCTCAAGGAGTGGGAGGCCAGGGGCTTCCGCGTCACAACCTCCGTCTGCGACCTCTCCGTCCGGGAGCAGCGCGAGCGCCTGATTGGCGACGTCGCCGAACGCTTCGGCGGCAAGCTCAACATCCTCGTGAGTTGGAACCAAATCGCATCTTCATTTCTCTTCTTTCTCGTTCCTAGTATGATCCTATCCATCCGTCAGAAATGCAGTACTGTATTATCGATTTTTTTTCTCTGGGAATACCAGCCTGCTGTAAGTTGCAGTTAAGCACACACACGTACTAGTTGAAATTCACCCCCTAAATGCCCATGAACTATTCCCCATCCTACAACTGAAACAGTATTAATGGAGATAAATGAAGCACGGAACATGGAAAACCAAACACGGAGCCCTTCGGAAAGTCCAAGTACTACTAAATCCACTGGTCCGTGCAATCGCCCAATGTAGCTTGCGAACTAGTAGTACATAGGCTCCCACCTAAACACTTCTCACTATCAATCATGTCCGTGTGTTTATTTATGGAGCTTTCTTCACTTCCAGCATCATGTGTTTGAGTTGATGTATCTTTTCTCTCATTGAAGTGTATATAATATGTTGATTTCACAAAAACGCGCTGCAGACAGACATTCCCAATGAAATGATGTTTCTTATCTTAATAGTTCTGCATAAAACAGTCGAATTCAAGATCCGAAAATTTGTAAACACAAGGTTGAATGAAATGTGTTGATGGCTGTACTACTATTACCACAGGTACGAAAGCTGATGTTTAACTTTTGGTGCGTTGGTGAAGTTTGCTAAATCTCATAGGTCAATATTTTCCTTTGATGGTCTGAATAGACAGATCTTGATAAACCTTGGGCGGGCAACACGGTGCCGTTCGATCGGGCCCTCTTCAGTGCCACGACTTTGGTAACCCTGGGAGACGACCAGATAGCCAAGTTCTTGGAATCTACATGGCTTCCTGGGAAGGTGGTGGTGGAGATTGTGCCATTGCTAGTACTAGTAGTAGGGTGAGATTCAAGAGTAGCAAGGTTCACTGTGCTCTTGATAGAAACAACTGGATTGAACCAATGCAGGGTGGAACATATATCAGCTGAGTATGTCGTGATGGATTGTAGCTTCTCCAAGCAGGTGTTGAAGTAGGTGGCGGCCTGGTCCAATCTTGAGCAGCTGACTCAGACAGGTACCATCCAGGGCAGGTTAGCTGACAGAGCAGCGGCCCAAAGTTTATCCAGATAGACATCATTTCTTAGATGGAGTGGTCTCATATTCGGTGTTGAGCAGTGAATGCGTGAGCACTTACCTTCTAGTGCGTTGTTTCCGATGATAATAACTACTCCCTCCTACTAGTGTTGAAAACGTTCTTATATTTTGGGA
This sequence comes from Aegilops umbellulata, assembly GCA_032464435.1. Classification (NCBI taxonomy): domain Eukaryota; kingdom Viridiplantae; phylum Streptophyta; class Magnoliopsida; order Poales; family Poaceae; genus Aegilops; species Aegilops umbellulata. Next base: position 501,925,050 of record CP136057.1, read on the forward strand.
CGGAGGGAGTAGCGTTTAGGTTCTTTGCTTCTCTAGTCGACCAAAATGGTTTTGTCGCTTGTTACATATGTGCGTTGTAAAACTGAACTGTTTTCTAATTGAGTGGGCAGTGCCCTTGTTGTCCTTTACGGGGAAATGACATTTTCCTTGGAGATCTGCATTTTATTCAAATATAGCGCATTCCACCAAAATCCGGGTTTTGTCAGAGTACAGGACTGCAGGGTGCCCCTGCAAGATGAACTGTTTGTTGGATCTCCGTTTTAATTTCCCATGTGTTTTGTAGTGTTGATTCCATAACTTGAGTGCTTGTGTAGATTTGTGCCTTCTTCTTTCACTTGGTCTTTAAGGTAAACATTGGAGCAACAAACATAAGGAAACCAACTACTGAATGTCCAGTAGAAGTTTAGTCACTCTTTTTCTGCGAGAAATGTTTACTCTCTTCGAGGGCCACTTACCTTGGGTCTGCATATTGTTTGTGCCAATTTGCTCTGACTTTTTTCATTTCCTCTTTAAGGTAAACAATGTGGGGACAAACATAAGGAAGCCAACTACTGAATTTTCCGCTGAAGATTACTCTTTTTTGATGGCCACTAATCTTGAATCTGCATATCATCTTTGCCAACTTGCACATCCTCTTCTAAAAGCATCTGGTTTGGGCAGCATTGTTTTCATATCATCTGTCTGTGGATTAGTAGCCGTATTTAGCGGTACTCTATATGCCATGACTAAAGGTAACTACTGTAGCTCACTACCCGCCCGTGACTTTGACTTCCTGAGCATCTATTATGATTTTTCAGACATCTACTATGCGTAACTAGCTACTGGTTTTGTTCAGGTGCCATCAACCAGTTAACCAAGAACCTAGCATGTGAATGGGCAAAAGATGGCATAAGAACAAACTCTGTTGCTCCATGGTACATAACGACTTCGCTTACAGAAGGAGTAAGGGTCTCAATTTGATTATTCCTCTCAAGTCTACACAGTAATTTGGAACATATTGTGAATCATGATTGTGACGTAGTATGCAGACTATAGCAACTCTAACTGCGTTGTGGTTATCCTTCTTACCTGTTTGACTTGAGGACTAATTATGCATTATTCTACGGACGCGGATTTTTGGGACATGGTGGCACGCGAGGATGAAATCTGAGCTGCCCATCCGTGCTATGAGATTAGCACTTAATATAGTGAATTAATCAATACAAAAACAATACAGTGGTTCAATTTGGTCAATACGCGTCAGTGATACGTGAAGTACGTGGGTATAGCTCTGCATCAGTGAGTCAGTTGTGTACCTGAGTTGTTCAGGTCTTGCATGTCATCAATATGTATGGGGTCATGTTCAATTAATGGTGCATTTGGATTCCGCCAGACATTGATCGTGCATGTTAAGCATGCATTACTGCTCCCTCCCGAGTGTGGACGACGGTTTGGATGGAGAGTTCACATGTTTTGGTTATAAATATTTGTGGCAGATTTTCTTTACGCATGAACAGTAGGAGGAGCCTGTTTAGTAAATTTCTATTATAAATAAACAATGGGAAAAGCCTGTCCAGGAACTGGTGTTGAAGGTGCTGGTGCTACGACGCGGGGGGAGAGAGAGAGAGAGAGAGAGAGAGAGAGAGAGGGAGGGAGGGAGGGAGGGAGGGAGGGAGAGAGAGCTCCATGGATGTGTTCTAGCTACCTATGAACATGAACTAGACTACTAGAGGATGAGGATGAACAGAGTCCGTGAACTAGAGAAGGAGCTGCTGGATGATGAAAGGATGGGGAGAAAATGCAGGCGGAGGTGCAGGTTGCCCGTTAACTGATGATGAAAGGATGGGGAGAAAATGCAGGCGGAGGTGCAGGTTGCCCATTAACTCTTCTGTAAACAATAATGTGGGCTCAGTGCAGTTATTGTGTGGTGGGACACACATTTATTGACCGTGTAATACATGGACTAAAAACATTGATACGACGCTGGGAAATCGCTATACATGGCTCGTTGTACACAAACAGCGCGAATCACGTGGCAACGGACGGGGGTGATACCATCCTCGCGTGGAACCATGTCCACTCGTGATTTATCGTTATTCTACTGCTTTCTTCCATATATGTTTTTAACTGCATTATTTTTCTTGAGAGCATTGCTGCGCAACCTGTCCTTAGTTATAGTGATATGATTATGTCGTTGAGTATCTGAACAGAGCAAGTTGACTCATTTATGATACTAAACATGTTTTAGTATCAGTTCTTGATGAAATTAGCGAAAAAAGTATGCTTCTACTTATATTCAAATTACATGTAGGGTAGCAAAATCATGTTGATATCAGCCTATACCTTCCATCTACTATCAGAGAATGAACAAAGTGCATGTTTTATGACCAGTCGATAGAAATTATCGCAAAAAGTATGCTTACACTTATATTCAAGTTACATTTAGGGTAGCAAAAGTCATGTTGGTTTCAGCCTGTACAGTCATTACTATCAGAGAACGAACACAGTGCAGCTGTTTTGTTATCAGTATTATCTTATTTCACAATGATTATAATTAGTATACCTTAGCTCTTGACGTACTAGGTTCCCACATCACAAGATGGTAGCGGGGAGCAGCAGTATCATGTATCTACTTCCGCTAATCCACAATAAGTATACCCAGGAAGGATTGCTGAAAGGGAGGGTCAATCATGCACGGTTAGGATTAAAACTGTTAAGTAGGGTAAAATAACCCAAATGATAGGTGCCACATGTCAGGTGCGTGGCACTCCGGCCCTGAAGTTTTTCAATGGCAATTCCTGTCACGCAAGGATGGCAATTTCCAGTGACACACGGCAAGTTTCTTGCCATGCCATTCTCGCGTCACTAAACCTGCTGTAGAAAACGTTCAAAGTTGCCATGTGCTCGTACCTGACGTTCGGTACTTATCAGGGTCCTAAAATAATGATACCAACCAATATACAGCCATGTCTGCAGTAATTCAGAAAATGAGGGTTTAATGTTAGGATCCTGAATTCCTTTTCTTGATTTGGGCCTGCTGTCCTTGTGCGGTGGCCATGCTAAAGTTAGGATCCTTAATTCCTGCTGAAGATTGCCTGGTACCCTGAATATATAAGCCACCTAACTGTGTTGATAATTGCTCTAGCTAACCGTGGTACACATAACATAAATGTCCACAAATTTGAGAGCTAGCAGTAGTGTCCAACTGAAACTAGCTAAGCCACACTCTGTTTTTTCTCCTTCCCATTTTCTGTGGGCAGCTCCAGTTCTCACACCTTGAATATGCTCTTATTTATTAGAACTGATGCCATTCATGGTCATTTGTTCATGTGTATAGAAACACATCAAAACTACATTATGTTATTCTCAAATTTTCTTCTTAGTCCTACAGTAGTAAACATAGAAAAAATATATTATATTGCAGCCACATGTTGAAGCTTCTTTTGTGCAAGAACAATTACCTATGAACTCTTGTAGTTGCCGCATCTGCCCGTACTCCGTGCATGGGGCGGGGCCTATCATGTAACCTCTTGGAAAATGGTAACTCTGATTCCTGAACCTCTGCTATTGTTTTTGGTGCAGCTTTTGGCTAACAAGGAATTTGAGGCCTCCGTTGTGAGTCGAACTCCACTTGGGCGTGTCGGAGAACCGGGAGAGGTATCATCGCTGGTTGCTTTTCTTTGCATGCCTGGTTCCACTTACATAACAGGCCAGACGGTCTCAGTGGATGGAGGTATGAGTGTCAATGGGTTCTATCCAGCTTGAAGACTACCAAGGAAGAGGCCATATTTCGCTTTGTTGCCCAGGAGCCCAGTCATATCTTGTGTTCTTAGCAACCAAAATAAATATTGCTGTAAAACTGAGGTCATCTTGAATCTATACTCCATGAGTATTTGCCATTGTTCAGATCAGCCATGTGAAGAAAGTTGTTGTCAGAATTGTGCGATCATTTCTCAGTGTGGTGAACTCTTTTTCGGTTCATTAAGCAATTGCCTTGCTGTTGGATTGTTTTTTCTGTAGCAGGGCATGTTCAAATTCATACCCTCTTCCATCTAGTACAACAGCCATCATGCCTGCTCACAATGGTGGATGGCAAAGCCAGATGAGAATCACATGCAACAGAAGTTGCTCCAATTCCGTGGCATCAAAAGTATCAAAACGTTAGCATTTGCATGCAAAGTTGGTGTGACAAAGAAGTTCAATTTGCTGCTATTGTTTTGCGTCCACCATTAGCACATCCAAATCCTCTATAACACTATGCTACCTAGTTTTAAAGAGCACACATTCAATCGAGGTCTTCAATTAGAATTGGGTCACCCGATTTTGACTTGGTAAACAATTTCTTAAAACTTTCTCATTCAATTCTTTTATACTATACACTATTCTTTATGACACTATGTTCCCTAATTTTAAATAGCTAACATTCAATTGAGATCTTCAATTAGAATTGGGTCACCCAATTTTGATTGGCTCAATAATTTCTCAAAGCTTTCCCATTCAAATCTTTTATACTATACACTATGCTTCCTAATTCTTAAAGCCTCACAATTAATCGAGGTATTCAATTTAGAATTGGGTCACCTGATTTTGACCGGGTCAATAATTTCTCAAACTCTCCCATTCAGTTTTTTTAATTCACTATGTTCCCTAATTTTGAAACTCTTTCATTCAATTGAGACATTCAATTTTGGATTTGGTTTACAATTTTGACCGGGTCAACGATTTTTCAAATTAATCAACAACAACTTGCCTATAAAAACATATCAATCCCGCGCACCCTCCCACTATCTAGGAAAAATCATGTGATACTGTAGCATCAATATAGTACATGCAGCCAACAACGCAAAAAATTTCCACATAAATATAGGTTGGTTAGTGGATAACATAGAATCAACCACGAAAGGCCCACCAAATCATCACATTATAAATAGAAACTAAACACACTTAATCATCTCTCCCATCCATTAAACTAAATGTTTCATCAGTTCCAAACTATAAGGGGTATTAGTTTTCTGAGAGGTCAAATTTCTTTAACTTTGACCAAGTTCAGAGCTAAAATATCGACATCCACAATATTAAACAAAAATATATATGGAAATTCATTTCATGATGAAGCTAATCATACCGATATGATATTATGGATTTTGATACATTTCTCTACAAATTTGATCACACTAAAAGTTTTGACTTTTCAAAAAAGTAACACGCTTTATGTTTTGAAACAAAGTGGTTATTTTTTTAAGAAACCCAACAACACCAACGGCACAGCAAGCTTGCTCAACCCTTCTAGTATAGTGCTATTCCATGTTTTATATTGCACTCCCTCCCGTCCTTTTTAATCCGCATATATGATTTTTCTGAAGTCAACCTTTGTAAAGCTTGACAACTTTATAGAAAAAGTTCAACATTCACAATACGAAATAAATATTATTAGATGTGTTATGACATTAATTTTCATATTTTATAATTTTAGTATTGTAAATGTTGATCTTTTTTCATACAAATGTGTTTAGACTTTATGAAGTTTGACTTCTGGAAAATCTTATATGCGAAGTAAAAATGACCTAAGGAATATTTAGCTCGGAGGTTTGGCTTGCGGACCAAGCGGTGTCGACGCCATGACATCCTTCTTCTCATTGGAGCTATTGCCTTGGTAGCCCGTGGATTTCTACAGTATGGTATGGTGGTGCAACGCAGTGGCGGAGCTAGCCGACAATCTATGGGGGTGGCGAAACACAAATCATCAGTGTTTGGGGGCCCAAATGCTAAAAAAATTCCCAATCTAAGCCCTATTAAATTTCTTTTTTAGAAAATTATCCAAGGCTGGGGTTGCAGCCCCCCCCCCCCCCGGCCTCAACATAGGCACGCCACTGGTGCAATGATGTTTCTCCCTTGACCGGTGTTTTTTGAGGCTAGGGTCTCCTTTGCTTCATAGGAATATTATAGGAATTGTAAAGAATAGAAATTTTGTAGAAAAGATTCCTTTGAAGCCCTTCGGTTTGTAGGTACGGATTCCTATCTATACCAATATAAAAAGATCCAGTGAGGCAGATCCAACAGATCTCGGCCATCCATTAGCGTTAATCTGACAGTCCTTATTGTCCTAATGGTGAACAAGCGTAAACACGCTTAGCGCTAAACACGTTTACTGCTAATCAATCCTTTCTTTCCCCGACCCCCTTCCTTACGTACCCTTTCACACGATAGGAAAATGCCACAGCAAACCTTCGTGCGATCCCCTTCCCAAGCTTCAAAATATCGGATGTCGGGTTCGTATCGGTTTGGCTTTGACATATCAGATGTCGGATATCGGGTGATATATCAGACGATATGTAGATATATCGGAGAACATATGTCCAGTTTTTTTCATTATTCTTGTCAATGCTTTAACATAACACTGCTAGATTCCTGGTTTATTAACTTATTGATTAAGAAAATATTAAGGAAAGATTCACAAAATCCTTACTCTATGATTAAAAACAATACGATATATATGCATTTGTATGAAACATTGTGCATGACTTTGATAATATATAATGAAGTTGTAAATGCATAATCTTATTTCATGCTTTCTAATAAAGAACTGTTGTCATCTATGTATCATTCTGTATCGGTGGACATATCGGGCAGTCGGGCTGCATATCGGCCATATCGGTCGATATTTCGGTCCATATCAGATGATATGTTGGAAAATGATATTTACAAATGTTATGTTATGTTCATATCGGTAGGGTCCCAAAAGTGATATACCGGCCTAGATTTAAAAGCTTGCCCCTTTCTTACGCTCCCTTTCACACGAAAGGAAACTCCTACAACGAACCATCGTGCGATCCCCTTCCTTACGTACCCTTTCACACGAAAAGAAACTGCCACAGCAAACCGCCCCACAGCGCCGCCCCATCACCTCGCTTCAGCGACGCACGCCGCCCCATCGCCTCGACCCGCAACAGCTTCAAGGACGCCGCCCCACACATCTCCATGCCGCCTCTACCCATCGCCTTTGCATGGCCTCGACCGTAGCGACGCCACCGCAACTTCAAGGACGTGGTTGTCGGGGACGCCACCTAGACCGCTTGGCTGACCGGCAAGGGTGCGCCGGAGGCGCTACCTGGACCGCCCATCGCCGTCGGACCTGTCAGGGACACCGCATGGCTGTCCGTTGGCGCCGGGCCGTCGGACCATCATGGACACTGCCTGGACCACCTGTCGCGTCCCTCTCCGTCGGGCCTAGCTTAGGTCGTCAGCGCCGTCATCAGGGGACAAGCCGCCGTCAAACACGCAGCCGCCTGGCCAGAGGTCTTTCATCTCTGCTGTCTTCATTTCTTCCGGAAAAGATTGATTCACGTTTCACTGAACAGAAAAGCTGGTTGTATGCACTAAAAATTGAACCCAAACCAGGCTTCATAAAACTGAACCAAAAGCAGCCTCGTGTGCACACATTCAGCAGTTATTAAGCTTCATTACCAACGTGCGCTATGAAACAACTAGGTTACACAGTGAGATGGAACTTTTGGTAGCACCTGGATAGTAGATCAGGTGTGCTGATTTCAATGGATTGTGCTTAGATTTTTGGATTTCTCATTTAGCGGACTGAGGACAAGGTATGTGCTCCTCCCCTGGTCACTTGATAGTACAATTTTCAACCCATTTGAGGGAAGAGATGGACCTGCCATTGATGGTCCTTACAGAACTATTTCTTTTGACGCTACTTTTCTAAACAAAAATCAGGTATATCTTCAAACCGGATTAAGATTACACGTGCGTTACATGTGCGCATTTACTAGTTTCTATAAAGGATAAGAATCAATTCTTCACATTTCAAAGGAAAAGGCGCATTAGCCTGGACTCATTGAAAAAAATTCCTATCATATGCATCAAATGACATCTACTCCGTATTTCTTTATGGAAATTAAGATGCATGCCATCCCACCTCTTATGATTTATCTATTTTTTTTTGAGGACTTATGATTTTTATCCAGTAATGCTAGACGTACAGGCATTTACGGGCTGGATTTAATTACACGCTGACATGGTAAAGTGGGATTGGAAAGAAGGTAGTGAGGCGGGCCACCCAGGTGAGAAATGGGGGGGGGGGGGGGCAAAGAAATTTAACGAAGGGCCCGTAAACTGCATGTAAGAAGCCCGTATGTCTAGGATTATTTGATTTTTATCCCATGAACTAAAGGAGGCCTGGAAGAATAAAAACGTGTGCAAAGTGAGGTCATCCGTCCTCACGAGTGCGTGATTGTCGCCCGCCGTATAATAAATCTCGCAGAGCAGCGTGAAGAATGGCTTGATCAGATCTGCACGACATTGTTCCATAGCTGTGTTCTTCTGGATTCTCGTTCCGTTTGGATTCCTTGATGTCGTTGAGCTGTCTCCAGCGGCCGATCATGTGAGCTGAACGCAGAGGCGAACACTTGGCACCCAACGCTGCCGAGCACTGTCGGCACAACAGCAAGACGTCTGACCCTGTCTCTGCCCTCTCCCCTCTGTCCACTCCAGTAAGCTGCCGTCGCGCCATTGGCCGGCTCGCTCTCCGCATCCCTGAAAGCTTGAATGAACTGACGTGCAAACTCATCGCGACGCACGCGAGGGACCATTAAACAGGAAAAGGCTTCTCCTGTTTGCGCGACGAGAAAAATCTCGTGCTCGAATCCGAGGGCCAGCACCGGAGATCTCCGTGACAGCGAGACCTGACCCCCGGCCACGGACGCCCAACACGTCGCCCGCCGCGACACCCATCTCCCTCACGCCATCCTCCTTACGAGCGTCGTGGTCCGGCAGGGGGGCCCCGCGACGGCGCCTCCTCTTCTCGCACGGCCGCACCGTCGCCGCGCCGGCTCTGACCTCGCTGTCGCCCGCCGGCTTTACGTGGCACATGATGTCGTAGTCCCAAAGCAACGCGCGGCTCCAATTCCGAGCGGACACCGACGGATGTCGCGTGTCGTGTCATAAAATATTCAGTTTGTCTAATTCATATCTAGATGTTATTTAAGAATGTCACATCTAACCTCCCATAAATATATAATCAAACAACAAGAAACAGAAAAAAACTAAAAAAAATAGACCACAAACAGAATGTACATCAGTTTAGATGTGACATAATCATGTCACATCTAGATGTGTCCTAAACAGACCTTAAAATATTTCGCTCTATCGGCTTCCGTCACACGCCCGGCTAACCACCAAAGATCTCAGAAATATCGTCTCTGTGATTGATCGTCGTGATTTGCCCCTTATGTGGGAAGGAACAAAAAGATCTGATCATCAATGCGTCGGAAAAGACCAGTAGATCTTAGCCGATCTACTAGTACTGTGTAGATTTTTTCTCTCTGGGACACGTCGGGTCTTATCGTGGCCTTGTGGCGTTCACGCCGTGAACAGTCCATGTTACGCAACGAGCTTTTGCCATGGCGCGTGTGGTTTGAAATCTTCGGTCGTCCTTATCTGCTGTTCTACTTTCGTTGCATGATGTGAACGATTGGTTTGCCATTTTTGACATCCCGTGGGTGATTAGCAGCCGTCCTCGTGTTTAGCATGTCGCCGGATCAGACAGTGTACAGCTCCTGGCGCGCCGTAGATTTCCAGTTAATGTTGCGTTCAGCTGAAAAGCAAGCTATGAAACAAAGTCCATTTGCACTCTACTGTTGGGATCATCTTACTCCTGGTAAGCACAGAGGTATTTCAGCATATGATGAGATTCTCCTTGCATTGACTCAACTCCCGAAGGATATAGCTGTGGACATTGCCATATTGGGACGCTGGAGCTTATGGTCAGTTAGGAATGACAAAAAATTTCGAGCAGCAGCACCACACTTGGACGCATGGAAATACTATCTGAAAGAGGGACTATGGGCAGCACAACTCAGGGCAGAGCAAAGCAAGGCAGAGAAAATTAAAATCTGGGTAGAACAGAATCTATAATTTAATTATGGCTTTGTTTCCCAGAGCTGGTATTGGTTGATCTTTGTTTCTTTTAAACCTTTGTGCATATTTTATTATTAATGAAAATACAAAGTCCAGGACATAGCGCACTGTACGAGCTATGCCCTTTCCGCTCCTCCAGCTCTACCATGAGCAGTTAACACATATGCATCCTACTTTGGGATGACCAATCAATATTCTTAAGCATAATCGTGCATCATCCTATACGCCTCTTCTCTTGTTTGATCATGTACTCGTGTCTTGAACTATTGCCCGTGATGGTGGGCATCATGCGCAACAGTCTTATAAAGTTGCACGAGTTGATCTACAAGATGTTTGATGGTAGACATCATGTGCTACCTTCCAACGATGCACCAATTTTTTGACTCGGGAACTTCTAGGCAATGGGAGATTTATTGCCACATTGCAAAAATGTTATTTCTGACCTTATCACGAAGCATAATCTCTGTAGTTATGCTTTCTACTCATGCTAAGACCTCCTCAGGTTGTTTCACCCATCTAATTGCCGGATTCGCAACATTCAAGATAAGTAACTTTACTAATACCTTCTTTCACTAGTACATATATGTAATTCCAAGACCACTCATTTTCCATCTCCATCACTGTCTGGGCGGATTCATACCGGCATATATTTCTTGAAACTGGATGAGAGATCATGCCTTTTATTTATAGTATCTGAATTCCATTATTTTACTAAATCATATACACGTGGATTGCACCGGTATCGCCCAGGCTGTGTAGGGAGCTGTCAGTGTCAAAACCGGCAGATCTCGGATAGGGGGTCCCAAACTGTGCGTCTGAGGATCAATGTTAACAGGGGACAAAGGGGACACAATGTTTACCTAGGTTTGGGCCCTCTTAAGGGAGGTAAAACCCTACTTCCTGCTTAACTATATTGGATGAGTATAGGGGTTACAAGAGTTGATCTACCTCGAGATCATAATGGCTAAACCCTAGCTGTCTGATGACCTCTACGAACCAACCCCTCTGATTTATACACACACCGGAGAGGCCTAGGGTTGTACAAAGTCAGTTTGTAAAGGAATGAAATAACATATCTGGACACCAAGCTTGCCTTCCACGCATATGGGAGTCCTACCCGAACACGGGGGAAAAGTCCTCTGCTTTTATCTTCACGGCCAATCAGCCCGGCCCATATCCAATAGTCCGGACACCCGAGGACCCCCTAATCTAGGACTCCCTCAGTAGCCCCTGAACCAGTCTTCGATGACGATGTGTTCGGCACGCAGATTGTCTTCGGCATCGCAAGGCGGGTTCCTTCTCCTGAACATTTTAGAATAATTTTCTACACCAAGGAACTGTATCCGGCTCTGTATTATTAGTATAACCCTTAGCCACGTAGGCAGAGTATCAAAATGAAACACTATCTTTTACTGACAAATTTTTTCAGCGAAGCGTTACATCTGGCTCTTTAACATTTCGAACCGTTATCATACCCGTGTTTCATGTTTCGTGTTTCGAGGCATAGCCTCCATTGGCACGTCTTTTCAAAACAGAGATCGTGCCCGCCCATTATGGGATTCCCATTAATACGGTTTTGGGTAATCCAACCGTGTCGTTCGCACGATCTCTTAGGGAACAGACGAGTTTTAAGGCTTGAGAGGGGGGCGTTTGGTATTTTACTGCCTATAAGAGGGCAGCGATTCCTCCTTTCTCCCTCACACCTTCTTCTAGCTCCTGCCTCCCCATCTCCGAGCTCCAGCACCTGAAAGTTCAATCTTTTCCACCGCCACCAACCTCCCCAGCCATGTCTGGATCCGGTTTCAAAGGCAAGTGGGAGGCCTCCTGCGTCACTAAGAAGGACATCAAGGAGCTCCGAGGCGCAGGCTATCTGTCCGCAGATATCGCGCACAGGCTTCCTGATAGAGATCAGGTCATCCCCACTCCGGTGCCCGGTGAGAGGGTAGTATTCATCCCTCATTTCCTCCGAGGTCTAGGGTTTCCCCTCCATCCCTTTGTCCGGGGCCTCATGTTCTACCACGGGCTACATTTCCATGATCTAGCCCCAAATTATTTCCTTCACATCTCGACGTTCATCGTCGTGTGTGAGGCTCTACTCCGCATGCCCCCACACTTTGGCCTATGGTTCAAAGTCTTCAATGTGAAGCCGAAGGTGGTCCACGGGCAGCACGCGGACTGCGGCGGTGCTATGGTGAGCAAGCTTTCCAACACTGTCTGGCCCAAAGGGGCCTTCGTGGAGACAGTCAAGGTGTGGCAGCAGGAGTGGTTCTACATCACCGAACCCCGCGATGCCAAGTGGGCGGCCGCATCAGATTTCAGATCCGAACCCCCTACGAGACTCACCTCATGGACCACTAAGGGCCTTGATTGGGGGTCCCAGTCGAAGGTGATGCTGCTGCAAAAGCGCATCTCCAATGTGTTGGGCAAAAATACTGGACTCACAAACGTGATCTAGGTGATTCTCTTCCGCCATGTCCTCCCCTGCCAACTCCGGGCCTCTCCTATGCGGGAGTTCAATCCGAGCCCCGGACCTTGAAGCACTTCTTCGGCACCACACACGAAGACATATGGAAGCAGCTTTTCAAGGCCCAGAAGAGTTGGCCGATGAAGACCGAAGACGTCGGCCTTGACAACGCGAACCTGGCATCGACGGTAAGCATATCCTTCTCGGAGACTTTATTTAGCTAACATTTCGTATGATGATAAAGATTTACTTTATCCTCTTTTCGTACAGGGCTGGACGGCGAAGGCGGAGCGGGTCGACTGTCCAGCGCCGCTGCCGGAGAACCCGGCCACCCCCCAGCTAACGGAGATGCTGGTGCCGGCGCCATATCAAGCGCCGGAAAAGAAGACCAAGAAGAAGAAGGGCAAAGAGGCCAAAGGCGGCCCACGCCACAAGGGTCCTTTGGACGCAATGTCCGGAGAGACCGAAGGCCTATCCTCCCACGGAGGAGATGAGGAAGAAGAAGAGGAGGAGGTGGAAAGTGACTCCCCCCGCAAGGGGAGGAAGAAGAAGAGGACGACCTCCGAAGACCCGGAGGGGGAGGCGCCCAAGAGGGGGAAAGTGATCCCGCAAGACAGTTTGGACTCAGAGTCCGAACAAGTCCGCAAGAAGCCTCCAAGGGCGAAGCCCCTGGCCGCATCGTAAATATTCGGATGCTCATTGTTTATCTTTAATCCCCCCTTTCTATTATATAAGCTATTTTGCTATGTGTTCTTCAGTCCTCCATGCGAGCTCCCAAACACTCCGTTATTGGAGGGGAGTGATACGTCTCCAACGTATCTATAATTTATGAAGTATTCATGCTGTTATTTTATCATTCTTGGATGTTTTATGATCATTTCATAGCAACTTTATATCATTTTTTGGGACTAACCTATTGACCCAGTGCCCAGCGCAAGTTGCTGTTTTTTGCTTGTTTCTTACATCGCGGGAAATCAATACCAAACGGAGTCCAAACACTACGAAACTTTTTGGAGATTTTTTATGGACCAGAAGACATCCATTGGGCCAGAGCAGCACCTGGGGGGTGCCCCGAGGGGGGCACAACCCACCAGTGTAAATAGTTTTTCTCGTTTTTGCTTTTCTCTTTTGTTTGCTTGATTCAAGAAAACCAAAAACTCCAAAAAATATTTTAGTGTGTTTCTCTGAATTTCTTTTCTTTTTATTCGAGTTGTACCGAGGAGAAGACCACGATGAAAATGTTGAGTGGCTCTCATTTGAATAATTGTTGAACTAATAAAGAGCACATTTTACCTTGTCTTCTTCTGTTGAATAAAATGTCTTGCAGATTCCAGCTTAGTCCACGACACTCTTGCACTAGTATTATTTTCATATTGTTCGGTCGTGCAAGTGAAAGGCAATAATGAGGACATTCAATGAACTTGCCGTGGCAGAGAGAAACTAGTATGAACTCGACTTGTTCTGTCTGTGTAAATATGTTTAACCTAGTATCCATGATTCAGCCCATTATGATTAAACATGTTTGCAATGACAATTAGAGATTATAGTTTCTCATGCCATATGGTATCAATATTGCGTTAAAACAATTATGATGCAGTATGATGATATGGTATCCTCCTATGAACGTTCGAGTGGCTTGACTTGGCACATGTTCATGCATGTAGTTGAATCAAAAGCAACATAGCCTTTACGACATTTATGTTCATGGTGTTCATATACTACTCATGCTACTATCCAATGTTACTCATGCATAATGCATGGTTATGATCGTTGTTGCTCTCTAGCTGGCCGCTTCTCAATCTAATTGCTAGCATTTGCCTGTACTAAGTGGGAATTCTGCTTGTACATCAAAAACCTTGAACCCAAAGTTATTCCAGATGAGTCCACCGTACCTACCTATATGCGGTATTACCCTGTCGTCCTAAATAAATTTGCATGTGCCACCTCTAAAAACTTCTAAAAATATCTGTTTTGTGTGCCTGAACCGGTCATGGAACGACATGAGGTAGTCGGTATCTTCCATGCTAAGCGGGTTATTCTCAGGTCGAGTGTTTATTCACTCGCCATCGCACGAGAAAAGGGCGGTATTAGGGATGCCCAGTCCCAAACTGCAAAATACAAAATAGTTAATCGCTCGAATAATCAAACAAAAACTCCCAATGGAGTCAAAACCTTTACTTTTATCGCTTGGGAACCACCACTAGCTTGTTTAGCATGGGAGATATTGATAACTGATAGTCGTGAAGTAAATGAGAGGCGTGCATGTCTCAAAATAATCATTTACCTCTGTTTTAAAAATCAAGCTCTAGCACCTCTACAAATTACTGCTTCCCTCTACGAAGGGACTATCTATTTACTTTTATGTTGTGTCACCACCTTCTAAACACAAGCGCCAGAAACTGAGTAGAGCACAACTGTCATGATTTATGCATTGTGTGTAGCTAATGTTGGGTGCATCACGACTGGATATTTTCTACAATGAATTACAATGTTTAGTCGCTGCTTGAACTTTGGAGGTGCTCTGCATTTATGTTTTGCGGTCTAAGAAAGGGCTAGCGAGATACCACTATTGTCATATTATATCATGGTTGTTTTGACAACATGTTGCTGTTTGAGATATCTTATTATTGCTTGCTAGCTGATTATGTCATTGATATGAGTCATTATAATCTTTAAGAGTTATTGTTAACATGGTTAGTTATAATGTTGGCTGAAGACCTGAGTGATGTTTAAGCTTATTTATGCAAACAAGAGCAAAAGAGTTCGTAAAAGTTTTTCTTTCTCACTTTCAGTTTATCAACTGAATTGCTTGAGGACAAGCAAAGGTTTAAGCTTAGGGGAGTTGATACGTCTCCAACGTATCTAATTTTTCTCACGCTTTTCCTCTTGTTCTCGACTCTAATTTGCATGATTTGAATGAAACTAACCCCCGACTGACGCTGTTTTCAGCAGAACTACCATGATATTGTTTTTGTGCAGAAATAGAAGTTCTCGGAATGGAACGAAACTTTGCAAGGATTTTTTATATAATAAAAGAGAATTTATGGAGACAAGATCCACCGGATAGGGCCCCTTGGGTGGGCACAACCCACCAGGGTGCGCCCCCCTCTCCTGGCACGCCCAGGTGGGTTGTACCTACCTGGTGGCCCCGCTGACGACCCCCTGGTACTATAAAATCACATATTTCCAGAAAAAAAACAGGGAGAAAGAATTATCACGATCCACGAGACGGAGCCTCCGCCAAGCCTTGCTCTTCCTTGGGAGGGCAGATCTGGAGTCCGTTTGGGGCTCCGGAGAGGGGGATCTTCGTTCTTCGTCATCACCAACCCATATCCATCGCCAATTCCATGATGCTCCCCACCGTGTGAGCAATTCTTTTGTAGGCTCGCTGGTCGGTGAGGAGTTGGATGAGATTCATCATGTAATCGAGTTAGTTTTGTTAGGGCTTGATCCCTAGTATCCACTATGTTCTTAGATTGATGTTGCTATGACTTTTTCATGCTTAATCCTTGTCACTTTGGGCCCGGTTGCCATGATTTTAGAGCTGAACCGTTTATGAATTCATCATTATGTCCATGTTTTAGATCTGATCTTGCAAGTTATGGTCACCTACTACGGTTATGACCCGACAACTCCGGAGTGAGAACAACCGGGCCCACTCTCGGTGATGAACGTAGTTTGAGGAGTTCATGTGTTCACTATGTGTTAATGCTTTGTTCCGGTTCTCTATTAAAAGGAGGCCTTAATATCCCTTAGTTTCCAATATGGACCCCGCTGCCACACGAGGGTAGGACAAAAGATGCCATGCAAGTTCTTTTAATAAAGCACGTATGACTATTTACGGAATACATGCCTACATTATATCGATGAACTGGAGCTAGTGCCGTAACGCCCTAGGTTATAACTGTCACATGATGAATATCATACAACAAGTCACCGATCCAATGCTTACGAATTTATATTATATTGTGTTTGCTGCGTTACTAATTCTATCATCATTGTTACACTTACTACAAAATTACTGCTATCACTGTTACTGTTACCGTTGCTGCTGTCACTACTATCAAAACTATCATATTACTGTGCTACTGATTACTTGCTGCAGATAATTAATCTCCAGGTGTGGTTGAATTGACAACTCAGCTGCTAATACCTTCAAATATTCTTTGGCTCCCCATGTGTCGAATACTTTACCCTAAAAAATTGTTGCGATCCCCTATACTTGTGGGTTATCAAGACCTTTTTCGGGCGCCGTTGCCGGGGAGCATAGCTATATTTGTTGAGTCACCTGTTATTATTATCATATTATCACTATGAAGAATATGAAGGATCCAAAGACTAAGATTTATCCCTCAAAGATGAGGGGAGGTAAGGAACTGCCATCCAGTTCTGCTTTAGATTCACCTTCTGTTATGTGTAAACTTGCAACACCACCACATGCTATCAATTCTGATATGTCGCAAGTTATTGATGATGCCACTTCTACTATGAATGATGCTTATGATGATGCTAGTACCTTGCTTGCTAATGACGATGTGGCACTTGGTGAATTTCTTGATAAACAAATTGCTAGAGTTATACAACATGATGTTGTTGAATCTGATGATGAGCTTGAAATTAAATCTCTTGAAACACCTGCTAGAACAAGCCTTCCTAGATATGAATTGCCTAAGGTACCGGAAGGTTATGTTATGAGTGATGAAACAACTAGAGATATTCTTGCTTGTAATGATAGAGATAATCTAGAGAAATTACTGCAAAAGTATAAAGTAAAATCTCTGAATGCTAGAATGAAATGTGATCCTAAGTTTGCTACTTCACCTATCTTTATTGATGATAGGATTATGAATTCTATATTGACCCGGAGTTGATTACTTTGGTTGAATCTGATCCTTTCCATGGTTATGAAACTGAAACTGTTGTGGCACATCTTACTAAGTTGAATGATATAGCCACCCTTTTTACTCATGATGAGAAAACTCGCTACTACTTTATTCTCAAATTATTTCCTTTCTCATTAAAGGGTGATGCTAAAGCTTGGTACAATACTCTCGCTCTTGGTTGTGTGCGTAGTCCTCAGGATATGATTTATTACTTCTCTGAAAAATATTTTCCTGCTTGTAAGAAACAAGCTGCCTTACAGGAAATATTTAACTTTGTGCAAACTAAAGAAGAGAGTCTCCCAAAAGCTTGGGGGAGGCTTTGCCAGTTACTTAATACTTTGCCTGATCATCCTCTTAAGAAAAATGAAATACTTGATATCTTCTATAATGGACTAACCGATGCTTCTAGGGACTTCCTAGATAGTTGTGCTGGTTGTGTTTTCTGGGAAGAACTGTTGGGCAAGCTGAAGAATTATTGAATAACATATTGAAAAATTATGATGATTGGACTATTCCTGAACCACCGCCTAAGCCCACTCCGAAGAAGAGGGGTATATTATATCTCAGTCCTAAAGATATGCAAGAGGCAAAGAAATCTATGAAGGAAAAAGGTATTAAAGCTAATGATGTTAAAAATTTACCTCCTATTGAAGAAATACATGGGCTTAATACACCACCATTGGCTAAGGTGGTAGAGATAAATTCTTCAATGAAGTTCAATAATAATGATAATCCTCACAATATGCATCCTAGTCAATGCCTTTATGAGTTTGAAAACTACATTATAAAACAAGATCACTTCAATGCAAATGTTATGAAACAATTGAAATATAATTCTGATATGATTGCTCGCTTGAGTGACTTGTTATTTAGAATCTCAAATGATGTTAGAGGTGTGGGAAAACATGCTTCTATGGTTGAAACTCAGTTAGAACAAGTTGCTAAATCACAAAGAGAATTACTTGATGAAATGAATCATAATATGCATGACTTTGCTATTAGAGTTGCAACTAGAGGAGGTAAAATGACTCAGGAACCACTTTATTCCGCGGGACACCCAAAAAGAATTGAACAATATGCACAAAGAAATAACACTAGTGCACCTAGTCCTTCTAAAAAGAAAAAAAGAAAAATGATAGGACTTTGCATACTTCTTGTGAACCTGAAATAGAAAAACCTCCTGATAAAGATAATGAAACTTCTATCTCTGATGCTGAAACTCAATCTGGTAATGAACACTCACCTAGTAATAATGAAAAAGATAATGATGAGGTTAATGAAGACTCTAAACCAACCAATGATAAAGAATTAGACAATGATGTTGAGATGGAACCACATGTTGATCTTGATAACCCACAACCTAAGAATAAAAGATATGACAAAAGAGACTTTATTGCTAGAAAACACGGTAAAGAAAGAGAAACGTGGGTTCAAAAACCTATGCCTTTTCCACCCAAGTCAACTAAAAAGAAAGATGATGAAGAATTTGAACGCTTTGCTGAAATGCTGGGGCCAGTATTTTTGCGTACTCGCTTGACTGATATCTTGAAAATGTCTCCTTATGCAAAGTATATGAAAGACATCATCACAAATAAGAGAAAAATACTAGAAGCTGAAATCTCCACTATGCTTGCTAATTATACTTTTAAAGATGGAGTACCTAAAAAACTTGGAGATCCGGGAATACCAACTATACCTTGCTCTATCAAAAATAATTATGTGAAAACTGCTTTGTGTGATTTAGGAGCTGGTGTTAGTGTTATGCCTTTCTCTTTATATAAAATACTTGACTTGAATAAACTCACACCTACTGAAATATCTTTGCAAATGGCTGCCAAATCAACTGCCATATCTATTAGTATCTGTGAGGATGTGCCCGTTGTTGTTGCTAATGTTACTATTTTGACTGACTTAATTATACTTGAGATGCCCGAGGACGACAACATGTTGATTATCCTTGGTAGACCCTTCTTGAATACTGCAAGGGCTGTTATTGATTGCAACAAAAGAAAGGTCACTTTTCATATTAATGGCAATGAGCATACGGTGCACTTTCCGAAGAAACAATTCCAAGTGTATGGTATTAATGTTATTGAAAAATCGCCGACAATCACTATTGGAAGTTTTCAAATACCTCTACCTACTGTCAAAAAGAAATATGAAATGCTTATTGTTGGGGAAATGCATATCCCCATTGGGGTAACTTAGTGATTTACGAAAGTTCTTCGGTTTCATGCTAATTGAAAGTGGTTGTTAATAAGACTTAATCAACCTTATTAATGGATCATTTTTTAGCGGTATAAAGTTGATGAATTTAGTAAGCACTACCTTCTGTCCTTACCTTTTATTCTCTGTTTTTATTAGTTAAATAAAATAAAATGCCATGTTTTGTCTGTTTTCTGAATTTCCATTGCAATAAAAAATGACCAAAAAAATAAAAGTTCTCAGAATGCCCTGAAAATTTTATATGATTTTTCCTGAATATTTAAGATTTTTTGATGCAAATGATACCAGAGGGAGGTGCACCAGGTGGGCACAACCCAGCTGGGCGCGCTAGGAACCCCAGGCGCGCCCTGGTGGGTTGTGGTCCCCACATGGGCCCCCTCACTTATGTCTTTAGCCCACATCATCACTTACATATAGAAAAAAATATCCCCATTGCTCTCTCTCTCGTGTTCTTGAGCTCAAACCCGTGGATCTTGATCTCTTTGCTCGAAGCTCCGTTTCCAAAACTGTTTTGGGGGATTGTTGCTTGGTATGTGACTCCACCATTTGTCCAATTAATTTTTGTTTTTGTGGTTTATACTTTGAATAATTAGCTACTCTTGGTGCTGCTATAGATGTGCTTGCATGTTGAATTCTTAGTGTTCTAAGTAGTTTGAATGCTTGCTATGGCCTCTATGCATCCCTATGAGTAGTTGCTATCAATCTTATAAAGTTTTGTCGACAAAGTTTTGTCACCCTAAAATTTTTATTTTCAAAAAATTGTATGCGGACATGAATATCTTCAGGAAGTTTGGCTCTAAGAAGAACTCCAAGGGTGTTATTGGGGAGTCTTCCGACAATGATCTCCACCCTCGGAGGATGGAGGAGGTACGATCGTGCCAATGGCCGCACACCCCGTTCCTGCAAGAGGCTAGAATTCATGAGGAGTTCATGCAATATATTGCCACTGCCGGCCCCACCGACTTCATCACAGATGAGTGTGACCAACACCAAATCCTCACAAATATCTTTGTTCAAAGCTTTACTTTCTTGCCTTGAAATAATCCTCCTGAAGTGAGCTTTGATTTATATGCTGAAAACCATCAGATACCACTTAATGAATTTTGTGATATATGCTTGATCCCTTTTGATGGGAGTTTAGCTGAGCCTAGACCGGCTGGGTTTGAGGCCTTTATCACACTTTGACAGTGGGAGGTGAGAGAGGAGTGTCAGCCACCACGTCTGCTAGCTTACACTTTCCCGCTGTACATTATTTTGCTTTATTTGCTGCTAAGTGCCTGCTTGCTAGAAAGAAAGTAGGTGCGCTCAGCGCACCAGACTTTGCTGTTTTACGCCGAGCACTAGAGGGTGACAACACTTGTAGCTTGGGAGCTATGTGGCTCGTCGCCTCCATCTTAATAAATCACAGGGTGAAATAGATGGTGGGATTTTTGCTACTCATTTGGCGGCTCACTTCTAGGTTGAGATACGCCCTCATGATATTACTCTTGAAGGAAATATGCCCTAGAGGCAATAATAAAGTTGTTATTTATATTTCCTTATATCATGATAAATGTTTATTATTCATGCTAGAATTGTATTAACTGGAAACTTAGTACATGTGTGAATACATAGACAAAACAGAGTGTCTCTAGTATGCCTCTACTTGACTAGCTCGTTAATAAAAGATGGTTAAGTTTCCTGACCATAGACAAGTGTTGTCATTTGATGAATGGGATCACATCATTAGGAGAATCATGTGATGGACAAGACCCATCCGTTAGCTTAGCACTATGATCGTTTAGTTTCTTGCTATTGCTTTCTTCATGACTTATACATGTTCCTATGACTATGAGATTATGCAACTCCCGAATACCAGAGGAACACTTAGTGTGCTATCAAACGTCAGAACATAACTGGGTGATTATAAAGATGCTCTACAGGTGTCTCCGATGGTGTTTGTTGAGTTGGCATAGATCGAGATTAGGATTTGTCACTCCGATTGTTGGAGAGGTATCTCTGGGCCCTCTCGATAATGCACATCACTATAAGCCTTGCAAGCAATGTGACGAATGAGTTAGGTTCGGGATGATGCATTATGGAACGAGTAAAGAGACTTGCCAGTAACGAGATTGAACTAGGTATGATGATACCGACGATCGAATCTCGGGCAAGTAACATACCGATGACAAAGGGAAGAACATATGTTGTTATGCGGTTTGACCGATAAAGATCTTCGTAGAATAAGTGGGAGCCAATAAGAGCATCTAGGTTCCGCTATTGGTTATGGACCGGAGATGAGTCTCGGTCATGTCTACATAGTTCTCGAACCCGTAGGGACCGCACGCTTTACGTTCGATGACGATTGGTATTATGAGTTTATGTGATTTGATGTACCGAAGGTTGTTCGGAGTCCCGATTGAGATCACGGACATGACGAGGAGTCTCGAAATGATTGAGACATAAAGATTGATATATTGGACCATGTTATTCGTACACCGGAAGTGTTCGGGAGAGTTTGGGATAAAACCGAAGTGCCGGAGGGTTACCGGACCCCGCCGGAAGTTAGTGGGCCACCATGGGCCTTCGAGGAGAGAGGGCCGGCTAGGAGGTGGCGCCCCCCAGTACGAATTGGACAAGGGGTGGGGCGCCCCCTCCTTCCTTCTCTCCCCTTCCTCCTTCCTTCCCCTCCTTGTTGGACTAGGAAAGGGGGGAACCTACTCCTAGTAGGAGTAGGATTCCCCCCCTCGGCGCACCCCTTGCGGGTGGCCGACCCCCTCCTCCCTCCTTTATATACGGGGGAGGGGGCACCCCATAGACACACAAGTTGATCTCTTAGCCGTGTGCGGTGCCCCCCTCCACAGTTTTCCACCTTGGTCATATTGTCGCAGTGCTTAGGCGAAGCCCTGCATCGGTAACTTCATTATCACCGTCACCATGCTATCGTGCTGGCAAAACTCTCCCCCGGCCTCAGCTGGATCTAGAGTTCGAGGGACGTCATCGAGCTAAACGTGTGCAGATCGTGGAGGTGTTGTGCATCCGGTACTTGATCGGTTGGATCACGAAGACGTTGGACCACATCAACTGCATTACTAAACGCTTCCGCTTTCGGTCTACGAGGGTACGTAGACACACTCTCCCCGCTCGTTGCTATGCTTCTCCTAGATAGATGTTGCATGATCGTGGGAATTTTTTAGAAATACTACGTTCCCCAACAGTGGCATCCGAGCCAGGTCTATGCGTAGATGTTATATGCACGAGTAGAACACAAAAAGTTGTGGGCGATAATAGTCATACTACTTACCAGCATGTCATACTTTGATTAGGCGGTATTGTTGGATGAAGCGGCCCAGACCGACATTACATGACCGTGTTCATCAGACTGGTTCTACCGCCGTGCTTCGCACACAGGTGGCTAGTGGGTGTCTATTTCTCCAACTTTAGTTGAATCGAGTTTGACTACGCCTGGTCCTTGTTGAAGGTTAAAACAGCACACTTGATGAAAAATCCTTGTCGTTCTGATGCGTACGTAAGAACGGTTCTTGCTAGAAGCCCGTATAAGCCACGTAAAACTTGCAACAACAAAGTAGAGGACGTCTAACTTGTTTTTGTAGGGCATGTTGTGATGTGATATGGTCAAGACGTGACGATATAAATTGTTGTATGAGATGATCATGTTTTGTAACAGTTATGGCAACTGGCAGGAGCCATATGGTTGTCGCTTTATTGTGTGAAATGCAATCGCCATGTAATTGCTTTACTTTATCACTAAGCGGTAGCGATAGTCGTAGAAGCAATAGTTGGCGAGACTACAACGATGCTACGATCGAGATCAAGGTGTCAAGCCGGAGACGATGGTGATCATGACGGTGCTTTGGAGATGGAGATCAAAGGTACAAGATGATGATGGCCATATCATATCACTTATTCTGATTGCATGTGATCTTTATCTTTTATGCATCTTGTTTTGCTTAGTACGGCGGTAGCATTATAAGATGATCTCTTACTAAAATTTCAAGGTATAAGTGTTCTCCCTGAGTATGCACCATTGCTAGATTTCGTCGTGCCGAGACACCACGTGATGATCGGGTGTGATAAGCTCTACGTTCACATACAACGGGTGCAAACCAGTTTTGCACACGCTGAATATTCGGGTTAAACTTGACGAGCCTAGCATATGCAGATATGGCCTCGGAACACTAAGACCGAAAGGTCGAGTGTGAAATCATATAGTAGATATGATCAACATATTGATGTTCACCATTGAAAGCTACTCCATCTCACGTGATGATTAGACATGGTTTAGTTGATATGGATCAATCACATGATCATTTAGATGTCTCGAGGGATGTCTATCTAAGTGGGAGTTCTTAAGTAATATGATTAATTGAACTTTAATTTATCATGAACTTAGTCCTGATAGTATTTGCATATCTATGTTGTAGATCAATAGCTTGCGATGTAGCTTCCAGTTAATTTTTGATATGTTCCTAGAGAAAATAAGTTGAAAGATGATAGTATCAATGATGCGGACTTGGTCCATCATCTGAGGATTATCCTCATTGCTGCACAGAAGAATTATGTCCTTGATGCACCGCTAAGTGACAGATCTATTGCAGGAGCAGATGCACACGTTATGAACATTTGACAAAGCTCAGTATGATGACCACTTAATAGTTTAGTGCACCATGCTTTACGGCTTAGAACCGGGATTTCAAAAATGTTTTGAATGCCGTGGAGCATATAAGATGTTCTAAGAGTTGAAATTGGTATTTCATACTTATGCCCGTGTCGAGAGGTATGAGACCTCTGACAGTACTTTGCCTACAAGATGGAGGAGAATAGCTCAACTAGTGAGCATGTGCTCAGATTGTCTGGGTACTACAATTGCTTGAATCAAGTGGGAGTTAATCTTCCAGATAAGATAGTAATTGACAAAGTTCTCTAGTCACTATCACCAAGTTACTAGAACTTAGTGATGACCTATAATATGCAAGGGATGACGGAAGTAATTCCTAAGCTCTTCGCAATGCTGAAATCGGTGAAGGTAGAAATCAAGAAATGGCATCAAGTGTTGATGATTAACAATACCACTAGTTTGAAGAAAAGGGCAAAGCGAAAGAAAGAGGAACTTCAAAGAAGAATAGCAAGCAAGTTGCTGCTCCCATGAAGAAGCCCAAAGCTAGACCCAAGCCTGGAACTGAGTGCTTCTACTGCAAAGAAAATGGTCAATGGAAGTGGAACTGCCCTAGATACTTGACGGATAAGAAGGATGGCAAAGTGAACAAAAGTATATTTGATATACATGTTATTGATGTGTACTTTACTAGTGTTTATAGAAACCCCTCAGTATTTGATACTGGTTTAGTTGCTAAGAGTAGTAACTAAAACAGGAGTTGCAGAATGAACACAGACTAGTTATGGGCGAAGTGACGATGTGTGTTGGAAATGATTCCAAGGTTGATAAGATCACCATCACACACTCCGTATAGTGTTCGACCAAAATAAATGTTATTTGGCGTTTGCGTTGAGCATGAATATGACTGGATCATGTTTATTGCAATACGGTTACTCATTTAAGTCAAAGAATAATTGTTGTTCTGTTTACATGAATAAATCCTTCTATGGTAATACACTTAATATAAATGGTTTATTGAATCTCGATCGTAATGATACACATATTCATAATATTGATGCCAAAATATGCAAAGTTGATAATGATAGTGCAACATATTTGTGGCACTCCCGCTTAGGTCATATTAGTGTACAGCGCATGAAGAAACTCCATGCTGATGGGCTTTTGGAATCAGTTGATGCTTGTGAACCATGCCTCATGGGCAAGATGACTAAGACTCCATTCTCCGGAACAATGGAGCGAGCAACAAACTTGTTGAAAATAATACATACTGATGTATGTGGTCCGATGAGTTTTGAGGCTCGCGGCAGGTATTGTTATTTTCTAACCTTCATAGATGATTTGAGCAGATATGGGTATATCTACTTGATGAAACATAAAGTCTGAAACATTGAAAAGTTCAAAGAATTTCAGAGTGAAGTGGAAAATCATCATAACAAGAAAATAAAGTTTCTACGATCTGATCGTGGAGGCAAATATTTGAGTTATGAGTTTGGTCTTCATTTGAAACAATGTGAAATAGTTTCGCAACTCACACCACCTGGAACACCACAGCGTAATGGTGTGTGTTAAGGCATATCTCTCTAGATGTAGTTTTGGTGATTGATGACAACATGTTTGCGGACTAATCGTGTGCTTTGAGCATTTCAGAGATTCATCCTTTGGCACGAGACGATTTCTTTCCCCTCGGAGTGTCATTCAAGACGGTGTAGCTCTTTCACTTCTATTTTGGTGGACTAGTTCCGTAGGAGTCACCGTACTATCAAGAGGGGGTCCGCTTTGGTAAGGCTAGGGTGGAATCAACACGTACACATCCTTTTCACAACCTCTGAGCCTTTCCGCTTCAATGGAGCGCTCCTTCCCTTTCTTTGGGCTTTGTCTGGTCCCAGCGGTAGTACCATGGTACCCAGCGGTAGAACCGCTTAGGGGTCACAGGCGGCAGTACCGCTCCGCAGCGGTAGTACCGCCAGTGGGTCCTCAGCCGTAGTACCGCTGCGGTACCAGGCCCCTACCGCGTCGATTCGAGGGGGTCGATTCTCGTGTCGGATTGTGCGGTACTATGCAGCGGTAGTAGAGCGGCAGTGCCGCTCATGAGCGGTAGTACCGCCCTACCACCGCGGCAGTATCGCTCGGGTCCCTCTCTCTCCTGCCCACCAATATGCACAACAGTACCGCCTGGGGGAGCGGTAGTTCCGCTGTGCACAGCGGTAGTACCGTTGCCTTTTGCGGTAGTACCGCCCTCTGCGGGGCTGTTTTGGGGGGTAACGGTTGGATTGTCCCCCCCCACTATATAAGGAGGTCTTCTTCCCCGAAGTTGACCTACCTCTTCCCCCAAAAGCTCCATTGTTGCTCCAAGCTCCATTTTCGCCCGATCTCTCTCCCTAGCCAATCAAACTTGTTGATTTTCTCGGGATTGGTTGAGAAGGCCCCGATCTACACTTCCACCAAGAGAAATTTGATTCCCCCTCTAATCCCTAGCGGATCTTGTTACTCTTGGGTGCTTGAGCACCCTAGACGGTTGAGGTCACCGCAAAGCCATAGTCCATTGTGGTGAAGCTTCGTGGTGTCGTTGGGAGCCTCCAATTGAGTTGTGGAGATTGCCCCAACCCTGTTTGTAAAGGTCCGGTCGCCGCCTTCAAGGGCACCAATAGTGGATTCACGGCATCTCGCATTGTGTGAGGGCGTGAGGAGAATACGGTGGCCCTAGTGGCTTCTTGGGGAGCATTGTGCCTCCACATCGCTCCAACGGAGGCGTACTTCCCCTCAAAAGGAAGGAACTTCAGTAACACATCCTCGTCTTCACCAGGTCCACTCTTGGTTATCTCGTCCCTTTACTTTTGCAAGCTTACTTGTGTTACTTTCCTTGGTTGCTTGTGTGCTTGTTGTTGTTGTTGCATCATATAGTTTGCTCACCTAGTTGCATATCTAGACAACCTACTTTGATGCAAAGTTTAAATTGGTAAAGAAAAGCTAAAAATTGCTAGTTGCCTATTCACCCCCTCTAGTCAACTATATCGATCCTTTCAATTGGTATCAGAGCCTCGTCTCTTTGTTAAGGATTTTGCCTTCCGAAGAGTATTGTTGACACTGTAGACGGTGGGGAGGAGCACTCCGGTGTGAATCCGTTCTCGTCTACGGCCGATGGGGGAACCGCGGTCTCTCGTGAGGAGTTCAATGTGGCGTTGGACACATTGAAAACCTCTATGACGACCGAGGTCGAAAGCATGTTTAATAAATTCATAGAAGGGCTTAAACTTACCACCGCACCGTTGAAAGTGGGTGATCCCGCTAACAAGGTGGCGGATGCTACCTCTGACAAGGGGGAAGCTTCTAGTGAGAAAGCTCCTCCTTCTAGTGGAAAAAATGGCACCGGTATCTTTGCCCATGTGGAACCTCCACTTGTTTATGGTGGACCGCTTCCTTCCACTCATTTGAATCATGCCGGCCCGGCCCCTAAGATTGAGAAAAATGTAGAATTTGATTCTTGGGTATATCGCTTTAAGCGTCATTTAAATCATGTGAACACTAACCTTTGGAGAATCATTGAAGAAGGTTTCTACCCGCATGACCGAAGTAACTTCACTCATAGAGAAGCCGTGGATAATCAATTCAATGAGAATGCTCTCTTCATCATCCAAGAAGCAATCCCACCCGAAGATCTTCCTCATCTCCGGCCCTACTCCATGGCCAAAGATGCTTGGCACCAAGTGGTTTCCCTCTATCGGGGAAGCGCAAGCATTCAACGCTCCAACTATGAAGTGGTGCAAGATGAAGCCGATGAGTTTGCAATGAAAGAAGGTGAAGAACCCCGTGAGCTTTATCGGAGAGTAACCAAACTCACGGTCTCTCTCCAAGATCATGGAGGTAAGGACATGGATGACAATTTGATCAAGCGCAAATTCCTCAAGGCAATGATGCCCTACCACAAAGCCATGTCCTCCGTCATTCGTCAAAGGCCGGACTTCCACACCTTGTCCTCAAGTGAAGTGTTGGATGAGTTCGTTGCTATGAGAATCTTGGACAAGACCGCCGACAATGCGGTTCTTCGCTCTCAAAGAGTAAAGAAGCCCAACCTTGCTCTAAAGGCCAAGGTTAGTTTGGAGGAAGAGGATGGAGAGGAAGAAGAGGAGAGCAACCTCGAAGATATGAAGTATGCCTATCATGAACACATGGCCCTTGCGACGAATCCACGAGTGTCTCTCTTCGACTCACCCAATGAGAGCATGCCAAGTGCCTCATGGCTAAAGCCACCAACAAGGTAACCCCCAACATCGAAACTACCATCATTAATCATCCTTCTTCGGATAGCATTGATGAACATGAGGGGACAAATGTGGAGGAGAATGAGTTTGAGACCTTTATGGGTAAACTCAAGGGTAAATCCAAGAAGCACTCCGTTGCTCTCTTGGAACAACTTGGTGAAGCCAATGACATGATCGAGGCTCACAAAGATACCATCTCTAAGATGAAGGGGCATAGTCGTGACTATCCCGATGAGATTTCGGATCTTTCCAATGCTCTTGATGAAGAGTGTGGTCTTCGTTTGGCTCTTGAGGAGTCACACAACGATGATCATGCTAAGTTAAAGAAAGACCTTGATCATGCTCTTGTTGTTTCTCATGTGCTAAACTCCGAGAAGGCAAAGCTTGGGGTTGATCTTGCTAGACTCAAAGAGGAGTTGGACATTCTCGACAAGTCTCACAAAGTCTTGAAGGGTGTTCATGCTAGCCTCAAGGAGTCTCATGATCAACTCCAAGTGAAGCTAACCAAGGAGAAAGCCACCTTTCCTCATATGGTGTTAATTGATAATGCAAATGCTACTAACCCTTGTTGTGAGCACGTGCATCTTGTTGAGGAGAATGCTAAGTTGAAGGAGCAACTTGAGAAAGGCCTTGTGTCATGCATACAAGGTGAGAAGAACCTCAACGACCTTTTGAGCAATCAAAAGGAAGTTGTGGCCAAGGATGGGATTGGGTTCGCACCCAAGCCCAAGAACAAGAAGAAGAATGACTAGACCAAACGACCCCCTCCTCTCAAGCAAACTTTTGTGAAGGAGGGAGAGGGTGCTTCCAAGGAGAAGAAGAACAATGCGAAGGGCGGCGGTGTCAAGAAGGGCAATGCCACCCCTCCCAATAAAGACGACGACTTTAACCCTTCTTATGTGTTATGCCGTGCTAGTGATGGGCATGTTTATGCCAAATTTGTTGGTTCTCCTCATGAGTATATTGAATGGTCTATTTGGGTTCCTAAGACCCTCTTTACTAACATCAAAGGACCCATTACAAAATGGGTACCTAAAACCAAGCATTGACCTCTTGTAGGTGTTTGGTTCCGGTGGGGGATCATGGTTGCTCGATAGTGGAGCCACAAATCATATGACCGGAAGCAAGGACTTGGTGGTGGATGTGCATAAGATTCCATCTATGCCTACCAATGTCGAGTGGGGTGATGCCTCGTCTTCTAAGGTATTGGGACTTGGCAAGGTTGTCATTTCTCATGATCTCACGATCGAGAAGGTCATGCTTGTTGAGTCCCTTGCATACAATTTACTTTCCGTTCGTCAACTTGCAATCATGGGGTTTGCCAATTTCTTTGATATTGATACCGTGGCCCTCTTGTGGAGCAAGACTCTTAAAGTATCCTTTGTTGGGCATGTAGAGAACGGTCTATATGTGATTAAATTTTCGGAGCGACCACTAAGACCGTGACATGCCTAATGGCTAAAGTTGACGTGGGATGGCTTTGGCATCGCCATTTAGCCCATGTCAATATGAGATCTTTGCAAAGTCTTCTCAAGGGGGACCATGTCCGTGGACTAACGAATGTTAGTTTTGCCAAAGATCGTGCTTGCAGTGCTTGTATCAAAGGAAAGCTACGTGAGAAGGCTCACCCTCCCACGACTACCATTTACTCGAAGAGGCCTTTGGAGCTCCTTCATTTGGATCTGTTTGGGCCTCCATACTTTGATAGTCTTGGGGGTAGAAAGTATTGCTTGGTGATTGTGGATGACTATTCAAGATACACTTGGGTGTATTTCTTCAAGAGGAAGAGCGAGACCCAACAAACCGTCATTGACTTTGCAAATGAAGCCCAACGTCAACACAATGCAAAGATCTTGACTATACGAAGCGACAACGGCACCGAGTTCAAGAACTACACCTTGGATGAGTTTCTTAGTGATGAGGGGATCAAGCATCAATATTCCGTACCATACACCCCTCAACAAAATGGTGTAGCAGAGAGGAAGAACCGGACGTTGATGGATGCGACAAGGACCATGATGGCGGAGTTCAAGTCTCCATACAACTTTTGGGCCGAAGCCATCAACACCGCATGTCATGCATCCAATTGGCTCTACCTCCACAAGGGCTTGAACAAGACTCCATATGAGATACTCACCGGTAACAAGCCCAAACTCAAGTACTTTCGGGTGTTCGGGTGTAAGTGTTTCATTCTCAAGAAAGGTGTTCGTTTGTCTAAATTTGAGGCTAGAGCTTATGAGGGCATATTTGTTGGTTATGCTACAAACTCTCATGCTTACCGTGTCGTCAATAAGTCCACGGGGCTTATTGAGGAGACGTGTAACATGGAGTTTGATGAGAATAACGGCTCCCAAGTGGAGCAAAGTGGCACTTGTGATGTAGGTGATGAAATTCCTCCTCAAGACATAAGAAGAATGGGTGTTGGCTTTATCCTACTCATTGAGGAACCCCTTGTGGCTGAAGGAGAAGTACAATGCTCCACTCAAGTGGAGCCATAACCAACCCAAGGCCCACACGCTTCCGAAGAACAAAGTGAAGGCCCTCAACCTCATGAACAAGACCAAGGGCACGATCATGCTCAGGACAGTGTGGAAACACCAAGTGATGCCCAAGGTCAAGTTCTCTCCCTCGACCAAGTTCAAGATCAAGAAGAAGCTCATGACGGCGCTCAAGATGATCAAGTGACCGCTCCTCAACTCACAACCGAGGAGGAATTGGAGCGTCGTGTCGCCAAGATTGCATCCAAGCTCTCCACCAAGGGTCATCTCATGAAAAATGTGCTTGGAAGCATCCAAAAGGGGGTAAGAACTCATAGACAATTGGCAAAATATTGTGAACATCATGGGTTTGTCTCTTGTGTTGAACCCCAAAAGGTATATGAAGCACTCGAAGATCCGGATTGGCTTCATGCCATGCATGAAGAACTCAACAACTTCGAGTACAACAAGGTGTGGAGATTGGTGCCAAGGCCAACCGAGAACCACAATGTCGTTGGAACCAAGTGGATATTCAAGAACAAGCAAGATGCTCACGGGACCATCGTTCGCAACAAGGCAAGATTGGTGGCACAAGGCTACTCCCAAGTCGATGGTATCGATTATGGTGAAACCTTTGCTCTCGTTGCTCGCCTTGAATCCATTCGTTTGTTGATTGCTTATGCTTCTCATCACAACTTTAAGTTGCAACAAATGGATGTGAAGAGTGCTTTTCTTAACGGTCCTATTAATGAGTTGGTATATGTCAAGCAACCCCCCAGGTTCAAGGATCCCTACTTTCCCGATCATGTGTATCAACTCGATAAGGCACTATATGGCCTTAAACAAGCCCCACGTGCGTGGTATGACTACCTTACCGAGTTGTTACAAGACCATGGATTTGAAGTTGGGCTAATCGACCCCACTCTTTCTACTAAGAAGGTCAAAGGAGAGTTGTTTGTGTGCCAACTATATGTTGATGATATTATCTTTGGTTCCCCTAACAAAGCTTTCAATGAGGAATTTGCTGCACTCATGACCTCAAAGTTCAAGATGTCTTCCATGGGAGAGTTGAAGTTCTTTCTCGGTTCCGAAGTGAAGCAAAGAAGAGAAGGAACCGTCATCAACCAAGCCAAATATACTCAAGACATGCTCAAGAGATTCAAACTAAGTGATGTCAAGCCGGCTTCCACTCCAATGCCCACCAAGTGCCAACTTGACATTGATCCCAATGGTAAAGCGGTGGATCAAAAGGTATATCGCTCCATGATTGGCTCCTTGCTTTACCTTTGTGCATCTAGACCGGATATCATGTTGAGTGTGGGAATTTGTGCACGGTTTCAAGCCGCACCTAAGGAAAGCCACTTTGTGACAGTCAAGCGAATCTTTCGATATTTGGCTCATAACCCAAACTTTGGCTTATGGTACCCCAGAGGAGCAAACTTCAAGCTTGTAGGATATTCGGACTCCGATTGCGCGGGAGACAAAGTGGATAGGAAGTCCACTTTCGGAGGGTGCCAATTCCTTGGGTGCTCTTTGGTGAGTTGGTCTTCCAAGAAGCAAAGTTGTGTGTCTCTCTCGTCCACCGAAGCGGAGTATGTGGCGGCCGGTAGTTGTTGTGCACAACTTTATGGATGAGGCAAACTTTAAAGGATTACGGTGTCATTTGTGACAAAGTGCCTCTTTGGTGTGACAATGAAAATGCCATCAAGATTTCTCTCAACCCGGTGCAACACTTCAAGACGAAGCATATTGAGATTCGGTATCACTTCATCCGGGATCATATTAGGCGAGGGGAGATCGAGCTCAACTATGTCAACACTCATGATAACCTTGCAGATATTTTCACTAAGCCTTTGGATGAAGCAAGATTTCGCAAGTTAAGGCATGAGCTAAATATCATTGATTCGAGCAATGTTGCTTGAACATTTGCACTCCCCACCATACTCAACTTCTTATCTTGTTTAGGTGTAGGCATGGACATAGGGGGAGTGTTGTTCTATCAATGAGCTCTCCCTCCCCCCATTATGCATAAATTGATCAACTCTTTCACATTAGCCATTTTTGATGGTACTTGTGCTTCAAAGACGAGTTTTGGTCATGGGTCCAAGGATAATTCTTCGCGGTGCCATACCAATTGACTCAAACATAGGTGGCTCCGGCCACCGCCCTCTCCTTGAAGAGGTTGTGTCTTGTGGTTGGTCCTTGTTATCTCTTGCCTTTCTTTCTCTCTGCTTAGTCTTAGTTTCCTCCTCTTGCCGTTTGTTTTTTTGTTCCTTTTGAGCCAAGCCTTCTTGTCTAGTAGTTGCATCTCACTGGGCGGTACTACCGCTGGTGGTGCGCGGTACTACCGCTTATGTTGACAAGCGGTACTACCGCCCACCCGAGCGGTACTACCGTTGGGAGGCGGGACCAGGGGTTATGTCGGGGTAGGGGAAGGTTTCGTCTCCCCCATACCCATTCGCACCGCCCCCTCATTCCTCTTCTTCTCTCCAGCGTCACCTCGCCGCGTGAGGGCTCCGGCGGGCTGCCATCTTCGGGCCATCCCTCTCCATTCCCTTTGGTGGAGTCAATCCCCATCCCGTCCTCTTGCCATGGATGCCGGTATTGCCCCCGTTCCTCCTCTCCTTTTGTCTAGTTCTCAGATCTAGCGTCTTTGGGGCAATAGTGGTTGCGTCTCTCGATTTTTGGCTAAATCTCGGCTTGAGTAGTTTGGAGAAGGCGTCTAGACTGTGAGGATTAAGTTTTGGTAGGAGTATTTTCTAATTTGGCAGTTCGGTAGTGCCGGATCTGACCACGGCAGTAGGAACCGCCGTTTCCCAGTCTTGAGCGGTACTACCGCTCCCCTGGAGCGGTACTAGTGTCGGCGTTCCTAGTGCGGCCCGGTAAGGCCCAGCTGATCGACTAGCTGCTCAAGACCCTCGCGAGGGGGCCAGCCATCGCGAGGGGAACGATCAAGACCTCGGGGAGCGGCGTCACCTAGGCTGCTCCGGAGGGGCGACCAAGACCTCTCCCCAAGAGTGGCCTCAGCTAGGCTGCTTCGGGAGGGCGGAGATCTCAAGGCAAGGGCTGCCTCAGGAGGAGGCAGTGACGCAAGCCGTGACGGACCATGCCAGCGGGCGCCAGCGCGCGCCGGCGGGCGCGGTTTCCGTATCGGTGCAAAGGAGACCGCGCAGGCGTAGGTTCCCGAGGGGCGAGACAAAGGTTTCCCCTTTGGTGTAACAAGACCGAAGACCGCAAGGACGGCAGGAAGGATGTCATTACCGAGCCCACCACCGCGTCACCACCTGCCCTCTTTGCAGGCGAAAACCACCTTTTGTGAGGATAGGAGCGTCCTTGTGTTCCCGCTCAAATGGCCGTTGTGGGATTCCCTTCCTGCCTAAACATTTCGAGGGAAGAGGACCCTGGCCGTCTATATAAGTAGCTAGGGTTCCTAGCATAGAGGAGGATGAAGGATTGGAAGATGAACCCATTAGCACTTAGCAAAGC
The DNA here is from genome assembly GCA_032464435.1 of Aegilops umbellulata. NCBI lineage: Eukaryota > Viridiplantae > Streptophyta > Magnoliopsida > Poales > Poaceae > Aegilops > Aegilops umbellulata. The sequence continues at coordinate 501,959,372 of CP136057.1, forward strand.
GAAGGAGCAAGAACACCAACCTCCTCATCCTTCTTGGGCTCACCTCCTGAGCCTGGGAAACCACTGTACTTGTTCATACTCGTGCCTTCGTGAGGCCAATCCACCAAAGCAGGAAGTAGGGTTTTACACCGCAAGGTGGCCTGAACCTGGGTAAACTCTTGTGTGTTCTACTTGTTTGTTTGCTTGCTTGCATCCCATTCCCACCACCAGGAGAAGAGCGAGGCGCTAGGTAGACGTGCAGTGGGAGAGATCTTCGTCACGCCCCTGTGTTCGAATCTTGAGGGTTTTGCGGAGCCCGAAATCCGACATTTGGCGCGCCAGGTAGGGGGCGTGTCGAAATCTTGCTTCTCCGACGACCTCGCTCCGCTCTTCTCCGTCGACCTTGTTCCGCCGCCATGGTGGACACTTGCCGAGCACGCGCCACCCACCGCGCCGACAACATCGCTCAGACGGCGCCCGCGGGTAGCGGCGCACACTCCGCCCCAACTCGTCGGTCGCCAGCGCGGGCATGGACCTAGCCGTCCACGAGCAGCAGGACTCGTCGCTGCCGCTATCCGTGCGGCGCGAAGGCCGCACGGCGACCCCGTCGCCTTCGCCGACCGTGGCGTCATCCTCGCTGGTCCGCAGTGGGCCGGTCTACTAGTAGCCTGCGCTACTGATGGTGCGGGAGCTCCTGCGCTACCGTCTGGCGGATGACCTCTACGACGAGTGGCTTCACCGCATCACCGAGCTCGTCAACGCCGCCGGGGAGGCACCCGCACCGACTTATTCCTCTCGCCCTCCGTCGCCCATGGCGGGGAATGAAGACCACGGCGCTCCGCCTCCACCTCCACCGTGCGGCACCGGCCAGGGGCTCAGGCGCGAAGCTCCATGGCACGAACAGCCCCGCAGGGCCCCCACACGCCACGAGGAGAGCTGCTAGGTGGTCCCGCGCCCCCAGGCAGAAGCACGCGTGCTCCCCGCTCCGCAGCACCAGAACCGCGCCCCACATGAGGTGGTGGCGCCCGCACCCCAAGATCCTACACCGCAGGCGTAGGGGGCGCCCGCAATCGTGAGCGTGGCTGGATGCCGCGCCCTAGCCCCTGAGCTACGGTGCCTCGTCTAGCCCGGCAAGTTCAAGCCGGATCTGCCTCCGCGTTACGATGGCACCGCCGACCCGACGGAGTTCCTCCAGCTCTACGAGCTCAGCATCGAGGCGGCGAACGGCACCAAGCAGGTTATGGTGAATTGGTTCCCCATGGCCCTCAAGGACGGCGCGCACTCCTGGCTCCTGAACCTTCCTCCAGGATTCATCTCTTCTTGGGGGGAGCTTCACGAGCGCTTCGTCGCCAACTTCCAAGGTACCCGGGACCAAGCTCCAGCGCCCGCAGACCTGCGCCGTGTGAAGCAGCAGCCTGGGGAGACCCTGCAGAACTACATCCAATGCTTCAACACCGTGCGCCTCAAGATCCCCAAGGTCTCCGACGAGGCCATCATCTCGGCGTTCTCCGACGGTGTCCGCGATGTCAGGATGAAGGAGGAACTCGCCATCCACGAGGACCTGTGCACAACCCTCGAGCTGTTCAATCTCGCGGCAAAGTGCGCCAGGGCACAGGAAGGCCGCCTCTCCCTCCTGGAACTGCCTGAGGCGGACGCAGACGACAAGAAGACCAAGGCCAAGGAAGTAAAGCGGAAGGGACCTGCCGTGCTGGCTATGGAGCCAGAAGTGAAGCGCGGCTGCGGCTATAACGACCCTCCAAGAGACAACCGTCCGTACTGCGTCTTCCGCGATATCCATAGCCATAACACCAATGACTGCCAAGAGCTCAGGGCGATGCGCGGCAGGCGCGTCGGGCAGCGCCCTGAGCGCGACAACCGTGGCTACGGTCGCGGAGGAGGCCGTGGCGGAGGACGCTGGGATGCCAGGAACTCGCGTCAAGGATGGCGCGATCAGCCTCGTGAAGACCGCTGGCAGGAGCAGCCTCATGACGCCCTCTAGAGTGACCAGCCTCGTGAGGATCTCCCTCAGGGCAACGCAGGCCTGCCTCCGCTGCCACCACCTCCAAGAAGATACGACGACGACCGCCAGGGAGACGAAGCGGGGGACTTCCAGGAGCCACGCGGGGTCGCGTGCATCCTGGGAGGAGCCCACGCTCCGGCTTCTCATCGCATCTTCAAGCAGTTTGCTCGTGAGGTGAACGCGGCGCTCCCCAGGCCTGACGCCGCGCGCAACCTCAGGTGGGCCAAGCAGATCATCGCCGTCGACCCCAAGGATCAGCTCAGGTGCACCATCTATCTGGCGTGAGAAGTCCGTACACTTTCACAAGTGCGGCACCCCGAACTTATAGCATTATATGCATCGGCTCCGAATCATGATTTGGGTCAATAGTTGGGTTTGCCCGGCTCTTATGTTTTGGTGCTTTACGTTCCGCTATATCGGCTAAGGTAGCACTAGGAGAACCACTGCGATTGTGCCCCGGTTCAGCTGGGTTAAGCACCTCAGTGGACAAAGCTAAAACTGACTGTCATGATAAGGCGAGAGACCGGTCGCTGTTCGAGAGGTTTTTTGAGTCCCTAAAGACTTATGCCGCTTCGAGCGAGGAGCTGGCTCTGTCCGGCCAAAGGCGTGGATAGCGCCCCGAATTCGGTCTTCCGAATTAGGGGCTTCGCCGAAATTTAAAATTATAAAGTTCTATGGCTAAGTGAGAGTGTTCAAGCATTATAGTCCGATTGCCTGGTTCGTTGTGCTGAGCGCCTCCCTCGAAGGACCCAACCATGGGAAAAAGAGCGCTCAGGTTTATCCCGAACACCCCAGCACTAGCGGCATGGGGGCAGAAGCCGACGACTAGACATCTCTCATTTTTTGATAAACGGCCGCACAGAAAATAATATTTTAAATTCCATAAGCATTGCTTAGCGCATATGAACAAGTTTTCAGCGCACAGGATAAACACGAGCGAGTTCATTCAAATATTACATCTCTAGTACATTCATCTGCAATAAGGCGGGCACCGGCAAGAACATCCTTGTAGTAGTTCTCGGGCTTGCGATGCTCCTTCCCCTGCGGCGGCCCGTCCTTCACCAGCTTCTCTTCGTCAAGCTTACCCCAGTGCACCTTTGCACGGGCAAGGGCCCTCCGGGCACCTTCGGTGCAGGAGGAACGCTTGATGACCTCAAGCCGTGGACAGGCCTCCACCAGCCGCCGCACCAACCCGAAGTAGCTCCCAGGTAGGGCCTCTCCGGGCCACAGCCAAACTAGGAAGCCCTTCATGGCTTGTTCGGCCGCCTTGTGGAGCTCGACCAGCTGTTTCAGCTGATAGCTCAAAGGCACAGGGTGTCCGGCCTCAGAATACTGAGACCAGAACACACTCTCCGTCGAGCTGCCCTCTTCAGCTCGGTAGAATGCGGCAGCGTCGGATACGCTGCGGGGAAGATCTGCGAACGCCCCTGGAGAACTCCGGATTCGGGTAAGTGACAAGTAGTTTACTTTTATATTCCTACTTTGCATTAAGAATGCCTTACCTGCTGCTATCTTTTTCATCTCCTCCAACTCTTGGAGGGCCTTTTGGGCTTCGGCCTTGGCACCCTTGGCGGTCTCAAGGGCCGACACGAGCTTGGATGCTTGCGCCTTTGACTCAAGCTCCAAGCTCTCATGTTTTTTCATGAGAGCCTGCAGCTCTTGCTGCACCTCGCCAACCTGAGCCCCAAGCCTCTCTCGCTCGGTGCGCTCCTCGGCCGTTTTCTTTTCGGCCTCAGTGAGCGCCTGCTTGAGGGTCGCCACCTCATTTGTGGCCCCTACAATAAGCAGCACGATCCTGTTATTTTTTTTGCAATCACGCCTCTCTATATGCACCTTTTTTCTTTATAGGGTATTTCTTACCTTCTTTTTCCTCGAGCTGCCATTTGGCAAGGCCGAGCTCTTGCTCGGTCCGCCTGAGGTCCTTCTTTAGGACTTACACATGTGCAGTCAGTGCGGCGGTGGATAGCAGCGAAGCCTGCATACGCATATTGACTCTTTATTGTTAGACTCCTGCAAAAATAAATAGATCCTCCATTCGGCTTTTCTTTTCGAACACCGAACAAAGCATCAGGGGCTACTGTCTATGCGGTCATATTTTTACATATTTTCTACTTACCTTGAAGCCTGTCAAAAGGCTAGCGCAAGCTTCAGTCAGTCCGCTCTTGGCGGACTGAACCCTTCGAATCACCGTACTCATAATAGTACGGTGTTCCTCGTCGATGGAGGCGCCGTCAAGCACCTCCAGCGGATTGTCCGGCACCTCCGGTTGGACGGAGGCTGCCGGCTCAGAAGGCTTGCTCCTCTTGGAAGGAGTTTGCCTACCGCGAACTGGAACTGTTGAAGAGTCCGGCGCGGCGTCCGGCACAAACTCGGACTCGAAGCCCTGGGGGTCTTGTCCCCTTTATTCCTGGGGTCTGGGAGGTCACCTTTCGTCTCCTCCAGGACCACCTCCTCCTGCCTCGGAGCTTGTCGCGACGCCACTTCGGCGTCGTCTGCAGTGCGGGGGGAGACAGCGGGCGGAATTGAGTTCACGTCCGACGTATCCAGGGAGCCGCTCGACGAATCATCAAGTTCGGCCCGGGGCGGGCTGCATAAATCACATTCGACATTAGGGAGAGCTGTGCATTAAAGGAATATCATGAGTCACTCTGGTATGTGAATACTTACGATTTTGCCGGACGCTTGGCCCTGTCCGGCCACTCCTCTCCGCTCTTTGCGGCGTCGTGGGAGTAGTCCAGCGGAGGGGTATTCCTCTTCCTAGACCCCTCGGCCTCCCCCGATGGGGCGGCCCTCTTCTTCTTTTTTTATTCCCCCACTGGGGGGGAGAGCTTTCTTCTCCCTCCTCCTCGTTTTCACGAGAGGAGGGCGCCTCGGACTTGTCAGACGACGAGTCCGACACCACCAAGTTATGGGCACTCTTTCGAGTCCCGGTGGTCTTCTTCTTCTTGACCTTCTTCTCCGGCACCACGTAAGGTGCCGGAGTCAGCAGCTCCACCAGGAGAGCTAGGGCTGGGTCTTCGGGCAGGGGAGCCGGACAGTTAATTGGTCCGGATATCGCCTGCCAAGCCTGTCAAAGGTAAGGGAGTTTAGATCCCGCATAGAGTTAATCTATGAAAAAAGAGCTTAATAATCCTGTCAAAGGCATAGATAGCTTACCTCGCTAGCATGACGCTGCGAGCTGTATCCGCGGTCCTCGGAAGCGGATGCGGGGGCTCCAGCGCCTTTGATTAGCACCTTCCAGACGTCTTCATACGACATGTCGAAGAGCCTGTTGAGGGTTCGGTGCTGCACCGGGTCGAACTCCCACAAATTGAAATCCCGTTGTTGGCACGGGAGGATCAGACGAACGAGCATGACCTGGACTATATTGACCAGCCGGATTGGCTTGTCTACCAGGGACTTGATGCAGGTCTTCAGTCCGGTCACCTCTTCCTCGTTGCCCCATGACAGGCCCGTCTCTTTCCAAGACACAAGCCGCGTGAGGGGTCCAGATCTGAATTCGGGGGCTGCGACCCATTCCAGATCGCGGGGCTCGGTGATGTAAAACCACCCGGCTTGCCACCCCTTTAGGGTCTCCACAAAGGAGCCCTCGAACTAGAGGACATTGGCTATCTTGCCAGCCATAGCACCTCCGCACTCCGCTTGGCTGCCGCGCACCACCTTGGGCTTGACGTTGAAGGTCTTGAGCCAAATGCCGAAATGGGGGCGGACGCGGAGGAAGGCCTCACACACGACGATAAACGCCGAGATGTTGAGGATGAAGTTCGGGGCCAGATCGTGGAAATCTAGGCCATAATAGAACATGAGTCCCCGGACAAATGGGTGAAGTGGAAAACCCAGTCCGCGAAGGAAGTGGGGGAGGAAAACAACCCTCTCATGGGGCCCTGGGGTGGGGAGAAGCTGCCCCTCCTCGGGAAGCCGGTGTGGGATGTCCTTGGACAGGTATCCGGCTTTCCTTAGCTTTTTTACTTGAGCCTCCGTAACGGAGGAGACCATCCACTTGCCTCCCGCTCCGGACATTGGTGGAGAAGGTTGAGGTGGGAAGAGCGGGCTTGGGCGCTGGAGCTTGAGTGCGCGAGAGATGGATTGGCAAAGGAGGAAGAAGGCGTAGGTGAAAAGGTGGATCCTTATCCCCTTATATGGGCGGATGCGGTTATGCGTCCCCACCTACCTAATAAAACTCGCTTGCCTCCCAAGCGCCGTGGTAAATGGCGCGGTTGGGTTACCCACGTCCGTATTGATGAGAATCCCGTTAAAAGGGGCACATGATCTTTGCTTTGACAAGACGTGCCAAGGAAACCGCCTCGTTAAACGAGCTGAGGTGGAAAAGTGAAAACAATTTGTATAAAGAGCTTGGCCGCAGTGTGTTGACGCACTGCGGAATACGTCAGCAGATTTGATTTGTGTTAATATTATTCTCTCTCTGGCAATATGTGGAAACTTATTTGGCAGAGCCGGACACTATTTTTGGTGATTACAATCTTCTATGAAGGACTTGGAGGAGGAACCCGCCTTGCAATGCCGAAGACAATCTGCGCGTCGGACTCGTCGTCATTGAAGCCTGGTTCAGGGGCTACTGAGGGAGTCCTGGATTAAGGGGTGTTCGGGAAGCCAGACTATACCTTCGCCGGACTCCTGGACTATGAAGATACAAGATTGAAGACTTCGTCCCGTGTCCGGAAGGAACTTTCCTTGGCCTGGAAGGCAAGCTAGGCGATGCGGATACTCAAGATCTCCTACTATTGTAACCGACTCCGTGTAACCCTAACCCTATCCGTTGTCTATATAAACCGGAGGGTTGTAGTCCGTAGGACAAGAATCATCATCATACACAATCATACCATAGGCTAGCTTCTAGGGTTTAGCCTCCTTGATCTCGTGGTAGATCTACTCTTGTACTACCCATATCATCAATATTAATCAAGCAGGAGTAGGGTTTTACCTCCATCGAGAGGGCCCGAACCTGGGTAAAAACATCGTGTCCCTTGTCTCCTGTTACCATCCGGCCTTGACGCACAGTTCGGGATCCCCTACCCGAGATCCGCCGGTTTTGACACCGACACCGGTCCTCTCCAAGTTTATGGCGGCGACCCATCACGGCTACAACGTCCTCAAGATGCCTAGAAGTGGTGGAGTCATCACGATCGCCTGTGATGAGAAGGAAGCAGTATGTTCTCTCGAGCGCGCCTACCAGACTGCGGCGATCGAGAGCTCCGACGGAGATGAAGCCGTCTTTGCCCCGATGACCGCCCCCAAGAAGAAGAAGCAGCTGCCCGACCCTCAGGCCTTGGGGGCTCCCGACGGCAGCACCTCAAGCTCCGCGCCTGCTGATGAGGCGCCCTCCGCCCTCGCATAGGGAGGCGCGCCCGGCGCCCCTCTCAGGACGGGCTCAGGGGCTCCCCTCAAGGGGACCCCGGACCTAGTCATGAGGGAGGTGCCCGGGCACCACTCGTGGGCGCGCCCTGCCGTGCGTCGTCATGAGCCCAGCGTGAGTCCTATAACGCTGGGGGCTCAGGACCCCATCGACCAAGCTACCAAGAAACCTTACCCACCTACTCAAGACCCAAGCAACCAGTTTCGCGTCTGCATCGACGTCCCGAGCCTCAACAGGGCTGCCACCCAGGGCCTTTTCCAGCCGATGGCGGTCGGCTCGAGGAGGGCCTTCCCTTCTGGCCTCCGCAGTGCGGTCGCCACATACCAGCACTTCGTACAATAGGCCTTGGGGGCTCAGGAGGCTCAACGGCAGGCGGTCCTGACGGAGCAGGACCAGGACCCCCGCGACTGCTGAGGGCCTCCGGAGCCCCTGGGCCTTGGGAGCTCGGCTCTCCTCAGGAGCAACCCGCATGGCTCGCATCTCCAGCTACGTCGACTCCTCTTCAGCGGCAAGTACCAGGTGATGTCTCAGGTATTCCGTCGAGGGCGCCCCTCGGGCTGCATCATCCTCGAGCTGCTAGGGGCTTATCCCCACGGCCGTCTCTTTTTGCGCATGTGTCAGAACTGGTTGCTTCCTTTTGCACAATCTATATGGTTGGCACCCTCACCGCCACTAAGGTCATGAGCCCTTGTGAGCCCATCTCCGACCGCCCCATGATTAAGGACTGGCATGGCGTCTGTGCTCGGGTCCGTCCCTGCAGCGTCGCTAAACCCAAGGGTTGAGCTCTGTCTTGGAGCCATTCCCGTGACGTCACCTCCCGTGGTCCTTGGTGCCTTGTTCTCGCATGGGCTAATCGTTGGTGGGCAAGTAGGGGCCCGTGGCAGGTGCCTCGCTCCCGCAGGAACCGCACGCCGGTTGTTTATCTTTTGGACTATAGCATGAGAAGACTGGGCACGGCGTCTGTGCTCGGGTCCGTCCCTGTAGCGTCGATAAATCCAGCGGCTGATCTCTATCTTACGGGCCGGTCCCGCTAACGTCACCTCCTGGGGTCGTTGGTGCTGCGGCCTTCTCATGCAATGCCCTCTGGAGATGCATTCGGTGCAGGTCTAGGCAACCCATCTCTTTTCACATTTTGTAGAAGAAGACTTAGGCGCAACCCGCCTCAGGGTAGGGTCTCGTGAGTGATGCATAAGCTCGCGAGAACTTCCTCAGAGTCGTTCAGCTCGTCCTGAGGAGGGCCCATATACACCCTAGCTGTCCCGCCGTGCAAGCCACGTGTCCAGACGGGCTGTACACGCCCGGGAGTCTCTCCCGGTGGGAGGCTCGCCTCCCATGATCCAGTGGAAGTGCTTAGCTCCGCGCTGGCAAGACGAAGGAGCGGTTGTGCCCACGAACCAGTGGAAGCACCAAGCTCCGCGTTGGCCGATACGACCGAGGAGCGGTTGTGCCCACACTCCGCGCAAGTGTGGTAGCTCTATGCTCCGCGCTAGTTATAAACAACTGAGGGCGGCCCCCAGTGGTCGCACCAACCTCAGGGAGCTTTTCAGCTCACGACGCTCACAGTTTCTTCTCGGAAGGGGATCGCGAGGGGGGCTAGGCACGGGGGCTACGCTCAGGTCACGCCTGGCAGACGCCACCCTACCAGGTGCCAAGACACCTGGCTTTCTCGCGCCCCCATCCCAGGCGAAGGCTCGTGAGCAAGGTATGGTGCTTGTTCTCCCTCATGAGAGCCGTTCGTACGTCAAGGGGGACCCCTGGGCATCGCGACCCAGGGTCCTCACTAGTCACGTAGCCCCTCACTCCTTGGGCTTGGTGCTCAATAGAGGTCGAGGTATGCGCGGGGCTAGGCCCTGCCGATGCAGAATGCAAACGGGTCGCTTGAGCGTTAAGGGGGACCCCTGGGCACCGTGACCCAGGGGCCTCACTAGTCATGTAGCCCCTCATTCCTTGAGCCTGCCCCGGCGACCCGGAGGGCTCAATGGCGATCGAGGTATGCGCGGGGCTGGGCCGTGCCAACGCAGAGCACTTAAGCAAACATGAATGGAAGCAAGCACGAAAATCACAGAATTCAAAGCCTAGCTATTACAATAAGCTCAAGTTCATCAAGTTCTAACAAGTCTCACGCCTCCCCGAGGCACTCGCATTCTTCTCAGCAGGAACAGGTCAGGCATTGCCGAACGCGCCGGCATCAGCTTCCGCCTCTTCAGACGCATCAGCAGCAGCCGGAAGTAACGCCTCCACCAGCTCTTTAACCTTCTCCGCCACACACTCAGCAGCCGCGCCCTCCAGGCTCGCGGCCAGCGGCTGGGATAGCGTGGCCAGATCGAAGCTGGGGTCACGAAGGAAGAAATGGCCGCACACCTGCACCAAGGAAGAGGTAAGAAGCGACCGGCCCTCAGTATCAGCTAACTGACCGATTGCAGATGCCACGTCGCCCAGGGCCTTCACGAGTGCATCTAGGAGCCCGGTGGCGCCATCCTCCGGGGTGGCCATCGGCTCTTCGAACCCCTCCCCGTAGGCGATCCGCGGCAGCCTGCAGGCCTCGAGCTCGAAGGCAGCAACGGCCTCACGACCCACCGTCACCGCCTTCTCCAAGGTTGTGTGGGCGTCCTCCCTGGCCTTCAGCTCGTCCTCGCGCTTGGCTTGGGACGCCTTGGCTTCCTCGACCTCTATCTTCAGCTTCTCCAGGCTCGCGCGGTCGGCGAGCTGCTCCTCCTGCAACCGCGATGTCTCGGCCCTCTCGTCCTGGAGCTCCTTCTCCAACCTCTCAAGTTCCAGGGCATGCTTCACACCCTCCTCACGGAGGGTCTTAAGTTCGTCTTCTGCCTCCTGACGACGCTTCTCGGAGGACGCTGCCTGGGCTTCCGCGGTCTCCCGTGCCCGTGCAGCCAAGGCAACCTCCTCCCGACCCACGGCGATGGCCGTTGAAGCCTGGCTCCAGGTGGCCTGTGTCGGATCACGGGTTCTGGCAGACCCTTAAGGTTCGAACTCTGGGGTGCGCGACCGGAGATCGTGCCCTCTACCTTTCCGTCTTGTAAGGATCTAAACTACTGCAAGAACAACACAAGAGACACAAGATTTATACTAGTTCGGGCCACCATTGTGGTGTAATACCCTACTCTAGTTTGTGGTGGGTGGATTGCCTCTTGGGCTGACGAGGAAGAACAGTACAAGGAAGAACGACCTCGCGAGGGTCAGTTCTTGGTTAGGGGATGAACTGCCAGGGAGAGTTCAATCGCCCTTCTCTTTCTCTCTCTCCCTACTTGATCCAGATACCGAACCATCTATCTCTACCCTGGGGGTGGCTAGCCCTATTTATAGGCGAAGGCCCTGGGCCTCTTCCCAAATGGTGAGCAGGAAGGGCGCCAACAATTTGCCAATTTGAAGGGGAACATCGGGTACACTTATCCTGACTAAAGTTGGTCTTCCCCTACCAAAGGTTCCGGTGATGACGCCAGCTTGGGCTCCACAGTGACTTCCTCCTTGTCGTGGAGCTGGTCTTGGTCTCGTTGCACCGAAATGGGTGCCTTTGCTTGATCCTCTCGCCTGCGCTTGCCCCCTTTGCACCGAAGAGGAAAGGGAGGACTCTGCGCGGGCTGGCGCACGCCTGGCACCCTTGGTCATCATGGCTTGCGTCATGGGCACCTCGCGAGGTACCCCACCTTGATCTCTCCGCTTCCTCGCGAGCCAACCTAAGGAGGTCATGCTGGAGGAAGCACCGTGTCGTCCGCCTCGCGAGGCTTGGTCCCTCGCGAGGGTCTTGAGCCTTGTGTTGATGAAGATGGGCCACGTTGGGCCCCCACTCGAGCCACGCCGCAGGCCGCAGGCAGGCAAGTCTGGGGACCCCCGTTCCCGGAACGCCGACAGTAGCCCCCGGGCCCAAGGTGCGCATAGACTTGGCCGTGCCGAGAGGCGAAAGGGCAAGGGCGAAGCGCCGCGGGCCCTAACAGCCTGCGGCCTTGGGTGCCGCGTGGCGGTTTGACAGGACGTGGGCGTCTCTGAAGGAAATATGCCCTAGAGGCAATAATAAAGTTATTATTTATTTCCTTATATCATGATAAATGTTTATTATTCATGCTAGAATTGTATTAACTGGAAACATAATACATGTGTGAATACATAGACAAACAGAGTGTCACTAGTATGCCTCTACTTGACTAGCTCATTAATCAAAGATGGTTATGTTTCCTAGCCATGAACAAAGAGTTGTTATTTGATTAACGAGATCACATCATTAGTTGAATGATCTGATTGACATGACCCATTACATTAGCATAGCACCCGATCGTTTAGTATGTTGCTATTGCTTTTATCCATGACTTATACATGTTCCTTCAACTATGAGAATATGCAACTCCCATTTACCGTAGGGACACTTTGTGTGCTACCAAACGTCACAACGTAACTGGGTGATTATAAAGGTGCTCTACAAGTGTCTCCGAAGGTACATGTTGAGTTGGCATATTTCGAGATTAGGATTTGTCACTCCGATTGTCGGAGAGGTATCTCAGGGCCTTCTCGGTAATGCACATCACATAAGCCTTGCAAGCATTGCAACCAATGAGTTAGTTGCGAGATGATGTATTACGGAACGAGAAAAGAGACTTGCCGGTAACGAGATTGAACTAGGTATTGGATACCGACGATCGAATCTCGGGCAAGTAACATACCGATGACAAAGGGAACAAACGTATGTTGTTATGCGGTCTGACCGATAAAAGATCTTCGTAGAATATGTAGGAGCCAATATGGGCATCCAGGTCCCGCTGTTGGTTATTGACCGAAAACGTGTCTCGGTCATGTCTACATTGTTCTCGAACCGTAGGGTCCGCACGCTTAAGGTTACGATGACAGTTATTATGAGTTTATGCATTTTGATGTACCGAAGGAGTTCGGAGTCCCGGATGTGATCACGGACATGACGAGGAGTCTCGAAATGGTCGAGACGTAAAGAATGATATATTGGAAGCCTATGTTTGGACATCGGATGCATTCCAGGTAAAAACAGGATTTTACCGGAATACCGGGAGGGTTACCGGAACCCCCCGGGAGCATAATGGGCCAACATGGGCCTTGGAGGAGAAGTGAGAGGGCAGCCCTAGGGGCTGCGCGCCTCCCCCCTTCCCCTAGTCCTATTAGGACTAGGAGAGGTGGGCGCCCCCCTCTCCTTCTCTCTCCCCCTTGAAGAATCCTAGTCCAACTAGGATTGGGGGGGGGGGGAATCCTACTCCCAGAGGGAGTAGGACTCCTCCTGCGCCTCCCTCCTTTGGCCGGCCAGCCTCCCCCCTTCATCCTTTATATACGGGGGCAGGGGACACCCCAAAGACACACAAGTTGATCTACGGATCGTTCCTTAGCCGTGTGCGGTGCCCCCTTCCACCAAATTCCACCTCGATTATATCGTTGCAGTGCTTAGGCGAAGCCCTGCGCCGGTAACACATCAAGATCGTCACCACGCCGTCGTGCTGACGGAACTCTTCCCCGATGCTTTGCTGGATCGGAGCCCGGGGATCGTCATCGAGCTGAACGTGTGCCAAGAACTCGGAGGTGCCGGAGTAACGGTGCTGTGATCGGTTGGATCGCGAGGAGAACGTACGACTACTTCCTCTACGTACGACTACTTCCTCTACGTTGTGTCAACGCTTCCGCTTCGGTCTACGAGGGTACGTAGACAAACACTCTCCCCTCTCGTTGCTATGCATCACCATGATCTTGCGTGTGCGTAGGAAATTTTTTGAAATTACTACGTTCCCCAACAGTGGCATCCGAGCCTAGGTTTTATGGTTTGATGTTATTTGCACGAGTAGAACACAAGTGAGTTGTGGACGATACAAGTCATACTGCCTACCAGCATGTCATACTTTGGTTCAGCGGTATTGTTGGACGAGACGATCCGGACCAACCTTACGCGTACGCTTACGCGAGACCGGTTCCCTCGACGTGCTTTGCACATAGATGGCTTGCGGAAGACTGTCTCTCCAACTTTAGTTGAACCGAGTGTGGCTACGCCCGGTCCTTGAGAAGGTTAAAACGGAGTCTATTTGACAAACTATCGTTGTGGTTTTGATGCGTAGGTAAGATGAGTTCTTGCTTAAAGCCCGTAGCAGCCACGTAAAACTTGCAACAACAAAGTAGAGGACGTCTAACTTGTTTTTGCAGGGCATGTTGTGATGTGATATGGTCAAGACGTGATGCTAAATTTTATTGTATGAGATGATCATGTTTTGTAACCGAGTTATCGGCAACTGGCAGGAGCCATATGGTTGTCGCTTTATTGTATGCAATGCAATCGCGATGTAATGCTTTACTTTATTGCTAAACGGTAGTGATAGTCGTAGAAGCATAAGATTAGCGAGACGACAACGATGCTGCGATGAAGATCAAGGTGTCGCGCCGGTGACGATGGTGATCATGACGGTGCTTCGAAGATGGAGATCACAAGCACAAGATGATGATGGCCATATCATATCACTTATATTGATTGCATGTGATGTTTATCCTTTTATGCATCTTATCTTGCTTTGATTGACGGTAGCATTATAAGATGATCTCTCACTAAATTATCAAGAAGTGTTCTCCCTGAGTATGCACCGTTGCGAAAGTTCTTCGTGCTGAGACACCACGTGATGATCGGGTGTGATAGGCTCTACGTTCAAATACAACGGGTGCAAAACAGTTGCACACGCGGAATACTCAGGTTTAACTTGACGAGCCTAGCATATACAGATATGGCCTCGGAACACAGAGACCGAAAGGTCGAGCGTGAATCATATAGTAGATATGATCAACATAATGATGTTCACCATTGAAACTACTCCATCTCACGTGATGATCGGACATGGTTTAGTTAATTTGGATCACGTGATCACTTAGAGGATTAGAGAGATGTCTATCTAAGTGGGAGTTCTTAAGTAATATGATTAATTGAACTTTAATTTATCATGAACTTAGTACCTGATAGTATCTTGCTTGTCTATGTTGTGTAGATAGATGGCTCGTGCTGTTGTTCCGTTGAATTTTAATGCGTTCCTTGAGAAAGCAAAGTTGAAAGATGATGGTAGCAATTACACGGACTGGGTCCGTAACTTGAGGATTATCCTCATTGCTGCACAGAAGAATTACGTCCTGGAAGCACCGCTAGGTGCCAGGCCTGGTGCAAGAGCTACGCCAGATGTTGTGAACGTCTGGCAAAGCAAAGCTGATGACTACTCTATAGTTCAGTGTGCCATGCTTTACGGCTTAGAACCGGGACTTCAACGACGTTTTGAACACCATGGAGCATATGAGATGTTCCAGGAGTTGAAGTTAATATTTCAAGCAAATGCCCGGATTGAGAGATATGAAGTCTCCAATAAGTTCTATAGCTGTAAAATGGAGGAGAATGGTTCTGTCAGTGAGCATATACTCAGAATGTCTGGGTATAACAATCACTTGATTCAACTGGGAGTTAATCTTCCGGATGATTGCGTCATTGACAGAATTCTCCAATCACTGCCACCAAGCTATAAGAGCTTCGTGATGAACTATAATATGCAAGGGATGACCAAAACTATGCCCGAGCTCTTCGCGATGCTAAAAGCCGCGGAGGTAGAAATCAAAAAGGAGCATCAAGTGTTGATGGTTAACAAAACCACTAGTTTCAAGAAAAAGGGCAAAGGGAAGAAAAAGGGGAACTTCAAAAGGAACAGCAAGCAAGTTGCTACTCAAGAGAAGAAACCCAAGTCTGGACCTAAGCCTGAAACTGAGTGCTTCTATTGCAAGCAGACTGGTCACTGGAAGCGGAACTGCCCCAAGTATTTGGCGGATAAGAAGGATGGCAAGGTTAACAAAGGTATATATGATATACATGTTATTGATGTGTACCTTACTAATTCTCGCAGTAGCACCTGGGTATTTGATACTGGTTCTGTTGCTAATATTTGCAACTCAAAACAGGGGCTACGGATTAAGCGAAGATTGGCTAAGGACGAGGTGACGATGCGCGTGGGAAACGGTTCCAAAGTCGATGTGATCGCGGTCGGCACGCTACCTCTACATCTACCTTCGGGATTAATATTAGATCTAAATAATTGTTATTTAGTACCAGCGTTGAGCATGAACATTATATCTGGATCTTGTTTGATGCGAGACGGTTATTCATTTAAATCAGAGAATAATGGTTGTCTATTTATATGAGTAATATCTTTTATGGTCATGCGCCATTAAAGAGTGGTTTGTTCTTACTTAATCTCGATAGTAGTAATACACATATTCATAATGTTGAAACCAAAAGATGCAGAGTTGATAATGATAGTGCAACTTATTTGTGGCACTGCCGTTTAGGTCATATCGGTGTAAAGCGCATGAAGAAACTCAATACTGATGGACTTTTGGAGTCACTTGATTATGAATCACTTGGCACTTGCGAACCGTGCCTTATGGGCAAGATGACTAAAACACCGTTCTCCGGTACTGTGGAGAGAGCAACAGATTTATTGGAAATCATACATACTGATGTATGTGGTCCAATGAATGTTGAGGCTCGTGGCGGATATCGTTATTTTCTCACCTTCACTGATGATTTAAGCAGATATGGGTATATCTACTTAATGAAACACAAGTCTGAAACATTTGAAAAGTTCAAAGAATTTCAGAGTGAAGTGGAAAATCATCGTAACAAGAAAATAAAGTGATCTGATCGTGGAGGAGAATATTTGAGTTACGAGTTTGGTCTACATTTGAAACAATGCGGAATAGTTTCGCAACTCACGCCACCCGGAACACCACAACGTAATGGTGTGTCCGAACGTCGTAATCGTACTTTACTGGATATGGTGCGATCTATGATGTCTCTTACCGATTTACCGCTATCTTTTTGGGGTTATGCTCTAGAGACGGCCGCATTCACGTTAAATAGGGCACCATCAAAATCCGTTGAGACGACGCCTTATGAACTGTGGTTTGGCAAGAAACCAAAGTTGTCGTTTCTTAAAGTTTGGGGCTGCGATGCTTATGTGAAAAAGCTTCAACCTGATAAGCTCGAACCCAAATCGGAAAAATGTGTCTTCATAGGATACCCAAAGGAGACTATTGGGTATACCTTCTATCACAGATCCGAAGGCAAAATTTTTGTTGCTAAAGTCGGAAACTTTCTAGACAAGGAGTTTCTCTCGAAAGAAGTGAGTGGGAGGAAAGTAGAACTTGATGAGATAACAGTATCTGCTCCTTTATTGAGAAGTAGTACATCACAGAAATCTGTTTCTGTGACACCTACATCAAATAGGGAGGAAGCTAATGATAATGATCATGAAACTTCAGATCAATTTTCTACTGAACTTCGTAGATCAACCAGAGTAAGATCCGCACCAGAGTGGTATGGTAATCCTATTTTGGAAGTCATGTTACTAGACCATGATGAACCTATGAACTATGAAGAAGCGATGGTGAGCCCAGATTCCGCAAAGTGGCTTGAGGCCATGAAATCTGAGATGGGATCCATGTATGATAACAAAGTGTGGACTTTGGTTGACTTGCCCGATGATCGGCAAGCAATAGAAAATAAATGGATTTTTAAGAAGAAGACTGACGCTGATGGTAATGTTACTGTCTATAAAGCTCGACTTGTTGCAAAAGGTTTTCGACAAGTTCAAGGGATTGACTACGATGAGACTTTCTCACCCGTAGCGATGCTTAAGTCTGTCCGAATCATGTTAGCAGTTGCCGCATTTTATGATCATGAAATTTGGCAAATGGATGTCAAAACTGCATTCCTGAATGGATTTTTGGAAGAAGAGTTGTATATGATGCAACCAGAAGGTTTTGTCGATCCAAAGGGAGCTAACAAAGTGTGCAAGCTCCAGCAATCCATTTATGGACTGGTGCAAGCCTCTC
Source organism: Aegilops umbellulata (assembly GCA_032464435.1). NCBI lineage: Eukaryota > Viridiplantae > Streptophyta > Magnoliopsida > Poales > Poaceae > Aegilops > Aegilops umbellulata. The sequence continues at coordinate 501,976,615 of CP136057.1, forward strand.
GGAGTTGGAATAAACGCTTTGATAGTGTGATCAAAGCATTTGGTTTTATACAGACTTTCGGAGAAGCCTGTATTTACAAGAAAGTGAGTGGGAGCTCTGTAGCATTTCTGATATTATATGTGGATGACATATTGCTGATCGGAAATAATATAGAATTTCTGGATAGCATAAAGGGATACTTGAATAAAAGTTTTTCAATGAAAGACCTCGGGGAAGCTGCTTACATATTGGGCATTAAGATCTATAGAGATAGATCAAGACGCCTAATAGGACTTTCACAAAGCACATACCTTGACAAAGTTTTGAAAAAGTTCAGAATGGATTAGGCAAAGAAAGGGTTCTTGCCTGTGGCACAAGGTGTAAAATTGAGTAAGACTCAATGCCCGACCACCGCAGAAGATAGAGAGAAAATGAAAAATGTTCCCTATGCTTCAGCCATAGGCTCTATCATGTATGCAATGCTGTGTACCAGACCAGATGTGTGCCTTGCTGTAAGTTTAGCAGGCAGGTACCAAAGTAATCCAGGAGTGGATCACTGGACAGCGGTCAAGAACATCCTTAAGTACTTGAGAAGGACTAAGGATATGTTTCTCATTTATGGAGGTGACAAAGAGCTCGTCGTAAACGGTTACGTCGATGCAAGCTTTGACACTGATCCGGACGATTCCAAATCGCAAACCGGATACGTATTTACATTAAACGGTGGAGCTGTCAGTTGGTGCAGTTCTAAACAAAGCGTCGTGGCGGGATCTACATGTGAAGCTGAGTACATAGCCGCTTCGGAAGCAGCTAATGAAGGAGTCTGGATGAAGGAGTTCATATCCGATCTAGGTGTTGTACCTAGCGTATCGGGTCCAATGAAAATCTTTTGTGACAATACTGGTGCAATTGCCTTGGCAAAGGAATCCAGATTTCACAAAAGAACCAAACACATCAAGAGACGCTTCAACTCCATCCGGGATTTGGTCCAGGTGGGAGACATAGAGATATGCAAGATACATACGGATCTGAATGTTGCAGACCCGTTGACTAAGCCTCTTCCACGAGAAAAACATGATCAGCACCAAAACTCCATGGGTGTTAGAATCATTACTTTGTAATCTAGATTATTGACTCTAGTGCAAGTGGGAGACTGAAGGAAATATGCCCTAGAGGCAATAATAAAGTTATTATTTATTTCCTTATATCATGATAAATGTTTATTATTCATGCTAGAATTGTATTAACTGGAAACATAATACATGTGTGAATACATAGACAAACAGAGTGTCACTAGTATGCCTCTACTTGACTAGCTCATTAATCAAAGATGGTTATGTTTCCTAGCCATGAACAAAGAGTTGTTATTTGATTAACGAGATCACATCATTAGTTGAATGATCTGATTGACATGACCCATTACATTAGCATAGCACCCGATCGTTTAGTATGTTGCTATTGCTTTTATCCATGACTTATACATGTTCCTTCAACTATGAGAATATGCAACTCCCATTTACCGTAGGGACACTTTGTGTGCTACCAAACGTCACAACGTAACTGGGTGATTATAAAGGTGCTCTACAAGTGTCTCCGAAGGTACATGTTGAGTTGGCATATTTCGAGATTAGGATTTGTCACTCCGATTGTCGGAGAGGTATCTCAGGGCCTTCTCGGTAATGCACATCACATAAGCCTTGCAAGCATTGCAACCAATGAGTTAGTTGCGAGATGATGTATTACGGAACGAGAAAAGAGACTTGCCGGTAACGAGATTGAACTAGGTATTGGATACCGACGATCGAATCTCGGGCAAGTAACATACCGATGACAAAGGGAACAAACGTATGTTGTTATGCGGTCTGACCGATAAAAGATCTTCGTAGAATATGTAGGAGCCAATATGGGCATCCAGGTCCCGCTGTTGGTTATTGACCGGAAACGTGTCTCGGTCATGTCTACATTGTTCTCGAACCGTAGGGTCCGCACGCTTAAGGTTACGATGACAGTTATTATGAGTTTATGCATTTTGATGTACCGAAGGAGTTCAGAGTCCCGGATGTGATCACGGACATGACGAGGAGTCTCGAAATGGTCGAGACGTAAAGAATGATATATTGGAAGACTATGTTTGGACATCGGATGCATTCCAGGTAAAAACAGGATTTTACCGGAATACCGGGAGGGTTACCGGAACCCCCCGGGAGCATAATGGGCCAACATGGGCCTTGGAGGAGAAGTGAGAGGGCAGACCTAGGGGCTGCGCGCCTTCCCCCTTCCCCTAGTCCTATTAGGACTAGGAGAGGTGGGCGCCCCCCTCTCCTTCTCTCTCCCCCTTGAAGAATCCTAGTCCAACTAGGATTGGGGGGGGGGGGTGGGGGAATCCTACTCCCAGAGGGAGTAGGACTCCTCCTGCGCCTCCCTCCTTTGGCCGGCCAGCCTCCCCCCCTTCATCCTTTATATACGGGGGCAGGGGACACCCCAAAGACACACAAGTTGATCTACGGATCGTTCCTTAGCCGTGTGCGGTGCCCCCTTCCACCAAATTCCACCTCGATTATATCGTTGCAGTGCTTAGGCGAAGCCCTGCGCCGGTAACACATCAAGATCGTCACCACGCCGTCGTGCTGACGGAACTCTTCCCCGACGCTTTGCTGGATCGGAGCCCGGGGATCGTCATCGAGCTGAACGTGTGCCAAGAACTCGGAGGTGCCGGAGTAACGGTGCTGTGATCGGTTGGATCGCGAGGAGAACGTACGACTACTTCCTCTACGTACGACTACTTCCTCTACGTTGTGTCAACGCTTCCGCTTCGGTCTACGAGGGTACGTAGACAAACACTCTCCCCTCTCGTTGCTATGCATCACCATGATCTTGCGTGTGCGTAGGAAATTTTTTGAAATTACTACGTTCCGCAACAGTCTCCACTTCCCCACGACGCCTCGGCAACCGCGTGACTTGACTAGTCCCTGCATGCATAGATACGGGTCATTATTACCTGCGATCGTGGTGCTTGGCGGTTGGCCTCTTCCGGCTATAAGTGCGAGGCCGCACAAGGTCCGCCAGTCCATCCCTTCCCGCTTCTCTTCCTCCTCCTCTCCTTCGCCGCCGCCGCTCGCATGGCCCCGAAGAGGTTCTCAGCTGCGGAGAAGGGGAAGGCTAGTCGGGCGGGGCCCGACTCCCCTCCGGCCAAGCGCGGCCGGGGTCGTCCCCGCAAGCATCCCGTGGTCCCCGCTGTGGCTCCCCGCGGACACAGGGGTGGTTCTCCGCGCGGTGGTGAGCGCTCGGCCGCCATGGAGAGGCAGGCTGTGGCTGCGCGGCCTCCCAGGCCGCGCTTTCGCTCGGCGGAGGTGCTGCCGGAGTTCGTCGTGTGGTCGGCGGACCCGGCCAGCACCTGGCTCCAGCTCCCTCGCTTCTTCATCAGCGAGCTGCCGGCCGGCGCCCGGTGCGGCTTCTGGCTTCAGGCCGACGGCTGCTGCAGTAGGGCCTCTTGGGTCTCGCCGAGGTTTCCCCTTCTGGTAACGGGGCCCTGACCCGCGGCTGGCAGACGTTTGCCCGCGCGCGCGGCCTGGGTGAGTGGTGCACCCTGCACTTCAAGTTCGACGGCGACAACACCCTCTACGTGAGGGCGTTTGGGGAAGACGGTCACCACGGGGGATGCTGCCCCGAGGACGATGACGAAGGAGACAACGCTCGCTCTGCTGGCGGCGCTTGGGGCTCCCCGAGCTTCGCCTACTCCCCTTCAGGTGGCTCCTCCAGCGGCGGCCGCAGCCAGCCCCCTCGCCTCCGCGCCTGCTTGGGGGGTGGCTGTTCAGCCGCCCGTCATCGCGCTCCGGTGAAGCGCAAGAGGGAGTCCGCCTGAGCTCCGGAGGCATCTGGTGTCGCCTCCGTAGACTGATGCAGGGCGGGCCGCGCCGGGCTCGCCCTTTCCTTTTCCTTTTGCTTCCTGTGTAAGATAAGACAACTACGTGGAGCCCCGTGGGGGCGTGTTTAAGAATTATTGCCGTTGTGGCCGTTACCTTAATTTTGTTGTCGCGTTTCACGATTATTTGCCCTTGCGTAGGTAGTTTGCGGCCCCAGCCGGGGGGCGACCTACCCAGGCCCTGCGTGTATGTCGCGGTGCTCGAGGGGCACGGACCAGAGGGGTGCTCCTGTAGAGAGCCTGGGCCGTGAGACCTTTAAATGGCTAGAGCAAAAACGCTCGCGAGGGCGTTCGAGACCCATCCCTCGCGAGGCCTTCATGGGAGAAAATCAAAACGAGGAGCGAAAATCGACAAACCACAAATCAACAACGGCGATAGCTTCGATAAGACTTCAAATGCAAATAAAACACATCAAATGCGGAAAGCAGATGAAAAAGCCGCGTCCGGCACCTAGTCTAGTCTTCGACGTCTTCTCACCAGCGCGGAGCTAAGTGCTGCCACTGGGCGTGGGAGGGAGCCCCAGGGCCTGAGGCCAGCACTCCTGAGACTCCGGGGCGTGTACAGCCCCACTCATTATTACGTTAGAGTGTCACGGGGCGGCGAGCTTCACAGGCATTGGCCTTCTTCACAGGCTCCGGGCCTTTCTCCTTAGAGGTAATGAGCTTCACAAGCGTTCGCGTTCTTCACAAGCTCCGGGCCTTTCTCCTTAGAGGTAATGAGCTTCACAGGCGTTCGCCTTCTTCACAGGCTCAGGGCCTTTTCCAAAAAGAGATGATCTTCACAGGAGTTCGCCTTCTTCACAGGCTCAGGGCCTTTTCCAAAAAGAGATGATCTTCACAGGCGTTCGCCTTCTTCACAGGCTCAGGGCCTTTTCCAAAAAGAGATGATCTTCACAGGCATTCACCTTCTTCACAGGCTCAGGGCCTTTTAGGGGTAAAACCTCCTGAGGTGCTGGATGTTCCACGCGTTCTGGATCGGCTCCCCCTCTTGAGTCTCCAAGCGCACGGAGCCTGGCCTGGAAACATGAACAACTTTGAACGGGCCCTCCCACATGGGAGAGAGCTTGTGCAGCCCTTCCCTGGAGAGGACCCGCCTGAGTACGAGGTCTTCTACCTCGAGGGTCCTGGGGCGGATGTTGCGGCAGTGATATCGTCGTAGCGCCTGTTGGTACCTTGCCGCTCGCAGCGTGGCCTCCCGGCAGCGTTCCTCCCCCAGCACGAGGTCCATCCCCCGCATGGCATCCTGCTGCGCCTCGTCGAACGCCAGGACCCGCGCGGAGCGACGCCTGACCTCGTGAAGAAGGACTGCTTCGGCTCCGTAGACCAAGAAGAACGGAGTCTCCCCGGTTGGTTTGGTTGCGGTCGTGCGGATGGACGACAACACGGATTGGAGCTCATCGTACCAACCCCTGCCGCAGGCCTCCAGCTTCCTCTTGAACGTCCTGGTCTTGAGGCCTCTCAGGACCTCCGCGTTGGCTCGTTCGGCTTGCCCATTGCTTCGCGGGTGTGCCACCGAAGCGTAGCATATCTGCGTTCCAAGGTTAGCACAATATGTTTTGAAGAGGTTACTGGTGAACTGCGAACTGTTGTCTGTGATGATGCGGTTCGGCACCCCGAACCGGCTCACGATGCCCCTGATGAACTTGACCGCGGAGCATGCGGGGATGGTACGGACAGCCTCCACCTCTGCCCACTTGGTGAACTTGTCAATGGCGACGTAGAGGTAACGGTAGCCCCCTGGCGCCCGAGGGAACGGGCCCAGAATATCCAACCCCCAAACTGCGAATGGCCACGAGAGGGGTATAGTCTGCAGGCTCCCCGCCGGCTGATGGATCTGCTTGGAATGGAACTGGCAGGCCTCACAAGCCTTCACCAACTCGATCGCGTCATTGAGCGCGGTGGGCCAATAGAACCCACTACGGAATGCTTTGCCGACGAGGGTTCGTGATGACGAGTGGTGTCCGCAGTCTCCGCCGTGTATGTCCCCCAGTAGTTCCCTTCCTTGCTCCCTGGAGATGCAGCGCAGAGATACGTCGTTGGGTCGCTTCCGGTAGAGCTCTCCGTCTCTGATGCAGTACGCCGTGGCCTGCCGCGCTACACGTTCTGCTTCCTCCTCCTTCTCTGGCAGGGTCCCATGTATCAGGTAACTCCGGATCTCAGTGATCCAGCGTTCCTCCTGAGGTTCCATCGTCAAGAGCAAACGTGCTCCTGAGGTCGGCCCGCTGGCCGGGGCTCCCGAGGCTGGCGGCTGAGGGAGCTCCTCTCGAGGCTGAGCTGTGCTTGATAGCGTTGGTTGCGCTGAAGGCTTGAAGAGCCGCTCTTCGAAGACGCCGGGCTTCTGCGGCAGCCGCCTAGACGCCCGTCCGGCTATGTCGTCAGCTTCCTGGTTGGTGCCACGAGGCACGTGCTTCAGCTCCACCCCCCAGAACTGCTTTTCCATCCTGCGGACCTCTGCTAGGTAGGCCTCCATATGCTCGTCCTTTGGCTCGTACACCTTGTTGGAGAAGTTGACTAGGAGCTGCGAGTCGCCTTTGATGGTGAGGCGCTTCACTCCCAGGGCCGCTGCGGCCTTCAACCCTGCTATCAGTCCCTCATATTCTGCTATGTTGTTGGAGACCTTTTCTCCTTGCTGGAAACAGAGTTGTACTGCATAGCAAAGCTTATCCTGAGTGGGTGATATCAGTACAACACCAGCCCCCGCGCCGTGCCTGGAGAATGCCTCGTCGAAGTACATGACCCAGCCCTCTGGCGCCTCGCTCCCTGGGGAGAGGGAACGATCCTCGTCATCCTTGAGGCCCGACGCCTCTGTCCATTCCGCCACAAAATCCGCCAACGCGGCTCCTTTGATGACCCTAGTTGTGCTGAACTCGAGCTGAAACGCTTGCAACTCTATGTTCCACTCAGCGACCCTTTCGGCTAAGTTAGGGCTCCTGAGCACCCTCTCCAGGGGGTACGATGAGACGACCTTGATCGGGTGAGTTTGAAAGTAATGCCGCAGCTTGCGCGAGGCCACCAGCAGCGCGAGGAGGAGCTTCTGGGGCATCAGATATCAGGCCCTCGCGTCCCGCAACACCGTGCTAACGAAGTAGACCGGGTGCTCAACAAGGCTGTGGGCAGCTTGGGTCGTGGCGCACTCGGGAGGTGAGGGCACCTCGCGAGATGTTGTGGCTTCGGGAGGTGGACCATCCGGGCATGCCGCCTCTCCTGTCTCCTGTGCGTCCCTCGGCGGCTGACTTTCTTCATCTGTAGCTTCGGCTTTCTCGAGCTTTCCCTGTTCCCGTCTTGTCCGACCTCGGGCTGCCGCTGTGGTCTTGGACTGGCGCTCCTCCCTAACCGCCACCAGTGCTGCGCTGGCAGAGTAGGGAGTGGCGGCAAGGTAAAGCAGCAGAGGCTCCTGAGGGCGCGGAGCCACCATGACTGGGGGACTGGTTAGGTACCTCTTGAGATCTTGAAACGCCTTATCTGCCTCTTCAGTCTATTAAAAGGGCCCCTTTTTCTTCATAAGCTGAAAGAAAGGCAGCGCTCGTTCCCCCAACTTGGAGATGAAGCGCCCTAGCGCGGTCACACGCCCAGTGAGCTTCTGCATTTCTCTGAGGGTCTTTGGCGGACTCATGTCCTCGACCGCCTTGACCTTCTCGGGGTTGGCCTCGATGCCACGGTGAGACACGAGGAATCCCAAAAGCTTGCCCGAGGGAACGCCAAACACGCATTTCTCCGGGTTGAGCCGCAGGTTCACTGCGTCGAGGCTCGCGAAGGTCTCCTCCAGGTCTTGTATCAGGGTCCTGGCCTCTCGAGATTTCACCACAATGTCATCGACGTATGCTTCAACATTCTTCCCGAGCTGCGGGCCCAAGGTGATGTGCATCAGCCGCTGAAAGGTTGCCCCTGCGTTGCGTAGTCCAAACGGCATGCATGTATAGCAGTATACCCCGCACGGGGTCAAGAAGGCGGTCTTCTCAACGTCTTCTATCGCCATCTTGATCTGGTGATATCCTGAGAAGGCATCCAAAAAGCACAGCAGGTCGCATTCGGCGGTGGAATCGACGATCTGGTCAATGCGAGGGAGCGGAAACGGATCTTGCGGGCATGCTTTGTTGAGGTTGGTGAAGTCGACACGCATGCGTTCCTTCCCCCCTTTCTTGGGTACAACGACTGGGTTGGCCAACCAATCTGGGTACCGGACCTCGCGAATAACTCCAGCGGCTTCCAACTTGCGGGTCTCTTGGACGATGAAGGCCTGCTTCTCTGCGGACTGCCGCCTGGCCTTCTGCTTCACGGGGCGCACATTTGGGCATACGTTGAGGTGGTGTTCGATGACATCCCTGGGGATCCCTGCCAACTGATCAGGCTCCCAAGCAAACACTTTCTTGTTTGTGCGCAGGAACTTGACCAGGGCCCCTCCTGCTCAGGCCCCAGGTTGGCGCCAATGGTGAAAGTGGCGCTGGAGGACCCGTCCTCGTCAACGGGTATCTGCTTGGTTTCTGCCTTGTCCTGGGTGAACAACTGCTTCTTCTTGGTAGGCGCAGCTCCCTTGGGCTCAGGGGTCCCCGCGTCGGCGGGCTGCGCCGATGCCGCCGTCTTGAAGGCAAGCTTGAGTACTCGCAGGGCGTCCACGGTGTCTCCATGCACGGTAAGAGTACCGTTGCTCCCGGGCATCTTCATGAGGTTGTACGCCGGGTGCGTGGCGGCCATGAACTGAGCCAATGCCGGGTAGCCGAGGATGGCGTTGTAAGGGAGACCGATGGGAGCGATGTCGAAATCGACCATCTCCGTGCGGAAGTTGTCGTAGGTGCCGAAGGTCACCGGGAGCCGGATCTGTCCCAAGGAGTCGGACGACCCGCCCTCGACACCTGAGAAGGATCGGCTGGGCTGCAGCCGCTCCCGGGGTATGCGGAGGAGGTTGAAGGTCTCGACCGAAAGCACGTTGAGGCCCGCGCCGCCATCGATGAGGGTTCTGGTGACGGCCACCTGGCAGATGGTGGGGGTGCACAACAGGGGGAGGGCGCCCGAGCCGGCCAAGTTAGCTGGGTGGTCTTCCGAGCTGAAGGTCAGGCCAACCTCGCGCGCCGCCCGGTCCGTGGGAGCCCCCTGCCGTGCGGAAACGACGCCGATCTGGCGGGCAAACGGCTTGACGTGGCGGCTCGTTGGTGGCGCCTGCAAGCCGCCCAGGAGGGCCGCGATGACCGGAGCGTCGACGTTGCTGTGCGGCAGCCCGGTCGCATAGGCAGGCGCCGGGGTGGTGCTTGTCGCTCGCCTTTCGCCGGGCCGGTGGCGGTGTTGACGGCGAGCGACGGGGAATGGCGAGGACGTCCGCCAGCGAGGGCCGCTGGCGTGGCGCGAGCTCGACGTGCGCCGCACATGGATGCGACGGTCGGAGGGGAGCGGAGCGGCGGAAGGCAGATTCCGGCGCACCCCTACTTGGCGCGCCAAATGTCGGATCACGGGTTACGGCAGACCCTTAAGGTTCGAACTCTGGGGTGCGCGCGGAGATCGTGCCCTCTACCTTTCCGTCTCGTAAGGATCTAAACTACTGCAAGAACAACACAAGAGACACAAGATTTATACTAGTTCGGGCCACCATTGCGGTGTAATACCCTACTCTAGTTTGTGGTGGGTGGATTGCCTCTTGGGCTGACGAGGAAGAACAGTACAAGGAAGAACGACCTCGCGAGGGTCAGTTCTTGGTTAGGGGATGAACTGCCAGGGAGAGTTCAATCGCCCTTCTCTTTCTCTCTCTCTGCCTACTTGATCCAGATACCGAACCATCTATCTCTACCCTGGGGGTGGCTAGCCCTATTTATAGGCGAAGGCCCTGGGCCTCTTCCCAAACGTTGAGCGGGAAGGGCGCCAACAATTGGCCAATTTGAAGGGGAACATCGGGTACACTTATCCTGACTAAAGTTGGTCTTCCCCTGCCAAAGGTTCCAGTGATGACGCCGGCTTGGGCTCCATAGTGACTTCCTCCTTGTCGTGGAGCTGGTCTTGGTCTCGTTGCACCGAAATGGGTGCCTTTCCTTGATCCTCTCGCCTGCGCTTGCCCCCTTTGCACCGAAGAGGAAAGGGAGGACTCTGCGTGGGCTGGCGCCCGCCTGGCACCCTTGGTCGTCATGGCTTGCGTCATGGGCACCTCGCGAGGTACCCCACCTTGATCTCTCCGCCTCCTCGCGAGCCAACCTAAGGAGGTCGTGCTGGAGGAAGCGTCGTGTCGTCCGCCTCGCGAGGCTTGGTCCCTCGCGAGGGTCTTGAGCCTTGTGTTGATGAAGATGGGCCATGTTGGGCCCCCACTCGAGCCACGCCGCAGGCCGTAGGCAGGCAAGTCTGGGGACCCCCGTTCCCAGAACGCCGACAGCCTGCACGGACTCCTCCGCTTGCAGCCACCCCGAGAGTAGGCCCAAGTGGGCGTCCACCGCACGATCATCTCCGCCCCGAAAGATAACGCGGAGCTGGTTCATCGCAGCGCAGGACGCCTCCAAGGCCTTGGGACTAGATCTCACCTGCTCACGAGGAGGCGCCACCATGACCGCCTGCTGGCACGGTGGGAGTAGGGGTCGCCTGGCCCTCACGAGGAGCTACAGCGGAGTCCACTGGAGGCGTCGCCACCACACATTCAGCAGTTTGTCTAGCGAAGGCGTGTGGCACCACGACTGCAGTGGCAGCAGCAGCAGGAGGGGCGGGGCTTCGGTAAGTGGCCCCTCCCTTCATCTTCTTCAGCACGCCACCAATGTTACTGCATCAAGAAACGCGCGTCAGAAGCGCAACGAGCAATAGAACAACGAAAGAACCTACACTTACGCGTCATAGGCCTGGCGCGCCCTCCTCTTCGCCAGCAGATCGACAGCGGTTTCCTTCGCCGGGGCACGCCGCTGGCCCGAATGTTGGCAAGGCGCGAGGCCAAGGATTTGGGCACAACAGTGGCCGCTGGCCTTGCCGGGGCAGAGCTCCACCCGGGAGTCGCTGCGTCGCCCCCTCCAGACGAAGAGCGTCCAGATCGACGCGGGGTGACGGCCTTGCGCTGCCCGGCGGCTCCAGCCCTTGGCGGGAGCTCCTCAATGGATCCCGTGGAGGAGGCGTCATCAAGATTCAGGTCCAGGTCCCCGAGGGCCTTCTCAGAATCCTCCTCCTCATCCTTGCTCTCCTCTTCGCCACCAGAAGACACATCAATCATGGCCAGAGCAGGCGCGGCCAGCTCGACATAGCCCGACACAGCCTTCAGTTGCTCGGCCTTGTCAGGACGGCGGTACAGCGGCAGGTGGGCCACCGGAAGGTCCGTAGGCATCGTCTCCAGGAGAATGCTTGAGGTGAAATCCAGATCGGAAGAGGGCAGTATCCCCGAATGTAGCCGGAGCTTGTCGTCGTCCCCCATCAATTCCCACATGGGACGCGAGTGCGCCTGGAGTGGCGCCAGACGCTGCCTTATTAACTCCTTGACGATCTGTCCCCCTTCAAGCCTCGAGGCCATATCGGCCTCAATCCTCGCCAAGACGGGCCCAGCCTCAGAAGCAGTAATCTTCACTTGGCTCCAGTAGGCACACTTCCGCGGACGGGCGGTAGGCAGCGCCAGCAGCGGGTGCGAGTGCTGAGCATCCAGATAGACCCATCTCTTCCAATGGGTGTCTATCTTCTTCCCTGCCTTCGTCAACCGGCAGCCCTTGCGCTGAAAGACGAAGGAGATGCATGCCGAGCACGGGCCCTCCTCGTATAGCCGGACGGCGAAGAGATGGCGGAAGATGGTGACAGTCGGCCTCACCCCCACGAACGCCTCGCAGTAGAAGGCGAACAGCGACAAGATGAGGAGGGAGCGAGGCTGGATATGAAGGGCGTGCACCTGGTAATGGTCCAAGATGGCGTAGAAGAATTCAGAGAAGGGCGGCACAAGCCCAAGGGAGATGCTGTGGAGGAAGAAGGGGTAGCAGGTCGCCGTCAAGGCCGGCGCGGTAGCCGACCCAACCAGGATCTTCGTCGAGCCATGCTCGTTATGCCCGCTCGACAGGAAGGCTGGACTTCCGCGTAGTCCCCCTCCGTGGCGACAGAAGATTCCTCGGGCGCTGTCACGGGAGAGGAACCAAACCCAGACGCCTGCGCGGCGTCCTTGCCCTTCTTCGCCATTGTCGAAGGCGTCGGGGAAGGCAAGGGATTTGAGAAGATTGGAGGCGGAGGAGAAGGGGATCTAAGCAAGAAGGAAGGGGAGCTATAACCCCTGTGTGGCGAACAAAGTCTCTTTTGTCAAGTCACACGGCTACCAAAGCTGCATGGGGAGTGGAGTCGTCATGTCACGTCCCATCCAATCATCACGCCCCAGCCTGGCCCGCAGTCTTGTGGGCCCGCGGTGCTTTGTCCTCGGCTAGGCTTCGCCCAGAAGCCAACTCCGCGCGCGCCTTGGGCCCGGGGGCTACTGTCGGTGTACTGGGAACCAGGGTACCCAGACTTGCCTGCATGCGGCCCATGTCGCGTTCCTAGTGCAGCCCGGTGAGGCCCAGCTGATCGACCAACTGCTCAAGACCCTCGCGAGGGGGCCAACCATCGCGAGGGGAACGATCAAGACCTCCTCGGGGAGCGGCCTCACCTAGGCTGCTGCGGAGGGGCGACCAAGACCTCTCCCCAAGCGTGGCCTCAGCTAGGCTGCTTCGGGAGGGCGGAGATCTCAAGGCAAGGGTTGCCTCAGGAGGAGGCAGTGATGCAAGCCGTGACGGACCATGCCAGCGGGAGCAGTTTCCATATCGGTGCAAAGGAGACCGCGCAGGCGCAGGTTCCCGAGGGACGAGACAAAGGTTTCCCCTTTGGTGCAACAAGACCAAAGACCGCAAGGACGGCAGGAAGGATGTCATCACCGAGCCCACCACTGCGTCACCACCTGCCCTCTTTGCAGGCGAAGACCACCTTTTGTCAGGATAGCGTCCTTGTGTTCCCGCTCAAATGGCCGTTGTGGGATTCCCTTCCCGCCTAAACATTTCGGGGGAAGAGGACCCTAGCCGCCTATATAAGTAGCTAGGGTTCCTAGCATAGAGGAGGACGAAGGATTGGGAGATCAACCCATTAGCACTTAGCAAAGCGAAGGAGCAAGAACACCAACCTCCTCATCCTTCTTGGGCTCGCCTCCTGAGCTCGGGAAACCACTGTACTTGTTCGTACTCGTGCCCTCGTGAGGCCAATCCACCAAAGCAGGAAGTAGGGTTTTACACCGCAAGGTGGCCTGAACCTGGGTAAACTCTTGTGTGTTCTACTTGTTTGTTTGCTTGCTTGCATCCCATTCCCACCACCAGGAGAAGAGCGAGGCGCTAGGTAGATGTGTAGTGGGAGAGATCTTCGTCACACCCCTGTGTTTGAATCTTGAGGGTTTTGCGGAGCCCGAAATCCGATAACTACCGCTTGTGCGGTACTGCCGCCTATGGCCAGCGGTACTACCGCTGCTTGCCCGATTCCATCATTTTCCTACCACTGTTTGATCCATGTTGTTTTGTTTGGAGGCTTATGCTCTTTCTTTCGTGTTGGTTCTTCTGTTCGTGTGTTTGGTTCCAGGGGATGAACATCCTGAGAAGCAAGTCCGTCGTCTCAACCCCGGACATGCAACATCAAAGCGCTACCGCACCTTTGAGGCAGCAGGTGCTTCCTCAAGTGCGCCACCTCCGCCTCAACTCCAGAAGAAACCTGCCAACAGGCCAAAGCCAAGGGGCAAGACTGTGACTGGGTTGACTGCCAAGGAGTTCTGGGAAAGGCATCGCCGCAACCCCTATGAGGAAGCCCAAGAACCCAATTTGGTCAACCGCCCGTTCTAGAACCGCTTTCAGTTTGCCATCTACTTTGATGTGATCAAGGCCAAGAAGAATCTCTATGTTGATGTTCGCTCCATCGACGCGGATGCCATGGAAAAGGATCTTGAGTACTTTGGTGAAGCTCTTCAGATGTGTTCTCAGCTAAACATTCTCAGAATCATGCAGTTCAACAAGGACTTTAATGCAGATTTGGTGGCTCAATTCTATGCTACTGTCCATCTTGGCACTGATGAAGAAAGGACTCTGACCTGGATGACAAATGGCAAGTTGCTTTCTGTCAAGTGGAAGGCCTTCATGGAGTTACTTGAGGTGGAAGATCATGGGCTTGAGACTCCTGTCGGCTTTCGCCCTCACCGCAATGCCAACTCCACTCACAAGCAAGCCCTCTGGCCCTACTGCACTGTGAAGGTTAACCCCGACTAAGAAGGAAACCTATGAGCTGTCTACCTTTCTGGACATCCTTCATCGTGTCTTTCGAGAGACCCTCTTCCCTCGCATCGGGAATCTGGATATGGTCCACTCCTATCTCGTGGATATGCTTCTCTTCTGCCAGCATGAGAAGGAAGCAAACACTGGCGAGTCCCTGGACATTTCTCATGTTATGTGGTCTGAACTTCTTACTGCCGTTTCTGAGCGCAAGTGCCCGGTCTATAGTCCGTTCATCATGCTGCTCATTGAGAAGGCCTGGGCACGTGTCTATCCCAAGGTTATGCTGGAAACTGGAGAATTGGTTTCTCATGAGACCAAGCGTCTGAGGAAGAAGGACAATTGGGGCACCCCAGCCCCTAAATTCGGGGGTCCATCTATTGCTGCTGACATGGAGAACGAGGACGGGGCTGAGTCCAATGATGACGATGAGGACTATGAGCCTTCTGGGATAGAGCCCTCTTGGGCAAAGAAGCTCAAGCGCAAGATGAAGATGCTCTTCTGCATGGAGTCTCATGGTTAGTACATGACTCATGTGGCTGAGAAGAAGGCCAGGGGGCGTCACAAGGAGCTCATGCGTCAGCTGGGTGCGACCGTTGTGAGTGGGTCTGAGGGCCAGATCACTGAGGAAGAGGAGTGGATTCAGTAGCACTGTCCGTGGACCGATTCCGACACCGAGCAGTTTCCGACTGAGGATGGCAGTGGCGATGACCCTGCCAGGATGTGATGAGAGAGCTCCTCAGTTTGCTTTCACCTGGAGCTGTAGCGTCGCTCTTTGCCCTTTTGGTGTCTCGATGCCAAAGGGGGAGAGAGCTTAGGGATTTGTGCATTGTGGTGTCGTCGTTTCTCGTCGTTTCTTTGTAGTGTCGTTGTGTTTTCTCGCCATTTGCTTTGTTTGGTTTTGTGCCAGTGAGACCTAAGTTCCAGACATATGGTGTAAGACATATGCGACCTTGTCTTTATTTATGTCTGTCTAGTACTTTGGTATCTTATGAGTTGCTTGTTTATCCTGTTATATGTCCTGCTCTCATGTATCCTATGCTTAGGTTGTTGGACTATAAAATATAGGGGGAGTGTTGATCCTAATGTGTGTGTCTTACTTTCCAAAGGCACTACTAACTAGGTGCACACATTCAGGGGAGCCCGTCTATATTTTGTAGTTCTAAGTAGCTTTACTTTCATGATATATCCTTGTGCAAATCCTGGTTGTCATCAATCCACCAAAAAGGGGGAGATTGTTAAGGCATATCTCTCTAGATGTAGTTTTGGTGATTGATGACAACATGTTGGCGGACTAATCGTGTGTTTTGAGCATTTGAGAGATTCATCCTTTGGCACGAAACGATTTCTTTCCCTTCGGAGTGTCATTCAAGACGGTGTAGCTCTTTTGCTTCTATTTTGGTGGACTAGTTGCGTAGGAGTCACCGTACTATCAAGAGGGGGTCCGCTTTGGTAAAGCTAGGGTGGAATCAACAAGTACACATCCTTTTCACACCCTCTGAGCCTTTTCACTTCAATGGAGAGCTCCTTCCCCTTTCTTTGGGCTTCGTCTGGTCCCAGCGGTAGTACCGCTTAGGGGTCACATGCGGCAGTACCACTCCGCAGTGGTAGTACCGCCGGTGGGTCCTCAGTCGTAGTACCGCTGCGGTACCAGGCCCCTACCGCGTCCATTCTCGTGTCGGATTGTGCGGTACTATGCAGCGGCAGTAGAGCGGCAGTGCCGCTCATGAGCGGTAGTACCGCCCTACCACCGCGGCAATACCGCTCGGGTCCCTCTCTCTCCTGCCCACCAATATGCACGGCAGTACCGCCTGAGGGAGCGGTAGTACCGTTGTGCACAGCGGTAGTACCGTTGCCTCCTGCGGTAGTACCGCCCTCTGCGGGGCTGTTTTGGGGGTAACGGTTGGATTATCCCCCCCCCACACACTATATAAGGAGGTCTTCTTCCCCAAAGTTGACCTACCTCTTCCCCCAAAAGCTCCATTGTTGCTCCAAGCTCCATTTTCGCCCGATCTCTCTCCCTAGCCAATCAAACTTGTTGATTTGCTCGGGATTGGTTGAGAAGGCCCCGATCTACACTTCCACCAAGAGAAATTTGATTCCCCCTCTAATCCCTAGCGGATCTTGTTACTCTTGGGTGCTTGAGCACCCTAGACGGTTGAGGTCACCGTGAAGCCATAGTCCATTGTGGTGAAGCTTCGTGGTGTCGTTGGGAGCCTCCAATTGAGTTGTGGAGATTGCCCCAACCTTGTTTGTAAAGGTCCGGTCGCTGCCTTCAAGGGCACCAATAGTGGATTAACGGCATCTCGCATTGTGTGAGGGCGTGAGGAGAATACGGTGGCCCTAGTGGCTTCTTGGGGAGCATTGTGCCTCCACACCGCTCCAATGGAGACGTACTTCCCCTCAAAAGGAAGGAACTTCGGTAACACATCCTCGTCTTCACCGGCTCCACTCTTGGTTATCTCGTCCCTTTACTTTTGCAAGCTTACTTGTGTTACTTTCCTTGCTTGCTTGTGTGCTTGTTGTTGTTGCATCATATAGTTTGCTCACCTAGTTGCCTATCTAGACAACCTACTTTGATGCAAAGTTTAAATTGGTAAAGAAAAGCTAAAAATTGCTAGTTGCCTATTCACCCCCTCTAGTCAACTATATCGATCCTTTCAGTGTGCCCGAATGTCGTAACCGTACTTTATTAGATATGGTGCAATCTATGATGTCTCTTACCGATTTACCACTATTGTATTGGGGTTATGCATTAGAGACAACTGCATTAGCGTTAAATTGGGCACCATCTAAATCCATTGATATGACACCGTATGAACTGTGGTTTGGCATGGAACCTAAGTTGTCGTTTCTTAAAGTTTGGGTTTGTAATGCTTATGTGAAAAAGCTTCAGCCTGATAAGCTCGAACTCAAATCGGAGCAGTGCATCTTCATAGGATACCCAAAAGAAACTTTTGGGTATACCTTCTATCACAGATCCAAAGGCAAGTTCTTTGTTGCTAAGAATGGATCCTTTCTAGAGAAGGAGTTTGTCTGGAAAGAAGTGCGTGGGAGGAAAAGTAGAGCTTGATGAGGTAATTGTACCTTCTCCCTAATTGGAAAGTAGGTCATCACAGAAATCAGTTCCAATGATTCCTACACCAATTAGTGAGGAAGTTAATGATGATGATCATGAAACTTCAGATCAAGTTACTACAGAACTTCGTAGGTCAACCAGAGCATGATCCACATCAGAGTGGTACGGTAATCCTGTACTGGAAGTCATGTTACTAGACCATGATGAACTTATGAACTATGAGGAAGCGATGATGAGCCCAGATTCCGTGAAATGGCTTGAGGCCATGAAATCTAAGATGGGATTCATGTATGAAAACAAAGTGTGGACTTTGATGGATTTCCCCGATGATCGGCAAACCATAGAAAATAAATGGATCTTCAAGAGGAAGACGGACGCTGATAGTAGTGTTACTATCTACAAAGCTCGAATTGTTGCAAAAAGGTTTTCGACAAGTTCAAGGTGTTGACTACGATGAGATTTTCTCACTCGTATCGATGCTTAAGTCTATGTGAATCATATTAGCAATTGTCGCATTTTATGAAATCTGGCAAATGGATATCAAAACTACATTTCTTTATGGATTTATTAAAGAAGAGTTGTATATGATGCAACCAAAAGGTTTTGTCAATCCTAAAGGTTCTAACAAAATGTGCAAGCTCCAGCGATCCATCTATGGAGTGGTGCAAGCATCTCGGAGTTGGAATATACTCTTTGATGAGTTGACCAAAGCATATAGTTTTATACAGACTTGCGGTGAAGCCTGTATTTAAAAGAAAGTGAGCGGGAGCACTACAGCCTTTCTGATAAGTATATGTGAATGACATATTGTTGATCGAAAATGATGTAGAATTTTCTGGAAATCATAAAGGAGTATTTGAAAGGAGTTTTTTCAAAAGAAATACCTCGATGAAGCTGCTTACATATTGGGCATCAAGATCTATAGAGATAGATTAAGATCCTTGAAAAGATTTTCAATGAGTACATACCTTGACAATATTTTGAAGTAGTTCAAAATGGTACAGTCAAAGAAAGAGTTCTTGCCTGTGTTAAAAATATGTGAAGTTGAATAAGACTCAAAACCCGGCCACAACAGAAAATAGAAAGAGAATGAAAGTCATTCCCTATGCCTCAGCCATAGGTTCTATAAAGTATGCCATGATGTGTGCCAGACCTATTGTATACCTTTCTATGAGTTTGGCAAGGGAGTACAATAGTGATCTAGGAGTAGATCACTGGACAGCGGCAAATTTTTTTCCTTAGAGGATTAAGGAAATATTTCTCAGTTATGGAAGTGATAAAGAGTTCATCGTAAAGAGTTACGTCGGTGCAAGCGTTTACACTGATCCAGATGACTCTGCGTCTCAATCTGGATACATATTGAAAGTGGGATCAATTAGCTAGAGTAGCTCCGTGTAGAGCATTATAGACATAGAAATTTGCAAAATACTTACGGATCTGAATGTGGCAGACCCGTAGACTAAAACTTCTCTCATAAGAAAAACATGATCACACCTTATTACTCTTGCGTGTTAATCACATAAGCGATGTGAACTAGATTATTTACTCTAGTAAACCCTATGGGTGTTAATCACATAAAGATGTGAACTATTGGTGTTAAATCACATGGCGATGTGAACTAGATTATTGACTCTAGTGCAAGTGGGAGACTGAAGGAAATATGTCCTAGAGGAAATAATAAAGTTGTTATTTATATTTCCCTATATCATGATAAATTTTTATTATTCATGCTAGAATTGTATTAACCGGAAACTTAGTACATGTGTGAATACATAGACAAAACAGAGTGTCCCTAGTATGCCTCTACTTGACTAGCTCGTTAATCAAAGATGGTCAAGTTTCCTGACCATAGACATGTGTTGTCATTTGATGAACGGAATCACATCATTAGGAGAATGATGTGATGGACAAGACCCATCTGTTAGCTTAGCACTATGATTGTTTAGTTTATTGCTATTACTTTCTTCATGACTTATACATGTGCCTATGACTATGAGATTATGCAAGTCCCGAATACTGGAGGAACACTTAGTGTGATATCAAACGTCACAACGTAACTGGGTGATTATAAAGATGCTCTACAGGTTTCTCCTATGGTGTTTGTTGAGTTGGCATAGATCGAGATTAGGATTTGTCACTCCGATTGTCGCAGAGGTATCTCTGGGCCCTCTCGGTAATGCACATCACTATAAGCCTTGCAAGCAATGTGACTAATGAGTTAGTTGTGGGATGATGCATTACAAAACGAGTAAAGAGACTTGCCGGTAACGAGATTGAACTAGGTATGATGATACCGACGATCGAATCTCGGGCAAGTAACATACCGATGACAAAGAGAACAACGTATGTTGTTATGCGGTTTGACCGATAAAGATCTTCGTAGAATATGTGGGAGCCAATATGAGCATCCAGGTTCCGCTATTGGTTATTGACCGAAGATGAGTCTCGGTCATGTCTACATAGATCTCGAACCTATAGGGTCCGCACGCTTAACGTTCGATGACGATTGGTATTATGAGTTTATGTGATTTGATGTACCAAAGGTTGTTTAAAGTCCCGGATGAGATCACAGACATGACGAGGAGTCTCAAAACGGTCGAGACATAAAGATCGATATATTGGGCCATGTTGTTCGAACACCAGAAGTGTTCTGGAGAGTTTCGGATAAAACCGGAGTACTGGAGGGTTACCGGAACCCTCCAGGAAGTTAGTGGGCCACCATGGGCCTTAGAGGAGAGAGGGCTGGCCAGGAGGTGGCGCCCCCCAGTCTGAATTTGACAAGGGGTGTGGGCGGCGCCCCCTCCTTCCTTCTCTCCCCTTCCTCCTTCCTTCCCCTCCTTGTTGGAGTAGGATCCCCCCCTTGGGCGCGCCCCTTGTGGCCGGCCGGCCCCTCCTACCCTCCTTTATATACGGGGGAGGGGGCACCCCGTAGACACACAAGTTGATCTCTTAGCCGTGTGCGGTGCCCCCTCCACAGTTTTCCACCTCTGTAACATTGTTGTAGTGCTTAGGCGAAGCCCTGCATCGGTAACTTCATCATCACCGTCACCACGCCGTGGTGCTGGCGAAACTCTCCCTCGGCCTCAGCTAGATCTAGAGTTCGAGGGATGTCACCGAGCTGAACGTGTGCAGATCGCAGAGGTGTCGTGCGTTCGGTACTTGATCGGTTGAATCGCGAAAACGTTTAACTACATCAACTGTGTTACTAAACGCTTCCGCTTTCGGTGTACGATGGTACGTAGACACACTCTCCCCGCTCGTTGCTATGCTTCTCCTAGATAGATCTTGCGTGATCATAGGAATATTTTGGAAATACTACATTCCCCAACAACTCTGACCAAGGTTTACCTAGATCGAGCAGCCATGGATCACCACCATTTCACTGATAATAACTCTCATGGCATTCCCATTCCTTATAACCTGGTCTTTAGCGTTAAAACTCGTGATATTATTCCGTTGCCTGCACCTACTTTGTTTGATTCTGCTGCCAGGGGCGGATATAGGATTATGCCTGCGGACATCATCGCTTACCGGAACGCTCAGGCTGCGGCGGCGGCACAGCAGGAGCCTCAGCAGTGGGATGAGTGGATGCTCGCTCCTCAGGATCCCTACTACCCTCCAAGCTACTGACCGACTACCAAGTTAGGCCAAAAGCCTAAGCTTGGGGGAGTACGTGTTCTCACCGACATTGCATTCATGTTCATATCATTCTACTTGTCAGTGTTCACACTTTTTCATTGTATCATCCATGCTTAGATTTATTTTTTTGCTTTCTTCTTGCGTGTTTGAAAAACCATAGGAAAACCAAAAAAAATAATTGTAGTAATTTACTTTCTATGCATGCTTAGTAGTAGCACTAGAAAGAAAATCCAAAAAGATTTTCTTGTTCTTCTTTTGCTTATTTGGAGCTTTCCCGTGTAAATAGTTTTTCTTGTTTTTGCTTTTTATTTGCTTGTTGAAGAAAACCAAAAACTCCAAAAATATTTCAGTCTGTTTCTCTGAATTTCTTTTCTTTTTATTCGAGTTGTACCGAGGAGAAGACCACGATGAAAATGTTGAGTGACTCTCATATGAATAATTGTTGAACTAATAATGAGCCCATTTTACCTTGTCTTCTCCTGTTGAATAAAATGTTTGCATCTTCCATCTTAGTCCATGGCACTCTTGCACTATTATTATTTTCATATCATTCACCCGTGCAAGTGAAAGGCAATAATGACAACATTCGATGAGCTGGTCGTGGCAAAGAGAAACTGGTATGAACTCGACTTGTTCTGTCTGTGTAAATATGTTTAACCTAGTATCCAGGCTTCAGCCCATTATGATTAAATATGTTTGCAATGAAAACTAGAGATTATAGTTTCTCATGCCATGCATAAGTAGCTGGGAGTTGATAATGATTTATCTTGGATATCAACATTGCGTTAAAATGATTGTGATGTAGTATGATGATATGGTATCCTCCTCCGAAAGTTCGTGTGGCTTGACTTGGTACATGTTCATGCATGTAGTTGAATCAAAACCAAGATAGCCTCTATGATATTTATGTTCATGGTGTTCATATCCTACTCATGCTAGTGTCCAATGTTACTTATGCATAATGCATGGTTATGATCGTTGTTGCTCTCTAGCTGGCCGCTCCTCAATCTAAGTTGCTAGCCTTCGCTTGTACTAAGTGGGAATTCTGCTTGTACATCTAAAACCTTGAACCCAAAGTTATTCCACATGAGTCCACCATACCTATCTATATACGGTATTACCCTGCCGTCCTAAGTAAATTTGCATGTGCCACCTTTAAACACTTGTAAAAAGTTATCCATTTTGTGTTACTGGATCGTTCATGGAACGAAAGGAGTTGGTCGATATCTTCCATGCTAAGCGGGTTATTCTTAGTTCGAGTGTTTATTCACTCGCCATCGCACGAGAAAAGGGCGGTAATAGGGATGCCCAGTCCCAAACTGCAAACATGAAAAAGAGTTCATCTCTGAAATAATGAAACAAAAACACCCAACGGAGTCAAAACCTTCACTTTTATCGCTTGGGAACCGCCACTAGCGTGCTTAGCATGGAAGATGTTGATAACTGATAGTCGTGAAGTGAACAAGAAGGATGCATGTCCCAAAATATCATTTATCTCTGTTTTAAAAATTGAGCTCTGGCACCTCTGCAAATCACTGCTTCCCTCTGCGAAGGGACTATCTATTTACTTTTATGTTGTGTCACCACCTTCTAAACACAAGTGCTAGAAACTGACTAGAGAACAACTGTCATGATTTATGCATTGTGTGTAGCTAATCTTGGGTGCATCTTGACTATATCTTTTCTACCATGAATTACAATGTTTAGTCGCTGCTTGAACTTTGGAGGTGCTCTACATTTATGTTATGCGGTCTCAGAAAGGGCTAGCGAGATACCACTAGTGTCATATTATATCATGGTTGTTTTGAGAACATGTTGTTGTTTGAGATATCTTATTATTGCTCGCTAGCTGATTATGTCATTGATATGAGTCATTATAATCTTTAAGAGTTATTGTTGACATGGTTAGTTATAATATTAGCTGAAAACCTGGGTGCTGTTTAAGCTTATTTATGCAAACAAGAGCAAAAAGTTCGTAAAAGTTTTTCTTTCTCACTTTCAGTTTATCAACTGAATTGCTTGAGGACAAGCAAAGGTTTAAGCTTGGGGGAGTTGATACGTCTCCAACGTATCTACTTTTTCTCACACTTTTCCCCTTGTTTTGGACTCTAGTTTGCATGATTTGAATGAAACTAACCCCGGACTGACGCTGTTTCTGCAGAACTACCATGGTGTTGTTTTGTGCAGAAATAGAAGTTCTCAGAGTGGAACTAAACTTTGCGAGGATTTTTTATATAATAAAAGAGAACTTCTAGAGCCAAGATCCACCGGAGAGGGGCCCCTGGGTGGGCACAACCCACCAGGTCACACCCCCCTCTCCTGGCGCGCCCAGGTGGGTTGTACCCACCTGGTGGCCCCGTTGATGACCCTCCTGATACTATAAAATCACATATTTCCAGAAAAAAACCAGGGAGAAAGAATTATCGCGATCCATGAGACGGAGCCGCCACCAAGCCCTATTCTTCCTTGGGTGGGCAGATCTGGAGTCCGTTTGAGGCTCCGAAGAGGGGGATCTTCGTTCTTCGTTATCACCAACCCATCTCCATTGCCAATTACATGATGCTCCCCACAAGGAGTGAGTAATTCCTTCGTAGGCTCGCTGGTCGGTTAGGAGTTGGATGAGATTCATCATGTAATTGAGTTAGTTGTTTTAGGGCTTGATCCCTAGTATCCACTATGTTCTTAGATTGATGTTGCTATGACTTTGCCATGCTTAATGCTTGTCACTTTGGGCCCGGGTGCCATGATTTTAGATCTGAACCGTTTATGAATTCATCATTATATCCATGTTTTAGATCCAATCTTGCAACTTATAGTCACCTACTACGGTTATGATCCGACACCCCCGGAGTGACAACAACCGGGCCCACTCTCGATGATGACCATAGTTTGAGGAGTTGATGTATTCACTATGTGTTAATGCTTTGTTCCGGTTCTCTATTAAAATGAGGCCTTAATTGATATGTCTCCAACGTATCTACTTTTTCTCATGCTTTTCCTCTTGTTTTGGACTCTAATTTGCATGATTTGAATGAAACTATCCCCGGGCTCATGCTATTTTCAGTAGAACTACCATGGTGTTGTTTTTGTGCAGAAATAAAAGTTCTCGGAATGGAATGAAACTCTGCGAGGATTGTTTATGCAATAAAACAGAATTATTGGAGCCAAGACCCACCAGAGAGGGCCCCCTGGGTGGGCACAACCTACCAGGGCGCGGCCCCCTCTCCTGGCGCGCCCAGGTGGGTACAACCCACCTGGTGGCCTCGCTGACGACCCCCCTGATACTATAAAATCACATATTTCCAGAAAAAATCAGGGAGAAAGAATTATCACGATCCAAGAGACGGAGCCGCCACCAAGCCCTGTTCTTCCTCGGGTGGGCAGATCTGGAGTCCGTTTGGGGCTCCGGAGAGGGGGATCTCCGTTCTTCATCATCACCAACCCTTCTCCATCGCCAATTCCATGATGCTCCCCACGGGAGTGAGTAATTCCTTCGTAGGCTCACTGGTCGGTGAGGAGTTGGATGAGATTCATCATGTAATTGAGTTCGTTGTGTTAGGGCTTGATCCCTAGTATCCATATGTTCTTAGATTGATGTTGCTATGACTTTGCTATGCTTAATGCTTGTCACTTTGGGCCCGGGTGCCATGTTTTCAGATCTGAACCGTTTATGAATTCATCATTATATCCATGTTTTAGATCCGATCTTGCAAGTTATAGTCACCTACTATGGTTATGATCCGACAACTCCGGAGTGACAACAACCGGGCCCACTCTCGGTGATGAATGTAGTTTGAGGAGTTCATGTATTCACTATGTGTTAATGCTTTGTTCCGGTTCTCTATTAAAAGGAGGCCTTAATATCCCTTAGTTTCCAATATGGACCCCGCTGCCACAGGAGGGTAGGACAAAAGATGTCATGCAAGTTCTTTTAATTAAGCACGTATGACTATTTACGGAATACATGCCTACATTATATCGATGAACTGGAGCTAGTGCTGTATCGCCCTAGGTTATAACTGTCACATGATGAATATCATCCAACAAGTCACCGATCCAATGCCTACGAATTTACTTATATTGATCTTGCTAAGTTACTACTGCTATCATCACTGTTACACTTGCTACAAAATTACTGCTATCACTATTACTGTTACCGTTGCTACTGCCACTACTATCAAAACTATCAAACTACTTTGCTACTGATCACTTTGCTGCAGATAATTAATCTCCAGGTGTGGTTGAATTGGCAACTCAGCTGCTAATACCTTCAAATATTCTTTGGCTCCCTTGTGTCGAATCTATAAATTTGGGTTGAATACTCTACCCTCGAAAATTGTTGCGATCCCCTATATTTGTGGGTTATCATTAATATCCCTTAGTTTCCAATATGGACTCCACAGCCACGGGAGGGTAGGACAAAAGATGTCATGCAAGTTCTTTTAATAAAGCATGGATGACTATTTACGGAATACATGCCTACATTATATCGATGAACTGGAGCTAGTGCCGTGTCGCCCTAGGTTATAACTGTCACATGATGAACATTATCCAACAAGTCACCGATCCAATGCCTGCGAATTTATATTATATTGTGTCTGCTGCGTTACTACTAGTATCATCACTATTACACTTGCTACAAAATTACTGCTATCACTCTTATTGTTACCGTTGCTGCTGTCACTACTATCAAAACTATGATATTACTATGCTACTGATTACTTGCTGCAGATAATTAATCTCTAGGTGTGGTTGAATTCACAACTCAGCTGCTAATACCTTCAAATATTCTTTGGCTCCCCTTATGTCGAATCTATAAATTTGGGTTAAATACTTTACCCTCGAAAATTGTTGCGATCCCCTATATTTGTGTATTATCACATGCGAGCTCCCAAACACTCCGTTATTGGCGGGGAGTGATACGTTTCCAACGTATCTATAATTTATGAAGTATTCATGCTGTTATTTTATCATTCTTGGATGTTTTACAATCATTTTATAACAACTTTATATCATTTCTTGGGACTAACCTATTGACCCAGTGCCAAGTGCCAGTTGTTGTTTTTTGCTTGTTTTTTACATCGCAGGAAATCAATATCAAACGGAGTCCAAACACGACGAAAATTTTTGGAGATTTTTTATGGACCAGAAGACATCCATTGGGCCAGAGCAGCACCTGGGGGTGCCCCGAGGGGGAACAACCCACCAGGGCGCTCCTGGGGCCCCAGGCGCGCCCAGGTGGGTTGTGCCCACCTCGGTGGCCTTCCGCACCCCCACTTTACCCTATAAATTCACAAATATTCCAAAAGCCTTTGGGGTTGATCTAGATTAGAAGTTCCGCCGCCGCAAGGATTTGTAGACACCGAAAACCAATCTAGACCCTATCCGGCATCCTACCGGAGGGGGGGGGAACATCACCGATGGCCATCTTCATCATCTCGGCGGCCACCATGATGAGGGAGTAGTCCACCCTCGGGGCTGAGGTTTATACCAGTAGCTATGTGTTTAATCTCTTTCTCTCTCTCGTGTTCTTAAGATGTCAAGATCTTGATGTATCAAGGGCTTTTTTTAATATGGTCAAATCATATGGTGTTTTCCCCTCTCTATCTTGTGATGAATTGAATTTTCCCTTTGAGATTTCATTGTTATCAGATTGAATACTTTTATGGATTTGAGAACACTTGATATATGTCTGAATACTCGTGGTGACAATGGGGTATCGTATTGATTCACTTGATATATGTTTTGGCACTCAACTCGCAGATTCCCGAGGTGACATTGGGGTAATCTATGCATAGGGGTTGATGCACGTTCTTGTCTTTGTTTCTCCGGTAGAAATCTTGGGGAACTCTTTGAAGTTCTTTGTGTTGGATTGAATATTATGAATCTAAATTTGCGTTGGTGTTATTTTAGTACGAACTCCTGGTTAGATCGATCAGAAAGAATAGCTTCATGTTAATTTAGTATGAACTCTAGGATAGATTGATCAGAAAGAATAGCTTTGAGGTGGTTTCGTACCCTACAAACAATTATGTCTTATGTTCTCCGCTATATAGGAACTTTGGAGTGATTCTTCGTTGCACTTTGAGGGGTGGTTATATGATCCAATTGTATTAGCATTGTTGAGAGATTGCACTAGTGAAAGTACGGACCCTAGGCCTCACTTTCAAGCATTGCAATGCCGTTTTTGTTCCCGTTTACTATTTGCTACCTTGCAGTTTTTACTTATTCAGATTATAAAAATATATTTCTACCATCAATATTACACTTTTATCACCATCTCTTTGCCGAACTAGTGCACCTATACAATTTTCCATTGTATTGGGTGTGCTGGGAACACAAGAGATTTCTTGTATTTGGTTGCAGGGTTGTTCGAGAGAGAACATCTTCATCCTACACCTCCCACGCATTGATAAACCTCAGGTCATCCACTTTATAAACCTTTGGGGAAGTGAGTGCTTAAAGGTATATCTTTAGATCTTGCAATAAAATCTTTTAGTTTCTTGTTTTATCACTAGTTTGGTTTATAAAAGCAAAATACATAAAAAATGGAACTGAGGTTGCATCATGTTATTGATCATCTTTGTAATATCTTTCTTGAAAATGATGGTTCGGAAAATTGTGCTCAGTTGTTAGAAGAAGAAGTCAATAAAATGCTTGGCACAAAATATTTGAATGATGAGCATGATTGCAATGTTGTTAGTGTGAATTATTTGAATATCCAAAATGCTAATTATGATTGCACAAGTCATGACAAAAATGTTTCTTATAAGCATGTCACTTTTTGCGAAGTGAATTGGGAGTGCCTTTGCACACCAAAAAGGGAACATAGATTTTGTAAGAAGCATAAAAATTTAGAAATGAAAAAGTTGTAAGAGAGGCTAGATGATTATGCTGAAAGATGTAATTTATTTCACCATCCTTGTGAACTTTGCAATGAACATGGTCATTTAAATCTCCAATGCAAATTATTTAATGATCAAATCGTGTACAAAAATAGTTATAACTTGATTACCCTTTAGCATCATAAAGAGCTTAGTCTTCTTTTGGGGTATGAAGAAATGAAACGTATAACTAAGGGTTTTCCAAATCCCGAGAGATTTCTTGATTTTGATCTAGAAGAAATTTATATGTTTTGTGCGGTAAACTGCATTGAGAATCCTTATATTGCCAACTATCTAAAGATATAAGACAAATAGAATATGAAGAGAGTACTAATGAAAGGGAAAATATTTTCCAATACCCTCCTAGTGTTTATTATGATGAATCAGGTAACGAGGAGGAGCTTCCTATCCAATCAATCTCTTCAACAAGAAGCTTAATAAAATTAATTAAACCCACACATGATGTGGTGAAGAAGAAGAAAAGAAGAAAGAATAGAGGTAAAAAGGCATCTCTCCCAAATAATGTTGCTCCTATCACCATTGTGCCTCATGAAAGTGAATCAAATATGTTGATGGAGAATGATGATATTGAGTATGATTTTGTGATACCTACTACTTGTTGGAATGTTATGATTGGGAAGACAATGATGTCCCTTATGATCTTGAGAATCTTTTTAGAACTTGCTTGGAAGAATGTGATAATAATGTTTGCTATACTATTGGTGCCATTCATGCTATTGATAAGAATGATTGTGATGATATGCAAAACCACAAGCTTGGGAATGATATGGTTAATGAGTATGATATGTTTGAAGATTTATTTGCTGGAAATAATGCTTGTCCTAAGCTTGGGGATCCTTTGATTAATGAATATGATTCTTTGATTCCTTCTACTTTCGATAAGAAAATTTATTATGATGATAGCATGCCTCCTATTTATGATGATTACATTGATGAAAGTGGGTTTGGAAGAGTGTCAACTCTAGGTAGTAGTGATCCCACTATTATGGAGGGTGTTGAATCCTATTATAATATTGATGAAAGTGGGTTTGGAGAGGTCATGACTTTATTTAGTGATACATCCACTATTTTGTAAGAGGTTTCAATTGACTATGAAAATAACGTTGCTATCTATGATGATTATTATGATGACATGTATGCCATAAAGAGTGATAAATCTTTGACGCTTGTGCATCATGAAAAGAATGACGCATGTGATAGCTATATTGTTGAATCCATTCATGACGTTTCTGAAAATTATTATGAGGAAGGAACTTATGTTCTTACATATCTCAATAATATCAAGTTTCGTGTCTATGTGTTGATTGTTTTGAAGTTACACTTGTTTTGCCTTCCTATGCTAGTTGATTATTGTTCCCATAAGTTGTTTGCTCACAAAATACCTATGCATAGGAAGTGGGTTAGACATAAATGTGCTAGTCATATGCTTCATCATGCTCTCTTCATGTTTCAATTCTTATCTTTCATGCGAGCATCATTGAAATCATCATGCCTAGCTTAAAAGGCATAAAAGAAAAGCGCTTGTTGGGAGACAACCCAACACTTTTACCTACTGTTTTTTTGTGTTCACATGATTAGGCTACTGTAGTAATCATGTCTTATTGCTTTCGTTTCAATAAAGTGCAAAGTAAAGCCTTTGGGATCATGTTGGGTGACAGTTGATTTGATCTTGCTGAAAAATAGAAACTTGAGCGCTCACGAAAATAATTCTCATTTTTAACAGAAGAGTGATTTTGAGTTGATTATTTTTGAAAAAGATTAATATACAAATTTCTCACATGTTACTAATTTTTTTAGAATTGCTGGAGTAGCAGAACTATGGTTTGAGTACAGATTACTTATGACTGTTCTGTTTTTGACAGATTCTGTTTTCAATGGATAGTTTGCTTGTTTCCTAGTTTATATGGCTTATATTGCTCAATATAAATTGTGGAAATGATATGCTACAGTAGGCATTGTGTGGAAACAATTACGAATCTTGTCTTTGATAGTACCAAAGTGAAATGGTTTGCTCTTTATCATACTAACCTATCTCACAAAGTTCTGCTAAGTTTTGTGTGATTGAAGTTTTCAAGTTTTGGGTGAGATGTCGATATGAGGAGAATAAGGAGTGAAAAGAACCTAATCTTGGGGATGCCCAAGGCACCCCAAGGTGATATTCAAGGAAGATACAAGCAACTAAGCTTGGGGATGCCCCGGAAGGCATCCCCTCTTTCGTCTCCAACATTATCGGTAACCTCACTTGGAGCTATGTTTTCATTCGTCACATGATATGTGTTTTGCTTGGAGCGTCAATTTATTTTGTTAAGATTTTATTGATTTTATTTATAATAATGTTTTTCATCTTTTATTTCAATAAAAGTGTCAAGTATAGCCTTTGCCATGCTTATTTTGCAAGTCTACTTGTTGCTGTTTGAAAACAGAAAGTTTACCTCTGCTGCAAAAATTTGCTAGAAAATTCAGTATGTGATAGAATGTTGAAAATTTTTGCATATTAAGCTCCGATAAATTTTCTACAGTGTGGTAAATTTTCATAATGTTTGGAGTTGAATAAGTATTGATACTCTTGCATTCTTTACAGACTATACTATTTTGGCAGATTGCTGTTATGTTTGCATTGTTTGCATATGTTAGCTTGTTTAATGATTCTATTTGAGGATAGGAGTATTAAATATGAAGAGGCATTTAGTATGCAATGTTGAATAATAATTTTAGTGATTTACTACAGTAGGGAATTATAAGGTTTTTGCATTAGTTTATACTAACTTATCTCACGAGTTCTTTGTTGAGTTTTGTGTGGATGAAGTTATTAAGATTTAGGGAAACCGTGATATAAAAGGAATTAAGGAGACGCAAAAGCTCAAGCTTGGGGATGCCCAAGGCATCCCAAGATAATATTTCAAGAAGTCTCAAGCATCTAAGCTTGGGGATGCCCCGGTAGGCATCCCACCTTTTTTCTTCAACAATTATCGTTAGTATCCGTTGAGCCTAAGTTTTTGCTTCTTCACATGATGTGTGCTATTCTTAGAATATCATTTTATTTTGTTTTTGCTTGCTGTTTTAATAAAATACTTAGATCTGAAAGTTCTTAAATAAAATACAGTCCTCAAATAATTGCCAGGGAGGCTTAATAAGCGGCATTCACATCCCGTCAACTAAGCTCTTTTATATGTCATTTACTCTTGTGCTTCACTTATATCCTATGACTAAATTGTTGAATAAATTGAATGCCATGAAGTTGAAATCATATCATGCCTAGTGGTACCTTCACATTGGGTTTAGAAAGTGAAATCTTTTGAGGCTTGACAACCACAATATTGGTCATACAAGCAATTTACGAATAATTAGTATAAGGAAGAGAACTTTCACATGCAAATACATTATCTTGGAAATCGTTTGTGATTGTGAGCCCCCATCAAAATAATATATGCCAAAATTGCTGACCTTGGACAAGGAAGACAACGTAATGATTTATGTTTGTTCATATTCACATAGAAGTTATATTGTCATAGATCCTTCAACATGTGGTGCTTGCCCCCCATCTTTGCTAGCCAAAAATTCTGCACCAAGTAGAGATACTACTTGTGCATCCAAAAATCCTTAAACCCAAATCTTATTTTCAAGAGTCCACCATACCTACCTAAGGATTGAATAAGATCTTTCAAGTAAGTTGTCATCAGTGCAATAATGCAATAAAAATTACTTCTAAAAGTGTTAGATCATTTAGTGCAAGAGAAAATTGAGCGTTATACGAACTTGTGATGGCAAAGAATAAAAGTGACAGACTACATAATAAAGGTTGCTATCATAAGGGGAAATATAACGTGACGTTCTTTTGCACTAAGGGGTTGAGCATGCAAACAAATAAGTGCATGGCAAGCTCTGCTTCCCTCTACGAAGGGCCTATCTTTTACTTTTATGCAAAGAGTCAAAGTTTTTCTCTCTATTCCTTTTTATTTTTCTCCTTTGGCAAGCATCATGTGGTGAGGAAAGATCTAGGCACATATGTCCAGTTGAATATGGGTGGCATGAGTTATTATTGTTGACATCACCCTTGAGGTGAATAGATGGGAGGCAAAACAATAAGCCCCTATCTTTCTATGTGTCCAGTTGAAACATTTTGCTCATGTGTACGTGGTGAGTGTTAGCAATCATAGAAGAATATATGATGGTTGAGTATGTGGAGCTCTTACTTAAACTCTGTTGAATAAGTTGAATTGCAATTGCTTGGTGACTGAGAACATAGGTTGTTGGGTTTCAAGAGAATTCATTGTTTAAACCTTAACATGTGAATTGGTTGCTGATGACCCACAAGTATAGGAGATCTATCTAGTCCTTCCGATAAGTAAGAGTGCCGAACCCAACGAGGAGCAGAAGGAAATCATAAGCGGTTTTCAGCAAGGTATTCTCTGCAAGTACTGAAATAAGTGGTAACAGATAGTTTTGTGATAAGATAATTTGTAATGAGCAACAAGTGACAAAAGTAAATAAAGTGCAGCAAGGTGGCCCAATCCTTTTTGTAGCAAAGGACAAGCCTGGACAAACTCTTATATAAGGAAAAGCGCTCCCGAGTACACATGGTAATATCGTCAAGCTAGTTTTCATCACGTTCATATGATTCACGTTTGGTACTTTGATAATTTGATATGTGGGTGGACCGGTGCTTGGGTGCTGTTCTTACTTGAACAAGCAACCCACTTATGATTAACCTCTATTGCAAGCATCCGCAACTACAACAAAAGTATTAAGGTAAACCTAACCATAGCATGAAACATGTGGATCCAAATCAGCCCCTTACGAAGCAACGCATAAACTAGGGTTTACGCTTCTGTCTCTCTAGCAACCCATCATCTACTTATTACTTCCCAATGCCTTCCTCTAGGCCCAAATAATGGTGAAGTGTTATGTAGTTGACATTCACATAACACCACTAGAGGCTAGACGACATACATCTCATCAAAATATCCAACGAATACCAAGTTCACATGACTACTAATAGCAAGACTTCTCCCTTGTCCTCAGGAACAAATGTAACTAGTCACAAAGCATATTCATGTTCATAATCAGAGGGGTAATAATATGCATAAAGGATCTAAACATATGATCTTCCACCAAATAAACCAACTAGCATCAACTACAAGGAGTAATCAACACTACTAGCAACATACTAGTACCAATCCCAGACTTGGAGACAAGAATTGGATACAAGAGATGAACTAGGGTTTGGAGATGAGATGGTGCTGGTGAAGATGTTGATGGATATTGCGCTCTCCTAATGAGAGGAGCGTTGGTGATGACGATGGCGATGATTTCCCCCTCCCGGTGGGAAGTGTCCCCGGCAGAACAGCTCTGCCGGAGCCCTAGATTGGTTCCGCCAAGGTTCCGCCTCATGGCGGCGGATTTTTGTCCGGAAAGGTTGCCTCTTAATTTTTTCTCGATGAAAGACCTCATATAGCAGAAGATGGGCATCGGAGGGCCAACAGGGGGCCCACGAGGTAGGGGGCGCGCCCAGGGGGTAGGGCGCGCCCCGCACCCTCGT
The DNA here is from genome assembly GCA_032464435.1 of Aegilops umbellulata. Taxonomy (NCBI): domain Eukaryota; kingdom Viridiplantae; phylum Streptophyta; class Magnoliopsida; order Poales; family Poaceae; genus Aegilops; species Aegilops umbellulata. The sequence goes on from CP136057.1 coordinate 502,009,874, forward strand.
GACCAGGCGGGGCCCCCTCTGATGAACTTCTTCCGCTGGATATTTTTTATATATTTTGAAAATCACTTCCGTGGAGTTTTAGGACTTTTACGCAGAATAGGTCTCTAATATTTGCTCCTTTTCCAACCCAGAATTCCAGCTGCCGGCATTCTCCCTCCTTATGTAAACCTTGTAAAATAAGAGAGAATAACCATAAGTATTGTGACATAATGTGGAATAACAACCCATAATGCAATAAATATCGATATAAAAGCATGATGCAAAATGGACGTATCAGTTGCTACTATAAAATGAGAAGTTTGATAAGAAAAAGAATTGTTGTTATGATGCTAGGAAAAGTGATTGAAATTATCATTGATCAAACTTATGCACTTTGCTAGCATTCACACTTCATAAATTATTTCTTTTATATCATTTACCTACTCGAGGACGAGTAGGAATTAAGCTTCGGGATGCTGATACGTCTCCAACGTATCTATAATTTATGAAGTATTCATGTTGTTATTTTATCATTCTTGGAAGTTTTACAATCATTTTATAGCAACTTTATATCATTTTTTGGGACTAACCTATTGACCCAGTGCCCAGTGCCAGTTGCTGTTTTTTGTTTGTTTTTTACATCGCAGGAAATCAATATCAAACGGAGTCCAAACACCGAGAAACTTTTTGGAGATTTTTTATGGACCAGAAGACATCCATTGGGCCAGAGTAGCACCTCGGTGGCCTCCCGCACCTCCTCTTTACCCTATAAATTCACAAATATTCCAAAACCCTTTGGGGTTAACCTAGATCAGAAGTTCCGCTGCCGCAAGGCTCTGTAGCCACCGAAAACCAATCTAGACCCTTTCCGGCACCCTGCCGGAGGGGGGGAATCATCACCGGTGGCCATCTTCATCATCCCGATGGCCACCACGATGAGGAGGGAGTAGTCCACCCGCGGGGCTGAGGGTTTGTACCAGTAGCTACATGTTTAATCTCTCTCTCTCTTTCTCTCTCGTGTTCTTGAGATGTCACGATCATGATGTATCAAGGGATTCGTTAATACAGTCGGATCATATGGTGTTTTCCCCTCTCTATCTTGTGATGAATTGGATTTTCCCTTTGAGATTTCGCTGTTATTAGATTGAATACATTTATGGATTTGAGAACACTTGATATATGTCTTGCAATTGAATACTCGTGGTGACAATGGGGTATAGTATTGATTCACTTGATATACGTTTTGGCACTCAACTCGCGGATTCCCGAGGTGACATTGGGGTAATCTATGCATAGGGGTTGATGCACGTTCTTGTCTTTCTTTCTGTGGTAGAAATCTTTGGGCACTCTTTGAAGTTCTTTGTGTTGGATTGAATATTATGAATCTGAATTTGCTTGGGTGTTATTTTAGTATGAACTCTTGGTTAGATCGATCGAAAAGAATAGCTTCGTGTTATTTTAGTAGGAACTCTAGGATAGATTGATCGGAAAGAATAGCTTTGAGGTGGTTTCGTACCCTACAAACAATTCCGTCATATGTTCTCCACTAGATAGGAACTTTGGAGTGATTCTTCGTTGCACTTTGAGGGGTGGTTATATGATCCAATTGTATTAGCATTGTTGAGAGATTGCACTAGCGAAAGTACGGACCCTAGGCCTCATTTTCAAGCATTGCAATACTGCTTTGTGCCCGTTTACTATTTGCTACCTTGAAGTTTTTATTTACTCAGATTACAAAAATATATTTCTACCATCAGTATTATACTTTTATCACCATCTCTTCGCCGAACTAGTGCACCTGTACAATTTGCCATTGCATTGGGTGTGTTGGGGACACAAGAAATTTCTTGTATTTGGTTGCACGGTTGTTCGAGAGAGACTATCTTCATCCTACACCTCCCACGGATTAATAAACCTTAGGTCATCCATTTGAGGGAAAATTGCTACTGTCCTAAAAAACTCTATGCTTGGAGGCCCAACACGAGTCAACAAGAATAAAGTTGCGTAGTAGACATCAGGGAGCTCTCTGCCACCCGAGATGGCAGAGAGCGAGACGCCGTCATGAGCCTCCTCGCCTGTCACCGTGGATGACACAGAGGTGTTATCCAGAAGGACTTCTCCTGGCCGAGGAGGGGAGGACGAGGCCGACGAGAAGGCTCCCGAGGTTAATACCTCGGTCGCCGAGGACATAGGGGAGGAAACCCCTATGGCGACCGACGACGGGGACCCCCAGCAATCTGGGCCCCAGCAGGACACCATTCCGGAGTCCAGCGCGGCTCCGGGATCAGGTGGGCAACCCCCTTTGAAAGAGGGGGAGGAGCATTGGCTCCGCCGGCGACCTCCACCAATCCGGAGGCGTCGAATACTCTATCGGAAGCACTGCAACATGCTTCCATCGTGGAGGAGCACCGCACCCTGATGGGTGCGGTAATAGAGAAGGTCAAGTGTGCTAAGAGCGGACTGAACGAAGCCTTCCACAGCCTACTCACAGACTTTGAGGTATACGGCATAATTTACTAAACAATTTCTGTTTCGTATAGAAGAATATACCTTTATACAGACAGTAGCCCCTAAGGCTCTGTCTGGTTTGAAAAACCAGACAGAGGATCCATATAGTATTCGGTAGAGTTAACATATTGTTCTATTATTGTAACATGCTTCCCTGTTGGCGGCAACCGCCCAGGCCGCGGAAGTGTCCGAACTCAATCGGAAGCTTTAGTTGGCCGATGAAGAGTGATACGTCTCCATCGTATCTATAATTTTTGATCGTTCCATGCCAATATTATACAACTTCCATATACTTTTGGAAACTTTTTATACTATTTTTTGGACTAACCATTTGATCCAGTGCCCAGTGCCAGTTCCTGTCGGTTGCATGTTTTATGTTTCGTAGAATACCGATATCAAACGGAATCCAAACGGGATAAAAATGGACGGAGATTATTTTTTGGAATATTTGGAAAATATGGGAGGAAGAATCAACGCGAAACAGTGTCCGAGGTGGGCACGAGGTGGGGGGCGCGCACCACCCCCTTGGGCGCGCCCCTGACCCTCGTGGTCCACCCGTAAGGCGATTGATGCCCTTCTCCGGCCGCAAGAAAGCTAATTTTTGGGAAAAAATCACGGCGAAGATTTCAGTCCAATCGGAGTTACGGATCTCCATATATATATGAAACGGTGAAAGGGCAGCAGAAGAGAACGCAGAAACAGAGAGAGACAGAGAGATAGATCCAATCTAGGAGGGGCTCTCGCCCCTCCCACGCCATGGAGGCCAAGGACCAGCGGGGAAACCCTTCTCCCGTCTAGGAAGGAGGTCAAGGAAGAAGAAGACGAAGGGACCCCTCTCCCCTTCTCTTCCGGTGGTGCCGGAACGCTGCCGTGGCCATCATCATCACCGCAATCTTCACCAACAACTTTACCGCCATCATCACCAACTCTTCCCCCTCTATGCAGTGGTGTAACCTCTCTCTTACACGCTGTAATCTCTACTTAAACATGGTGCTCAACGCTATATATTATTTCCCAATGATGTATGGCTATCCTATGATGTTTGAGTAGATCTATTTTGCCCTATGGGTTAATTGATGATCGTGATTGGTTTGAGTTGCATGTTTTATTATTGGTGTTGTCCTATGGTGCTCTCCGTGTCGCGCAAGTGTGAGGGATCCCTGCTGTAGGGTTTGCAATATGTGTGGCGTGAGTGACAGAAGCACAAACCCGAGTAAGTAGGTTGTTTACGTATCGGATAAAGAGGACTTGATGCTTTAATGCTATGGTTGGGTTTTACCTTAATGATCTTTAGTAGTTGCGGATGCTTGCTAGAGTTACAATCATAAGTGCATATGATGCAAGTAGAGAAAGTATGTTAGCTTATGCCTCTCCCTCAAATAAAATTGCAATAATGATTACCGGTCTAGTTATCGATTGCCTAGGGACAAATAACTTTCTCGTAACAAAAAGCTCTCTACTAAAACTAATTTAGTTGTGTCTTTATCTAAACAGCCCCTACTTTTTATTTACGTGCTCTTTATATTCTTGCAAACCTATCCAAAAACACATATGAAGTACTCTTCTAGTTTCATACTTGTTCTAGGTAAAGCGAATGTCAAGCGTGTGTAGAGTTGTATCGGTGGTCGATAGAACTTGAGGAAATATTTGCTCTACCTTTAGCTCCTCGTTGGGTTCGACACTCTTACTTATCGAAAGAGGCTACAATTGATCCCCTATACTTGTGGGTTATCAAGATCTTTTTTAGCGCTGTTGCCGGGGAGTCATAGCGTGGGGTGAATATTCTCGTGTGTGCTTATTTGCTTTATCACTAAGTAATTTTTATTTGTTGTTCTTAGTTGTTTTGTATCTTTAGTTATGGGTAGGAAACGCAAAATACCAAAAAAATAGTTGTACCTACTGAACCAATGGTTCAAGAACCACTTAAAATCTATCATACTCCTGAAGCTTATTACCTAGATCATCTTCGATCCCTTTGTGCTCGTGCTAAAACCCCAACTAGCTTAGTTGAGGGCAGATCTTCAAATGAGCATGCTTGTTCTGTTCGACACCGCATATCTGAAAAAGGGAAACTTTTACTGGCTCAAATTCATCGTTTGCAATGCTATGCTTGGAATTTATGTGAAATTTATGATGTGACTTGTTGTTCTGAAAACCCTAAGAAACACCTTCCCTACCAATGTGATTTTATTGATAATGGAGTCGTATCTTCATATGCTAAGGGTGTTTATAATTACTATGATGTTCAACAAATTGAAGAATTTGTTGCTTTTAAGGGTGCTTATGAAATTGCTTCTTTGATTGAAACGTATGATGCTACTCTTTACAAATCTAAAAATTTTTCCATACTTAAATATTGCCATGATAATTATGCTTCTAATGCCTATGTTGAACCATATATTGAGGATTACTCCGCTGTCCAAGAAGAGAATAATATTTTGCAGGAGTCTATGGAAGAAGAAATTGATGAACCTGTGAGCTCATTGGATGAAAAACATGATGACGAGAGCGAAGAACAAAAGGAGGAAGAGCGTATTAGCTACCCGTGCCCACCTTCTAATGAGAGTAACTCTTGAACTCATACATCGTTTAATTTCCCTTCGTGCTTACCGAAGGATGATTGCTATGATGACTGTTATGATCCCGTTGATTGTCTTGAAATATCCCTTTTTGATGATGCTTGCTATGCTTGTGGCCAAAATGCCAATATTAATTATGCTTATGGAGATGAACTTGCTATAGTTCCTTATGTTAAACATGAAATTGTTGCTATTGCACCCACACATGATAGTCCTATTATCTTTTTGAATTCTCCCGATTATACTATATCGGAGAAGTCTGCACTTATTAAGGATTATATTGATGGGTTGCCTTTTACCATTGCACATGATGATTTTGATGAATATAATATGCATGTGCTTGCTGCTCCTACTTGCAATTATTATGAGAGAGGAACTATATCTCCACCTCTCTATGTTTCCAACACGATAAAATTGCAAGAAACTGTTTATACTATGCATTAGCCTTTACTAGGTGTGCATGAATTGTTCTTTTATGACATGCTGATGCATAGGAAGAGAGTTAGACTTCGTCATTACATGATATATGTTACTTTGTGGTCACTAATAAATGCCAAATCATTGCTAATTAAAATTGGCTTTGATATACCTTGGGATCCGGGTGGATTCACTACTTGAGCACTATATGCCTAGCTTAATGGCTTTAAAGAAAGCGCTGCCAGGGAGACAAACCGGAAGTTTTAGAGAGTCATTTATTTCTGTTGAGTGCTTTTATATAGTTTAAAAGCAAAAAAATAAAGAGGGGAACCTAGAACTTTTTCAAAAAGAAAAGCGAAAGTGAGAAAGACGAGCATTGTTGAAGTGGGAGCTAGCCTTGAACTTGTTCATGCTCACAGAAACTTTGTGGATCTTGATTACAGAAACTTTTCAACCAAAATAATTATCCCCTCGTACAATTCCATTGTATTATAAAAATAAAGTGCCAAGGTTTGCCTTTAGGATGTTTACAATGCTTGTTGGTTTGTGCGGTGCAGGGCAGAAACTTTGGCTATCACTACTGGAAACTGAGAATTTGCCATCAGTCAGCTCTTTGCCATCTGCTAACGGACGGCAAAGAAGGACTTTGCCATCTGCTTGCAAAAAACAGACGGTAAAGAACCGACAGACGGCAAAGAACCTGGTTGCCATCAGTCAGCTCTTTGTCGTCTACCAGCAGATAGCAAAGAATCTTTGCCGTCCGCTGGCGGACGGCAAAGAGGTCCCCAGCAGACGGCAAAGAGGTGCCCCATGGTAGCCACCCCCTCTCTCTCTCCCCAGCCCCACCACACCGGCCCGATCCACTCCCACTACACCACTCTGTCTCTCTCTCATCCCTAAAAAAACTCTCTCACGAACTCACCCCCACCCCTCGGTCCACCCCACCCCGGCTCCTCTCCCCACGATCTCCTCGCCGTCGCCACCACCCATGTCGGCCGGTTCCGGCGAGCACCGGCCGCGCGCATAACTCCCCCAAGCTCGGCCCCTCCTTTCCCTCCGTCCAGATCCATGCCTCAAGGCCTGCACCCTTGCCCGCGGCTAGGGTTTCGGGCGCCTCCCGTGTTCTTGCCGGAATACACCACAATCGGCGATGGCGAGACCGGAGCTTGCTGAATCCGTCACCGGCGTTGCCCAGGTAGGCCCTTCCCCTCCTTCCTTGCTCGGTTCCACCCTCTCCTCCTCACCTTGCCTTCCCTTCCGATCCGTCCCTTTGCTGTAGGTCGCCATGGCAGCCGCCGCCACAGCCCCAGCACACACGCCGTTCTCGACGGTTATGAGATGGCCGCAGCCACCCCCGCTGCCTCCGAGGTCAGGGTCGACGCGGTGGAGAATGATGACATCATAGCGTACGCGCTACAGGAGGAGCTCGCGCAGGTCGCCATGGCCGAGGCGTCCGGGGCCGACGGCGGCGAGGCTGAGCAGCGCGCCATCGTCTTCGCAGGAGCCCTCCGCCAACCTGCCCGTGAGCATCCCCTTCCGTCCTCCCTTCTCTCTGTATGTTTCCCCTTGCATAAATCTGAATCAAACGTGCGTCCTCATAAATCAGAATCAAATTGTGGATTCTAATTGTTGTGAACTCCATAGGCGCTCACATGCTAGTGGCCTTTGATGACATTTTAAGTTCTTGGCTGTTGTCTTTAATGCCAGTGTGTAGCAGCAAAAAAATTGTACTTGGAAGTGTCAAAATTTATCATTTATAATCAGCCATAGTAATATTGCTATAGATATATACACACTGAAAGTCTGAAAATTTTCTAGTAAATATACATGTCAGTTGCCATGTCCGTTGCTTTGTCCCTTATTCAGTGTTTTTATCTTTTCTTGTTTTGATGTTACAATTTTTTTAGTTCATAGATGTTGATTTTGTTTTCTCTGTAGTTGAAAAAGTTCTGTATCAAGCTTCTATGTTTTGTCACAAGGATGAGATTTTTAGAATGCTACAAAACTTCGTACCTTAGTAATGTTTTAGAATTTTTAAAACAGAATACATTAGTTGACATCTATTTTGTTAGCTTTTATGCTAATGTTTTACTTCTCCGAACTTAATTCTTGCAAATCAAAGTGATCTAGTTACTTGGGGCCTGTTCAGCAACCCACCACAGCCACGACATCCTCAACTCATACTTAACTGTGTACAGAGAGCATACAGAGAACAAAAGCCTCACATTTAGCATAAGTTTGCAAATCAAAAAGGCACATACATGTCTCAGTGTGGGCAGCCATGCCTTGCCATCAGTGTGAGCATCCATGCATTGCCACCAGTGTGAGCAGCCAAAGCCTTGTGCAAATTTCATATGCAAGCCCCGAAAATATGTGGTGTGCAGTTCACAGATTCTTCCCATGTTTATCAGATCTGTTAAGCTAAATTACTCTGCACCTAATATTCGCATTGGTTGCTCAAAGTAAAAAATATGTACTCTAGACTGAATATGTACTTGTTGTCGTATTTTTTAGAAGTATGCAATATGATGTCAGAAGTAGTAACAGGTGAAGCTCCCTCTCTTCTCTTGTAATCCTGCAGGAGGGACAGCCTCAGGGACACTAGATGCCTGCTTAACTGAACCTGGGGTTTCTCTTTTGGTTGTTGCATGTGTGAGTGCAGGAGATCAACTTCCTTCTCAACCGATGGGTGGGTAAGCAAGCTCCCCATCCACTCAAGTTCTAAACAAGCAGATAATCATTTGGGGTGCTACCCTGCTATTTCTTCTATGTTATAGTTACTTTTCTCATGAACAGATACTCACTTGTTCTTAGTTGTTTTACTTCTAATACTGATATGAACAGATACCAATTGGTTTGGCTATTCCTATTGGTCTCTTTCTAATAGCCTACGAACAAATGCTATACTTGGTTTTGGCTGTTACTTTCCTAGTTTTCTACAGATAAGACAGATACTACATCTGATTTGGGCAGTGATGTTGGTCTGAGCCCCCCTCTCTTAGGCTTAATTTACATGTGGCTATACCTGTGCTGTGATGAACTAGCCCTGGCACTTCCAGGCTGTCTGAGCACATAATCCCTCAAGTATACCTTGAGGTCTTCTGTAGCTTGGTCTTGTGGATTCTGGTAAACCTGCTTCTTGTGGACAGCCTGCTCCTCCTAGCTGCTTCACACTATCTCACAGATATGGTTTTGGGCCCAGTCCTATTTGATGTTTTGGACACCAAGTGTCTAACAGACCCTACTCTACTGTTGGTTGCCCTATTTATACTGGCCTGAATGGTGTGACTAAGTTGTGTGTGTGTGTGTGTGTGTGTGTGTGTGTGTGTGTGTGTGTGTGTTTGTGCTGGTGGCCTGAATGAAGTCTAATCCTTGGCTTTAATCACTACTTTTTAGTTGGCTTAATTCCTGGAGCTAGTACTGATAGTGGTCTTTGTGTTGGCATTTAACGTACTACTAATTGTGGTGGCTTCTTGATTGGGTCCTTGGCTGATTCTCTCCTTTGGCTCTTTGGTATTGGTTTACTCTATTTGGCTTTCTAATTAAGATCACTTTGAAAATCAGGATCTTAACTAAGATTATCTTGATCTCAAGTGCTGGCTCCTACAACAATGCATTTCACCAAGTGAAATGCTACATTTCTACTCCTAACCCATTCTCTCTTAGTGTTTTTATTATGCAGGTTGGAAGAAAAGAAGAAGATCCAGAGAAGATCTTAGTAATAAGATAGTTTTTAGGAAAATAGATATTTAGCTTTAGGTCATTCCTTGTAATATGTGTTGGATATGTGTTCATAGATATGTGTTGGATATATATGTGTTCATGACTATTGGTAAAATGTGTTGGATATATATGTGTTCATGACTATTGGTAATATGTGTTGGATATGCTATATTGGTCATATATATATATATATATATGTGTGTGTGTGTGTGTGTGTGTGTGTGTGTGTGTGTGTGTGTGTGTGTGTGTGTGTGTGTGTGTGTGTATGTTTGATTTTCTGTGAAAATGAATTGATACAAGAAGAAACATAATTAATGCCTATTTGGTCTCTTTGCCATCTGCCAACAGATGGCAAAGAGCCTACAGCCTTTGCCATCTGCCAGCAGATGGCAAAGAGCCATTCCCTTTGTCGTCCGTCGGCAAATGGCAAAGAGCCATGCCCTTTGCCGTCTGCCACTGATGGCAAAGGCCTCTTTGCCGTCCGCTGCAAAAAACAGACGGCAAAGAAGGCCTTTGCCGACCCTGTCTTTGCCGGAGCTGTTTGCCGTCCGCGGCAGACGGTAAAGGCCTTTGCCGTCCGCCATCCTAGCCTTTGCCGTCCGCTATGGCTGATGGCCATCCTAGCCTTTGCCGTCCGCTATGGCTGATGGCAAAGTACCAGATTCCTGTAGTGTATAGTGCGCGATTTTACATTTTTTTACTAGAACGTCAAATGGTTCTGAATCTTTTTGCGCTGTATTTCTATACAAATTGTTTTTTTTTTTATTTTGGAAGAACTTTTCAAGTACCAGGAGTATGGTGAATGTTCAGATTATTACAGACTGTTCTGTTTTAGACAGATTCTGTTTTTGATGCATAGTTTGCTTGTTTTGATGAAACTATCAATTTATATCAGTGGATTAAGCCATGAAAAAGTTATATTACAGTAGACATAATGCAAAAACAAAATATGAATTGGTTTGCAACAGTACTTAGTGATTTGCTTTACGAACGGATCTTATCGAGTTTTCTGTTGAAGTTTTGTGTGGATGAAGTGTTCGATGATCGAGAAGGTCTCGATATGAGGAGAAGGACGAGAGGCAAGAGCTCAAGCTTGGGGATGCCCAAGGCACCCCAAGTAAATATTCAAGGATACTCAAGCGTCTAAGCTTGGGGATGCCCCGGAAGACATCCCCTCTTTCTTCAACAAGTATCGGTATGTTTTCGGATTCGTTTCGTTCATGCGATATGTGCAATCTTGGAGCGTATTTTGCATTTATTTTTCATTTTTATTTTATGCACCATGCTGGTATGAGACGGTCCTTGGTTGATTTATATAATGCTCTTTGCACTTCACTTATATCATTTGAGTATGGCTTTATAGAATGCTTCATGTGCTTCACTTATATCATTTGAAGTTTGGATTGCCTGTTTCTCTTCACTTAGACAACCGCCATTTGTAGAATGCTCTTTTGCTTCACTTATATTTGTTAGAGCATGGGCATATCTTTTTTAGAAAGAATTAAACTCTCTTGCTTAACTTATATCTATTTAGAGAGATGACAGGAATTGGTCATTCACATGGTTGGTCATAAAATCCTACATAAAACTTGTAGATCACTGAATATGATATGTTTGATTCCTTGCAATAGTTTTGCGACATAAATATGGTGATATTAGAGTCATGCTAGTGGGTGGTTGTGGATTGTAGAAATACTTCTGTTGAGGTTTGTGATTCCCATCGCATGCACATATGGTGAACCGTTATGTAACGAAGTCGGAGCATGATTTATTTATTGATTGTCTTCCTTATGAGTGGAGGTCGGGGACGAGCGATGGTCTTTTCCTACCAATCTATCCTCCTAGGCGCATGCGTAGTAGTACTTTGATTCGAGGGCTAGTAAACTTTTGCAATAAGTATATGAGTTATTTATGACTAATGTGAGTCCATGGATTATACGCACTCTCACCCTTCCATCATTGCTAGCCTCTTCGGTACCGTGCATTGCCCTTTCCCACCTCGAGAGTTGGTGCTAACTTCGCCGGTGCATCCAAACCCCGTGATACGATACACTCTATCACACATAAGCCTCATTATATTTTCCTCAAAACAGCCACCATACCTACCTATCATGGCATTTCCATAGCCATTCCGAGATATATTGCCATGCAACTTCCATCATCATCATATCCATGACTTGAGATTTATTGTCATATTGCTTTGCATGATCGTAAGATAGCTAGCATGATGTTTTCATGGCTTGTCCGTTTTTTTATGTCATTGCTACGCTAGATCATTGCACATCCCGGTACACCGCCGGAGGCATTCATATAGAGTCATATCTTTGTTCTAGTATAGAGTTGTAAGTAAATAAAAGTGTGAAGATCATCATTATTAGAGCATTGCCCCATCAAAAAAAAAGAGGCCAAAGAAGCCTAAATAAAAAAAGGGGCCAAAGAAGCCCGCAAAAAGAGAGGGAAAAAGGGGCAATGTTACTATCCTTTTACCACACTTGTGCTTCAAATTAGCACCATGTTCGTCATGATAGAGAGTCTCTTGAGTTATCACTTTCATATACTAGTGGGAATTTCATTATAGAACTTGGCTTGTATATTCCAACGATGGGCTTCCTCAAATTCCCTAGGTCTTCATGATCAAGCAAGTTGGATGCACACCCACTTAGTTTCAGTTTGAGCTTTCATATACTTATAGCTCTAGTGCATCCGTTGCATGGCAATCCCTACTCCTCACATTGACATCAATTGATGGGCATCTCCATAGCCCGTTGATTAGCCGCGTCGATGTGATACCTTCTCCCCTTTTTGTCTTCTCCACATAACTCCCATCATCATATTCTATTCCACCCATAGTGCTATATCCATGGCTGGCGCTCATGTATTGCGTGAGGGTTGAAAATGCTGAAGCGCGTTAAAAAGTATGAACCAATTGCTCGTCTTGTCATCGGGGTTGTGCATGATGTGAATATTTTGTGTGGTGAAGATGGACCATAGCTAGACTATATGATTTTGTAGGGATAACTTTCTTTGGCCTTGTTATTTTGAAAAGACATGATTGCTTTATTAGTAGGCTTGAAGTATTATTGTTTTTATGTCAAATGATAGACTATTGCTTTGAATCACTCGTATCTTAATATTCATGCCATGATTAGATACATGATCAAGATTATGCTAGGTAGCATTCCACATCAAAAATTATCTTTTTTATCATTTACCTACTCGAGGACTAGCAGGAATTAAGCTTGGGGATGCTGATATGTCTCCGTCGTATCTATAATTTTTTATTGTTCCATGCCAATATTATACAACTTCCATATACTTTTGGCAACTTTTTATACTATTTTTGGGACTAACATATTGATCCAGTGCCCAGTGCCAGTTCCTGTCTGTTGCATGTTTTATGTTTCGCAGAATACCGATATCAAACGGAATCCAAACGGGATAAAAATGGACGTAGATTATTTTTGGAATATTTGGAAAATCTGGGAGGAAGAATCAACGCGAAACAGTGTCCGAGGTGGGCACGAGGCAGGGGGCGCGCCCCTGACCCTCATGGTCCACCCGTAAGGCGGTTGATGCCATTCTTCGGCCGCAAGAAAGCTAATTTTTGGGAAAAAATCATGGCAACGATTTCAGTCCAGTCGGAGTTACGGATCTCCATATATATAGGAAACGGTGAAAGGGCAACAGAAGAGAACGCAGAAACAGAGAGAGACAGAGAGATAGATCCAATCTCGGAGGGGCTCTCACCCCTCCCACGCCATGGATGCCAAGGACCAGAGGGGAAACCCTTCGCCCGTCTAGGGAGGAGGTCAAGGAAGAAGAAGACGAAGGCCCCCCCTCTCCCCTTCTCTTCTGGTGGCGCCGGAACACTGCCGTGGCCATCATCATCACCGCAATCTTCACAAACAACTTTACCACCATCATCACCAACCCTTCCCCCCTCTATGCAGCGGTGTAACCTCTCTCTTACCCACTGTAATCTCTACTTAAACATGGCGCTCAACGCTATATATTATTTCCCAATGATGTATGGCTATCCTATGATGGTTGAGTAGATCTATTTTGCCCTATGGGTTAATTGATGATCGTGATTGGTTTGAGTTGCATGTTTTATTATTGGTGCTGTCCTATGGTGCTCTCCGTGTCGTGCAAGTGTGAGGGATCCCTGCTGTAGGGTTTGCAGTATGTTCATGATTTGCTTATGGTGGGTGGCGTGAGTGACAGAAGCACAAACCCGAGTAAGTAGGTTGTTTGCGTATGGGATAAAGAGGACTTGATGCTTTAATGTTATGGTTGGGTTTTACCTTAATGATCTTTAGTAGTTGCGGATGCTTGCTAGAGTTCCAATCATAAGTGCATATGATCCAAGTAGAGAAAGTATGTTAGCTTATGCCTCTCCCTCAAATAAAATTGCGATAATGATTACCGGTCTAGTTATCGATTGCCTAGGGACAAATAACTTTCTCGTAACAAAAATCTCTCTACTAAAACTAATTTAGTTGTGTCTTTATCTAAACAGCCCCTACTTTTTATTTACGTGCTCTTTATATTCTTGCAAACCTATCCAAAAACACCTACAAAGTACTTCTAGTTTCATACTTGTTCTAGGTAAAGCGAACGTCAATCGTGCGTAGAGTTGTATCGATGGTCGATAGAACTTGAGGGAATATTTGTTCTACCTTTAGCTCCTCGTTGGGTTCGACACTCTTACTTATCGAAAGAGGCTACAATTGATCCCCTATACTTGTGGGTTATCAAAGAGATCGACTGCGTTAATAAGCGGTTCGATGAAATGCAAGGTATGCGTATAGCGTTAAAGTGTAGATGTATACCATAAATGGTAGCTATGTTCAGAGACTAACTCATGTGATGTTTTGATTATAGTTGGGGTAGCTGAGGTCGAGACCTTCATAGGTGCCCTTGCCAAAGCCCAAGAAGAGCAATGGCGAACAAGGCAGCTGCTGAAAAAGCGGCCGTAGAGCTAAAGACCGAGCAGGCTGTCCGCCGCCAACACGAAGCTCGGCTGGCCAAAGTCGAGCAGGAGCTCAAAGACGCCATCCTCAAATGCGAGGAATTGTAGGAGAATACTTCGGCCCAATCGACCGAACTCGCCAAAGCCCTCCAGGAGGCTAAAGAGGCGCGGGCCGAGTCCAGGAGTGCTCGGGAGGAGATCCGTCAAGCGAAGCAGATAGCAGCTGGTAGGGCCTTTCTTTTACAAAGTACTTTTGGAGGTCAAAGATATGCTTTGCTTACTCGAATATGGAGTTCTCCAGGCGCATTTGCGGATCTTCAGAGGAGTGCTACCGATGCGCACAGTTCTTCTGAGCACAGGAGGGGAACTCGACCGAGAAGCTATTCTGGTCGAAGTATCTTGCACCGGAGCACCCGACACCCCTGAACAACCAGCTGAAGTAGCTGATGGAGCTGCATAGGGTGGGCGGTTTGGCCATGAAGGATCTAATAGTCCAGCTTTGGCCAGCCGAACCAATGCCCAGTAGCTACTTCGGTTTGGTGAAGCGGCTCGTTGACGCGCTGCCCCGGGTTGATGTTGTGAAGTGCTCGGCCTACATAGAGGGTGCTAGGATGGCCTTCGCCCGCGTCAAGATGCATTGGGAAAAGATGAAGGCCACCGACGTGGCGACTGCAGGCCCGCCCGACGGCAAGGACCACCACAAGCCGGAGAGGTACTTTGAGGACGTCCTAGCAGGGGCCTGAATAGTAGAGGGCCAGTGCTCGAAGGACGTCATATTTGAGTAGATGTATTCGGGTTGTAAAAAACTATGTTATGAACCCAGGCTTGTAATATATCTATGCTTGCGCCTTTTGTTTCAAGTGATTTTTCCTCATGTGCGGCTGTTTATTTCTTAAAGATTCCAGTCATCGGCTTCAGCCCCCCAAACAGATGCTATGGGGGTGTTTGGCGTAACGCTTGACCGCACATTATCCAACGTCTTGGTCCATAAAGGAGTCGTCCGCGAGGTGAACCAAGCAATCAGACTATGCAACTTTATGACTTTCACTTAACATAGGAGTTTGACTGTGGGGCTAAGGACTAGCCCCTGGTGCGTGTGCGGCCATCCGGACTACGGTGCCTGCTTCGCGCGGCCGGACGAAGACCAGCCCCTCGTATAACACGGCATGAATCGCTAGCGATTGTAGTATAAGACTAAGTCACCGAATCGCTGACCAGCTCTCGCTTTATCATGACAGTCAGTTTTTGGCTTTCTCTACTGAGGTATTTGACCGGATGAGCCAGAAATACAACCGAAGTAGTTCTCCCTTTACTACCTTAGCCGAACGAGCAGAACGTAAGGTGGTAAGCACAGGAGCCGGGCAACCCAACTATAGACCAAAGACATGATTCAGAGCCGATGCTTATAACGCAATATTCGGGACGCCGAAGAGTACCTTATAGTAGTTCAGACTTAAAAATGTGTCGGGCCAGATAAAGCCCCCGGTGTTGAAGTCCGGATTGAGGCGCGTGTGGCATTCTGAAGTAAGGAGGGAATTCAGATGACAGAATAAATCAGTACCAAACAAAAGTGGTGACCAACTGTTTCCTTTATATCCTGGTTAATTTGTCGAGACGTGCTATTACAGATAATGCCATGAATATCGAGGCTATTTGACATGCCGATAGTTTACACAAGGAAAGGTTTACACAGGGCTACAAAGCCGTGATTTTGACTATACCAGTGGCGCCTTGCCGCACGTCTGGGCCATTTCTCCTTGGTGAAAAATCCTTTGAGAGGAAAAGGCGATGGTCGTCTATAAGAAAGGGGAACCTGGAAAAGAGCCCCTATACCACCGTAGAGTAGGTAGGTTTTTAATGAACATATAGTAAAAAAGAAAAAGAGAGAGAGGGATACGGTCTGAATAGGGTCAAGCCATACTATAGACCAGTTCCGCAGTATGCCTCCGGCGCTGCCCAAGATATTTTAAGTGTGTAATTATGCACGCGCGGTACGTATGCCGCAACCTTATGGAGCAATCGACGGAGGCTGAACTGCTATTCAAGATCTGGTTTCGCCGAGCTGTCATGCTGTAATGTTGATCGGGCTCGCTTAGCGGTGTCACGGGTCTTGATGATCGATGAGCTGTTCGGCTTCATGAGGCCGCTCTGTACCTCGGCTGCTAGGGCCATGGTGTGCTCCTCGGTATGGAGGGAGCCATATTTCCATTGACGCCACGCGGTCAGGGCAGTTTGAGCTTTAAGTAAGCATAATGTGGGACTGCGTTGAAGAGGGCAAAAGCAGTTCCTCCGAGCAGTGCGTGATAGCCACTGTGGAATGGGACAATATCGAAGATCAAATCTTCACTTCAAAAGTTATCTAGAGAGCCGAATACCACTTCCAGTGTTAAGGAGCCCGTGCAGTGGGCCTCCACGACGGGTATCACTCCTTTAAAGGTAGTGTTGCTAGGCTTGATTCTTGATGGGTCGATACCCATTTTACGGACAGTGTCCTGATAGATCAAATTAAGACTGTTGTTGCCGTCCATAAGGACTCTAGTGAGATGGTATCCATCGATGATTGGATTTAGCTCCAGGGGCGCCGAACCTCCATGATGGATACTGGTTGGGTGGTCTCTACGATCAAAGGTGATCGGACAAGCCGACCATGGGTTGAATTTGGGGGCGACAAGCTCTACCGCGTAGACGTCCCTTAATGCGTGCTTGCGCTCCCTTTTGGGGATGTGGGTGACACATATCATATTCACGGTTTTCACCTCGGGGGGGAACTCCTTTTGTCCCCCTGTGTTCGGAGGGTGGGGCTCATCATCGTCCTCGCTTTGAGGCCCTTTTCCTTTGTGTTTGGTATTTAACTTATCGGCCTGTATAAAAACCTAGCAGTTTCTGTTGGTGTGGTTAGCAGGCTTGTCAGGGGTGCCATGGATTTGACAGGGCCTATCCAGTATTTTATCCAAGTTGGAAGGGCTGTCCCTATTTCCTTTGAATAGCTTCTTCCGCTGACCAGGTTTGGAGCCGCTGAATCCGGCATTGACCGTCGTGTCCTCGGTTTCTTCATTGTTGTTCTGACGCTTATTTTTGCTGCGTCGTGACCTTCGATCACCATCCCTGGCCTCAGAGGTGCCAGGGTTGCTGGTACTGTTGCTTCTACGATCCAACCAACTATCTTTGCCCGCACAGAAGAGGGTCATGAGTGCAGTCAAAGCTGCCATAGTCTTTGGCTTTTCCTGACCGAGCTGTCGGGCAAGCCATTCGTCACGGACGCTGTGTTTAAATGCCGCTAAGGCTTCGGCGTCCGGACAGTCAACAATTTGGTTCTTTTTTATTAGGAACCGAGTCTAGAGTTTGCGGGCTGACTCCACGGGTTGCAGGACTATGTGACTTAGGTCATCAGCGTCCGGTGGCCGGACATAAGAGCCCTGGAAGTTGTCCAAGAAAGGTGTCCTCTAAATCCTCCCAACTGTTAATGGAGTTCTCTGGGAGGCTATTCAACCAGTGCCGTGCTGGCCCTTTTAGCTTTAGAGGAAGGTGTTTGATGGCTTGGAGATCGTCACCACGGGCCATGTGAATGTGGAGAAGGAAATCTTGAATCCACACCGCGGGATCTGTCGTTCCATCGTATGCCTCAATGTTTACGGGTTTAAACCCTTCCGGAAACTGGTACTGCATTACCTCATTGGTAAAGCACATGGGGTGTGTGGTGCCTCTATATCGGGCAACATCACGACATAGTTTGGATGACATTCGTGTTCGGTTCTCGGCCCAAGTTTGGTTGTGCTTGTCGCGCCAGGCTTGATGGTCGTCTTCTCGTGTTGGGGCACGTCCCCTTGATCCGTAGATTGATTTGGTCTGGCCGGCTCTATTGTCCAGGTCTTGATGTAAGTCGTATGTGTAGCCTAGAGCCACTATCTCCTTGCCTCTACAGCGAGGGGGCGCGGGCTGGTATTCGGCGTAATTACCCGCTTTGTCCCGTCCACGTAGTGGTCGGTCCGATTGATCAGCATGATTGTATCTTGACGGTATTGGCTCAAGGGCCTCGTCATCGAATTGTGGTAGTAGCATGCGCTTTGGATAGTTATTTGTCGGAGGCTCGAGGTCGTATTCTTCGGCAGCCAGGACCTTGGTCCATCTGTCTTTGAGCGTATCCTATTCGGCTTGAAGCTGTTGTTGTTTCTTTTTCAGGCTCCTCGCAGTGGCGATGAGCTGTAGCTTGAAGTGTTCTTGTTCGAGGGGTTCCTCTGGCACGATGAAATCTTCGTTACCGAGGCTGACATCCTCCTCACAGGCCGGCAGATAGTTACTATCTTTCGAATCCTCGTGACCGACAAGTTCGTCGGGGTTGACCTGTCCCTCCTCCCACTCATCCTACTCTAACGCAGGCTCTATGGGGTGGTCGGAGTCTTCGGCATTCTCCGGAGTGTCATTATTTCCAGTGCCGATGTTGCTTTCCTTTTCACAATGCGATCGTGAGCGGCACCGCTGACATCAACGCTTAGGTGGTGCCTCGACGGGCTTGTCCTCAATCGAATCTTGAGTGCCATCGTCGTCCTTTTTCTCAGGCGTATCCACCATGTACACGTCGTAAGTAGAAGTGGCCGTCCAACGTCAAGTGATAGGCGGGTTTTGGCCTGGTTCGGCTCCGGCATCGTCGTCCATACCATCGATGTCTTCAGAGGCGTAGTCTAGCATGTCGGTTAGGTCCTCGACAGTGGCTATTACGTGGGTGGTGGGTGGGGCGTGATGTCTACTACACAACCTTCTTCTTGTAGACGTGGTTGGGCCTCCAAGTGCAGATGTTTGTAGGACAGTAGAAAATTTCCCTCAAGTGGATGACCTAAAGTTTATCAATCCGTGGGAGGCGTAGGATGAAGATGGTATCTCTCAAACAACCCTGTAACCAAATAACAAAGATTCTCTTGTGTCCCCAACACACCCAATACAATGGTAAATTGTATAGGCACACTAGTTCGGCGAAGAGATGGTGATACAAGTGCAATATGGATGGTAGATATAGGTTTTTGTATTATGAAAATATAAAAACAGCAAGGTAACTAATGATAAAAGTGAGCACAAATGGTATTGCAATGCGTTGAAACAAGGCCTAGGGTTCATACTTTCACTAGTGCAAGTTCTCTCAACAATAATAACATAATTGGATCATATAACTATCCCTCAACATGCAACAAAGAGTCACTCCAAAGTCACTAATAGCAGAAAAAAATGAAGACATTTTTGTAGGGTACGAAACCACCTCAAAGTTATCCTTTCTGATCGATCTATTCCAGAGTCCGTAGTAAAATAACACGAAGCTATTCTTTCCGTTCGATCTATCCTAGAGTTCGTACTAGAATAATGCCTTAAGACACAAATCAACCAAAACCCTAATGTCACCTAGATACTCTAATGTCACCTCAAGTATCCATGGGTTTGATTATATGATATGCATCACACAATCTCAGATTCATCTATTCAACCAACACAAAGAACTTCAAAGAGTACCCCAAAGTTTCCACCGGAGAGTCAAGACAAAAACGTGTGCTAACCCCTATGCATAGATTCCCAAGGTCACGGAACCCGCAAGTTGATCACCAAAACATACATCAAGTAGATCATGTGAATATCCCATTATCACCACAGATAAGCACATGCAAGACATACATCAAGTGTTCTCAAATCCTTAAAGACTCAATCCAATAAGATAACTTCAGAGGGAAAACTCAATCCATTATAAGAGAGTAGAGGGGGAGAAACATCATAAGATCCAACTATAATAGCAAAGCTCGTCATACATCAAGATCGTGCCGAAGCAAGAACACGAGAGAGAGAGAGAGAGAGAGAGAGATCAAACACATAGCTACTCGTACATACCATTAGCCCCGAGGGTGAACTACTCCCTCCTTGTCATGGAGAGCGTCGGGATGATGAAGATGGCCACCGGTGAGGGATCCCCCCTCTGGCAGGGTGCCAGAACAGGGTCCCGATTGGTTTTTGGTGGCTACAGAGGTTTGCGGCGGCGGAACTCCTGATCTAGGTTATGTTCTGGAAGTTTGGGTATATATAAGAGGTATTGGCATCGGGAACAAGTCAGGGAGGTCTCCGAGGCGGCCACGAGCCAGGGGGCGCGCCCAGGGGGGTAGTGCGTGGCCCCACCCTCGTGAGTGCCTCGGGACTCTTCTGGCCCATTTCCAATACTACGTGGGCTTCTTCTGGTCCAAAAATAATCTCCGTGAAATTTCAGGTCAATTGGACTCCGTTTGGTTTTCCTTTTCTGCGATACTCAAAAACAAGGAAAAACAGAAACTGGCACTGGGCTCTAGGTTCATAGGTTAGTCCCAAAAATCATATAAAATAGTATATAAAACATCCTAGACGGATAATATAATAGCATGGAACAATAAAAATTATAGATTCGTTGGAGACGTATCAAGCATCCCCAAGCTTAATTCCTGCTCATTCTCAAGTAGGTAAATGATAAAAACAGAATTTTTGATGTAGAATGCTACCTAACATATTTTTCAATGTAATTTTCTTTATTGTGGCATGAATGTTCAGATCCAAAAGATTCTAGACAAAGGTTTAATATTGACATAAAAATAGTAATACTTCAAGCATGCTAACCAAGAAATTATGTCTTATCAAAATAACATAGCCAAAGAAAGCTTATCCCTTCAAAATCATATAGTTTGGCCATGCTTCATTTTCGTCAGACAAAATGCTCCCATCATGCACAACCCCGATGACAAGCCAAGCAATTGGTTCATACTTTTTAACACGCTTCAGCCTTTTAAACCCTCACACAATACATGAGCGCAAGCCATGGATATAGCACTACAGGTGGAATAGCATATGATGATGGGGGTTATGTGAGAAGACAAAAAAAGTCTCACATTGACACGGCTAATCAACGGGCTATGGAGATGCCCATCAATTGATGTTAATGTGAGGAGTAGGGATTGCCATGCAACGGATGCACTAGAGCTATAAATATATGAAAGCTCATCAAAAGAAACTAAGTGGGTGTGCATCCAACTTGCTTGCTCACGAAGACCTAGGGAATTTTGAGGCCCATCATTGGAATATACAAGCCAAGTTCTATAATGAAAAATTCCCACTAGTATATGAAAGTGACAAAATAAGAAACTCTCTATCATGAAGATTATGGTGCTCTCTTGAAGCACAAGTGTGGAAAAAGGATAGTAACATTGTCCCTTCTCTCTTTTTCTCTCTCTTTTTTTGTTTGGGCTTCTTTGGCCTCTTTTTTTATTTGGGCTTCTTTGGCCTTTTTTCTTCGTCCGGAGTCTCATCCCAACTTGTGGGGGAATCATAGTCTCCATCATCCTTTTCTCACGTGGAACAGTGCTCTAATAATGATGATCATCACACTTTTGTTTACTCATAACTCAATATTACAACTCGATACTAGAACAAAAATACGAATATATGTGAATGCTGGCGGTGTACTGGGATATGCAATGAATCAAGAGCGACATGTATGGAAGAATTATGAGGGTGGCTTTTCCACAAATACGATGTCAACTACATGATCATGCAAAGCAATATGACAATGATGGAGCGTGTCATAATAAACGGAACGGTGGAAAGTTGCATGGCTATATATCTTGGAATGGCTATGGAAATGTCATAATAGGTTGGTATGGTGGCTGTTTTGAGGAAGATATAAGGAGGCTTATGTGTGATAGAGCGTATCGTATCACGGGGTTTGGATGCACCGGCGAAGTTTGCACCAACTCTCGAGGTGAGAAAGGGCAATGCACGGTACCGTAGAGGCTAGCAAATTGCGAAAAGGTAAGAGTGCGTATGATCCATGGATTCACATTAGTCATAAAGAACTCATATACTTATTGCAAAGGTATATTAGCCCTTGAAGCAAAGTACTACTACGCATGCCCCTAGGGGGATAGATTGGTAGGAAAAGACCATCGCTCGTCCCCGACCGCCACTCATAAGGAAAGGAATCAAAGAACACCCCATGCTTCAAATTTGTCACACAACGTTTACCATACGTGCATGCTACAGGACTTGCAATCCTCAACACAAGTATTTCTCAATTCCACAACTACCCAACTAGCATGACTCTAACATTACCACCTTTATATCCGGAATAACTATCAAGTATCATAGTATTTAATGCACTCTATATGAAAGTTTTTATTATAACCATCTCGGATGCCCATCATATTAGGACTAAATTCATAACCAAAGAAAATTACCATGTTGTTTAAGACTCTCAAAATAATATAAGTGAAGCACTACAGCAAATGACAAACTACTCCGAAAGATATAAGTGAAGATCAATGAGTAGTCGAATAATTATGTAACTATGTGAAGACTCTCTAACATTTAAGAATTCCAGATCTTGGGATATTATTCAAACAGCAAGCAAAACAAAATAAAATAAAATGACTCTCCAAGCAAAACACATATCATGTGGTAAATAAAAATATAGCTCCAAGTAAAGTTACCGATGAACAAAGATGAAAGAGGGGATGCCTTCCGGGGCATCCCCAAGCTTAGGAACTTGGTTGTCCTTGAATATTACCTTGGGGTGCCTTGGGCATCCCCAATCTTAGGCTCTTGCCACTCCTTATTCCATAGTCCATCGAATCTTTACCCAAAACCTGAAAACTTCACAACACAAAACTTAACAGAAAACTCGTAAGCTCCGTTAGTATAAGAAAATAAATCACCACTTAGGTACTATTGTGAACTCATTATAAATTCATATTGGTGTAATATCTACTGTATTCCAACTTCTATATTGTTCATACCCTCCGATACTACTCATAGATTCATCAAAATAAGCAAACAACACATTGAAAACAGAATCTGTCAAAAACAGAACAGTCTGTAGTAATCTGTATCATTCAAATACTTATGTAACTCCAAAATTCTGAAATAAATTGGTGGATGTGAGTAATTTGTCTATTAATCATATGCAAAAAGAATCAACCTAAAATCACTCTCCAGTAAAAAAGGGCAGCTAATCTCATGAGCACAAAAGTTTCTATTTTTTACAACAAGATCGCAAAGACTTCACCCAAGTCTTCCCAAAGGTTCTACTTGGCACAAACACTAACTAAGACATAAAACCACATCTAAACAGAAGCTAGATGAATTATTTATTACTAAACAGGAGCAAAAGCAAAGGACATAAATAAAATTGGGTTGCCTCCCAACAAGCGCTAACGTTTAACGCCCCTAGCTAGGCATGATGATTTCAATGATGCTCACATAAAGATAAGAATTGAAACATAAATAGAGCATCATGAAGAACATGGCTAGCACATTTAAGTCTAACCCACTTCCTATGCATAGGTATTTTGTGAGCAAACAACTTATGGGAACAATAAACAACTAGCATAGGAAGGCAAAACAAGCATAACTTCAAAACTTTAAGCACATAGAGAGGAAACTTGATATTATTGCAATTCCTAAAAGCATATATTCCTCCCTCATAATAATTTTCAGTAGCATCATGAATGAATTCAACAATATAACCATCACATAAAGCATTCTTTTCATGATCTACAAGCATAGAATTTTTATTACTCTCCACATAAGGAAATTTCTTCTCATGAATAGTAGTGGGAGCAAACTCAACAAAATAACTATCATGTGAGGCACAATCCAATTGAAAACTAAAATCACGATGACAAGTTTCATGGTTATCATTATTCTTTATAGCATACATGTCATCACAATAATAATCATAGATAGCAACTTTGTTCTCATAATCAATTGGAACCTCTTCCGAAATAGTCGATTCATCACTAAATAAAGCCATGACCTCTACAAATCCACTTTCATAATTATAACAATAATATTCAACATCCTCCAAAATAGTGGGATCATTACTTCCTAAAGTTGACACTCTTCCAAACCCACTTTCATCAATATAATCATCATAAATGGGAGGCATGCTATCATCATAATAAATTTGCCCATCAAAACTTGGGGCACTAAAGTTATCATCTTCATCAAACATAGCTTCCCCAAGCTTGTGGCTTTGCATATCATTAGCATCATGGATATTCAAGGAATTCATACTAACAACATTGCAATCAAATATTTACTGCCAAACATTTTAATGCATTCTTCTTCTAACACCTGAGCACAATTTTCCTTTCCATCATTTTCACGAAAGACATTAAAAAGATGAAGCATATGAGGCACCCTTAATTCCATTTTTTTGTAGTTTTCCTTTATAGACTAATAGTGATAAAACAAGAAACAAAAAGATTCGATTGCAAGATCTAAAGATATACCTTCAAGCACTCACCTCCCCGGCAACGGCGCCAGAAACTGCTTCATGTCTACTACACAACCTTCTTCTTGTAGACGTTGTTGGGCCTCCAAGTGCAGAGGTTTGTAGGACAGTAGCAAATTTCCCTCAAGTGGATGACCTAAGGTTTATCAATCTGCGGGAGGCGTAGTATGAAGATGGTCTCTCTCAAACAACCCTGCAACCAAATAACAAAGAGTCTCTTGTGTCCCCAACACAACCAATACAATGGTAAATTGTATAGGTGCACTAGTTCGGCGAAGAGATGGTGATACAAGTGCAATATGGATGGTAGATATAGGTTTTTGTAATATGAAAATATAAAAACAGCAAGGTAATAATGATAAAAGTGAGCACAAACGGTATTGCAATGTGTTGAAACAAGGCCTAGGGTTGATACTTTCACTAGTGCAAGTTCTCTCAACAATAATAACATAATTGGATCATATAACTATCCCTCAACATGCAACTAAGAGTCACTCCAAAGTCACTAATACGGAGAACAAACGAAGAGATTATTGTAGGCTACGAAACCACCTCAAAGATATCCTTTCTTATCGATCTATTCAAGAGTCCGTAGTAAAATAACACGAAGCAATTCTTTCCGTTCGATCTATCCTAGAGTTCATACTAGAATAACACCTTAAGACACAAATCAACCAAAACCCTAATGTCACCTAGATACTCCAATGTCACCTCAAGTATCTGTGGGTTTGATTATACGATATGCATCACACAATCTCACATTCATCTATTCAACCAACACACAGAACTTCAAAGAGTGCCCCAAAGTTTCTACCGGAGAGTCAAGACGAAAATGTGTGCCAACCCCTATGCATAGATTCCCAAGGTCACGGAACCCGCAAGTTGATCACCAAAACATACATCAAGTAGATCACGTGAATATCCCATTGTCACCACAGATAAGCACATGCAAGACATACATCAAGTGTTCTCAAATCCTTAAAGACTCAATCCGATAAGATAACTTCAAAGGGAAAACTCAATCCATTACAAGAGAGTAGAGGGGGAGAAACATCATAAGATCCAACTATAATAGCAAAGCTCGCGATACATCAAGATCGTGCCGAAGCAAGAACACGAGAGAGAGAGAGATCAAACACATAGCTACTGGTACATACCCTCAGCCCCGAGGGTGAACTACTCCCTCCTCGTCATGGAGAGCGCCGGGATGGTGAAGATGGCCACCGGTGAGGGATCCCCCCTCCGGCAGGGTGCCGGAACAGGGTCCCGATTGGTTTTTGGTGGCTACAGAGGTTTGCGGTAGCGGAACTCCCGATCTAGGTTATGTTCTGGAAGTTTGGGTATATATAAGAGGTGTTGGTGTCGGGAACAAGTCAGGGGGGGTCTCCGATGCGGCCACGAGGTAGGGGGCATGCCCAGAGGGTAGGGCGCGCCCCCCACCCTTGTGGGTGCCTCGGGACTCTTCTGGCCCATCTCCGATACTCCGTGGGCTTCTTCTGGTCCAAAAATAATCTCCACGAAATTTCAGGTCAATTGGACTCCTTTTGGTTTTCCTTTTTTGCGATACTCAAAAACAAGGAAAAAATAGAAACTGGCACTGGTCTCTAGGTTAACAGGTTAGTCCCAAAAATCATATAAAATAGCATATAAATGCATATAAAACATCCTAGATGGATAATATAATAGCATGGAACAATAAAAAATTATAGATACGTTGAGACGTATCAGGGCGTAAAATTCCCCGCTCTGAGCCCCAGTTTAGGCTGGCCATAGTTTGGAAGTGGAGCTTCCGTGATGGCGAGAGATCGCATTAGGTCCAGCACCTCGTTTAGGAGCAAAAGCTGGGCAGGTGACTGAGGATCTGCGGAGCTGGGTCCGATAATCACCATTTGACCAAGCTCAGTGGATGCAGACCTCAAGAGTTCGGAGTTGGCCTCCAGAGATGAGCCTGGCTTCCTGATACGTCTCCAACGTATCTATAATTTTTTATTGTTCCATGCTATTATCCATCTGGGATGTTTTATATGCATTTATATGCTATTTTATATGATTTTTGGGACTAACCTATTAACCTAGAGCCCAGTGCTAGTTTATGTTTTTCCTTGTTTTTGAGTTTTATAGAAAAGGAATACCAAACGGAGTCTAATTGACCTGCCAATTATTGTGGATTTTTGATGGACCAAAAGAAGCCCCCGAAGTAAAAGAGTTGGGCCAGAAGAGTTGCGAGCCATCCACGAGGGTGGAGGGCGCGCCCTACCCCCTGGGCGCGCCCCCTACCTCGTGGATGACTCGGAGACCCCCCTGACATGAGACCGACGCCAAAAATTCCTATAAATACAGAAACCCCCAAAAAGAAACCTAGATCGGGAGTTCCACCGCCGCAAGCCTCTCTAGCCACCAAAAACCAATCGGGACCCTGTTCCGGCACCCTGCCGGAGGGGGGATCCATCACCGGTGGCCATCTTCATCATCTCGGCGCTCTCCATGACGAGGAGGGAGTAGTTCACCCTCGGGGCTGAGGGTATGTACCAGTAGCTATCTGTTTGATCTCTCTCTCTCTCATGTTCTTGATTTGGCACGGTCTTGATGTATCGTGAGCTTTGCTATTATAGTTGGATTTTATGATGTTTCTCCCCCTCTATCTCTTGTAATGGATTGAGTTTTCCCTTTGAAGTTATCTATCGGATTGAGTCTTTAAGGATTTGAGAACACTTGATGTATGTCTTGCGTGGGATACCCGTTGTGGCAATGGGGTATTCTATTGATTCACTTGATGTATGTTTTGGTGATCAACTTGCGGGTTCCGTGACCTTGGGAATCTATGCGTAGGGGTTGGCACATGTTTTCGTCTTGACTCTCCGGTAGAAACTTTGGGGCACTCTTTGAAGTTCTTTGTGTTGGTTGAATAGATGAATCTGAGATTGTGTGTGCATATCATATAATCATACCCACGGATACTTGAGGTGACATTGGAGTATCTAGGTGACATTAGGGTTTTGGTTGACTTGTGTGTTAAGGTGCTATTTTACTACGAACTCTAGGGCTGTTTGTGACAGTTATAGGAATAGCCCAATGGATTGATCGGAAAGAATAACTTTGAGGTGGTTTCGTACCCTACAATAATCTCTTCATTTGTTCTCCACTATTAGTGACTTTGGAGTGACTCTTTGTTGCATGTTGAGGGATTGTTATATGATCTAATTATGTTATCCATGTTGAGAGAACTTGCACTAGTGAAAGTATGAACCCTAGGCCTTGTTTCGAAGCATTGCAATACCGTTTGTGCTCACTTTTATCATTAGTTACCTTGCTGTTTTTATATTTTCATATTACAAAAACCTATATCTACCATCCATATTGCACTTGTATCACCATCTCTTCGCTGAACTATTGCACCTATACAATTTACCATTGTATTGGGTGTGTTGGGGACACAAGAGACTCTTTGCTATTTGGTTGCAGGGTTGTTTGAGAGAGATCATCTTCATCCTACGCCTCCCACGGATTGATAAACCTTAGGTCATTGATACGTCTCCGTCCTATCTATAATTTTTTATTGTTCCATGCCAATATTCTACAACTTTCATAAACTTTTGGCAACTTTTTATACTATTTTTTGGGACTAACATACCCAGGGGGCCACGAGGCAGGGGGCGCGCCCCAGGGGGTCAGGCGAGCCCTGGATCCTCATGGCCACCCTATAAGGTGGTTGGAGCCCTTCTTTCGCCGCAAGAAAGCTTGTTTCCTGATAGAGATTGTGTCCAAAATTCAGCCCAATCGGAGTTACAGATCTCCGGTTATAAAAGAAACGGTGAAAGGCCAGATCTGAGAACGCAGAAACAGAGAGAGACAGAGAGACAGATCCAATATCGGTGGGGCTCTCGCCCCTCCCACACCATGGAGACCATGTACCAGAGGGTAAACCCTTCTCCCATCTGGGGAGAAGGTCAAGGAAGAAGAAGGAGGAGGGGGGCTCTCTCCCCCTCGCTTCCGGTGGCGCCAGAACACCGCCGGGGGCCATCATCATCACCGCAATCTTCACGAACAACGTCGTCATCTTCACCAACATCTTCATCACCTTCCCCCATCTCTCTACAGCGGTCCACTCTCCCGCAACCCGCTGTACCCTCTACTTGAACACGGTGCTTTATGCTTCATATTATTATCCAATGATGTGTTGCCATTCTATGATGTCTGAGTAGATTTTCGTTGTCCTATCGGTGGTTGATGAATTGCTATGATTGATTTAATTTGCTTGTGGTTATGTTGCTGTCCTTTGGTGCCCATCATATGAGCGCGCACGTGGATCACACCATAGGGTTAGTTGTATGTTGATAAGACTATGTATTGGAGGGCAAGAGTGACAGAAGCTTCAACCTAGCATAGAAATTGATGCGTACGGGATTGAAGGGGGACCAATATATCTTGAAGCTATGGTTGGGTTTTACCTTAATGAACGTTAGTAGTTGAGGACGCTTGCTAATAATTCCAATCGTAAGTGCATAGAATTCCAAGTCAGGGATGACATGCTAGCAGTGGCCTCTCCCACATAAAACTTGCTATCAGTCTAGTAAAGTAGTCAATTGCTTAAGCGACAATTTCGCAACTCCTACCACCACTTTTCCACACTCGCTATATTTACTTTATTGTGTTTTTATCTAAACATACCCTAGTTTTTATTTACACATTCTTTATTTTCTTGCAAACCTATCCAACAACACCTACAAAGTACTTCTAGTTTCATACTTGTTTTAGGTAAAGTGAACGTTAAGCGTGCGTAGAGTTGTATCGGTGGTCGATAGAACTTGAGGGAATATTTGTTCTACCTTTAGCTCCTCGTTTGGTTCGACACTCTGACTTATCGAAAGAGACTACAATTGATCCCCTATACTTGTGGGTTATCAGTCATCCACTTGAGGGAAATTTGCTACTGTCCTACAAACCTCTGCACTTGGAGGCCCAACAACGTCTACAAGAAGAAGGTTGTGTTGTAGACATCAAGCTCTTTTCTGGCTCCATTGTCGGGGAGGTTAGTGCTTGAAGGTATATCTTTAGATCTTGCAATCGAATAGTTTCTTGTTTTATCACTAGTTAGTTTATAAAATAAAACTACAAAAGGAAAATGGAATTGAGGGTGCCTCATATGCTGCATCTTTTTAATGTCTTTCATGAAAATAAGGATTCCGATAATTGTGCCAAAGTGTTAGAAGAAGAATGCAATAAAATGTTTGGCATACAATCTTTGAATGATGAGCATGATTGCAATGTTGTTAGTATGAACTCTTTGAATATCCATAGTACTAATGATGATTGCACTAGTCATGATAAAAATATCTCTTATGAGCATGTCAATTTTTGTGGAGTGCATAGAGCTTGCAAGCACACACCAAATAGGGAAGATAGATTTTGCAAGAGGCATAAGTATTTAGAAACTAAATTGTTGTAAGAGAGGCTAGATGCTTGGGCTGAAAATTGAAAATTTCTTTGCCATCCTTGTGAAATTTGCAATGAACGTGATCATTTAAGTCTCCAATGCAAATTCTTTCATGATCGAATCTAGTCCAAAAATTGTGATGACTTTATTTCCCCTGCGCATCATAATGAACTTAGTTTGCTTGTGGGTTATGAACAAATGAAACGTATAACTAGTAATCTTCCAGAATTTGTTCTGGATAAAGTTCTTGATTTTGATCTAGAGGAAATTTGTATGTATTGTGTAGTGAATTGCATTGAAAATCTTTATATTTCCAATTACATAAAGACAAGAAAACAAATAGAAGATGAAGAGAATACTAATGAAAGGGAAGAGATTTCCCAATACCCTCCTATTATTTCTTATGAAGAATCAGGTAACGAGGAGGAACTTTCTATTCAACCAATCTCATTAATAAGGAGCTCCAAAAGGAGGATTAAACCCACACATGATGCGAAAAAGAAAAAGAAAAGATGAAGAAGAAAAGGTAAAAAGATATCCCTTCCAAATGATGTTGCTCCTATTACTCATTGTGATGATGATAATTGCTATACTATTGGTGCTATCCATACTATTAATGATGAGACTGATTATGCTTATGATATGCAAAGGCCCAAGCTTGGGGCTGCTATGTTTGATGAGAATGGCATGTTTGAGAATTTATTTGCTGCAATTAATGTTTGTCCCAAGCTTGGGGATGCTATGTTTTATGAAGATGATATTTTTAACCTCCCAAGTTTTGATATGCAAATTTATTATGATGATAGCATGCCTCCTATTTATGATGATTATATTGATGAAAGTGGGTTTGGAAAAGTGTCAACTTTAGGAAGTAATGATCCCACTATTTTGGAGGGTGTTGAATCTTATTGTGTCAATTATGAAAGTGGATTTGGAGAGGTCATGACTTTATTTAGTAATGATTCCACTATCTTCGATTTCAATTGATTATGATGAGAACAAAGTTGCTACTTATGATGATTATTGTGATGACACTTATGCTATAAAAAGTAGTGATTATTATATTTATAAAACTTGTCATGATTATGATTACCCTTTTTCTGAACATTACTCTTTTAATGTGGAAACAATTTATAGTATTCGAGTTTCTTATGATACTCCCACTATTCTGAATGAGAAGAATTTTGCTTATGTGGAGAGTAATAAAATTTATATGCTTGTCCATCATGAAAATAGTGCTTTATGTGATAGTTATCTTGTTGAATTCATTCATGATTCTACTAAAATTTATTATGAAGGAGGAACATATGCTTGTAGGAATTGCAATAATATTAAGTTTCCTCTATAGGTGTTGAAAATCTTGAAGCTATGCTTGTTTTGCTTTCCTACGCTAGTTGGTTCTTGTTCCCATAAGTTGTTTGCTAATAAAATCCCTATGAATAGGAAGTGTGTTAGGCTTAAATGTGCTAGTTATATTCTTCATGATGCTCTCTTTATATTTCAAATCTTATATTTTATGTGAGCATCACTGAAATCATCATGCCTAGCTAGAAAGGCATTAAAGAAACGCGGTTGTTGGGATACGACCCAATATTTATCCCTACTGTTTTTGTGTGTCCACATGATTAAGATACTGTAGTAATCATGTTGTATAGCTTTTGTTTCAATAAAGGGCCAAGTAGAACCTTTGGGAAGACTTGGGTGAAAGTTAATGTGATCTTGCTGTAAAAAACTGAAACTTTGCGCTCATTAGAATAGCTGTCATTTTTTTACAATAGAGTGATTTTAAGTTGATTCTTTTTGAAGAAGATTAATAGACAAATTCCTCACGTCCACTAATTTATTTCAGAATTTCTGGAGTTACATAAGTATTCGAGAGTTACAGATTACTACAGACTGTTCTGTTTTTTACAGATTCTTTTTTCTATGTGTTGTTTGCTTATTTTGATAAATCTATGAGTAGTATCGGAGGGTATGAACCATAGATAAGTTGGAATACAGTAGATATTACACCAATATAAATAAATAATGAGTTCAAAACAGTACCAAAACTGGTGATTTTATTTCCTTATACTAACGGAACTTACGAGTTTTCTGTTGAGTTTTGTGTTGTGAAGTTTTCAAGTTTTGGGTAAAGATTCGATGGACTATGGAATAAGTAGTGGCAAGATCCTAAGCTTGGGGATGCCCAAGGCACCCCAAGGTAATATTCAAGGACAACCAAGAGCCTAAGCTTGGGGATGCCCCAGAAGGCATCCCCTCTTTCGTCTTCGTTCATCGGTAACCTTACTTGGAGCTATATTTTTATTCACCACATGATATGTGTTTTGCTTGGAGCATCATTTTATTTTATTTTGTTTTGCTTGATGTCTGAATAAAATACCAAGATCTGAAATTCTTAAATGTTAGAGAGTCTTCACATAGTTGCATAATTATGCGACTACACATTGATCTTCACTTGTATCTTTCGGAGTAGTTTGTCATTTGCTCTAGTGCTTCACTTATATCTTTTTAGAGCACAACGCTAGTTTTATTTTGAATAAATAGATGAACTCTCATGCTTCACTTATATTATTTTTAGAGTCTTTTAGAACAGCATCGTAATTTGCTTTGCCTATAAAACTAGTCCTAATATGAGGGGCATCCAAGATGGGTATAATAAAAACTTTCATATAAAGTGCATTGAATACTATGAGAAGTTTGATTCCTTATGATTGTTTTGAGATATGAGGATGGTAATATTAGAGTCATGCTAGTGAGTAGTTGTGAATTTGAGAGATACTTGTCTTAAAGTTTGTGATTCCCGTAGCATGCACGTATGGTGAACCGTTATGTGATGAAGTTGGAGCATGAGGTATTTATTGATTGTGTTCCTTATGAGTGGAGGTCGGGATCGCGCGATGGTTAACTCCTACCAACCCTTCCCCTAGGAGCATGCGTGCAGTACTTTGTTTTGATGACTTGTAGATTTTTGCAATAAGTACATGAGTTCTTTATGACTAATGTTGAGTCCATGGATTATACGCTCTCACCCTTCCACCATTGCTAGCCTCTCTTGTGTCGCGAAACTTTCACCGGTACCATACACCCACCATATACCTTCCTCAAGACAGCCACCATACCTACCTATTATGGCATTTCCATAGCCATTCCGAGATATATTGCCATGCAACTTTCCACTGTTCTATTTATTATGACACGCTCCATCATTGTCATATTGCTTTGCATGATCATGTAGTTGACATCATATTTGTGGCAAAGCCACCATTCATAATTCTTTCATACATGTCACTCTTGGTTCATTGCACATCCCGGTACACCGCTAGAGGCATTCACATAGAGTCATATTTTATTCTAAGTATCGAGTTGTAATTCTTGAGTTGTAAGTAAATAAAAGTGTGATGATCATCATTATTAGAGCATTATCCCAGTGAGGAAAGGATGATGGGGACTATGATTCCCCCACAAGTCGAGTTGAGACTCCGGACGAAAAATAATAATAATAAAAAAAGGAGGCCAAAAAAAGGAGAGGGCCCCAAAAAAAGAGAAAACAAAAAAACGAGACAAAAAGAGAGAAGGGCAATACTACTATCCTTTTACCACACTTGTGCTTCAAAGTAGCACCATGATCTTCATAATAGAGAGTCTCCTGTGTTGTCACTTTCATATACTAGTGGGAATTTTCCATCATAGAACTTGACTTGTACTCCCTCTGCCCATAATATTCCAACGATGGGCTTCCTCAAATGCCCTAGGTCTTCATGAGCAAGCAAGTTGGATACACACCCACTTAGTTTCTTTTTGAGCTTTCATACACTTATAGCTCTAGTGCATCCGTTGCATGGCAATCCCTACTCACTCACATTGATATCTGTTGATGGGCATCTCCATAGCCCGTTGATACGCCTAGTTGATGTGAGACTATCTCCTTCTTTTTGTCTTCTCCACAACCACCATTCTATTCCACATATAGTGTTATGTCCATGGCTCACGCTCATGTATTGCGTGAAAGTTGAAAAAGTATGAGAATACTAAAGTATGAAACAATTGTTTGGCTGAAACCGGGGTTGTGCATGATTTAAATATTTTGTGTGATGAAGATAGAGCATAGCCAGACTATATGATTTTGTAGGGATAGCTTTCTTTGGCCATGTTATTTTGAGAAGACATTATTGCTTTGTTAGAATGCTTGAAGTATTATTATTTTTATGTCAATATTAAACTTTTGTTTTGAATCTTATGGATCTGAATATTCTTGCCACAATAAAGAGAATTACATGGATAAATATGTTAGGTAACATTCCATATCAAAAATTCTATTTTTACCATTTACCTACTTGAGGACGAGCAGGAATTAAGCTTGGGGGTGCTTGATACGTCTCCAATGTATCTATAATTTTTATTGTTCCATGCTATTATATTATCCATCTAGGATGTTTTTATGCTATTTTATATGATTTTTGGGACTAACCTATTAACCTAGAGCCTAGTGCCAGTTTCTGTTTTTTCCTTGTTTTTGAGTTCTACACAAAACGAATACCAAACGGAGTCCAATTGACCTGCCAATTTTTGTGGATTTTTTTTGGACCAAAAGAAGCCCCCGAAGTAAAAGAGTTGGGCTAGAAGAGTCCCGAGCCATCCACGAGGGTGGAGGGCGCAACCTACGCCCTGGGCGCGCCCCCTACCTCGTGGATGACTCGGAGACCCCCCTGACGTGAGACCGACGCCAAAAATTCCTATAAATACATAAACCACCGAAAAGAAACCTAGATCGGGAGTTCCGCCGCCGCAAGCCTTTGTAGCCACCAAAAGCAAATCGGGACCTTGTTCCGGCACCCTGCCGGAGGAGGGATTCATCACCGGTGGCCATCTTCATCATCCCATCGCTCTCCATGACGAGGAGGGAGTAGTTCACCCTCGGGGTTGAGGGTATGTACCAGTAGCTATGTGTTTGATCTCTATCTCTCATGTTCTTTGATTTGGCACAATCTTGATGTATCGCGAGCTTTGCTATTATAGTTGGATCTTATGATGTTTCTCCCCCTCTATCTCTTGTAATGGATTGAGTTTTCCCTTTGAAGTTATCTTATCGCATTGAGTCTTTAAGGATTTGAGAACACTTGATGTATGTCTTGCGTGGGATACCCGTGGTGACAATGGGGTATTCTATTGATTCACTTGATGTATGTTTTGGTGATCAACTTGCGGGTTCCGTGACCCTGGGAATCTATGCATAGGGGTTGGCACACGTTTTCGTCTTTACTCTCTGGTAGAAACTTTGGGGCATTCTTTGAAGTTCTTTGTGTTGGTTGAATAGATGAATCTGAGATTGTGTGACGCATATCGTATAATCATACCACGGATACTTGAGGTGACATTGGAGTATCTAGGTGACATTAGGGTTTTGGTTGATTTGTGTCTTAAGGTGTTATTTTACTACGAACTCTAGGGCTGTTTGTGACACTTATAGGAATAGCCCAATGGATTGATCGGAAAGAATAACTTTGAGGTGGTTTCGTACCCTACAATAATCTCTTCGTTTGTTCTCCGCTATTAGTGACTTTGGAGTGGCTCTTTGTTGCATGTTTAGGGATTGTTATATGATCTAATTATGTTATCCTTGTTGAGAGGACTTGCACTAGTGAAAGTATGAACCCTAGGCCATGTTCGAAGCATGGCAATACCGTTTGTGCTCACATTTATCATTAGTTACCTTGCTGTTTTTGTAATTTTCATATTATAAAAACCTATATCTATCATCCATATTGCACTTGTATTACCATCTCTTCGTCGAACTAGTGCACCTATACAATTTACCATTGTATTGGGTGTGTTGGGGACACAAGAGACTCTTTGCTCTTTGGTTGCAGGGTTGTTTGAGAGAAACTATCTTCATCCTACACCTCCCACAGATTGATAAACCTTAGGTCATCCACTTGAGGGAAATTTGCTACTATCCCACAAACCTCTGCACTTGGAGGCCCAACAACGTCTACAAGAAGAAGGTTGTGTAGTAGACATCACTTCCCGATTACAGGGAGAGTTTTTTTTTACTCTGGGCTTGATGATAGCATGACCACCTCTGGGTCTCCGGTGAGAAGCTCCGCGAAGGGAGAGAGTCCGGCGGGGTTTATCCTCCCGTCTTCAGACAGGGTGGTCCCCTCTGGATCTAAGGCCAGAGCAGGCACGAGAGTCGATCCTTGAGTGGAATCTGACGGTGGATCCAACAGGTTTCCTTCATGTAGATGAGGAGCGGCGGCCGAGGCCGAGAACCCTTTGAAGATCAAGTCTCCTCGGATATTAGCGATGTAATTCAAACTTCCAAACCTGATCTGGTGACCAGGGGCGTAGTTGTCGATCTGCTCAAGGTGACCAGTTGAACTAGCACGTAGAGTGAAGCGGCCAAACACGAAGAGTTGACCAGGGAGAAAAGTCTCCGCGAAAACACCATCGTCATTGATGACAAGTCAAGCCATCGATCCTTCTGTCGACGACAGTGGAACTCTCAATGAAAGCACCAATGTCAGTGTCAAAACCGGCAGATCTCAGGTAGGGGGTTCCGAACTATGCGTCTGAGGATCAATGGTAACAGGGGACAAAGGGGACACAATGTTTACCTAGGTTCGGGCCCTCTTAAGAGAGGTAAAACTCTACTTCTTGCTTGATTATATTCAATATGCATAGGGGTTACAAGAGTTGATCTACCTCAAGATCGTAATGGCTAAACCCTAGCTGCCTAGCCTATGAGGATTCTGATGACCTCTACGGACCAACCCCTCCGGTTTATATACACACCGGAGAGGCCTAGGGTTGTACAGAGTCGGTTTGTAAAGTAAGGAAATAGCATATCCAGACACCAAGCTTGCCTTCCACGCATATGGGAGTCCTACCCGGACACGGGGAAATGGTCTTCTGCTTTTATCTTCACGATCCATCGGCCCGGCCCATATCCAATAGTCCGAACACCCGAGGACCCCCTAATCAAGGACTCCCTCAGGAGCTCTTGTAGGAAACAGAACAATAACTGATAATTCTCAAGTGCAAGGAGTTACTGTACCACTTTTCAATGTGGATGTGTATGTATAATAGGATTAGATAGTGGCCCGCTCCCTCACGCACGTCGTATATTTTAATGTTGCGTTCAGCTAAAAACAAGGTTTCAAACAAAGACCAGGACATAGTGCACCTTACGACCTATGCCTTTTTCACTCCTCCGGCTCACACATGTGCAAACCCACTTTGGGATGATCACATTCTTAAGCATTATTGTGCATTGTCTCGTACTCCTCTTCACTTCCTTGATCATATAGTCGTGTCTTGTTCTGTTGTCCGTGATGGGGTACATCGTGTGCTACGGTCCTATAGAGTTGCACAATTTGAACCGCAAAATGTTTGGCATATTCAGCCATTGCAATGCGAAGGCAATACCACCCAGCGATGCATCATGTTTTAATAGGGAGCCTCTAGGCAATTGGAGAGTTATTTCCATGTTGCAAAAATGCTATTTCGGACATTCTCATGAAGCACAAATTCAGTGCCAATTGATCATGGCGTCACAAATCGTGTATGATTAGGATGATCGCATGGTTTGAAGAAGTAACCAATGTGTGAAGTTCTTTTGGAATAAGGCTTGTGTGCGATAAAAGTAGGTCGCATCCGGTTGCAAAGAGCGGCTCGTGTGTGATAAGTTGCACGCAAGCTATTATAGATATCCGTGTGTAGTAGAAAGACATCGGGAGGCAGTTCATCTCTTCTACCCATGTGCAATTCACCTCGTCTAAATTAAATCCGGTCGAGACCCACCCATGAAAACCCGTGACTAACACCTCCCCTTTAGCTACTTGAGCCTCCTCTCTCGACCTCTCCCACATCCCTCGATATACCTCTCCTCTCGTGACTAAAAATTGTAACAGATCAAATTATCTCCCTCACCTTGATCTACCTCTTGCCTCCCTCCCAACATACTGTGCTAAGTGCCTCACTCTTACTCCGCCCTCAAGGTCGTTGCCAACCACACGCATCGGTGTGCAGTTCATAGCCTCTATCAAGGATGACGCGCTCATCCCCGTCATTGGGAAGGGCAAGGCAGAACTGACCAAGGCTTGGGATGGGGAAGGAGGAATAGGTAGGAGGTATCGTGGAGGGTAAGGACGAATAGAAGCGATGTGGCAATTTTGAGGGGCAGGAGGAGAAGAACGACTGTGCCTACAAGGAAGTGGGGAAGGGGAAGCGGTTCAACGCCTGCTACTCCAAGGAACTATAATAGGCAATATTTTTTTAGAAATAATGCATGTTACGATTTGATCAAAATTCCCCAAAAGGTACACTCGTGCCTAATGTTGGGGAACGTAGTAATTTCAAAAAAAAATCCTACGCACACGCAAGATCATGGTGATGCATAGCAATGAGAGGGGAGAGTGTTGTCTACGTACCCTCGTAGACCGAAGCGGAAGCGTTGACGCAACGTAGAGAAAGTAGTCGTACGTCTTCCCATCCGACCGATCCAAGCACCATTACTCCGGCACCTCCGAGTTCTTAGCACACGTTCAGCTTGATGACGCTCCCCGGGCTCCGATCCAGCAAAGCGTCGGGGAGGAGTTCCGTCAGCACGACGGCGTGGTGGCGATCTTGATGTTCTAGTGTCGCAGGGCTTCGCCTAAGCACCGCTACAATATGACCGAGGTGGAATATGGTGGAGGGGGGCACCGCACACGGCTAAGGAACGATCACGAAGATCAACTTGTGTGTCATGGGGTGCCCCCCTGCCCTCGTATATAAAGGAGCAAGGGGAGGGGGCGGCCGGCCTAGGAGGAGGCGCGCCAAGGGGAGTCCTACTCCCACCGGGAGTAGGACTCCCTCCTTCCTTGTTGGAGTAGGAGAAGGGGGAAAGATGAGGAGAGGAGGAAGGAAAGGGGGGCCGCACCCCTTGTCCAATTCGGACCAGAGGGGGGCTGCGCGCCTCCTTCCTTTCGGCCTTTTCCCTCTATTCCCGTATGGCCCAATAAGGCCCATATACTTCTTCCCCTGTATTCCCGTAACTCCCCAGTACTCCCGAAAATACCCGAATCACTCAGAACCTTTCCGATGTCCGAATATAGTCGTCCAATATATCGATCTTTACGTCTCGACCATTTCGAGACTCCTCGTCATGTCCCCGATCTCATCCGGGACTCCGAACTCCTTCGGTACATCAAAACTCATAAACTCATAATATAACTGTCATCGAAACCTTAAGCATGCGGACCCTACGGTTCGAGAACAATGTAGACATGACCGAGACACGTCTCCGGTCAATAACCAATAGCGGGACCTGGATGCCCATATTGGCTCCTACATATTCTACGAAGATCTTTATCGGTCAGACCGCATAACAACATACGTTGTTCCCTTTGTCATCGGTATGTTACTTGCCCGAGATTCGATCGTCGGTATCTTAATACCTAGTTCAATCTCGTTACCGGCAAGTCTCTTTACTCGTTCTGTAATACATCATCTCGCAACTAACTCATTAGTTGCAATGCTTTCAAGGCTTATGTGATGTGCATTACCGAGAGGGCCCAGAGATACCTCTCCGACAGTCGGAGTGACAAATCCTAATCTCGAAATACGCCAACCCAACATGTACCTTTGGAGACACCTGTAGAGCACCTTTATAATCACCCAGTTACGTTGTGACGTTTGGTAGCACACAAAGTGTTCCTCCGGCAAACGGGAGTTGCATAATCTCATAGTCATAGGAACATGTATAAGTCATGAAGAAAGGAATAGCAACATACTAAACGATCGGGTGCTAAGCTAACGGAATGGGTCATGTCAATCACATCATTCTCCTAATGATGTGATCCCGTTAACCAAATGACAACTCATTTCTATGGCTAGGAAACATAACCATCTTTGATCAACGAGCTAGTCAAGTAGAGGCATACTAGTGACACTCTGTTTGTCTATGTATTCACACATGTATCATGTTTCCGGTTGATACAATTCTAGCATGAATAATAAACATTTATCATGAAATAAGGAAATAAATAATAACTTTATTATTGCCTCTAGGGCATATTTCCTTCAGTCTCCCACTTGCACTAGAGTCAATAATCTAGTTCACATCGTCATGTGATTTAACAGCAATGGTTCACATCACCATGTGATCAACACACATAGTTCACATCGATATGTGACCAACAGCAAAAGGGTTTACTAGAGTCAGTAATCTAGTTCACATCGCTATGTGATTAACACCCAAAGAGTACTAAGGTGTGATCATGTTTTGCTTGTGAGAGAAGCTTAGTCAACGGGTCTGCCAAAATTCAGATCCGTATGTATTTTGCAAATTTCTATGTCTACAATGCTCTGCACGGAGCTACTTTAGCTAATTGCTCCCACTTTCAATATGTATCTAGATTGAGACTTAGAGTCATCTAGATTAGTGTCAAAACTTGCATCGACGTAACCTTTTACGACGAACCTTTTTGTCACGTCCATAATCGAGAAACATATTCTTATTTTACTAAGGATAATTTTGACCGATGTCCAGTGATCTACTTCCTAGATCACTATTGTACTCCCTTGCTTAACACAGTGTAGGGTATACAATAGATCTGGTACATAGCATGGCATACTTTATAGAATCTATGGCTGAGGCATAGGGAATGACTTTCATTCTCTTTCTATCATCTGCCGTGGTCGGGCTTTGAGTCTTACTCAATTTCACGCCTTGTAATACAGGCAAGAACTCTTTCTTTGACTGTTCCATTTTGAACTACTTCAAAATCTTGTCAAGGTATGTACTTATTGAAAAACTTATCAAGCGTCTTGATCTATCTCTATAGATCTTGATGCTCAATATGTAAGCAGCTTCACCGAGGTCCTTCTTCGAAAAACTCCTTTCAAATACTCCTTTATGCTTCACAGAATAATTCTACATTATTTCCGATCAACAATATGTCATTTACATATACTTATCAGAAATGTTGTAGTGCTCCCACTCACTTTCTTGTAAATACAGGCTTCACCGCAAGTCTGTATAAAACTATATGCTTTGATCAACTTATCAAAGCGTATATTCCAACTCCGAGATGCTTGCACCAGTCCATAGATGGATCGCTGGAGCTTGCATATTTTGTTAACACCTTTAGGATCGACAAAACCTTCTAGTTGCATCGTATACAACTCTTCTTTAATAAATCCATTGAGGAATGCAGTTTTGTTTATCCATTTGCCAGATTTCATAAAATGCGGCAATTGCTAACATGATTCGGACAGACTTAAGCATAGATACGAGTGAGAAACTCTCATCGTAGTCAACACCTTGAACTTGTCGAAAAACCTTTTGCGATAATTCTAGCTTTGTATATAGTAACGCTACTATCAGCGTCTGTCTTCCTCTTGAAGATCCATTTATTTTCTATGGCTTGCCGATCATCGGGCAAATTCATCAAAGTCCATACTTTGTTCTGATACATGGATCATATCTCAGATTTCATGGCCTCAAACCATTTCGCGGAATCTGGGCTCATCATCGCTTCCTCATAGTTCGTAGGTTCGTCATGGTCAAGTAACATGACCTCCAGAATAGGATTACCGTACCACTCTGGTGCGGATCTCACTCTGGTTGACCTATGAGGTTTGGTAGTAACTTGATCCGAAGTTACATGATCATCATCATTATCTTCCTCACTAATTGGTGTAGTAGTCACAGGAACAGATTTCTGTGATGAACTACTTTCCGATAAGGGAGCACGTACAGTTACCTTATCAAGTTCTACTTTCCTCCCACTCACTTCTTTCGAGAGAAACTCCTTCTCTAGAAAGGATCCATTCTTAGCAACGAATGTCTTGCCTTCGGATCTGTGATAGAAGGTGTACCCAACAGTCTCCTTTGGGTATCCTATGAAGAAATATTTCTCCGATTTGGGTTTGAGCTTATCAGGATGAAACTTTTTCATATAAGCATCACAACCCCAAACTTTAAGAAACGACAACTTTGGTTTCTTGCTAAACCATAGTTCATATAGTGTCGTCTCAACGGATTTAGATGGTGCCCTATTTAACGTGAATGCATCTGTCTCTAATGCATAACCCCAAAACGATAGTGGTAAATCGGTAAGAAACATCATAGATTGCACTATATCCAATAAAGTACGGTTATGACGTTTAGACACACCATTATGCTGTGGTGTTTCAGGTGGCATGAGTTTGTGAAACTATTCCACACTGTTTTAATTGAAGGCCAAACTCGTAATTCAAATATTTTACCTCTGCGATCATATCATAGAAACTTTTATTTTTGTTACGATGATTCTCTACTTCATTCTGAAATTCTTTAAACTTTTCAAATGTTTCAGACTAGTGTTTCATTAAGTAGATATACTCATATCTGCTCAAATCATCTGTGAAGGTCAGAAAATAATGATACCCGCCGCGAGCCTTAACACTCATCAGATCGCATACATCAGTATGTATTATTTCCAACAAGTCAGTTTCTCGCTCCATTGTTCCGGAGAACGGAGTTTTAGTCATCTTGCCCATAAGGCATGGTACGCAAGCATCAAGTGATTCATAATCAAGTGATTCCAAAATCCCATCAGCATGGAGTTTCTTCATGCGCTTTACACCAATATGACCTAAACGGCAGTGCCACAAATAAGTTGCACTATCATTATTAACTTTGCATCTTTTGGCTTCAATATTATGAATATGTGTATCACTACAATCGAGATCCAACGAACTATTTTCATTGGGTGTATGACCATCGAAGGTTCCATTCACGTAAGGAGAACAACAATTGTTCTCTAACTTAAATGAATAACCGTATTGCAATAAACATGATTAAATCATATTTATGCTCAACGCAAATACCAAATAACACTTATTTAGGTTCAACACTAATCCCCAAAGTATAGTGAAGTGTGCGATGATGATCATATCAATCTTGGAACTACTTCCAACACATATCGTCACTTCACCCTTAACTAGTCTCTGTTTATTCTGCAACTCCTGTTTCGAGTTACTACTCTTAGTAACTGAACCAGTATCAAATACTGAGGGGTTGCTATAAACACTAGTAAAGTACACATCTGTATATCAAATATACTTATGTTCACTTTGCCATCCTGCTTATCCGCCAATCACTTGGGGTAGTTTCACTTCCAGTGACCAGTCCCTTTGCAGTAGAAGCACTCAGTCTCAGGCTTAGGTCCAGACTTGGGCTTCTTCACTCGAGCAGCAACTTGCTTGCTATTCTTCTTGAAGTTCCCCTTTTTTTTCCTTTGCCCTTTTCTTGAAACTAGTGATCTTGTCAACCATCAACACTTGATGCTCTTTCTTGATTTCTACCTTCGTCGATTTCAGCATCACGAAGAGCTTGGGAATTGTTTTTGTTATCCCTTGCATATTATAGTTCATCACGAAGTTCGACTAACTTGGTGATGGTGACTAGAGAATTCTGTCAATCACTATCTTATCTGGAAGATTAACTCCCACTTGATTCAAGCGATTGTAGTACCCAGACAATCTGAGCACATGCTCACTAGTTGAGCGATTCTCCTCCATCTTTTAGCTATAGAACTTGTTGGAGACTTCATATCTCTCAACTCGGTATTTGCTTGAAATATTAACTTCAACTCCTGGAACATCTCATATGCTCCATGACGTTCAAAACGTCTTTGAAGTCCCGATTCTAAGCCGTTAAGCATGGTGCACTAAACTATCATGTAGTCATCATATTGAGCTATCCAAATGTTCATAACGTCTGCATCTGCTCCTGCAATAGGTCTGTCACCTAGCGGTGCATCAAGGACATAATTATTCTGTGCAGCAATGAGGATCAACCTTAGATCACGGATCCAATCCGCATCATTGCTACTAACATCTTTTCAACACAATTTTCTCTAGGAACATATCAAAATAAACACAGGGAAGCAACAACGCGAGCTATTGATCTACAACATAGATATGCTAATACTACCAGGACTAAGTTCATGATAAATTAAAGTTCAATTAATCATATTACTTAAAAACTCCCACTTAGATAGACATCCCTCTAATCCTCTAAGTGATCACGTGATCCAAATCAACTAAACCATAACCGATCATCACGTGAAATGGATTAGTCTTCAATGGTGAACATCATTATGTTGATCATATCTACTATATGATTCACGCTCGACCTTTCGGTCTCCGTGTTCCGAGGCCATATCTGCATATGCTAGGCTCGTCAAGTATAACCCGAGTATTCTGCGTGTGCAAAAGTGGCTTGCACCCGTTGTAGATGGACGTAGAGCTTATCACACCCGATCATCACGTGGTGTCTGGGCA
The DNA here is from genome assembly GCA_032464435.1 of Aegilops umbellulata. NCBI lineage: Eukaryota > Viridiplantae > Streptophyta > Magnoliopsida > Poales > Poaceae > Aegilops > Aegilops umbellulata. The sequence continues at coordinate 502,054,087 of CP136057.1, forward strand.
CGACGAACTTTGGCAACGGTGCATACTCAGGAGAACACTTCTTGATAATTTAGTGAGAGATCATCTCATAATGCTACCGTCAATCAAAAGCAAGATAAGATGTATAAAAAGATAAATTTCACATGCAATCAATATAAGTGATATGATATGGCCATCATCATCTTGTGCTTGTGATATCCATCTCCGAAGCACGGTCATGATCATCATCGTCACCGGCGCGACACCTTGATCTCCATCATAGCATCGTTGTCGTCTCGCCAATCTTATGCTTCTACGACTATCGCTACCGCTTAGTGATAAAGTAAAGCATTACAGGGCGATTGCATTGCATACAATAAAGCGACAACCATACGGCTCCTGCCGGTTGCCGATAACTCGGTTACAAAACATGATCATCTCATACAATAAAATTTAGCATCATGTCTTGACCATATCACATCACAACATGCCCTGCAAAAACAAGTTAGACGTCCTCTACTTTGTTTGTTGCAAATTTTACGTGGCTGCTACGGGCTTAAGCAAGAACCAATCTCACCTACGCATCAAAACCACAACGATAGTTTGTCAAATAGACTCCGTTTTAACCTTCTCAAGGACCGGGCGTAGCCATACTCGGTTCAACTAAAGTTGGAGAAACTGACACCCGCCAGCCACCTATGTGCAAAGCACGTCGGTAGAACCAGTCTCGCGTAAGCGTACGCGTAATGTCGGTCCGGGCCGCTTCATCCAACAATACCGCCGAACCAAAGTATGACATGCTGGTAGGCAGTATGACTTGTATCGTCCACAACTCACTTGTGTTCTACTTGTGCAAAACATCAAACCATAAAAACCAGGCTCGGATGCCACTGTTGGGGAACATAGTAATTTCAAAAAAAAAATCCTACGCACACGCAAGATCATGGTGATGCATAGCAACGAGAGGGGAGAGTGTTGTCTACGTACCCTCGTAGACCGAAGCGGAAGCGTTGACGCAACGTAGAGGAAGTAGTCGTACGTCTTCCCGATCCGACCGATCCAAGCACCGTTACTCCGGCACCTCCGAGTTCTTAGCACACGTTCAGCTTGATGACGCTCCCCGGGCTCCGATCCAGCAAAGCGTCGGGGAGGAGTTCCGTCAGCACGACGGCGTGGTGACGATCTTGATGTTCTACTGTCGCAGGGCTTCGCCTAAGCACCGCTACAATATGACCGAGGTGGAATATGGTGGAGGGGGGCACCGCACACGGCTAAGGAACGATCACGAAGATCAACTTGTGTGTCATGGGGTGCCCCCCTGCCCCCGTATATAAAGGAGCAAGGGGGAGGGGGCGGCCGGCCTAGGAGGAGGCGCGCCAAGGGGAGTCCTACTCCCACCGGGAGTAGGACTCCCTCCTTCCTTGTTGGAGTAGGAGAAGGGGGAAAGATGAGGAGAGGAGGAAGGAAAGGGGGGCCGCACCCCTTGTCCAATTCGGACCAGAGGGGGGCTGCGCGCCTCCTTCCTTTCGGCCTTTTTCCTCTATTCCCGTATGGCCCAATAAGGCCCATATACTTCTTCCCCCGTATTCCCGTAACTCCCCGGTACTCCCAAAAATACCCGAATCACTCAGAACCTTTCCGATGTCCGAATATAGTCGTCCAATATATCGATCTTTACGTCTCGACCATTACGAGACTCCTCGTCATGTCCCCGATCTCATCCGGAACTCCGAACTCCTTCGGTACATCAAAACTCATAAACTCATAATATAACTGTCATCGAAACCTTAAGCGTGCGGACCCTACGGTTCGAGAACAATGTAGACATGACCGAGACACGTCTCCCGTCAATAACCAATAGCGGGACCTGGATGCCCATATTGGCTCCTACATATTCTACGAAGATCTTTATCGGTCAGACCGCATAACAACATACGTTGTTCCCTTTGTCATCGGTATGTTACTTGCCCGAGATTCGATCGTCGGTATCTTAATACCTAGTTCAATCTCGTTACCGTCAAGTCTCTTTACTCGTTCTGCAATACATCATCTCGCAACTAACTCATTAGTTGCAATGCTTGCAAGGCTTATGTGATGTGCATTACCGAGAGGGCCCAGAGATACCTCTCCGACAGTCGGAGTGACAAATCCTAATCTCGAAATATGCCAACCCAACATGTACCTTTGGAGACACCTGTAGAGCACCTTTATAATCACCCAGTTACGTTGTGACGTTTGGTAGCACACAAAGTGTTCCTCCGGTAAACGGGAGTTGCATAATCTCATAGTCATATGAACATGTATAAGTCATGAAGAAAGGAATAGCAACATACTAAACGATCGGGTGCTAAGCTAACGGAATGGGTCATGTCAATCACATCATTCTCCTAATGATGTGATCCCGTTAACCAAATGACAACTCATTTCTATGGCTAGGAAACATAACCATCTTTGATCAACGAGCTAGTCAAGTAGAGGCATACTAGTGACACTTTGTTTGTCTATGTATTCACACATGTATCATGTTTCCGGTTGATACAATTCTAGCATGAATAATAAACATTTATCATGAAATAAGGAAATAAATAATAACTTTATTATTGCCTCTAGGGCATATTTCCTTCACCTAACACATGAACAATACAACTTGGTGGGAACCTAAGCAATGTGGTACACTGGTTATTCACGCAACCATACCATTATGAGCTACCTTGTTTGCCGATCTTCTAGCAACTTTCAAAATGATCTCCTCGAAGCTATGCAACAAACCTTAATCTCTTCGACTAGTTGACCATGCAGGGACCTATTTGTCTCCCCCGAAACCAACTATATTGGGAAATTTGTTTGAGTCTACTCAAATATTAGTGCCCACAAAGTCACAACAGATATTTAAAATTATACGAAACATGTAGCCAAATTTGGTATGTCATCTTATTATGACACCGAAAATGTATTGGTCAATAACTCACTTCATTTTCTGGACACTTGAATTATGCGTCATTGGCAGCAAATCTCTAGTTTAAATATTCAATGAAAGTGTTATACACAGTGTCTAATAGTGGTGACCCGCGTGTTAGAAGAATCATATGAAAGTCCACCTACTTAGGGCCTCTTTGGATCTACCTAAATCCAAGAGGTTGGAGGACACAAAGACGAAGATGCTCGCATATGATCCGTCCATGGAGGTGGTACAACTCCTGTAGCACGAGCTTGACGAGATGAAATTTGAGAACGAGGAGGCTGAGATCATCTCCCACGACACTCACTTCAACGACTAGGAACAACAGAGGGTGCAAGCAATGCGACTCGTGAGGGAGGAGTTGTGGGATGTTGAGACTTCACAGAAGGAGCATCATTAAACTTAGCTACCGTGATCACGTCACCACATGGAGCAGCTCGCGTGTGAGCGAAGGCCCATCCAAGAGTCGCAAGCATAGTACCTTCATATGCACTAGTATCGCGAGCACCTCGCATCCCTGACATTTGACAACGTTACAACCCACCCACGACTAGGCTTGGTACGAGTTCTAGAAGGACCTCACCATGGAGGAGGAGGCAACAGCTGGAGGGGACGATACAATGCCAATGCCAACGACGTGATCGTCCTTTTCTCAGACTCACGACAAGGACTAGGGCATCAGTTAAGAAGTTAATTTGCTCTATTTATAGCTTTTATTTTAGTACCGTTTAGGATATTTTTTTGCTTGAGCTAGTCGAGATCGACTCAAATTTGGTAGAAAACTTTTGATGAAGACATGTGGTGTTAATGTGTATCTCAAATTAAGAAGTGGGAACTTGTATCAACGACAACATATAGTTTAATTCGGGATTTTCTGTTAATCGTCTAAATTTTGATATTATTTATGAAGGGAGTGGTCATATGGAGCATCCCGCGGCCGTGGCAGCGTTACAACCCGCCCACGACCAGCCGTGGGACAAGCTGTAGGAGAATGCCATGGAGGACGACTACATGTAGGATGAGGCAATGGCTGGGGGGATGATGCAACATCGGGAGCCAACGACGTGATGGTCCTCTCCACGGACTCCTGCAACGAGGCCTAGGGCAATGTCCAAGAAGCTAAGCATCTTTTTTTTACAAATAAGAAGCTAAGCATCTCTTATAGCTATCTTTAATTTCAATATTGTTTAGGAGATCTTTTGATTGAGCTACTTGAGATTAACTCAAATTTGATAGGGAAAAACTTTTGATTAAGCTGTGCGGTTTAATGTGTAGCTCAAATTAACAAGATTGAAGCTTATGTAAATGATAACTTGCAGTTTAATTAAGGGATTTTTGTTAATTATCTCAATTCTGATACTGTTTATGAAGGGATTGCTTATATGGATGCAATATGTAGAAGGGATTGGATTTGAAAATATGAATTTTGTGGTTTAGATTTTGGGATCTATTAGATATGAGGATCCCAATACACTGATTTTTTTGTAGTTCAGTTTTAGTAGTAGTAGTTTTTTGGGATTCAAGTTTGGCGATTGGTTAGAGGGATTCCTGGTTAGAGTTGCCCTTTGGCTAGAGCCTGTCCGGGACGATGTTGACACGAACTGCGGCCTAATATTAGCTTCTTGATCATAGCCTGTGTGTGATAACAATGTTTATGTTGCTGGATCAGTCTTCAGCATCAACATATCAGAACTATAGACTGATGAATCTACTTTTTTCTTTTGTTAATATATAGCGGCTTTAAAAAAATAAGTTACGTAGTACTACTGAACCAAATATATAGCGCTGGTTCACAGGATTGTCAGGTCTGCGCATTAGGAAAAAGAAAGACAAAAAGGTCTGCACATTGGAGATGCACCCAACATGCCTGATCAGTCAATGATCTGATCAAGTCAGTGCAAGCATAAGGGCATGGTCAATGCATAGCGTCAGGGTGATGCCTCACATGCCATGTAGGATCGAATGACAGAAAGAGTAGGTTCGGATGGGGAAGCAGGATCCTCTTCAGGAGTCGGGTGCTTATAGAGAAAAAGTGTAGTCCGGTGCATAAAATTGAAAAAGTTGAAGTGGAAAGGAGGGATGCATGTGTAGTTAGAGTCATTTTCTATTCTTTGATGAGGCCCACTAGTAGTAGCTTGCATTGAAGAGAAAAAATCAACACATATGCCTTAAATTACTTTTTGTCATGAGTCATCTATATCCATATGCCACCATTGTACATGCCCTAACACCGCGTCTCGTTTTCCTTTCCTAACCTTAGGCGGCTAGGGCAAATTCTTCTCTTCAAACTTCGCCGGTGAGCCGCTCCGGCGGCTGGTGGCGGAGAGGGGAGCCTAGTGCCTCCGCTTTGTTAGTAGTTTAACGGTATGGTTTTTTGGTTCTCGCAGGTGCGATGCTCAGACGGATGGCGGCGCAACTTTTTCGAGTTCGACTTCCAGGCTCTGATCCTCCTCGAGTTCGTCCGTCTGGTCGTAGTCGACGGAACTCCGGCGTAGATTCCTGCCGTCTCTTTGGAACGGTGAGGTTAGGGCTTCTCGTCTTGTGACGAGATTTGGTGTCAGGTGCTTCAAATTTATGCAAGGGTTCAATAGTGACGGTTGCGGCTCCAGGGCGCTCGTCCTTAGAGACACTTACATGAAAACTTCTCGCTGTCATCGACAAGGTCAAACCGGCTCCGGCAGGGGAGCAATGACAGCGGCGCGTCGACGGCTCGTTCTGGCGACAGTAGTGGTTACTTAGGGTCTTGGAATATCAATGTAATTTTTAATTATGTTGAAGATGCTTTGTACTTTCGTTGAACTTTAATAATAGATCTGTGGATCATTCTCGGAAAAAAAAGTCAGTGCAAGCATTTGTTTCACCGTGTGTGAAGGGAAAACTGGGGAAGGTTTCGTAGTTTCCGGGGGAGAGATTTTGAAGAGCTTTCTCTAGGGCTTTCCCAGAATTTTCTTACCATAATGTGCAAGCTTTGCACTGCGGCCAATGACACGCAAGGAAAAATATCGCGCTGGAGAATAATGGTCCAGATGGCCGGCTGGCTATTATTCCGAAGGCCCGTCGCACGCCACTGAACCCTAGCGATTACGTGCCAATGCGCCTGACCACAAACTCCAAACAAAGTGCCGGAATCATGGAGCCCGGGACGTGTCCCGTGTGTGCCGTGTCTGCATGCATTGCCGCGGGCGAAAAGATCTAGCGCACACGGCACACCTGTCTGGCTCTCGGCGTTGCGGTCGTACTTGCCTGCCACCGGTATGGCGGTGACGCGGATGGCTAGCTGTGCAGTGCAGGATTCCGTTCATCTCCAGGAGACGGAAGCTCGCCAGTTTCTGCTATCTGTTTCTCGCGCCAGCAGATTCGTGTCCGCATGCATGCACCAAGTTTACCAAGAATGCATTTTGCAGTATTATTATGCCGATCAATTAAGCTTCAAATGCAGGAGCTCGCGAGGCTCTCCGGATAAGTTCCCGCAGCATCAACAGCCGTGAAGTGACGCGCAGAAAATTTAGGCTTGGTGGGTCTAGCCAGCTAGCTGTGTGATTAATCTATGCACATGCCCATACCCGACGCGTGGCTTGAGTATGTGATTAAGACGTCGGTCATGATCCAGACGGGCACGTCCTCCCTTTCTGTCGATGTCGATGGCTCCTCTCCTTTGTGCTGTGCACGTACGTGTCTGGTGTTGAGATGAGTACATGGCATTGTCACCAGAAAATGGACGCCAGCAGCTAGCGTTTCCATGCGATTTCACGTGATTCGCATGGCACTTGCAGATTTCTTCGAGCATCGAGGCATGGGGTAAGATATGTTTGCCGCCCGATTTCCCCCAGGAACGCGCTCGAACGGTGCGGTTCCTTTCTCGTTCAGAGAAGGGGAATATGAAAGAGACGGCAGTGCATTCCAAAACCATCTAATAACCTAACCTACGGACTCTGGCCGCGGTAAACCAGCAAGAGGGAACTAGAGATTCATCGTGATTCTGACGAACACAACTCGAAAATCATCATCAAAGCCCCGCAAAAAAAAATCATCATCAAAGCTTGCGGAAGAACAGAAGTCGGATTGGCATCAACGGATCCACGTAGTACTACGTGCATGGTGTGGCCCAGTGCCATAAAGGCGCTAGTTAGCTAGGTAGGGCCATGGCATACTGGCATGGCGGACGACGGCGACCAGACACGAGCCGGAGCCGGAAGAGCGTGGCCCGTACACCACCCCTTGCCTCCTCCACGTGTACCTCCTGCCGGCTTTCCCTCTTACGCTGGTCATAATAGGAGTAACATAGGTAGTAACATACATGCCACATAAGCAAAAATGATGATGTGTCAGGTAATTAATTAAGAGAGAGGCAAATAGAGTAACATAATATGTTACCATCACATAGCGGTTCCTAATGCAAAATGAGTCTACAAAATAATAAATGAGGTGATGCATGACACTACACATAAGTTACTATCCATCATAGAGATAGTAACATAGACTGGAAACATATGCATGTTACTAGTCTAAGTTACTCCCCACTATGACCAGCCTTATCCCTCCACGGATGAGCCGCATCGTCCACGTAGACCTGGCCCCTCCGCCCCCGGAGCAACCACGGGGCCACGCACACGTGTCCCCACCCGCCCACGGCCCGCGCCGAACACCAAACGCGGAAGCAATTCCGGCCCGCCCAACTCGTGTCGCGCGGCCGCGTGCCCCAGCTCGCTGCCGCCCAGTGGACGCGCCCGCGCCTCGACACGCGTCCCCGCGGCACGTACCGGCCACGCGCGAGCGTCACGTGGAGCCGCACCCGACGGCCTCCGCGCCATCGCACAACTGTACGGGGCGGCCGGCGCGTGGCACCCCCCTCCCCCCTCACATTTATATGGAGGCGCCACTTGCTCGCTGCCCCTTCAAAATCGCCATTTGCCAAACGTCGGAGGAGCGGAGAGGAGAAATATTTAGCTCTTTGTTCTTGCCTGCTCTAGCTTGTTTTTGTTTTCAAGAGTTGGTTGGTTGGGCTCGTGAATCATGTCGGAGATCCGCCGCGACGTGCCGGAGGGGACGGGGGCGGGGGCGGAGGGGAAGGGCGCCGAGTCCCACGTCGGCAGCCGGGCGGCGCGGCGCCGGAGGATGGAGATACGGCGGCATAGACTGGTGGCCGAGCGTGGCGCGGAGGAGACGTCCAGGAAGAGGCGAAAGCTGGAGGAGGAATCCTCCTCGACGGACGAGGAGGAGATTGAGCCCGCCAAGTACGGCGTGACGTCGGTGTGCGGCCGACGGAGGGACATGGAGGACGCGGTGTCCCTCCGGCCCGAGTTCCTCCCCGGCCACCACTTCTTCGGGGTCTTCGACGGCCATGGCTGCTCGCATGTGAGTGCCTGCTTCAAATAATCTAGCCTTTTCATCTAGTACCATATGTCTACGCCGAAAGGAGCGCGCGCATGTGCAGTTCGCACTTTGTTTTGACTCGTGAGTATTTATCGATTGAATTGCATGTGCGTGTAGGTTGCAACGTCGTGCGGGGAGCGGATGCACGAGATCGTGGCCGAGGAGGCCGGCGGCGCCCGCTCATCCGGGTCGGACGACGCGGAGCGGTGGATGGGTGTCATGGAGAGGAGCTTCGCGCGGATGGACGCCGAGGCCGTCAGCTCAAGGTCTAGGGCCAGCGGAGCGCCCACCTGCCGGTGCGAGCTGCAGCTGCCCAAGTGCGACCACGTCGGCTCCACGGCCGTCGTCGCCGTGGTCGGCCCTCGCCACCTCGTCGTCGCCAACTGCGGTGACAGCCGTGCCGTCATCGGCCGCGGGGGCGCCGCCATCCCACTCTCATCCGACCACAAGGTATGTGCCCGAACCAACTTCTTCTAAGCTCTGCTGATAAAGATTTAATTGAGCGTTGTTCTAACCGTAGTTTGATTCCTTTTCAGCCGGATCGCCCCGACGAGCTCGAACGGATCCAAGCGGCCGGAGGACGCGTCATCTTCTGGGACGGCGCCCGCGTCTTCGGCGTGCTCGCCATGTCTCGGGCCATTGGAGACAGCTACCTGAAGCCGTTTGTGATATCCGACCCGGAGGTGCGGGTTCTGGAGAGGAAGGACGGCGAGGACGAGTTCCTCATCCTCGCCAGCGACGGCCTGTGGGACGTGGTGAGCAACGAGGTGGCGTGCCACGTGGTGCGGTCGTGCGTGCGGAGCAAGGCGAAGCGCCGCGGCGGCCGGTCGAGCCCGACCTCCAACCTGAGCCCCAGGCAGAGCAGTGGAAGCGGCAGCGGCAGCGGTAGCAGCAGCGGCGACGAAGACCATAACGACGGCGGCGGCTGTGCCGACGCACGCTCCGAGAGCGACGAGGAGAGCGGCGAGGAGGTGGACGAGGCATGCGCCGAGGCGGCCATCCTGCTGACCAAGCTGGCGATAGCGCGGCAGAGCCCGGACAACGTCAGCGTCGTCGTCGTCAACCTCAGGAGGCGCCGCCCGAGATCCTGACCGCTGCGGGATCCATGGATCCACCAGACTATCTCCGTGATCCCTGACTCAGCGGCGAACGTGGCATTCATAGCGGAATTCATGAAATGCACAACGAAATTGTTTCGTTTATTTTTCGGGGGTGGCAAAGGTGTTTAGGCCTCCGCCATTTTCCTTTGAAAAGCAAAGCCGGTGATGATTTCCGGCGTGTCAAGAAACTTTCTCGAGCGTCAAGAGAAACTGTAATATAATCCGGTGGAAACGATCAAAGCTTCCAATCTTCCATTCCATGCATGATTCATCCTCCTCTTGACTAGATCGCGATCTTCTTTCCTTCTTTGTTTATCATATGCTTCCTCCGGTCGGTCCTGATTGCGCAATTGTGAGGTTCGTTTGGACGCGTCCGGCAACGAGAATCGGTTGCGCGACCTCGACTACAATAATGTTTCCGCGGGATGTTCCTCCCCCGTGCCGGGTCCAAGAAGCTCGAGCTCGCATTGTTAATTCAGCATCCGTTGGAAGCGGAACCTTCACACGCAAACGCATCGAGGCGTCGCAGGTGTCGCGCTGCCATGCTCTCCGTCCTGCCGCCGCTTGCCTGCTCTCGCGGTCGCTGAAAAGTCCTCGCGGCCGGTGGGTGAGCCGAGCCGTGCAGTGGCGAGTCAACAAATCCGCGGGATCATAGTGGACACGAGGCAGCGCGTGGTATGCTGCGACGGGGGGCGATTAGATCGATGGGAGAAAAGAAAGGAGGGAGGAAGAGACCCCTGAAATCACGTTTTCTGGAGGTGAATGACACCTGTTGCGCTGTCCCAAGTTTGGTCGATCATCTTTGGCCGCGTCGAAGAGAAGATTCTTTCTTTCTTTCTTTCTGGGCTGCATGATAATAGTTTCGCTTGATCGGGACGGCGTTTAGCGCCACCACGCCACGTCAGGGACGTCCCCGGCCGGGCCTTTTTCTGGTCCACTTTTACTTGTGAGGATGGCGATGGTGATACTTTTCTTCTCTAGTGGAAGGTGGCTGTGTTTATCCAGCGGCAACGAACACCTGGCTGCTCTCTGCTGGATCAGCGTGTGCACTTATAGTTCCGCTTGGTGTCGACGGATATCGTGATTATGTCTTGCCTTGAGTATTGTTTTAACTAAGCCGATGCAGCCCATGCAGATGAACCAAAGAGAGTCAGAGCGTACCGATTTTAGTTAAGAGTTCCTCGTGGCCTCATGGAATCGTAGTACGCATTCGAACACACATAGAATAAGATCAGCGCTGCAGAATTGTTAGCTTGTTGCATGACGATTAATTATAGAGACAAAGAGAAGGCAGAGACCCCACATGTCACTGAAATGCGCATGCAATTAGCAGCTTCAGAACGGTACAGAAAACAATTAGCAAAAGTGCATCCTTTAATCCCTTTTCTCCAACCTTTCGCGGCACTTTCCTTGGCAGTTTGGACTTGCGCAATTTGTTCCCCGTGAAACACGCACGAGTTCTCCTGTAAACACTCCCACCGTGAGCATTCTGCAACCGCTGAGCCGCGTTGCATTTGCCCTGCTCGCCTGTCCCGCCCACAACGCGCAACAAAAGGCGAGCCAGTGTGCGTTGCTCTCGCTCGCTCGGGCCTGCACTATGATCTCTGCTGCTCCACTCGTCGTCTGACAGCGGCGAAGATGAGCAGAGCAAAAGCGACAAGGACTGGCTAGAGCTAGAGGGGCAGAGCAACGGAACACCACTGAACGAGAGAGGAAATGGACATCTGATGCCTTGTGTGATAGCATCAAGGAAGACTTGGTTGACACGGCCGGTGCATGTCGCCGGAGCAGCCACGCCTGCAGTTGGGAATAACAACAGCTCGAAAGTTGCCTATCCACACGGAAAGAGCAAAGCGTGTCAGTGCGCACCATCGCAGTCGATACAAGTGTGTGGATTTGCAGGCGCAGGTGTCCTTCGTGCTAATTCCCCTGATTTTTCGCTATGAGCCCCTCTGCTCCTCACTCTCTCGAAACAGGTTTTCGTCCCATTTTATATATAAAGCAAACATTAAACATAGTACACGGTTAAACGATACAAAGTGATGGGTAGCTCTCATACAATTTCGATCATAGACTATCCGTATCACGTAAGACACGACTAGGTCACTGAAAGAGAGCATAGAAGGATCTAAGTACAAAGCCACACCATGCCCTAATGGTCAGGCATATGGCTACTTCAATAGCAGTATAGGTATCAGCCTATCAGGCAAGGTTGTCCTCTCTCTTCTTTTCTATTCGTCCTTGCTATCAATGAACTTTCCATATCCCTTCAAGAAGCCATGGCCAACAACCATCTTTCTCGTATCTCTCTTGGCCCTAATTGCCCTCCCATACACTCTCTTATGTTTGCTGACGATCGTCTAATCTATGGGAAGGCTTCTATCAATGAGGCAAATCACATGCCCCAAATTCTACAACATTTCTTTATGCTTTTGGCCAAATCCTCAATTGGAAAAAATCCGGTATCGTTTTCAGTAGAGGTGTGTCTGATCACATTAAGAATGGAATTAAGCACATTTTCCATGCTCCTGACATCAATGAACATTACATTCATTTTGGACACCCCTTAATCCGTCCGGCTAAGGACAGAGCTGCAACATATAATTTTGTTGAAGACAAATTTAGATCCAAATTAAGATGCTACAAGGCTAATAAGATGTCCCATGCTGCTGGACTAACTCTTTTTAATTTTTGGGCTGTTTGGTTTGAGACTAGCCAAAGGTTGCCACACCTAAGGTTATGCAAGTTTGACCAACTTATATGTATGTTTGGTTCAAGCCACACTAGGGTCCCACATCACATACACTCAAAAAGTGTGGCAAGGTTCCCTTAGGCTTGCGAGCTTGTGGCTCTCATTTTGAAAAACTAAGAGCAACTCCAACGCGCCGACCCATTTCGTTCCGCGCGCGTCCTTTTGCGACGTCGCGGACAGAAAAATCGGCCCAACGCTTCGATCCAAACGGACGCGCGTCCACTTTTCGTCTGCCTGGTGACCCATTCCCGACCCAAATTTGAGCCACATTTGCGACGACGCGGACACGAAACGGACGCGCGCGATGCACACCTACTCCTCCCTGGCCCGCCTGTCGGTGGCACAACGACCACCATTTCCCTCCACTTTCCCAAAACCCTCCCGCCCGCTCGCGCTCCCACTCATGGCCGAGACGCGCCGGTCGGACTCCCTTGCCTCGTCCGGACTCGCCTCCACGAAAGGCAATCCCCGTGCGCCCCGCAAGACCGCGGCGCTGCCCAAGAAGAAGAAGCAGTTGACGCCCGAGGAGCGGGTTGTGCAGTTGGCGAAGCGGAAGGACCAGAGGCACGCGACGGACGCAAGGGATGAAGCGGAGGCCGTCACCGCCCTGTCCGCCGTCACACAACAAGAGGAAACCAACGCCCGAATCGCCGCAATGAGGGAGGCCCTGATGTACCTAGGGTGGAACCCTGGCCAGCATAGGCTCATCAGCGCCGCCGTGGCCGCGGCCAGCACGGGCTCATCAGTGTTTCCTCGTATGGTGCTGCCAGAGTCGTCACGCGCATCTGCCATGCAGCCGATTCCCGGCTTCCACGTCTATCTGCAAGCTTCCCGCTTCTCCGGGGAATGCTCGCAGAAGGTGAGCGTGGTGGCGGCGTCCACGCCCGTGCCCGCGCACGTGGCCATCGACTTCAATGTCACGTCGTTGGCCAGTTCATCATCTGGAGGAGCGAGGAAACGCCCACGGGAGATGCCAGCCGACATGCTCCCTGGCGCACGCAACCTGTTCGACAGAATGCCAGCGGACGGCGATGACGAAACGACCAACAGTTTCGTCATGGGGTACATCAACTTTGAAAGTGGTGCGGCGGCCGCTGCCTCCACTAGCGGTGCCGCCACGGCTGGCTACGATCCCGAGGAGACCCAAAGCCAAGACGGCCGAGCGCCATTCATGTCCTCCACCTATCATCAATCTGCCATGGAGGACGCTTACATGCAAGATCAGGTCAGCATGGGCAGCTTCCCGCTCGACCACAAGTTCCCGGAGGACTATGGCCTCGACGAAGAGGATGATATGGATATCGACGAGGAGCCTTTGTTCGAGGATGAGCTCCTCAACCAAGCCGGCGTGAAGCCGAAGCGCAAAAGCAAGCGGGCAAAGGTATACACGCCGTTCGATGACAAGCTCCTTTTGAGTGTTGGAGGGATGTTGGGCAGGACCCCAAGGTCGGCGCCGAAGAAAAGGCATCAACCTTTTGGCTTTGTGTGCATCGCCAGTACCACGAATGCAAGAAGTGTAGGCCGTACTAAATGCAAATCAAGCATGCGTGGGTGTCCCTCTCGAAGCGATGGAGGGTGATACAACAAGAGTGCAACAAGTTTTGTGCCACCCTTGAGACCATCAAGGCACACCCCGTGTGCGGCATCAGCATGCAAGATATGGTATACATGTGCCCCTCTTTGTATCCGTTTCTGTTTTCGTCTATGCTTGCATGTCCATTTGCCCATATGCTTGCATGCTATTCATTTATAGGCATTCCAAGCTTTTGAGGCATTCAAGGCCCAACATGGCAGCAAGTCCTTCCATCTCTCCCATTCTTGGATGGTCATCAAGGGGAAGGATAAGTTCGAGGTGCAATATGCCGCCCTCATGTCGCGTGGGGGGAAGGAAGCCGTGGAGGAGGTTGGGGAGGGCGAAAATCCACGGCCGCGGGGGAAGACCAACTCCAAGAAGGAGGGCAAGCGCGATGCGGCGTCGATTGCTTTGCTTACAACCGTGGAGGGCATGATGAACAAGAAGGACACGAGGGAGGAGAAGAGCCGACAAGACAAGGAAGAGCAAATGAACGCCTTCATGGAGATCCAAAGAAGGAGGCTTGACCACGAGGCGGAGAAGTAAGCCAAGATGCTCGAGATGGAAGCGAAGAAGCAAGTCAAGATGCTCGAGATCGAGGCCGCCACTGCCAAGAGCAAGGCAAAAGAAGTGGTGCTCACTAGCATGATGACGGGGGTCGAGATCATGAAGGTGGACCTAAACACTGTGTGGCTTAGGAAGAGGCCATGGTTCGAGAAGATGTAGGCTGACATGCTCAAGTTCAACGATGAGTGATCTATGGCAAAAAGCGCCATCCTTTTTTTGTATGCCGGCAAGTGTGCGGGCATGACCACGGCCTGAGATGGCATGGTCGAATCCCCGCCCCTTTTTGTGTGCTGGCAAGTGCGCCAGCATGAACTGTGTGGTGTTTTTTAGGCTGGCATTGTATGCAGGCCGCTGGCATGGCACCGACATGAACTTTGGGTGATGGCATGGCCGCTGGCAATGATCTATGGTCGCAGGACTTTTAAAATTTACGGGTGTATATGAAATGGGTCACGCGCGTTAGGCGCATGGCCGACCCAAATCAGAAAGAGGGCAGACATCGAGCGGGCAGCCGACCCAAACGGACAAAAAGCGGACAAAGCACGTGTCCATTTGGGTCGACGTGTTGGAGTTGCTCTAACCTTATCCAAGTTTGTCAACATTGTATGGCAAAGTGTGGCACTCTTAGGCCTAGAACCAAACAACCCCAATTTGTCTTCACCTTCATCCCTGCATGTCTACTATCCTCTTCTCCAAAAAGCTTATTGCTAAGTTGAATGCTATCGGTAGGAACTTTTGGTGGTCTGGTGTTAGAGATGAACCTACCTCTAAATCTTTATGTCTCGGAGCTTGGATAGACATCTGTGTTCCCAAAATGGAGGGAGGTCTGGGCATTCGTAATATCCAAGGTATGAATAGAAGCTTAGTTCTCTTTGTTGTTTGGAGGCTCGCTGAAAATCCTGATTGTCATCTTGCCAAAGTCCTTAAATCCAAATAATTTCCCAACACTTCTGAAAGGATCGATATAGTTGACTAGAGGGGGGGGGGGTGAATAGGCAACTAACAATTTTTAGCTTTTATTTACCAATTTAAACTTTGCATGAAAGTAGGTTGTCTAGATATGAAACTAGGTGAGCAACCTATATGATGCAACAATAACAAGTACACAAGCAAGCAAGGGATGCAACACAAAATAAGCTAGCACGAGTAAAGGTACGAGCTAACCAAGAGTGGAGCCGGTGAAGACGAGGATGTGTTACCGAAGTTCCTTCCCTTTGAGAGGAAGTACGTCTCCGTTGGAGCGGTGTGGAGGCACAATGCTCCCCAAGAAGCCACTAGGGCCACCGTATTCTCCTCACGCCCTCACACAATGCGAGATGCCATGATTCCACTATTGGTGCCCTTGAAGGCGGCAACCGGACCTTTACAAACAAGGTTGGGGCTCTCTCCACAACTTAATTGGAGGCTCCCAACGAAACCCTGGAGCTTCACCATAATTGAATGTGGCTCCGAAGTGACCTCTTCCGTCTAGGGCGCCCAAGAACCCAAGAGTAACAAAATCCACACAAGAAAGTATGGGGGAATCAAGTTTCCTTTGGTGAGAGTGTAGATCTAGGTCTTCTCCTTCAATCCCTAGCAAATCAACAAGTTTGAGTGGCTAGAGGGAGAGAGATCAGGCAAGAAAGCTTTAGGGCCATTAATGGAGGAGAGAGAGAGAGAGGCAAGACATAAGTGGGAGGTGGGAGAAGCACCTCCTTAAATAGGGTCCCCTCAGATCCAACTGTTATGCGCAGAAACCCATAGGAGCGGTACTTCAGCAAAGATCACCAGTACAACCGGTGGATGCGGGAAACCCCTGCTAGGCACCAGGGCGGTACTTCCGATGGAGCAACTGGTAGTACCGGTATATCGGAATAAACTAGAACTACCATTCCACCACCGCTCGACTACCACTCCACAACCAGAAGGTTTTCACCCTAGACCGGTAGTTAGAGCGGTGGTTGGGCCGGAGCTACCGCTGGACCAGCAATACCTGGGCGGTGGAGTTCCAGGCGGTTCTACCGCCCTGAACACCGGTAGTACCGGTTAGTCAAGACAAACTGGAACTTCCGTTCCACTACCGGTCTACCACCATACCCGGTACAGAAGGGTGTCACCCTTGAGGGTACTTGGAGTGGTGGTTTGACCGGAACTGCATGCCGGCGGTACATCCGCTCAAGAGAGCGATACTACCGCCATGAGCAAAACTGCACAGTCACAGAGGAATTTTGGGAACCACTCTCTCCTCGAACGGAGGGTATATGGTGGGTGCAAAGAATGTGTATGTGTAGTGATTCACCCAATACCTCCCGATGTGGATTCCCTCTTAATAGTATGGATATCCTACGACCAAAGGAATAAAACATCGGAAACTCTGTCTTTGATCTTTCCGCATAGAGGGAAGGCCTAACCATCTTGCGCCACACAATGTGTACCTAAGAAAACTAGGGCGCACGATTAGTCCACACGTGTGTTGTCATCATCACCAAAACTCTAAGGCAGAAGATGCCCTTACAATCTCCCCCTTTTTGGTGGATGATGACAACCACGCGAAAAACACGGGAGATCTAGAAAATATATACGGGGCTCCCCCTGAGTGTGAGCACTATTTAGAGTTTGCTTTTGGAATGCAAAATGCTCACACTAGGATCAGTGCTCCCCCTAGATTTTATAGACCAACCAGTGACAGCAAAACAAAATACCATACATAAAGCAGTAGAGCAAAGGATAAGGGCACCATCAACACACAAGCTCTACTAATAGATGAGTGCATAGATAAATAGACAAGGGATGCATGTCTTACACCATGCACAAGGTCACAACACAGGACAAGTTCACAAGGCACTAGAAAGAGCAATTGCAAATGTTAAGGAAATATGCCCTAGAGGAAATAATAAAGTTGTTATTTATATTTCCTTATATCATGATAAATGTTTATTATTCATGCTAGAATTGTATTACCCGGAAACTTAGTACATGTGTGAATACATAGACAAACAGAGTGTCACTAGTATGCCTCTACTTGACTAGCTCGTTGAATCAAAGATGGTTAAATTCCCTAGCCATAGACATGAGTTGTCATTTGATTTAGACAGGATCACATCATTAGAGAATGATGTGATTGACTTGACCCATTCCAGGTGGGTTCTTCTCCAAATCCCGAATACCTGTTAAATAGTGTCCGGCCTTTCATAAATACTTGCGCTTCTTGTTTTCCATGCCCAACAACGGCCATCTTCCACGTGTCGAACGAATGCAAGAAGCCAGGGTGTTTTGCATTTACCACCCTAGCTGTGTGAACAATCTGCCTACTTAAAGAGACGAGGATTCTCAGATCCAAATCACACCCTTCTTCAGTGAGCATTCATCGGAGCGCGCCTGAGCGAAATCCATCCCAACATGGCCGGCCAGCGCAACTCCTCCTCTTGCTCCCGTAGCCCTAAGCCCGGAGATTGGATGAAGTGTTCCGTCCCGCATAGCCAATTAGTGAAGCTACAGACCCAGGCATTCCTCCCCCTAGCGTACATGGTGCCTGTTCGAGCCGGGCTTGCCACCTATAATGGCGGGGAGCAAGCGGAGAGCTTTCCCGACCCCCCCCCCAAGGGAGAGCGGGTATGCCTCGTTCCTTATTTACTGAGGGGACTCATATTTCCAATCCATCCGTTCCTACGAGGGCTCCTGGAGTTTTACGGCCTCCAATTGCATAATCTTACCCCTGCCTCCATTTTGCACATCGCTGGTTATGTGGCCCTTTGTGAGCTGTTTCTGGGCTGCAAAGTTCATTTCGCGTTGTGGAAAAGGCTATTCTGCCTTGTGCCCTGTACATAGAGGGGCTCAATATTTCAAGTGGACGGAGCCAAAATATGGCGCATCGCCGGGACCAGATACCTATCCGGTACTCCGAAGAAGACGTCCGAAGACTGGCCTTCAGAGTGGTTTTATATAGAGGACGTCCTTCTTCCGGATCCTATTCGGGTTGGCCTTCCTGAGTTCAATAATGCTCCTCTGAAGAAGCGCCTAAGCTAGCGACCGAGGAGCCCTCAGGAAGAAGATGATAGAGACGTCTCTTACCTGATGGGCCGGATAAAGGTGTTGGCTCTATCAGGACTGACCAAATCAAGGTTATGTCAATATGCATTATGTGAGGAGTGCAGCCGCTTCAATATCGAGGCCGACCTATGTGGGATTTTAACGGGGAAGACAATGCCTCCCGCTGCGGCCGTAAGGGGCCGGACTCAGCTGCCGCTCTGGCGAAAATTCTGTCCGGTCTGTACAAGGGAGAGGAAGAGGAGTTCCTCCGCATCAAGCCGCGGGACGAATTCTCCATGTACAATCCTCCGAGCTGGGTAAGCTGCCACTTCTCATGCCCTTCCCTTCCGTATTTCCGCAATAAATATCTTATTTTGCCCGTTCACCGCAGGAGCTGCGTAAGGCAGTAAGGGAGATCAACAGCCCACCTCCACAACCAGAGGAACCTAAACGGTCCCTCGACCCCTGCCTTCAAGAGGATCTGGACATATTCGTGGAGCTGATTGATAGGATATTTTATCAATTAAGCCGCGATGAGGCCATGGTGGCTATCACAGCCGACTATCCGGGGCTACTCCCTGCCTCACAGGTAAGTAAGACCAGGGTCCCAATCTTTGCGAAGTATCTCTTTTCCCGCCTTTCGCCTACCGTATCTGTATGGTGTTTTACAGGGAAGGTCCTCCGGACACCATGCGGAGCCCGTGGCGAGTTGCCAACAAGGGGTGCCGAAGCTAGGCAGGCTGAAAAGGAAAGCGGTTCGGACTGAGACGCCGGCGCAGAGGTATGATATAAAACCTTGCTCCGTGGGCGTCGTCTTTAAAAACGTAATAACACCCATGTTTCCCAGAAGGAAAAACACTCGCCGGACTATATCCGGAGAAGTTGCCAATCACGCCTCCACCAGCCGGGCTCCAGGGCCGGACATGGAGGCGGGGCCCGCGTCGGATGCTCCTCCTATAGAGGATGCAGATAAAATATCCGCTACAAATTCTGAAGTTGAGAGCGCCATGAATCACAGGCGTCACCGGGCCATACTCCATGACGCTTGTTTCTCTCAAGAGGCGTTTAACCCCTTCAACTCGGGAGACGCGTACATCCGTGCCGCTCAAAACGGTCTTGCCACAGCCACGGACCAGTATGTAATGGATATACGGGTAAGAAAATTTGATGATTATATATATCGGTAGCCCCTGAGACTTGAAACAGTTGGCACAACTGATTTAAGGATCATTATTGATGCAGGTTCTTACAGAGAAGAATACCCAATTGTCTCAAGAGCTGGAAGAGTGCAAGGCGCAGCTACGGGCCACAGTGGCCGCATTGAAGGAGTCCGAGAAGGCCCCCTCCGGTAACACCTGCTTTAAAGAATAACAGGTACCATATAGGATGCGGCATGCACGCAATTCTGACAATAAATATTGCAGGTGACGCCGTAGTGAATCCGGATGAGCAGCATGTCATACGACAGTTAAAGGCTGGCGAGCGCACGCTTACAAAGGTTAGGCGGGAGAAAAATGATCTCCAAGATGCCAATACGCAGCTAAGCGTGGAACTAAAGGATGTTCGCGCCCAGCTGGCGGACTCCGTGAAGGAGAACAAGCGGCTTCGACGCGACATTTTCAGTAAGTGCTTGAGCAATTTTTCTAAAAGAGTTCGGCGAAGAAGCCAGCTAACAGAGTTATGTCTGCAGGTATGCTGACGGGTCGTCCCGCGAATGAGATGCCCGGGTCTGCGGGTGATCTTCTACCAGAGCTCTCACAACTGCACGAAAAAGTTCGGCAGGTGATGCAAGGTATTGCCCAGGTCTTGTGGCCATCAGTCTCCCTGCCCAAAGGCCTTGGGGAGCTTGCGGAGAAGCTCAAGGGAGCGCGGCAGCACTTCCTATTATGGAAGGTATCGGCCTGCCGTCTAGGTGCCAGAGAAGCCTGAGCTATGGTAAAGACGCGGTATACCAAGGCTGACCCGAACCACATGGCCGAGGTCGGACCTGTGGGGCCTGATGGGAAAGAAATCCCTATCAACTTGGTGTATCACCAAGTAGAGTTAGCCGCCAAGTATTCCCAATAGGACTGTAGGCTAGACAGCCTGTTGGATGGTATAGAAGAAGAATTTAATCAGTCTAAGTGACTATGTAATTTAAATGACATGTAGAATGTCTCTAGCCAGATTGTAAATCATTTGTCATGGCGGACCTTTTCGCTTCGACCTCTAGACCCGATAGTCTGGAGTGTATCCGAATACCCGCTCAGTTATGTAAAAACCGAGGTATGCGTGGAAACCAGGCGTAGGGGTCATAAGTGCTTGAACAGACAAGTACCCAACTAGCTATGTTATATTACATGGGTAGTAAGAAACATCTTCCAAGGAGAATAGTTCCGTTAAGGGTTCCTTTCCCTGGGTACGCATGCCCTAATGTGCATGTCCGAACTGCGAGAAGAGACGCAGGCAAAAATCATCTGGGGGCAAGTGGAAAAAAAGTCATCTTTTATTCACCGACCAAATATTCCCTTAAGAACGCTAGCTTTCGGCTTCACCCAGTCTGAGGTACACATCCGGCTGACCCGGCAGTAACAATCGCAGAGGTGCTCCCCTTATGCCCTAGCCGAATTAACGGGAACGTAGGGCATAAATACAAGAGCCAGGCAACCCAGCTTGGCCAAAACTTAAGTCATATCGATGCATATAGTGGCGAAAAAAGGTACATGCGGAAAGGATAACGCATGTGCGGGGCATGAAGCCCATGAAATAATTACGCTTCTGTGAAAGAAGTCCCCAGGTATAATGAGCGCGGCTGGCGCATCAGGATTGTGTAGTCAAAACACATTTTAGCCTTTCAAGGCCTCGAAGGAAAAAAAGGGGAAGAAAGAAAGAAAGAAAAGACAGATAACGAATGTATAAAAATTTGACAGAGGTAAGGAGACGAAGACGGTTTCCGGCACTAGGCATAGAATATTCGGAGTCTAGCTGCGTTCCATGGATTTGTCTCGAGTCGATTGTCCGATGCATCCCGCAGACGGTACGCTCCACCGGTCAAAACCTGGTCGATAACAAAGGGACCTTCCCATTTGGGTTTGAGCTTGTACTTTTTCTTCTCTGGTAGGCATAGAACGAGTTCGCCAACATTGTAAGTTTTGGCCCGTACTTCTCTGCTTTGGTATCTTCTAGCATGTTGCTGATAGAATGCGAAACGAGCTTTTGCCACGTCACGCTCCTCCTCGAGGGCGTCCAAACTGTCCTGCCGATCGAGCTCGGCCTCTCTTTCTTCATACATGCGCACTCAAGGTGAGTCATGAATTATGTCGCTGGGCAGAACCGCCTCTACGTCGTACACCATAAAGAACGATGTGTATCCGGTAGTGTGATTCGACGTGGTCCGCAGCCCCCAGAGTACAGAGTCGAGCTCCTGTACCCAGTGCGTGTTAGATTCCTTTAAGGACCGCACTAATCTGGGTTTGATGCCGCTCATGATAAGACCGTTTGCTTGTTCGACTTGACCGTTAGTTTGTGGATGATAGACAGAAGCATAATCGAGCTTGATGCCCATGTTGCTGCACCATAGTTTCACCTCGTCGGCAGTGAAGTTCGTGCTGTTGTCAGTGATGATGCTGTGGGGGACACCATAATGGTGTACAACCCCGGATATGAAGTCTATCACTGGTCCGGATTCGGCCGTTTTAACAGGTTTGGCTTCTATCCATTTGGTGAATTTATCCACCATTACCAGTAACTATTTTTTCTTATGGGTTCCCCCTTTAAGGGGTCCAACCATGTCCAGCCCCCAGACCGCAAAAATCCAGGTAATGGGGATTGTTTGTAGGGAGACGGGTGGCATATGGCTTTGGTTTGCAAAAAGCTGGCAACCGACGCAGCGTTGGACCAAGTCCTGTGCATCTGCCCGGGCCGTCGGCCAATAAAATCCTGTACGGAAGGCCTTACTTACGAGGGCCCGGGCTGCGGCGTGGTGGCCACCGTGTCCGGCGTGGATTTCTGCCAAGAGCTTCCGCCCTTCCTCTTCGAAGATGCACCTTTGAAGGAGTCCGGTGGTGCTTTTCTTATAGAGCTCTCCCTCGTGGACCTTGTAAGCTTTAGATCGCCGCACAATGCAGCGTGCCTCATTTTGGTCCTCGGGAAATTCCTGCCTGGTTAGGTAGGCCAGGAATGGTTCAGTCCATGGGGCGATGACGGCCATTATTATGTGGGCTGAAGGTGTTATTTCGGTGGCGGAGCCACCGATTATGTCAGAGTGTTCGGTATCTGGCATTGTAGCCGGGTCCGGACTATTGTTGTTGGCTTCCCCTTCCCATACCACGGATGGCTTAAACAGCCTTTCCAGGAATATGTTGGGTGGGACCGGATTGTGTTTAGCGCCGATACGGGCGAGGATATCCACCGCCCGATTGTTTTCCCGAGCCACATGGTGGAATTCGAGCCCCTCGAACCGAGCTGACATCTTGAGGACGGCATTGCGATAAGCTGCCATTTTCGAATCTTTTTTTTGACTATTCCATTTTCGGATCTTTAGCGTCGAAGTCTCCATTTATTTGGGATATTGCAAGGTTCGATTCCCCGCGCACCTCCAGGCGTTGAATGCCCATGGAAACTGCCATCCGGAGACCATGTAACAGGGCCTCGTATTCGGCTGCATTGTTGGAGTCTATGTACAGTATTTGGAGTACATATTGGACTGTATCTCCGGTAGGGGACGTCAGGACGACGCCAGCCCCAGACCGGCCAATATTTTAGAGCCGTCAAAGTGCATAATCCAATTGGAGTATGCGTCGTACTCTTTAGGGAGTTCGGCTTCTGTCCATTCGGTGACAAAATCGGCCAATACCTGCGACTTAATAGCTCACCGAGGTTTATATGCTATGTCGAACGGGAGGAGCTCAATGGCCCATTTGGCAATCCGACCTGTGGCATCGCGGTTGTTTATTATGTCGTTCAGTGGCACTTCTGAGGCCGCTGTAATTGAACACTCTTGAAAGTAGTGTTGTAGTTTTTGGGATGCCCTGAATACCACATACGCTATCTTTTGATAATGCAGGTACCGTGCTTTGCATGGAGTGAGGACAGTGGATACATAATATATCGGCTTTTGAAGGGGGAATTTATGTTCGTCCGTTTCTCGTTCGACGACGAGTATTGCGCTTACGACTTGATGAGTCGCCGCTATATATAGCAGCATCGGTTCGCCGATGTTTGGCGCGGCCAGGATTGGGTTGGTGGCCAGTATGGCTTTTATTTATTCCAATCCGGCCGTGGCAGCATCCGTCCACTCGAAGTGTTCGGTGCGCCGAAGAAGGCGATGAAGGGGTAGTGCCTTTTCTCCTAATTGGGAGATAAAGCGGCTTAAGGCCGCAATGCGTCCAATCAATTTCTGGATTTGTTTGAGGTCTATTGGGATGGTCAACTGTGACAGAGCTCGGATTTTAGCCGGATTTGCTTCAATTCCTCTACTGGAGACGATGAAACCCAGGAGCTTTTCGGCGGGCATGCCAAAAACGCATTTTTCCGGATTGAGCTTGATGTCGTATGTTCGGAGGTTATCGAACATGAGCCTCAAGTCGTCTATTAAAGATTCGACGTGTCTGGTTTTGATGACCACATCGTCTACGTATGCTTCCACTGTTTTGTCGATCTGCTTTTCCAGGCATGTCTGAATCATGCGTTGATACGTGGCACCGACGTTCTTAAGCCCGAAAAGCATTGTGCTGAAACAGAAGGGGCCATATGGCGTGATAAACGCCATTGCGGCTTGGTCGGACTCCGCCATCTTGATTTGGTGGTAGTCGGAGTACGCATCGAGGAAGCACAATGAGTCGTGTCCAGCGGTGGCGTCGATAATTTGATCGATGCGTGGGAGGGGGAAGGGATCCTTTGGGCAAGCTTTATTGAGGTCTTTAAAATCGACACATAGGCGCCAGGATTTGTCCTTCTTTGGTACCATCACTAGGTTTGCTAGCCATTCCGGGTGTTTTATTTCTCTGATGAATCCGGCTTCCAATAACTTGGCTAGCTCCTCACCCATAGCTTGTCGCTTAGGTTCAGAAAAACGCCGAAGAGTCTGCTTGACCGGCTTGAATCCTTTTAGAATGTTAAGGCTATGCTCGGCCAACCTGCGTGGGATTCCTGGCATATCTGATGGGTGCCAGACGAATATATCCGAGTTCTCGCACAGGAACTCCCGTAGTGCGGCGTCCAAAGCGGGGTTTAATTGTGCCCCAATTGAGGCCGTTTTGGTAGGGTCCGTTGGGTGGACTTGGAATTTGACTATTTCATCTGCTGGTTTGAAAGAGGTGGACTTGGATCTTTTGTTGAGTATTACATCATCCCTATCCACGGCCGAGCGTAGTGTAGATAATTCCTCTGCCGCTAGGGCTTCGGATAGTGCCTTGACGGCTAGTGCGGCTGTTTTTGTTTTTAGCGCGGAGCGCTATGTCCGGATCACTAGCTAGAGTGATAATTCCATTGGGCCCAGGCATTTTGAGCTTCATGTAACCATAATGGGGTATAGCTTGGAAGATCGTGAATGCCTCCCGCCCTAGAAGGGCGTGGTATCCGCTACTGAACGGGGCCACTTGGAATGTGATTTCTTCGGACCTGTAATTTTCCGGTGTGCCGAATACCACATCTAGTGTGATTTTTCCAGCGCAACGTGGCTCTCGACTGGGGATGATTCCTCTAAAGGTTGTGCTGCTTTGCTCGATGCGGTTCCAGTCTATTTCCATTTTTTGAAGAGTTTCCTCATAGATGAGGTTTAATCCGCTACTGCCGTCCATGAGCACTTTAGTGAGCCGAAAGCCGTCCACAATTGGACTAAGGACTAATGTGGCTGGTACTCGGGCTGTTCGGAATTTAGGTTCGTCACTGGCATTGAAGGTGATAGCTGTGTCGCTCCATGGATTTATTGCTGCCACCTGGCAGATCTCGGCAAGGCTGCGGAGTGCTCGCTTGCGCCTATTATTTGAGGCGAATGTCTTGAAGACTGTTAAAATCGTATCGTAATCCATGGGATGTTGCTCGGCGGTGTTTTGAAAGAGGAGATCCTTGCCGCTCTTAGCAACCTTTCGGAGTACCCAACATGCTCTAAGGCTGTGTGTTGGTGTGGTATCCACCGTACTATGAATTTTGCAGGGTCCGTTAAGCCATCCCTCCAATACGGTTCCATGCCCTGTAGTGGGCTTCTGCTTTTTTGCAATTGAATCGGGTAACTTACAAGGGTGCACCCTTTTAATTCGGACTGGGTGTTTAGCCAGAGCCGGATTATCCCAAAATTTTGCTTCGGTTTTCCAGGCACTTTCCATCGCATAGTACTTCCGCACTATGGCCGCCAAATCAGCGAAGTGTGCTATGTTGTAGCGGCTTATGGCGTTAAGGATTCCCTTGTCCATGCAATTATTGCAGAAGAATGAAATTGCGTCTTCATCACGACAGTCCTTGAACTTGTTCATTACAAGGAGGAATCTGGCCCAATAGTGATGTACTGTTTCCTGGGGCTCTTGTCTAATGTGGGAGAGATTGCTTGTATCTGGGTCGGTGGGCGGATTTGAGTCCGGACCCTGACCCGATCTGAGACCCAGGGGCATGGGAGTTTCCGATCTTGGACGTTCAGGCTCCGGGATGTCGCCCGATAGGTCTGGCCCGCTGCCTGATTCTAGGTTCAGGGCCTGGGAGATGTCCTTCCGTATATGGGTATCCAGCTCGGAGAGCTCTGGAATCCGGACATAGTTGATCCTCAAGATTGAGGGGGAATTGCTGCATTGTTCCTCCACCACCGCTATCTGGTGGGTGACCGGCGGAGAGTTAATCTCCCTTTGGTCGGGTTTAAGCCTGATCCGATCGTAGTCCATAGTGATTCCCAAAGCGGTGATGCGATCCAAGAGCTCATTTAGGGAGGAGAGCTCAGTTGTATCTATCTGCTCGCCAAGTTCCAAGCTAACGCGGAGGTTGTTTTCGATGACCCGAGAAGTCATCGTCGGCGCTGCCGCCGAACGGGCGGTCATGATGAAACCGCCTAGCCGGAGAGTCTGGCCGGCAGCCAGGGCTCCCCCAGAGGTGACGCTGTCCTTGACAACGAGACGAGACATCCTTCCTTATGGTGACGGCACAGTGGAACTCTCAATGAAAGCACCAATGTCGGTGTCAAAACCGACGGATCTCGGGTAGGGGGTCGCAAACTGTGCGTCTAAGGCAGATGGTAACAGGAGGCAAGGGACACGATGTTTACCCAGGTTCGGGCCCTCACGGTGGAGGTAAAACCCTACTTCCTACTTGATTGATCTCGATGATATGAGTAGTACAAGAGTTGATCTACCACGAGATCGTAGAGGCTAAACTCTAGAAGCTAGCCTATGGTATGATTGTTGTCGTCCTACGGACTAAACCCTCCGGTTTATATAGACACCGGAGGAGGCTAGGGTTACACAGAGTCGGTTACAATGGGAGGAGATCTACATATCCATATCGCCAAGCTTGCCTTCCACGCCAAGAGAATCCCATCCGGACACGAGACGAAGTCTTCAATCTTGTATCTTCATAGTCCAACAGTCCGGCCAAAGGATATAGTCCAGCTGTCCGGATACCCCCTAATCTAGGACTCCCTCAACACTCTTACTTATCGAAAACTGTTGCGATCCCCTATACCTGTGGGTTATCAAGACCTTTTTCTGGCGCCGTTGCCGGGGAGCAATAGCGTGGGGCAAATATTCTCGTGTGTGCTTGTTTGCTTTATCACTAAGTAATTTTTATTTGCTGTTCTTAGTTCTTTTCTATCTTTAGTTATGGGTAGGAAACGCAAAATACCAAAAAATATTAGTTGTACCTACTGAACCAATGGTTGAAGAACCACTCAAAATCTATCAAACTGCTGAAGCTTATTACTTGGATCATCTTCGATCCCTATGTGCTCGTGCTGAAACCCCAACTAGCTTAGTTGAGGGCAAATCTTTAGATGAGCATGCTTGTTATGTGCGACACCGTATATCTGAAAAAGGGAAACTTTTATTGGGTCAAATTCATCGTTTGCAATGCTATGCTTGGAATTTATGTTATATATATGATGTTACTTGTTGTTCTGAAAACCCTAAGAAACACCTTCCCTACCAATGTGAGTTTATTGATAATGGAATCTTATCTTCGTATGCTGAGGGTGTTTATAGTTACCATGATGTTCAACAAATTGAAGAATTTGTTGCTTTTAAGGGTGCTTACGAAATTGCTTCTTTGATTGAAACGTATGATACTACTCTTTACAAATCTGAAAATTTTGCCATACTTAAATATTGCTATGGTAATTATGCTTCTAATGCCTATGTTGAACCACATATTGAGGATTACCCCGCTGTCCAGGAAGAGACTAATATTTTGCAGGAGTCTATGGAAGAAGAAATTGTTGAAACTGTGAGCTCATTGGATGAAAAAGACGATGAGGAGAGCGGAGAACAAAAGGAGGAAGAGAGGATTAGCTACCCATGCCCACTTTCTAATGAGAGTAACTCTTCAATTCGTACATTGTTTTATTTCCCTTCGTGCTTACCGAAGGATGATTGCTATGATGACTATTATGATCCCATTGATTCTCTTCAAATATCCCTTTTTGATGATGCTTGCTATGCTTGTGGCCAAGATGCCAATGTGAATTATGCTTATGGAGATGAACTTGCTATAGTTCCTTATGTTAAACATGAAAATTTTGCTATTGCGCCCACACATGATAGTCCTATTATAATTTTGAATTCTCCCAACTACACTATATCGAAGAAGTTTGCACTTATTAAGGATTATATTGATGGGCTGCCTTTTATCGTTGCACATGATGATTTGGATGAATATAATATGCATGTGCTTGCTGCTCCTACTTGCAATTATTATGAGGGAGGAACTATATCCCCACCTCTCTATGTTTTCAATATGATAAAATTGCAAGAAACTGTTTATACTATGCATTGGCCTTTACTTTGTGTGCATGAATTGTTCTTTTATGACATGCCGATGCACAGGAAGGGAGTTAGACTTCGGCATTACATGATATATGTTGATTTGTTCTCACTACTAAATTACAAATCATTGTTAATTAAAATTGGCTTTGATATACCTTGGGATTCGGGTGGATTCATTACTTGAGCACTTTATGCCTAGCTTAATGGCTTTAAAGAAAGCGTTGCCAAGGAGACAACTCGGAAGTTTTGGAAAGTCATTTATTTCTGTTGAGTGCTTTCATATAGTTAAAAACAACAGAAATAAAGAAGGGAACCTAAAACTTTTTCAAAAAAAGAAAAGTGAAAGTGAGAAAGACAAGCATTGTTGAAGTGGGAGAGCTCCTTGAACTTTGTTCATGCTCACGGAAACTTTGTGAATCTTCATTACAGAAAATTTCAATAAAAATAATTATCCCTTGTACAATTCCATTGTATTATAAAAATAATGTGCCAAGGTTTGCCTTTAGGATGTTTACGATGCTTGTTGGTTTGTACGGTGCAGGACAGAAAGTTTGGCTGTAGTGCGCGATTTTTAATTTTTTACTAGAACGTCAAGTGGTTCTGAAACCTTTTGCACTGTATTTATATACAAATTTTTTATTTTTCCTAATTTTTACAGAATTTGTCAAGTATCAGAAGTATGTTGAATGTTCATATTATTACAGACTGTTCTGTTTTTGACAGATTCTGTTTTTGAAGCATAGTTTGCTTGTTTTGATGAAACCATCGATTTATATCAGTGGATTAAGCCATGAAAAAGTTATATTACAGTAGACACAATGCAAAAATAAAATATGAATTGGTTTGCAACAATATTTAGAGTACTGATTTTCTTTATTATACTAACGGATCTTACCGAGTTTTCTGTTGAAGTTTTGTGTGGATGAAGTGTTCGATGATCGAGGAGGTCTCGATATGAGAAGAAGGCAAAGAGGCAAGAGCTCAAGCTTGGGGATTCCCAAGGCACCCCAAGTAAATATTCAAGGATAATCAAGCGTCTAAGCTTGGGGATGCCCCAGAAGGCATCGCCTCTTTCTTCAACAAGTATCGGTATGTTTTCGGATTCGTTTCGTTCATGCGATATGTGCAATCTTGGAACGTCTTTTGCTTTAGTTTTCATTTTTATTTTATGCACCATGCTGGTATGAGATGGTCCTTGGTTGATTTATAGAATGCTCTTTGCACTTCACTTATACCTTTTGAGTATGGCTTTATAGAATGCTTCATGTGCTTCACTTATATCATTTGAATTTTGGATTGCCTGTTTCTCTTTACATAGACAACCGCCATTTGTAGAATGCTCTTTTGCCTCACTTATACTTTTTAGAGCGTGGACATATATTTTGTAGAAAGAATTAAACTCTCTTTCTTCATTTATATCTATTTAGAGAGATGACAGGAACTGGTCATTCACATGGTTAGTCATAAAATCCTACATAAAACTTGTAGATCGCTGAATATGATATGATTGATTCCTTGCAATAGTTTTGCGATACAAAGATGGTGATATTAGAGTCATGCTAGTGGGTGGTTGTGGATTGTAGAAATACTTGTGTTGAGGTTTTTGATTCTCGTAGCATGCACGTATGGTGAACCGTTATGTAACGAAGTCGGAGCATGATGTATTTGTTGATTGTCTTCCTTATGAGTGGCGGTCGGGGACGAGCGATGGTCTTTTCCTACCAATCTATCCCCCTAGGGGCATGCGTAGTAGTACTTTGCTTCGAGGGCTAATAAACTTTTACAATAAGTATATGAGTTCTTTATGACTAATGTGAGTCCATGGATTATACGCACTCTCACCCTTCCATCATTGCTAGCCTCTTCGGTATCGTGCATTGCCCTTTCTCACCTTGAGAGTTGGTGCAAACTTCGCCGGTGCATCCAAACCTCGTGATACGATACGCTCTGTCACACATAAGCCTCCTTATATCTTCCTCAAAACGGCCACCATACCTACCTATCATGGCATTTCCATAGCCATTCCGAGATATATTGCCATGCAACTTCCATCATCATCATATGCATGACTTGAGCATTTATTGTCATATTGCTTTGGATGATCGTAAGATAGCTAGCATGATGTTTTCATGGCTTGTCCGCTTTTTGATGTCATTGCTACGCTAGATCATTGCACATCCCGGTACACCGCCGGAGTCATTCATATATAGTCATATCTTTGTTCTAGTATCGAGTTGTAATATCGAGTTGTAAGTAAATAAAAGTGTGATGATCATCATTATTAGAGCATTGCCCCATCAAAAAAGAGAGGCCAAAGAAGCCTAAATAAAAAAGGGGGGCCAAAGAAGCCCGCAAAAAAGGAAAATAAAAGGGGCAATGTTACTATCCTTTTACCACACTTGTGCTTCAAAGTAGCACCATGTTCTTCATGATAGAGAGTCTCTTATTTTGTCACTTTCATATACTAGTGGGAATTTTCATTATAGAACTTGGCTTGTATATTCCAACGATGGGCTTCCTCAAATGCCCTAGGTCTTCATGAGCAAGCAAGTTGGATGCACAACCACTTAGTTTAAGTTTGAGCTTTCATATACTTATAGCTCTAGTGCATCCGTTGCAAGGCAACCCCTACTCCTCACATTGACATCAATTGATGGGCATCTCCATAGCCCGTTGATTAGCCGCGTCGATGTGAGACTTTCTCCCTTTTTGTCTTCTCCACATAACCCCCATCATATCATTCTATTCCACCTATAGTGCTATGTCCATGGCTTGCGCTCATGTATTGCGTGAGGGTTGAAAAAGCTGAAGCGCGTTAAAAAGTATGAACCAATTGCTTGTCTTGTCATCGGGGTTGTGTATGATGTGAATATTTTGTGTGGTGAAGATGGAGCATAGACAGACTATATGATTTTGTAGGGATAACTTTCTTTGGCCTTGTTATTTTGAAAAGACATGATTGCTTTATTAGTAGGCTTGAAGTATTATTGTTTTTTATGTCAAATGATAGACTATTGCCTTGAATCACTCGTGTCTTAATATTCATGCCATGATTAGACATATGATCAAGATTATGCTAGGTAGAATTCCACACCAAGAATTATCTTTTTTATCATTTACCTACTCGAGGACGAGCAGGAATTAAGCTTGGGGATGCTGATACGTCTCCGCCGTATCTATATTTTTGATTGTTCCATGCCAATATTCTACAACTTCCATATATTTTTTGGCAACTTTTTATACTATTTTTGGGACTAACATATTGATCCAGTGCCAATTCCTGTCTGTTGCATGTTTTTGGTTTCGCAGAATATCCATATCAAACGGAATCCAAACGGGATAAAAACATATGGAGAATATTTTTGGAATATTTGGAGAATTCCAGAAGAAAAATCCACGCGAGACGATGCCCGAGGTGGCCACGAGGCAGGGGGGGCGCCCCTGACCCTCGTGGGCCACCCGTAAGGCGGTGATGCCCTTCTTCGGCCGCAGGAAAGCTAATTTTTGGTAAAAAAATCACGGCAAAGGTTTCAGTCCAATCGGAGTTACGGATCTCCATATATATACGAAACGGTGAAAGGGCAGCAGGGGAGAACGCAAAAACAGAGAGACAGAGAGACAGATCCCATCTCGGAGGGGCTCTCGCCCCTCCCATGCCATGGAGGCCAAGGACCAGAGGGAAACCCTTCTCCCATCTAGGGAGGAGGTCAAGGAAGAAGAAGACGAAGGGGCCCACTCTCCCCTTCTCTTCCGGTGGCGCCGGAACGCTACCGTGGCCATCATCATCATCATCACCGCGATCTACACCAACACCTCCGTCATCTTCACAAACATCTCCATCACCTTCCCCCCTCTATCTACAGCGGTCCACTCTCCCGCAACCCGATGTACCCTCTACTTGAACATGGTGCTTTGTGCTTCATATTATTATCCAATGATGTGTTGCCATCCTATGATGTCTGAGTAGATTTTCGTTGTCCTATCGGTGGTTGATGAATTGCTATGATTGATTTAATTTGCTTGTGGTTATGTTGCTATCCTTTGGTTCCCATCATATGAGCGCGCTCGTGGATCAAACCATAGGGTTAGTTGTATGTTGATAGGACTATGTATTGGAGGGCAAGAGTGACAGAAGCTTCAACCTAGCATAGAAATTGATGCATACGGGATTGAAGGGGGGCCAATATATCTTAATGCTATGGTTGGGGTTTACTTTAATGAACATTAGTAGTTGCGGATGCTTGCTAATAGTCCCAATCATAAGTGCATAGAATTTCAAGTCGGGGATGACATGCTAGCAGTGGCCTCTCCCACATGAAACTTGCTATCGGTCTAGTAAAGTAGTCAATTGCTTAGGGACAATTTCGCAACTCCTACCACCACTTCTCCACACTCGCTATATTTACTTTATTGCTTCTTTACTTACAACAACCCCTAGCTTTTATTTCCGTGCTCTTTACTTTCTTGCAAACCTATCCAACAACACCTACAAAGTACTTCTAGTTTCATACTTGTTCTAGGTAAAGCGAACTTCAAGCGTGCGTAGAGTTGTATCGGTGGTCGATAGAACTTGAGGAAATATTTGTTCTACCTTTAGCTCCTCGTTGGGTTCGACACTCTTACTTATCAAAAACTGTTGCGATCCCCTATATTTGTGGGTTATCAAAGCCCTATGCCGGTAGCTTCAGTATCACCGTCGTCACGCCGTCGTGCTGACGAAGCTCTTCAACGACACTCAGCTGGATCGAGAGTTCTTGGGACGTCACCGAGCTGAACGTGTGCAGATCGCGGAGGTGCCGTACTTTCCGCACTAGGATCGGTCGGATCGTGAAGACGTATGACTACATCAACTGCATTGTCATAACGCTTCTGCTTTCGGTCTACGAGGGTACATAGACAACACTCTCCCCTCTCGTTGCTATGCATCACCTAGATGGATCTTGCATGTGCGTAGGTTTTTTTTTGAAATTACTACGTTCCCCAACAAAATGAACTCACAAGAACAACTGCAAACGAACCCCCCATGCAACTCCCGTGACCTAATAGAGCTCTCTCCCCCTTTGGCATCAAGACACCAAAAAGGAAAAGAGTGAAGATAACGCCCCGGGGCTCAGTAGATCTCCTCGTCAGTTGCCACAGAGCTGTCAGAATCATCATCATCATCAGCAGCAGCAACATCCTTAGACTTCTCAGTCTCCTCAGACGCCGCGATAACACCCTCAGGACCATGGACAGCAGAGGTAGCAGGCTCGTCATCAGACCACTGACAGTTCGCCAAGCACCACGTATCCTCAGGAGTGATGGTCTTCTTGGAGCCACTCTTCACATCTGGCACATTGAGGTGCCTCATCAACTGAATCTGCCTGCGACGCGCCATCTTCTCAGCAACATGAGCCTTATAGAGATTCTTCTGAATATGATTTTGCAAGCAAAAAGTCTTCTTGATCTTGGTAGTCAGCTTCTCGACCCAAGAAGGCTGGGCCCCAGGCTCCAACTCAAAGTCATCGTCATCTGAGGTAACAAACTGATACGTCTCCAACGTATCTATAATTTTTGATTGCTCCATGCTATATTATCTACTGTTTTGGGCAATATTGGGCTTTATTATCCACTTTTATAATATTTTTGGGACTAACTTATTAACCGGAGGCCCAGCCCAGATTTGTTGTTTTATGCCTATTTCAGTGTTTCGAAGAAAAAGAATATCAAACGGAGTCGAAACGGAACAAAATCAACTGGAGAAGTTATTTTTGGAAGGAAAGCTACCGGATGGACTTGGACCCCACGTCAGGAGCCAAGGGAGGTGCTCACGAGGGTGGGGGCGCTCCCAACCCCCTAGGGTGCGCCGGAGGCATTCATATAGAGTCATATCTTGTTCTAAGTATTGAGTTGTAATTCTTGAGTTGTAAGTAAATAAAAGTGTGATGACCATCATTATTAGAGCATTGTCCCAGTGAGGAAAGGATGATGGAGATTATGATCCCCCCACAAGTCGGGATGAGACTCCGGACGAAAAAATAAAAAAAAGGAGAGAGAAAAAAGAGGCCATAAAAAAAGAGAAAAGGCCCAAATAAAAAAAATAAAAAAAGAGAGAAAAAGAGAGAAGGGACAATGTTACTATCCTTTTACCACACTTGTGTGCTTCAAAGTAGCACCATGATCTTCATGATAGAGAGTCTCCTATGTTGTCACTTCCATATACTAGTGGGAATTTTACATTATAGAACTTGGCTTGTATATTCCAATGATGGGCTTCCTCAAAATGCCCTAGGTCTTCGTGAGCAAGCGAGTTGGATGCACACTCACTTAGTTTCTTTTGTTGAGCTTTCATATATTTATAGCTCTAGTACATATGTTGCATGGCAATCCCTACTCACTCACATTGATATCTATTGGTGGGCATCTCCATAGCCCGTTGATACGCCTAGTTGATGTGAGACTATCTTCCCCTCTTTTTGTCTTCTCCACAACCACCATTCTATTCCACATATAGTGCTATATCCATGGCTCATGCTCATGTATTGCGTGAAGATTGAAAAAGTTTTGAGAATGTCAAAAGTATGAAACAATTGCTTGGCTTGTCATCAGGGTTGTGCATGATTTAAATACTTTGTGTGGTGAAGATAGAGTATAGCCAGACCATATGATTTTGTAGGGATAACTTTCTTTGGCCATGTTATTTTGAGAGGACATAATTGCTTAGTTAGTATGCTTGAAGTATAATTATTTTTATGTAAATATGAACTTTTGTCTTGAATCTTTTGGATCTGAATATTCATACCACATTTAAGAAGAATTACATTCAAATTATGCCAAGTAGCACTCTGCATCAAAAATTCTCTTTTTATCATTTACCTACTCAAGGACGAGCAGGAATTAAGCTTGGGGATGCTTGATACGTCTCCAATGTATCTATAATTTTTTATTGCTCCATGCTATATTATCTACTGTTTTGGGCAATATTGGGCTTTATTATCCACTTTTATATTATTTTTGGGACTAACCTATTAACCGGAGGCCCAGCCCAGATTTGCTGTTTTATGCCTATTTCAGTGTTTCGAAGAAAAGGAATATCAAACGGAGTCGAAACGGAACGAAATCAACTAGAGAAGTAATTTTTGGAAGGAAGCTACCGGATGGACTTGGACCCCACGTCAGGAGCCAAGGGAGGTGCTCACGAGGGTGGGGGGCGCGCCCCCCTCCCTCGTGGGGCCCCCGAAGCTCCACCGACGTACCTCCTGCACCCATATATACCTACGTACCCTAAAACTTCCAGAAAGGAGATTAGATCGGGAGTTCCGCCGCCGCAAGCCTCTGTAGCCACCAAAAGTCAATCAGGACCCTGTTCCGGCACCCTGCCGGAGGGGGGAACCCTCACCGGTGGCCATCTTCATCATCCCGGCGCTCCCCATGACAAGGAGGGAGTAGTTCACCCTCGGGGCTGAGGGCATGTACCAGTAGCTATGTGTTTGACCTCTCTCTCTTGTGTTCTTGATTTGGCACGATCTTGATGTATCGCGAGCTTTGCTATTATAGTTGGATCTTATGTTTCTTCTCCCCCTCTTCTCTCCTGTAATGGATTGAGTTTTCCCTTTGAAGTAATATTATTGGATTGAGTCTTTAATGACTTGAGAACACTTAATCTATGTCTTGCCATGCGTATCTGTGGTGACAATGGGATATCACGTGATTCACTTGATGTATGTTTTGGTGATCAACTTGCGGGTTCCGCCCATGAACCTATGCATAGGGGTTGGCACACGTTTTCGTCTTGATTCTCCGGTAGAAACTTTTGGGCACTCTTTGAAGTACTTTGTGTTGGATTTAATAGATGAATCAGAGATTGTGTGATGCATATCGTAATCATACCCACGGATACTTGAGGTGACATTGGAGTATCTAGGTGACATTAGGGTTTTTGTTGATGTGTGTCTTAAGGTGTTATTCTAGTACGGACTCGAGGGATATTTGTGACACTTATAGGAATAGCCCAATGGATTGATTGGAAAGAATAACTTTGAGGTGGTTTCGTACCCTACTATAATCTGTTCGTTTGTTCTCCACTATTAGTGGCTTTGAAGTGACTCTTTGTTGCATGTTGAGGGATAGTTATATGATCCAGTTATGTTATTATTGTTCAGAGAACTTGCACTAGTGAAAGTATGAACCGTAGGCCTTGTTTCCTATCATTGCAATACCGTTTATGCTCACTTTTATCATTAGTTACCTTGTTGTTTTTATATTTTCAGATTACAAAAACCTATATCTACTATCCATATTGCACTTGTATCACCATCTCTTCGCCGAACTAGTGCACCTATACAATTTACCATTGTATTGGGTGTGTTGGGGACACAAGAGACTCTTTGCTATTTGGTTGCAGGGTTGTTTGAGAGAGACCATCTTCATCCTACGCCTCCCACGGATTGATAAATCTTAGGTCATCCACTTGAGGGAAATTTGCTACTGTCCTACAAACCTCTGCACTTGGAGGCCTAACAACGTCTACAAGAAGAAGGGTATGTAGTAGACATCAAGCTCTTTTCTGGCGCCGTTGCCGGGGAGGCTAGGTAAGTGAAGGTATATCTTTAGATCTTGCAATTGAATTTTTTTGTTTCTTGTTTTAGCACTACTTTAGTTTATAAAAGAAAACTACCAAAAAATGGAATTGAGTTTACCACATACGCTTCATCTTTTTAATATCTTTCGTGAGTATGTGGGAAGGAAAATTGTGCCAAAGTGTTAGAAGAAGAATGCATTAAAATGTTTGGTACTAAAACTTTGTATGATGAGCATGATTGCAATGTTGTTAGTATGAATTCCTTGAATATCCATGATGCTAATGATATGCAAAGCCACAAGCTTGGGGATGCGATGTTTGATGAAGATGATATTTTTTGTCCCCCAAGCTTTGATGAGCAAATTTACTATGATGAAAGCATGCCACCTATCTATGATGATTATTGTGATGACATGTATGCTTTAAAGAATAATGATAACCATGAAACTTGTCATCTTGATCTTAATTTTCAATCACATGATAGTTATTTTGTTGAGTTTGCTCCCACTATTATTCAGGAGAAGAATTTTGCTTATGTGGAGAGTAGTAAAATTTCTATGCAAGTAGATCATGACAAGAATGCTTTAGGTGCTGGTTATATTGTTGAATTCATTCACGATAATACTGAAAATTATTATGAGGGAGGAAGATATGATTGTAGGAATTTCAATAATATCAAGTTTCCTCTCTATGTGTTTAAAATTTTAAGGTCATGCTTGTTTTGCCTTCCTATGATAGTTGATTATTGTTCCCATAAGTTGTTTGCTCATAAAATCCCTATGCATAGGAAGTGGGTTAGACTTAAGTGTGCTAATCATATTCTTCATGATGCTCTCTTTATGTTTCATTTCTTATCTTTTATGTGAGCATCATTGAAATCATCATGCCTAGCTAGGGGCGTTAAACGATAGCGCTTGTTGGGAGGCAACCCAACTTTTTTTAGTTTATTGCTTTTTGGTTCTGTTTAGGAATAAATAATCCATCTAGCTTATGTTTATATGTGGTTTTATGTTTTAATTAGTGTTTGTGCCAAGTAGAACCTTTGGGAAGATTTGGGTGAAGTCTTTATGATCATGCTGTAAAAAACAGAAACTTTAGCGCTCACGAGATTAGCTAGAACTTTTTACTGGAGAGTGATATTTAGTTGATTCTTTTTGAAGATGATTACTAGACAAATTCCTCAGGTCCACTAATTTATTTTAGAATTTTTGTAGTTCCAGAAGTTTCCGTTAGTTACATATTACTACAGACTGTTCTGTTTTTGACAGATTCTGTTTTTCGTGTGTTGTTTGCTTATTTTAATGACTCTATGGCTAGTAAAATAGTTTATAAACCATAGAGAACTTGGAATACAGTAGGTTTAACACCAATATAAATAAAGAATGAGTTCATTACATTAACATGAAGTGGTGTTTTGTTTTCTTTCACTAACGGAGCTCACGTGTTTTCTGTTAAGTTTTGTGTTGTGAAGTTTTCAAGTTTTGGGTAAAGATTCGATGGACTATGGAATAAGGAGTGGCAAGAGCCTAAGGTTGGGGATTCCCTAGGCAACCCAAGGTAATATTCAAGGATAACCAAGCGTCTAAGCTTGGGGATGCCCCAGAAGGCATCCCCTCTTTCGTCTTCGTTCATCGGTAACTTTACTTGGAGCAATATTTTTATTCACCACATGATATGTGTTTTGCTTGGAGTGTCATTTTATTTTATTTAGCTTTGCTTGCTGTTTGAATAAAGTATCAAGATATGAAATTCTTAAAATGAGAGAGTCTTCACATGGTTGCATAATTATCCGACTACTCATTGATCTTCACTTATATCTTTCGGAGTAGTTTGTCATTTGCTCTGGTGCTTCACTTATATCTTTTAGAGCACGTTGGTGGTTTTATTTCGAAGAAATATATGAACTCTCATTCTTCACTTATATTATTTTGAGAGTCTTAAATAGCGTGGTAATTTGCTTAATAATCCTAATATGCTAAGCATACAGATTTGTAAGAATTCTTATGAGTGTGTTGAATACTAAGAAATGTTTGATGCTTGATAATTGTTTTGAGATATGAAGATGGTGATATCAAAGTCATGCTAGTTGAGTAGTTGTGAATTTGAGAGATACTTGTGTTAAAGTTTGTGATTCCCGTAGCATGCACGTATGGTGAACCGTTATGTGATGAAGTCGGAGCATGATTTATTTATTGATTGTCTTCCTTATGAGTGGCGGTCGGGGACGAGTGATGGTCTTTTCCTACCAATCTATCCCCCTAGGAGCATGCGCGTAATACTTTGCTTTGATAACTTGTAGATTTTTGCAATAAGTATGTGATTTCTTTATGACTAATGTTGAGTCCATGGATTATACGCACTCTCACCCTTCCACCATTGCTAGCCTCTCTAATACCGCGCACTTTTTGCCGGTATCATACAACCAGCATATACCTTCCTCAAAGCAGCCACCATACCTACCTATCATGGCATTTCCATAGCCATTCCGAGATATATTGCCATGCAACTTACCACCATTCCATTTATTATGACACGCTTCATCATTATCATATTGCTTTGCATGATCATGTAGTTGACATCGTATTTGTGGCAAAGCCACCGTTCATAATTCTTTCATACATGTCACTCATGAGTCATTGCACATCCCGGTACACCGCCGGAGGCATTCATATAGAGTCATATCTTGTTCTAAGTATTGAGTTGTAATTCTTGAGTTGTAAGTAAATAAAAGTGTGATGACCATCATTATTAGAGCATTCTCCCAGTGAGGAAAGGATGATGGAGACTATGATCCCCCCACAAGTCGGGATGAGACTCCGGACGAAAAAATAAAAAAAAAGAGAGAGAAAAAAAGAGGCCATGAAGAAAGAGAAAAGGCCCAAATAAAAAAAATAAAAAAATGAGAGAAAAAGAGAGAAGGGACAATGTTACTATCCTTTTACCACACTTGTGTGCTTCAAAGTAGCACCATGATCTTCATGATAGAGAGTCTCCTATGTTGTCACTTCCATATACTAGTGGGAATTTTGTTGGTGAACGTTGCAGAAAATTAAAAATTTTCCTACGGTTTCACCAAGATCTATCTATGAGTTCATCTAAGCAACGAGTCATGGGAGAGAGATTGCATCTACATACCACTTTGTAGATCGCGAGCGGAAGTGTTCAACGAACGGGGATGAGGTAGTCGTACATGACGTGATCCAAATCACCGGAGATCCTAGCACCGAACGGACGACACCTCCGCGTTCAACACACGTACGGTCAGCGTAA
Organism: Aegilops umbellulata; assembly: GCA_032464435.1. Taxonomy (NCBI): domain Eukaryota; kingdom Viridiplantae; phylum Streptophyta; class Magnoliopsida; order Poales; family Poaceae; genus Aegilops; species Aegilops umbellulata. The sequence goes on from CP136057.1 coordinate 502,094,145, forward strand.
CGTCTCCTTCTTCTTGATCCAGCAAGGCAAAGGAGAGGTTGGGGAAGATGGCTCCAGCAGCAGCACGACGGCGTGGTGATGGTGGAGCTGCAGTACTCCGGCAGGGCTTCGCCGAGCTCTACGGAGGAGGATGAGGTGTTGGAGAGGGAGAGGGAGGCTCCAAGGACCAGGGGTGCGGCTGCCCCCTCCCCCCCTTTATATAGGCCTCTTGGGGGGGGGCGCCGGCCTTGGGAGATCTGATCTCCAAGGGGGCGGCGGCCAGGGAGGATTTCCTCCCCCCCAAGGCACCTAGGAGGTGCCTTCCACTAGTGGGACTCTTCCCCTTTGGAACCCTAGGCGCATGGGCCTCTTGGGGCTGGTTCCCCTTGGCCCATGTAGGCCAAGGCGCACCCCCTAGAGCCCATGTGCCCCCCCGAGGCAGGTGGCCCCACCCGGTGGACCCCCCGGGACCCTCCGGTGGTCCCGGTACAATACCGATAACCCCGAAACTTGTCCCGATGGCCAAAACAGCACTTCCTATATATAATTCTTTACCTCCGGACCATTCCGAAACTCCTCGTGACGTCCGGGATCTCATCCAGGACTCCGAACAACATTCGGGTTACTGCATATACATATCTTCACAACCCTAGCGTCACCGAACCTTAAGTGTGTAGACCCTACGGGTTCGGGAGACATGCAGACATGACCGAGACGGCTCTCGGGCAATAACCAACAGCGGGATCTGGATACCCATGTTGGCTCCCACATGCTCCACGATGATCTCATCGGATGAACCACGATGTCGAGGATTCAATTAATCCCGTATACGATTCCCTTTGTTAATCGGTATTTTACTTGCCCGAGATTCGATCGTCGGTATCCCAATACCTCGTTCAATCTCGTTACCGGCAAGTCACTTTACTCGTACCGTAATGCATGATCCCGTGATCAAACACTTTGATCACATTGAGCTCATTATTATGATGCATTACCGAGAGGGCCCGGTGATACCTCTCCGTCAAGCGGAGTGACAAATCCCAGTCTCGATCCGTGTCAACCCAACAAATACTTTTGGAGATACCCGTAGTATACCTTTATAGTCACCCAGTTACGTTGTGACGTTTGGCACACCCAAAGCACTCCTACGGTATCCGGGAGTTACACGATCTCATGGTCTAAGGAAAGGATACTTGACATTGAAAAACTCTAGCAAACGAACTATGCGATCTTATGCTATGTTTAGGATTGGGTCTTGTCCATCACATCATTCTCCTAATGATGTGATCTCGTTATCATTGACATCCAATGCCCATAGTCAGGAAACCATGACTATTTATTGATCAACGAGCTAGTCAACTAGAGGCTTACTAGGGACATGTTGTTGTCTGTTATTCACACATGTATTACGATTTCCGGATAACACAATTATAGCACGAATAAAGACAATTATCATGAATAAGGAAATATAATAATAATGCTTTTATTATTGCCTCTAGGGCATATTTCCAACAAATTTTACATTATAGAACTTGGCTTGTATATTCCAATGATGGGCTTCCTCAAAATGCCTTAGGTCTTCGTGAGCAAGCGAGTTGGATGCACACCCACTTAGTTTCTTTTGTTGAGCTTTCATATATTTATAGCTCTAGTACATATGTTGCATGGCAATCCCTACTCACTCACATTGATATCTATTGGTGGGCATCTCCATAGCCCGTTGATACGCCTAGTTGATGTGAGACTATCTTCCCCTCTTTTTGTCTTCTCCACAACCACCATTCTATTCCACATATAGTGCTATATCCATGGCTCACGCTCATGTATTGCGTGAAGATTGAAAAAGTTTTGAGAATGTCAAAAGTATGAAACAATTGCTTGGCTTGTCATCGGGGTTGTGCATGATTTAAATACTTTGTGTGGTGAGGATAGAGTATAGCCAGACTATATGATTTTGTAGGGATAACTTTCTTGGCCATGTTATTTTGAGAGGACATAATTGCTTAGTTAGTATGCTTGAAGTATAATTATTTTTATGTCAATATGAACTTTTGTCTTGAATCTTTTGGATCTAAATATTCATACCACAATTAATAAGAATTACATTCAAATTATGCCAAGTAGCACTCCGCATCAAAAATTCTCTTTTTATCATTTACCTACTCGAGGACGAGCAGGAATTAAGCTTGGGGATGCTTGATACGTCTCCAATGTATCTATAATTTTTTATTGCTCCATGCTATATTATCTACTGTTTTGGGCAATATTGGGCTTTATTATCCACTTTTATATTATTTTTGGGACTAACCTATTAACCGGAGGCCCAGCCCAGATTTGCTATTTTATGCCTATTTTAGTGTTTCGAAGAAAAGGAATATCAAACGGAGTCGAAATGGAACGAAATCAACTAGAGAAGTAATTTTTGGAAGGAACCTACCGGATGGACTTGGACCCCACGTCAGGAGCCAAGGGAGGTGCTCACGAGGGTGGGGGGCGCGCCCACCCCCTAGGGCGCGCCCCCTCCCTCGTGGGGCCCCGAAGCTCCACCGACGTACCTCCTGCACCCATATATACCTACGTACCCTAAAACTTCTAGAAAGGGGATTAGATCGGGAGTTCCGCCGCCACAAGCCTCTGTAGCCACCAAAAGTCAATCGGGGCCCTGTTCCGGCACCCTGCTGGAGGGGGGAACCCTCACCGATGGCCATCTTCATCATCCCGGCGCTCTCCATGACGAGGAGGGAGTAGTTCACCCTCGGGGCTGAGGGTATGTACCAGTAGCTATGTGTTTGACCTCTCTCTCTCGTGTTCTTGATTTGGCACGATCTTGATGTATTGCGAGCTTTGCTATTATAGTTGGATCTTATGTTTCTTCTCCCTCTGTTCTCTCTTGTAATGGATTGAGTTTTCCCTTTGAAGTAATCTTACCGGATTGAGTCTTTAATGACTTGAGAACACTTGATGTATGTCTTGTCGTGCGTATCTGTGGTGACAATGGGATATAACATGATTCACTCGATGTATGTTTTGGTGATCAACTTGCGGGTTCCGCCCATGAACCTATGCATAGGGGTTGGCACACATTTTCGTCTTGATTCTCCGGTAGAAACTTTTGGGCACTCTTTGAAGTACTTTGTGTTGGATTGAATAGATGAATCCAAGATTGTGTGATGCATATCGTATAATCATACCCACGGATACTTGAGGTGACATTGGAGTATCTAGGTGACATTAGGGTTTTGGTTGATGTGTGTCTTAAGGTGTTATTCTAGTACGAACTCTAGGGCTTTTTGTGACACTTATAGGAATAGCCCAATGGATTGATTGGAAAGAATAACTTTGAGGTGGTTTCGTACCCTACCATAATCTCTTCGTTTGTTCTCCGCTATTAGTGGCTTTGGAGTGACTCTTTGTTGCATGTTGAGGGATAGTTATTGAAAGTGCGTTATATCGACTAGAGGGGGGGGTTGAATAGGCGATTTTTATGAAATTCTTCACTGAGGAATTTGCTGGTGAGGAAATTCCTTAGCGAAGAACTACTAGCAGCGGAATAAGTACTCAGATGAAAACATAACAGAATCCAGGCATAGTCATCATGATGAAATGAAGACAAACAGAGAGCACAGAAAGCGTAAACACAGGATAGCACTAGATGAAGACAAAACAGACTGAAGAAATTGAACTGAGGAAGTTGAGAAAGTCTTCAGTCAAGGTCTTCAAACACAGATATGAACAAACACACAACACAGTAATGAGGAAATGAAAGTGTTGAGGAAATAGAACCAGTAAGCTTGGTGAAGACAATGATTTGGTAGACCAGTTCCAACTGTTGTCTCAGTTGTACATCTGGTTGGAGCGGCTGAGTATTTAAACTCGAGGACACCTAGTCCCGGACACGTAGTCCTCACCGTATTCTCCTTGAGCTAAGGACACACAATCCTCGCCCAATCACTCATGGTAAGTCTTCATGTGACTTCCAAACCTTCACAGACTTGGTCACTCGGTGATCCACAATTCCTCTTGGATGCTCTAGACCTTGACGCCTAACCGTCTGGAAGAAGCACGGTCTTCAAAGGTAACAAGCGTCAGATCCATGCAGGATCAATCTCTTCAGTGATGCTCAATCACTTTGGGTTTGTAGGTGTTTGGGTTTGGGTTTGGTTTTTCCTCACTTGATGATTTTCGCTCAAAGTCCTCGGAGGATGGGTTGCTCTCAAATGACAAGTGTCAGTTTCTCTCGGAGCAGCCAACCAGCTAGTGGTTGTAGGGGGCGGCTATTTATAGCCTAGGGAGCAGCCCGACATGATAAGACATAAATGCCCGTCAATGATATGACCGTTATGTGGATAAGATATTTTGGGACAGCTGGCGCGTAGCATAGCAACGGTCGGAAATTTGAGGTACAAATTCCTCAGGGTTATCATGTTCCTCACTGTGTAGGCAATTCGCACTGGCGAATTCCTAACTCCTTAGTCAGAGCAAAGTCCTCAGTGACCAGAAGAACTGCGTCTCTGTCACTGAAGAAATTGACTGAACTTTATGAGATTTCCAATGGCTTCACTCGAATGGTAGGTGTAGGATTTGAGTTGAGCATCACTTGGAAATTTTCTCCTTAGTATTTCCTCGACCCCCTTTAACAGTACGGTGTTTCCTATGACTCAAGAAAGAGAAAATGAAACTACGAAAACAAAAGTCTTCATGCTTCATGTTCCTCGAATGAATACCAAGTCTTCAAGGTCACACCTCTTTCTTCACTTTCAAAGTCTTCAGAAAGTCTTCAGTATATCAAAGTCTTCAGTCGAAGAACTTCATTTTTAGGGGTCGACTTTCTCTGTAAATATCAAACTCCTCATAGACTTATAGACCTGTGTACACTCATAAACACATTAGATACTTAACCTATAAGTCTTCAATACACCAAAATCACTAAGGGGCACTAGATGCACTTACAGTTATATGATCCAATTATGTTATTATTGTTGAGAGAACTTGCACTAGTGAAAGTATGAACCCTAGGCCTTGTTTCCTATCATTGCAATACCGTTTATGCTCACTTTTATCATTAGTTACTTGCTGTTTTTATATTTTCAGATTACAAAAACCTATAAGTCTTCAATACACCAAAATCACTAAGGGGCACTAGATGCACTTACAATCCCCCCCTTTTTGGTGATTGATGACAACATAAGTTAAGTTTTCAACGGGGATAAATATATGAAGTGTAAATACTGATATTGAGAAATTTGATTACAACATATAGAAGAACTCCCCCTGAAGATGTGCATAGTGAGGAATTTGCTTTTGAAGCGATGCACACTTGAAGAGTTGAACCATGGAGATCTCCCCTTATATCTTGTAATTCATACACGCATTTGATATATAATATGAAGAATTTGAAATGCATGATGAAATATGGTGCCTAATGTAATTCAGCATGCGTGCAATAATATTAACGAGGAATAAGCATGCCAAATAGTGCATCAAGGTATCAGAGCATAGTGCAACAAAAGTATCAGAGCACCATCGGGTTTAAGATTACAACTCGATCCAATAAAAGTTTCGGAAGAACGAGAGTTGTAACTTAGCAAAAAAACACACTTTATTATAGACCCGCGTGAAGACTAACTCAGATTTCTCCCCCTTTGTCATCGAATGACCAAAAGGATCGAAACTGAGGACTAACGCCCCTGAAGATAATCAAGTTGATGAAGGAGCGCCAGCATTGTTGGGGTTGGTCGTTGAAGTAGGGCCTGTCGCAGTGTCGTCCAAGTCTTCCTTTTCATCAGTGTCGCGCGATGAAGAATAGGAGCTGGCCACCAAAGAAGGAACTGGGACCTTCTTGTATTTCTTCGGAGGAGGTGTAGACCAGGAAAATTCTTCGCTGAGACCCATTTTCTTCAAATCATCAGCGTTGTAGACTTGAGACAGAACAACCCAGGTGCGGTTGAGGGTTTCATGGAGGTAGTAGTGGTTTTTCTTCACTGCATTATGTGTTGCAGTCATGTTGTGAAGAATTGAACCAAACTGACGCTTGACCCATTTGTGATTGCGATCAACCTTTTGATGAAGACTGAGGAGTAACTCATGACCAGTCATCACCCTGGGTGCTGTGGCTTGAGGATTTGGCTTGGCAGTGTTGGCGGCAGTGTCATGTGTGGCAGAGTCATCATTGGTGGAGTAAGATGCAGCCTTGCGAAATTGACCATCCAATGGACGAATGCCTTCATCTATCACAGCAGTAGCCTTGCCCTTTTCTTCAGCTGAGGAAAATGTCCTTTTGAGGACTTCAATAGGAGGCAAGTAGCTGCAGTGGTTGAGAGTTTCAGCTTTATAATTGAGTGAAGACCTTGTCCTGATGCATCTCATAATCCAAGGTGCATAAGGCTTCAGCTCAAATGGTGACATAGCAATGTTGGCCAGAGTCCTCATGAAGAAATCATGGAAGTTGATGGGAACGCCATGAATGATGTTGAAAAGCATATTCTTCATGATGCCAACGACTTCTTCATCAGTTGAGTCGTGGCCTTTGATGGGACTCATTGTCTTCGTCAGAATGCGATAGACAGTCCTAGGCACATACAGCGATTCCTTGACGAGGAATTTGGTTCGAGGGGCCTGCCCTGGCTTCAAAGGCTTCATCAGCACTTGCATATAGTGATTTGAAAGCTCAGGTTCATTGCAAACACAACGTGCATCTTCAAGGGGAGGACTTAGAGGAAGGGCACGAAGCAATTCAGATGCTGAGGCCTTATAATGTGTGTTCTTAGTCATCCAGTCCAGAACCCATGAATTCACATCTTCAGAGTTGCCGGTGATGTGCAGCGTTGCGTAGAACTGAAGAATGAGTTCTTCATTCCAATCGCAGATGTCAGTGCAGAAGTTGAGCAGTCCAGCATCATAGAGAACACTGAGGACTGGTGTGAAGCACAACATGGACTCCATATCCACGTGAGGAATATGTGCATGGTCGAAGACTTTGTCCTTGTTGAATAGCACTGAGGAATAGAAGTTGGCTTGACTTGCAGTCCAGAAACGCCTCTTCCTTATGCGAGCAAAGTCATATGGATTATACTTAGTGAAGAACACGTGCTCGCCAAAGAAGTCTTCAGCCTAGAATTTTTGTTTCCTTGAGAATGGATCCTTTGGTTTTGGCAGAGGAGTGTCAGTGAGTTGCATCACTACCTCAGGAATCACAATCTCAGGTTCTTCAGGCTGAGGAATTTCAGGTTCTTCCTCAGGTGCAGTCACCTTTTCAGTAGTAGCAGCAGTTTCTTCAGCACTAGTGGCTAGAATTTCTTCATTCATAGATGCAGTGGGATGAGTTTCTTTAGAGCCCATCGGAAGAGTTGGTGCAGGGGAGTGAGGAATTTGCTGCAGTGGAGTGAAAAGTGGAGAATTGGGATGCTGACTTTCCCAAAAGTCGTCATTCATCACTGGAGTTGTGCTTCCAATGTCCACATCTTCATCTTCTAATTCTTCACAGCCTCTTCAGCAGTAAACTGAGGCATTGGTGATGAGACCATTGGGGTTGAAGGGATTCCATCCACTTCAATATCTTCATCAAGCTGCTCTGAGGAAGCAGCAGATTGAGTTTCTTCATCTGATCCACTCGGGATCTCACAGTCTTCACCAAAAGGAACAAGGTCCTTTGATGGCATGGATGAGATAGGAACAGCATCAATGGGATTTGCAAACGAGCTGGTCATCGGCTTCATCTTCTTAGGAGCTGAAGATTCTGAAGCATTTGATGCTTTCCTTTTCTTCACTGCAGCTCGCTCTGCAGCCTTGGTCTTCTTCACATCTAATGCAGATGGAAGGATAGGAGTTGGTGTAGGCGCAGGTGGAGCTGAGGAATCTGGTTGATTTTCCTCAGGAGCAACTGATGCAGTTGTCCTTACTTCTTCAGTTTCTTCAGGCGCACCACTAGTGGATGCCCTGGCAATTTCTTCAGTGGCTGGAATGGAGTCATCAGCCCTGGAACTAGCATTTTCTTCAGCAGCCTGAAAGTCATCAGCGGTGCTGGCATGTTCTTCAGTGGGTTGTGCTGAAGGTTCAGCTTGAGGAATTCCTTGTTGCGATGGGGCTGCAACATTTGTGAATTTCTCAGTCAGTTGCACAAACCTGACTTTTGCTCCTTTCTAGTCAGCGTAGTATGCATCAAATTCATCGCTGAGGGTTTTGATGTCAGCTTGCATCTTGATGAGTTCTTCAGGCTTCATCGTGAGAACATTTTTCCTCAGCAGTTTCTCTTTCCTATACTGCGATTTCTTGACCTGCCTGGCCCTATCATATTTCCACTTCTCATCTTGGATGAAGTGAGTCAGCATGTGACTTTGGCCAGGTTTCAGCTTGAAGTCAGGCATAGGTGTGTTGGGATCCTTATGCCAGAAATTGATGTAATCGTGGATCGCCCATGGATCCAACAGCAGTGGCACAGGTGTGCCTTTGGCTCTAGCAGCCCTTTCTTGGCGGTCCCTGATGATTTCAGCAAGTTCTTCTTCATCAGTTTCATCATCATCAGACAGTACACTGAAGACTACCTGCTTCTTCTTAGGACTTGGGCGAGTGCCGCGTCCAGCAGTAGCCTTTTTCTTCAGCAGAGAGGGTCCAGCTGAGGAACTTGGTGCAACTGAGGAACTAGCTGAGACACCAGAGGCAATAGAGATGCCTACAGTCCTTTGGCATGTGGTAGGATGCGCAGGTGCTGAGGACTTTGTCGGATCAGCTGAGGACTTTGGAGGAGCAGGGGCGGCTTGAGGAATTTTCCTTGAAGACTTTGAAGTTTCTGGCCGTGAGGGCGCAGCAGAGGAACTTGGTCGTGAGGGCATTGCTGGTGAAGCACTTGGCTTTCGAGCGGGCTTCTTAAGCATTGATTTCCTCGGCTTGACAGAGGCCTCAGTGGCAGCAGCAGCAGCAGAATCTTCATTGAATTTCCTCACTGCTTCTCTGGCTTGTCTTGCCAATTTTGCTTGGCGCTTGGCCCATTCCTTAGGAAAGTCCTCACCGCGTTTGATGCTAGTGGGATCAGCCTCTTGGCCAGGTGCCAATGGGGCTCTTGGGCATGGAGGGTTCAGTGCGAACTTCTTCATGTACTTTGGAGTGACGTATCTGTACTCCCTCCATTCACGTGCCCATCTCCGTTCAATCCTCTGAATGCGCACCTTGCGCTGATTTTTATCTTCTTTGCCAAACTTGGCTTCATCAGGCGTGCAGTAGTCTTTATATAAATCCTCAGGGATTTCAAAAGAAGTCATGACCTCAGGCTTCTTTCCTCCTTTCTAAGGCCTTTTACCTTCAGCCATTTTCTTCAGTTGAGGAATTTGAACAATCGAATTCTCTAAACAAGTATGCAACTTTTCTTCAAGGAACGCTGCAAATGAGTTAAGTTGATGAGAACCTAATGGTTCAGCAGCGGACATGTGTATCTGTGAACAGAGTATAGTTGCGAGGAATTTGAAGAGGTCATATGCGTTCTTAGAGGGTTTTTCATAAAGAACAAGTTTGAGGAATTTGACCAGATGCGTCTTGAAGAACTTCACTAAGCGCGCTTTATCTTAGGTTCCAGAGTTGTATAGATCGAAGATCCACACAATTGAGGAATCTTGAAGAAAATGATGCATAGGGAAATGAATCAAGAACATATAACATGTGAGGTGTTTTGTGTGTGAGGATTTGAAGAATAAAACACCTTTGAAGATTATGTAGAAAAGTTTCGAATCAAAGAGGGTAGTAAAAGTAACTTTTAATTACCTTGAACGAAGAACACGACGAACAGTGAGGTGAAACAGTGGAGTTCGTCGATGTAGATCTTCCACGCCCTAACTCGGTGGAGGAAGACGTCTACGGTGGCAGCGGAGGTGAAGATTTCCGCGGTCGACGCGAGTACGACGATGACGAGGTCGAGGCAGTGAAGCTCTTCCTCACCGGCGACGATGGAGTAGCGGCGGTGCTAGGGTTCGGGAAGCTCGAGCGGGAGAGTGAGATCGAGTGGAGTAAAAGAAGTGTGGAAGGGGACAGGGGTATTTATAGCCACGGTGAAAAACTGCTTGCCCGAAGATTTAGGACGAACGTGCCCCTGCCCGTTCTCCTTCTCACGACATGTGTCACCCACGTACTGTGTAGTGGAGATCGTGTAAGATCGTGGGTGAGTAAAATAATGCATCGTGGGATGCGGAACGGTTTGAGCGGCAAAACTGAAAATTTGGATAAGATTAGTTTTAACGTTCCGTTCGCAATTTCTTCAGCTGACAAGGACATAGTGAAGATTTTGAACGAGTTTCAAATAGAACGCACATGAAGAATTTGTGAACAGATTGGATTGAGTATAGCATAGAGGGGAAGGGTCCGATCACATTCACTTAGCAGAAGATCCAACTTGAAGAAATAGCTATAAGTGAATCCTGTAGAGGACATAAACTCATATATCAATATATAGCCAATGAAGAAAAACGACGGTACAAGTGAAGATTTTGCAAGTTGAAGAATTTGAACAACTGAGAAATTTCAAAAACTGAGGAAAAACTCAAATTGAAGATATTCAACTTTTGTGGTGGCGTGACCCACCGTATAAGAATGATGATTTCAGACACCGCGTACAATTGTCGTAGAGTTCTGAGAATCAAATTCTTCATTAATTTCTTCACACTTAGAGTTTTATTCTTCATTGATTGAAGAAAAACGTTTCTTCATGTGTTGCACATCTAAGTCATCAATTTTGCATAAGTGTTAGTATGAGTGCCTTTTAAAAGTACATTCGAAGACTCTAAGATATTTAGCTCACACCGCAACTTGCTAAATCTCTTCTCATCCAAGGGCTTAGTGAAGATATCGGCTAGCTGTTCTTCAGTCTTCACATCCTCAATAGAAATGTCGACCTTCAACACATGATCACGAAGAAAATGATGACGAATTTGAATGTGCTTTGTCTTCGAGTGCTGAACTGGGTTGTGAGCAATCTTGATGGCACTCTCATTGTCACAGAGGAGAGGCACATTCTTCACGTTGATGCCATAGTCCTTGAGTGCTTGCTTCATCCATAGCAGTTGAGCACAGCAAGAACCAGCAACAATGTACTCAGCTTGAGCAGTAGACAGTGATACGCAATTCTGTTTCTTCGAGGACCAACATACCAAGGATCGTCCGAGGAAATGACAAGTACCAGATGTTGACTTGCGGTCCACACAGTCACCAGCATAGTCAGAGTCAGAATATCCAATGAGATCAAAATCCGAGCCCTTGGGATACCATAATCCTAGTGTTGGTGTGTGAGCTGGATATCGAAGAATATGCTTCACAGCCTTATGGTGTGATTCCTTCGGTGCAGCTTGAAATCGGGCACACATGCAATCACTAAGCATTATATCTGGCCTAGATGCACATAAGTACAATAAAGAGCCAATCATGGAGCGGTATACCTTATGATCGAAGTCAATACCATTCTCATCAGTGCATAGATGACCATTTGTGGGCATAGGAATTTTGATGCCTTTGCACTCCTGCATGCCGAATTTCTTCAGGACATCCTTGAGGTATTTCTCCTGAGATATGAATATGCCATTGCGCTGTTGACGAATTTGAAGACCTAAGAAGAATTTCAACTCTCCCATCATAGACATTTGATATTCTTCACTCATCATATAGGCAAATTCATCACTATAATGTTGGTCAGTACAGCTAAAGATGATATCATCAACATATATTTGGCACACAAACAATTCACCATCATAAGATTTAGTAAAGAGAGTGGGATCGAGTGAACCAGGTGTGAAGCCTTTCTTCATGAAGAATTCCTTCAATGTATCATACCACGCCCGTGGGGCCTGCTTGATGCCATAGAGGGCCTTGTTAAGTCTGAAGACTTTGTCAGGATGTTTTGGATCTTCAAAACCTGGGGGTTGAGCAACATATACTTCTTCCTCAAGCTTACCATTGAGGAATGCACTTTTTACATCCATTTGATATAAGATGATATCATGATGGTTAGCATAAGCAATCAATATGCGAATAGCCTCAAGTCTAGCAACAGGTGCAAAAGTTTCATCGAAATCAACTCCTTCAACCTGTGTGTAGCCTTGAGCTACTAGTCGTGCCTTATTCCTCACCACAACTCCATTTTCATCTTGCTTGTTGCGGTAGATCCACTTTGTGCCAATGATGTTATGTTTGCGAGGATCGGGACGATTGACTAGTTCCCAAACGTTTTTGAGCTTGAACTGATGTAATTCTTCTTGCATGGCCTGAATCCACTCAGGCTCCAGAAATGCTTCATCTACCTTAGCAGGCTCTGTGATAGAGACAAAAGCAAAGTGCCCACAAAAGTTAGATAGATGTGAAGCTTTTGAGCGTGTGAGAGGACCTGGTGCTCTAATGTCATCGATGATCTTCTCCACTTGCACTTCTTTTGTAACGCGAGGATGAGCTGGTTGTCGTTGAGGAATTTGATCAGCATTTTCTTCAGCATCAATTTCCTCAGCATTTTCTTCAGGTTCATCAGCTCGACGTTCTTCACGTTCTGGAATGAATTCTTCAGCAGATTCTTCAGTAGGAATGACATCTTCAGTAGCCTTGTGCTTGATAGAGTCCTCGGGTGCTGGTTCATCTAACACAGAAGGTAGGTGCTCTCTTTGCGAGCCATTAGTTTCATCGAACCGCACATCTACAGTTTCAACAATCTTGTGAAGAACATTGTTGAAGACTCTGTAGGTGTGCGACTCCTTTCCGTAACCAAGCATAAAAATTTCATGTGCTTTCGGTGCAAATTTAGAGTTGTGATGAGGATCTCCAATCCAGCATTTAGCACCGAAGACTTTGAAATAACTCACATTGGGTTTCTTGTCAGTGAGGAGTTCATAGGCAGTCTTCTTGAAGAATTTGTGAAGATATACTCTGTTGATGATGTGGCACGCAGTATCAATTGCATCAACCCAGAAACGACGAGGGGTTTTGTACTCATCGAGCATAGTGTGAGCCATCTCAGCAAGAGTCATGTTCTTGCGCTCCACAACGCCATTCTGTTGAGGAGTATAAGGAGCAGATAACTCATGAGTAATACCAAGTTCATCAAGATAGTCATTGAGACCAGAATTCTTGAACTCAGTGCCATTGTCACTTCTGATGTGCTTAATCTTCACACCAAAGTTGGTTGAAGCCCTCGAGGAAAATCGTTTGAAGACTTCCTGCACTTCATGTTTGTAAGAGACAAGGTGTACCCATGTGTAACGAGAGTAATCATCAACAATAACAAAGCCATATTGAGATGCTTCATTTGAAACAGAGGAATAGTGATTAGGACCAAAGAGATCCATGTGAAGCAATTCGAATGTCCGAGTAGTGGTCATGATTGTCTTTGCTGGATGCTTGGCCTTGGTCATCTTTCCAGCTTCACAGGCACCGCATAAGTGATCCTTGAGGAATTTGACATTTTCAATGCTAATGACATGCTTCTTCTTCGCAAGCATGTGCAAATTCCTCATGCCTGCATGACCAAGTCGTCGATGCCATAGCCATCCTTCTGAAGCTTTTGCAAGTAGGCACACGGCTGGTTGTGAATCTGCAGAGAAATCAACAATATACAAGTCTCCTCTCCTAAAGCCTTCGAAGACTTTAGAATTGTCAGCTTCCATAATCACAACAAAATGATACTTGCCAAAGACAACAACCATATCAAGATCACAAAGCATTGAGACAGACATAAGGTTGTATCTTAAGGACTCAACAAGCATGACTTTGTCCATGTGTCGATCCTTTGTGATAGCAACTTTAATTAGACCCAATACCTGACTTTTGCTTTTATCAGCGAAGATGATATGCTTCATATGTGACGATGATAAGGGAGCATCCATCAAAATATTCTTGTCACCAGTCATGTGATTTGTACATCCACTATCAAGTACCCACTCAGTGGCTTTGGGTCGTTCATCCTGCAAATGAATTAGTGCAACTTACGACCTCATATACTTCAGCAGTGAAGAATATGATATCACAATTCATCATATCAATTTCATCAAGCAGTAGGACAGATAAAACAGAGGGAGGACGTGTGAAATGAAAGTTCATTTCATCATTGGTTAGCCTGCGTCCTTTCAGGCACTTTGTCAGGTCCCTAGCAAATTCTTCAGACGTTACAGTACGTCTGGAGACCTGACCCTGCATAAGAGATTAGTTCTTTTTCTTTACCACCCACATCTAAAGGGGTGGCAAAGAGTTCATCACTCTGCGAGCTCCATATGAGAATGGTGGCATAGCGGCCAAACCATTTCGTTTCACATAAGAGTGGTTAGGGTAAGCATATGAATAAGCAGAGAAATTCTTCGAGGACTTATGAACATAATAATTTGAAGAATAATGCTCATATTCATAGTCCTTGGCTCTTCCCTGCGAAACAGAGTTGTTAGCAGGATGATGTTCATATGAGGACTTTGATCCATGTGAGGAATTTTATCCCCTTGAGGAATTTGATCCGTGTGAGGACTTGGATCCATATGAAGAATTTGGTCCATATGAAGAATTTGATCTGGGGTTCCTATTCTTCACTGGTGGTGTCATGAGGACATTCACCTGAAGACTTTCAAGGCACTTTTTGGGAACCCAGATTTTCTTCATAGGGGAACCATTCCTGCAGTTAGTGCCAACATATCTAGCAAATACTTCACCATTCTGATTTTTGAACAGTTTATAGTTGGAGTCAAATGACTCATCAGAAGAATGAGAAGATTCACATGTATAACCAGATAAATTAGATGGATCAACTGGAGGTCCCTTTGCAGCAACCCATGAGGTTTTGCGGTACTCCTCAGGCTTCCAATATGTACCATCAGCATTGAGTTTCCTCTCAAAGGCAATACCCTCTTTCCTAGGGTTCCTATTGAGGATCTGCTATTTAAGCACATCACAAAGAGTCTGGTGCCCTTTGAGGCTTTTGTACATGCCTGTCATGTACAATTCCTTCAGCCCTGCATCATCAGTGATACTAGCAATGTCCTCAGATGAGGAATTAGTGATAGCAGAGGCAGGTGAAGAATTTGTAACACTAGAAGCATTTGAACATTCAGGTGAAGAATTGGCAGATTCTCGTTCAATGCATTTAAAACATCGAGGAATAAATTCTTCCTGAGCAGCGCTGATTTGTTGAGCAAGCAATGAATCGCGCTCCTTCTGAAGATCTTCATAACTCACTCTTAGCTTTTCAAGATCTTGCTTCTTTTGAAGATATTCATAAGAAAGCTTCTCATGATCAGATAAGAGAGTGTTATGATGACCTTGAAGGTTAACAAACCTGGTCTGAAGTCTCTGAAGATTTTCAGTTAAGGCTTTAGTGCGATCCATTTCTTCACCCAACATATCATCACTTTTATCTAACATGTTTTAAACCTTTTCAAAAGCCTTTTGTTGTTGCACAGCAATCTTGGCAAGTTTAGGGTAGCTAGGCTTAAGATTTTCATCAGATTCATCCTCACTAGATTCAGAGGAGGCATATTTGAGTACCTTAGCACCTTTTGCCATGAAGCAATAGGTGGGAGCGTAGTCATCACTGCCTTCATCAGCCTTGTTAGTGAGATCACTTTCTTCAGAGGTGAAGATGGGCTTGCTGACGAATGCAGTAGCGAGGGCTAGGCTCGCCACACCAGACTCAGAATCATCAGATTACTCTTTTGCTTCATTTTCTTCAGATTCAGCCTCAGAGTCCATTTCCTTGCCAATGAATGCCCGAGCCTTCTTGGAGCTGCTCTTCTTGTGAGACGAAGACTTCGAGGATTTTGATGATGAAGATTTTGAGGACTTCTTCCTTTTCTTCGCATCATCAGAACTGTAATCCTTATATTTCTTCTTCTTTGATTCCTTTTCCCACTGAGGACAATCTTGAATGTAATGTCCCGGTTTCTTGCACTTGTGACAAAGCCTCTTCTTATAGTCACTGGATGAGGAATCATTGTTCCTTGAGGGTTTTCCAAAATGACCACGTCTTGAGAACTTCTGGAATTTCTTCACAAGCAGTGCTAGGTCATGACTCAGTTCTTCAGGATCACCAAGGCTGCTACCAGAGTCTTCATCTTCGGATTCTGATACTGCCTTGGCCTTCAGTACACGTGATCTGCCATAGCTCGAACCATATGGAATAAGGAGTGGCAAGAGCCTAAGCTTGGGGATTCCCAAGGCAACCCAAGGTAATATTCAAGGATAACCAAGCGTCTAAGCTTGGGGATGCCCCGGAGGGCATCCCCTGTTTCGTCTTCGTTCATCGGTAATTTGTAAGAATTCTTATGAGTGTGTTGAATAGCGTGGTAATTTGCTTAATAATCCTAATATGCTAAGCATACATATTTGTAAGAATTCTTATGAGTGTGTTGAATACTAAGAAAAGTTTGATGCTTGATAATTGTTTTGAGATATGAAGATGGTGATATCAAAGTCATGCTAGCTGAGTAGTTGTAAATTTGAGAGATACTTGTGTTAAAGTTTGTGATTCCCGTAGCATGCACGTATGGTGAACCGTTATGTGATGAAGTCGAAGCATGATTTATTTATTGATTGTCTTCCTTATGAGTGGCGGTCGGGGACGAGCGATGGTCTTTTCCTACCAATCTACCCCCCTAGGAGAATGCGCGCAATACTTTGCTTTGATAACTTGTAGATTTTTGCAATAAGTATGTGAGTTCTTTATGACTAATGTTGAGTTCATGGATTATACGCACTCTCACCCTTCCACCATTGCTAGCCTCTCTAATACCACGCACTTTTCGGCGGTATCATACAACCAGCATATACCTTCCTCAAAGCAGCCACCATACCTACCTATCATGGCATTTCCATAGCCATTCCGAGATATATTGCCATGCAACTTACCACCGTTCCATTTATTATGACACGCTTCATCATTGTCATATTGCTTTGCATGATCAAGTAGTTGACATCGTATTTGTGGCAAAGCCACCGTTCATAATTCTTTCATACATGTCACTCACGAGTCATTGCACATCCCGGTACACCGCCGGAGGCATTCATATAGAGTCATATCTTGTTCTAAGTATTTAGTTGTAATTCTTGAGTTGTAAGTAAATAAAAGTGTGATGACCATCATTATTAGAGGATTGTCCCAGTGAGGAAAGGATGATGGAGACTATGCTCCCCCCACAAGTCGGGATGAGACTCCGGACGAAAAAATAAAAAAAAAGGAGAGAGAAAAAAAGAGGCCATAAAAAAAGAGAAAAGGCCCAAATAAAAAAATAAAAAAATGAGAGAAAAAGAGAGAAGGGACAATGTTACTATCCTTTTACCACACTTGTGTGCTTCAAAGTAGCACCATGATCTTCATGATAGAGAGTCTCCTATGTTGTCACTTCCATATACTAGTGGGAATTTTACATTATAGAACTTGGCTTGTATATTCCAATGATGGGCTTCCTCAAAATGCCCTAGGTCTTCGTGAGCAAGCGAGTTGGATGCACACCCACTTAGTTTCTTTTGTTGAGCTTTCATATATTTATAGCTCTAGTACATATGCTACTCACTCACATTGATATCTATTGGTGGGCATCTCCATAGCCCGTTGATACGCCTAGTTGATGTGAGACTATCTTCCCCTCTTTTTGTCTTCTCCACAACCACCATTCTATTCCACATATAGTGCTAAATCCATGGCTCACGCTCATGTATTGCGTGAAGATTGAAAAAGTTTTGAGAATGTCAAAAGTATGAAACAATTGCTTGGCTTGTCATCGGGGTTGTGCATGATTTAAATACTTTGTGTGGTGAAGGTAGAGTATAGCCAGACTATATGATTTTGTAGGGATAACTTTCTTTGGCCATGTTATTTTGAGAGGACATAATTGCTTAGTTAGTATGCTTGAAGTATAATTATTTTTATGTCAATATGAACTTTTGTCTTGAATCTTTGGATCTAAATATTCATACCACAATTAATAAGAATTACACTCAAATTATGCCAAGTAGCAGTCCGCATCAAAAATTCTCTTTTTATCATTTACCTACTCGAGGACGAGCAGGAATTAAGCTTGGGGATGCTTGATACGTCTCCAATGTATCTATAATTTTTTATTGCTCCATGCTATATTATCTACTGTTTTGGGCAATACTGGGCTTTATTATCCACTTTTATATTATTTTTGGGACTAACCTATTAACCGGAGGCCCAGCCCAGATTTGCTGTTTTATGCCTATTTCAGTGTTTCAAAGAAAAGGAATATCAAACGGAGTCGAAACGGAACGAAATCAACTGGAGAAGTAATTTTTGGAAGGAAGCTACCAGATGGACTTGGACCCCACGTCAGGAGCCAAGGGAGGTGCTCACGAGGGTGGGGGGCGCGCCCACCCCCTAGGGCGCGCCCCCTCCCTCGTGGGGCCCCCGAAGCTCCACCGACGTACCTCCTGCACCCATATATACCTACGTACCCTAAAACTTCCAGAAAGGAGATTAGATCGGGAGTTTCGCCGCCGCAAGCCTCTGTAGCCACCAAAAGTCAATCGGGGCCCTATTCCGGCACCCTGCCGGAGGGGGCAACCCTCACCAGTGGCCATCTTCATCATCCCGGCGCTCTCCATGACGAGGAGGGAGTAGTTCACCCTTGGGGCTGAGGGTATGTACCAGTAGCTATGTGTTTGACCTCTCTCTCTCTCTCTCGTGTTCTTGATTTGGCACGATCTTGATGTATTGCGAGCTTTGCTATTATAGTTGGATCTTATGTTTCTTCTCCCTCTCTTCTCTCTTGTAATGGATTGAGTTTTCCCTTTGAAGTAATCTTATCAGGTTGAGTCTTTAATGACTTGAGAACACTTGATGTATGTCTTGTCGTGCGTATCTGTGGTGACAATGGGATATCACATGATTCACTCGATGTATGTTTTGGTGATCAACTTGCGGGTTCCGCCCATGAACCTATGCATATGGGTTGGCACACATTTTCGTCTTGATTCTCCGGTAGAAACTTTTGGGCACTCTTTGAAGTACTTTGTGTTGGATTGAATAGATGAATCCAAGATTGTGTGATGCATATCGTATAATCATACCCACGGATACTTGAGGTGACATTGGAGTATGTAGGTGACATTAGGGTTTTGGTTGATGTGTGTCTTAAGGTGTTATTCTAGTACGAACTCTAGGGTTGTTTGTGGCACTTATAGGAATAGCCCAATGGATTGATTGGAAAGAATAACTTTGAGGTGGTTTCGTACCCTACCATAATCTCTTCGTTTGTTCTCCGCTATTTATAGCCTAGGGAGCAGCCCGACATGATAAGACATAAATGCCCATCAATGATATGACCGTTATGTGGATAAGATATTTTGGGAGAGCTGGCGCGTAGCACAACAACGGTCGGAAATTTGAGGTACAAATTCCTCAGGGCTATCATGTTCCTCACTGTGTAGGCAATTCGCACTGGCGAATTCCTAACTCCTCAGTCAGAGCAAAGTCCTCAGTGACCAGAAGAACTGCGTCTCTGTCACTGAAGAAATTGACTGAACTGTATGAGATTTCCAGTGGCTTCACTCGAAGGGATTGTTAGGTGTAGGATTTGAGTTGAGCATCACTTGGAAATTTTCTCCTGAGTATTTCCTCGACCCCCTTTAACAGTACGGTGTTTCCTATGACTCAAGAAAGAGAAAATGAAACTACGAAAACAAAAGTCTTCACGCTTCATGTTCCTCGAATGAATACCAAGTCTTCAAGGTCACACCTATTTCTTCAGTTTCAAAGTCTTCAGAAAGTCTTCAGTCGAAGAACTTCATTTTTAGGGGTCGAATTTCTCTGTAAATATCAAACTCCTCATAGACTTATAGACCTGTGTACACTCATAAACACATTAGATACTTAACCTATAAGTCTTCAATACACCAAAATCACTAAGGGGCACTAGATGCACTTACAGTTATATGATCCAATTATGTTATTATTGTTGAGAGAACTTGCACTAGTGAAAGTATGAACCCTAGGCCTTGTTTCCTATCATTGAAATACCGTTTATGCTCACTTTTATCATTAGTTACCTTGCTGTTTTTATATTTTCAGATTACAAAAACCTATATCTACTATCCATATTGCACTTGTATCACCATCTCTTTGCCGAACTAGTGCACCTATACAATTTACCATTGTATTGGGTGTGTTGGGGACACAAGAGACTCTTTGCTATTTCGTTGCAGGGTTGTTTGAGAGAGACCATCTTCATCCTACGCCTCCCATGGATTGATAAACCTTAGGTCATCCACTTGAGGGAAATTTGCTACTGTCCTACAAACCTCTGCACTTGGAGGCCCAACAACGTCTACAAGAAGGAGGTTGCGTAGTAGACATCACAAACACATCCTCCTGATTGACCGTAGGGAAACGAGGAGTCTTATGCTTCTTCTTCCTCAACACCTTAACCTCATGCTCCGTGAGATTAGCCGGAGTGGTGAGAGGTTCTCCTGGCCTACGGACTGCCCAAACGGAGTTTAGAAACTGCTGTCGGATTCTGGGTTCCGGCAGACCCTTAAGGTTCAAACTCTGGGGTGCGCGCGGAGATCGTGCCCTCCACCTCTCCGTCTCGTAAGGATCTAAACTACTGCAAGAACAACACAAGAGACACAGAGTTTATGCTGGTTCGGTCCACCATTGTGGTGTAATACCCTACTCCAGTGTGGTGTGGTGGATTGCCTCTTGGGCTGATCAGGAAGAACAGTACAAGGAAGAACGACCTCGCGAGGATCTGTTCTTGTCTAGGGGATGAACTACTAGGGGGAGTTCAATCGCCCTTCTCTCTCTCTCTCTCTCTCTCTCTCTCTCTCTCTACTTGCTCTTGATACTCAATCAGATGCCTCTCTCCCGTTGCCTCTACTCTGTGGGTGGCTGGTCCTATTTATAGGCAAAGGCCCTGGGCCTCTTCCCAAATATTGAGCGGGAAGGGCGCCAACAATTGGCCAATTTGAAGGGGGACATCGGGTACACTTATCCTGACTAAAGTTGGTATTCGCCTGCCAAAGGCTCTGGTGATGACGCCGGCTTGGGCTCCACAGTGACTTCCTCCTTGTCGCGGAGTTGGTCTTGGTCTCGTTGCACCAAAATGGGTGCCTTTGCTTGATCCTCTCGCCTGCGCTTGCCCCCTTTGCACCAAAGAGGAAAGGTAGGACACTGCGCGGGCCGGCGCCCGCCTGGCACCTTTGGTCGTCATGGCTTGCGTCATGGGCACCTCGTGAGGTACCCCACCTTGATCTCTCCGCCTCCTCGCAAGCCAGCCTAAGGAGGCCGTGCTGGAGGGAGCGTCGT
The DNA here is from genome assembly GCA_032464435.1 of Aegilops umbellulata. Classification (NCBI taxonomy): domain Eukaryota; kingdom Viridiplantae; phylum Streptophyta; class Magnoliopsida; order Poales; family Poaceae; genus Aegilops; species Aegilops umbellulata. The sequence continues at coordinate 502,115,383 of CP136057.1, forward strand.
GTCGTCCGCCTCGTGAGGGTCTTGAGCCTTGTGTTGATGAAGATGGGCCATGTAGGGCCCCCACTCGAGCCACGCCGCGGGCAGGCAAGTCTGGGGACTCCCGTTCCCAGAACGCCGACAGTAGCCCCCGGGCCCAAGGCTCGCACGGACTTGGCCGTGCCGAGAGGCGAAAGGGCAAGGGCGAAGCGCCGCGGGCCCTAACAGCCTGCGGCCTCGGGCGCCGCGTGGCGATTGATTGGACGTGGGCGCTTTTGCAACTACGCAGGATACTAAAGGCGTGGCATCTGCTCGGGCTTTGTTCCTCTCCTTCTTCATCCGCTGCTCAGATCCCCTTCCTTGCGCTTCTTCTCCCTTCCTCCAAGCTTCCAGATCTACTCCACCCGCTCGTCCCAGGTAGCCATGGCGCCTCGCCGGACCCCGGCCGAAGTTTGGTTCTCGCCTGCTTTGGATCCGCCCAACGTGTCGAAGGCGAGCCTCGGCCTACTGCACCGGATGGCCGCGGCGCAGGGCATTGACGGGGCGCAGATGTTCAAGGTCGGCTCCGATGCCCCTGAAGGCCAAGGGAGCACCTTCTATCCTTTCTTCGTGAGCTCCATTGCAGCGGGCCTGGTACCTCCTTTTTCTGAGTTCTTCCTCGATGTACTCCGCCATTACAACCTGCAAGCTTTGCATCTCCACCCCAACTCCGTCCTTCTCTTAGCGATCTTCGCCTACTACTGCGAGGCGCATGTGGGGGTGCAGCCTTCAGTGGCCCTGCTGCGCCACTACTTCTACCTCCGGACCTCCAAAGGTTCTCCTTTGGCGTGCGCGGTCTTCGTCGCGTGCGGCAGCTCCATGGCCATCTCGAATCCAGGGAAGAGGATCGAGGGCTTCCGGAGCAAGTGGGTGTTGATTGATGCCGGGTGCGTCGACCCTCAGTTGGCCCTTCCCACGGAGCCGCCCGTGAGCTCGGAAGACTGGTGTCGGGCGGAGCTCACGAATCCCCGCATGAAGTCGGTGCTGGCGAAGATGGACGCCTATCTGAAGCCGGCCAACTTGGCGGCAGCGAAGCTGACCGGGGCATCGTTGCTGAGGGAGTTCCTGGAGCACCAACTGGCTCCGCTTCGGCAGTATTCTCCTCCGATGTCGAGGCCTCACCCGAGTCCCGCAGCCGTGGGCGAAGGGGACGTGACTGCGGTTCTCCAGTCCCTGGTCGGGGGCGAGGCAGCAATGCCAGAGGGCGCGCCTTCGCCCTTGTTCCTCCGTGACGATTGGGAGCAAGTGGTCGAGTCCATGCCCGTCTTCTACGGGGACGGGCTCGTGCCCGCGGTGGCTCCCGAGGATCTGGTGAATGTGTCTTCCGGCGACTCCAGCGGAGGTGGGGGCGAGGAGGAGCAGGGGGCAGGCCCCGACTCCGAGGCGACCGACGGAGAGTCTAGGACTCCCTCGCTCCAGCGCAAGCCCCGTGCTCTCCGCCTTCCGCTGAGTGATGATGATGACAACGACGACGTGCTGGGCAGCGGGAGCTCGCCTCCGGTCCCGAAGAAGGGCAGGACCGGGTTGATTCCCCGCGGGTCCGCCCTGACTCCGGGGCGAACCGCGGACGCGCCTTCTGTTTCCGAGGTCGACCCCTCCAGCCGGCTCTCCGGCTTCAAGTTTGGCAGGAGACCACCGGAGCTTTCTGCCGATGACCCGTAAGTGCTTGATCCTTGATTCCTGATTTCTTGTTCCGCTGATGAGGCTTGACGATCACTTCTCCTGAGCAGGCTGGCGCCCGCGACGAAGAAGCTGAAGGGGGCTCCTGAGGCCCCGGCTGCGACACCACCTCCACCTGCAGGGGAAGGCGACCGCGACGCACAGGCTCCCCCTGCCCACTCGCCCTTGCGGGGCTTGGCTGATCTGGCTGGGGCCGCAGCCCCCATGGCTCGGTCGACCCCAGAGGTGCCCTTGCCTGGTGCTGCTGCTACAGCTGGGGAGGCGTAGCAGACTCCGCCTCAGGATACTGCAGCCTCACCGCCGCTACCTTCTCCTCCCGTTCCACCGGCTGCTGGTTCCGGGACTCCTCCTGCTGCCCCAAAGCGCCCTGATGCTTCCCCGCCTTCTTCTTCCATCCTGGAGCGAGCTGTTGCTGGACTGGACCGGCTGCGGCAGGATCTTCTAGGCGCCGACCCTCGCCTGGTGGACGGGCGCCTAGAGCTGGCCTCGGGGTGGATTCGCTCCAACGCCTCGATCCAGGCAGTGCAGGTTCAGGCCTCGACGGCCTGTGACAAGGAGAAGGAAGCTACCCTCAAGGCGAAGGCTGCCCGTGACGCGGTCCTGGGAGAGGCGGTTGGAATCCGCGGCCGCTGCAAGGAGCTGGAGGACGAGTTGCAAGGCCTGCGTGGTCAGCTTGCAGAGGAGACCCTCCTTCACCAAGAGCAGGAGAAAGAGGTGAAGGCACACGAGGCGGCGCTCGAGGACCGGGAGGCGAAGCTCAAGAAGCGCCGCAGCCACCTAGGTGCACTGAAGAAGGAGCTAGAGACGACGAAGGCCGAGCTGGACGCCAAGGCCCGGGTCCTTGCCGAGGATCGCGTGGCCTTCACGGACATGGAGAAGGATGCCCGCGCTTCGTTGAAGATGCTTTACGAGAGTGGCCTGGATTGCCCATTGGCTGGCGACGGGGACGGCCCTGCCAAACTGCTTCCCTTCTTGGTGAAGGCTCTTGGAGATGTCGCCCTCGGACTCGTCCCCACGGTCGAAGCCGAGGCGCGTGTCCTGTCTTCCGCCGCGCTGACGCGGGTCTTCGCCCATGTCTACCTTCGCGACCCCAGCGCCGACCTTGACAGCCTGTTGGAGCCGGTGAGCGGCGAGGGTGCCGCTGCTGCCGTCGAGGCCGTGAAGGGGCGCGCGGAGGCGTTGCTGGGGAAGTTCCGGGCCTTCAGCACCAAGCCGAAGCGAGGCGCTGCCGGCTCTACTACCCCACAAGGTGAAGCCACTCCACGTGACTCCGCTGCCGACAAGTGACTCCGCTATCGTTCCTGTTCTTCTTTCGATTCCTGCACATGCACGACGCCTCGAGGAGGCATTTAAATTTGCGTTTGGAACCAAGAAGACATTATGGGTTGTAATATTCGCTTTTAAGTTCCTTGAATTTTATGTTCCTCTTCCCTACTTGCTTATGCTCTACGCCGGCAGAGCCCGGCCACGCGCATGCCTCACCCAGCATCAGCCCCGACCGGAAACCAGGACGGGACCAAAGGAATGAGGGGCCACGTGACAAGTTAGGCTCCTGAGCCGCGATGCTCAGGAGTCCCCCTTAGCGCACGAGCAACAAGTAGGGAAGCGCGATGTGGGTGCGTTTGCGTTCTACGTCTGCAGAGCCCGACCCCGCGCGTACCTCACCCAGCATAGCCTTTCGGAACTAAGGAGTGAGGGGCTACGGGGCCAGTTAGGCTCCTGAGTCGCGATGCTCAGGAGTCCCCCTTGACGCGTGAACAGCAGGTGGCGAGATGAAATGCAGGCGGGGCTACCGTTCTACGTCTGTAGAGCCCGACCCCGCGCGTACCTCACCCAGCATAGCCTTTCGGAACTAAGGAGTGAGGGGCTACGGAGCCAGTTAGGCTCCTGAGTCGCGATGCTCAGGAGTCCCCCTTGACGCGCAAACGGCCTACGTACCTTGGCTCCGCTCGGGGAGAGACGCGCGATGAACCAGGCCCGAGGGGTCTGGCTGGGGCGTACGGCTGGGCGTGACCCAGTCGTAGCCCCCGTGCCCAGCCCCCACGCGCGGCGCTCCCGGGGGGGAGGCGTTGCGATGAGGCCGACCACTGAGCTCGGGGCTCCCTGAGGTTAACGCGGCCCGGAGGCCACCCTCAGTTGTTTATCACCAGCGCGGAGCATAGCGCTTCCGTATGTGTACGGGCATAGCCGCTCCTCGGCAGTGTCGTCAGCCAGCGCGGAGCATGGTGCTTCCACTGGTACGTGGGAGGGGGCTCCCCTCCGGGAGGAGCCCCCGGGGCGTGTACAGCCCCGCCCTGACACGTGGCTGGCACGGTAGAGCTAGGTGAGGTGTATCTGGGCACCCGTGAGCCAGCGCGGGACTCACGAGGCCCTACCTCTAGGCGGGTTGCGCCTGGCACTGGGCCGTATCTTGAGATGTGTTCCTGCAAAATCTGGTTAGATGCCGGCACTCTACGTCCTCGGGTCCCGGCCCTCGAGCTTGTCTCAGCCGTCGCTGGTATGCCAGGTCGCGATGCCGTGGACAAGGCTAGAGGGTGAGGGCTGGAGAGCCAGTAAGAGCCCTGAGTCGCGATGCTCAGGCACCACCCCTTTAACGCACAAGTGGCCGACAGGAAGAAGAAGGGGTGCCGCGGACGGCCTCGAGTAATGATGCATAATTGGAAATAAGCACGGAAGGGATACATGCCGCTGGGCCTAGCCCGAGTGGCCTGGGGATGATGCAGCCCGAGGGGTGCCCCCAGCAAAGCAAGCTAGCGACTGAGAAGATAAAAAGGGATACACGCCGCAGGGACAGACCCACGCGGCCTGGGAATGACGCAGCCCTGGGAGGGCGCTCCTAGCTGAGAATGAAACTTGAAAGATGTCACCTGAAGACGTCGTCGGCGTAGTGGCGTTGGTGCAGCAGACTCGGTGGGCCACGGAAGCTGATCCTCACGAGCCCCCAGGTCCGGGGGCCTCGGGAGGCTTTGGAGGCACTGGTGGCTCCTCGTGAGCAGCCTTTGTCTCCGCGAGGGCTGCGGAACGCCTGCTTTCTTGCGCCTCCAAGATGCTCCTCATGGTGCGCTGGTACGCCGCAACCATGCTCGGCAGGCCATAAGGCATGCGAACATAGCTGTGGGGTGGTCCTCCGTAGCGCCCCACTTGTGAGGGCCAGAGGCGCTCCGTCGTGGTGACCTGATTGAGCCCTGGTACGTCAACGCAGACGCGCAGCCCACCATCCTCGCCTGGATGGGGAGCCACAGCTGGTGGGCGACGGCAACCTCTCATGATCCTCGACTCCTGTAGTTCTTGAATGACCTTGCTAACAAACTCCTGCTGGTCTGACCTTCCTCCTCTGGCTTCCTTTCGAGGGAAGCGTGCTTCAAAACACGCCCCCACATGGTGCCCCAGCGCCTCCCTCGTGACCTTGGCGAGGTCGGTGGCCCTCAAGGTGATAGCCCCAGAGCCCTGCCTGAGGAGGGCGCCGGGCGCGCTTCCCTATGCGATTGAAGGAGGGTCCCCCTGGGCAGACGCGGGCCTTGAAGGGCCTACCTCCTGAGGGTCTGAGCCTGACGTTGTCTTCTTCTTCTTGGGGGTGGTCTCAGGAAGCCTCCTGCTTCCGTGATCTGGGTCTTCTAGTGACGCGGCCTGGAAGGCCCGCTCCAGGGCACACACTGCATCCTTCTCTTGACATGGCACCGTGATGACGCCGCCGCTTCCTGGCATCTTGAGGACGTTGTAGCCATGATGAGTCACGGCCATGAACTTGGCCAGCGCCGGGTACCCGAGGATGGCGTTGTACGGCAGGCGGATGTGGGCGACGTCAAAGTCGATGAGCTCGGTGCGGTAGTTGTCGTAGGTGCCGAAGGTGACTGGGAGGCAGACCTGCCCGATCGGGACTGTGGAACCTTCAGTGACTCCGGAGAAGGGTTTGGTTGGCTGAAGCTGGTCATAGGGCACTTGGAGGCTGTTGAACGTTTCCACGGACAAGACATTGAGCCCTACACCTCCGTCGATGAGGGTCCTGGTGACCAGAACATTGCTGATGACTAGGGAACAAAGCATTGGGAGGACTCCGGCTGTGGCTGCGCACTTGAGCTGGTCTGCTGAGCTGAACGTGATGGTGCAGGCCGACCACCTGAGGGGACGCGTTGCTTCAAGCTTGGGGAGGACTGCATTCACTTCGCGAGCAAACTGCTTGAAGATACGTTGAGAGGCTGGGGCTTGAGCTCCGCCCAGGATGCAGGCGATGGCGCGAGACTCTTGGAAGCCCCCAGCCCCCTCGTCTTGGTGGCGGTCTTCATTCCTTCTCGGCTGAGGCGGCAACGGCGGCAAGCCTGGGTTGCCATGAGGGCGATCCTCATGAGGCTGATCCCTCCAGTCCCCCTCGCGAGGCAGGTCGTGCCAGCGGTCCTCGCGAGGTTGGTCACGCCAGCCTGGACGTGGGCCGCGGTCTTCCCAGCGTCCCGGGTTCCTTCCTCCTCCTCGGCCGTAGCCCCGGTCAGCACGGTCAGGGCGTCGGCCGACTCTTCCTTCTCACACGGCGCGGAGTTCTTGGCATTCATTGGTGTTGTGGGTGTGGAGGTCGTGGTACACGCAGTACCGACTGCCCCTGGAGGATTCAGGCAGATCCTTGCCCCGCTTGGTGTCCGGTTCTGCCGCGAGCACGGCAGCCCCCTTGCGCTTTACGTCCTTGGCCTTGGGCTTCTTCTCTTCTGGGTCTGCGGCAGGCAGCTCGAGGAGGGAGAGGCGTCCCTCCTCAGCTCTGGCGCACTTGGTCGCCAGGTTGAATAGCTCCAGGGAGGTGCAGAGGTCTTCATGCATCGCCAGCTCCTTCTTCATCTTGACGTTGCGCACGCCATCGGAGAAGGCCGAAATGATGGCTTCTTCAGAAACACTGGGGATCTTGAGGCGCGCACTGTTGAAGCGCTGGATGTACTTCTGCAGGGTCTCTCCAGGTTGCTGCTTGATGCGGCGCATGTCGCTCACGGCGGGAGGCCGGTCGCGGGTACCTTGGAAGTTGGCGATGAAGCGAGTACGCATCTGGTCCCTGGAGGAGATCGTGCCTGGGGCCAGGTTCAGGAGCCAAGTGCGAGCACCTTCCTTCAGCACCATGGGGAACCAGTTCGCCATGACCTTCTCGTCCCCGCTGGCAGCTTCGATTCCCAGCTCGTAGAGCTGGAGGAACTCCGTGGGATCAGTTGTGCCGTCGTAGCGAGGAGGCAGGTCCGGCTTGAACTTGTCGGGCCACGCGACGCTACGCAGCTCGGGGGTGTAGGCGCGGCAGCCAGCAGTGGCCGCGGGAGGTTTTGGTTGAGGGAGAGCTTGGCCTTGTGGGTCCCCTTGCGCTGCAGCTGGGAGCAGCGCGGGGTCTTGACGTGCCGGAGCTGGAGCAGGGTCTCGGCGAGCCGGGGCCGGGAGCGCCCGGGTGGCCTCTTGCGGTCGCGGGACTTCTTGGCAGCTCCGTTCCTGCTGGGCCGGCGCATGACAGAGCGGGTTCCGCCCAGGAGCTGCGCGCCTTGGGGCCATGGCATCTTCTTGGAAAGGTGGCGGCTGGAACGCCCCCGGAGCTTCATTGCCTACGCGGGGCGGAGTGTGGCGCAGTGGTGCAGAAGGCGCGGGAGTTCCCCCTGCGGCGCGGACGAGCTCGGCGACGCGGTCGAGCCACTCCACGTAGACATCGTCGACGGGGCGGTAACGCAGGAGCTCGTTCGCCGCGATGAGCGCAGCTCGAGCCTCCAAGGGCGCGCGAAGCGCGTGCGACGAAGAACCGGCCGGGGTGAGCGACGGAGTGGCGGTGCGGCCATCCCGCCGCACGGATGGGTGCTGAGAGGATGCTTGCTGCTCATTCCCCGCTGGGCCGGTGGCGGCGTTGACGGCGGGCGACGGGGAACGACGAGGACGCCCACCGACAGGGGCCGTCTGGACGGCGCGGGAAGCGATGGTGGCCTGGCGTTCGGCGCGGGCCCGAAGAGCGTCAAACATGGATGCGGTGGTCGGAGGAGAGCGAAGCGGTGGAAGACTGATTCCGGCGCACCCCTACCTGGCGCGCCAAATGTCGGATTCTGGGTTCCGGCAGACCCTTAAGGTTCGAACTCTGGGGTGCGCGCGGAGATCGTGCCCTCTACCTCTCCGTCTCGTAAGGATCTAAACTACTGCAAAAACAACACAAGAGACACAGAGTTTATACTGGTTCGGGCCACCATTGTGGTGTAATACCCTACTCCAGTGTGGTGTGGTGGATTGCCTCTTGGGCTGATCAGGAAGAACAGTACAAGGAAGAACGACCTCGCGAGGATCTGTTCTTGTCTAGGGGATGAACTGCTAGGGGGAGTTCAATCGCCCTTCTCTTTCTCTCTCTCTCTCTCTCTCTCTACTTGCTCTAGATACTCAATCAGATGCCTCTCTCCCGTTGCCTCTACTCTGTGGGTGGCTGGTCCTATTTATAGGCAAAGGCCCTCGGCCTCTTCCCAAATATTGAGCGGGAAGGGCGCCAACAATTGGCCAATTTGAAGGGGGACATCGGGTACACTTATCCTGACTAAAGTTGTTCTTCGCCTGCCAAAGGCTCTGGTGATGACGCCGGCTTGGGCTCCACGGTGACTTCCTCCTTGTCGCAGAGTTGGTCTTGGTCTCGTTGCACCGAAATGGGTGCCTTTGCTTGATCCACTCACCTGCGCTTGCCCCCTTTGCACCAAAGAGGAAAGGGAGGACACTGCGCGGGCCGGCGCCCGCCTGGCACCTTTGGTCGTCATGGCTTGCGTCATGGGCACCTCGTGAGGTACCCCACCTTGATCTCTCCGCCTCCTCGCGAGCCAGCCTAAGGAGGCCGTGCTGGAGGGAGCGCCATGTCGTCCGCCTCGCGAGGCTTGGCCCCTCGCGAGGGTCTTGAGCCTTGTGTTGATGAAGATGGGCCACGTTGGGCCCCCACTCGAGCCACGCTGCAGGCCGCAAGCAGGCAAGTCTGGGGACCCCCGTTCCCAGAACGCCGACAACTGCATCACAAAAGGAGCATAGATCGTTACCTTGCGGTACCACACCGTATTGTACATCTCCTCCCACATCCACTTGGAGACATCAAACGTGGCACCGGAACCCCTTTTGGTCTTCATTGCCACAAGCAAATCCACAAGATAAACATAAATATCATCTTGATTCCCAACCTTGGGTAGCAGCACACAGCGGAACACACGATGCAGAATATCATAGACTGGCAGAAGGTCATTGGACTTACCCACGATACCATGACCTGGGATGTACAGAGGGGCAAGCTTCACCTTGTCCTTGGGGTGGGCTCGGTCGTGAGGACTAAGACCACCTTGTCCCTCCAACCCGGTATCCTCATAGCCAAGAGCATTGCAGAAGGCTCTCCAGGGACATGAAAGAACTCATCACGGCACATAAAGGACAGGCGACGCGCATCATCGGTGCCGCAGTGGACAGTAGCATAGAACTAATGAAGGAGCTGCACATCGAAGTCACAATTCACAGTCATGAGCTTGATCAATCAAGCTCCTCATAGATCTCCAGAGCCTCTCCAAAGTAACCAAGGTTGTCCCTCCAGTGATCAACGTCAATGGACCACATCCGGGTGAACTTGTTCTTGTGGTGCTCGAAAATTTCGGACACAATCCTTATCTGCAACTCATTCCGGAACTGAGGGTTGTTCCAACAAGGATGCGGTGCCACAGAGTAGGGATCTTGTAAACGAAACTTTTCGCGGTCCGTAAGCTTCCATTTGTGCATTGGCATCGCAGCACGCTGCTTGGCAGCAGCAGACTTCTCCCGGCGAGTGGCTTTGGTAGGGATCACAACCTCGTGAGTATCCTCACTGTCATCCGATGGTTTGCCCCTACGGGCCCACTTCTTGGTGTTCTGGGACTTCTGAGGAGCACGAGAGCTAGAGCCACATGCAAACGCAGACAGAGAGCACACAGAACCCCAGCAAAGATGAGAGGAATGTACTCAAGATCAGAAGAATAAATACCATGTTCGTAAGTAGAAGAAGAATAGTGCAGATAGGTTCAGAGAAAGCGGTTGTTCCGGTTGTTCGACCGGTAGAACCGCCTGAGCGGTAGTACTGCTCGCGAGGAGCGGTAGGACCGCTGAGAGCGGACCTACCGAGTTGAAGAACGGGTACAACCCTATTTTGAATCTAGATGCAATATTCCTACTTCTAACTACGCACAAGAAAAGGAGGAGTTTATAAGGATCTCTCCCACCATCATTTGGCCAAAAATGCAGGAGTACAAGCAATGCCCTAGAGGAAGGACTCAACAAAAAGGAACCCTAAGAACAAGAGGAAACAGGGTATTACCGATATCCATGGGAGGAGATCAGAAGGGAGGCGACCTCCACGGAACGGATCCTATGAAGGGCCGACCAATCCGGAACGCCTGAGGGCGCTCCGGGGCAATGGGCGGAGCAACCAGCGGCTAGGGTTCAGATGCAGGTTGGGTGCGAAGGGGAAATAGAATACCCCTTCAGCCTGTGCCCTTTATATATGCGCCCAGATGTCAGCCGGTGGTACCGCTTCGAAGAGCGGTAGTACCGCCCCTGTAGCTAGCCGGTGTTTGAGACCGGTACTTCTGCGCGAGAAGCAGAGGTAGTACCGCTTACAAATACCGGTACTACTGGCCTATGGTACAGGTACAAGCAAGCGCGGTAGAACCGCTCGTGCAATACCGGAAGTACTGCTGGACTACACAACTTAGTGGAAGAGCAGTAGAATCGTTCTGACCACCGGTTGTACCGTCAAGATGCATCAGCCCATGCACAAAGATACCAAACTTGTGTACATTTGGAAAAGATGGTTTGGGATGAGAAGGCTTAGGATGGAAGCAAGACACTGTATTATGATGATGAAGCCCCCAAGAGTGCAAGAAGCAAACAATAAAAGCCACTCCTTGGAGAATTCAAGCATCTAGGAGAACCGAAGGAGCAAGGCAAAATGAAACACACAACAAAGAAAACACCCTTGCACAAGGGCGGTGGCCGGATCCACCTATGTTTGAGTCAAATGGTATGGCGCCGCGAAGAATTATCCTTGGGCCCATGACCAAAACTCGTCTTTGAAGCACAAGTACCATAAAAAATGGCTAATGTGAAAAGTTGATCAATTTATGCATAATGGGGGAGGGAGAGTTCATTGAGAGAAAAACACCCCCCCTATGTCCATGCCTACACCTAAAGAAGACATCAAGATGAGTATGGTGGGGTGTGCGAGGGTTCAACCCACATTGCTCATGCCTTAACTCGTGAAATCTTGCTTCATCCAAGGGCTTCGTGAAGATATGATCCCGGATGAAGTGATACCTAATCTCAATATGCTTTGTCTTGAAGTGTTGCACCGGGTTGAGAGAAATCTTGATGGCACTTTCATTGTCACACCAAAGAGGCACTTTGTCACAAATGACACCGTAATCCTTTAAAGTTTGCCTCATCCATAAAAGTTGTGCACAACAACTACAGGTGGCCACATACTCCGCTTCGGTGGACGAGAGAGACACACAACTTTGCTTCTTGGAAGACCAACTCACCAAAGAGTAACCAAGGAATTGGCACCCTCTGGAAGTTGACTTCCTATCCACTTTGTCTCCCGCCCAATCGGAGTCCGAATAGCCCACAAGGTTGAAGCTTGCTCCTCTTGGATACCTTAAGCCAAAGTTTGGGGTATGAGCCAAATATCGAAAGATTCGCTTGACCACCACAAAGTGGCTTTCCTTAGGTGCGGCTTGAAACCGTGCACAAATTCCCACACTCAACATGATATCCGGTCTAGATGCACAAAGGTAAAGCAAGGAGCCAATCATGGAGCGATTTACCTTTTGATCCATTGCTTTACCATTGGGATCTATGTCAAGTTGGCATTTGACGGGCATTGGAGTGGAAGCCGGCTTGACATCACTTAGCTTGAATCTCTTGAGCATGTCTTGAGTGTATTTGGCTTGGTTGATGAAGGTTCCTTCTCTTCTTTGCTTGACTTCGAACCCGAGAAAGAACTTCAACTCTCCCATCGAGGACATCTTGAACTTTGAGGTCATGAGAGCGGCAAATTCCTCATTGAAAGCTTTGTTAGGGGAACTAAAGATAATATCATCAACATATAGTTGGCACACAAACAACTCCCCTTTGACCTTCTTAGTAAAAAGAGTGGGGTCAATTTTCCCAATTCAAACCCACGATCTTGCAACAACTCGGTAAGGTGGTCATACCACGCGCGTGGGGCTTGTTTAAGGCCATAGAGTGCCTTATCGAGTTGGTACACATTATCGGAGAAATAGGGATCCTCGAACTCGGGGGATTGTTTGACATACACCAACTCATCAATCGGACAATTAAGAAAAGCACTCTTCACATCCATTTGTTGCAACTTAAAGTTATGATGAGAAGCATAAACAATCAACAAACGAATGGATTCAAGGGGAGCAACGAGAGCAAAGGTTTCACCGTAGTCGATACCCTCGACTTGGGAGTAGCCTTGTGAGGGAGTCCTGGATTAGGGGGTATCCAGACAGCCGGACTATATCCTCTGGCCGGACTGTTGGACTATGAAGATACAAGATTGAAGACTTCGTCCTGTGTCCGGATGGGACTTTCGTTGGCGTGGAAGGCAAGCTTGGCAATACGGATATGTAGATCTCCTTCCTCGTAACCGACTCCGTGTAACCCTAGCCCCCTCCGGTGTCTATATAAACCGGAGGGTTTTAGTCCGTAGAACAACAACAATCATACCATAGGCTAGCTCCTAGGGTTTAGCCTGTCTGATCTCGTGGTAGATCTACTCTTGTACTACCCATATCATCAATATTAATCTAGCAGGAGTAGGGTTTTACCTCCATCGAGAGGGCCCGAACCTGGGTAAAAACATCGTGTCCCTTGTCTCCTATTACCATCCGCCTAGACGCACAGTTCGAGACCCCCTACCCGAGATCCGCCGGTTTTGACATCGACATTGGTGCTTTCATTGAGAGTTCCTCTGTGTCGTCATCTTTAGGCTTGATGGCTCCTCCGATCATCAACAGCAATGCAGTCCAGGGTGAGACTTTTCCCCCCGGACAGATCTTCGTGTTCGGCGGCTTTGCACTGCAGGCTAATTCGCTTGGCCATCTGGAGCAGATTGAATGTTATGCCCTTGGCCACAGGTCAGGTTTGGAAGCTTGAACTACACGGCCGATATCCGTGGAGACTTGATCTTCGACGGATTCGAGCCCCGACTGAGTGGGCCGCACTGTCACGATGGGCATGATCTAGCTCTGCTGTCGAACAGTGTCCTGGAGACCGCACCTGCACCTGCTCCGACCTTTAATTCAGAGCCAACTGCGCCATCCGAGGGCGGGTGTTTAGACCCTGCCACGGAGGCAGCAGCCTCAACGGCGATCGAGGCGAACACCAACCTTACCCTTCGCGAGGTCCGTGACTCCATCTTGTCGGACTCTCCTTCGGACTCTGAACCATTCGCGCCCCTGCCAATTGAATCCGATTGGGCGCCGATCATGGAGTTCACCGCCGCGGATATCTTTCAGCACTCGCCCTTCGGCGACATACTGAATTCACTAAGGTCTCTCTCTTTGTCAGGAGAGTCCTTGCCAGATTATGACCGGCAGGATTGGGATGCGGACAACGAAGAAATTCGATGCCCACCCACCACCCACTTCATAGCCACTGTCGATGATTTGACCGACATGCTCGACTTCGACTCCGAAGACATCGACGATATGGACGACGATGTAGGAGACGAACAGGAACCAGCGCCTACAGGGCACTAGAAAGCCACCTCGTCGTATGATATATATATATGGTGGACACACCCAAAGAAGGCAATGGCGACGGAACAACGCAGGATGACCCCTCCAAGAAGCAACCTAAGCGCCGGCGTCAGCGGCGCCGCTCTAAGTCTCGCCAAAGCAAAAAACGGTGATTCCGGCACAGGAGATAATAACACCCCGGACAGTGCCGAAGACAACCCCCCCAACAAGATTCAGCGCAGGAGGATGGAGAAGCCAGCCCTCATGACAGAGCGGCGGACAGAGAGGAAGAGGATGAAAATTACATGCCTCCCTCCTAAGATGAGGCAAGCCTCGACGACGATGAATTTGTCGTGCCTGAGGATCCCATCGAGCAAGAGCGCTTGAAGCGCCGGCTTATAGCCACGACAAATAGCCTTAAGAAAAAGCAGCAGCAGCTTAGAGCTGATCAAGACTTGCTAGCTGACAGATGGACTGAAGTCCTTGCGGCCGAGGAATACGAACTCGAACGCCCCTCCAAGAGCTACTCAAAGCGCAGGTTGCTACCCCGATTAGAGGAGGAAGCATCTAAACCTACATCTCCAGCGTATGACGCGGCTGACCGGCCACCTTGTGGCCGGGACAGGGAGGCCTCTCGGCCCACAGCTCAAGCCGCACCCCGGCGTCACTCAAAAAATACGAAGGCATGGGGACACACGCTAGACCTGCGAGATATATTGGAAAACAAAGCAAATCAAACAAGATCGATCTACGGATCGCATGGGCGCCCCACTGCACGAGACGATAACCGTCACGCCGGATACAGTAAAAGTAAATCCGGCCGGGTCGAACACAATAGACAAAACTCATTTGAGCTACGTCGTGATATAGCCCAGTACAGAGGCGCCGCACACCCGTTATGCTTCACAGATGAAGTAATGGATCATCAAATCCCAGAGGGTTTCAAACCAGTGAATATCGAATCATATGATGGTACGACAGATCCCGCGGTATGGATCAAGGACTATCTCCTTCATATCCACATGGCCCGTGGCGACGATCTACACGCAATCAAATACCTCCCACTCAAGCTTAAAGGACCAGCTCGGCATTGGCTCAATAGCTTACCAGTAGAATCCATTGGGTGTTGGGAAGATCTGGAAGCGCATTCCTCGACAACTTCCTGGGCAACTATGTGCGACCACCAGACGCCGATGACCGGAGCCACATAATTCAACAGCCAGAGGAATCGGCCAGACAATTCTGGACACGGTTCCTAACCAAGAAAAATCAAATTATCGACTGTCCGGATCGCCCTAGCGGCTTTCAAGCATAACATCCGCGATGAGTGGCTTGCCCGGCACCTTGGACAGGAAAAGCCGAAATCTATGGCATCCCTCACAACATTCATGACCCACTTTTGCGCGGGAGAAGACAGCTGGCTGGCTCGCAGCAATAACATGTCAAAAATCCCTGGTAATTCGGATACGAAGGACAGCAATGGCAGGTCACGTCGCAACAAACACAACCGCCGCATTAATAGCGACAATACCAAGGATACGGCAGTTAATGCCTGATTCAGAGGCTCTAAGCCCAGTCAGTGGAAGAAGCAATTCAAAAGAAGCACTCCGGGGCCGTCCAGTTTGGACCGTATACTCGATTGCTCGTGTCAGATACATGGCACCCCCGACAAGCCAGCCAACCACACCAACAGGGATTGTTGGGTGTTCAAGCAGGCCGGCAAATTAAACGCCAAAAACAAAGATAGGGGGCTACATAGCGACGACAAGGAGGAGCCCCGGCCGCCGAACAACAGAGGACAGAAGGGTTTCCCCCCACAAGTGCGGACGGTGAACATGATATACGCAACCCACATCCCCAAGAGGGAGCGGAAGCGTGCGTTAAGGGACGTATACGTTGGAGCCAGTCGCCCCAAAGTTCAACCCATGGTCCTCCTGCCCGATCACTTTCGATCGCAGGGACCACCCCACTAGTATCCGCCATGGCGATTTGCCGCATTGGTTCTAGACCCAATCATTGATGGATTTCACCTCGCTCGAGTCCTTATGGACGGCGGCAGCAGCCTAAACCTGCTTTATCAGGACACAGTGCGCAAAATGGGCATAGATCCCTCAAGGATTAAACCCACAAAAACGACCTTTAAGGGTGTCATACCAGGTGTAGAGGCCCATTGCACAGGCTCAGTCACACTAGAAGTGGTCTTTGGATCCCCGGATAATTTCCGAAGCAAGGAGTTAATCTTCGATATAGTCCCGTTCCGCAGTGGCTATCACGCACTGCTCTGGCGAACCGCATTTGCAAAGTTTAATGCGATGCCGCACTATGCATACCTCAAGCTCAAGATGCCAGGACCTCGGGGAGTCATCACAGTTAATGGAAACACCGAGCACTCTCTCCGAACAGAGGAGCACACGGCGGCCCTCGCAACAGAAGTACAAAGCAACCTCTCAAGGCAATTCTCCAGTTCGGCGATAAAACGTCCGGACACCGTCAAGCGCGCTCGGAGTAACCTACAACAAGACCGCCTGGCACGTTCCGAGCAAGCGTAGCAATGCGGCCCCAACCCCAACCCTAGCAAAACGGTGAAATCCGTGCTACGCGTACATAATCATGCTCTGAAAATACCATGGGCACAGGGGGAGGGGCACAACCACGGCACGCCCCAAAACGCGGCTCAACCACACTAGGGGCTCCCCATTTTATCATCTTTTCTTACTTTCAGGACTTTACTCTCCGAAAGACCTGTTCGGCAGTACAATTGCCAAACACATGATGCAATAACCAGGGAGCCAGACAGCTACGTCACACTGTGGAATTCCCAGGTGGTCTCTATAACAAGCAAAATACCTGTTTTAAATACCATTCCGCAGCTCGCCCCTGGAGGGGACATGTCAAATAGTCCCATCTCTTTCTTATCGCACTATTTGTATCGTTCTGCTTTTAATGCACCTTTTTCGAATAAACAATGCTTAGCTTCAGTCTATTATTGCATTCTCTATTCATTCCTTTTTTTTCTATATATGTTCATTCATGACAATTAGCACCCGTACACTTTGGTACGGCTAATACGCCAGGGGATCAAGCACCCCATAATATGGCATGAGAAGTCCAAACACTTTCACAAGTGCGGCACTCCGAACTTATAGCATCATATGCATCAGCTCCGAATCATGTCTTTGGTCAATAGTTGGGTTTGCCCGGCTCCAATGTTTTGGTACCTTACGTTCCGCTATATCGGCTAAGGTAGCACTGGGAGGACTACAACGATTGTGCCCCGGTTCAGCTGGGCTTAGCACCTCAGTAGAGAAAGCTAAAACTGACTGTCATGATAGGGCGAGAGCTGGTCGCTGTTCGAGAGGTTTCGAGTCCCTAAATACTTACGCCGCTTAGGGCGAGAGCTGGTCGCTGTTCGAGAGGTTTCGAGTCCCTAAATACTTATGCCGCTTAGGGCGAGGAGCCGGCTTTGTCCGGCCTAGGCGTGTATAGTGCCCCGAACTCGGTCTTCCGAACACTAGGGGCTTCGCCGAAATTTAAAATTATAGAATTCTATGGCTAAGTGAGAGTGATAACACATTATAGTCTGATTGCCTTGTTCGTTGTGCTGAGCACCTTCCTCGAAGGACTCAAGAATGGGAAAAAGAGTGCTCATGTCTATCCCGAACACCCCAGCACTCGTGGCACGGGGGCAGAAGCCGACGACTCTCCATCTCTCAGATTTAATAAACGGCCATATAGAAGGTAATATTTTAAGTTCAAACAAGCGTTGCATAGCGCATATGAACAAGTTTTCAGCGTACAGGATCACACGAGCAAATTTACTCAAATATTACATCCTTGGAACATTCATCCGCCACAAGGCGGGCACCCTTCAGGATGCCCTCATAGTACATCTCGGGGTGGCGATGCTCCTTGCCCTGCGGTGGTCCATCCTTCACCAGCCTCTCGGCGTCCATCTTGCCCCAGTGTACTTTCACGCGGGCAAGGGCCCTGCGGGCGCCCTCGATGCAGACGGAGCGCTTGATGACTTCAAGCCACGGACAGGCATCCGCCAGCCGCCTCACCAGCCTGAAGTAGCTCCCAGGCATGGCCTCTCCAGGCCACAACCAGACTATGAGACCCTTCATGGCCTGTTCGGCCACCTTATGGAGCTCGACCAATTGCTTTAGCTAGTCGCTCAAGGGTACCGGGTGTCCGGCCTCAGCATACTGAGACCAGAACACCATCTCCGTCAAGCTCCCTTCCTCGGCCCGATAGTAGGTGGCGGCATCTGACATGCTGTGGGGCAAATCTATGAATGCTCCTGGAGAGCTCCGGACTCGGGTAAGTAACCAGTAATTCACTTTCACGTGCTTGCTTTGCATAATGAATGCCTTACCCGCCGCTATCTTCTTCATCGCCTCAATTTCCTGGAGGGCTTTTTGGGCTTCGGCCTTGGCAGACTTGGCGCTTTCGAGGGCCGCAGCGAGCTTGGACTCTCGAGTCTTCGAGTCAAGCTCCAAAGCCTCATGCTTCTTCACGAGAGCATGGAGCTCTTGCTGCACCTCGCCAACCCGTGCCTCATGTTTCTCCCGCTCGGTGCGCTCCGTGGCCACCTTGTTTTCGGCCTCGGCAAGCGCTTGCTTCAGGGTCGCCACCTCGGTCGTGGCCCCTAGCACATCAGTAACGATCCTATCATTTTTTCAACTGCATCTTTTTTATATATACACCACACAGACAAGGCATTACGTACCTTGGTTCTCCTCGAGCTGCTTCTTGGCAAGGCCGAGCTCTTTCTCGGACCGCTCGAGGTTCTGCTTCAACGCATGAACCTCCGCAGTCAGCGCGGCAGAGGCCAGCAGCGAAGCCTACATACGCATATCGACATAATTATGTTAGACTCTTGTGAATATTATTAGATCCTCTATTCGACTTTTCTTTGTGAATGCCAAACAGAGCATCAGGGGCTACTGTCTATGCGGTAATATGTTCATATATTTTTTACATACCTCAAAGCCTGTTAGAAGGCTGGCATAGGCTTCAGTCAGCCCGCTCTTGGCGGACTGAACTTTTTGGATCACCGCACTCATAATAGTGCGGTGCTCCTCGTCGATGGAGGCGCTATTAAGCACCTCCAGCAAGTTATCCGGTGCCTCCGGTTGGACGGAGGTCACCGGTGTGGTAGGCTTGCCCTTCTTAGTGAGGGGCCGCCTGCCGGAGTCCGGAACCACTGAAAGTTCCGGTGCGGTGTTCGGCCCAGGGGCGGACTTGGAGCCCTTGGGAGCCTTGCTCCCTTTGTGCCTGCAGTCCGAATGGTCGCCTTGCGGCACCTCTAGGACCACCTCCCCTCGGTTTGGTACCCTTTGGGACAACACCTCGGCGTTGTCCGTAGGGCGAGGGGTGGAAGCGGTCGGAAGTGAAAAGCTATTCACATCCGACGAATCCAAGGAAACGTTCGACGATATGTCGACTCGGGCTCGGGGCGGACTGCATAATTATATTCAGCGTTAGGAGAAGTTGTACAATAAAGAACGCTATGAGTCACTCTGGTGTCCGAATACTTACGACTTCGCTAGGGGCTTGGCCCTGGGTGGCCACTCGTCTTCGCTGTCGGCGGCGTTGGTGGAGAAGTCCGGAGGAAGGGTCCTTCCCTTCTTGGATCCTCCGGCCTCCCCAGTTGGGGCAGCCTTCCTTTTCTTTTCTCCCCCTGCTGGAGGGGAAGAAGCCTCTTTTTCCTCCTCCTCATCTTCATGAGAGGAGTGCGCCTTGGAGTCATCGGACGATGAGTCCGACACCACCGGGCGCCGGGAACTCTTTCGGGTTCTCGTGGCCTTCTTCTTGCCCTTCTTCTCCGGCACCACGTAAGGTGCCGGAACCAGCAGCTCCGCTAAGCGAGCATCTGCTGGGCCTTAGGGCAAAGGAGCCGGACAGTCGATCTGTCCGGCCGTCTCCTGCTAGTCCTGTCAAAGGTATGGGGGCTTAGACCCCGTGTATGGTTAAACTACGAAGAATGAATACCCTATAAAACAGCTTACCGCACTGGCTTGGCGCTTCGCGCTGAATCTGCGATCCTCGGCAAGAGGAGGAGGAACCTCGGCACCCTTGAAAAGCACTTTCCAAGCATCCTCGTGTGCCGTGTCGAAGAGCTCGCTTAGAGTCTGGTGCTGGGCCGGGTCGAACTCCCACAAATTGAATGCCCGTCATTGACATGGAAGGATCCGGCGGATGAGCATGACCTGGACTATATTGACAAGCTTGAGCTTCTTGCTCATCATGTTTTGGACACAGGTTTGGAGTCCGGTCAACTCTCCCGGACTACCCCAGGGCAGGCCCTTCTCTTTCCAGGAGGTGAGCCGCGTGGGGATTCCGGATCAGAACTCGGGGGCCGCTGCCCATTCGGGATCACGCGGCTCGGTGATGTAGAACCACCCCGATTGCCACCCCTTTATGGTCTCCATGTAGGAGCCCTCGAGCCATGTGGCGTTGGGCATCTTGCCCACCATGGCGCATCCGCACTCCGCCTGCTGGTCGCGCACCACTTTTGGTTTGACATTAAAAGTCTTCAGCCATAGGCCGAAGTGGGGCCGGATGCGGAGGAAGGCCTCACACACGACGATAAACGCCGAGATGTTGAGGATGAAGTTCGGGGCCAGATTGTGGAAGTCCGGGCCGTAGTAGAACATGATCCCCCGAACGAATGGGTGGAGAGTGAATCCCAGTCCGCGGAGGAAATGGGTGAGAAAAACTACCCTCTCGTGGGGCCTGGGGTGGGGATGAACTGCCCCGCATCTGGGAGCCGATGCGCGATGTCCGCGGACAAGTATCCGGCTCCCCTCAGCTTCTTGATGTGTCCCTCCGTGACGGAGGAGACCATCCACTTGCCTCCCGCTCTGGACATGGTTGGAGAAGGTTGAGGAAGAAAATGTGGGCTTGGGCGCTGGAGTTCAAGTGCGCGAGAATGGATGAGCAAAGGAGGAAGAAGGCATGGATGGAAAAGGTGAACCCTTGTCCCTTTATATGGACGGACGAAACTATGCATCCCCACCAGCCTGGTAAAACCCGCTCATCCCCCAAGTGTCGTAATTGATGGCGCGGTTGGGTTACCCACGTCCGTATTGATGAGAATCCCGCGATAAGGGGACACGATATTTGCTTCGACATGACGTGCCAAGGAAACCGCCTCGCAAAATGTGCTGAGATTGGCTGTAAAAAAACGGTTCGTATAATGGCTCGGTTGTGGTGTGATGTCACATTGCAGGATACGTCAGCAGATTAGATTTGTGGAAATGCTATTCTCTCTGGGGTGGTATGTGGAACTTGTTTTGCAGAGCCGGACACGATCCTCGTGTTCAAAATCTTCTATGATGTATTCGGAGGAGGAACCCACCTTGCAATGCCGAAGACAATCTGCGCGCCGGACTCATCGCCATTGAAGCCTGGTTCAGGGGCTACTGAGGGAGTCCTGGATTAGGGGGTATCCGGACAGCCGGACTATATCCTCTGACCGGACTGTTGGATTATGAAGATACAAGATTGAAGACTTGATCCCGTGTCCGGATGGGACTTTCCTTGGCGTGGAAGGCAAGCTTGGCAACACGGATATGTAGATCTCCTTCCTTGTAACCGACTCTATGTAACCCTAGCCCCCTCCGGTGTCTATATAAACCGGAGGGTTTTAGTCCGTAGAACAACAACAATCATACCATAGGCTAGCTCCTAGGGTTTAGCCTCTCTGATCTCGTGGTAGATCTACTCTTGTACTACCCATATCATCAATATTAATCAAGCAGGAGTAGGGTTTTACCTCCATCGAGAGGGCCCGAACCTGGGTAAAAACATCGTGTCCTTGTCTCCTGTTACCATCCACCTAGACGCACAGTTTGGGACCCCCTACCCGAGATCCGCCGGTTTTGACACCGACACCTTGTGCTACCAAACAAGCCTTGTTGCGAACGATAATTCCATGAGCATCTTGCTTGTTCTTGAATATCCACTTGGTTCCAATGACATTATGGATCCCCGTTGGCCTTGGCACCAATCTCCACACCTTGTTGTGCTCGAAGTTGTTGAGTTCTTCATGCATGGCATTGAGCCAATCCGGATCTTCGAGCGCCTCATAGACCTTTTCGGGTTCAACACAAGAGACAAACGTCTGATGTTCACAATAGTTTGCTAATTGTCTACGATTGATTACCCCCTTTCGTATGCTTCCAAGCACATTCATCATGAGATGACCCTTGGTAGTGAGCTTGGATTCAATCTTGGAGGCACGACGCTCCAATTCCTCCTCAGGATTGAGTTGAGGAGCGGTAACTTGATCATCTTGAGCGTCGTCTTGAGCTTGTTCTTGATCTTGAGGTTGCTCTTGATCTTGAACTTGCTCGGAGGAGAGAACTTGACCTTGGGCATCACTTGGTGCTTCAACACCATCTTGAGGTTGATCTTGCCCTTGATCTTGTTCATGAGGTTGAGGGCCTTCACTTTGTTCTTCGGAAGCGTGTGGGTCTTGGGTTGGTGATGGTTCCACTTGAGTGGAACATTTTCCTTCTCCTTCGGCCACAAGGGGTTCCTCAATGGTAGGATAAAACCAACACCCATTCTTCTTATGGCTTGGGGAGGAATTTCATCACCTACATCACAAGTATCACTTTGCTCCACTTGGGAGCCATTATTCTCATCAAACTCCATGTTACACGTCTCCTCAATAAGTCTCGTGGACTTACTGAGGACACGGTAAGCATGAGAGTTTGTAGCATAACCAACAAATATGCCCTCATGAGCTCTAGCCTCAAATTTAGACAAACGAACACCTTTCTTGAGAATGAAACACTTACACCCGAACACCCGAAAGTACTTGAGGTTGGGCTTGTTATCGGTGAGTATCTCATATGGAGTTTTGTTCAAGCCTTTGTGGAGATATAGCCGATTGGATGCATGACACACGGTGTTGATGGCTTCGGCCCAAAAGTTGTATGGAGACTTGAACTCCGCCATCATGGTTCTTGCCGCATCCATCAACGTCTGGTTCATCCTCTCCGCTACACCATTTTGTTGAGGGGTGTAAGGTGCGGAATATTGATGCTTGATCCCCTCATCACTAAGAAACTCATCCAAGGTGTAGTTCTTGAACTCGGTGCCATTGTCACTTATTATCGCCAAGATCTTTGCATTGTGTTGTCGTTGAGCTTCATTTGCAAAATCAATGATGGTTTGTTGGGTCTCACTCTTCCTCTTGAAGAAGTACACCCAAGTGTATCTTGAATAATCATCCACAATCACCAAGCAATACTTTCTACCCCCAAGACTATCAAAGGATGGAGGCCCTAAGAGATCCAAGTGAAGGAGCTCCAAAGGCCTCTTCGAGTAAATGATAGTCGTGGGAGGGTGAGACTTCTCATGTAGCTTTCCTTCGATACAAGCACTGCAAGCATGATCTTTAGCAAAACTAACATTTGTTAGTTCATGGACATGGTCCCCCTTGAGAAGACTTTGCAAAGGTATCATATTGACATGGGCTAAACGGCGATGCCAAAGCCATCTCACGTCAACTTTAGCCATTAGGCATGTCACGGTCTTAGTGGGTCGCTTCGAAAAGTTAATCACATAGAGACCGTTCTTGACATGCCCAACAAAGGCTACTTTAAGAGTCTTGCTCCACAAGAGGGCCATGGTATCAATATAAAAGAAAGTGGCAAAGCCCATGAGTGCAAGTTGATGAACGAAAAGTAAATTGTATGCAAGGGACTCAACAAGCATGACCTTCTTGATCGTGAGATCATGAGAAATGACAACCTTGCCAAGTCCCAATACCTTAGAAGACGAGGCATCACCCCACTCAACATTGGTGGGCATAGATGGAATCTTATGCGCGTCCACCACCAAGTCCTTGCTTCCGGTCATATGATTTGTGGCTCCACTATCGAGCAACCATGATCCCCCACCGGAAGCAAACACCTACAAGAGATCAATGCTTTGTTTTCGGTACCCATTTTGTAATGGGTCCTTTGATGTTAGTAAAAAGGGTCTTAGGAACCCAAATAGACCATTCAATGTACTCATAAGGAGAACCAACAAATTTAGCATAAACATGTCCATCACTAGCATGGTACAACACATAAGAAGGGTTAAAGTCGCCAGCTTTGTTGGAAGGGGTGGCATTGCCCTTATTGACACCGACACCCTTCACATTGTTCTTCTTCTCCTTAGAAGCACCCTCTCCCTCCTTCACAAAAGTTTTCTTGAGAGGAGGGGGTCGTTTGGCCTTGTCATTCTTCTTCTTGTTCTTGGACTTGGGTGTGAACCCAATTCCCTCCTTGGCCACAACTTCCTTTTGATTGCTCAAAAGGTTGTTGAGGTTCTTCTCACCTTGTATGCAAGACACAAGGCCTTTCTCAAGTTGCTCCTTCAACTTAGCATTCTCCTCCACAAGATGCATATGCTCACAACAAGGGTTAGTAGCATTTGCATTATCAATTAAAACCATATGAGGAAAAGTGGCTTTCTCCTTGGTTAGCTTCACTTGGAGTTGATCATGAGACTCTTTAAGACTAGAATGACTACCCTTCAAGCCATTATGAGCCTTGTCAAGTATATCAAACTCCTCCTTGAGTCTAGCAAGATCAACCCCAAGTTTGTCCTTCTCGGAATTTAGCACACGAGATACAACAAGAGCATGATCAAGATCTTTCTTCAATTTAGCATTGTCAATGTTGTGTGACTCCTCAAGAGCCAAAAGATGACCACGCTCTTCCTCAAGCACATTATAGATATTCGATAACTCATCGACATAGTCACGACTATGCCCCTCCATCTTAGAGATGGTTTCTTCGTGAGCCTCGATCATGTCATTGGCTTCACCAAGTTGTTCCAAGAGAGCAACAAAGTGCTTCTTGGATTTACCCTTAAGCTTTCTCATAAATGACTCAAATTCATTTTCCTCCTCATTAGACCCCTCATTTTCATCAATGCAATCCGTCAAAGAAGGATTAATAATGATGGTGGTTTTGATGTTGGGGGTTACCTTGTTGGTTGATTTAGCCATGAGGCACTTGACGGTGCTGTTCTCATTGGGTGAGTCGAAGAGAGACACATGTGGAGTTGTGCAATGGCAACGGAGGCCATGGAAACCGACTCACCGTCTTCATCATCCTCATTGTACTCTTACAGTGCCACCAACCCCTTGGGAGGAGTCTTCTTGGTGAAGTTGCTCTTGTTGGGGAAGGACTTGGCCTTGTCTTTTCGGATGAGCTTGCCACCATTGTCTTCCCTCTTCTCATATGGTCACTCCGCAACAAAGTCTCTCACATTGCCACAATTATAGCAAGTCCTCACTCGTTGCTTGCCCTTCGCGCCATTTGTGTTGTTCTTGTTGAAGTTGGGCCTCATGTTCTTCTTGCTCCAAAATTGCCTTGAAGCGAGAGCCATGTGCTCATGATAAGCATATTTTGTATCTTCGGGATTGCTCTCCTCTTCTTTCTCTTCATCCTCTTCTTCCACACTAACCTTGGCTTTCAAGGCAAGGTTGGGCTTCTTTGCTCTTTGAGAACGCAACACCGCATTGTCGGCGGTCTTGTCCAAGATCCTCATTGCCACAAACTCATCCAACACTTCACTTGAGGACAAATGGTGTGGAAGTCCTGCCTTTGATGGATGACGGAGGACATGGCCTTGTGGTAAGGCATCATGGCCTTGAGGAACTTGCTCTTGATCCAATTGTCATCCGTATCCTTGCTCCCATGGTCTCGGAGTGAGACCGCGAGAGTGGTTAATCTCCGGTAAAGCTCACGAGGTTGTTCATCTTCATTCACTGCAAACTCATCGGCTTCATCTTGCACCACTTCATAGTTGGAGAATTGAATGATTGCGCTTCCCTTGTAAAGGGAAAAAACATGGTGCCATGCTTCCTTGGCCACGGTGAAGGGTCGGAGATGTGCAATATCTTTGGATGGAATTGCATCTTGGATGATGAAGAGAGCATTCTCATTGAATTGATTATCCACGGCTTCTCTAGGGGTGAAGTTGCTTCGGTCATGTGGATAGAAACCTTCTTCAATGATTCTCCAAAGATTAGTATTAACATGGTTTAAATGACGCTTAAAGCGATAGACCCAAGCGTCAAAATCCTCATTTTTCACAATCTTAGGAGGAGAACCGGCATGATTTAAACGAGTAGAGGGAATCGGTCCTCCATAAGTAAGTGGAGGTTCCACATGGGCAAAGATGCCACTACCATTTCTACCACTAGATAAAGGAACTTTGCCACTAGTAGCTTCCCCATTGTCAGAGTTAGCATCTGTCACCTTGTTAGTGGGATCGACCACTTCCAACAGTGTGGTGGATAATTTAAGACCATCAAGAAAGTTCTTAAGCATGCCTTTGACCTCGGTCGTCATGGAGGTTTTCAATGTGTCCAACGCCACATTGAACTCCTCATGTGAGACCGAGGTTCCCCCATCGGCCGTAGACGAGGACGGAATCACACTGGGGTTCTCCTCCTCACCGTCTACGGTGTCAACCATACTCTTCGGACGGAAAAGTCCTTAATAAAGATATGAGGCTCTGATACCAATTGAAAGGATCGATATAGTTGACTAGAGGGGGGTGAATAGGCAACTAATGATTTTTAGCTTTTCTTTACCAATTTAAACTTTGCATCAAAGTAGGTTGTCTAGATATGCAACTAGGTGAGCAACCTATATGATGCAACAACAACAAGTACACAAGCAAGCAAAGGATGCAACACAAAATAAGCTTGCACGAGTAAAGGTACAAGATAACCAAGAGTGGAGCCCGTGAACACGAGGATGTGTTACCTAAGTTCCTTCCCTTTGAGAGGAAGTACGTCTCTGTTGGAGCGGTGTGGAGGAACAATGCTCCTCAAGAACCCACTAGGGCCACCGTATTCCTCCTCACGCCCTCACACAATGCGAGATGCCATGATTCCACTACTGGTGCCCTTGAAGGCGGCAACCAGACCTTTACAAACAAGGTTGGGGCTCTTTCCACAACTTAATTGGAGGCTCCCAACGAAACCCCGGAGCTTCACCACAATGGAATATGGCTCCGAAGTGACCTCTTCCGTCTAGGGCGCCCAAGCACCCAAGAGTAACAAAATCCACACAAGAAAATATGGGGAATCAAGTTTCCTTTGGTGAGAGTGTAGATCTAGGTCTGCTCCTTCAATTCCTAGAAAATCAACAAGTTTGAGTGACTAGAGAGAGAGAGTGGGCAAGAAAGCTTCAGGGCCACTAATGGAGGAGAGAGAGAGAGGCAAGACATAAGTGGGAGGTGGGAGAAGCACCTCCTTAAATAGGGTTGATATGTCTCCAACGTATCTATAATTTTTTATTGCTCCATGCTATATTATCTACTGTTTTGGACAATATTGGGCTTTATTATCCACTTTTATATTATTTTTGGGACTAACCTATTAACCGGAGGCCCAGCCCAGAATTGCTGTTTTTTGCCTATTTCATGTTTCGAAGAAAAAGGAATATCAAACGGAGTCCAATTGACCTGAAACTCCACGGAACCTATTTTTGGACCAGAAGAAGCCCACGGAGTACCGGAGTTGCACCAGGGGAGTCTCGGGCTGCCCACAAGGGTGGGGGCGCGCCCACCCCCCTAGGGCGCGCCCCCTGCCTCATGGATAGCCCGGAGGTCCACCGACATACTTCTTCCACCTATATATATCCACATACTCTAAAACCTTTGAGGAACAGAATAGATCGGGAGTTCCGCCGCCGCAAGCCTCTGTAGCCACCAAAAGTCAATCGGGACCCTGTTCCGGCACCCTGCCGGAGGGGGGAACCCTCACCGGTGGCCATCTTCATCATCCCGGCGCTCTCCATGATGAGGAGGGAGTAGTTCACCCTCGGGGCTGAGGGTATGTACCAGTAGCTATGTGTTTGATCTCTCTCTCTCTCTCTCGTGTTCTTGATTTCGCACGATCTTGATGTATCGCGAGTTTTGCTATTATAGTTGGATCGTATGTTTCTTCTCCCCCTCTATTCTCTTGTAATGGATTGAGTTTCCCCTTTGAAGTTATCTTATCGGATTGAGTCTTTAATTATTTGAGAACACTTGATGTATGTCTTGCCGTGCGTATCTGTGGTGACAATGGGATATCACGTGATTCACTTGATGTATGTTTTGGTGATCAACTTGCGGGTTCCGACCATGAACCTATGCATAGGGGTTGTCACACGTTTTTGTCTTGACTCTCCGGTAGAAAGTTTGGGGCACTCTTTGAAGTACTTTGTGTTGGATTGAATAGATGAATCTGAGATTGTGTGATGCATATCGTATAATCATACCCACGGATACTTGAGGTGACATTGGAGTATCTAGGTGACATTAGGGTTTTGGTTGATTTGTGTCTTAAGGTGTTATTCTAGTAAGAACTCTAGGGTTGTTTGTGACACTTATAGGAATAGCCCAACGGATTGATTGGAAAGAATAACTTTGAGGTTGTTTTGTACCCTACCATAATCTCTTCGTTTGTTCTCCGCAAGTAGTGTCTTTGGAGTGACTCTTTGTTGCATGTTGAGGGATAGTTATATGATCCAATTATGTTATTATTGTAGAGAGAACTTGCACTAGTGAAAGTATGAACCCTAGGCCTTGTTTCCTATCATTGCAATACCGTTTACGCTCACTTTTATCATTAGTTACCTTGCTGTTTTTATATTTTCAGATTACAAAAACCTATATCTACATCCATATTGCACTTGTATCACCATCTCTTCGCCGAACTAGTGCACCTATACAATTTACCATTGTATTGGGTGTGTTGGGGACACAAGAGACTCTTTGTTATTTGGTTGCAGGGTTGCTTGAGAGAGACCATCTTCATCCTACACCTCCCATGGATCGATAAACCTTAGGTCATCCACTTGAGGGAAATTTGCTACTGTCCTACAAACCTCTGCACTTGGAGGCCAAACAACGTCTACAAGGAGAAGGTTGCGTAGTAGACATCAAGGGCCCGCTCAGATCCAACCGTTATGCGCAGAAACCCATAGGAGCAGTACTTCCGCAAAGATCACCGGTACAACCGGTGGATGCGGGAAACCCCTGCTAGGGCACCAGGGCGGTACTTCCGGTGGAGCAACTGGTAGTACCGGTATATCTGAATAAACCGGAACTACCGTTCCACAACCAGAAGGTTTTCACCCTAGACCGGTAGTTAGAGCGGTGGTTGGGCCGGAGCTACCGCCAGACTAGCAATACCTGGGCGTTGGAGTTCCAGGCGGGTCTACCGCCCTGAACACCGGTAGTACCGGTTAGTCAAGACAAACCGGAACTTCCGTTCCACCACCGGTCTACCACCATACCCGGTACAGAAGGGTTTCACCCCTGAGCGGTACTTGGAGCGGTGGTTTGACCGGAACTGCATGCCAGCAGTACAACCGCTCAAGAGAGCGGTACTACCGCCATGAGCAAAAATGCACAGTCACAGAGGACTTTTGGGAACCACTCTCTCTTCGAGCGGAGGGTATATGGTGGGTGTAAAGAATGTGTATGTGTAGTGATTGATGCAATACCTCCCGATGTGGATTCCCTCTTAATAGTATGGATATCCTACGACCAAAGGAATAAAAACATCGGAAACTCTGTCTTCGATCTTCTCCGCATAGAGGGAAGGCATAACCGTCTTGCGCCACACAATGTGTACATGAGAAAACTAGGGCACACGATTAGTCCACACATGTGTTGTCATCATCACCAAAACTCTAAGGCGGAAGATGCCCTTACAACTTCCATTTGGACAGCCAAACCAAATGTCCCCAAATCGGCCTTTTGGACCATTGTAATCAAAGTTTGCCCTATGCTCTACATGAACTTCTCCTGTCGACCTGGTAAGCGCAACATTTCAATTTGGAGTACTCCGGGTGTCCCATATGGAGCACTATCTATGACCACCTTGTTATTCAGCATGCACCGTATACTTACGCGGCCTATGTTAAAGATCTCTAGTTACCTAATAAAAGAGTTTGGAATGAAATTTTAGTTTCTACTCTTTTTTATCAGCAAGCTACTTCTATTATTATTCAATTGCCGACTATTCAAACTCAAGGAAAGGACATCCTATGCTGGAAACTTAGTCCTACATGTAAATGTACTACTAAAAGCGCTTAGAGCATCTCTAACAGACTCCTTAAAAACACGCAAAACGTGACAATCCGACTTATACGGGTTTGAACCATTTTTTGGGTCAGACTAGAGCCCGTATAGTCGCCCGGGCCGTAAATGCTTTTACAGTGGCCCGAGCCCCCCCCCTCGCGCAGTATAACTACGGGTTCGTGGTGAGTATACGGGGCCAAACCCTATTCCCGCGCCGCCGCAATCTCCCCCCCCCCCCTCTCGATTTCTCGCTGCCAGTGATTCCAATCCGCCGCTACACTCTACCATTTGGCGCGGGATGTGGAGCTCGGGCTGCCACGTTGGCGGTCGCGACAACTGAGGGAGTCCTGGATTAGGGGGTCCTCGGACAGCCGGACTATATACTTTAGCCGGACTGTTGGACTATGAATACACAAGATTGGAGATTTTGTCTCATGTCCGGATGGGACTCTCCTTGGCGTGGAAGGCAAGCTTGGCAATATGGATATGTAGATGTCCTCCCTTGTAGCCGACTCTGTGTAACCCTAGCCCCCTCCGGTGTCTATATAAACCAGAGGATTTAGTCTGTAGGACAACAACAATCATACCATAGGCTAGCTTCTAGGGTTTAGCCTCTACGATCTAGTGGTAGATCAACTCTTGTAATACTCATATCATCAATATCAATCAAGCAGGAAGTAGGGTATTACCTACATCGAGAGGACCCGAACCTGGGTAAACATCGTGTCCCCCGCCTCCTATTACCATCCACCTTAGACGCACAGTTCGGGACCCCCTACCCGAGATCCGCCGGTTTTGACACCGACATTGGTGCTTTCATTGAGAGTTCCATTGTGCCGTCACCGTAAGGCTTTATGGCTCCTTTGATCATCGGCAACGACGCGATCCAGGGTGAGATTTTCCTCCCTGGACAGATCTTCGTATCCGGCGGCTTCGTACTGCGGGCCAACTCGCTTGGCCGTCCGGAGCAGATCGAGAGCTACACCCCTGGCTATCAGGTCAGGTTCGGAAACTTGAACTATACTGGCGAGATCCGTGGAGACTTGATCTTCGACGAATTCGAAGCCATGTCAGGTGCGCCGCACAATCACGACGAGCATGACTTTACTCTGCTGTCGGACAGTGTTCGGGAGATCACACCTGCAACTACTCCGACCCTTAATCCGGAATAAATTGCACCATCTGAGGACGGGTGGATAGACCCGCCACGGAGGCCGCACTCTCAGTGGCGATAGAGCCGAATACTGACTTCACCTCCCACGAGAGCCGTGTTGCCGAACCATTGGATTCGTCCCCGGCCACGGGCTCCGAGCCGCTTGCGTCCGTGCCTATCGAATCCGATTGGGCACCGATCATGGAGTTTACCTCCGTGGATATCTTTCAGCACTCGCCTTTTGGCGATGTGCTAGATTCATTAAGGACTCTCTCCTTGTCAGGAGAACCTTGGCCGAACTATGTCCGGCTAGATTGGGATGCGGACGACAAAGAAATTCGCTCCCCGCCCACCACCCACTTAGTAGCCACTGTCGACGACTTAACCGACATGCTCGACTTCGGCTCCGAAGACATCGACGGTATGGACAACGATGCAGGAGACGAACAAGAACTATCACCCACAAGGCGCTGGACGGCCACCTCATCATATGACATATACATGGTGGACACCCCCAAAGAAGGCGACGGCGATAAGACAGCGGAGGATAATCCCTCCAAGAAGAAATCCAAGCACCGATGTCAGCGGCGCCGCTCTATGTCTCGCCACAGCAAAAGCAGCGATGCCGGCACAAGAGACAATAACGCTCCGGATAGTGCTGAAGACGATGACAATCCCCTCCAGCCAGACCTAGAGCGGGAGGATGAACAAGCTAGCCCTCCGGAACAGGCAACAGACTGAGAATCGGAGGATGACAATTATATGCCTCTCTCCAAAGACTAGGTGAGCCTCGGCGACGAAGAATTTATCGTGCCTGAGGATCTCGTCGAACAGGAGCGCTTCAAGCGCCGGCTTATAGCCACAACAAACAGCCTAAAGAAAAAGCAACAACAGCTTCGAGTTGATCAGGATCTGCTAGCAGACAGATGGACTGAAGTCCTTGCGGCCGAGGAATACGAACTCGAACGCCCAACCAAGAGTTACCCAAAGTGCAGTTTGCTACCCCAACTCGAGAAGGAAGCATTAAAACCCACATCACCAGCGTATGATGCGGCTGATCGGCCACCTCGTGGCCGAGACAGAGAGGCATATCAGCCCGAAGTCCAGCCTGCATCCTGCCGCCACTCAAACAAAAATACTAAGGCCCGGGGCAACACGCTGGATCTGCGAGACGTATTGGAAAACAAAGCAAAATGTGCAAGATCGATCTACGGATCACGGGGGCACGCCCCAACGCGGGACGATGACTGTCACGCCGGATATACTAAAAGCAAATCCGGCCGGGCCGAATAGAGCAGACAAGACTCGTACGAACTGCGTCGTGATATAGCCCGGCACAGAGGCGCCGCACACCCCCTATGCTTCACCGATGAAGTAATGGATCATGAATTCTTAGAGGGTTTTAAACCCGTAAATATTGAATCATATGATGGTACAGCAGACCCCGCGGTATGGATCGAGGATTTCCTCCTTCACATCCACATGGCTCGCGGTGATGATCTACATGCCATCAAGTACCTCCCACTAAAACTCAAAGGACCAGCTCGGCATTGGCTGAATAGCTCGCCAGCAGACTCCATTGGCAGTTGGGAGGATTTGGAAGATGCATTCCTTGACAACTTCTAGGGCACTTATGTGCAGCCACCAGATGCTGATGACTTGAGCCATATAATTCAGCAGCCAGGGGAATCGGCCAGGAAATTCTGGACCAGTTTCCTAACTAAGAAAAACCAAATTGTCGACTGTTCGGATGCAGAGGCCTTAGCGGCATTTAAGCATAACATCCGTGACGAGTGGCTCGCCCGACACCTCGTCCAGGAGAAGTCGAAGTCCATGGCAGCCCTCACGACACTCATGACCCGCTTTTGCACGGGCGAGGACAGCTGGTTGGCTCGCAACAACAACACATCAAGGAATCCTGGCACTTCAGATACCAAAGATACTAACGGCAGACCACGTCGTAACAGACACAAGCGCCGCAACAACGACGAGAACGCCGAAGATAAGACAGTCAATGCCGAATTTAGTGGCTCTAAATCCGGTCAGCGGAAAAAGCCATTCAAAATAAGTACTCCGGGCCCGTCTAGTTTGGACCGCATACTCGATTGCTCGTGTCAAATTCACGGCACCCCTGATAAGCCAGCCAATCACACCAACAGAGAATGCTGGGTGTTCAAGCTGGTCGGCAAGTTGAATGCCGAAAACAAGGACAAGGGGCTGCATAGCAACGACGAGGAGGAGCCCCGGCCGCCGAACACGGGAGGACAGAAGAGGTTTCCCCCACAAGTGAAAACGGTGAACATGATATACGCAACCCACATTCCCAAGAGGGAACGGAAGCGTGCACTAAGGGACGTCTATGCGATGGAGTCAGTCGCCCCAAATTTCAACCCATGGTCCTCTTGTCCGATCACCTTCGATCACAGGGACCACCCCACTAGTATCCGTCATGGCGGATCTGCCACATTGGTCCTTGACCCCATCATTGACGGATTTCACCTCACTCGAGTCCTTATGGATGGCGGCAGCAGCCTGAACCTGCTCTATCAGGATACAGTGCGAAAAATGGGTATAGACCCCTCGAGGATCAAACTCACTAAAACCACCTTTAAAGGCGTCATCCCAGGTGTAAAGGCCCATTGCACGGGCTCAATCACACTAGAAGTGGTCTTCGGATCCTCGGACAACTTCTGAAGCGAGGAGTTAATCTTCGATAGTGACCCGTTCCGCAGTGGCTATCACGCGCTGCTCGGGTGAACCGCATTCGCAAGATTCAATGCGGTACCGCATTATGCATACCTCAAGCTCAAAATGCCAGGGCCTCGGGGGGTTATAACAGTCAATGGAAACCGGATGTAAAAGTTTAAAGAAGGTTTGACCAAGCATTTGAAAAAGGTTAAATGTGTATAGAGAAAATATTTATCACGTATACAAAAAATGTTTATAAATGTAAAAGTTTGATCATGCACTCCAAAAATATTATTACCGAATTTGAAAAAATGTTGAACAAGTTTCTGAAAAATGATAATCAAGCATTTGGGAAATGTTAAATGTGTATAGAGAAAATGCTTGCCATGTATTAAAAAAATAAAATAACTTTAATCATGTATATAAAAATGTTAATCAAGCATTTAAAAAAATGTTGAACAAGTATTTGAAAAATGGTAATCAAGCATTTTAATTTTTTAAGTGTTTGTTAAAAAATGTTGAACATGTATTAAAAAATTGTTAATCTTTTATTTGAATTTTTTAGGCAAGCATTTGAAAATGTTAAAATCTGTACAGAAAAATTATGACCAGGTATTAAAATTTTATTTATTTTATTTAAAACCATGTAGTCAAACATTTGAAAAATATGTATAGAACAAAGTTTGATCATGTATTCAAAAATTGGTAATGTTGCATTTGAAAATTTTTGGACATGTATCGATTTGTTTATTATGTATATAAATGTTAAAATTGTATTTGTATTTTTAATCAAGTATTTTAAAATGTAAATGTGTATATAGAACATGGTGAGGTTGTATTAAAATAATGTTGATCTTGTATTTGAATAATGTTAACCACGCATTTGAAAATATTAAATATGTACAGAAAAAATCTTCACTATGTATTCAAAATTTCATTAGAAAAATGTATTAGATATACACCATAAACGTGTATAAAAATAGAAAAAAACACCAAGAGAAACACAAAAAATCCAATGAAAAACAGGAAAGAAACCGAAAAACCGGAGAAAAAACAGTGAAAACTGAAGAAATTTAAGAAATGAACAAAAGAATCCCCGCAGAAATGAAGAACAACAGAAACCCACAGAAAACCATAAAAATCCATAAGGAGATGAAGAGAAACAAGAAAAATAGAAAGAATAAACGGAGACAACTAGTCAAGAAAAAAGAAAGAAAGAATAGGAACCAAAGAAAAATGATGAAGAAAAAAACTGAAGAAAAGAAGAAAAAAACTTGTGAAAACCAAGAAATAAAGGAAGAAAATTGATGAAAACAAACAAAAATCATGAAGAAGCAAAGAAAACCGACAAGAAAAGTGAAAAAAATTGAAAAAAAAGATGGAAAAAGAAAGAAAATAGGAAACTAAAGAAAATTGTAAAGAAAAAGAAAAGAAAAGAAACCAAACGAGCGAGCAACGACAAAATGATCTGAGAGATCCGAGTGAGCGCGGGAGTAGGAGAAAATTGGCCGGCCCGATTCATATGTGAGAGCAAAATTTCTTCAGCGAGAGCAAGCTATCGTCTCGCTTAAAGCGAAAAATAGCTCTCGAGTTGGCTAGGCGCTCGGTGGTAGAGAGAAAGGTAATGAGCCCAACTCCTAAATGTTGGCCCATTAATATATTTTTAATATATGCTCTTATTGTTCAGGTTTGCCAGCTGGAGAACATAATGTCGGCTCCGTCCAATAAAATCTTGGGACCGCAACATGGCAGGCAGAAGTGATACTTTATTGGGTTTGTCTAGGGTGCATCTAGATGTGCTCTAGTTATTGCACATCTAAGTAAGTGGATCAAGCACAAAAGAGGAAAAGAAAAAAAGAAAAAGAAAATTTTCACACAAATCTCAACGTAAGATCAATGGCATAGGACTTAGATGTGCAATACTTATAGCACATCTA
The DNA here is from genome assembly GCA_032464435.1 of Aegilops umbellulata. Taxonomy (NCBI): domain Eukaryota; kingdom Viridiplantae; phylum Streptophyta; class Magnoliopsida; order Poales; family Poaceae; genus Aegilops; species Aegilops umbellulata. The sequence continues at coordinate 502,150,683 of CP136057.1, forward strand.
GATGTGCTTTAGCAAAACTGTACTTTATTTACCTGAACAACCAAACTATTGATAGCGATCTGTCACGCAAGAAACCGGATGTTCCGAGAAACATTGGCCTTCCAAATAATTTCCCAAACCCCCAACCCAACATAGCACTACTATGTTGCCCCTCATCATCTTTCCGATCCTCTAAAACTAAGAATAGTTGTTTAGCGTAGCGCAGGGAACAAGATAATCACACATAACACTACTGTTACTTCGAGATGCTTTTGTATGACATTTGGAAGATATATTTTCCACACAAAAGGGAAATGTTTTGATGCACAAGCAAGTCTATTTCTCTTTACATAGTGTATTCCTCCACATTCTAAATTTTAGCAAAAAATATCCCACAACTCCTGGGGAATCATCTAGTCAAGAGTAAGACACAAATCGTTATCGTGCGATGAAGGGGCTTCTGCCGTGGAGAAAGAGAAGAAAGAAGGGCGGGGCCCGCCGTTGCCAACACAGTCACGAACGGTTCGGTGGCGGTCGCTTGCCGGCCTGCTACCGCTGACGCGCCGGTGGTGACCACTGCGGGCCGGCGCCACCGGCGCGTTGCTCCCTTGCGGCACCCCGGATGTGAATGCAGCGTATCCTTAATTTCCAGCCGGATGCTGTTCAAAAAGTTTTTGGTAGCCGGAGAAGAATCATCAGTGGCTCAGTGCGTCTTGTTTTTTTTTTCAGTTTTCGGTCTTTTGTTTTTTGACTTGCACTTCCTCCGTCCCAAAATTTTTGTTTTAAATTTGTCTAAATACGGATGTATCAAGTCACATTTTAGTATATAGACAAATTTAAGACAAAAATTTTGGGACTGAGGGAGTATATAATTCTGAAATTCTTCAACGCATTGTAACCCGGGCCTCAATTCTTAATAAAACATCTCCGGATGGTTCCGAATAGAAGAAAAACTCTGGGATACCCCGCAAAAAAAATAACTCTGGGATGTTATCTCTCAACTTGAAGATGATTAGGCTTGGCTTCGAGAAAACAAGCTACATTGTTCTTTGCTTACTGCAATGTATGTAAAGACTAGATGTTCAACAGTCATAAGGCGAAGGAACGATATCCACCACGGACAATCGATAGGTTCAATTTCACGACCATAAACTAAGCAATCACGGGAGACTTGATAACTTGACACCGACACTATAACACCCGGGCGGGCAGATCTCCTAGCTGTTCTTCATCTCCTCCAGCTGCGGGGGCGTTGATTGGCCCTGTCGACGGTGATGGTGCGGCCGCCGAGCTCCTGGCCGTTCATGTCCTGGATGGCGTTGCTCCCCGTCGTTGAACCAGACGAAGCCGAAGCCGCGGGATCTGCCCGTCTCCCGGTCAGTGACGAACTGATAAATCACACGATCGAGTTAGGCAGATGAAAATTTCACCAAGTAATTACAGGAACAAAGCAGTAACAAGTGAAAACAATGCGGCCAGGCTGAATCTAAACCCTAAAAAACAACGAGGAAAACTATACAGATCCATCCAGCAAGCAACAAAAGCATCATAGTCTAGCTAGCACCATCGAGCATGCATCAACCAACAATCTGAAACCCACTCACGTCGGCGTTGAGCGGGCGGTAGTCGGAGAAGAAGTCCTTGAGCGAGCTCTCATCGGTGCCCCAGGGAGGTTGCCAACATAGGCGCGGTACTCAACCCCAGAGCGGTCCTCGTCGGAATCCCACCACGGCGCCAGACATCGCACTATCGATAAACCCTAGCCGTGATACGACAGAGTAACGGACGGTTTCTTTTTGCAAGAGGACGAATAATAGCGTGATGCGTTTGATTGTTGTATGTATTGAACCCCCAGGCCCCAGGACGAATATATATAGAGAGACCCTCCTAGATCAGGATACGGTGGGCAGCGGACAGCCCGCACTTTTTTTTTTGAAGGAAAGCCATCATGGCGGTTTATATTTCATGCGAAAACAGCGATACATCGTTTGTTAATACATCCAGAAGAAAACCCAGGGGCTCCGATTTCCAAACAATGGTTCGAGAAACCTCCGAGTTCCTAGCCAACAAATCAGCCGCCTCATTAGCTTCCCTAGGACAGTGAGAAAAAACTATCGAAATAAAATTGCGAGCCAGAAAAGAACACTCCTCATAAATTGCTGCAGCCGGTCCAAGTGAATTTCCACCACCTTGCATGATTTCGACGACCTCCAAGCAATCAGCCTCGACGCAAATTCTGTTACACCCAACTTCATTTGCGAGTAGGAGCCCGTCTCATAAGCCTCTAGCTTCTGCCGTTGTCGCATTTTCTACAAATGAAATGTCACTGCATGACGCTGCCACGAAGACGCCAGAATTGTCTCGTAAAATGGCACCTGTTCCTTATGTTCCACTATCATGATTAAAAGTGGCATCCAAATTGAGTTTAAGAATTCCCTCTGGCGGACAGCACCAGCTGTGCTTTTTAAGTTTTACCTTCTTTGACTTGGCCTTAGAAAAATTCTTAGCAAGGGTTATAATTGCTTGTGCTGACCTGCTCGGTTCGAATATACGTTCGCCATGGGTGTACTGACGCCGTTCCCACCAAACATACCAAACTATAGTGGCCACGGGATCATTGCGGCGCACATCGGCCACAAGTGTGTTGGTAGAATTCTTTGATTGGAGCAAATCAGCAATAACCGATCCACCCTCCCTCTTAAGCGTACAAACCTCCTGTACTAAATGATGCAGCCCCAATATTCTCCAGATTTGCTGTACTCTTGGACATAAGAACATGGCATGCCTAATACTCTCACAATCTGAACTACAAAGAGGACATTGCGCACTTGAAATCATATGCCTGTTGGCAAGAACTCCATAGCAGGGGATAGCTCCAAGCAAAGTTCTCCATATGTGTATTTTAATTTTTGATGGCACACACAGTTTCCAAATGGTACTCCAGACTGGACTAGTACTTGAGGCTTGTATAGAGTTAGTCATCCTCAACTTTCGTCCGTGCTGATGCTCCCACTCTTCATGGAATGCTGATCTGACTGTGAAATAACCACTTCTATTACAGTGCCATGAAACAAAATCATTCATCATTCCCAAAGCCAGTGGGATGTTTAAAATGCAATGCGCATCGATAGGCCAAAACAACTCCGTTATCAACTGTTCATCCCACACTCTATTCTCCGTATCAATAAGCTCAGAAACTTTTGTAATCACAATATTACCTCTTGGTGTCATTACCTTCCGAGAGGGGCTACTAGGTATCCATGGGTCTTCCCAAATGTTTATTTGGGATCCATCACCGACTCTCCAAATATTCCCTCTCTTAAAAGACTAAATACCACTCCACAAACTCTGCCAAGTATACGAGCTACCTTTCTTAAGGCTGCAACTAAGAAGGTCTCCATCAGGAAAATATTTGGCTCTCAACACTTTAGCACATAAAGATTCTGGTTCACACAAAAGCCTCCAACATTGCTTCGCTAAAAGAGCTAAATTAAAGCAATGCAAATCTCTCAAGCCCATTCCACCCTTATCTTTTGGCACACACATTTTCCACCAAGCAAACCAGTGCATATGTTTTTTCAGGTCATCATCTCCCCACCAGTATTTAGACATAGCTGTGGTAATACTATTACATACCTGCTTAGGTAATTTAAACACTGACATAGCATAGGAAGGAATTGCCTGTATGACAGCCTTAAGTAACACTTCCCTACCTCCATAGGATAAAAGCTTCTCCTTCCACCCTCTGATTCTGTTCAACACTCTGTCAATGAGGTGTTGAAAACAATCCGTTCTGTCCACTCCGACAATAGGAGGCAGCCCCAAATATTTGTCTGTGATTGCTTCCGCCATGATGTTTAGTGATGTGCATACCTCCACCCTAGTATCAACAGGGGTACACGGGCTAAAAAAGATACTTGATTTGGCCTCGCTCACCAATTGTCCAGAAGTTGCACAGTAGTCATCCAGTGCACGCCGAAGACTAGTTGCATTTGAAGCATTCGCTCGCATAAGAATTAACGAGTCATCCGCAAATAAGAGGTGAGAAACCGAGGGGGCATCTCGGCACACCTTTACTCTCAAAATATTACCAGCCTCCTCCTCATACATGATCAAGCTTGACAATCCCTCGGCATAGAGCAAAAACAAGTATGGCGATAAAGGATCGCCCTGTCTGAGTCCCCTTGACGGAAGAAAATAATCAGTTAACACATTATTCACACGTACCTGATATCGAACAGACCGTATGCATTCCATGATTAAGCCCACCCAACTCGGCGTAAACCCCAGGCGCATAAGAATTGTCTACAAAAAACTCCACTCAACCCTATCATAGGCCTTATGCATATCAAGTTTAACCGCACAGGTCCCATACTTGCCCGTAGTCTTCTTCTTGATTGCATGATAAGACTCAAAGGCCACCAAAAAATTATCCGTAATAAGACGTCCCGGTACAAATGCACTTTGATTAGGCAAAATGATCTCAGAAAGGATATATTTCAGTCGATTAGCAAGGAGTTTTGAAATCACCTTGTAAACCACGTTGCACAAACTGATTGGCCGAAACTGAGTTATGGCTACTGGATTTTCAACCTTCGGAATAAGCACGATGGTGGTATTATTCCAGCCTTATGGAATCTTCCTAGAATTAACAGCAAGTAACACTTCATCAATCAAATCCTCACCAATTATATGCCAAAATCTCTTGTAGAAAACAGCGTGTAATCCATCCGGTCCAGGAGCTTTTAAGTCACCGATATTAAACATTGCTTTCTTCACTTCCTCTCTGGTATAATGCTTATTTAACTCCTCATTCATAGCATCAGTCACACGTGGCTTTACCTTCTCAATTACATGCATATTGGGCGCTTGCACACCCGAAGTGTGTTCGCGGTCTAAGGATCATGCGGCGGTTAACGCCCGCATAGTTAATCACGGTTTAATGCGGCAGCCCGTACATATATGCCGGGTTCGGTTTCTCTTTTTTTTACCGGTAATATGTCTCTCATTCATATTTGAGCCACGTAATAAAGACGGACATGTCAAAACTAAAAAGAGCAGAACATCTCCGAGCTTGACACAAATGCCTGTCACCTGTCCTCGCACTACCGCAACAGCCACCTAAGAAAAAAAATGATGGATCACCTCCTCACCGAGCTCGACGCGGCTACATCATTGAACGAGTAATATGCAGTTTTGTGGACCTTCAAGATGACTCGCTAAAGGTGAAGCCATTGTCGTTGAATGAATCAGACTGAAACAACACCCCGCAAAGGCCTCTACGTTTATTTTTAGTTTGCAGGAGAAAGTGCATCCGAACAACTTTGCGGACCGATGCAAGACCGCGATGGATGGCACAAAACATCTGGACACCGTGGTCCAAACATATGCGAACGGTTTTAGGTCCATGTTGGAGATGCCCCACTCCCAACAAGTCGTTCGGAAAGCCTTTCACAACCGGAGCCACACCAGAACTAGTAGAAGGCTCTTGTTCATCCTCATCGATTGTTTCAGTATCACTGCTCAAACTCATTACCATTGCATCAATTCTCACTGTCCGGGTTTATTAGGCCCCTTTGTATTTTGTGCCAGATTTTTTAAATTGAGTACAATTCTTTTTCACATCAATGGCGGCCGCAGTTCCTATGCGCTGCTCTTCGTGGCAGGTTGCCGCTGAAACACACACGCAACGAGTTAGTGATCCCATAATGGGCTGAACCCTTTTGGTTTTGCTTTCCTGAATTGGGTTTTTCTTGTTATTTCTTTACTGTTTTTCGTTCTACGAAAAAAACTGGCTTTTGTTTTGTTTTCCTTTTTTTCGTTTTTTCCTGTTTCTGGATTTCTTTTTATATATATTTTTCCAAAATTCACAAATATCTAAAAGTGTTCGTGATTTTATAAAAAATATTCTAAATTTAAATAATGTTCTTGTGTTCCAATTTTGGTTTGGAATTTAAAAAATGTCCTCATTTCAAATAAAATCACAAATGTTCATGTTTCAACAATTAATTCAAAATTTTAAAAAAATACTCCTATTTTGAAAAAGTGTTCACAAATTCAAAAATGTTCTTGTTTGAAAACCTGGTTTCCTTTTTTGGGAATTAATACAAACATTTTAAAAATTTGGTCACGGGTTCAAAATATGTTTGTGTTTAAAAAAAATCTGGTTTTCATTTTTTGAGCGAATTTCAGAAAATATTCCAGTTTTCAAAATTTGTTAGAAAGTTCAAAAAAAATTGACATTTCCAAAAATCTTTGGGAGTTTAAAAAAATTAAAATTTTACAATTTACAAAAAAAATCTCAATTCAAAAAATGCCTGCATCTTCAAAAATATGTTCACATTTCACATAATGCTCACAATTTCGACAAATGTTCTGTATTTCAAAATTTATTCGTGATTCAAGAACCATTCGTTTCTAAATGGTAGAAATAAAACAAGCGACCAAAAATTAGGTGCTATAGTAATTGGGTTGCTACAGTGCTTTTCCCGATCGCTACAACGTCTGAATCGAGCCGCTACAGTTTGCTGGAACCTGGGACCAAATCTCGTTGTAACGCTGGCCCTCTTCGATCGACTTAGGATCGCAATAGCTTCCAGGCCTCATAGGGGTATCACGAAGCCCCCCCCCCCCCCCCCGGTCGAGAAGTCCTATATGGAGAAATCAGTATTTAAGGGGTACTCTTTGGAAAGAACACTCCATCTGTTCAAGCGGACAAGTGAAATGGTGTGTGTGCGCCACTTGTTGCAATCTGTGAGTTTTTTCTTTTTTTGTTGTTTATTCAAAACATTTCATCTCTTGAACCGTGTGTTCAAATCCCGAACCATTTTCACTACTGGATTTCTCGCATCGAGATCTTTGAAACTAGATCCCAATTTAATAGGTTTCGAAGCTTTTTTCATGAAAAAAAATCAGAATAATTAACAAAAGATTAAAAAGGCAATCAAAATCTCGATAGCAAAAAAATAGAAGAAAAAACTAGGAGTTGAAAGCAAGAGTTCTTTTTCTTTTTCTAATTTCCCCCTTTTGAGAACCATTGTTGTGCTTCTCGCAAAAGTAAATATGTGCCTTCATGAGAAGCAAATCTATGCTTCTTGTGGAAGGATGCTTTTTTCCGAGTAGCATAGTTGTGCCTCTCACGAAAGCAAATCTGTGGCGTTCACGAGAAGGAAATATGTGCTTCTTGTGGAAGTATTTTTTTTTCCTTTCCAAGTGATGCTTCTCGCGGAAGCAAAGCTGTGCTTCTCGTGAAAGTATAAATTTTCTTTCCCCTTTTCAAGAACCACAGTTGTGCTTCTTATGAAAGCAAATATGTGTCTTCATGAGAAGCAAATATGTGCTTCAAATGGAAGCACATTTTTTTCCCATTTTCAAGAACCACGGTTGTGCTTCTCGCGGAAGCAAATCTGTGCCTCCATGAGAAGTAGCAAAAAAATATTCGTGGTTTTTTTCTCCAAACCTAAGAAAAAACGGGCAAAAACCAAAAAACTAAAAAAAATCCCAAAAATGCATAATGTTTTTTTGAAAAAAAAATCCAGAGAGAATGTCGAGGACATGACATGTGGCGGCAGCTGGAAGCACCACCTGGCGTGCTCTCAATAATTCAAAAGTGGCCTTTGAAGGTCCCATGCAAGGGGTAATCTCCAGTTAGTTGCTCCCCCTATATGGCGCCTTTAGCGTTTGATCTCCTATATGGTGCACACGCGAAGACTCCATGGGCCTGGCCCAACAAAGGTTGGTGGCTCGGGACGTAGTACTCCTACGTTCGCTCAGGATCATGTCACTCGAGACGCAGTACTCCTGTGTTCGCTCATCCGTTGACTGTTTTGACTATTGAAAAAAATCAATCTGAAAAAATAATAAGAAGAAAACAAATATATAAAATTTGAAAGAATGTGGATTTAGAAAAAGGTCATAGACTTGCAAAAAAGTCCATGAATATGAAAAAGCTTAAAATCTAAAAGGTTCATGCATATGAAAAAGTTCATGGATTTTGAAAACTAATGACGGACTTGCAAATTTTTCATCAATTTTGAAAAAACAAATCATGGATTTTGGAGAGAAAAATGCGAATTTGGTAAAATTTCACCAATTTTGAAGAATGTTCATGAATTTGAAAAGAGTTCATGACTTTAAAAAAATCATGAAACTTGAAAAGGTTCACAAAGTTTGGAAAAAATTCGCAAATTTTTAAACAAAATGAGCTAAAATTTCATGCATTTTAAGAGTTCATGAATTTGAAAAATATAAAATTCATGAAAATTGAAAATAAAAATAAAAAATGAACAAAACCCGACGCAAAAAACGCACAAAAAATAACACAAAAAACAGTCACAAAAAACACCAGAAGAAAACTTACTACAACTACAGTCCTAAATGAGTCGTCCTGCTCATTCAGAGGTGTGCATGTCGGTTAGTGAATTGCACTATAATTAGTTGTTTCCTAATGCGCGGAAGATGAAAACTGCCCTGAAAATTAAATATTTTGTGGCTAATGATCAAGAAAGGATCCTTAGCAAAGACAATCTAAGCAAAAAAGGTTGGATAGGCACAAAAAATTATGAGTTTCTGGGTGCCGATGAAAGCATTGGTCATTTACATTTTTGCGTGTTCGTTTGCTTGTTTCCATTCTAAACCCCCTTCTACTCCCGAGCTCATTTGAGCTCGGGATGAACAACAAATTTAAAAAAAAACATTTGAAAAATTCTGAAATTTTTTGGTTGCAAACTTTGACAAATGTTCTCAGGGCTTACAAACTTTCATCCCAAAATAACATTCGTGAATGTCATGGAAAAAATACACTAAAAAATGCTTTCAAAAAAGCATTCTTGGAGTATCAATTTTTTTACCATAACTTCCATGAATGTTATTTTGGGATGAAACATTCCAAGAGCTGAGAACATTCGTCAATGTTTACACCAAAAAAAATTCAGATTTTTTTTCTACTTTTTTAAATTTTTTACTGTTCATTAAGAGCATATGAGCTCGATTTGATAATAGTTGTGTTTGTTTCCTTTGGACTAAAGTGGGGAGTGCTTTGGGTAATTCCAAAACACCTTTGACTTTTGTTGACCATTTCCGGAATTGAATTCCAACTTATACGGTAAAGATCATAGGGTTATTTCAGCTGGAGTTTGTGCTTTACTTTGGTCTATCTGGGAGACAAGGAAGAAATTTTATTTTCAAAGTATTCTACCCCAAGGATCCTACTGATGTCATTTTTAATTACGGAAAAACTAACGCCCACACGTGTGGGCGTTTGCACACCGCCCACACGCCTCCATCATCATTCATTTTGCCACGTATGAACAGATGACATCAGGAAATCTTTTTGGTTTTTGGCTTAGAAATGTTTTATCTCCTAATTAAAAAAGCGAATTAAAAATTCGTTTTCACCATTAAATCCGTCTCGACGAGATCTTCAAAACTAGACTCCATATTGATATGTTTCGACGAAATTTTTTTTGCCCAAAAGTTGCCATGATGTTTACACTATAGTTGCCATAGTGCTTAAATTGAAGTTGCCATGTGGCAATTTTAGTTTGTAGATCATGGCAATTCTAGTTTTTCGATGATGGCAATTCCAGTACTTTGAGCATGAAAATATTTTTTTGTATGAACCATGGCAATTTTAAGTGCATGTATCCTGGCAATTTTAATTTATCGTGCATGGCAAGTCTAGTTTCTTAATTCCGCGTTTTATAATATGTCAAAATATACTTTTAAATGTAGAAGAAAATAGCTGAAACATATCATGGCAACTTCAGTATAAACATCATGGCAATTCATGTGCAATAGACACGACAACTTTTAACCAAAAAAAATTCGTCGAAATATATTGATATGAGATCTAGTTTCGAAGATCTCGTCGCGAGGGATTTAATGATGAAAACAGATCTTCAATCGGATTTTTCATTTAAGAGATAAAACATTTTAAAAACAGAAAATCCAAAAAGATTTCCACATGCATGCATGCGGTGACATGGCGTAGTCTGTGTGCTATAGGGCGTGTAGATTGGTTTGGCTCCCACCACACGTGTGGACGTTAGCGTTGTCCTTAATTTATGCTCTTTGCTAGATTACTGCAGAAAAAAAAGTACGCATTCTTAGGAAGGTGACTTGGAGGTTGGTCCGCGTGGCGCATGGTGTTTTTTGTTGTTATTGTTGATGGTTTACCAAGCTGACCACTTGGTCGCGTGATGTTTATAGGCGTGCTCATGGTTAGGGACCAAATTGTGAGGACTCTGCTAATCAGTCCTGCTGCTGATGCATCTTCTGCTACATAACATTAAAGCTCATCGAAATTATCAAAAAGAATTGATGTGCATGTGATATTCAGAGTTGTGGTTAGCTTTTGGTGTTCCTTCTTTCAGTCTATCGTTCTAGCATCCAGTTGGTATAATTTGGATATCTAAGGATGTAGGTTGTTTGTCTAGCAGAAAGTTAGGTGAGCTTTTGATTTCTAGTGAATCTCACCATTCGGCTTTGGCGGCGGTGTTCATCATGGAGCAGCAGAAGCAGGTACTCGATCATTCTGGATGATGTCTGGCTTCGAAACATGCAACTATATCACGTCAACATAGGCTTTCACTTTTTCTACCACTTCTCCAGGTTGTAAAGAATAATTAGTATGATGTTACTACGTGTTGGATATTCCAGTATTCTCTTTAACGCGCGGCCATTTGATGTTGATGGTCAACTACTTTGCCCTCCAATGCTTCATTCGTTGACAAATTTCGTCGGCGCCTTCCAATATGAAAAATTGTCTCTGTCATGGCGTCCAGTCTTTTAATGACTACTTCATCTTGAAAAAGGTTATTGTTGAAAGGATTGGATTCTCTGGTTATCAGAAGTGCACGACCGCATTGCGGATGCTTGCATATGACAGGGCCACTCATTCTCTGAGCCACTACCAAGCCCTCACTATGAGAATGATGCCGACTGCTTTGCTGCCTACTGGTCTTCGTATATCCGAGTGAGTCGTACGGTCGAGTGGTAAACTGTCATCTGAGTAGATGGTATATATGCTGCTTGGTCGAGTGGATGGTATGATGCTTGGTCGAGTGGATAGTATGCCTGTATGAAATTTATCTGGACCCACATGTTGTGTGGACCCCATGCTTTATGATATTTCGACCCTTCGTGGGCCTACCTATTATGTGTATCCCCAACATTAGCCCCCGAATCGATTGCGATTTTGCAGAACGAGTTTGTGAAAGACACAATTTGGTCCGAGTGATTACGAAAATACTCGGTACTTGTCATCGTGCTTTCAGACAACCAAGGTTTGAACAAAATCTCAATGGATTCCGGCACTACGCTCCCCGACTGATCTGGGGTAAGTGCCTGCGAGGAGCAACTTGATGACATTTGTTCATCTCTCGGAAGAGGTTAACTCGTGATCAAAGTATAGGTGCGTCATTAAATCCAGGCAACAAGATTGACGCATGGACTGTTCTCTCGGAGAGATGCTATTTTGTATCCCGGGGGAACGTCAATATGAGTCGGTTCTGGATCCAAACGTGTGACGCTTTGAGTCCTAGAAGAAGGCTCAAAACAGGTCCAACGGAGGAGCGTTAAACTCACCTTATAGGATTTTTTTTGGAGTGATTTGGAGCTGGTCTTGCATCGAGTAACTGATTACTTGGAATTTCTTCACGCCTGGAACGTGTAATTTTTTGTTGTTTGGCTGTCACTCGGACCGGGCGGACCATTTCGAGTGGATACCATTCCAGTGGGGGCACGCTGAGTTTGGAGCTGGTCCTACATCGAGTAACTGATTACTCAGAATTTCTTCACGCCTGGAACGTGTCTTTTTTTGTTGTTTGGCCGTCACTCGGACCGGGCGGACCGTTCCGAGTGGATACCATTCCAGTGGGGGCACGCTGAGTGCACCCACTGGGTGTAGTCCTTGAGACTGCCGTTGACTGTGGGCAGTCGGCGGGAGTCTTAGAGCCTGTCCTTTTTTGTTGTTGTTCATCACTCGGACTGGTCAGGCCGTACCGAGTGGAGATTACTCCAGTGGGGGCACGCTGAGTGCACCCACTAGGTGTAGTCCCCGAGACCACCGTCGGCTGCGGGCAGTCGGCGGGGTCTGAGAGAACTAAAAATCTTCTTAGCAGGTACTGATCGAACTTGTTCTTCTCTGACTCGGAGGTCGAGTAATTCTGGAGCTGGTTTTACATCGAGCAAAATGTTTCCTTCTGAGTTCTCTTCCAGTGGGGGCACGCTGAGTGCACCCACTGGGTGTAGTCCCCGAGTCTCTGTCGGACTAGATGAGTCTGGAAGAGGGTTTAATTCTCCCGGTAAACCTCCATGCAATCGGCACGGTAAATATCTTTGTTTGAAATTGAGTCAATCGGATGCATCTTCAGGCGCTTGACATGGTAAGCTCAGCCTGGAGCTGAGTCAGTCGGACTGATCTTCGTGCACTCGGCATGGAAAAAATTCAGCCTGGAACTCGGTCAAGCAGCTGAATCTTCGTGCTCTCAGCACGGTGAATGAATTCGTCTTTGAAACTGACGACTGTAGAAAAAAGCTGGACACTCCACGGAGTAATCATTCCAGTAGTACTTTTTATATTGACCGTTAGATTTTGCGTGAAAGGGGTATTTGTCTGAGTGGACGAGCTTCCCAACTGATCGGGGTATGTTGACTACAAGGAAAAACTTGGTGGCACTCGTATGTCTCCCGGAGGAGATAGACTAGTGGTCTGACACGGACGTGCCATGAAACCCGAGTGGCGAGGCTAGTGTGTGGGCTGAGTCTCCGGAGAGATGCCACTCATTATCCCGGGGGAACACCAACACGTGCCATCTCTGAGTCCAAGTTTGTGAAACTGACGCCTTGGAGCCTAGGATAAGGGCCAAGTGTATCCGTAGAGGAGCGTCGTTTTCACCCTTTTGCAGTCCTGAAGCTGACTTCAAGAAATGATTTGGGCGATCGTCCAAGTGGACAGTACTACCCTTATAGATTTTCGGTGGAACGAGCATGTATGGTCAGAAAGATATTCCTGATGCGATCAATGGGTTGATCGAATGGGCATAACCTCTGAGGGCAGCATGGCCAACGGCTGTGCGTAGCCCCCGAGTGATGCTCGAAAGAGGTAAGCTTGCTACAGAGTGTGATATGAGGTTTGATCATATGAGTAACTTAGTCGTTCCTGTGCTGGGGGTGTAGAGGTAAAGACATGTCCAAATGATGGTGACGCGCGAGGTGGCCGAGGGGCGATGACGTGTACAACCGAGTGACGACGCGTGAGGCAGTCGAGTGGTGAAGACGTGCACAACCAAGTGGCGACGCGCGGGGCGGTCGAGTGAGGATGCGCGAGGTGGCCGAGTGAAGGACTACGTGTCCAGCCAAGTGGTGACGCGCGGGGCGGCCATGTGGTGAAGACGTGCACAACCGAGTGGCGACGTGCGGGATGGCCGAGTGAGGATGCGCGAGGTGGCCGAGTGAAGGACTACGTGTCCAGCCAAGTGGTGACGCGCGGAGTGGCCAAGTGACGACACGCGGCGTGGCCAAGTGACGACGCGCGAGGCAGCCGAGTGGAAGATTGCGTGTCCAGCCAAGTGGCTGAAATGGTCTTCGAAGGAGTTAGCCAGATGCTTTCGAAGCTAATGTAGCGATGAGGTTGGTGTAGTGTGGTTGCGACGCAACAAGACCGGCGTGACAATTGAGTTTGAGTAGGACTGAAGATGGCGCGCACAGCGTCTGGGTGATTATAAAGCTTGTCAAAGTGGCGGATCGAATGCACTTGTTGAAGTGAAGGATCTAACTGGTGATGAAGCACTCGACCACTCAGGAGAGTGTCACTCCAAATGAGTTGTAGCCCCCGAGTGTGGCGTAGCTCCCGAGCGTACTACAGGCTTCGACAACGGACATGTCGGAATACGGGAAATATAGTTTTGAATGGATAATTTGTAATTCATCGAGTCGGACTCGGGTAAAGATGAGGAGAAGCTTCCGAGTGATGCTCGAAAGAGGCAAACTCGCAAAGGAGTGAAGTGTGAAGTTTAATTGTAAAAGGGAGTTATCTGTCTCATGCCTGGCAGGGTCTATATCATTGATACGATGAAGAGGATTCCACAGAGGGGTTGGCTGGATGTGTTTGAAGTCAACAGAGCGACAAGGCCGGTGTTGTGGTGCGCTAGGACCGGTATGGTGACCGAGTCCGAGTCAGCGATGAAGTTGGCGCATAGGGCCGTTGAGTGATCGCGTAACTTGTGTAAAAATGGCACAAGCCAACGAAATAATTTCTCAAGAAAATTTGATGTGTGCTGAAATGATTTGTGTGAATAACACTCATAGACACCCGCTGGAAGTGCAAGGGGCTTGCTGGTTAACCAGCAAGAGTCTGAAAGAGCGAAGGATCCGATTCGAACTTGTCGAAGCGACGGATCCGACTGAACTCATTGGAATATTGGCTCAAATAAAATGGAAGTATAGTGTTTCAACTGAGTTGCAGCCCCGGAGGACCGATGCAAATCGAAATGAAGAACGACATATGGTGTCCGTGAATGATGTATGCGAAAAAATGAAAGCTGGACTCGTGAGTCACATAACCAGTACTAAGCAAGTATGTGAAAATAAGCAGCCGAGCGTAGAGGTACACTCGGTGGCATGGCCTCTGAGTGAACGTGATGTGTGAATTATGGGACACTCGGGAAGACGGAAATAACAGGATGTAAAATGACTTAGCTGTCTGAAGGCGCGCGAGTGGCCGAGTGGTGACAAGGCGATGGTGACAGTCGACCTTCGTCTCGGTGTCCTTGCGGATAGGGATGAAGCGCACATTATACTTGTGATGCAGCTCCTTGAGTTAGAGGTTTACTCTTGTCTCAGTCAGATTTTGGCTACTTAGGCGAGTCCTTGAACTGCAGCTAAGCCTCCGAGTGGGAGGCTTGCTTTCCACTCGGTAGGATTCTAAACAGTTAGACGAGCACTGGACTACAGCTAAGCCCCCGAGTGGGAGGTTTGCTCTCCACTCAGTAGGATTTTTTCAAACTTAGGCAAGTACTGGACTGCAGCTAAGCCCCTGAGTGGGAGGCTTGCTCACCACTCGGTAGGATTTTTTCAAACTTAGGCGAGTTCTGGACTACAGCTAAGCCCCCGAGTGGGAGGCTTGCTCACCACTCGGTAGGATTTTTTCAAACTTAGGCGAGTTCTGGACTACAGCTAAGCCCCCGAGTGGGAGGTTTGCTCTTTACTCGGTAGGATTTTTTTCAAACTTAGGCGAGTACTGGACTGCAGCTAGGCCCCCGAGTGGGAGGTTTGCTCTCCACTCGGTAGGATTTTTTCAAACTTAGGTGAGTACTGGACTGCAGCTAAGCCCCCGAGTGGGAGGTTTGCTCTCCACTCGGTAGGATTTTTTCAAACTTAGGCGAGTACTGGACTGTATCTAAGCCCCCGAATGGGAGGTTTGCTCTCCACTCGGTAGGATTTTTTCAAACTTAGGTGAGTACTGGATTGCAGCTAAGCCCCCGAATGGGAGGTTTGCTCTCCACTCGGTAGGATTTTTTCAAACTTAGGCGAGTATTGGACTACAGCTAAGCCCCCGAGTGGGAGGTTTGCTCTCCACTCGGTAGGATTTTTTCAAACTTAGGCGAGTACTGGACTGCAGCTAAGCCCCCGAGTGGGAGGTTTGCTCTCCGCTCGATAGGATTTTTTTCAAACTTAGGCGAGTACTGGACTGCAGCTAAGCCCCTGAGTGAGAGGCTGACTCATCGCTCGGTAGGATTTTTTGAACTTAAGCGAAACAGATTCGCAGCTAAGCCACAGAGTGAGAGTCTGACTCATCACTTGATAGGATTTCTTGAACTTAGGCGAAACAGATTCGCAGCTAAGTCACCCACTGGGGGATTTTGGTTACAAGTATAAGCAACAACAATTATTTCAGAAAAACTATTAAAATCTGTGAGCTGATGAGGTGACCAACCGATAGCGACGCGCGGGGCGGCCGAGTGGTGATGAGGTGACCAACCGAGTGGCGACGCACGGGGCGGCCGAGTGGTGATGAGGTGACCAACCGATGGCGACGCGCGGGGCGGCCGAGTGATGATGAGGTGACCAACGGATGGCGACGCGCGGGGCGGCCGAGTGGTTTATGCAGTGACCAACCGATGGCGACGCGCGGGGCGACCGAGTGGTTTATGCAGTGACCAACCGATGGCGACGCGCGGGGTGGCCGAGTGATGATGAGGTGACCAACCGATGACGACGCACGGGGCGGCCGAGTGGTGATGAGGTGACCAACCGATGGCGATGCGCGGGGCGGCCGAGTGGTTTATGAGGTGACCAACCGATGGAGACGCGCGGAACGGCCGAGTGATGATGAGGTGACCAACCGATGACGATACGCGGGGCGGCCAAGTGGTTATGAGGTGACGAACCGATAATGACGCACGGGGCGGCCGAGTGACGGGTAGTCGAATGTCCTTGACCTTTTCTTCCGAGTGGTTGTGGATGACATTTCCTTTGGTTTCATCTCTGTCGAGTGCCGAAGAGGGTGAGCGGAGCTACTCGGTGTTGGGGCCACGAAGATGCTTTTCGCTGGATCGAAACGCCCCAATGCCTTGATGTAGGAGTTACACACGTCTCCAGAATCATGGCTCATTCACGGCATGTAATAACTCTGGCTCAATTAACGCCAACGCCTTCTGCATGCAATGGCAGTTTTCCTCTATTGGCCGCACATTAATTGTCATTGGTTTGTCAATCAAAGTAAATTCCTTTCTTCTCCTTCCGTTATTTGGCCATGCACTAACTGACATTGATTTGTTAATCAAAACAATTTCATTTCTCCTCCTTCCATTCTCAACGTGCATGCAAGTGGGATATGCATGAGCCTGCATGCATGCGTGGCAAACGCAAACCCAGCCGCAGAGCCATTGACACTGGCTGGAGGAGGTGGCCGTGCGTGAGGACGTCGCAGACGGGCCAGGGACGACGCGGCGGACCGCGCCAGTGGCTGTTTGTACGTGCTCAGGCGCGGCGGACCGCGCTGGAGGGCGTTTGGACGAGCTCGCCGACGGCGCCGTGGACGAGGCCGGAGGCGACGCGGCGGACCGCGCCGGAGGGCGTTTGGACGAGCTCGCTAGCGGGGCCGTGGACGAGGCCGGAGGCGACGCGGCGGACCGCGCCGGAGGGCGTTTGGACGAGCTCGCCGGCGGCGCCCTGGATGAGGCCGGAGGCGACGCGGCGGACTGCGCCGGAGGGCGTTTGAACGAGCTTGCCGACGGCGCCGTGGACGAGGCCGGAGGCGACGCGGCGGACCGCGCCGGAGGGCGTTTGGACGAGCTCGCCGGCGGTGCCGTGGATGAGGCCGGAGGCGACGTGGCAGACTGCGCCGGAGGGCGTTTGGACGAGCTCGCGGATGGAGCCGTAGATGTGGCCTGAGACGACGCGGCAGACGCCGCACCGGAGGGCATTTGCACGAGCTCGACGACGGTGTCGTAGATGATGCCCGAGACGACGGGACGGCCCACGCCAACGGCTGTTTGTGGTGGTTGCCATTGATGATCATCCCGTGAGAAGGCAAGAAAGATGAGAAATGACTTGCCATTTTCTCTTCCTCTGTGCTTCATGATCGATCATGCATGTGTGTGTCTAATCCTACAGGAGGAAAAGACAAAACTCATTGTTAGACAATGTGTTGTAAAAAGACTAGATCGAATGGATACTTCCTTGATACTTTTGTTTGTACGAATGGCGCGATGACCAGCGCTTTAGCGGCCAATTTCTCTGGCGATGGTAGTTGATCCGCTGTCGAAGATTGAAGAAAAACCATTTGCACCATGGCTCGATAGACGCAATGCCCCAAGGTGGGCGCCAACTGTCGTGGTAACGATTTCGACAATAAGAGAGGGGTAGGATAAAGGAGCATGATCTATCGAGATGCATATGGGTGACACGGTGGTTTTAGCCAGTTCGGGCCTCTCACGGTGGAGATAACAACCCTATGTCTCGTGCTTCGGAGAGGCTTTGTTTTATCTTAGTATGTATTCGGAGATTACAATGAGAGGAGAACGGGTCCCCGTAGTCCTGAGACTAATGGTGAAAGAGAGAGAGAGAGAGCGAGAGAGAGAGAGAGAGATGGAAGAAGAGCCCCCACGCCTAGTGGTGGGGGTGGCTTATATAGAGTGCGCCACCCCTCCCCCACCTCTATGTTACAAAGTGGGGCATGAATGCCATAATACCAGCCTACTACCAAGCCCTCACTATGAGAATGATGCCGACTGCTTTGCTGCCTACTGGTCTTCGTATATCCGAGTGAGTCATACGGTCGAGTGGTAAACTGTCATCTGAGTAGATGGTATATATGCTGGTTGGTCGAGTGGATGGTATGCTGCTTGGTCGAGTGGATAGTATGCCTATATGAAATTTATCTAGACCCACATGCTGTGTGGACCCCATGCTTTATGATATTTCGACCCTTCGTGGGCCTACTGATACGTCTACGTCGTATCTACTTTTCCAAACACTTTTGCCCTTGTTTTGGACTCTAACTTGTATGATTTGAATGGAACTAACCTGGACTGACGCTGTTTTCAACAGAATTGCCATGGTGTTGTTTTATGTGCAGAAAGAAAATATTCTCGGAAAGTCCTGAAACTCCACGGAACACCTTAGAAAAAATAATAAAAAATCCTCGCCAAAGATGAAGACCAGGGGGCCCACACCCTGTCCACGAGGGTGGGGGGCGCGCCCCCTACCTCGTGGGCCCCCTGGACACCCTCCGACGCCAACTCCAACTCTATATATTGGCCTTCAGGGAGAAAAAAATCAGAGAGAAGAAATCATCGCGTTTTACGATACGGAGCCGCCGCCAAGCCCTAATCTCTCTCGGGAGGGCTGATCTGGAGTCTGTTCGGGGCTCCGGAGAGGGGGATTCGTCGCTGTCGTCATCATCAACCATCCTCCATCACCAATTTCATGATGCTCACCGCCGTGCGTGAGTAATTCCATCGTAGGCTTGCTGGACGGTGATGGGTTGGATGAGATTTATCATGTAATCGAGTTAGTTTTGTTAGGGTTTGATCCCTAGTATCCACTATGTTCTGAGATTGATGTTGCTATGACTTTGCTATGCTTAATGCTTGTCACTAGGGTCCGAGTGCCATGATTTCAGATCTGAACCTATTATGTTTCCATGAATATATGTGAGTTCTTGATCCTATCTTGCAAGTCTATAGTCACCTACTATGTGTTATGATCCGGCAACCCCGAAGTGACAATAATCGGGACCACTCTCGGTGATGACCATAGTTTGAGGAGGTCATGTATTCACTATGTGCTAATGCTTTGTTCCGGTTCTCTATTAAAAGGAGGCCTTAATATCCCTTAGTTTCCAATAGGACCCCGCTACCACGGGAGGGTAGGACAAAAGATGTCATGCAAGTTCTTTTCCATAAGCATGTATGACTATATACGGAATACATGCCTACATTACATTGATGAATTGGAGCTAGTTCTGTGTCACCCTATGTTATGACTGATACATGATGAACCGCATCCGGCATAATTATCCATCACTGATCTGATGCCTACGAGTTTTCCAAAGACTGGTTCTCGCTTATTTACTTTTCCGCTGCTAATGTTACAATCACTACAAAATACCAAAAACATTACTTTTGCTGTCTTTACTTTTGTTGTCGTTACCACCACTATCATATTACTTTGCTACTAAACACTTTGTTGCAGATACTAAGTTTCCAGGTGTGGTTGAATTGATAACTCAGCTGCTAATACTTGAGAATATTCTTTGGCTCCCCTTGTGTCGAATCAATAAATTTGGGTTAAATACTCTACCCTCGAAAACTGTTGCGATCCCCGATACTCATGGGTTATCAAGACCTTTTTCTGACGACGTTGCCGGGGAGCATAGCTCTATTCTTTGAGCCACTTGGGATTTATATCTGCTGGACAATATGAAGAATTTGAAAGACGCTAAGACAACAATTTATCCCTCAACTACGAGGGGAGGTAAGGAACTGCCATCTAGCTCTGCACTTGATTCACCTTCTGTTATGAGTAAGCTAGCAACACCTAAACCTGCTTCTTCTATTCGTCCTGATATGTCTCATGTTATTAATGATGCCACTTCTGCTATGCGTGATACTTATGATGAAACTGCTTCTATGTCTGATACTACTGTGCCCCTTAGTGATTTTCTTGAAGAACAAATTGCTAGGGCTAGAGAAAGAGAAATTGATGAATCTGAATACGATGATGAAAGTGATGATGAAAATATGCCCGTTATTCCTCAGGGTTATCTTTTTGAGAAATATTCTTCTTTAGCTATTTTAGCCTGCAGAGATAGATACGAGCTTAAGAGGTTATTTATTAAATGGAACAAAGAATCACTTAGAGATAAAATGAAACCTGATCCTGCTTTTGCAGGGCATGTTGTGATGTGATATGGTCAAGACATGATGCTAAACTTTATTGTATGAGATGATCATGTTTTGTAACCGAGTTATCGGCAACTGGCAGGAGCCATATGGTTGTCGCTTTATTGTATGCAATGCAATCGCCCTGTAATGCTTTACTTTATCACTAAGCGGTAGCGATAGTCGTAGAAGCATAAGTTTGGCAAGACGACAATGATGCTACGATGGAGATCAAGGTGTCGCGCTGGTGACGATGGTGATCATAACGGTGCTTCGGAGATGGAGATCACAAGCACAAGATGATGATGGCCATATCATATCACTTATATTGATTGCATGTGATATTTATCTTTTATGCATCTTATCTTGCTTTGATTGACGGTAGCATTATAAGATGATCTCTCACTAAATTTCAAGATAAAAGTGTTCTCCCTGAGTATGCACCGTTGCCAAAGTTCGTCGTGCCCAGACACCAAGTGATGATCGGGTGTGATAAGCTCTATGTCCATCTACAACGGGTGCAAGCCAGTTTTGCACACGCAGAATACTCAGGTTAAACTTGACGAGCCTAGCATATGCAGATATGGCCTCGGAACACTGAGACCGAAAGGTCGAGCGTGAATCATATAGTAGATATGATCAACAAAAGGATGTTCACCATTGAAAGCTACTCCATTTCACGTGATGATCGGTTATGGTTTAGTTGATTTGGATCACGTGATCACTTAGAGGATTTGAGGGATGTCTATCTAAGTGGGAGTTGTTAAGTAATATGATTAATTGAACTTAATTTATCATGAACTTAGTACCTGATAGTATCTTGCTCGTCTATGTTGATTGTAGATAGATGGCCCGTGCTGTTGTTCCATTGAATTTTAATGCGTTCCTTGAGAAAGCAAAGTTGAAAGATGATGGTAGCAATTACACGGACTGGGTCCGTAACTTGAGGATTATCCTCATTGCTGCACAGAAGAGTTACGTCCTGGAAGCACCGCTGGGTGCCAGGCCTGCTCCTGATGCAACTGACGACGTTAAGAACGTCTGGCAGAGCAAAGCTGATGACTGCTCGATAGTTTAATGTGCCATGCTTCACGGCTTAGAACCGGGACTTCAACGACGTTTTGAACGTCATGGAGCATATGAGATGTTTCAGGAGTTGAAGTTAATATTCCAGAAGAATGCCCGGATTGAGAGATATGAAGTCTCTAATAAGTTCTATAGCTGCAAGATGGAGGAGAATAGTTCTGTCAGTGAGCACATACTCAAGATGTCTGGGTATTGTAATCACTTGATTCAACTGGGAGTTAATCTTCCAGACGATAGCGTCATTGACAGAATTCTCCAATCACTTCCACCTAGTTACAAGAGCTTCGTGATGAACTATAATATGCAAGGGATGGATAAGATAATTCCCGAGCTCTTCGCAATGCTAAAGGCTGCGGAGGTAGAAATCAAGAAGGAGCATCAAGTGTTGATGGTCAACAAGACCACTAGTTTCAAGAAAAAGGGCAAAGGGAAGAGGAAGGGGAACTTCAAGAAGAACAACAAGCAAGTTGCTGCTCAGGAGAAGAAACCCAAGTCTGGACCTAAGCCTAAAACTGAGTGCTTCTACTGCAAGCAGACTGGTCACTGGAAGCGGAACTGCCCCAAGTATTTGGCGGATAAGAAGGATGGCAAGGTGAACAAAGGTATATGTGATATACATGTTATTGATGTGTACCTTACTAGAGCTCGCAGTAGCACCTGGGTATTTGATACTGGTTTTGTTGCTAATATTTGCAACTCAAAACAGGGACTACGGATTAAGCGAACACTAGCAAAGGACGAGGTGACGATGCGCGTGGGAAATGGTTCCAAAGTCGATGTGATCACGGTCGGCACACTACCTCTACATCTACCTTCGGGATTAGTATTAGACCTAAATAATTGTTATTTGGTGCCAGCGTTGAGCATGAACATTATATCTGGATCTTGTTTGATGCGAGACGGTTATTCATTTAAGTCAAAGAATAATGGTTGTTCTATTTATATGAGTAATATCTTTTATGGTCATGCACCCTTGAAGAGTGGTCTATTTTTGATGAATCTCGATAGTAGTGATACACATATTCATAATGTTGAAGCCAAAAGATGCAGAGTTGATAATGATAGTGCAACTTATTTGTGGCACTGCCGTTTAGGTCATATCGGTGTAAAACGCATGAAGAAACTCCATACTGATGGACTTTTGGAACCACTTGATTATGAATCACTTGGTACTTGCGAACCGTGCCTCATGGGCAAGATGACTAAAACACCGTTCTCCGGTACTATGGAGAGAGCAACAGATTTGTTGGAAATCATACATACAGATGTATGTGGTCCGATGAATGTTGAGGCTCGTGGCGGATATCATTATTTTCTCACCTTCACAGATGATTTAAGCAGATATGGGTATATCTACTTAATGAAGCATAAGTCTAAAACGTTTGAAAAATTCAAAGAATTTCAGAGTGAAGTTGAAAATCATCGTAACAAGAAAATAAAGTTTTTACGATATGATCGTGGAGGAGAATATTTGAGTTACGAGTTTGGTCTACATTTGAAACAACGCGGAATAGTTTTGCAGCTCACGCCACCCGGAACACCACAGCGTAATGGTGTGTCCGAACATCATAATCATACTTTACTTGATATGGTGCGATCTATGATGTCTCTTACAGATTTACCGCTATCATTTTGGGGTTATGCTTTAGAGACGGCCGCATTCACGTTAAATAGGGCACCATCAAAATCCGTTGAGACGACGCCTTATGAACTATGGTTTGGCAAGAAACCAAAGTTGTCGTTTCTTAAAGTTTGGGGCTGCGATGCTTATGTGAAAAGGCTTCAACCTGATAAGCTAGAACCCAAATCGGAGAAATGTGTCTTCATAGGATACCCAAAGGAGACTGTTGGGTACACCTTCTATCACAGATCCGAAGGCAAGACATTCGTTGCTAAGAATGGATCCTTTCTAGAGAAGGAGTTTCTCTCGAAAGAAGTGAGTGGGAGGAAAGTAGAACTTGATGAGGTAACTGTACCTGCTCCCTTATTGGAAAATAGTACATCACAGAAACCGGTTTCTGTGACACCTGAACCAATTAGTGAGGAAGTCAATGATGATGATCATAGAACTTCAGATCAAGTCGCTACTGAACTTCGTAGATCAAACAGAGTAAGATCCGCACCAGAGTGGTACGGTAACCCTATTCTGGAAGTCATGCTACTAGATCATGATGAACCTACGAACTATGAAGAAGCGATGGTGAGCCCAGATTCCGCAAAATGGCTTGAAGCCATGAAATATGAGATGGGATCCATGTATGAGAACAAAGTATGGACTTTGGTTGACTTGCCCGATGATCGGCAAGCAATTGAGAATAAATGGATCTTCAGGAAGAAGACTGACGCTAATGGTAATGTTACTGTCTACAAAGCTCGACTTGTTGCAAAAGGTTTTCGACAAGTTCAAGGGATTGACTACGATGAGACCTTCTCACCTGTAGCAATGCTTAAGTCTGTCCGAATCATGTTAGCAATTGCCGCATTTTATGATTATGAAATTTGGCAAATGGATGTCAAAACTGCATTCCTGAATGGATTTCTGGAAGAAGAGTTGTATATGATGCAACCAGAAGGTTTTGTCGATCCAAAGGGAGCTAACAAAGTGTGCAAGCTCCAGCGATCCATTTATGGACTGGTGCAAGCCTCTCGGAGTTGGAATAAACGCTTTGATAGTGTGATCAAAGCATTTGGTTTTATACAGACTTTTGGAGAAGCCTGTATTTACAAGAAAGTGAGTGGGAGCTCTGTAGCATTTCTGATATTATATGTGGACGACATATTACTGATTGGAAATGATATGGAATTTTTGGATAGCATAAAGGGATACTTGAATAAGAGTTTTTCAATGAAAGACCTCGGTGAAGCTGCTTACATATTAGGCATTAAGATCTAGAGAGATAGATCAAGACGCTTAATTGGACTTTCACAAAGCACATACCTTGACAAAGTTTTGAAGAAGTTCAAAATGGATCAAGCAAAGAAAGGGTTCTTGCTTGTGTTACAAGGTGTGAAGTTGAGTAAAAATCAATGCCGACCACTGCAGAAGATAGAGAGAAAATGAAAGATGTTCCCTATGCTTCAGCCATAGGCTCTATCATGTATGCAATGCTGTGTACCAGACCTAATGTGTGCCTTGCTATAAGTCTAGCAGGGAGGTACCAAAGTAATCCAGGAGTGGATCACTGGACAGCGGTCAAAAACATCCTGAAATACCTGAAAAGGACTAAGGATATGTTTCTCGTTTATGGAGGTGACAAAGAGCTCATCGTAAATGGTTACGTTGATGCAAGCTTTGACACTGATCCGGACAATTCTAAATCGCAAACCGGATACGTGTTTACATTAAACGGTGGAGTTGTCAGTTGGTGCAGTTCTAAACAAAGCGTCGTGGCGGTATCTACGTGTGAAGCGGAGTACATAGCTGCTTCGGAAGCAGCAAATGAAGGAGTCTGGATGAAGGAGTTCATATCCGATCTAGGTGTCATACCTAGTGCATCGGGTCCAATGAAAATCTTTTGTGACAATAATGGAGCAATTTCCTTAGCGAAGGAATCCAGATTTCACAAGAGAACCAAGCGCATCAAGAGACGCTTCAATTCCATCTGGGATCTAGTCCAGGTGGGAGACACAGAAATTTGCAAGATACATACGGATCTGAATGTTGCAGACCCGTTGACTAAGCCTCTTCCACGAGCAAAACATGATCAGCACCAAGGCTCCATGGGTGTTAGAATCATTACTGTGTAATCTAGATTATTTACTCTAGTGCAAGTGGGAGACTGAAGGAAATATGCCCTAGAGGCAATAATAAAGTTATTATTTATTTCCTTATATCATTATGAATGTTTATTATTCATGCTAGAATTGTATTAACCGGAAACATAATACATGTGTGAATACATAGACAAACAGAGTGTCACTAGTATGCCTCTACTTGACTAGCTCGTTAATCAAAGATGGTTAAGCTTCCTAGCCATAGACATGAGTTGTCATTTGATTAACGGGATCACATCATTAGGAGAATGATGTCATTGACATGACCCATTCCGTTAGCTTAGCACTCGATCGTTTAGTATGTTGCTATTGCTTTCTTCATGACTTATACATGTTCCTATGACTATGAGATTATGCAACTCCCGTTTATCGGAGGAACACTTTGTGTGCTACCAAACGTCACAACGTAACTGGGTGATTATAAAGGTGCTCTACAGGTGTCTCCGAAGGTACTTGTTGGGTTGGCGTATTTCGAGATTAGGATTTGTCACTCCGATTGTCGGAGAGGTATCTCTGGGCCCTCTCGGTAATGCACATCACTTAAGCCTTGCAAGCAATGCAACTAATGAGTTAGTTGCGAGATGATGTATTACGGAACGAGTAAAGAGACTTGCCGGTAACGAGATTGAACTAGGTATTGAGATACCGACGATTGAATCTCGGGCAAGTAACATACCGATGACAAAGGGAACAACGTATGTTGTTATGCGGTCTGACCGATAAAGATCTTCATAGAATATGTGGGAGCCAATATGAGCATCCAGGTTCCGCTATTGGTTATTGACCGGAGACGTGTCTCGGTCATGTCTACATTGTTCTCGAACCCGTAGGGTCCGCACACTTAACGTTACGATGACAGTTTCATTATGAGTTTATATGTTTTCATGTACCGAAGGTTGTTCGGAGTCCCGGATGTGATCACGGACATGACTAGGAGTCTCGAAATGGTCGAGACATAAATATTTATAGATTGGACGGCTATATTCGGACACCAGAAGTGTTCTGGGTGATTTCGGAGAAAACAGGAGTGCCGGAGGGTTACCGGAACCCCCCCGGGAGAAGTAATTGGCCTTATGGGCCTTAGTGGAGAGAGAGAGGGGCAGCCAGGGTGGGCCGCGCACCCCCTCCACCTCTGGTCCGAATTGGACTAGGAGAGGGGGGGCTCCTTCTCCCTCTCCCCCTTCCTTTCCCCCTCCTAGTAGGAGTAGGAAAGAGGGGAGTCCTACTCCTACTAGGAGGAGGACTCCTCCTCCTGGCGCGCCCTGCAAGGGCCGGCCGGCCTCCCCCCTTGCTCCTTTATATACGGGTGCAGGGGGGGCACCTCTAGACACACAAGTTGATCTTCGTGATCGTTCTCTTAGCCGTGTGCGGTGCCCCCCTCCACGATAATCCTCGATAATATTGTAGCTGTGCTTAGGCGAAGCCCTGCGATGGTAGAACATCAAGATCGTCACCACGCCGTCGTGCTGACGGAACTCATCCCCGACACTTTGCTGGATCGGAGTCCGGGGATCGTCATCGAGGTGAACGTGTGCTAAAACTCGGAGGTGTCGTAGTTTCGGTGCTTGATTGGTCGGGCCGTGAAGACGTACGACTACATCAACCGTGTTGTCATAACGCTTCCGCTGTCGATCTACGAGGGTACATAGACATCACTCTCCCCTCTCGTTGCTATACATCACCATGATCTTGCGTGTGCGTAAGAATTTTTTTGAAATTACTATGTTCCCCAACAGATATCGCCATCTCTTAGTTGTTACGTTGACAATGAAAGTATACCGCTCAAAATGCAATTTATCTCTATTTCAAAACCGAGCTCTGGCACCTCTACAAATCTCTACTTCCCTCTGCGAAGGGCCTATCTATTTATTTTTATGTTGAGTCATCACCCTCTTATTAAAAAGCACTAGCTAGAGAGCACAGTTTTTATTTGCATTCATCACTATTAATCTATGTTGGGTGTGACAATGATTGGATCTCTTTTACCATGAATTACAATGTCTAGTCAGTCCTTGATCTTTAAAGGTGCTCTGCATTTATGTTTTGCGGTCTCAGAAAGGGCTAGCGAGATACCATCTTGTTATATCATATTATGATTGTTTTGACAAAGTGTTGTCATCTGAGGTTTATTATTATGGCTTGCTAGGTTATTATGCTATTGATATGAGTAATTGTGAGACCTAAGAATTATTGCAAATATGGTTAGTTATGATATATGCTGAAAAATTGAATGCTGGCTTGACATAGTAACAACAACAAGAGCAAACAGAGTTTGTAAAAGTTTTTCTTTCTTTCTTTCAGTTTGTCAACTGAATTGCTTGAGGACAAGCAAGGGTTTAAGCTTGGGGGAGTTGATACATCTCCGTCGTATCTACTTTTCCAAACACTTTTGCCCTTGTTTTGGACTCTAACTTGTATGATTAGAATGGAACTAACCCGGACTGACGCTGTTTTCAGCAGAATTGCCATGGTGTTGTTTTATGTGCAGAAAGAAAATATTCTTGGAAAGTCCTGAAACTCCACGGAACACCTTAGAAAAAATAATAAAAAATCCTCGCCAAAGATGAAGACCAAGGGGCCCACACCCTTTCCACGAGGGTGGGGGGCGCGCCCCCCTACCTCGTGGGCCCCCTGGACACCCTCCGACGCCAACTCCAACTCTATATATTGGCTTTCAGGGAGAAAAAATCAGAGAGAAGAAATCATCGCGTTTTACGATACGGAGCCGCCACCAAGCCCTAATCTCTCTCAGGAGGGCTGATCTGGAGTCCGTTTGGGGCTCCGGAGAGGGGGATTCGTCGCCGTCGTCATCATCAACCATCTTCCATCACCAATTTCATGATGCTCACCGCCGTGCGTGAGTAATTCCATCGTAGGCTTGCTGGACGGTGATGGGTTGGATGAGATTTATCATGTAATCGAGTTAGTTTTGTTAGGGTTTGATCCCTAGTATCCACTATGTTCTGAGATTGATGTTGCTATGACTTTGCTATGCTTAATGCTTGTCACTAGGGCCCAAGTGCCATGATTTCAGATCTGAACCTATTATGTTTCCATGAATATATGTGAGTTCTTGATCCTATCTTTCAAGTCTATAGTCACCTAGTATGTGTTATGATCCGGCAACCCCGAAGTGACAATTATCGGGACCACTCCTGGTGATGACCATAGTTTGAGGAGTTCATGTATTCACTATGTGCTAATGCTTTGTTCCGGTTCTCTATTAAAAGGAGGCCTTAATATCCGTTAGTTTCCAATAGGACCCCGCTGCCACGGGAGGGTAGGACAAAAGATTGCATGCAAGTTCTTTTCCATAAGCATGTATGACTATATACGTAATACATGCCTACATTACATTGACGAATTGGAGCTAGTTCTGTGTCACCCTATGTTATGACTGATACATGATGAACCGCATCCGGCATAATTATCCATCACTGATCCGATGCCTACGAGTTTTCCATATACTGGTTCTCGCTTATTTACTTTTCCGCTGCTACTGTTACAATCACTACAAAATACCAAAAACATTACTTTTGTTGTCTTTACTTTTGTTGCCGTTACCACCACTATCATATTACTTTGCTACTAAACACTTTGCTGCAGATACTAAGTTTCCAGGTGTGGTTGAATTGACAACTCAGCTGCTAATACTTGAGAATATTCTTTGGCTCCCCTTGTGTCGAATCAATAAATTTGGGTTAAATATTCTACCCTCGAAAACTGTTGTGATCCCCTATACTTGTGGGTTATCACCTACCTATTATGTGTATCCCCAACACCAGCTGCATGACATTCTTTGGGCCGTCCATGACGGAAAAAACCGTGGTAGAAGCGAGGGGGAGGAAAATTTCGGGGAGTTCCCGGTTACGGTGGGAGGTCGGGGGCCGAGCGATGCGCGTTTCTCTCGTACATGTATGCGCATGTGTGCGAGGCGTTGGCTCTAACTGAACCCGAGCGAGGCGTTGGGCTCTAACTGAACCCGAGTGATTGCACTGCAAGCTACGCGTTACTGAACCCAATCGATCGATCGATGGCTGTTAACTGAACCTGATCGAGCGATTCCTTCACTACTGCTGCTAACTGAAGCCGATCGATTGGATGAACAGTGAGCGTTGCGGGGGGTGGATGAACAGTGAGCGGTGGCGTTGCTTCTGGATGAACAGGACCCCGTGGTGTGGAGGGCTGGATGAACAATAGACGGTGGAGGGGTGGTTGAACAGGACCCCGTGGTATGGAGGGTTGGATGAACAGTAGACGGTGGAGGAGTGGTAGAACAGTAGCCGGTGGAGTAGCGCGCGGTGGAGGCTGGATGAACAGGAGCCCGTGGAGGCTGGAGGAGGTCGATGGTAGCCCATGGAGGCCGGAGGAAGTCGACGGTGGAGATGAACAGTATCCCGTGGAGTCCCGTTTTGCGGTACGCCACACCCCTCCCGATGAACAGGACCCCGGTTTCGACCGTAGGAGGTCTGTTTCGTCCGTTTTGCGGTACGCCACACCCCTCCCGATCAACAGGACCCCCGTTTCGACCGTAGGAGGTTCGTTTCCTCCGTTTTGCGGTACGCCACACCCCTCTCGATCAACAGGACCCCCGTTTCGACCGTAGGAGGTCTGTTTCCTCCATTCTCCGGTACGCCAGGCCTCGTTTCCATCGCCTGTTCCGTCCAAGCCCTCCCGATGAACACGACCACGCATTCCGTTCCGACCCAGCCGGTTGGCTCCCACGCGTTCCGTTGCCTCCCGATGAACACGACGCATTCCGTTGCCTCCCGATGAACACGACGCATTCCGTTGCCTCCCCATGAACACGAAGATGATGCTGTTTCTCCGTTCCAACCCAGCCATGTACACGAGCCCTTGCCGTATGTATGCGCGAGTAGGCGTTTGAGACCCCGCCCGCATGTACACATACGTGGCCGTATTTTCATTCTTGCACCCTGGCCAATGTACGTACGTGTACATGCTATGTGCGCGCCTCTAGTACGACACGTGCGCGCCTCTACATCCACCAGTATATATGTACGTACACGTTCGCGACCAGAATGACAATGCTACGTACGCTTCGACCAGGTGGGTCCCGACTGTCAGGCACTTCCTTGCGTGCGAAGATGTAGCTGGTGGGTCCCAGCAGTTAGGGGGCGAATCTTTTTTTTTTGCCCGGACGCACTTCCTTGCGTGCGATGATGTAGCTGGTGGGTCCCAGCAGTCAGGGGGCGAATCGTTTTTTTCGGACGCACTTCCTTGCGTGCGAAGATGTAGCTGGTGGGTCCCAGTAGTCAGGGGGAAACTTTTTTTCGCGGAATACAGTGGCTCGTCCGGTGTGTCCCAGCTGTCATGTGGAGGAATCATTATTTTCCGCGTAGTAAGGAGGCACTTCCTTGCTGCGGCCGTGGACCCAGCTGTCAGCGTCTCCACCTACAGTCCACGTCCGATGGAAGTTGTTCCTTGACCACGTTGACCACGCCGCACCAAGAGCACCAGAGCGGTGGACGACGGCGAGGCCTAGGAAGGGGACGACGTGGAGCCGGGGAAGACGCGGCAGTGGATGCCCGCGGGGAGAGGAGTACGAGGGTTCACTGGTTCGACTATGGTGTGAGGCTGTCGTTGCCGCAGGGCCTGGCCAGCGGTGGGAATAGTAGGGGCGGTGAGGCCTCCGCGGCAGCACATCCGGCCATAGGAGGCAGGAGCATGCGGCACGACCGGCGCTGCTTTGGGCGGCTGGAGCAAGAAGACGAGAGGTTGAAGAAGCACTACGGCCTTTGGATGGACATCGTACGGTCACTGGAGCTAGAATCGTTTATATTGACTAAGTTGACAAAGCCCTCAGTCCTCGTCAACTTAGTAGGCCCACAAGTCAGCCTCCCACCAAGGTGGGTCCCAGCTAGCAGGGGGTATTCATTTTTTTGTGCGTAATAAGGAGGCACTTCTGATGGGTCCGAGCTGACAGCAGGGGGAACGTTTTTTTGCGAAATACGGTGGCCCCAAGTGCAGAGGTTTGTAGGACAGTAGCAAATTTCCCTCAAGTGGATGACCTAAGGTTTATCAATCCGTAGGAGGCGTAGGATGAAGATGGTCTCTCTCAAGCAACCCTGCAACCAAATAACAAAGAGTCTCTTGTGTCCCCAACACACCCAATACAATGGTAAATTGTATAGGTGCACTAGTTCGGCGAAGAGATGGTGATACAAGTGCAATAGGGATGCTAGATATTGGTTTTTGTAAACTGAAAATATAAAAACAGCAAGGTAACTAATGATAAAAGTGAGCGTAAACGGTATTGCAATGGTAGGAAACAAGGCCTAGGGTTCATACTTTCACTAGTGCAAGTTCTCTCAACAATAATAACATAGTTGGATCATATAACTATCCCTCAGCATGCAACAAAGAGTCACTCCAAAGTCACTAATAGAGGAGAACAAACGAAGAGATTATGGTAGGGTACGAAACCACCTCAAAGTTATTCTTTCGAATCAATCCGTTGGGCTATTCCTATAAGTGTCACAAACAGCCCTAGAGTTCATACTAGAATAACACCTTAAGACGCAAATCAACCAAAACCCAGTCAATGAAGCTGCGTCCCCCTCCGTGTCGGTGCAGTATAGTCATCTCACTGGACCTCTATTTGGGGCCAAACGAGAGAAGTTTGATGTCTACTGGTTTATTGGTCCCCTTTGCATTTTGCGCCAAGTTTTGACCTTTGATTTAACTAATAAAATGTTAATGCATGTAAACAAAAATGTTGTGTAAGTCACTTTACGAAAACCAAATAATCCCAAAATACTTAGGCACGGTGCATTAACTCCCTCCTTGTTTCTTATTTCGTGACATATCAACCAATGAGAGATGTGGGTCGTGCATGCTTTCAATGACTTGAGACTACCAAACATGACATGCAGTGTTTAGTTCATTGCATGTAATCCTATTAGTACTCTAGTTAGCAAAAAAACATTAAGTTCTCTCGCCGATAGGAATGAAACACCATGTATTTATTTACAGAGGGAGTAGTACATTTTTTGTGACATGCATTACTAGATATTGCTAGTCAAATACTAAAATCCAGATGGACGTGGTAGTACTCCTAAATCCAGAAGGTGGTGCTACTAGTACTAGTAGTAGTACTACCAATGTAGTAGTAGGAGTACTAGCACTGTACTACCCGTTGGTTAAATTATTGCGTGTTGCTCCTCACAGTGAAGTGACAAGACCCTGCGCCGGAGATGACACCTGAGTATAGGCGCCGTGTTCGGCATACCATAGTCAGCCTCACCATCTGCAGTCACTATCATCATGGCTGTAGAGCTAGCCTGCTTACAACTAGCCCTGTTTGACATAATTTCTCGTGCGTAGATGCACGTGCATTGCACGGAACACCAAGATTGGGGGTGGACGGCTCCGGCAGCGGCCATCGCGCCAGATTTTTCCACGGCCTTCTAGATGTGGTGGGGAGGAGATAAGGCTGATAGTGAGAGACAAGTCACTAATGGGCAAATAAGTTTTCGAGTCTCTGGCCACTTGATGTTTCAAAAAAAATTCAGCTTCTGCGGAGACTTTGTCATTTAGGCTTAGACGCTTGCGGTGATCAGCACGCCATTCATTGTTGCGCCAGAGAATGCCAAACCTCATTACCTTGAGCACACTTGCCTCCAGAACAAAGAACCTAGCCAATTTAATATCAGATGTGCTGCCTCGGTAGTCGATCAAATCAATTTCTGTAAGATGGAGATCAAGGCATTCGATGAGATTGTTATAGTGCAGCACATTTTTCACTTTCGGGTGTTTTTTTATCTACAAAAGAAGAGAACATATTAGAGCAGCTGGCTGCATAAGATTGTCGTGTCATCAAGAGGTACCAATATCATTCGCTCATACGATAGGGTTGGCTGGCTAGTGATATTTTTTCACTCTCTCTCTCTCTCTCTCTCTCTCTCTCTCTCTCTCTCTTTCTGTTTCCTCTCATTTAACTAGGAGCACGTGAAGAGCTTGGGCATTTGTTGCCTTCCACTATGTGGACGATGCCATATTGCGCAAAAGTATGCCACATAATACGCATCGATGTCAAATCAAAAGATTTTGGCACCGCTCTCACGATGTTAGAGAGTTAGCACCGCTGTGCACACAGACCCACATGTATAAACAAATCAATCAAACCAACTACACCAGCCTCTCACTCTCCCAAACAAGTGTTTTTTATTGCCTTAGTCCTCTCTCTCTCTCCCACGCAATGTTTTTTCATTGCGTGAGTTAATTTGGCACCAGAGAAAAGTAGGTGGTCCAGATTGGGGCACCAGGTGATCAATGGAGGGGCATCGATGCCAAATGCATCACAAGTGAATTTGGCACATGTTTTGGCCTACATAGCCCACTTTTGTACTCCCTCCGTCCCAAAATTCTTGTCTTAAATTTGTCTAAATACGGATGTATCTAGTTACATTTTAGTGTTAGATACATCCGTATCTAAACAAATGTAAGACAAGAATTTCGGGACGGAGGGAATACTACCTCGTATTTAGTATAAAATTTTGACCATAGATTTACCTAAGAAAATGCCAATGCATGTCACTAAAAATTACACCATTTG
The DNA here is from genome assembly GCA_032464435.1 of Aegilops umbellulata. Lineage (NCBI taxonomy): Eukaryota > Viridiplantae > Streptophyta > Magnoliopsida > Poales > Poaceae > Aegilops > Aegilops umbellulata. The sequence goes on from CP136057.1 coordinate 502,184,490, forward strand.
AAATTATGTTCAAATACGAATCCAACGATATAGTTCTTAGTGACATGCATTAACATTTTGTCAATTAAATCTATGGTCAAATTTTGATACTACAAAATTGGAAGAGTAAACCAGGACGGAGGTAGTACTTGCTCTTAGGGTAACCATAGAGTTACTGGATTAGTCTAAGTTACTTTCCACTATGACTAGCCTAGGATACTATAGTAGTAGAGCATAAAAATGATGCAGGTGATCACGTGAGAAAAAATACTAATAATTTCTTTCGGTGCAGTGCGTACATGCAATTTTGAACACTACACTTGTCATCGTAATTTGGGAAAATTATGAAAAAATTGAGCTACGTTGTGATTACCGTTTACTTATAGGAAAGAAGTTTCACCTCGATGAGTAGCTTCTCCGTGCACGGAAAGCATGTAAGGAATCCAACAACTTCATCCAGATTGGGGCCGATAGATTTTAGTGCTAGGATCTTCACAGTGCGCATGGACTGGGTCAAGCTTGTGGGAATCATTTTCTGGAAGACGGTCGTAAATACATCAAGAAGAAATTTAAAAATGTAAATTTCAAGAAGACGGAGAAGAAGATGAGTGTTGTACCTGAACGATTACGGATCCAATAAAGAGTTCGGAGAATTTGGCAGACGAGTACACCAACGCTGTCAATTTTGGCGCATCAATGACCCTGATTTTTGTTGGACCTTCTAGATCCGATACAAGCAATCTCTCAAGGAAAGGCGCATTCTCAATGACTATTACGTGGAATAGCTGGAGTGATCTCTTCCCAATTGATGTCTTGTTGCGGGGCCAGCAAGACACATAAATCCATCGGAGATTCGTCGAGGCGATGTGGAGGCTAATGAACCCGTGGATCTGCTCAAGATGAAGGTACTCGAGCGCAGTACAGCTGTGGAGCAGGTGCTCCATAGCCTTCTTCAAGATGACAATGTCGAAGAGGTCGAGCTGCTTGAGTTGTGGGAGAAGAAGGGCGGGCGCGGCATTAATCTGGGGAAGATAGCAGGAGCTGAAGCTGGCGCGGCGCAGCGTTGGCGTGAGGCGGACTATATGGGTGGGAGATCGAGGGAGTGCGTGCGCGATAGAAAGATGCCCCGAGAGAAATCGAGATAGACCATGCACATGTTTGTGATGGAGACTAAGATTAGCTAGTCATATACATATAGGGGGACTGCGTGTGCCTACAATTGAGTGATAGACCATCATACTTGGCTAGTTGGGCATGAGATTGTGTGTGTGCACGTGTGTGATGGAGAGAGAGCGAGGGGGAGAGATAGAGTTTTAGATGGGCCTATCAAGTGCGAGTGAGATATGCATGTGTATGTGTGACCCAGGTGGATGGAGAGTTTGAGAGAGGGGGGAAGAGCTCCGAGACGACATAGTGGTGCGTGAGAGAGTTACGGGCAAAGAGCCAAGGAATTTGTGTGCGTACGATGAGTGCACCCATGATATCTAGCTTGGACTAGCTAGAGTATCATACATAGTGTGCGAGAGAGACCTATAGATGGTGTATATATGCATGCGAACTAGAAACACCCCCCCCCCCACACACACACACACACAAAGAGAGAGAGAGAGAGAGAGAGAGAGAGAGAGAGAGAGAGAGATGGAGAGAAGGGGAGAGGGACCAACAAGGTTTTTGTGTCGGATGCGTGCTACAGAATTGAAGATTGTCGGAGAGAGAGAGAGAGAGAGAGAGAGAGAGAGAGAGAGAGAGAGAGAACAGGAGTCCGGGAGAGGGGGAGGTCGCGTTTTATGCATCAAAGACTGATATAAACCATGTTTTGATATAAACTTGCATTCAAATATTTAAATTGGAGAACTTGTTGTCTGCAATCCACACATGAACGGATATATGTGTATATCAAACAAGTTCATTAATTTGACTTTCAACATGTTCACGGAGTACTATAATACTGTACAACATGCTACTCGATTGAGGTGTTCAATTTTGGATTTAGTTCACTATTTTGACCTACTGAACGAGCTATTTCATTGAATCGAGATATTTTATTTTGGGTTTGATTCGCGTTTTTGAGTGGGTCAACTATTTGTCATATAGTAAATCGCTAGCAACGAGCATGAAAAAACACATTACTCCCGAGCATCATCTCTCCATCTAAAAAAGAAGTGGCAAGCTAATATTTCAAAATTTGATCCGAATCGACTTGGTAAGGTAGACGTGGATGCTCGTTCTCCCAAAATTTGAATGAACCGTTAAACATCCTCTCTGCTCGGTGGAATTCGCCTGAGCAAATAAATGGGAGACGCGAAATTACCGTCCTATGTGGGACACGCATCAATTGGCCCGTTGTACATCGAGGGTAGGTTCGTAACTTCATCCAAGCGCGCCTTCTCCTCGGCCGAAATGACATGTGCCGAATAATTCATAAACCATGGTCGGAAAAACACGCTCTCCTCGCCCGAAATAGCTCGCGCCCACTATTTCAAAACACGCTCTCCTCGCCCGAAATCGCGCGCGCCCACTATAGTTCAAAACATGCCCTCCTCGCCCGAAATCGCTCCCGCCCACTATTTGGGGAGAAGCAAAGTAACTCTACTATCCCCGACCCTCAGTACACAGACCCAAGCCGAGAAGCCTATAGGCAAGGGTAGAACTGTAACTCCCCCTCACATTTTAGACAAATGCGTCCGTAAGACATGGTTCCACTCCCCTCCCAATTCCCCCTCGCCCCCCCCCCCCCCCAATTCATACCTCGTGGGTGCCAAATCACCTTCTCCCCGGGAAGCTCCCTTCTCCCGAGCCGCGAAACCTCAGCCCCACATCCATGGCGCCCCCCACCGCACCAATTTCACAGCCGCCCTCCTCCCTAATGCCGGAGACGCTGTCCATTTGTCGTCGTGCACTGGGCCGTGTGCCTCTTACTCCGTACTGCTGGTGCTGCCTCGACGACGGTCGCGTGAACCGTACCGGAGCCGATTCACCCCCGCCGTTGTTCACGACGCCGGAGCGGCTCCAACTTCGGATCCGTCCAGAGTCTTGGCGCTGCTTCCGCGTAGCCATCGACCGTCGCGGCATCGCTCTTTCCCTACCGCCGGTCGCCACCGCAACCGTGCCGGCCTCACCGACTCGGCAGCTGGACCTGCCTACTTCACCATGCCGCAAGATAGGTCGCACCCTCATCTCAAATCACTTTATTTAGGCGTCAGTTGTCTGATCTTTATTCTGGGCCAATCGATTCCCAATGGGAAGCAACACCCCTCGAGGCGGCGGAGCTCCTAGGCTGCCGGTCGGCTGGTGTCTAACGTAAGGGTGCGGGGCCGCAAGTTCGCCGTGGAAGCAGCGCTTAGATGGCTATCTTTTAGAGTTGGATGGGTTGAAGGTACTGCCGCCGCCGGATCTGGATGACGGGGAGTCTTTGTGGATTGGCCCGGGGGCGGCGCAACCACGACAGTGCGGTGGGGCGGGGAGTGGGGTTTTGGCCAGGGCCACGAACGGTGGAGGCAGGCTGCTCTGTCGTTGGTCGCTGGCGGGAAGATTCCGAACAATGTCAGCCGGGAGGCACAAGACGGCCAGCCATCCAGCGTAGATCAGACTATACCAAAATAAAATAAAATCGTGTGACCCCAATTTAGTCTTCAGTCAAAAGAGGTGTGACCACTCTCGTACCTTGATGTTGATCTCTTAGTGTATTTCTTCAGATCAAAGAGATATGTCGTTCTTAACATTATGTGTTATCTGCATCTTCAAACACACCGTCTTCCGACTCACCACAACTGCTCCAACAAGGGAGCATACACCAGAAGGGAGCTATAGTCCCCACTCAACAGTTCCCTGCATCAAATGCGCGCGCCCGACATGGACAGCCACAACAACTGCAGGGCCATCGACAAGTCAACACATGATGCTCACTCCTATGGATGGCCGCCAGATAGTTTGTACCCTCATCTTACTTGTGTGCAACATTTATGGCTTTGTTATTCATCTAAGCATGGAAAATAGATCATCACATTTCATTGTATATTCATGCTGATCTCTTACGGGTCTTGTTCAGGAGTTAACGTTGTTCCATAGTTCAACTAAGATACTTGTTCTTTAGGTAACATTTTCCATAGTTATCATCCATCAGCCAATGCTATCCCACAGGCTGGTGATTATAGTATTATACCACTTCTAGTATTACCTATGTTGTTCTTTAATACTTTTGTGTGCCATCTAGTTAATCTCGAGTACAAACGATACATATTCTGTAGCTTTCATCTGTGTTCTCCCTTTAGTTTATGAGACATGTTGCTGCTAGTTAACCCCAACCCTACTATTTATGTCGTCTCCTACAGGCACCCATTACATAAATCTAACTACTAGTTGTCTTCCATGCATGTTAGATATAATTGCACACACTGATATATCCACAAGAACCTCACGGAGCAATGTAAAGGCCAATAAACTTGATGTCAATGATACCCAATATGATGGAACATGTAAAGGCAGTTCTTCAGAAGACTTGCAGAAAGATGATGAATCCTCTTCACCCCACAAGGTCCCTGCTCAAACTTGGCCTGTGATATGGGTACAACATGCATATAATGTCCTGGAGTGTATCTACTCTGTTGCAATGCCATGTGCTTAGCATGATGATCATGCATGTAAATATGTCATGCCTTCCTGTTTTTCAGTACCTATTCCATCCATGATAACATGTTTTCAAATTCAAGTACTGTCATTCTACTCTATCACAATGCCATTTGCTTAATTTGGACATCATGCTTCTGAATATCTTATGCATTGTTATTCATCAGTATGTACTTCATCTGTCTACCATACCATGTTTTTTTACATTAAGTGTTGTTCTAGTGCTCTATTGCAATGCCATCTTATTTTCCCAATCATACACGTGTATATTGCCTTAGTTATTTCTGTACGTATTCCGTTAGCATATAGTTTTACATTTAACTAGTGTTTTTTTGCTGTGTTGTCCTGTCGTATCCCTAGCTCTTACACCATACTCCCTCCGTCCGGGTTACATGTTGCCGAATGGATAAAAAAGGATGTATCTAGAACTGAAATACGCCTAGACCCATCCATTTTTTCCGGATGGAGGGAATACATGTCAATATGTCATGCCTTTCTATTCTTCAGTACCTATTCCATCTCTCTGCTGTCGCATGTTTTATAATTAAAGCACCATTCTTCTATACAAGGCATGCAAGGGGAAGATGACTATGTTAAAATCTAAAGGGTTAGAAACAAGGCCTTTGCAAAATATCCAAACGCCAGGAGATAATAAACCAACTCCAGTTTTTATAGATACTGCTCCAGCACAGAGAAACCCAACTCCTACTGATAATAAGAAGATTCCAGTGGCCAAAAAACTAGTCCGCTCCAGTCCAGCAAAAATATGTCAACTCAATTCTAAGAAGCGTGTGCGTATTCTTGCATCATGAAATTTTATAGCATGCTGATCATATTCTCTACATGTTTCTTACCCATCTCTCTTTTAGGAAATAAGCTTAACAGATAGAAGAATTTCTGCAATGGTATCGTTTATGAGGAAAGATTCTTGCAGGAATTCTCTGTGCTCCAATGTAGATGTAAGTACCTGTTGTATATCACTATATTTTTACATCAGCATGTATTTTGTTAATCGGCGTGAATCCAACCTTTATCTGATCTAAATTTAGTTGTAGCAAAATGTATGATTAAAGGCCACAATGTTGATTTTTGCAAGGAAACTGCCTGGTAGTTTTGCATCCTGAGCTGCATGAGTGTACTATCTCATATCAGTGGGTTTGAATACTTTGGTTCTGCAGTGGGTTTTTCAGTGGGTTTTTTTACTGTGTTGTCCTGTCGTATCCCTAGGTCTTACATCATACTCCCTCCGTCCAGATTAAATGTCGTAGAAATGGATAAACTGGATGTATCTAGAACTGAAATACGCCTAGACCCATCCATTTATTTCCGGATGGAGGGAATACATGTCAATATGTCATGCCTTTCTATTCTTCAGTACCTATTCCATATCTGTTGTAGCATGTTTTATAACTGAATCACCATTCTTCTATATAAGGCATGCAAGGGGAAGACGGCTATGTTAGAATCTGAAGGGTTACAAACCAGGTCTTTGCAAAAGATCCAAACGCCAGGAGATAATAAACCAACTCCATTTTTCATAGATACTGCTCCAGCACATAGAAACCCAACTCCCACTGATAATAAGCAGATTCCAATGGCCAAAGAACTAGTTCGCTCCAGTCCAGCAAAAGAATGTCAACTCCATTCTAAGAAGCGTGCGTGTATCCTCGCATCATGAAATTTTATAGCATTATGATCATATTTTCTACATGTTTCTTACCCATCTCTCTTTTACAAACCAGGTCTTTGCAAAAGATCCAAACGCCAGGAGATAATAAACCAACTCCATTTTTCATAGATACAGCTCCAGCACAGAGAAACCCAACTCCCACTGATAATAAGCAGATTCCAGTGGCCAAAGAACTAGTCCGCTCCAGTCCAGCAAAAGAATGTCAACTCCATTCTAAGAAGCGTGTGTGTATCCTCGCATCATGAAATTTTATAGCATTCTGATCATCTTTTCTACATGTTTCTTACCCATCTCTCTTTTAGAAAATAAGGTTAAACGATACAAGACTTCCTCCATTGGGATCGTATTCGAGGAAAATATCTTGCGGGAATTCTCTGTTGTAAGTACCTGTTGTATATCACTATATTTTTACATCAGCATGTATTTTGTTAATCGGCGTGAATCTAACCTTTATCTGATCTAAAATTAGTTGTAGCTAAATGTTAAAGGCACCAATGTTGATTTTTGTAAGGAAAACTGCCTGGTAGTTTTGCATACTTAGTTGCATGAATGTACTATCTCATATCACGCACATTACTGAATTGTAGTGCTTCTCTGGTTGCCCATTCATTCATTGTGTCAATGTTGCATTACCTTACCTGGCTGATGATAGCTATGCCATATTGTGTTAATTTGGTGTAGGCTAGTTGCCCAAACGTTCGTTGTGCCAATGTTGCTTTCCTATTATCTGACTTAGCCAATGATAGCAATGCTAGTGTGTTAATTTTGTGCAGGCTGCTAAAGATAAGAAGACAAACTCTGAAAACAGCAAGGAAACCCCATTGTTTCTTTCTAGTAAATCTAGGCCAGGTAATATGGCAATAACTCATGATTAATCTGTTTGGTTCCCGTCATAATTTATGTTATGATGCAGTGGTCGAGACACTCTCAACTATCAATAATACAAGCCTGCCAAAATCGCCATCTCAATCTGTTCAGTATCCTCTCTCTCAAATGCAACGGAATAAATGTATGTTTATGAACCAATTAATGGCTGAAGCAATGATGGAAATGTTGGATGAATCATAGGTGCAAAGTCGTGCGACACAACAACTGATCAATGTTTACAGAGACAGTGTAGCAAAGCAGCAAGAACTTGCCCACATGCTTATGGGCGTCATCTGTGCTGAGGTTGCAGATTGTGATGTTGTAGATGATTAGGTTCTGCTCATTTATTTGCACTGGCATCAATCTTTGATTGCCTAGTGGATGTAATTTCCTGTAATATATGTTGGATGTGCAATGTTATTCCTTGTATGTCGTACCTTTGCTTGATCGGTTTTGGTCCTGTGCATAATTGCTCGTCGTAATGGGCTCACATTATCTAATTTGGCCTAAAGACATGAACGAACTTTAGTGGGCCCATTAAGTTAATGGGCCATTACTAGGCTGAAAGTTAATGGTCGGCCCTCATACCTCCCGAGTTGTTAACATGCCGACATTGAAGCGGGCAACAGGTGGCCCCAATTTATTTCATAGGCCGTTAACAGGCCGTTACTAAGTTTGGGCTACATATGTCCCAACTATACAGTAGGCCTTTAGTAGGCCGAAAGAGACAGCGGGCTTGTACTGTACCATGAAGAGCATGGGCCGCGAAGAGGCCGAAAGTCAGGTCGTATTGTAAACGGCCCAACTATGTTGTGGGCCTTTAGCAGGCCGAAAGAGAAACCGGGCTGGTATTGGACCATGAAGGCCATGGGTCATTAAAAGGCCAAAACTAAGGTCCGACTACAAATGGCCCAACTCATTTATGGTCCGTTAACAGGCCGAAAGGCACACATGGACGGGAATTGGCCCAACACTTAAATGGGTCGCTAAAAGGCCAAAACTCATGTCCGACTACAAATGGCCCAACTGATTTATGGACCGTCAACAGGCTGAAAGTGACACCGGGCCAGAAATTGGCCCAACACTTAAATGGGCCGCTAAAAGGCCGAAACTCAGGTCCGACTACAAATGGCCCATCAGATTTATGGGCCGTCAACAGGCTGAAAGACACACCAGGACGGAAATTAGCCCAACATTTAAATGGGTCGCTAAAAGGCCGAAAGATGTACATCCTGAAAATTGGCCCATCCATTAAATGGGCCGTTAACAGGCCGAAATCTCATCGGGCCGATATTGAGCCCAAATATATAGCGGGCTGTTAACAGGCTCGAACTGACGATGGGCTGCAATGGTGTCAAATCTTTAACGGGCTGTTGACGGGCCCAATTGGCACATCTCTTATGGGCCGTGGGCTTAAATGGACCTGACACAAGTAGGCCTTATGTGGGCCGGCCGGCTAATTTTTACTAGGCCGGCCTTTTTCACCAGAATGGGCCACTGTTGGGTCGTGCCATGTGTCAACCTCTCATAGGCGCCTCCTGTCCAATGAGTGGATGACATCTGTCCCAACGGTGAGGCAACACGTGTTTCCTGCGGCCAATGATGATTTTACACGTGGAGAATCCCCATTGGTCTGAGCTGTTAACGGGTTATCGGATCCAAAACCGGACTCGATAGCTTAACAGCGTTCCGTTACGGTGGATGCCACGTGTTAGTCACCCTTGATGAAAGCACTTCTGTGACGCGCGATTTATTGTCATGGAAGTTAACACTTCCGTGATGATAATTTTGGTAATGTCATGGAACACTTCTACGACAGCACAGGTATGACTATCTTGATTCTATCATAAAATCGTCATGAATGTACATGCATGACAAAAAACGCGACCTACTGTGACAAACTCGTATCATCATGGAAGTGTATTTTTTTTGTAGTGATGATCGTGGATGATAAGGGTGAGGATGCTGCCACAACACTTCAATTTGAGAACATGGATGATCCTATCGAACTTTCAGAGCAGAATCCGACCATGTTTGAAGAGTTTGCTCAAATGCAAAAACAAATTCGGCATTGAGCAACTCATGAGCAATTGAAGAAAGATTTGTGTGGTTGAAAGACACAACTAATACATATATGCTAGTTGAATTCAAGTTCAAACTACTTTAATTTGAAAACTTTGTTGGATTATAATATTTAAATCAGAACTATTACTCATTTCAACATTTTTAGATAAACTACGGTTCGATATGTGGTTATTTGAGCTTGCGGGCTTTAAAAAAGAGACGGATGTTTGCGGCTAGCTTTGGATGGCTGACTCACTTCCGCACCAGTGTTTGTGAACTGGTTCCATCGGTCCGCGACCGGATGCGATGTCCGATTTAAAAGTCAGCGTTGGAAATGCTTTAACTTATATGATTGCTAGTCATCTTCTGCACCGGAGATTAGAGAACTCCAAATCACTCTTTATACCGGAGATGTAGCCATCTTCTGCTCGGCTCCCTCCCAGCCGCCCCTCCTCCTCCTCCCTCCCAGCCGCCCCTCCTCCTCCTCCCTCCCAACCCTAGCTGCCCCTCCTCCTCCTTCCTAGTCGCCCCTCCTCCGCTTCCCTTCCTCGCCGCCGCCTGAGGCAGCCGTCGGGCAAGCCCGGGGGGCCAAGGATGGTGGCGGCGGGGCCTTGGTTGCCCTGCCTCTGCGTGGGGAACCCTGGATCTGGAGCGGCGGCTCCATTGTCAAGGCACGGTCGGCTAGCAGCCGTGCGGGCGGTGGATCTGGCTTCCCGGCCGCGCGGGCGGCAGGATCCAGTGGTCGTTGGCGGCCGGCGGCGGTTTCTGTGGTGAATGGTGCGCGCGATCTGGCGCCTCCCCTCCTCCCCTGTTTGGCATGCGGGCCAGCCTCGTCGGGCCGCGCTTCCCTGGGTCGCCGGTTTTGTACAGGAGGTGGTGGTGGTGGCGGGGATCTAGTTCGGGCGAAATTCCTAGTCGGCCATTGATGAAGCCATGTACCTAGGGTAGGGTCATGGACCTGTCCTAACTACCCTACCCAAGGACATCCCTAGAAGAAATCACCTTTCAATCGACTTGGAGGTGTTCCACTCGACGGACTCGAAGACACTCGACCACGAAGCAACCACTCGACCAAGAAGCAATCACTCGACTGCCAGGAGACCTAAAGTCACTCGGTACGCAAACGGTCGGTCATTAAGTAGCCTTTATGGTCATCATAGCACTTTATTAGAGGCGTTACCAGTAACGCCCAGCCTTAATGTACTTTAAACCCTGCATAACTGAGGGCCGGAGGGGTCTGGCGAACTCTATATAAGCCACCCCCTCCTCAGTGTAAAGGGTTCGCACCCCTGTAACTCATACACACATAACCCAGTCGACCGCCTCCGGGCTCTGAGACGTAGGGCTGTTACTTCCTCCGAGAAGGGCATGAACTCGTAAACCTCGTGTGCTTACTACTGCTCCATAGCTAAGATCTAGCCTCTCCATACATACCCCCTACATTACTGTCAGAGTTAGAACCACGACAGTTGGCGCCCACCGTGGGGCTGGAGTCTTAGCGCCTAGTTGGAGAAGTAGCGATTTTTCCGATCCATTTGATCATGGTTTTGGGCGGAGTTTTGGTGGAGGGCCGCGAGATCCGTCTCGGCGCGCTCACGTTCATCGCCGACGACTCCGCTTGGCTTCGGGAGGCTCCACTTGACGTCGACGCGCTCCCTGTCCACGGGGCGACCCACTTTCGCGCATGTGTCCGTGGAGTCCTTCTACGGCAGCCGTCGACCCAGTATTGGTCGGCTCCTGTGGCGTCCCCCCTTCCTGTCTCCCGCCGGCGCAAGCGCTCCGGTCGGTCAAGCCTTCAGAGGTGGGTGAGACATGCGGGGGCCCGCCAGTCGGCCACCCCACAAGTCGCGGCGATCGAGCCCGACGAATCCCTCTACGGCCTGTTTGACCTGTCGACTGGCACCGCAGAGACCGCGTCCGAATGCGACAACAGTGACCCAGTGGCGGAGGTTCTGGTAATCGATGGACCACGCAGTCCTCCCGGTTTTCCCCGCACCGACGGAGGCGCAGGTGGAGGCGACCCGTCGCATCCCCATGAGGAGTATCTCCCTGAGCCTCTCACGTCGCTGCAGAGAGAAGAACTTCATTGTCGGAACATGGATGCACTTCACACTCCTGTCGTTGGAGAAACTCCCGAGGCCTGTGCCTTGGAGGACGCGCGCTTGGCTAACTTGGCTGAGCGCACTCGATTGGAGAATCTCCAGCGAGCACTCGACGAGCGAGCGCGTCAACGGGTTCCAGAATCCAGTCGACGTCAGCTCTTTCCGCCCCCGCAGGTATATCAAACTCCGATTCAGAATTTAGCAGCTGCAGCCCGTATAGCAGAGTCAATTCAGCCCTCCCAGTCAGAGGCCGGCAGAGGCCTGTTGCAGATCAGAGCGTTACTCCGGGCAGCGGGAGACTAGAATTCCGCTGTTTCTCAGTCGCGGAACAGGATCCATAGTCGATCCATTGCAGCAGACACAGTCCAGCCGGCCCACAGCCCAAGATCGCCCCCGAGGCGTGAGGGACGTGGAGATCGGCGTGATCAGCACAGGAATCGTGAGCACTAGGATCACCGATTCGATCGTGACGATCGACGTCGAGTGCCCACACCTCCCCCGAGGAGTGGGTCATATGTGCCTCGACAGCAGGATGACAGACGCCCTCATAGTGTTGGGCAGAGGATTCCAGTCGACCCCAGGGAACCAGGCTTTGATGCGAGATCCATTCTTGTTCAAGGTTTGGTCGACAGGAACAGGGCTCACCGGGAAGGCCACGACAGAGATGCGCCTACAAGTAGCCGAGTACATGTTTCAGGGCCGGAGTGCTTCGGTCGAGCCATCAGAGCCGCTGTGATTCCTCCCAACTTCAGGTTGGCGACTGGAGTCAGTAAGTTCACCGGAGAGTCCAAGCCCGATACTTGGCTTGAAGATTACCGAGTGGCTGTCCAGATTGGCGGTGGCAATGATGAGGTAGCCATGAAACACCTGCCTCTCATGTTAGAGGGCTCGGCCAAAGCGTGGCTGAATAAGTTAGCACCCAGCAACATTTATACTTGGGAAGATCTCGCCCGAGTGTTTGTCACAACATTTGAAGGAACATGCAAGCGACCTGCAGGTCTTACAGAACTGCGGTCTTGTGTGCAGAAGCCGAATGAAACTCCGAGGGATTACATCCAGAGATGGATCACGTTGCATCACACAGTTGAAAATGTGCCTGATCACCAAGCAGTCTGTGCCTTCAAAGAAGGCGTCAAGTACAGAGAATTGAATCTGAAATTCGGTCGAACCGGAGAGATGTCTCTGAATCGGATGATGGAGATTGCCACCAAATACGCTAATGGTGAAGATGAGGATCGGCTCCGGAGTGGCAAGCATAAGTCAGTCGCCCAGGAAACCGGAGGAAATTCCAATCGGACACAGAAGCGGAAAGCCGAGCCAATTGCTCCTGGAGAAGCCCTGGCTGTAACCCAAGGAAAATTCAAGGGGAAACCCAAGGGACCTTGGAACCCCAAGAAAGTTAAAGATCAAGACGGAAATGATTTCTTGGATTTGCCGTGTCACATCCACACCAAGAAAGAAGAAGAGGGTAAACTCATTTACCCGAAACATACCACTCGACAGTGTCGGCTCTTGATTCAGCAGTTCCAGGGCAAATAGTCCAAAGACAAAGAAAAGGAGTCGGACCAAGTTGAGGACAAAGAAGATAGTGATGATGGATATCCCCTGGTCAATTCCACCCTGATGATTTTTGCTGATGTTGAAAGCAAAAGTCGACTGAAAGTTATAAACCGTGAGGTAAATATGGTTGCTCCGGCAACACCCAGTTATCTGAAGTGGTCTCAGACTGCCATCACATTCGAACAGTCCGATCATCCCACGCACATTGCCACCCCTGGGAGGCAAGCTTTGGTGGTCGACCCAGTTGTCGAAGGCACTCGACTGACCAAAGTCCTGATGGATGGTGGCAGTGGTTTGAACATACTGTATGCAGAGACATTGAAATGAATGGGCATTCCGATGTCCAGACTTAGTACCAGCAACATGAGTTCCCATGGAGTCATTCCTGGGAAGAAAGCCGAGTCACTCGGCCAGATTGCTCTCGATTTGGTTTTTGGTGATTCAAAGAATTACCGCAAAGAAAAGTTAACATTCGAAGTTGTGGATTTCCAGAGTGCTTATCACGCTATTTTGGGAAGGCCAGCTTATGCACACTTCATGGCTCGACCATGTTATGTGTATCTCAAATTGAAGATGCCCGGTCCCAAAGGTGTGATCACTGTTACGGGCAATCGGAAGAAGGCAGAAGAGTGTTTTCAGAATGGTTCAAAGATTGCTGATGCTCAAATAGCAGTGGTCGAGCTGCAGGAGTATCAGAAGACTGCAGATCCGAGTGATTTGCTTCGTGCCAAGAAGCCCGCTTCAGAATCAGCTTTCCAGTCGTTTGGTGAAACAAAGCCGGTTAACATTCACCCGACCGATCCCAATGCTGCTCCGACTCATATCTCAACAACACTCGACTCCAAATAGGAAGAAGCGCTCATCCAGCTCCTCCATGAGAACTGGGACATCTTCGCATGGAAGCCTTCTGACATGCCGGGGGTTCCCAGGGGACTGGCTGAGCACCGTCTACGAGTCGATCCAAAGGTTAAGCCTGTCAAAGAACATCTTCGACGGTCCGCCGTCCAGAAGAGAAAGGCCATTGGCGAGGAGGTGGCTCGACTCTTGGCAGCAGAGTTCATTTGAGAAATTTTCCACTCCGAGTGGCTCGCCAATATTGTCATGGTCCCCAAGAAGGACAAGTCACTTCGCATGTGCATTGACTTTAAACATATCAATTGGGCCTGCCCGAAAGATCATTTTCCTCTCCCCCGCATCGATCAAATAGTCGACTCGACTGTGGGATGTGAGCGACTGTCTTTTTTAGACGCCTATTCCGGGTACCATCAGATCCGTCTGTATGGACCCGACGAGATCAAAACAACTTTCATCACTCCATTCGGTTGCTTCTGTTATGTTACCATGCCATTCGGCCTCAAGAATGCCGGAGCCACGTTCATGAGGATGATTCAGAAGTGTTTGCTCACTCAAATCAGTCGGAATGTGGAAGCATACATGGATGATATTGTGGTCAAGTCACGGAAGGGTTCCGACCTGCTAACTGACCTTGCTGAAACCTTTGCCAACCTCAGGAGGTATGATATCAAGCTCAATCCATCAAAGTGCACATTCGGAGTTCCCGGTGGAAAGTTACTCGGTTTTCTCGTTTCCGAACGGGGAATCGACGCCAATCCAGAAAAGGTTGGAACTATACTCCGGATGAAACGTCCTGTGCACGTGCACGACGTCCAAAAGCTTACAGGTTGCTTGGCTGCTTTAAGACGATTCATCTCTCATCTCGGTGAAAAGGCATTGCCTCTATACCGACTGATGAAGAAGTCAGACAAGTTCGAGTGGAATCCAGAAGCTAATGCAGCGTTTGCAGAGCTCAAAGCTCTGCTCTCCACCTAGCCGGTGCTTGCTGCCCCTATCAGCAAAGAGCCTCTGCTGCTTTACATTGCAGCCATGGGACAAGTCGTCAGTACTGTGCTTACGGTCGAGCGGGAAGAAGAAGGAAAGGCCTTCAAAGTTCAGCGCCCAGTATATTATGTTTCTAAAGTTTTGACTCCATCAAAGCAAAGATATCCTCATTACCAGAAGCTTGTATATGGGATTTATATGACCACGAAGAAGGTTGCACATTACTTCTCTGACCATTCCATTACAGTCGTCAGCGACGCTCCATTGTCAGAGATTTTGCACAACAGAGATGCAACTGGTCGAGTGGCAAAATGGGCGATTGAACTCCTTCCCCTAGATATCAAGTTTGAGGCAAAGAAGGCTATCAAGTCCCAAGCAATTGCAGATTTCGTCGCCGAGTGGATTGAACAGCAACTACCGACTCAAGTTCACTCGGCGCACTCGACCATGTTCTTAGATGGGTCTAAGATGCTGAATGGTTCCGGTGCTGGGGTAGTATTGGTTTCCCCCCGAGGAGATAAGCTCAGATATGTTCTCCAGATTCACTTCGGTTCCTCCAATAACGAAGCAGAATACGAAGCACTTTTGTATGGGTTGCGCATGGCCATTTCACACGGCGCCTGAGGGAGTCCTGGATTAGGGGGTGTTCGGGTAGCCGGACTATACCTTCGCCGGACTCCTGGACTATGAAGATACAAGATTAAAGACTTCGTCCCGTGTCCGGATGGGACTTTCCTTGGCGTGGAAGGCAAGCTAGGCGATGCGGATATTCAAGATCTCCTACTCATGTAACCGACTCTGTGTAACCCTAACCCTATCCGGTGTCTATATAAACCGGAGGGTTGTAGTCCGTAGGACGAACCATCGTCATACACAATCATACCATAGGCTAGCTTCTAGGGTTTAGCCTCCTTGATCTCGTGGTAGATCTACTCTTGTACTACCCATATCATCAATATTAATCAAGCAGGAGTAGGGTATTACCTCCATCGAGAGGGCCCGAACCTGGGTAAAAACATCGTGTCCATTGTCTCCTGTTACCATCCGGCCTTGACGCACAGTTTTGGACCCCCTACCCGAGATCCGCCTGTTTTGACACCGACATTGGTGCTTTCATTGAGAGTTTCGTCGCCTTTAGGCCCGATGGCTCCTCCGATCATCAACAACGATGAGGTCCAGGGTGAGACTTTTCTCCCCGGACAGATCTTCATCTTCGGCGGCTTCGCTCTGCGGGCCAATTCGCTTGGTCATCTGGAGCAGATCAAAAGCTACGCCCCTGGCCATCAAGTCAGGTTTGGAAGCTTAAACTACACGGCTGATATCCGCGGAGAGTTGATCTTCGATGGGTTCGAGCCACAGCCAAGCGCGCCGCACTACCTCGAGGGGCATGATCTAGCTCTGCCTCCGAACAGTGTCCTGGAGGCCGCATACGCACCGGTTCCGACCCTTAACTCGGAGCCTATTGCGCCAAGCGAGGATGGACGGTTGGGCGTCACCTCGGGGGCTACGATCTCAAAGGCGATCGAGCCAAACGCCAGCCCCGCACTCCGCGTGACCCATGACCCCGAGGGTCTGGACTCCTCCCCGGAGTCCGAACCCCCCGCGCCCCTACCGGTCGAATCCGATTGGGCGCCGATAATGGAGTTCACCGCCACGGACATCTTTCAGCACTCGCCTTTTGGCGACATCCTGGATTCTTTCAAGTCTCTCTCTTTATCAGGAGAGCCCTGGCCGAATTACGGTCAGCGAGGATGGGATACGGACGATGAAGAAATTCAAAGCCCACCCACCACCCACTTGGTAGCCACTGTCGACGATTTAACCGACATGCTTGACTTCGGCTCTGAAGACTTCGACGGTATGGTCGATGAGGTAGGAGACGAACAAGAACCAGCACCTGTAGGGCGTTGGACAGCCACCTCGTCATATGACATATATATGGTGGATACTCCAAAAGATGGAGATGGCGAGGGAACAGCGGGGGATAACACCTCCAAGAAACAGCCAAAGCGCCGGCGTCAGCGGCGCCGCTCTAAATCCCGCCAAAGCAAAAACGGTGATTCCGGCACCGGAGATAATAGTACCTCGGATAGCGCCGAAGAACACCCTCCCCAGCAAGATTCGGCGCAAGAAGATGGAGAAGCCAGCCCTCATGAGAGAGCGGCAGACCGAGAGGTTGAGGATGATAACTATATGCCTCCCTCCGAAGACGAGGCCAGCCTCGATGACGACGAATTCGTTGTACCATCAGACCCCGCTAAACAAGAGCGTTTCAAACACAGGCTTTTAGCCACGGCGAACAACCTCAAGAAAAAGCAGCAACAGCTTAGAGCTGATCAAGATCTGCTAGCTGATAGATGGACTGAAGTCCTTGCGGCTGAAGAGTATGAACTCGAACGCCCCTCCAAGAGCTACCCAAAGCGCAGGCCGCTACCCCGATCAGAGGAGGAAGCGCCTACATCACTAGCGCACGACATGGCAGACCGGCCACCTCGCGGCCGCGACAGAGAGGCCTCTCGGCCCTCCACACAAGCCATGCCCCGACGCCGCTCAACTAAGGCACGGGAAAATGCGCCAGACCTGCGAGATGTACTGGAGGATAAGGCAAGGCAAACAAGATCGATCTACGGATCGCGCAGGCGCCCTACGACACGTGATGATGATCTTCACTCCGGATACAACAAATCCGGCAGGGCCGAAAACAACAGACATAGCTCTTCTAAGCTGCGTCGCGATATAGCCCAATACAGGGGCGCCGCACACCCACTATGCTTCACAGATTTAGTAATGGATCATAAAATCCCAGAGGGTTTCAAACCCGTAAACATCGAATCATACGATGGCACAACAAATCCGGCGGTATGGATCGAGGATTATCTCCTTCACATCCACATGGCACGTGGCAACGATCTACACGCCATCAAATACCTCCCGCTCAAACTCAAAGGACCGGCTCGGCACTGGCTTAAAAGCCTGCCAGCGGACTCAATCGGTTCTTGGGAGGACCTGGAAGCCGCATTCCTCGACAACTTCTAGGGCACTTATGTGCGACCACCGGATGCCGACGACCTAAGCCACATAATTCAGCAGCCAGAGGAATCGGCCACGCAATTTTGGACATGGTTCCTAACAAAGAAAAACCAGATAGTCGACTGTCCGGACGCAGAGGCCCTAGCAGCCTTCAAGCATAACATCCGCGACGAGTGGCTTGCCCGGCACCTGGGACAGGAAAAGCCGAAATCTATGGCAGCCCTCACGACACTCATGACCCACTTTTGCGCGGGTGAAGATAGCTGGCTAGCTCGCAGCAACAACTTATCAAAGAACCCTGGTAATTCGGATACCAAGGACAAAAGTGGTAGGACACATCAAAATAAGCAAAAGCGCCGCGTTAGCAGCGACAGCAATGAAGATACGGCAGTCAACGCCGGATTCAAAGGCTATAAATCCGGTCGGTGAAAAAAGCCATTTAAAAAGAATACTCAGGGCCCGTCCAGTTTGGACCGAATACTCGACCGCTTGTGCCAGATCCATGGCACCCCCGAAAGGCCAGCCAATCACACCAACAGGGATTGTTGGGTGTTCAAGCAGGTAGGCAAGTTAAGAGCCGAAAACAAAGACAAGGGGCTGCATAGCGGTGACGAGGAGGAGCCCAGGCCGCCGAACAACAATGGACAGAAGGGGTTTCCCCCACAAGTGTGGACGGTGAACATGATATACGCAACCCACATTCCCAAGAGGGAACGGAAGCGTGCGCTACGGGACGTATACGCGATGGAGCCAGTCACCCCAAAGTTCAACCCATGGTCCTCCTACCCGATCACTTTTGATCAAAGGGACCACCCCACTAGCATCTGTCATGGCGGCTTTGCCGCATTCGTTCTCGACCCAATCATCGACGGCTTTCACCTCACAAGAGTCCTCATGGACGGCGGCAGTAGCCTGAACCTGCTTTACCAGGATATAGTGCGGAAAATGGGCATAGATCCCTTAAGGATTAAGCCCACAAAAACGACCTTTAAAGGCGTTATACCAAGTGTAGAAGCCAACTGTACAGGCTCCGTAACACTTGATGTGGTCTTCGGATCTCCGGATAACTTTCAAAGCAAAGAGTTAATCTTTGACATAGTCCCGTTTTGAAGTGGCTATCACGCCCTGCTCGGACGAACCGCATTCGCAAAGTTCAATGCGGTGCCGCACTACGCATATCTCAAGCTCAAGATACCAGGCCCTCGAGGAGTAATCACGGTCAACGGAAACACCGAATGCTCCCTCCATACGGAGGAGCACACGGCGGCTCTCGCAGCGGAAGTACAAAGCAGCCTTTTTAGGCAACTCTCCAATCCGGCCGCTAAAAAGCCAGACACTGCCAAGCGCGCCCGAAGTAACCTACAACAAGTCCGCCTGGCACGTTCTGAGCAGGCGTAGCAATGCGGCCCCAACCCCAGCCATCGCGACATAGCGAAGCTAGTACCTCGCGTACATAATTACGCCCTTGAAATACCATGGGCACTGTCGGCGTTCTGGGAATGGGGGTCCCCAGACTTGCCTGCCTGCGGCCTATGGCGTGGCTCAAAGGGGGCCTAGCACGGCCCAACTTCATCAACTCAAGACCCAAGACCCTCGCGAGGGGCCAAGCCTCGCGGGGCGGACGACACAGCGCTTCCTCAGGCACGGCCTCGTCAGGCTGGCTCATGAGGAGGCGGAGAGATCAAGGCGGGGTACCTCGCGAGGTGCCCATGACGCAAGCCATGACGACCAAGGGCGCCAGGCGGGAACCAGCCCGCGCAGTGTACTCCCTTTCCTCTTTGGTGCAAAGGGGGCAAGCGCAGGCGAGAGGATCAAGCAAAGGCATCCATTTCGGTGCAACGAGACCAAGACCAGTCCAACGGTGGGAAGGAGGTCATCGTGGAGCCAAGGACGGCGTCACCACAGGGCCTTTGGCAGGCGAGGACCAACTTTAGTCAGGATAAGTGTACCTGGTGTTCCCCTTCGAATTGGCCAATTGTTGGCGCCCTTCCCGCTCAATATTTGTGAGGAGGCCCAGGGCCTTTGCCTATAAATAGGACTAGCCACCCCCAGGGTAGAGGCATCAAGCGATCAGGCCAGCAGAACCTAGAATCAGAGCAAGCAGAGAACAAGGGAGAGAGAGAGCAGGGCGGGTGAACTCCTCCTAGCAGTTCATCCCCCTAGCCAGGAACAGACCCTCGCGAGGCTGTTCTTCCCCGTATTGTTCATCATCACCAGCCCAAGAGGCAATCCATCCACCACAAACTAGAGTAGGGTATTACACCACAACGGTGGCCCGAACTAGTATAAACTCTGTGTTTCTTGTGTTGTTCTTTCTGTAGTTAGATCCTTGCGGTACGGAGAGGTAAAGGGCATAATCTCCGCGCGCACCCTAGAGTTCGAACCTTAAGGGTCTGCCGGAACCCGAAATCCGACATTTGGCGCACCAGGAAGGGGTGCGCCGGAGTCCACCTTTCTACCGCTCCGCGTCCAGTCGCACCGTCATCACCATGTCCGGCGACCAGGCGGGCAACCAAGATCCATGGGCGACGTGGCCCGCCCGCGCGGAGCCGCCCGCCTCGGGCGACCCCGCGCCCCAGGAAGCTCGCGGTCCGCAGGGCGCTGCGGGCCGCGGGTGGCGCGGACAGGCTTCAGCAATCCTTACGCCAGGGCAAGCGCGGTCGGCAGCAAGGGCCTCCAATCATGCTGCGGCCACGACACCGTACACCCGCCGGGAGCAAGCGAACTCGAGGGCCACGCTCACGGTGGCCCGAGAGCTGCTGCAGTGTAGGCTGCTGGAAGGCGGCCGCGATGTGCTGCTGGAGCGGGTCGCCGAGCTCCTGGGCTTTGCCGCTTCGGGGGGCTCACCCCTTCTGAATCTAGCTTCCGTCTCAAGCCTAGGGCGGCACGCGCGGGGGCCCCGAGCGCTCCCGCGGACCTCAGGGCTACCCCGACACCAGCGAATCCATCGGTGCCGGACTGGCAGTGGCGCTACCCCCGCCCCCAACGCGTGAGGGAGAAGTACTCGACGCAGCCCACGGCGCCGGCGGGCAGCCGCACTACCACGCCACGGTGGGCACGTCAAGCAGCGCCGCATGGCACATGGAGCACTACAGCACAGCCTTCGGGGTAGCGGCGCCAGAAGAATACGTGCCCCACATGATGGACCAAGGGCATGCTCACGAGGGCGAACAAGGCTCGCTTCTCAGCCCAAGTTGGGGAGATGAGACACCAGAAGCCGAGCTCTTCCGGGAGCCCCAGGACGACTCCGCCGGCCACGCTGGAGGCGACAATTATCGGGTACCACTAATTCCTCAGGAGCAGGCATACGCTAATCATGGATCGCAGGAGGTGCAGGTCGCCGCAGCAAGCATCTGCCCCGCTCCCATAGTCTCCTACCCCTCGGGAGGAGGGCGCAGGGGGCTGCAGGAGAGGGGCAGGGACCCCACATCACCACCGCGGCGTTCGGAGCAAGGCGTTCTCAGGAGGTAGGCCCTCCGCTGGGGAGGCGCCTGAGGGCCTGCCCCTGGCGGAGGACCCGTGGTCGTCGGGGGAACCGCTGGCGACCGCTCTACCCCACCGGCAGTGTCCTGGTTTCCGGTCGTCGTTGGTGGTACTAGAGTGTGGCGCAAGGCGGGGCCCTCGTCTGGCGATATGAAGCAAGGCCGGTACCTGTGAAGAAGGCCCAGTGCCTGTGAAGCTCGCCGCCCCGTGACACTCTCACGTAATAATGAGTGGGGCTGTACACGCCCCGGAGTCTCAGGGGTGCCGGCCTCAGGCCCTGGGGCTCCCTCCCACACCCAGTGGACAGCACTTAGCTCCGCGCTGGTGAGAAGACGTCCAAGACTAGATTAGGTGCCGGATGCGGCCCTTTGTCTGCTTTCATTGCCTTCTTCTTTTGGTTGTAATTTTTCCCCTGTTGGATTTAAGTTGGATTCTAATTTGAGATTTGCGTGCGTTCGGGGAAGGGGTGCTTAGTCTCGTTCGAGCTATTTCTTGCGTTCTGGTTACCGCTTCACCACAGCTGCCTCCCCTCGCGAGTCGGGCCAGGCCAGGCTCGTGCGCAGCCCAGACTGCCGCTATCGCTCCTTCTCGGGAGGACTTACCGGTGCCTGCGGAGGATGTCCCTTTGGGAAAAGGCCCGGAGCTTGTGAAGAAGGCGAATGCCTGTGAAGCTATCGCGTTTATGAAAAGGACCGGAGCCTGTGAAGAAGGCGAATGCCTGTGAAGCTATCGCGTTTATGAAAAGGCCCGGAGCCTGTGAAGAAGGCGAATGCCTGTGAAGCTATCGCGTCTATGAAAAGGCCCGGAGCCTGTGAAGAAGGCGAATGCCTATGAAGCTATTGCGTTTATGAAAAGGCTCGGAGCCTGTGAAGAAGGCGAATGCCTGTGAAGCTATCGCGTTTATGAAAAGGCCCGGAGCCTGTGAAGAAGGCGAATGCCTGTGAAGCTATCGCGTTTATGAAAAGGCCCGGAGCCTGTGAAGAAGGCGAATGCCTGTGAAGCTATCGCGTTTATGAAAAGGCCCGGAGCCTGTGAAGAAGGCGAATGCCTGTGAAGCTATCGCGTTTATGAAAAGGCCCGGAGCCTGTGAAGAAGGCCAGCGCCTGTGAAGCCCCTCGCTAACAGCACCTGCGCGTCCTACGATTTCAACTAGAGAACACTCAGGACACCATGTCCTCCCACGTGCTGCCTCGGGGCATGCGCGAAACAAAGGTAAACCAGCCAGCCGCCAGGCGCAGGTGCTCGCGCAATATAATAGCTGCTGATGCGATCTACACAAGTTTTACATCAGGGGCTTCCCCTCCCAAAATGCTCTACGACCATCAGGCCGAACACCTGAGTTCTATCCATGCAGGGCAAAAAGACAGGAGCAACACACAATCAGTCTGACCAATCCCCCAAGGCATCCTCGGGAGCACCTCCCGAGCCGCCGCTGGCATCGCTGGACTCGCCACCGCTACCTGCATCATCGCCAGCGGCGTCAAGGCCATCTACCACAGTGCATCCGTCGGCAGCCACGATCACGTCGTCGTCATCCGAAGTGAAGGCCCTCACAAGAGCGTCCACGTTGTTTTCCACCCAGTCCGCCAGGTTGCCTTGGACGGCCTGGGGGACTGGGGCGACGGCGGCGTCGAAGTCAAAATGGGGATCCATGTTCTGAAGATGGCTGAAGACACGGGAAAAGGCGCGCCCGAGCAGGGCGCGGCTCCTCTCCTCCACCAACCTGTCGGCCCTGGCCGACCGCGCCTCCAGCTGCGTTACCACAGCGGTGAAGAACTGCAGGTTGCCGGCATACTTGATCGTGTGCGGCTCACCGACAGTCGCCTCGCAGATGTTGCCCAAGGCTGCATTAGCCCTCTCCCTGAGCGTCGTCAGCATGGGGCCGTGCACGTTCTCCAGGACCTGCCTCTGGCATATCTCATCAGCATTCTAGCGCTTGACGGCCTCGGCCTCTTCCACCCGCTGACGAAGACGGAGCACCTCGGCCTGGAGGGCAGCCGACTCCTTTTGCGCTGCCTCAAGGCCGGCCCGGGAAGCGTCGGCCCGCCGCGTCGCCTCATCCCGTTGGGCCCTCAGGGCTGCGGTTCTTCCCTCAGCCTCGACCCGGATCAACTCCAGCTTCTTCTCGAACTCGCGCTCGAGGCCTTGGCGCGCTGTCGCCACCCGACGACCAACCTCCTCCAGGAGACGCGCCTCCCGTGCAGTGACTTCATCTTCCGCCTGCGTCACCAGGCGCTCCCTCGTCTCCAACCGCTCGCACTGGCGGGTGCGTTCTGCGGCTTCCAGCATCAACGCCTCCTCACGCCTCTGAAGCTCAGCTGGGTCGCCAGAGGCCACCCTCATCGACGCAAGGGCCGCCTCGCGCAGTTCCACTTGCTCCTCTAACGAGTGGCATCGAGCCAGGAGCTCCCGAGCCGGCTCCTCCGCTGCTTCTCGCCGTCAGTCGGCTCCCAGGGCCTCTTCAGCGGCCTGGGATCGGGCCACCCGGGAGGCCTCCAGCGACGCCTTCGCTTCTTCGTCTTTAAGGTCGCGCTGGTGACGCGCGAGGGCGATGGCGGCCTCCAGCTCACGCCTCCCTGCGGCCAGGCGCAGGCCCTCGGCCTCCAGGCACGCGTCTTCACCAGCGAGCTCCTCCCCGAGCAGGTCCACCGCGTCGGTCGCCCTTCGAAGGAACTCTTGGCGGCGAGCACGGCGCTCTCGAGCGCGCCCGAGCACGTCTTCCGCACCATCATCTGCCCAGGCAAGCGCCTGGGAGCACGAATCATCGCTCCCCCTCCGGGCAGGGGGCTGGGGGCTGGCGCCCTCACAACGGCCGGGCGCGCCATACCAGAAGCTCGGATTGGGGCCCGCACGTCTCCCGAAGAAGGGCGCAGGGGGCGCCTTAGCCAGTCGCAGCCCGCGACCAGATGAGAAGCCCACGGCAGGCCAGCCACGCCCAGAGAGGGCCCGCGAAGGAAGATCGCAGGAAGAGAAGGATTGCGGGGCACCTCGGGATGGTCTGCCCCTTCGTTCGTCCTCACCATAAGAGATGTGCTCCTCGGAACGCTTTGGGGCGACGGGGGAGGTGAGGCCAAAGGAGGCGGCACCTTAGCGGCTTCCACGACCTCGGCAGGAAGGGGCCTGCAGAGCAAGGATCAGTAGACGCAACAAGGGGATCAGGAGCCAGGAAAGGAGAAGGCTTACTCGTCGGTGGCGAAGTACTTCCGGCGCTTCAGCAAGCGACAAGGGAAGTCATCACCCAGGGCCTCCCTTTTCCTCCGGAGGGCCTGAAGTCCACACGGAAGCGGCCCAAGAGAAGAGCGCAAGGATCAACCTGCGACGAAGATGAAGCAACAACGCTATCCGCGTCAGGGGCGCCTGCCAGACGCGTGCTGCCAATCACCTCGGCAGAAGACGCGGCCGGGGCCTCAAGAGCCTCGGCCCCACGCGCTGGGAGCGACTGCTTGCCACCCACAGCCTCTATAGCACGGGCCTCAGGAGTTGCTTCCTCGAGGGCATCGCCAGGCGCAGTCTCCTCATCGGGAGCCTTATCGGTCTCCGCCATCTCACGCCTCCCTGCCCCGCCACTCGAGGAGGATTCGCCTTGACCGACCGGAAGGGCGGTCAACACCACAGGGTTCTCGCGAGGCCCTTGGAGGCCAGCGGGGCGCAGCCCCCATTCATCGAAGGAGGGCATCTGCTTCACGAAGTCGTCCCTGTTCTGGCAAAGGTACAGTAGGGCCCCTCCTCTCTGGATGCAGCACGCACGGTCCTTAGCGCCGCAGGCGTCAGGTCTTCTTCCTGGAGCCTCATGCGATCACCGTGTCCGCTGAAAGCCCACATTCGGCGAGAGTGACGTTGGAGAGGGGCAATGCGGCGTAACAAGAACTCCTTCACCACCTTGGGCGCCGTCACACCGAGCGACCTCAAGAACGTGAAGCCGCGTCAGACGAAGGCGAGTCGGGGGCTCACGAGCGTCTCCTGGCCCCAGCCTGAATTGGGTGCTGCAGGCGAAATTGGCTTCGCCAGCAGGGGCTGGGCACCCCGACATCAATGTACAACCACCGCTCGCGGAACCCAGCTGAAGGCGGAGGAATCTTGAAGTCAATCCCCGAGGCCACAGTCTCGGGCGCGGCAACGAAGCTCACACACGCTGAGCATTGAGTGGGGTCAGTAGGGCGCAAAGAGAAGAAGTGGCGCAGCAAGGCAATGGAAGGAGGGATGCCCATTATCGCCTCGCAAACAAAAGCAAAGACTGAAAGGAGGGTGATGGATTCGGGACCCAAATGCATCATATGGATCTGATAATGAGAGGGGACGGACTTGAAGATATCAGAAAAGGGGGGAACCAGACCCACCCACAAGGCATCGGCGAAATAATGGACCTCGGTGATTTCCTGTCAGTGGGGAAGTGAGACGTAGACCAGGCCGTCGTCCTCCCACACTCGTTGAAGGTGGTGGCCAGAGCCGGGCTGAGCTTATCCAGGCACTCTCGATTGAGTATGATCGATCTACCGACGGCGGGGTTCACCAACGGCAGCGAGCAGGACAGAGCCATGGGTTTCTTCCCTTTCTCCTTCTTCGTCGGAGCCATGGCGATGGAAAGGAGGGGAAAGATGTGAGATGGGATTGGAGACAAGAGTCGGAGTTTGAAGGGAGGAAGGATAGGGGACGGTCGAGCAACAGGAAGGGAAGCGGTTGTGTACAACTGCAAGACCACATAGCAAGGCGCAAAATAAGGAAGCGTGGGGGAACAGTGCCGCCCACGTCCAATCAACCGCCATGCGGCGCCCGAGGCCGCAGGCTGTTAGGGCCCGCGGCGCTTCGCCCTTGCCCTTTCGCCTCTCGGCACGGCCAAGTCCGGGCGCGCCTTGGGCCCGGGGGCTACTGTCGGCGTTCTAGGAACGGGGGTCCCCATACTTGCCTGCCTTCGGCCTGCGGCGTGGCTCAAAGGGGGCCCAGCACGGCCCAACTTCATCAACGCAAGACCCAAGACCCTCGCGAGGGGGCCAAGCCTCGCGGGGCGGACGACACATCGCTTCCTCAGGCACGACCTCGTCAGGCTGGCTCACAAGGAGGTGGAGAGATCAAGGCGGGGTACCTCGCGAGGTGCCCATGACGCAAGCCATGACGACCAAGGGTGCCAGGCGGGCGCCAGCCCGCGCAGTGTACTCCCTTTCCTCTTTGGTGCAAAGGGGGCAAGCGTAGGCGAGAGGATCAAGCAAAGGCATCCATTTCGGTGCAACGAGACCAAGAACAGTACAACGGTGGGAAGGAGGTCATCGTGGAGCCCAGGACGGCGTCACCACAGGGCCTTTGGCAGGCGAGGACCAACTTTAGTCAGGATAAGTGTACCCGATGTTCCCCTTCGAATTGGCCAATTGTTGGCGCCCTTCCTGCTCAATATTTGGGAGGAGGCCCAGGGCCTTTGCCTATAAATAGGACTAGCCACCCCCAGGGTAGAGGCATCGAGCGATCAGGCCAGCAGAACCTAGAATCAGAGCAAGCAGAGAACAAGGGGGAGAGAGAGAGAGAGAAGGGCGGGTGAACTCCTCCTAGCAGTTCATCCCCCTAGCCTGGAACAGACCCTCGCGAGGTTGTTCTTCCCCGTATTGTTCATCATCACCAGCCCAAGAGGCAATCCATCCACCACAAACAAGAGTGGGGTATTACACCACAACGGTGGCCCGAACTAGTATAAACTCTATGTTTCTTGTGTTGTTCTTTCTGTAGTTAGATCCTTGCGGGACGGAGAGGTAAAGGGCATAATCTCCGTGCGCACCCCAGAGTTCGAACCTTAAGGGTCTGCCGGAGCCCGAAATCCGATAGGCACAGGGGAAGGGGCACAGTAACGGCATGCCCGAAATACGGCTTAAAACGTACTAGGGGCTGCCGGATTCTTTTTTTTACTTTCAGGACTCCACACTTTGGACGACCTTTTCGGCAATTCGACTGCCGCACAAACGATGCAAGATCCAGGGAAGCAGACAAAGCTACGCCGCATTATGGAACTCTCAGGTGGTCTCTATTACGAGCGGTATATCTGTTTCAAACACAATTCTGCGGCCTGCCCCTGGTTAGGACATGTTAAATAGTCTAATATCTTTTTGCTTATCGCACTATTTGTATCGTTCGGCTTTGATAAATAGCCCCTTTATAAACAATGCATAGCTTTTTGTCTATTTTTTGCATTATCCTCTTTTAATATATATGTTTATTACATAACATGATCGCACCTGTACACCATGGTACGGCAAACATGCCAGGGGCTTCAGTACTCTTCGATCTGGTGTGAGAAGTCCGTACACTTTCACAAGTGCGGCACCCCGAACTTATAGCACTATATGCATCGGCTCCGAATCACGATTTGGGTCAATAGTTGGGTTTGCCCGGCTCCTATGTTTTGGTGCCTTACGTTCCGCTATATCGGCTAAGGTAGCACTAGGAGAACCACTGCGATTGTGCCCCGGTTCAGCTGGGTTAAGCACCTCAGTGGAGAAAGCTAAAACTGACTGTCATGATCAGGCGAGAGACCGGTCGTTGTTCGAGAGGTTTTTCGAGTCCCTAAAGACTTATGCCGCTTCGAGCGAGGAGCTGGCTTTGTCCGGCCAAAGGCGTGGATAGCGCCCCGAATTCGGTCTTCCGAACTAGGGGCTTCGCCGAAATTTAAAATTAAAAATTTCTATGGCTAAGTGATAGTGTTCAAGCATTATAGTCCGATTGCCTGGTTCGTTGTGCTGAGTGCCTCCCTCGAAGGGCCCAACCATGGGAAAAAGAGCGCTCAGGTTTATCCCGAACACCCCAGCACTAGCGGCATGGGGCAGAAGCCGACGACTGGCCATCTCTCAATTTTTGATAAACGGACGCACAGAAAACAATATTTTAAATTCAATAAGAATTTCTTAGCGCATATGAACAAGTTTTCAGCGCACAGGATAAACACGAGCGAGTTCATTCAAA
Source organism: Aegilops umbellulata (assembly GCA_032464435.1). Classification (NCBI taxonomy): domain Eukaryota; kingdom Viridiplantae; phylum Streptophyta; class Magnoliopsida; order Poales; family Poaceae; genus Aegilops; species Aegilops umbellulata. Next base: position 502,212,669 of record CP136057.1, read on the forward strand.
AATTACATCTTTGGTACATTCATCCGCAATAAGGCGGGCACCTGCAAGAACATCCTTGTAGTAGTTCTCGGGCTTGCGATGCTCCTTCCCCTGCGGCGGCCCGTCCTTCACCAGCTTCTCACCGTCAAGATTACCCTAGTGCACCTTTGCACAAGCAAGGGCCCTCCGGGCACCTTCGATGCAGACGGAACGCTTGATGACCTCAAGCCTTGGATAGGCCTCCACCAGCCGCCGCACCAGCCCGAAGTAGCTCCCAGGCAGGGCCTCTCCGGGCCACAGCTAAACTATGAAGCCCTTCATGGCTTGTTCGGCCGCCTTGTGGAGCTCGACCAGCTGTTTCAGCTGGTCGCTCAAGGGCACAGGGTGTCTGGCCTCAGAATACTGAGACCAGAACACACTCTCCGTCGAGCTGCCCTCTTCAGCTTGGTAGAATGCGGCGGCGGATACGCTGCGGGGAAGATCTGCAAACGCCCCTGGAGAACTCCGGATTCGGGTAAGTGACAAGTAGTTTACTTTTATATTTCTACTTTGCATTGAGAATGCCTTACCCGCTGCTATCTTTTTCATCTCCTCCAACTCTTGGAGGGCCTTTTGGGCTTCGGCCTTGGCACCCTTGGCGGTCTCAAGGGCCGACGCGAGCTCGGATGCTTGCGCCTTTGACTCAAGCTCCAAGCTCTCATGTTTTTTCATGAGAGCCTGCAGCTCTTGCTGCACCTCGCCAACCTGAGCCCCAAGTCTTTCTTGCTCGGTGCAATCCTCGGTTGTTTTCTTTTCAGCCTCAGATAGCGCCTGCTTGAGGGTCGCCACCTCAGTTGTGGCCCCTACAATAAGCAGTACGATCCTGTTATTCTTTGCAATCACGCCTCTCTATAGGCACCTTTTTTTGTAGGGTATTTCTTACCTTGCTTTTCCTCGAGCTGCCGTTTGGCAAGGCCGAGCTCTTGCTCGGTCCGCCCGAGATCCTTTTTTAGGACATCCACCTGTGCAGTCAGTGCGGCGGTGGATAGCAGCGAAGCCTGCATACGCATATTGACTCTTTATTGTTAGACTCCTGCGAAAATTAATAGATCCTCTATTCGGCTTTTCTTTCCGAACGCCAAACAGAGCATCAGGGGCTACTGTCTATGCGGTAATATTTTGACATATTTTTACTTACCTCGAAGCCTGTCAGAAGGCTAGCGCAAGCTTCAGTCATCTACTCTTGGCAGACTGAACCTTTTGGATCACCGTACTCATAATAGTACGGCGCCCCTTGTCGATGGAGGCACCGTCAAGCACCTCCAGCAGATGGTACAGCGACTCCGGTTGGGCGGAGGTCGCTGGCTTAGAAGGCTTGCTCCTTTTGGAAGGAGTTCGCCTACCGCGGCTCGGAACTGTTGAAGATTCCGGCGCGGTGTCCGACACAAAGCCGGACTTGGAGCCCTGGGGGGTCTTGTCCCCTTCACTCCTGGAGTCCGGGAGGTTGCCTTGCGGCTCATCCAGGACCACCTCTTCCTGCCCCGGAGCTTGTTGCGACGCCACTTCGGCGTCATCCGTGGTGCGGGGGGAGACAGCGGGCGGAACGGAGTTCACGTCCGATGAGTCCAGGGAGCCGCCCGATGATTCGTTGTATTCGGCCTGGGGCGGGCTGCATATTCACATTCGACATTAAGGAAAGCTGCGCAACAAAGGAACATCATGAGTTACTCTGATATCCGAACTTACAATTTCGCCGGACGCTTGGCCCTGTTCGGCCACTCCTCCCTACTCTCTTCGGCGTCATGGGAATAGTCCGGCGGAGGGGTCTTCCTTTTCCTAGACCCCTCGGCCTCCCCTGATGGGGCGGCCTTCTTCTTCTCTTCTCCCTCCGCTGGGGGGGAGAGCTTTCTTCTTCCTCCTCCTCGTTTTCAGGAGAGGAGGGCGTCTCGGACTCGTCAGATGACGAGTCCGACACCACCAAGTTACGGGCACTCTTTCGAGTCCTGGTGGTCTTCTTCTTCCTGACCTTCCTCTCCGGCACCACATAAGGCGCCGGAGTCAGCAGCTTCACTAGGAGAGCTGGGGCTGGGTCTTCGGGCAGGGGAGATGGACAGTTAATTGGTCCGGATATCGCCTGCCAAGCCTGTCAAAGGTAAGGGAGTTTAGATCCCGCATAGAGTTAATCTATGAAAAAGAGCTTAATAATCCTGTCAAAGGCATAGATAGCTTACCTCGCTCGCGTGACGCTGCGTGCTGTATCCGCAGTCCTCGGAAGCGGATGCGGGGGCCTCGGCGCCTTTGATTAGCACCTTCCAGACGTCTTCATACGACGTGTCGAAGAGCCTGGAGAGGGTTCGGTGCTGCGCCGGGTCGAAATGCCACAAATTGAAATCCCTTTGTTGGCACGGGAGGATCAAACGAACGAGCGTGACCTGGACTATATTGACAAGCTGGATTGGCTTGTTTACCAGGGACTAGATGCAGGTCTCCAGTCCGGTCACCTCTTCCTCGTTGCCCCACGACAGGCCCGTCTCTTTCCAGGACATAAGCCGCGTGGGGGGTCCGGATCTGAACTCGGGGGCTGCGACCCATTCCGGATCGCGTGGCTCGGTGATGTAAAACCACCCGGCTTGCCACCCCTTTAGGGTCTCCACAAAGAAGCCCTCAAACCAGAGGACGTTGGCTATCTTGCCAGCCATGGCGCCTCCGCACTCCGCTTGGTTGTCGTGCACCACCTTGGGCTTGACATTGAAGGTCTTGAGCCAAAGGCCGAAATGGGGGCGGACGCGGAGGAAGGCCTCACACACGACGATAAATGCCGAGATGTTGAGGATGATGTTCGGGGCCAGATCATGGAAATCCAGGCCATAGTAGAACATGAGTCCCCGGACAAATGGATGGAGTGGGAAACCCAGTCCACGGAGGAAGTGGGGAAGAAAAACTACCCTCTCATGGGGCCTTGGGGTGGGGAGAAGCTGCCCCATCTCGGGAAGCCGGTGCGGGATGTCCTTGGACAGGTATCCGGCCTTCCTTAGCTTTTTTACTTGAACCTCCGTGACGGAGGAGACCATCCACTTGCCTCCCGCTCCGGACATTGCTGGAGAAGGTTGAGGTGGGAAGAGCGGGCTTGGGCGCTGGAGCTTGAGTGCGCGAGAGATGGATTGGCAAAGGAGGAAGAAGGCGTAGGTAAAAAAGGTGGATCCTTATCCCCTTATATGGGCTGATGCGGTTATGCGTCCCCACCTACCTAATAAAACTCGCTTGTCTCCCAAGCGCCGTGGTAAATGGCGCGGTTGGGTTACCCACGTCCGTATTGATGAGAATCTCGTAAAAGGGGCACACGATCTCTGCTTTGACAAGACGTGCCAAGGAAACCACCTCGCAAAGCATGCTGAGGGCGAAAAAGTAAAGACGATTCGTAAAAGGACTTGGCCGCAGTGTGATGACGCACTGCGGAATGCGTCAGCAGATTTGATTTGTGTTAATATTATTCTCTCTATGGCAATATGTGGAAACTTATTTTGCAGAGCCGGACACTATTTTTGGTGTTTACAATCTTCTATGAAGGACTTGGAGGAGGAACCCGCCTTGCAATGCCGAAGACAATCTACGCGTCGGACTCGTCGTCATCGAAGCCTGGTTCAGGGGCTACTAAGGGAGTCCTGGATTAGGGGGTGTATGGGTAGCCGGACTATACCTTCGCCGGACTCCTGGACTATGAAGATACAAGATTGAAGACTTCGTCCCGTGTCCGGATGGGACTTTCCTTGGCGTGGAAGGCAAGCTAGGCGATCCGGATATTCAAGATCTCCTACTCATGTAACCGACTCTGTGTAACCCTAACCCTATCCGGTGTCTATACAAACCGGAGGGTTGTAGTCCGTAGGACGAACCATCATCATACACAATCATACCATAGGCTACCTTCTAGGGTTTAGCCTCCTTGATCTCGTGGTAGATCTACTCTTGTACTACCCATATCATCAATATTAATCAAGCAGGAGTAGGGTATTGCCTCCATCAAGAGGGCCCGAACCTGGGTAAAAACATCGTGTCCCTTGTCTCCTGTTACCATCCGGCCTTGACGCACAGTTCGGGACCCCCTACCTGAGATCCGCCGGTTTTGACACCGACAGCGTCCGTCGCCTCATGGTCTATGGCGACTCAGATTTGGTGGTTAATCAGGTGATGAAGGAGTGGGACGTCAGAAGTCCAGCCATGACTGGTTATTGCAATGCAGTGAGAAAGTTAGAGAAGAAATTCGAGGGGTTAGAGCTTCATCACATACCCCGACTGAAAAATCAAGCAGCAGATGATTTGGCAAAAATAGGTTCCAAGAGAGAAGCCATTCCCAGCAATGTGTTTTTGGAACACATCCACTCGCCGTCAGTACAAGAAGATCATTTTGCTGATGAAGCCCCGCAGCCAAAGAGCGCCACGAATCCGACTGAAGTCAAAATTCCAGCAGTGGTCGACCTAATCATGGAAGTCTTGGTAATCACCCCTGACTGGACGATACCGTACATCGCGTATATCCTAAGGAAAGAACTCCCGGAGGACGAAGAAGAGGCTCGACAGATCGTCCGTCGATCCAAAGCATTTACAGTCATCAAGGGACAGTTATACAGAGAAAGCGCGACTGGAGTCAGTCGGAAGTGTATAACACCGGAAGAGGGTTAGATTATCCTTGATGATATCCACTCGGGTACCTGTGGTCATCATGCGTCCTCTCGGACAATTGTGGCTAAAGCATACCGAGCAGGATTTTACTGGCTGAGAGCAAATGAAATGGCAAAAGAGATGGTCGACAAGTGTGAAGGATGCCAGTTCTACTCCAATATGTCGCACAAACCCGCGTCAGCCCTGAAGACCATTCCACTCGTCTGGCCCTTCACTGTTTGGGGACTGGATATGGTTGGACCATTGAGAACGGGCAGGAGCGGTTTCACGCATGTGCTTGTGGCAGTCGACAAGTTCACCAAATGGATTGAAGCTAAGCCTATCAAGAATCTTGATGCTTGCACTGCTATCAGTTTCATCAGAGAGTTGATATTCAGATATGGAGTCCCGCATAGCATCATCACTGACAATGGGTCAAACTTTGATTCACACAAGTTCAGGGCTTTCTGCGCCTCTCAAGGCACACGAGTCGACTACGCTTCAGTCGCTCACCCCCAGTCGAATGGACAAGCAGAATGGGCAAATGGTCTGATTCTCAAAGGGCTGAAACCCCGACTGATGCGCGATCTCAAGCACGCAGCAGGCGCATGCGTCGACGAGCTCCCATCAGTTCTTTGGGGATTAAGGACCACCCCGAATCGGTCGACTCGAAGAACCCCGCTCTTTCTGGTCTATGGAGCGGAGGCAGTCTTGCCGAGTGATTTGCTTCACAATGCACCCCGAGTCGAGCTTTACTCCGAAGATGAAGCAGAACAAGCCCGGCAAGACGCAGTCGACCTCCTGGAAGAAGAAAGATAAATGGCTATGATCCGATCGACCATTTATCAGCAAGACTTGCGTCGATTCCATGCCCGAAATGTGAAGAGTTGAGCCTTCCAAGAAGAAGATTTGGTCCTCCGATTGGATCAACAGAAACCACACAAGCTCGCTCCTACTTGGGAAGGCCCCTTCATCGTCACCAGAGTCCTCCACAATGGAGCGTATCACCTTTACAATATCGATCGCCAGATTGATGAGCCACGAGCTTGGAACGCGGAACTGCTCCGCACCTTTTACACTTGAGTTCTCACTCGGTTGAGATGTAATAAGAAAAACTTCTGTAGTCTATTTATCAAAGACAAGAGTGTTACAATTTTTCCGATAATTGTTGTTGCTTTTGTTTGCGTGTAAAATCCCCCAGTGGGTGGCTTAGTTGCAAATCTGTTTCGCCTAAGTCTGTAAAAAAAATCCTACCGAGCGGTGAGCCAGCCTCCCACTCGGAGGCTTAGCTGCGAACCCGTTTCGCCTAAGTGTTTAAAAATCCTACCGAGTGGAGAGCCAGCCTCCTACTCAGAGGCTTAGCTGCGAACCCGTTTTGCCTAAGTCTTTAAAAATCCAACCGAGTGGAGAGCCAGCCTCCCACTCGGGGGCTTAGCTGCAGTCCAGTACTCGCCTAAGTTTGAAAAATCCTACCGAGTGGAGAGCCAGCCTCCCACTCGGAGGCTTAGCCGCGAACCCGTTTCGCCTAAGTGTTTAAAAATCCTACCGACTGGAGAGCCAGCCTCCCACTCGGGGGCTTAGCTGCAGTCCAGTACTCGCCTAAGTTTGAAAAATCCTACCGAGTGGAGAACCAGCCTCCCACTCGGGGGCTTAGCTGAAGTCCAGTACTCGCCTAAGTATTTAAAATCCTACCGACTGAAGAGCAAACCTCCCACTCGGGGGCTTAGCTGCAGTCCAGTACTCGCCCAAGTATTTAAAATCCTACCGAGTGGAGAGCAAACCTCCCACTCGGGGGCTTAGCTGCAGTCCAGTACTCGCCTAAGTATTTAAAATCCTACCGAGTGGAGAGCAAACCTCCCACTCGGGGGCTTAGCTGCAGTCCAGTACTCGCCTAAGTATTTAAAATCATACCGAGTGGAGAGCAAACCTCCCACTCGGGGGCTTAGTTGCACTCCAGTACTCGCCTAAGTATTTAAAATCCTACCGAGTGAAGAGCAAACCTCCCACTCGGGGGCTTAGCTGCAGTCCAGTACTCGCCTAAGTATTTAAAATCCTACCGAGTGGAGAGCAAACCTCCCACTCGGGGGCTTAGCTGCAGTCCAGTACTCGCCTAAGTATTTAAAATCCTACCGAGTGGAGAGCAAACCTCCCACTCGGGGGCTTAGCTGCAGTCCAGTACTCACCTAAGTATTTAAAATCCTACCGAGTGGAGAGCAAACCTCCCACTCGGGGGCTTAGCTGCAGTCCAGTACTCGCCTAAGTATTTAAAATCCTACCGAGTGGAGAGCAAACCTCCCACTCGGGGGCTTAGCTGCAGTCCAGTACTCGCCTAAGTATTTAAAATCCTACCGAGTGGAGAGCAAACCTCCCACTCGGGGCTTAGCTGCAGTCCAGTACTCGCCTAAGTATTTAAAATCCTACCGAGTGAAGAGCAAACCTCCCACTCGGGGGCTTAGCTGCAGTCCAGTTCTCGCCTAAGTATTTAAAATCCTACCGAGTGGAGAGCAAACCTCCCACTCGGGGGCTTAGCTGCAGTCCAATACTCGCCTAAGTATTTAAAATCCTCCCGAGTGGAGAGCAAACCTCCCATTTGGGGGCTTAGCTGCAGTCCAGTACTCGCCTAAGTATTTAAAAATCCTATCGAGTGGAGAGCAAACCTCCCACTCAGGGGCTTAGCTGCAATCCAGTACTCGCCTAAGTACAGAACACGTCCCAATCCGCAAGGATGATGAGGTGCAAGTCGACTGCTACCTTCTCCTTCGGAGCTGCACCACAAATACAAAGTTGTTTCGAGTGAGGAACAAGCTCCACTCGACAAGCCATCCATGAAGATATTCAACGACAAATCGAGTTCGGATAAAACCCAAAGGTCCCAGACCGCGGATCAAAGTACTCGAGCCTTCAGCTCGAAAGAGTTTAACGGTTACAAAATCCACTCGGCATTCCGAGGCAAATTTGAGGTGAAGCGTAAAAGTTTTTTATTCCTCAAGCAGAGGACTGGAAGGGGCGACGAACTGGTCCAAGTCAATCCCGTCAGCAATTTGAGTGGCAGCAGCGATAAAGGTCTCCATGAAGGACTGAAAATTGTGCTTCCTGGTATTGGCAACCTGGATAGCAGCCAGCTTTTCTTCTCGCGCCTCCTTGCAGTGAACACGGACCAGGGACAGAGCAACGTCAGCACCGCACCTCACGGAGGATTTCTTCCATTCCTGCACTCGACCTGGAACTTCATTCAGTCAAGTCATGAGAGACTCGAGATCATTTTGAAGCGTCGTTCTAGGCCAGAGTGAGGTGTCGATCTGTGACACCGCAACCTTCAATCGAGCAAGGTAATAAACCACGCCAGCAACACGAGACTCCAGTCGGAACACGTTCATAGCAGCCTCATCCTTCACTGGAGAATTAATGGGGTCCAAATCTGTCTCCACTCGACTGGTCTCCTCCTCGAAGTTCTGGCAGAATTCTATAAACACAATTCAAAGACAAGTCAGCGACTCTGCATGAGTTTGGTGACAACAAGTCAGTCGGGTAGGAGTGATTACCCTCAAGCATGACGAACAGCTTCTTGACGAATTCACTAAGATAAGCCTCCAGATCGTTCTTCTTCCCTGCCAGTTCACTTGCCTTGTCACCTAGAGCTATCTTGTCATTCTTCAGACGGCTGACCTCGTGGTTAGCCGCGTCGAGAGCGGTTTTTAGTCTGGAGTTCTCCTTTTCAAGGGTACCGACTGAAGCCGGTTTTTCTTCAGCAAGCTTCATTTTGTTCGAGGCTTCCTTGTGCGCTTCGGCAAGGTCATGGTCCTTCTTCTTTAGAGCCTCCTCCATTTTATCTACGAAATGTCAAGTGAGATCAACATCAAGAATGGACAGAAAAGAAAAGGACAGTCGTCAAATGCTCACCAGCCATACCTTTTGCTTCGTCTCTGGCCTTCTGCAAGTTTTCCTGGGCAAGCTTCAAATCAAGGTTGAGCTGGATCTGTTTATTCTCCAATTCAGTATAGCGAGCCACAAGCTCGCAGGATTTCTGCGAATAATCAGTCGACAGTTGTCAAAGGTAGGTTGCTTCTGAGCAACTAAGAGAAAAATTACGACGGTTCTAAGATCACAGCCGAATCAAAAATATTCGACAGTAATCTCGGGGACTACACCCAGTGGGTGCACTCAGCGTGCCCCCACTGGTTTGACCCAAAAAAAAGTCGACTGCCCGTAGTCGACAATGCCCAGTGGGTGCTCTTAGCGTGCCCCCACTAGTTTCAAGATTCCATTCGACATGGCCTGACCTGACCGAGTGAAGAAGTTCAAATAAAGCAAAACAATATAAAGACTACAGTCGACTACCAGCAGTCCACCGTAGTCTCGGGGACTACACCCAGTGGGTGTACTCGGTGTGCCCCCACTAGTCCAAAGTATTCAATCGACACACCCAGTGGGTGTACAGATACAAAGATCTTTGGAAAAGAGAGTCTTCGGATAGCATATCCTAACAGAACAAGCGGTGATCGACTGACCTGGACATTGCTCTGAAGGGCTGAACTCGCGTCATAAGCTGCTTGGCTGGCTTCTCGGACCACCTTCACTTGCTCCATCATGATTCCCGCCTGGCGTATAGCCTCCTTAGCGGCACCCACTTGATCCTCAGGGACGTGGTGTGTGGCAAAGAGCGAAGGCGGGTCTGCAGTCAACGATGAAGGCCGGACTCTCGTCAGAGGCACAGCAAAACACACAGAAGTCCGAGTGGTATTACCACCCTCCTGTACTACGGCCTGAGGCGTTGATGTGGTTTGTGGGGTCTTGCCAGGCGACGCCTTCCTATTCCTTCTCGCCCTTAGCGGCACTTCGTCTTCATCATCAGGGAGGTCAATAGAATGAGGAGGAGCTATAAGAAAAATCCAAAGTTAAAAACGAAAAGCCCAATCACCGGAAGAGACCGTCAGTCAACTAAAAGCGGAACATCAGAAATTATACCGGGGTTGGAGGTAACAGCATCTTCCATCTCCTGGTCATTGTCCTTGGCAGAGATTTCAGAGGTAGCAGCACTGCAAGTTTCGAAAGCCAGGCGGTTTATTCAATGAATCGACCAAGAGTCCGTCCATGACCAACAAAAGAAAACAAGTTCTATTGTTACCCGGAAATGGTGGGAACAGTCAACTTCATCTTAGGCAGGGCCTTTGGCGGCTTGGACGGCGTCGCTCGTGGATGCTTGGGAGCTTTTTCTGTCGGCGTTGGGGAAGAAGTCCGAGGGCGCTTTGACGACTGCCCAACAGGGATAGTCGCCTTACCACGTTCCCGCACAGGATCGTGTGTAAGCTTGGATCGCCTTTCTGAGCGCGGAGGTTCGACCTCTTCCTCCTCCTCTTCACTGGAGTCATCGTCGTCATCCCCCTCCCCTTCGCCGTCAGATTCCCACTCCTCTCCACTTTCGCCTCCGCTCGCCTCCCCCTCCTCAGCCTGCTCCTGTGCTCCGTTGGGCATCGAGTACATCTCAGTAATAGCCTAGAAGACAGCAAACGAGACAAAAGTCAATCGACTGATTCAAAGAAGACAAAATAAAGGAAGCGAGATTACAGTCAGAAATGCAAGATCAGACCTTGTCTACTTTGTAAGATTGGTCGAGTGGAGGAATCCTCCTGGCTCCTCGGGGGTTGTCCTTGTTCCCTATGATACTCGACAGCCACCCTTCTAGCATCTCATCGGTGACCTCCTCCGGATGAATCTGAGTGGTGTCTTCGAGACCCGAATACATCCACATCAGGTGGTCACGAGCTTGAAGCGGTTGGATGCGCCTCCGGAGGAAGACTTCCAACAAGTCCATGCCAGACACCCCCTCGCGGACAAGCTGAACCACTCGATCGACCAGCACTTTGACTTGCGCCCTTTCTTTTGGCGTCACTTTCAGAGAGGAAGGTTTTTCTGCTCGATTCAGAGAGAAATGGGGAAGCCTAGTCGACTGTCCTGGGGTCACCTGGTCTTTACAGTAGAACCAGGTCGACTGCCACCCGTGGACCGACTCGGGAAAAGTGATGGACGGAAAAGAGCTTTTACCCCTCATTTGGATCGCCAGACCCCCCGCACAACTGAATCACTTGCGTCCTCTCATCACTGGACTTGGCTTTCTTAACCGACTGAGAACGACAAGTGAAAATGTGCTTGAAGAGCCCCCAATGAGGGCGGCAACCCAAGAAATTCTCGCACAAGGAAACAAAGGCAGCAAGGTACACAATGGAATTTGGAGTAAAGTGATGGAGCTGCGCTCCGAAGAAGTTCAAGAAGCTCCGGAAGAAAGGATGAGGAGGTAGAGAAAATCCGCGATCAATATGGGTAGTGAGGAGGACACACTCACCCTCACGAGGCTAGGTGTCGATCTCGCTCCCCGGGAGGCGCGCAGATTCGTGGGGAATGAATCCCCCCTCAACCAGATCATCAAGATCATCTTGCCGAATCGCCGAAGGCATCCAGTCGCCCTGGATCCAGTCCTTGGGCCGAGCGGATCTCGAAGAAGATCTGCCCCGACCGGACTTCTTAGCCTTCCCCTGCGCCGTTGCCTTCTTCGCGCGCTCCAGAGCCGCCGTCTTCTCCTTCGCCATCGTCGCCGACAAAGCTCGAATTGTTCGGCAGCATCGAGGCGAGAGCGGAGGTGGCGGGAGATTTTGCGAAGGAAGGGGGAAAAGTGAGGGCGTACTGTTCAAAAACCCTGGGCCGGCAGCTTATATAGGGCCGCTTCCGAGTGACTGACCGATAGGCCCGGGCAATCCTACCAAACCCCGCAACAGTCGAGCGCGCGATACATGGCGAAAAAGGTGGCGCGGAGATCGAGGAGGCTTCGTTCTATCCCATCCGATTACTGCGGCCGCCTCCGTCCCGCGCGCTTCCCGAAATTCAAATCCGGCGAAATCCGCCGGCTGCAGTGCTGGGGAACGTTGCAGAAAACAAAAATTTTCCTACAGTTTCACCAAGATCCATCTATGAGTTCATCTAGCAACGAGTATTCAGATTGGATAGCATCTACATACCACTTTGTAGATCGCAACGGAAGCGTTCGAGTGAACGTGGATGAGGTAGTCGTACTCGTCGTGATCCAATTCACCGATGATCTAGTGCCGAACGGACGGCACCTCCGCGTTCAACACACGTACGGGACGGGAGACGTCTCCTCCTTCTTGAACTAGCAAGGGGGAAGGAGAGGTTGAGGAAGATCCAGCACGACGGTGTGGTGGTGGATGCAGCAGAACTCCGGCAGGGCTTCGCTAAGCAACTACGGGAGGAGGAGGAGGTGTTGCAGGGAGGAGGGAGTGCCAGGGCAAAGGGTGTGGCCACACCTCCCTCCCCTCCCTTTATATAGGCGCATGAGAGGGGGGGAGGGCGCAGCCTTGCCCCTTCCTCCAAGGAAGGGGTGCGGCCAAAGGGGGGAGGAATCCATCCTCCCCAAGGCACCTCGGAGGTGCCTTCCCCTCTTTGGACTCTTCCCTCTCCAAGTCTCCTTGGCGCATGGGCCCTTGGGGCTGGTGCCCTTGGCCCATATAGGCCAGGGCGCACCCCCTATAGCCCATGTGGCCCCCCGGGGCAGGTGGACCCCCCCGGTGGACCCCCGGGACCCCTCCGGTGGTCCCGGTACAATACCGATAACACCGAAACTTGTCCCGATGGCCAAAATAGCACTTCCTATATATAATTATTTACCTCCGGACCATTCCGGAACTCCTCGTGACGTCCGGGATCTCATCCGGAACTCCGAACAACATTCGGGTTACTGCACATACATATCTTCACAACCCTAGCGTCACCGAACCTTAAGTGTGTAGACCCTACGGGTTCGGGAGACATGCAGACATGACCGAGACGGCTCTCGGGCAATAACCAACAGCGGGATCTGGATACCCATGTTGGCTCCCACATGCTCCACGATGATCTCATCGGATGAACCACGATGTCAAGGATTCAATTAATCCCGTATACGATTCCCTTTGTCAATCGGTATTTTACTTGCCCGAGATTCGATCGTCGATATACCAATACCTCGTTCAATCTCGTTACCGGCAAGTCACTTTTCTCGTACCGTAATGCATGATCCTTGTGATCAAACACTTTGATCACCTTGAGCTCATATGATGATGCATTACCGAGAGGGCCCGGTGATACCTCTCCGTCAAGCGGAGTGACAAATCCCAGTCTCGATCCATGTAACCCAACAGACACTTTCAGAGATACCCGTAGTATACCTTTATAGTCACCCAGTTATGTTGTGACGTTTGGCACACCCAAAGCACTCCTACGGTATCCGGGAGTTACACGATCTCATGGTCTAAGGAAAGGATACTTGACATTGGAAAACTCTAGCAAACGAACTATGCGATCTTATGCTATGTTTAGGATTGGGTCTTGTCCATCACATCATTCTCCTAATGATGTGATCCCGTTATCGATGACATCCAATGTCCATAGTCAGGAAACCATGACTATCTGTCGATTAACGAGCTAGTCAACTAGAGGCTCACTAGGGACATATTGTTGTCTGTTATTCACACATGTATTACGATTTCCGGTTAACACAATTATAGCACGAATAAAGACAATTATCATGAATAAGGAAATATAATAATAATGCTTTTATTATTGCCTCTAGGGCATATTTCCAACATGCAGAACAATTCGTCAGACGGAAGATCTCCTTCACACCGTCACTCGGAACTTTTCAAGTAAAGAAACTCATTCGACAAGAAACTATGAATGGATCAAGGCGACTGGAAAGGAAGTTGCCGTCGTCAGCCAGGTCCCTTGATCCGAAACAAGATATGTTCAAAGCACGAAAAATGAGTCGGAGAAGCTTTCAACTCCTTCCCCACTCAAACCTCGATCCATTCGAGGGCTAATGATGAAGCCATGTACCTAGGGTAGGGTCATGGACCTGTCCTAACTACCCTACCCAAGGACATCCCTAGAAGAAATCACCTTTCAATCGACTTGGAGGTGTTCCACTCGACGGACTTGAAGACACTCGACCACGAAGCAACCACTTGACCAAGAAGCAATCACTCGACTGCCAGGAGACCTAAAGTCACTCCGCACGCAAACCGTCGGTCATTAAGTAGCCTTTATGGTCATCATAGCACTTTATTAGAGGCGTTACCAGTAACGCCCAGCCTTAATGTACTTTAAACCCTGCATAATTGAGGGCCGGAGGGGTCTGGCGAACTCTATATAAGCCACCCCCTCCTCAGTGTAAAGGGTTCGCACCCCTGTAACTCATACACACATAATCCATTCGACCGCCTCCGGGCTCCGAGACGTAGGGCTGTTACTTCCTCCGAGAAGGGCCTGAGCTCGTAAACCTCGTGTGCTTACTACTGCTCCATAGCTAAGATCCAGCCTCTCCATACATACCCCCCTACATTACTGTCAGAGTTAGAACCACGACAGTTATGGGCAATCGGAAGAAGGCAGAAGAGTGTTTTCAGAAAGGTTCAAAGATTGTTGATGCTCAAATGGCAGTGGTCGAGCTGCAGAAGTATCAGAAGACTACAGATCCGAGTGATTTGCTTCGTGCCAAGAAGCCCGCTTCAGAATCAGCTTTCCAGTCGTCTGGTGAAACGAAGCCGGTTAACATTCACCCGACCTATCCCAATGCTGCTTCGTCTCATATCTCAACAACACTCGACTCCAAATAGGAAGAAGCGCTCATCCAGTTCCTCCGTGAGAACTGGGACATCTTCGCATGGAAGCCTTTTGACATGCCTGGGGTTCCCAGGGGACTGGCTGAGCACCGTCTACGAGTCGATCCAAAGGTTAAGCCTGTCAAAGAACATCTTCGACGGTCCGTCGTCCAGAAGAGAAAGGCCATTGGCGAGGAGGTGGCTCGGCTCTTTGCAGCAGAGTTCATCCGAGAAATTTACCACTCCGAGTGGCTCGCCAATGTTGTCATGGTCCCCAAGAAGGACAAGTCACTTCGCATGTGCATTGACTTTAAACATATCGATCGGGCTTGCCTGAAAGATCATTTTCCTCTCCCCCGCATCGATCAAATAGTCGACTCGACTGCGGAATGTGAGTGACTGTCTTTTTTAGACGCCTATTCCGGGTACCATCAGATCCGTCTGTATGGACCCGACGAGATCAAAACAGCTTTCATCACTCCATTCAGGTGCTTCTGTTATGTTACCATGCCATTCGGCCTCAAGAATGCCGGAGCCACGTTCATGAGGATGATTCAGAAGTGTTTGCTCACTCAAATCAGTCGGAATGTGGAAGCATACATGGATGATATTGTGGTCAAGTCACGGAAGGGTTCCGACCTACTGACTGACCTTGCTGAAACCTTTGCCAACCTCAGGAGGTATGATATCAAGCTCAATCCATCAAAGTGCACATTCTGAGTTCCCGGTGGAAAGTTACTCGGTTTTCTCGTTTCCGAACGGGGAATCGACGCCAATCCAGAAAAGGTTGGAACTATACTCCGGATGAAACGTCCTGTGTGCGTGCACGACGTCCAAAAGCTTACAGGTTGCTTCGCCGCTTTAGGTCGATTCATCTCTCGTCTCGGTGAAAAGGCATGCCTCTTTACCGACTGATGAAGTCAGACAAGTTCGAGTGGACTCCAGAAGCTGATGCAGCATTTGCAGAGCTCAAAGCTCTGCTCTCCACCCAGCCGGTGCTTGCTGACCCTATCAGCAAAGAGCCTTTGCTGCTTTACATTGCAGCCACGGGACAAGTCGTCAGTACTGTGCTTACGGTCGAGCGGGAAGAAGAAGGAAAGGCCTTCAAAGTTCAGCGCCCAGTATATTATGTTTCTGAAGTTTTGACTCCATCAAAGCAAAGATATCCTCATTACTAGAAGCTTGTATATGGGATTTATATGACCACGAAGAAGGTTGCACATTACTGCTCTGACCATTCCATTACAGTCGTCAGCGACGCTCCATTGTCAGAGATTTTGCACAATAGAGATGCAACTGGTCGAGTGGCAAAATGGGCGATTGAACTCCTTCCCCTAGATATCAAGTTTGAGGCAAAGAAGGCTATCAAGTCCCAAGCAATTGCAGATTTCGTCACCGAGTGGATTGAACAGCAACTACCGACTCAAGTTCACTCGGAGCACTGGACCATGTTCTTCGATGGGTCTAAGATGTTGAATGGTTCCGGTGCTGGGGTAGTATTGGTTTCCCCGTGAGGAGATAAGCTCAGATATGTTCTCCAGATTCACTTCGATTCCTCCAATAATGAAGCAGAATACGAAGCACTTTTGTATGGGTTGCACATGGCCATTTCACTCAGCGTCCGTCGCCTCATGGTCTATGGCGACTCAGATTGGGTGGTTAATCAGGTGATGATGGAGTGGGACGTCAGAAGTCCAGCCATGACTGGTTATTGTAATGCAGTGAGAAAGTTAGAGAAGAAATTCGAGGGGTTAGAGCTTCATCACATACCCCGACTGAAAAATCAAGCAGCAGATGATTTGGCAAAAATAGGTTCCAAGAGAGAAGCCATTCCCAGCAATGTGTTTTTGGAACACATCCACTCGCCGTCAGTACAGGAAGATCATTTTGCTGATGAAGCCCCGCAGCCAAAGAGCGCCACGAATCCGACTGAAGTCAAAATTCCAGCAGTGGTCGACCTAATCATGGAAGTCTTGGTAATCACCCCTGACTGGACGATACCGTACATCGCGTATATCCTAAGGAAAGAACTCCCGGAGGACGAAGAAGAGGCTCGACAAATCGTCCGTCGATCCAAAGCCTTTACAGTCATCAAGGGACAGTTATACAGAGAAAGCGCGACTGGAGTCAGTCGGAAGTGTATAACACCGGAAGAGGGTTAGATTATCCTTGATGATATCCACTCGGGTACCTGTGGTCATCATGCGTCCTCTCGGACAATTGTGGCTAAAGCATACCGAGCAGGATTTTACTGGCTGAGAGCAAATGAAATGGCAAAAGAGATGGTCGACAAGTGTGAAGGATGCCAGTTCTACTCCAATATGTCGCACAAACCCGCGTCAGCCCTGAAGACCATTCCACTCGTCTGGCCCTTCGCTGTTTGGGGACTGGATATGGTTGGACCATTGAGAACGGGCAGGAGCGGTTTCACGCATGTGCTTGTGGCAGTCGACAAGTTCACCAAATGGATTGAAGCTAAGCCTATCAAGAATCTTGATGCTTGCACTGCTATCAGTTTCATCAGAGAGTTGATATTCAGATATGGAGTCCCGCACAGCATCATCACTGACAATGGGTCAAACTTTGATTCACACAAGTTCAGGGCTTTCTGCGCCTCTCAAGGCACACGAGTCGACTACGCTTCAGTCGCTCACCCCCAGTCGAATGGACAAGCAGAAAGGGCAAATGGTCTGATTCTCAAAGGGCTGAAACCCCGACTGATGCGCGATCTCAAGCACGCAGCAGGCGCATGCGTCGACGAGCTCCCATCAGTTCTTTGGGGATTAAGGACCACCCCGAATCGGTCGACTCGAAGAACCCCGCTCTTTCTGGTCTATGGAGCGGAGGCAGTCTTGCCGAGTGATTTGCTTCACAATGCACCCCGAGTCGAGCTTTACTCCGAAGATGAAGCAGAACAAGCCCGGCAAGACGCAGTCGACCTCCTGGAAGAAGAAAGAGAAATGGCTACGATCCGATCGACCATTTATCAGCAAGACTTGCGTCGATTCCATGCCCGAAATGTGAAGAGTTGAGCCTTCCAAGAAGAAGATTTGGTCCTCCGAGTGGATCAACAGAAACCACACAAGCTCGCTCCTACTTGGGAAGGCCCCTTCATCGTCACCAGAGTCCTCCACAATGGAGCGTATCACCTTTACAATATCGATCGCCAGATTGATGAGCCACGAGCTTGGAATGCGGAACTGCTCCGCACCTTTTACACTTGAGTTCTCACTCGGTTGAGATGTAATAAGAAAAACTTCTGTAGTCTATTTATCAAAGACAAGAGTGTTACAATTTTTCCGATAATTGTTGTTGCTTTTGTTTGCGTGTGAAATCCCCCAGTGGGTGGCTTAGTTGCAAATCTGTTTCGCCTAAGTCTGTAAAAAAAATCCTACCGAGCGGTGAGCCAGCCTCCCACTCGGAGGCTTAGCTGCGAACCCGTTTCGCCTAAGTGTTTAAAAATCCTACCGAGTGGAGAGCCAGCCTCCTACTCAGAGGCTTAGCTGCGAACCCGTTTTGCCTAAGTCTTTAAAAATCCTACCGAGTGGAGAGCCAGCCTCCCACTCGGGGGCTTAGCTGCAGTCCAGTACTCGCCTAAGTTTGAAAAATCCTACCGAGTGGAGAGCCAGCCTCCCACTCGGAGGCTTAGCCGCGAACCCGTTTCGCCTAAGTGTTTAAAAATCCAACCGACTGGAGAGCCAGCCTCCCACTCGGGGGCTTAGCTGCAGTCCAGTACTCGCCTAAGTTTGAAAAATCCTACCGAGTGGAGAACCAGCCTCCCACTCGGGGGCTTAGCTGAAGTCCAGTACTCGCCTAAGTATTTAAAATCCTACCGACTGAAGAGCAAACCTCCCACTCGGGGGCTTAGCTGCAGTCCAGTACTCACCTAAGTATTTAAAATCCTACCGAGTGGAGAGCAAACCTCCCACTCGGGGGCTTAGCTGCAGTCCAGTACTCGCCTAAGTATTTAAAATCCTACCGAGTGGAGAGCAAACCTCCCACTCGGGGGCTTAGCTGCAGTCCAGTACTCGCCTAAGTATTTAAAATCCTACCGAGTGGAGAGCAAACCTCCCACTCGGGGCTTAGCTGCAGTCCAGTACTCGCCTAAGTATTTAAAATCCTACCGAGTGAAGAGCAAACCTCCCACTCGGGGGCTTAGCTGCAGTCCAGTACTCGCCTAAGTATTTAAAATCCTACCGAGTGGAGAGCAAACCTCCCACTCGGGGGCTTAGCTGCAGTCCAGTACTCGCCTAAGTATTTAAAATCCTACCGAGTGGAGAGCAAACCTCCCACTCGGGGGCTTAGCTGCAGTCCAGTACTCACCTAAGTATTTAAAATCCTACCGAGTGGAGAGCAAACCTCCCACTCGGGGGCTTAGCTGCAGTCCAGTACTCGCCTAAGTATTTAAAATCCTACCGAGTGGAGAGCAAACCTCCCACTCGGAAGCTTAGCTGCGAACCCGTTTCGCCTAAGTGTTTAAAAATCCTACCGAGTGGTGAGCCAGCCTCCCACTCGGAGGCTTAGCGGCGAACCCGTTTCGCCTAAGTGTTTAAAAATCCTACCGAGTGGAGAGCCAGCCTCCTACTCAGAGACTTAGCTGCGAACCCGTTTCGCCTAAGTGTTTAAAAATCCTACCGAGTGGAGAGCCAGCCTTCCACTCGGGGGCTTAGCTGCAGTCCAGTACTCGCCTAAGTTTGAAAAATCCTACCGAGTGGAGAGCCAGCCTCCCACTTGGGGGCTTAGCTGCGAACCCGTTTCGCCTAAGTGTTTAAAATTCCTACCGAGTGGAGAGCCACCCTCCCACTCGGGGGCTTAGCTGCAGTCCAGTACTCGCCTAAGTTTGAAAAATCCTACCGAGTGGAGAACCAGCCTCCCACTCGGGGGATTAGCTGCAGTCCAGTACTCGCCTAAGTATTTAAAATCCTACCGAGTGAAGAGCAAACCTCCCACTCGGGGGCTTAGCTGCAGTCCAGTACTCGCCTAAGTATTTAAAATCCTGCCGAGTGGAGAACCAGCCTCCCACTCGGGGGCTTAGCTGCAGTCCAGTACTCGCCTAAGTATTTAAAATCCTACCGAGTGGAGAGCAAACCACCCACTTGGGGGCTTAGCTGCAGTCCAGTACTCGCCTAAGTTTGAGCAATCCTACCGAGTGGAGAACCAGCCTCCCACTCGGGGGCTTAGCTGCAGTCCAGTACTCGCCTAAGTTTGAAAAATCCTACCGAGTGGAGAACCAGCCTCCCACTCGGGGGCTTAGCTGCAGTCCAGTACTCGCCTAAGTATTTAAAATCCTACCGAGTGAAGAGCAAACCTCCCACTCTGGGGCTTAGCTGCAGTCCAGTACTCGCCTAAGTATTTAAAATCCTACCGAGTGGAGAACCAGCCTCCCACTCGGGGGCTTAGCTGCAGTCCAGTACTCGCCTAAGTATTTAAAATCCTACCGAGTGGAGAGCAAACCACCCACTTGGGGGCTTAGCTGCAGTCCAGTACTCGCCTAAGTATTTAAAATACTACCGAGTGAAGAGCAAACCTCCCACTCGGGGGCTTAGCTGCAGTCCAGTACTCGCCTAAGTATTTAAAATCCTACCGAGTGGAGAACAAGCCTCCCACTCAGGGGCTTAGCTGCAGTCCAGTACTCGCCTAAGTATTTAAAATCCTACCGAGTGGAGAGCAAACCACCCACTTGGGGGTGGTTTGCTCGCCTAAGTATTTAAAATCCTACTGAGTGGGGAGCAAACCTCCCACTCGGGGGCTTAGCTTCAGTCCAGTACTCGCCTAAGTATTTAAAATCCTACCGAATGGAGAGCAAACCTCCCACTCGGGGGCTTAGCTGCAGTCCAGTACTCGCCTAAGTATTTAAAATCCTACCGAGTGGAGAGCAAACCTCCCACTCGGGGGCTTAGCTACAGTCCAATGCTTGCCTAAGTATTTAAAATCCTACCGAGTGAAGAGCAAACCTCCCACTCAGGGGCTTAGCTGCAGTCCAGTACTCGCCTAAGTATTTAAAATCCTACCGAGTGGAGAGCAAACCTCCCACTCGGGGGCTTAGCTGCAGTCTAGTACTCGCCTAAGTATTTAAAATCCTACCGAGTGGAGAGCAAACCTCCCACTCGGGGGCTTAGCTGCAGTCCAGTACTCGCCTAAGTATTTAAAATCCTACCGAGTGGAGAGCAAACCTCCCACTCGGGGGCTTAGCTGCAGTCCAGTACTCGCCTAAGTATTTAAAATCCTCCCGAGTGGAGAGCAAACCTCCCACTCGGGGTCTTAGCTGCAGTCCAGTACTCGCCTAAATATTTAAAAATCCTATCGAATGGAGAGCAAACCTCCCACTCGGGGGCTTAGCTGCAGTCCAGTACTCGCCCAAGTATTTAAAATCCTCCCGAGTGGAGAGCAAACCTCCCACTTGGGGGCTTAGCTGCAGTCAAGTACTCGCCTAAGTATTTAAAAATCCTATCGAGTGGAGAGCAAACCTCCCACTCAGGGGCTTAGCTGCAGTCCAGTACTCGCCTAAGTACAGAACACGTCCCAATCCGCAAGGATGACGAGGTGCAAGTCGACTGCTACCTTCTCCTTTGGAGCTGCACCACAAATACAAAGTTGTTTCGAGTGAGGAACAAGCTCCACTCGACAAGCCATCCATGAAGATATTCAACGACAAATCGAGTTCGGATAAAACCCAAAGGTCCCAGACCGCGGATCAAAGTACTCGAGCCTTCAGCTCGAAAGAGTTTAACGGTTACAAAATCCACTCGGCATTCCGAGGCAAATTTAAGGTGAAGCGTAAAAGTTTTTTATTCCTCAGGCAGAGGACTGGAAGGGGTGACGAACTGGTCCAAGTCAATCCCGTCAGCAATTCGAGTGGCAGCAGCGATAAAGGTCTCCATGAAGGACTGAAAATTGTGCTTCCTGGTATTGGCAACCTGGATAGCAGCCAGCTTTTCTTCTCGCGCCTCCTTGAAGTGGACACGGACCAGGGACAGAGCAACGTCAGCACCGCACCTCGCGGAGGATTTCTTCCATTCCTGCACTCGACCTGGAACTTCATTCAGTCGAGTCATCAGAGACTCGAGATCATTTTGAAGCGGCGTTCTTGGCCAGAGTGAGGTGTCGATCCGTGACACCGCAAGCTTCAATCGAGCAAGGTAATCAACCACGCCAGCAACACGAGACTCCAGCCGGAGCACGTTCATAGCAGCCTCATCCTTCACTAGAGAATTAGTGGGGTCCAAATCTGTCTCCACTCGACTGGTCTCCTCCTCGAAGTTCTGGCAGAATTCTATAAACACAATTCAAAGATAAGTCAGCGACTCTACATGAGTTTGGTGACAACAAGTCAGTCGGGTAGGAGTGATTACCCTCAAGCATGACGAACAGCTTCTTGGCGAGTTCACTGAGATAAGCCTCCAGATTGTTCTTCTTCCCTGCCATTTCACTTGCCTTGTCACCCAGAGCTATCTTGTCATTCTTCAGATGGCTGACCTCGTGGTTAGCCGCGTCGAGAGCGGTTTTTAGTCTGGAGTTCTCCTTTTCAAGGGTACCGACTGAAGCCAGTTTTTCTTCAACAAGCTTCGTTTTGTTCAAGGCTTCCTTCTGCGCTTCGGCAAGGTCATGGTCCTTCTTCTTCAGAGCCTCCTCCATTTTATCTGTGAAATGTCAAGTGAGATCAACATCAAGAATGGGCAGAAAAGAAAAGGACAGTCGTCAAATGCTCACCAGCCATACCTTTTGCTTCGTCTCTGGCCTTCTGCAAGTTTTCCTGGGCAAGCTTCAAATCAAGGTTGAGCTGGATCTGTTTGTTCTACAATTCAGTATAGCGAGCCACAAGCTCGCAGGATTTCTGCGAATAATCAATCGACAGATGTCAAAGGTAGGTTGCTTCCGAGCAACTAAGAGAAAAATTACGACGGTTCTAAGATCACAGCCGAATCAAAAATATTCAACAGTAATCTCGGGGACTACACCCAGTGGGTGCACTCAGCGTGCCCCCACTGGTTTGACCACAAAAAGAAGTCGACTGCCCGCAGTCGACAATGCCCAGCGGAACATCAGAAATTATACCGGGGTTGGAGGTAACAGCATCTTCCATCTCCTGGTCATCGTCCTTGGCAGAGATTTCAGAGGTAGCAGCACTGCAAGTTTCGAAAGCCAGTCGGTTTATTCAATGAATCGACCAAGAGTCCGTCCATGACCAACAAAAGAAAACAAGTTCTATTGTTACCCAGAAATGGTGAGAACAGTCATCTTCATCTTAGGCAGGGCCTTTGGCGGCTTGGACGGCGCCTTACCACGTTCCCACACAGGATTGTGTGTAAGCTTGGATCGCCTTTCTGAGCGCGGAGGTTCGACCTCTTCCTCCTCCTCTTCACTGGAGTCGTCGTCGTCATCCCCCTCCCCTTCGCCGTCAGATTCCCACTCCTCTCCACTTTCGCCTCCGCTCGCCTCCCCCTCCTCAGCCTGCTCCTGTGCTCTGTTGGGCATTGAGTACATCTCAGTAATAGCCTGGAAGACAGCAAACGAGACAAAAGTCAATCGACTGATTCAAAGAAGACAAAATAAAGGAAGCGAGATTACAGTCAGAAATGCAAGATCACACCTTGTCTACTTCCTAAGATTGGTCGAGTGGAGGAATCCTCCTGGCTCCTCGGGGGTTGTCCTTGTTCCCTGTGATACTCGACAGCCACCCTTCCAGCATCTCGTCGGTGACCTCCTCCGGATGAATCCGAGTGGTGTCTTCGAGACCCAAATACATCCACATCGGGTGGTCACGAGCTTGAAACGGTTGGATGCGCCTCCGGAGGAAGACTTCCAACAAGTCCATGCCAGTCACCCCATCGCGGACAAGCTGAACCACTCGACCGACCAGCACTTTGACTTGCGCCCTTTCTTCTGGCGTCACTTTCAGAGAGGAAGGTTTTTCTGCTCGGTTTAGAGAGAAAGGGGGAAGCCCAGTCGACTGTCCTGGGGTCACCTGGTCTTTACAGTAGAACCAGGTCGACTGCCACCCGCGGACCGACTCGGGAAAAGTGATGGAAGGAAAAGAGCTTTTACCCCTCATTTGGATCGCCAGACCCCCCGCACAACTGAATCACTTGCGTCCTCTCATCACTGGACTTGGCTTTCTTAACCGACTGAGAACGACAAGTGAAAATGTGCTTGAAGAGCCCCCAATGA
Organism: Aegilops umbellulata; assembly: GCA_032464435.1. Lineage (NCBI taxonomy): Eukaryota > Viridiplantae > Streptophyta > Magnoliopsida > Poales > Poaceae > Aegilops > Aegilops umbellulata. Next base: position 502,236,101 of record CP136057.1, read on the forward strand.
GGGCGGCAACCCAAGAAATTCTCGCACAAGGAAACAAAGGCAGCAAGGTACACAATGGAATTTGGAGTAAAGTGATGGAGCTACACTCTGAAGAAGTTCAAGAAGCTCCGGAAGAAAGGATCAGGAGGTAGAGAAAATCCGCGATCAATATGGGTAGTGAGGAGGACACACTCACCCTCACGAGGCTGGGGTTCGATCTCGCTCCCCGGGAGGCGCGCAGATTCGTGGGGAATGAATCCCCCCTCAACCTGATCATCAAGATCATCTTGCCGAATCGCCGAAGGCATCCAGTCGCCCTGGATCCAGTCCTTGGGCAGAGCGGATCTCAAAGAAGATCCGCCCCGACCGGACTTCTTGGCCTTCCCCTATGCCGTCGCCTTCTTCGCGCGCTCCAGAGCCGCCGTCTTCTCCTTCGCCATCGTCGCCGACAAAGCTCGAACGGGCCGGCAGCACCGAGGCGAGAGCGGAGGTGGCGGAAGATTTTGCGAAGGAAGGGGGAAAAGTGAGGGCGTACTGTTCAGAAACCCTGGGCCGGCAGCTTATATAGGGCCGCTTCCGAGTGACTGGCCGGTAGGCCCGGGCAATCCTACCAAATCCCGCAACAGTCGCGCGCGGTACGTGGCGAAAAAGGTGGCGCGGAGATCGAGAAGGCTCCGTTCTATCCCATCCGATTACTGCGGCCGCCTCCATCCCACGCGCTTCCCGAAATTCAAATCCCGCGAAATCCGCCGGCTGCAGAACAATTCGTCAGACGGAAGATGTCCTTCACACCGTCACTCGGAACTTTTCAAGTAAAGAAACTCATTCGACAAGAAACTATGAATGGATCAAGGCGACTGGAAAGGAAGTTGCCGTCGTCAGCCAGGTCCCTTGATCCGAAACAAGATATGTTCAAAGCACGAAAAATGAGTCGGAGAAGCTTTCAACTCCTTCCCCACTCAAACCTCGATCCATTCGGGGGCTAATGATGAAGCCATGTACCTAGGGTAGGGTCATGGACCTGTCCTAACTACCCTACCCAAGGACACCCCTAGAAGAAATCACCTTTCAATCGACTTGGAGGTGTTCCACTCGACCGACTCGAAGACACTCGACCACGAAGCAACCACTCGACCAAGAAGCAATCACTTGACTACCAGGAGATCTAAAGTCACTCCGCACGCAAACGGTCGGTCATTAAGTAGCCTTTATGGTCATCATAGCACTTTATTAGAGGCGTTACCAGTAACGCCCAGCCTTAATGTACTTTAAACCCTGCATAACTGAGGGCCGGAGGGGTCTGGCGAACTCTATATAAGCCATCCCCCTCCTCAGTGTAAAGGGTTCGCACCCCTGTAACTACACACATAATCCAGTCGACCGCCTCCGGGCTCTGAGACGTAGGGCTGTTACTTCCTCCGAGAAGGGCCTGAACTCGTAAACCTTGTGTGCTTACTACTGCTCCATAGCTAAGATCTAGCCTCTCCATACATACCCCCCTACATTACTGTCAGAGTTAGAACCACGACAGCCATGGCCGGCCGCATCGACGGCGACGCCTGAGGGCGTCGTTCCCCTCCTTGGAGGCGTCGGTATGGACTAATCCCCTCACTTCCCCTTCCCCTAGGTCTCCCGGGCGAAAGCCCTAACTTTGTTAGGCGGCGCCGGCGCCCATGGCGTCGTTCCCTTCTTGAAGGCGCCGCTTTGGGAACCTTGGGGCTAGGCGGCGCTTGTGGGTGGTGGGCGCCGCGGTGGTGCGGCCCTATCCTAGCATGGATCTGCGTTCGTTGTTTGGAGATGGACTCGTGTAGGTGGAGGTCGTCGTTTGGTGTCATGGTGGCGTCGATGGCGGAGGCACCTGCCAAGGTTGGCACCTTAATCTGCTCTGAAGATGGACCTGTGGAAAATGGCGGCGACAACACATGTGAGTGCGTCGGGCCGGTTTGTGCCCCGGACCCGGTATGTGGCTCGGTCAAGGCCTCCGGCTTTAGATGTTAGGCTTAGATGAGAGGTTTGGATATTTGGTCCAGCTTGCACCCCTTCATCATATGGATTGGAGTAGCGGCAGATATTGCCAAGATGACGGATTCATACATATTGTTGTACTACTTTGTAAGGTCCTCAAGAATAATCAATAAAATGGCCGCATGCATCTTTCAGATGCAGCGGCTGGGGTCATCCTTCGCCCATGTTGTATGATTACCGCACTTCCTGGCATGGCAATTAGTAAACCATTACGTGGTCATGGAAGAAACACTAAAAAGGCAAAATCTATCAAATTTTATTAATCATGTAAAATCAAATAAAATACTGTAAATTTTTTGCAGGTTTTTTCCAGAGCTATGACATGGATCCGTATGTGGTTGTTACTCACTTCTATGTTCATCTCATCCGATTTCATAGTACTCTACCAAGATCCAACTAGAACCCGTCCCGCGGATGATAATAAACGAACACAATACAAGTACTAAAACACTTTTATGTTTCTTTACAGAGGCAGTAGAAAACAGCGAAACCGTAACGTTCGCTAACCAAAGCATACACACATGCTGTATTGACAGTTGTACTACACATAGCCAAGTGTTGCCCCTTGTAGCAGCCGACAGTCTCACCGACAAATCGATAAGCTTCACCTACCAGCCAAGATGGCTGAGACCAGTTCACGAGATGCCTAGGAAATGCTGTACGCACAATGCTAGTAGGAACACGTGTTCTTCCATTGTAAGTAACACTTGTAAAGTGAAGGTGCTACAGCTTTACGAGTATTTTCTCTTCAGCCATCAAAGCTGCTGTGAAATAGCACCACGCATGAAATCGAACAAGATAATGTGGGGCAGTGAATTCTCTTTTCCGTCCCGGTCCCAAAATGCATGTAATGTAGGGCCTGGGAGCCGTGCCGCCCACTAAATGCTGCAGGGGCACGAGGACGCAAGGCCTCGTCGGGTCTAACATCAGTGATGTGCTCCGTACTAATTGAATAGCCACTGATTGACACCGCATCTCATCACATCAGCCATCAAGTCAATGTGATCTAATCTGATTCCCCCGCAAAAGAAATGTGATATAATAATCTGATCATGTGAGTCTGACGTACGGGGAAATTGCATACACCAATCTTGTGACTAATACTATATAGCAGTCAGAGTCACTGAATTTCGTGTTTTAGTCATTGTTTAATCGATGGCTTGCACCAGTTCTAGCATGGAAACCCTGAGATCTGAGTCTGAACCAGAGCTTAGAGTTCGGCTTTCAGCTCCGGTCAGATCCATGACAGCTAACATGAATAAACATCTGGATCCTAGATCAGTAGATCTGGTGTAGCACGCATAAACATCGTTGCAGTCGTGCAGATCCTCCGTGCCAATTTGATTTCATGTTCTGCATCTTATTGCACTCGTGTGCTGCTTTAAGCAAGATGCCTCTGAGCTCTGAATCTTTTGATCTCTTTTGTGCGAAGTACTTAAAGGGCACCCTTCTGTTGTGTGATTTGGAGCCAATTCCTTCTCTTCTCCCGCCCACTCAAAGGCACACGCTATGCACAAGCACGACGATGCTCCGTGGCTGAACAAATCAGCGTTTATTTAACAAACCAGCGAGAGTAGGTCCTTTTTGGCTCATGTGCAGGATCGCTTCCAACGCACATGTCGAAGAAGGAGAAGGCATGCATCGAACGCGCCGTCAAACGTGACAAGGCCGGGATGTGTTTCACTGGAACCTTACTACATCAGGGTCATTCACGATAGACTCTATGTACCGTGCACTCATGCATTCTGAGGTAACAGTGAGTAATAATAAGAAAATCTGGAAGTCGAAGATTCCACTAAAAGTTAAAATCTTCATGTGGTATCTTCATAAGGGAGTTGTTCTAACCAAAGACAACCTCGCACGACGCAACTGGCCTGGGAGTAAGAAGTATTGTTTTTGTACTCATGAAGAGACAATCAAACACCTCTTTTTTCAATGCAAGTTTGCACGTACTACATGGTCAATAATCCAAATAGCGTCAAATTTGTATCCGCCCATAAGTGTCGCCAATATTTTTGGTCACTGGTTGGACGGTATTCCAAATAGATTCAAAACGCTAATACGGGTGGGAGCATACGCCTTATTATGGTCGCTTTGGCTATGTAGAAATGATTTGGTTTTCAATGATAAAATGCTTCTCCTTTGCAGGTTATTTTCCGTTGTACGCACTCGCTTCGTACGTGGTCTACGCTACAACGAGTGGAGTACCAACCGCTGTTCAAGGCGGTGTGTACGCGGTTGAAGCAGGAGGCTACAGTGGTTTTTACCCAACATGGATGGCAGCATAATCTCCGGATCGGTCCACCATCCATTGCGACATAGGCATAGTATCGGTCTATAGGACTCTACTGTCACCGATTTGTCGTTTTTTCCATTCATTTTGTCAGACTTTTCGTATTGGGCTGTGTGCATCTTAGTTATGCAGAGGCCGGGTGTTATTCATAATGTTTTGTATCCGCTTGATGCTACATTTCCAGATAATAAAAGCGCCCTTTATCGAAAAAAACGTGAAAAAGTAGAAAAGAGAGCGGTCTTCTCCACGATACCCTTTCGTTTCGTTGACCTAGGAGTTCGTGGCAATAAGATCGACCCTGTCCGGCCGTTGGCTAGTTCCATGATCACGCATACACATTTCTGGACGAACACGATGCGTGTGCCAGGTATGATGGTGCCCCGACGAGGTGGCGTGGAGACCTAAAACACGCCAAATCATGAGCCATGGGGACAGAGAGGCAGAGAGAGATAGCAGTTGAGCAAAAACAGACCCCATGTTTGTCTCTTTCGATCTCGCTCTGCTTAATTAGGACTGGTCGCCGCCTCGTCGTGGAAGGATTCTTCAATACAATGTGCCCATCGGCCACAACGCGCCTAACTTTAATCGTCACCCTCCGCAACTTCCCTGTGTTACGTTTACACAAACTCTTTTTGAGCAAGCAATGCTACCGATGGAGTTCTTCTAGTAAAAGCCGTTCATTTCCTCCGCTAGATTCAATGTGTCCATCTTTTTATACCGTCCCTCTAGTCTTACGATGAAAAAAGATTTCCCTCGCTTTGTGTTATAAAGCAACCACCGAGCACAACAAGAAGTCCGGGTCCAAACAACAGTGAGTACAGAGACAAGAGGCACAGTGCAAGAGAATAAAGTCTAGCAGGGAGCACAACACATAACACCCCTACAAGATAAATCGAAAGCAAGCTAATCCGGCTCAGGAGGCGGCGGCGGGGTCAGCGGAGCGAGGCGCAAGGCGATGGACCGGAGCTCGGCGATGATTCTGTCGATGTTGTTTCGAGCAAGCCGCTTAATGAGTGGTCTCCAGAGGTGTAAGAAGCCACATATTTTATAAATTGCGTCAGTCGCACGGAGAGGGATCACATATTCAACCACCAACTTATTGCAGATGTTCCATTACGTCCGGACAAGAGCACCCACAACTACCCAAAGGGCGGGGCAGCGAGGGGGTGGAGACTTGGGACCTCCCGAAACATATCCGGGAGGTTGTCATGGCATCAACTGCCACCCACCGCCTCCCTAAGGCAACTCCATAGAAAAATTGCCGAAGGACAAGTGAAGAAAATGTGGTTAGAGTCTTCCAGAGTCTCACATAGGGGACAAGTCCCATCACTAGGTCCGTTCCGCTTCAACACCTCAACTCTCGAGGGAAAACGGCCACAGACCAATTGCCAAAGGAAGACCCTAATTTGCATAGGAAATTTCTTCTCCCAAAGGATGGTTAGTTCCTCCGGACGTGGAGTGGCCTTGATGGCCTTATACAAGGATCAAGCTGAAAACAACCCATTCGGCTCATGGTGCCATGAGATGGGATCATGTTCGTCCCTCTAGTCTTATTCCCATTGCATGTTTATACATTTGGTCCTAATGCTCAATGAGAGACTGAGGGTGAAGGTATGTTGGTCCAACCTACCGCTTTCAACTCTCTAAGAAACTTGTAGCGGTGATGGTAGCACTAAAAAGGTCTATAATCTGGGAAAATGCATTGGAACTCCCAGATACCACACAACCCTATATGAATATAGCATTAAAAAATACCAGGGAATTTTAAAAATTCTGAAATTTTGGGATATCAAACATGGGGGATCATTGTACACCCGTGTTCAGTTTCGTAGGGAATGGGTGCCCATGGTATCCATGGCGAAGGAAATACGGTCTGACATGTGATCCATCCAAATAGTTTTTTATATAAATAGGATTTGTTTGACTTTTTTTACTGAGATTACCACGGGCACCCATTCCCCACGAAACTAAAAAAGGGTGTATAATGGGCACCCAGGTTTGATATCCCAAAGTTCCAGTTTTTTTTAAAATTTTCTGGTATTTTTTAATGCTATATTCATATATGAGTGTGTGCCACGTCCGAGCCACAAATCCTCATCCTATATTTTGTCTCTTCAATGGTGGGAAGTAGCTCACGTGAACTGAATTCAGGTCATCCTTATTTGGGTGGGAGACTCTCGGACTCGTTGTTTTTTATGTGTTTGTTGACATGCTTGTTGGTTCCGCATGGATCCCCAATACGGCTCGGCATAGATCCCCAATACCACTTCTTTTTTCTTAAGTGTTGGCGCTTGGCCATGGTGGGAGTGAGCTTGGGATGCTCCTCGTGGCTACATCTGGTGGCTATACTTGCAGTGGAGATCATGGACTTCAAGAATTTGTTTGTACATTAAAACATTTATGTGCAAATTTTTAGTGCTTATTTTACTTGAATAATCGACGTATGAATCTATCTCTTACAAAGCTTGCCAAGAGCTAGGGATGATCATGAAATTAATTAATAAGAAAAAGTGTGTGATCAAGATATAATGAATATTCAAGCCAACAATCACATATAGCTCGGTTAGTTAAAGGAAAATTTGGAAAAAAAATCCACGACCAAACAACCTAGCTAGCGAGCCGACAAACAAAGTGAACACTAGCAGAGTGAAAAGCCAACATTGAAGGGAAGTCAATGAAAGGCCTCTCCAGAACTACAGAAGATGACAAGTTACCATACTCTCACTAGTGTTGTCAGATCCTGAGCTAAACCTTCCGCCGCAATCCCCTAATGATAACGCCTCCAAAGACAATGCCTTTGAGGAGCGATGAGGTTGAAGACACTGCCATGGTCCAACTCAAGTTGGGTATAGTTCTCAGCCACGGAATGGACCAATACATATGGGAAGGTGTTGGAGCTTCGCGATGATGCTGCAAAAGATGAAACAACACCCAAGAGTTATCACTAGCACCAACAAACTGAGGCAAGACTTTCGCCGAAAGCCAGAAATATTGTCATACCAGATTGCCACAGGACAGTCTTCCGTGCCAATCTAAACATGAAATGGCCATTGAGGATATCAGAAAATAAAGTACTTGTTAAAAAGGACTAACCAAGTGCATACTATTCTTTACATTTGTCTTGAACTATTTTTCTATGCTAAACAATACAAATCTCTACAACAACAACAACAACAACAACAACAACAACACATGTGCTTCCGCAAGAGAGGCTCTAACTAAACTTATGCACCCAATGTTTCTAGAGAATTGTATCTTTTGTTTCCTTCTGGCCTCATAACTCAATGCAGCTCCTCTCTGAATTTGCTTCGCCATGCATAGAGTTTGGACTGGACACCCTTAAAAACGAAATCATTTATGGTGACCTTAGTCATCCACATAAAGAGTAAAAAATCACTAAAGGGAAGGGCACTTGCATCATCTTCTTGAAATGATTAAACTTTCCTTGGATGAATGGACTCTGGGAACTCCATCTCATACACATATATTTCCAGCAAGCAAATGGAAATGTGGAATTGATGAAAAGTGATCTCTTACCTTCAGTATCCAGGTGTCATACATCACACATGTGTAGTCCATGATGAAGAAGTTCTTGCACTGATGGTGTTCGAACGGCCATGGAGAAAAATTCGAAAAACATGCGTGTGTTTGTTTTCTTGAAAAACAACATATATTGATTAACGAACGGTCATACATTCACAAAAAACAACCCGTCCTCTCTAGAATTTAAGCTATACTAGCAACCTTATGGGCCACTCTATTGTTGACACGATTCACCTTAGCGCTGGTGCATTTGAGAATAAGATGCAAGATCCCCAAAGACCAACCTGTCGTATCGCACACCAACCTTTCTACCAGAACTTTGGTGTGCGCCTAATTATATGGAAGTGATTCTCGCGTCCAGGATATTTACAAAATGACATGATTTTCCATCTGAAAATGTCCATTTCTACAAGGAACAAAAAAATAGTAGATTTGCAATCATTTGTATTTATTATTCATTAGTGGAAAATCGAAGTGATAGTCTAAAAAAGTATCTAAGAATATCCAGCTTACACACAGGAGACAAACTACTTGTTCGTGAATAATTACCTATCTGGTGGTTTCGGACAAGTAATTATTCAAACCACCAGACAAGTAATTATTCACGAACAAGTAGTTTTGTCTCTAGGATGATGGGCTTGTGTACGGCAATAGTGACATAAAGTCCCACTAAACAAGCCTGAAGTTCTGCTTCCTCCACACCATAAGAAATTAGATGGAATTCCGACGAGAGCACCAAGATGTTGGCATGGGAGAGGGATGCCACAATAGCCCCGACCATTCCATGTCCTCGACATACTGCATGGTGGCCATCATGTTAGCCTCGAGTTCGGAGGCGGTAATGGTATGTTGAACCATTGTAGTTGCCTCGACATCACCAAAAGGGATAGGAAAAATGACTGCCAGAAGGGCAAGGGGGTAGCAGCCTTGAGCTCGAACACGACAATGAACTTCACAACCATTGCCTCCTCCTCGGTTACGTCAGCAAGAATGGGGGTCGGGCCATGGGCTGAGGGAGGGCGGGGCTTCGGTGGAGTTTTGCAGCAACGCCAAGGGTCGGCTTCGGTGGAGCTCAGATGCGGAGCCGTTGTCGTCGGCGGCGGCGCTCCGTCGATGATGGGCAGTAACCAAGAAGTGCGGGAGGCCTAGAGCACCTCCGTGTGTGTGTGGGGTAGGGCGCCATCATTGTCGATGGTGGTGTGAGAGGATGGTTGGAGTTTGGGTCGATGTGGATGTGTGTCTCTGTGTGTGTGTGTGTGTGAGAGAGAGAGAGAGAGAGAGAGAGAGAGAGAGAGAGAGAGACGAGGCAACAGGGGAGAGAGGGTGAGAGGAGAGAAAGAGAGAGTAAGACAAAGTGGATATTTTTGGCAAAGGCACAGACCGATGTGACGATGGACACCCTATTTCACCCCGTATTTGGGGCCGATTGGGACAACGAGTATGAGTTTCAACCCAGATATGTCAGCGGACAACCGCGCCCACAAATAGAGAAGTAGAGAAGGTTCGGGGGCGCCCCTTGGAGACGCCTACCAGAAGGAACAAAGGGAATAAAAGGCAGTTATACACGTCCGTCGGGTGACAAGTTGATTAGATCAACTGCCTCGGCAGCCGTCGGATGCTGCCCAAAACAACCGTTTGATCTGCCGCATGAAAGCCCAACGAATTGCAACAAGCTCGGTGATGTACTCGGCCTTCTAGAACAACGACCTTGTTGCAATCTTCTTCGATCTCAGCAACAGAGCCTTGTTGTTCTCAGCCTTCTGCAACAAGAGACTTATTGAAATCTTTTTCCCATCAGATCACTGCAACTTGTTGCATCTAACCTTCTGCAACAAGCACCTTGTTCCAAATCTTTACGAACCTTTCTATACTTAGATTTCTTCAACAAGTACCTCGTCGGATTCGACTTTCTGTAACAAGAGCCTTGTCATAGTCTTGGACCCCCGAGCTGGGGCTCGCCCCATGCCCGGGGCAGGGAGCGCAGTAGGTCACGAGCAAGCGGGTTCGGGGTGTCGCGCTTGATGTGCTGGCCAGCGGAAGGAGCATCAGTGTTGTAGGGCTCGAAAGTCTCAGGTGGTTGGCAGATCTTGGAGCTCCGGTGACTGTGTGGGGCCGCGCCATGGCCGACGGCGGCGTGACCCATGTGGGCCGGAGCAGGGTACACGTGAGGGAGGGCCGCGAGGTGGGGGTAGGTAGGCTAGGTTTATGTTATGTGGGTAAGGACGAGAGGCAAGAGGTAGTCGTCGCTACGGATCCAACCGCATCCATCACCTAGCCGCTTTGCGAGTGTTGTGCTTGAAGGATTTGCAACAAGGATGATGTCGTGAAACCTAACCATTGGGTCGGGGTTGCTGCAGTCCATCGGATTAGATCTAATCAGATGGTCTTCGAGGCGATCGACGCGCTCAAGAGATCAGCCGGCTGAATATGAGTGCTTTCCATAATTTTACTGTAACTGAAAAACTTTGAATAACGTTTTTCTGTTCGGATAATGAGGCGGATATTGGGCGTCCGGTTGTAGATGCTCTTAAGGCGCCCTTTAAACACCTACCACAAGGAACAGAGGAAATAGCTTTACTACTAAATGAAAACTTTGCCCTGTAAAACAGGAAGAGGAAATGACTTTACTAAATGAAAACTTTGCCCTGTAAAACAGGAAGGTAGTAATGCCGGCGCCCACAGGTCATTCACGCGCCGCGGATAAGCTGGCGGCCGGCCGGGCCCGTTGTTGGATCACGCGTCGGCGGGTGGGATTAGCCCGGGACAGCAAATCATCATCATCATTGCCAAAAGAAACGAACAGAGGAAGATGAAGCAGATGAAAACAGAATTGGGAAAAAGGTTGCAGGGGTTCATTAGGGCCGAAGCCAGCGTCAAATCGTTAACCACACGCAGCAGCCGGAGGGAGGGAGGAGAGAGCGAGTAAGCCACCAGTATAAAACCAACGCCGCGTCCCTGGCAAGCAGCGATCCCGCGACTCAGCCGACGGTTTTCCGTTCCCCCCTCTGACCTGTCCCTCCCTCCCTCCTCCTCAATTCTCCTCCTCGGCGCCCGCCGTTGACGAGGCCCCGGAGGAGGACGACTCGAGCGCGCCGCTGTCTCCTGCTCCGCCGGCTGCCCTCGCGTCGAGGTACGTATGTGCGCGCGCACGCAGCGCCACGCTGATCGATCCCGTCCCTTGCTGTGCCTTCCGCTCTGTTCTGTTCTTGGCCGCTACGCGTTTGAAAGTTTTGTTCGTTGTACCTATCCACCTCCGCCATTAGAGTTACTCCTCTGGTCATTGCGTCATGGCTCATGGGTGGCGAGAGAGGTGGTGGTTTGGTTCCTCGACGCGGCAGGAGGCCAGATCTGCAACGAGCGAACCCCCCACTGTTCATCAGCACTTCTCGTCTACCCCTCTCTTACGTGCGGGGTTAGGTGGGTGCTCGAGCTCGACGGTTGCGAGACCACCACTTTCGTCGTCTTTGCTCGTCTCGTCTCCATCTCCATCTCATCATGGATCCAGCCTGTAAATCATTTTGGCCCCGGAACTAAAAACAGAGGCGTCACGGAGAAGGAGCCAAGGAGGATCAACAGAATAAAGCTCTGCTCTTTTTGTGTTTTGTGCCGTGCTGTTGGCTGGAGATCTAGCGGTATTTGGGTTGGTTTTGTGGTGGAAGCAACACGACAGCAATACATGCGTCCGGAGAACTACATTTTCAGCACATAGATTGATAGATACTAGATGGACGGATTGGGATTAAAGTGGAGAGGCCCCTCCATGCCACCTCTGCTGGCATCTCATCTATTTCCTCCTCCACCTGCATTTTTGCCGTCTTCCTCCTCACCCACCACCACATAAAGGACCATCGTCTGCTTCCTTAAATCTGAGAAAAATCCGGTCTCCCGAACGAGGCTGCAGATTGTCCCGGCGTTACTAGATCAGGTTGTCCTCTATCCCAACCCCTTCAAATCAATGCTGCCGTTCTGGTATCCTATGTACTCGTATAGTATGTACTATGTTCTTGCTCCTTGAATTGCTCGTGCAAACTCCCGCTGCTTCTGCCGATGCAAAGATGGTCGCTGTCGTGGGACACATGGCGTCTGCATCGGCAGGGCAGAGAGGAAGTTTTAGTGTCTTGTTCTGAAGTCTGAACCGTATACTCCGACCCTCTGTGACCAATGAGTCTGGATCAGATCATCTCATTCGTTTCTTCTTCTGTTGCTTGCTGCAGTTTCACAGGGTTGAGTTAGGAGGACTGCGACCATGAAGGCCCTCATTCTTGTGGGAGGATTCGGCACTCGCCTGCGGCCGCTGACGCTCAGCGTGCCCAAGCCGCTCGTCGATTTCGCCAACAAGCCCATGATCCTGCATCAGGTCAGCACAAATACTCCATAATTTATTTTGTATCAATATGCTTCACTTATTCAGGCAAAATAATATTTACTACTACCAAGGCACGAGGAGAGGTAACTTTGAGGGAAATTGCAGTGCAAGAAAAAATAAACAGTATCATGTAGTTCAATCACCTTATTATTTACCTGTGTTGTGACAACCTGTGGAGTTTGCTTATGCAAGGTTGTCTCAAAAAAAAAAAAGCTTATGCAAGGCCTCATCGGTCCATGATTTGCTAGGTGGTCCAAGTGAATAGATTCCTCACAGCAACAGTCATGGACCTGTATGCATCACCATCTGTGTCTCAAATAATTGTGTTGATAGAAACAAAATATATGAATTTAAAAGGGGTAACCAATAATTGACCGTTTCCCTGTCCTGAGCAAATTAACATCTGTTTCGAGCATCGCTGGGACTTCAATTGTTCAGCGTGTCTTGTGATTTTTACTTTTTTTGCAGTGCCTTCGTCACCAGATCGAGGCTGTGATAGATTTGGGAATTGTTCAGTGAATTTTGTGATTAATTTCTTTTTGTAATGCTTTTGTCACCAGATCGAGGCTCTGAAAGATGTGGGAGTCACAGAAGTTGTCCTGGCCATCAATTACCAGCCAGAGGTAATTGAGCATGACATGCCACGCCGTGGAAAACCGTTGTTTCGTCAGAATCCCAGATCTCACTGTCCTGCTTTGGTCAAACGAATTGCAGGTAATGCTCAACTTTCTCAAGGACTTCGAGAGCAAGCTTGGCATCAAGATCACCTGCTCCCAGGAAACAGAGCCAATGGGAACCGCCGGACCGCTGGCCCTTGCCCGCGACAAGCTCGACGACGGATCCGGCGAGCCTTTCTTCGTCCTCAACAGTGACGTGATCAGCGAGTACCCGTTCGCGGAGCTCATCGAGTTCCACAAGTCCCATGGCGGCGAGGCCACGATCATGGTCACCAAGGTACGTGGTGACCAAGGCCTAGTCACGAGTAGAATTAACCTTAAGTATGGGTGTCCATATGATTAGTATGTATGCTGAGAAATGGATGTGGCTGCTTTGATTTTAATAAAATAAAAAGGTGGACGAGCCTTCCAAGTACGGCGTGGTGGTGACGGAGGAGGAGACCGGGAAGGTGGAGCGGTTCGTGGAGAAGCCCAAGGTGTTCGTGGGCAACAAGATCAACGCCGGCATCTACCTGCTGAGCCCGTCCGTGCTGGACCGCATCGAGCTGAAGCCGACGTCCATCGAGAAGGAAGTGTTCCCGCGCATCGCCGCCGACAAGGGCCTCTACGCCATGGTGCTGCCGGGGTTCTGGATGGACATCGGGCAGCCGAGGGACTACATCACGGGGCTGCGCCTCTACCTGGAGTCCCTGAGGAAGCGGGCGCCGGCGAGGCTGGCGGCGGGCGCGCACGTCCTGGGCAACGTGCTGGTGCACGAGACGGCGACCATCGGGGAGGGGTGCCTGATCGGGCCGGACGTGGCCGTCGGGCCCGGGTGCGTGGTGGAGGCCGGGGTGCGGCTGTCGAGGTGCACCGTGATGCGGGGCGCCCGCGTGAAGAAGCACGCGTGCATCTCCGGCAGCATCGTCGGGTGGCACTCGACGGTGGGCAAGTGGGCGCGCGTGGAGAACATGACCATCCTCGGCGAGGACGTGCACGTCTGCGACGAGGTGTACAGCAACGGCGGCGTGGTGCTCCCGCACAAGGAGATCAAGTCCAGCATCCTCAAGCCCGAGATCGTCATGTGAGTGAGTGTGACCATCGAGCCGAGCAAGCCGCCGTTCCCGCGCCCGCGCCACATGGTGAAAAAGGGTCGTATATTTCTTCATGCGTTTGTTGGTTTATTTGTCTGTCTGCAAGTGTAACCAGAGCTGTCCACCCAACTGCCAAGTGTCTATCAGGCTCTATGTATGTTTAGACGTGTCGCAAGTTTTTTCTCTCTTTCTTTTTTGAAGACAGAACGTGTCTGAGTTAAATTTAAGCCCCGGGCTTTAAATTGTAGATAGGTGTCAAACGAATGGGAATAAAGCATCAGTTTTACCATTTCTGTGTGATGTGTTCTTCCATGACTCAGAAGTTATACAATCTGCATTCTTCAGCAGCCCCCATTCATTTTTTTTATGGAAAACACTGCTGAATACTCTGTCCATGTAGTAAGGTCTAGACATTTATTTTGAGACGGAGGGAGTACAAACAAGTCGTACTGAGTTGTGGTTATGGGAGCATTTCTTTTTCGAGGTTTGGTATGCTGTCCACGTCACGCGGACCGTGGACTCGGCCACGTTTTCATTTAGGTGGCCAGTTGTGGCGGCATTCGTGGCAGTGACGCAGAAGCTTCTGATCCCGAGTTTATTTATACTGGCAAATGGCAAGGAACTGAAGCAGTCTGTGATGGTGCGGTGCAAGTGTAGTACTCCCTCTGTTCCCAAATACTTATCTTTATAGCCATCTCAAATGGTTACAACATATGTATGTATGTAGACATATTTTAGAGTGTAGGTTCATTCACTTTGCTTCGTATGTGCTCACTTGTTGAAATCTCTAGAAAGACAAGTATTTAGGAACGGAGGGAGTACAATATACTCGCTCTAGAGCTAGTACAAAGTTGAGACATTTATTTTGAAATGGAGGAAGTAATTTTGATCGTTAGCTGTATGATAGCAACTGACAGATGCTCCGGAGCATAGAAAAATTCAAAACAGCACAAGACTGTTTCTTCAAGCACAAACTTTAACCAGAAACGCTCAGCTCCACCAGAGTGTCGCGTGTACTTTAGCTTCTGGATGGTGGGAAGGCTTCCATGCCAGTATAATTTTGTCCCTGCCGAACTGCTAAACGCGCCCTGTCTGCCTCCCACCTGCGCTTTAAACAAGTGGTCGATCTCGATCTGACAAGGTTTCTATTGGATCCTGCGACCGCAGGCACTTGACCTTAACAAATGAATGATAGCTGGATTCAGAAGTTGACGTCCTGAGAGATTCCGTCCAAGGACGTATACGGGAGAGGAAAAGATCACGTAAGCCGATGGTGGGATCGGAAGGCCATCTCGAGTTGCTGTCCCTTGCTTTCAGGGTTGAGCGAAGAGGACCTTTCACCTAACTGCTGATTAGGTTGAGCGGGTCAAATAATTAGGGGCGACTTCTCATTGGCGAACGCTCAGGGGAGACGAACCCCGACCCGGGGAGAGCATCTCAAAACGATTTCAATTTAGCTGTTATTACTGCACGATGTCACATCATCAGCATTTGGTGATTCCAGCAAATGAGATTGTTAGGGCATCTCCAACGCACACCTCAAACCGTCCGCAAATGTTTGAACTAAGGTCATCGGTTTACGGACCGGTTCGGACATTCGTTTTTCCACAAACCGAACGCAAATCGGGGGGCTTTGCCGTCTAGACCGCCGCCACGTGCGCGTTCGCCACCTCGATCCCACCCAAAACCCTCTCCGCACGAAAAGTCTTCTCCATGCGAAGCGGTTGCTGAGCATTCATGCCGGTTACAGCGACGCGACCGGATGAGCAGGCGGCGTCGCTTCAACACTGACTCGGCGACTGAGAAGGCTACTCTGGCAGTTGTGCCGCATTTAAGCCGGCTTCCCGTCCCTTCGCCTGACCACGCCTAGTTAAGCAGGACTCCGATGTCGTCCACACCGCATGCTGGAGTTGTGCCGAATATTTTGTAAACGTATGTTACACTTGGACTCTCCGAGTTAGTATTGTGTGTAGACAGATTATGGTGTAGTGCCCTAGTAGAACTCTTGTATTCTAGGCCTCTCATATAATGCGATGGCAGACACACAGTGTAATAGATTCCAACATAATAGCACAAACACGCTGGGGAACCGGCGGCGTGTGCCGGCGCCCAGATGGCCGGTGTGCGGTATTGTAGCGGGGGGAGTGGCGCCTGTAGTCATGCCGGGGGGAGGGGGGTGCAGTCATGTTAGTGTAACAAATCTCAGTGTAGTGGCTCGTGTGTTGACCTGGCCCTCAAATGATCGAGTATGCACCTTAATTATTTTAACAAGTGATATCATGAGCAAGGTTGCGACGAGGTTGCATGAATTTAACATTGGTAATATAGATAAAATATGGTTATGCCATGTGCTAGAATCTAAGGAGGAGCTTGAGCTTGAAAACTGTTCAATATCAATCCGAGTGCCATCTGGAGGTCCTGTCTTGAGGCAATGACCTATTCTCATGAAGAACCTATAGAGGAGAACTCAGTTTATGTGCCAAAAAGGTTATCGTTTATGGATTTCCGTAGACATGGCATGAAAGTTACAATATTTTCACGGAGTAGCTTTAGGGTGGCTCACATAAAGCATAATCCGTATGATATCAAGAACAAATGTTTTATTTTAAGCTAGAATGTCAAATGTGATAACTAGTGGTTTAGAGAACCATGGAACTCTAGAAAAAGTGCATAAAGAGGAATAAGTGTAGATCCTACCCATCTGCATTACACGTGGAATAATAGATTGCTAACGTGAGTGATGAATCTACATGTTCTTTTAACTGTAGGGATGACCCTCATGAGGATTCACCATGCAAACGTTGGCAATCTAGATGGTACGTATTTGTTCTTCTAGACCTGGTTGAGCAAGGCATTTTTTGCGAAAAAGATTCAGATTAATTTGTTATTAAAGTTCATCAAGAGTATAAAGTACATGAAACATAATAAAAATAAGTTGCATTAGCTTAGCCTCTGCTTATTCTTACAACACTTGAAAACAAAGTTTATACATGAATTTTAAATTGCAGTTACAATTGAGAGTGGGTTCCTAGACAGGGCCGGAGACATCACCCAGCGACCCCGAGCACTTGCCCAAGCTCATATTCAAATTGACAGTATCCTCATATTCAAATCCAATTTTTTTAGGCATGTTGCTATGACTTACGTTGTCAAGTATGAATTTTATTTTGGTCAATGTAACTAAATATTGATATATTATATATTAGTTCACTTTAAATTACATTTATATGCCTACTATGGTGATATTTTTACTACATCATTACTGTGAATTTTTGGCAAAAGTTTGTTGCCAATTTTATATGTTGTCTATCCGGGCACCTGATTTTGATTTCTAGCTTGTATACGTAGGCTTAAACTTGCCCATGTTTCACAGAAGTTCTGGCTCTGGCACTGATCCTAGCACAGGATGTCTTTGTCTTCACTTTAGATGATAATGGTCCGCTAAATTATATCAGTTGCAGGCTGCTCAAAGAGAGTGTCAATGTCCCCGCAAAAAGAAACAGTGTCAATATAAATGAGCATTGGAACAAAAAAAAATCCGTTGCTCAGGCCCGGCAAAAGAACCCTCTCCCCCGCAAAAAAAAGAGCATTATTCTGTTTTTTTCATTAGAACAAAAACTGACAGATTAGAGCCAGCATCTTTTGGGCCGACTTTTCGGGCCCGTTTCTATCCGTTGCTCAAGCCCGGCTGCACTGAGAATCCGGACCCACAGGCCCAGATTCTGGTGGGTCCCGGTTCCGTTGCGGACGAGACGACAGGAACAGCGGTGTTGATACTCCCACAGTCCCCAACCCCATCTGCACCCCCGGCTGTCATCTTCTTCCCCGCCCTCGCCCTCGCCCCAGCAACCGCTCGCCCTCGCCGCGGCGCCACCCATCGCACAGGTAATCGTTCCTCCTCCTCCGTTTGCATCTCGTCTCATAATCCCAGTTAGGGCTCGCAGCTTGCTCGATTAGAGGCCTAGAGCTCAGATCGAACGATGAGTCTGGTCATCTTCATCGCCGGATCTCTCCCCTCGAGTTCCTGGGTGGGGTCTCCGACGGGCTGTGCTAGCTTCGGCGCGTGAGTCACATTGCATCGGTGGGCGTCGAATTGGATGCCCCTGAGCCTCTGACTTTTGGTCCACAACGAGTGAATCAATCCCCAAATGCAATTGGGGAAATGGAGTGGGCGGGAGGATAAGGGAGGAACTGGATTCTTCTGTTACTGTCATGCGCTGTTCTTCGATGTTACTCCATCATTTAAGGGCCAGTGGCCGTATTCCTTGGAAATTGCAGTGGCCGTGTGCGGTGGGGTGGTTCTGCGAGGCTATGGCGATGGCGAGGAGGCAGCACATCACCATATTCACCACGGCGAGCCTGCCGTGGATGACCGGCACTGCTGTCAACCCCCTGTTCCGGGCGGCTTACCTCGCCAAGGCTGGGGACTGGGAGGTCACACTGGTGGTGCCGTGGCTGTCCAAGGGGGATCAGATGCTGGTTTACCCTAACAAGATGAAATTTAGTGGGCCGGCAGAGCAAGAAGGCTATGTGCGGCGGTGGCTTGAGGAGCGGACTGGGCCGTTGCCGAGATTTAACATAAATTTCTATCCTGGGAAGGTAAATTTGAACAAATTGCCAAAACATCTTGTTATCATGATGTAAATATCCCTTGAATATACGAGCATGATTGGTTTGATGCCAAAAATTGGCATGCCAAATATTGGGTAGTGCTTGGTTGGTTACCAATTTTACTTGCGAACCTCACAAGAAGCCTCCCAATTTTTTCCCATCATATAGAAATGCATCACCTACTGTTGTTTGGCCCTATCTATGCAACTGCACACTACATGCATCTCTGTAAACTTGTGGAACAAAAATGTTGTAGAATGGTATCTCCTGCCTCCTGTTTGGATACTGAGTGTTGTAAACATCAACGAAATAGACAGTACAAGGTGATTAATTTTTGAAGCATTTATGTATGCAGTACTTGCAGTAGTGTAACTAGTTTTTTTTTTCCCCGCAAAAATAATAATACTGTAACTAGGAGAGAACTTGTCGTATTTGAGCACATGAAAGAGCTGAAACTGAGAAGTACTGGATACATGATAGAGCAGTAAATTGAGCATAGCAATAGAGGGAGAAGGAAACTATCTAATGATTTAGTACTTGCCACTATGCATCTACGAAAGGGCAGCATAAATTGATTTGTTTCTGGTAATATTCTTTATATTTTCATCGCACAGTAGACTAGTCTAACTATGTTCATATGCAGTTTTCAACAGAGAAAAGAAGCATTCTACCTGTTGGGGATATAACTGAGATGATATCTGATGAAAAAGCAGATATTGCAGTTCTAGAAGAGCCAGAACATCTTACCTGGTACCATCATGGACGGAGGTGGAAAAACAAATTCCGTAAAGTTATAGGTGTTGTTCACACCAACTATCTGGAATACGTGAAGAGGGAGAAAAATGGGTACATTCATGCATTTCTCTTAAAACATATCAATTCTTGGGTCACCGACATCTATTGCCATAAGGTTAGCAGTTTTATTTTCTATTCTGTTTACTGGCATCTCATTTTATTTCAAGCATTTCATTACGTATGAACTCCAGTTAGTTTTATGAAACCTCCTAGTTTTCCAGTCCCAGTAAGCTGAATATCTTTATAGATAATTTCATGGATGCGTAGTTGCCAATTTAATGTCGATAGCATACATGGAATTACCATATTTGCATAGCGATTCAGACAAAGCTGGTCCATATTTTTTGATAGTTATTGTCTACCTAGGGCTGCCCCACCTGTTATCTGCAGCGTAAACCATTGTGGCAACTGCATAATGCACTGCTGTAACGTATTCATGAAAGGTAATCTTTCATATCTGTATTGGTACAAGACCATCATCCATCCATGATTTGATATGCAAACATGTGCTCCATTTTCTCTTCTTGAGGACAATAGTTTTTTTTTGTTTTGTTATGTGCAGTTTCTAACCTTTTATTGCCCATGATGTTTTTTCTAGGTTATAAGATTATCGGGGGCAACTCAGGAAGTCCCGAGATCTGTAATTTGTAATGTTCATGGAGTAAACCCGAAATTTATTGAAATTGGCAAATTAAAGCATCGGCAAATATCTCAAAGAGAGCAATCATTCTTCAAGGGTGCATATTATATTGGAAAGATGGTCTGGAGTAAAGGTTACACAGAGCTGCTCCAGCTGCTTCAGAAGCACCAAAAGGAATTGTCTGGTCTCAAGATGGAGCTGTATGGCAGTGGAGAAGATTCCGATGAAGTTAAAGCATCAGCTGAGAAACTCAGTCTGGATGTTAGAGTCTATCCTGGCCGCGACCATGCAGATTCAATATTTCACGAGTGAGATCCTGCGTTTTCCCTATTCCTTATTTTATCTTTTCCAGTGCAGCAAAGGGGCCACACAAGCGATGTAGCTGCTATTGCTAGTTCGAGCTGTTCATTTGACCACAGATGCTTTGTATCATCAATTTATTCCTAATCCAGCTGAGTTATATTATCTTTTTTTTTTGAGAGAGAGAGTGCTGAGTTATATTATCTATTGTTTATTTCAGCTACAAGGTTTTCATAAACCCAAGCACAACAGATGTAGTTTGCACCACAACTGCAGAAGCCTTGGCGATGGGAAAGATTGTGATCTGTGCAAACCATCCTTCAAATGAATTTTTCAGAAGATTTCCCAACTGCCACATGTACAGCACGGAGAAAGAGTTTGTGAGACTAACCATGAAAGCACTGTCAGAAGAGCCAATCCCACTGACAGAGGAACTGAGGCACGAGCTTTCATGGGAGGCAGCGACCGAGAGGTTTGTCAGGGTTGCCGAAATCGCACCAGCCACGCCCGCCAAGCAACATCCTTCCACTTCACAGCGTTTCATGTACATCAACCCGGATGAGCTGAAGAAGAACATGGAAGAGGCGTCGGCATTCTTTCACAACACCATCTCTGGGTTTGAAGCCGCCCGTTGTGTGTTTGGCGCGATACCGAACAGCCTGCAGCCCGATGAACAGCAGTGCAAGGAGCTCGGGTGGAGACCCCAGGGATTATAGCCTTTCCACCTCCTTGCTGTTGGAATCGACCATACAAGTTTACAACTAACCCCAGCCCAGTTGGGGGGCTGAGGGAACTAACTCTGAAACGGAAACATGTGTGCTCTGAAAAGGATTACCGTTTGACAGGCCCTTGCTTTGCTCTCTTTCTGGTGTGATGAAACTGCAGTTTTCCTTGGTGTCGTCCATCAGATCTGTATCTGGCGATTGTGAAGTCTACCGGCAGGTGAGGAGTGCTCCTGTAAATTGCAAAGTTGAAGCGCTCGGCAGTGCGACGGTCTCATCGTCAGGTGGCATGTACTCCTATGTATGCTTTGTAACATAACATGCGTGGCAACTACTCCACTACCGTGTAAAGCCAGCTTGTGTTTCGCAACAATTCTATGTGCTGCTGCTCTTGGCCCATCTGAAAAAGTCTTGTTGTATGTATATGTTGCTCCGTTCCTGTGTGCCATTTGTTAGAACCTGGAGTGCTGCTTCTGGTCGGGTGGCCTACGTGCCGAGCAGCTGCAGCAGCAGGAGCGAGCACCAACCAGCAAGCGATGACGTGAGGCGTCGTGTTTGCTTGCTGGTAGCAATTGACCCCCGCTCGACGCATCATCCGTCCGATATGCATATCTCTGTCCACCTCACACGATTCCGACCAAATTCATAGTCGAGACATATACACGCATTAAAACGCGTCTATATACATCTGGTTAAAAATAATGTTTACTACTATTTCACAGTAAAACATCTTATAATTCGAAATAGAGGGAGTGTTTTTTTATTAGAGAAAAACAAACCAAATTAGTATAGCAACATGATTGATGACGCAGAGGCGGATATATGATGATATATTCCATCAGGGACAGGGAGGGAGAGAGAATCTTGCAAAAGACTGGGGAATCTGGCGAGGGCAGCGGATAGGGATAACCATTAAAACCACGCACGCCGCCGAGTGAACAAGTCCTTCTCATTTTCTTTTTCCTCTTCTCTGCTCCGTCTTCCCGTTGTTGTTCCGCTCCCGCAGCAACACCAACGCCAACACCAACACGGTTGCTTCTCCCCCAGCGGCGGAAGGAATCTCGGGTCCCTCCTCCCCCGGCGCCGGGCGGGACCTCGACGGGTAAATCGCAACGGCGCCCTAGAACCCCCGAGCAGCTGGGCGATGGAGGACCGCGGCGGCGGCGGCGGGGGCGGGGGCGCGGGCGCGGGCGGGCGGCGGGTGGGGGACTACGTGCTGCTGCGCCCGATCGGGTCGGGGGCCTACTCGCAGGTCTGGCTGGGGAAGCACGTCGCGCGGGGCACCGAGGTGGCCGTCAAGGAGATCGCCATGGACCGCCTCAGCGCCAAGCTCCGCGACAGCCTCCTCTCCGAGGTCGACATCCTCCGCCGCATCACGCACCCCAACATCATCGCGCTCCACGACTCCATCAGGGTAGGGTACCCTCCCTCCTCTCTCTCTCTCTCTCTCTCTCTGCCTGTCTCTCGCGCAATTGCTTTCGATCTGTTAGTTTTATTTATTTGTTTTTTTATGTCATTGTCTGCTGTCTATTAGTATTAGCCTGATATGCCTAGAATTGGGAGCTGCTGATGACGATCTCTAGTTCGATTTGGTTCGGAATGCTCGCTAGGTAGACAACCCAAGCAAATGATAGGTTGGAACTTGATGTCTCCCCCTCTCCTAGAGTCCTAGTACTATCCACATAGATTCAGCAATATTTTTTAACTATTTTAGTTTTTATCCACATAAATTCCAGAAGAATAACTGTTTTTCCTTACTACGAAGTGATATATGTCTTGTATGTCTCTTAGGATGGTGGGAGGATATATCTCATATTGGAGTATTGTCGAGGTGGTGACTTGTACGCTTATCTTCTACGGCATAAAAGGGTTCCTGAAACTGTTGCTAAGCATTTCATTCGGCAGCTAGGCAAGTATCTTCCCCCATCTCCCGTCTCTTCCCATGGTTGATTCATGTTCTGTGCCTTGCTCATAATCTCTTGTTTCTGCAGCATGTGGTCTGCAGAAGCTTCGTGAAAGCAACGTGGTTCATCGGGATCTTAAACCACAGGTCAGTCATCGTTGTCAACTATTGGTTTGCATTTCTCTGCTCATTTCGTGATCAAGAGTCTGACAAAAGAAACACGAGCTCTCAATACGGTTGCTTGATGATTTTACCAAACCATTGAATTGTAAATTTTGTGGTTGTCCAAACAGAACATTCTTCTTGTTTCAAATAATGGAACGTCCATCTTGAAGATTGCTGACTTCGGATTTGCAAAGTGAGTTACTTCTGTTCTGTTTCATTCATTCTCGGAGACAGAACATTAGTTGCTACTTTCCTTGCATGACCTTGGTTTAGTGGAATGAATCACAAATCCCTGTTTTAAATCTTTGTTCTAGTGGATGCCATGTAAAATTGTTATCATGCTACATATCATAAGAATGATATATGCCAGCCTTTCTTTCTTGCTGCCACATTTCTTTGTGGGAGTCCACCAGCTTCTGCTTGTTTTTCACCGTTACTTGATTTTCTTTTCCTGAGCGACTAGCGCTATGTCGACTGATGTGGACCAGAATATTGGGAATAGACACCATGCCATGGCCAAACGGGTCTGCTCCTTTCTTAACTGATGTGTATCCTGCACTAATAGGTCAGTGTTCCGTTTCAATTGCAAAATAGCACACTATCTAACCCACTCCTTTCCTAACGCTTAATGGACTTGCATCTTTCATTGGTAGATCCATTTTACCTAGTTTAGCAAAAATGTGCAGTATCGGGTTCAAAAGTTCCCTCAACATGTCTGCAGTAATAACTCCTATAATCTGAATTGATATTGTGCTATTGCTGGAGAAAAAATATCCCACAGAAATTGATATTGTGCTATTGCTGGAGAAAAAATATCCCACATTTTCTAAGAAAACCTCTGCAACAAACAAAGTTTGTCTGCAATAATTTTGACAAAAAGAAAAACACAGCTGCAACCTTTAAAGTTACATCTGCTTCATTTTGAGGTTGTTTTTGCAACATTTGCAAATTGTATGTGTTCATGAACTTGCATCTCGGCTTTCACTCCACGCTGCTGATCAAGTGGGTTTAATAATGGGTGAATGAGTCGTCAACTATCTGATAACTTCAGTATGTCAGGCGTATGATACTTTATCTGTTTCAGTTTCACTCATTTTGTGTTTGTGTGTGTGAGCAGATTTTTGCAACCTTCTGGTCTAGCTGAAACACTTTGTGGTTCACCCCTTTACATGGCTCCAGAAGTCATGCAAGCTCAGAAGTATGATGCAAAGGTCGGACCTTTTTCTCTCTCTCTGTTTCTGTGTGGGCTTTGTGATCGACTGTACCTATTCTTGACTCTGTGTTTCATGCTCGATTTCTGACAGAACAGGCAGATCTTTGGAGCGTTGGTATTATTCTATATCAACTTGTTACTGGATCTCCACCTTTTAACGGGGATAGTCAAATCCAGGTTTATCTCATTTTTAATATGATATAGTTTCTTCTACACTGTTGAAATAGTATGTGCCTACAAGTGCTAATGGGAAACTATCATTACTTTATCAGTTGATGAAAAACATACTAAAGTCAGGTCAATTACGATTTCCATCTGATTGTGAGTTGAGCCATGATTGCATTGACTTGTGCAGAAAGTTACTGCGAATCAGTTCAGGTACAAATCATTGTCTCTACTTTATACAGAAACAATTTTATGCAAGCAGTAGGCAGTTCCTCACGTCATTATTTCCTCTACTGCTACTTGTTTTTCTCTGGCATAAGTATTGCTACTTGGCGGGGTGAAGTATTCAGAAGTATTACTGTGACCTAACAGACATCTGGTCGAAAATGAATGGTACCATTCAAATGTAAATTTGGGTGGCATTGTAATTGGCCATTTTTTCTTCTCTTTGACTCCATTTGCACCCTTCCTGGATTTACTGACTTATTTATTCCTTGATAGTTACCATGCAAAATAATAAATTGTATCAGAGTATTAATTATTGCTAGATAAACACTATTATAACAACATGTGAGTTGTGAATTAGGCAGTACCAGAGGAGGACAATTGTTTATTAACGCACTTTTATTTTTTGCCTGTGCAATTTTAAGTTTTAAAGTCATCACAATTGCATGTTTTTTTCATGAATAATTAACAGTAGTGACTGGTAACCATGTACAGTGTATCATTGAACATTATGAATTGTTCAAAAGAAAAAGATTAAAGCACATTATGCAATCTGTTACGATATATACTCCCTCCGTTTTTATTTACTCTGCATATTAGATTTGACTTGAAGTCAAACTTCATAAAGTTTGACCAAGTTTATAGAAAAAAATATGAACATTTACAATACAAATCTATATGATGCGAAAGTGTATTCAATAATGAATCTACTGGTATTGATTTGTTATTGTATACGTTAATATTTTTGTCTATAAACTTTGTCAAAGTTTACAAAGTTCGACTTTGACCAAAGCTAATATGCAGAGTAAACAAAAACAGAGGGAGTATTAAGGAGTATTAATGGTACCGTTCTAATATGTGTAATTGATGCAGTGGAACGCCTTACAGTTGAAGAGTTTGTGAACCATCCATTTCTCTTTGAACATGCTCCAGAGAGAATCTTGAGGTAATATCTTTGTGCTACCATCTTTATACCACATCATGCAATGTGTTTGATATTATGTAGTGCATTGGCAGTCGGACACCATCAGACACAAGAGATGGCTTTCCCTTCACTAAAAGCAGTCCAACGAGGCTTTCGGGCCAAAGTTCTCAAGAAGATTGTATGCCTTTTCCTTTAGATCTGTCAACTGGACAGGAGGAGAGTCCTGCTCCTGAGAGTAATGCCCCAATGAAATCTTATGGGTTTGCTACTAGTAAAAAGTTGGATAAAACTTCAGGCCAGAGTCCGTCGAAGCATACAGGCCTGTTCTCCAGATACATCATGGGTAACAATTATGCACCTAGCAGTCAACGTCTGGACCATCCTGGTCAAAGGACCAAAGAAAGCAAGATTGGTGAAGGACGTGGTGCTAAAGGTGTTCATCCAGAAGGTACCGAAGTCTCTTGTGATTATCACATATTTCTTCATACTCATTGTGAATAGTTCTTACTGAATTCATTATTTTTGCTTTGTAATGTAGATTCCCCTATCATTGATTCATTAGAGTTTGTAGATCAGGAATATGTCTTTGTGTCTGGACATGCGGAAGGATCCTCTTCTTCAACAAGTGCCTCTCTACAGCGTAATTTGCCAGCTAAGTATGAGAATCCTTCTGTTTCGCCACCAAACTTAGCTGCTCTGAGTGCACCAGTGCCAATAAATGGCACAGCAATAAACAGGCAACAGTCTGCTGGAACTGGTAGCTTGGACAGTCATTGTTCTCCAATATCTGGTACTTCACATGGATCTGCGTACATGAGTGATGGCTTGGATCAACCACCATCTCATTATCTGACCAGGATTAGATTATTGGGGCAGTATGCTTCTACCATAGCGGAGTTGGTCAAAGAAGAGGTAAATTTATATGCTTGACGACTCTCTAGTCTTTGTTTCCTTGCTTTCCTATTTAATTCCCTTCTATTTTATTTCATCTCAACTTTTTGAGATGTTGGAACTTTTTGTTCAGATGTTTGTGTGCTTTCTTACTCCGGCAAACTATTATGTTTGTCTGTCACATTGATCTGCCTAAAGCAAGTTTGTGAGAATTATCTGTGACTGCTAACTTATTTTTACATCCTGTTGATCAACCACCCAAAATCTTTGAAGATAAAAGGTGGCAGGCACTTGGAGGCATTCGCGATCCAGCTAATTATTCTTGCAACCTGGAAGCAAGCAATTCACATATGCAATTCCTACGCGGCTTCAGCTGCCAGAGAGAGTCCCTCGCATGATGTCACTATGAAGGGCCTTGATACTGACGCTCCCCATTTGCTTGCAAACTCTCAAATGGCTGATGACGAATGCACACAGATTGAGAGGCAGTTTCTCAGTGAAGTTGAACATGCTGAAGAACTTGCAAGCACTGTAGGGCAGATACCTGGTACTGTATCTTGCTTGGCGCTGTGAGCCATTATCACCTGTTGGTAAGATTTTGTTTATGCTGATAGTGAGCTAATGCATGCAGATGCTACAGCGATGCCTGACGCAGTCGAAATAATATTTCAGTATGCACTAGAATATGGAAGGCATGGTGGTGTAAGTACAGCATGTTTTCTTTCATCCCAGAACCAACAATAGTTGGTGTTTTATTATTTTTGGCCACACATTCATTTTGTTTTCTTTCTGGTCTTGATTGCAGGTTGTTGAGATGATGGGGAAAGTGGCGACAGCCATGTCACGGTATACAAAGGCAATATGCTTGCTGCGTTTTCTCCTGATCGAGGCACCATCGCTCGCCCTCAACCCGCCTTTGTCCCTGACTAGATCTGACCGACACCGACTGCGGACATACATTGAAGCCCTCAACGCAAGGCTCAGCCAGTTGCAATGCCCGAGTCACTGACCGCTGCCGGTGGGCCTTCTTGGGGGCTGACTTGTACAATATTCTTTCATTTGTGCATATATTTGTTGGCCCAAACGAGGGTGTGTAAGATAGCCAATGCTAGAGGTGGTTCGATTAGAGAATGTAGCGGAAATCCAGTGTAATTGTCCAGAACTACGATCGTAACGTGAGGTGTGTGTGCGTGTGTTGTTAACTTACGCATCCTTTATTCTGTACCAATTAAGGCTGCAGCCATGGTCATGATGTAAACAGACTGCTTACTACTTATCTATTTCTTGGGCTGTTACACTATACTGAAGGTGTTGTGCTGGCTGTCTATGGTTTACTGTTTATGCTGCCTGCTTATGATCGCCACTTGTGCTGCCCTGTGGTTTGATCCCGGCAGGAGATATCAGAACAGTAGGCTCTCTTATTTCCTAGGGTTTGCATCCGGCCATTCTGTCGTCGCGCTCAAAACTCCATGCGTGAGCTTTTCAAGCTCGATGATGTGCAGGCTGCTGGAGTGGAGGACGCGCTCATCCAGCATGGCGGGGTTGGCGCCATCGACCTGGATGGACCTGAGGATGCGGCTGGAGCTCTGTTGGCAGTCTGATGATTGTTGTTGCTCCTTGGGTTTGAAATTCTCAATGTTAGATCAACTTCTACTGTAGTGTGGTGCGTGCACAACGTACTGTGTCATGCCTTCTTTTGGTGTATTTGTAGCTCCAGGATCTTGGCTAAGCTCGGTGTTGTACTGTGTCATGCCTTCTTTTCGTGTATTTCTAGCTCCAGGGTCTTGGCTAAGCTGGGTGTTGGGTTCTGGCAGCTCAGCTTGCTGCTTTTGCGTGTGTGTGGCTGATGGATGTTCATCATGCCTCTATGTGTACTCCCTGTTATCATGTTAGAGGAAGCTATCAATGTCTTGTGTTGGAACGTCCGAGGCCTCAATTGTCCGGATCGATGGCCCACAGCAATAAACACCAACTACACCGCCTTCTGTTTATCCGCGATGGTCCGAGTCCGAAACTCTGACGTGCAATACAAGATCACCACAGTTTACGGCCCCACCGACTCTTCTCGCAAAGACGCTTTCTTCCGGAGCTCGTCGACCAAAAGCCGCCTGCCGGTGTCCTATGGCTCGTGACAGGAGATTTCAACCAAATATATCGCGCGGGCGACAAGAGCAATAGAAACATAAACTGGAGTCGCATTAACCGTTTTCGAACAGCTCTCCAGAGTTGCGAGTTGAAAGAAATTCATCTTCAAAATAGGAGGTTCACCTGGAGCAACGAAAGGGCAAAACCGACCTTTTGCAAACTTGTTTCGTTCTTCTGTAACGTTGAATGAGACGCCACCTTCGGCACCCACGTGCTCCACGCCCTATCCTCCTCCTTGTCTGACCACTGCCCTCTCCTTCTTGCAGATGATAAAGGGTCGAGGAGGCCCAAGACCTTCAAGTTCGAAAACTTCTGGGTCTCCATGCCGGGTTTCATGGAGGTTGTTAGCAAGGCTTGGGATGAGCAGCTTACACACTTTGAGCCTTATCAGATCTTGTTCCACAAACTCACAAAGGTTGGGCAGCGCCTTTCTGAGTGGAGTAGGGGACTATTCTCAAAGGCAGAAATTCAGCTGCATGCGACCCTTTTGGTGATCTTGCACCTTGACATCGCACAAGAAAACAAACATCTTTCCACCGACGAGGTTGATCTAAGAGGGTTATAAGCCTGGCCGTGCTTGAGAGGGCTCGAAAAAAACAAATGCGCGAGAATCGCAAATCTTAAGGAAGGAGATGCAAATACCAAATTCTTCCATCATCGGGTCAATGCTAGGAGGAGAAAGAACCATATCCATAGACTAAAGCATGGCCAGGGTTGGGTCACTGACCATGATGCTAAGGAGAAGATAATTCACGACCACTTTTCTGCGGTCATGAGGAGAGGGTCTTTGTCAACAAAAGACTTCAACTGGGACGAGCTCAACCTGGAGTCTCACGAGTTGGAGTTGCGCGAGCTTGGATCGCCCATCACCGAGGAGGAGGTGCTTGAGGCTTTAAACGACATGCCTAACGATAAGGCGCTAGGCCCGGACGGATTCACGTGCATTTTCTTCAAGAAATGTTGGGGCATAATCAAACACGGTGTGATGAGGGTGATTCTCCAGTTTGACTCCCTCCACACGTCCGATCTTCACTGGCTCAACTCTGCCAACGTTGTGCTTCTGCCCAAGAAAGAGGGAGCTGAGGGTATTGGCGATTATAGACCCATTAGCCTTATCCATGCTATCGCCAAAATCCTCGTGAAGGTGCTTTCCCTCCGCCTTGCTCCGCACATGAACAACCTTGTCTCCAACGCCCAAAGTGCCTTCATCAAGATGAAAAGCATACACGATAACTTCATGTGCGTGCGCAACTTTGCCCGCCGGCTCCATAAGTGCAAGACTCTGTCGCTCCTGTTCAAGCTCGACATCCGAAAGGCTTTTGATTCAGTCAAATGGGAGTATGTACTTGACCTCCTCCGGCGACATGAATTCCCTTGCAAATTTTGTACCTGGATTGCAGCGCTCCTTTGAACCTCTTCCTCGAGGATCATCCTAAATGGTGTGCCCGGCCCGTCCATCAACCATGGACTGGGCCTTCGCCAGTGGGACCCAGTTTCACCGTTGCTACTCGTCATCGCCATTGATCCGCTACAACAACTCCTTGACTTGGCTATCCGCAAGAAATTGCTCCATCGTATCCGTGGAAGGGGTGTCATGGTGCGTACCCCGCTTTATGCGGATGATACCACGGTGTTTGATGTCTACTACACAACTTTCTTCTTGTAGACATTGTTGGGCCTGCAAGTGCACATGTTTGTAGGACAGTAGCAAATTTCCCTCAAGTGGATGACCTAAGGTTTATCAATCCGTAGGAGGCGTAGGATGAAGATGGTCTCTCTCAAGCAACCCTGCAACCAAATAACAAAGAGTCTCTTGTGTCCCCAACACACCCAATACAATGGTAAATTGTATAGGTGCACTAGTTTGACGAAGAGATGGTGATACAAGTGCAATATGGATGGTAGATATAGGTTTTTGTAAACTGAAAATATAAAAACAGCAAGGTAACAAGCGGTAAAAGTGAGCGTAAACGGTATTGCAATGATAGGAAACAAGGCCTAGGGTTCATACTTTCACTAGTGTAAGTCCTCTCAACAATAATAACATAGTTGGATCATATAACTATCCCTCAACATGCAATAAAGAGTCACTCCAAAGTCACTAATAGCGGAGAACAAACAAAGAGATTAAGGTAGGGTACGAAACCACCTCAAAGTTATTCTTTCCAATCAATCCGTTGGGCTATTCCTATAAGTGTCACAAACAGTCCTAGAGTTCGTACTAGAATAACACCTTAAGATACAAATCAACCAAAACCCTAATGTCACCTAGATACTCCAATGTCACCTCAAGTATCCGTGGGCATGATTATACGATATGCATCACACAATCTCAGATTCATCTATTCAAACCAACACAAAGTACTTCAAAGAGTGCCCAAAGTTTCTACCGGAGAATCACGACGAAAACGTGTGCCAACCCCTATGCATAGGTTCCCAATGTCACGAAACCCACAAGTTGATCACCAAAACATACATCAAGTGGATCAATAGAATAATCCATTGTCACCACGGTTATCCCACGCAAGACATACATCAAGTGTTCTCAAGTCTTTAAAGACTCAATCCGATAAAATTACTTCAAGGGGAAAACTCAATCCATTACAAGAGATAAGAGGGGGAGAAGAAACATAAGATCCAACTATAATAGCAAAGCTCGCGATACATCATGATCGTGCCAAATCAAGAACACGAGAGAGAGAGAGAGAGAGAGAGAGAGAGAGAGAGAGAGAGAGAGAGAGAGAGAGAGAGAGATCAAACACATAGCTACTGGTACATACCCTCAGCCCCGAGGGTGAACTACTCCCTCCTTGTCATGGAGAGCGCCGGGATGATGAAGATGGCCACCGGTGAGGGTTCCCCCCTCCGGCAGGGTGCCGGAATAGGGTCCCGATTGACTTTTGGTGGCTACAGAGGCTTGCGGCGGCGGAACTCCCGATCTAATCTCTGTTCTGGAAGTTTTACGATACGTAGGTATATATGGGTGAAAGGAGTACGTCGGTGGACCGAAGGGGGGGCCACGAGGCAGGGGGGCGCGCCCCAGGGGGGTGGTGTTGGGGAACGTAGAAGAAATTCAAAAAAATTCTACGCATCACCAAGATCAATCTATGGAGTCATCTAGCAACGAGGGAGAGGGGAGTGCATCTACATACCCTTGTAGATCGCTAAGCGGAAGCGTTCAAGTGAACGGGGTTGATGGAGTCGTACTCGTCGTGATCCAAATCACCGATGATCCTAGTGCCGAACGGACGGCACCTCCGCGTTCAACACACGTACAGCCCGGGGACGTCTCCTCCTTCTTGATCCAGCAGGGGGAGAGGAGAAGTTGAGGGAAAACTCCGACGGCACGACGACATGGTGGTGATGGAGCCCGTGGTTCTTCGGCAGGGCTTCGCCAAGCACTACGGAGGAGGACGAGGTGTTGGAGGAGGGAGAGGGCTGCGCCAGGGGAAGGGTACGACTGCCCTCTCTCTCCCTCACTATATATAGGGGGAAGGGAGGAGGGGGAGGCGCCCTAGGGTTCCCTAGGGGAGGGGCGGCGGCCACAGGGGAAACCCTAGATGGGTTTGGGCGCCCCCACCCCCTAGGAAACTTGCCCCCAAGCCGGGAGGGGCCGCTGCCCTAGGGGTGGCGCCCCCACCTCTCCTGGTTACGTGAGATGGGGTGGGAGGGGCGCTCAGCCCCTTAGTGGGCTGATGTGCCCTCTCCCCTTGGCCCATAAGGCCCCCCAACGCTTGCCGGGGCCTCCGAAACCCCTTTCGGACACGCTGGTCATCACCTGGTACCCCCGGAACAATTCCGGACTCCAATACCCTTCGTCCGATATACCGATCTTCACCTCTGGACCATTCCGGAGCTCCTCGTCATGTCCCGGATCTCATCCGGGACTCCGAAAAACCTTCGGTAACCACATACTATTTCCCATAACAACTCTAGCGTCACCGAACCTTAAGTGTGTAGACCCTACGGGTTCGGGAACCATGCAGACATGACCGAGACAACTCTCCGGCCAATAACCAACATCGGGATCTGGATACCCATGTTGGCTCCCACATGTTCCACGATGATCTCATCAGATGAACCACGATGTCGAGGATTCAATCAATCCCGTATACAATTCCCTTTGTCCAGCGGTATTGTACTTGCCCGAGATTCGATCGTCGGTATCCGCTACCTTGTTCAATCTCGTTACCGGCAAGTCTCTTTACTCATTCCGTAACACATCATCCCGTGATCAACTCCTTGGTCACATTGTGCACATTATGATGATGTCCTACCGAGTGGGCCCAGAGATACCTCTCCGTCACACGGAGTGACAAATCCCAGTCTCGATTCGTGCCAACCCAACAGACACTTTTGGAGATACCCGTAGTGTACCTTTATAGCCACCCAGTTACGTTGTGACGTTTGGCACACCCAAAGCATTTCTATGGTATCCGGGAGTTGCACAATCTCATGGTCTAAGGAAATGATACTTGACATTAGAAAAGCTTTAGCATACGAACTACACGATCTTTGTGCTAGGCTTAGGATTGGGTCTTGTCCATCACATGATTCTCCTAATGATGTGATCCCGTTATCAACGACATCCAATGTCCATGGTCAGGAAACCGTAACCATCTATTGATCAACGAGCTAGTCAACTAGAGGCTTACTAGGGACATGGTGTTGTCTATGTATCCACACATGTATCTGAGTTTCCTATCAATACAATTATAGCATGGATAATAAACGATTATCATGAACAAGGAAATATAACAATAACTAATTTGTTATTGCATCTAGGGCATATTTCCAACAGTCTCCCACTTGCACTAGAGTCAATAATCTAGTTCACATCGCCATGTGATTAACATTCACAGGTCCCATCGCCATGTGACCAACATCCAAAGAGTTTACTAGAGTTCAATAATCTAGTTCACATCACTATGTGATTAACACTCAATGAGTTCTGGGTTTGATCATGTTATGCTTGTGAGAGAGGTTGTAGTCTACGGGTCTGCAACATTCAGATCCGTATGTACTTTGCAAATCTCTGTTGGAAATATGCCCTAGAGGCAATAATAAAAGCATTATTATTATATTTCCTTATTCATGATAATTGTCTTTATTCGTGCTATAATTGTGTTATCCGGAAATCGTAATACATGTGTGAATAACAGACAACAATATGTCCCTAGTGAGCCTCTAGTTGACTAGCTCGTTGATCGACAGATAGTCATGGTTTCCTGACTATGGACATTGGATGTCATCGATAACGGGATCACATCATTAGGAGAATGATGTGATGGACAAGACCCAATCCTAAACATAGCATAAGATCGCATAGTTCGTTTGCTAGAGTTTTCCAATGTCAAGTATCCTTTCCTTAGACCATGAGATCGTGTAACTCCCGGATACCGTAGGAGTGATTTGGGTGTGCCAAACGTCACAACGTAACTGGGTGACTATAAAGGTATACTACGGGTATCTCTGAAAGTGTCTGTTGGGTTGACATGGATCGAGACTGGGATTTGTCACTCCGCTTGACGGAGAGGTATCACCGGGCCCTCTCGGTAATGCATCATCATAATGAGCTCAATGTGATCAAAGTGTTTGATCACGGGATCATGCATTACGGTACGAGAAAAGTGACTTGCCGGTAACGATATTGAACGAGGTATTGGGATACCGACGATCGAATCTCGGGCAAGTAAAATACCGATTGACAAAGGGAATCGTATACGGGATTAATTGAATCCTCGACATCGTGGTTCATCCGATGAGACCATCGTGGAGCATGTGGGAGCCAACATGGGTATCCAGATCCCGCTGTTGGTTATTGCCCGAGAGCCGTCTCAGTCATGTCTGCATGTCTCCCGAACCCGTAGGGTCTACACACTTAAGGTTCGGTGACGCTAGGGTTGTGAAGATATGTATATGCAGTAACCCGAATGTTGTTCGGAGTCCCGGATGAGATCCCGGACGTCACGAGGAGTTCCGGAATGGTCCGTAGGTAAAGAATTATATATAGGAAGTGCTGTTTCGGCCATCGGGACAAGTTTCGGGGTTATCGGTATTGTACCGGGACCACCGGAGGGGTCCCGGGGGTCCACCAGGTGGGGCCACCTGCCCTGGTGGGCCACATGGGCCTTAGGGGGTGCGCCTTGGCCTGCTTGGGCCAAGGGGAACCTGCCCCAAAGGGCCCATGCGCCTAGGGTTCCATCTAGGAGGAGTCCTAGTGGTGGAAGGCACCTCCTAGATGGCTTGGGGGGAGGGAAACCTCCCTGGCCGCCGCCCCTTGGGAGATTAGATCTCCCAGGGCCGGTGCCCCCCCCAAGAGGCCTATATAAAGGGGGGGAGGGGAGGGGGGCAGCGCACCCATAATCCCTGGCGCCTCCCTCCTCCCTGCAACACCTCCTCCTCCTCCCGTAGTTGCTTAGCGAAGCCCTGCCGGAGTTCTGCTGCATCCACCACCACGCCGTCGTGCTGCTGGATCTTCATCAACCTCTCCTTCCCCCTTGCTGGATCAAGAAGGAGGAGACGTCACGCTTTCTGTACGTGTGTTGAACACGGAGGTGCCGTCCGTTCGGCACTAGATCATCGGTGAATTGGATCACGGCAAGTACGACTACCTCATCCACGTTCACTCGAACGCTTCCGTTGAAATCTACAAAGTGGTATGTAGATGCTATCTAATCTGAATACTCGTTGCTAGATGAACTCATAGATGGATCTTGGTGAAATCGTAGGAAAAATTTTAATTTTCTGCAACGTTCCCCAACAGTGGCATCATGAGCTAGGTCTATGTGTAGTTCTCTATTGCACGAGTAGAACACAATTTGTTGTGGGCGTAGATGTTGTCAACTCTTCTTGCCGCTACTAGTCTTATCTTGCTTTAGCGGTATTGTGGGATGAAGCGGCCCGGACCAACCTTACACGTACGCTTACGTGAGACCGGTTCCACCGACTAACATGCACTAGTTGCATAAGGTGGCTGGCGGGTGTCTGTCTCTCCCACTTTAGTTGGAGCGGATTCGATGAAAAGGGTCCTTATGAAGGGTAAATAGAAGTTGACAAATCACGTTGTGGTTTTAACGTAGGTAAGAAAACGTTCTTGCTAGAACCCTAATTCAGCCACGTAAAAAAACTTGCAACAACAATTAGAGGACGTCTAACTTGTTTTTGCAGCAAGTGCTTTGTGATATGATATGGCCAAAGTTGTGATGTATGATGAATGATATATATGTGATGTATGAGATGTTCATGCTATTGTAATAGGAATCACGACTTGCATGTCGATGAGTATGACAACCGGCAGGAGCTGACGAGGATACGTACCTAGGGTAGGGTAACTTATCATACCTGAGGTACCCAATCAAGGACATGACTCCTACAATGAAAGACATTCTAAGAAGTATCAACATTTCAGTCGACCTGGTCAGCCCAGTCGACGGACACGAGCGTACTCGACCAGAAGCACAAGCAGTCGACCATGAAGACAGCCACTCGACTATAAGAAGACTTAAAGGCACTGCCTACAAACGGTCATCTCATAAGTAGCTTTTATGGCCTTCATGGTCCTTTATTACAGGCGTTACCAGTAACCCTCTCTCTTTATGTACATTAAACTCCTTGTAACGTGGGCTGGCTGGGGTCCTGGCGAACTCTATATAAGCCACCCCCCTCCACTAGGACAAGGGTTCGCAACTTTGTAACACACACACACATAATCCAGTCGACTGCCTCCGGGCTCCGAGACGTAGGGTTGTTACTTCCTCAGAGAAGGGCCCGAACTCGTAAAACTCCTTGCGCATACAACTACTCCATAGCTAGGATCTTGCCTCTCCATACTTACCCCCCATTCTTACTGTCAGACTTAGAACCACGACAGTTGGCGCCCACCGTGGGGCGGGTGTTCTAGCGATTTGTTGGAGGAGTTGGGATTCTTTCACCCCACATCATGTTTTCGAGCGGAGTCATGGTCGAGAGCCGCGAGATCCGTCTCGGCGCTCTCTCCTTCATCGTTGACAACTCTGCTTGGCTGCAGGAGGCTCCACTCGACGTGGACGCGCTTCCCGCCCGCGGAGCCACGCATTTTCGCGCATACGTCCGCGGCGTCCTCCTGCGGCAACCGTCGACCCAGTACGGGTCGGCATTCGTTTCGCCATCGTCGTCATCAGTTTCCCACCGGCGCAAGTGCACCGGTCGGTCGAGACTCCAGCGGTGGGTGAAGCACGCACTGGCCCGCCAGTCGGCCATCCCCCAAGTCGCGGCAATCGAGCCCGACGAGTCACTCTACGGCCTGTTCGACTGGCTCCGTAGAGACTGCGTCCGAGTGCGACAGCAGCGATCCAGCGGCGGAAGTACTAATGGTCGACGGACCACGTAGTCCCCCCGGATTCCCCCACACCGAAGAGGTTGCCGCAGGGGGGATTCCGGTGCGGGGCCACGAAGAGTACAGGCCCGAGCCCCTTACCTCAGTGCAGAGGGAGGAACTCCGTCGCCGGAACATGGACGCCCTTCACACTCCTATCGTTGGAGAAACCCCTGAGGCACGAGCCCTGGAGGAGGTGCGCTTGGCCAACTTGGCTGAACGTACTCGACTGGAGAATCTCCAGAGAGCACTCGACGAGCGCGCACGACCGCCCGTTCCCGAGTCCAGTCGTCGTCGCCTCTTCCAGCCGCCGACCCAGGTATACCGTACCCCGATTCAGAATTTGGCAGCTGCGGCTCGCATAGCGGAGTCGATCCAGCCTTCACAGTCAGAGGCAGGGAGAGGTCTGTTGCAGATCAGAGATTTGCTCCGTGCAGCGGGTGACCAGAATTCAGCCGTATCTCAGTCGCGCAACAGGATTCACAGTCGATCCGTCTCTGCGAATTCCGTTCAGTCGGCTCATAGTCCAAGATCGCTCCCGAGGCGTGAAGGACACAGAGGCCGGCACGAGGATCAATACCAAGGGCACGAGCGATATGAGCACCGATTCGATCGCAACGATCAACGTCGAGTGCCTTCTCCTGCCCCAAGAGTGGGGTCGTACGTTCCTCGACGGCAAGAGGACAGACGCCAGTTCAGTACTGGGCGAAGGGTCCCAGTCGACCCCAGGGAACCAGGCTTTGATGCGAGATCCATCATCGTTCAAGGTCTGGTCGACCGAAATAGAGCTCACCGAGAAGACCGTGACAGAGGCACGCTGTCCAGCAGCAGAGTTCACGTCTCAGGTCCCCAGTGTTTCAGCAGAGCAATCAGAGCTGCAGTGATTCCTCCCAACTTCAGGTTGGCGACTGGAGTTAGCAAGTTCACCGGAGAGTCCAAGCCGGACACATGGCTCGAGGATTACCGAGTGGCTGTTCAGATCGGAGGCGGCAATGACGAGGTGGCCATGAAGCATTTGCCCCTCATGTTGGAAGGATCAGCCAGAGCGTGGTTGAATCAGTTGGCTCCCAGCAGTATTTATACTTGGGAAGATCTAGCCCAGGTGTTTGTCAGGACATTCGAAGGGACTTGCAAGCGACCGGCAGGGTTGACAGAATTGCAGTCATGTGTTCAGAAGTCGAGTGAAACCCTGAGGGATTATATCCAAAGGTGGATCACTCTGAATCACACGGTCGAGAATGTGTCCGATCATCAGGCAGTTTGCGCCTTCAAGGAAGGCGTCAGAAACAGGGAGTTAAGTTTGAAGTTCGGTCGAACCGGGGATATGACCCTGAGTCGAATGATGGAAATCGCCACCAAGTACGCGAACGGAGAAGAGGAAGATAGACTCCGGAGTGGCAAGTATAAGGCAGCCGCTAATGAGGCCGGCGGAGGACACTCCAGTCGGAAGCAGAAGCGCAAGGCCGAGCCAGTCGCCCCCGGGGAAGCCTTAGCTGTGACCCCAGGGAAGTTTAAGGGGAAACCCAAGGGTCCTTGGAACCCCAAGAAAGTGAAAGACCAGGACGGGAACGATGTGATGGACTTACCATGCCACATTCACACGAAGAAAGATGAAGAGGGAAATCTCATTTACCCTAAGCATACCACTCGACAATGTCGACTCCTGATGCAAAAGTTCCAAGGGAAGCAGGCCAAGGACAAAGAGAAAGAGTCAGACAAAGTTGAAGACAGGGAAGACAGCGGTGAAGAATACCCCCAAGTCAATCCCACTCTGATGATTTTCGCTGATGTCGAAAGTAAGAGTCGACTGAAGGTCATCAATCGCGAAGTAAACATGGTCGCTCCGGTGACACCCCATTACCTGAAGTGGTCCCAGACTGCCATCACCTTTGACCAGTCCGATCATCCGACTCATATTGCCACCCCAGGGAGGCAAGCGTTGGTGGTCGACCCAATTATTGAAGGCACTCGACTGACCAAGGTTCTGATGGACGGCGGCAGTGGGCTAAACTTGTTGTATGCAGAGACGTTGAAGGGGATGGGCATTCCGATGTCCCGACTCAGCCCCAGCAACATGAGCTTCCACGGAGTCATTCCTGGGAAGAAAGCTGAGTCACTCGGTCAAATCACTCTCGACGTCGTCTTTGGTGACTCGAAGAATTTCCGGAAAGAAAAGTTAACCTTTGAGGTCGTGGATTTTCAGAGTGCGTACCACGCCATTCTTGGGAGGCCAACCTATGCTCGTTTCATGGCTCGACCATGCTACGTATACCTCAAGCTGAAGATGCCTGGCCTCAAAGGTGTAATCACCATCGTTGGCAATCGGAAGAAGGCAGAGGAGTGCTTCCAGAAAGGCGCCAAAATTGCTGATGCTCAGATGGCCAAGATAGAGATACAAGAGTACCAGAAGACTGCGGATCCGAGTGAGTTGTTACGAGCCAAGAAGCCCGCCACGGAGTCAGCATTTCAGTCGACTGGTGAGACCAAGCAAGTCCACATCCACCCGACCGATCCAAATGCGGCTCCAACCAACATCTCCACTACACTCGACTCCAAATAGGAAGAAGCGCTCGTCCAGTTCCTCCGTGAGAACTGGGACATCTTTGCATGGAAGCCTGCTGACATGCCAGGTGTACCCAGGGGACTGGCTGAGCACCGCCTTCGAGCCGACCCAAAGGTCAAGCCAGTCAAGGAGCATCTCCGACGGTCCGCCGTTCAGAAGAGAAAGGCCATTGGTGAAGAAGTGGCCCGACTCCTAGCAGCAGAATTCATTCGCGAGATCTACCACTCCGAGTGGCTCGCCAATGTTGTAATGGTCCCTAAGAAGGACAAATCGTTGCGCATGTGCATCGATTTTAAGCATATCAATCGGGCCTGCCCGAAAGATCATTTTCCTCTTCCTCGCATCGACCAAATAGTCGACTCGACTGCAGGATGCGAGAGGTTATCTTTTTTGGATGCTTACTCTGGATACCATCAGATCCGTCTGTATGGACCCGATGAAATAAAAACAGCCTTCATCACCCCATTTGGGTGTTTCTGCTATGTTACCATGCCTTTCGGTCTCAAGAACGCCGGAGCTACATTCATGAGAATGATTCAGAAGTGCCTAATCACTCAAATCAGTCGGAATGTAGAAGCATACATGGATGACATAGTGGTCAAGTCACGAAAAGGTTCCGACCTGTTGACTGACCTAGCTGAAACTTTTGCCAATCTCAGGAATTATGATATCAAGCTCAATCCGTCGAAGTGCACATTTGGAGTCCCTGGAGGAAAGTTACTCGGTTTTCTTGTTTCCGAACGAGGAATCGACGCTAACCCCAAAAAAGTTGGCACCATACTCCGGATGAAACGCCCCGTGCGTGTGCACGATGTCCAGAAACTTACTGGATGCTTGGCCGCCCTAAGTCGATTCATCTCCAGGCTCGGTGAAAAGGCGCTGCCTCTTTACCGACTGATGAAGAAGTCAGACACGTTCGAATGGACTCCAGAAGCTGATGCAGCATTTGCAGAGCTAAAAGCTCTGCTCTCCACCCAGCCGGTGCTTGCTGCTCCTGTCAGCAAAGAACCATTGTTGCTTTACATAGCAGCCACGGGACAAGTCGTTAGTACCGTTCTTACGGTCGAGCGGGAAGAGGAAGGAAAGACCTTCAAAGTTCAACGCCCAGTTTATTATCTCTCTGAAGTCCTGACCCCGTCGAAGCAAAGATATCCCCACTATCAGAAGCTTGTTTACGGGATTTACATGACCACGAAGAAGGTTGCTCATTATTTCTCTGATCACTCTATCACAGTCGTCAGCGACGCTCCATTATCAGAGATTCTTCATAACAGAGATGCAACCGGTCGAGTGGCGAAATGGGCAATTGAACTTCTTCCTCTTGATATCAAGTTCGAGGCAAAGAAAGCTATTAAGTCCCAGGCAATAGCTGATTTCCTCGCCGAGTGGACCGAGCAGGAGCTTCCGACTCAACTTCACTCGGAGCACTGGACTATGTTTTTCGATGGCTCCAAGATGCTGAACGGATCCGGTGCGGGGGTTGTACTGGTTTCCCCCCGAGGAGATAAGCTCAAGTATGTCCTCCAGATTCACTTTGATTCCTCCAACAATGAGGCAGAGTATGAAGCGCTTCTATACGGATTACGTATGGCCATTTCACTCGGCGTCCGTCGCCTCATGGTCTACGGCGACTCAGATCTGGTTGTTAATCAAGTGATGAAGGAGTGGGACGTCCGAAGCCCATCCATGACGGGATATTGCAGCGCAGTGAGGAAGCTGGAGAAACGATTCGAGGGGTTGGAGCTCCATCATATACCCCGACTGAAAAATCAAGCTGCAGATGATCTGGCGAAGATAGGGTCCAAAAGGGAGGCCATCCCTAAAGATGTGTGTTTGGAGCACATTCACACACCATCAGTGCAAGAAGATCCTTTCACAGAAGAGCCTCCACAACCAAAAAGCGCCTCTGACTCGACCGAAGTGGAGGTTCCAGCTGTGGTCGACCTGATTATGGAAGTTATGATCACCACTCCCGATTGGACAGTGCCGTACATTGCGTATATCATGAGAAAAGAGCTCCCAGAAGATGAAGAAGAGGCTCGACAGGTCGTCCGTCGATCCAAAGCCTTTACAGTAATCAAAGGGCAGCTATACAGAGAAAGCGCGACTGGAGTTGGTCAGAAGTGCATCACACCTGAAGAAGGACAGATAATTCTCGAGGACATCCACTCGGGGACCTGTGGCCATCATGCGTCCTCTCGGACCATCGTGGCCAAAGCATACCGAGCGGGTTTTTACTAGCCAAAGGTGAACGAAATGGCAAAGGATATAGTCGACAAGTGCGAGGGGTGCCAGTTTTATTCCAACATGTCTCACAAGCCCGCCTCCGCCTTGAAGACCATTCCACTCGTCTGGCCTTTCGCTGTCTGGGGTCTAGACATGATCGGACCACTGAGAACTGGTAGGAGTGGCTTCACCCACTTGTTGGTTGCAGTCGACAAGTTCACGAAGTGGATAGAAGCCAAACCCATAAAGGACCTCGACGCAAGCACTGCCATCAGTTTTATCAGGGGATTGATATTCAGATATGGAGTTCCGCACAGCATCATCACGGATAACGGATCAAACTTTGATAATGACAGATTCAAAGCCTTCTGCGCCTCTCAGGGCACTCGAGTCGACTACGCTTCAGTTGCTCATCCTCAGTCGAATGGACAGGCCGAACGCGCGAATGGCCTCATCCTCAAAGGACTAAAACCCCGACTGATGCGTGATCTCAAACACGCAGCAGGCGCCTGGGTAGACGAACTTCCGTCAGTTCTATGGGGGTTGAGGACCACCCCTAACCGGTCGACTGGAAGAACACCATTCTTTCTGGTCTATGGAGCCGAAGCGGTTTTGCCGAGCGACCTGCTCCACAACGCGCCTCGAGTCGAGTTATATTCCGAAGCAGAAGCAGAACAGGCCCGGCAAGATGCAGTCGACCTCTTAGAGGAGGAAAGAGAGATGGCTCTAATCCGCTCGACCATCTACCAGCAAGAGTTGCATCGGTTCTACGCCAGAAATGTGAAGGGTCGAGCCTTTCAGGAAGGAGATTTGGTCCTCCGCGTGGATCAGCAAAAACCTCACAAACTTGCCCCGACCTGGGAAGGCCCCTTCATCATCACCAAAGTCCTGCACAACGGAGCGTACCACCTCTACAACATCGATCGACGGATCGACGAGCCTCGAGCATGGAACGCGGACCTGCTCCGTCCTTTTTACACTTAAAAACTCACTCGACTGAGATGTAATAAAAGTACCTCTGTAGTTCTTTTGTTTCAAGCAAAAGACTGATATTTCTTTTTCTGTTCGTTTAAATTTCCCCCAGTGGGTGACTTAGCTGCGAATCCGCTCCGCCTAAGTTTTCAGGAAATCCTACCGAGTGGAGAACAAGTCTCCCACTCGGGGGCTTAGCTGCGAATCCGTTTCGCCTAAGAAATTAAAATCCTACCGAGTGGAGAGCAAACCTCCCACTCGGGGGCTTAGCTGCAGTCCAAGCACTCACCTAAGTTTGAAAAAATCCTACCGAGTGGAGAGCCAGCCTCCCACTCGGGGGCTTAGCTGCAGTCCAAGGACTCGCCTAAGTAATTGAAATCCTACCGAGTGGAGAGCAAACCTCCCACTCGGGGGCTTAGCTGCAGTCCAAGTACTTGCCTAAGTTTGAAAAAATCCTACCGAGTGGAGAGCAAACCTCCCACTCGGGGGCTTAGCTGCAGTCCAAGCACTCGCCTAAGTTTGAAAAAATCCTACCGAGTGGAGAGCCAGCCTCCCACTCGGGGGCTTAGCTGCAGTCCAAGGACTCGCCTAAGTAATTGAAATCCTACCGAGTGGAGAGCAAACCTCCCACTCGGGGGCTTAACTGCAGTCCAAGTACTCGCCTAAGTTTGAAAAAATCCTACCGAGTGGAGAGCAAACCTCCCACTCGGGGGCTTAGCTGCAGTCCAAGCACTCGCCTAAGTTTGAAAAAATCCTACCGAGTGGAGAGCCAACCTCCCACTCGGGGGCTTAGCTGCAGTCCAAGTACTCGCCTAAGTTTGAAAAAAATCCTACTGAGTGGAGAGCAAACCTCCCACTCGGGGGCTTAGCTGCAGTCCAAGCACTCGCCTAAGTAATTGAAATCCTACCGAGTGGAGAGCAAACCTCCCACTCGGGGGCTTAGCTGCAGTCCAAGCACTCGCCTAAGTTTGAAAAAATCCTACCGAGTGGAGAGCAAACCTCCCACTCGGGGGCTTAGCTGCAGTCCAAGCACTCGCCTAAGTTTGAAAAAATCCTACCGAGTGGAGAGCAAACCTCCCACTCGGGGGCTTAGCTGCAGTCCAAGCACTCGCCTAAGTAATTGAAATCCTACCGAGTGGAGAGCAAACCTCCCACTCGGGGGCTTAGCCGCAGTCCAAGCACTCGCCTAAGTAATTGAAATCCTACCGAGTGGAGAGCGAACCTCCCACTCGGGGGCTTAGCTGCAGTCCAAGCACT
Source organism: Aegilops umbellulata (assembly GCA_032464435.1). Taxonomy (NCBI): domain Eukaryota; kingdom Viridiplantae; phylum Streptophyta; class Magnoliopsida; order Poales; family Poaceae; genus Aegilops; species Aegilops umbellulata. Next base: position 502,280,131 of record CP136057.1, read on the forward strand.
CGCCTAAGTAATTGAAATCCTACCGAGTGGAGAGCAAACCTCCCACCCGGGGGCTTAGCTGCAGTCCAAGCACTCGCCTAAGTAATTGGAATCCTACCGAGTGGAGAGCAAACCCCCCACTCGAGGACTTAGCTGCAGCCCAGTGCTCGCCTAAGCCATTTTGACAGACACCATCGCGGCGATGAGCATCGTGCAAACCAGGCAACCTCTGAGGGAACAACAAATAGCAGCCTCTAAGGGAACAACGAATAGTAGATCGGCGGATCAAGTCACGAAGACATTCAACGTCGAGCCATGTTCGGACAAAATCAAAAGATCCTAGATCGCAAATAAAAGTACTCGAGCTGAGAGCCCGACGGAGTTTATCAAATACATAAACCACTCGGCATCCCGAGGCAAATTTAAGGTAAAGCACAGCAGTTTTTTACTCTTCTGGCGGAGGGCTTGATGGCGCAACGAATTCATCCAAGTCGATCCCGTCTGAGATTCGAGTGGCAGCAGCGATGAAGGTCTCCATGAAATCCTGAAAATTATGCTTCCTGGTATTGGCAACCTGGAGAGCGGCCAGCTTCTCCTCTCGCGCCTCCTTGCAGTGGACACGAACCAGTGCAGAGCCACATCAGCACCGCACCTAGCAGAAGACTTTTTCCATTCTTGCACTCGACCTGGAACATCACTTAGTCGAGTGACCAAGGATTCAAGGTCGTTCTGAAGGGTCTCTTTGGGCCAGAGTGCAGAGTCGATCCGCGACACAGCAGCTTTCAGTCGAGCCAGGTAGTCCACCACACCAGCGATACGGGATTCCAACCGGAAGACATTCATGGCCACTTCATCCTTCACAGGAGAATTGATAGGGTCCAGGCGGGTCTCCACTCGACTGGTCTCTTTCTCAAAATTCCGGCAGAATTCTGAAAGAAGTTTCGACAGAGCAAAACTGTAACCAAATGGTGAGTCGACAACAACAAGATTAATCGCACAAAGGGGGTTACCTTCAAGCATGAGGTATAGCTTCTTGGCAAGACCCCCAAGATAATCCCCCAAGTCCTTGTGCTTCCCCGCCAGCTGGCCGATCTTGTCGTTCAGAGTACTCTTGTCAGTCTTCAGTCGACTCGCTTCCCTATTGGCCTCGTCAAGAGCAGACTTCAGCCTAGCGTTCTCGTTCTCAAGATGGCTGACTGAAGCAAGTTTCTCTTCAGCGAGCTTTAACTTCTCCGCAGCTGCCTTTTGCGCCTCCGCAAGGTCAAGATCTTTCTTCTTCAGGGCCTTCTCTAGTTCGTCTGCAAAGCAACAACAGACACAGAGTTCAGAATGGACAGAGGAACAGAGATAGACGTCGAGTCCTCACCAGCCATACCTTTTGCTTCATCCTTCGCCTTCTGCATGTTTTCCCGAGCAAACTGTAAATCAAGATTAAGCTGGATCTGCTTATCCTTCAGATCAGCGAGCTGAGCAACAAGCTCACAAGACTTCTGCAAAGAGTCAATCGACAAAGGGTATCAAAGACAAGTTACTCCCGAGTGACTGAAAGAAAGAGCACAACACTTCTAAGACTACAGCCGAATCAAAACATTCGACAGTAGCCTCGGGGACTACACCCAGTGGGTGCACTCAGCGTGCCCCCACCGGTTTTCCTTGATTTCCACTCGACCCAACCCGATCAGTCGAGTGAGGAAGTTTGAAAGCATAAAGACCGCAGTCGACTGCCAGCAGTCGACCGTGGCCTTGGGGACTACACCCAGTGGGTGCACTCAGCGTGCCCCCACCGGTTTTCCTTGATTTCCACTCGACCCAATCCGATCAGTCGAGTGAGGAAGTTTGAAAGCATAAAGACCGCAGTCGACTGCCAGCAGTCGACCGTGGCCTTGGGGACTACACTCAGTGGGTGCACTCAGCGTGCCCCCACCAATGAAAAATTTCAGATCAACAGCACCCACTGGGTGTACAACGCAAGTGAAGACCAACTAACCTGGACGTTCTGCTGCAACGCCGAGCTGATGTCATAGGCCGCTTGGCTGGCATCCCGAGCCGCTTTGGTCTGCTCCATCACGAGCCCCACCTGACGTATAGCCTCCTTAGCAGCACTCACTTGATCCTCCGGGGTCTGGTAGGCGGCGAAGAACGAGGGCGGGTCGACCAGTGGGGGAGCAGTCGACGACGAAGGCCGGGCAGTCGTCAGTGGTTCAGCAAAAGTCACAGTAGTCCGGGCGGTGTTGTCATCCCCTTGGACCACCGCCTCAGCAGTCGACGCGGTCTGAGGAGCCTTGTCGACCAGGGCCCTCCGGCCTCTCCTCCTAAAAGGCCTGAGCGGCACTTCCGCCTCCTCCTCATCATCCGGAAGGTCAATAATGTTGGTCGGAGCTACAAAAGTTCAGAAATGAATATCCAATCGACTCAGCAGTTAAACAGTCGGATCGTGTCAAAGATTATACCTAAGTTGGAAGCGACGGCGTCCTCCATCATCTCATCGACATTCTGGATGGAAGTCTCGGAAGTAGCGGCGCTGCACGATTCCAAGCAAATAATTTGAAAGTGAATCGACTAAGAATCCGTTCTAGTCGACTCAAGAAAGATAAAAACAGTCACTTACCCAGAGATGACAGGGATGGCGACCCTGATCTTGGGCAAGGCCTTGGGTGGCTTGGTCGGGATGGCTCTGGGCTGCTTGGGTGCCTTCTCAGTTGGGGCCGACGACGCGGTCCGAGGGCGCTTGGATGACTGGCCCACCGGAGCACTCGACTGACTGCGCTCCACGGCGGGATCCTGAGCGTTCTTGGAGCGTCTCTCGCGTCGAGGAAGGTCGACCTCCACCTCTTCATCTTCATCACCCGAGTAGTCGCTGGCCTCCTCCTCTACGTCACCATCAGATTCCCACTCCTCGACTTCACCTCCATCCTCACTTCCTTCGCCTCCACTCCCTCCTCCTTCAGATACTTGCTCCTGGTTCCCATTCGGCATCGAATACATGTCGTTGATCTCCTGCAAGACAACGGGCAGAGCAAAGGTCAGTCGACTTATCGCAAGCCAGTTACTAGACGGAGTGAAAATTTCAGTCGGAAGAAGTAAAACATACCTTGTCTGTCTCCATCATCCCATCAAGCGGAGCAATCCTCCTAGAACCCCTGGGGTTGTCCTTATTCCCGGTCATGCTGGTCAGCCAGCTCTCCAGTACAGAAGCCTCGACCGCCTCCGGGTGGATCCGAGTGGAGTCGTCGGACCCGGAATACAACCACATCGAGTGATCCCGAGCCTGGAGAGGTTGGATTCGTCGCTGGAGGAAGACTTCGAGCAAGTCCATGCCGGTCATGCCTTCCCGAACCAACTCAACCACTCGACTGACTAATACCTTCACCTGAGCCTTCTCCTCTGGAACCACTTTCAAAGAAGCGGGTTTCTGCACTCGGTCCAAGGTAAAAGGAGGAAGACCGGTCGAGTGGCCAGGGGTCGGCTGGTCCTTGCAGTAGAACCAAGTCGACTGCCACCCGCGCACGGAATCGGGAAGCGTCATGGGAGGAAAACAACTCTTACCCCTCGTCTGGATCCCGAGGCCCCCGCACATCTGGATCACCTGCGTCCTTTCCCCGTCCGGGCTGAGCCTTTTAACCGACTGGGATCGGCAAGTGAAGATATGCTTGAAGAGGCCCCAGTGAGGTCGACAGCCTAAGAAACACTCACACAGAGACACGAACGCAGCAAGATAGACTATGGAGTTGGGCGTGAAATGGTAGAGCTGCGCTCCGAAGAAGTTCAGAAAGGCCCTAAAAAAGGACTCGGGGGCAGGGAAAACCCCCGGTCGACATGGGTGGCTATCAGGACGCGCTCACCCTCGCGAGGTTTCGGCTCCGTCTCCTCCCCAGGGAGGCGAGCAGCCTTGTAGGGAATGAGTCCCCCCTCCACCATGTCGTCGATATCCGCTTGAGTAAGGATGGAGGGCATCCAATCCCCCTGTAACCAGCCGGACGGCAGAGCGGCCCGCGAGGACGACCCGCCTCGGCCAGATTTCTTCCCCTTACCCTTTGCCGCGGCCTTCTTCGCGCGTTCCGCCGCCGCCGTCTTGTCCTTCCCCATTGCCTCGAACGAGGTCTTGGCCGAGCGGCGGTGTCGAGATTGCAGCGAAGAGCGAGGCGGAGGCTTACGGAGGAAGGGAGAAGAAAAACAAGGGCGCTCAGTGAAAAGAAAAATCGGAATCATTACCTTATATAAGGCCACACCCGAGTGGCTGATCAGTGGGCCTGCGCCCCCCAGTCAAATCCCGCAACAGGCGCGCGCGCAGTACGTGGCGAAAAAGGTGGCGCGGAGATCGAGGCGCCCTTGCCTTATCTAGCCGATTCGCGCGATTTTCTCCGTCCGGAGCGCTTCCCAATTTTCAAATCCCGCAAGATCCGCGATCGACAGGATGGCTTGTCAGACGAAAAGATCCGTTTCCTTAAGTCTCCCAAGAGACTCGTCACGTAAACACACTCGACGGTAATATGAAACCACTCGACGGACATCTGAATGGATCAAGGCAACTGAAGAATGGGTTCCCACCGCAACTTCCATTTATCCAAAGACAGATGCAACCGAAGCATGGAGGTTGAGTCGGAAGCATAGGCTCGGCCCCATTCTCACTTAACCCCTAACCCATTCGGGGGCTAATGACGAGGATACGTACCTAGGGTAGGGTAACTTATCATACCTGAGGTACCCAATCAAGGACATGACTCCTACAATGAAAGACATTCTAAGAAGTATCAACATTTCAGTCGACCTGGTCAGCCCAGTCGACGGACACGAGCGTACTCGACCAGAAGCACAAGCAGTCGACCATGAAGACAGCCACTCGACTATAAGAAGACTTAAAGGCACTGCCTACAAACGGTCATCTCATAAGTAGCTTTTATGGCCTTCATGGTCCTTTATTACAGGCGTTACCAGTAACCCCCTCTCTTTATGTACATTAAACTCCTTGTAACGTGGGCTGGCTAGGGTCCTGGCGAACTCTATATAAGCCACCCCCCTCCACTAGGACAAGGGTTCGCAACTTTGTAACACACACACACATAATCCAGTCGACTGCCTCCGGGCTCCGAGACGTAGGGTTGTTACTTCCTCAGAGAAGGGCCCGAACTCGTAAAACTCCTTGCGCATACAACTACTCCATAGCTAGGATCTTGCCTCTCCATACTTACCCCCCATTCTTACTGTCAGACTTAGAACCACGATAGGAGCCATAGGAGTTGTCTTTATTTTTGTATGACCTGCGTGTCATTGAGAAACGCCATGTAAATTACTTTACTTTATTGCTAAACGCGTTAGCCATAGTAGTAGAAGTAATAGTTGGCGAGCAACTTCATGGAGACACAATGATGAAGATCATGATGATGAAGATCATGGTGTCAAGCCGGTGACAAGATGATCATGGAGCCCCAAGATGGAGATCAAAAGAGCTATGTGATATTGGCCATATCATGTCACGTTTGTTATTTGATTGCATGTGATGTTTATCATGTTTTGCATCTTGTTTACTTAGAACAACGGTAGTAAATAAGATGATCCCTCATAATAATTTCAAGAAAGTGTTCCCCCTAACTGTGCACCGTTGCGACAGTTCGTTGTTTCGAAGCACCACGTGATGATCGGGTGTGATAGATTCTAACGTTCACATACAACGGGTGTAAGACAGATTTACACACGCGAAACACTTAGGTTGACTTGACGAGCCTAGCATGTACAGACATGGCCTCGGAACACAGAAGACCGAAAGGTCGAGCATGAGTCGTATAGAAGATACGATCAACATGAAGATGTTCACCGATGTTGACTAGTCCGTCTCACGTGATGATCGGACACGGCCTAGTTGACTCGGATCATGTAATACTTAGATGACTAGAAGAGGGATGTCTATCTAAGTGGGAGTTCATTAAATAATTTGATTAAATGAACTTTATTATCATGAACTTAGTCTAAATATTTACAATATGTCTTGTAGATCAAATGGCCAACGTAGTCCTCAACTTCAACGCGTTCCTAGAGAAAACCAAGCTGAAAGACGATGGTAGCAACTATACGGACTGGGTCCGGAACCTGAGGATCATCCTCATAGCTGCCAAGAAAGATTATGTCCTACGAGCACCGCTGGGTGACGCACCTATTCTCCCTGCAGAACAAGACGTTATGAACGCTTGGCAGTCACGCTGTGATGATTACTCCCTCGTTCAGTGCGGCATGCTTTACAGCTTAGAGCCGGGACTCCAAAAGCGTTTTGAGAGACATGGAGCATATGAGATGTTCGAAGAGCTGAAAATGGTTTTCCAAGCTCATGCCCAGGTCGAGAGATATGAAGTCTCTGACAAATTCTTTAGCTGTAAGATGGAGGAAAATGGCTCTGTCAGTGAACACATACTCAAAATGTCTGGGTTGCACAACCGCTTGACTCAACTGGAAGTTAATCTCCCGGATGAAGCGGTCATTGACAAAATCGTCCAGTCGCTTCCACCTAGCTACAAGAGCTTTGTGATGAACTACAATATGCAGGGGATGGTAAAGACCATTCCTGAGGTATATGCTATGCTGAAATCAGCAGAGGTAGAAATCAAGAAGGAGCATCAAGTGTTGATGGTGAATAAAACCACTAAGTTTAAGAAGGGCAAGGGTAAAAAGAACTTCAAGAAGGACGGCAAAGAAGTTGCCGCGCCCGGTAAGCAAGTTGCCGGGAAGAAGCCAAAGAATGGACCCAAGCCCGAGACTGAGTGTTTTTATTGCAAGGGAAGTGGTCACTGGAAGCGGAACTGCCCCAAATACTTAGCGGACAAGAAGGCCGGCAAAACCAAAGGTATATGTGATATACATGTAATTGATGTGTACCTTACCAGTACTCGTAGTAGCTCTTGGGTATTTGATACCGGTGCAGTTGCTCACATTTGTAACTCAAAGCAGGAGCTGCGGAATAAACAGAGACTGGCGAAGGACGAGGTGACGATGCGCGTCGGGAATGGTTCCAAGGTCGATGTGATCGCCGTCGGCACGCTGCCTCTACATTTACCTACGGGATTAGTTTTAAACCTCAATAATTGTTATTTAGTGCCAAGTTTGATCATGAACATTGTGTCTGGATCTCGTTTAATTCGAGATGGCTACTCATTTAAATCCGAGAATAATGGTTGTTCTATTTATATGAGAGATATGTTTATGGTCATGCTCCGATGGTTAATGGTTTATTCTTAATGAATCTCGTACGTGATTATACACATATTCATAGTGTGAATACCAAAAGAGTTAAAGTTGATAACAATAGTCCCACATATTTGTGGCACTGCCGCCTTGGTCACATAGGTGTCAAACGCATGAAGAAGCTCCATGCAGATGGACTTTTAGAGTCTCTTGATTATGAATCATTTGACACGTGCGAACCATGCCTCATGGGTAAAATGACCAAGACTCCATTCTCAGGAACAATGGAGCGAGCAACCAACTTGTTGGAAATCATACATACCGATGTGTGCGGTCCGATGAGTGTTGAGGCTCACGGTGGCTATCGTTATGTTCTCACCCTCACTGATGACTTGAGTAGATATGGGTATGTCTACTTAATGAAGCACAAGTCTGAGACTTTTGAAAAGTTCAAGGAATTTTAGAGTGAGGTTGAAAATCAACGTGAAAGAAAGATCAAGTTTCTACGATTAGATCGTGGAGGAGAATACTTGAGTCACGAATTTGGCACACACTTAAGAAAATGTGGAATAGTTTCACAACTCACGCCGCCTGGAACACCTCAGCGTAATGGTGTGTCCGAACGTCGTAATCGCACTCTATTAGATATGGTGCGATCTATGATGTCTCTTACCGACTTACCGCTATCTTTTTGGGGCTATGCTTTAGAGACTGCCGCATTCACTTTAAATAGGGCTCTGTCGAAATCCGTTGAGACGACACCGTATGAATTATGGTTTGGGAAGAAACCTAAGCTGTCGTTTCTGAAAGTTTGGGGATGCGATGCTTATGTCAAGAAACTTCAACCTGAAAAGCTCGAACCCAAATCGGAAAAATGCGTCTTCATAGGATACCCTAAAGAAACTGTTGGGTATACCTTCTACCTCAGATCCGAAGGCAAGATCTTTGTTGCCAAGAATGGATCCTTTCTAGAGAAAGAGTTTCTCTCGAAAGAAATAAGTGGGAGGAAAGTAGAACTTGATGAAGTGTTACCTCTTGAACCGGAAAATGGCGAAACTCAAGAAAACGTTTCTGAGGTGCCTGCACCGACTAGAGAGGAAATTAATGATGATGATCAAGATGCTTCTAATCAAGCTCCTACTGAAATTCGAAGGTCCACAAGGACACGTTCCGCACCAGAGTGGTACGGCAACCCTGTCTTGGAAATCATGTTGTTAGACAACGGTGAACCTTCGAACTATGAGGAAGCAATGGCGGGCCCGGATTCCGACAAATGGCTGGAAGCCATGAAATCCGAGATAGGATCCATGTATGAAAACGAAGTATGGACTTTGACTGACTTGCCCGTTGAACGGCGAGCGATAGAAAATAAATGGATCTTTAAGAAGAAGACAGACGCGGATGGTAATGTGACCATCTATAAAGCTCGGCTTGTCGCTAAGGGTTATCGACAAGTTCAAGGGGTTGACTACGATGAGACTTTCTCACCGGTAGCGAAGCTGAAGTCCGTCCGAATCATGTTAGCAATTGCCACATACTATGATTATGAGATATGGCAAATGGACGTCAAAACGGCATTCCTTAATGGTTTCCTTAAGGAAGAATTGTATATGATGCAGCCGGAAGGTTTTGTCGATCCTAAGAATGCTGACAAGGTGTGCAAGCTCCAACGCTCGATTTATGGGCTGGTGCAAGCATCTCGGAGTTGGAACATTCGCTTTGATGAGATGATCAAAGCGTTTGGGTTTACACAGACTTATGGAGAAGCCTGTGTTTACAAGAAAGTGAGTGGGAGCTCTGTAGCATTTCTCATATTATATGTAGACGACATACTTTTGATGGGAAATGATATAGAACTCTTGGACAACATTAAGGCCTACTTGAATAAGAGTTTTTCAATGAAGGACCTTGGAGAAGCTGCTTATATATTAGGCATCAAAATCTATAGAGATAGATCAAGACGCCTCATAGGTCTTTCACAAAGCACATACCTTGATAAAATATTGAAGAAGTTCAATATGGATCAATCTAAGATAGGGTTCTTACCTGTATTGCAAGGTGTGAAATTGAGCTCAGCTCAATGTCCGACCACGGCAGAAGATATAGAAGAGATGAGCGTCATCCCCTATGCCTCAGCCATAGGTTCTATTATGTATGCCATGCTGTGTACCAGACCTGATGTAAACCTTGCCGTAAGTTTGGTAGGAAGGTACCAAAGCAATCCCGGCAAGGAACACTGGACAACGGTCAAGAATATCCTGAAGTACCTGAAAAGGACCAAGGAAATGTTTCTCGTTTATGGAGGTGACGAAGAGCTCGTCGTAAAAGGTTACGTCAACGCTAGCTTCGACACAGATCTGGATGACTCTAAGTCACAAACCGGATACGTGTATATTAGGAATGGTGGGGCAGTAAGCTGGTGCAGTTGCAAACAGAGCGTCGTGGCGGGATCTACATGTGAAGCGGAGTACATGGCAGCCTCGGAGGCAGCACATGAAGCAATTTGGGTGAAGGAGTTCATCACCGACCTCGGAGTCATACCCAATGCGTCGGGGCCAATCAAGCTCTTCTGTGACAACACTGGAGCTATTGCACTTGCAAAGGAGCCCAGGTTTCACAAGAAGACCAGGCACATTAAGCGTCGCTTCAACTCCATTCGTGGAAATGTTCAAGATGGAGACATAGAAACTTGTAAAGTGCACACGGATCTGAATGTCGCAGATCCGTTGACTAAACCTCTCCCTAAGGCAAAACATGATCAGCACCAGAACTCTATGGGTGTTCGATTCATCACAATGTAACTAGATTATTGACTCTAGTGCAAGTGGGAGACTGTTGGAAATATGCCCTAGAGGCAATAATAAAAGCATTATTATTATATTTCCTTATTCATGATAATTGTCTTTATTCGTGCTATAATTGTGTTATCCGGAAATCGTAATACATGTGTGAATAACAGACAACAATATGTCCCTAGTGAGCCTCTAGTTGACTAGCTCGTTGATCGACAGATAGTCATGGTTTCCTGACTATGGACATTGGATGTCATCGATAACGGGATCACATCATTAGAAGAATGATGTGATGGACAAGACCCAATCCTAAACATAGCATAAGATCGCATAGTTCGTTTGCTAGAGTTTTCCAATGTCAAGTATCTTTTCCTTAGACCATGAGATCGTGTAACTCCCGGATACCGTAGGAGTGCTTTGGGTGTGCCAAACATCACAACGTAACTGGGTGACTATAAAGGTATACTACGGGTATCTCTGAAAGTGTCTGTTGGGTTGACATGGATCGAGACTGGGATTTGTCACTCCGCTTGACGGAGAGGTATCACCGGGCCCTCTCGGTAATGCATCATCATAATGAGCTCAATGTGATCAAAGTGTTTGATCACGAGATCATGCATTACGGTACGAGAAAAGTGACTTGCCGGTAACGATATTGAACGAGGTATTGGGATACCGACGATCGAATCTCGGGCAAGTAAAATACCGATTGACAAAGGGAATCGTATACGGGATTAATTGAATCCTCGACATCGTGGTTCATCCGATGAGATCATCATGGAGCATGTGGGAGCCAACATGGGTATCCAGATCCCGCTGTTGGTTATTGCCCGAGAGCCGTCTCGGTCATGTCTGCATGTCTCCCGAACCCGTAGGGTCTACACACTTAAGGTTCGGTGACGCTAGGGTTGTGAAGATATGTATATGCAGTAACCTGAATGTTGTTCGGAGTCCCGGATGAGATCCCGGACATCACGAGGAGTTCCGGAATGGTCCGGAGGTAAAGAATTATATATAGGAAGTGCTGTTTCGGCCATCGGGACAAGTTTCGGGGTTATCGGTATTGTACCGGGACCACCGGAGGGGTCCCGGGGGTCCACCAGGTGGGGCCACCTGCCCTGGTGGGCCACATGGGCCTTACGGGGTGCGCCTTGGCCTGCTTGGGCCAAGGGGAACCTGCCCCAAAGGGCCCATGCGCCTAGGGTTCCATCTAGGAGGAGTCCTAGTGGTGGAAGGCACCTCCTAGATGGCTTGGGGGGGAGGGAAACCTCCCTGGCCGCCGCCCCTTGGGAGATTAGATCTCCCAGGGCCGGCGCCCCCCCCAAGAGGCCTATATAAAGGGGGGGAGGGGAGGGGGGCAGCGCACCCATAAGCCCTGGCGCCTCCCTCCTCCCTGCAACACCTCCTCCTCCTCCCGTAGTTGCTTAGCGAAGCCCTGCCGGAGTTCTGCTGCATCCACCACCACGCCGTCGTGCTGCTGGATCTTCATCAACCTCTCCTTCCCCCTTGCTGGATCAAGAAGGAGGAGACGTCACGCTTTCTGTACGTGTGTTGAACACGGAGGTGCCGTCCGTTCGGCACTAGATCATCGGTGAATTGGATCACGGCGAGTACGACTACCTCATCCACGTTCACTCGAACGCTTCCGTTGAAATCTACAAAGTGGTATGTAGATGCTATCTAATCTGAATACTCGTTGCTAGATGAACTCATAGATGGATCTTGGTGAAACCGTAGGAAAAAATTTAATTTTCTGCAACGTTCCCCAACAATCTCTACGCTATATTTGGAGCCATTTTAAATAACTGTTCTACTTGGAGCTATTCTAAATTGTTGCTCCATTATACATATCCGGTATCTCTACTCAGAGCTATCCGGATAGGTGTTAAGCTTGCATCGACGTAACTCCTTACGTCGAACTCTTTATCACCTCCATAACCGAGAAACATATCCTTATTCCTCTAAGGATAATTTTGACCGCTATCTGGTGATCTACTCCTAGATCACCTTTGTACCCTCTTGCCAAACATGTGGCAAGGCACACATCAGGTGCGGTACTCAGCATGGCATACCGTATAGAGCCTATGACAAAAGCATAGGGGACGACCTTCGTCCTTCCTCTTTCTTCTGCCGTGGTCGAGCTTTAAGTCTTAACTTCATACCTTACAACTCAGGCAAGAACTCCTTCTTTGGCTGATCCATCTTGAACACCTTCAAGATCATGTCAAGGTATGTGCTCATTTGAAAGTACCATTAAGCGTTTTGATCTATCCTTATAGATCTTGATGCTCAATGTTCAAGTAGCTTAATCCAGGTTTTCCGTTGAAAAACACCTTTCAAATAACCCTATATGCTTTCCAGAAATTCTACATCATTTCGGATCAACAATATGTCATCCACATATACTTATCAGAAATGTCGTAGTGCTCCCACTCACTTTATTGTAAATACAAGTTTCTAACAAACTTTGTATAAACCCATAAACTTTGATTACTCCATCAAAGTGTATATTCCGACTCCGAGATGCTTGCTCTAGTCCATGGAAGGATCGCTGGAGCTAGCATACCTTTTAGCATCCTTAGGATAGACAAAACCTTTCTGATTATATCACATACAGCCTTTCCATACGAAAACTGGTAAGGATACTTGTTTTGACATTCATCTGCCAGATTTCATAAATGCAGCTTATGCTAACTTGATTCTGATGGACTTAAGCATCGCTACGGGTGAGAAAATCTCATCGTAGTCAACTACTTGAACTTGTGAAAAACTCTTCGCCACAAGTCGAGCTTCATAGACGGTGACATTACCGTTCACGTCCGTCTTCTTCTTAAAATCCACATGTACCTAACATCCTTACGACCATCAAGTAGTTCTTCCAAAGTCTACACTTTGTTTTCATACATGGATCCTCTCTCGGATTTTATGGCTTCGAGCCAATTTTCGGAATCCGGGCCCACCATCGCTTCTCCATAGCTCATAGGTTCATCATTGTCCAACAACGTGACCTTTAAGACAGGGTTACCACTTAGAAGTTGTACACACCCTTGTCAACCTATGGGGTTCGATAGTAACTCGATCTGAAGCTCCATGATCATCATCATTAGCTTTCTCTTCAACTGAGGCAGGTGCCACAGAAACATTTTTCCTGTGCTGCGCTACTCTCTGGTTGAAGTAAAGGTTCAACAACCTTATCAAGTTCTATCTTCCTCCCACTCAATTCTTTCGAGAGAAAATTTTCCTCGAGAAAGGACCCGATTCGAGAAACAATCCCTATTGCTTTCGGATCTGAGACAGGAGGTATACCCAACTGTTTTGGTTGTCCTATGAAGATGCATTTATCCGCTTTGGGTTCGAGCTTATCAGCCTGAAACTTTTTCACATAAGCATCGCAGCCCCAAACTTTTAAGAAATGACATCTTAGGTTTCTCTAAACCATAATTCATACGGTGTCATCTCATCGGAATTACGTGGTGCCCTATTTAAAGTGAATGTGGTTGTATCTAATGCCTAACCCATAAACTATCGTGGTAATTCGATAAGAGACATCATGGTATGCATCATATCCAATAGGGTGCATTTATGATGTTCGGACATACCATCACACTATGGTGTTCCAGGCTGTATTAGTTGTGAAACAATTTCCACAATGTCTTAATTCTGTGCCAAACTCGTAATTCAGATATTCATCTCTATGATCATATCATAGATATTTTATCCTCTTGTCACGACGATCTTCAACTTCACCCTGAAATTACTTGAACCTTTCAATAATTCAGACTCGTGATTCATCAAGTAAATATACTCAGCATCTACTCAAATCATCTGTGAAGTAAGAATATAACGATATCCACTACATGCCTCAGCACTCATTGGACTACACACATCAAGATGTATTACTTCCAACAAGTTGCTTTCTTGTTCCATCTTACTGAAAACGAGGCCTTTCAGTCATCTTGCTCATGTGGTATGATTTGCATGTCTCAAGTGATTCAAAATCAAGCGAGTTCAAAGATCCATCAACATGGAGCTTCTTCATGCGTTTTATACCATTGTGACTAAAATTGCAGTGCCACAAATATGTGGTACTATCTTATATCTTTTGGCATGAACATGTGTATCACTACGATCGGGATTCAATAAACCATTCATTTTAGGTGTAAGACCATTGAAGGTATTATTCAAATAAACAGAGTAACCATTATTCTCCTTAAATGAATAACCGTATTGTGATAAACACAATCCAATCATGTCTATGCTCAACGCAAACACCAAATAACAATTATTTAGGTTTAACACCAATCCCGATGGTAGAGGGAGCGTGCGATGTTTGATCACATCAACCTTGGAAACTTCTTCCAACACCTATCGTCGTCTCACCTTTGGCTAGTTTCCGTTTATTCTGTAGCCTTTTATTTCGAGTTACTAACACTTAGCAACCGAACCGGTATCTAATACCCTGCTGCTACTAGGAGTACTAGTAAAGTACACATTTAATATATGTCCAATACATACTTATGTCAACCTTGTCAGCCTTCTCATCTACCAAGTATCTAGGGTGGTTCTGCTTCAGTGACCGTTCCCCTTATTACAGAAGCACTTAGTCTCGGGCTTGGGTTCAACTTTGGGTTTCTTTACTATAACGGCAACTGATTTGTCGTTTCATGAAGTATCCCTTTCTTGCCCTTGCCCTTCTTAAAACTTAGTGGTTCTACTAACCATCAACAATTGATGCTCCCTTTTGATTTCTACTTTCGCGTTGTCGCGAATAGCTCAAGGATCATATCTATCCCTGATATGTTATAGTTCCTCACGAAGCTCTAGTAGCTTGGTGGCAGTGACTTTGGAGAACCATCACTATCTCATCTGGAAGATCAACTCCCACTTGATTCAAGCGATTGTTGTACTCATACAATCTGAGCACATGCTCAACGATTGAGCTTTTCTGCTTAGTTTGCAGGCTTAGGAAACTTGTCAGAGGTCTCATACCTCTTGACGTGGGCACTAACCTGAAATCCCAATTTCAGTCCTTGGAAGATCTCATATGTTCTGCGATGTTTCAAAAATGTCTTTGGTGCCTCAATTCTAAACCATTTAGCATTACGCACTGAACTATCATGTAGTCATCAAAATGTGTATGTCAGATGTTTGCAACATCCACAACTGACGCTTGAGGTTCAGCTCACTAAGCGGTGCATTAAGGACATAAACCTTCTGTGCAGTAATGAGGACAATCCTCAGTTTACGGACCCAGTCCGCATAATTGCTACTATCAACTTTCAACTAAATTTTCTCTAGGAACGTATCTAAAACAGTAGAACTAAAGCGTAAGCTATGACATAATTTGCAAAGTCCTTTTGACTATGTTCATGATAATTGAGTTCATCTGATTATTTCATGAACTCCCACTCAGATAGACATCCCTCTAGTCATCTAAGTGATACATGATCCGAATCGACTAGGCCGTGTCCGATCATCACGTGAGACGGACTAGTCATCATCGGTGAACATCTCATGTTGATCGCATCTTCTATATGACTCATGTTCGACCTTTCGGTCCTCCGTGTTCCGAGGCCATGTCTGTACATGCTAGGCTCGTCAAGTTAACCTAAGTGTTTCGCATGTGTTTCGAGGCCATGTCTGTATATGCTAGGCTCGTCAACACCCGTTGTATTCGAACGTAAGAATCTATCACACCCGATCATCACGTGGTGCTTCGAAACGACGAACCTTCGCAACAGTGCACAGTTAGGGAGAACACTTTTCTTGAAATTTTAGGGAGGGATCATCTTATTTAAGCTACCGTCGTTCTAAGCAAATAAGATGTAAAACATGATAAACATCACATGCAATCAAATAGTGACATGATATGGCCAATATCATTTTGCTCCTTTTGATCTCCATCTTCGGGGCTCCATGATCATCATCGTCACCGGCATGACACCATGATCTCCATCATCATGATCTCCATCATCGTGTCTTCATGAAGTTGTCTCGCCAACTATTACTTCTACTACTACAGCTAACGGTTAGCAATAAAGTAAAGTAATTACATGGCGTTTATGTTGACACGCAGGTCATAAATAAATTAAGACAACTCCTATGGCTCCTGCCGGTTGTCATACTCATCGACATGCAAGTCGTGATCCCTATTACAAGAACATGATCATCTCATACATCACATATATCATTCATCACATCCTTTGGCCATATCACATCACAAAACACTTGCTGCAAAAACAAGTTCGACGTCCTCTAATTGTTGTTGCAAGTTTTTACGTGGCTGCTATAGGTTACTAGCAAGAACGTTTCTTACCTATGCCAAAACCACAATGTGAATTGCCAATTTCTATTTACCCTTCATAAGGACCCTGTTCATCGAATCCGATCCGACTGAAGTGGGAGAGACAGACACCCGCCAGCCACCTTATGCAACTAGTGCATGTCAGTCGGTGGAACCGGTCTCACGTAAGCGTACGTGTAAGGTTGGTCCGGGCCGCTTCATCCCACAATGCCGCCGAATCAAGATAAGACTAGTAACGACAAGTAAATTGACAAAATCGACGCCCACAACTACTTTGTGTTCTACTCGTGCATAGAAACTACGCATAGACCTAGCTCTGATACCACTGTTGGGGAACGTAGAAGAAATTCAAAAAAATTCTACGCATCACCAAGATCAATCTATGGAGTCATCTAGCAACGAGGGAGAGGGGAGTGCATCTACATACGCTTGTAGATCGCTAAGCGGAAGCGTTCAAGTGAACGGGGTTGATGGAGTCGTACTCGTCGTGATCCAAATCACCGATGATCCTAGTGCCGAACGGACGGCACCTCCGCGTTCAACACACGTACAGCCCGGGGACGTGTCCTCCTTCTTGATCCAGCAAGGGGAGAGGAGAAGTTGAGGGAAAACTCCGATGGCACGACGGCATGGTGGTGATGGAGCCCGTGGTTCTCCGGCAGGGCTTCGCCAAGCACTACGGAGGAGGACGAGGTGTTGGAGGAGGGAGAGGGCTGCGCCAGGGGAAGGGTACGGCTGCCCTCTCTCTCCCTCACTATATATAGGGGGAAGGGAGGAGGGGGAGAAGCCCTAGGGTTCCCTAGGGGAGGGGCGGCGGCCACAGGGGAAACCCTAGATGGGTTTGGGCGCCCCCACCCCCTAGGAAACTTGCCCCCCAAGCCGGGAGGGGCGGCTGCCCTAGGGGTGGCGCCCCCACCTCTCCTGGTCACGTGAGATGGGGTGGGAGGGGCGCTCAGCCCCTTAGTGGGCTGATGTGCCCTCTCCCCTTGGCCCATAAGGCCCCCAACGCTTGCCGGGGCCTCCGAAACCCCTTTCGGACACGCTGGTCATCACCTGATACCCCCGGAACAATTCCGGACTCCAATACCCTTCGTCCAATATACCGATCTTCACCTCTGGACCATTCCGGAGCTCCTCGTCATGTCCGGGATCTCATCCCGGACTTCGAACAACCTTCGGTAACCACATACTATTTCCCATAACAACTCTAGCGTCACCAAACCTTAAGTGTGTAGACCCTACGGGTTCGGGAACCATGCAGACATGACCGAGACAACTCTCCGGCCAATAACCAACAACGGGATCTGGATACCCATGTTGGCTCCCACATGTTCCACGATGATCTCATCAGATGAACCACGATGTCGAGGATTCAATCAATCCCGTATACAATTCCCTTTGTCCAGCGGTATTGTACTTGCCCAAGATTCGATCGTCGGTATCCGCTACCTTGTTCAATCTCGTTACCGGCAAGTCTCTTTACTCGTTCCGTAACACATCATCCCGTGATCAACTCCTTGGTCACATTGTGCACATTATGATGATGTCCTACCGAGTGGGCCCAGAGATACCTCTCCGTCACACGGAGTGACAAATCCCAGTCTCGATTCGTGCCAACCCAACAGACACTTTTGGAGATACCCGTAGTGCACCTTTATAGCCACCCAGTTACGTTGTGACGTTTGGCACACCCAAAGCATTCCTATGGTATCCGAGAGTTGCACAATCTCATGGTCTAAGGAAATGATACTTGACATTAGAAAAGCTTTAGCATACGAACTACACGATCTTTGTGCTAGGCTTAGGATTGGGTCTTGTCCATCACATGATTCTCCTAATGATGTGATCCCGTTATCAACGACATCCAATGTCCATGGTCAGGAAACCGTAACCATCTATTGATCAACGAGCTAGTCAACTAGAGGCTTACTAGGGACATGGTGTTGTCTATGTATCCACACATGTATCTGAGTTTCCTATCAATACAATTATAGCATGGATAATAAACGATTATCGTGAACAAGGAAATATAACAATAACTAATTTGTTATTGCCTCTAGGGCATATTTCCAACAGGTGGGCGCGCCCCTACCCTCGTTAACACCTCCTTCATCTTCTGACGTAGGGTCCAAGTCTATCCGGTAGGTTTCCTTCCAAAAATAACTTCTCCAGTTGATTTCGTTCCGTTTCGATTCCGTTTGATATTCCTTTTCTTCGAAACACTGAAATAGTCATAAAACAGCAAATCTGGGCTGGGCCTCCGGTTAATAGGTTAGTCCCAAAAATAATATAAAAGTAGATAATAAAGCCCAATATTGCCTAAAACAGTAGATAATATAGCATGGAGCAATCAAAAATTATAGATACGTTGGAGACGTATGAAGCATCCCAAGCTTAATTCCTGCTCGTCCTCGAGTAGGTAAATGATAAAAAAGAATTTTTGATGCGGAGTGCTACTTGGCATAATTTCAATGCAAATCTTCTTAATTGTGGTATGAATATTCAGATTCGAAAGATTCAAGACAAAAGTTCATATTGACATAAAAATAATAATACTTCAAGCATACTAACAAAGCAATTATGTCTTCTCAAAATAACATGGCCAAAGAAAGTTATCCCTACAAAATCATATAGTCTGGCTATGCTCTATCTTCACCACACAAAGTATTTAAATCATGCACAACCCCGATGACAAGCCAAGCAATTGTTTCATACTTTTGCCATTCTCAAAACTTTTTCAATCTTCACGCAATACATGAGCGTGAGCCATGGATATAGCACTATATGTGGAATATAATGGTGGTTGTGGAGAAGACAAAAAGAGGGGAAGATAGTCTCACATCAACTAGGCGTATCAACGGGCTATGGAGATGCCCATTAATAGATATCAATGTGAGTGAGTGGGGATTACCATGCAACGGATGCACTAGAGCTATAAGTATATGAAAGCTCAACAAAAGAAACTAAGTGGGTGTGCATCCAACTCGCTTGCTCACGAAGACCTAGGGCATTTTGAGGAAGCCCATCATTGGAATATACAAGCCAAGTTCTATAATGTAAAATTCCCACTAGTATATGAAAGTGACAACATAGGAGACTCTCTATCATGAAGATCATGGTGGTACTTTGAAGCACAAGTGTGGTAAAAGGATAGTAGCATTGTCCCTTCTCTCTTTTTCTCTCATTTTTTTATTTGGGCCTTTTCTCTTTTTTTTATGGCCTCTTTTTTTCTTTTTTTCTTTTTCGTCCGGATCTCATCCCGACTTGTGGGGCAATCATAGTCTCCATCATCCTTTCCTCACTAGGACAATGCTCTAATAATGATGATCATCACATTTTTATTTTCTTACAACTCAACAATTACAACTCGATACTTAGAACAAAATATGACTCTATGTGAATGCCTCCGGTGGTGTACCGGGATGTGCAATGACTCATGAGTGACTTTGCCACAAATACGATGGCTTTGCCACAAATACGATGGCTTTGCCACAAATACGATGTCAACTACATGATCATGCTAGCAATATGACAATGATGGAGTGTGTCATAATAAACGAACGGTGGAAAGTTGCATGGCAATATATCTCGGAATGGCTATGGAAATGCCATGATAGGTAGGTATGGTGGCTGTTTTGAGGAAGATATATGGTGGGTGTGTGATACCGGTGAAAAGTGCACAGTATTAGAGAGGCTAGCAATGGTGGAAGGATGAGAAAAAGTGTGTATAATCCATGGACTCAACATTAGTCATAAATAACTCATATACTTATTGCAAAAATCTAGAAGTTATCAAAGCAAAGTATTACGCGCATGCTCCTAGGGGGATAGATTGGTAGGAAAAGACCATCGCTCGTCCCCGACCGCCACTCATAAGGAAGACAATCAATAAACACCTCATGCTCCGACTTCGTTACATAACGGTTAACCATACGTGCATGCTACGGGAATCACAAACTTCAACGCAAGTATTCTTTAAATTCACAACTACCAACTAGCATGACTCTAATATTATCACCTCCATATCTCAAAACAATTATCATGCTTCAATCTTTTCTTAGTATTCAACACACTCATAAGAATTTTTCTTTTATTAGTCTTGTATGCCTAGCATATAAGAATTAAGCACATTACCATGCTATTTAAGACTCTCAAAATAATCTAAGTGAAGCATGATAGTTCATCTATTTCTTCAAAATAAAACCACCACCGTGCTCTAAAAGATATAAGTGAAGCACTAGAGCAAACGACAAACTACTCCGAAAGATATAAGTGAAGATCAATGAGTAGTAGGATAATTATGCAACTATGTGAAGACTCTCTAACATTTAAGAATTTCAGATATTGAAACTTTATTCAAACAGCAAGCAAAGCTAAAGAAAATAAAATGACGCTCCAAGCAAAACACATATCATGTGGTGAATAAAAATATAGCTCCAAGTGAAGTTACCGATGAACGAAGACGAAAGAGGGGATGCCTTCCGGGGCATACCCAAGCTTAGACGCTTGGTTGTCCTTGAATATTACCTTGGGGTGCCTTGGGCATCCCCAAGCTTAGGCTCTTGCCACTCCATATTCCGTAGTCCATCAAATCTTTACCCAAAACTTGAAAACTTCACAACACAAAACTTAACAGAAAACTTGTAAGCTCTGTTAGCGAAAGGAAACAAAACACCACTTCATAGTACTGTAATGAACTCATTTTTATTTATATTGGTGTTAAACCTACTGTATTCCAACTTCTCTATGGTTTATAAACTATTTTACTAGCCATAGATTCATTAAAATAAGCAAACAACACACGAAAAACAGAATCTGTCAAAAACAGAACAGTCTGTAGTAATATGTAACTAACGCAAACTTCTGGAACTCAAAAAATTCTAAAATAAATTGGTGGACCTGAGGAATTTGTCTAGTAATCATCTGCAAAAAGAATCAACTAAATATCACTCTCCAGTAAAAAGTTCTAGCTAATCTCGTGAGCGCTAAAATTTCTGTTTTTTACAGCATGATCATAAATACTTTACCCAAGTCTTCCCAAATGTTCTACTTGGCACAAACACTAATTAAAACTTAAAACCACATCTAAACATAATCTAGATGGATTATTATTCCTAAACATAACCAAAAATCAAGAAAGTAAAATAAAATCGGGTTGCCTCCCAACAAGCGCTGACGTTTAACGCCCCTAGCTAGGCATGATGATTTCAATGATGCTCACATAAAAGATAGGAATTGAAACATAAAGAGAGAATCATGAAGAATATGACTAGCACATTTAAGTCTAACCCACTTTCTATGCATAGGGATTTTCTGAATAAACAACTTATGGGAACAATAATCAACTTGCATAGGAAGGTAAAACAAGCATAACTTCAAGATTTTAAGCATATAGAGAGGAAACTTGATATTATTGCAATTCCTACAATCATATATTCCTCCTTAATAATAATTTTCAGTAGCATCATGAATGAATTCAACAATATAACCAGCACATAAAGCATTCTTTTCATGATCTACAAGCATATAAATTTCTACTCTCCACACAAGCAAACTTCTTCTCATGAATAGTAGTGGGAGCAAACTCAACAAAATAACTATCATGTGATTGAAAATTAAGATCAAGATGACAAGTTTCATGGTTATCATTATTCTTTATAGCATACGTGTCATCACAATAATTATCATACATAGGAGGCATGCTTTCATCATAGTAAATTTGCTCATCAAAGCTTGGGGGACAAAAAATATCATCTTCATCAAACATAGCTTCCCCAAGCTTGTGGCTTTGCATATCATTAGCATCATGGATATTCAAGGAATTCATACTAACAACATTGCAATCATTCTCATCATTCAAATATTTAGTTCCAAACAATTTAATGCATTCTTCTTCTAACACTTTGGCACAATTTTCCTTTCCATCATACTCACGAAAGATATTAAAAAGATGAAGCGTATGAGGCAAGCTTAATTTCATTTTTTTTGTAATTTTCTTTTATAAACTAACTAGTACTAAAACAAGAAACAAAAAGATTCGATTGCAAGATCTAAATATATACCTTCACTTACCTTGCCTCCCCGGCAACGGCGCCAGAAAAGAGCTTGATGTCTACTACACAACCTTCTTCTTGTACACGTTGTTGGGCCTGCAAGTGCACAGGTTTGTAGGACAGTTGCAAATTTCCCTCAAGTGGATGACCTAAGGTTTATCAGTCCGTAGGAGGCGTAGGATGAAGATGGTCTCTCTCAAGCAACCCTGCAACCAAATAAAAAAGAGTCTCTTGTGTCCCCAACACACCCAATACAATGGTAAATTGTATAGGTGCACTAGTTCGGCGAAGAGATGGTGATACAAGTGCAATATGGATGGTAGATATAGGTTTTTGTAAACTGAAAATAGCAAGGTAACAAGCGGTAAAAGTGAGCGTAAACGGTATTGCAATGATAGGAAACAAGGCCTAGGGTTCATACTTTCACTAGTATAAGTCCTCTCAACAATAATAACATAGTTGGATCATATAACTATCCCTCAACATGCAATAAAGAGTCACTCCAAAGTCACTAATAGCGGAGAACAAACGAATAGATTATGGTAGGGTACGAAACCACCTCAAAGTTATTCTTTCCAATCAATCCGTTGGGCTATTCCTATAAGTGTCACAAACAGCCCTAGAGTTCGTACTAGAATAACACCTTAAGATACAAATCAACCAAAACCCTAATGTCACCTAGATACTCCAATGTCACCTCAAGTATCCGTGGGCATGATTATACGATATGCATCACACAATCTCAGATTCATCTATTCAAACCAACACAAAGTACTTCAAAGAGTGTCCGAAGTTTCTACCGGAGAATCACGACGAAAACGTGTGCCAACCCCTATGCATAGGTTCCCAATGTCACGAAACCCGCAAGTTGATCACCAAAACATACATCAAGTGGATCAATACAATAACCCATTGTCACCACGGTTATCCCACGCAAGACATACATCAAGTGTTCTCAAGTCTTTAAAGACTCAATCCGATAAAATTACTTCAAGGGGAAAACTCAATCCATTACAAGAGAGAAGAGGGGGAGAAGAAACATAAGATCCAACTATAATAGCAAAGCTCACGATACATCAAGATCGTGCCAAATCAAGAACACGAGAGAGAGAGATCAAACACATAGCTACTGGTACATACCCTCAGCCCCGAGGGTGAACTACTCCCTCCTTGTCATGGAGAGCGCCGGGATGATGAAGATGGCCACCGGTGAGGGTTCCCCCCTCCGGTAGGGTGCCGAAATAGGGTCCCGATTGACTTTTGGTGGCTACAGAGGCTTGCGGCGGTGGAACTCCTGATCTAATCTCTGTTCTGGAAGTTTTATGATACGTAGGTATATATGGGTGAAAGGAGTACGTCGGTGGACCGAAGGGGGGCACGAGGCAGGGGGCACGCCCCAGGGGGGTGGGCGTGCCCCTACCCTCGTGAACACCTCCTTCATCTTCTGACGTAGGGTCCAAGTCTATCCGGTAGGTTTCCTTCCAAAAATAACTTCTCCAGTTGATTTCGTTCCGTTTCGACTCCGTTTGATATTCCTTTTCTTCGAAACACTGAAATAGGCATAAAACAACAAATCTGGGCTGGGCCTCCGGTTAATAAGTTAGTCCCAAAAATAATATAAAAGTAGATAATAAAGCCCAATATTGCCTAAAACAGTAAATAATATAGCATGGAGCAATAAAAAATTATAGATACGTTGGAGACGTATCAGTGTTCATGCCCCCCATAAAGAAAGACATTGACAACTTCTCGGCAATTTTACATGGCTTTGGGGAGGTCACCGGGCTATGCACCAACTTTCACAAAGAGCTCCGTTGTGCCTATCCGGTGCAATAACCTTAACTTGGGACATATTCTGCAAAGCATGTCGGCCACTATGACGTCCTTCCTTCTACGGTACTTAGGCCTCCCACTATCCGTCTGGTAGCTGAAGAAGGCGGATTTTCAATTCCTTGAAGATAAGGTGGTGAGTAAATTGGTTGCATATGAGGGGCAGAGCATTACTACCATCGGGCGCACGAGTTTAGTAAAATCTGTCATCTCCTCACTTGCGGTCTACTTCATCACCTCCTTGGTTGTCCCTCCGTCCATCTTGCAAAATGTGAACAAGATGGAGCGTGCTTTCCTGTGGTCCGGGCCGGATAAGACCACGGGAGCAAAGTGCAAGGTAAATTGGAATATAGTGTGCCGCCCTATGGAGTACGGTGGCCTTGGAGTCCTCAACACCGCCAAGTTTGCTCGTGCCTTGCGGCTGAGATGGCCTTGGTTTGAATGGACAGAGCCAAATAAGATATGGGCCGGTTTGGGCAACCCTTGCAACGAGGCGGACATGTCTTTCTTGTAGGCCTCAACCACCATCTTTGTGGGGAATGTGTTGGGGAACGTAGCAATAATTCGAAATTTTCCTACATGTCACCAAGATCAATCTAGGAGATACTAGCAACGAGAGAGAGGGAGTGCATCTTCATACCCTTGAAGATTGCTAAGCGGAAGCATTACAAGAACGCGGTTGATGGAGTCGTACTCGCGGCGATTCAAATCGCGGAAGATCCAATCTAGCGCCGAACGGATGGCGCCTCCGCGTTAAACACACGTATAGCCCGAGGACGTCTCCTCCTTCTTGATCCATCAAGGGGAGAGGAGAAGTTGAGGGAGAGCTCCAGCAGCACGGCGGCGTGGTGGTGGAGCTCGTGGTATTCCTGCAGGGCTTCGCCAAGCACTACGGAGGAGGAGGAAGAGTTGGAGGAGGGAGAGGCTGCGCCAAAGAAGGGGTGTGGCCGCCCTCTATCTCCCTCACTATATATAGGGGGAAGGGGGTGGAGGAGGCACCCTAGGGTTCCCTAGGGGAAGGGCGGCGGCCACAGGGGAAACCCTAGATGGGTTTGGGCGCCCCCACCCCTAGGAAACTTGCCCCCAAGCCGGGAGGGGTGGCTGCCCTAGGGGAGGCGCCCCCACCTCTCCAGGTTACGTTAGAGGGGTTGGGAGGGGCGCACAACCCCTTAGTGTGCTGGTGTGCCCCCTCCCCTTGGCCCATAAGCCCCCCCAACGCTTGCCGGGGCCTCCAAAACACCTTTCGGTCACGTTGGTCGTCACCCGGTACTCCCAGAACAATTCCGTACTCCAATACCCTTCGTCCAATATATCGATCTTCACCTCCGAACCATTCTGGAGTTCCTCATCACGTCCGGGATCTCATCCGGGACTCCGAACAACCTTTGGTAACCACATACTATTTCCCATAACAACTCTAGCGTCACCGAACCTTAAGTGTGTAGAACCTACGGGTTCGGGAACCATGCAGACATGACCGAGACACCTCTCCGGCCAATAACCAATAGCGGGATCTGGATACCCATATTGGCTCCCACACGTTCCATGATGATCTCATCGGATGAACCACGATGTTGGGGATTCGATCAATCCCGTATTCAATTCCCTTTGTCAATCGGTATGTTACTTGCCCGAGATTCGATCGTCGGTATCCCAATACCTCGTTCAATCTCGTTACTGGCAAGTCACTTTACTCGTTCCATCCCGTGACTAACTGCTTAGTCACATTGAGCTCATTATGATGATGCATTACCGAGTGGGCCCAGAGATATCTCTCCGTCATACGGAGTGGCAAATCCTAGTCTCGATTCGTCCCAACCCAACAGACACTTTCGGAGATACTTGTAGTGCACCTCTATAGCCACCCAGTTACGTTGTGACGTTTGGTACACTCATAGCATTCCTACGGTATCCGGGAGTTGCACAATCTCATGGTCTAAGTAAATGATACTTGACATTAGAAAAGCTTTTAGCAAACGAACTACATGATCTTGTGCTATGCTTAGGATTGGGTCTTGTCCATCACATCATTCTCCTAATGATGTGACCCCGTTATCAATGTCATCTAATGTCCATGGTCAGGAAACCATAACCATCTATTGATCAACGAGCTAGTCAACTAGAGGCTCACTAGGGACATGTTGTGGTCTATGTATTCACACATGTATTACGGTTTCCAGTTAATACAATTATAGCATGAACAATAGACAATTATCATGAACAAGGAAATACAATAATAACCATTTTATAATTGCCTCTAGGGAATATTTCCAACAGTCTCCCACTTGCATTAGAGTCAATAATCTAGTTCACATCACTATGTGATTGTAATGAATCCAACACCCATGGGGTTTGATCATATCTCGCTTGTGAGAGAGGTTATTAGTCAACGAGTCTGAACCTTTCAGATCCGTGTGTGCTTTACGAATCTCTATGTCATCTTGTAGATGCAGCTACCATGCACTACTTGGAGCTATTCCAAATAACTGCTCTACTATACGAATCCGGTTTACTACTCAGAGTCATCCGGATTAGTGTCAAAGTTTGCATCGACGTAACCCTTTACGACAAACTCTTTTACCACCTCCATAATTGAGAAAATTCCTTAGTCCACTAGTTACTAAGGATAAGTTTGACCGCTGTCATATGATCCATTCCTGGATCACTCTTGTACCCCTTGATTGACTCATGGCAAGGCACACTTCAGGTGCGGTACACAACATAGCATACTGTAGAGCCTACGTCTAAAGCATAGGGGACGACCTTCGTCCTTTCTCTCTCTTCTGCTGTGGTAAGATCTTGAGTCTTACTCAATGCTCACACCTTATAACGCAGCCAAGAACTCCTTTGCTGATCTATTTTAACTCCTACAAAATCTTGTCACGGTATGTATTCATTTGAAAGTACTATTAAGCGTTTTTTGATCTATCCTTATAGATCTTGATGCTCAATGTTCAAGTAGCTGAATCCAGGTTTTCCATTGAAAAACACTTTTCAAATAACCCTATATGCTTTCTAGAAATTCTACATCATTTCTGATCAACCATATGTCAACAACATATACTCGTCAGAAATTCTATAGTGCTCCCACTCACTTCTTTGGAAATACAAGTTTCTCATAAACTTTGTATAAACCCAAAATCTTTGATCATGTCATCAAAGCGTATATTCCAACTCCGAGATGCTTACTCCAGTCCTTAGAAGGGTTGCTGGAGCTTTGCATACTTGTTAGCATCTTTTAGGATTGAAAAAAACCTTCTGGTTGTATCACATACAACCTTTCCTCAAGAAAATTGTCGAGGAAACAATATTTTGACATCCTATCTGCAATATTTCATAAATAATGCAGTAACTGCTAATACAATTCCAACAGACTCTTAGCATCGCTACGAGTGAGAAAGTCTCACCATAGTCAACTCCTTGAACTTGTCGGAAAACATCTTAACGACAAGTCGAGCTTTCTTAATGGTGATACTTACCATCATTGTCCGTCTTCCTTTTAAAATCCATATGTACCCAATAGCCTTACGACCATCAAGTAGTTCTTCCAAAGTCTATACTTTGTTTTCACACATGGATCCTCTCGGATTTTATGGCCTCGAGCCATTTGTCGGAATCCGGGCCCACCATCGCTTCTCCATAGCTCGTAGGTTCATTGTTGTCTAGCAACATGACTTGCAAGATAGGATTACATACCACTCTGAAGTAGTACGCATCCTTGTCGACCTACGAGGTTTGGTAGTGACTTGATCCAAAGTTTCATGATCGCTATCATAAGCTTCCACTTCAATTGGTGTAGGCGTCACAGGAACAACTTCTTGTGCCCTGCTACACACTAGTTGAAGTGACGGTTCAATAACCTCATCAAGTCTCCACCATCCTCCCACTCAATTCTTTTGAGAGAAACTTTTCCTCGAGAAAGGACCCGTTTCTAGAAACAATACTTTTGCTTCCAGATCCGAAATAGGAGGTATACCCAACTGTTTTGGGTGTCCTATGAAGATGCATTTATCCGCTTTGGGTTCGAGCTTATCAGGCTAAACCTTTTTCACATAAGCGTTGCAGCCCCAAACTTTTAAGAAATGACAGTTTAGGTTTCTCTAAACCATAGTTCATACGGTGTCATCTCAATGGAATTACGTGGTGCCCTATTTAAAGTGAACGCAGTTGTCTGTAATGCCTAACCCATAAACGATAGTGGTAATTCGATAAGAGACATCATGGTATGCACCACATCCAATAGGGTGCAGCTATGATGTTCGGACACACCATCACACTATGGTGTTCCAGGCGGTATTAGTCGTGAAACAATTTCCACAATGTCTTAATTGTGTGCCAAACTCGCAACTCAGATATTCATCTCTATGATCATATCATATACATTTTATCCTCTTGTCATGACGATCTTCAACTTCACTCTGAAATTACTTGAACCTTTCAATAATTCAAACTTGTGTTTCATCAAGTAAATATACTTAGCATCTACTCAAATCATCTGTGAAGTAAGAACATAACGATATCCACTGCGTGCCTCAACACTCATTGGACTGCACACATCAAAATGTATTACTTCCAACAAGTTGCTTTCTTGTTCCATCTTACTGAAAACGAGGCCTTCTAGTCATCTTACCCATGTGGTGTGATTTGCATGTCTCAAGTGATTCAAAGTCAAGTGATCCCAAACGATCCATCTGTATGGAGTTTCTTCATGCATATATACCAATAGACATGGTTCGCATGTCTCAATATTTTCAAAAACGAGTGAGTCCAAAGATCCATCAACATGGAGCTTCTTCATGCATTTTATACCAATATGACTCAAATTGCAGCGCCACAAGTATGTGGTACTATCATTACTATCTTATATCTTTTGGCATGAACATGTGTATCACTACGATCGAGATTCAATAAACCATTCATTTTAGGTGCAGGACCATTGAAGGTATTATTCAAATAAATAGAGCAACCATTATTCTCCTTAAATGAATAACCGTATTGCGATAAACATAATCCAATCATGTCTATACTCAACGCAAACACCAAATAACAATTATTTAGGTTTAACACCAATCTCGATGGTAGAGGGAGCGTGCGATGTTTGATCACATCAACCTTGGAAACACTTCCAATACATATCGTCGTCTCACCTTTGGCTAGTCTCCGTTTATTCTGTAGCCTTTTATTTCGAGTTACTAACACTTAGCAACCGAACCGGTATCTAATACCCTGGTGCTACTAGGAGTACTAGCAAAGTACACATTAATATAATGTATATCCAACATACTTCTGTCGACCTTGCCAGCCTTCTCATCTACCAAGTATCTAGGGTAGTTCTGCTTCAGTGACCGTTCCCCTTATTACAGAAGCACTTAGTCTCGGGTTTGGGTTCAACCTTGGGTTTCTTCACTAGAGCAACAACTGATTTGCCGTTTCATGAAGTATCCCTTTCTTGCCCTTGCCCTTCTTGAAACTAGTAGTTTTACTAACCATCAACAATTGATGCTCCTATTTGATTTCTACTTTTGCGGTGTCGCGAATAGCTCAAGGATCATCATATCTATCCCTGATATGTTATAGTTCATCACGAAGCTCTAGTAGCTTGGTGGCAGTGACTTTGGAGAACCATCACTATCTCATCTGGAAGATTAACTCCCATTCGATTCAAGCGATTGTAGTACTCATACAATCTGAGAACATGCTCAACGATTGAGCTTTTCTCCTTAGTTTGCAGGCTTAAGAAACTTGTCAGAGGTCTCATACCTCTTGACGTGGGCACTAGCCTGAAATCCCAATTTCAGTCCTTGGAACATCTCATATGTTCTGCGATGTTTCAAAAACGTCTTTGGTGCCTCAATTCTAAACCATTTAGCATTACGCACTGAACTATCATGTAGTCATCAAAACATGTATGTCAGATGTTCGCAACATCCACAACCGACGCTCGAGGTTCAGCACACTGAGCGGTGCATTAAGGACATAATCCTTTTGCGCAGCAATGAGGACAGTCCTCAGTTTACGGACCCAGTCCACATAATTGCTACTATCAACTTTCAACTAAATTTTCTCTAGGAGCATATCTAAAACAGTAGAACCAAAGCGTGAGCTATGACATAATTTGCAAAGACCTTTTGACTATGTTCATGATAATTAAGTTCATCTAATCAAATTATTTAATGAACTCCCACTTAGATAGACATCCCTCTAGTCATCTAAGTGATACATGATCCGAGTCAACTAGGCCGTGTCCGATCATCACGTGAGATAGACTAGTCATCATCGGTGAACATCTTCATGTTGATCGCATCTACCATACGACTCATGTTCGACCTTTCGGTCTCTCGTGTTCCGAGGCCATGTCTATACATCCTAGGCTCGTCAAGTCAACCTAAGTGTTTCACATGTGTAAATCTGGCTTACACCCGTTGTATGCGAACGTTAGAATCTATCACACCCGATCATCACGTGGTGCTTCGAAACAACGAACCTTCGCAACGGTGCACAGTTAGGGGGAACACTTTCTTGAAATTATTGTGAGGGATCATCTTATTTATGCTACCGCCATTCTAAGAAAATAAGATGTAAACATGACAAACATCACGTGCAAATCATAAAGTGACATGATATGGCCAATATCATCTTGCGCCTTTTGATCTCCATCTTCGAGGCGCAGCATGATCACCTTCGTCACCGGCATGACACCATGATCTCCATCATCGTGTCTTCATGAAGTTGTGTCGCCAACTATTACTTCTACTACTATGGCTAACGGTCAGCAATAAAGTAAAGTAATTACATGACGTTTTTCATTGACACGCATGTCATACAATAAATTAAGACAACTCCTATGGCTCCTGCCGGTTGTCATACTCATCGACATGCAAGTCGTGATTCCTATTACAAGAACATGACCAATCTCATACATCACATATATATAATTCATGACATCCTTTTGGCCATATCACATCACATAGCATACCCTGCAAAAACAAGTTAGACGTCCTCTAATTGTTGTTGCATGTTTTACGTGGCTGCTATGGGTTTCTAGCAAGAACGTTTCTTACCTACGCAAAAGCCACAACGGTGATATGCCAATTGCTATTTACCCTTCATAAGGACCCTCTTCATCGAATCCGGTCCGACTAAAGTGGGAGAGACAGACACCCGCTAGCCACCTTATGCATCAAGTGCATGTTAGTCGGTGGAACCTGTCTCACGTAAGTGTACGTATAAGGTCGGTCCAGGCTGCTTCATCCCACAATGCCGCCGGATCAAGATAAGACTAGTATCAGCAAGCAAATTGAACAAATCATCACCCACAACTACTTTGTGTTCTACTCGTGCATAGAATCTATGCATAGACCTAGCTCATGATGCCACTATTGGGGAACGTAGCAATAATTCAAAATTTTCCTACGTGTCACCAAGATCAATCTAGGAGATACTAGCAACAAGAGAGAGGGAGTGCATCTTCATACCCTTGAAGATCGCTAAGCGGAAGCGTTACAAGAACGCGGTTGATGGAGTCGTACTCGCGCGATTCAAATCGCGGAAGATCCAATCTAGCGCCGAACGGACGGCGCCTCCGCGTTCAACACACGTACAGCCCGGGGACATCTCATCCTTCTTGATCCAGCAAGGGGAGAGGAGAAGTTGAGGGAGATCTCTGGCAGCACGACGGTGTGGTGGTGGAGCTCGTGGTATTCCTGCAGGGCTTCGCCAAGCACTACGGAGGAGGAGGAAGAGTTGGAGGAGGGAGGGGCTGCGCCAGGGAAGGGGTGCGGCTGCCCTCTATCTCCCTCACTATATATAGGGGAAAGGGGGTGGAGGAGGCGCCCTAGGGTTCCCTAGGGGAGGGGCGGCGGCCACAGGGGAAACCGTAGATGGGTTTGGGCGCCCCCACCCCTAGGAAACTTGCCCCCAAGCCAGGAGGGGTGGCTGCCCTAGGGGAGGCGCCCCCACCTCTCCAGGTTACGTGAGAGGGGTTGGGAGGGGCGCACATCCCCTTAGTGGGCTGGTGTGCCCCCTCCCCTTGGCCCATAAGGCCCCCAACGCTTGTCGGGGCCTCCGAAACACCTTTCGGTCATGTTGGTCGTCACCCGGTACTCCCAGAACAATTCTGGACTCCAATACCCTTCGTCCAATATATCAATCTTCACCTACGGACCATTCCAGAGTTCCTCATCACGTCCGGGATCTCAGCCGGGACTCCGAACAACCTTTGGTAACCACATACTATTTCCCATAACAACTCTAGCGTCACCGAACCTTTAGTGTGTAGACCCTACGAGTTCGGGAACCATGCAGACATGACCGAGACACCTCTTCGGCCAATAACCAATAGCGGGATCTGGATACCCATATTGGCTCCCACATGTTCCATGATGATCTCATCGGATGAACCACGATGTCGGGGATTCGATCAATCCCGTATTCAATTCCCTTTGTCAATCGGTATGTTACTTGCCCGAGATTCGATCGTCGGTATCCCAATACCTCGTTCAATCTCGTTACCGACAAGTCACTTTACTCCT
Source organism: Aegilops umbellulata (assembly GCA_032464435.1). NCBI lineage: Eukaryota > Viridiplantae > Streptophyta > Magnoliopsida > Poales > Poaceae > Aegilops > Aegilops umbellulata. The sequence goes on from CP136057.1 coordinate 502,312,790, forward strand.
TCTATAATGCATGATCCCGTGACTAACTGTTAGTCACATTGAGCTCATTATGATGATGCATTACCGAGTGGGCCCAGAGATACCTCTCCGTCATATGGAGTGACAAATCCCAGTCTCGATTCGTACCAACCCAACAGGCACTTTCGGAGATACCTGTAGTGCACCTCTATAGCCACTCAGTTACCTTGTGACGTTTGGTACACCCAAAGCATTCCTATGGCATCCGGGAGTTGCACAATCTCATGGTCTAAGGAAATGATACTTGACATTAGAAAAGCTTTTAGCAAACGAACTACACGATCTTGTGCTTTGCTTAGGATTGGGTCTTGTCCATCACATCATTCTCCTAATGATGTGATCCCTTTATCAATGACATCTAATGTCCATGATCAGGAAACCATAACTATCTATTGGTCAACGAGCTAGTCAACTAGAGGCTCACTAGGGACATGTTGTGGTCTATGTATTCACACATGTATTACGGTTTCCAATTAATACAATTATAGCATGAAAAATATACAATTATCATGAACAAGGAAATACAATAATAACCATTTTATTATTGCCTCTAGGGCATATTTCCAACAGAATGGGGCCAAAATGCCCTTTTGGCAATCCCCGTGGCTGCATGGAGCCAAACCAAAAGATGTTGCTCCCCTAATTTTCGAGGCCTCCATGAGGAAAAATTGGAGGTGCGTGAGGCCCTAAAAAACAATCATTGGATTCTCAAGATCAACCCCTCCACGACTGTCTCCATCGAGCACATCCGACAATTCTTCACCCATTGGATGCTCTTGCACAACTTCCATCTTGATGAGCTTTTCGAGGATTCCATTATATGGAAGCACACGACCGATGGCCGCTACCCCGCCGCCTCCGCATATCAAGCACAATTCCTCGGGCTGGTTATCTCCCCCTTGGAGTACATGATTTGGAAGGCTTGGGCGCCTCCAAAGGCAAGGTTCTTCGCATGGTTGGCGACCCAAGATAGAATCTGGACGGTGGATAGGCTCGCCAAGCGGGGTTGGCCGAACTGTGGTCTTTGCCCTCTTTGTAAAAGAGAGCAAGAGAGTGATACGTCCATTTTGCATCATCCTTTTTTATCGATATTTATCCCATTATGGGCTGTTATTTCACGTTATGTCACAATACTTATGGCTATTCTCTCTTATTTTACAAGGTTTACATGAAGAGGGAGAATGCCGGCAGCTGGAATTCTAGGCTAGAAAAGGAGCAAATATTAGAGACCTATTCTGCGCAACTCCAAAAGTCCTGAAACTCCACGGAATATCTTAAAATAAATAAATAAAAATCCTCGCCAAAGATGAAGTCCAGGGGGCCCACACCCTACTCACGAGGGTGGGGGGCGCGCCCCCCTACCTCGTGGGCCCCCTGGTGGGTCTCCGACATCCATCTTCTGCTATATGAAGTCTTTCGATGAGAAAAAAACCAAGAAGAACTTTTCGGGACGAGACTCCACCGCCACGAGGCGGAACCTTGGCGGAACCAATCTAGGGCTCCGGCAGAGCTGTTCTGCCGGGGACACTTCCCTCCGGGAGGGGGAAATCATCACCATCGTCATCACCAACGCTCCTCTCATCGGAGAGGGCAATCTCCATCTCCATCTTCACCAGCACCATCTCATCTCAAAACCCTCGTTCATCTCTTGTATCCAATTCTTGTCTCAAAGTCCGGGATTGGTGCCAGTAGGTTTTTAGTAGTGTTGATTACTCCTTGTAGTTGATGCTAGTTGGTTTATTTGGTGGAAGATCATATGTTCAGATCTTATATGCATATTATTACCTCTCTGATTATGAACATGAATATGCTTTGTGAGTAGTTACATTTGTTCCTGAGGACAAGGGAGAAGTCTTGCTATTAGTAGTCATGTGAATTTGGTATTCGTTCGATATTTTGATAAGATGTATGTTGTCTAACCTCTAGTGATGTTATGTGAATGTCGACTACATAACACTTCACCATTATTTGGGCCTAGAGGAAGGCATTGGGAAGTAATGATTATATGATGGGTTGTTAGAGTGACAGAAGTTTAAACCCTAGTTTATGCGTTGCTTCGTAAGGGGCTGATTTGGATCCACATGTTTCATGCTATGGTTAGGTTTACCTTAATACTTTTGTTGCAGTTGCAGATGATTGCAATAGAGGTTAATCATAAGTGGGATGCTTGTTCAAGTAAGAATAGCACCCAAGCACCAGTCCACCCATATATCAAATTATCAAAGTACCGAACACGAATCATATGAACGTGATGAAAACTAGCTTGATGATATTCCCATGTGTCCTCGGGAGCGCTTTTCCTTATATAAGAGTTTGTTCCGGCTTGTCCTTTGCTACAAAAATGATTGGGCCACCTTGCTGCACTTTATGTACTTTTGTTACTTGTTGCTCGTTACAATTTATCTTGTCACAAAACTATCTGTTACCACTTATTTCAGTACTTGCAGAGAATACCTTGCTGAAAACCGCTTATCATTTCCTTTTGCTCCTCGTTGGGTTCGACACTCTTACTTATCGAAAGGACTACGATAGATCCCCTATACTTGTGGGTCATCAAGACTCTTTTCTGGCGCCGTTGCCGGGGTGTGTAGCGCTTCTGGTAGGTGGAATTTGGTAAGAAAAAATTTATATAGTGTGCTGAAATTTACCGTCACTTGTTACTATGGAAAGTAATTCTCTGAGGGGCTTGTTCGGGGTATCTTCACCCCGTCAAGTAGAGCAAAGAGTGGCTCCTCAATCTACTGAACCTATTGAAAATGTAACTCCTTTTGAATTTCCTTCGGGTATGATGGAAAAACTGCTAGCTAACCCTTTAAAGGAGATGGAACAAAGCATCCTGATGAGCACTTAATTTATGTGGATGAAGTTTGCGGATTATTTAAGCTTGCAGGTATACCCGATGATGTTGCTAATAAGAAGGTCTTCCCTTTATCTTTGAAGGGAGACACATTGATATGGTATAATCTATGTGATGATACGAGATCATGGAACTATAAAAGATTGAAATTGGAATTTCAACAAAAGTATTACCCTATGCATCTTGTTCATCGTGATCGCAATTATATATTTCTGGCCTCGCAAAGGAGAAAGCATCGCCCAAGCTTGGGGGAGGCTTAAATCAATGTTATATTCATGCCCCAATCCTGAGCTCTCGAGAGAAATAATTATTCAAAGTTTTTATGCTCGGCTTTCTCATAATAATCAAACTATGCTCGATACTTCTTGTGCTGGCTCTTTTATGATGAAGACTATTGAATTTAAATGGGATTTATTGGATAGAATTAAATGCAACTCTGAAGATTGGGACCTCGACGAAGGTAAGGAGTCAAGTATGACACCTAAGTTTGATTGCGTTAAATCTTTTATGGATACCAATATTTTCCGTAAGTTTAGCACTAAATATGGACTTGACTTTGAGATAGTAGCTTCCTTCTGTGAATCTTTTGCTACTTATGTTGATCTCCCTAAGGAGAAGTGGTTTAAATATCATCCTCCCATAGAAGTAAAAGTAGCTGCACCTATTAAAGTTGAAGAAAAGACTGTCACTTATAATGATCCTATTGTTCCTACTTCTTATGTTGAGAAACCACCTTTCCCTGTTAGAATAAAGGATCATGCTAAAGCTTCAACTGTTGTTCGTAAAAGCAATATTAGAATTTATACACCTCCTGAGCAAGTTAAAGTAGAACCTAATATTTCTATTGTTAAAGATCTCTTGTCTGATAATATTGATGGGCATGTTATTCAGTTCAAAGGTGAAACTTATAGAATTGCTAAGCCTTGTGCTAAAGATAAACATAGACCTGTGGTAGGCGTGCCTGTTATTTCTGTTAAAATAGGAGATCATTGTTATCATGGCTTATGTGATATGGGTGCTAGTGCTAGTGTTATACCACATACTTTATACAAAGAAATTCTGCATGACATTGCACCTGTTGAGTTAGAAGAAATTGATGTCACTATTAAACTTGCTAACAGGGATACTATATCACCAGTGGGAATTGTTAGAGATGTCGAAGTCTTGTGTGGGAAAACTAAATATCCTGCTGATTTTCTTGTTCTTGGTTCCCCACAAGATAGCTTTTGTCCCATTATATTTGGTAGACCCTTCTTGAACACTGTTAATGCTAAGATAGACTGCGAAAAGAATGTTGTTACTATTGGCTTGGATGATATGGTTCATGAGTTTAATTTCTCTAAATTCAGTAAACAACATCGTGAGGAAGACTTGCCTAGTAAGGATGAGATTATTGGTCTTGCTTCTATTGCCGTACCTCCCAGTGATCCTTTAGAACATTATTTGCTAGACCATGAAAATGATATGTTCATGAATGAAAGAAGGGAAATAGATGAAGTATTCTTTAAACAGGAACCTATTCTGAAACACAATTTTCCTGTTGAAATCCTAGGGGATCCTCCTCCACCCAAGGGTGATCCCGTGTTTGAGCTTAAACCGTTGCCTAATAATCTTAAATATGCTTATCTAGATGAAAAGAAGATATATCCTGTTATTATTAGTGCTAACCTTTCAGAGCATGAAGAAGAAAGACTATTGAAAACTCTGAAGAAGCAACGTGCTGCTATTGGATATACTCTTGATGATCTTAAGGGCATCAGTCCCACTCTATGTCAACATAAAACAAACTTGGAAGCGGATGCCAAACCAGTTCGTGATCCTCAACGACGTTTGAATCCTAAAATGAAAGAAGTGGTAAGAAAAGAAATACTCAAGCTTCTGGAGGCAGGTATAATTTATCCCGTTGTTGATAGTCAGTGGGCAAGTCCTGTCCATTGTGTCCCTAAGAAGGGAGGTATTACTGTTGTTCCTAATGATAAAGATGAATTGATTCCACAAAGAATTACCATAGGTTATAGGATGGTAATTGATTTCCGCAAATTGAATAAAGCTACTAAGAAAGATCATTACCCCTTACCTTTTATTGATCAAATGTTAGAAAGATTATGCAAACATACACATTACTGCTTTCTAGATGGTTATTCTGGTTTCTCTCAAATACCTGTGTCGGCTAAAGATCAATCAAAGACTACTTTTACATGCCCTTTTGGTACTTTTGCTTATAGACGTATGCCCTTTGGTCTATGTAATGCACCTGCTACCTTCCAAAGATGCACGATGGCTATATTCTCTGACTTCTGTGAAAAGATTTGTGAGGGTTTGATGGACGACTTTTTCGTCTATGGTTCCTCTTTTGATGATTGCTTGAGCAATCTTGATCGAGTTTTGCAGAGATGTGAAGAAACTAATCTTGTCTTGAATTGGGAAAAGTTCCACTTTATGGTTAATGAAGGTATTGTCTTGGGGCATAAAGTTTCTGAAAAAGGTATTGAAGTTGATAAAGCCAAGGTTGATGCTATTGAAAAGATGCCATGTCCCAAGGACATCAAAGGTATAAGAAGTTTCCTTGGTCACGCCAGATTTTATAGGAGGTTCATTAAGGACTTCTCAAAAATTTCTCGGCCTCTGACTAATTTATTGCAAAAGATGTACCATTTGTCTTTGATGATGATTGTGTAGAAGCATTTGAAATACTTAAGAAAGCATTAGTCTCTGCACCTGTTGTTCATCCACCTGATTGGAATTTACCCTTTGAAATTATGTGTGATGCTAGTGATTATGCTATAGGTGTTGTTCTAGGGCAAAGAGTTGATAAGAAATTAAATGTTATCCATTATGCTAGTAAGACTCTAGATAATGCTCAAAGAAATTATGCTACTACTGAAAAAGAACTTTTAGCAGTTGTATTTTCTTGAGATAAGTTCAGACCTTATATTGTTGATTCTAAAGTAACTATTCACACTGATCATGCTGCTATTAAATATCTTATGGAAAAGAAAGATGCTAAACCTAGACTTATTAGATGGGTTCTCTTGCTACAAGAATTTGATTTGCATATTGTTGATAGAAAAGGAACTGAGAACCCCGTTGCAGACAACTTATCTAGGTTACAGAATGTTCTTGATGACCCACTACCTATTAATGATAGCTTTCCTGATGAACAATTACATGTAATAAGTACTTCTCGTAGTACTCTGTGGTATGTTGATTATGCTAATTACATAGTTGCTAAATTCATACCACCTAGCTTCACATACCAACAAAAGAAAAAATTCTTCTATTATTTGAGACATTACTTTTGGGATGACCCACATCTATACAAAGAAGGAGTAGATGGTGTTATTAGACGTTGTGTACCTGAGCATGAACAGGAACATATCCTATGCAAGTGTCACTCCGAAGCTTATGGAGGACACCACGCTGGAGGCAGAACTACACACAAGGTATTGCAATCCGGTTTTTACTGGCCTACTCTCTTCAAGGATGCCCGTAAGTTTGTTTTGTCTTGTGATGAATGTCAAAGAATTGGTAATATTAGTAGACGTCAAGAAATGCCTATGAATTATTCACTTGTTATTGAACCATTTGATGTTTGGGGCTTTGATTATATGGGACCTTTTCCTGCCTCTAATGGATACACACATATTTTAGTTGCTATTGATTATGTTACTAAGTGTCGGTGTACTAGAGTAGGGGTACCCTAGTATCCCGAACTTGTGCACGGGCAGTCGCAGCGCCCCGCGGCAAGTCCTGTCGGGTGACCGCCAAGGACCCCGTGGTTCCTTTGGAGCCATTCAAGAACAAAGTATTTAAGACAAGGAGACAAGGCCCCGGAAAGAGGAGCTTGCCGGGAAGGCCAACCAAGGCATCTCAAGGAACTTGCCGCAACGCGCCACGCGTCCCGGCAAGACCCGGCGAGCGACAAGCTCCCGGACGCGGCAAGACAACGGCCGCGGCAAGGCGTTTGCCGCGGCTAGCAACCACTCTGTACCTGCGCTCCAGCTCACCCACCAACGTGTCGCTCTGAGACCCTTCCAGGCGTACGTGGCGGGAGGCTGTGCAGCCAGGGGTGCACTGTGGCAGGCGGCGCTGACAAGATCGCCATCGTGGCGAGCGGTGGCATCCCTGACGGTCCCTTTTCTGCACTGTGTGGGCGACATAGATAGGCATTTAATGCCCTTGTCCCCTGCCGTCAGGGTTAGGTATGATACACTGTGTAGGTAGCTGTACCTACCGCAGCACCTTTCCATTTTTGCCCTTGCCTACGTTGCCACCTGTTGGAGACCCCTTGAGCATATAAAAGGAGGCCCATGCACAACGTAGGGGAAGGGAGGAGCAGAACACCCACGCTCGGTCTCGTTAGCTGCTTGTGTGTACTGTAGCATTCAGCGCTCCCGAGCAAGAACTCAATACAAACCACAAAGCAGCAGTAGGAGTATTATCTCTCCGGAGAGCTCCGAAGCTGGGTAAAAACCGCTCGTGTGCCTCGCCTCGATCTGCTCTTCGTGCGGCCTCCGCCCCCCGCCGAACCGAGAAGGGGCTCCGTCCCCATAGGTGCTCGCGGAGGCAGACTTCCCCGACATCTTTGGCGCGCCAGGTAGGGGGGCGTCAAGGTTGTGTGAACCTGATCCGGCGTTCACACGAGCTAGATCTTCATCGACTTCATCGACATGCCGCCGAAGAAGAAGGCTTCGGAGGCGGCTGCTCCGTCCGCGTCGAACCCACCGCCACCGGAGCAAACGGCTGGTGGGGAAGACGCCGGTGGAAGAACGGGCGCTGACGAGGGAGCCCACGGTGCCGCCAGGTCCAAGGACAAGGCTGCGCTGCCCATCGGCGGTGTAGCCGGCTCCCACGACGACCGAGCGTCCGTAGATGCACCGCGCCCATCTCAGGAGGCACAGGACCGGCAGCGTCGTGGTACTCACGGTACCATATGCTCGCTGGACCCAGATCGAGCTGGCGGATCTCGGGATGCTCCAGGCCAGCATGCACGCCAACGTGCTGGCGCGAGCGAGGCACGGTCGCCTGGACGGGATATTGCTCCTTCTAACGCAGTTAGAAGTCCGAGCATATCCCGCTCCTCGCACCGTTCGCCACCGCTACCCGCCACTCCAGCAGAAGCTTTGGCGCGAGCTCAACTTCTCCTAGACTTCCCTCCAACGCCAGACAAGATCGACGACTGGAGGGCCACCATTCAGAGTCTCATCGGCTTCGCCAACGGCGACACTCCACGGCAGCCGACTATGTCGCAGCCGCGACCCGATGGCGACAAGACAGGTGGGGGTGCAACCACTGTGCACTCTCCGCCCCGAAGGCCAAGATCGCCGACTCGCCGGGTCCACCACGACAGCGACTCCACTGCTTCATCAGATCCGCGAGCTCGCCGCGATCAGCGCCAAGTTCTTCACGAACGACAGCAAGAAGACGCTCGTACTCGCATCGAGCGCCGAAGATAAGCGCGACGTCAGTCAGAACAGCGCGCTGGGCCCACTGTCGACATGCATGCGCCAGGGGAACCAAGCGACCTGCTGTACACGGTAGGTTGCCCTGCATTTACCCGTGAGCTGCGGCAAGTCCAGTGGCCCAGCACGAAGAATTTCAAGCCAGACGTACCCGAGAAGTATGACGGCAAGTTGCATCCGTCGGAGTTCCTCAGCATCTACACCATCGCGGTGCAAGTTGCTGGGGGGCGGGACGACAAGATCCTTGCCAACTACTTCCCGCTGGTGCTCAAGCCCAACGTCAGGTCCTGGCTCATGCACTTGCCGGACAACTCCATATCTTCTTGGGCAGACCTATGCCATCAGTTTGTCGGCGCCTTTACAGGCGGCCACAAACCTCATGGCCAGGAGAGTGATCTTCATCTGCTCGCCCAGAAGGAAGGGGAGCCCCTGCGCAAGTACATCCAGAGATTCAGCCAAGTGCAACGCAACATCCCAGATGTCCACCCTGCCGCGGTCATCAGCGTGTTCCATCAAAACGTGCGTAACCGCAGGATGCTGGAGGAGATGGCGATGTGCAAGATCAGAGACGTCAGTGAGCTATATGCCCTGGCCGACAGATGTGCACGTGCTGAGGAAGGGAGGAAACTCCCCGGAGAGAATGCAGGAACAGGAGGATCTGACAGCGATGATGCTGCCCCGGCAAATAAAAACCGGCGGCGGAACAACAGGAAGAGGAAAGGCAAAGATGTCCGGCAGCGACGGTGGCGCCAAGAAAGCCAAAGATGGTAGCTCCGGCAAGGAGGTTGCCGCATGCGCCAACTGCCAGGCTGTGGCGGCCACTGACAAGCAGGACGGCACCAACAAACTGTACTGCAAGATCCACCGCACCAAGGGCCATGACCTCCAGAGCTGCAAGAAGGTCGAGCAGCTTGTCGAGCTGCAAAAGGCCGAGTACGAGAGACGCGACAAGGAGAAAGCCCAAGGAGGTGCTGGAGGATCCGGTACGAAGCGCACCAGCCGGGGAGGACGCCGCGGCAAGGAGACAGACCTCCCCGCGGCCGCGACAAGGATGAAGATGACGACGACGAAGACATGGATGATGACGAAACCAGTGAGCGGGAGTTCCAGAAAGCCACAGAAGTCTTGTGCGTTGATGGCGGTGCTTCTCTGCATACTTCACACCGCCAACTCAAGCAGTGGGTGCGGGAAGTCAATGCGGCAGAACCACCCGTTGAGTCGCGCAAGCTTCTGAAATGGTCCAGCATGCCTATCATCTTTGATATTGAGGACCACCCTGATCGCACAACTGCGGTCGGGTGTTTGCCGATGTTGGTCTCACCAACTATCCGCAACCTCAAGGTCACTAAGATGCTAGTTGACGGCGGGGCCAGCTTGAACCTGATCTCCTCCGCTGTGCTCCGGAAACTCCAAGTCCCTAACAGCGAGCTCGAAGAGACCGGCACATTCCAAGGAATCAACCCGGGAAGGAGCAAGCCGAAGGGGAAGATTACGCTGCTGGTGACATTTGGCAGCGAGTTGAACTTCAGGACTGAGAGGATCACTTTTGACGTTGCCGATTTTCCATTGCCTTACAATGGGATTCTCAGCCATCCAGCGCTCGCCAAGTTCATGGCGGCCTCTCACTACACATACAACATGCTGAAGATACCAGGCCCGATAAGTGTCATCTCTGTCCCTGGTGACAAGAAAGATGCTCTTATCTGTGCCGACAAGATCTACCGGGAAGTAGCAGCCGCAAGGGATCGCGAGACACTTGCCGCTGAAGCTCCCGGGGGGAAGAAGAAGACCAAGTCCGGCAAGAGTTCTGATGCCCACTCCGGCAAGCGCACCTCTTCAGAGTGCTGCGCTACCATCGAGGACGCACCATCGAGCTCCACCGGCAAGTGTAAGAAGGCAATGGCAGCTCCGCCGGCGACCAAGAAGGTGTCCGCCAAGGAGGACGGCACTGGTGGTACTTTCACCATCAGTGCCACTCTCGACCCTAAATAGGAAAGCGCGCTCATTGCTTTCCTGCGGGCGAACGTCGATGTGTTTGCATGGCAACCGTATGACATCCCCGGTGTTCCCAGGAGAGTAATTGAGCACCACCTTGCCGTCTGTCCTCATGCGCGGCCCGTCAAGCAGAAAGTCAGAAAGCAAGCAGTGGAGCGCCAAGAATTCATCGCAGAAGAAATCAAGAAGTTAGCAGCAGGCCTCGTCAGAGGAGTGCTCCATCCTACGTGGTTGGCCAATCCTGTAGTCGTGCGCAAGGCAAACGGGAAATGGAGGCTTTGTATCGACTTTACCGATGTCCATAAAGCTTGTCCCAAAGACCCATTTCCCTTGCCGCGCATCGACCAGATTGTTGACTCCACGGCCGGATGTGATTTGCTTTCATTTCTTGACGCATACTCAGGATATCATCAGATCTTCATGGCAGAAGAGGATGAGGAGAAAACCGCATTCATCACTCCATGTGGCACATACTGTTTCATACGGATGCCTTTCGGTTTGAAGAATGCTGGTTCAACGTTTGCAAGGGTAGTCCATACCGCTTTTGCGCCACAAATACACAGAAATGTGGAAGCCTACATGGATGATATAGTGGTCAAGAGCAGGGACAAAGCAACTCTGATTCAAGATTTAGAAGAGACTTTTGCAAATCTGCGCAAGATCAGCCTCAAGCTCAACCCCGAGAAGTGCGTGTTTGGAGTCCCTTCCGGCAAGCTTCTCGGGTTCTTCGTGTCTCAGCGGGGAATTGAAGCCAATCCCGACAAGATCAAGGCCATTGAGCAGATCGAAGCACCGAAGCGCGTCAAGGATGTACGAAAACTTGCCGGCTACGTGGCGGCTCTCAGCAGGTTTATCTCCAAGTCTGCTGAGCGCGCCCTGCCGTTTTTCAAGATTTTGAAAAAGGCAGGTCCAATGAAATGGACTCCGGAAGCGGAGGCTGCGCTGCAGGACTTGAAGAGATACATGTCCTCCACTCCAATACTTGTCGCACCTAAGCCACAAGAGAAGTTGCTGCTGTACCTGGCGGCAACCAATCAAGTGGTTAGTGCTGCGTTAGTAGCGGAGAGGGAGGCAGATGATGAGCCAGCAACCATGGCGAGCGCATCCAGTGACAAGCAGGGGGCTTCCCCGACAAGCTCTGGTCCCGGCAAAGATGGATCTGCGCAGGCGCCCGAGGAGATACAGAAGAAAATGGTGCAGTGCCTAGTCTACTTTGTCAGTTCCCTTCTGCATGGGGCTAGGTCAAGGTACTCTGGTGTGCAGAAATTGCTTTTCGGCCTTCTTATGGCCTCGAGAAAGCTGCGCCATTACTTCCAAGCACATGAGATAACAGTTGTCACTCGCTTTCCGCTGAAGAGGATACTGCAGAATCCAGAAGCAACAGGCAGGATTGTTGAGTGGGCACTGGAATTGTCAAGCTTTGGCCTCAAGTTCGAGAGCACTTCAACTATCCAAAGCAGAGCATTGGCAGAATTCATAGCAGAGTGGACGCCAACGCCCGACGAAGAAATTCCAGAGACGAGCATCCCCGTCAAGGAAGCAAGCAAAGAGTGGCTGATGTACTTTGATGGTGCTTTCTCGCTGCAAGGCGCCGATGCTGGCGTGCTGCTTATCGCACCCACCGGAGAGCACCTCAAGTACGTAGTCCAGATGCACTTTCCCAAGGAGCAAGCAACAAACAATACTGCAGAGTATGAAGGATTGCTTGCCTGTCTCAAGATCGCGGCAGACCTTGGGATCAAGCAGCTCATTGTCAGGGGTGACTCGCAGCTTGTCGTCCGCCAAGTGAACAAGAATTATCAGAGTCCGTTGATGGAAGCTTACGTTGATGAAGTGAGGAAGCTAGAAGAGCACTTTGTCGGCCTACAGATGGAACATGTTCCAAGAGCTCAGAACGACATTGCTGATGGCCTGTCAAAGTGCGCAGCACTTAAGTTACCTGTGGAACCAGGGATCTTTGTGCTCAAGCTGACTCAACCGTCCGTTACGCCATCAACTGGACAGAGCAAGAAGAGGAAGTTGATTTCTGGTGACTATTTTCCGGCAGAGCTTCCCGAAGCCGCCACCAAGAAGGTCCCCTAGATCAACGCCAAGAGTGCTGAGGAGAAGTCTGCTCCGACAAGCCCCAGGGTTTGTTTCGTTGAAGCAGACGCTCCCGACAAGTTTTGCTCCGGCAAGCTTGCCGGGGAACATCAAGCTCCGGCTGAACCGCAGGTTCTCACCGTAGAAGCGGATGTTCCCGCAGCAGCAGATATGCCTTTAGTCCTTGTTGTCGAGCCACAGGCTCCAGCATGGGCACAGCAGATCGTCCGTTTCCTTCAGACAGGAGAACTTCCTGAAGAGCAAGAAGAAGCGGAAAGAGTAGCCCGGCAGTCAAGTATGTACCAGTTTGTCGACAGCGCACTGTACAGAAGAAGACTCAACGGTGTGAAATTGAAGTGTATTCACCGGGAAGATGGACAGAAGCTGTTGGCAGAGATACATGGAGGCATTTGTGGTCACCACATTGGCGCAAGAGCACTTGCCGGCAAAGCACTCCGGCAAGGTTTCTTTTGGCCGACAGCCCTCCAGGATGCAACTGCACAAGTAACCAAGTGTGAAGCGTGCCAGTTCCATTCCAAGCAGATACGCCAGCCAGCTCAAGCTCTCCAGACGATCCCTTTATCCTGGCCATTTTCGGTCTGGGGGCTCGACATCCTCGGCCCCTTCCCCCAAGCAGTCGGGGGCTTTGAGTACTTGTACGTCGCAATCGACAAGTTCACAAAGTGGCCGGAAGTGGAAGCAGTGAGGAAGGTGACAGCACAGTCAGCAGTCAAGTTCTTCAGGTCGATTGTTTGCCGCTTCGGGATCCCTAACAGGATCATCACCGACAACGGTACGCAATTCACGAGCCGCACCTTCATGCAGTACGTCCAAGATCTTGGCGCCAAGGTCTGCTTCGCTTCTGTTGCTCACCCCAGGAGCAACGGTCAAGCGGAGAGGGCAAATGCTGAAGTGTTGCGTGGACTCAAGACCAGGACTTTCGACAGTCTGCACAAGAGCGGAAGAAACTAGATTGAGGAGCTGCCGGTGGTTCTTTGGTCGATCAGGACGACGCCAAATCGAGCCCCTGGCCAGACACCTTTCGCTCTAGTCTATGGAGCAGAGGCAGTTATCCCCACGGAACTCGTATACGGGTCACCTCGAGTGCTCGCTTATGATGAGCTTGAGCAAGAGCAGCTGCGGGAAGATGACGCGCTGCTCCTTGAGGAAGACCGTCTTCAGGCTGCGGTACGAGCTGCTCGCTACCAGCAAGCTTTGGGCCGCTACCATAGCTGCAAAGTTAACGTCAGAAGTCTCGAGGAAGGCGACCTTGTTCTTCGGCGCGTTCAGTCCGCCAAGAATTCCAACAAGTTGACGCCGAAGTGGGAAGGCCCTTATCGGGTGAAACGAGTCACTAGGCCTGGCGCTGTCTGTCTTGAGACCGAAGATGGCATTCCGGTGAGCAACTCCTGGAACATCGAGCATCTTCGTAAGTTTTACCCGTAAGGCGCGGTTGCCGGACCCTGCTCCGGCAACCACCCTTTGTACAAGTCTTGCCGCTGTTGCATGTAATCCTTCGTACAAAGCCAGGCGTAGACCCTGTGCATAAATAAAGCTCATGTGCTCCGCACATCTTGTCAGTTTCATGCTTTTTTTTGCATGAGTTATCTGACACTTTGTGCAGCGAACACCCCCGGTAAGCAATAACGAGCCATAAGGCTCCATATTATTATTTTCTCTACTTCCTTTTTTTTCAAGGAAATGAAGGTTCCTTCGCCCACAAGTTTGCCGGGGGGGAAGGGGAAGATAATGGTATGGACCAGGCGTCGTTCAAGAAAATCGCGCCTTGCCGGGAAGCAAACGACAGAAAAGCTAAGTTGCCAAAGTTTGAGCAATCAGATGTTTTTAAATTTTTTAAGTTATCTTCCTTGAACGACCATGCTTTGTATGGAAAACCTGTGCGCGAAGGAACCGGCTCGTGGCTAAGTTGCGCCCTTACTTTGTTTCGAGTTCGCTCAACAGTTTAAGTGTGTTGCGACTAGAGTCGCGCCCTTACTTTGTTTCGAGTTTGCTCAACAACTTAAGCGAGCTGCGACTAGTTACGACAATGTTTCTTGTCGGCAACGGCACTGCCAGCAGGCTGCTGACGTCCCGCACTCAGCGCTCGCGGCAAGGGTGCCTGCGCCGGCAAGTTCCCTAAAAGCATAGGGCAAAAACATACAAAGGAAGGAGCCAAGTAAAGGAAATAACATTGCAATCACTACCCAAAATAAAGTTATATATTACAAGATAGCTTGTCGCGACTCTAATAGACTGTTTTCATAACACGATCAAGCAGCGACAAGAAAAGAAGGAAACAGGCGGCCTAGTCCGCGCGATCGCCCTCAACCCTCTTGATCCCGCTCACCTTGTCCACAATGGGTGCGACAAGGTCCTTGAGCGCCTCCAGATCAGCGTCCGCCGGCAAGGATCTGAGGACGTTGGTGAGGTTGAGGCCCGGGTTGCGGAAGGCTACCTTCACCAACACCTTCTGAAGAGCTCCTGCGCAGATCTTGCGCGACTCGTCGGCCAGCTGCTTTGGGATCCTCTCCCGGAGTCGCTGGAGGGCCGTCGCCACGCCTTTGAAGAACAGAGTGAGCTTGGCGCTGGATGGGAGGGTCTCATCGGAGGGATACCCGAGATCCTCCATCCCCAGCTGCGCCAGCTCCTTGTCGATGTCTGCGGCAGCATTCACAAGACCCTCCGTCCACTGCTCCATAGTTTCTCTGAAATCGTTCTGGGTGGCGGCAATGCTCTCCAGCAGCGCCTTGTCGGCCTTGATCTCCTTCTTCAGGGCCGCCTCCTGCTCCCTCGCACCGTCCAGCGTCTTGGTCAAAGCAGCCAGCTTCAACTCAAGATCGGCGTTGGAGTCCTTGGCAGCGGCAAGCTCCTTGATCTTCTCAGCGAGACGACCCTGCAGCTCGCCAAAGGTGTAGGCGTCCTTCTCACGCTCATGCTTGAGCGCAGCAAGCTTTTCACCGCTCGCCTTGAGTTCAGTCTCCAGCTGCGCCACCTTCGTCTCCAGCTCCTTCTTGGCGGCCTCGGCAGCCGCGGCAGCGTCCTTTGCTTCCTTGAGAGCTCCGCTGGGTGTTTGCTCGCGCGCAACAAGCTCCTCTTCGTGGCTGTCCAGGCTGGCCTTCAGCTGCACCAACTCGCCCTCCCGCGCAGATAGCTCCTCGGCGGCAAGCCGCTGTTGCTCTGCAACTTCTGCCTTCTCGAGGATGAAGGCCTTCTGCGCCTCGTCGAGCTACACACGCTCCGCCGCCAGCGACCGGAGAGCTGCCTGGTTGAGACCTCGGAACTCCTCCGCGCGCTTCTCCATGTCCACCCCCGCCTTCGCGACAAGCGCTTCGTGGGACTCCAGTTTGGCCTGACGGGCACGGTAGAGCGACAACAGCTTCCGCAGCAGTCGCTCCTCCTCAGGCTCGTCGCTGCTGCTGCTTGGCGCATCGACCAGCGTCAGCCCAGCGGAGGCAAGCACCTCCACGTCAAAGCTTTCTCCTTCGACTGGTGCCCTGGACGTTGACGCCCAGGGGAGGTTGATGAAGACGCCATCGCCGGCCTTCAAGTAGACGCCTGGCTGGGACTCTTCGGAGCCTGACGCTGCGGCAGCGGCGGGAGGATCGGTGGTCGGTGTAGCGCCTGTCGCTCCTGCGGCCTCAGGGTCGTCAGTACGATCGCCAGACCCCTCGTCAGCTGCTGCGGCGGCAGCCTTGGCGGCCTCTTCGCCGGCGGGATCATCAGCGCCGGCCGCTTCTTCGGCGGCGGCGGCATCATCAACAGCAACCTCGGTCTCCATCGGCTCCGTAGTGGGTGGATCTGACGGCCGAAAAAGGGAGAAAAGTCAAGCAAATATCCAAAAATAAGATCAAAAGAAGAAGAACCCAAGGGAAGTTTCGAAGCAAGAGGTTTACCTGCACTAGGCTCGACAGTTGTGGACTCCACCACGGGAGGACCGCTGGTGCTGTCCCTTGCCGGAGACTCCTCCCTTGCCGGAGAGCTCCCCCTTACCGGAGAGCTCTCCCTTGTCGGAGGATCCGCCCTTGCCGGAGAACTCTCCCTTGGCGGCGTAGTCGAAGCAGATGTCATGTCAGGGGCGGCCTCCGGGAGCTCCTGGCGAGGCTGCTCTACTCCTACATAAGCCAACAGTTAGATATCAGCAAACAAAGAGTATCCATGCGCGCTCAACAGCGGGAAGCAAACCATATACTTACGCTGGGGGCTGCGCCGGGGGCTGCTCTGAAGAACAGCTGCCGGGTCCGGCAAGCTTGTCTCAGGCGCACCCCCTGCTGACACGGTGGGATCATCCTCGATGACAATCACCGGGACCTTGGCTCTCTTTGCCGCTCTCTGGGCCAGAGTCCTAAAAAGGAATAAGTTCAGAGTAAAGCAAATGAGATACAAGACAAGACAACAAGTATTGAAGACATACAAGTACAACAAGAATCTTACTCTTCTTCTTCCTCGTCGGAGCTGAGCGCGGAGAAGTCAAAGCCTGGCCCTCCTCCGGCGCGAGGAGGCGGAGGAGTAGGATCCCTTGGCCGCTTGGCGGGAGCTGGAGCGGCGGACCGGGAGGACCCCGCTCCAGTTGCCGCTGCGGCGTGAGGTGCTTCCGCGGCAACAGAACTTGCCGCGGTGGAGCGCGTCGTGCGACGCGGCGGGGGTTGACTCGTCCGCCGCTCCGCTACGTCCCCGACCTTGCGAAGACGCCTTCTTGGTGGAGCCGGGGGCTCTGCTTGTGGAGCCGAGGGCTCTGCTTGCGGCAAGCTGCCTGAAGACGAAGAGGAAGAGGATCCGATCTCCAACGAGCCGCTCGTATCCCCGGCGGGCCCGCTCGGCCCAACGTCATGCTCGGCGGACTTCTCCTCGCTGGCAAGTTCCTCTCGCTCGGCAAGGCTTGCCACCTCTGCTGCCGCTGCCTCCTCCACGGTGAATCCACACTCGCCCGCAGCTGCGGCTGCCGCCGCCTCTTCCAGCCTGGTGGCGATGCGCTTGAGCTCATCGTCGGTGGTGTCCCGGGTGAGGCCCCTCTGCTCACCGGCGTCGATCGGCACTTCTACCAAGTTATCGAAGAACGCCCGCACGACATCATCTGCAGGCTCTATCCAGGCTGGGTCAATTCCATGCGAGTCGCACAGCGGCATCATTGCACGGATGCGGTCGAGCGAGGAGTTGTTGCACAACGGAACGACGCCCCTCGGCAACCTAAACACTTCGGGATGCTGAGGGTCGTACTTGAACAGCTCCTGGAGCATCGCGTTGAGCTCCATGACAGTGAAGTTGAAGTTGAGGCCCGGCCGTAGCCTCATGATGTTCGCCGCGTTCTGGAACTCCCAGGTGGGTCTCCTCCTCTCCTGCAGGGGGGCGATGCGGCGGCAGAGGAAATCTGCGCCAACCGCTCCTACAGTAAGCCCGGCAAGCCTGAGGCGTAGGATCCGGGCGACGGCAATCTTCAGTCTGTCGTTTCCGGGGCCAGGCTACTCCAATCACTGCCGCGCACTACTGGAGTTTGGCGCAGGGCAGTAAACGGCTGCGGGTTCTCCTCGACAATCAGGCACCAGTCCGCCCTCCACTCCTCCCACTTGCTGCGGAACTCTCCATCCAGATAAGCATCCTTCTTGCCGGCTTTTGAGATCCAGGCGATTCCGCCAGATAAAGGCTCTCCTTTCTCAACTCGAGGCAAAAAGAAGTGGCGGAAAAGGGCTACGTTTGGATGGATTCCGACAAAGTTTTCGCAGAGATGTGCGAAAACTGCCATGGTCAGGACAACATTGGGGGTGAAGTCAAGGAGGTGGAGCCCGTAGGTGTTCATGATGTCGCAGAAAAATTCAGAAAAGGGCGGGCAGAGCCCGCAGTAGAAGAACAAGGCGAAGAAAGGGTACCCAGTGGGAGCTTTTTTCCAAGCAGTGGCTGGGAATACCTTCGTGCGCGGATGCGCTCGCGTCCCCGTCGACCAGAAGAGGTAGTAGAACTCCTTCAGCTCCTCCGCGGCAAGCCTAGGAGGGAAGATTGCCCGCTCCTTTCGCAGCGCCGCGAGCCGCTGCGCCTCGGCCGACTTCACCTTCTCGGCTTTCGAAGCCATGGCGGGAGTGGTGAGGGAGGACGACGGCGTTGGTGGTGCTGGTGGCGATGGGGGCGGAGCGCTGCTCTCTTTCGGCTTTGAGAAGAAGGGGAGCGGCGGAGATTTTCAAGTTTGGAATAGCAACGGGCAGGTGGGCGAACTGCCCCTGTTTCCCCTGCTTATAAGGAGGGAGAGGGCGGACGCTCCGCCTTTCCGAATAAAGAAACCACCCACGACCTCTCCCACGACGCCGCAATTGACGCGTGCCGTTCGGGGAGGGCGCGGTGGATGCGGAGCAAGATACGACGTGACCCAGGCCGCGCGTGCCCGTGCCCTTTTTTGGGCCTGGCCCAACAGCGCTCAGCACCGTGTGTGGCCCAGGCCCGGAGGCTCCTGTTGGTGTACTAGAGTAGGGGTACCCTAGTATCCCGAACTTGTGCACGGGCAGTCGCAGCGCCCCGCAGCAAGGCATGCCGGGTGACCGCCAAGGACCCCCGTGGTTCCTTTGGAGCCATTCAAGAACAAAGTATTTAAGCCAAGGAGACAAGGCCCCGGCAAGAGGAGCTTGCCGGGAAGGCCAACCAAGGCATCTCAAGGAACTTGCCGCGACGCGCCACGCGTCCCGGCAAGACCCGGCGAGCGACAAGCTCCCGGACGCGGCAAGACAACGGCCGCGGCAAGGCGTTTTCCGCGGCTAGCAACCACTCTGTACCTGCGCTCCAGCTCACCCACCAACGTGTCGCTCTGAGACCCTTCCAGGCGTACGTGGCGGGAGGCTGTGCAGCCAGGGGTGCACTGTGGCAGGCGGCGCTGACAAGATCGCCATCATGGCGAGCGGTGGCATCCCTAACGGTCCCTTTTCTGCACTGTGTGGGCGACATAGATAGGCATTTAATGCCCTTGTCCCCTGCCGTCAGGGTTAGGTATGATACACTGTGTAGGTAGTTGTACCTACCGCAGCACCTTTCCATTTTTGCCCTTGCCTACGTTGCCACCTGTTGGAGACCCCTTGAGCATATAAAAGGAGGCCCATGCACAACGTAGGGGAAGGGAGGAGCAGAACACCCACGCTCGGTCTCGTTAGCTGCTTGTGTGTACTGTAGCATTCAGCGCTCCCGAGCAAGAACTCAATACAAACCACAAAGCAGCAGTAGGAGTATTATCTCTCCGGAGAGCTCCGAAGCTGGGTAAAAACCGCTCGTGTGCCTCGCCTCGATCTGCTCTTCGTGCGGCCTCCGCCCCCCGCCGAATCGAGAAGGGGCTCCGTCCCCATAGGTGCTCGCGGAGGCAGACTTCCCCGACACTAAGTGGGTAGAAGCTATTCCATCTAGTAGTGCTGATCATAACACCTCTATTAAAATGCTTAAGGAAGTTATTTTTCCAAGGTTTGGAGTCCCTAGATATTTAATGACTGATGGTGGATCATACTTTATTCATGGTGCTTTCCGTAAAATGCTTGCTAAATATGATGTTAATCAAAGAATTGCATCTCCCTAACATCCTCAGTCTAGTGGTCAAGTATAATTGAGTAACAGAGAACTCAAATTAATTTTGCAAAAGACTGTTAATAGGTCTAGAAAGAATTGGTCCAAGAAACTTGATGATGCATTATGGGCATATAGAACTGCATAAAAAAATCCTATGGGTATGTCTCCGTACAAAATGGTTTATGGGAAAGCATGTCACTTACCTCTCGAACTAGAACATAAGGCATATTGGGCTATTAAAGAGCTCAACTATGATTTCAAACTTGCCGATGAAAAGAGGTTATTTGATATAAGCTCACTTTATGAATGAAGAACTTTTCGGCACGAGACTCTGCCGCCACGAGGCGGAGCCTTGGCGGAACCAATCTAGGGCTCCGGCAGAGCTATTCTGCCGGGGACACTTCCCTCCGGGAGGGGGAAATCATAGCCATCGTCATCACCAACGCTCCTCTCATCGGGAGAGGGCAATCTCCATCTCCATCTTCACCAGCACCATTGTTGGGGAACATTGCAGAAAACAAAAAAATTTCCTACGGTTTCACCAAGATCCATCTATGAGTTCATCTAGCAACGAGTGATCGGATGCATCTACATACCTTTGTAGATCGCGAGCGGAAGCGTTCAAAGAACGGGGATGAGGGAGTCATACTCGACATGATCCAATCACCGGAGATCCTAGCGCCGAACGGACGGCACCTCCGTGTTCAACACACGTACGGTCAGCGTGACGTCTCCTCCTTCTTGATCCAGCAAGGGGAAGGAGAGGTTGATGAAGATCCAGCAGCACGACGGCGTGGTGGTGGATGCAGCAGGGATCCGGCAGGGCTTCGCCAAGCGTCAACGAGAGGAGGAGGTGTAGCAAGGGGAAGGGAGGCGCCAAGATGCAGGGTGCGGCTGCCCTTCCTCCCCTCCACTGTATATAGGGGCTAGGGGGGCGCATGCCCCCTTGGAGATCCCATCTAGAGGGGGAGGGCGGCGGCCCCCGGGGCAACGACCCCCTTAGGGTTTCCAACCAGGGGGGCGCATGCCCCCTCGGGGGGCACCGGCCCCCTAGGGTTTCCAACCAGGGGGGCGCATGCCCCCTCGGGGGGCAACGGCCCCCTAGGGTTTCCAACCAGGGGGGCGCATGCCCCCTCGGGGGGCAACGGCTTCCAACCCTAGGGGCCTTGGGCCCTTTGGTGGGGTGCACCAGCCAACCAGGGGCTGGTTCCCACGCCACTTCAGCCCATGGGGCCCTCCGGGATAAGTGGCCCCACATGGTGGACCCCCGGGACCCTTCTGGTGGTCCCGGTACAATACCGGTGACCCCCGAAACTCTCCAGATGGCCGAAACAGCACTTCCTATATATATTTCTTCACCTCCGGACCATTCCGGAACTCCTCCTTACGTCCGGGATCTCATCCGGGACTCCGAACAACTTTCGGTTTGCTGCATACTAATATCTCTACAACCCTAGCGTCACCGAACCATAAGTGTGTAGACCCTACGGGTTCGGGAGATATGCAGACATGACCGAGACGCCTCTCCGGTCAATAACCAACAGCGGGATCTGGATACCCATGTTGGCTCCCACATACTCCTTGATGATCTCATCGGATGAACCACGATGTCGAGGATTCAATTAACCCCGTATTCAATTCCCTTTGTCAATCGGTATTTTACTTGCCCGAGATTCGATCGTCGGTATCCCAATACCTCGTTCAATCTCGTTACCGGCAAGTCACTTTACTCGTACCGTAATGCATGATCCCGTGATCAAACACTTTGATCACATTGAGCTCATTATGATGATGCATTACCGAGCGGGCCCGATGATACCTCTCCGTCATACGGAGTGACAAATCCCAGTCTCGATCCGTGTCAACCCAACAGACACTTTAGGAGATACCCGTAGTATACCTTTATAGTCACCCAGTTACGTTGTGACGTTTGGCATACCCAAAGCACTCCTACGGTATCCGGGAGTTACACGATCTCATGGTCTAAGGAAAAGATACTTGACATTGGAAAAGCTCTAGCAAACGAATTATACGATCTTGTGCTTATGCTTAGGATTGGGTCTTGTCCATCACATCATTCTCCTAATGATGTGATCTCGTTATCAATGACATCCAATGTCCATAGTCAGGAAACCATGACTATCAGTTGATCAACGAGCTAGTCAACTAGAGGCTTACTAGGGACATGTTGGTGTCTATGTATTCACACATGTATTACGATTTCCGGATAACACAATTATAGCATGAATAAAAGACAATTATCATGAACAAGGAAATATAATAATAATGCTTTTATTATTGCCTCTAGGGCATATTTCCAACAGTCTCCCACTTGCACTAGAGTCAGTAATCTAGTTACATTGTGATGAATCGAACACCCATATAGTTCTGGTGTTGATCATGTTTTGCTCTAGGGAGAGGTTTAGTCAACGGATCTGCGACATTCAGATCCGTATGTACTTTACAAATTTCTATGTCTCCATCTTGAACATTTTCACGAATGGAGTTGAAGAGACGCTTGATGTGCCTGGTCTTCTTGTGAAACCTGGGCTCCTTGGCAAGTGCAATATCTCTAGTGTTGTCACAGAAGAGTTTGATCGGCCCCGACGCATTGGGTATGACTCCTAGGTCGGTGATGAACTCCTTCACCCAAATTGCTTCATGCGCTGCCTCCGAGGCTGCCATGTACTCCGCTTCACATGTAGATCCCGCCACGACGCTCTGCTTGCAGCTGCACCAGCTTACTGCTCCACCATTCAACATATACACGTATCCGGTTTGTGACTTAGAGTCATCCAGATCTGTGTCGAAGCTAGCGTCGACGTAACCCTTTACGACGAGCTCTTCGTCACCTCCATAAACGAGAAACATGTCCTTAGTCCTTTTCAGGTACTTCAGGATATTCTTGACCGCTGTCCAGTGTTCCTTGCCAGGATTACTTTGGTACCTTCCTACCAAACTTACGGCAAGGTTTACATCAGGTCTGGTACACAGCATGGCATACATAATAGACCCTATGGTCGAAGCATAGGGGATGACACTCATCTCTTCTATATCTTCTGCCGTGGTCGGGCATTGAGCTGAGCTCAATTTCACACCTTGCAACACAGGCAAGAACCCCTTCTTGGACTAATCCATATTGAATTTTTTCAATATCTTTTCAAGGTATGTGCTTTGTGAAGGACCTATGAGGCGTCTTGATCTATCTCTATAGATCTTGATGCCTAATATATAAGCAGCTTCTCCAAGGTCCTTCATTGAAAAACTCTTATTCAAGTAGGCCTTAATGCTGTCCAAAAGTTCTATATCATTTCCCATCAAAAGTATGTCATCTACATATAATATGAGAAATGCTACAGAGCTCCCACTCACTTTCTTGTAAATGCAGGCTTCTCCATAAGTCTGCATAAACCCAAACGCCTTGATCATCTCATCAAAGCGAATGTTCCAACTCCGAGATGCTTGCACCAGCCCATAAATGGATTGCTGGAGCTTGCATACCTTGTTAGCATTCTTAGGGTCGAAAAAACCTTCCGGCTGCATCATATACAGTTCTTCCTTAAGATAGCCGTTAAGGAATGCCGTTTTGACGTCCATTTGCCATATCTCATAATCATAGTATGCGGCAATTGCTAACATGATTCGGACGGACTTCAGCTTCGCTACGGGAGAGAAAGTCTCATCGTAGTCAACCCCTTGAACTTGCCGATAACCCTTAGCGACAAGTCGAGCTTTATAGATGGTAACATTACCATCCGCGTCCGTCTTCTTCTTAAAGATCCATTTGTTTTCTATCGCTCGCCGATCATCGGGCAAGTCTGTCAAAGTCCATACTTTGTTTTCATACATGGATCCTATCTCGGATTGCATGGCCTCCAGCCATTTGTTGGAATCTGGGCCCACCATCGCTTCTTCATAGTTCGAAGGTTCACCATTGTCTAACAACATGATTTCCAGGACAGGGTTGCCGTACCACTCTGGTGCGGAGCGTGTCCTTGTGGACCTACGAAGTTCAGTAGTAACTTGATCTGAAGTTTCATGATCATCATCACTAACCTCCTCTCTAACCGGTGGAGGCACCACAGAAACATTTTCTTGAGCTGCGCTACTATTCGGTTCAAGAGGTAATACTTCATCAAGTTCCACTTTCCTCCCACTTACTTCTTTCGAGAGAAACTCTTTCTCCAGAAAGGATCCGTTCTTGGCAACAAAGATCTTGCCTTCGGATCTTAGGTAGAAGGTATACCCAATAGTTTCCTTAGGGTATCCTATGAAGACGCATTTTTCCGACTTGGGTTCGAGCTTTTCAGGTTGAAGTTTCTTGACATAAGCATCGCATCCCCAAACTTTTAGAAACGACAGCTTAGGTTTCTTCCCAAACCATAATTCATACGGTGTCGTCTCAACGGATTCAGACGGTGCCCTATTTAAAGTGAATGTAGCTGTCTCTAGAGCGTATCCCCAAAATGATAGCGGTAAATCAGTAAGAGACATCATAGATCGCACCATATCCAATAGAGTGCGATTACGACGTTCGGACACACCGTTACGTTGAGGTGTTCCAGGCGGCGTGAGTTGTGAAACGATTCCACATTTCCTTAAGTGTGTGCCAAATTCGTGACTTAAATATTCTCCTCCACGATCTGATCGTAAGAACTTTATTTTTCAGTCACGTTGATTCTCTACCTCATTCTGAAATTCCTTGAACTTTTCAAAGGTCTCAGACTTGTGTTTCATCAAGTAGACATACCCATATCTACTCAAGTCATTAGTAAGAGTGAGAACATAACGATATCCTCCGCGAGCCTCAACACTCATTGGACCGCACACATTAGTATGTATGATTTCCAATAAGTTGGTTGCTCGCTCCATTGTTCCGGAGAACGGAGTCTTGGTCATTTTGCCCATGAGGCATGGTTCGCATGTGTCAAATGCTTCATAATCGAGAGACTTTAAAAGTCCATCAGCATGGAGCTTCTTCATGCGCTTGAAACCAATGTGACCAAGGCGGCAGTTCCACAAGTATGTGGGACTATCGTTATCAACTTTACATCTTTTGGTATTCACACTATGAATATGTGTAACATCACGCACGAGATTCATTAATAATAAACCATTGACCATCGGAGCATGACCATAAAACATATCACTCATATAAATAGAACAACCATTATTCTCGGATTTAAATGAGTAGCCATCTCGTATTAAACGAGATCCAGATACAATGTACATGCTCAAACTTGGCACCAAATAACAATTATTGAGGTTTAAAACTAATCCCGTAGGTAAATGTAGAGGTAGCGTGCCGACGGCGATCACATCGACCTTGGAACCATTCCCGACGCGCATCGTCACCTCGTCCTTCGTCAGTCTCCGCTTATTCCACAGCTCCTGTTCTGAGTTACAAATATGAGCAACGGCACCGGTATCAAATACCCAGGAGCTACTACGAGCACTGGTAAGGTACACATCAATTACATGTATATCACATATACCTTTAGTGTTGCCGGCCTTCTTGTCCGCTAAGTATTTGGGGCAGTTCCGCTTCCAGTGACCCTTCCCTTTGCAATAAAAGCACTTAGTCTCAGGCTTGGGTCCATGCTTTGACTTCTTCCCGGCAACATCCTTGTCGTCCTTCTTGAAGTTCTTCTTACCCTTGCCTTTCTTGAACTTAGTGGTTTTATTGACCATCAACACTTGATGTTCCTTTTTGATTTCAACCTCTGCTGATTTCAGCATAGCAAATACCTCAGGAATGGTCTTTACCATCCCCTGCATGTTGTAGTTCATCACAAAGCTCTTGTAGCTAGGTGGGAGCGACTGAAGGATTCTGTCAATGACCGCCTCGTCTGGGAGGTTAATCTCCAGCTGAGTCAAGCGGTTGTGCAACCCAGACATCTTGAGTATGTGTTCACTGACAGAATTATTTTCCTCCATCTTACAACTGTAGAACTTGTCGGAGACTTCATATCTCTCGACCCGGGCATGAGCTTGGAAAACTAGTTTCAGCTCCTCGAACATCTCATATGCTC
Source organism: Aegilops umbellulata (assembly GCA_032464435.1). Taxonomy (NCBI): domain Eukaryota; kingdom Viridiplantae; phylum Streptophyta; class Magnoliopsida; order Poales; family Poaceae; genus Aegilops; species Aegilops umbellulata. Next base: position 502,338,763 of record CP136057.1, read on the forward strand.
CGTGATGCTCAAAACGCTTTTGGAGCCCCGGTTCTAAGCTGTAAAGCATGCCGCACTGAACGAGGGAGTAATCATCAGCACGAGACTGCCAAGCATTCATAATGTCTTGGTTCTCTGGGATGGGTGCTTCACCTAGCGGTGCTTCTAGGACATATTGTTTCCTGGCAGCTATGAGGAGGATCCTCAGGTTCCGGACCCAGTCCGTATAGTTGCTGCCATCATCTTTCAGCTTGGTTTTCTCTAGGAACGCGTTGAAGTTCATGTTGACATTGGCTTGGGCCATTTGATCTACAAGACATATTGCAAAGTTTATTTAGACTAAGTTCATGATAATTAAGTTCATCGAATCAAATTATTTAATGAACTCCCACTCAGATTAGACATCCCTCTAGTCATCTAAGTGAAACATGATCCGACTCGACTAGGCCGTGTCCGATCATCACATGAGACGGACTAGTCATCATCGGTGAACATCTCCATGTTGATCGTATCTTCCATACGACTCATGTTCGACCTTTCGGTCTCTTGTGTTCCGAGGCCATGTCTGTACATGCTAGGCTCGTCAAGTCAACCTAAGTGTTTGCATGTGTAAATCTGTCTTACACCCATTGTATGTGAACATTGGAATTTATCACACCCGATCATCACGTGGTGCTTCAAAACAACGAACTGTCGCAACGGCGCACAGTTAGGGGAAACACTTTCTTGAAATTTATTATGAGGGATCATCTTATTTACTACCGTCGTTCTAAGTAAACAAGATGCAAAACATGATAAACATCACATGCAATCAAATAATAATAGTGACATGATATGGCCAATATCATATAGCTCCTTTGATCTCCATCTTGGGGCTCCATGATCATCTTGTCACCGGCATGACACCATGATCTCCATCATCATGATCTCCATCATTGTGTCTCCATGAAGTTGCTCGCCAACTATTACTTCTACTACTATGGCTAACACGTTTAACAATAAAGCAAAGAAATTTACATGGCGTTTCCAATGACACGCAGGTCATACAAAAAATAATGACAACTCCTATGGCTCCTGCCGGTTGTCATACTCATCGACATGCAAGTCATGATTCCTATTACATGAACATGATCTCATACATCACATATATATCATTCATCATTCATCACAACTTTGGCCATATCATATCACAAAGCACTTGCTGCAAAAACAAGTTAGACGTCCTCTAATTGTTGTTGCAAGTTTTACGTGGCTGCAATAGGGTTCTAGCAAGAACGTTTTCTTACCTACGTAAAAGCCACAACGTGATTTGTCAACTTCTATTTACCCTTCATAAGGACCCTTTTCGTCGAATCCGCTCCAACTAAAGTGGGAGAGACAGACACCCGCCAGCCACCTTATGCAACTAGTGCATGTCAGTCGGTGGAACCGGTCTCACGTAAGCGTACGTGTAAGGTTGGTCCGGGCCGCTTCATCCCACAATACCGCTGAAGCAAAATAAGACTAGTAGCGGCAAGAAAGTTGAAAACATCTACGCCCACAACAATTGTGTTCTACTCGTGCAAAGAGAACTACGCATAGACCTAACTCATGATGCCACTGTTGGGGAACGTTGCAGAAAACAAAAATTTTCCTACGGTTTCACCAAGATCCATCTATGAGTTTATCTAGCAACGAGTGATCGGATGCATCTACATACCTTTATAGATCGCGAGCGGAAGCGTTCAAAGAACGGGGATGAGGGAGTCGTACTCGACGTGATCCAATCACCGGAGATCCTAGCGCCGAACGGACGGCACCTCCGCGTTCAACACACGTACGGTCAGCGTGATGTCTCCTCCTTCTTGATCCAGCAAGGGGAAGGAGAGGTTGATGAAGATCCAGCAGCACAACGGCGTGGTGGTGGATGCAGCAGGGATCCGGCAGGGCTTCGCCAAGCGTCTGCGGGAGGAGGAGGTGTAGCAAGGGGAAGGGAGGCGCCAAGATGCAGGGTGCGGCTGCCCTTCCTCCCCTCCACTATATATAGGGGCTAGGGGGGCGCATGCCCCCTTGGAGATCCCATCTAGAGGGGGGGGGCGGCGGCCCCCGGGGCAACGGCCCCCTTAGGGTTTCCAACCAGGGGGGCGCATGCCCCCTTGGGGGGCAACGGCCCCCAAGGGTTTCCAACCAGGGGGGCGCATGCCCCCTCGGAGGGCAACGATCCCCTAGGGTTTCCAACCAGGTGGGGCGCATGCCCCCTCGGGGGGCAACGCCCCCCTAGGGTTTCCAACCCTAGGCGCCTTGGGCCCTTGGGTGGGGTGCACCAGCCCACCATGGGCTGGTTCCCACGCCACTTCAGCCCATGGGGCCCTCCGGGATAAGTGGCCCCACACGGTGGACCCCCGGGACCCTTCTGGTGGTCCCGGTACAATACCGGTGACTCCCGAAACTCTCCAGATGGCCGAAACAGCACTTCCTATATATATTTCTTCACCTCCGGACCATTCCGGAACTCCTCCTTACGTCCGGGATCTCATCCGGGACTCCGAACAACTTTCGGTTTGCTGCATACTAATATCTCTACAACCCTAGTGTCACCGAACCTTAAGTGTGTAGACCCTACGGGTTCGGGAGATATGCAGACATGACCGAGACGCCTCTCCGGTCAATAACCAACAGCGGGATCTGGATACCCATGTTGGCTCCCACATACTCCTTGATGATCTCATCGGATGAACCACGATGTCGAGGATTCAATTAACCCCGTATTCAATTCCTTTTGTCAATCGGTATTTTACTTGCCCGAGATTCGATCGTCGGTATCCCAATACCTCGTTCAATCTCGTTAGCGGCAAGTCACTTTACTCGTACCGTAATGCATGATCCCGTGATCAAACACTTTGATCACATTGAGCTCATTATGATGATGCATTACCGAGCGGGCCCGGTGATACCTCTCCGTCATACGGAGTGACAAATCCCAGTCTCGATCCGTGTCAACCCAACAGACACTTTAGGAGATACCCGTAGTATACCTTTATAGTCACCCAGTTACGTTGTGACGTTTGGCATACCCAAAGCACTCCTACGGTATCCGGGAGTTACACGATCTCATGGTCTAAGGAAAAGATACTTGACATTGGAAAAGCTCTAGCAAACGAATTATACGATCTTGTGCTTATGCTTAGGATTGGGTCTTGTCCATCACATCATTCTCCTAATGATGTGATCTCGTTATCAATGACATCCAATGTCCATAGTCAGGAAACCATGACTATCAGTTGATCAACGAGCTAGTCAACTAGAGGCTTACTAGGGACATGTTGGTGCCTATGTATTCACACATGTATTACGATTTTCGGATAACACAATTATAGCATGAATAAAAGACAATTATCATGAACAAGGAAATATAATAATAATGCTTTTATTATTGCCTCTAGGGCATATTTCCAATAACCATCTCATCTCAAAACCCTAGTTCATCTCTTGTATCCAATTCTTGTCTCAAAGTCCGGGATTGGTGCCAGTAGGTTGCTAGTAGTGTTGATTACTCCTTGTAGTTGATGCTAGTTGGTTTATTTGGTGGAAGATCATATGTTCAGATCCTATATGCATATTATTACCCCTCTGATTATGAATATGAATATGCTTTGTGAGTAGTTACGTTTGTTCCTGAGGACAAGGGAGAAGTCTTGCTATTAGTAGTCATGTGAATTTGGTATTCGTTCGATATTTTGATAAGATGTATGTTGTCTAACCTCTAGTGGTGTTATGTAAACGTCGACAACATAACACTTCAGCATTATTTGGGCCTAGAGGAAGGCATTGAGAAGTAATAAGTAGATGATGGGTTGCTAGAGTGACAGAAGCTTAAACCCTAGTTTATGCGTTGCTTCGTAAGGGGCTGATTTGGATCCACATGTTTCATGATATGGTTAGGTTTACCTTAATACTTTTGTTGCAGTTGCGGATGCTTGCAATAGAGGTTAATCATAAGTGGGATGCTTGTTCAAGTAAGAATAGCAACCAAGCACCGGTCCACCCATATATCAAATTATCAAAGTACCAAACGCGAATCATATGAACGTGATGAAAACTAGCTTGATGATATTCCCATGTGTCCTCGGGAGCGATTTTCCTTATATAAGAGTTTGTTCCGGCTTGTCCTTTGCCATAAAAAGGATTGGGCCACCTTGCTGCACTATATTTACTTTTGTTACTTGTTGCTCGTTACAATTTATCTTGTCACAAAACTATCTGTTACCACTTATTTCAGTACTTGCAGAGAATACCTTGCTGAAAACCGCTTATCATTTCCTTCTGCTCCTCATTGGGTTTGACACTCTTACTTATCGAAAGGACTACGATAGATCCCCTATACTTGTGGGTCATCAGAGAGCATCTCTCATTTCTTCTTCGAGTGTCGTTACACCATCTGCCTTTGGAAGATGGTCATTGAGAAATTTCAGCTTACGCACTTGGACACCTCTTCATGGCATTTGGAGGCTTCCGTCAAGAGTTGGTGGGAAAATTTGACCGCCACAGGAGTTCCTGACAGAAAGGCGATGGCCTCAATGACTATGCTCGTCTTGTGGACCATCTAAAACGAAAGGAGTGCACGAGTCTTCTGACACAAGTGTGCTCCGCCGGCTATTTTGCTCGCTTCCATTGTCAATGAGGCAAAGCTCTGGGTCGCTGCCGGGGCAAAGAAATTAGAGGCCATTATTTTGCGCGAGTAATCTGTCATGTCGTGTAAGGGTGCCTATTGTAACAAAACCTCTTCTCTGCTTAATTCATATATGAGCAAATCTTTTGCCTTGGTTTAAAATAAAATGAAATAGAGTATCTATAGCTCAATGAGCATTTCCAAACTGCTCCCGTGCGGCTCCTACGGCCGTACCAGCGCGCCCAAAACCCAGGTAGCGGTGGCAGCGGTGGGGTTGTTTCAGCGGCGCTGTCCCGTCGGATGTGGCAGGCTCGGCTGCAAGCTTCGACAAGGGGCTTGTCCTAGGCTCCTGACGTTGGCGGCTGCTGCCGACGGAAGGCATGGGCGCGCGGCTTGGAGGCCCACGGTGGTGCGTCGAGGGTGAGGTGCGAGGCGGCCCGGGTGTCTCGGCTCTGGCCGCTAGGCGGCGCGATGCGGCAAGGGGTGGCACGGCGCAGAGGCGAGGGCCGAGTTTCTTGCCTGTCGATTGGAGTTGCATCACGGGGGTGCGCATTGACGCAGGTGTGCGCTGCGGCGCGACTGGATTTGGCTTCAGGCGGCGCTCCCCTGTCCCCTGCGGCGGCAGTGTTGATCCTTTTTTTCTACATGATGCAGGTCCTTTTTTACATTTTTTAGAACCCTTTTTTTTACATTTTTTTAGGGTTACCTTTTCTTTACATTTTTTTGAGGGGTACCTTTTTTTCTTGGGTTCCTTGTTTTTTAGACAAGTCCAAGTTCTCACTTGTGCGTGTGCGATGGGTCGTCATTTTTGTTTTTTGAGCGTAAGGATAATATGATGGGTCGTCGTTTAGCCTCAATCTTGGGCCATCAAAGCAAGAGGCCTACCTATAAGCGGTGCTTTTGAAAAGCCCATCGCTGACCAGCCCACGACACAAGCTTCGTCCTCTGTCCCGTTCCCCCACCTCTCCAACCGCGGCAATTGCAGAACCGGAGGAGCTCCGGGTTCCTCCGTTCCGAAATCCCCCGAATCCTCCCGAGCTCCCGAGCCGGCCGATCCATTGCTCGCCGCGATGGAGTCTCAGCACGCTTCCAGGGGCCGCCGCACCGTACACCTCCCTCCATCCCCCGCTTTCAACTTTCTTTCCTTTTTTTGGAGGCGGGCAGCGGCTCAGATCCGCGCCTCGCTTCGCCCGTCAGCTTCTGATGTCCGAGGCTCCGATCTCTGTTGCGTGTGTGGCAGCTGGAGGAGATCCGGCAGAAGAGGGCGGCCGAGAGGATGCAGCAGCAAACGCCCGCCGCCACCGCGTCCCACGGCGACCCTCACGGTTGGTCCATCCTTCTCTGTATCTGCCTGCCGGAACAATTCCTTTGCTATCTTTTGCTTAATCCGCTTCTTTTCGCTGCTAATTCTGCCTTTAAAACACCTCCGATGATCCGCAGGGAACCAAAGAGCCGCGGCAGAGGTTAGTTTTTCAGTTTCCTCCTTTGTATCCAAGAGCTGGGACATGTTTGCTACGCCATTTGTCTGCATTGGGGCATTGAAAAAAAATGCTTTTTGTTGCAAATGTATAGCAACCCTGTTGTTTATAGATTGTAACTAAGGCCTTTTTTTTTCGTCTGAAACGGTAGCTCCTTGCACGAGTTCAACAACTTGAAAATGGGAACTTGGAATTGGAGAGGGAAAACCAAATGCTGATGTCCAAGGTATCTTTGTCTGTGATATGGCGTATTGCGTAGTTATTTGTGGAATAGCAAGTCCTAACACACACGGCATGCGTCCCGCAGTTTGCCGAGAAGGAAGTCGAAAAGGATTCCCTGGTTAACCGATTGAATGACCTCGTGAGTTACATCTTGTATTATTGCTAGCCAGTACTGGTAGCGCATCTTAGTGCATCTCAGTTTACATGCATCTAAGCCGTTTGTTGCCTGATTTGTGACTTGCAGGAGAAAAATGTAGTGCCCTTGTTGAAAAAGGCTCTAAATGACATTTCATTGGAGAAAGACGCTGCAGTTGTCGCTAAGGTATTCAACACTTGTTTTGGAGGAATATTTGTGCAATATTCTGCTAACTGTGCATGCATGCCTCATCATTTCTTCCTGGTATGATAAGTAGGAGGATGCACTAGCGCAACTAAGGAGCATGAAGAAGCGGTTGAGAGAGGCAGAAGAGGAGCAGTACAGGGTATGTCTAAAGTTTGTGCCTTCTTAGCATTACAGTCCGCATGCTCATGTTGCAACTCAACAGGCAGAAGAAGACTCTGCATCCTTGAGAGCGCAGCTCAATACCCTGCAGCAGCAAGTAATGAGCAACTCTTACAGTGGATATGCAGTGGGAACATCAAGTGAGCAAACTCTTGCCATGGAAAAGGAGATACAGGATTTACAAGCTCAGCTAAAGGTTGGTTGTTTATGCCTTCCACTTCAGCGCTGTACTTGCTTCCATTCTCGTTTGGTCTATCGACAAAAACTTTGACATCTAAAAAAAATGGCAAACACAGCAAGAGTCACTGCTAAGGCAACAGGAGCAGCAAAAACTAGCTGAAGAGTCCCTACTGAGGCAGCAAGATCAGCAAAGGCTAGCTGAAGAACAATCCCGTACCACTTCTCTTGCGGCTGAAAAGCGAGAGATGGAAGAGAAAATTGCTGCATTAACAAAGAAATCTTCAGGTGTGGATGAAAATTATTTCGTGGGTATTATATCATCTCTACATTGAGGATGTAGAAAAATTTAAGCAAACATGTAACTCTATTCTCCAGATGTTGCTGTAGGTGTTTTCTGCCATGCTTTATGGTTTTGTAGTCATATAGTGTTGAAACATTCCATATTTTTTGATATATAGTTACATGCTAAGGTACTTACTACCATGTTGCTTTCAAAATTTTGCACCTACTTGCTGAAATAAGTTTTCCCTTCCATGCAGAAGAGGCTTCTGAATTTGCTGCACGCAAGGCATTTTCAATGGTAACACATCTAACAAACTTTATGTTCGTTAATTTCATCAGAAAGTAAGTTTCTTACAGTATAGACCATTAGACTGCATAGGCACATGTTTAGGCATGGTGCTATGGCCATTCACAGTAACACCATACAGTTATGCCCAGATTGATCAAGAGCTTTGGAGGTATGTATGGCTGGTACCAGATCATGTGGTACCTGGTGATTGAGCACCTGTAGTTCTGAAGGCATAGTTAAAAGTCAAAAATTGCAGTGGTGACTAGAATAGTCACATGCACATGTAGTATTGTAGGTTCATAGTATTCTTGTAGCTGATCTCAGCTCTTAAAACAATCTGTACTGATCGCTTTTTTCATTATGGCAGCAAGATAGGGAAAAACTTGAAAACCAGTTGCATGATATGGCTTTGATGGTTGAGAGGTTAGAGGGCAGCCGCCAAAAGCTGCTGATGGAGGTGTTTGACTTTGCCTTCCTTTTATTTTCGCTAAAGTAAGTTTCCTAAACGGTGACTAATTTCTTTATGTGTTCAACAGATTGATTCCCAGTCATTAGAAATAGAGAATCTGTTTGAGGAGAACTCAGTCTTGTCAACTTCATATCAAGAAGCTATGTCTGTTACGATGCAATGGGAGAACCAGGTGTGCTGTTTGTATTCAGTTTGTGCATGGAGTATGCAAAAAATCTTTGTTACGAAATCTGCATCTTGCCTACTGACTTCATCTAAACTTGCAGGTTAAAGATTGTCTGAAGCAAAATGAAGAGCTTCGTCTCCACTTAGAGAAGCTAAGAATTGAGCAAGCTAACCTGTTGAAAACAAACAATACTAGTGTCCAGCTAGATGGCCAAAGTGAGACCAGCATCCCACCAGAACTGGTCACAGAGAATCTTTCTCTAAAGGTTAATAACTGAAACTGGTGAAAACGTTTTTTATTGTTTGGGTGATGACCAACTTGTGGTCAAATCCAGTTAATATCATGTCATCAATTTACAGTAGCTTTCTGCCACATGTAGGATGAACTTGTCAAAGAACAGAGCAGATCCGAGGGATTATCGGCAGAGATAATGAAACTTTCAGCTCAGCTTAGAAAGGCAGTCCAAGCACAGAATAACCTGACACGCTTGTAAGTCTGCTACCATTTTCTTATATTTTCCTTAGTCGACCCCATTTTCTGTTTGGTAAAATCAAACTGTTTCTGTCTCTTGTGCAGATATAGACCTGTATTAAAAGACATCGAGGGTAATCTGATGAAAATGAAACAAGAAACTTATGCGACAATTCTATGATTTTGCCGAGGTATGAGTGCAAACAGCGATGACGCCACTTGCACCACAAACTGATTGGTATTTTTTTTGCTGTATCTGCCTACCTTCATTAGGCAGTTCTTAATTTGTAGAGTTCAATCAACATTGTTGTACATGTGTGGTACTGATGTATTTATCGTTTATGCTGATGTATTTTGTAAACTGGCTGAAATGATGAAAGGGAAAATCAGTATACAAATTGTCATCCCTGTGGACATTTATTTAGCTTGCGCTGGATCGTTTGTGTTTGCCTCGTGCCTACACAAACATGTGCCTACAAAATTAGTTTGCCTCGTGCCTAACTTTGCACTTTAAAATAAAGGACAAAATAGTCAGGATGTGATTTCATGATATTGTAGATGATTATTATTTAATGATACTATTTAAGCAGCATTACAATGCATTTGCAGTAACTGTGCCAGATCATGATTGAGTGGGGATCCGAATAGGATACCGCTGTCATTGATCTTATACAGCTTAGCCATCTCATGTGCAACTCTGTTGCTATCTCTAATCTTGTGGCTATGAATATTTGGCTTTGTCCTCAACATGTCTAGCATCTCATGTAAGGTTCCCTCCAAGCAGAAAGAGGGTTCATATTTGCATGCAAGTTGGTAATCACGATGGCAGAATCGTCGAACAATCATCTAAGATGATAGGCTCGTCGACCAAATGTAGCACATCGCTTAGTGCAACTCCAACGCGTTGACCCAAACGGACAACGCTTTTGTCCGTTTGGGTTGGCCGCCTGCCCGACGTTCGCCCTGTTTGAGATTTGGGCCGGTAGTGCGTCCAATGCGTCAATCCATATGTGCCGGCGTGGTCGGCTGGCCGCCCTTTTTCAACAAATAGCACAAATTTTCATTATTTCACACACAACTTTTGCATTATTTCACAAGTAAACATATAGTCCACAACCAAATAAATAGCATAGTTTCAACCAAATAAATAGCATAGTTTTACAAGCTGAATAAAAATAAAAATGTCTCACATAGTTTTGCAAGCCGAATAAAAAAGATACATGTATTGGTTGCCAACATGAGCCCACATATGCTCAACCAAATCATTTTGCAGTTGTATGTGAGTTTCCCAATCACGCAAGTCATGATGAAATTGAGTGAACTGTTCAAACATTGCCGCTCCTCCATGCTCAGACATAACATTCTCACCCTGAAACTGAAACCCTTGATCGTAGAGACGTTCTGGGCGCTCATCTTTTACGATCATATTGTGCATGATCACACAAGCAGTCATCACCTCCCATAGTTTTTGCGTGCTCCAAGTATTAACAGGATACCGAACGATGCCCCATCGAGATTGCAAAACACCAAAGGCATGCTCGACGACCTTCCTAGCACTCTCTTGCTCTTGGGAAAATCTTTTTCTCTTCTCTCCGACAGGGTCGGGGATTGTCTTCACAATAATGGTCCACTGAGGATAGATATCGTCACCCAGGTAGTATCCTTTGTCGTAGTTGTGGCCGTTGATAGTAAAGTTCACCGGTGGGTTGTTGCCTTTGGCAAGCCTAGCAGACACCGGCGAGGGCTGAAGCACGTTGATATCATTGTGTGATCCGGCCATGTCAAAGAAAGAGTGCCAGATCCAGAGATCATGAGACGTCACGACCTCAAGTATGACAGTGCAAGCCCTAACATGGCCCTTATACTGCCCTTGCCAAGCAGAAGGGCAGTTCTTCCACTCCCAGTGCATGCAGTCTATGCTGCCAAGCATCCCTGGGAAGCCCCTACTGGCATTCATCGCCAACAAACGGGATGTATCTTCAGAAGTCGGCTCTCTCAAGTACTCAGGGCCAAACACAGCAATAACAGCCTTGCAGAACTTATACAGGGAGTCTAGGCATGTAGACTCAGACGTACTCGTCAATGAGATCACCGGGCACTCCGTATGCAAGCATTCGGATGGCAGCAGTGCATTTCTGATAAGAGGAGAAACCAATCTTTCCAACGGCATCCTCTTTGCACTCGAAATAGTCATCGTAGCCGACCACCCCCTCTCTAATACGGTTGAAAAGATGTCGACTCATACGAAAACGCCGGCGGAATTTCTGATGTTTGAACAACGGGCTTGTTGTGTCAAAGTAGTCATTTCAAAGAAGGAAATGCCCGTTCTCTCGGTTGCCATTCAACGCCGGAAGGTGCCCCGGAATGGAGCCACAGAACGACGGGCGCTGGCTATTGAGGTGGTGATGGACCAACACGGCAGACAAGATCATCGGAGCAGGAATCGTCGGAGTTGCAAAGGAAACTGTGAAAAAAAACTCGTTGGCGGAATCTATTTTGTACCTTGGCAAACTGTCGAACAACTTGCAGGCGTCGGCGAAGGAGACGGACGGCGAAGGGAGTCGTGCCGCCCTCGGACCAGCTAGTTGCCCTGGCGGCGTCCGACGCCGGTGAGGATCCAGCCGGGGCGGCAAGGCGGCTTCTTGGTCATGGTCGCGGCTGTGTCTGGGGGGCGGGGGTTGGGAAGCTTTCGGTTCTCCGGCGCAAGACAGCGGTGGCGGGCGACGTGGGAGGTGACGACGTTGCAGAGGGGATATTGCGGCGCCGACAGCTGGCAGAGTCACCGAAAAAATAGGCGGCGGCGTCGGCGACGAAGAAGGCGGGCGAGGGTTTGCTATTGAAATGGAAGAGGATGGCCAATGTGTCACCGACTAGCGGGCCAAGGGGAGGAGTAGGTGGGCGCGCACGCGTCCGCCTAGTGTCCGCGCCGACGCAAATCCAGCTTAAAAATGGGCCGGGTATGTGTCGACAGACGAACGAAAAGCGGACGCGCGTCTGTTTAGGTCGGCGCGTTGGGCCGATTTTTTTGTCCGCGCCAACCCAAACAAACACGCGCGGACGAAATGGGCCGCCACATTGGAGTTGCTGTTAAGCCAAGGGCACAATCTCATGCTTCAACTCTTCGGCGCAAGCACAAGTTGGAAGTTTTGCCCCTCCGCTTCTCTGGTGCCTGCACAAAACGTCGCATCACGTTAGCCTCCACATAGCTCTCTGGAGGACAGGACCAACTTGTAGATGATTATCATTCTTCCCGATTATTGGTAAAAGGTATTGTTGATTACTCTTTTCAATAATGGTGTTGGTAACTGGTAAAGAAAGCCAAAGGAAAGCAACAATTGTTGCAAATAATGTTCCAAAAGTAAGGGTGACATATATTTCAAACAAAATGTTGCGCCCTGATGTAGAGCACCCCATAGACATCACCATGGATTCTACACCAACACTTAAATTGTTATGTGTTGGGAAACGTACTAGAAAAAAAATCATACATATGACCGCCCAAGATTAATATGAAGATGCATAACAGGTTGAGATCACGATCGTTACCGTCACCGAGTTGTAGCGGAAGAAGAACATGTCGGTGTAGATCGTACTTGGAGTCCCTCGAACTGTTGATAAACGATCCCTCGTACCGCCCACGAACAGTCCCTCGAACCGAAGACCGAAAGCACGGCCTCTCTACTTGGTTGCAAGCGTTTAGCCTTCATAATTCGGCAGCGCTTCACCGTCCAGAGCTAATCATCATCGGAGAATTAGAGGAAGGAGATTAGAACCCCACACGACTTCTAATTATGAGGACAAGAGGATTAGCCTAGCTCTTAATAGTCAACTAGAACCAACTAGAACTAGAAGAACTAAAGTAGGCTCCAAAACTTGTATGTACAATTTGTGGCCAATACCTCAAGTATATATAGATTGGAAGGGAAGAGGAGGGCTGCCACCAAGGAGGGAAAGCCTCCTTGGGGCGCCGGCCTAGGGGGGGGGGGAGTTGGACTCCTCCCTTACCCAATTCGGTCTCCTTCCTTAAGGAAGGGGGCGCCTCCCCCACTTGGGCCTTTGTGGCCCAAGTTGCCTTTCACCTCTTGGTCTTTTAGGCCCGTTGATATTAAATTAAACATAAAGTAGTTCTAAATATCTTATAATCATTATATATATGATTTAACATCCTTGGAAATATTTCACACACACACACACACACACACACACACACACACACACACATATATATACATACATACATACATACATACATACATAAACACTATTCTAATCACGGAATCAGAATAATATTCTGATCACAACCTGACGTGCCCCGCTAGTAGTACATTGAACTTCCCTGTAAACTAGGTTGAACTTCCGCCAACATTGCCCAAATGGGGCTTGCGATATACCGTTAGAAAGCTATGGACACCAATATCATGACCCAACTTAAAATTTTGGCAAAATATAAGCGGTTTCAAAGCAGTTTTGAAAACCGTTTTTTCTTCGCACAAAAAACGTGAATCGTATTTTCGATCGCATTTCTAAACCGTTTATCGGAATGAGGCATATAATATGGCGTTGGAAAGCTGCTGCAAAACCGCTCCTTCCACATGTTGAAAGTTTTCACTAATTCCCTATGGTTACAAAGTAATTTGAGAAAATGTAAAATTTCGTAAACCGAACAACTGAGTTCGTTTTTTCGATGTCATTTCTAAATGGCTAATCCAATGGAGGCATATGATACGGCGTTGGAAAGCTTATGAAAATGCGCTACTTTTTCATCTGGAATTTTTTTTCTAATTTTGAATGGTTTAAGAGTAATTTAGAAAATGGTCCAAGTCCTACCGAGTTCATATTTTTGAGCTAATTTTTTAACCGTGCGTCCGAATGCAGCAAATGATATGGCGTTGGAAAGCTTGAACAAATGCGAAACTTTATGGTATGTATTGTTTCTCCCAATTCTTTACGGTTTTAAGTCAGTTTCGAAAATGGCGAAAAACGTATTTTCGCCGTAATTTCTACAAACTTTGTCGGAATGGGGCAAATAATATACCGCTGAAAAGCTACGGAAAATGCGAAACTTGTTCATGTTGATGGTTTTCTCTGATTCCTAGCCGTTTTCAAGTAATTTCAAAAACAGCGGGATCATGCGTTCTGCCTTTATCGCGAAACAGATTCTTCGAAAATGCACCGCGTGAAGAACCTGAGCTTCTCGGCGCGTGTACCTGAACTTCACTCTGTTTTTCACGTGATTTTTTTGCTCGTAGGTCTTCATCCATTGCTCGTAACTCTCCATCCATTCACCGGAATTGAGCAGGTGATATACCGATGGAAAGCTGCTGTGAGCACGCAAGTTTCCCGTGTTGATCATCTTTTCATACTCGCGACGATTTTAAAAGTTTTTCATCTAAAATTCATTCACTGTAGTAGTTGAACTTCCTGCTGTTTTCACGTTGAACTTCTGTGATGTATTCTTGTTTGTAATTTCTCATCCATTCGTCGGTGTTACACAAATGATATTCCTTGTGTACAAACTTCCCTCATAATTATTTTTTAACTTTCTTCGACTGAGGACTTGAACTTACACAAATGATATTCCTGCCGTTTTGAGGTAAATTAGAAAATGACGAGATCATGATTTCTGCCTTCATCGCAAATGAGAAATGCACTGGGTGAAGTAGTTGAACTTCTCGGGCATGTCTGTTTGAACTTCACTATGTTTTTGACGTGTTGTTTTTTGCACTACGCATATTTGTTTGAACTTCACTCTGTTTCACTTTATTTTTATTTTTTTCTTATATGAAATACACACCATGTAGTACGTGAACTTCCGGTTGTTATCACTTTGAACTTCTCTCTGGTTGTGAGAATTATTTTAAAACACAAAAACAACATTATTTTCCTGTATTTTGGACATCTAAATACACTAGGGACCTCTCTCATAGGAATTTTTTGAAGTTTTCCTCGCCGAGCACTTGAACTTCTAGCAACCATTTTTTTGTTTATGAGTTGTTTTTAAAAGTGCAAAAAATGGCGTTGTGTTTTTTATTTTTTGAACAGGTAAATCCTAGGTTTTAATAAACTCTGAAACTTCTCTGTTATTTCAATTTGAACTTCACCTTTTTATATTTTGAGTAAAGAATTGTATTCGATTTTTATACGGAAAAAATCTTAGTTTTGTAATAAACATTATACAACTTCTTCGTTATTTCGAACTGAACTTTTTGGTTTATTTGTTAGCAACGGGAAAATTTTAAGTTTTTGTGATAAGTATTGAACTGCTCCATTTTTTGAAATTGAACTTCTTGGTTTATTATTTAGTATCGAGGAAAATCTGACTTTTTCATATACATTGAACTATTGCATTTTTTAAAATTGAACTTCTTGGTTTTTTCAATTTGGACTTCTTTGTGTTATTCATTTGTAATGGAAAATAATGAACATTGAACTACTCTGCTTTTTTAGTTTGAACTTCTTGCTTTTTTTAATATCTGATTTTCGAAAAGATGCAACTTCTTTATCCGATCACTCCCTTTTTTGTTTAAACTTCTAGGTTTTATTATTTTTAATGAGAAAGATATGCTTTTATAAACATGAAACTGCTCTACTATTTCAATTTGAACATGTTGGATTTGTATTTTTTAGAAAAGGTGAAAACACATAATTTTATTATGACCATTGAACTACTCTATTATTTTTATTTAAACTTCTTAGCTTTTTAAAAATTAGAAATGGGAAAATCCAATTTTTTGTATAAACAACAAACTGTTCTATTATTTCAATTTTCACTTTTTTAGTTTCACTTATTTTTTATCTGTAACGGTGGTGTTGCATGATTAAGCATAGGTAAAGTGGCTTTCATTTTTTTCTAAAAGCATCGAACTACTCATTTATTTACTTTTGAAGTTCTACATTTATATTTGTAGAAATGGGAAACATATAAACCATTTTTTGTAATCATATTTGAACTATTTTATGATTATTTTCTGAACCGATGGTGGAATACATATAAACTAGTTTTAGTTTGTGTGTTGTACACAAATTTATACAAAGAGTGGACACCATCGAGTTAATTAATCTGCATCAAAGAGGCACGTCACGAAGACTTCTTATATCACAACCATAGAGAGATAGTAATTCATGGACATCCAACCTTTATGTTTTGTTAGTACGTGTATTGCTCTAGCTTCTAGGAGCTACCACGCATGTTGGTTCTTCCCTTCCGGGCGTGTTTTTGTTTTTATGCATTGGTGTGCGAGGATCAGACGAGCAACGACAACAAGACAACCTGACGCAAACTGATTGTAGCAGCCACCTCGCACGCACTGATGAAGAAAGAGACATGCCAACACCTATTGGCACACAAAAACAAACACCTTACGGACATATCATCGCTGAACGCCCCCAAAACGAATGGTTGAACTTACAAAAACCAGCAAGTAGTTTTACCTGAAAATGTATTTTTACACAAACGGCTGCAACCCAATCCGCTACAGGTCCCACACACATCATGAGTGGAGAGAAGTGAATCTTGTCGAGGAAAAGAGACGCAACCATGGCCGGTTGCTACTGTTGTAGCTACGTACTATGTCCTCTGCCTCTGTCTAGCGGCTCCAGTGACAACAGCGGTTGCCCACGGGAGGAGGGTGTGGATGTGGGAGCCCGCCCGCTCCTCTGTATCGTGGAGATAGTAGACGCAGTAGGCGGTGCCACTGACTACGCCCCGAGCAACTGGTAGAAGGGAAAAACCGACAACGAACTTCTCGCACGCGAGGCATTGGACTGCTTGCTCGAGATGAACTAGGCCAAACGCTCATCCACGATGGAGTAGCTAGCGTCACAGAACTGTACAACGTGTGGAGGGATCCGTTATCCACACCGACCTCGATGGCGGCGTCAGGCGGGGAAGAGAAAGAGAGAAGTCAGAGGAGAGCAGCGGCGTGAGCAGGTTGGAGGATAGCCTGGTGACGTGGGGAACTCAGGAGAGGCACAAGATTTGCCAGAGTGGTGCGTAGGGGCGCCGGGCGGGTGGATCTTGGAGCAGCCCGCAGCGGCTTGCGTCACTGGGAGCGCTGCGCCGTTATGGGAAGGAGGAGATGGTGGTTTCTTCTCTGGCAGGTGGAGGTGCTTCGCCGGAGCGAGGCAAGTCATGGGGAGGTGAGGATGGGGAGCTTCGCCGGGAGGTGAGGGCGAGGCGTGGGGCGCTTTGCCAGAGCGGGGAGCGTCGCCAGGAGATGGGGGCGGGGCGTGGGGTGCTTCGCCGGAGCAGGGAGCGTCGCCACGAGTTGGGGGCAGGGCCCGTGGAGCTTCGCCGGGGCGAGGAGCATCGCCAGGAGGTGGGGGCGGGGCGCATCGCCGGGTGGTGGAGGCGAGGTGGATTGGGGAAGAAGGGGTCGGGGTGGGGAACGGGTTGTTTTTTTCCTGCGCTGTAGCAGTTCGGGATCCAAATAGTTAATCTAATCTCAGGATTAGAATAGTGTTGTCTCATATATATATATATATATAGGTAATACCAGATATTCATTGAAACCCTTTCGGTGACCTCGAAACGCTTCCGGATCCTCTCAGAACTATTCTAAATATTAATGAAACACTTCCACAAATATATTTTCATCACTCCCGTCCTACTAACACTCAGCAAATCGTGATTGCCTTAAGCTTGTGACCCCGTAGGTTCGGTAACTCATAGACATCAACGAAACCCCTTCGTTCAATGACCTTTAGCGGGACCGTGGACGTCCATATCGATCCCTATGAGCACACGAATGATATTTGAGTGAACCTATGGTTATCATATGATGTTCCCTTCGCTTCGTGATACTTCACAAAACCCGGGATGCATCGGTATCCTCCTGAGTCATCACTATGCTCACTAAACCGAAATCCTCATTACCGGTTTTGTTCTTCTTTCTCATTATTGTGTTCCGGCGTCCTCGTGACGTAGTCACCTGTGTCTGGCCAGATGATGATGGACGCCGTCATACATAGAGGTCCCTAAAAATATCTCTCCATCGTCGGAGGAGCAAATTCAACTCTCGAGCTATCTAGTTCCTTGTCAAACTTTCCGATGAACATGTAAGTTGTCGTTATGATCACCGTGTCACAGGTGGCGTTTGAGCAACCCTTAAGTCCAACGTATGGTAAGAAGTGACTACGATACTCTCATGGGCTAAGGAGCAAAATCACATGTTAACACTCCGTGTTATTACAATTGATTACAGACGATATTATCTCAATTCATAACAAGCAAGTTTGGGTCGATTCAATATGATCGTTCTTCCAATGTCATAATCTCAGTGTTGTTTTAGGACTATCGTCACACTTAACGATATCCTAAGATCCGGAAAACATGATCACCAACAACACTTGAGCTAGTCTTAGAGGCGAGACTAGGAACCTTCATTTTATTTGTTTACCATTTCACACGTGCTTACGAGTTTTCCATTGAATCACATATTCCAAGATCATAGCAGTTATAGCATGAAATATAAACACTTAATTATAAATATGGAAATATAATAATACAATAGTATTGCCTCTGGGGCATATTACCAACAGTCTCCCACTTGCACTAGAGTCAATAATCTAGTTACCACTTTTAACTTCTACACCAATGGCAATCCGGTGTTAGTCCATGCTTTGCTTGTGGTATAGACTTCGTCCTATTGAACATGACAATCTTCAGATCCGTGTCTATCGTTTTCATCAATGCATCTGTCATGCTTTCACATGAATTCATAATTTATGTGAAACAAGCTTATTATATTTTGAATCACTCGCAGGACCTTTGATTCCTTGGATTGAGCCATAGAACCACTATCGAGAACAGTGTTCCATTTGCACAATCATCTAAAAACCATACCAAGCTCATAAATGAACTCTTTAATTCGTCACCCTCTATTGTTACTTCTAAAGTGACAATATACTCAGCCTTCTGTTGTAGAGTTCACCACAGTAATTTTTTTGGACTAATTCCAACTTACTGTGCCACCATTAATCATTTAATTGAAACTGATAAATCACTTATAGTACTGATGAAGATTTTATCGGTGTACTTACTTACAATGAGCCTGTATTGATGTAACTCCTTACAACAATCTTTTCATCTTATCCATATGCGAGAAACATGCCATTGTACTTAACGACATTTTTCACTGTTATCCTATGATCAACAATTTGGTCATTTTGGTAACTTTACTCACAACTCACTTGGAGTACTAGACATATCTGGTTGTTTACATACCATGGAACATTTTTAACACAAGACTGATTGAAATCATGTATTTCACTTATCAGTGTTTCAGGACACCGATTCTTGCTTAAAACTCCTTCCATGTGACCTTGACAAGAAACTCTTGGCGTTTTTCTTACTAAACTACTTTAGTACTTTGTCAATATGTATTTTGGCTAAGCCCTGATGAGAAGAGTATGATCTACCAATTCAGGCATGGTCTCAGAGAAGATCTGCAACTTGCTCTCGTGCTTTTCGAGCCGTTAAAGTATGATGAATTCTACAACATGACGCTGAAACAAGAAGCTGCTCAGCTCAAGTGTGAGGCATCTAAGAAGAGAGTCAGAGACGCAGTTCAGTCTTCTTCTTCCTCACTTGTGGCAGCTAAGCAACAGAAGTTCTGGTTGCCTCCTCCTCCTCCGTTCCGTCAGCCTTATCAGCAGAAGAACTCAGGTGGCCGTGGATCTTCCCACCCACCCAACCCTGGCTATCAGAACAAGTCTCAGAATCAAGCTCCAAGGCCAAGTGCTCCTTATCACTGTCCGCTCTCAGAGGTGACTTGTAACAAATGTCAGCAGAAGGGTCACTATGCGAACAAGTGCTTCAACCAAAGGCGCCTTCCGCCTCCTCCTCCTGTGAAATCTTCCAGCAATGCAGTGGTCAAGCATAATCCTAAGTATGCTAAGGTGAACATGTTGAATGCAGCTCAAGCGGAGGATTCTTCCGAAGTGATCATGGGTAATCTTCCTGTTAATGATATTCCTGCAAAAGTCTTATTTGATACTGGTGCATCGCATTCTTTCATCTCAAAACCTTTTGCATCGAAGCACGAATTGTCTTTCCAAGGTTTGCCTAAACCGTTATCAGTTGTCTCTCCGGCTAAATGCATGAACGCAAGTTATATGGTTCCGGATGTTTCTATCAAGATGGGTGACTATAGATTTCTGGCTAAACCAATTGTTCTTGGTGACTCTAATATTGATCTTATTCTCGGGATGGACTGGCTTTCTAAGCACAAGGCTCAGCTTGATTGTGCTGCCAGAGAAATTCAATTGACTCACTCTTCTGACGATGTGATCATCTATGCCTCTCGTGATGATACCATTCGGTTGTTTTCTCTCAATGAGAATGGTGAATTGGATGCTATCTCTCAGATTCCAATCGTTTGTGAGTACCAAGATGTCTTTCCAGAAGAGCTTCCGGGTATGCCTCCCCGCCGACCAGTTGAATTCGTTATTGATCTTGAGCCTGGCACGGAACCCGTTTGCAAGCGTCCTTACAAGCTTGGACCAGATGAGTTGAAGGAATTGAAGAAACAACTCGATGAACAAGAGCGTCTGGGTCTGATCAGATCGAGTTCTTCTCCTTGGGGTTGTGGTGTTCTTTTTGTCAAGAAGAAGGATGGCACGAACCGACTTTGCGTCGATTACCGTCCATTGAACAAGAAGACTATCAAGAATAAGTAACCACTTCCCAACATCAATGAGCTATTCGAGCAACTTAAAGGTGCTAAAGTGTTCTCCAAGCTTGACCTTCGTATGGGTTATCATCAGATTCGCATTCGTGAAGAAGATATTCCCAAGACAGCATTCAGAACAAGCTTTGGTTCTTATGAATATACTGTCATGTCTTTCGGCCTTGTCAATGCTCCTCCAGCATTCACTCGCTTGATGAATTTCATCTTCAACCCCTACATCAACGAATTTGTCTTGGTCTATCTCAATGATATTTTGGTCTTCTCCAAGAATAAGAAGGATCATGCCAAACATTTGCGATTGGTGCTCGACAAGCTCAGAGACTATAAATTATATGCGAAGTTCTCCAAATGTGAATTCTGGCTTGATGAAGTTCTTTACCTTGGTCATATCATCTCTGCCAAGGACATTGCTATTAATCCAGAGAGGGTGTCTGCAGTTTTGAATTGGGAACCTCCTCAGAATGTCAAGCAGCTTCGCAGTTTTCTTGGACTTGCAAGCTATTGCCGAAGATTCGTTGAGAATTTCTCTAAGATTGCAAAGCCTCTTTCCAACCTCCTCCAGAAGCATGTGAAGTATGTCTGGTCTCCTGAGTGTGACGTTGCTTTCAACACTCTCAAAGAGAAACTCGTTACTGCTCCAGTTTTGACTCCTCTTGACGAATCCAAGCCTTATGAAGTTTTCTGCGATGCTTCTCTTCAAGGCCTCGGTGCCGTCTTAATGCAAGAGCAGAAGGTTGTGGCCTATACCTCTCGTCAGTTGAAGCCCAACGAAAGGAACTACCCCACTCACGATCTTGAGTTGGCGGCAGTTGTCCATGCTCTAATAACATGGAGACATCTCCTGTTGGGAAGGAAAGTGGACATATTCACTGATCACAAGAGTCTCAAGTACATCTTCACTCAGCCCCACCTCAATCTCAGGCAAACTCGATGGGTCGAAATGATTCAAGAGTATAATCCGAGTATTGAATATACTCCAGGAAGGCTAATGTGATTGCAGACGCATTGAGCAGGAAGGCTTATTGCAACAGCTTAATCCTCAAGCCCTTTCAACCGGATCTTTGTGAAGCTTTCCGCAAGTTGAATCTCCAAGTTGTTCCTCAAGGTTTTCTTGCCAACCTCATCGTCTCTCCTACTTTGGAAGATCAGATTCGTGAGGCACAACTGTTGGATACCATGGTGAAGAAGGTGAAACGTGGTATTGACAAGGGCATTTCCAAATACAAGTGCTATCGAGTTGATGACAGAGATACTCTTTTCTTCGAGGACCGGATCGTGGTTCCAAAGGGTGATCTTCGTAAAGTCATTATGAACGAAGCGCACAATTCTCTTCTGTCAATTCATCCTGGAAGTACGAAGATGTACCATGACCTCAAGCAGTCGTATTGGTGGACTCGAATAAAGCGAGAAATTGCTCAATTCGTGAATGAATGTGATGTCTGTAGAAGGGTGAAAGCAGAACACCAACGACCAGCTGGTCTTCTCCAACCTCTTGCTATTCCAGAATGGAAGTTTGATCATATCGAAATGGACTTCGTGACTGGTTTTCCTAAGTCCAAGAGTGGAAATGATGCTATCTTCGTCGTCATCGACAAGCTCACCAAAGTGGCTCATTTTCTTCCTATCAAAGAGTCTATCACAGCAGCGCAGCTGGCAGAGCTCTACACATCCAGAATTGTCTCCTTGCATGGCATTCCACAATTGATCTCTTCAGACCGTGGCAGCATCTTTACCTCCAAGTTTTGGGATTCTTTTCAGAAGGCCATGGTCACCAATATTCGCTTCAGCACAGCTTTCCACCCTCAAACTAGTGGACAAGTCGAGCGTGTCAATCAAATTCTTGAAGATATGCTCAGAGCTTGTGTTATCTCTTTCGGCATGAAGTGGGAGGATTGTCTTCCTTATGCTGAGTTCTCTTACAACAACAGCTTTCAAGCCAGCTCGGGCAAAGCCCCATTCGAGATTCTCTATGGCAGAAAGTGCCGTACTCCTCTCAACTGGTCTGAGACGGGCGAACGCCAACTTCTTGGCAATGATTTGATCTCAGAGGCTGAGGCTATGTGCAAGGTCATTCGTGAGAACCTCAAAGCCGCGCAATCGCGCCAGAAGAGCTATTACGATAGCAAACACCGAGATGTGGCATTCGAGATCGGAGACCATGTCTACCTCCGTGTCTCTCCAATGAAAGGGACTCGTCGCTTCGGTATCAAGGGGAAACTTGCCCCTAGATACGTGGGCCCTTTCAAGATCATCGGCAAACGAGGCGATCTCGCCTATCAACTTGAGCTTCCCTCCAACTTTGCAAATGTGCACGATGTCTTCCACGTGTCACAGCTTCGCAAGTGCTTCAAGACGCCTGAGCGCACCATCAACTTCGAAGAGATTGATCTTCAAGAAGATTTGTCCTATCATGAGCATCCCGTTGCTATTCTTGAAGAAACTGAGCGCAAGACTCGCAACAAGTCAATCAAATTCCTGAAAGTGAAATGGTCACACCATTCAGACCGAGAAGCCACCTGGGAGCGTGAGGACCACCTACGTTCCGAGTATCCGGAGTTCTTTCAGTCCTAGATCTCGGGACGAGATCCTCTCGTAGTGGTGGAGTGTTGTAACACCCCGGATGTAACTTGCCATATTTGTAATCCAACTCTTGCCATTTTCGGCTATGTGATATGATATTCCCTCCGTGGTTGGGTTCCCGTCAGTTTGCATTTTGTTCATGTCATGCATTTCATATCATGTCATCATGTGCATCGCATTTGCATACGTGTTCGTCTCATGAATCCGAGCTTTTTCCCCGTTGTCCGTTTTGCAATCCGGCGCTCCTATGTTCCCCGGCGTCTCCTTTTACATTTCTTCGTGAGCGGGTATTAAACTTTCTCGGAATGGACCGAGGTTTGTCAAGCGGCCTTGGTATAGCACCGGTAGACCGCCAGTCAAGTTTCGGGTCAATCGGAGGTCGTTTGGTACTCCAACGGTTAACCGGGTAACCGTGAAGGCCTCGTGTGTGTTGCAGCCCAACACCCCTTCAAAACAGCCCAACAACCCATCTAAGACACTCCCATGTCCACCGCCGTTCGATCACGATCGCGTGGCCGAAAACCGCACTCCATTTGGAGCTCCCTAGCTCCTTCTACCTATAAATATACCTCCCCCTCCGAAATCCCGGGTCCAATCCACCCTAACCCTAGTCTTTTTCCTCCCCCGCCGCCGCCGGACAAAAATCCAGGCAGCGGACGTGTCCGTCCGCCGCCGCCCGGCCAATCGGGAGCCGCCACGTGGGCGAGCCCGCGCCCACATCGCCGCCTCCCCGCGCCGGCCCGCCAGGCCCGGGGCGGGCCCCCCGAGCCCGCGGCTCCGCCGCCCGCGCCTCCCCGCGGCCCAGCCGCGCCGTGCCACCTCCGCCGGCCGCCGCCGCAGCTCCGCCCCCGCGCCGCGACCCCGCAGCTCCGCCCCGCGCCGTCCCGCACCGGCCGCCGCCCTCCTCCGCCTCGCCCCGCCGTCGCCGGCGCCGGATCCGGCCCGGATCCGTCTCGCCGCCGCCTCCCCGCGCCTCCTCGGGCCCTACTCCGGCGAGCCGCGCCGGCCGTCCTCGAAGTTCGTGCCGCGGTTGACTTCTCTCCCTCTCCCCCGAAATATTCTAAGTCCTATGATTTGTGCATATATGTCGCATGTTCATCGCATCATAACTTGCTGTATATTGCTCGGTTTCATGCGTACAATATGTCAAATTGTTTGTATCGATGAGTACATCATTTAATTTCATTGAATCATTTTCATTTGAGGTCATCTTGATGCCCGAAATGCTGTTGGAAGAGGGCTATGTGATGTTAGTTTCTGATTGTTATCAGAACATGCACTTTTGTCATTTTTGCTATGATTAATGTGTGCATGCTATGAAGTTGAGTCCTACATGAGTTTTATAATATGCCATGTTACCTTTCCAGAGAATTATGCCATGTATTTTTTTGGTCTTTCTGGTGACTAGCACAAGCATGCAAACTAGGGTACTTAATGTTGCTGATTTCAGAGACAGTAATTTTCACTAAGTCCCTGCCTGCTGTTATTTTTATGCCATGTGTTCATGTTGTTTCAGAGAGATATATGCATCTTTTGAGCATGATCAGTAAGGGTGTTTTGAGCATATGGATTTGCTCTATCCATCCATGCCTTTTTTTGTATTTATGGAGTGCCATAGCTTGAGTCAATCGAGCTCTACTTTTGCTATAAAATGTTGCTGGCAGATTGTTTACATGCTATTCGATTTTGCCAAGCTTGGTGTAGTTGATCCTTGCATGATATGATGTTATTCTTTCCATGTCTAGCTCCTATGCCATGTCCTTTTGATGTATGTATGATTAGTTTATCATGAAATGCTCTGTAGTGAGTGCATCGAGCTCACGAACATGCCTACTTGTTATCTGTTTTTGACATGTCCAGTTTTTTCTGCCAAGTCTGAAACCTGTAAGGAAACTTGCTTAATTGACATGGGTGTTATTGTATTTTCTGATCCTTTTTGGCTTATGGTCAGTAAGGGACTTTTGTCAAGTGCTTTGAGTAGATTCATGCCATGCCTTGTTTTGCTATGTCATGTTCCTGTATCATGTTGATTCATTGCTCTGAACATGTCATCCTGATGTTAATTTCTGCTATGTTGTTATTTTCACAAAGTCTGTGAATCTGTTATCTTTTGCACTTTTGCCATGCTTGTTTGAACCTGTTATGGTATGATTTAGCCGTAGCTCAGTGTTCATCTTTTGTCAAGCATCTTGAGTAGATTGCTGTCATATGCTTTGTGGATATGTTTGGGTGCAGTAGCTTAATTTCTTGTTGCTTGCTAAGTAGCATCATGCTGTTAATGGCAGATTATTGTCATTCTTGTATTGCTTGTCATTTGCAAACCGTGCATCCGATTCCGGTGATCTTTATATCGATTTCAACCGAAATCACCTCACCTATCCAGTGGCATACTTGGTTTGCCAAGATTATGCCTTGTTCATCTTTTTCCTTCCGAAGCACGCATATGCATTGCATATCCCATCTCGCATCTCATGCCATGTTTTGCATCATGTTGCTTGCGCATTGCATCGTGATTGATGTTTGTCCCCTTTGCTTGTGTTCTTGCTTTGGGTAGAGCCGGGAGACGAGTACGTGAACGAGGAACCTATTGAGAACGCTTACGAGGACCAAGCTTTCTACAACTCTGAGAACCTTGCAGGCAAGATGACCATACCCTCGAAATCACTTCTATCTTTGCTTGCTAGATGCTCGCTCTTTTGCTATGCCTATGCTGCGATACCTACCACTTGCTATATCATGCCACCCATATTGCCATGTTCATCCTCTAACCATCCATGTCCTAGCAAACCGTTGTTTGGCTATGTTACCGCTTTGCTCAGCCCCTCTTATAGCGTTGCTAGTTGCAGGTGAAGATGAAGTTTGTTCCTTGTTGGAACATGGACTCGTTGTTCCTTGTTGGAACATGTTTACTTGTTGGGATATCACAATACCTCTTATTTAATTAATGCATCTATATACTTGGTAAAGGGTGGAAGGCTCGGCCTTATGCCTGGTGTTTTGTTCCACTCTTGCCACCCTAGTTTCCGTCATACCGGTGTTATGTTCCCGGATTTTGCGTTCCTTACATGGTTGGGTGATTTATGGGACCCCCTTGACAGTTCGCTTTGAATAAGACTTTTCCAGCAAGGCCCAACATTGGTTTTACCATTTGCCACCTAAGCCTTTTTCCCCCGGGTTTTCGCGAGCCCGAGGGTCATCTTTATTTTAACCCCCCGGGCCAGTGCTCCTTCGAGTGTTGGTCCGAACTGTCAGCCGCTGGTGGTCGCCAGGGGCAACTCTGGACTGGCCTACCGGAAGTTTGGACAATCCGGATGTGCCCTGAGACCGAGATATGTGCAGCTCCTATCAGGATTTGTCGGCACAATCGGGCGGCTTTGCTGGACTTGTTTTATTACTGCCGAGATGTCTTGTAGTCCGGGATTCCGAGACTGATCGGGTCTTCCCGGTAGAAGGAATATCCTTCGTTGACCGTGAGAGCTTATAATGGGCTAAGTTGGGACACCCCTGCAGGGTATTATCTTTCGAAAGCCGTGCCCACGGTTATGAGGCAGATGGGAATTTGTTGATGTCCGGTTGTAGAAAACCCGAAGTTGACCTTAATTAAAACACATCAACCGCGTGTGTAACCGTGATGGTCTCTTCTCGGCGGGGTCCGGGAAGTGAACACGGTGTTGGAGTTATGTTTGACGTAGGTTGTTCTAGGATCACTTCTTGATCACTTCTAGCTTCACGACCGTGCTTTGCTCCTCTTCTCGCTCTCTTTTGCGTTGTAGCCACCATATATGCTAGTCGCTTGCTGCAGCTCCACCTCACAATCCCTTTCCTACCTATAAGCTTAAATAGTCTTGATCTCGCGGGTGTGAGATTGCTGAGTCCCCGTGACTCACAGATTCTACCACAACAGTTGCAGGTACCAACGATGCCAGTGCAGGTGATGCAACCGAGCTTACGTGGGAGTTCGACGAGGAACGTGGCCGTTACTATGTGTCTTTTCCTGACGATCAGTAGTGGAGCCCAGTTGGGGTGATCCGGGGATCTATGTAGCATTTGGGGTAGTCTTCTTTCATTTTGGTACCGTAGTCGGACCTTGAGTGTAACTTGAATGATGGATGTTTATTTATGTATTGTGTGAAGTGGCGACTGTAAGCCAACTATGTATCCTCTTTCCCTTTATGTATTACATGGGTTGTGTGAAGATTACCTCACTTGCGACATTGCTTTCAATGCGGTTATGCCTCTAAGTCGTGCCTCGACACGTGGGAGCTATAGCCGCATCGAGGGCGTTACAAGTTGGTATCAGAGCCTTCCCCGACCTTAGGAGCCCCCACTGATTGATCGTTTTTAGTGGCCGAGTTGTGTCTAGAAAAAAAAATGTTTTGAGTCATTTAGGAATTATATATCGGAGAGTTTAGGAATTCTTTTTACTCCGCAGTCCCTTCGACCTTCTGGTGAGGTATCCTGACGTAGCGTTTTGACTCTTCTCTTCTCAAATTTCACTAAATTTTTTTTAGGATCACGCGGGTATCTTAGAATCGTTCCGATGGTTTTATGATGACAACATTGTCTTGGTTGTCTCCCGTCAGCAGGGGTTTTAGAGGAGGTGTCCCGGGGAGTTGAGCTCCGAGGTGTTGTCGTCATAATTTTATCGTTACAGTTCTGAAATACCTGAGTTTAGTACGCCGACATCGAAAATCTCTTTTGTACAGTTGTTGGTGAGATAACCTTGATAGCCCAGTACTGAGGCGACTGCGGGAGTATTGCCATGACTAGTATAACGGATGCTTTTCGAAGGTTGAGGTAGATGATTTCTGAGGTTTCTTGGTTATGTGTTGAAGGATGGATACAGCTGGATCTAGGTATTGTTAGTTTGGGTGATATATTTTGTGTCCCCTGTATCCCCAACACCTGATTGCATAACCAGAAAGTTTCGGGAGTTTATAAGTGGGAATTCATGTAGCTCTAGTACTTCTTCCGCAGATATTTGGTTTGTGATTGGGTAATACTTACCAAGTATTTGTTCACATCCGTACCTTGTTGATTTTATTCCATACCTTGTTCTAAGTGGCTTCTCAACTTATGGAAGTGTGATGCTTTACTTTGGAATTCATTCGTTCATTCTCGTTCGAATGTTTTTTGTGAAGACTATATGTTGCAATTTCGTTTCTTTGATTCAGCTTGAATATATCTTTTTCAAGATGCTAATGGATGTCACCCTCTTCAGGATGGCTCCGCCAACGCGTCAGAATCCGGAACGCAATGAAGGAAGTCAGGCTAACCCTCCGCCACCACCTCCGCCTCCGGAGGCATGGCAAGCCCTGATGACTGCCACAAATGCCAACGCTCAGATTCTGATTCAGCTCTTGCAAGATCGCAACCAAGGGCAAGATAATCAAGGGAATCAAGGCCAAGGCAACAATCAGCCGCACTTCGCTTCACTCAACCAGTTCCTTGCTAATCAGCCAAAGACCTTCAGCTACTGTGTCGAGGCCACAGACGCCGATGATTGGCTCGTGGACATCAACAAGCATTTCGAGTGCAGCAATGTCAGACCTGAGGACTTTGTCAATTTTGCCTCTTTTCAACTCAAGGATCAAGCTGCTGAGTGGTTCCAGCAATACAAAGATTCTAGAGGAGGTCGTGTCATTACCTGGGATGATTCCCGACGTGACTTCAAAGCTCACCACATTCCAGAAAGTGTTGTTGAGAGTAAGCGTGAGGAGTTCCGCAATCTCAAGCAAGGCAACATGTCCGTGTATCAATACAACACTCAGTTCCAGAAGCTCTCTCGTTTTCCGAGGCAAGACATCCCTGATGAGAAGAGTATGATCTACCAATTCAGGCGTGGTCTCAGAGAAGATCTGCAACTTGCTCTCGTGCTTTTCGAGCCGTTAAAGTATGATGAATTTTACAACATGGCGCTGAAACAAGAAGCTGCTCAGCTCAAGTGTGAGGCATCTAAGAAGAGAGTCAGAGACGCAGTTTAGTCTTCTTCTTCCTCACTTGTGGCAGCTAAGCAACAGAAGTTCTGGTTGCCTCCTCCTCCTCCGTTCCGTCAGCCTTATCAGCAGAAGAACTCAGGTGGCCGTGGATCTTCCCACCCACCCAACCCTGGCTATCAGAACAAGTCTCAGAATCAAGCTCCAAGGCCAAGTGCTCCTTATCACCGTCCGCTCTCAGAGGTGACTTGTAACAAATGTCAGCAGAAGGGTCACTATGCAAACAAGTGCTTCAACCAAAGGCGCCTTCCGCCTCCTCCTCCTGTGAGATCTTCTAGCAATGCAGTGGTCAAGCATAATCCTAAGTATGCTAAGGTGAACATGTTCAATGCAGCTCAAGCGGAGGATTCTTCCGAAGTGATCATGGGTAATCTTCCTGTTAATGATATTCCTGCAAAAGTCTTATTTGATACTGGTGCATCGCATTCTTTCATCTCAAAACCTTTTGCATCAAAGCACGAATTGTCTTTCCAAGGTTTGCCTAAACCGTTATCAGTTGTCTCTCCGGCTAAATGCATGAACGCAAGTTATATGGTTCCGGATGTTTCTATCAAGATGGGTGACTATAGATTTCTGGCTAAACCAATTGTTCTTGGTTACTCTGATATTGATCTTATTCTCGGGATGGACTGGCTTTCTAAGCACAAGGCTCAGCTTGATTGTGCTGCCAGAGAAATTCAATTGACTCACTCTTCTGACGATGTGATCATCTATGCCTCTCGTGATGATACCATTCGGTTATTTTCTCTCAATGAGAATGGTGAATTTGATGCTATCTCTCAGATTCCAGTCGTTTGTGAGTACCAAGATGTCTTTCCAGAAGAGCTTCCGGGTATGCCTCCCCGCCGGCTAGTTGAATTCGTTATTGATCTTGAGCCTAGCACCGAACCCGTTTGCAAGCGTCCTTACAAGCTTGGACCAGATGAGTTGAAGGAATTGAAGAAACAACTCGATGAACAAGAGCGTCTGGGTCTGATCAGACCGAGTTCTTCTCCTTGGGGTTGTGGTGTTCTTTTTGTCAAGAAGAAGGATGGCACGGACCGACTTTGCGTCGATTACCGTCCATTGAACAAGAAGACTATCAAGAACAAGTACCCACTTCCCAACATCAATGAGCTATTCGAGCAACTTAAAGGTGCTAAAGTGTTCTCCAAGCTTGACCTTCGTATGGGTTATCATCAGATTCGCATTCGTGAAGAAGATATTCCCAAGGCAGCATTCAGAACAAGCTTTGGTTCTTATGAATATACTGTCATGTCTTTCGGCCTTGTCAATGCTCCTCCAGCATTCACTCGCTTGATGAATTTCATCTTCAACCCCTACATCAACGAATTTGTCTTGGTCTATCTCGATGATATTTTGGTCTTCTCCAAGAATAAGAAGGATCATGCCAAACATTTGCGATTGGTGCTCGACAAGCTCAGAGAGTATAAATTATATGCGAAGTTCTCCAAATGTGAATTCTGGCTTGATGAAGTTCTTTACCTTGGTCATATCATCTCTGCCAAGGGTATTGCTATTAATCCAGAGAGGGTGTCTGCAGTTTTGAATTGGGAACCTCCTCAGAATGTCAAGCAGCTTCGCAGTTTTCTTGGACTTGCAAGCTATTGCCGAAGATTCGTTGAGAATTTCTCTAAGATTGCAAAGCCTCTTTCCAACCTCCTTCAGAAGCATGTGAAGTATGTCTGGTCTCCTGAGTGTGACGTGTTGGAAATATGCCCTAGAGGCAATAATAAATAAGTCATTATTATATTTCCTTGTTCACGATAATCGTTTATTATCCATGCTATAATTGTATTGATAGGAAACTCATATACATGTGTGGATACATAGACAACACCATGTCCCTAGTAAGCCTCTAGTTGACTAGCTCGTTGATCAATAGATGGTTACGGTTTCCTAACCATGGACATTGGATGTCGTTGATAACGGGATCACATCATTAGGAGAATCATGTGATGGACAAGACCCAATCCTAAGCCTAGCACAAAGATCGTGTAGTTTGTATGCTAAAGCTTTTCTAATGTCAAGTATCATTTCCTTAGACCATGAGATTGTGTAACTCCCGGATACCGTAGGAATGCTTTGGGTGTGCCAAACGTCACAACTTAACTGGGTGGCTATAAAGGTACACTACAGGTATCTCCGAAAGTGTCTATTGGGTTGGCACGAATCGAGACTGGGATTTGTCACTCCGTGTGACGGAGAGGTATCTCTGGGCCCACTCGGTAGGACATCATCATAATGTGCACAATGTGATCAAGGAGTTGATCGCGGGATGATGTGTTATGGAACGAGTAAAGAGACTTGCCGGTAACGAGATTGAACAAGGTATAGGGATACCGACGATCGAATCTCGGGCAAGTACAATACCGCTAGACAAAGGGAATTGAATACGGGATTGATTGAATCCTCGACATCGTGGTTCATCTGATGAGGTCATCGTGGAACATGTGGGAGCTAACATGGGTATCCAGATCCCGCTGTTGGTTATTGGCCGGAGAGTTGTCTCGGTCATGTCTGTATGGTTCCCGAACCCGTAGGGTCTACACACTTAAGGTTCGGTGACGCTAGAGTTGTTATGGGAAATAGTATGTGGTTACCGAAGGTTGTTCGGAGTCCCGGATGAGATCCCGGACATGACGAGGAGCTCCGGAATGGTCCGGAGGTGAAGATCGGTATATTGGACGAAGGGTATTGGAGTCCGGAATTGTTCTGGGGGTAGCAGGTGATGACCAACGTGTCCGAAAGGGGTTTCGGAGGCCCCGACAAGCGTTGGGGGGCCTTATGGGCCAAGGGGAGAGGGCACATCAGCCCACTAAGGGGCTGAGCGCCCCTCCCAACCCCATCTCACGTAACCAGAGAGGTGGGGGCGCCACCCCTAGGGCAGCCGCCCCTCCCGGCTTGGGGGGCAAGTTTCCTAGGGGGTGGGGCGCCCAAACCCATCTAGGGTTTCCCCTGTGGCCGCCGCCCCTCCCCTAGGGAACCCTAGGGCGCCTCCCTCTCCTCCCTTACCCCTATATATAGTGAGGAAGAGAGAGGGCAGCCGCACCCTTCCCCTGGCGCAGCCCTCTCCCTCCTCCAACACCTCGTCTTCCTCCGTAGTGCTTGGCGAAGCCCTGCCGGAGAACCACGAGCTCCATCACCACCATGCTATCGTGCTGTCGGAGTTTTTCCCTCAACTTCTCCTCTCCCCTTGCTGGATCAAGAAGGAGGAGACGTCCCCGGGCTGTACGTGTGTTGAACGCGGAGGTGCCGTCCGTTCGGCACTAGGATCATCGGTGATTTGGATCACGGCGAGTACGACTCCATCAACCCCGTTCACTTGAACGCTTCCGCTTAGCGATCTACAAGGGTATGTAGATGCACTCTTATTCCCCTCGTTGCTAGTTTCTCCATAGATAGATCTTGGTGACACGTAGGAAAATTTTGAATTTCTGCTACGTTCCCCAACAGTGGCATCATGAGCTAGGTCTATTGCGTAGATTCTATGCACGAGTAGAACACAAAGTAGTTGTGGGCGTCAAATTGTCAATTCTTCTTGCCGTTACTAGTCCTATCTTGATTCAGCGGTATTGTGGGATGAAGCGGCCCGGACCAACCTTACACGTACGCTTACGTGAGACCGGTTCCACCGACTGACATGCACTAGTTGCATAAGGTGGCTGGCGGGTGTCTATCTCTCCCACTTTAGTTGGATCGGATTTGATGAACAGGGTCCTTATGAAGGGTAAATAGAGATTGACAATTCACGTTGTGGTTTTAACGTAGGTAAGAAACGTTCTTGCTAGCAACCTATAGCAGCCACGTAAAAACTTGCAACAACAATTAGAGGACGTCTAACTTGTTTTTGCAGCAAGTGCTTTGTGATGTGATATGGCCAAGAAGAATGTGATGAATGATATGGGATGTATGAGATTGATCATGTTCTTGTAATAGGAATCACGACTTGCATGTCAATGAGTATGACAACCGGCAGGAGCCATAGGAGTTGTCTTTAATTTATTTATGACCTGCGTGTCAACATAAACGTCATGTAATTACTTTACTTTATTGCTAACCGTTAGCCATAGTAGTAGAAGTAATAGTTGGCGAGACAACTTCACGAAGACACGATGATGGAGATCATGATGATGGAGATCATGGTGTCATGCCGGTGACGATGATGATCATGGAGCCCCGAAGATGGAGATCGAAAGGAGCAAAGTGATGATGGCCATATCATGTCACTATTTGATTGCATGTGATGTTTATCATGTTATTACATCTTATTTGCTTAGAACAACGGTAGTAAATAAGATGATCCCTCATTAAAATTTCAAGAAGTGTTCTCCCCTAACTGTGCACCGTTGCTAAAGTTCGTCGTTTCGAAGCACCACGTGATGATCGGGTGTGATAGATCCTTACGTTCACATACAACGGGTGTAAGACAGTTTTAAACATGCAAAACACTTAGGGTTAACTTGACGAGCCTAGCATGTACAAACATGGCCTCGGAACACAGAGACCGAAAGGTCGAGCATGAGTCGTATGGTAGATACGATCAACATGAAGATGTTCACCGATGATGACTAGTCCGTCTCACGTGATGATCGGACACGGCCTAGTTGACTCGGATCATGTAATCACTTAGATGACTAGAGGGATGTCTATCTGAGTGGGAGTTCATAAGATGAACTTAATTATCCTGAACATAGTCAAAAGGTCTTCGCAAATTATATCTCGCGCATCAGTTCTGCTGTTTAGATACGTTCCTAGAGAAAATTTAGTTGAAAGTTGATAGTAGCAATTATGCGGACTAGGTCCGTAAACCGAGGATTGTCCTCGTTGCTTCGTAGAAGGCTTATGTCCTTAATGCACTGCTCAGTGTGCTGAACCTCAAACGTCGTCTGTGGATGTTGCGAACATCTGACATACACGTTTTGATAACTATGTGATAGTTCAGTTGAACGGTTCAGAGTTGAGGCACCGAAGACGGTTTTTGAAATGTCGCGGAACATATGAGATGTTTAGAGGGCTGAAATTGGAATTTCAGGCTCGTGCCCACGTCGAGAGGTATGAGACCTCCGACAAGTTTCTTAGCCTATAGACTAAGGGAGAAAAGCTCAATCGTTGAGTTTGTGCTCAGATTGTCTGAGTACAACAATCACTTGAATCGAGTGGGAGTTGATCTTCCAGATAAGATAGTGATGTTTCTCCAAAGTCATTGCCACCAAGCTGCTAGAGCTTCGTGATGAGCTATAACATATCAGGGATAGACATGATGATCCTTGAGGAATTCGCGATGTTTGACACCGCAAAAGTAGAAATCAAGAAGGAGCATCAATTGTTGATGGTTGGTGAAACCACTAGTTTCAAGAAGGGCAAGGGCTGAACCCTAACCCGAGACTAAGTGCTTCTGTAATGAGGGGAACAGCTACTGGAGCAGAATTACCCTAGATACTTGGTAGATGAGAAGGCTGTCGATAGGAGTATATTGGATATACATTATGTTAATGTGTACTTTACTAGTACTCCTAGTAGCACCAGGGTATTAGATACCGGTTCGGTTGCTAAGTGTTAGTAACTCGAAATGAAAGCTACGGAATAAACGGATTCTAGATAAAGGTGAGCGGACGATATGTATTGGAAGTGTTTCCAAGGTTGATATGATCAAGCATCGCACGCTCACTCTACCATCGAGATTGGTGTTAAACCTAGATAATTGTTATTTGGTGTTTGCGTTGAGCATAGACATGATTGGATTATGTCTATCGCAATACGGTTGTTCATTTAAAGAGAATAATAGTTACTCTATTTATTTGAATAATACCTTTAATGGTCTTGCACCTAAAGGAATGGTTTATTGAATCTTGATCGTAGTGATACACATTTTCATGCCAAAAGGTATAAGATGATAATGATAGTACCACTTACTTGTGGCACTGCTATGTAAGTCATATTGGTATAATACACATGAAGAAACTCCATGCAGATGGATCGTTTAGACTCACTTGATTTTGAATCACTTGAGATATGCAAATCTTACCACATGGGCAAGATGACTGAAAAGCCTCATAGCAACTTGTTGGAAATAACACATTTTGATGTGTGCAGTCCAATGGGTGCTGAGGCATGCAGTGAATATCGTTATGTTCTTACTTCATAGATGATTCGAGTAGATGTTGAGTATATCTACTTGATGAAACACAAGTCTGAATTATTGAATGGTTCAAGTAATTTCAGAGTGAAGTTGAAGATTATCGTGACAAGAGGATAAAATGTCTATGATACGATCATAGAGACGAATATCTGAGTTATGAGTTTGGCACACAATTAAGACATTGTGGAAATTGTTTCACGATTAATACCGCCTGGAACACCATAGTGTGATGGTGTGTCCGAACATCATAGTTGCACCCTATGGGATATGGTGCGTACCATGATGTCTCTTATCGAATTACCACTATCGTTCATAGGTTAGGCATTAGAGACAACCACACTCACTTGAATAGGGCACCACGTAATTCCGTTGAGACGAAACCGTTTGAACTATGGTTTGGAGAAACCTGAGTTGTCGTTTCTTAAAAGTTTGGGGCTGCGACGCTTATGAGAAAAGGTTTCAGGTTGATAAGCTCGAACCCAAAGCGGATAAAATGCATCTTCATAGAACACCCAAAAACAGTTGGGTATACCTCCTATCTCAGATCCGAAAGCAATAGGGATTGTTTTTAGAATCAGGTCCTTTCTCGAGAAAGAGTTTCTCTCGAAAGAATTGAGTGGGAGGAAGATAGAACTTGATAAGGTTGTTGAACCTTTACTTCAACCAGAGAGTAGCACAGCACATGAAAAATGTTTCTGTGGCCCCTGCCTCAGTTGAAGAGAAAGCTAATGATGATGATCATGGAGCTTCAGATCAAGTTACTATCGAACCTCATAGGTTGACAAGGGTGTGTACAACTTCTAAGTGGTAACCCTGTCTTAAAGGTCACGTTGTTGGACAACGATGAACCTATGAGCTATGAAGAAGCGATGGTGGGCCCAGATTCTGAAAAATGGCTCGAGGCCATAAAATCCGAGAGAGGATCCATGTATGAAAACAAAAGTGTAGACTTTGGCAGAACGGCTCGATGGTCGTAAGGCTGTTGAGTATAGATGGATTTTAAAAGGAAGACAGACAATGATGGTAAGTGTCACCATTGAGAAAGCTCGACTTGTCGTTAAGGTGTTTCCCGACAAGTTCAAGGAGTTGACTACGATGAGACTTTCTCACTCGTAGCGATGCTAAGAGTCTGTTGGAATTATATTAGCGGGTACTGCATTATTTATGAAATCTTGCAGATAGGATGTCAAAATATTGTTTCCTTGATGATTTTCTTGAGGAAAGGTTGTATGTGATACAACCAGAAGATTTTGTCGATCCTGAAAGATGCTAACAAGTATGCAAAGCTCCAGCAATCCTTCTAAGGACTGGAGTAAGCATCTTGGAGTCGGAATATACCCTTTGATGGAGTAATCAAAGTTTATGGGTTTATACAAAGTTTGTTAGAAACTTGTAGTTACAATAAAGTGAGTGGGAGCACTACGACATTTCTGATAAGTATATGTGGATGACATATTGTTGATCCGAAATGATGTAGAATTTCTGGAAAGCATATAGGGTTATTTGAAAGGTGTTTTTCAATGGAGAACCGGGATTAAGCTACCTGAACATTGAGCATCAAGACCTATAAGAATAGATCGAAACGCTTAATGGTACTTTCAAATGAGCACATACCTTGACATGATCTTGAAGGTGTTCAAGATGGATCAGTCAAAGAAGGAGTTCTTGCCTGAGTTGTAAGGTATGAAGTTAAGAGTTAAAGCTCGACCACGGCAGGAGAAAGAGGAAGGACGAAGATCGTCCCCTATGCTTTTATCATAGGCTCTATACGGTATGCCATGCTGAGTGCCGCACCTGATGTGTGCCTTGCCACATGTCTGGCAAGAGGGTACAAAGGTGATCTAGGACTAGATCACCAGATAGCGGTCAAAATTATCCTTAGAGGAATAAGGATATGTTTCTCGGTTATGGAGGTGATAAAGAGTTCGACATAAAGAGTTACATCGATGCAAGCTTAACACCTATCCGGATAGCTCTGAGTAGAGATACCGGATACGTATAATGGAGCAACAATTTAGAATAGCTCCAAGTAGAACAGTTATTTGAAATGGCTCCAAATATAGCGTAGAGATTTGCGAAGTACATACGGATCTGAATGTGACAGACCCGTAGACTACAACCTCTCTCACAAGCAACAAGATCGAACCAAGAACTCATTGAGTGTTAATCACATAGTGATGTGAACTAGATTATGAACTCTAGTAAACTCTTTGGATGTTGGTCACATGGCGATGTGACCTGTGAATGTTAATCACATGGCGATGTGAACTAGATTATTGACTCTAGTGCAAGTGGGAGACTGTTGGAAATATGCCCTAGAGGCAATAATAAATAAGTCATTATTATATTTCCTTGTTCACGATAATCGTTTATTATCCATGCTATAATTGTATTGATAGGAAACTCAGATACATGTGTGGATACATAGACAACACCATGTCCCTAGTAAGCCTCTAGTTGACTAGCTCGTTGATCAATAGATGGTTACGGTTTCCTAACCATGGACATTGGATGTCGTTGATAACGGGATCACATCATTAGGAGAATCATGTGATGGACAAGACCCAATCCTAAGCCTAGCACAAAGATCGTGTAGTTTGTATGCTAAAGCTTTTCTAATGTCAAGTATCATTTCCTTAGACCATGAGATTGTGTAACTCCCGGATACCGTAGGAATGCTTTGGGTGTGCCAAACGTCACAACTTAACTGGGTGGCTATAAAGGTACACTACAGGTATCTCCGAAAGTGTCTATTGGGTTGGCACGAATCGAGACTGGGATTTGTCACTCCGTGTGACGGAGAGGTATCTCTGGGCCCACTCGGTAGGACATCATCATAATGTGCACAATGTGATCAAGG
This sequence comes from Aegilops umbellulata, assembly GCA_032464435.1. Classification (NCBI taxonomy): domain Eukaryota; kingdom Viridiplantae; phylum Streptophyta; class Magnoliopsida; order Poales; family Poaceae; genus Aegilops; species Aegilops umbellulata. Next base: position 502,376,717 of record CP136057.1, read on the forward strand.
AGTTGATCGCGGGATGATGTGTTATGGAACGAGTAAAGAGACTTGCCGGTAACGAGATTGAACAAGGTATAGGGATACCGACGATCGAATCTCGGGCAAGTACAATACCGCTAGACAAAGGGAATTGAATACGGGATTGATTGAATCCTCGACATCGTGGTTCATCCGATGAGATCATCGTGGAACATGTGGGAGCTAACATGGGTATCCAGATCCCGCTGTTGGTTATTGGCCGGAGAGTTGTCTCGGTCATGTCTGCATGGTTCCCGAACCCGTAGGGTCTACACACTTAAGGTTCGGTGACGCTAGAGTTGTTATGGGAAATAGTATGTGGTTACCGAAGGTTGTTCGGAGTCCCGAATGAGATCCCGGACATGACGAGGAGCTCCGGAATGGTCCGGAGGTGAAGATCGGTATATTGGACGAAGGGTATTGGAGTCCGGAATTGTTCTGGGGGTAGCAGGTGATGACCAGCGTGTCCGAAAGGGGTTTCGGAGGCCCCGACAAGCGTTGGGGGGCCTTATGGGCCAAGGGGAGAGGGCACATCAGCCCACTAAGGGGCTGAGCGCCCCTCCCAACCCCATCTCACGTAACCAGAGAGGTGGGGGCGCCACCCCTTGGGCAGCCGCCCCTCCCGGCTTGGGGGGCAAGTTTCCTAGGGGGTGGGGCGCCCAAACCCATCTAGGGTTTCCCCTGTGGCCGCCGCCCCTCCCCTAGGGAACCCTAGGGCGCCTCCCCCTCCTCCCTTACCCCTATATATAGTGAGGAAGAGAGAGGGTAGCCGCACCCTTCCCCTGGCGCAGCCCTCTCCCTCCTCCAACACCTCGTCTTCCTCCGTAGTGCTTGGCGAAGCCCTGCCGGAGAACCACGAGCTCCATCACCACCATGCCGTCGTGCTGTCGGAGTTTTTCCCTCAACTTCTCCTCTCCCCTTGCTGGATCAAGAAGGAGGAGACGTCCCCGGGCTGTACGTGTGTTGAACGCGGAGGTGCCGTCCGTTCGGCACTAGGATCATCGGTGATTTGGATCACGGCGAGTACGACTCCATCAACCCCGTTCACTTGAACGCTTCCGCTTAGCGATCTACAAGGGTATGTAGATGCACTCTTCTTCCCCTCGTTGCTAGTTTCTCCATAGATAGATCTTGGTGACACGTAGGAAAATTTTGAATTTCTGCTACGTTCCCCAACATGACGTTGCTTTCAACACTCTCAAAGAGAAACTCGTTACTGCTCCAGTTTTGACTCCTCCTGACGAATCCAAGCCTTATGAAGTTTTCTGCGATGCTTCTCTTCAAGGCCTCGGTGCCGTCTTAATGCAAGAGCAGAAGGTTGTGGCCTATACCTCTCGTCAGTTGAAGCCCAACGAAAGGAACTACCCCACTCACGATCTTGAGTTGGCGGCAGTTGTCCACGCTCTAATAACATGGAGACATCTCCTGTTGGGAAGGAAAGTGAACATATTCACCGATCACAAGAGTCTCAAGTACATCTTCACTCAGCCCCACCTCAACCTCAGGCAAACTCGATGGGTCGAAATGATTCAAGAGTATAATCCGAGTATTGAATATACTCCAGGCAAGGCTAATGTGATTGCAGACGCATTGAGCAGGAAGGCTTATTGCAACAGCTTAATCCTCAAGCCCTTTCAACCAGATCTTTGTGAAGCTTTCCGCAAGTTGAATCTCCAAGTTGTTCCTCAAGGTTTTCTTGCCAACCTCATCGTCTCTCCTACTTTGGAAGATCAGATTTGTGAGGCACAACTGTTGGATACCATGGTGAAGAAGGTGAAACGTGGTATTGACAAGGGCATTTCCAAATAAAAGTGCTATCGAGTTGATGACATAGATACTCTTTTCTTCGAGGACCGGATCGTGGTTCCAAAGGGTGATCTTCGTAAAGTCATTATGAACGAAGCGCACAATTCTCTTCTGTCAATTCATCCTGGAAGTACGAAGATGTACCATGACCTCAAGCAGTCGTATTGGTGGACTCGAATGAAGCGAGAAATTGCTCAATTCGTGAATGAATGTGATGTCTGTAGAAGGGTGAAAGCAGAACACCAACGACCAGCTGGTCTTTTCCAACCTCTTGCTATTCCAGAATGGAAGTTTGATCATATCGAAATGGACTTCGTGACTGGTTTTCCTAAGTCCAAGCGTGGAAATGATGCTATCTTCGTCGTCATCGACAAGCTCACCAAAGTGGCTCATTTTCTTCCTATCAAAGAGTCTATCACAGCAGCGCAGCTGGCAGAGCTCTACACATCCAGAATTGTCTCCTTGCATGGCATTCCACAATTGATCTCTTCAGACCGTGGCAGCATCTTTACCTCCAAGTTTTGGGATTCTTTTCAGAAGGCCATGGGCACCAATATTCGCTTCAGCACAGCTTTCCACCCTCAAACTAGTGGACAAGTCGAGCGTGTCAACCAAATTCTTGAAGATATGCTCAGAGCTTATGTTATCTCTTTCGGCATGAAGTGGGAGGATTGTCTTCCTTATGCTGAGTTCTCTTACAACAACAGCTTTCAAGCCAGCTCGGGCAAAGCCCCATTCGAGATTCTCTATGGCTGAAAGTGCCGTACTCCTCTCAACTGGTCTGAGACGGGCGAACGCCAACTTCTTGGCAATGATTTGATCTCAGAGGCTGAGGCTATGTGCAAGGTCATTCGTGAGAACCTCAAAGCCACGCAATCGCGCCAGAAGAGCTATTACGATAGCAAACACCGAGATGTGGCATTCGAGATCGGAGACCATGTCTACCTCCGTGTCTCTCCAATGAAAGGGACTCGTCGCTTCGGTATCAAGGGGAAACTTGCCCCTAGATACGTGGGCCCTTTCAAGATCATCGGCAAACGAGGCGATCTCGCCTATCAACTTGAGATTCCCTCCAACTTTGCAAATGTGCACGATGTCTTCCACGTGTCACAGCTTCGCAAGTGCTTCAAGACGCCTGAGCGCACCATCAACTTCGAAGAGATTGATCTTCAAGAAGATTTGTCCTATCATGAGCATCCCGTTGCTATTCTTAAAGAAACTGAGCGCAAGACTCGCAACAAGTCAATCAAATTCCTGAAAGTGAAATGGTCACACCATTCAGACCGAGAAGCCACCTGGGAGCGTGAAGACCACCTACGTTCCGAGTATCCGGAGTTCTTTCAGTCCTAGATCTCGGGACGAGATCCTCTCGTAGTGGTGGAGTGTTGTAACACCCCGGATGTAACTTGCCATATTTGTAATCCAACTCTTGCCATTTTCGGCTATGTGATATGATATTGCCTCCGTGGTTGGGTTCCCGTCAGTTTGCATTCTGTTTATGTCATGCATTTCATATCATGTCATCATGTGCATCGCATTTGCATACGTGTTCGTCTCATGAATCCGAGCTTTTTCCCCATTGTCCGTTTTGCAATCCGGCGCTCCTATGTTCCCCGGGGTCTCCTTTTACATTTCTTCGTGAGCGGGTATTAAACTTTCTCGGAATGGACCGAGGTTTGTCAAGCGGCCTTGGTATAGCACCGGTAGACCGCCTGTCAAGTTTCGGCTCAATCGGAGGTCGTTTGGTACTCCAACGGTTAACCGGGTAACCGTGAAGGCCTCGTGTGTGTTGCAGCCCAACACCCCTTCAAAACAGCCCAACAACCCATCTAAGACACTCCCATGTCCACCGCCATTCGATCACGATCGCGTGGCCGAAAACCGCACTCCATTTGGAGCTCCCTAGCTCCTTCTACCTATAAATATACCTCCCCCTCCGAAATCCCGGGTCCAATCCACCCTAACCCTAGTCTTTTTCCTCCCCCGCCGCCGCCGGACAAAAATCCGGGCAGCGGACGTGTCCGTCCGCCGCCGCCCGGCCAATCGGGAGCCGCCACATGGGCGAGCCCGCGCCCACATCGCCGCCTCCCCGCGCCGGCCCGCCAGGCCCGGGGCGGGCCCCCCGAGCCCGCGGCTCCGCCTCCCGCGCCTCCCCGCGGCCCAGCCGCGCCGTGCCACCTCCGCCGGCCGCCGCCGCAGCTCCGCCCCCGCGCCGCGACCCCGCAGCTCCGCCCCGCGCCGTCCCGCACCGGCCGCCGCCCTCCTCCGCCTCGCCCCGCCGTCGCCGGCGCCGGATCCGGCCCGGATCCGTCTCGCCGCCGCCTCCCCGCGCCTCCTCGGGCCCTACTCCGGCGAGCCGCGCCGGCCGTCCTCGAAGTTCGTGCCGCGGTTGACTTCTCTCCCTCTCCCCCGAAATATTCTAAGTCCTATGATTTGTGCATATATGTCGCATGTTCATCGCATCATAACTTGCTGTATATTGCTCGGTTTCATGCGTACAATATGTCAAATTGTTTGTATCGATGAGTACATCATTTAATTTCATTGAATCATTTTCATTTGAGGTCATCTTGATGCCCGAAATGCTGTTGGAAGAGGGCTATGTGATGTTAGTTTCTGATTGTTATCAGAACATGCACTTTTGTCATTTTTGCTATGATTGATGTGTGCATGCTATGAAGTTGAGTCCTACATGAGTTTTATAATATGCCATGTTACCTTTCCAGAGAATTATGCCATGTATTTTTTTGGTCTTTCTGGTGACTAGCACAAGCATGCAAACTAGGGTACTTAATGTTGCTGATTTCAGAGACAGTAATTTTCACTAAGTCCCTGCCTGCTGTTATTTTTATGCCATGTGTTCATGTTGTTTCAGAGAGATATATGCATCTTTTGAGCATGATCAGTAAGGGTGTTTTGAGCATATGGATTTGCTCCATCCATCCATGCCTTTTTTTGTATTTATGGAGTGCCATAGCTTGAGTCAATCGAGCTCTACTTTTGCTATAAAATGTTGCTGGCAGATTGTTTACATGCTATTCGATTTTGCCAAGCTTGGTGTAGTTGATCCTTGCATGATATGATGTTATTCTTTCCATGTCTAGCTCCTATGCCATGTCCTCTTGATGTATGTATGATTAGTTTATCATGGAATGCTCTGTAGTGAGTGCATCGAGCTCACGAACATGCCTACTTGTTATCTGTTTTTGACATGTCCAGTTTTTTCTGCCAAGTCTGAAACCTGTAAGGAAACTTGCTTAATTGACATGGGTGTTATTGTATTTTCTGATCCTTTTTGGCTTATGGTCAGTAAGGGACTTTTGTCAAGTGCTTTGAGTAGATTCATGCCATGCCTTGTTTTGCTATGTCCTGTTCCTGTATCATGTTGATTCATTGCTCTGAACATGTCATCCTGATGTTAATTTCTGCTATGTTGTTATTTTCACAAAGTCTGTGAATCTGTTATCTTTTGCACTTTTGCCATGCTTGTTTGAACCTGTTATGGTATGATTTAGCCGTAGCTCAGTGTTCATCTTTTGTCAAGCATCTTGAGTATATTGCTGTCATATGCTTTGTGGATATGTTTGGGTGCAGTAGCTTAATTTCTTGTTGCTTGCTAAGTAGCATCATGCTGTTAATGGCAGATTATTGTCATTCTTGTATTGCTTGTCATTTGCAAACCGTGCATCCGATTCCGGTGATCTTTATATCGATTTCAACCGAAATCACCTCACATATCCAGTGGCATACTTGGTTTGCCAAGATTATGCCTTGTTCATCTTTTTCCTTCCGAAGCACGCATATGCATTGCATATCCCATCTCGCATCTCATGCCATGTTTTGCATCATGTTGCTTGCGCATTGCATCGTGATTGATGTTTGTCCCCTTTGCTTGTGTTCTTGCTTTGGGTAGAGCCGGGAGACGAGTACGTGAACGAGGAACCTGTTGAGAACGCTTACGAGGACCAAGCTTTCGACAACTCTGAGAACCTTGCAGGCAAGATGACCATACCCTCGAAATCACTTCTATCTTTGCTTGCTAGATGCTCGCTCTTTTGCTATGCCTATGCTGCGATACCTACCACTTGCTATATCATGCCACCCATATTGCCATGTTCAGCCTCTAACCATCCATGTCCTAGCAAACCGTTGTTTGGCTATGTTACCGCTTTGCTCAGCCCCTCTTATAGCGTTGCTAGTTGCAGGTGAAGATGAAGTTTGTTCCTTGTTGGAACATGGACTCGTTGTTCCTTGTTGGAACATGTTTACTTGTTGGGATATCACAATACCTCTTATTTAATTAATGCATCTATATACTTGGTAAAGGGTGGAAGGCTCGGCCTTATGCCTGGTGTTTTGTTCCACTCTTGCCACCCTAGTTTCCGTCATACCGGTGTTATGTTCCCGGATTTTGCGTTCCTTACACGGTTGGGTGATTTATGGGACCCCCTTGACAGTTCGCTTTGAATAAGACTTTTCCAGCAAGGCCCAACATTGGTTTTACCATTTGCCACCTAAGCCTTTTTCCCCCGGGTTTTCGCGAGCCCGAGGGTCATCTTTATTTTAACCCCCCCGGGCCAGTGCTCCTTCGAGTGTTGGTCCGAACTGTCAGCCGCCGGTGGTCGCCAGGGGCAACTCTGGACTGGCCTACCGGAAGTTTGGACAATCCGGATGTGCCCTGAGACCGAGATATGTGCAGCTCCTATCAGGATTTGTCGGCACAATCGGGCGGCTTTGCTGGACTTGTTTTATTACTGCCGAGATGTCTTGTAGTCCGGGATTCCGAGACTGATCGGGTCTTCCCGGTAGAAGGAATATCCTTCGTTGACCGTGAGCGCTTATAATGGGCTAAGTTGGGACACCCCTGCAGGGTATTATCTTTCGAAAGCCGTGCCCGCAGTTATGAGGCAGATGGGAATTTGTTGATGTCCGGTTGTAGAAAACCCGAAGTTGACCTTAATTAAAACACATCAACCGCGTGTGTAACCGTGATGGTCTCTTCTCGGCGGGGTCCGGGAAGTGAACACGGTGTTGGAGTTATGTTTGACGTAGGTTGTTCTAGGATCACTTCTTGATCACTTCTAGCTTCACGACCGTGCTTTGATCCTCTTCTCGCTCTCTTTTGCGTTGTAGCCACCATATATGCTAGTCGCTTGCTGCCGCTCCACCTCACAATCCCTTTCCTACCTATAAGCTTAAATAGTCTTCATCTCGCGGGTGTGAGATTGCAGAGTCCCCGTGACTCACAGATTCTACCTCAACAGTTGCAGGTACCAACGATGCCAGTGCAGGTGATGCAACCGAGCTCACGTGGGAGTTCGACGAGGAACGTGGCCGTTACTATGTGTCTTTTCCTGACGATCAGTAGTGGAGCCCAGTTGGGGTGATCCGGGGATCTATGTAGCATTTGGGGTAGTCTTCTTTCATTTTGGTACCGTAGTCGGACCTTGAGTGTAACTTGAATGATGGATGTTTATTTATGTATTGTGTGAAGTGGCGACTATAAGCCAACTATGTATCCTCTTTTCCTTTATGAATTACATGGGTTGTGTGAAGATTACCTCACTTACGACATTGCTTTCAATGCGGTTATGCCTCTAAGTCGTGCCTCGACACGTGGGACCTATAGCCGCATCGAGGGCATTACAAGTTGGTATTAGAGCCTTCCCCGACCTTAGGAGCCCCCACTGATTGATCGTTTTTAGTGGCCGAGTTGTGTCTAAAAAAAAATGTTTTGAGTCATTTAGGAATTATATATCGGAGAGTTTAGGAATTCTTTTTACTCCCCAGTCCCTTCGACCTTCTGGTGAGGTATCCTGACGTAGAGTTTTGACTCTTCTCTTCTCAAATTTCACTAAATTTTTTTTAGGATCACGCGGGTATCTTAGAATCGTTCCGATGGTTTTATGATGACAACATTGTCTTGGTTGTCTCCCGTCAGCAGGGGTTTTAGAGGAGGTGTCCCGGGGAGTTGAGCTCCGAGGTGTTGTCGTCATAATTTTATCGTTACAGTTCTGAAATACCTGAGTTTAGTACGCCGACATCGAAAATCTCTTTTGTACAGTTGTTGGTGAGATAACCTTGATAGCCCAGTACTGAGGCGACTGCGGGAGTATTGCCATGACTAGTATAACGGATGCTTTTCGAAGGTTGAGGTAGATGATTTCTGAGGTTTCTTGGTTATGTGTTGAAGGATGGATACAGCTGGATCTAGGTATTGTTAGTTTGGGTGATATATTTTGTGTCCCCTGTATCCCCAACACCTGATTGCATAACCAGAAAGTTTCGGGAGTTTATAAGTGGGAATTCATGTAGCTCTAGTACTTCTTCCGCAGATATTTGGTTTGTGATTGGGTAATACTTACCAAGTATTTGTTCACATCCGTACCTTGTTGATTTTATTCCATACCTTGTTCTAAGTGGCTTCTCAACTTATGGAAGTGTGATGCTTTACTTTGGAATTCATTCGTTCATTCTCGTTCGAATGTTTTTTGTGAAGACTATATGTTGCAATTTCGTTTCTTTGATTCAGCTTGAATATATCTTTTTCAAGATGCTAATGGATGTCACCCTCTTCAGGATGGCTCCGCCAACGCGTCAGAATCCGGAACGCAATGAAGGAAGTCAGGCTAACCCTCCGCCACCACCTCCGCCTCCGGAGGCATGGCAAGCCCTGATGACTGCCACAAATGCCAACGCTCAGATTCTGATTCAGCTCTTGCAAGATCGCAACCAAGGGCAAGATAATCAAGGGAATCAAGGCCAAGGCAACAATCAGCCGCACTTCGCTTCACTCAACCAGTTCCTTGCTAATCAGCCAAAGACCTTCAGCTACTGTGTCGAGGCCACAGACGCCGATGATTGGCTCGTGGACATCAGCAAGCATTTCGAGTGCAGCAATGTCAGACCTGAGGACTTTGTCAAGTTTGCCTCTTTTCAACTCAAGGATCAAGCTGCTGAGTGGTTCCAGCAATACAAAGATTCCAGAGGAGGTCGTGTCATTACCTGGGATGATTTCCGACGTGACTTCAAAGCTCACCACATTCCAGAAAGTGTTGTTGAGAGTAAGCGTGAGGAGTTCCGCAATCTCAAGCAAGGCAACATGTCCGTGTATCAATACAACACTCAGTTCCAGAAGCTCTCTCGTTTTCCGAGGCAAGACATCCCTGATGAGAAGAGTATGATCTACCAATTCAGGCGTGGTCTCAGAGAAGATCTGCAACTTGCTCTCGTGCTTTTCGAGCCGTTAAAGTATGATGAATTTTACAACATGGCGCTGAAACAAGAAGCTGCTCAGCTCAAGTGTGAGGCATCTAAGAAGAGAGTTAGAGACGCAGTTCAGTCTTCTTCTTCCTCACTTGTGGCAGCTAAGCAACAGATGTTCTGGTTGCCTCCTCCTCCTCCGTTCCATCAGCCTTATCAGCAGAAGAACTCAGGTGGCCGTGGATCTTCCCACCCACCCAACCCTGGCTATCAGAACAAGTCTCAGAATCAAGCTCCAAGGCCAAGTGCTCCTTATCACCGTCCGCTCTCAGAGGTGACTTGTAACAAATGTCAGCAGAAGGGTCACTATGCGAACAAGTGCTTCAACCAAAGGCGCCTTCCGCCTCCTCCTCCTGTGAAATCTTCCAGCAATGCAGTGGTCAAGGATAATCCTAAGTATGCTAAGGTGAACATGTTGAGTGCAGCTCAAGCGGAGGATTCTTCCGAAGTGATCATGGGTAATCTTCCTGTTAATGATATTCCTGCAAAAGTCTTATTGGATACTTGTGCATCGCATTCTTTCATCTCAAAACCTTTTGCATCGAAGCACGAATTGTCTTTCCAAGGTTTGCCTAAACCGTTATCAGTTGTCTCTCCGACTAAATGCATGAACGCAAGTTATATGGTTCCGGATGTTTCTATCAAGATGGGTGACTATAGATTTCTGGCTAAACCAATTGTTCTTGGTGACTCTGATATTGATCTTATTCTCGGGGTGGACTGGCTTTCTAAGCACAAGGCTCAGCTTGATTGTGCTGCCAGAGAAATTCAATTGACTCACTCTTCTGACGATGTGATCATCTATGCCTCTCGTGATGATACCATTCGGTTATTTTCTCTCAATTAGAATGGTGAATTGGATGCTATCTCTCAGATTCCAGTCGTTTGTGAGTACCAAGATGTCTTTCCAGAAGAGCTTCCGGGTATGCCTCCCCACTGGCCAGTTGAATTCGTTATTGATCTTGAGCCTGGCACGGAACCCGTTTGCAAGCGTCCTTACAAGCTTGGACCAGATGAGTTGAAGGAATTGAAGAAACAACTCGATGAACAAGAGCGTCTGGGTCTGATCAGACCGAGTTCTTCTCCTTGGGGTTGTGGTGTTCTTTTTGTCAAGAAGAAGGATGGCACGGACCGACTTTGCGTCGATTACCGTCCATTGAACAAGAAGACTATCAAGAACAAGTACCCACTTCCCAACATCAATGAGCTATTCGAGCAACTTAAAGGTGCTAAAGTGTTCTCCAAGCTTGACCTTCGTATGGGTTATCATCAGATTCGCATTCGTGAAGAAGATATTCCCAAGACAACATTCAGAACAAGCTTTGGTTCTTATGAATATACTGTCATGTCTTTCGGCCTTGTCAATGCTCCTCCAGCATTCACTCGCTTGATGAATTTCATCTTCAACCCCTACATCAACGAATTTGTCTTGGTCTATCTCGATGATATTTTGGTCTTCTCCAAGAATAAGAAGGATCATGCCAAACATTTGCGATTGGTGCTCGACAAGCTCAGAGAGTATAAATTATATGCAAAGTTCTCCAAATGTGAATTCTGGCTTGATGAAGTTCTTTGCCTTGGTCATATCATCTCTGCCAAGGGCATTGGTATTAATCCAGAGAGGGTGTCTGCAGTTTTGAATTGGGAACCTCCTCAGAATGTCAAGGAGCTTCACAGTTTTCTTGGACTTGCAAGCTATTGCCGAAGATTCGTTGAGAATTTCTCTAAGATTGCAAAGCCTCTTTCCAACCTCCTCCAGAAGCATGTGAAGTATGTCTGGTCTCTTGAGTGTGATGTTGCTTTCAACACTCTAATAGAGAAACTCGTTACTGCTCCAGTTTTGACTCCTCCTGACGAATCCAAGCCTTATGAAGTTTTCTGCGATGCTTCTCTTCAAGGCCTCGGTGCCGTCTTAATGCAAGAGCAGAAGGTTGTGGCCTATACCTCTCGTCAGTTGAAGCCCAACGAAAGGAACTACCCCACTCACGATCTTGAGTTGGCGGCAGTTGTCCACGCTCTAATAATATGGAGACATCTCCTGTTGGGAAGGAAAGTGGACATATTCACAGATCACAAGAGTCTCAAGTACATCTTAACTCAGCCCCACCTCAACCTCAGGCAAACTCGATGGGTCGAAATGATTCAAGAGTATAATCCGAGTATTGAATATACTCCAGGCAAGGCTAATGTGATTGCAGACGCATTGAGCAGGAAGGCTTATTGCAACAGCTTAATCCTCAAGCCCTTTCAACCGGATCTTTGTGAAGCTTTCCGCAAGTTGAATCTCCAAGTTGTTCCTCAAGGTTTTCTTGCCAACCTCATCGTCTCTCCTACTTTGGAAGATCAGATTCGTGAGGCACAACTGTTGGATACCATGGTGAAGAAGGTGAAACGTGGTATTGACAAGGGCATTTCCAAATACAAGTGCTATCGAGTTGATGACAGAGATAATCTTTTCTTCGAGGACCGGATCGTGGTTCCAAAGGGTGATCTTCGTAAAGTCATTATGAACGAAGCGCACAATTCTCTTCTGTCAATTCATCCTGGAAGTACGAAGATGTACCATGACCTCAAGTAGTCGTATTGGTGGACTCGAATGAAGCGAGAAATTGCTCAATTCGTGAATGAATGTGATGTCTGTAGAAGGGTGAAAGCAGAACACCAACGACCAGCTGGTCTTCTCCAACCTCTTGCTATTCCAGAATGGAAGTTTGATCATATCGAAATGGACTTCGTGACTGGTTTTCCTAAGTCCAAGCGTGGAAATGATGCTATCTTCGTCGTCATCGACAAGCTCACCAAAGTGGCTCATTTTCTTCCTATCAAAGAGTCTATCACAGCAGCGCAGCTGGCAGAGCTCTACACATCCAGAATTGTCTCCTTGCATGGCATTCCACAATTGATCTCTTCAGACCGTGGCAACAGCTTTACCTCTAAGTTTTGGGATTCTTTTCAGAAGGCCATGGGCACCAATATTCGCTTCAGCACAGCTTTCCACCCTCAAACTAGTGGACAAGTCGAGCGTGTCAACCAAATTCTTGAAGATATGCTCAGAGCTTATGTTATATCTTTCGGCATGAAGTGGGAGGATTGTCTTCCTTATGCTGTGTTCTCTTACAACAACAGCTTTCAAGCCAGCTCGGGCAAAGCCCCATTCGAGATTCTCTATGGCAGAAAGTGCCGCACTCCTCTCAACTGGTCTGAGACGGGCGAACGCCAACTTCTTGGCAATGATTTGATCTCAGAGGCTGAGGCTATGTGCAAGGTCATTCGTGAGAACCTCAAAGCCGCGCAATCGCGCCAGAAGAGCTATTACGATAGCAAACACCGAGATGTGGCATTCGAGATCGGAGACCATGTCTACCTCCGTGTCTCTCCAATGAAAGGGACTCGTCGCTTCGGTATCAAGGGGAAACTTGCCCCTAGATACGTGGGCCCTTTCAAGATCATCGGCAAACGAGGCGATCTCGCCTATCAACTTGAGCTTCCCTCCAACTTTGCAAATGTGCACGATGTCTTCCACGTGTCACAGCTTCGCAAGTGCTTCAAGACGCCTGAGCGCACCATCAACTTCGAAGAGATTGATCTTCAAGAAGATTTTTCCTATCATGAGCATCCCGTTGCTATTCTTGAAGAAACCGAGCGCAAGACTCGCAACAAGTCAATCAAATTCCTGAAAGTGAAATGGTCACACCATTCAGACCGAGAAGCCACCTGGGAGCGTGAGGACCACCTACGTTCCGAGTATCAGGAGTTCTTTCAGTCCTAGATCTCGAGACGAGATCCTCTCGTAGTGTTGGAGTGTTGTAACACCCCGGATGTAACTTGCCATATTTGTAATCCAACTCTTGCCATTTTCGGCTATGTGATATGATATTCCTGTTGGGGGACGTTGCAGAAAACAAAAATTTTCCTACGATTTCACCAAGATCCATCTATGAGTTCATCTAGCAACGAGTCATGGGAGAGAGATTGCATCTACATACCACTTTGTAGATCGCGAGCGGAAGCGTTCAACGAACGGGGATGAGGTAGTCGTACACGACGTGATCCATATCACCGGAGATCCTAGTACCGAAAGGACGGCACCTCCGCGTTCAACACACGTACGGTCTGTTGGGGAACGTTGCAGAAAATTAAAATTTTTCTACGGTTTCACCAAGATCCATCTATGAGTTCATCTAGCAACGAGTCATGGGAGAGAGAGATTGCATCTACATACCACTTTGTAGATCGCGAGCGGAAGCGTTCAACGAACGGGGATGAAGTAGTCGTACACACCGTGATCCAAATCACCGGAGATCCTAGCACCGAAAGCACGGCACCTCCGCGTTCAACACACGTACGGTCAGCGTAACGTCTCCTTCTTCTTGATCCAGCAAGGCAAAGGAGAGGTCGGGGAAGAAGACTCCAGCAGCAGCACGACGGCGTGGTGATGGTGGAGCTGCAGTACTCCGACAGGGCTTCGCCGAGCTCTACGGAGAAGGAGGATGTGTTGGAGAGGGAGAGGGAGGCGCCAGGGCATAGGGTATCCAGCCCCCTCTCCCCTCCCCCCTTTATATAACCCCTTGGGGGGCGCCGGCCCTAGGAGATGGAATCTCGTAGGGGGGGGGCGGCGGCCAGGGAGGGGGGCTTGCCCCCCAAGGAAGGGGGGCGCCCCCTTTAGGGTTCCCCCCCAAACCCTAGGCGCATGGGCCTTTGGGGGGAGGCGCACCAGCCCACTATGGGCTGGTTCCCTCCCTCATACAGCCCATGGGGCCCTCCGGGATAGGTGGCCCCACCCGGTGGACCCCCCGGGACCCTCCGGTGGTCCCGGTACAATACCGATAACCCCGAAACTTGTCCCGATGTCCGTATGATGACTTTCCATATATAAATCTTTACCTCCGGACCATTCCGAAACTCCTCGTGACGTCCGAGATCTCATCCGGGACTCCGAACAACATTCGGGTTACTGCATATACATATCTTCACAACCCTAGCGTCACCGAACCTTAAGTGTGTAGACCCTACGGGTTCGGGAGACATGCAGACATGACCGAGACGGCTCTCGGGCAATAACCAACAGCGGGATCTGGATACCCATGTTGGCTCCCACATGCTCCATGATGATCTCATCGGATGAACCACGATGTCGAGGATTCAATTAATCCCGTATACGATTCCCTTTGTCAATCGGTATTTTACTTGCCCGAGATTCGATCGTCGGTATCCCAATACCTCGTTCAATCTCGTTACCGGCAAGTCACTTTTCTCGTACCGTAATGCATGATCCTGTGATCAAACACTTTGATCACATTGAGCTCATTATGATGATGCATTACCGAGAGGGCCCGGTGATACCTCTCCGTCAAGCGGAGTGACAAATCCCAGTCTCGATCCATGTCAACCCAACAGACACTTTCAGAGATACCCGTAGTATACCTTTATAGTCACCCAGTTACGTTGTTACGTTTGGCACACCCAAAGCACTCCTACGGCATCCGAGAGTTACACGATCTCATGGTCTAAGGAAAGGATACTTGACATTGGAAAACTCTAGCAAACGAACTATGCGAACTTATGCTATGTTTAGGATTGGGTCTTGTCCATCACATCATTCTCCTAATGATGTGATCCCGTTATCGATGACATCCAATGTCCATAGTCAGGAAACCATGACTATCTGTCGATCAACGAGCTAGTCAACTAGAGGCTGACTAGGGACATATTGTTGTCTGTTATTCACACATGTATTACGATTTCCGGATAACACAATTATAGCACGAATAAAGACAATTATCATGAACAAGGAAATATAATAATAATGCTTTTATTATTGCCTCTAGGGCATATTTCCAACAGTCTCCCACTTGCACTAGAGTCAATAATCTAGTTACATTGTGATGAATCGAACACCCATAGAGTTCTGGTGCTGATCATGTTTTGCCTTAGGGAGAGGTTTAGTCAACGGATCTGCGACATTCAGATCCGTGTGCACTTTACAAATCTCTATGTCTCCATCTTGAACATTTTCACGAATGGAGTTGAAGCGACGCTTGATGTGCCTGGTCTTCTTGTGAAACCTGGGCTCCTTGGCAAGTGCAATAGCTCCAGTGTTGTCACAGAAGAGCTTGATTGGCCCCGACGCATTGGGTATGACTCCGAGGTCGGTGATGAACTCCTTCACCCAAATTGCTTCATGTGCTGCCTCCGAGGCTGCCATGTACTCCGCTTCACATGTAGATCCCGCCACGACGCTTTGCTTGCAACTGCACCAGCTTACTGCCCCACCATTCAAAATATACACGTATCCGGTTTGTGACTTAGAGTCATCCAGATCTGTGTCGAAGCTAGCGTCGACGTAACCTTTTACGACGAGCTCTTCGTCACCTCCATAAACGAGAAACATTTCCTTAGTCCTTTTAAGGTACTTCAGGATATTCTTGACCGCTGTCCAGTGTTCCTTGTCGGGATTACTTTGGTACCTTCCTACCAAACTTACGGCAAGGTTTACATCAGGTCTGGTACACAGCATGGCATACATAATAGAACCTATGGCTGAGGCATAGGGGATGACACTCATCTCTTCTATATCTTCTGCCGTGGTCGGACATTGAGCTGAGCTCAATTTCACACCTTGTAACACAGGTAAGAACCCCTTCTTAGATTGATCCATATTGAACTTCTTCAATATCTTATCAAGGTATGTGCTTTGTGAAATACCTATGAGGCGTCTCGATCTATCTCTTTAGATCTTGATGCCTAATATATAAGCAGCTTCTCCAAGGTCCTTCATTGTAAAACTTTTATTCAAGTAGGCCTTAATGCTGTCCAAGAGTTCTATATCATTTCCCATCAAAAGTATGTCGTCTACATATAATATGAGAAATGCTACAGCGCTCCCACTCACTTTCTTGTAAACACAGGCTTCTCCATAAGACTGTGTAAATCCAAACGCTTTGATCATCTCATCAAAGCGAATGTTCCAACTCCGAGATGCTTGCACCAGCCCATAAATCGAGCGTTGGAGCTTGCACACCTTGTCAGCGTTCTTAGGATCGACAAAACCTTCCGGCTGCATCATATACAATTCTTCCTTAAGGAAACCATTAAGGAATGCTGTTTTGACGTCCATTTGCCATATTTCATAATCATAGAATGCGACAATTGCTAACATGATTCGGACGGACTTCAGCTTCGCTACCGGTGAGAAAGTCTCATCGTAGTCAACCCCTTGAACTTGTCGATAACCCTTAGCGACAAGCCGAGCTTTATAGATGGTCACATTACCATCCGCGTCTTTCTTCTTCTTAAAGATCCATTTATTTTCTATCGCTCGCCGTTCAACGGGCAAGTCAGTCAAAGTCCATACTTCGTTTTCATACATGGATCCTATCTCGGATTTCATGGCTTCCAGCCATTTGTCGGAATCCGGGCCCGCCATTGCTTCCTCATAGTTCGAAGGTTCACCGTTGTCTAACAACATGATTTCCAAGACAGGGTTACCGTACCACTCTGGTGCGGAACGTGTCCTTGTGGACCTTCGAATTTCAGTAGGAGCTTGATTAGAAGTATCTTGATCATCATCATTAATTTCCTCTCTAGTCGGTGCAGGTACCTCAGAAACGTTTTCTTGAGTTTCGCCATTTTCCGGTTCAAGAGGTAACACTTCATCAAGTTCTACTTTCCTCCCACTTACTTCTTTCGAGAGAAACTCTTTCTCTAGAAAGGATCCATTCTTGGCAACAAAGATCTTGCCTTCGGATCTGAGGTAGAAGGTATACCCAACAGTTTCTTTAGGGTATCCTATGAAGACGCATTTTTCCGACTTGGGTTCGAGCTTTTCAGGTTGAAGTTTCTTGACATAAGCATCGCATCCCCAAACTTTTAGAAACGACAGCTTAGGTTTCTTCCCAAACCATAATTCATACGGTGTCGTCTCAACGGATTTCGACGGAGCCCTATTTAAAGTGAATGCGGCAGTCTCTAAAGCATAGCCCCAAAAAGATAGCGGTAAGTCGGTAAGAGACATCATAGATCGCACCATATCTAATAGAGTGCGATTACGACGTTCGTACACACTATTACGCTGAGGTGTTCCAGGCGGCGTGAGTTGTGAAACTATTCCACATTTTCTTAAGTGTGTGCCAAATTCGTGACTCAAGTATTCTCCTCCACGATCTGATCGTAGAAACTTGATCTTTTTATCACGTTGATTTTCAACCTCACTCTGAAATTCCTTGAACTTTTCAAAGGTCTCAGATTTGTGTTTCATTAAGTAGACATACCCATATCTACTCAAGTCATCAGTGAGGGTGAGAACATAACGATAGCCACCGCGAGCCTCAACACTCATTGGACCGCACACATCGGTATGTATGATTTCATATAAGTTGGTTGCTCGCTCCATTGTTCCTGAGAACGGAGTCTTGGTCATTTTACCCATGAGGCATGGTTCGCACGTGTCAAATGATTCATAATCAAGAGACTCTAAAAGTCCATCTGCATGGAGCTTCTTCATGCGTTTGACACCTATGTGACCAAGGCGGCAGTGCCACAAATATGTGGGACTATTGTTATCAACTTTAACTCTTTTGGTATTCACACTATGAATATGTGTATCATCACGTACGAGATTAATTAAGAATAAACCATTAACCATCGGAGCATGACCATAAAACATATCTCTCATATAAATAGAACAACCATTATTCTCAGATTTAAATGAGTAGCCATCTCGAATTAAACGAGATCCAGACACAATGTTCATGCTCAAACTTGGCACTAAATAACAATTATTGAGGTTTAAAACTAATCCCGTAGGTAAATGTAGAGGCAGCGTGCCGACGGCGATCACATCGACCTTGGAACCATTCCCGACGCGCATCGTCACCTCGTCCTTCGCCAGTCTCCGTTTATTCCGCAGCTCCTGCTTTGAGTTACAAATGTGAGCTACTGCACCGGTATCAAATACCCAAGAGCTACTACGAGTATTGGTAAGGTACACATCAATTACATGTATATCACATATACCTTTGGTTTTGCCGGCCTTCTTGTCCGCTAAGTATTTGGGGCAGTTCCGCTTCCAGTGACCACTTCCCTTGCAATAAAAACACTCAGTCTCGGGCTTGGGTCCATTCTTTGGCTTCTTCCCGGCAACTTGCTTACCGGGCGCGGCAACTTCTTTTCCGTCCTTCTTGAAGTTCTTTTTACCCTTGCCCTTCTTGAACTTAGTGGTTTTATTCACCATCAACACTTGATGCTCCTTCTTGATTTGTACCTCTGCTGATTTCAGCATAGCATATACCTCAGGAATGGTCTTTACCATCCCCTGCATATTGTAGTTCATCACAAAGCTCTTGTAGCTAGGTGGAAGCGACTGGAGGATTCTGTCAATGACCGCTTCATCCGGAAGATTAACTTCCAGTTGAGTCAAGCGGTTGTGCAACCCAGACATTTTGAGTATGTGTTCACTGACAGAGCCATTTTCCTCCATCTTATAGCTAAAGAATTTGTCGGAGACTTCATATCTCTCGACCCGGGCATGAGCTTGGAAAACCATTTTCAGCTCTTCGAACATCTCATATGCTCCATGTCTCTCAAAACGCTTTTGGAGTCCCGGCTCTAAGCTGTAAAGCATGCCGCACTGAACGAGGGAGTAATCATCATAGCGTGACTGCCAAGCGTTCATAACGTCTTGTTCTGCAGGGAGAATAGGTGCGTCACCCAGTGGTGCTCGTAGGACATAATCTTTCTTGGCAGCTATGAGGATGATCCTCAGGTTCCGGACCCAGTCCGTATAGTTGCTACCATCGTCTTTCAGCTTGGTTTTCTCTAGGAACGCGTTGAAGTTGAGGACTACGTTGGCCATTTGATCTACAAGACATATTGTAAATATTTAGACTAAGTTCATGATAATAAAGTTCATTTAATCAAATTATTTAATGAACTCCCACTTAGATAGACATCCCTCTTCTAGTCATCTAAGTATTACATGATCCGAGTCAACTAGGCCGTGTCCGATCGTCACGTGAGACAGACTAGTCAACATCGGTGAACATCTTCATGTTGATCGTATCTTCTATATGACTCATGCTCGACCTTTCGGTCTTCTGTGTTCCGAGGCCATGTCTGTACATGCTAGGCTCGTCAAGTCAACCTAAGTGTTTCGCGTGTGTAAATCTGTCTTACACCCGTTGTATGTGAACGTTAGAATCTATCACACCCGATCATCACGTGGTGCTTCGAAACAACGAACTGTCGCAATGGTGCACAGTTAGGGAGAACACTTTCTTGAAATTATTATGAGGGATCATCTTATTTACTACCGTCGTTCTAAGTAAACAAGATGCAAAATATGATAAACATCACATGCAATCAAATAACAAACGTGACATGATATGGCCAATATCACATAGCTCCTTTGATCTCCATCTTGGGGCTCCATGATCATCTTGTCACCGGCTTGACACCATGATCTTCATCATCATGATCTTCATCATCGTGTCTCCATGAAGTTGCTCGCCAACTATTACTTCTACTACTATGGCTAACACGTTTAGCAATAAAGTAAAGTAATTTACATGGCGTTTCTCAATGACACGCAGGTCATACAAAAATAAAGACAACTCCTATGGCTCCTGCCGGTTGTCATACTCATCGACATGCAAGTCGTGATTCCTATTACAATAGCATGAACATCTCATACATCACATATAGATCATTCATCATTGATCACAACTTTGGCCATATCATATCACAAAGCACTTGCTGCAAAAACAAGTTAGACGTCCTCTAATTGTTGTTGCAAGTTTTTACGTGGCTGAATTAGGGTTCTAGCAAGAACGTTTTCTTACCTACGTTAAAACCACAACGTGATTTGTCAACTTCTATTTACCCTTCATAAGGACCCTTTTCATTGAATCCGCTCCAACTAAAGTGGGAGAGACAGACACCCGCCAACCACCTTATGCAACTAGTGCATGTTAGTCGGTGGAACCGGTCTCACGTAAGCGTACGTGTAAGGTTGGTCCGGGCCGCTTCATCCCACAATACCGCTGAAGCAAGATAAGACTAGTAGCGGCAAGAAGAGTTCACAACATCTACGCCCACAACAAATTGTGTTCTACTCGTGCAATAGAGAACTACGCATAGACCTAGCTCATGATGCCACTGTTGGGGAACGTTGCAGAAAATTAAAATTTTTCCTACGGTTTCACCAAGATCCATCTATGAGTTCATCTAGCAACGAGTCATGGGAGAGAGAGATTGCATCTACATACCACTTTGTAGATCGCGAGTGGAAGCGTTCAACGAACGGGGATGAAGTAGTCGTACACACCGTGATCCAAATCACCGGAGATCCTAGCACCGAAAGCACGGCACCTCCGCGTTCAACACACGTACGGTCAGCGTAACGTCTCCTTCTTCTTGATCCAGCAAGGCAAAGGAGAGGTTGGGGAAGAAGACTCCAGCAGCAGCACGACGGCGTGGTGATGGTGGAGCTGCAGTACTCCGACAGGGCTTCGCCGAGCTCTACGGAGAAGGAGGATGTGTTGGAGAGGGAGAGGGAGGCGCCAGGGCATAGGGTATCCAGCCCCCTCTCCCCTCCCCCCTTTATATAACCCCTTGGGGGGGCGCCGGCCCTAGGAGATGGAATCTCCTAGGGGGGGCGGCGGCCAGGGAGGGGGGCTTGCCCCCCAAGCAAGGGGGGCGCCCCCTTTAGGGTTCACCCCCAAACCCTAGGCGCATGGGCCTTTGGGGGGGGAGGCGCACCAGCCCACTATGGGCTGGTTCCCTCCCTCATACAGCCCATGGGGCCCTCCGGGATAGGTGGCCCCACCCGGTGGACCCCCCGGGACCCTCCGGTGGTCCCGGTACAATACCGATAACCCCGAAACTTGTCCCGATGTCCGTATGATGACTTTCCATATATAAATCTTTACCTCCGGACCATTCCGAAACTCCTCGTGACATACGGGATCTCATCCGGGACTCCGAACAACATTCGGGTTACTGCATATACATATCTTCACAACCCTAGCGTCACCGAACCTTAAGTGTGTAGACCCTACGGGTTCGGGAGACATGCAGACATGACCGAGACAGCTCTCGGGCAATAACCAACAGCGGGATCTGGATACCCATGTTGGCTCCCACATGCTCCACGATGATCTCATCGGATGAACCACGATGTCGAGGATTCAATTAATCCTGTATACGATTCCCTTTGTCAATCGGTATTTTACTTGCCCGAGATTCGATCGTCGGTATCCCAATACCTCGTTCAATCTCGTTACCGGCAAGTCACTTTTCTCGTACCGTAATGCATGATCCCGTGATCAAACACTTTGATCACATTGAGCTCATTATGATGATGCATTGCCGAGAGGGCCCGGTGATACCTCTCCGTCAAGCGGAGTGACAAATCCCAGTCTCGATCCATGTCAACCCAACAGACACTTTCAGAGATACCCGTAGTATACCTTTATAGTCACCCAGTTACGTTGTGACGTTTGGCACACCCAAAGCACTCCTACGGCATCCGGGAGTTACACGATCTCATGGTCTAAGGAAAGGATACTTGACATTGGAAAACTCTAGCAAACGAACTATGCGATCTTATGCTATGTTTAGGATTGGGTCTTGTCCATCACATCATTCTCCTAATGATGTGATCCCGTTATCGATGACATCCAATGTCCATAGTCAGGAAACCATGACTATCTGTCGATCAACGAGCTAGTCAACTAGAGGCTCACTAGGGACATATTGTTGTCTGTTATTCACACATGTATTACGATTTCCGGATAACACAATTATAGCACGAATAAAGACAATTATCATGAACAACGAAATATAATAATAATGCTTTTATTATTGCCTCTAGGGCATATTTCCAACACGGTCAGCGTAACGTCTCCTTCTTCTTGATCCAGCAAGGCAAAGGAGAGGTTGGGGAAGAAGACTCCAGCAGCAGCACGACGGCGTGGTGATGGTGGAGCCGCAGTACTCCGGCAGGGCTTCGCCGAGCTCTACGGAGGAGGAGGAGATGTTGGAGAGGGAGAGGGAGGCGCCAGGAGCAAGGGTGCGCTGCCCCCCTCCCCTCCCCCCTTTATATAGCCCCTTGGGGGGGGCGCCGGCCCTAGGAGATGGAATCTCCTAGGGGGGCGGCGGCCAAGGGTGGGGCTTGCCCCCCAAGCAAGGGGGGCGCCCCCCCTCTTTAGGGTTTCCACCCTCTAGGTGCATGGGCCTCTAGGGCTGGTTCCCCTTGGCCCATGCAGGCCAAGGCGCACCCCCTAGAGCCCATGTGCCCCCCCGAGGCAGGTGGCCCCACCCGGTGGACCCCCCGGGACCCTCCGGTGGTCCCGGTACAATACCGATAACCCCGAAACTTGTCCCGATGGCCAAAACAACACTTTCTATATATAATTCTTTACCTCCGAACCATTCCGAAACTCCTCGTGACGTCCGGGATCTCATCCGGGACTCCGAACAATATTCGGGTTACTGCTTATACATATCTTCACAACCTTAGCGTCACCGAACCTTAAGTGTGTAGACCCTACGGGTTCGGGGGACATGCCGACATGACCGAGACGACTCTCGGGCAATAACCAACAGCGGGATCTGGATACCCATGTTGGCTCCCACATGCTCCACGATGATCTCATCGGATGAACCACGATGTCGAGGATTCAATTAATCCCGTATACGATTCCCTTTGTCAATCGGTATTTTACTTGCCCGAGATTCGATCGTCGGTATCCCAATACCTCGTTCAATCTCGTTACTGGCAAGTCACTTTACTCGTACCGTAATGCATGATCCCGTGATCAAACACTTTGATCACATTGAGTTAATTATGATGATGCATTACCGAGAGGGCCCGGTGATACCTCTCCGTCAAGCGGAGTGACAAATCCCAGTCTCGATCCGTGTCAACCCAACATACACTTTCAGAGATACCCGTAGTATACCTTTATAGTCACCCAGTTACGTTGTGACGTTTGGCACACCCAAAGCACTCCTACGGTATCCGGGAGTTACACGATCTCATGGTCTAAGGAAAGGATACTTGACACTGGAAAACTCTAGCAAACGAACTATGCGATCTTATGCTATGTTTAGGATTGGGTCTCGTCCATCACATCATTCTCCTAATGATGTGATCTCGTTATCAATGACATCCAATGTCCATAGTCAGGAAACCATGACTATCTATCGATCAACGAGCTAGTCAACTAGAGGCTTACTAGGGACATGTTGTTGTCTGTTATTCACACATGTATTACGATTTCCGGATAACACAATTATAGCACGAATAAAGACAATTATCATGAATAAGGAAATATAATAATAATGCTTTTATTATTGCCTCTAGGGCATATTTCCAACAATTTCCTCCGTGGTTGGGTTCCCGTCAGTTTGCATTTTGTTCATGTCATGCATTTCATATCATGTCATCATGTGCATCGCATTTGCATACGTGTTCGTCTCATGAATCCGAGCTTTTTCCCCGTTGTCCGTTTTGCAATCCGGCGCTCCTATGTTCCCCGGCGTCTCCTTTTACATTTCTTCATGAGCAGGTATTAAACTTTCTCGGAATGGACCGAGGTTTGTCAAGCGGCCTTGGTATAGCACCGGTAGACCGCCTGTCAAGTTTCGGGTCAATCGAAGGTCGTTTGGTACTCCAACGGTTAACCGGGTAACCGTGAAGGCCTCGTGTGTGTTGCAGCCCAACACCCCTTCAAAACAGCCCAACAACCCATCTAAGACACTCCCATGTCCACCGCCGTTCGATCACGATCGCGTGGCCGAAAACCGCACTCCATTTGGAGCTCCCTAGCTCCTTCTACCTATAAATATACCTCCCCCTCCGAAATCCCGGGTCCAATCCACCCTAACCCTAGTCTTTTTCCTCCCCCGCCGCCGCCGGACAAAAATCCGGGCAGCGGACATGTCCGTCCGCCGCCGCCCGGCCAATCGGGAGCCGCCACGTGGGCGAGCCCGCGCCCACATCGCCGCCTCCCCGCGCCGGCCCGCCAGGCCCGGGGCGGGCCCCCCCGAGCCCGCGGCTCCGCCGCCCGCGCCTCCCGCCGGCCCAGCCGCACCGCGCCACCTCCGCCGGCCGCCGCCGCAGCTCTGCCACCGCGCCGCGACCCCGCCGCCGCCGCAGCTCCGCCCCGCGCCGTCCCGCACCGGCCGCCGCCCTCCTCCGCCTCGCCCCGCCGTCGCCGGCGCCGGATCCGGCCGGATCCGGCCCGGATCCGTCTCGCTGCCGCCTCCCCACGCCTCCTCGGGCCCTACTCCGGCGAGCCGCGCCGGCCGTCCTCGAAGTCTGTGCCGCGGTTGACTTCTCTCCCTCTCCCCCGAAATATTCTAAGTCCTATGATTTGTGCATATATGTCGCATGTTCATCGCATCATAACTTGCTGTATATTGCTCCATTTCGTGCGAACAATATGTCAAATTGTTCGTATCGATGAGTACATCATTTAATTCCATTGCATCAGTTTCATTTGAGGTCATCTTGACGCCCGAAATGCTGTTGGAAGAGGGCTATGTGATGTTAGTTTTTGATTCTTATCAGAACATGCACTTTTGTCATTTTTGCCATGATTGATGTGTGCATCCTATGAAGTTGAGTCCTACATGAGTTTTGTAATATGCCATGTTACCTTTCGAGAGAATTATGCCATGTATTTTTGTGGTGTTTGTGGTGACTAGCACAAGCATGCAAACTAGGGTACTTAATGTTGCTGATTTCAGAGACTTAGTAATTTTCACTAAGTCCCTGCCTGCTGTTATTTTTATGCCATGTGTTCATGTTGTTTCAGAGAGATCTATGCATCTTTTGAGCATGATCAGTAAGGGTGTTTTGAGCATATGGATTTGATCTATCCATCCGTTCCTTTGTTTGTATTTATGGAGTGCCATAGCTTGAGTCAATTGAGCTCTACTTTTGCTATAAAATGTTGCTGGCAGATTGTTTACATGCTATTCGATTTTGCCAAGCTTGGTGTAGTTGATCCTTGCATGCTATGATGTTATTCTTTCCATGTCTAGACCCTATTCCATGTCCTCTTGATGTATGTATGATTATTTTATCATGAAATGCTCTGTAGTGAGTGCGTCGAGCTCACGAACATGCCTACTTGTTATCTATTTTTGACATGACCAGTTTTTTCTGCTAAGTCTGAAACCTGTAACGAAACTTGCTTAATTGACATGTGTGTTATTGTATTTTCTGATCCTTTTTGGCTTATGCTCAGTAGGGGACTTTTGTCAACTGCTTTGAGTAGATTCATGCCATGCCTTGTTTTGCTATGTCCTGTTCCTGTAGCATGTTGATTCATTGCTCTGAACATGTCATCCTGATGTTAATTTCTGCTATGTTGTTATTTTCACAAAGTCTGTGAATCTGTTATCTTTTGCACTTTTGCCATGCTTGTTTGAACCTGTTATGGTATGATTTAGCCGTAGCTCAGTGTTCATATTTTGTCAAGCATCTTGATTAGATTGCTGTCATATGCTTTGTGGATATGTTTGGGTGCAGTAGCTTAATTTCTTGTTGCTTTCTAAGTAGCATCATGCTGTTAATGGCAGATTATTGTCATTCTTGTATTGCTTGTCATTTGCAAACCGTGCATCCGATTCCGGTGATCTTTATATCGATTTCAACCGAAATCACCTCACCTATCCAGTGGCATACTTGGTTTGCCAATATTATGCCTTGTTCATCTTTTTCCTTCCGAAGCACGCATATGCATTGCATATCCCATCTCGCATCTCATGCCATGTTTTGCATCATGTTGCTTGCGCATTGCATCGTGATTGATGTTTGTCCCCTTTGCTTGTGTTCTTGCTTTGGGTAGAGCCGGGAGATGAGTACGTGAACGAGGAACCTGTTGAGAACGCTTACGAGGACCAAGCTTTCGACAACTCTGAGAACCTTGCAGGCAAGATGACCATACCCTCGAAATCACTTCTATCTTTGCTTGCTAGATGCTCGCTCTTTTGCTATGCCTATGCTGCGACACCTACCACTTGCTATATCATGCCACCCATATTGCCATGTTCAGCCTCTAACCATCCATGTCCTAGCAAACCGTTGTTTGGCTATGTTACCGCTTTGCTCAGCCCCTCTTATAGCGTTGCTAGTTGCAGGTGAAGATGAAGTTTGTTCCTTGTTGGAACATGGGCTCGTTGTTCCTTGTTGGAACATGTTTACTTGTTGGGATATCACAATACCTCTTATTTAATTAATGCATCTATATACTTGGTAAAGGGTGGAAGGCTCGGCCTTATGCCTGGTGTTTTGTTCCACTCTTGCCACCCTAGTTTCCGTCATACCGGTGTTATGTTCCCGGATTTTGCGTTCCTTAGACGGTTGGGTGATTTATGGGACCCCCTTGACAGTTCGCTTTGAATAAGACTTTTCCAGCAAGGCCCGACATTGGTTTTACCATTTGCCACCTAAGCCTTTTTCCCCCGGGTTTTCGCGAGCCCGAGGGTCATCTTTATTTTAACCCCCCTGGGCCAGTGCTCCTTCGAGTGTTGGTCCGAACTGTCAGCCACCGGTGGTCGCCAGGGGCAACTCTGGACTGGCCTACCGGAAGTTTGGACAATCCGGATGTGCCCTGAGACCGAGATATGTGCAGCTCCTATCAGGATTTGTCGGCACAATCGGGCGGCTTTGCTGGACTTGTTTTATTACTGCCGAGATGTCTTGTAGTCCGGGATTCCGAGACTGATCGGGTCTTCCCGGTAGAAGGAATATCCTTCGTTGACCGTGAGAGCTTATAATGGGCTAAGTTGGGACACCCCTGCAGGGTATTATCTTTCGAAAGCCGTGCCCGCGGTTATGAGGCAGATGGGAATTTGTTGATGTCCGGTTGTA
Organism: Aegilops umbellulata; assembly: GCA_032464435.1. Lineage (NCBI taxonomy): Eukaryota > Viridiplantae > Streptophyta > Magnoliopsida > Poales > Poaceae > Aegilops > Aegilops umbellulata. The sequence continues at coordinate 502,403,682 of CP136057.1, forward strand.
GAAAACCCGAAGTTGACCTTAATTAAAACACATCAACCGCGTGTGTAACCGTGATGGTCTCTTCTCGGCGGGGTCCGGGAAGTGAACACGGTGTTGGAGTTATGTTTGACGTAGGTTGTTCTAGGATCACTTCTTGATCACTTCTAGCTTCATGACCGTGCTTTGCTCCTCTTCTCGCTCTCTTTTGCATTGTAGCCACCATATATGCTAGTCGCTTGCTGCAGATCCACCTCACAATCCCTTTCCTACCTATAAGCTTAAATAGTCTTGATCTCGCGGGTGTGAGATTGCTGAGTCCCCGTGACTCATAGATTCTACCACAACAGTTGCAGGTACCAACGATGCCAGTGCAGGTGATGCAACCGAGCTCACGTGGGAGTTCGACGAGGAACGTGGCCGTTACTATGTGTCTTTTCCTGACGATCAGTAGTGGAGCCCAGTTGGGGTGATCCGGGGATCTATGTAGCATTTGGGGTAGTCTTCTTTCATTTTGGTACCGTAGTCGGACCTTGAGTGTAACTTGAATGATGGATGTTTATTTATGTATTGTGTGAAGTGGCGACTGTAAGCCAACTATGTATCCTCTTTCCCTTTATGTATTACATGGGTTGTGTGAAGATTACCTCACTTGCGACATTGCTTTCAATGTGGTTATGCCTCTAAGTCGTGCCTCGACACGTGGGAGCTATAGCCGCATCGAGGGCGTTACAACTAGTTTCAATAAAGTCTTAATCCATGTCAAGAAATTTGTATAATTTCCAATCAACAATGTGTCATGCACATACAGTGTTTGGAAATATTATCATGCTCCCATTTACTTTCTTGTAAATACAAGCATCTTTATTTCTATCGATGAAATCATATTATTTGCTCAATTCATCAAAACAAAGATTCCAACTCCACTATGCTTGCTTTAGATCATTACTGGATCTCTCAAAGTTTGCACGCTTACTATCATCCTTTGGATCAAGAAAATTACTTTGGACTGTATCAAATATATAACCTTGGTTCTATTTCCATCTCATGGGAATCATTTTGATATCCATCTATTATATCTCATAACTGAAATATTTAGTAATTGCTAGTTTAATACAAAGTGACTTTAAGTATTATTACGATGAGACAATCTTGTCATAATCAACTCCTTGATCTTGTGATAAACAATTTACAACAAGCCAAGCATTATAAAACATTTTTATCTTTGTCAACCTATAGATCCATCACTACACTTTTAGACTTTTAAGTCTTTCAGAGGGTCTACCAAGCTCTAAACTTCTATTGCGGTGACCAACCTAAGCTCGATGACTATCATCAGCGGGCGGAGGTCGCGCTCCAAATGGCATGGGATTTCGCCCCTACCACTTGTCGCCGCCTATCTGCACCAACTTGCACCGAGTTTTTGGACTCTGGTCAATTGGGGTTTTCTGCGGGATTGGGCTGGGGATTTTTCTCATTGAGAAGGTAATTAATTCAGCGAATATTCACTCATCTCTTATCGCAGTCCGTTCGTCGTTGCTAGTCAACCAGCGGAAATCGTCGTGGATTCATTTTTCTTCTAGCTGATTCGAGGGTTTTCATTCAATTGTCCACAATGCGAGCACAAATCAGGCAAGTGTGGTCGCGGCCAGTCGGAAACAAAATTTTATCTCACCATCCCAGATTACTTCAGGGAGCGCTCAATATGTTTATTCTCACCCTACCACGATCGGCATGGCCTAAATTTATGAACATATACATTATATTGCTAGATTTGGATACAAGGTACAGTGCCACATGCAGCCTAGACGTTGAAAAGACGATTTTTTTCCTTCTAAATTAGGCAAATTAATGATGTATTGTTCATTTAGTTACTCTCATATTTGCATCAAATCTTTGTTACATTATATATTTTTAATTATATATTTCTGTACTTTGCTTTCAGCTATGTATTGTTCTGTTCTCTAAGTTACTCCCATATTTGCATGTTGCTCTATTATTTCAATATATATAATTTACGATCTTAATTTTCATTTCAAGCAGTTCATCTCTTGCTTTGCAAGAACACGAGTAGAAGGAAATCTTGGGCTTTACTTTGTTGATGACTCCATGGATATCATATTGACAACGCAACATGGATTTACAATGATAGTTAACGTAAAAATTGATAAAGATGGTCACTCCTATTTTGATGCGGACCTTTGGAGAAAAATTTATAAGTTTTATGAACTGAAAGTTGGCAATTAAATTCTAGTGCGTGCACCACATCCTGGTCTAATTAACATGGATGTTGACTTCCCCAATGTCATCAGCCGATCACAGTCTGATCGAGTTTAGTGTTCTTTCAACTTTCTCCATGTTGGCATATTGCTTAGTAAAATCGGGGTATTTGTTCTGACTAACTGATCACTATTTAAGCAACCAGTTGTGATTTCATTTTATGACTCTGTTCCTAGGTAGTAACAAATTATATTTACCAATCTATACCCACTATATAGTCTTCTGCCATGTTCTGAATAAATAATATCTTTCCACCTTTTAAGCGCGATATGTTGGATGCATAGTTAACGATCTGTATGTTACTCGGTGTACCAAATTTCACTGGAAAGACTTGAAGCATGTCATAACATTTGTTGATAATCTGACAGAGATAGCACAACGCATGAACGCTGGATTTTGGATGCGATTAATTCTACCTATGGTGCACACATTGAACAAGACCAATTACGTGCACAAAACGCTGGTACAAAGTCTTATTTTTATGTTGATATTCATAAACTAGATATATCTTCAACGATATGTTACAATTGGTTTTTATTCCATCGCAATAGAAATTGACCGCTGCAACTGTTCTTGAATCGATTTCCCGGCATGGTCGAATTACACTTGTGCCTGCTAATAACACCAAAGTGATTGCAAGGTACTATGTTTCCTGCAGAAATGGAACCATTCAAATTATCAAGTTCTCGCTTGTCGTGGCAATGCATCTACATTGGAAAATTGGAGACACTGTTCTACTCATGCTCTACCAAGGCACATGAGGATTCTTCCTATTCATTGATGAGACGCAGAGTCGCTGTGATCAAGCTGCTTCCAGCGGATAGTTGTGGTTGTTGGCTCTCAGCCTCTTAAAATGTGCTAGTTGTTACTATGTTAAGTATGTAGATATGGACCATATGGTTGTCAAAATTGTTAAGTACCGTGTTACCAAGATCTGCCTTTTGTCGAATAGTGTCACCACCATATATATGTTACTCAAATAGTGTCAGCCAAGTTCTTAATTTTTCATGGAAAGTATTAGTATCGTACACAGTTCATTCAGTTTAAGCGCGTGCCCTGTAGAGTAGAGGATGCCATGTTTTCAACGTGGCGAACCGATATCCAGAAGGAATTTGCATATTAATTTTCCATATTGTAAATTGAGATAATATATGGATAGACTAGCCCATAAAATTGACATATTTGACATGCATGAACAAATCAATAGTTCGATGAGTAATTTACAAACCATTAGCTCGCTAATTACAAGAATATAACGAACCGCGCACGCAAAAAAGAGCTACTGTGCACCTGACGCCGACCCACCACGCACAACAGCCATCGTCCATCAACATGTTGATCATGGGCTCAGTGGGAGCGGAGGCCGCCAAATCGATGACCTACATGGTGCGGCTTGAAGCTACGTCGGTATTTCCCCAAAGAGGAAGAGATGATGCAGCACAACAACGGTAGGTATTTCCCTCAGATATGAAACCAACACTTCAAAAAAAAGACACTTCCGTGATGATACGTGTTTGTCACAGTAGGTCACGTTTTCTGTCATGCATATACATCCATGACGATTTTATGACAGAATCAAGATAGTTATACCTGTGCTGTCGTAGAAGTGTTCCATGATACCAAAAATATCATCATGGAAGTCTCCACTTCCATGACAATAAATCCAGCGTCATAGAAGTGCTTTCGTCAAGGGTGACCGACACGTGGCATCCACCGTAATGGCTCGTCGTTACGCTATCGGGTCCGATTTTGGATCCGATAACCCGTTAACAGCCCCGACCAATGGGGATTTTCCACATGTAAAATCATCATTGGCTGGAGGAAACACGTGTCGGCTCACCTTGGGATAGATGTCATCCACTCATTGGACCGAAGGCGCCTGTGATACATCGACATGTGGCAGGGCCCAACAGAGGCCCATTCCTATGAAAAGGCCGACCCGTTTGACTTGGTAAAAAGGTGGCGGGCTAGCCCACGGAAATCCTGTTAACAGCCTATTCACATATAGCCCATTTACAGCCTGCTAACCCAGGGCCCATTACGACCTATCCGAATTAGGCCCAGTAGCGTCATTCGGGCCGTCCAATATGATTCCAGCCCGTTTTAACTTCTGGCCCATGTATAGCCCATGAAGTCTTTCGGCCCATATGAGGCCCTTTGTAACTCTTGGCCCATTAACGGCCCGTGGTGAAACTGGCTCGTAATGAACAGTGTATCACTTTATACCCATTAATGGCCCATTATACCGTTGGGCTGTTTCCAACCCATGTTATCTTTCGGCCTTCTCAGGGCCCATTTATTCTTGGGCTCATTTCCAGCATTCGGTTACTTACGGCCCATTACAGTCCTTTTCTGCTTGTGGGCCAAATACATCCCGTGGTTACAGTCGGCCCGTTTGTGGCCCGTTAATACGTTGGGCCATTTTCATAGCGTCATCAAATACGACCGATTAACGATGACCCGTTATGGTCGGCCCATGAACGGACGATTCCAACTCTAGCCCGTTTACGACCATAATGCGGTATGTTATCGGCCCATGTTTGGGCAATCGATCATACAACCCGTAGAAGGCCCATTGATGATACGGCCCATAGAAGGCCCATTGTTTCTACACCCCGTAGAAGGCTCATTGTTTCTACGGTCCGTAGAAGGCCCATTGTAACTACAGTAAATATGTAGCCCATGGTTATTGTGGCCTAGTTTTAAAAAATAGGTTATTGCGGCCACTAGCAAACCGCGGAAAAAGAACAACACTGACTACAAGCAAACAAATAAACAAGACAACAAGGAAATAAGAAAGCAACTTACGCTAGGCTATCACAGCTATTACACATATTACATCCACTGGGCATCAAAGTTCGCCACCAGTGCAAATATAGGGAACAAAGCAGCATATCATATACACTGGTTGTCAAAGTTGGCGATCATTGCAAATAAACGCCGCAGCAAAACAAGTCCAGAACTGAAACCACTTTAGAAGATCTCAAGAAACAATATCCTGGGTACCCATAATGCTGGCAAGATGCTTAGCAAGCTTATTAACTTTATCTTGTTTAGCGCTTAAATCCTCCAGCGCTTGCTATTTGAAAGTGCAACTATCCCTAGGTGGTTTTGGTAATTCATAACAACATATAGCTCATTGAGCTAATGCTATTCCAAGACAATTATTTCAGGAAAGCTCAATGATTGGCATGGCATGGATGGTGAAAGTGGAACCCTCAAAATGCTAAGGATAAAGGATTGGCTCAAGCTCAAAAGCTCAAGACTCTTCATTTTTCATTTTAGTGATCCAAGATCACATTGAGTCCATAGGAAAAGCCAATACTATCAAGGAGGGATGAGGTGTTGCTTAATGAGCCTTTTGCTTCATGTGCTTAATGATATGCTCCAAAATCCTCAGCTACTTTACCATATCCACAAATGACCTAGACCCTAAGCCAAACTCGGTCCTACCGATTCTTTCTATCCGGCGCCACCGAGTTTCACATGTCATAAGCCACTGCCGAACCCTAGCAAATCGGTTCTACCGATAGGGATCCCAGTCTTACCGAGATGGGATTGCAATTTCTCTGTTTCCTTTTCGTAACTTTTCGGTCTCACCGAAAGAGCGGATCGGTCCCACCGAGATTGCAATGTAAACTCTCTGTTTCCCTTTTGTAACTTTTCGGTCTCACTGAAAGAGCAAATCGGTCCCACCGAGTTTATCTGACCAACTCTCTGGTTAGCTAATTACCAAATCGGTCTCACCGAGTTTGTGTAATCGGTCTCACCGAGATTACGTTATGCCCTAACCCTAACCATATCAGTCCTACCGAGTTGCATGTCAGTCCCACCGAAAATCTCTAACGGTCACTAGGTTTACTATTTCGGTCCGACCGAGTTTGTTGATTCGGTCCCACCGAGATTGGTAAATTGTGTGTAACGGTTGGATTTTGTGTGGAGGCTATATATACCCCTCCACCTCCTCTTCATTCGTGGTGAGAGCCATCAGAACACATCTACACTTCCAACTCATATGTTCTGAGAGAGAACCACCTACCCTTGTGTTGAGGCCAAGATATTCCATTCCTACCATATGAATCTTGATCTCTAGCCTTCCCCAAGTTGCTTTCCACTCAAATCTTCTTTCCACCATATCCAAATCCTGTGAGAGAGAGTTGAGTGTTGGGGAGACTATCATTTGAAGCACAAGAGCAAGGAGCTCATCATCAACACACCATTTGTTACTTCTTGGAGAGTGGTGTCTCCTAGAATGGCTAGGTGTCACTTGGGAGCCTCCGACAAGATTGTGGAGTTGAACCAAGGAGTCTGTAAGGGCAAGGAGATCGCCTACTTCGTGAAGATCTACCGCTAGTGAGGCAAGTCCTTCGTGGGCGATGGCCATGGTGGGATAGACAAGGTTGCTTCTTCGTGGACCCTTCGTGGGTGGAGCCCTCCGTGGACTCGCGCAACCGTTACCCTTCGTGGGTTGAAGTCTCCATCAACGTGGATGTAGGATAGCACCACCTATCCGAACCACGGGAAAAACATCCGTGTCTCCAATTGCGTTTGAATTCTCCAAACCCTTCCCTTTACATTCTTGCAAGTTGCATGCTTTACTTTCTGCTGCTCATATACTCTTTGCATGCTTGCTTGAATTGTGTGATGATTGCTTGACTTGTCCTAAAAGTTGCTAAAATCTGCCAAGAACTAAAATTGGGAAAAGGTTAAGTTTTTATTTGGTCAAGTAGTCTAATCACCCCCCCTCTAGTCATACTTCCGATCCTACAAGTGGTATCAGAGCTTTGGTCTCCATTTGCTTTGATTTCCATAGCTTTTGGTGGTCATAGCCGGTTTCACAACCTAGGAGAGTATGGCATCTAGCAAGGGAAATTATCACCGTAGAGGTCCTTACTTTGATGGTACTAATTTTGATAGTTGGAAGCATAAAATGAAAATGCATATTCTTGGACATAACCCCGCCGTTTGGGCTATTGTGTGTGTTGGTTTGCAAGGTGACTTCTTTGATGGGAAAGAACCAAACCGTGAAGCTACCGCAGATGAGTTGAAGATGCTACAATACAGCGCTCAAGCTTGTGATATTCTCTTCAACGGATTGTGCCCCGAAGAATTCAACAAAATCAGCCGTCTTGAGAATGCAAAGGAAATTTGGGATATTTTGATTGATATGCACGAAGGTACCGACTCCGTCAAGGAATCCAGATTGGATGTGCTTCAAAGTCAACTTGACAAGTTCAAAATGAAGGATGGTGAAGGTGTCGCTGAAATGTACTCTAGGCTTGCTCTTATCACAAACGAGATTGTCGGCTTAGGGAGTGAAGAGATGACCGATAGATTCATCATCAAGAAGATCCTAAGAGCCTTGGATGGAAAATATGATACCGTGTGCACATTGATCCAAATGATGCCCAATTACAAAGATCTCAAGCCAACGGAGGTCATTGGAAGAATTGTTGCTCATGAGATGTCGCTCAAGGATAAAGAGGAACTTCACAACAAATCAAGTGGTGCCTACAAAGCCTCATGTGAAGCCCCCACATCATCAAGTGAGAAACAAAACTTCAATGAAGAATTGAGCTTAATGGTGAAGAACTTCAACAAGTTCTACAAGAGTAGAAGCAAACATAGAAGCTCCAAGTCAAGGTCCTACAATGACAAAAGATCTTCTAGTCGAGAGCGAAACTGCTACAATTGTGGAAGACCCGGACACTATTCCAATGAGTGTACGGCTCCCTACAAAAGAAGAGAGGATTCTCCAAAAAGAAGAAGCAAAAGAGAAGAATCACCATCAAGAGAGAGAAGGAGTAGAGATGATAGTTATGAACGAAGATACTCACGGAGAAGCAAGGATTCAGAAAGAAAGGAAAAATCATCAAGGAGCTACACAAAACGACGACATCAAGCTCATGTTGGTGAATGGGTATCCGGCACCGACTTCGACAACCACTCCGATTCCGAATATACTCAAGATGAAGATGTTGCCGGTCTAGCACTTGTGTCAACCAACTCCTACGACATATTTGACTCACCAAATGAAGGAATTGGAAGATGCTTCATGGCCAAAGGTCCTAAGGTAACTCACCCTGAGTATGTTGATTTTAATAGTGATGAAGATGACTTGTTAGGTGATGATGATTTACTTGTTGACAACGATAATTAATCATGCTAATCAAGATAAAACGAATGACAACGATAAGGAGAAAATTGAGGCTCTAACTAAAGAACTAAACACTCTTAAGTTAGCTCATGAAACTATCTTCGAAGATCATCGAGAATTTTTAAGAGCTCATGAGAAGTTACGCTTTGAAAAGCTCAATCTTGAGCAAGAGCATGAGTTTTTAAAGGCAATCAATGATAATCTCCGCAAGAAAAGTTCTTCTTACATTGCCAAGCGTTTACTCTTATCCACTTACATGCCTCAAGTCAAGTCTAGTAACAAGAACAAGAAAGATTCTTCCTCTAGTAGTAACAATGATCATGTTAAATCCAATATTGTTGCTTCTAGTAGTTCTCTTGATTCCACTAATGATTCTCTTAGCCAAGTTACACTTGAGCAAGAAAATAGCTTATTGAAGGGAATCATAGAGAAAGGAGTGTACAAAATCCTTGCCGGTAGTAAGCAATTCGAGGAAATTGTACGCAAGCAAGGAAGGCACCAGAAGAATCAAGGTGTTGGCTTGAACAAAAGTTCAATGCCAATGGAGTTGAGTGGGAAGAAGATCAATACCCCAAGACAAAGTTTGTTCCACAACAAGAGAAGTATGATCCTACTTCTTTCAAGGGGACACAAACTCAAGATGATCTTCCACCACAAGACTACAAGCAAAAAGGCAAGGACAAGCTTCAAGAGGAAATTGATGCATTTGAAGAAGCTCATAAGACCTTAGTCAAGTGGATTCCCAAGACTACTTCAAGTTCCACTTCATCAAGTACGACTACAACTCCAAGGATTCCCATCAAGATGGTGTGGATCCAAAAGAAGAAGAACTAGAGAGTTCTTGAGGGTGACTCCACCAACATACTTCACTCTTATCATTTTGGCAAGAACAAGTGCAATCAACTTCCACATCTTGCACTAGTTCAAGGAGTCACAAACCCTCTTGTTGGTAAGTCAAGGGACAAGGTAACCTAAAAGCTTTCATAGACATCATCTTGTGTGTGCATCACTCTATGTCTATGGATATCCTTGTTTGCTCCTTGTGGGACTAACACATGTAGGTATTGAGAGTGCAATTCACTCAAAAGGATAGCTCCAAGTGATCTACATCAACATTGAGCATCCACATCTTCAACATCTACATGAAGTCATCATCGACAAAACCCAAGGTTAGTTCATCCCTCTTAGGGGGGATATCACATCTAGGGGGAGCTTTACTCTAAGACTTGAGTTAAAGCAACTCTAATGATGTGAACACAACAATGCTTTATGTAAAAGTGGTAACCCCACTTGAGCTTAAACGATGAGTATGACCTATGATCAAATGTTCTCATTTGACTCCTAAGTCAATATACTCATATATAGATGACCTAGTCATCGCCAATTGCTTGATAGATGCTAGAATTGGTTGTGCATGCTTTGTCACATATTTCAATTGCCATTTTATTGTGTGAGCATGTTGGTTGCATATTTTATTCATTCGAGGACATCCACTTGTTATTTTGATTGTTTGGCTTTATTTTTCTTTTGCCAAGTGGATGGACAAGAATGCCTAAGAACCTTCTCTAGCTATCTATGCTTTTCTCGTCTCAAACTCTATTCATGCTACATCACAAAATTGATCAACTCAGATTCGAACCACTCTGTGTGAGGAGCACTCGGAGTCCCTGATTCGTCATAGACTTAAACTTCCAAAACCTCTTTGTGATTCTCGGTCTGATCGATACCCCACTTTCGGTCTTACCGAGATCATTAAGTTGATCTATGTTTTCGATCTCGGTGCAACCGATTTGAACCATTCGGTCACACCGAGTTGCAATAACTATATACAGTTTTGCATCTCGGTGCCACCGAGTTGTTCCACTCGGTCACACCGACAGGGTCGGGCTATATATAGACACGGGCAAAAATTTGGAAATTTCTCCGAACCCTTTCGCCCGCGCGATAGCTCACTCTGCCTACATGGTCTCCGGATCGTCTCCTCGCCGCTAGCCGCCTCCAGTCGCTGGTCTCCATCGCCGTCAACGGGATTCAACCCCGCCGTTGCCGCCGTAGCGAGTCTCCGCCGAATTAGGGTATGGACTCGATCTTTGTGCTATTCCCCAATCCGATTCCTAGCACATTGTGATCATATTGATTCTAGCCATGTTTGATAAACTCCTATCCAGTAAATGAATTCGTAGAATAGGTTTGATTCTTAAATTTTAGGGTTAGGTTTCCGCCGAAACCATCTCGGACCCACCGAGTTGAAAAACTCGGTCCCACCGATTTGGCTTATGCCATTGCACAAGTGAGACTCGGTCTGACCGAGTATTGCTAATCGGTGTGACCGATTTTGGAACTTTGTGAAACCCTAGCAGTCTCGGTGCCACGAACTGTGACTCGGTCTGACCGAGTTCACCAGTTTAGGTTCCAAAAACTGCTTCGGTATCACCGAGTTTAAAAATCGGTAGATCCGAAATGATTTCTGTGGGAAACTAAAACTAAGTTTTTGAATCATTCTTTTGTAAAAATCTCTGCATTTTGTGATGCTCATCCACTCTACCTCATCTATAAACTATTCACAGGGTCAGCAGTCAGCTTGTTCATCATGTTAGACCAGAGTGATAGCCAGAACATGTCAGAACAGCCAGTGCAGATGAGTGAGGGCACTAGTCCCTCCAGTTCTTCAGATGAAGGCAGCAGGAGCACTCCCAGTAACATGCCAAAAGCTGCCACAAGACAAAATAAGAAAAGAACCTCAGAATCAGAGGATGAGGACTATGTGGCAGAAGAGGAAGCAACTTCCAAGAAAGTTGTGCTCAAGAAAGAGCATGGCTCAAGACAAAGCACCAAGCTAGGCTTAAAGGTCAAAAGGCCAGCAGGCAGGCAGCCCATGCCAAAGGCCAGAGCCTCAACAAAGATTCCAGAGAAGCCTGCACCCAAAGAGTCAGTTGCTGCTGAAGGGAAGAAGGAAAGGAAAAGAGGCAGATGGTGCAAGAAAGTTGATCCCATGGCTGAATTTGAACATCATTCTTCTGATGAGGAAGAAGAAGAAGAGGTTGCTGCACCAGCACCTAAGGCACCCAAGCTAATGGGTGATGCTATCAAATCAGGGGCTACTGCATCTAAGCCCAAGACAACATCAAAGGCCAAGACAGCTCCAAAGAGAAATACAAGGAGCATCCCAGCAACTGAGAAGAACAAGGCCCTAGTGCCTATCACTGCAGAAGAAGAGGAAGGCCAAGTTCTCAGAAAGTTAAAGCCCAAGATCCCAGACCACAATGATGCTCATCCTGTGGCTGAGGATATGAAGATCAGAAGAGACTCGGGACTGAGAAAGTGGAGAGCAGAGGATCCATATGCTACCAGGAGGAGGACTGCTGTTGACTACAGGTTCCACACTAAGGAGCAGCAGGACTTCTATGAGACAGTCTTGTTGGACAAGAAGCCCATTGTGTGTGATATGAGATGGGTCGACTGGGAATACATCAAGGACAATGAAGAGCACTACCCTGGAGTGCAAGACAGCTTCAAGGCATGTGGAGTAGCTGACTTTGTTGGGCAGAAGCTCACAAAGTGGAATGAAGAGCTGATCATGCAGTTCTACTCCACATCACACTTTTATCCAGATGGCAGAATTGTATGGATGTCTGAAGGTACGGGGTACCAATCAACAGTTGCTGAGTGGGCACAGCTCATCAATGCCCCATAGGAGCATGAGGATGACCTGGACATTTATGCCAAGAAGAAGATGGACCACAACTCTATGTCAAATATGTACAAAGAGATCCCAAACAAGGCACTTGACACCTTCAAGTTTGGATCAATACATTATCTTCTGTCAGGATTGCCAACCATCAATTGGATACTGAGGCACACCTTGTTGCCCAAGTCAGGTGATCACAAGATGATCAGAGGCAATGCAATCAACTTGCTTCATATATTTGATGTGCCACAAAAATTCAAAGTCATGAGCCTCATGGTAGAAACAATCAAAAGGACTGCAGCAGACCAGAAGAGGAGTTGTGGATATGCCCTCAGATCTAGGAGCTGATTAACTCCAAGATGGGCACAGGCATATACCTCTTGGACAAGGAACATTTGCCTATTCATCCAGATTTTGAAGATAATGAAGTTGTGATGAACAAGGATGAACCATCTTCAGCCCATGCACAAGCACAGAAGGAGAAGGCAAGGAAGGAGAAAGCTGCAAAGATGCCAACTCAAGAGGAGGCATCTGAATATTTCTTGAAAACCAAGCAAGAGCAGCTCAGTTACTTGATTGCATCCACCCTGAGGATAGAGAAAGGACTGGCCACCCCCAATCAGAATCAGGAGAGCTTAGAGAGAATTGTAGAACAAAAGTTCTATGACTTGGATGTCAAAGTGACAGAGATTCAGTCTGCAGTGGAGCAACTTCAAGATGATATGCAGGAGAGGAAAAGGAAGATTACCACTGATGCATTTGCCAGAGTGCCACGAGGTCCGAGGTCGTCTGCAGTGCCAGTTCCTGACACAAGAGCCACCGCCTCAGCTCCAGCCACAGCACCAGCCCAACCAGCTCCAGCATCTACTTCAGCTCCAACTCCAACCACGTCTACAGAAGCCTTCGTCCTTGGAGTGATCCAGGCTCCACCACCACCAGAAGATCAAGCCTGAGTGTCGATTTAGCACTATGCATTTTCTAGGAACTTTTTGGTAACTTGTTGCCAAAGGGGGAGAAAAATGTATAGATCATAGGCTTCGAGAGAGAGAGTGTTGTTTTTCTCTCTTGCTTTATTTGGTGGTTTTTCAAACATTGTTTGCTTTTGGTTGAGACACTTTGATATGCTTGTGAGACACTGATGATCATGTGTTTGATCATAAGCTACACTTATGCATGCTTGACATATCTTATCTATCTTATGTGATCATTCACTTTTCCTTGGTGATGAGTGCATGTATTTCATTATTATCATTTTGAGCCCTCCACCAAGATGTATGTGACATGGAAGAGTAACCCATAATTCTAACTCTTTGTGCATTTGCAGTCCAAAGAAAATTTTAAATATGCACAAATTTAGGGGGAGCTCTTACTTATCACATACTTCTCAAAGCGACGATATAATTCATTCTTATTATCATTTGTCGAAGCTTTGATCTATATGTTGTCATCAATTACCAAAAAGGGGGAGATTGAAAGTGCAACTATCCCTAGGTGGTTTTGGTAATCCATAACAACATATAGCTCATTGAGCTAATGCTATTCCAAGACAATTATTTCAGGAAAGCTCAATGATTGGCATGGCATGGATGGTGAAAGTGGAACCCTCAAAATGCTAAGGATAAAGGATTGGCTCAAGCTCAAAAGCTCAAGACTCTTCATGATCCAAGATCACATTGAGTCCATAGGAAAAGCCAATACTATCAAGGAGGGATGAGGTGTTGCTTAATGAGCCTTTTGCTTCATGTGCTTAATGATATGCTCCAAAATCCTCAGCTACTTTCCCATATCAACAAATGACCTAGACCCTAAGCCAAACTCGGTCCTACCGATTCTTTCTATCCAGCGCCACCGAGTTTCACATGTCATAAGCCATTGCCAAACCCTAGCAAATCGGTTCTACCGATAGGGATCCCGGTCTTACCGAGATGGGATTGCAATTTCTCTGTTTCCTTTTCGTAACTTTTCGATCTCACCGAAAGAGCGGATCGGTCCCACCGAGATTGCAATGTAAACTCTCTGTTTCCCTTTTGTAACTTTTTGGTCTCACCGAAAGAGCAAATCGGTCCCACCGAGTTTACCTGACCAACTCTCTGGTTAGCTAATTACCAAATCGGTCTCACCGAGTTTGTGTAATCGGTCTCACCGAGATTACGTTATGCCCTAACCCTAACCATATCGGTCCTACCGAGTTGCATGTCAGTCCCACCGAAAATCTCTAACGGTCACTAGGTTTACTATTTCGGTCCGACCGAGTTTGTTGATTCGGTCCCACCGAGATTGGTAAATTGTGTGTAACGGTTGGATTTTGTGTGGAGGCTATATATACCCCTCCACCTCCTCTTCATTCGTGGTGAGAGCCATCAGAACACATCTACACTTCCAACTCATATGTTCTGAGAGAGAACCACCTACCCTTGTGTTGAGGCCAAGATATTCCATTCCTACCATATGAATCTTGATCTCTAGCCTTCCCCAAGTTGCTTTCCACTCAAATCTTCTTTCCACCATATCCAAATCCTGTGAGAGAGAGTTGAGTGTTGGGGAGACTATCATTTGAAGCACAAGAGCAAGGAGTTCATCATCAACACACCATTTGTTACTTCTTGGAGAGTGGTGTCTCCTAGATTGGGTAGGTGTCACTTGGGAGCCTCCGACAAGATTGTGGAGTTGAACCAAGGAGTTTGTAAGGGCAAGGAGATCGCCTACTTCGTGAAGATCTACCGCTAGTGAGGCAAGTCCTTCGTGGGCGATGGCCATGGTGGGATAGACAAGGTTGCTTCTTCGTGGACCCTTCGTGGGTGGATCCCTCTGTGGACTCGCGCAACCGTTACCCTTCGTGGGTTGAAGTCTCCATCAACGTGGATGTAGGATAGCACCACCTATCCGAACCACGGGAAAAACATCCGTGTCTCCAATTGCGTTTGAGTTCTCCAAACCCTTCCCTTTACATTCTTGCAAGTTGCATGCTTTACTTTCCGCTGCTCATATACTCTTTGCATGCTTGCTTGAATTGTGTGATGATTGCTTGACTTGTCCTAAAAGTTGCTAAAATCTGCCAAGAACTAAAATTGGGAAAAGGTTAAGTTTTTATTTGGTCAAGTAGTCTAATCACCCCCCCTCTAGACATACTTCCGATCCTACACTGTTGCACCAGAAAGTATGCATCTGAATTCTATAGGGACTTCCTCAGTCCTTCAGCTTCTTGTCGCAGCACATCTGATCAATGTCTTTCAACTTGAAGCTGAGACTCAAGAAGACGAACTGATTCAGGCAGCGAGTTCGAAGAGCTTGTGCCAGTAGTAGTGGCCAGTAACTCGAACACTACATCAAGACATGACTTTTGGATTCTCTCACTGTCGTCAAGGTAGTTTTTATTAGCTTTCTTAGAGACCAACAGGGATGTCTCACTATCTTGAACCTTATCTGCATTACTTCCTTTACCATTGCATAACGGGGTACTGTTCTCCAATATTTTGTCTGCATTCTAAAAGAGAAACAAGCAGACACATCACAGGTTTACCATGTTGTATATGAAACTCATTTTGGTAAATCAGTTCAGTAGTAAAGTGCACAGGATAACATCATGAAACAAACATATATCTATGTACCATGGTCACTTTATGGTCTATATCATTCTAGTTTTTGTTGCCAAATCAAGATAGAGACACAGTTCAAATAATATTTGTTCAATACAAAGCAGAATAGACAGAATATAAGTGTGGGAAACTATAGAGAAATAACAACACTTGTAATGTGCATGACATGAGAACATAACTGTTTATTCAATTGAAACTGAAATCAATATAGAGCAAGTTACAACAAGAAACCAGTTAAAGAAACAGGTTTAAAACATACATACATGTTGCGCCATTGGAGTTTCAATTCCATCCTTCAAATTTGAAAATAGTTGGTCTGAGTAAATACAATGATGCAAGAGCAAAGGAGTATGAACCATAGCTACAGAACCTGACCCAAGAACAATTCTTCTTCTCCTTTAAGCGTTGAGTTGGGATTCGGAGTGGTGGTCCTCGTGCTTTGGGCACTGCAGTTCCCTTACTAACTGCTCGTGTTTGGGTGCTCTATGGTGGAGACGATGCTGTGTCAACTAGAACTGGGTTACTATCTGCTGGGGTTGGGGTTAGAAGGGGTGTAGCTGGTTCTCTGTCCAACTGGGTAGGGGTACAATCTGCGAGAGTCTGGGTTATGTGTGGTGGGGCTGGTTCTTGGGCAAGTACAACTGTGGTTCTATCTGCACCAACTGGTAGCACTATCTTTTCTGAAGACCGTGTTGTTAATCCCTTAGATACTGCCATCACCCTCTCCAATTCAAATGGCTGATAAACAAGAAAAGTAATTGAATGTACATAAATTATATGATTGACAGGTGCAATGGATAGTGGGGAATAAAAGAGGGCATGAAATAATTCACATTTATGTTGTCTAACCAAACAAGATAGCATGACACAATTTCACATATATGATGGCTAACTAAACAGGATAGCATGACACAATTTCACATTATGATGGCTAACTAAAAAAGATGGAAAGACATAGTTCAAAATATGATGACTATGTAAATAGGATGAGATGATATAACTATATAATGTGTTTATTAAATAGGTTGGCATGCCATAATTCACATACATGCTGCCTATGGAAACATGATAGCATGATATAATTCCCGGATAGAATGACATAATTCAAAATATGATGATTGTAAACACTAAATAGGATGAGATGATATAACTATATGATGTCTTCATTAAATGGGTTGCCATGCCATAATTCAGATAGATGCTGTGTATGTAAACATGATGGCACGATATAATTCAAATATATGATTTACATAGTAAGCAAGTAAGCAGATGGCAATCCATATATGATGTAAAAACTAAGCAATGCAAGACAACATGCATGACATGGGTAATATAACCCTGCCAAGTTTGAGCATAGACCTCAGAGGGAAATAGGACTGGTCATCAGTCTTTGAATCCTCCTCCGAGGAGCTCTCTGTATCCAGCAAGATGTCTGCTTTAGCAGGTAGCATTGTCTGCTCTAAATACCTTGTTTTCACTCCATATACTTCCATCACCGCTTCAAATGGCTGATGCACAGGAAGAGTAGTTGAATATACAAATGTTGTCGACAAATGGAACACGTAATACAAAAAAATGATAGCATGATATAATTCACATACATGATGATTGGCTCAACAACATCGCATTGCATAACTCACATATATAATGCCTTTGCAATAAGATAGCATTGCATAATTCACATATATAATGTCTCGCAACAAGATGGCAATGCATAATTCACATATATGGCAATTAGACACTAAATAGGTGGCATTCACACAAAGCATGTCTAAACTAATCAAATGACATAGCGATTCAAGCCACCGCACACATGATATGAGCAACATAACCCTGCCAAGTTAGAGCATACACCTCGGGGGAAATAGGACTGGTCATCTGTCTCTGAATCCTCCTCTAAGGAGCTATCCGTAACCAACGAGATATTCACTTCGTCAGATAGCATAGTCTGCTCCGAAGACCTTGTTTTCACTCCAGAATTTTCCATCACCATGTCAAATGGCTGATGCACACGAAGAGTAGTTGAATGTACTAACATTGTTGACAAATGTAATACGTAACGAAAAACAGGATGGCCTGATATAATTCACATATAAGATGACTGGCTAAGCAGGATGGCACTGCAAAATTCACATATATGATGCCTGGCTAAACAAGATGGCGTTGCATAATTCACATAAATGATGAATAAACTAAACAGATGGCATTCACACAAAGCATGTCTAAACTAAGCAGTTGGCATATTTGATGTATAAAGTAAGCAATGCAAGGCACCATATGCATGATATAACCAACATCAGCATGCCAAGTTAGAGCGAAGACCTCAGGGGGTAAATAGGAGTGGTCTTCTCCTTCTGAATCCCCCTCAGAACAGATATCTTCCTCTCGATTACAATCCGAAATGGGTGGAGGGGCTGCCTTTGCGCCTACCATGGAGCAACGTCTGCATGAAATTTTATTGCCACGCAAGGCTGGTCTCTTTTTCTCTACATGTTCAGTTCCATTGTGTACAATAACTGACATGCATAGGAATAAAACATAGTGAGATTATGTAAGGCGTGCATGCAGAAATCTAGAGTGATGGTAGCAACCTATGGATAGAACCAAAATCAATGATAGCAGGAAGATAATGGCTTCATTTAAAAATATAGATAATGGCTTCTTTACTGTTTGTTTCCCACCCAACATGAAACTCATAGTAGACAACTAGAGATTAACCAGATAGTAGGTAGATACTATTGATTGCGGCCCCGATATGTACCCCATAACCATTTAAAAACTCAAGTTTGACCCATGAGTTTGGAGCTGACTCAGAGTCTAATCGGTGAACAGGACGATAAAGTAGCATGTAATATTAAGTGATGCATAACGTAAGCAGACACGAAAGAGTGCGACCTCTCTTGCACCCCCGTGTAGTCCTCGAGGTCATCTGCTCGGTTGATGATGGTAATGCAGTTGTCATGGCTGCCGGCGGTGGGGAAGAAGATCTGAGGCGGCGAAAGACAATCTGGAGGCCGGATCCCTGTTGTTCTGGACCCTTCTGTCGTTGGAGCAGCTGAGCTTGGGTGGACGAGGACGCAGCAAGAGCGGGACAAACCACACAAGGTCTTCTTTGACAACTATCTGTAAGAGAAGTAATTCTGTAAGGGCTCATTTGAATTGGAGGATTCTAACAATGTAGGGATAGTAAATACACAATAATATGATAGGAATGCACGTGCAAAATAGAGAATTTAAAAACACTGGATTTCTACCAATCTGGGTGTTTGGTTCACAAGAATTGGAAGATCACAGGATGCAAAGAAGCATGATGAGCTTAAGTCAAACCACAAGAAAATGTACGGTTATAATGCTATTATGCTACTATCTCTTAGTCTTGTGCTTCATGAATAGGAATTTGAAAATGAGGACAAGTGGAAAATAAAATGGTTTTTCTTTCAAGGAGACACTAAAGGAACAAATCCTATAGTTTTCCTTTGCTCCATTCCTTTGGACCAAATGCATGAATAGTAGTACCATAGGAAACTTTCCAATTCCTATGTTTTTCCTTCACTTTTCCTTTCAAGCACTGGCGATTCTAGTAGACAGGCTTGAGCAAGGAAAAGCTACACTCAAAAAATGTTTTTGTGCTACTTGCCTACTTCTACTACTTTGGACCCAGGCCACTGCCCTACTAGCTCAACTCCCAGGCCCATCGACAAATGCACAACTCAAACACGCAGGGATAGATAATGATGGTGTTCAAGAGAGTCCATCACGGATAGCTAAGTTGCCTGGTACGTCACTGCTTGTCATATAGTAGGAGACACTAATCGTATTTCACGTTACTGCGTGTGCTCAGTGGACAATATATATAACATGTAGAGTAAAAAAGAGATGCAACAAGTGTACAACCTCTTTGGCGAAGCCATGTCATTCTTAGCGTGATTGGGTTGGTCAGTGAGGATGATCCGGCTGACTTGGCTGTCGGAGGAGGGGAAGAAGATCTTAGTCATCTTGAGATGGAGCCCGGGGTACTGCTCCGCTGTGATGGAGGGTTTCGCCGTTGGAGCAGCTCCGGTGAGTTGTACGACGCCGAGGCTGAAGCAGGACAAGAGAGACAATTTTAACCTAAGTGGAATTCTAATAGCATCTCCAATAGATGACGTAAAATACATAACCACAAAGTGCTAGATGTAAAATACATCAGCCGCTCATCTATGAACTTAACTGTCGAAACTGAATTTAACTGTCGAA
This sequence comes from Aegilops umbellulata, assembly GCA_032464435.1. Classification (NCBI taxonomy): domain Eukaryota; kingdom Viridiplantae; phylum Streptophyta; class Magnoliopsida; order Poales; family Poaceae; genus Aegilops; species Aegilops umbellulata. The sequence goes on from CP136057.1 coordinate 502,423,615, forward strand.
ACTGAACTTAACTGTCGACACTGAGTTTTGCTGTTGAAACTAAATTTTACTATCGAAACTGAATTTTACTGTCGAAACTAAACGCACTAGTAGCAGAAAAGTAGTAGCAGCAGCAGGATCAGCGCGTGTGAGAGCCAGGGTAGCTGGCCGTGTAGCAGCATCAGGCGAGGCTACCTTGAGCCGCCAGCCACCACCGGCCAAACAGCCGCCCCCCGCCGTCCGCGGCCCGTGGTGCGCCGCCCATCCCGCCCCGACCGAAACCACTCCCCACCGTCGGTCCGCCGCCGCCCCGGCCATCCCTCTAGCTCCCCCGTGCCGAGCTTTTTCTCCGGCGATCCCCACGCCACTGCCCCACCATTGTCGGCGACCACTGCCCCACCCTGAACCCTAAGATAGATAGTGGGGTACCTCTCCGGCGAGCCCCCCACCCTACTGCAGCTAGTTCTTCCTTAACTCCGGCGAGCCCCCCCACCCCCTGAAAACCGACTGACCCAAAAGTCGATTCAGTCGACTGAAGTGTAGCTAAATCGGAGCCGCATCGCAAGCAAGAGCAAGAGCAGCAGCGAGAGCGCGAGCAAGAGCAATAGCAAGAGCAGACCAAGCAGGGGACCGAGAGCAAGAGCAGAGCAGCAGCGCGAGCGAGAGATGAAGCAGCAGCAGCTCCTACTGATGTGGACGTCGCCACCGAGGGAGCGACGCCGTGGAGGAAGTGGCCGGCGATGCCGCCATGGATGGAGCCGCGCCCTGTCGACTCGGAACCGAGCGTCGGCAGCATCGTGAGACCGAATCAAGAAGAAAATGCGACGATTAGTGTACAACCTCTTTGGCGGCGCCGATTAGACCTCAGCTTCATCCGAGGAAACAATGATGATGATTATCTTCCGGTGGTGCAGGTGAAGACGGCGGTGTGGGAATGGAGGTGGCGCGAAAGACGAGGGGAACATCAGGGCAGCTCCTTGGAGGTGGAGGACGGGGTGGCTGAACCGGCGGGACAACGAGATCAACGACGGATCCTCATCCGGTAGGGTGGATGAGGGACATCGAGGTGTTGCTGTGGATGACATCGTCGGGGAAGAGGCTCCGGCTGGGTGGCGGACAGAGGAGGGTGTGGGGCTTCGCGGGTTTTCACGGCCTCGGTGTACGAATGGGTGGGCGGATGGGATGGGAGTGGGGAACCATGGCTTAGGGGCGCGCTTGTCCGAAATGTGGGGTAAGTTATGAAATTACCCCCATCGATTTGAGCTAGGCGGTTCTTTCGGTTCAGGGGTATCACAAGCATTTCGCGTGTCGGGATTTCACAGGAGGTGGGAGTTTTCGCGCGTGTTGTAATTTTGGAATAGCAAGGCGCGGGTTGAGATGGAGAGAGTTTTCGGAGCACAACGAGACAAAGATATATCTTAAATATTTCGGGGTAACAAGGCGTGGGTTGAAATTTTCGGACAAGATTAACATGTACCGTACCAAATCAATTCGCACTTCTGTCGACAAAAAACTGTAGCGATCCAACCTCAAACGGTCGAATCTCTGTGCTTAAGTGTCATCCCTGGATCAGTAATGCTGACACATACAGTACTTGAAGGATTTATAACAGAGTGCAATCACACACTTATTACATCGAATGTCTCAAAAGAGAACTTATTATAATTAATATGGCTTAAGGCCATCTAAATAAGATAACAGCAGAAGGCCTGGAAGATAAAGTGAGTCCATCAACTCCAAGGGCATAGCTGAGTGCACGACAAACGACCTAGCACACCTTACTCTTTGTATGAAAAGTCTGCAACATGATATGTTGCAGACCGAAAATGGGTCAGCACATGGAATATGCTGGCAGTCTAACATAGTAGAGCAACTGAACGGGTAAATGCTATCACTACATGCATATAAGGCTGGTGGAGGCTCTATGGTTATAATGTTTTGCGAAAAACCAATTTTTTCCTACAACAAAGGAATATATTTTATTTAACTATCATGGTGGTTGAAACATTGAGAAGGTAAATCCCCATCTCAATCCCAATTAAGAAAGTAATTAACAACCCGACAAATTCATTTAAAGTGATGAGATCAAATCATTAATTCAAGTACCAGATACTCAATATGTCCATAACCGGGGACACGGCTAACCATGAATAGTTTATACACTCTGCAGAGGTTTGCGCACTTTTTCCCACAAGACTCGATCTCCTCCGTTGGATTTCTCGCACTACATGGTGTTTGAGAAACGGATGACTGAGACACAGTCTTTTAGAAGCACTAACTCTTTACTCTGGGTAGACAATACCAACCTACATCCCCTACATCTACTAGCCTACCACTAAAAGAGGTCATGCAACCTACTCAACTATGCTATAGCCCATAATAGCTTGTGGCTGCACACAGAAGTTTCTAGCATGAATAATCTTATGATCCCTTTGAGCCTGGGTGGTGAACCAAAAAGGAGAACATTGGTACATCCCCAGGTGCCCGTAACCAATCCATCGAGGTGTGTATTTAAGTAGCCACCTTAAGTTAACCATTAATTAAAATTCTCACATCTGTCATGGATCACTCAAACCAAACCACGTCTACGAGCATAGCATAGCAGTATAAGCATAACACAGAAGTAAGTCCCAAGGGTTTGATAATTAAAGGGCAATAGGTTCTACCTCATCATCTACATCCCAATACCCACAAGTTAATCACATCCTAATCATGCAGTGTTTGAGGATTGTAACTAATGCATAAAAACTGGGTAATAAAGGGGTATGATCAATGTGTTACTTGCCTTGCTGACGATCCGCAAACCCTAGAGACTTGTAGTAGCACGCTTCGCACTCCGGGAATTCTATCGCAAACAAACAATAGCATACATAAGCACTCAAGCATAGATGCAAGGGTAAAACTCAAACAAGAAGATCAAATCTAAAAGTTTAACTGAAGAACTTCGATTTGCAAAAAGAATCAACCAGATCGGAGCTACGGAACTTGATCTACGATCAAAAGAACTTCGAATTCAAAATCTGCTGGAAACCAAATTTTAAATTATCAAAATCATGTTCAAATTGATTAAATATAAATAGGGGCTCGAGACGAAGATTTTGGTGTTTGTTTCACTGGATTTGGACGAATGGTTAAAAAGTTGCGAGGGTTTGAAGATCAGGGGCTAATTCTGCGATAAAAGAAATCACGGATAGGTCCCTGGCGAAAATAAAATAAAAATAAAAAGACTACGACGCAAACGTTTGTTAACAGAGATGAACGGACTAACGCGTTCGCTAAAAAAGAAATAATGAGCGGATGCTCGCTAAATAACGAAACCGAAAAAACGAACCGAATCGAACCGATCTAAACAGAAAAAAACCGAGTCTAGGGTTTCTAAAAAACCCAGAACGGACCGGAAAAACCGGCGGCGACGGGTGGGATCCGAACGGCGGCGGCGTGGACGATGGCAGCGGCGAAGCAGCACGGCAACGGCGGCTTGTGGCACGGCGGAGCTCGGCGGGGGGGTGCGGGCGGCTGTGGTGGGACGAGGAGAGGCGGCGGGGTGGGGCGGTATTTATGAGGGGGGGGGGTGGCGCGACGTCTTGGGGAAGGGGGCGTCGGGTCGGACCGAGAGTCGTGCCCCGGTTGGACTCGGTTAGCAGCGGCGGCTCGGTCTCTGCGAGGGAGACGGCGACGGTGCGGGCGCTGGGCTGGCTAGGCTTCGGCCCAGTCGGTTCGAAGATTTTTTTAAAAAAATAGAATTCTGCCGAAACAAAAATCCTAAATAAATATAAAAAAATTCTAAAAATGCCAAAAACAATTTTCACCGTCTAAATAAAATATTTAGAACAAAGTGAACATTTTCTTGGCCTAAAATGCAATTTTGAAAAAAATGCATATTTTCTAATTCAAATAAAATAACAAATAAAATCCAAATAAAATTATTTATTTGATTTCAATATTTTACCTCCAATATTTCTTTATTTTGGAGAAGTCATATTATCTCCTTTCTTTTATTTTTAATAGTGGAAATATTTTGGAGAGAAAAATAATTAAAACCAAAATGATCCTCTTTTCAATATTTGAGAAAAACTCAAATATGAAAATAAACGAAATCCCCAACTCTCTCTGTGGGTCCTTGAGTTGCTTAGAATTTCTAGGATCAAAACCCAAATTGCAAATAAAATATGGTATGCATATGATGACCTATGTATACCATTCCAAATTGGAAAATTTGGGATGTTACAAACCTACCCCCTTAAGGTGAATCTCGTCCTCGAGATTCGGGTTGGCTAGAAAATAGGTGTGGGTGGTCTTTCCGTAGATCTTCCTCTCGTTCCCTGGTGGCTTCATCCTCGGTATGGTGGCTCTACTGAACTTTGCAAAACTTGAAAACCTTGCTGCATGTGACTCGGCTGGCAAACTTGAGAATCTTGACATGCTTCTCCTCATAGGTTAGATCACTATCCAACTGAATCGCTTCCAGGGGCACTGTATCTCTCAGATGAATGTCGGCCATCTCAACATGGCACTTCTTCAACTAGGAAATGTGAAACACATCATGAACTCCTGACAGTCCTTCGGGTAACTCCAACTTGTTGGCCACTTCTCCCATACGTTCCAAAACTCAGTATGGTCCTACAAATCTCAGGGCTAACTTTCCCTTAACTCCAAAGCGTTTAAGTCCTCGCAGAGGTGACACACGAAGATATGCTCTGTCTCCAATTTCATAGACTACCTCCTTGCGTTTTGAGTCTGCATAACTCTTCTGCCTGGACCGAGCTACCTTCAGTCTATCTCGAATCAACTTAACCTTCTCTTCTTACTCTTTGATGAAATCTGGTCCAAACAACTGATGGTCTCCAACTTCATCCCACATCAACGTGTCCTGCACCTCCTTCCATACAAAGCTTCGAAAGGTGCCATCTTCAAACTGGCTTGATAACTGTTGTTGTATGAGAACTCTGCGTAGGGCAAATTACCACCCCAGCTAGATCCATAATCTAGCGCACAAGCTCTCAACATGTCCTCCAGAATATGATTGACTCTCTTAGTCTGTTCATCTGTCTGCGGATGAAAAGTTGTACTAAACTCTAGTCTGGTACCCAAAGTCTGGTGCAGCTGGTGCCAAAACTTTGAAGTAAACTGGGTCCCTCTATCTGATACGATGGTCCTCGGAACTCCATGCAGACATACGATCCTGGTCATATATATCTTGGCCAACTTCGCACTCGTATATGTGGTTTTCACTGGGATAAAGTGAGCCACTTTGGTCAAACGATCCACCACTACCCAGATAGAATCATATCCCAATCGGATCCTGGGCAATCCGGTGATGAAATCCATGCCAAGTTTATCCCATTTCCATTCAGGTATTGGCATATGCTGCAGTAATCTTGCTGGCTTCTGATGTTCTGCCTTCACTCTCTGACATACATCACACACGGCTAGATACTCGGCAATATCCTTCTTCATACCAGTCCACCAGAAAGGCTCCTTAAAATCCAAATACATCTTGGTGTTTCCGAAGTGTATCGAGTATGGAGAGTGATGGGCTTCCTGAAGTATCAACTTCCTGATCTCTGCATTATTGGGCACATAAACACGGTCCTCAAACCATAAAGTGTTGTGCTCATCCTCACGAAAACCTTTGGCTTTTCCTTTGCTCATCCTCTCCTTTATCTCAGCAATTTCCTTATCATCCTTCTGAGCTTCTCGCATCTTTCCAAATAATGTCGACTGAACTTCCAATGCTGCAACGAAACCTCCAGGGACTATCTCCAAACGAAGCTCCCTGAGATCTTCGGCCAACTCCTTTGGTAATCCTCCGCTTACGAGGGTATTGGCATAACTCTTCCGGCTCAAAGCGTCTGCTATGACATTAGCGTTGCCTGGATGATAGTGCATCTTCATATCATAATCCTTTATAAGCTCCAACAATCTCCTTTGCCTGAGATTCAGCTCCTTCTGAGTGAAAATGTACCTCAAACTCTTGTGATCCGTGTACACATCACAACAATTTCCAATAAGAAATGTCTCTAGGTCTTGAGTGCATGTACTACGGCTGCTAACTCCAAATCATGCATGGCATAATTCAACTCATGCGGTCGAAGCTGTCGTGAGGCATAAGAAACAACTCTTCCATCCTGCATAAGTACACCTCCAAGTTCTAAGCGAGAAGCATCGCAATACACATGGAAATCTTTGCATAGATCCGGCAGAATCAGCACTGGGGCTATAACCAAACGTTTCTTCAACTCCTGGAAACTTGCTTCACATTCATCTGTCCAATTGAACTTGGTGTCCTTCTTCAACAACTCCGTCATTGGCTTCACAATCTTAGAAAAATTCTCAATAAATCTCTGATAATATCTTGCGAGTCCAAGAAAACTGCGAATCTCTCCAACAGAGATGGGTTCCAACCACTTAGTGACTAACTGAACCTTGGTAGGATCCACTGCTATACCTTCTCCTGATATAACATGTCCAAGAAATCCTACTTCCTTCAACCAAAACTCACACTTGCTGAACTCGGCATACAACTGGCGTTCTCTGAGCTTCTCGAGAACTAAACACAAATGCTCCTTCTGTTCCTCTTCATTCTTTGAGTATACCAGAATATCGTCAATGAACACCACGACAAACTTGTTGAAGAACTCCATGAACACCTTATTCATCATACTCATAAAATAGGCAGGGGCATTAGTCAATCCAAATGACATAACCGTGTACTCATATAGCCCGTACCTTATGGTGAAGGTTGTCTTAGGTATATCCTGTTCTTGGATCTTCAGCTGGTGGTATCCTGATCGCAAATCGTTGGAGAATACTTTAGCTCCTTGCAGCTGGTCAAACAAATCATTGATCATCGGCAGTGGGTACTTGTTCTTGATCTTCACTTCGTTCAATGCATGATAATCAACAACCATTCTCAATGACCCATCCTTCTTCTCAACTAAGAGCACTGGGCTCCCCACGGTGATGAACTTCGTCGAATGTAACCCTTCTCCAATAACTCCTTGATCTACTTCTTAATCTCCTCCAGATCATTCGTGGGCATCCGGTATGGTCTCTTCGATATCGGTCCGGTGCCTGGCAATAGCTCTATCAGAAACTCAATGTCTCGATTCGGCGGCATGCCTGGTAGCTCTCTGGAAACACATCCGAATAATCCTTCACTACAAGCACTTCGTCCTGAACAACTCCTGAGAGGGAATTTACTTGGGCTCTCTTTGGCGCATGCCTAGATACATACTTAATCCTTTTTGGGTGGTGAGCAGAATTGACTTACTGGCGTAATCGATGTTTCCTCCATACATTGGTAGCCAATCCATTCCTAGTATCACATCCAATCCTTGTGACTCCAGAATTATTAAGTCTGAGGGGAAAACATGCCTACCTATGGTCACTGGCATCTGAAAACATCCCTTGGCTTACCATATACCCCGCTCCTGGCGAGCTTACTAACATGGGTGTACTAAGAACTTTGGTGGGCAACTTATACCTATCCACAAATCCCCTTGAAATATATGAATGTGATGCACTAGTATCAAAAAGAACGATTGCAGTAAATGACTTAACCAAAAACTTACCGATAACTGCATCTGGCTGCTCTTCATCCTCCTACACGTTCACGTGGTTCACTTGTCCCCTATTGAAAGGGTTGGTGAGGGAGTCCTGGATTAGGGGGTATCCGGACTGCCGGACTATATCCTTCGACCGGACTGTTGGACTATGAAGATACAAGATTGAAGACTTCGTCCCGTGTTCGGATGGGACTCTCCTTGGCGTGGAAGGCAAGCTTGGCAAATACGGATTTGTAGATCTCCTTCTTTGTAACCGACTCTGTGTAACCCTAGCCCCCTCCGGTGTCTATATAAACCGGAGGGTTTAGTCCATAGGACACAATATACAACAATCATACCATAGGCTAGCTTCTAGGGTTTAGCCTCTTCGATCTCGTGGTAGATCAACTCTTGTAATACCCATATCATCAATATCAATCAAGCAGGAGTATGGTTTTACCTCCATCGAGAGGGCCCGAACCTGCATAAAAACATCGTGCCCCCGTCTTCTGTTACCATCCGCCAAGACGCACAGTTCGGGACCCCCCTACCCGAGATCCGCCGATTTTGACACCGATATTGGTGCTTTCATTGAGAGTTCCTCTGTGTCGTCATCGTCAGGCTTGATGGCTCCTTCGATCATCTATAGCGATGCAGTCAAGGGTGGTACTTTTCTCCCCGGACAGATCTTTGTATTCGGCGGCTTGGCACTGCGGGCCAACTCGCTTGGCCATCTAGAGCAGACCGAGAGTTACGCCCCTGGCCACCAGGTCAGGTTTGGAAGCTTAAACTACACGGCCGACATCCGCAGATACTTGATCTTCGACGGATTCAAGCCCCTGCTGAGTGTGTCGCACGGTCACGATGAGCATGATTTAGCTCTGCCGTCGGACAGTGTTCAGGAGATCGCACCTACAACCGCTCCGACCCTCAGTTCGGAGCCAATTGCGCCATCCATGGACGGGTGGCTAGAACCCACCATGGAGGTCGCAGTCTCAGCGGCGATCGAGACAAAGACCAACCTTACCCTTTACGAGAGCCGTGACTCCAAACTGCTGGATTCTTCTCCGGCCACAGACTCCGAACCAACTCCACCCATGCCTGTCGAATCCGACTGGGCGCCGATCATGGAGTTCACCTCCGTGGATATCTTTTAGCACTCGCCCTTCGGCGACATACTGCACTCATTAAGGTCCCCCTCCTTGTCAGGAGAAACCTGGCCAAACTATGTCCGGCAGGATTGGGATGCGGGTGACGAAGAAATTCGCCGCCCACTCACCACCTACTTAGTAGCCACTGTCGATGATTTGACCGACATGCTCGACTTCTACTCTGAAGACATCGACGGTATGGACGATGATGCAGGAGACGAACAGGAACCACTTCCCACAGGGCACTAGACAGCCACCTCATCATATGATATATTTATGGTGGACACACCCAAAGAAGGCAATGGCAACGGGACAGCGGGGGATGACCCCTCCAAGAAGCAACCCAAGCGCCGACGTCAGCGGCGCTGCTCTAAGTCTCGCCAAAGCAAAAGCGGTGATACCGGCACAGGAGATAATAACACTCCGGACAGTGCCGGAGATAACGACAATCCCCTCCAGCAAGATTCAGAGCAGGAGGATGAAGAAGCCAGCCCTCCTGAGAGAGCGACAGATGGAGAGGCGGAGGATGATAATTACATGCCTCCCTCCGAAGACGAGGCAAGCCTCGACGATGACGAATTTGTAGTGCCCGAGGATCCCGTCGAACAAGAGCGCTTCAAGCGCCGGCTTATAGCCACGACAAATAGCCTTAAGAAAAAGCAACAGCGGCTTCGAGCTGATCAAGATTTGCTACCTGATAGATGGACTGAAGTCCTGGCGGCCGAGGAATATGAACTCGATCGCCCCTCCAAGAGTTACCCAAAGCGCAGGTTGCTACCCCGGTTAGAGGAGGAAGCATTAAAATCTACATCTCCAGCGTATGATGCGGCTGATCGGCCACCTCGTGGCCGCGACAGAGCAGCATTTCTGCCGAAGGCCCAGCCCGTACCCCGGCGCAACTCAAATAAAAAGGCACGAGGAAATACGTTAGACATGCGAGACATATTGTAGGACAAAGCAAACCACGCAAGATCCATCTACGGATCACGAGGGTGCGCCACTACGCGAGACGATTACCGTCACGCCGGATACAGTAAAAGTAAATCCGTCAGGGCCGAACATAACAGACAAGACTCATATGAGCTGCGTCATGATATAGCCCAGTACAGAGGCGCCGCACACCCCCTATGCTTCATAGATGAAGTAATGGATCACCAAATCCCAGAGGGTTTCAAACCCGTAAATATTGAATCATATGATGGTACAACAGATCCTGCGGTATGGATCGAGGACTACCTCCTGCATATCCACATGGCCTGCGGTGACGATCTACACGCCATCAAATACCTTCCACTTAAACTCAAAGGACCAGCTCGACATTGGCTGAACAACTTACCATCAGAATCCATTGGCTGTTGGGAAGATCTGGAAGCCGCATTCCTCGACAACTTCCAGGGCACTTATGTGCGACCACCAGATGCCGATGACTTTAGCCACATAATTCAGCAGCCAGAGGAATCGGCCAGGCAATTCTGGACACGGTTCCTAACCAAGAAAAATCAAATCGTCGACTGTCCGGATGCAGAGGCCCTAGCAACCTTTAAGCATAACATCCGCGACGAATGGCTCGCCCGGCACCTGGGCCAGGAAAAGCTGAAAACTATGGCAGCCCTCACGACACTCATGACCCGCTTTTGCGCGGGGGAGGATAGTTGGCTGGCTCGCATCAATAACATATCAAAAAACCCTGGTACTTCGGATACTAAGGATAGCAATCGCAGGTCACGTCGCAACAAACATAAGCGCCATATCAACAGCGACAATACCGAAGATACGTCAGTCAATGCCGGATTCAGAGGCTCCAAACCCGGTCAGCGGAAAAAGCCATTCAAAAGAAGCACTCCGGGGCCATCCAGTTTGGACCGAATACTCGATCGCTCGTTTCAAATACATGACACCCCCGACAGGCCAGCCAATCACACCAACAGAGAATGTTGGGTGTTCAGGCAGGCCGTCAAGTTAAATGCCGAAAACAAGGACAATGGGCTACATAGCAATAACGAGGAGGAGCCCCGGCCGCCGAACACCGGAGGACAGAAGAGGTTCCCCCCACAAGTGCGGACGGTGAACATGATATACGCAACCCACATCCCAAGAGGGAGCGGAAGCGTGCGCTAAGGGACGTTTACGCGTTAGTGCCAGTCGCCCCAAAGTTCAACCCATGGTCCTCCTGTCCAATCACCTTCTATCGCAGGGACCACCCCACTAGTATCCCTCATGGCGGATTCGCCGCACTAGTCTTAGACCCAATCATTGACGGATTTCACCTCACTCGAGTCCTTATGAACAGTGGCAGCAGCCTGAACCTGCTTTATCAGGACACAGTGTGCAAAATGGGTATACACCCTTCAAGGATCAAACCCACAATAACGACTTTCAAAGGCGTCATACCAGGTGTAGAGGCCCATTGTACAGGCTCAGTCACACTGGAAGTGGTCTTCGGATCCCCGGATAACTTCCGAAGCGAGGAGTTAATCTTCGATATAGTCTCGTTCCGCAGTGGCTATCACGCACTGCTCGAGCGAACCGCATTTGCGAGATTCAATGCGGTACCGCATTATGCATACCTCAAGCTCAAGATTCCAGGACCCCGGGGGGTCATCACAGTCAATGGAAACACAGAGCGCTCTCTCCGAATGGAGGAGCACACTGCAGCCCTCGCAGCAGAAGCGCAAAGCAGCCTCTCAAGGCAATTCACCAGTTTGGCGATCAAACACCCGGACGCCGTCAAGCGAGCCCGGAGTAATCTGCAACAAGACCGCCTGGCACGTTCCGAGCTCGCATAGCAATGCGCCCCCACCCCAGTCCTAGCCAAACGGCGAAGTTCGTGCCACACGTACATAATTACGCATTGAAAATACCATGGACATAGGTGGGAGGGGGCATGACTACGACACGCCCCAAAACGCGGCTCAACCGCACTAGGGGCTTCCCGCTTTGTTATTCTCTTTCTCATTCAGGTCTTTACTCTCTGGAAGCCCAGTCCGGCAGTACGATTACCAGACACACGGTACAACAACCAAGGAGGCAGAAAGCTACGTCGCACCATGGAACTCCCTGTTGGTCTCTGATAACGAGTAAAATACGTGCTTTAAGTACCATTCCTCAGCTTGCCCTTGGAGGGTACATGTCAAATAGTCCTACTTTTTGCTTATCGCACTACTTGTACCATTCTGCTTCGACGCACCTTTTTGAATAAACAATGCATAGCACTAGTCTATTACTGCATTCTCTATTCTTTCTTTCTTTATATATATATATATATATATATATATATATATATATATATATATATATATATATATGTTCATTCATGACATTCAGCACCCGTACACTCTGGTACGGACAATAAGCCAGGGGCTTAAGTACCCCATAATACGGCGTGAGAAGACCGGACACTTTCGATAGTGCGGCACCCCGAACTTATAGCATTATATGCATCGGCTCCGAATCATGTCTTGGGTCAATAGTTGGGTTTGCCCGGCTCCTATGTTTTGGTACCTTACGTTCCGCTATATCGGCTAAGGTAGCAATGGGAGAACTACTGCGATTGTGCCCTGGTTCATGTGGGTAAGCACCTCAGTAGAGAAAGCTAAAACTGACTGTCATGATAAGGCGAGAGCTCGTCGCTGTTCGAGAGGTCCCGAGTCCCTAAAGACTTATGCCGCTTAGAGCGAGGAGTCGGCTTTGTCCGACTTAAGGCATGTATAGCACCCCGAATTCGGCCTTCCGAACACTAGGGGCTTCGCCAAAATTTAAAATTGTAGACTTCTATGGCTAAGTGAAAGTGATAAAGCATTATAGTCTGATTGCCTTGTTCGTTGCGCTGAGCACCTCCCTCGAAGGACCCAACAATGGGAAAAAGAGTTCTCAGATTTATCTCGAACACCCCAACACTCGTGGCATGGGGGCAGAAGCCTGACTGGCCATCTTTCAGATTTGATAAACAGTTGCACAGAAGGTAATATTTTAAATTCAAATAAGCGTTGCATAGCACATATGAACAAGTTTACATAACACAGGATCACACGAGCAAGTTCACTCAAAAATTACATCTTTGGAACACTCATCCGCCATAAGGTGGGCACCCTTCAGGACACCCTCATAATACATCTCGGGGTGGCGATGCTCCTTGCCCTGCGGCGGTCCCTCCTTCACCAGCTTCTCAGCATCCATCTTGCCCTAGTGTACTTTCACACGGGTAAGCACCTTGCGGGCGCCCTCGATGCAGACGGACCGCTTGACGACTTCAAGCCAGGGGCAGGCATCCACAAGCCGCCTCACCAGGCCGAAGTAGCTGTTTGGAAGGGCGTCGCCAGGCCACAGCCGGACTATAAGACCCTTCATGGCCTATTCGGCTGCCTTATGGAGCTCGACCAATTGCTTCAGCTGGTCGCTTAAAGGCACAGGGTGTTCGGCCTCAGTATACTGAGACCAGAACACCATCTCCGTCGAGCTCCCTTCCTCGGCTCGGTAGTACTTTGCGGCATCCGACACGCTGCGGGGCAAATCTGCGAATGCTCCTGGAGAGCTCCGGACTCGGGTAAGTAACAAGTAATTTACTTTCACATGCTTGCTTTGCATAATGAACGCCTTACCTGCCGCTATCTTCTTCATTGCCTCAATTTCCTGGAGGGCCTTTTGGGCTTCAGCCTTGGCATGCTTTGTGCTCTCGAGGGCCGCGGCAAGCTCGGACTCTCGCGTCTTCAAGTCAAGCTCCAAAGTCTCGTGCTTCTTCACGAGAGTCTGGAGCTCTTGCTGCACCTCTCCCACTCGTGCCTCTTGTTTCTCCCGCTCGGTGCGCTTCGTGGCCGCTTTGTTTTCAGCCTCGGATAGCGCTTGCTTCAGGGCCGCCACCTCGGTCGTGGCCCCTGGCACATTCATGATGATCCTATCATTTTGCAACCACATCTTTTTTTATATATAGACAAGGTATTACTTACCTTTGTTCTCCTTGAGCTGCTTCTTGGCAAGGCCGAGCTCTTTCTCGGACCGCTCGAGGTTCTGCTTCAGTGCAGTGAGCTCCGCAGTCAGTGCGACAGAGGTCAGCAGCGAAGCCTGCATACACATATAGACATACTTGTATTAGACCCCTGCAGATATTATTCGATCCTCTATTCGGCTTTTCTTCGTGAACACCAAACTGAGCATCAGGGGCTACTGTCTATGCGTTAATATTTTCATATATTTTAAATACTTACCTCAAAGCTTGTTAGAAGGCTGGCACAGGCTTCAGTCAGTCCGCTCTTGGCGGACTGAACCTTCTTGATCACCGCACTCATAATAGTGCGGTGCTCCTCGTCGATGGAAGCGTCGCTAAGCGCTCCCAGCAGGTTGTCCAGTGCCTCTGGATGGGCAGAGGTCACTGGCACGGGCGGCTTGCCCCTCTTGGAAGGGGGTCGCCTGCCGGAGTCGGGAACCACTAGAAGTTCCGGTGCGGTGTTCGGCCTAGGGCCGAACTTGGAGCCCTTGGGAGCCTTGCTCCCTTTGCGCCTAGAGTCCGGAAGGTCGCTGAGGCACCTCCAGGACTACCTCCCCTCGGCTTGGTGCCCTTTGAGACAATACCTTGACATTGTCCGTAGGGTGGGGAGAGGAGGTGGTCGGAAGTGAACAACTATTCACATCCGACGAATCCAAGTAACCGCTCGACGAGGATACGTCGATGCGGGCTCGGGACGGACTGCATAACCATGTTTGGCGTTAGGAGAAGTTGTGCAATTAAACTGTGCCACGAGTTACTCTGGTATCCGAATACTTACGATTTCGCTACGGGCTTGGCCTTGGGTGGCCACTCGTCTTTGCTGCCGGCGGCGGTGGCGGAGCAGTCCGCAAGGAGAGTCCTTCCCTTCTTGGACCCTCCGGCCTCCCCGGTTGGGGCGGCCTTCCTTTTCTTGTCTTCCCTGGCTGGAGGGGAAGAACCTTTATCCGCCTCCTCCTCGTTTTCACGGGAGGACTGCGTCTCGGAGTTATCGGACGATGAGTCCGATACCACCTAGTGCCGGGAACTCTTTCGGGTTCCCATGGCCTTCTTCTTGATATTCTTCTCCGGCACCTCGTAAGGGGACAGAGTCAGCATCTCCGTCAGGAGAGCGTCTGCAGGGTCTTCGGGCAGAGGGGCCGGGCAGTCAATCTGCCCTGATGTCTCCACCCATTCCTGTCAAAGGCATGGGAGCTCAGATCCCGCACATAGTTAAACTATGGAAAATGAATACCCTATAAGAAATAAAAAAAGCTTACCGCGCCGGCTTGGCGCTTCAAGCTGAGTCCGCGATCCTCGGTGAGGGGAGGGGGAACCTCGGCACTCTTAAACAACACCTTCCAGACATCCTCGTGCGTCGTGCCGAAGAGCTCGCTCAGAGTCTGGTGCTGGGCTGGGTCGAACTCCCACAAATTGAACACCTGTTATTGACACGGGAGGATCCGGTGGCTGAGCATGACCTGGACTATGTTAACAAGCTTGAGCTTCCTGTTTATTATATTATGGATACAGGTCTGGAGTCCGGTCAGCTCTACCGGATTACCCCAGGGCAGGCCCTTCTCTTTCCAGGAGGTGAGCCGCGCGGGGATTCCGGATCGGAATTCGAGGGCCGCCGCCCATTTGGCGTCACGCGGCTCGGTGATGTAGAACCACCCCGATTGCCACCCTTTATGGTCTCCACATAGGATCCCTCGAGCCATGTGACGTTGGGCATTTTGCCCACCATGGCGCCTCCGCACTCCGCCTGCTGGCCGCCCACAACCTTCGGTTTGACATTGAAGGTCTTCAGCCATAAGCCAAAGTGGGGCTTGATACGGAGGAAGGCCTCACACACGACGATAAACGCCGCGATGTTGAGGATGAAGTTCGGGGCCAGATCGTGGAAATCCAGGCCGTAGTAGAACATGAGCCCCCGGAAGAATGGGTGGAGGGGAAATCCCAGTCCGCGGAGGAAGTGGGTAAGGAATACTACCCTCTCATGGGGCCTGGGGGTGGGGATGAGCTGTCCCTCATCTGGGAGCCGGTGTGTGATATCCTCGGATAGGTATCCAGTTCCCCTCAACTTTTTGACGTCTCCTTCCGTGACGGAAGAGACCATCCACTTGCCTCCCGCTCCGGACATTTTTGGAGGAGGTTGAGGAGAAAGATGCGGGCTTGGGCGCTGGAGCTCGAGTGCGCAGGAATGGATGAGCAATGAGGAAGAAGGCGTGGGTAGAAAAAGGTGAACCCTTATCCCTTTATAAGGGCGGACGAAACTATGCGTCCCCACCAACCTGGTAAAGCTCGCTTATCCCCCAAGCACCGTAATTGATGGCGCGGTTGAGTTACCCACGTCCGTATTGATAAGAATTCCGTAATAAAGGGAACATGATCTCTGCTTCGACAAGACGTGCCAAGGAAACCGCCTCGCGAAACACGCTGATGTTGGTTGTAAAAAACGATACGAATGGTGACCTGGCTGTGGTGTGATGACGCACTGTGAAATACGTCATAAGATTAGATTTGTGGAAATATTATTCTCTCTACGGTTGTATGTGGAACTTGTTTTGCATAGCCGAACACGATCCTCGTATTCAAAATCTTTTATGAAGTATTCGGAGGAGGAACCCGCCTTGCAATGCCGAAGACAAATCTGCACGCCAGACTCATCGTCATTGAAGCCTGGTTCAGGGGCTACTGAGGGAGTCCTGGATTAGGGGGTATCCGAAGGGCCGGACTATATCCTTCGGCCGGACTATTGGATTATGAAGATACAAGATTGAAGACTTCGTCCCATGTCCGGATTGGACTCTCCTTGGTGTGGAAGTCAAGCTTGGCAAATACAGATATGTAGATCTCCTTCTTTGTAACCGACTCTGTGTAGCCCTAGCCCCCTCCAGTGTCTATATAAACCGGAGGGTTTAGTCCGTAGGACACAATATACAACAATCATACCATAGGCTAGCTTCTAGGGTTTAGCCTCTTCGATCTCGTGGTAGATCAACTCTTGTAATACCCATATCATCAATATCAATCAAGCAGGAGTAGGGTTTTACCTCCATCGAGAGGGCCTGAACCTGGGTAAAAACATCGTGTTCCCTGTCTCCTGTTACCATCCGCCTAGACGCACAGTTCGGGACCACCCTACCCGAGATCCGCCGGTTTTGACACCGACAGTTGGGATTCTTTCCAGAGCTTCCATTGCCATTTCCATTCTTTGCTTCAAGACACTCATTGGCATAATGTCCAGTCTTCCCGCACTTGAAACAAGTAATGTGACTTTGGTCCTACTTGGCGGGTGTGACTGGGTTAGAGCGGTTCTGATTGCTGCCTGCTCCATTCCCATTTCCATTCTTGGGGCCACTGTGGTTATGCGTACTTCCTCCATTGTGGGTATGGCCTCCATGGTTATGGGTATATCCTCCCGAGTTCGATGTAAAACGAGGCTTCTGCTGAGCTCCTGAATTGTACTTCCCTTGTCCACACTTACTTTTGCGTCTCTCAATCTGCTGCTGCTTCCCTTCAATCATTAGAGCCTTGTCTACCAACTCCTGGTAGTTATTAAATGTTGCCACCATTAACTGCATACTCATCTCATCATTTAGCCCTTCCATAAACTTCTCCTGCTTCGGGCATCCATGGCCACATCATCTGGGGCATAGCGAGCTAACTTACCAAACGCATCCACGTACTGCCCCACAGTACGGTTTCCCTGGCGTAAGTTGCGACACTCATGCTTTTTCATGCTCATAGCTCCAGTTGAGACATGTGCTGTGCGGAATGCTTGCTGAAACTGATCCCAAGTGATATTGGCTATAGGGAAAGTGGTTGTGTAATTCTCCCACCATGAGGCTGCGGGTCCATCCAATTGATGTGCGGCAAAACGCACCTTCTCTGCATCTGTGCAACCTGCGGTGGTCAACTCCCTTCCAATCCTGTGTAGCCAGTCATCAGCAACTATTAGCTCGGTGCTACTGGAAAACACCAGCGGCTGCAACCTCAGAAAACGGGCTAAGTTGTCAACTGGAGTTGTTGTTGTTGTTGTTGTTGTTGTTGTTGTTGTTGTTGTTGTTGTTGTTGTTGTTGTTGTTGTTGTTGTTGTTGTTGTTGTTGTTGTTGTTGTTGTTGTTGTTGTTGTTGTTGTTGTTGTTGTTGTTGTTGTTGTTGTTGTTGTTGTTGTTGTTGTTGTTGTTGTTGTTGTTGTTGTTGTTGTTGTTGTTGTTGTTGTTGTTGTTGTTGTTGTTGTTGTTGTTGTTGTTGTTGTTGTTGTTGTTGTTGTTGTTGTTGTTGTTGTTGTTGTTGTTGCTGTTGTCGTTGTTGCTGTTGTTGCCTTGGTTCTAGACTAGTAACTGCATCAAGGCATTCTGCTGTTGGATCAACTAGGTGAGCTCCGGTGGGAAGACAAATCCGGGGTCACGTCTCGAAGGCATCTGATGGGTTTAGAGGGGAGAGATTAGAATAGAATGAGGTCTAGTGTGAAAGCACTACCCATATGCACATGAGACAAACACATTCATATCACACCAAGTCAATTCAAGCAAGGGCATACAATCGATCTAACTATCGTTACATTGCTCGGACTACTAATATATACATGGGGGAATACTACTAATAATATGGTGGTCTGCTAGAAATTTTGATCGGTGGACGACTCCATGACATCCGCTCCAGCTCCATCTTCGTAATCATCATCACTATTGTCAGGGTCGGAGTTGGTGTTGTCGATGATGATGTAGTCTTCAGAACGGATGTCATCGGGGTGGTCGTCATCTCCTCCTGGCGCGGGGTCTCTCATGAACACTCCTAGCTTCCTTGTCAGGCCGTCATTCTTCTCCACTAGTATTGCAATTTCCTCCTCGTATTTGTCGCGTGTAGACTTGAGTTCCTCTTCAAGCTCCATGTTGTTGGTCATCACCTTCTTCAGGTCTATCATGCTTGCGCACATTTGGTTCTCCTGGCGACGAATGTGCTGGTTTAACTCCTGGATGAAAGCTGCAATGGACCTGTCCCTCCTGGTACTGATCATCTCCCATTGCTCATCTCGACACCCACATATCTGGTAGATAGTATCCTTAAGATCCTTGTGATAAACTTCGCCGATGCATCCCATGGCGATGTGAGCTGCCATGCTCTTTCCTAGACTCCAGGTTGGTGCATCAAAGGAAAACTCTATGGGCTCAGTGACTGGCGTGGGTGTCCTTCCTGGAACTTGAACTCGAATCATCCAACGCTCCTCTTCTGGTAAAGTGGCGGTGTAGGTCCCAATGAAGCTTGGTATTCCTATGTTCAGGTACCTACTGACTTCCTTCAAGTGTCGTCCAAAAGGTGTGTCTTCATCCGGTTGTGCAAACTTGTTCCTTGAGTCTGCCATCCTATAGAGTAGAAAATGGAGAGGAGTCAGAAATGAGTAGAGAAGAGTGACCTATGGCTCATCTTAGCGGTCGTGTCCTATAATCAACTTGGCTCTGATACCATCTTGTAGTTGATAAAACATTGAGAATGGTACCCCCATCTCAATCCCAATTAAGAAAGTAATTAACAACCTGACAAATTCATTTAGAGTGATGAGATCAAATCATTAATTCAAGTACCAGATACTCAAGATGTCCATAACCGGGGACACGGCTAACCATGATTAGTTATACACTCTACAGAGGTTTGCGCCCTTTTCCCCACAAAACTCGATCTCCTCCGTTGGATTTCTCGCACTACATGGTGTTTGAGAAACGGATGACCGAGACACAGTCTTTCAGAAGCACTAACTCTTTACTCTGGGTAGACAGTACCGACCTACATCCCCTACATCTGCTAGCCTACCAATGAAAGAGGTCATGCAACCTACTCAACTATGCTAGAGCCCATAATAGCTTGTGGCTGCACACGGAAGTTTCTAGCATGAATAATCTTATGATCCCTTTGAGCCTGGGTGGCAAACCAAAAAGGACAGCACTGGTATATCCCCAGGTGCCCGCAACCAATCCACCCAGGTGTGTATTTAAGTAGCCACCTTAAGTTAACCATTAATTAACAATCTCAAATCTTTCATGGATCACTTAAACCAAACCACGTCTACGAGCATAGCATAGCAGTATAAGCATAACGTAGAAGTAACTCCTAAGGATTTGATGATAAAAGGGCAATAGGTTCTACCTCATCATCTACTTCCAAATACCCACAAGTTAATCACATCCTAATCATGCAGTGTTTGAGGATTGTAACTAATTCATAAAAACTGGGTAATAAAGGGGTATGATCAATGTGTTACTTGCCTTGCTGACGATCCGCAAACCCTAGAGACTCATAGTAGCACGCTTCGCACTCCAGGAATTCTATCGCAAACAAAAAATAGCATACATAAGCACTCAAGCATAGATGCAAGGGTAAAACTCAAATAAGAAGATCAAATCTGAAAGGTTAACTAAAGAGCTTCAATTTGCGAAAAGAATCAACCAAATCGGAGCTACGGAACTGGATCTACGATCAAAAGAACTTCGAATTCAAATTCTGCTTGAAACCAAATTTTATATTATCAAAATCATGTTCAAGTTGATTAAACAGAAAGAGGGGCTCGAGACGAATATTTTGGCGTTGGTTTCACTGGATTTGGACGAATGGTTAAAAAGTTGCGAGGGTTTGAAGATCAGGGGCTAATTCTGCGATAAAAGAAATTGCGGATAGATCCCTTGCGAAAATAACATAAAAAGAAAAAGACTACGGCACGAACGTTCGTTAACAGAGACGAACGGACGACCGCGTTCGCTAAAAACGAACTAACGAGCGGATGCTCGCTAAATAACGAAACCGAAAAAAAGAACCGAATCAAACCGATCTAAACAGAAAAAAACCAAGTCTAGGGTTTCTAAAAAAACCAGAACGGGCCGGAAAAACCGGCGGCGACGGGCGGGATCCGAACGGCGGCGGCGTGGGCGACGGCGGCGCGACGCGGGTGGCGAGGCAGCGCAGCACGGGAGGGATCCAGCGGCGGCGGTGCGGGGCGGCGGCGTTGGCGCAACACGGGCGGCGGAGCAGCGACGGCGGTGAAGCAGCGCGGCTTGCGGCGCGGCGGAGCTCGGAGGCGGGGTGTGGGCGGCTGCGGCGGGACGAGGAGAGGCGGTGGGGTGGGCCGGTATTTAAGAGGGGGGGTGGCGCGGCGAGTTGGGGAAGGGGGCGTCGGGTCGGACCGAGAGTCATGGCCCGTCCAGACTCGGGCGACGGCGGTGGCTCGGTCTCCGCGAGGGAGACGGCGGCAGTGTGGGCGCTGGGCCGGCTGGGCTTCGGCCCAATCGGTCAGAAGATTTTTTTAAATAAAATTCCACCGAAACAAAAATCCTAAATAAATATTAAAAAATTCTAAAAATACCAAAAACAACGTTCACCGTCTAAATAAAACATTTAGAACAAAGTGAACATTTTCTTGGCCTAAAATGCAATTTTGAAAAAATGCATATTTTTCTAATTCAAATAAAATAACAAATAAAATCCAAATAAAATTATTTATTTGATTTTAACATTTTACCTCCAATATCTCTTTATTTTGGAGAAGTCATATTATCTCCTCTCTTTTATTTTTAATACTAGAAATATTTTGGAGAGAAAAATAATTAAAACCAAAATGATCCTGTTTTCAATATTTGAGAAAACTCAAATATGAAAATAAACGAAATCCCCAACTCTCTCCATGGGTCCTTGGGTTGCTTAGAAATTCTAGGATCAAATCCAAATTGAAAATAAAATATGATATGCATATGGTGACCTATGTATAACATTCCAAATTGGAAAATTTGGGATGTTACAAAAACAAAAAGAAATCAATTCGCACCACACAAGAGAGTCTAGCCCCGTGTACTGTACCAAATCAATTCGCACTACAAATGTCATTCAAAACTTTGAATTCATGTTATGTTCAATTAAAATATTTCGCTACATGTATAATGCATGCAACCTGCTACTCAAATGAATGTTTTAGTGCATTCCAAACGTATATACTACCGCTTCAATATGAACTAAATTTGAATTTGTTTCTCTATTTGAATAAGTTCTACAATAATGATTGTTGTGAAGTCAAACCATTTGAATTCGTTTCTCTATTTTAATAAGATCTACAATCGTCATTATTGTCAAGTTAAACTATCGTTTGTGTATTAGCTTCACATCACACCACATGATTACTCTCGAGTTAGATATGGACTATGTGTACTATATGAACTCGAACTCGATTTTTTGAATCCACTTTATGTTGATTTCAAATCACAGTACATTTCAAGCTCTAGCTAAATCTTCATAATCTAAACCATGTCTCATATGTATAATGTGTTTATCACATAATGTATGGTGCCCCGCCCCCTACGCCTACAAGTATTTAGATGTGAGTTGCAAACACCACACATTACCACAAAATTCAAATAAAATGTGAGATTGTTCGATATATAGTATTGTTTAGACTGTTCGATATTTAGTTGTAAAAGCTGCAAACGCCACACATTATCACAAATTCAAATAAAATGTGAGATTGTTCGATATATAGTATGGTTTAGATTGTTCGACATTTAGCTGTGAGTTGCAAACGCCTTGCATTATCACATTATGGTATAACATGTGCAAAACCACAGCACACGTATCACCGCTATATTCATGCATCCATATGTTTATAACATTATGATCTCCTATTCAAATATATGCATCCACTCTCATATCAAATTATGATCTTTGTTAGTCTCTTACACCCACACAATCCTCTAACATTTGTAGCTAGCACTAACTTTCTCTCGTGCATGCACACAGCCTCCTCACCCTCCCCCTCTCTCAGCATTCTATCCATTGCGCACATTCATTTTTTTCTTTAGGTCGTTCTCCCACAGTCCTCAGAACTCTTTTCCAACACACACCGATCGATAAACCTCTCCAGCGTCTGCCTAAAACATACGTACACACGCACCTTCCATCTCCTCCTTTCCGTGTCCATGCCTCGTGTCTCTCATACGGTCCCACACACGTGTAAACTCTCGCCCCTCTTTTCATCGATCTCACAACCGCACACTTCTCCCCCTATCTAGCTAGTAGCTCGTCCTCTCGCACCACCTCCTAGCTCCATTCTCTCTGTCTATCCGTCTCGCTAGGCCTTATTTGCCTCTAACAAATGGATGTACACCGACTGATCTCCCGCTATACATATAGCTATCTAGGTCCTTATAACTCGTTTTTCCCACGCGTCGATCAATCTACCTCATTAGTTATGTCTCCCCCTTCCTCTGACAAACAACAATTGATCTATCGATCTAGTTAGGTTTGCTTAGCAAACACATGGTTCCCCTTCATCATCCATGCATGCGTCCCGACAGATCTATCACGCACAGGCACACACAGAAACACATCCCCACTCTTATTGATAATATTGCAGTTCTACCCTCAGTTTCTCTAGTAGGCCTCTCCCACCATCTTCGAGAAGCAACTCCATCACCCATCCAACACTCTACGCCTCTCCCTCCCTCTCTCTCTCTCTCTGTCCCAACCTATTTCTCATCCTTCAGTTATGTATGGATGTCGACCCATCCCCCTCAAGACATAGCTGGGTCTCTCCTTCTCAACACATATACGAGTCGTTCTACCTCTTTAGTTAGGCCTCTGCCTCCCCCCTCCCCCACCCCAAACACACACACCGATACATCGAGCGCTCCAGTCATGTCTCCCTGCCACACACAAACTTGCCCTGTGCCCTCTGACGTTCTGGTAGGTCAGTCGCCCTATATCTTTGACTTGCACACACACAATTTCGATGGCTCTCTTCATCCATCTCGCACCCACCCAGTTGATACTCTCTTCGACTCTATCGACATCTATGACCCCTCCCTCTCTTCTCATGGATCGCCCCCTCTGGACCTCTCTATATGATATGGATATGCCTCTATTTCACACACATTGCATGCAAAATTTGTTTGAGATGTCATCGACACATATTCCCACAAATACATTCACGAAATCACCCCCCCCCCCAAAATAAAAAACACTCACGAACGCACACGCCATCTGTCTAGGTTTGTATCTCTCTCACACACACCCACGTAGGTGGGGGACGTGCATGAAGAGAAGAGGTGCACGGACGGCACGTACTCCCGTCTCTTTCCCAACCACACCCGCGCGGGTACACGGTGGAGCTCATTTCTGTACGAAAAGGCAGCCCCCCGTGATAATTTGACACGTGTACTAGTTGTCCACTTGATGGAGGATCCTCTACCACGGGTGAACAAACAAATTGCGACTTGACGCGTTATGTTAAAAAAGAGGAAAACCATGTGGGGCCTACCTTAGAGGCAAGTCTCTATACACTGGAGTACTTTTGATGTGACCTGTCAACTTGCAAAACGAGGAGAAGCTTGCTTAGTACACCGTCTCCCCCGCCCACGGGCGCGGTGGCTCGCAGGATGAGGTGAAGCTTGCTTACTAGTACGCCTTACGCCCGCTCCCTCGCCCATGCGTGCGGTGGCTCGCAGGACGAGGAGAAAATTTTACTACTCCCTCCATTTACTCCTCGTCCTTACCTTGGTTAGAGAGATTATCATATTGTTTGGAATATATATCCTTTAGTAGATTTCAATATGAACTACTAGTACATACTCCAAACACTGATGTATATAGATGTATTTTAGAGTGTAGACTCACTCATTTTGCTCCGTATGTAGTCCATATTGAAACATACATAATAGTACGCACTCTCCCTTGCCCCTCGACCCTCGCCCACGTGGTGGACGTGCAAGAGTTCATTTGGTCTCATATAGCCAGAACGATATATACTACAGTAGGAGTACCATTATTGCTCGACTTCCCGAAGTGGGGAAGAGCCAATCGCAAGGTTAATATTTTGGAGATGCCAAGAGCAAGGTTTTGGAGATGCCAATCGCAAGTTTTTTCTTTAGTGGAACGTACGCATTATAAATAGGTTCGTATGGAGAGAAAAGGAAACCACTCCACTATATACATAGGCAGGACGAGCCTACACGGTTGCTTGCTGGGGTTGCTCTCTTCAGTCTTCACACTCTCTCGCACAAAACAACTGTGGCCACATCTCTAACATCCTGGCAGATCATGTCCGCCGGGGGAAGGGGTGGATGCTTAGTGTAGATGCGTTCGCCGTCGCCGAGGGCGAAAACCCACTGTCGGCACGTCCCGATCAGGGGTCCCCGCCGTTCTCTCTCACAAAGCCGGTGAGGTTGCCTTGTCCATTGCTCACTGCCGCGACGTGGGCAGTTGCCTCCTCCCGCCGCCCTCCTCTAGGTTGAGCTACATCCCGACATCCCTCAGGTACAACTTCCTTTACAGCCAACTTGCACCACTGCTCCAGCTGCCCACATCACTCCATGTGGATATTTCTCTACTTCTTTGCCCCCGCACATACCTCTACTAGCTTCTACGTACTGTATTTGTGATGAGTTTATGTCTCATCAACTAGCCTCAGTAATCTTATTCTAATCACGCTTCTTCAATTTCTTTGCCACAGGGATGCTCATCTCGATTTTGGTGAAACTGCACAAAATGATCTGATGGTCAAAGGGTTGCAAACTTCATTTCTTCGGAAGCTCCAACGTTGCCAGCAAATTAAAGCCTGGTTAGGGTTTATGGGTTCAAGGGCTAGGGACTGCATGGATCATTTTTTTCTTTAGCTGTCTCTGTTCTAAAATAAGTGTCAGCTTTAGTAGCAGTACAACTTTGTACTAAAGTTTGCATAAAGTTGAGACACTTATTTTGGAACGGAGGGAGTACATATTGGCTATGATCTGTCAATCATTGAGATGCAATAGCATGCTTGTTAGTCTCCTTTGTATTTGATGAAATATTGCAATAGGCAACCCTTGATGCAAGATACATGAAACGGAAGCTGGAAGCTTCATAGCATTGTACAAATTTATCTCGCTGATAAATTACAGTATGTACTATACTAGTTATGTAAAGATTTAGGTGTCGCACGGTGTCCAGAAAATATGGTGATAGTGTGAGGTGGGCCATATAATCACTGAGCCAGTGTGTTTTCACCGCTCTCGCACTCCTCCGCTGAGAATGGAGAAAATTGTAATCTAGTAGTACCTCCTTTCGCCGAAAGCGTGGGACATCCAGCAGTCCTACCACCTCAGTAATATTAACCAATGAGCCGCCAAATCACATAGACCCAGCGGTAAGTTGGACGGACGAAGCAACCATCACTCTTGAATCCGCTTCTCCCTTCAACGTAGGCGCCAGTGAGAAGTCGCGTCCACTCTGCCCGGGCATGAATGCGGCACCGATTCTTTGGAGCGGCGCTGACCGTTTTGGGCGGGAAGCGCGCACGGGCGATGGAGGTGCTTTGGGTGGGCCAGGCTGGTCAGGAGCGGGCGTGGCAGCTGTCCCGCCTGTCCCGACCGGACACCCGGAAACGAGAGGATGCACCGACTCTCGCGGCTAAATCGTACACTACACACCATCTCTCTGTAGGAGTAGGTCGATGTGTCGCTCTCTCTAACACACACATGCTGTTAAACACGCACACACACACACACACACACACACACACACACACACACGCACGCACACGCGCACGCGCGCCGAGGTAAAATGAGTCTATATCTCAATTAATGAAGACTTGCATGTTACCATCCATATGAAAGTAGTAACATAGACTAGTAACATATGCATGTTACTAGTCCAAGTTACTCACCACTGTGACCAGCCTAGCAATGTAACCAAATGCTCCTTACTCTGCCTTGTTATGTCCCCCGGAAACCCAATGCATGGAGCGCAACTACGCGTTGATGCATGCGAGTTAATACGTGGCCCTGCATGGTAGCTAAAATGGCATCTCTTAGTTGTTGTGACTAATTGTTGTGTTTAGAGACAGAAATCAGGGCTTTGATTGGAGGAAGGACCAGTCAAGTTTCTCCTTCTCCTCCAATCTGCTTGCACCTCGTTTCAAAGAAAAAATTTGCTTGCACCTTGGTCCCGCTGCACCTTCTAACGTGACTTATTACACGTAGACGGAGGGAGTAGTAGTCCCTCCGTCCGGAAATACTTGTCATCAAAATGGATAAAAGGGAATGTATCTATATGTATTTTAGTTCTAGATACACCTCTTTTTATCCATTTTGATGACAAGTATTTTTGGACGGAGGGAGTACGAGATACAGTAGCACACTGACTTAGGTCGAATACAAGTGCCCAAAATAATGTGCATGTTATAATAAGGATTCACTTAAAATAGTACGTGAGCGAACAGAGGGATCAATTGGACAGTGTTCACGAGTAGTAGCAAGATGTGTGAGGTAAGATACACCACTGACGCTTTTAATTTTTCTTATTAATTTGTTTGTTTCACCCTCTGACTGGTGGGACCCAACGTACTACGTGGAGAAAAGTAAGGTGACTAAGGCTGCATTATTTCTGTACTACCAACACTGCTTTAAATCCCAAAAGACCTTACCACCAAAGCCACATGACACGATTATGATATAAATCCCAATGATTCCCACGCAAAAAAACACGGCATGCTTGTCACACAAATGCAGGAATGTATTAAATGTTATTTTCCTCTCGTTAAACATAACGTGGGGGTGGTGTAGCTAGTTAGCCTGTTCGCTCATCAAACTTGAGGTCTCGGGTTCGATGAGCTATACGATCTCATAGTGACCGTATAATCACCTCATCACGTACATGCTGCAGCCTCGGCGCTTGTTTTCTAGGGTTTGCACTCTTCACACTCTCTCTCCAGTATATATATACACGCTGGAGCTTCAGTGCTTGTAGTTGCTCTCTTCACACTCTCTCACCCTCTCCAGATCTAAACAAGACTTTGTTGGCCTCTCTCTCTCTCCCCTCACTGCTGGTCAAAGAGCCGGCAGGATCCGTCCGCCGGGAAGGGAAGGAGGCTTAACTTTGTCGCCGTCGGCGAGGGAGGGAATCCACTACCGGCGCAGCTGTTCTCTTTCACCCAGCGGCAGCGTGAGAGGGCCTCCGACCCCTTCTTCCTCGCCGTCGTACATAGTGTGGGCTGAACGGCCTCCGGTCGCCCACCGAACCACACCCCAAGAACCTTAAGGTCTAATTTACTTATTCCACATGCATTGCTCTAGTTGCATGTGGGCTTTTTCCGCTTCTGACTCGAATCTAGGTGTTGGACCAAACATGAAAGTAGTGGGGAAAGTTGTATAGCATGAATCTAGGACATGGTTCAAAGAGGAAAGGAAGGGGGAGTACTAGTACAGACTGGCTATCCATCACCTACATTGGTCGAAAAGGGGAAACAATGACAAACACAGTACGCACATCTGTAATGAACTGATCTTTTGTTTTGGGGGACAAGGCTGTAGAGTTTGAGCAGGACTAGATTTGCTGCGCTCACATAGCGAAATGTGTCTAAAGATAACAAAATTGGGATCAACACAAATATGCTGATTGGTTGTTTTTGTTCTTTGTTGAAACAGAGTGTGCATCACCCCTTCATACATCGGTAGATGCACATGGTGCTGGTGCATCCACTGTCTCGTGCAACTCTTTAGCTGTTGTTAATCTAAGGCCCTATTCGGTTAAAAACTCCCTAGTCCCTACCTGCTTGGTTCCAGGGACTAAACATGGACTAGAGGTTATTAAATGACATGCTAAAAGACCATGTTGCCCCTATTAATGAACTAATAGAGACAAGCTGCGATGCGGGGCAGGGGGAAGTGTTGTAAAAAGTCCCAAAAAGACTCTCCCTCGGGGTCTTCTTTCTTTAGTCCCTAAAAGTCCCTCCTGTTTGTTTTAGATGGGACAGACATGGACTTTTTTTAGTCCCTACACCAAAATGTCCCTGTAAACAAACACCCTCTAATAATGCCGCTGGAAAATTGATGCAATGCCACAGTTAAAAGCAAATTACATGTTTAATGAATTTTATTGTTAATATAATCTCTCTGTTAATATTAATCAATGCCACTGTTTGAGAAATGCTACTATCTTGCTTTCTTTCCCATTTAGATAAGTTAGATGCTTATTTTTTTGGCTTCTGTGTCATCCATCGTTATTGACCACTAATTGTTTCCTTTGCACCTCTGTGTAAACAGGGTTATCTACTTCACCTCGTTGCTATTGTGACCTTTTCTTGCACTGCACAAAACACTTTTGTTTAAAGAGTGTTTTGTGCAGTTCAACCAAAATGTCACACCGACAATGTTGCTTGATTGCTTGATCTTAGTGGAACTGCACAAGAGGAGATCTTACTTCCTATCCATGTTGGGAAATTTGGTTCAGATCTTCTTCTTGTGAGTTGTTTGAATTCTGCGTCATGAGAGGTCAGTATTAGCCTTCTTTCACATGATTGTGCAGTGTGCTTTCATATGTTGTGCTACTTGTACGCTAATGTTTCTTGATTTTAGGGAACTACACAAATGAAGACAAGGCTTCCAATCTGTATGTGCACCGTAATATCCCATTGAGGTAAGATAAGGATATTTCACAACCGTTGGCCTGTATTTTGCCGCTTTCATCTGAAAATTAACGTTGTTGTTTAGTGCTATACTTGTGCTCCCTAATTGACATGCCAAATCTTACATTGAAGGCGAAGCTTGTCTGTTATTCAACCAAGTGATGAAGGGGAAGAAAAAGCGGAAGAAAAACAAAAATCAACTCCCGGTCCTGTAATGAAGCACTTGAACTGTGATGACACAAGTAATGATATAGTTTTGCATCTTAATTTATTGCTATGGCTGGAACGAGCAATTATTTTGTCACCGATTTGATGCCACTCTTAATGTAATATGTAATTATCTCTACTTGTGCAAACATGGATCTTCTTTGAAGATACCATATATTTTAGTGGAACTGCACAAGGAGATGTTGGAAACATTAAACTAATCGAGGAGTATATAGTAAGCATGGCATATATAGTAAGCATGGCAACCACAGTAGATAACAACAGATGGTTCCGAAGAAGTGCTTGATCTGTATGCTCTACACAATAAGCCTCCTGACAAAGGTTGGTACTCGCCCATGGATTTCATCCATATGATTGAGCTTTGTCATCTCTATTGGTGTTGTGCTACTGTTTAGATACTGTCATGAGAAAGTGGTGTTGTCCTTGAGAAGTGCTTCATTTGTGTTGTTTTAAATATTTCCTTTCCTTTTTTTCGAGCAAACAGGGATGCTAGCATTTAGTTGTCCTCTTGTCTTTGCACAACAGAATCATCCTCCTCTGAAGAAGAATATGGAGTACGTGAAGAGCCTAGTTCCGATTATGCCAGGATAAAGAAGCCAAGCCTCTCTTCTTAAGAAGGGAGCAGTTGAAGGATGGTTACATTATTGCCCACAAGAACAAACTAACTTTAGCTCAGAAGGTCTCACAGATCTCCATCTTTGTTGCTGTGATGGCCAGTACAATGTTGTTTTACGATTCCTTCCGGTGAGTTCCATTTTTTTAAATGTGTGCTATGCATGGATCATGTAGGTTGACTGTTTAAACTGTCAATTCATAGTACAGTGTGCTTTATACTAATCACTTTTTTGTATTTATGCAAACAGGGGTGCTCAACTTGATTTCAATGGGAACTGCACAAAATATTCACGAATACATCTAATATTCTCGAATAATTCATTTCCACCACTAGAAAGGAGGTTCCGATATGTTCAAGGTGTTGCAACATATAAAGGCAAAATCATACAAGCTACGCACGAATTTGGTTGATTTTGGTGGAACTGCACAAAAAGAATAGCTGGTTTATTTAGCACGAGGTGCCATGTTAATGTCTGAACTGATGGCAAACCCTGCCCATTCCATAATCGTAGGCATTTGATATTTTGGAATGGGAAAACCTTGTCAAAGTTTGCTCATTGATGTACGCAAAACAACACGCATTTGACATTTTGGAATCGGACAACCTTGTCAAATTTTGCTCATTGATGTTAGCAAGAAGACATGCGTTTGATATTTTCAAACGGGACGCCCTTTGCTGTTAGCAGCATCGATCGATTTTTCTTTATTCTTTAGTTGTGAAGTAAATATTAGCTCTGACATGTGAATCGCTGAGATGCATAATCATCGATTGTTTTGAATGTTCTCTATGAATTGCCAGGCCTGTGTGTTGATTGCAATGTACAAGAACGCTAAATTTTGTACTCCCTTTGTTCCTTTTTACTTCGCATATTAGATTTCTTTCAAGTCAGTTTATTTTACATTGTGAATGTTGATACTTTTTCTATAAGATTGGTAAAAGTAGAGATACTTTGACTTCAGACAAAACTTATATGCAGACTAAAAAGGACCGGAGGGAGTACATGTGAAACTGCTGCAAACGAGGTGTCATCCTAGGAATAATGCTAGTACGTATTGTTTTGCATGTTCATCCAATGCCAGTGATATAAGAATTCAAAGAAATCAAACTAAATTCATTCGTACACTGCCGGATTTCATATAAACATGCCGGATTTCATTATATTTCATACATGCTTCTCCAGCGGACTGAGCTTCAGTGACATAACAGCAGTTGCAGTTGCGTCACTTACATGTGGGCCAGATGCCTCTTGGGCCCACATGCGAGTGACCCAACTACACCTGCAGTCAAGTAACTGAAGCAGCGTCCTTCTCCAATATAGCTCTCTGACTCCACCTCGCCGCCAAGAAGCTAATCGACCATCAATGTTCAACCCACCTAGCTTGGCTTCAACCGGAGGCTAGCAGCGGCGGCCTTACTTGGACCTGAGCGGCGACGACCTACCGTGTTCTATTCTTCCTTGTTTTTTGTGTGGCGCGGCCTCGTTGGCAGTGGGGCGGGGCCTCGACGAAGCCGGCGATGTCCTCTGTCACATTGCCGGTGGGGCGGCGCCTTGGCGGAGCGGGGGAAATCCTGCCCCTCGTTGCCGGCAGGGTGGGGCCTCGGTTGAGCCGACGATGACCTCTGCCTCGTTGTTGGCTGGGCGGGGCCTCGGCAGAGCCGGCGGTGTCCTCTGCCTTGTTGTTGGTGCCTCGAGGCCTCAGCGGAGCCGGCGGTGTCCTCTGCCTCGTTGTTGGCACCGCGGGGCCTCGACGGAGCAGGGCATCGTCGACGCCAGCGGAGCGGGGACTCGTCGGAGCCGGCATTGTCCTCTGCCCCGTCCTCGGTCTCGCCAAACAGCGCCTCGCCCGCTTCATCGCCCTCTTTGTAGGCGGCCGCAGCCTCCGCCACCCGCATGCGGTACTGCCAGTGCTCGAGGCGGCCCTCGCGGGCGGAGCGGTATGAGTCGAGCAGCGCCTCCTGCTCCGCCCGCTCCATGGCGATCTGCTCCTCCGCCTGCAGGTGCTTGATACGTCTCCAACGTATCTATAATTTTTTATTGTTCCATTCTATTATATTATCCATTTTGGATGTTTAATGGGCTTTACTATACACTTTAATATTATTTTTGGGACTAACCTACTAACCCAAGGCCCAGTGCAAATTGCTGTTTTTTTGCCTATTTCAGTGTTTCGCAGAAAAGGAATATCAAACGGTTTCCAAACGGAATGAAACCTTCGGGAGCGTGATTTTTGGAACAAACGTGATCCAGAGGACTTGGAGTCAACGTCAAGAAACAACCGAGGAGGCCACAAGGCAGGGAGGCGCGCCTGCCCCCTAGGCGCCCCCACCCTCATGGGCCTCTCGTGGCTCCATCGACCTACTTCTTCCTCCTATATATACCCATGTACCACGAAACCAACCAGGAGCACCACGAAACCTTATTTCCACCGCCGCAACCTTCTGTACCTATGAGATCCCATCTTGGGGCCTTTTCCGGTGCTTCGCCGGAGGGGGAATCGATCACGGAGGGCTTCTACATCAACACCATAGCCTCTCCGATGATGTGTGAGTAGTTTACCACAGACCTTCGGGTCCATAGTTATTAGCTAGATGTCTTCTTCTCTCTCTTTGGATCTCAATACAAAGTTCTCCTTGATCTTCTTGGAGATCCATTCGATGTAACTCTTTTTGCGGTGTGTTTGTCGAGATCCGGTGAATTGTGGGTTTATGATCAAGATTATCTATGAACAATATTTGAATCTTCTCTGAATTCTTTTATGTATGATTGGTTATCTTTCCAAGTCTCTTCGAGTTATCAGTTTGGTTTGGCCTACTAGATTGATCTTTCTTGCAATGGGAGAAGTGCTTAGCTTTGGGTTCAATCTTGCGTTGCTCAATCCCAATGACAGTAAGGGAAACGACATGTATTGTATTGTTGCCATCGAGGATAAAAAGATGGGGTTTATATCATATTGCTTGAGTTTATCCCTCTACATCATGTCATCTTGCCTAATGCGTTACTCTGTTCTTATGAACTTAATACTCTAGATGCATGTTGGATAGCGGTCGATGTGTGGAGTAATAGTAGTAGATGCAGGCAGGAGTTGGTCTACTTGTCACGGACGTGATGCCTATATACATGATCATGCCTAGATATTTTCATAATTATGCACTTCTCTATCAATTGCTCGACAGTAATTTGTTCACCCACCGTAATACTTATCCTATCTTGATAGAAGCTACTAGTGAAACCTATGGCCCCGGGTCTATTTTCCATCATATAAGTTTCCAATCTACTTTTACTTTGCAATCTTTACTTTTAATCTTTATCATAAAAATACCAAAAATATTATCATCTCTATCAGATCTCACTTTTGCAAGTGGCCGTGAAGGGAGTGACAACCCCTTTATCGCGTTGGTTGCAAGGTTCTTATTTGTTTGTGTAGGTACGAGGGACTTGCGTGTGGCCTCCTACTGGATTGATACCTTGGTTCTCAAAAATTTAGGGAAATACTTACGCTACTTTGCTGCATCACCCTTTCTTCTTTAAGGAAAAAACCAACGCATGCTCAAGAGGTAGCAAGAAGGATTTCTGGCACCGTTGCCGGGGAGTCTATGCACAAGTCAAGACATACCAAGTACCCATCACAAACTCTTATCCCTCGCATTACATTATTTGCCATTTTCTTCTCGTTTTCCTCTCCCCCACTTCACCCTTGCCGTTTTATCCGCCCTCTCTTTCTGTTCGCCTCTTTTTCGCTTGCTTCTTGTGTGTCCGTGTGTTAGATCGTTTGCTTTGCTGTCATGGCTAGTCTCTTATCTGCTCCCTTGTCTCCCGAGTTTGAAGTTCTTTACTTCAAGCAAAGACAAGGAGAAAATTTAAAAGATGCTTGGCATAGGATGATTGAATCTTATCGTAATTGCACCTTAGAGGTGAGTTCTAGAATTTTGCTTCGTAGTTTTTACGTTGGACTAAATAGGTCCCATAGACAACTCTTGGATTGTGTTGCCAAAGGAAACTTTATTGAAATTGTTCCCAGTATTGCGCATGAAATCATAGAGGGGGTAGTGGGAACACTACCTCAACAAAAGGGGCCACAACGTACCCAGGAAGAGACACAAGTTTTTGAAAAGATTTGCAAAGTAACTAAGATTTTACAGAAGTCTCTTGAACCTCTTAAGAGTGTTAGCGGAAATCTTCACTGCATGAATATGTTGATTACCCTTTGCAATAAGCGGTTGGATTCTTTAGATCTAAAAATTTCCGTATATGAAGGGAAACGTAAAGAACCTCCCAGATTCAAGCATGATTCCGCTAAAAAATTAAGAGCCAAAGATAATAATACCTAGATCTATCCTTGCCTTTATGCCTAGCTAGGGGCGTTAAACGATAGCGCTTGTTGGGAGGCAACCCAATTTTATTTTTGTTTCTTGCTTTTTGGTTCTGTTTAGTAATAAATCTTTTTTTGACTATATACTGCAAGGCAACAGCCTCACAGCCCTTTATTAAAACCAAGAGGTAAAGAATACAAAGTTACAAAGGAGAAACAAATAAAGAGAAGAGGCTACTTACAAAGAGAGATTAGGGTAAGGAGGCTATCCAAGAGGTTAGTCTATCTCTATATTTACACTTGATTCTATGAGCTAAAAGAGAAATATCATGTATAAAATTCCTCCTCCAAGATCTGAAAGTGGGCAACTCATTTCTGAAGATCCTTCCATTCCTTTGAGTCCAAATATTCCAAGTAGCCGTAAAGACTACCTCAGTGAAAAAAGGATGACCAAAATCCCTTCTGGCCACGCAAGCCATTTCAAAAGTAGTCTGATTAGGGTGAACACTCCATGAGATGCCCAAATAATTCTAGACACGTTGCTTGAAGTTGCAAGCAAAGAAGAGATGAGCTCTATCTTCATGCAAAGCTGATAAGCACATAGCACAAGTATCATCCTGGATAATCCAATGCCTTCGCTGCATCATATCCCTAGTGTTTAGACGATCCATCAAAAGAAGCCAGCCAAACACCTTGAGCTTGAGAGCGCAAGAGCATTTCCAGATCCACACAAATATGGGATCAACCACGATGTCGGAAAAACAAGACAAATAATAGGTCCTTGACCGATAATCCCCAGATTTTGAAGGCCATTTCCAGACATCATTTACTCCCTCATGCAAATTGATCAAAGGCATTAAAGCCTGAAGCTGATTGAATTCCTCGAAAGCTTCAACTGATAAAGGCGGGTGAAAATTGTCGGTCAGATCGGTCAGCTCCATCACCTCCTTAATGGTAAGCGTGTCATCAATCACAAAAGAGTGGAGTCTCAGGAAACGTTGTTGCATGATAACCACATCATTATTAAGTTGCCACCGATCCAGCCAAAAAACCACCGAGTCCCCCGAGCGCACGTGAGGGACAGCCAATTTACAAAACTTGTCATACAACTTCATCACGTCACGCCACCAGAAAGAACCACAACTTTGAGTTACTTGGGGCGGTGCAGCAGCATAATATGTGTCCCAGATGAGAGAAACCCAGGGCACATCCAACTTATTAAAAAATTTGAAGAGATGCTTGATCAACAAGGCACCATTTTGTATGCCAAGGTCAAGAACCCCAAGGCCTCCATGATTCTTGGGCCGACAGACTAACTCCCAAGCTGCCAATGATTGCCTTGGTGTATCAGAATTTCCTCGCCACAAACATTGTGGTTGATACGTTCAATCTGTTTCAAAATTCCTTGTGGCGATGAGAGGGTGCACAGGAAGTATATTGGCATGGAACAAAGAACAGATTTCAAAAGCTGCAGCCGGCTGCCTTGGTTCAACAGACAAGAGGAAACAGACAATCTTCTCTCTATGCGGTCTACTAAGGGGAGCAAGTCATAAATTGTGGGCCGAGAAGTACCCATTGGCAATCCAAGATATGTAAATGGCATTGAACCAACATCACACCCAAGCAAAGCAGCCACACACTTACCCTCATCATCGGACAGATTCATTGGAATCAATGAGAATTTACTAAAGTTGACTCGCAAACCCGTAGACTTAGCAAAGACCTCAAGCATCTCCTTGAAAGCAATGAGCTGGCTGTTCACCGCAGGAAGGACAATTAGTGTGTCATCAGCGTATTGCACAATCGGATAGTCCCGCGAAGAGGTTGGTATGGGCAGTGTGAGAATGTTCCTTGCACACATCTCATTAACCACTGACTGTAATAAATCCACAGCAATCACAAATAATAAAGGGGATAATGGATCTCCTTGACGCACACCCGAACGGCAGACAAAGTGGTTACCAGGCACACCATTTAAAAGAACGAAAGAGGATCCAGAGGACAAGATGCTATCAATCCAACCTGTCCAGCAATTATCAAAACCCTTACATTTCAAGATCCTGAGAATCAGCTCATGCTCGATGGTATCAAACGCCTTCGTGAAATCCAGCTTGAGAAGGATTATAGGCCTTATGGATGCCTTGAACTAATGGATATATTCAAAACACCATGCAAGACAGTCCTGAATGGATTGACAACGAAGAAACCCATATTGATTGCGGTGAATACATTTTAAGATCACACTCTGTAGACGATTTGCCAAAAGTTTAGTTAAAAACTTCAGGCAAGTATTTGTCAACGAGATGGGTCTAAAATCGCCAATATGCTCCGGGCTCAACTTCTTGGGAATGAGGCTATTGAGAGATGTATTCAGACACTCCAGGTCACACTTTCCCTCATAGAATTCCTGGACTAGTTTCATAAAATCTAGCTTCAAAATATTCCAACACTTCTTTAGAAAAAGACCAGTAAACCCGTCAGGGCCCGGAGCGCGATCAGAGGGCATGTTCTTAATCACCGTATCCACCTCGGAGTCCGTGAAAGGCAAGGACAAATTCTCCAGACCATCAATCCGAGTAATTAATGTGTCAAGGTCAAAACCCATTTGAATACCTTTTGCCTGGCCCATTCTATTATTGAAATCAGACCAAAACATCCCCGCTAACTGTTGATGATCTGAAATCACCTCCTCATCCACAGACTTGATCGAGGAAATGGTGTTTCTTCGATACCTTTCAGTTGCCATAGCATGGAAGAATTTTGAATTTTCCTCGCCAACTTTGATATTTCTGATTGTGCAACGTTGTTTCCAATAAATGAACTGCCAATGCAGAATATCTTCGAGATGCAAATATGACAATCTTGCGAAAATTGAACTCCGGCCAACTCAAGGGCCTAAACTCCTCAATATTATCCAGAAAAAGAATTACTTTATTGCAATCAGCAATGAGAGCCTTGACTGTGGATAGGTTGAGATGCCATTTCTTAAGAGCATAGCGAAGAGATTTGAACTTAGCAGAAATGGTTAAGGCAGTTGAATATTTACCCACAGACCTGTTCCAAACCTCAGATACACAATCCATAAAACTAGGCAGATCAACCCAATAGTTTTCAAAGCGAAAAACTTTTGCCTTGGGAATACGTCAGACTGGGAATAGATGGTGTGCCAGCAGTTCAGAGCGTGTGGCCATAGATGGTGTGCCAGCAGTTACCTGCCGGTATCCATCACGTAAGGCACTAAGATGAGCATTGCGCAAGACCTGAGAATCAACAATGACCCGAGAGGCCTTGGGTTTTCTTCCACGCTTCAGAGTAACTTGAGGAACAGCCGTAAATTCAAATGCTTCAGCAACAGGCTCATCAATATCATCAAAACAAAGAGCTCGAGCTACAGGCCTTTTAACAGGTGTCACTTCCTCAAACTGGGTCATAGGAATAGGTGCAGGCAGGGGCAGCAAATTTGGAGTTGGAGCGTTGAAATGAGGCTCCCACGACTGCTTGTTCCTAAGGGCACCGAGATCAGACTGAAATACAAACTTTGGGATGTCAGAGATCCCAATAAACGGCAACACCTTCTCAAAAGTACGCTTCCACTGCATGACAGGAGGCAAGACCGGCCCAAAAATAGTTAAAACTTGTCCAATCATCAATGGAGGCTGCTGTGGTCCCATTGGGTGCTGGAAAACAGCAATATCAGCAGCACCATTCTCATTGTTAACTGAATCTTCAGACAGTTGGGGCACAATGGACTCCTGAGACTGAACTTCCTCAATATTATCCTGCTGCACAACTTCCTGGACCTGTGGAGGATCATTCTGTGGCTGCTCATTGTCAGGTTCAGGCACATCGTTCCAACCCAGCTCTGGGAATTCAGGCAAGACCCAATTATGATTGTTGAACTGCATATTGCCAGGGAGAGGGTGAGGATTGCCATTGAAGGGCATTGGGTCCACATCGGCAGGTAGGATATCAGCAAAATCCGCAGATAGTATGTAAATTGGAGCAGACCAAGAAATCCGAACCCCTCCAAAGTCAGCAAATTCTCTGTATGTCACTGATCTAGGAACCATAGTCGGCGCAGGGAAAGACACATAGACCATCATCGGATCATCCTGATGCCAATGGTGGAAACGGCCAAAAGTACTGATAACATCTGCAAGATATTGAGAGCGCCTATAATCCAGAGGAACTCCTAGCAGCATAACCCATCCCCTTCGAAAACCCTGCGCAGCTCTATAGTTGATACCTTCATCATGCGGAATAAACCTGACAAATCTATCGTTGCCCAGATTGAAAGGAGGATGATCAACTAATGCTTGGCGGGCCAGAGCGCTACGGAAACGAAACAAACCCACCCCTTGGATCCACGACTGAGCATCCAGCACAGCTCTCTGCAGATTATTGACGACAAAATCACTGACCAGATTCCGAAAGATGGCGACTTCTTCTGGCAAAGGAGCCGGCTCGACAATGGCGATGGCATACTCCTCATGCTGTCGATCCGGAGCCACCGCCGGCGCAAAGAAAGTGCAAGGCAGGCACAGCTCCCCACCGTCGATGATGTCGAAACCATGCGGGAGGAAATCCATCGAGTCCGGTGGAAAGTTGGCCATTGCCGGAGCTGGGGAGGAGTGATCCAAAGCCGGAGGCAGCGATGGTGAGGTGGGCAGTAGAGGAGTTATGGGCGGTGGCTCAGCGGGCAATGGTGGAATAGACGGGGTGGCAGGCTTGATAGGACTAGGCATAGACCCCCCGGACTAGCTATGGTAGAAATCGAGGAGTCCCGCTCTGAAAAACTAGTTGACCGGTTAGATACGGGGGATTTGCTCCGCGGGACCCACCTTTAAGAGGGAGATAGGCTAGAATCTGAATAGCCCTTTGTCCGGTGCCCCAACCGAAAGCATCTACGACACCTAACCTTGCTGGTGCACGCGCTGGATAAATGCCTCATGGAAAAACAATTTTGACATTTCCAAACTTTGAAAACCATGTCATCCACAAAATCAATAAATTTATCACAATCAGCAGGTGATTCCGATGTCATGGAAAGAATAAACTCCTCATTTCCAGTAACAGGTTGAGGGGCAGACTAAGATACGGAGGCAACTTGGGCTAAATCAAACTGGGCCGGGGAAACATCCTGGGGCGGGGAATTATACTGGGTTGGAGAAATAACCTGGGCTGGAGGTGCAGCTAGACCAGCCCGTTCCCTCCCATGCACATGCAGAGTCACGTCCGAAAAGGTTGGAGTAGTCCCAGAAATCCCGGCCGAAGAAATAGCTTGGACGTTGACTGTTCCGAAAATTATGGGTGGTTCCGCCACCGTCCATCGGAGTTTAGTCGCCGGCGGCGGAGGCACGATGTCTCTCTCACGAGGTAGTACAGCGTACCCAGCATCCGAAAC
The DNA here is from genome assembly GCA_032464435.1 of Aegilops umbellulata. Taxonomy (NCBI): domain Eukaryota; kingdom Viridiplantae; phylum Streptophyta; class Magnoliopsida; order Poales; family Poaceae; genus Aegilops; species Aegilops umbellulata. The sequence goes on from CP136057.1 coordinate 502,463,228, forward strand.
CGCATTAACAAGGCCTGGCGAGGCAGGATAAGAGTATCCCTTGCAAGCATCATACTGTTGGAAAGTGGCAAAAGAAATCTTCTTTGGAGACCTAGAACCCGAACGTAAGGCAGATTTGGCAGGTGGCTTATGCATAGCAATCAAACCAAGAGAAGCACGCCTCTTAGAAGGACTGATGATAATCCATTCAGCATCACACTCTTTCTTCCAAATAACAAACTCACGTTTCCAATTAGGGCCACCATTACCCCACAGATGAAAATAGCATTTGAATTGCAGGCACGCGAAAGATCGCAAATGAAGAATAAAAATGCCAACACGTTTGCATGAGACCATAAATGAGAATACCTTGTCTGCAATGAGTTGCACAAATAGATCAATTGCAGATCCTCCAATTGCACAAATAGATCAAGACGGAATCTATGTCTGCTGAAAGACACGACCATAATAAAATGGCTCGTGTCATCCGAGGGATGAATGGTTTTCCCACAAGATCTAAAAACCTCCTCCGCAAAAGCCACTCCTTTGGAGAAGTCCAGATCCAAAGTTGATCCACCATGAGAACTCATGTGAGATGGGTATAGGGTGGTAGATCAGAGAACACCTAGTAATAAATCTTTCATCTATATTATGTTTAGATGTGGTTTTATGTTTTAATTAGTGTTTGTGCCAAGTAGAACCTTTGGGAAGACTTGGGGGAAGTCTTTTTGATCTTGCTGTAAAAAGCAGAAACTTTAGCGCTCACGAGATTAGCTACAACTTTTTACTGGAGAGTGCTATTTAGTTGATTCTTTTTGAAGATGATTAATAGATAAATTCCTCACGTACAGCAATTTTTTAGAATTTTTGGAGTTCCATAAGTATGCGTTTGATACAGATTACTATAGACTGTTCTATTTTTCGTGTGTTGTTTGCTTATTTTGATGAATCTATGGCTAGTATCGGAGGTTATGAACCATAGAAAAGTTGGAATACAGTAGGTTTAACACCAATATAAATAAAGAATGAGTTCATTACAGTACCTTGAAGTGATGTTTTGTTTTCTTTCGCTAACGGAGCTCACGAGATTTTCTGTTAAGTATTGTGTTGTAAAGTTTTCAAGTTTTGGGTAAAGATTTGATGGATTATGGAACAAGGAGTGGCAAGAGACTAAGCTTGGGGATGCCCAAGGCACCCCAAGGTAAAATCCAAGGAAAACTAAAAAGCCTAAGCTTGGGGATTCCCCAGAAGGCATCCCCTCTTTTGTCTTCGTCCATCGGTAACTTTACTTGGAGCTATATTTTTTTTCACCACATGATATGTGTTTTGCTTGGAGCGTCTTGTATGATTTGAGTCTTTGCTTTTTAGTTCACCACAATAATCCTTGTTGTACACACCTTTTGGGAGAGACACACATTAATTGGAATTTATTAAAATACTCTATGTGCTCCACTTATATCTTTTGAGCTAGATAATTTTGCTCTAGTGCTTCACTTATATCTTTTAGAGCACGGTGGTGGTTTTATTTTATAGAAATTATTGATCTCTCATGCTTCACTTATATTATTTTGAGAGTTCTCTAGAACAGCATGGTAATTTGCTTTGGCTATAAAATTAGTCCTAATATGATAGGCATCCAAAATGGATATAATAAAAACTTCCATATAAGTGCATTGAATACTAGGAGATGTTTGATACGTGATGATTGTTTGAGATATGGAGATAGTGATATTAAAGTTGTGCTAGTTGAGTAGTTGTGAATTTAAGAAATACTTGTGTTGAAGTTTGCAAGTCCCGTAGCATGCATGTATGGTAAACGTTGTGTAACAAATTTGAAACATGAGGTGTTCTTTGATTGTCATCCTTATGTGTGGCGGTCGGGGACGAGCGATGGTCTTTTCCTACCAATCTATCCCCCTAGGAGCATGCGCGTAGTGCTTGGTTTTTGATGACTTGTAGATTTTTGCAATAAGTATGTGAGTTCTTTATGACTAATGTTGAGTCCATGGATTATACGCACTCTCAACCTTCCATCATTGCTAGCCTCTTCCGTACCGTGCATTGCCCTTTCTCACCTTGAGAGTTGGTGCAAACTTCGCCGGTACATCCAAACCCCGTGATACGATACGCTCTGTCACACACAAATCTCCTTATATCTTCCTCAAAACAGCCACCATACCTACCTATTATGGCATTTCCATAGCCATTCCGAGATATATTGCCATGCAACTTTCCACCGTTCCGTTTATTATGACACACTTCATCATTGTCATACTGCCTTGCATGATCATGTAGTTGACATCGTATTTGTGGCAAAGCCACCATGCATTTTATTTCATACATGTCACTCTTGATTCAATGCCCATCCCGGTACACCGCCGGAGGCATTCATATAGAGTCATATTTTGTTCTAGTATCGAGTTGTAAATAAATAAAAGTGTGATGATCATCATTAATAGAGCATTGTACCAAATAAAAAAAAGGAGAAAGGCCAAATAAAAAAGGGAAAAGCCCAAAAAAAGAAAAAAAGAGAAATAAAAAGGGACAATGCTACTATCCTTTTTCCACACTTGTCCTTCAAAGTAGCACCATGATCTTTATGATAGAGAGTCTCTTGTTTTGTCACTTTCATATACTAGTGGGAATTTTTCATTATAGAACTTGGCTTATATATATTCCAACAATGGGCTTCCTCAAATGCCCCAGGTCTTCGTGAGCAAGCAAGTTGGATGCACACCCACTTAGTTTATTTTGTTGAGCTTTCATACATTTATAGCTCTAGTGCATCCGTTGCATGGCAATCCCTACTCCTTGCATTGACATCAATTGATGGGCATCTCCCTAGCCCGTTGATTAGCCGCGTCAATGTGAGACTTTCTCCTTTTTTGTCTTCTCCACCATCATCATATTCTATTCCACCCACAGTGCTATATTCATGGCTCCCACTCATGTATTGCGTGAAAGTTGGAAAAGGTTTGAGATACTAAAGTATGAAACAATTGCTTGGCTTGTCATCGGGGTTGTGCAAGATGAGAGCATCCTTGTGACGAAAATGAAGCATGGCCAAACTATATGATTTTGTAGGGATGAGCTTTCTTTGGCTATGTTATTTTGAGAAGACATAATTGCTCGGTTAGTATGCTTGAAGTATTATTATTTTTATGTCAATATTAAACTTTTATCTTGAATCTTTCGGATCTGAACATTCATGCCACAATAAAGAAAATTACATTGAGAAATATGTTAGGTAGCATTCCACATCAAAAATTCTGTTTTTATCATTTACGTAATCGAGGACGAGCATGAATTAAGCTTGGGGATGCTTGATACGTCTCCAAAGTATCCATAATTTTGATTGTTCCATGCTATTATATATTCTGTTTTGGATGTTTAATGGACTTTATTATACACTTTTATATTATTTTGGGGACTAACCTATTAACCCAAGGCCCAGTGCAAATTGCTGTTTTTTTGCCTATTTCAGTGTTTCGCAGAAAAAGAATATCAAACGAAGTTCAAATGGAATGAAACCTTTGGGAGCGTGATTTTTGGAACAAACGTGATCCAGTGGACTTGGAGTGGACGTCAAGAAACGAACGAGGAGGTCACAAGGCAGGGGGCGCGCCCTCCACCCTCGTGGGCCCCTCGTGGCTCCACCGACCTACTTCTTCCTCCTATATATACCTATGTACCCCGAAACCATCGAGGGGCACCACAAAAACCTAATTCCACCGCCGCAACCTTCTGTACCCGTGAGATCCCATCTTGGGGCCTTTTCCGGCGCTCCGCCAGAGGGGGAATCGATCACGGAGGGCTTCTACATCAACACCATAGCCTTTCCGATGATGTGTGAGTTGTTTACCACAGGCCTTTGGGTCCATACTTATTAGCTAGATGGCTTCTTCTCTCTCTTTGGATCTCAATACAAATTTCTCCTCGATCCTCTTGGAGATCTATTCGTTGTAACTCTTTTTGCAGTGTGTTTGTCGAGATCCGATGAATTGTGGGTTTATGATCAAGATTATCTATGTAAAATATTTGAATCTTCTCTGAATTCTTTTATGTATGATCGGTTACCTTTGCAAGTCTCTTCGAATTATCAGTTTGGTTTGGCCTACTAGATTGATCTTTCTTGCAATGGGAGAAGTGCTTAGCTTTGGGTTCAATCATGCGGTGCTCGATCCCAATGACAGAAGGGGAAATGACATGTATTGTATTGTTGCCATCGAGGATAAAAAGATGGGGTTTATATCATATTGCTTGAGTTTATCCCTCTACATCATGTCATCTTACCTATATGCATGCTGGATAGCGGTCGATGTGTGGAGTAATAGTAGTAGATGCAGGCAGGAGTCGGTCTACTTTTCACAGACGTGATGCCTATATACATGATCATGCCTAGATATTCTCATAATTATGCACTTTTCTATCAATTGCTCGACAGTAATTTGTACACCCACCGTAATACTTATGCTATTTTGAGAGAAGCTACTAGTGAAACCTATGGCCCCCGGGTCTATTTTCCATCATATAAGTTTCCAATCTACTTTTACTTTGAAATCTTTACTTTCAATCTTTATCATAAAAATACCAAAAATATTATCATCTCTATCAGATCTCACTTTTGCAACTGGCCATGAACGGATTGACAACCCCTTTATCGCGTTGGTTGCAAGGTTCTTATTTGTCTGTGTAGGTACGAGGGACTTGTGTGTGGCCTCCTACTGGATTGATACCTTGGTTCTAAAAAACCGAGGGAAATACTTACGCTATTTTGCTGCACCACCCTTTCCTCTTCAAGGGAAAAACCAAAGCATGCTCAAGAGGTAGCAGTGCTCCTGAGGAGATGGTGGTTGTAGGCGGCGGCGGCCTGCGCCTCCCGGAACTGCTCCAGACGCTTCTGCCTCACCGTGTCCACGTATTGGGCACGAGCCTCGCCGATGGTCATGGTGCAATGCACCGGCGAGGATGGCGCGGAGGAGGGGGTTGGCGCCGATCGTCGAGTACCATGTTCTCCATTGGGATGTCGTCGTCCTCCGGCTGCCTGCCGGCCAACCAGTCAGCAGCAATGGCTGCCATCTCCTTATGGTCCGTCATCTGCCCGTCCCGAAGAGCGCTGGGGCGCGAGGAAGCCATGGTGGGAGTAGCGGTGTGGACAGGAGAAAGGGAACAGAGGAGGATGACTGCGGCTATGGCCGGCATAGTAGTTTATATAGAAATGGTGGGCGGCGGAGGGACGGACGTGTGGCGCCGGAGTAGCCGCCTCGGCAACCGCGTATCATTAATGTGGGCGGCAGATGGACGAATGGACGACACTCATGTCGTTTGAAGGCGGGGCAGTTGCCTGCACTGGGAAGCGGAGCGGGTGGTGCTGACTGTTTCGGGCGGAAAGCGCGCACGGGCGAGGGAGGCAGTCTGGGTGGGCCGGGGCAGTCAGACTCGTGCTTGGCACCGGGTCGGTCCAGCAGCCTGACATGCTGGCTTGCCAGTGAGCTCGCCGAGCTGAGCGACGACAATCAGACGATGGACGTAGCTTCCGACCAGGAGCCGGCGCCACTGTCCAAGCCGGTTCATGCGGTGTTCACCATAGAGCAGGTGCGGCCCACTTCGACGCCCTAATGGCAGAAGAGCTACCAGCGCAGGAAGACCTGTGCTGCAACCTTCGTCTCCTCAACGAGCACCGGTGAATAAGCGAACGACAATGGCGTCGCGGACATGTGACCCTATGATCCTGGCTTCCCGAATGAGCAGCGGGCGCTGTATCAGACCATCCGTAGGGCCCGCGAGGCCCTCTCCATTGTTCTTCGAGTTGTTGCGCTCGCCGTGGCGCCGCCATATCGCGTTGTCAACATGGTCACGACATGAGGAATGAGGAGATGACTTTACTTGGAGAGGATGACAGTGGGGACCCACCAGGGCCATAGCCGCACATACGCAAGTGCCTCCTTATTATATACAATTGTAATATTTTTTGCTTCCTCCTGGTTTCCTGACATCACGTTCCCACACCATTGTCGACCTATGTACTCAATAAATGAGAGAATTGCATAAGGAGCGGCCGACAACTGGGACCAAGCAGCTCGAGCAGTATTTGTGTTTTTGAGGTGTGAGCACTGTAGAGTTTTTCTTGAGCTATGTTTTCGCTGTTGTTCAGAGGAGAGCAGGGTATTAACTGGGCGGGTTGTGGCCGGTCTAGCCTAGGCCAGATATCCAGCCCAGATATTAATTTTTTTCAAGCTGAAAATGGCTAGCCCAGCTATACTTTTTTTGAGTAATACCCAGGCAAGGTCAACTTGTTATTCTCCGCCCCGCTGGGCTGCAAATCTTTCCTAGGAGGGATGCATTAGGCTTAACAATAAAATGGGCTTTAAGAAATAATAAATGGGATGTAATTATAAAAACTGGGCACTGACTATAAAAAAATGTACCAAACACATAATTACTTTATAAAATATTATTTCTAGATTTTGAAAATTTTAATTTCATTAGTTATAGCGCGCACAATGTTTCATTGGATTTTTACGTAATACAAATTTATATTGAAATTGTATTTAATCTGACTAGAAATTTCGGGATAAAAATATTTCGGATCCCATCAAAATCTGGGAAATTTTATTGAATTCTGTTTTGAACGGTTGGTTGAAATTATTAATCGTTGTCCTAGCTAGAAAATGGGTTGTACTTTTAACAAACTGTAAATGAGCTGTAGTAAATTCCATTAGAATTCAAAAATGGGCTGTACATTTTTACAAATCTCAAATGGGCTATAAGTTCTCTGCCACACACTTGTGGGCCTACTAAGTTGACGCGTCCCCTAAAAAAATAGTTGACGCGTATGCAAGGCTTTGTCAACTTATAGTCAACACACGGTTCTAGCAAAAGTGGTCGTTGGATGTCCATCCAACGGATGTCGTGCTTCTTCTTCAATCTCGGATATTCTAGCTTCACCCGCCCAAAAAATGATTCCTTCCCCTGACATCTGGGGCACACCGTTTTGGAAGCTGACCTGTGGGCCTACTAAGTTGACGCGTGCCAAGGGCTTTGTCAACTTAGTCAATATAAACGATTCTAACTGCAGTTACCGTACGACGTCCATCCAATGGCCGTCGTGCTTCTTCAACCTTTGGTCTTCTTGCTCCAGCCGCCCAAAGCAGCGCCGGTCATGCCGCCTGCTCCTGCCTCCCGTGGTCGGCTATGTTGTCGCGGAGGCCTCACCTCCCCCTACTACTCCCACCGCTGGCCAGGCCATCCCTCCACTCACCCACACCCCCTGTTATTATGCGGCGACGGTAACCTCACACCGGAGCCGAACCAGTGAACCCTCGTACTCCTCTCCGCGTGGGCATCCACTGCCGCGTCTTCCCCAGCTCCGCATCGTCCCCTTCCTAGGCCTCGCCGTCGTCCACCACCTTGGTGCTCTCGGCACAGCATGGTCAATGTGGTCAACGACCGACTTCCATCAAAAGAGTACTGTACGTGGAGAGGCTGACAGCTGGGTCCACAGCCGCAGCAAGGAAGTGCCTCCTTATTACACGAAAAATAATGATTCCTCCACCTGCCAGCAGGGACCCATCGGACGGGCCACTGTATTTCGCGAAAAAAGTGTTTCCCCTTGACCGCCGGGACCCACCAGCTACATCTTCGCACGCAAGGAAGTGCGTCCATATTACCGGAAAAAATGATTCGCCCCCTGACTGCTGGGACCCACCAGCTACATCTTCGCATGCAAGGAAGTGCCTGACAGTCGGGACCCACCTGGTCGAAGCGTACGTAGCGTTGTCATTCTGGTCGCGAATGTGTACGTACATACTGGTCGATGTAGAGGCGCGCACACATCGTAGTAGAGGCACGCACGTGTCATAGTAGAGGCGTGCACGTAGCATGTACACGTACGTACAGCGGCGAGGGTGCAAGAAAGTAAATATGGCCATGTATGTACATACGGGCGGGGTCTCGAACGCCTACTCGCGCATACGTACGGCCAAGGCTCATGTACATGGCTGGGTCGGAATGGAGAAACCGCGTCTTCGTCGTGTTCATGGGGATGCAACGGAATGCGTCGTGTTCATCGGGAGGCAACGGAACGCGTGCTGTTCATCGGGAGCCAACCGGCTTGGACGGAATAGCCGATGGAAACAAGGCCTGGCGTACCGCAAAATGGAGGAAACGGCCTTGTGTTCGACCGGCCATGGTGGAAACGGGATCCTGTTCATCGGGAGGGGTCTGGTGTATCGCAAAATGGAGGAAACGGACCTCCTATGCTCAAAACTGGGTCCTGTTGACCGGGCGGGGTGTGGCGTACCGCAAAACGTAGGAAACAGACTTGTGTTGGAGCGCTACGGTCGAAACGGGGGTCCTGTTCATTGGGAGGGGTGTGGCATACCGCAAAACGGGACTCCACGGGCTACTGTTCATCTCCACCGTCGACCTCCTCCAGCCTCCAGGGGCTACGGTTCATCCACCGTCGACCTCCTCCAGCCTCCACCTGCGACTGTTCATCCACGGGCTCCTGTTCATCCAGCCTCCACCGCGCGCTCCTCCACCGGCTACTGTTCAACCAGCCCTCTCCACGGGGTCCTGTTCAACCACCCCTCCACGGGCTAATGTTCATCCATCCCTCCACCAGCTACTGTTCAACCAGCCCTCCACAAGCTACTATTCAACTAGCCCTCCACGGGGTCCTGTTCATCCAGCCCTCCACGGGGTCCTGTTCATCCACCGGCTTGATCGATCGGGGTCCTGTTCATCCAACCCCCCACCAGGAACTGTTCATCCAAACCCCCTCAACAACGCTCATTGTTCATCCAGAGGTAGCATCGATCGACTTCAGTTAGCAGCAGCAGCAAAGCAATCACACTCGGGTTCAGTTAATAGAAAGGGATCGATCGATCGATCGGGTTCAGTAACGCGTAGCCTACAGTGCAATCGCTCGGGTTCAGTTAGAGCCCAACGCCTCGCACACACGCGCGTACGTACGAGAGAAACGCGCATCGCTCGGCCTCCGACCAGCCACCATAACCGGGAACTCCCCGATATTTTCCTCGCCCTCGCCTCTACCATGGTTTTTTCCATCATGGACGGCCCAAAGAATGTCATGCAGCTGCGTCACTAGCCCGCCCAGGACGAAAATCCCATTTTCTGTCATCATTTTTTGTCATAGAAGTAGGACCCCACCACATCTATGATGATACCGGTTTTTGTCACAATTATCATCATAGAAGTGTCATAAGTATGACAGAAAAAATTTCGTTCGGCCCTAAATGTCACAGATGTGTCTTTTTTTTGTAGTGCAAGGTTATCGAACCAGTAGGAGAACCAAGCAAAACAACGTAAACAGCCCCTGCACAAAGATAAAAAATCCTCGCAGCCCGACGTGTTAAAGGTGTTGTCAATCCCTTCCGGGTAACGGCGCCTCAAGATAGGCAAACAGACGTGAGATAAATTGTAGTAGATTGATAGATTGAATGCCAATTAAAATAAATGAGAATAAAATGCAGGAAGGTATTTTTTTATTTTTAGTTTAATAGATCTGAAAATACATGCAAAGGAAAATAGATCACAAAGGCAAATAATATGAGAAAGAGACCCGGGGCTGTAGGTTTCACTAGTGGCTTCTCTCGAGAAAAATAGCAAACGGTGGGTGAACAAGTTACTGTTGGGAAATTGATAGAACTTCAAATAATCATGATGATACCCAGGCAATGATCATTATATAGGCATCACGTCCAAGATTAGTAGACCGTCCCCTGCCTACATCTACTACTATTACTCCACACATCGACGGCAATCCAGCATGTATCTAGTGTATTAAGTTCATGGAGAAACGGAGTAATTCAATAAGAACGATGACATTATGCAGACAAGATCTATCCATGTAGAGATAGACCCCATCGTTTTATCCTTAGTAGCAACGATACACACATGTCGGTTCCCTTTCTGTCACTGGGATCAAGCACCGCTAGGTCGAAACCACTACAAAGCACCTCTTCCCATTGCAAGATAAATAGATCAAGTTGGCCAAACAAAACCCAAATATCGGAGAAGAAATACGAGGCTATAAGAGATCATGCATCGAATAGATCAAAGAAACTCAAATACTTTCATGGATATAAAAAGATAGATCTGATCATAAACTCAAAGTTCATCGATCCCAACAAACACAACACAAAAAGAGTTACATAATATGGATCTCCAGGAGACTATTGTATTGAGAATTCAGCGAGCGAGCGAGCGAGAGAGAGAGAGAGAGAGAGAGAGAGAGAGAGAGAGAGAGAGAGAGAGAGGAAGCCATCAAGCTACTAACTACGGACCCGAAGGTCTACAAAGAACTACTCACGCATCATCGGAGAGGCACCAATGGAGGTGGTGAACCCCATCCGAGATGGTGTCCAGATTGGATCTGGTGGTTCTAGACTCTATGGCGGCTGGATCAATATTTCTTCGACTCCCCTAGGGGTTTGGGAGTATTGGGGTATTTATACAGCAATGAAGCGGTTCGGGGGGCACCCGAGGTGGGCACAACCCACCAGGGCGCGCCTGGTCCTCCTAGCGCCCTGGTAGGTTGTGCTCTCCTTGGAGCACCCCCCAGGCGCAGCCAGGGCCCATTATGTGTCTTCTGGTCCATAAAAATTCTCCATGAAGTTTCGTTGCATTTGGACTCCGTTTGGTATCGATTTCCTTCCATGTAAAAAACATGCAGAAAACAACAACTGGCACTTGGCACTATGTCAATAGGTTAGTACCAAAAATGATATGAAATGACTACAAAATGATTATAAAACATCCAAGATTGATAATATAACAGCATGGAAGAATAAAAAATTATAGATACGTTGGAGATGTATTAGCATCCCCAAGCTTAACTCCTACTCGTCCTCGAGTAGGTAAGTGATAAAAACAGAATTTTTGATGTGGAATGCTGCCTAACATGTCATATCATATTCTTTTCTTCATAGCATGGGCATTTGGACTTTTATGTGATTCAAAGAAATAGTCTAGTTTTGACATGATAATTTAAATACTCAAGCATATCAACAAGCAACCATGTCTTTCAAAATATCAATGCTAAAATAAGCTGTCCCTAGCCCATCATGCTCAAACATTGATCCATTCATGAAACACACTCGCATATTAACTACACCGACTACTCAAGTACAATCATATTGCCTCCTAGTTGCTGCTTTTATAAGAGAAGATGGAGACACAAATTAAAAATAAAAATTGCATAAAGTAAAAGAAAGGCCCTTCATGGAGGGAAGTAGGGATTTGTAGAGGTGCCAGAGCTCAAAGCGAAAATTGAGAGATAAAATCATTTTGGGAGGTGTATCCTTCCCACCAACGAAAACGACTTAGAGTTCCCAACACTTTCCATGCTAGATATAAGTTTATTCGTTTTTCAACCATACTTTCACTTTCCATGGCTAGTTGTATCCACGGTTGCCCTCCATACCAACACTTACCAAGGAATTTATTATTTGACAACATAAAGTAAATTCATTCTTCATTTCGGGACTGGGCATCCCTTATACCTTTGCCTTAGTCTCGTGTAATGACAAGTGAATAAACACTCACCGTGAGAATAACACATCTAGCATGGAAAACATTAGCCACCCCTCACCGCTCCGCGAGCGGAACGAACACACAGAAGAGAATTTTATTTTGAAAATTAGAGATGGCACATACAAATTTGCTTAGAACGGCAAAAGAATACCGCAAATAGGTAGATATAGTGGACTCATGTGGCAAAACTGGTTTAAAGGATTTTGGATGCACAAGTAGAGATCATACTTAGTGAAAAAGGAAGGCTAGCAAAAGATTGAGAAGCGACCAACTAAGAAATGAATAATCTCATAAGCGAGCATTAAGCATAATTAACACCGAATAATGCACCACAAGTAGGATATAATTTCATTGCATAATTATTGACTTCCGTGCTTGCATAGGGAATCACAAACCTGAAAACCAATATTTTTACTAGGGATTTTTACATATGTGCCCCTAGTTCCTTACCTCTACTCATTCATCCCCGCGCTCTTAACTTTTGCTCAATTTTGCCCACTCCCTTGCCAAAAACCCTCATAACTAGGCACAACGGACGTTGCCGTCGGGTCAAAGGCTTGACCGTTAACTCTGACTAGTGGGGCCATGCTGGACTGTGTCATCCGTTTGACCTGACAAGTGGGGCCGCGTTGGGTGGTGTCGATGTTCGACAATTGGTCCGTGGTTTCGTTGGGCCGTCCCTTGCATTAAACGTATGCGCACCGCCAGGACAGAAGCCTGCTATGCATGCACCCAGCAAACCCTGCCTGAATGCGTCGATTGAGCCTGCATGTGACGATGCCACGATCCCACGATGCGCCGACCGAGCCTGCATGCGATCATACATCCATCACGATGCACTGACCAAGCAGCTTTCTTGCACGCCAACCGCCACGGATGCAGCAACGGTCACTGCCGCTGGATCCTCTCTTCTAGCTAGGTGGCTACGTATTTGTGGCTTGTGTAAAAAAAGAGTCACTCCCTTGCTTAGTTGTACTCATTCATCCCTACTAACAAAGCTTGCTTGCATGCACTAGGTGGTTACTAACAAGGGAACCCTACTAACAAGACGAGCTCTCTAAGAAAATAATCAACAAATATGTAGTCCCAATATGCAGATAGGGCCAACAAGCCCATAGCACGATCACATAGCTCAAACTCGGAAGAACTTAATAATAGAATAGATAGAAAACTTAATAATGGAATTTAAGAAAAGGGCCAACAAGCCCATAGCAACTCCAACATAGTTCAGTTACAACTTAACATAACATAGACTAAAAAGATAGAGGGTTTAGAACCCTAGCCGCTGCCTTCTCCACCTCGCTCCTCCTCCGAGCGCCCTTTTCACTGCTCCTCCAGGGCGTTGTCGATGGGGTACGGAAGAGTGTGCATGCGCGTCGCGGTGGGGAAGATGTTTTTGTACTCCATGAACCTGTTGGGTGGTGAAAGCGATGAACTCGGAGCCACACCAAAACACACGCCCGAGGAGGTAGAAGGCGTCGAATGTTTTGGTGAAGTGGGCAAGGAGAGAAACAACCACACAGTTTTGGATGACCTCCTCGACGCGGAACATCGTTGGACATCCCGTAAGGAGGTGGTGGTAGCCGGACGCGAGGAAGAACTCGGTGAAGTTCCTTGCGGTCCTCAGCCTTGATATCGCCCACACACGTAGTGTGCGATCAACATACACGCCGGTAGGTTAGAGCCTCTCCGGCACGGTGGGTGGGAGGCGGTAGGTTGGTACGGTGTAGTGCATGGCTGAGGGATGTGCAGAAGACGGAGAAGGGGTCGAAGAGCAAGAAGGGAAGATGGATGAGGGATAGCAGAGGCAGAGGGTGGCTTAAATAAACGTAGTGCTACGTGTTATTTGGTCGTGGCAATAACGGGGTCAAATGCGAAGTTAGTAGTCCGTCTTCAATCCCACCGTAGCATCGGGAGTGTACACGCATGGGAAACGGTGGTTTGAAAAGAAGAAGAAAAAGAAGCTAATTGCACGCGTGGGAATCCGTGGTTATATATATTATATGAACAAAAAGAAACAAGTTTTGAATAGTTTGTGGCCATTTTGCAATGTCAATTGATTTCAAACAACGCAAAAATACAGAGCCAACACGTTCACAAAAAACAGAGCAAACGATGCAAAAAACGATGCAAAAAAACCGAGAGCCATCACCTCACAAAAAACAGAGCAAACGATGCAAAAAAACGACGAAATTCGATGGCCCAACCAGAGCTTGGTTTCCTTTTGGGCCCAATAACAACATTTTTTTCACGGAGTCAGTGGTGGGCAAGCAGCCAAGCACAACCAATAGGATCGCCTCTCGCGGATCACCCCACGATCCAATGATGCGGAGCCGTCCTTGTGATCCAACGGCGTGGAGCCTACACACAACCAGCCCACCTAGTTCCTTCTAGAAGGCCAGATCTGAGGGATGTCGCTTGGCGCGAGGGTATGATCGGACGGCTGACATTGGGCACTAGGGTTAGGCGAAACCCCACGGGGTTTAGAGGGGTTTTGAGCTGGTCAACGGGGTTTCGAAGGCTTTGACTGAGCATAACTAATTTAAAAAAATTGAAAAAAAATGAAACCTTCGACGTTCATCGTTTTATAAGACAAACTAACAAGGAAAAAAAATACTAAACTTGGTCTATGATCATTTTCATGAAAAAACCCTAGCTGGCACGATCGAGGTCAAATGAGCACCATTAATTTTTTAAAAATCAAAAAAAATATAACCTGCGCACAATGTTGTCTTATGTGACATGTTACCAACCAAAAATCGTAAACTTGGTCTATGGTCATTTTCATGAGAAAACCTTCACACATATGAGCTATCATGTACATGATTTCATAGAGTTCAAGGAGAGGAGGTGGTGTTACCTTCTGTATTTGAAAAATAAAAAAAGAAACAAAAAAATCACTAAAGCTTTATTTTAAAGTGAATAAGAAGGATATGAAGTTAGTTTTCCATTTTCATATTTCAAAACGTGTTTTTAATAGTTTTTATATTAAAGCATATTTTTTCAAAAGAAAATGTAAAAAATATGAAGAGTAATTCAAAAAATAGTGAGACTTCGAATCTACACTATGGAAAGTGAATGTGTTAGTGAAAAAACATTTGGCTCATTTAGAGTAGGTCCAAAAAACTTGATTACAAATGGGCTGTTTACCCTAGCCTGGGAGCTCATTTGGAGCACATTTTCTCAAATTTAAATTTATTTGACTTTCTCTAAATCACTTTAAATTTTCCACACATGATCTCCTACACAAACATAGATAGTTTGCCAAGGTTTTATTTGTTTTTTGCATTTTCTTGAATTTGTACTGTCCAGGTTTGCCAAGGTTTACATGATCTCATTTGGAGCATGCATTTGATTTCCTACACAATATGTGTGATCATTGTAGCATTTAAGATCATAGTTCACAACATCTAAACATAACTAACCATAGATTCAGGACAGAAAAATATACCACATGCAACTTTAAGGACAGACAAATATAGATAGCAACTAGATTACTAGCATAACCAACGACAGATTCAGTTCAACAAACCATAACCAACGAGATTCAGTTCAACAAACCAAAATTAACCCAATAGTTCAACAAACCACTCCAAAAGTAACACAGCATCACATCATCGATCACATCACGCCGGAGTCAGGGCCTTCGCGAGGGCGACATGCTGCCTCCTGATCATGTAGTCCTCCCTGCGAATCGCCACATCCTCATAATGAGACAGAAGGTGATCGAAGCGGCCATCCCTTGGCTTTGGCTTGGTGGTGCAGTAGGGGCAGTGCCACTTCTTCAACTTGCGGTTGTAGAAGGAAGCAACTCCCTTGGCCTTGATCTTCTCCACCTCCTTGGTTGTGAAGGACGCGACGTTGCCCTTATACACATCATCTCCAGAATCATACTGCACACATGAATGAATTGCATTAATACATTATAGATTCATATACACCATGTCAAAGGAACTAAATGAACAAGGGACATGCTTACCTCATATTCAGAATCATCACTAAACGCCCCCTCGTACGGGTCGTAGTCAGCCAGCTTCCTCTTTCTCCCCCCCCCCCAACCATCATCCTCCTGAATATACAATTACATCCATCACTAGTAGCCAATTGAAAATTTAGATATGCACACATGACACATTGATCATAGGGCATTAAAAACCCCAATCTGTTCACAACATCTAGCATTTTTGCAACAAATTTATCCAAATCTAAAAACAAATCTAAAAACCCAATCATTGCAGCACCTAAAATCATCGTTCACAACATCTAGCTAGCATTTTTGCAACAAATTTATCCAACAAACCCTAGTACGAAAACCCCCATCCCCCCAACCCATACAAAAAACCCCGGCCCATCCGTCAAACCAACTACTCTAACCATCTGAACTACTGTATGAATCACCTAACCAATGCAACTAGGGAGCAACTAACTCTACAAGCTAAGCAAGTGCAAATACCTGCTCCTCCACGGCAGGCGGCGCAACGGGGCCATCGGGATGTACTACGCCGCTCGATGCTGTCACCTTATGCATCGATGAGGCGGAGCCCGCAACATCCGCAGCAGTTGCGAGTTTCCCCGCACCACCGTGGACGCCGCTGACATCCGCGGTCACCGCACCCTGACCCTGTAGCTCCACCACATCTCCGGCCGCTGCGCTGGCGTCACCACGAGCGTCGGCCATCTGACAGATGGAGGTGATGAAGGTGAGGAAGAGGATGCGGTGGTGGAGAGCAAGACGGTGCAGTGGAGGCAGTGGAGGAGAGCGATACGACGCCGGTGGGGGAGAGGAAGATGATGATTGCGAGGGGATTTGGCGGAAAATGTTGGAAATATGCCCTAGAGGCAATAATAAATTGATTATTATTATATTTCCTTGTTCATGATAATCGTTTATTATCCATGCTAGAATTGTATTGATAGGAAACTCAGATACATGTGTGGATACATAGACAACACCATGTCCCTAGTAAGCCTCTAGTTGACTAGCTCGTTGATCAATAGATGGTTACGGTTTCCTGACCATGGACATTGGATGTCATTGATAACGGGATCACAACATTAGGAGAATGATGTGATGGACAAGACCCAATCCTAAGCCTAGCACAAGATCATGTAGTTTGTATGCTAAAGCTTTTCTAATGTCAAGTATCATTTCCTTAGACCATGAGATTGTGCAACTCCCGGATACCGTAGGAGTGCTTTGGGTGTGCCAAACGTCACAACGTAACTGGGTGGCTATAAAGGTACACTACGGGTATCTCCGAAAGTGTCTGTTGGGTTGGCACGAATCGAGACTGGGATTTGTCACTCCGTGTAACGGAGAGGTATCTCTGGGCCCACTCGGTAGGACATCATCATAATGTGCACAATGTGATCAAGGAGTTGATCACGAGATGATGTGTTATGGAACGAGTAAAAGAGACTTGCCGGTAACGAGATTGAACAAGATATCGGGATACCGACGATCGAATCTCGGGCAAGTATCGTACCGATAGACAAAGGGAATTGTATACGGGATTGATTAAGTCCTTGACATCGTGGTTCATCCGATGAGATCATCGTGGAACATGTGGGAGCCAACATGGGTATCCAGATCCCACTGTTGGTTATTGACCGGAGAACATCTCGGTCATGTCTGCATGTCTCCCGAACCCGTAGGGTCTACACACTTAAGGTTCGATGACGCCAGGGTTATAAAGGAAGCTTGTATGTGGTTACCGAATGTTGTTCGGAGTCCCGGATGAGATCCCGGACGTCACGAGGAGTTCCGAAATGGTCCGGAGGTAAAGATTTATATATGGGAAGTCTTATTTTGGTCGCTAGAAAAGTTTCGCACTTTATCGGTATTGTACCGGGAGTGCCGAAAGGGGTCCGGGGGTCCACCGGGGGGGGGGTCCACCTGCCCCGGGGGGCCACATGGGCTGTAGGGGGTGCGCCTTGGCCTATATGGGCCAAGGGCACCAGCCCCAAGAGGCCTATGCGCCAAGAGATAAGAAAAAAGGGAGAGTCCTTAAAGGGGAAGGCACCTCCGAGGTGCCTTGGGGAGGATGGACTCCTCCCCCCCTTTGGCCGCACCCCTTCCTTGGAGGAAGGGGCAAGGCTGCGCCTCCCCCCTCTCCCTTGCCCCTATATATAGTGGAGGGGAGGGAGGGCAGCCATACCTGAAGCCCTGGCGCCTCCCTCCCTCCCGTGACACCTCCTCCTCTCCCGCAGGTGCTTGGCGAAGCCCTGCAGGATTGCCACGCTCCTCCACCACCACCACGCCGTTGTGCTGCTGCTGGATGGAGTCTTCCTCAACCTCTCCCTCTCTCCTTGCTGGATCAAGGCGTCGGAGACGTCATCGGGCTGTACGTGTGTTGAACGCGGAGGTGCTGTCCGTTCGGCACTAGGATCATCGTTGATCTGAATCACGACGAGTACGGCTCCATCAACCCCGTTCACTTGAACGCTTCCGCATAGCGACCTACAAGGGTATGTAGATGCACTCTCCTTCCCCTCGTTGCTGATTTCTCCATAGATAGATCTTGGTGACACGTAGGAAAATTTTGAATTTCTTCTACGTTCCCCAACAGAAAATGGTAGGGGCGATGGAGCTAGTTGCCCTCTTTATATGATGGGACGTTTCGGGCATGTCCATGGACATGTGTTACCCCACGACTGCGGTCTTGCATGCGCCCACGTATACGTGGCCCCACTCGTCAGCTAACGGTCAAAGGCATTGACCCGACGACAACGTCCGTTATAACCTGTTCTGAGGGTTTCGGGCAAGGGAGTGGGGAAAAGTGAGCAAAAGTTAACAGAGTGGGGATGAATGAGTGGAGCAAAGGAACCAGGGGCACAGAAATAAAAATCCCTTTTTACTAAAGCATAATTACTCATCAACATAACTCACATATCACATCATCATATCTCAAAACTATTACTAAGAATCAAGTTTATTTTTTCCAATGATCTTCATGAAAGTTTTTATTATATCCCTCTTGGATATCTATCACTTTGTAACTAATTTTGATATGTTGCTTTTGATAAGCTCAAACAAATATAAGTGAACATCATGAGCATAAAATTTCTTTCTCTCAAATTAATTTAAGTGAAGCAAGAGTGAATTTCATGAAAATTTTATTCACTCTCAAACAAATCTAAGTGAAGCATGAGAGAATTTCTTAAAACAAAAACTATAGCGCACCATTCTCAAAAAGATATAAGTGAAGCACTAGAGCAAGTCCATAGCTCATAAAAGATTTAAGTGAAGCATAGAGAGAAATTCTAACAAGTCATGACATAATTTTGGCTCTCTCAAATAGGTGTATCCAGCAAGGAATCAAGACTTAAAACACAAAATAAAACAAGCAAAGACTCATATCATAAAAGACGCTCCAAGCAAAACACATAATATGTGATGAATAAAAATATAGCTTCGAGTAAAATACCGATGGTCGTTAGAAGAAAGAGGGGATGCCACTCGGGGCATCCCCAAGCTTAGTTGTTTGCTCATTTTTGAATAATAGCTTGGGATGTCGGGGCATCCCCAAGCATAGGCTCTTCTTACTCCTTATTCCTTCATCCATCATAAGATAACCCAAAACTTGAAAACTTCAATCACACGAAACTCAACAAAACCTTGTGAAATCCGTTAGTGTAAGAAAAATAAATCACTACAATAAGTACTGTACCAAACCAATTCATATTTTGTTTTTGCATTATTTCTATTGTATTACAACTTTTCTATGGGCAAAACTCATCAAAGAAAACCATAGAGCCATCAAAATAAGCACACAACGCAAAGAAAACAGAATCTGTCAAAACGGAACAGTTTGTAGTCATCTGGATATTTCGAATACTTCTGAAACTACAAAAATTCTGAAAAATTAGGATGACCTGAGAAATTTGTATATTAATCTTCTACAAAAAGAATTGGTATTTTATCACGCTCTGGTTAAAAATGAGAATTGTTTTCATGAGCGCAAAATTTTCATTTTTTTTCAGCAAGATCAAACAACTATCACCCAAGAAGATCCTAAAGGCTTTACTTGGAACAAACATTAATTAAAACACAAAAAACACAATCATAACAGTAGAATAATTGTACTAACACTCAAGAACAGAAAGCAAAAGACAAAAATATATTTTATTCATTGGGTTGCCTCCCAACAAGCTCTTCCTTTATAGCCATTAAGATAGGCGTGAGATTTCAATGATGCTCACACAAAAGATGACAATTGAAGCACAAAGAGAGCATCATGAAACATATTACAAACACATTTAAGTCTAACATACTTCCTATGCAGTGGAATTTTATAAGCAAATAAATTATCAAGACAAGAAACATCTAACATATGCAAAGAAGAGGAATAAAACATTGACGATATCAACATAGCGAGAGGTAATTTAGTAACATGAAAAATTTCTGCAACCATATTTTGCTCTCTCATAATAATTATATGTAGGACCATAATCATCAACAATATAGCTATCACATAAAACATTCTCTTCATGATCCACATGCATGCAAAGTTGACACTCTTCCAAAATAGTGGGATTATCATTAAATAAAGTCATGACCTCTCCAAGCCCACTTTTAATATTATCACAAGCATATTCATCATGAGGTTTAAATAATGTTTCAAGATCGTAAGAATCATTATCACCCCAATCCTGATCATTGCAATAAGTAGTGGACATAGCAATATTAGCATCCCCAAGCTTGGGGCTTTTCATATTATTAGCACAACTGACATTAATAGAATTTATAATAATGTCATTGCAATCATGCTTTTCATCTAAGGATCTATCATGAATCAATTTATAATTTTCTTCTTTTAACACTTCATCACAATTTTCAGATTCATGAATCTCAAGCAAAACTTCATAAAGATAATCTAGTGAACTCAAATCACTAGCAATGGGTTCATCATAATTGGATCTCTTGAAAAGATTAGCAAGTGGATGAGGATCCATATAAATAGATTATTAGAAAGCAAAGATGCAAGCAAATAGAAGGCACATGGTAACAGAAGTAGAGATAGCAAACAAGACTGCGCACAAAGACAGATCTGGCAAGAAAATGGCGAACGAAAAAGAGGGCGAATAAAACGGCAAATTTTTGTGAAGTGGGGGAGAGGAAAACGAGAGACAAATGGAAAATAATTTAAATAGCGAGGAGATGAGATTTCTGATTAGGAACCTGGTATATATTGAAGATCCTCCCCGGCAACGGCGCTAGAAATTCCTTTTTATGCGGCTTGAAGCTACGTCGGTATTTCTCCAAAGAGGAAGGGATGATGCAGCACAACAACGGTAGGTATTTCCCTTAGATATGAAACTAAGGTTATCGAACCAATATGAGAACCAAGCAACACACGTAAACAGCCCCTACACATAGATAACAAATCCTCGCAACCCGACGTGTTAAAGGGGTTGTCAATCCCTTCCGGTTAACGGCGCCTCAAGATAGGCAAACGGACATGAGATAAATTGTAGTAGATTGATAGATCGAACGCCAAATAAGATA
The DNA here is from genome assembly GCA_032464435.1 of Aegilops umbellulata. Classification (NCBI taxonomy): domain Eukaryota; kingdom Viridiplantae; phylum Streptophyta; class Magnoliopsida; order Poales; family Poaceae; genus Aegilops; species Aegilops umbellulata. The sequence continues at coordinate 502,484,274 of CP136057.1, forward strand.
AATGAGAATAAAATGCAGCAAGGTATTTTTGTATTTTTAGTTTAATAGATCTTAAAATAAATGCAAAGGAAAATAGATCACAAAGGCAAATAATATGAGAAAGAGACCCGGGGGCCATAGGTTTCACTAGTGGCTTCTCTCGAGAAAAATAGCAAACGTGGGTGAACAAATTACTGTTGGGCAATGATAGAACTTCAAATAATCATGACAATATCCAGGCAATGATCATTATATAGGCATCAAATCCAAGATTAGTAGACCGACTCCTGCCTGCATCTACTACTATTACTCCACACATCGACCGCTATCCAGCATACATGTAGTGTATTAAGTTCACGGAGAAACGGAGTAATGCAATAAGAACGATGACATGATGTAGACAAGATCTATCTATGTAGAGATAGACCCCATCGTTTTATCCTTAGTAACAATGATACATACGTGTCGGTTCCCTTTCTGTCACTGGGATCAAGCACCGTAAGATCGAACCCACTACAAAGCACCTCTTCCCATTGCAAGATAAGTAGATCAAGTTGGCCAAACAAAACCCAAATATCAGAGAAGAAATACGAGGCTATAAGAGATCATGCAGAAAAGAGATCAAAGAAACTCAAATACTGTCAAGGATATAAAAAGATAGATCCTATAAAAAGATAGATCCGATCATAAACTCAAAGTTCATCGATCCCAACAAACACACCGCAAAAAGAGTTACATCATATGGATCTCCAGGAGACCATTGTATTGAGAATTCAACAAGAGAGAGGAAGCCATCTAGATACTAACTACGGACCCGAAGGTCTACAAAGAACTACTCACGCATCATCCGAGAGGCACCAATGGAGGTGGTGAACCCCATCCGAGATGGTGTCTAGATTGGATCTGGTGGTTCTGGACTCTGCGGCGGCTGGATCAATATTTCGTCGACTCCCCCAGGGTTTTGGGAATATTGGGGTATTTATAGAGCAAAGTGGCGGTCCAGGGGCCACCCGAGGTGGGCACAACCCACCAGGGCGCGCCTGGGCCTCCTGGCGCGCCCTGGTGGGTTGTGCTCTCCTCGGAGCACCCCTAGGCGCAGCCAGGGCCCATTATGTGTCTTCTGGTGCATAAAAATTTTCCGTGAAGTTTCATTGCATTTGGACTCCATTTGGTATTGATTTCCTGCGATGTAAAAAACATGCAGAAGACAGCAACTGGCACTTGGCACTATGTCAGTAGGTTAGTACCAAAAAACCATATAAAATGATTATAAAACATCCAAGATTGATAATATAACAGCATGGAACAATAAAAAATTATAGATACGTTGGAGACGTATCACTACACACCTTAATCGATCGAGGCTGGGGAAGACTCGACATAGGGGATCACTAGTACTGCCTCAAGCGCAGCGCTCACCAGGGCTACTGCGACGGCCGGGTCCGCCCAAGCGACGTCCGACGAGACGACGTTGGCTCTCGCCAGGGCTGCCGTGACGCCCCCCCAGGCATCCCCCGGTGACATCCGGTGTTGCGCCCTCTTCCAACTAGGACATAAGCAAGCGCCTCATGCGGCAGCCGCCACTGCCGTAGTTGTCCTTGCGTCGTCCTAGTTCCTACTCCGCCACCCGCACCATCCGCCGCACTCTGCGCCGAGCCGACAGTATCACGCACTGGCGATCCCTGTCCGCTTTTAGGATGGCCCTAGCTATCCTGGCAGCTTACTCGTACCGCGTTTCAGGCTTCCTCCGGACAATGTCGGGAGAGGCGGCGGCATGGCCGTCGACCACCAAACCGACCATCGTGCCTTCAGCCTTGATTCTACTGTCGAGCAAATCCATCCTGTCGTCGGCCGTTGGGGTTGTGCCGGTATGTGTGGGTAACTAGCTAGCAAGTGGGTCAGTAGAGAGTGACCGCCGACCATTGCTATGGTTATTTATAGCTAGCAGCTGGCTAGAGGATTGAGGATTTTACAATTCACCCCTGTGGAGCGCGGGAAGCCTTCGCTGGAGCGTGGGCAGTATGTAGTGTCATGTGTTGCCACACACGTGTTAACATAAGGAAATGTATGTGTTACTTACTAATCGTCAAACACGAGTACTCGCACACGCATCGTGTGCGATACTCCTAGCTGTCGCAAGGAATTAGTTTGCATTTTTCAAAGTTTTTTCTACACAGAGAATTGCACATGAATTAACTCTAGTAACCAGTTGTGTTATATTTTCTCATCGCAAACAGTTCATCCGAGTGGGTTGTTTGCCGTGTATCACACACATCTTGTTTACACGAATCATTTGTGTTCTTTTGGTTCATAGCAAACAGTTCATCTATGTGAATTGTATGCCGCATATCACACACATCTTGTTAAGTTGAACCGTTTCTGTTGTGTTGCCTAATCGGAAGTAGTTCGTACGAATGAACTGTAGGCCGTATATCACACACACCTTGATCTTGCTGTCCGTTTCTGTTGTGTTCCCTAATCGCAAACAGTTCATCCGAGTGAACTGTATGCTGTATATCGCACACACCTTGATATGGCTGCCCATTTCTGTTGTTCTGGCTCATCGCAAATAGTTCTTCTGGATTAACCGTATGCCACACATCACACACACAACTACAATATGGATCATGTTTGATGTCTCAGCCATCGCAAACATTTCGTATCATTTTTACAGTTACTTTACATCATCATTTGCGATTAATGCATCACACACAGTTTCGTTGAAGGGTCTCTAATTGCACAATCGTGTTTGGACCATCCTGTAGTAGTGGGAGGAAGATGCCGTCAGGGCACAAGAGGTCGTCGCGGCCAAGTTGAGATAGGACGGCACGACGTAGGCGGATGCCCCAGCCAAATTGCTGAAGGACACCATGGCCCAGGACGGGACAAGCGGCTCCGGGTCGCCGGCCCGGGAAGAGGACTCGTCGCCGCCCTCAGAGCATCACTCGAAGCAGGTGCATGACCTGGCTCGATGGGCGGAGGCCGACGCACTTGCGGTCGGTGGAGCAGCTGGCCAGGACACAGACGGCTCCCATGAGCCGGCGGTTGGCCAGACAGCCACACCTGGCGCGACATCGTCCACCAACCGGGACCAAGGAGCCGGCCAGAGCGACGAGGCCAGCTGATAGGCCGAGATGGCCGTGATCGAGACGCCGCAGCCGAACATGGGGACGACGCCTGAGGGTACCGGCGCCATCCTTCTCTCAGGTGCCCGCGCCCTTGAGAGGAGCATCGAGCCGAGGCCGGTGGGCAGTGGGACCAGCATTGACCCCGCGGCCCAACTGCAGTGGGAGTGGACGAACGTGGGTAAGGTCAATAGCGGGCCGGCCCCAGGCATCATGACCACCGTGGTGAACTCGGTGCGTGCGCAGTTCACCGACAACTACATCCAACTATAGTAGTTTGCCTAGGGAGCGCAAGGCCAGTTGCATTAGTTGGAGCAGTCCATCGCGGTTAGTTCCTCTCTTTTGCTGTAGCTATTCACTTTTCTGAAGCCTCTCAATTTGTCTTTCAAGCCGGCTCGGTTGCTTTCTAGTGGGGGCACGCCAGCGCACCCACTGGGTGTAGCCCCGGCCCCGAGGCTCGGGTTGGCTGCGCAGCAAGCGGGTCGAGCCTTCTTGGGAGTTCTTCTAACTTATGCTTTTCCCCTGCCCTTTCTCTTGCAGTCCCTCCATGACCAGTGGGTCATAGCATTCAACAAGTTCTTGGGCCAGTATAAAGCGGGCAAGTTCCAGCTTGTGGCCAAGGAGGTGGAGCTGCAACGGGTCAAGGGTATGTGGCTTGCTCTTTTCCAGTGGGGGCGCGTCAGTGCACCCACTAGGTGTAGCCCCCGAGATTCGTGCCGGCTGCACAACAGCCGGGTCGAATCATCTTGAACTTTATCTTTTCTTTGTCTTCTTCTGTATGGCTACTGACCCGGAGTTATGCTTCGTCGCGTAACCGCCACCGCCGCCCCAGCCGAAGTCCAGGACCTCCAGCGTCGGCTGGCCCGGGTCGACCAGCAGCGTGACCGGCTGCAGGAGCAGGTGAGTCGGCTAGCCGTGGAGAAGGATCGGCTGACAACCGCCCACCAGGCCAAGCTCAACCGGCTGGCAGAGGAGCACGGCAAGGTGGTGGCCTACAAAGATGCGCTAGTGGGTAAGGCCGCCGAGGAGGTCACCCGGCTGAAAACTGACTATGATCATCGGGCCAGCAAGTGGTCGGTGAAGGAGTAGGGGTTGCTGGGGAAGGTGCAACACATCGACACCCTCCACACCGGTGAGTTTTCTGGTTCTTGCTGAGTTTTCTTGTTTTCACGTGCCTGGCTGGCCACGGCCGCCGACCGGGGCTCTGTTTGTTTTCTCTCGCTTCTTCTTACCCAAAGGCCTTCCCTGATATGCGGGAGCTAGCCGAGGCGACCATGAACACACATCGGGAGGAGCAAAGGGTGACGGGAGTCCATATCAGCCTGCTCGCTGCTGGACATGTTGGGAAACGTAGCATGCAATTTCAAAACAATTCCTATGCTCACGCAAGATCTATCTAGGAGATGCATAGCAACGAGAGTGGGAGAGTGTTTCTACGTACCCTCCTAGACCGAAAGTGGAAGCGTCTGACAACACGATTGATGTAGTCGAACTTCTTCACATTCCGACCGATCAAGTACCCAACGTGCGACACCTCCGAGTTCTGCAAACGTTCATCTCGATGACATCCCTCGAACTCTTGATCCAGCAAAGTGTCAAGGAAGTAGATGAGTTCCCTCAGCACAAAAGCATGGTGACGGTGATGGTGAAGTGATCCGCGAAGGGCTTCGCCTAAGCACTACGATAGTATGGCCGAAGGTGTAATCTATGGAGGGAGGCGCCGCACACGGCTAACAGTTGTTGTTATGTGTTCTAGGCACCCCCTCCCCATGTATATATAGATGGGAGAGGGAGGGAAGCAGGAAGGGGGCGCCCCAAGTAGGAGGAATCCTACTTGGGCGCCTCCCCAATTCAGCCTCCCCCCTTCCGTAAGTTCCGGAGGGGGAAGGAAGGAAGAGTGAGGGAGGAGGCAAGGAAGGGGGAGGCCGAATCCCTCCCCTTCCTTCTCTCTTCCCCTCTTTCCTTCTCCTCTGGTTTGGCCCATATGGGGGGCGCAACAGCCGTTGCTGGCTGTTGCGTTTCCCCTCTTGGCCCATTAGGCCCATATCTTTTGCCGGGGGTGCCCGGAACCCCTTCCGATGACCCGATATGTATCTGGTACCCTCTGGAACACTTCTGGTGTCCGAATAATATTGTCCTTGAAAGTGCGTTATATCGACTAGAGGGGGTGAATAGGCAATTTTTACAAATTCGTCGTTGAGGAATTTCAAGGTGAGGAAATTCCTAATCAACGAACTACTTAGCAGTGGAATAAGTACTCAGATGAAAGCATAACAGACCAATAGCACAGTCATCATGGTGAAATCAAAACAAGCACAGAGTACAAGTAGAGTAAACACAGGATAAGCAGGCTGAAGACAAACTGACTGAAGAAATATGATTGAGGAAATTGAGAAAGTCTTTAGTCAAAGTCTTCAAACAGTAACAATCAAGTTCATCAACACATTAATGAGGAAATGGAAGGGTTGAGGAAAGAGAACCAGTAGCTTGGTGAAGACGATGATTTGGTAGACCAGTTCCAACTGCTGTGACAGTCGTACGTTTGGTTGGAGCGGCTAGGTATTTAAACCTGAGGACACACAGTCCTCACCATATTATCCTTGAGATAAGGTCACATAGACTACGCCCAATCACTCGTGGTAAGTCTTTAGGTGACTTCCAAACCTTCACATACTTGGTCACTCAGCGGTCCATAATTTCCTCTTGGATGCTCTAGACCATGACGCCTAACCGTCTGGAGGATACACAGTCCTCAAAGGTAACGAGCTTCGGTTCCACACAGGAACAATCTCTTCAGTGATGCTCAATCACTTTGGGTTTGTAGGTGTTTGGGTTTGGGCTTTCCTCACTTGATGATTTTCGCTCAAAGTCCTCAGAGGATGGGATGCTCTCAGTGACAAGTGTCAGTTTCTCTCGGAGCAGACAACCAACTAGTGGTTGTAGGGGGGCGGCTATTTATAGCCTAGGGAACAGCCCGACATGATAAGACATAAATGCCCTTCAATGATATGAACATTAAGTGGGTAGATATTTTGGGACAGCTGGCGCATAGCACATCAATGGTCGGATATTTGAGTATCAAATTTCTCAAGGCTATCATGTTCCTCACTTGTAGGCAATCTGCACTGGTGAATTCCTAACTCCTCAGTCAGAACAAATTCCTCATAGAACAGATGATCTTCGTCTCTGTCACTAAAGAAATTGACTGAACTGTATGAGATTTCCAATGACATCACTCGAACGGATTGGGTAGGTGTAGGATTTTGAGATGAGCATCACCTGGAAACTTTTCCTTAGTTTTACCTCGACCCCCTTTAATAGTACAGTGTTTCCTCGCGTGAATATCAAGTCTTCATGGTCACACCAATTTCTTCACTTTCAAAGTCTTCAAGAAAACCAAAGTCTTCAGCTGAAGATATTCATTTTCAGGGGTTGACTTTCATCATAAATATCAAACTCCGCATAGACTTATAGACCTGTGTACACTCATAAAATCATTAGTCCCTTAACCTATAAGTCTTCAGTACACCAAAATCACTAAGGGGCACTAGATGCACTTACAGTCTCCCCCTTTTTGGTGATTGATGACAATATAGGTTAAGTTTTCAATGGGGATAAACATATGAAGTGTAAATACTGATATTGAGGAATTTGATTGCAAGATATAGAAGAACTCCCCCTGAAGATGTGCATATTTGAGGAATTTGCTTTGAATAGCAAATGCACATTGTAGAGTAGAATCATCGAGATCTCCCCCCCCCCCTATCTTGTAATTCATACACACATTTAACATATGATATGAAGAATTTGAAATGCATGACAAAATATGGTGTTTGATGAAATTCAACATGCGTGCATTAACATATATATATGAGGAAATAGCATGCAGAAAAGCAGAGCAAAAGTATCAGACCACCATAGGACTTAAGTATACAACTCGATCCAACAAACACTTCAGAACAGCGATATTAGCAAACTGACCCGATTGAAGACTAACTCAAATTTCTCCCCCTTTGTCATCGAATGACCAAAAGGGACGAAAAGTGAGAACTAACGCCCTTGAGGAATTCATCACGAAGTCGATGGAGGAGCGCCAGCGTTGTTGGGGTCACCCGTTGGAGTAGGGCCTGTCGCGGTGTCGTCCAAGTCTTCAGCTTCATCCGTCTCGCGCGATGAAGAATATGAACTGGCGACCAAGTGAGGAACGTTGACCTTCTTGAATTTCTTTGAAGGAGGCTGAGACCAGTCAAAGTCCTATTTGAAGCCCATCTGCTTGAGATCTTCATCACCGTAAAGGTGAGACAACACAGCCCAAGTGCGATAAAAAAACTTCATGCAGGTAGTAATGGTTCTTCACAATTTTTTGCGTGATAGTCATATTCTGAAGAATTGAACCAAACTGATGCTTGATCCACTTACGGTTGCGATCGACCTTCTGATGAAGACCGAGGAGAAGCTCATGATCAGTCATCACACATGGAGCAGTGGCTTGAGGATATTGCTTTGAAGCATTTGCGGCAGTATCATGTGTGGCAGAGTCATCATTGGTGGAATATGAAGTAGCTTTTAGAAACTATCCATCCAATGGACGAGTGCCTTCATCAATAACAGTAGCCTTGCCCTTCTCATCAGCTGAGGAAAATGTCCTTTTGAGGACTTCAATCGGGGGCAAATAGCTGAGATGATTTTGAAAGTCGGCCTTGTAGTTGATTGAAGACCTTGATCTGATGAATCTCATAATCCAGGGAGTGTAAGGCTTCAACTCAAAAGGTGACAAAGCAGCATTGGCCAAAGTCCTCATGAAGAAATCATGATAGTTGATAGGAATACCATGGATGATATTGAGCAGCAGATTCTTCATTATGCCAACAACTTCTTCATCATTAGAGTTGTGGCCCTTGATTGGACTGAGGGTTTTGGTCAATATGCGATATATAGTCCTTGGCACATAGAGAAGTTCCTTGACGAGGAATGTGGTCCTTGGAGCTTGGCCAGGCTTCAAAGGCTTCATCAGCACTTGCATCAGATGATTTGAGAGTTTAGATTCAGCATAGATGAGCCTTGCACCTTCAGTGGAAGGACTGACTGGGACGGCATGAAGCAATTCAGAGGCCTGAGCTTTGTAGTGAGTATTTTCAGTCATCCAGTCAAGCACCCATGAATTTACATCTTCAACATTTCCAGTGATGTGCCACATGGCAAATAATTGAAGAATGAGTTCTTCATTCCAATCGCATATGTCGGTGCAGAAGTTTAGCAGTCCAGCGTCATGAAGAACACTGAGGACTGGGGTGAGGCAAGGTAGAGACTCCATATCCACATGAGCAATCTGCTCATGGTCAAAGACTTTGTCCTTATCAAATAGCAGCGAGGAATAGAAATTCATCTGGCTGGCAGTCCAAAAACACTTGCGACGAAGTTGCGCAGATTCATAAGAATTGTAGTCAGAGAAGAGATGATGCTCAGCAAAGAAGTCATCAGCCTTGAACTTTTGCTTATTGGTGTGAGGATTCTGTGGCTTGGGCTGAAGATTTGCAGTTGAAGTCTTCGCAGCCTCTTGACGCACAACCTCTAGAGCCACAGGCTGATGAATTTCAGTGGCAGTTTCATCAGCAGCCTTGGCCTCCATTTCTTCAGCACTAGTGGCTGGAACTTCTTCAGGAATAGACAAAAGTAAAGCTTGATGTTCTTCAGAGCATGTATGAATTTCTTCAGTTTGGACTGGGGACTGAGCAAGTTGGTGCAGTGGTGTAGTCAGTGGAGAATTGGGGTGATGACTTTCGCAATAGTCATCATTCTGAATAGGAGTGGTTGACCCAATATCCATATCTTCATCTTCTTCATCAATTTCTTGAACGCCTGCCTCTTCAGTTGTGAACTGAGGCATGGGCGATGATACTAGCGGAGTTGAAGGGATATCATCCACTTCAATTTCTTCATCCAACTGCTCTGACGTAGCAGTAGAAGGATCTTCTTCATCCAATTCACCAGGAATCACATATTCCTCACCAAAGGGAACAATCTCCTTTGATGGCATGCTTGATATCGGAACAACATCTATGGGGTGTGCAAATGAGCTCGTCAAAGTCTTCACTTTCTTCGGAGCTGAAGACTCTGAGGATGCAGATGCTTTCCTTTTCTTCACGGTTGCCCTCTCTGCAACCTTGATCTTCTTCACTTCTGATGCAGAAGGAAGGTTGGTACTTGTCATTTGTGCAGGAGGAGCAGAGGAAATTGGTGCAATTTCTTTAGGGGCAGCTGATGTAGTTGCCCTGGCATGTTCAGTTTCTTCTGGATCAGTACTAGATGCTTCAACTGGCCTAGGTTGTTCATCAGGTGCAATAGTGGAGGTTGTCCTCGCAATTTCTTCAGCGGCTGTAATTTCTTCAGCAGCCCTAGTGCTTTCATTTTCTTCAGCAGCCTGATTTTCATCAGCTATGCTTGCATGTACTTTAGTAGGCTGAGAGATGTCTCAGCCTGAGGAATTTCATGTTGTGATGAAGCTGCAACATTTGGAGTGAATCCCTTCACCATTCTGACGAATCTGACTTTGGCACCCAACCAATCTGCACGGTATGCGTCAAATTCATCACTAAGTGCTTTGATCTTAGTTTCCATGGTCACAAGTTCATCAGGAGTCATCTTCACAACATTTTCTTCAGAAAATGCTCCTTCTTGTACTGAGCTTTCTTCACTTGCCTGGCCTTTTCAAATTTCTATTTTTCTTCGCTTATGAAGACCGTCAACATATGACTTTGACCAGGCGTGAGGTTTAATTCAGGCAAAGGAGTGTTGGGGTCCGTGTGCCATAGATCAATGAAATCAAGGATTTTCTTCGGATCCAGCAGAAGTGGCACTTCACCGCCTTTGGCTCTAGCGGCCCTTGCTTGTCGATCTCTGATGATTTCAGCCAATTCTTCATCATCAGCTTCGTCTTCACTAGACGGTTTATGAAAGGTGACCTGCTTCTTGTGAGGACTTGGCCTCGTGGCTCGTCCAGCAGTGGCCTTTTTCTTCACCAAGGTTGGAGCTATTGAAGACTAAGGAGGAGCTGAAGAACTTGCAGAAACTCCTGAAGCAATTGATATTCCAGTGGTCCTTTGGCAAGAGGCGAGATGCACATGTGTCGAGGATACAGTAGCAGCTGAGGATTTGCAGTTGGGACTGGAGCTGCTTTGGAGGAAGTGGTGTGAGGCACAGGCCATGAGGGCTTTGAAGAACTTGGACGTGACGGCATTGCAGCTGAGGAACTGGGCTTGTGAGCAGGCTTCTTGGGCATAGCCTTCTTGGTCTTGCTAGCAGAGGCCTCAGCAACGGCAGCGGCAGAATCTTCATTGAATTTCTTCACTGCTTCTTTGACCATTTTGGCCAACTTGGCTTGCCGCTTTGCCCACTCCTTGGGAAATTCCTCACCTCTTCTGATGCTAGAGGGATTAGCAGCTTGGCCTGGTGCCAATGGAGGTCTTGGGCATGCAGGGTGTACGGCGAATTTCTTCATGTACTTGGGAGTCACATATCTGTACTCCCTCCATTCTCTGGCCCATCTCCTCTCTATCCTCTGAATGTGCACCTTGCGCTGATTTTTGTTTTCCTTGCCATGTTTGGCTTCATCAGGAGTGCAATATTCCTCATAAATGTCATCAGGAACTTCAAAAGCAGTGTTTGCTTCTAGTCTCTTTCCTCCCTTCTGAGGTCTTTTGCCACCAGCCATTTTCTTCAACTGAGGATTTTGAATAATAGAATTTTCTGACGAGGTATGCAATTTGTCTTCGAAGAACACTTCAAATGAGTTAAGTTGATGAGAACCTAGAGATTCAGCAGTGGACATGTATACCTGTGAACAGAGTATAGGTGCGAAGAATTTGGAGAGGTCATATGCGTTCTCAGAAGTTTTTCAAAAGAATCAAGTTTGAGGAATTTGACCAGGAGCGTCTTGAGGAATTTCACTAAGCGGTATTTGACTTAGGTTCCAGAGTTGTATAGATTGAAAATCCACACAATTGAGGAATCTTGAAGAAAAACGTTGCTTAGAGAAACAAAACAAGAACAGATGCAAATGTGGTGTTTAAGAGTGTGGAAGTTGAAAATAAACACCTTTTGAAGATTTTGTGGCAATCATCAGAATCAACAAGGGAAGTAAAAATAGATTTTATTTACCCTTGACGAAGAACATGATGAACTGGGAGTTGAAGTTGAGTAGTTCGTCCGTTCAGATCTTCCACGCCCTAACTTGGCGGCAGAAGACAGCTACGGTGGCGGCGGAGTGAAGATTTCTGCGGCCGCGCGAGTACGAGGGCGACGAGGTCGAGGTAGTGAAGCTCTTCCTCACCGGCGATGATGGAAGGTAGAGGCGGCGCTAGGTTAGGGTGCTCGAGCGAGGGGAGTGAGGTCGAGCGGGGTAGATGCGGTCTGAGGAGGGTGAGGGGTATTTATAACCGAGGTGAAAAACCGCTCGTCCAAGGAAAATGGGCGAACATGCCCTTGACCCTTCTCATACTAGAGACATGTGTCACCCGTGCACTATGAAGTGGAGATCATGTGAGATCGTGGGTGAATAGAATCATCATGGGATGCGGAACTGTTTGAGCAGCAAGAGCTGAAAATTCAGATTGTAATTATTTTAAAGTTTCGTTCGCAAATTCTTCAGCTGACAAGGACACAGTGAAGATTTTGAATGGGTTTCAAATAGAACGCACATGAAGGATTTGTGAACAGACTGGGTTGAGTTTAGCATAGAGGGGGACGGGTTCGATCACATTCACTTAGCAGAAAATTCAACTTAAAGAATTAGCAATAAGTGAATGTTGTAGAGGACTTAAAGCTCAAATATGTATATAGTCAATGAAGAACACAGTCGGGAAGAGTGAAGACTCTGCAAAGTTGAAGAATTTGAACAACTGAGGAATTTCAAAAACTGAGAAAAGCTCAAATTGAAGATTTTCAACTTTTGTTGGTGGCGTGACCCACCGTATAAGGATGATGATCTCAGACACCGCGTACAATTGTCGTAGGGCTCTAAGAATCAAATTCTTTGTTAATTTCTTCACACTTAGAGGGTTAGTCTTCATTGATTGAACAAAAATGTTACTTCGTGTGTTGCACATCTAAGTCATCAATTTTGCATAAGTGTTAGGATGTGTGTCCTTTTCAAAGAACATTCGAAGATTTTAAGATATTTAGCTCACACCGCAACCTGCTAAATCTCTTCTCATCCAAGGGCTTTGTGAAGATAACGGCTAGGTGCTCTTCACTCTTCACGTGCTCAATAGAGATGTTGCCCTTCAACACATGATCTTGAAGAAAATGATGACGAATCTGGATGTGCTTTGTCTTCGAGTGCTGAACTGGGTTATGGCCAATCTTGATGGCACTCTCATTGTCACAAATGAGTGGCACATTCTTCACATTGATGTTGTAGTCCTTGAGGGTTTGCTTGATCCATAGCAATTGAGCACAGCACGAACCAGTAGCAATGTACTCAGCTTCAGCAGTAGAGAGTGATATGCAGTTCTGCTTCTTCGCGGACCAACATACCAAGGATCGTCCAAGGAAATGGCATGTGCCTGATGTTGACTTGCGGTCCACATGATCACCAGCATAGTCAGAGTCTGAATATCCAATGAGGTCAAAAGCTGAGCCCTTGGGATACCATAATCCAAGTGTTGGTGTGTGAGCTAGATATCAAAGAATATGCTTCACATCCTTATGGTGTGATTCCTTCGGTGTAGCTTGAAAATGGGTGCACACGCAAACACTAAGCATAATATCTGGCCTAGATGCACACAGATACAATAAAGAGCCAATCATGGAGCGGTATACCTTTTGATCAAAGTCAATACCATTTTCATCAGTGCATAGATGGCCATTTGTGGGCATAGGGATTTTGACGCCTTTGCAATCTTGCATGCCAAATTTCCTCAATACATCCTTGAGGTATTTCTCCTGAGATATGAAGATACCGTTGCGCTGTTGACGAATTTTAAGACCTAACAAGAATTTCAATTCTCCCATCATAGACATTTGATATTCCTCACTCACCATATAGGCAAATTCGTCATTGTAACGTTGGTTAGTACAACCAAAGATAATATCATCAACATATATTTGGCATACTAATAATTCATCATCATATGTTTTGGTGAAAAGAATTGGGTTAAGTGAACCGGGTATGAAGCCTTTCTTCATGAGGAATTCCTTCAAAGTATCATACCACGCCCGAGGGGCCTGCTTGAGGCCATAGAGGGACTTATTGAGTCTGAAGACTTTGTCAGGATGCTTAGGATCTTCAAAACCTGGGGGTTGAGCAACATATACTAAGCTTACCATTATTGAATGCACTTTTCACATCCATTTGATATAAGATTATATTATGATGGTTAGCATAAGCAAGCAATATGCGAATAGCCTCGAGTCTAGCAACAGGTGCAAAAGTTTCATCGAAATCAATTCCTTCAACCTGTGTGTAGCCTTGAGCTACAAGACGTGCCTTATTCCTCACCACAAGGCCATTTTCATCTTGCTTGTTGTGGTAGATCCATTTGGTGTCGATGATATTGTGCTTGTGTGGGTTTGGTTGGTTGACAAGTTCCCAGCATTGTTGAGCTCGAACTGATGTAATTCCTCTTGCATCGCTCGAATCCACTCAGGCTCCAGAAATGCCTCATCTACTTTGGTGGGCTCTGTGATAGAGACAAAAGAAAAGTGCCCGCAAAATTTAGATAAATGTGAAACCCTCGAGCATGTGAGAGGACCTGGTATGTTGATGTCATCGATGATTTCTCGATCTGCACTTCATTTGCAACGCGAGAATGAGCAGGTTGACGACGTTGATTGGGCTCAGCATTTTCTTCAGAGCCATTTTGCTCAGGAGCACCAGCATGATGTTCTTCACTTTCTAGAATGACTTCTTCAGCAGATTCTTTGGTAGGAATGACATCCTCAGTAGCCTTGAACTTGATGGATTCCTCAGGTGACATTTCATCTTGCACAGGAGGTAGGTGCTCTCTTTGCGAGCCATTAGTTTCATCGAACCGCACATCTACAGTTTCAATAACCTTGTGGTGAAAGGTGTGCGAGTCCTTTCCGTAACCAAGCATAAAACCTTCATGTGCTTTCGGTGCAAATTTAGAATTGTGATGAGGATCTCTAATCCAACATTTAGCACCGCAGACTTTGAAATAACTCACATTGGGTTTCTTGTCAGTGAGGAGTTCATATGAGGTCTTCTTGAAGAATTTGTGAAGATATACCATGTTGATGATGTGGCATGCAGTATCAATTGCCTCAGGCGAGAAGCGAGGAGGCGCCTTGTATTCATCAAGCATAGTGCGAGCCATCTCAACAAGAGTCCCATTCTTACGCTCCATGACGCCATTTTGCTGAGCAGTATAAGGAGCAGATAACTCGTGAGTAATACTAAGATCATCAAGATAGTCATCAAGACTTGTATTCTTCAATTCGGTCCCATTGTCACTTTTGATGTGCTTGATCTTTACACCGAAGTTGGTCGAAGCCCTCGAGGAAAATCGTTCGAAGACTTCCTGCACTTCAGTTTTGTAAGTGATGATATGCACCCAGGTATAATGAGAATAGTCATCAACAATAACAAAGTCATATAAAGATGCATCATTAGTGAATGTGGCATAGTGAGTAGGGCCAAAGATATCCATGTGAAGCAATTCAAATGGACAAGTGGTAGTCATGATAGTCTTTGAGGGATGCTTGGACTTGGTCATCTTTCTAGCTTCACAAGCTCCACACAGATGGTCCTTGAGGAATTTGACACCCTCGATGCCAATGACATGCTTCTTCTTCGCGAGCGTGTGCAAGTTCCTCATGCCAGCATGACCTAGTCGTCGATGACATAACCAGCCTTCTGAAGCTTTTGCTAGTAGACACGTGGTAGGTTGTGGTCATGTAGAGAAATCAACAATATACAAGTCTCCTCTCCTAAAGCCTTCGAAGACTTTGGAATTGTTAGCTTCCATGATCACAACACAACGATACTTGCCAAAGACAACAACCATATCAAGATCACAAAGCATTGAGACAGACATGAGTTTGTATCCTAAGGACACAACAAGCATGACTTTGTCCATGTGTCGGTCCTTTGAGATCGCAGCCCTACCTAGACCCAGTACCTTTTGCCTTTGTTAGCGTAGGTGGTATACTTCATATGCGATGGAGATAAAGCAGTGTCCGTCAATAAGTTCCTGTCACCGGTCATGTGATTTGTACATCCACTGTCGAGGACCCACTCAGTAGCTTTGGGTTGATCATCTTGCAGATGAATTAGTGTATCTTATGAACTCATATACTTCATCAGTGAAGAATATGACATTCATCAGATCAATTTCATTAAGCAATACAATAGTTAAAGCAGTAGGAGGACGTGAGAAATGAAAATTCATTTCTTCATGATTAGCTTGCGTCCTTTCAAGCATATTTAGGTCTCCAGCAAATTCTTCAGACGTTTAAGTTCGTCTAGATACTTGACCCTGCATAAGAGATTAGTTCTTTTTGTTCACCACCCACGTCTGGAGGGGTGGCAAAGAGTTCATCATTCTGCAAGCTCCATAAGAAAAAGGTGGCATAGAAGCCAGTCCACTTTGTTTCACAAAAGAGGGGTTAGGATAAGCATATGAATAAGCAGAGAAATTCTTCAAGGACTTATGGACATAGTGATTTGAAGAATAATGCACATATTCATAGCCCTTAGTCTTTCCCTGCGAAACAGAAGTGTTAGCACGATGATGTTCATATGAGGATTTTGATCCATATGAGGAATTTGATCCACGTGAGGAATTTGGTCCGTATGAGGACTTGGATCCATATGAAGACTTAGGTTCATATGAAGAATTTGATCTGGGGTTCCTATTCTTCACATGTTGTGTCATGATGACATTTACCTGAAGACTTTCAGGGCACCGTTTGGGAACCCAGATTTTCTTCATAGGGGGACCATTCCTGCAGTTAGTGCCAACATATCTAGCAAATACTTCAACATTCTGATTTTTGAACAGTTTATAGTTGGACCCAAATGACTCATCAGAAGAATATGAAGATTCACAAGTAAAGCGAGATAAAGTGGATGGATCTACAGGAGGTCCCTTAGCAGCAACCCATGAGGTTTTGGGGTACTGCTCAGGTTTCCGGTAGGTCCCATCAGCATTGAGTTTTCTCTGAAAGGCAATACCCTCTTTCATAGGGTTCATGTTGAGGATCTGATTTTTAAGCACATCACAAAGAGCCTGATGCCCTTTGAGGCTTTTGTACATGCCTGTCACATACAATTCCTTCAGCCCTGCATTGTCAGTGACACTAGTAGCATCCTCAGATGAGGAATTTGTGATAACAGAGACAGTTGAAGAATTTGCAGCAATAGAAGCACTTGAACTTTCAGGTGAATAATTAGCAGATTCACATTCAATGCATTTCAAACATGGTGGAATGAATTCATCTTGAGCGGCACTGATCTGTTGAGCAATCAATGAATCACGCTCCTTCTGAAGATCTTCATAACTCAGCCTTAGCTTCTTAAGATCTTGCTTTCTTTGAAGAAATTCATAAGAAAGCTTCTCATGATCAGCTAAGAGAGTGTTATGATGACTTTGAAGGTTATCAAACTTATACTGAAGTCTTTGAAGATTTTCAGCCAGATTTTGAGTTCGATCCATTTCTTCACCCAACATATCATCGCTTTAATTTGTCTAGCATATTTTGAACCCTTTCAAAATCCTTTTGTTGTTTCACAGCAATCTTAGCAAGTTTAGAATAGCTAGGCTTGAGGTTTTCATCATATTCATCCTCACTTTATTTAGTGGAGGTATATCTGAGTACCTTGGCACCTTTTGCCATGAAGCAATAGGTGGGAGCATAGTCATCGTCGCAGTCGTCAGCAGTGTTGGGGAAGTCATTTTCCTTAGAGTTGAAGACAGATTTGCTAACGAAAGCAGTAGCGAGAGCTAGGCTCGCCACACCAGAGTCTGACTCCTCAGATGCCTCCTCTTCCTCATTTTCCTTAGACTCAGCTTCAGAATCCATTTCCTTGCCGATGAATGCCCGAGCCTTTTTGGAGCTCCTCTTCTTGTGAGCTGAAGACTTTGAAGATTTTGACGATGAGGACTTTGAAGATTTCTTCTTCTTCTTTGCATCATCAGAACTGTAATCCTTGTATTTCTTCTTCTTTGATTCCTTCTCCGACTGAGGAGAATCAGTAATGTAGTGATCAGGTTTCTTGCACTTGTGGCAGTTTCTCTTCTTGTAGTCACGGGATGAGGAATCTGATTTCAAGTCATCACCTCTTGAGGATTTACCAAAGCGACCACGTCTTGAGAACTTCTGGAATTTCCTCACGAGCGTTGCTAGCTCCTGGCTCAGTTCTTCAGGATCACCTAGGCTGCTACCAGAGTCTTCACCTTCAGATTCAGAGACTACATTGGCCTTCAGTGCGCGAGATTGACCATAGCTCGGTCCATAGAGATCTCTCTTCTAAGCAAGTTGGAACTCATGAGTGTTTAGCCTCTCGAGGATATCAGCAGGATCAAGAGACTTGTAGTCACCACGCTCTTGAATCAATTATGCATGAGTGGCAAATGAGGAATCAAGCGATCTCAGCAATTTCTTCACCACCTCATGGTCGGTGATGTTAGTGGCGCCAAGTGCTTGAAGCTCATTTGAGATGTCAGTGAGGCGATCGAAGGTTTGCTGAACATTTTCATTGTCAAGTCGCTTGAAGTGGTTGAAGAGATTGCGAAGAACATCAACTCAAGAGTCATGTTGAGTTGAGACTCCTTCGTTGACCTTGGACAACCTATCCCAGATAAGCTTTGCAGTTTCCAAAGCACTCACTCTACCGTGCTGTCCTTTGCTCAGATGGCCACATATGATATTCTTCACTTGAGAGTCGAGTTGCTTGAATCCCTTTACATCAACAGCGTTCACAGAAGGAGTGATGGAGGGAATGCCATTTTCCACAACGTACCAGAGATCGTTGTCAACTGCCTCAAGATGCATTTGCATCTTATTCTTCCAGTAGGGGTAGTCCGTCCCATCGAAGGTAGGACACCCAGCCGAGACCTTGATCATGCATGCAGTCGAAAGAACTAAAACTCCAGGCGGTTAAACCAAAATCACACAGAACAAGGGAATACCTTGCTCTACTACCAATGGAAAGTGCGTTATATCGACTAGAGGGGGTGAATAGGCGATTTTTACAAATTCGTCGCTGAGGAATTTCAAGGTGAGGAAATTCCTCAGCAACGAACTACTTAGCAGTGGAATAAATACTCAGATGCAAGCGTAACAGAGCAGTAGCACAGTCATCATGGTGAAATGAAAACAAGCACAGAGTACAAGTAGCATAAACACATGATAAGCAGGCTGAAGACAAACTGACTGAAGAAATATGATTGAGGAAATTGAGAAAGTCTTCGGTAAAAGTGTCAAAACAGTAACAATCAAGTTCATCAACACTTAAATGAGGAAATGAAAGGGTTGAGGAAATAGAACCAGTAGCTTGGTGAAGACGATGATTTGGTAGACCAGTTCCAACTGATGTGATAGTCATACGTCTGGTTGGAGCGGCTAGGTATTTAAACCTGAGGACACATAGTCCTCATCGTATTCTCCTTGAGCTAAGGTCACACAAACCTCGCCCAATCACTCGTGGTAAGTCTTCAGGTGACTTCCAAACCTTCACAGACTTGGTCACTCGGCGATCCACAATTTCCTCTTGGATGCTCTAGACCATGACGCCTAATCGTCTAGAGGATACATAGTCCTCAGAGGTAACAAGCGTGAGTTCCACACATGAACTATCTCGTGATGCTCAATCACTTTGGGTTTGTAGGTGTTTGGGTTTGGGTTTTCCTCACTTGATGGTTTTCGCTCAAAGTCCTCGGAGGATGGGATGCTCTCAATGACAAGTGTCAGTTTCTCTTGGAGCAACCAACCAACTAGTGGTTGTAGGGGGTGGATATTTATAGCCTAGGGAACAGCCCGACATGATAAGACATAAATGCCCTTCAATGATATGATCGTTAAGTGGGTAGATATTTTGGGACGGTTGGCGCATAGCACAACGACGGTCGGATATTTGAGTATCAAATTCCTCAGGGCTATCATGTTCCTCACTTGTAGGCAATCCGTACTAGCGAATTCCTAACTCCTCGGTTAGAAAAAATTCCTTAGAGAACAGAAGATCTTCGTCTCTGTCACTGAAGAAATTGACTGAACTGTATGAGATTTCCAATGGCTTCACTCGAAAGGATTGGATAGGTGTAGGATTTTGAGATGAGCATCACTTTGAAACTTTTCCTTAGTTTTACCTCGACCCCCTTTAACAATACGGTATTCCCTATGACTCGAGAAAGAGAAAATAAAACTATGAAAACAAAAGTCTTCACGCTTCATATTCCTCACTTGAATATCAAGTCTTCACGATCACACCAATTTCTTCACTTTCAAAGTCTTCAAGAAAACCAAAGTCTTCAGCTAAAGATATTCATTTTTAGGGGTCGACTTTCATCGTAAATTTCAAACTCCTCATAGACTTATAGACATGTGTACACTCATAAACTCATTAGTCCCTTAACCTATAAGTATTTAATACACCAAATCACTAAGGGGCACTAGATGCACTTACAGTCCTATATATCAATCTTTACCTCTCGCCCATTTCGAGACTCCTAGTCATGTTCGTGATCTCATCCGGGACTCCGAACAACATTCGGTCACCAAATCACATAACTCGTATAATACAAAATCATCATTGAAAGTTAAGCATGCGGACCCTACGGGTTTGAGAACTATGTAGACATGACTGAGACACCTCTCCAGTCAATAACCAATAGTGGAACCTGGATGCTCATATTGGTTCCCACATATTCTACAAAGATCTTTATCGGTCGAACCGTTATGACAACATACGTTATTCCCTTCGTCATCGGTGTGTTACTTGCCCGAGATTCGATCATCGGTATCTTCATACCTAGTTCAATCTCGTTACCGGCAAGTCTCTTTACTCTTTCCATAATACATCATCCCACAACTAACTCATTAGTCACTTTGCTTGCAAGGCTTCTTATGATGTGTATTACCGAGAGGGCCCAGAGATACCTCTCCGATACCTCGGAGTGACAAATCCTAATCTCGATCTATGCCAACCCAACAAACATCTTCGGAGATACCTGTAGAGCATCTTTATAATCACCCACTTACGTTGTGACATTTGATAGCACAGAAGGTATTCCTCCGGTATCCGGGAGTTGCATAATCTGATAATCGAAGGAATATGTATTTGACATGAAGAAAGCAATAGCAATAAAAGTGAACGATCATAATGCTAAGCTAACGAATGGGTCTTGTCGATCACATCATTCTCCTAATGATGTGATCCCATTATCAAATGACAACTCATGTCCATGGTTAGGAAACCTTAACCATCTTTGATCAACGAGCTAGTCTAGTAGAGGCTCACTAGGGACACTATGTTTGTCTATGTATTCACACATGTATTTAGGTTTCTGATCAATACAATTCTAGCATTAATAATAAAAATTTATCATGAATAAGGAAATATAAAACAACAATTTTATTATTGCCTCTAGGGCATATTTCCTTCAGTCTCCCACTTGCACTAGAGTCAATAATCTAGTTCACATCGCCATGTGATTAACACCAATAGTTCACATCGCCATGTGATTAACACCCAAAGGGTTTACTATAGTCAATAATCTAGTTCACATCGCCATGTGATTAACACCCAAAGAGTACTAAGGTGTCATGATGTTTCTCTTGTGAGAGAGGTTTAGTCAACGGGGCTGTCCTATTCAGATCCGTATGTATTTTTCAAATTTCTATGTCTATAATGCTCTGCGTGGAGCTACTCTAGCTAATTGCTCCCACTTTCAATATGTATCCAGATTGATACTCAGAGTCATCTGGATCAGTGTCAAAGCTTGCATCGACGTAACCCTTTACGACGAACTCTTCGTCACCTCCATAACCGAGAAACATTTCCTTAGTCCTCTTTAGGTACCTAAGTATATTTTTTTACTGTTGTGCAGTGATCTACTCCTGGGTCACTATTGTACCCCCTAGCCAAACTCATGGCAAGGTACACAATAGGTCTGGTATACAACATGGCATACTTTATAGAACCTATGGTTGAGGCATAGGGAATGACTTCCATTCCCTCTCTATCTTCTGTCGTGGTCGAGTTTTGAGTCTTACTCAACTTCATACCTTGCAACACAGACAAGAACCTTTTCTTTGACTGATCTATTTTGAACTTCTTCAAAATTTTGCCAAGGTATGTTCTTTGTTAAAGTCCAATTAAGCGTCTCGATCTATCCTATAGATCTTGATGCCCAATACATAAGTAGCTTCAGTGAGGTATTTTCATTGAAAAATTCTTATTCAAGTATACTTTTATGCTATTCCGAAATTATATATCATTTCCAATCAACAATATGTCATCCACATATAATATTAGAAATGCTACAGAGCTCCAACTCACTTTCTTGTAAATATAGGCTTCACTTCTAGTCTGTATAAACCATATGATTTGATCACCTTATCAAAGCGTATATTCCAACTCCAAGATGCTTGCACCAGTCCATAGATGGATCGTTGGAGTTTGCACACTTTGTCAGCACCTTTAGGATCGACAAAACCTTCTGGTTGCATCATATACAACTCTTCTTTAAGATATCGATTAAGGAATGCAGTTTTGACGTCCATTTGCCAGATTTCATAATGTGGCAATTGCTAACATGATTCGGACGGACTTAAGCATCGCTACGGGTGAGAAAGTCTCATCGTAGTCATCCCCTTGAACTTGTCGAAAACCTTTTGCGACAAGTCGAGCTTTGTAGACAATAAAATTACCATCAATGTCAGTCTTCTTCTTGAAGATCCATTTATTCTCTATGGCTTGCCGATCATCGGGAAAGTCCACCAAAGTCCATACTTTGTTCTCATACATGGATCCTATCTCAGATGTCATGGCCTCAAGCCATGTATCTCATTGCTTCTTCATAGTTCGTAGGTTCGTCTTGGTCTAGTAACATGACTTCCAGGACAGGATTACCATACCACTCTGGTGCGGAACGTGCTTTGTTCGACCTACGAGGTTCAGTAGTAACTTGATCTGAAGTTTCATGATCATCATCATTAGCTTCCTCTCTTGTTGGTGTAGGCATCACGGGAACAGATTTCTCTTATGTGCTACTTTCCAAATTGAGAGAAGGTACATTTACCTCATCAAGTTCTACTTTCCTCCCACTCACTTCTTTCGAGAGAAACTCCTTCTCTAGAAAGGTTCCATTCTCGGCAACAAAGATCTTGCCTTCGGATCTATGGTAGAAGGTTTACCCAATTGTTTCCTTAGGGTATCCTATGAAGATGCACTTCTCCGATTTGTGTTCGACCTTATCAGGCTGAAGCCTTTTGACATAAGTGTCGCAACCCCAAACTTTAATGAACGACAGCTTAGGTTTCTTGCCAAACCGTAGTTCATACGGTGTCGTATCAACCGATTTAGACGGTGCCCTATTTAACATGAATGCAGTTGTCTCTAATGCATAATCCCAAAACAATAGTGGTAAATCGGTAAGAGACATCATAGATCGCACCATATCTCATAAAGTACGGTTACGAAATTCGGACACACCATTACACTATGCTGTTCCAGGTGGCGTGAGTTGTGAAACTATTTCACATTGTTTTAAATGAAGGCCAAACTCGTAACTCAAATTTTTCGCCTCCGCGATCAGATCATAGAAACTATATTTTCTTGTTACGATGATTATCCACTTCACTCTGAAATTCTTTGAACTTTTTAAATGTTTCAGAGTTGTGTTTCATTAAGTAGATATACCCATATCCGCTCAAATCATCTGTGAAGGTCAGAAAATAACGATGCCCGCCGCGAGCCTCAATACTCATCGGACCGCATACATCAGTATGTATTATCTCCAATAAGTCATTGGCTCGCTCCATTGTTCCAGAGAATGGAGTTTTAGTCATCTTGCCCATGAGGCATGGTTCGCAAGTATCAAATGATTCATAATCAAGTGATTCCAAAAGCCCATCTGCATGGAATATCTTCATGTGTTTTACACCAATATGACCTAAACGGCAGTGCCACAAATATGTTGCACTATCATTATCAACTTTGCATCTTTTGGTATCAATATTATGAATATGTGTATCACTACGATTGAGATTCAATAAACCATTTACATTGGGTGTATGACCACAGAAGGTTTTATTCATGTAAACAGAACAACAATTATTCTCTGACTTAAATGAATAACTGTATCACAATAAACATGATCCAATCATATTCATGCTCAATGCAAACACCAAATAACATTTACTTAGGTCCAACACTAATCCTGAAGGTAGAGGGAGTGTGCGATGGTGATCTTATCAACCTTGGAATCACTTCCAACACACATCGTCACCTCACCCTTAACTAGACTATATTCATTTTGCAACTCTTGTTTCAAGTTACTAATCTTAGCAACTGAACCGGTATCAAATACACTGGGGTTACTATGAACACTAGTGAAGTACACATCAATAACATGTATATCAAATATACCTTTGTTCACTTTGCCATCCTTATTATCCGCCAAGTATTTGGGTAGTTCTGTTTCCAGCGACCATTCCCTTTGCAGTAGAAGCACTCAGTTTCAGGCTTAGGCCTAGCTTTGGGCTTCTTCACGGGAGTGGCAACTTGCTTGTAATTCTTCTTGAAGTTCCCTTTCTTTTCCTTTTCCTTTTTTTCTTGAAACTAGTGGTCTTGTTAACCATCAACACTTGATGCTCTTTCTTGATTTCTACCTTCGCCGATTTCAGCATGGTGAAGAGCTTGGGAATCTTTTCCGCTATCCCTTGCATGTTATAGTTCATCACGAAGTTCTAGTAGCTTGGTGATAGTGACTAGAGAACTCTATCAATCAATATCTTATCTGGAAGATTAACTCCCACTTGATTCAAGTGATTGTAGTACCCAGACATGCTGAGCATATGCTCACTGGCTGAGCTATTATCCATATTGTAGGGAAAGTACTTGTCAGAGGTCTCATATCTCTCGACACGGGCATGAGTCTGAAATACCAATTTCAGCTCTTGGAACATCTCATATGTTCCATGGCGTTCAAAATGTTTTTCAAGTCCCGGTACTAAGTCGTAAGGCATGGCGCACTAAAATATCAAGTAATCATCATATCGAGCTTGTCAAATGTTCATAACGTCTGCATCTGCTCCTGCAATCGGTCTGTCACCTAGCGGTGCATCAAGGACATAATTCTTCTATGCAGCAATGAGGATAATCCTCAGATCATGGACCCAGTCCGCATCATTGCTACTATCATCTTTCAACTTTTCTCTAGGAACATATCAAAAATATATAGGAGCTATATTGCGAGCTATTGGTCTACAACATAGATATGCAAATACTATCAGGACTAAGTTCACGATAAATTAAGTTCAATTAATCAAATTACTTAAGAACTCTCACTTAGATAGACATCCCTCAAGTCATCTAAATGATACGTGATCCAAATCAACTAAACCATGTCCAATCATCACGTGAGATGGAGTAGTCATCAATGGTGAACATCTCTATGTTGATCATATCTACTGTATGATTCATGTTCGACCTTTCGGTCTCCAGTGTTCCGAGGCCATGCTTGTACATGCCAGGCTCGTCAAGTTTAACCTGAGTATTCCGCCTGTGCAAAACTGTCTTGCACCTATTTTATGTGAACGTAGAGTCTATCACACCCGATCATCACGTGGTGTCTCGAAATGAAGAAGTGTAGCAATTGTGAATACTCAAGGAGAACACTTATACCTTGAAATTTAGTTAATGGATCATTTTATAATGTTATCGCCGTACTAAGCAAAATAAGATGCATAAAATATAAACATCACATGCAATCAAAATATGTGACATGATATGGCCATCATCATCTTGTGCTTTTGATATCCATCTCCAAAGCATCGTCATGATCTCCATTGTCACTGGCTTGACACCTTGATCACCATCGTAGCGTCGTGATCGTCTCGCCAACTATTGCTTCTATAACTATCGCTAACGCCTAGTGATAAAGTAAAGCAATTACATGGCATTTCCATTTCATACAATAAAGAGACAACCATAAGGCTCCTACCGGTTGCCAGTAACTTTTACAAAACATGATCATCTCATACAATAACGTATATCACATCATGTCTTGACCATATCACATCACAACATGCCCTGCAAAAACAAGTTAGACGTCCTCTACTTTCTTGTTGCAAGTTTTACGTGGCTGCTATGGGCTTCTAGCAAGAACCGTTCTTACCTACACATCAAAATGACAAGGGTGTTTCATAAAGTTTGCTGTTTTAACCTTCAACAAGGACCGGCCGCAGTCAAATTTGATTCAACTAAAGTTGGAGAAACAGACACCCGCCAACCACCTTTCTGCAAAACTAGTTGCATGTTTGTCGGTGGAACCGGTCTCATGAACATGGTCATGTAAGCTTGGTCCAGGTTGCTTCATCCAACAATGCCGCCGAATCAAAATAAGATGTTGCTTGTAAGCAGTATGACTATCACCACCCACAACTCTTTGTGTTCTACTCATGTATATCATCTACGCATAGACCTGGTTCGGATGCCACTGTTGGGAAAAGTAGCATGCAATTTCAAAAAAAATCCTACGCTCACGCAAGATCTATCTAGGAGATACATAGCAACGAGAGGGGGAGAGTGTGTCTACGTACCCTCATAGACCGAAAGCGGAAGCGTTTGACAACGCGGCTGATGTAGTCAAACTTCTTCTCGTTCCGACCGATCAAGTACCGAACGTACGGCACCTCCGAGTTCTGCACATGTTCAGCTCGATGACGTCCCTCGAACTCTTGATCCAGCACAGTGTCAAGGAAGTAGATGAGTTCCGTCGGCACGACGGCGTGGTGACGGTGATGGTGAAGTGATCCGCGCAGGGCTTCACCTAAGCACTACGAGAATATGACCGAGGCTGTAATCTGTGGAGGGAGGCGCCACACACGGCTAACAGATGTTGTTGTGTGTTCTAGGCGCCCCCTCCGAATGTATATATAGGTGGGAGAGGGAGGGGAGCAGCAAGGGGGCGCCCCAAGTAGGAGGAATCCTACTTGGGCGCCTCCCCAATTCGGCCTCCCCCCTTCCATAAGTTTCGGAGGGGGAAGGAAGGAGGAGGGAAGGAAGGGGGAGGCCAAATCCATCCCCTTCATTCTCTCTTACCATCTTTCCTTCTCCTCTGGTTCGGCCCATATCGGGGGGGGGGGGGCAGCAGCCCCTATTGGCTGTTGCGTTTCCCCTCTTGGCCCATTAGGCCCATACCTTTTGTCGGGGGTGCCCGGAACCCCTTCTGGTGACCCGATATGTATCCAATAGAAGCCATGGCGGAAAGTCAGAAAGCCTTGGCCACGATGGCCCTGGAGGAAGCGTGGTGGCCACACTTGCCCTGGGGGATGTATCTCAGGATCTCAATCCCTTTGACCGGCTCGACGCAACACTGGAAGACTGCTATGCTTGACGAACTCGTGGTTGATGATGGTGTATGCTGAGGCCCAGTACTGCACTTGCTGAGCCGCAACTTCGTCTACGGGGAGCTCATCGCTCACTAGAAAGGTGAGGATTGGTTGTGCCCAGGAAGGTGCCTCCACCACCATCAGGACGGCCGCTTGCACGGGGCTGGTTGGGTCAAGGGGCGGTGGGCTAGAGCCGACAGCCCCCGGTGCTGGGCAAGTAGCCCCTAGGCTGGCAGCGGGGGGCGTCGAGTCGGCTGGGATAAAGTTGGACTCTGAGTCGGGGGAGGGTTTATGCAGATGCTCGAGGGAGACACCGCTGGAATTGCTTGCCGGGTGGAGCAAATTATTTTGGCCATTGTGTCGGTCACCTCATTGTCGGCTCAAGGAACATGGTGGAACTCGTAGCCCTCGAAGTTGCCACACATCTGCTGGATCAGGAAGCGGTACCTGGACATGTTGGCATCCTTGACGTCCCAGTCGCGAGAGACCTGCTGCACCACCAGGTCCGAGTCCCCAAAGCAAAGGATGCACCAGATGTCGATCTCCTTGGCTAGCCGGAGGCCATGGACGAGGGCCTCGTACTTCGCCACATTGTTTGAGGCGGTGAAGTGGATCTGCAACGCGTACTTCAGCCGGCTCCCAAGCAGTGCACATCTTCGAGCCGTCGAAGTGCATGTGCCAGTGCTTTGAGTCGGGAGGCGACAGCAGGTACTAGGTTTCCGCCCAGTCGATGAGGAAATCAGCCAGTGCTTGGGACTTCATGGCTGTGAGGGGCTCGTAGAGGATCGTGTGGGCAGCCATCTCGATGGCCCACTTGGCTACCCGACCGGTGGCATCCCGCATGCCGATGATCTCTGAGAGGGGAGTTACGCTCACCACGGTGATGGAGCGCTCCTGGATGTACGACTTCAGCTTCTTGGCGGCCAGATACGCGCCATCGCACATCTTCTGGTAGTGGGGTAGTTCTGTTTGGAGAGGGAGAGCACCTCGCTCAGGTAGTAGACAGGCCGCTGGACCAGCTGCGCCTTGCCCTCCTCAGGGCACTCCACCACCAGCACCATGCTAACCACGCGAGTGGTGGCTACAATGTACATCAACATGGGATCCTTCTCAGCCAGCGCGACTAGGACGGGTGTGGTGGAGAGCCTGCGCTTGAGGTCACGGAAAGCTTTGTCCACCTGCGGCATCCAGTCGAATGAGGTCGTCTTCTTCATCAGCAGGTACAAGGGCAAGGCCCTTTCCCCCAGCCGGCTGACGAACCAGCTGAGAGAGGCCAGGCAGCCGGTGAACTTCTGGATGTTGTGCAGTCAAGACGGCTTGTACATGCGCTTGATGGCCTTAATCTTCACGGGGTTTTTCTCGATGCCATGCTCCGAGACAAGGAAACCAAGGATCTGGGCTGCTGGCATGCCGAACTTGCACTTCTCCGGGTTGAGCTTGATTTGGTACTCGCATAAGTTGGCGAACGTCTCCCTGAGATCGTCCAGGAGGGTGAGGTGTTGCTTGGTCTTCGCCACGATGTCGTCCACATACACGTGCACATTCTTTCCGATATGCGGCAGGAGGCACTTCTGCATGCAGCGTTCGAAGGCGGTGCATGCGTTAGGCCGAACGACATGGTGATGTAGCAGTATGCCCCAAAGGGGGTGATGAAGGACGTCTTGAGCTGGTCGGCCAGGTCCAGCTTGATCTGGTGGTAGCCAGAGTAGGCATCCAGAAAGGACAGCAGCTCGCAGCCGGCTGTGGAGTCGATCACTTGATCGATCCGCGACAGAGCAAAGGGATCCTTGGGACACGCCTTGTTTGGGTTAATGTAGTCGATAAACATGCGCCAAGATCCATTCTTCTTTAGCACGAGGACTGGGTTGGCCATCCACTCGGGGTGGAAAACTTCCATGATGAAGTCGGCTACAAGCAGTCGGGCGATCTCTTCACCAATGGTTCTTCGCTTCTCTTCTGAGAAACAGTGGAGCGGTTGCTTGACCGGCTTAGCATCCGGCCGCACGTGGAATTTTTGCTCGGAGAACTTCCTCAGAACACCCTGCATGTCTTTGGGGGACCATGCAAAGATGTCCCGATTCTCATGGAGGAAGTTGATGAGCTCGCTTTCCTATTTACTGTCGAGGCGGGTGCCCGTGACAACGCACTAGGCTGGGTTGGCCGGGTCCAACGAGATCTGTTTGGTGTCCTTGGATGGCTGGAACGCCGCCTCGTTAGCCATCTGCTCACTGGCCAGGGCCATAAGCCGGTCGAGCTGGCGCTTCTCTTTGGCGATGACCAGAGGCTCGGCTAGCCGGGAGCCGGCTGCAGCGCACTCGACGTATTTCTTGTAGTCATCGGCGATTGTGATGATGCCCTTGGGACCCGACACCTTCAGCTTCAGGAAGGCGTAGTAGGGCAACTCCATGAACTTGGCCAGCGCGGTCTGGGCAAGGAGCGCATGGTAGCGACTGCTCAAGTCGACCACCTTGAACCAGATCGACTCGTGGTAGAAGTGGTCCTTGGTGCCGAACAAGACGTCCAGCCAGATATTGCCGAATAGGGAGCAGGAGTGCCGAGGCACAATCCGTGGAACGCCGTTAGGCTAGGCTGCAGCTGGTTCTCCTTGATGCCCAGCTTCAGCATGGTGTCGTGGTAGAGGATGCTGATGCTGCTGCCGCTGGCAATCAGCACCCGCGAGAAGCGGTAGGTGAGCCTCTCAGAGGCAAAAGCTGGGTCAAGGACGAGGGCATAGCCTCTCGGCATGGTCATCACGGTCGGGTGGTCCTTGCGGCTCCAGGTCATGGGCCTCTTAGACCAGTGCATGAACCAAGGAACGGGAGGAACAGTACCATTCACCTCATGCCGATGCTTGCGCTGGCTATGCTTGTCATCGGCCTCACTGGTGAAGACGAAGTATAGCGCGTATTGGCGGGGGAAGTCGTCGCGGACGCCGCCGACTGTTGGAACTAGAGCCAGGGCCGGCGAAG
This sequence comes from Aegilops umbellulata, assembly GCA_032464435.1. Lineage (NCBI taxonomy): Eukaryota > Viridiplantae > Streptophyta > Magnoliopsida > Poales > Poaceae > Aegilops > Aegilops umbellulata. Next base: position 502,513,924 of record CP136057.1, read on the forward strand.
GCGGGGACGGGGGCGGCGGTAGCCGGCCGTCGCCCCACGCCAGCCGCTAGGTTCGGCTACAATGTCGGGTCGTGTGCGTAGACGGCTTCGCGCCACTATGGTGCTTGCATGGCGCGTCGAGCATATGCTCGAAGGTGAGCTTGGGATGCCAGGCACCCTTGCCGCTTCGCTGACGCCGGCTGTTGCCCTGGTCAGCCGGCTACTCTTCCTCCACAGCCACGACTTGCCGGCTGCCGTAGCGGGGGCCCAGCTGCTTGCCCTTCCGCTTGTTGTTTTTGTCGTTCTGTTGTCGCTTGTTGTTGTTGTTGTTGTTGTTGTTGTTGTTGTTGTTGTTGTTGTTGTTGTTGTTGTTGTTGTTGTTGTTGTTGTTGTTGTTGTTGTTGTTGTTGTTGTTGTTGTTGTTCTCTCCAGCTGGCCGAGGGTTGGCCGACTGGGCCTAAATCATCTTTCCCTATGCGTACAGCTGGACCTGCACACGCATCGCGGAGTCGGCGATGGAGTACCTATGTGCCTTGTCCATGAGCTCCGCCATTGTTTCCGTCTCAGAGCTCATGAGCTTGTGCTTGAGCAGGGTGCCATCTCGGCACCCCTCAGTGAAGTACTGGATCGCCTGCACCTCATGAACCCCCTCGTAGGAGTTGCGCACTCGGTCCATCGCGCGAGGTAGCTGCGAAGGGACTCGTCCCGCCCCTCGACGCACATGGAGAGATGGCAGGGTCGGCCGGGACACTTGTACGTGCCGATGAAGTTGCGCACAAACGCGTCCTTGAAGTCCAGCCAAGCACCGATGCTGTTGGCCGGCAGGCTATTCAGCCACGTCCGGTCCGAGCCAAGCAGCATGAGCGGTACGTAACGCACTGCCATGCGCTTGTTGCCACCTGCAGTGCCGACGGCCATGGTGTAGTCGACCAGCCAGTCCTTTGGCTTGGCAGTCCCATTGTTCTTGAGGGTGTCACGGGGCAGCTTGAAGCCCCTGGGAAAAGGTTCACCGCAGATGCGCGGCCCAAAGCAGGCCGGGCTGACAGAGCTCTCCTCTTCCAGAGCGAGGGAGTGCGCCAGCCGCTCGATGCGGTGGCGGGCGTCATGCTCTTCATTGGGCTCGCGAGACCCAAGCCGGTAGAAGATCGTCTGACGGCCAGCAGGTCCAACGAAGGTCGACTGCTCCCAGCACGCAGGCGGTAGCGGTGACGCCGGCTGTCGACAGACAGGGCCAGCGGGATCATCAGCCCGGCTGGTGATAGCTGGCACGTCTCGGGGACTCCAGCTCCCGTGGCTGGGAGCAGACGGGGAGAACGCCTGCATCATGTGCCTAGGCGCTCCAGCTGGTTGCCGGTTGTTTGCCTGAAGAGGAGGGGAGTCCGAGCCGGACACGACCAGCTCGAACTGCATCTGCGGATGATTGGAGGTGGTGATGATGTAGCGGACGTGTTGCTGCTGCAGCAGTTCTTCGCCTTCTAGGCCATCCAGTTCGGCTGTAGCCTCTTGCGCGGCCCTCACGTTCTGGACGGGGGTGTTGTAAGTGGGCCGGTTGCCACCCAGCAACTCGCCGGTAGCACGACCATGGCGCTAGATGTCCCCGCACCGGTTGGGCACGACACCAGCCGGAGGGAGGTCATGGGAGGTGTTGTGCTCACATTGTGCGAACGCCATCTTGTGTTGCGCGGCGGCGAGCTCGGTGGCCTCGGTAAGCAAGCTCTTGCGGGTCTCCTCGAGCTCGGCCGAGGCAGCAGCCTGGTCTGGACTAGGCGCGATGGGGGTGCACAGGTTCTGCACGGAAACATGTAGGGGGTTGGATTGAACAACGCGGGGGGCAGCCGCAGTGGTCGCACCCTTACTGCTGCTGAAGGCCTTGCTGGAGCCGGTGGTCAGCACCTCCACATGGACACAGAGGTCGGCTAAATCATTAGAGAAGTCGCTGCCGCCGGAAGCATGTCGAAGAAGGTGAGCACCTTGCTAGAGTACTTGTCGGGGATGAGCGCGACGAAGATGCTCAGCTCGCCGAAGGGAATGACGAAGCCGCCTATAGGGCAGGCAACGTCCGTGCCTAGTGTCGCTTTGTTGCCAATGCAGCCGGACGTAGCAGGCATGCAAAACAGACCGTGCATCATGCGCTCACCGAAGCGAGTGAAGGGTTTCGTCCGAAACGTGACTCCGACCGACACCGCGTGCGGTCCCGTGATGGGCGCCAACTTTTGTGGTGTTCTCACAGCAGATGCCATGGGATGGCTTATCGAAGGTGGTTGGGGCCGAAAAGCGCTAGTGGGTTCAAGGAGCGAGCACTGGTGTGCGTCGGTCCTAAACAAACGGTTTTTAACCCCTTTCCGCGACGGCATTCGGAACCGTCGCCAAGTGAGTATGGGCGATAGGGGGATCCTTCCCACACGACCCAGAAACCATTGGGGATATGCCCTCCTGGGACACTCACTCGGCAAAATGAGGTCATGTGCGACCGGCGAGCACTCAAATACAGAAATACATACAGTAGTGCTAAAAAATACAATTATACACGTGAAATCATTTCCGGTCATAAGTACATCCCACACAGTCAATCAGCACTAAGTGTTTCCGTTCGTATATACATCCCACACAGTCACTACAAGGAAAACGTTTGCGCAAGGTGGCGTAACACAAACAGTTTTGAAGAGAATGATGTGTGTGATTGTTCATTGATCCAACATGGTTTATTCCTAGAAACTGTGTGCGTTGCCTGAGGTCATCGCCCACGGTGGTTTCTCATTAATCGTTTGCAATAGGAAAACCCAATTAGCAAGCTAATTGGCTAATTAGCAGGCAATTGCCCTATTATTAATAATCCATTTACTAATCTAATTGATATTCATATTAAGCACATAATATATTCCATTTCCATATTAAGGAAGTAGGATTTCATAATTGAAATACATCAGAGTGCAACATGACATAGCTTCAGCACTCAGCTACCCCATTACACAACTGCACCAGCAGCAAGTTTCACATGCAACATCTAGAACCTTTCGAAATTAGCATCATAGACGGTACATAGAGCGATGCATCTCATCTGGAAAACTGCTGAAGCGGAAGGCGAATATTGAGCCTTCATTCATGTTGAAGGTCTTTGCAACTTTAGGCCAGTGCCTATGGATGATTGACCGTCCATCCTTCGACCTCTTCAGGAACACTTCAATATTGAACCGTGGGTGTTGTATGAAAACTTTCCTCGCCTCCTACCACAGAGGTGGTTTGAGAGGTAATGATCAGTGAAGCCTGTAAACAAGGATGTGCATAAATATCTTCTCTATATTGAAAATGGGTCAAAGGAATACAAAAAGGAAAGGTATAATAGTTAGTACCATCTTGTAAACCTCAGTGCTTCCCATTGTTTCCCTGCAACACATATAAGGTAGTTAGTCATCAGGTTAAGTAAGGGTTCTCATGCTATCAGTAAAATATGTTGATGAAAAATAAGCACGTTGCAGATTCATCAGATTAATTCAAGCCACATGGAAAACCCATTTATCCAAACCAAGCATGATTAAGAACTAGGAAATATAGCACTTGTATATGTTTCTCATGTATTAAGTGCAACCAAATTCGATTTATTCCTCACATGGTATACAATAACATAATGCAGCCACAGCAATTGAACATTGCATTGCAGAATTGAACCAAGCAGTTAACTAAACACCACAACAAATGAAACAAACGTTAACTGAGCACCACATTGCACAATATAACATACTCCTAATAGAAGATCAGATAGTTAACCGAACCAAGCATGCTTAACAACTTGGAAATATAGCAATTGTATTTGTTTCTCATGTATTTAGTACAGCCAAATTTGATTTATTCCTAATATGGTATACAATAAGAGAATGCAGCCACAACAATTGAACATCACATTGCAGAATTGAACCAAGCAGTTAACTAAACACCACAACAAATGAACGAAACGTTAACTGAGCACCACATTGCACAATATAACATACTCCTAATAGAAGATCAGATAGTTAACCAAACCAAGCATGCTTAACAACTTGAAAATATAGCAATTGTATTTGTTTCTCGTGTATTTAGTACAGCCAAATTTGATTTATACCTCACATGGTATACAATAACAGAATGCAGCCACAACATTTGAACATCACATTGCAGAATTGAACCAAGCAGTTAACTAAACACCACAACAACTGAACCAAGCCACAACAAATGAACCAAGTAGTTAAGTAAACACCAATTGAACAATATAACATACTCCTAATAGAAGATCAGATAGTTAACCAAACCAAGCATGTTTAACAACTTGGAAATATTGCACCCTGAAGAATTGAACATCACATTTGCAGAATTGAACCAAGCAGTTAATTGAACACCACATTGCACGACATATAGAACATATACACTATAGCAGAAGATTGCATGGTGAAAGTAGATAGCACAATTCACTAGAATTTGTTAAGGAAAGGCAGTAGTTAGGAAACTGAACATGGGTCCTTATAGTGAGCCAATAAGACAAGCGACTCCTCATTGTCGGAGATATCGATGATGATTGGCTCCTTGGACATGGAAGAGGGCGAGGCGTCTGCATCGTGGGTGCCCTCGTTGTAGTGGTGAGTTGTTGTGACGCCCGGATAATTAAGCTACAGTAACTCCATGCTAATGGTGCCACGCCACCTCGGTTACTGTTGTTAATCTCGCGATGGTTCAAAAACGATTCAAATTCAAATTTAAAATAAAGACAAACATCAAAAGTTTTCAAACACTAAAGCTAAAATGTTCAAGCTGGGACAAATAAATCCTAAGTAATAAAGGTGAAGAAACCACATTTTTATAAAGCGTTTAAATGCTCTAATATAAATAAAATAGTAGCAAACATAATTATCTAAATGCCTTTACTAATTAATAAAATATCAAACTAAATTATTTGGGGACTAGACTTTTGGTGGCAGTGCAGCTTATTGCATAGTATTTATGCATCAAGGCTCCATTTTTTAGAAAATTCATTTGGATCAAGTTTTAAATGGAAAACATCAGCTAATTAAAAGAAACAGAAAAGGAAACAGGGCAAACAGAAAAGAAAAGGAGAAAGAAACCTAACTACAGTACACTTAAGGCCCAAAGGCCTGTAGCTAGCCCAGCCCACCAGGAGGTTTCCTCCTACCTCCTGTTCACAGAAACGCGTTGGACGCGCTCGCGGCATCCATGGCCGGATCGGCCACGTCCTGGCCATCTAGCTCCTCCCCGTCGCCTACAAGTCCTCCCCGACCACTCAGTGGCAAACCCTAGCCACTATCCCCCTCCTCCACCTCGCCTCGTTTCCCCTCGAGCTGGAGCTCACATGTGAGGAGCCAGTGTGCGCCGTCGTCAAATCCCGTGGCCACCGTCGTTCCCCCGCCCCCTAGAGTTTCTCGGGAGCTCCGCCTCCGTCGTCTACGCGAGCCATCTCGACCTCAACTCCGCCGCACCGTCGGGATCGAGTTCTTCTCCGCCTTCAGCCACCGCCGCATCATCGCCGGATTCGTCGCCGTCAGCTCCTCTCCGACCACCCCTGCACCTCCTCGAGCTTGCCCCCGTCATCACTGTGAGCACCACCATATTTTCCCCATCTCCCTGCTACCGCATGTGCCCCATAGCGAACTACCACCGTAGCCATGCTCCGACCTCCGCTCGGCTTCACTGCCGCCGCCGTTACCGGCCGTAGGTGCTCGTGCTTCTTGCACCTTTGGATGCGGCGCGTCGCGCTCGTCTTGTAGGACCAAACCACCGGGCCAACTGGCCACCGGAGTGCCTATGTCGCGCTTGCTGTCACCGCGTCTGAAACTCTACTCCTATCGCCCTTGGCCACTCCGCCTACGTCGTACCCTGCGTCCCGCCGAGTTACGGCGCGTGCTCACTGCGCCCGTGGCCGTGCTCCCCCGCGCCACTGTCCGTCCCAGGCCGCGCGCTCGCGTCTGCCCGGCCCGCACCCCTGCTCCTGCTAGCTGCCGCTGCTACTGCGTGCTTCCTTGCCGCGACTGCTACGCTCCTTTGTCTGCCGCTGCTTGCTCTACTGTTGCTGCGCTCCTTCCCCTGCTACGCTGCGTCGCCTGCTGCTTGCCGATGCTGCTGCCTCCCTTTCCCGCCGCCCCCACTGCTGCTGCACGCCGCGATCGGCTACGCCTCAGGCCACTCTCTGGCCGCGGCGACGCGCGTGCCCGCACCTCCCCAACGTGCTCCCCGCCACTTCATCGCCCGCGCCACACCACTACCATTGCTCTGTCTGTACTACTCCTGCTAGCTACTATAGCCGCTACTAGCTTTTCAATTTCTACAATAACTAACCCTCTGGACAGTCCCTAAACAGCGCCTAAACGACTGTGAATAGAATCAAAAATACTTTGTGAAGGTAGTATACTTGACAAACTCCATTTTATCCCATTGGACAAAATCCATTTGATGCATGTATTAAATACTATGAAAATCACAAAATGCTATCTTTTGTTAACAGAAAACAGTTTTAACCTCTAGCACCGTGTGTTGCGTGTTGTGTGTGTGCTGTGCGTGTGGCCGGATGGGCTGTCGTCGGCCCTTGTTAGTACTAGGTTTAGCTAGTAGTATTAATTAGTGCTAAGTTAGTCTAATAGTAGATGACATGTAGGTCCCAATTAAATAAGTTAGGTTTATTTAATTTTTAGGTAAATAGTCCATGACGTGTGGGTCACAGCTCTCTTTTTGACTAGTCAAATTGACTTGGTCGACTTGAATTAAAATTAATTTAGAAAATCTAAAATTTCATTAAAACTTTGAAAAATTATATAAAATAATCCGTAACTCGGATGAAAATACTTTGTACATGAAAGTTGCTCAGAACGACGAGACGAATCCAAATACACAGTCCGTTTGTCAGCCACACATCCCTAGCATAGTGAACATGGAACTTTCCCCCTTCGTTTCGTCTGTCCGAAAATACGGAACACCGGCAATACTTTCCCGGATGTTTTCCCCCTTCGCCGGTATCACCTATCCCTGCGTTAGATCACCCCTGGCACCGTGTATTGCCTTGTTATATTTTTTGATACTTTGTTTGCTCCGTATTAACTCCCCCCCCCTCTTCTTCTCCGGTAGACCCCGAGACCGGCGTTGATGCGTCTGAGTACGACTACGTCACCGACGACCCTTCTTATTTGCAACAGAGCTTCCAGGCAAGCCCCCCCCCTTGATCACCATATATCGCCTATTCTTCTCTATACTGCTTGCATTAGAGTAGTGTAGCATGTTACTGCTTTCCGTTTATCCTATCCTGATGCATAGCCTGTCCTTGCTACTACTGTTGTTACCTTTACCTGCAATCCTACATTCTTAGTATAGGATGCTAGTTTTCCATCCGTGGCCCTACATTCTTGTCCGTCTGCTGTGCTATACTATCGGGTCGTGATAACTCGGGAGGTTCTCACGGGTATATACTATATACTTTATACATGATACATGTGGTGACTAAAGTCGGGTCGGCTCAAGGAGTACCCGCAAGTGATTCACGAATTGGGGGTTGAAAGGACCTTTGTCCCGACGGCCCTCTGGGTGGATCTTTGTGGCGGAGCGATAGGGCAAGTTGAGACTACCTAGGTGAGAGGTGGGCCTGGCCCTGTCGGTGTTCGCGGTTACTTCAAAATAACATGCTTAACGAGATCTTGGTATTTGATCTGAGTCTGGCCACTGGCCTATACGCACTAACCAACTACGCGGGAACATTTATGGGCACTCGACATCGTGGTATCAGCCGAAGCCTTCGTGACATCAGCGACTGAGCGGCGCGCGCCGGGTTGGACCGCGTAACGTGACTTCCTTTGTAATGGAGGTTGCTAGGTTTGCTCTCCGGCTGCGTACACAACGTGCAGGTGTGCAATGGGCGATGGGCCCAGACCCCTGCGCGCATAGGATTTAGACCGGCGTGCTGACCTCTCTGTTGTGCCTAGGTGGGGCTGCGACGTGTTGATCTTCCGAGGCTGGGCATGACCCCAAAAAGTGTGTCTGGCCAAATGGGATCGAGCGTGTTGGGTTATGTGGTGCACCTCTGCAGGGAAGTTAATCTATTCGGCTAGTCGTGTCCCTCGGTAAAAGGACGACCCAGAGTTATACCTTGACCTTATGACAACTAGAACTGAATACTTAATAAAACACACCCTTCCAAGTGCCAGATACAATTTGGTGATCGCTCTCTAGCAGGGCGACGAGGAGGGGATCGCCGGGTAGGATTATGCTATGCGATGCTACTTGGTGGACTTCAGTCTACTCTCTTCTACATGCTGCAAGATGGAGGCTGCCAGAAGCGTAGTCTTCGACATGATTAGTTATCCCCCTCTTATTCTGGCATTCTGCAGTTCAGTCCACCGATATGGCCCTTTACTCATATACCCATGCATATGTAGTGTAGCTCCTTGCTTGCGAGTACTTTCACTACAAAAAAAATACACTTCCGTGATGATACGTGTTTGTCACAGTAGGTCGCTTTTTTTGTCATGTATGTACATCCATGAAAAATTTATGACAGAATCAAGATAGTCATACCTGTGTTGTCGTGGAAGTGTTCCATGACATTACCAAAATTATCATCACAGAAGTGTCCACTTCCATGACGATAAATCGCGCGTCACAGAAGTGCTTTCGTCAAGGGTGACCGACACATGGCATCCACCGTAACGGAACGCCGTTAAGCTATCGGGTCGGGTTTTGGATCCGATAACCCGTTAACAGCCCCGACCAATGGGGATTTTCCACGTGTAAAATCATCATTGGTTAGAGGAAACACGTGCCGGCTCATCATCGGGACAGATGTCATCCACTCACTGGACAGAAGGCACCTATGATACATCGACACGTGGCACGGCCCAACAAGTTTAAATGGGCCGGCCCAACTAAAGGCCCACAAGATTTTGCGGACCATAATGGGCCGGCCCAGCTAAAGGCCCACGAGATTTTGCGGACCATAATGGGCTGGCCCAGCTAAAGGCCCACAAGATTTTGCGGGCCATAATGGGCCGGCCCAGGTAAAGGCCCACAAGATTTTTGTGTGCCGTAATGGGCCGGCCCAGGTAAAGGCCCACAAGATTCTTGCGGATCATAATGGGCCGGCCCAGCTAAAGGCCCACGAGATTTCACTGACATTAATGGGTCGGCCCAGCTATAGGCCCACAAGATTTTGAGAACCCTAGTAGGTCGGCCCATTAACTGCCTGCCATGTTTTGGGCCAAATGCCAGCCCATATTTGATCCGGTCCATTAATGGCCTGCGACGCTCCGGGCCTAATAGTGGCCCATATGAGATCTGGCCCATTAAAGGCCTACCACGTTCTGGGCCAAATTATGGCCCAGATCAGGTCAGGCCCTTTAAGAGGCTTTGGGCTCAATTATGGCCCATATCAGATTCGACCCGTCAACTGGACACTATGCTTTTGGGACCACTTGCTAAAGGCCCACTTAGTAATTAGGCCTAATAATAGTTTTGCCCTGTTAAGGGCCCGTTTAACATTTCGGCCCTACATTAATTTCATCCTGTTAAAAGCCCGTCATATAGTTGGGCCTAACTACGGCCGGGTTTGCATCTGGCCTGCTCGCAGCCGATATCTGATTGGGCCAAACAAGGACCGGGACAATTTTTTGGCCAGTTAAAAGCCCGTGATTTTATTCGCACAATCATGGGCCAAGGTTCATTTCGGGCTGCTGCCGGCCCGTGAGCTGTTCGGCACGTTTCAGGCCCAACCTACATCGTGATTGCATGACGGCCCGATTATGTACCGTAATTTTATGGTTTGGCCGGTTTACTGCGAAGACAGGATATATATACAGTAAAATAACTGCAGCATCGTGAATAAGAAAAAACCTAGACTATACAATAAAGAAATTACGGCATATTACATCCACTGGGCATCAAAGCTCGCCACTATGATAATAAAGCACAAGCAGACATCAGATTACATACACTGGGCATCAAAGATCGCCACCAGTGCAAATAAACACGCCGACAAAATAATATACAAAACCGACAACACTTCAATAGAGTTCAAGAAAGGTTAGCCCTGCTGGGGAGCTGCAACGCAAGCAGCTGAGCAAGATGATGAGACTGCGCTTGTTCAACACTTATATCTTCCTCACTCTGAAAGATAAACAAGCAGACAGATGACAGGTTTTGCACATAAAAGTATCAGTGCTGACAATTCATCACATTTCTTACTTACGAATAAAGTGACACAGTTTAAATTTGCATTAACACAATATGGTATTGTTCAGGTCAAGACATGGCAGGAAATGACATTGTGAAGGAGTTGGCAGCTTCACGACACCACTGGATTACAGATCAAGAACTCATAAGTATCAATGGTTAGTGTGCTGTCAATTTATACCATTTCAGATTGGCAAATAAAGAGGCGGTTTAAATAATAGTAGAATGATATGACATTGTTCATAGTTAAGACATTGCAGAATATGACATTGTGTTGTAGTGGGTAGGTTCACCACACCACTGGATTACGGATGAAGAACAGAAGCATACATGCAGTGCAAAAGAAGATCACTTGCTCTGTATAGTTTAATTTACATGGTATGAAGAAGGAACTTGGTTGTACAACTGAAAACTTAAATTGAGAAAGGACAAACTTTTGTTTATGAACTACATATAATAAACTTTAAACAAGCAATTTGATGCAAACACCAAAAATAAACAGTTGTTGCAGTCATGCCTAACCAAATATATAAAACAAAGTTTGAAGGCTTGAGATGGACAAGCTTACATTATTGGTGAAGACAGACTCTATAAAGGCCTTGTCCATGCTGATGGGGGGGCAATTCAAGAAGTTTACCACAGAATCTTCTTCAAAAGCATTGCCTTTATTCTACATTTTGTTAAGAGTAAATATAGATGTGATAATATACGAAAAAATGGAGAATATTTAAAATAAGATGAAGAGTGATGCTACATAACCAAGTAGCTATAAATGTAAGTGCAGCAATATAGGCAAAAGGTACAGCCAAGAGCAATGCACAGCTAAACTTCTTCAGTACCAACCTTATGGTAAGAGTAAATATAGATCTGATGTGTAGAAAATGTAGGGCAAAGGAAAACAAGCTGCAGAGTGATGGTACAAGAACAACTACCTGTCATTATAAGTACACTGATAAAGGACAGCATTTACTTACAAGAACAATGCAGAGCTAAAAAAACATTGGCATTGGATATATTCTACACTAATGTAACCATTCATACAGATCAGATAATTTGGAGCGAACAATTGATAAGCAAGCTATCATGCATACTGCTATGACATAATGAACCAGGTATGTATGCAAGTACAGTGATACAGGACAACAGGTACTAACAAGAGCAAAGCAGCGGGCAGCATATTTGCGATATCCTGTCATTCTTGTCAAACCGGAATTCTTCTTCGAGTAGATTTCCTGCAAAAAAGATCCATAAGGCACATGCAAAAAAGTAGAAGTTCAAATTGTCATGTGATTTCATAGACAGTACCTCATCCTGGGAACGAGACCAGTGCATAACAAGGTTTTTCCATTCAATGTCTTCTAAATTTAGCACAGGAGACTTCACCCAAAATTCGTTTATAGACTTGCCATCGAAGTGTGATTTCCTCAGGTAACACCGATACTGCTGCAATGCTTCCTTGAAAAGCACAAGCAAGCTTTGCTCGTCATGACTATCCAGATTGACCCTCACCTAGTTACAACAATGTAATGTAAATCATTGATGTGTTCAATCAGCAGAAAATAGGAAAATAATAACCATGAATAATAGCACTTGCACGTAAGTTGGACAGGAAGATGTGAAAATGGTGTTTGTCTTCACAATAATCTTCCCATGATGGGAATATATGCATGTAGTCCCTAACAACATTGAAAGCATTGTCTTTTAAACTGGGAATAAATGGAATGGGGTTCCAATCTGCAGGAATTGGCCGTCTCTGCAGTTGGGATAGGTCTTCGGCCGGTGGACTTGTTGTACTTTTTGCTGGAGTGGGATTTTTCTGTGGTACAGCTGGTGCTATGGCAAATGAAATCGGTATACCTTTTGCTAAAGTGCAGGTCCTGTGTGGTGGGGCTAGTGGTGTGGCCAGTGAAGTATGGGTACAGTCTGCTGGAGTCGGTCCTACGTTTTGTGTCACTGGTTGTACAACCAATATAAGTGGGGTGCTGTCTGATTTCTCCGGCACCACCACGTTTTTCAAGGACTTTGCTGGTGCTCCTTCAGGTTCGGCAATCACCCTCTTCCTTTTTGATGTCTGATGCACAAGAACAGCATTTGAGTGGAAAAACATGGTATGATGATAGATGGAATATGTATTGATAATGGATGGGCATGGCATCTCGACATATATGATGAGTAAACTAAGCAGATGGTGGTGCAACAAAGTAGAAGAAATGCAAGACAACATATGCAAGATACGCGCAATCAATAAAACCTTGCATAATTAGAACAGGCACCTTGATGGGTGAACAGGACAGGCCATCTGCCTTTGACTCCTCGAGGTTAGAATAGTCATTAGGATGATATTCTGAACAAGAATCAACAGGTGGGGAGCATACGAGTTTCATTGCTTCCAGAATGGCACTCAATGCCTTGCTGCCAATTTTGTAAGTCATTGCAGTGTTTCACAATATTCTTCTGATGCTCGGATTCTGATATTCACTGTAATTGCATATAATATCTGAGAACCATGAAAACATAAATAGTTGTGAGATTATCTTTGTAATGCAGATGATATTCTAATATAGGGGCGCCCCTATAAACACTTGTGTGCTATCACTGGATTCTAAGGAGAGAGCTCATGTGTGCTGTAATATGGTGCGTGCATTTATATAATCTGGCACAAGTACACAAAAAAATAGGCTCCAGAAGTAAGGATAGCTGGCAGATGATAGGTTCATGATATACTGTATAGAGAGTTTATTGCCAAACCATGATAACAAGAGCACACAGCAACTAGGCAGATCATAGTGTACATAGCAGGGGTACACCATAACCAGGATATATAAATCGGGAAAGTGGAACTTGCTGGAAATTACGGTGTTGTATTGCCGCTAGTAATTGAAAGCCTATCGATCACGTACAGGCCAGCTCTATCAGCCGTTGACTGCAGATGTCCCTGCTCCCCTTCCTGACAAGGAACATACTGTGCTTCCCATACAGAACACCGCACGGGCCGCCGTCCGAACCACCGGCCCCACCGCCTGTGTTCCTCCGCCACCCCCACCCCCACCCGTGTCGAGTTTTCTTCGTTCGACGAGGCCCCACTACCACCCCCCACAACCGCCGTCCCCACCCGAGCCCCTTCGATTGCACCGGCGAACTTCGGCGAGCTCTGAAAAATCAACTGGCCCAATTTTGAAATTTAGTCTACTGTGATTTAACTAGTGTGGAATATAAAAGGGGAAAACCATAAGCATTGCGAGGATGGCGTTGAGCGTGCCATGGCGGATCTGAAGGTGCAAACCGGACAAAGGCAACTTCACAACCAAGACAAGAAATCAGAGTAAAGCAGTGGCGATCTATTTTCTTGATGTGATAAATAAGTTGAGCAGATACGAAAGAGTACTGCCTCTGGTGCGGTGCCGTGTACGCATCTGCTGAGAATTTGACGGTGCTGCGGTAGCGATGGCTGTCGCAAGTGCGGAAGCAGATCTAGGAGGGTAGACGGTGGCGGTGGGGTGCGGTGGACGAGACGGTCATACGAGCGGCGCCGACAAGGTGGACGACGGCGGGGATGAAGCGAGAGGACGGGATGCAAGGATCCCAGTCCGAAGCCGTGGATGAGAGAGGTCGATCTCTTGTAATGGACGGTGGCATCGGGGTATCAGCTCCGGCATGGTGGAGGAGGACGGCGGTGGATGGGGTGGCGGACGGCGGCGGACGGAGGAGGGTGGGGTGGAGAGGGTGTTTTGGCGCCCACGGAGTACGAATGGGGAAAAGGGAGGTAGAGAGGAAGGGGGAACCATGTATTCAGGGCACGCTTGTCTCAAATGCGAGGAAATTTACAAACTTAGCCCCCATTTCAAATTTCTACTACATCACATCAACACTAGTCGGTTGGGGATAGGACGGTAATCTCGCATACACCGAATATTTGCCGACGAGAGTTTGTTTTTGGCGCCCACCGTGTATGAATATGAATCGGGGAGGGAGTCGATTTCGGCCGAGGACACACTGTGTTTTGGCGCCCACCGTGTATGAATCCGGGTGAGAGGAGGTTACGTCACGTTTGGGTGAAATTACAAACCTACCCTATCGAAACCTATAGAAATCCAGCATATAGGCTTTGCGTGGCAGGGATAGGTAGTAGTGATTTCCATCTCGCAGATTTTTGTTTCGGGCGGTTACTGCGACTTTCCCCGCTTCGTTCAAATTTTGCAGAGTGCACGTTTACCGTGCCAACTCAATTCGAATCTCGTTTGTATTTTATTTTTTTCAGGCGGGATCCATTTTCAATTGGAATTACATTCTATATACATCATTTTTTTATATATACTTTCAAAAGCACAACACCATTTATACATAAATATGGTTTACAAATGGCATGATCTCAGATTCATAAGGTTGTATCCATCAATTTGGATTTCAAATATTTGAAACCACTTTATGTTGAAATCCAATGTATGCATTCCTCGCTAACTGTCTCCAATTAATGTGTGTTTCATGCGGGTTTTTTTTACTTCTCAAACATGTATAATGTGTTTCACACACGCAACATATAGTGTAATCCTGTTTAGACATTAATTGCATATAAACCATGCATTGTTTGTAATTGAAGAATCTATGGATCACCAATATTGATAAACTATATAACATTACACGTGTGCCCAAATTCAAATGAATATGCATGTTTGATACACCAATTTGCGTTATGATATTACCGATGTCGTGATCTCCAGTTTAAATATTTGAATCCCCTTTAATCCAGATATTCCTCTCATATAGCTATCACTCATGCTTATATAGGACTATCTCTCTGGACCTATACGCGTTCATCGTCTCTCAGGTATCTCTCGTGCTACCTATATGTCGATAATGATCTTTTATCTTCGTAACACACTGACGGTACTCTCTCCCTCAACCTTCATCACTCTATCTCTCTCTAAGTATATCTCGCTCCCTACTATGTGTCTCTAACTATGATTCTCCATGTGTAATCTCTTTCTCTCACACAAACACAAAACTTTGTCTCCCGGGGTCTCATTTCTTTCTACTACTCCCATGTGTGCCACTCGCACACCCCTCATACAGAGATGTCTTTCGCTCCTTAGATATGAGAACCTACGACCCCTCCTCTTCAATGTCTCTTTCTCACACACAAACACAAACTCTGTCTCCCAGGGTCTCATATTTCCCATTGTTCTCTTGTATGTCGCTCACACACACCCTCTCTCCCAAGAGATATCTTGTGTTCCCTCGTATGTCTCTCTAGCTATCACTCTCGTTGTGAAATATCTTTCTCTCTCGCAGACACAAAACTTTGTCTCTCTGGATCTCATTTCTCTCTGATAGCTGTTTGTATGTGACTCACACGCACCCTCTCTCTATCTCTCTCACACCCACACACATAACCCAGCCTTCTTATCCACTCGACTCCTATCTCTAACGCACACTAGCTAGCATCTTTATCTTTCTATTTATCTGTTTCTCCATCAACCTTCTTTCTCGCCCTCACTCTTAATTCCTATCACGCACACTACATATGTTTCTCTCTACATGCAGTCAAGTGCCCTCTCACACACATATATAACTTCACCCTTTGAACCACCCGACGGTCATCTCCAACACCCAAACTAGCGGATGTCCCTCTAGCTAGCATCTCCATCTCTGTATCTATCTGTAGTTTCTCCATCAACATTTCTTTCTCGCACGGAGTCTTGCTTCCAATCACCCACACTATATATGTCTCTCCATACATATGCATTTATAGGTTGGTCTCTTTTGCACAATCGTTGCGCCTCACTCCCTCTGCTCGCCATAGATGCATGCTCCAGCCCACGCCACTATCTCTTAAAAACAAAAATACATGCTCAATTGTCGGGACTTCTTCCATGCATTCTCACATGCATGCATATTGTCATACCGATCCGTCTCTCCCATGTCGTTGATATAATGACTTATGTCTTGTTTCTTTTATCTCGATCATGCGTGCACGCACACACACACATCCCACGTATACGTGTATACCTCTCACACATGCACGTTCAAGGTCTCTATGTCTCCATACGTAGTTAATTACCCTCAATCCTAACGCCACATCAAATCGTTCTCCTCTTTTGTGCACATAACTTCCGCCTGGATGGGTAAAACACACACTCACACTTAACAATCTCCTTCTAGCTACCCCCCCCCCCGCCTCTCACTCTTCCCCTATATCCCCGAAACCAATAAGACCATCCCTTAGTTTAATTCCCGCCTACATGCACCATCGATATATAGTAGGCTTCCTCGGTGTCTCTCGAACAAACACGTTCTCTCGAAGTCGACTCCTCTCACGCGCACACACCTTCTCTTCCCTCTCTACGGGCATTTTCTCTCTCGCACCCCATCGTTCGTGGCCTCTGCCATACACATCACCGCTCTATGATGAAAGCCATGCACACTTAAATTACATCCGCCACAGAGGACCCCGCGACACACACACACGCGCGCGCGCACGCACCCCCCCCCCCAACACACACACACTAAGACTCCATCTCTCTCTCACACACACAAACACACAAACACACACACACGCAAGCACGCACGCCCCCCCCACACACACACACTATGACTCCATCTCTCTCCCTCTCTCTCTCTCACACACACACACAAACTCAGACTCCATCTCTCTCTCCTCTCTCTCTCTCTCTCTCACACACACACACACCCCACACACACAGACTCCATCTCACACACACATGCTCTAGGCGGAGCATTTGTTCCTACCACCCTTCATCCAACCTTACCCGTATGATAAACAATCACCATTATTTACTTGCATAACATGGACAAATTCCACTTTACTTTAGTAGTCAGCAAACTTATCATCTGTACCCTTATAAAAAATGAGTTGGTGGTGATGGTGTGCCTGCCATATTGTAATACAGACTGTATGATCTATATCTGAGGATAGAAAGCAAACTATGATAATTTTACAAAAGGTACCCGCACCTCTCTCCACATCATTATCTCCCGCAACCTCATTGCTCAGCAATTAAAAAAGGAATAAGTCTCTGGAACAATCTAGCATGCATGGTGGCCGCTGCCGCCTGCCGGCGCCGTCCATCCCCATGCCTCCGCCCATTCCGACCACCAGTCACCACCACGCTTGACTCCTCCTCGCCTTATCTCTCATCTTTCATTTTTTCGATGACATTCTCGAGATACCAGTTTTCCGATAAAATTCTCAAGATATCATTAGTTTTTACACATGGGATTACTCCTACATGGGTCAATCACAACAGGTGTTCTGTAAAAAAAATGCATATTGATGTTCCGTGCAATGCACGAGAATCTTGCTTGTAATTATATAACGCAAATCACGAGCAGGAACTGACATTTTTTTGACACAACCACGTTAACATGGCCACGTAAATCACTAGCTAAAGTAAATACCATTATACTTATATCCCGATGCAAAAGGTTGAGTACATGTCCGAAGAGTAGAGTCGCACACACGCACTCTGTCTCTCAAAATCTCTCTCACACACACACCAGTTACGTGACGCCCACTTAAGCAGACACATATGTTACAATTTGTGCACCCGCGGGTACACGTGATGCTGCGCATTTATTTAAGCCGGAAGGCGAACCCAAACAGTACCTGCATTCATTCCCCTCCCGCCGCCTCTTCTCTGGTCGCCGTCGCCCGGTAGCCATGGGCCGGCCGAAGGTAACAACATACGCCATACTCCCGCCAGAGTGGCGCTTTAATATGGAAATTTTAGTGGTCATGCATGCATATTTTTGTGCTAGCACTCCTATATAAGGGTTGACCGGTCGCTTCCCGCGGACGTGCGCGGGCGGTGGAAGAGGAAGGAGAAGGGAAGCGGGCTGTGGAGTAACGTTTTTACCACAATTTCTTAGGAAACTGAGTGCAATAATTGAGTAGTTTTGCAAACTACCAGTACTACACCTGAAACGGTTCAAAACCTATACTCCCTTGCCAGCGCGTGCTTCCCGCATGAAACGGTCAGCGTCGCCCTGGAGCGTCAGTGCCGCATTAATGCCCGGCCAGAGCGAAGGCGACCTCTCACTGGCGCCGGCTTTGAAGTGGCGTGACGGCCGAGAGAGGGCCGCTTCCCCGTGCACGCGACTGCTCCGCGTTGAGACTGGCCATAGGCCCTGTTTGGATCCATGGGTTAGAGTTAGTTTGAGCTAGTTGGGGCTCAAATAGCCCTAAACTATCCAAGCATGAGGGTTTAAATTGGAGCAAGTTGCACCGAACCCACCAAAAAAACTATCCCACCCAAGAGGTGCTTAAGGCTGGTCATAATGGGGAGGAACTTAGGAGTAACATCACACACTTCAATACAACTTTGCTTATGTGGCACATATTTAATGAAGAGAGAGGTGCTTGTGGTAACTAGCTAAGTTACCGGAACATCACACACTCCAAGAAACAATGAGTCTATAACCTAATAAATACATTGTTGCATGACACTACATAGATGTTCCTACCCACTATGGAGGTAGTAACATAGTCTAGGGAAGTGTGTAAGTTACTAGCTTATGTTCTTGCCCATTGTGACCAGCCTAACTGGAGATAGTTCTCATTGGGACCACTAAAAAATCACTTTTCTCTCTCCATGAAGTGCATTTATTGTCAATCTAACCCTGTCACCCAAACACCTCTTTGGCTACAGTTAGTTCAGGGTTAGTCATGAGTTAGTCTAACCTCTAGCTAAGTTAGAGTATCAAACAGGAGCAGTATAGGACATGCAAGTTGCTCAAAGCATACAGGAAAATTTGTACGTGAAAGGATTTTTCTTTTTGAAAATGGAACGTGAAAGGAATTTTTTTTAGAATGCTCTTAGCATGTCGCTAACATGTGATAGTTAGCCGACCTCAATAGATGGCAGAAATGCCAGCCCGCCGCACTTTGATAGAGACGAGGAGGGAGAAGCGATACAGGCTGCTGGATTACTAGAGATAGGTGTCGCACGGAAGCCAAGAAATATGGTGATAGCATGGGTTAGTCATGTACTAGTATGATACTGTACTACATTAGGCTGCCGTGTTTCGTACTCTTCCAGTCCACTGTGGATATGATTGGTTAATTTTATATCGTTGAATAATATTAAATATTATGAGTGCAGACGCTCCACCACGAGGTTCCTTGCTCCTTCTTGGTCGTCCGGAATCTATGTTCTTCCACTCTATTTTTTTACGTGAGCTTTGTTCATCCTTTTGCCAACACGCGAGACATCTAGCATCAAGGTGCACGTGTTATGCAAGGATCGTTCCATCTATATGAAGAACACGTGGGACTGGAACTATGAGACAAACATGTACCCAGGAGTGGACGTACGAACCTGGGTAATGTAGTGCAGTAAGTGAAGTAGAAAGGCACAAATTGTATGAACATGCGTGGCATATAGGTTGTGTTTGGTTGTGTTCTCGTCTCAGCATAGTTGTTCCCTCTTCATGCATGCTCAAATCAACACCCCTCTTCATGCATGCTCTCTTCATGCATGCTTCTAGTGTATTTGTGCTAAACTAGTGTGGACTCATGCACTCTCCATACACTCTACCAAACACCCAAAAGTAGGTCGAGAAGGGAACTCTTGGGCGGCATTTGTCTCTTACTACGTACTACCACTAAATGTTGTACGTGCAATGCAAGGTGATGTTATGGAGACGTGCCTAAGTACTCTATTACTACTATATTAGTTGGAGGCACAAATTAACTTTTATATTTGTTTACGTGTATGCCCCGAGACCTTCCAACTAGACGTGTCTTTGTCTCCAGGTCGCACTTTGTAGGATTTCGGGTTCCGGCAGACCCTTGAGGTTCGAACTCTGGGGTGCGCGCGGAGATTACGCTTCCTACCTTCCTGTACCCCCCCCCCCATCTAAGCTACGAGAAGAACAACACAAGAGACACAGAGTTTATACCGGTTCGGGCCACCGATGTGGTGTAATACCCTACTCCAGTGTGGTGGTGTGGTGGATTGCCTCTCGGGCTGATGATGAACAATACAAGGAAGAACAGCCTCGCGAGGGCCAGTTCTTGGCTAGGGCGATGAACTGCTAGAGGGGTTCAGTCGCCCTTCTCTCTCTCTGGGTGCCTCTTGATTCCTGGTCGATCTCTAGATGCCTCTAGCTCTATTGTCTATCGGTCCGTCTACCCCGGGGGTGGCTAGTCCTATTTATATGCAAAGGCCCTGGGCCTCCTCCCAAATATTGAGCGGGAAGGGCGCCAACAATTGGCCATTTTGAAGGGGAACATCTGGTACACTTATCCTGACTAAAGTTGGTCCTCGCCTGCCAAAGGCTCTGGTGATGACGTCGGCTTGGGCTCCACAATGACTTCTTCCTTGTCGCGGAGTCGGTCTTGGTCTTGTTGCACCGAAATGGGTGCCTTTGCTTGATCCTCCCGCCTGCGCTTGCTCCCTTAGCACCAAAGAGGAAAGGGAGGACACTATGCAGGCTAGCACCCGCCTGGCGCCCTTGGTCGGCATGGCTTGCGTCATGGGCACC
Organism: Aegilops umbellulata; assembly: GCA_032464435.1. Classification (NCBI taxonomy): domain Eukaryota; kingdom Viridiplantae; phylum Streptophyta; class Magnoliopsida; order Poales; family Poaceae; genus Aegilops; species Aegilops umbellulata. The sequence goes on from CP136057.1 coordinate 502,534,597, forward strand.
TCGTGAGGTACCCCGCCTTGATCTCTCCGCCTCCTCGCAAGACAGCCTGATGAGGCCGTGCCTGAGGAAGCTACGTGTCGTCCGTCCCGCGAGGCTTGGCCCCTCGCGAGGGTCTTGAGTCTGTGTTGATGAAGATGGGCCGTGCTAGGCCCCCTTTGAGCCACGCCGCAGGCCGCAGGCAGGCAAGTCTGGGGACCCCCGTTCCCAGAACGCCGACAGTAGCCCCCGGGCCCAAGGCACGCCCGGACTTGGCCGTGCAGTGAGGTGAAAGGGCAAGGGTGAAGCGCCGCGGGCCCTAACAGCCTGCGGCCTTGGGCGCCGCGTGGCGGTTGATTGGACGTGGGCGTCTCCGCAACCGCGCGAGTTGATAAGGGAGCGGCATCTGCCCAGGTTTTGCTCTTTCTGCCTTCTCCGGCTGCTGCTCAGATCCCCTTTCTTGCGCCTCTCCTTCCTTCCTCCAAATCTCCAAATCTGCTTCGACCGCTTGATCCAGAAGCCATGGCGCCTCGTCAGTCTCGTCCGCCTTGGAGCCGCCAAACGTGTCGGAAGCCAGCCTCGCCCAGTTGTGCCGGATGGCGGCGACGCAGGGCATCGACGGGGCGACGGTGTTCAAGGCCGGCTCCGCCACCCCCGAGGGTCGAGGGAGCACCTTTTATCCGCTCTTCGTAAGCTCCATTACTGCTGGCCTGGTGCCTCCTTTCTGCGAGTTCTTCTCTGTCCTCCGCCATTACAACTTACAAGCTCTGCATCTCCATCCCAACTCTGTCCTCCTCCTGCCGATCTTCGCCTATTACTGTGAGGCTCACGTGGGGGTGCAGCCCTCAGTGGCCTTGCTGCGCCACTACTTCTCCCTCCGGGTCTCTCGCGGTTCTCCTTCCGCGTGCGCGAGCTTCATTGCGTATAATGGCGCTATTGCCATTTCGAAGCCCGGGAAGAGGATTGAGGGCTTCAGGAGCAAGTGGATCTTGGCCGACGCCGGGCGCATCCACCCGTGGCTGATTTTGCCCACGGGGCTGCCCACGAGTTCCGGTGATTGGGCTCGTGTAGAACTCACAGACCCCCGTGCAAAGCCGGTGTTGGAGAAGATGGACGCGGATCTGAGGCCGACCAGCTTGGCGGCGGCGAAGCTGACCGGCGCTTCGTTGCTGAGGGAGTTCCTGGAGCACCAGCTGGCTCCGCTTCGGCAATATTCACCTCCGATGTGGAGGCCTCATCCGAGCCCCGCGGCCTTGGGTGATGGAGATCTGGCCGCGGTGCTCCAATCCCTGGTCGGGGTGATGTGGCGAGGTTGGAGGGCGCTCCTACGCCTTTGTTCCTCCGCAACGATTGGGAGCAGGTGGTGGAGTCCATGCCCGTCTTCAGCGGAGACGGGCCCTTGCCCGCTAAAGCCCTCGAGGAACCAGTGGACGTGTCCTCCGACGACTCCAGCGAAGAGGAGGGTGGAGAGGAGCGGGGGAAGGGGCCTGACTCTGAGGCGACTGACAGAGAGTCGAGGGCTCCCCTCTCCCGGCGCAGGCCCCGCGCTCTCTGCCTCTCCCTGAGCGACGACGACGAGGACGATGATGTGCTGGGCAGCGGGAGCTCGCCCCCGATCCCGAAGAAGGACAGGACCGGGCTGATCCCCCGCGGGTCCGCCCCGGCTCCGAGGCGATCCGCAGACGTGCCTTCTGCTTCTGAGGTTGATCCCTCCAGCAAGCTTTCAGGCTTCAAGTTTGGCCGGAGGCTGCCCGAGCTCACCAGCGACGACCCGTAAGTGCTTGACTCTTGTTTCTGTTTCTTGTGCTACTGCTGAGGCTTGACGCCCGCGTTCCTTGAATAGGCTGGCGCCCGCGACGAAGAAGCTGAAGGGGGCTCCTGAAGTTCCACCCGGGGTAGCGCCTCTGCCTGCGGAGTAAGGTGGCCGCGACGCACGGGCCTCTCCTGCCCGGTCGTCCTCGCGAGGCCTGACTGAGCTGGCTGGGGCGAGCCCAGCCCCCAGTGCCCAGGTGACTCCCGAGGTGCCTTTGCCTGCCGCCACCACCACAGTCGTCGGGGCGCAGCAGGTTCCACCTCAGGGTGCTGTGGTCGTGCCGCCGTCTTCTCCTCCTACTCCACCGACTGCTGTCTCTCCGACTCCTTTCGTCGTTTTGGATCGCGTGGCTGCCGAGCTGGACCGGCTCCGGCAGGATCTTCTTGGCGTCGACCCTCGCTTGGTGGCCGGGCGCTTGGAGCTGGCTTCGGGATGGATTCGCTCCGACGCCTTGGTATGGGCGGCGCTGGTCCAGGCCTCAACGGCTTGCGACGAGAAGAGGCAGGCCGCCCTTGAGGCGAAGGCTGCTCGTGACGCGGCCCAGGGGGAGGCGGCTGACGTCCGTGGTCGCTGCAAGGTGCTGGAGGGCGAGCTGCAAGGCCTGCGGGACCAGCTCGCGAAAGAGGCCCGCCTTCGCCAGGAGCAAGAAGAGGGCGTGAAGGCTCGCGAGGCGGCCGCCGAGGTCCGAGAGGCCAAGCTCAAGAAACGCCACAACCGCCTGCGCGTGCTGGCGGAGGAGTTGGGGTGAGGAAGCTCGAGCTAGACGACAAGGCCCGGGTTCTTGTCGAGGACCGCGTGGCCTTCGCAGACATGGAGGAGAAGGTCCGGGCCTCGCTGAAGACGCTCTACGCCAACGGCCTGGAGAGCCCGCTGGCTGGCTCCGAGGACGGCCCCACCAAGCCGCTTCCCTTCCTGGTCCGTGCTCTTAAGGGTGTAGCCCTTGGCCTTGGCCCCACGGCCGAGGTCGAGGCGCGTGTACTGTATTCTGCAGCGCTGACACGGGTCTTCGCCCACATCCACCTTCGCGCCCCCGACATCGACCTCGACAGCCTGCTGGAGCCAGTAAGCGGCGAGCGTGCCGCTGCCGCTGCCGAGGCCGTGAAGGGTCGCGCGGAGGCTCTGTTGGGGAAGTTTCGGGCCTTCAGCACCAAGCCGAAGCCAGGCGCTGCCGACCCTGCTACTCCATGAGGCGAAGCCATCCCGCGCTGCTCCACCGTCGTCTGGCGATTCCATCATGGCTCCTGTCCTGTTTTCAATTCCTGCACATGTATCATGCCTCGGGGAGGCGTTTAAACTTGCGTTTGGCGTTGAGATAACAGTATGGACTGTAATATTTGCTTCTGAACTTTTTTAATTTTATGCTATTCCTTCCTACTTGCTTATGTTCTACGCCGGCAGGGCCCGGCCCTGCGCGTACCTCACCCAGCATCAGCCCCGACCGGAAACCAGGACGAGACCAAAGGAGTGAGGGGCTACCTGACAAGTTAGGCTCCTGAGTCGCGATGCTCAGGAGTCCCCCTTGGCGCACGAATCAGCAAGTAGGGAGGCGATCCTTGGGGTCTATGTTTTTCCTTCCTACTTGCTTAGGTTCTACGCCGGCAGAGCCTGACCCTGCGCGTACCTCACCCAGCATTAGCCTTTCGGAACTAAAGGAGTGAGGGGCTACAGGGCCAGTTAGGCACCTGAGTCGCGATGCTCAGGGGTTCCCCTTGGCGCCCGAACAGCAAGTAGGGAGGTGAGATGTGGGTGGATCTACCGTTCTACGTCTGCAGAGCCCGGCCCCGCGCGTACCTCACCTAGCGGTAGCCTTTTGGAACTAGGGAGTGTGGGGCTACGAGACCAGTTAGGCTCCTGAGTCGCGATGCTCAGGAGTCCCCCTTGACGCTCAAATGGCCTTCGTACCTTGGCTCCGCTCGAGGAGAGACGCGCGACGAACCAGGCCCGGGAGGCCTGGCTGGGTGGCGTGCTTCTGGGCGTGACCCAGGCGCAACCCCCGTGCCCAGCCCCCTCGTGCGGCACTCCCGAGGGGAGGCGTTGCGATGAGGCCAGACACTGAGCTCTGGGCTCCCTGAGGTTGATGCGGCCCGGGGGCCACCCTTAGTTGTTTATCACCAGCGCGGAGCATAGCGCTTCCGTATGTGTACGGGCATAGCCGCTCCTCGGCAGTGTCGTCAGCCAGCGCGGAGCATGGTGCTTCCACTGGTACGTGGGAGGGGGCTCCCCTCCGGGAGGAGCCCCGGGGCATGTACAGCCCCGCCCTGACACGTGGCTGGCACGGTAGGGCCTGATGAGGTGTATCTGGGCACCCGTGAGCCAGCGCGGGACTCACGGGGCCCTACCTCTAGGCGGGTTGCGCCTGGCACTGGGCCTTATCTTGTGATGTGTTCCTGCAAGTCGGGTTAGATGCCTACACTCTACGTCCTCGGGTCCCGGCCCTCGAGCTGGTCTCAGCCATCGCTGGTATGCCAGGTCGTGATGCCATGGACAAGGCCAGAGGGTGAGGGCTGGAGAGCTAGTAAGAGCCCTGAGTCGCGATGCTCAGGCACCCCCCCTTTAACGTGCAAGTGGTCGACATGGAGAAGAAGAGGCGCCGTGGACCGGCATCAAATAATCAAGCATGGTGGGTTGAATGCATGGCCACAGGTAAACGTAAAAAGGGATACACGCCGCTGGGTCTGGCCCGAACGGCTTGGGGATGATGCAGCCCGAGGGGCGCCCCCAACAAAGTAAGATAACGACACGAAATAAAAGGGATACATGCCACGGGGACGGACCCATGCGGCCTGGGAATAATGCAGCCCTGGGGGGCGCTCCCAACTAGAAACGAAACTTGAAAGATGTCACCTAATGATGTTGAGGACGAAGCAGTGTTGGTGCAGCAGGCTCGGTGGGCTGCGGAAGCCGATCCTCACGAGCCCCCAGGCCCTGGGGCCTCGGGGGGCTCCGGAGACGCTGGTGGCTCCTCGCGGACCGTCCCCATCTCTGCCAGGGCTGCGGAACGCCTGGCCTCCCGAGCTTCCATGATGCCCCTCATGAGGCGCTGGTACGTGGCAGCCGCGTTCGGCAAGCCGTAAGGCATGCCAACGTAGCTACGGGGTGGACCCTCGCAGCGCCCCACTCGCGAGGGCCAGAGGCGCTCCTGCGAGGCGACTTGGTTGAGCCCTGGAACATGGACGCAGACGCGCAGCCCACCATCCTCGCCTGGATGGGGGACCACAGCTGGTAGGCGGCGGCCGCCTCTCATGACTCTTGACTCTTGTAGCTCCTGAATGGCTTCGCTGACGAACTCCTGAGGGTATGACCCTCCTTGCTTCACTCCTTCTTGAGGAAAACGTGCTTCGAAACACACCTCCATGTGGTGCCCAAGCGCCTCCCTCGTGACCTTGGCCAGGTCGGTGGCCCTCCAGGGGAGAGCCCCCGAGCCCTGCCTGAGGAGGGCGCCGGGCGCGCTTTCCTATGCAATGGAGGGAGGATCCCCCTGAGCAGGCACAGGCCCTGAGGGACCTGCCTCCTGAGGGGCCGGGCCTGACGATGTCTTCTTCTTCTTGGGGGTGGTCTCGGGAAGCCTCCTGCTTCCGCGATCCGGGTCATCTAATGATGCGACCTGAAAAGCTCGTTCCAGGAACACACCGCGTCTTTCTCTTCATAGGGCACCGTGATGACTCCGCCACTTCCAGGCATCTTGAGGACGTTGTAGCCATGGTGAGTCACGGCCATGAACTTGGCCAGCGCCGGGTACCCAAGGATGGTGTTGTACGGCAGGCGAATGTGAGCAACGTCGAAGTCGATGAGCTCGGTGCGGTAGTTGTCGCGCGCTCCAAAGGTGATAGGGAGGCGGACCTGCCCGATCAGGACCGTGGAGCCGTCAGTGACTCCGGAGAAGGGCTTGGTCGGCTGAAGCTGGTTGTATGGCACTTGGAGGTTGTTGAATGTATCCACGGACAGGACGTTGAGCCCTGCCCCGCTGTCGATGAGGGTCCTGGTGACCACCACGTTGCTGATGATTGGGGAGCAAAGCATCGAGAGGACTCCGGCCGTGGCTGCACACTTGAGCTGATCCGCTGAGCTGAACGTGATGGCGCATGACGACCACCTGAGGGGACGTGTGGCTTCGAGCTTGGGGAGGACTGCATTTACTTCGCGAGCGAACTGCTTGAAGATGCGCTGAGATGCTGGGGCTTGAGCTCCACCCAGGATGCAGGCGGTTGCGCGTGGCTCCTGGAAGCCCCCAGCCTCCTCATCCTGGTGGCAGTCCTCGTTCCTTCTTGGACGCGACGGCAGCGGAGGGAGGCCTGCGTTACCTTGCGGGGGATCCTCGCGAGGCTGGTCCCTCCAGTCTTCCTCGCGAGGCGGGTCCTGCCAGCGGTCCTCACGAGGTCGATCGCGCCACCCCTGGCGTGGGCCACGGTCTTCCCAGCGTCCTGGGTTCCTTCCTCCTCCTCGACCGTAGCCCCGGTCAACACGGTCGGGGCGACGGCCGATCCTTCCTTCTCGCACGGCTCGGAGCTCTTGGCATTCGTTGGTGTTATGGTTGTGGAGGTCGTGGTACACACAGTAGCGACTGCCCTTGGAAGACTCGGGCTGATCTCTGCCCCGCTTGGTGTCCGGTTCTGATGCGAGCACGGCAGCCCCCTTGCGCTTCACATCCTTGGCCTTAGACTTCTTCTCTTCTGGTTCTGTAGCAGGGAGCTCGAGGAGGGAGAGACGCCCCTCCTCAGCCCTGGCGCACTTGGTCGCCAGGTTGAACAGCTCCAAGGAGGTGCACAGGTCTTCATGCATCGCCAGCTCCTCCTTCATCTTGACGTCGCGCACGCCGTCGGAGAAGGTCGAGATGATGGCTTCCTCGGACACCCTGGGAATCTTGAGGCGTGCGTTGTTGAAGCGCTAGATGTACTTTTGCAGGGTCTCTCCAGGCTGTTGCTTGATGCGGCGCATGTCGCTCACGGCGGGTGGCCGGTCGCGAGTACCTTGGAAGTTGGCGATGAAGCGGGTGCGCATCTCGTCCCAGGAGGAGATCGTGCCTGGGGCCAGGTTGAGGAGCCATGTGCGGGCCCCATCCTTGAGCGCCATGGGAAACCAGTTTGCCATGAACTTCTCATCTCCGTTGGCAGCTTCGATGCCCAGCTCGTAGAGCTGGAGGAACTCCGCAGGGTCGGCCGTGCTGTCGTAGCTAGGAGGCAAGTCTGGCTTGAACTTGCCGGGCCACGCGACGCTGCGCAGCTCGGTGGTGAAGGCGCGGCAGCCCGCCGTGGCCACGGGAGGCCTTGGGTGATGGAGAGCTTGGTCTTGCAGGTCCCCGCACGCTGCAGCTGGGAGCCGCGCGGGGTCTTGATGTGCGGCAGCAGGAGCGTGGTCACGACGTGCTGGAGCGTGGAGCGCCCAGGCAGCTTCTTGCGGGCGAGGGACTTCCTGGCAGCTCTGCTCTTGCCGCGCTGGTGCCTGGCGGACCGGGTTCCAGCCAGGGGCCACGCGCGTTGCGGCTGGGGCATCTTCTTGGCGAGGAGGCGGCTGGGGCGCCCCCAGAGCTTCGTCGCCCGCGCGAGGCGGGGTGCGGTGCAGAGGGACGGACGGTGCAGGAGAGCCCCCCGCAGTGCGGACGAGCTCGGCGACGCGTTCGAGCCACTCTTCGTAGACGTCGTCGACGGGACGGTAGCGCAGGAGCTCGTTTGCCGCGATGAGCACAGCTCGAGTCTCCATGGGTGCGCGGAGCGCGCGGGATGAAGAACCAGCTGGGGTGAGCGAGGGAGTGGCGGTGCGGCCGTCTTGCCGCACGGACGGGTGCTGAGACGATTCTTGCTGCTCGTTTCCCGCCGGGCCGGTGGCGGCGTTGATGGCAGGCGACGGGGAACGGCGAGGACGCCCGCCGACAGGGGCCGTCTAGGCTACGCGGGAAGCGAGAGCGGCTCGGCGCTTGGCGCGGGCCCGACGAGTGTCAGACATGGACGCGATGGTCGGAGGAGAACGGAGCGGCAGAAGACGAATTCCGGCGCACCCCTACCTGGCGCACCAAATGTCGGATTTCGGTTTCCGGCAGACCCTTGAGGTTCGAACTCTGGGGTGCGCGCGGAGATTACGCTTCCTACCTTCCTGTATGTCGGATCACGGGTTCCGGCAGACCCTTAAGGTTCGAACTCTGGGGTGCGCGCGGAGATCGTGCCCTCTACCTCTCCGTCTCGCTGGGATCTAAACTACTGCAAGAACAACACAAGAGACACAGGGTTTATACTGGTTCGGGCCACCATTGTGGTGTAATACCCTACTCCAGTGTGGTGTGGTGGATTGCCTCTTGGGCTGATGAGGAAGAACAGTACAAAGGGGAACGACCTCGCGAGGGTCTGTTCTTCGCTAGGGGATGAACTGCTAGGTGGAGTTCGATCGCCCTTTTCTCTCTCTCTCTCTTTGCTCTAGGTCCTGAATCGGATTGGATTCCTCCTCTACCCTGGGGGTGGCTAGTCCTATTTATAGGCAAAGGCCCCGGGCCTCTTCCCAAATATTTGAGCACGAAGGGCGCCAACAATTGGCCGATTTGAAGGGGAACATCGGGTACACTTATCCTGACTAAAGTTGGTCTTCCCCTGTCAAAGGTTCTGGTGATGATGCCGGCTTGGGCTCCACAGTGACTTCCTCCTTGTTGTGGAGTTGGTCTTGGTCTCGTTGCACCGAAATGGGTGCATTTGCTTGATCCTCTCGCCTGCGCTTGCCCCCTTTGCACCAAAGAGGAAAGGGAGGACACTGCGTGGGCTGGCGCCCGCCTGGCACCTCTGGTCATCATGGCTTGCGTCATGGGCACCTCGTGAGGTACCCCACCTTGATCTCTCCGCCTCCTCGCGAGCCAGCCTAAGGAGGCCGTGCTGGAGGAAGCTCCATGTCGTCCGCCTTGCGAGGCTTGGCCCCTCGCGAGGGTCTTGAGCCTTGTGTTTATGAAGATGGGCCACGTTGGGCCCCCACTCGAGCCATGCCGCAGGCTGCAGGCAGGCAAGTCTGGGGACCCCCGTTCCCAGAACGCCGACAGTAGCCCCCGGGCCCAAGGCGCGCATGGACTTGGCCGTGCCGAGAGGCGAAAGGGCAAGGGCGAAGCGTCGCGGGCCCTAACAGCCTGCGGCCTTGGGCGCCGCGTGGCGGTTGATTGGACGTGGGTGCCTTTGCAACTGCGCAGGATACTAAAGGCGTGGCATCTGCTCGGGCTTGGTTCTTCTCCTTATCCATCCGCTGCTTAGATCCCCTTTCTTGCGCTTCTTCTCCCTTCCCCCAAGCTTCCAGATCTGCTTCACCCGCTCGTCCCAGATAGCCATGGCGCCTCGCCGAACCCCGGCTGAAGCTTGGTTCTCGCCTGCTTTGGATTCGCCCACCGTGTCGAAGACGAGCCTTGCCCTGCTGCACCGGATGGCCGCGGCGCAAGGCATTGACGGGGCGCAGATGTTCCGGGCCGGCTCCGATGTCCCTGAAGGGCAGGGGAGCACCTTCTATCCCTTCTTCGTGAGCTCCATTACGGCGGGCCTGGTGCCTCCTTTCTCGGAGTTCTTCCTCGCCGTCCTCCGCCATTACAACTTGCAAGCTTTGCATCTCCACCCCAACTCCGTTCTTCTCTTGGCGATCTTCACCTACTACTACGAGGCGCATGTGGGGGTGCAGCCTTCAGTGGCCTTGCTGCGCCACTACTTTTACCTCCGGACCTCCAAGGGTTCTCCTTCTGCGTGCGCGGGCTTCGTCGCGTGCGGCAGCTTCATGGCCATCTCGAATCCAGGGAAGAGGATCGAGGGCTTCCGGAGCAAGTGGATATTGGTTGACGCCGGGTGCGTCGATCGTCGGTTGGCCCTTCCCACGGAGCCAGCCATGAGCTCGGAAGACTGGAGCCGGGCGGAGCTCACGGATCCCCGCGCGAAGTCGGTGCTGGCGAAGATGGACGCTGACCTAAAGCCGGCCAGCTTGGCGGCGGCGAAGATAACCGGGGCGTCGTTGCTGAGGGAGTTCCTGGAGCACCAACTGGCTCTGCTTCGGCGGTATTCTCCTCCGATGTGGAGGCCTCACCCGAGTCCCGCAGCCGTGGGCGAAGGGGATGTGACTGCGGTTCTCCAGTCCCTGGTCGGGGCGAGGCAGCAATGCCGGAGGGCGCGCCTTCGCCCTTGTTCCTCCGCGACGATTGGGAGCAAGTGGTGGGGTCCATGCCCGTCTTCGACGGGGACGGGCTCGTGCCCGCGGTGGCTCCCGGGGATCTGGTGAATGTGTCTTCCGGCGACTCCAGCGGAGGTGGGGGCGAGGAGGAGGAAGGGGCAGGCCCCGACTCCGAGGCAACCAACGGAGAGTCTAGGACTCCCTCGCTCCAGCGCAAGCCCCGTGCTCTCCGCCTTTCGCCGAGTGACGATGATGACGACGACGACGTGCTGGGTAGCGGGAGCTCGCCCCCGATCCCGAAGAAGGGCAGGACCGGGTTGATTCCCCGCGGGTCCGCCCTGACTCCTAGGCGAACCGCGGGCGCACCTTCTGCTTCCGAGGTCGATCCCTCCAGCCGGCTCTCCGGCTTCAAGTTTGGCAGGAGACCACCGGAGCTTTCCGCCGATGACCTGTAAGCGCTTGATCCTTGATTCCTGGTTCCTTGTCCCACTGACGGGATTTGACGATTACTTCTCCTGAGCAGGCTGGCGCCCGCGGGGAAGAAGCTGAAGGGAGCTCCTGAGGCCCCGGCTGCAACGACACCTCCACCTGCAGGGGAAGGCGACCGCGACGCACAGGCTCCCCCTGCCCACTCGCCCTTGCGAGGCTTGGCTGATCTGGCTGGGGCCGCAGCCCCCATGGCTCGGTCGACCCCAGATGTGCCCTCGTCCGGTGCTGCTGCTTCGGCTGGGGAGGCGCAGCAGACTCCGCCTCGGGATACTACAGCCTCGCCGCCGCTAACTTCTCCTCCTGTTCCGCCGGCTGCTGGTTCCGGGACTCCTCCTGCTGCCCCGAAGCGCCCCGATGCTTCCCCGCCTTCTTCTTCCATCCTGGAGCGAGTTGTTGCTGGACTGGACCGGCTGCGGCAGGATCTTCTAGGCGCCGACCCTCGCCTGGTGGTCGGGCGCCTGGAGCTGGCCTCGGGGTGGATTCGCTCCGACGCCTCGATCCGGGCAGCACTGGTTCAGGCCTCGACGGCCTGTGACGAGGAGAAGGAGGCTACCCTCGAGGCGAAGGCTGCCCGTGATGCGGCCCTGGGAGAGGCGGTTAGGATCCGCGGCCGCTGCAAGGAGCTGGAGGACGAGTTGCAAGGCCTGCGTGGTCAGCTTGCGGAAGAGACCCGCCTTCGCCAAGAGCAGGAGAAGGAGGCGAAGGCTCGCGAGGCGGCGCTCGAGGACCAGGAGGCGAAGCTCAAGAAGCGCCGCAGCCACCTAGGTGCGCTGAAGAAGGAGCTGGAGACGACGAAGGCCGAGCTGGACGTCAAGGCCCGGGTCCTTGCTGAGGATCGCGTGGCCTTCGCGGACATGGAGAAGGATGCCCGCGCTTCACTGAAGACGCTTTATGAGAGTGGCCTGGATTGCCCGTTGGCTGGCGACGGGGACGGCCTCGCCAAACTGCTTCCCTTCTTGGTGAAGGCTCTTGGAGATGTCGCCCTCGGGCTCGTCCCCACGGTCGAAGCCGAGGCGCGTGTCCTGTCTTCCGCCGCGCTGACGCGGGTCTTCGCCCATGTCTACCTTCGCGACCCCAGCGCCGACCTTGACAGCCTGCTGGAGCCGGTGAGCGGCGAAGGCGCCGCCGCTGCCGTCGAGGCCGTGAAGGGGCGCGCGGAGGCGCTACTGGGGAAGTTCCGGGCTTTCAGCACCAAGCCGAAGCGAGGTGCTGCTGACCCTACTACCCCGCAAGGTGAAGCCACTCCACGCGACTCCGCTGCCGCCAAGTGACTCCGCTATCGTTCATGTTCTTCTTTTGTTTCCTGCACATGCACGACGCCTTGAGGAGGCATTTAAATTTGCGTTTGGAACCAAGGCGACATTATGGGTTGTAATATTCGTTTTTAAGTTCCTTGAATTTTATGTTCCTCTTCCCTGCTTGCTTATGCTCTACGCCGGTAGAGCCCGGCCACGCGCATTCCTCACCCAGCATCAGCCCCGACCAGAAACTAGGACGGGACCAAAGGAATGAGGGGCCACGTGACAAGTTAGGCTCCTGAGTCGCGATGCTCAGGAGTCCTCCTTAGCGCATGAGCAATCAAGTAGGGAAGCGCGATGTATGTGCGTTTCTGTTCTACGTCTGCAGAGCCTGACCCCGCGCGTACCTCACCCAGCATAGCCTTTCGGAACTAAGGAGTGAGGGGCTACGGAGCCAGTTAGGCTCCTGAGTCGCGATGCTCAGGAGTCCCCCTTGACGCGCGAACAGCAGGTGGCGAAATGAAATGCAGGCGGGGCTACCGTTCTACGTCTGCAGAGCCCGACCCCGCGCGTACCTCACCCAGCATAGCCTTTCGGAACTAAGGAGTGAGGGACTATGGAGCCAGTTAGGCTCCTGAGTCACGATGCTCAGGAGTCCCCCTTGACGCGCAAACGGCCTTCGTACCTTGGCTCCGCTCGGGGAGAGACGCGCGACGAACCAGGCCCGGGGGGCCTGGCTGGGGCGTATGGCTGGGCGTGACCCAGTCGTAGCCCCCGTACCCAGCCCCCTCGCGCGGCGCTCCCGGGGGGAGGCGTTGCGATGAGGCCGGCCACTGAGCTCGGGGCTCCCTGAGGTTAACGCGGCCCGGAGGCCACCCTCAGTTGTTTATCACCAGCGCGGAGCATAGCGCTTCCGTATGTGTACGGGCATAGCCGCTCCTCGGCAGTGTCGTCAGCCAGCGCGGAGCATGGTGCTTCCACTAGTACGTGGGAGGGGGCTCCCCTTCGGGAGGAGCCCCCGGGGCGTGTACGGCCCCGCCCTGACACGTGGCTGGCATGGTAGAGCTAGGTGAGGTGTATCTGGGCACCCGTGAGCCAGCGCGGGACTCACGGGGCCCTACCTCTAGGCGGATTGCGCCTGGCACTGGGTCGTATCTTGAGATGTGTTCCTGCAAAGTCTGGTTAGATGCCGGCACTCTACGTCCTCGGGTCCCGGCCCTCGAGCTTGTCTCGGCCGTCGCTAGTATGCCAGGTCGCGATGCCGTGGACAAGGCCAGAGGGTGAGGGCTGGAGAGCCAGTAAGAGCCCTGAGTCGCGATGCTCAGGCACCCCCCCTTTAACGTGCAAGTGGTCGACATGAAGAAGAAATGGTGCCGCGGACGGCATCGAGTAATCAAGCATGATGCATATTGGAAATAAACACGGAAGGGATACATGCCGCTGGGCCTAGCCCGAGTGGCCTGGGGATGATGCAGCCCGAGGGGCGCCCCCAGCAAAGCAAGCTAGCGACTAAAAAGATAAAAAGGGATACATGCCACAGGGACGGACTCACGCGGCCTGGGAATGATGCAACCCTGGGAGGGCGCTCCCAGCTGGGAATGAAACTTGAAAGATGTCACCTGAAGATGACGTCGGTGTAGTGGCGTTGGTGCAGCAGACTCGGTGGGCTGTGGAAGCCGATCCTCACGAGCCCCCAGGCCCAGGGGCCTCGGGAGGCTCCGGATGCACTGGTGGCTCCTCGTGAGCAGCCTCCATCTCCGCCAGGGTCGCGGATCGCCTGCCTTCCTGCGCCTCCAAGATGCTCCTCATGACGCGCTGGTACGCCGCAGCCACGCTCGGCAGGCCATAAGGCATGCGAACATAGCTGTGGGGTGGTCCTCCGCAGCGCCCCGCGTGTGAGGGCCAGAGGCGCTCCGCCGTTGCGACCTGGTTGAGCCCTGGTACGTCGACGCAGACGCGCAGCCCACCATCGCCTGGATGGGGAGCCACAGCTGGTGGGAGACGGCAACCTCTCATGATCCTCGACTCCTGTAGTTCTTGTATCGCCTTGCTAACAAACTCCTGTTGGTCTGGCCTTCCTTCCCTGGCTTCCTCCCGAGGGAAGCGTGCTTCAAAACACGCCTCCACATGGTGCCCCAGCGCCTCCCTCGTGACCTTGGCGAGGTCGGTGGCCCTCCAGGTGAGAGCCCCTGAGCCCTGCCTGAGAAGGGCGCTGGGCGCGCTTTCCTACGCGATTGAAGGAGGGTCCCCTGGGAAGACGCGGGCCTTGAAGGGCCTGCCTCCTGAGGGTCTAAGCCTAACATTGTCTTCTTCTTCTTGGGGGTGGTCTCAGGAAGCCTCCTGCTTCCGCGATCTGGGTCTTCTAGTGACGCGGCCTGAAAGGCTCGCTCCAGTGCACACACTGCATCCTTCCCTTGACATGGCACCATGATGACGCTGCCGCTTCCTGGCATCTTGAGGACGTTGTAGCCATGGTGAGTCACGGCCATGAACTTGGCCAGCGCTGGGTACCCGCGGATGGCGTTGTACGGCAGGCGGATGTGGGCGACGTCAAAGTCGATGAGCTCGGTGCAGTAGTTATTGTAGGTGCCGAAGGTGACTGGGAGGCGGACCTGCCCGATCGGGACCGTGGAACCGTCGGTGACTCCGGAGAAGGGCTTGGTTGGCTGAAGCTGGTCATAGGGCACTTGGAGGCTGTTGAACGTTTCCACGGACAAGACATTGAGTCCTGCCCCTCCGTCGATGAGGGTCCTGGTGACCAGAAAGTTGCTGATGACTGGGGAACAAAGCATTGGGAGGACTCCGGCTGTGGCTGCGCACTTGAGCTGGTCTGCTGAGCTGAACGTGACGGTGCAGGCCGACCACCTGAGGGGACGCGTTGCTTCGAGCTTGGGGAGGACTGCATTCACTTTGCGAGCAAACTGCTTGAAGATACGTTGGGAGGCTGGGGCTTGAGCTCCGCCCAGGATGCAGGCGATGGTGCGAGGCTCCTGGAAGCCCCCAGCCCCCTCGTCCTGGTGGCGGTCTTCATTCCTTCTTGGTTGAGGCGGCAGCGGCGGCAGGCCTGGGTTGCCGTGGGGGCGATCCTCACGAGGCTGATCCCTCCAGTCCCCCTCGCGAGGCGGGTCGCGCCAGCGATCCTCGCGAGGTTGGTCGCACCAGCCTGGACGTGGGCCGCGGTCTTCCCAGCGTCCCGGGTTCCTTCCTCCTCCTCGGTCGTAGCCCCGGTCAGCACGGTCAGGGCGTCGGCCGACTCTTCCTTCTCGCACGGCGCGGAGTTCTTGGCATTCATTGGTGTTGTGGGTGTGGAGGTCGTGGTACACACAGTACCGGCTGCCCCTGGAGGATTCAGGCAAATCCTTACCCCGCTTGGTGTCTGGTTCTGCCGCGAGCACGGCAGCCCCCTTGCGTTTCACGTCTTTGGCCTTGGGCTTCTTCTCTTCTGGGTCTGCGGCAGGCAGCTCGAGGAGGGAGAGGCGTCCCTCCTCAGCTCTGGCGCACTTGGTCGCCAGGTTGAACAGCTCCAGGGAGGTGCAGAGGTCTTCATGCATCGCCAGCTCCTCCTTCATCTTGACGTCGCGCACACCATCGGAGAAGGCCGAAATGATGGCTTCTTCGGACACCCTGGGGATCTTGAGGCGCGCGTTGTTGAAGCGCTGGATGTACTTCTGCAGGGTTTCCCCAGGTTGCTGCTTGATGCGGCGCATGTCGCTCACGGCGGGAGGTCGGTCGCGGGTACCTTGGAAGTTGGCGATGAAGCGGGTACGCATCTGGTCCCAGGAGGAGATCGTGCCTGGGGCCAGGTTCAGGAGCCAAGTGCGAGCACCTTCCTTCAGCGCCATGGGGAACCAGTTCGCCATGACCTTCTCGTCCCCGCTGGCAGCTTCGATTCCCAGCTCGTAGAGCTGGAGGAACTCCATGGGGTCAGTGGTGCCGTCGTAGCGAGGAGGCAGGTCCGGCTTGAACTTGCCGGGCCACGCGACGCTACGCAACTCAGGGGTGTAGGCGCGGCAGCCAGCGGTGGCCGCGGGAGGTTTTGGTTGAGGGAGAGCTTGGCCTTGTGGGTCACCTTGCGCCGCAGCTGGGAGCAGCGCGGGGTCTTGACGCGCCGGAGCTGGAGCAGGGTCTCGGCGAGCCGGAGCCGGGAGCGCCCGAGCGGCCTCTTGCGGTCGCGGGACTTCTTGGCAGCTCCATTCCTGCTGGGCCGGCGCATGACGGATCGGATTCCGCCCAGGAGCTGCGCGCCTTGGGGCCATGGCATCTTCTTGGAAAGGTGGCGGCTAGAATGCCCCCGGAGCTTCATTGCCCATGCGGGGCAGAGTGCGGCGCAATGGTGCGGAAGGCGCAGGAGAGCCCCCTGCGGCGCGGACGAGCTCGGCGACGCGGTCGAGCCACTCCTCGTAGACGTCGTCGACGGGGCGGTAGCGCAGGAGCTCGTTTGCCGCGATGAGCGCAGCTCGAGCCTCCAGGGGCGCGTGCAGCGCGTGCGACGAGGAACCGGCTGGGGTTAGGGATGAAAATGGAGTGGAAAGTTTCCGTTTTTCCAGAGGAAAAATGGAAACGGAGAAGAAATATGAAAACGGAAACGGAAATTTGCAAAACGGAAGTGGAAATGGAATTTTTTATGCGGAAACGGAAACAAAAACGGAACGGTGTTTTCCGGTGGAACATGCATGGAAATGGAACTTTCTGTTTCCGTGAATATGGAATTTATGTTTTTACTATAGACCTATAGCTATTTTCTAGCCCAACCACCAAAGAGAATGCAATGACACAGTTAGTAGAATGGATCTAAGGCCCAACTCCTACTACCACACATGTACTCAACTTGACCCTGTACGCAATTGTCCTGTACTACTACAATACTACGCCAAGTTGCTAACATGATGATATTATTTTGTAGCCATGTTAACGACTCATTAAATTTGTTTGTTTTTGTGTGTATTTCTCTATGATTCAAGGGGTTTTTAAATTCCGATCAATATCTATTTATGTTTCCGTATCCGCTTTGTATTCGCTCCGTGTCCGTTTCCGGTAGTATCTGTTTCCGTATTCATTTCCGGGGTTTCTGTATTCGTCTTCGCTTCTGCAAAGAAATGTGAAAACAAATATGATAGCACTCAGTTCCGTCCGTTTCCGCTCCGTTTTCATCCCTAGCTGGGGTGAGCGACGGAGTGCCGGTGCGGCCATCCCGCCGCACGGACGGGTGTTGAGAGGACGCTTGCTGCTCGTTTCCCGCCGGGCCGGTGGCGGCGTTGACGGCAGGCGACGGGGAACGACGAGGACGCCCGCCGACGGGGGCCGTATGGACGGAGCGGGAAGCGATGGCGGCCCGACGCTCGGCGCAGGCCCGACGAGCGTCAGACATGGATGCGGTGGTCGGAGGAGAGCGCAGCGGTGGAAGACTGATTCCGGCGCGCCCCTACCTGGCGCGCCAAATGTCGGATCACGAGTTCCGGCAGACCCTTAAGGTTCGAACTCTGGGGTGCGCGCGGAGATCGTGCCTTCTACCTCTCCGTCTCGCTGGGATCTAAACTACTGCAAGAACAACACAAGAGACATAGGGTTTATACTGGTTCGGGCCACCATTGTGGTGTAATACCCTACTCCAGTGTGGTGTGGTGGATTGCCTCTTGGGCTGATGAGGAAGAACAGTACAAAGGGGAACGACCTCGCGAGGGTCTGTTCTTCGCTAGGGGATGAACTGCTAGGTGGAGTTCGATCGCCCTTTTCTCTCTCTCTCTCTTTGCTCTAGGTCCTGAATCGGATTGGATTCCTCCTCTACCCTGGGGGTGGCTAGTCCTATTTATAGGCAAAGGCCCCGGGCCTCTTCCCAAATATTTGAGCGGGAAGGGCACCAACAATTGGCCGATTTGAAGGGGAACATCGGGTACACTTATCCTGACTAAAGTTGGTCTTCCCCTGTCAAAGGTTCTGGTGATGACGCCGGCTTGGGCTCCACAGTGACTTCCTCCTTGTCGTGGAGTTGGTCTTGGTCTCGTTGCACCGAAATGGGTGCCTTTGGTTGATCCTCTCGCCTGCGCTTGCCCCCTTTGCACCAAAGAGGAAAGTGAGGACACTACGTGGGCTGGCGCCCGCCTGGCACCTCTGGTCGTCATGGCTTGCGTCATGGGCACCTCATGAGGTACCCCACCTTGATCTCTCCGCCTCCTCGCGAGCCAGCCTAAGGAGGCCGTGCTGGAGGAAGCTCCATGTCGTCCGCCTCGCGAGGCTTGGCCCCTCGCGAGGGTCTTGAGCCTTGTGTTGATGAAGATGGGCCATGTTGGGCCCCCACTCGAGCCACGCCGCAGGCAGGCAAGTCTGGGTACCCCCGTTCCTAGAACGCCGACACTGTACCCCCCCCCCCCCCCGCCTCGCAAGGATCTAAGCTACGAGAAGAACAACACAAGAGACACAGAGTTTATACTGGTTCGGGCCACCGATGTGGTGTAATACCCTACTCCAGTGTGGTGGTGTGGTGGATTGCCTCTCGGGCTGATGATGAACAATACAAGGAAGAACAGCCTCGCGAGGGCCTGTTCTTGGCTGGGGCGATGAACTGCTAGAGGGTTTCAGTCGCCCTTCTCTCTCTCTCTCTGGGTGCCTCTTGATTCCTAGTCGATCTCTAGATGCCTCTAGCTCTGTTGTCTATCGGTCCATCTACCCCGGGGGTGGCTAGTCCTATTTATATGCAAAGGCCCTGGGCCTCCTCCCAAATATTGAGCGGGAAGGGCGCCAACAATTGGCCATTTTGAAGGGGAACATCTGGTACACTTATCCTGACTAAAGTTGGTCCTCGCCTGCCAAAGGCTCTGGTCATGACGTCGGCTTGGGCTCCACAATGACTTCTTCCTTGTCGCGGAGTCGGTCTTGGTCTCGTTGCACCGAAATGGGTGCCTTTGCTTGATCCTCCCGCCTGCGCTTGCTCCCTTAGCACCAAAGAGGAAAGGGAGGACACTGTGCAGGCTGGCGCCCGCCTGGCGCCCTTGGTCGTCATGGCTTGCGTCATGGGCACGTTGTGAGGTACCCCGCCTTGATCTCTCCGCCTCCTCGCAAGGCAGCCTGATGAGGCCGTGCCTGAGGAAGCTCTGTGTCGTCCGTCCCGCGAGGCTTGGCCCCTCGCGAGGGTCTTGAGTCTGTGTTGATGAAGATGGGCCGTGCTGGGCCCCCTTTGAGCCACGCCGCAGGCCGCAGGCAGGCAAGTCTGGGGACCCCCGTTCCCAGAACGCCTACACACTTTGTATTGTTCATACCACTAAGTACTACTCCCTTCATTTCTTTTTAGTCCGCATATAAGGTTTGTTCAAAGTCAAGCTTTGTAGAGTTTGACTAACTTTATATTAAAAAATGTGAACATTCACAATATGAAATCAATATTATCAGATGCACCATGAAACATATTTTCATACTATATTGTTTTAGTATTATAGATGTGCATATTCTTTTATATAAATTTGGTCAAACTTTGTGTGGTTTGACTTTGACCAAATCTTATATGCGAAGTAAAAATAAACGGAGGGAGTACTACGTGTGGTCTCCGACCCAGAAGTGGAAGAAGTGGAGACGCTCTACCACGCTGTTTTTTTACGCTGGGCTCTACCACGCTGTTCATGTCCCACTCCTTTCGCTGACTTGTGGGACATCCAGCACGTGTCGTGTTTGGCACCCTTCGTCGTAAGAGTTGAAATGCTAGCATTCATCAGAAATAGAAAATAATTATGAATCGGCAGTGATACTATTTTTTGCGAACCAATCAGCAATGATACTATACCACGCGGTTTCCTTGTTCCTCGATATCGGAAAGAATACTTCCGTTCACCAACATGTGGGACGTCGACCATCCTGGTCCACTTGCCATGCACGCAGAACTCCAAGGGAGTCACCCAGGTCATCGCGCCGCAGTAACAATGACTAATGAGCCATCAAATCACAGGCCCACTTCCCACTTTGTAGTTGCTTGGACGAAGGAACCATCATGACTTCGTTGAATTCCACTTCTTGAAGAAAACTACTGTACCAGCAGTACTGCTAGCTACAGTAGTTACTCCAACAGAGGCCTCCTTTCGTTCATAGGATAGGAATATGAAAATCATAGGAAGTGATATGACATGCATCTCAATTCCTATAGAGAAAGAGATGCCATTTGATGCTTAGGATAGGAATTTTTCCATTTAGTCTAGGCTAATGTACTGGTAATTTGCTCTAAAAACTACAGTAGTAACTAGTAGTACTAGTACATGCTCGTACTCAGACACACACACACACACACACACACTAACTACTAGTACTACTACTTCTCACATGCTGGCCAGACGCCGTCGTTCTCCTTCCCGGCTTTTTCGGCGACACCCCACCGTGCTTGGATCTTCGCCGACCTCTCCGCAGCAGCGCGTGCGTCCTTTTATTTCTTGCGGCGGCAGGCCTCTCTTTTCTTGAGTGCTTTCTTACTTTTCCGCTCCCTTTGTGCGGCTTTGGCCGCCTCTTGCTCTACCGCCCATTCGGCCTTGGCATCTTCAAATTCCTCCCACATAGTTGTGAGGTCGCGAGCGGCGATGAACTCGGGACGGCGGGATGCCATCGCTTCCCTACCATTTTGTGTGCGGTCGTGGGCAGCGAGGAACTCGGCGCGGCGGGATGCCATCCCTGCCTTACCGGTTAGTATGCGGCGCGGTGGCATGAACGACGCTTGGTGAGAGCTCTGGGTGGAGTGGCCGGACAACCGTATAGTGCATTGGTTTGTCAAGAGCTCAAGGACAGAAGACGAAGCAAATTTGGATTCCCCTTCAATCCTGGTCATTTATTACCGAGTAAAATGCATTGGCGGTCATCGAACTTGTCTTGATAGCTCACTTTGATCATTGTATACGAGATATGGTGATTATACGGTCACTGGCTCAGCGTATAGCTCCGTATTTGTCTGGTTGGCCAGTCAAACAGTCTGCATGCGCCTCATCAGCTTGTGTTCTTTATCTATCTACGCGGGCCTACCTGTCAATGGAGAAAGAAATACTGTAAAAACAAAAATTATGCTAGAGTCCGGACCGCTTCCGGAGCCCGCTCTCACCGCCCTGCACCCTCAAAACGCCAGCTGCCCGCCGCATGCATGCATAGCAAATACAGTAGTACTCCTTATGTGGAGGAGAGAGAAGCATTGACAAAGTCAAGGAGTGGGCTCTGCAAGAGCCCGTCTCTACACGTGCTCCTAGGTATAAAAAAATTCTAAAAAAAGGCATAAAAGACAATTGTGTCTTAAAAAAGAAAGGTAAAAAACATTTGAGAGGAAATAGATAGAGAGAAAGTGAGAAAAAGTTGTAACCTAGGCATTACATGAGGAAGGAGGGAGTGGTGCACATGCTAAGTTCACTGGGCTGCCGTGTTTCACACTCCTCCGTCGTAACAGTGGAGACAATAGCTTTCATCAAAAATAAACAATGAATACTCATTGCTCGTCCTCTATATCGGAAAGAATACTTTCATTCGCCGACATGTGGGACGTCGACCATCCTGGTCCACCTGCCATGCACAAAATTATCCTGGTCTATCCCGGTCGTATCGCAGGCCCAACCTTTCCCACTGTAAGTTGTTCGGACGAAGGAACCATCATGACTTCGTTGAATTCCGCTTCTTCAAGAAAACTTACTGTACCCGCAATGCTGCTACCACACGCGAAGACTAGACGGCACTATACCACGTCATATCACTGAAACCCACTAGGCCAAACTAGCCCGCCTAGGTCATCTATTTTAGAACGGAGGGAGTACGTCTCTGCACTACTATGATTTTGTGTTGCACGTCATATCACTGAAACCTACTAGAGCAAACTAGCCCGCCTAGGTCATCGATCGCTAAGCCTACAATTTTAGGAGCTAGGGCTATTGGTCGATCGACGAGGGATAAGTATAAGCATACCACGAGCTCATCAGCCCCAACGTTTCTGTTCGGTGAGTGTTTTGCAAGTAGTACTATAGCTCGCACAGTAGCTAGCCTACTAACACCAAGAATCATCAAACAAGCCCTGCTGATATGATAAACAGTTCAAACTTACATCTAATCATGCCATATATTACATCAAAAGATGGTGAGGATACATCTGTTTCCATAACTCGAAGAGGGTTCGCATGATTCATCGCATGATTCACTATCAAACAAAAGTAGCAAGATCCGCCCACACAAGACAGTGGCCTAGCCCTAAGATGGTTTGATAACACGCATCGTTCTGGTAATTAAACACAGGGCAATGCAAACTACCCTGAAGGATTAGCGCGACCAACTATTTCTTGTCATCGATCTCTCGGGCAATGACCACAGCACGGACAACGGCATGGGAATCGACTTCTGGGGTGATGCCAACAGGACGAGCCACGACATCGGAATCATCAAGGACGTCCACTGGCACCTGCACAACCCTAACATATTAGCAAGCACATTGCAAATAATCAAAAACCACAACTATGGTAATAAGCCATTATTTTTTACCTTGTGCAGCTCACCGGGGGATCTAATCCCTCCGGGGGCCATCTCCTCGTCCTCGATGGGGGCCATCACCTTGCCAGGGGAATACTGCTTCTCAACGACGACTATCTCCTCAAACTCGGTCTTGAGCCTCACATAGGTGGCAATCAGAGTTCCTAGGGTAGGCACGATGGGGCCCTTGCTGTTCTTCCAACTTTCTTTGAGGAGTTCGTCCGCCAACGTCCTCAACTCTTGGGCCAGTGCTTGTTTCTTGGAGTTCTTCGTCTCCACGGGTTGGCCCGCCAACATGGTCAACTCGTTGGTCGGTGCTTGCTTCCTGGAGATCGCTGTCTCCAGTGGGTTGTCCGCCGGCAACTCTTTGCCTAGTGCTCCAGGATCCATCAATGAACTGACAAACAAAAAGCAATCGAAAGGAAACCACAATCGCAATGAAAATGGGAAAAGAATAGGATGTGAGAATCGGTCAGTGCTTTGCAAAAAGAAGATTCTTGGAATGAAAATATAGCAGCATAACTGATTCGCCCACCTTTCCTTCGTCAGCACAGAAGAAAAAAGGCAGAAGTGAGTAGCCTAGAGTGAGGTTTTCTTCGAGAAAGGGAAGAAAGGGCTTGAAAGAGCGTTCCAGTGAAATGATGGTTGCTTCGTTCAGTCCAACTTGGAGGCCACCTTACCACTGCTGGTAAAGGTGTGGGTTTTGTGATATGATGGGTCATGACGGCCACACAGGGGTGACAGGTGAGTCTTGACTGTAGCACCTCGCTGTGATTTTGTGGATGGCACGCGGGCCCGGATGCTTTGAAATGTCCCGCATGTAGATAGAGCGGCTAGTCATATAGGAGTGCTCAGTATTGTGCACCGCGACCAAGGCGGAGAGGAAAATGAGAGAACTACTTAATTAATGCATAAGTTTAATTAGGGTAGTTTTGTAAAGTACGAGATACATTCCTCCAATCGCAAAATGCCTTGGTTCACGAGATTTGAGATTTGAGCCCTATAAACCGGAAAGGAGGGAGTACTGCACATGGTGTAGTCAAGTCACTTGTTGAAATCTCTAGAAAGGAAAATACTCCTTTCCGGTTTACAGGGCTATACTACTCCCTCCGTCTAGGTGTGTAAGTCATCTTACGAAAACCAAATACTCCCAAAACACTTAGGCGCGGTGCATTAACTTCTACCTTGTTTCTTGTTTCTTGACATATCAACCAATAAGAGATGAGAGGTGTGCATGCTTTTAATGACTTGCAATGGCTAGTTCATTGCATGCAATGCTATTAATTAGCAAATAAACATCGCTGACCCCACGAGGAAACAGTGCTAAGCGTGTGGACCTATGCGGAATGAGTATCAACCAATGGATAATGGAGTTTAATTGTTAAACAATAGCAATTTTGTCTCATGCAAGAGCCTGGCTAGTACTCCAAGGAACCGCACCATGCGAGCGTTCGCAACTGCCACGTTCGGGTTGCGCTTGGCTCTTCGCCTCTTGGAGAAGACGAACAATAATGATGTTACTCCTACTTCTACAGTATCGAATCCACTGATGCATGTCCGTACACCTCGTGCGGGAGGGATAGCGAAAGCTTCAACTTACTGCTCCTGCCTTTGCGTCTATGACAGGTGGGCCCAACAGGTGGTTGGCCCTCCTGTCATGCAGCCAAAGGCAGGTGCAGTTAAGGCACCGGAGCTCAGTCCGTGAGGGAGAGGGCATTGTAGTAATCAAATTTCTTGGTCTCGTATGAGTTGATGAAGATAGGGGTTGCTTGCTTGCTAGGGTTGCTCACTACGTATATATAGGCCGGAGCCTCCGCGCTTGCTTGCTAGGGCTGCTCTATTCACACACTTTCATCCTCTCCAGATTTAAACAAAGATAGGGGTAGTAACACTGTCTTTCTCCCTTCAAGAAACACTAGCTTTCTATCCTCACCGCTGGTTACAGATCCGGACGTATCCCCCTCCGCCGGTGAAGGGGAGGTGGGGCAGCTTTTAGGCCATCGTCAACAGCGAGGGAGGAGACCCACTGCCGGCCGCACCGTTATCTCTGGCCGAGCGCCGGCGCGGGAGGACCTCCGATCCCTTTGTCCTTGCTTGTGGGCGGATCAGGCCTCTCGCCGCCCACCTATCCACATCCCGACGACCTTCAGGTATATCTTCGTTCAAAACTGCCTTAGCTCTACTTCCCCAGCTCGCTTCGTCGCTGCATGTGCATCATTTTCTACCTCTCAGCCCCTCTCGATCGGATGGTCCAATGTCACATATTTTTTTCTTCTATTGTTAGTGGTAAAGCTACTTCATGGAGTCAAATCTTGTACTCCCTCCGTCCGAAAATACTTGTCATTGAAATGGATGTATCTAGATGTATTTTACTTCTAGACACATCCATTTTGATGACAAGTAATTCCGGACGGAGGGAGTACTTGGTTCAAACAAGAAATAAAGTGGGGGTGGGGGAATTTAGTATGTACATCGGACTTGGTACAAACAGGAAGGAAAGGGGGTGAAAGTAGTACAGACTGGTCATCCAACCGGTCTCTTGGTCGAGAAGGGAAATATAGGGGTAACACTGTACACAGTGGTATGACCAGGACTAGATTTGCTATCCACACATAGGAGTAGGTGGCTAGAGTGAACAAAAATGGGACCAACCAAGATATGTTTCTTGGATGTTTGTTTCTCGGGGCAACAAACTATGAATCACCACTTTATGCCCCTGTTTACGTACATGGTGCTGGACTGCTGGTGCACCCACTGTCCCATGCCCTTATACCAAATATTTAGGCTCCGTTCGGAATAAAGGGGCAGAAAACATAGGTCTTGATGAAAATAGAGGAATTGGAAAGGAATGTAGGTATAAATCTATGGAACAGTGAACCAGAGGAAACTCTCAAGAGAATGTGTTCGGATGGACTACGAAATGTACAGATTTGTTTTTTTAGACTAGCATGCTTGGCAGTATGAGATGCTATTTGTTTATTCAGCTGCACAGTGACTACTCTTGTCCTCACCTCACGTACCACACATAGGTTGATTTTTTTATTCTGGCAACACAGCACAGCAACCTGTCTAACGCATGGCAGCGAGCGCCTGCCTCGGGCTTCCGCCCAAAAAATGAGCAGCGCATGGATGTTTCTAATCCTATGGAATCAGTACTACCAGACCAACTTTCCTATGAAACACTATTCACCTTTCCCGTGTTCCGAACGGTTGGAAGGGAAAGAATACTGTAGGAATTGTGTTCCTACGAAAATCCTGCACCAAACCTGTGAACCGAACGCAGCCTTAGCTGTTCTTAATCTAAGCCATGCCACTGTTATAAGCCATGACAAGTTTAGCCAAATGTTTTTGCCTGTAATTGTTTGAGACTCTGACGGTTTCCTCTGTGCCTTTTTGTGCAAACAGGGATATCCAATTCACCTGGTTGCTGTTGTGACCTTTTGGTGCACTGCACAAAACTCTTCTTAAAAGAAGTGACTTTTGTGCTGTTTAACTGGAATGTCAGAATGGAACAGTTGGTTCATTTTGGTAGAACTGCACAAAGGGAGATCTGTGTTCCAATCCTCATCATCCATATTGGCACCATAACCTTCCTTTAGGTAAGAATGATGTTTAATGCATGTGTTCATCTCTATTTTCCAACTGCCATGAGAAAATAATGCTGTTTTTACTAGTACACTTGTACTCCCTCACTGACAAAACCAATTCTGAATTAGAAGGCCAATCATGTACTTGGTTTCACCAACTGGTGAGGAGAAAGAGAAACACAGCATGAAGAGGAAGAAGAAGAAGAAGAATAAACAGTGCCAAGGCGATCTTGCTGAAGCCAGAGGCCTCGGTTGAGGCCATTCAAGGGTTCCGGCAACGACTACCTTACATGTGAGACGATCCTCCGGGGAGCCCTTCCACTTCTGCTGTCTCACTTAATTAATTAGGAGTACTTAAGTACCACTAATTTATTACTGCCTAATTTTCCTATTGGAGTTAAACAAAACTTTAGTAGGACCCTATGCTGAATCAAGTACGTGTGTATGTTTGTCTATGGAGGTGAATCATGTGGTGGCGCAGGGAGGGAATATTATTAGTGTCATGACATAATAGTGCTATTTTTTTGCATGTCAATTTATTGCCATTGGTTCAATGAGGCAATGTTTTGTGTATTGTCCATCATGAATTTGATGCTACTGGTTGAGTAATATGCTAATGTCTTCCTATCCTTTCTCACTAAGCTAATGAAGGTTTCACCTTGTTCCTACTTGTGCAAACAGGGATCATGTTGTGTCAATCATACATTAAATGGAACTACACAAGACAATACAATGAACTGTATCCCAGCCAGTGCTTTAACTCTGCTGGAAGTTCTTGATAATCTTTCTATATAATCTCAGCACTAGAAACAAGAGTGATTTCAACCATACATTTGAAGTGCACAAAAATATATACTATTGTGTGATTCCAGTGAGTGCTTTATCATCTCTTATGGGACTACATGAATAAGCTTTTTTTCTCAGGTTGGTATGGGCCTAAGGCCTTCATCCATATTAGTTTGCTGTCATCTCTATTTGTATCATGCTACTGTCATGAGAAACTCCTTTATCTTTGCACGTTAAAGTTTTGCAACCTATGATAAATGGCAATGCTTTGAGTGTTGAGTTGAGCTAATTGGCACTGATTAAATAAACTAATACCTCTCTTTAAGCAAGACTACTATGTTGCTAACTTTACCCATTAAGATAATGAGGGTGCTTCACTATTACAGTAATCTCACTCTCTCAATATATGTGCCAATAGGGATGCTCGATTTTGGTGGAACTGCACAAAAACTTTGGGTGCTTCATTGCCTCGACAGCTTTCGTCCTTTCCTGTCAGTCGCTAAACTCCGCATGCTTTCTTCCTTTGCTGTCAGTCGCTTGGCTTATCTCGGCTTCCAGTCAAAGGAAATAGTAATTGATATGCTACCTCACACAGGTTGGTACTGGTCTTTATCCTGATTATTGTGCTTGTCATATGTATTGGTAATTTGGTATTGTGCTATTGTTTGCCAACTTCATAAAGGAGTAATTTGGAGCCTGAACTCGCAGGCAAATCATTACATCGGGTGATTTCAGTAGACTGCACAAAATGATCAGATGTTGACAAGAAGTGCCTATATTCATTCAAGTATCAACTGGCGTCAACCAATTGTCAAACTCCAAGTGTTAGGAGAGTGAACGCCAAAAATATTGCTTGGTGCATAGCCCAGAAAAATGCAGTCCAGTCTTTGGTCCCAACTTGTGCCTTTTGGTTATCGGCACATATGGTAGCGAACTATATGTTATGGAGTCTAAAGATTCCAGACAAGTTGGTTGCCGCTTATATTCATCTGGCACTTAATCAGTCTGCAGGCCAAGGATGCTCCATTTCAGTTGAACTGCACAAAAAATTTGGATGGTTCATTTTCTCAACCGCCTCCTTTCTCGTCTGCAATGTAGAATTTTGGCGAGATAAAGGACCAAGATGAGCCAGTAAACTGGTTGGATGAAAGTAGTGGCCAAGTTGCTCAAACCTCCCTCGTCACGAGGCCACTATTTGAGGATAAACCTACAAGCAAAGTTCAGATTGTCTGTGCTGCCTCTTATGTACTCGAAAGTTTACTCGCACAAGAACTAATTTTAGCAAGAAGTACCTCCGATTGAACACCATTTACCAGTCTGTACCCTAGGTAACTAAAGTTCGTCCATGGATCATATTGGCTGTGATCTCAATCATTTGGATGCACAAACATACTGAACATGTGTATATCTGAATCTTTCTGTAAATTATGTATGAATATTGTCGTGTGATCTATCAATCATTTGGATGCATAGATATGTTGAGCTTGTGTATATATGAATCTTTTGAGTTGTTGATTGTGAATGTTGGTTATGGATATGAACGTGTCCTGTGAACCCGAGTTTGATATGAATGTTTACCTTTTCTGTTGTATTTGTGTGTGAACTTGTTAGTATGCCCACTGTGGGGTATAAAACGCAGGTCTCTTATAAAAGTAATGTTGTGTCCAATTTATGTTTTCCCTTCTAACCTCATTATATATATTTATATTATTACTATTATCGTATATTTTATAGAGACTTATATATACATTATAAAAATATCCCAACTTATAAAAGTAAATGTTTAACGGAAGTTGGCAAGGAAAATTCTGGTTGTTTTTGACTCACAGGCAAGGAAAATCCTGGTGACTGCATACAAAAGCTTGCGAAGATTTTAAGGACCAATTTAATAATAACACGCTCATTTTTATTTTGAGCAATAACTCGCTAATTTCTTAATTATATATATATAATGTGCCTCTCCGGTTTATTCTTTGATATCAATTGCTCCTTCTAACATAACATTATATAACGAGCCCACCTAATACATGTATTTCAAGGAAGTGCAAATGGGCTGGGATTTCTTAGAAAATATAAATGGTCCTGATTGACGCGAAATTATTTGTTCACCCAGCCCAGCAAATGGACTGTACATTCTAGAAAACATGGGTTAAATATATGCCACATTTTTGCAGGCTGACATGTGGGCCAATAGGTCGAAGCCTACGCAGGGCGTTGTCAACTTGGTCAACAAATGGTTGTGTCATCCACAGCCATTGGATTTATATCCAACGGCCGGCATGCACCTTCAATCTCTCGTCTTCTTCCACCAGCGTCGCCGGGACCGCTTAGTCCGGCCTCCGGCGGCTAGCGGCTCTGCTTAGCACGCATCGCTGCAAAGTGCTACCCCATCGCCGGCCAGGCTATCCCTCCACCCCTCGACACCTCCTGTTATTCTCCACAGACTACAACCCCATGCCGCAACAGAACCAGTTATAACCCTTCTCCTCTCAATCTGCGACTCCACTGCCACATTTTCCCATCTCCGAGTCGTTCCCGTCCGGGGCCTCGCCGTCGTCCACCGCCTCGCTGCGTTTGGTGCGGCGTGGTCAACAAACGAGAGTCATCGGAAGAGGACTTTACGTGGAGAGCCTGACGGTTGGGACCCACGAGGTCCATGGTCGCACGCAAGGAAAGTTCCTCCTTATTAAGCTGAAAAAATGTTTCCTCCACCTGACAGCTGGGACCCACCGGCTGTATCTTCGCACGGAAGGAAGTGCCTCCTTGTTTTGTGAAAAAAGTTATTCATCCCGTTGACAGCTGGGACCCCTCAGATTTGGTGACTGACTTGTGGGCCTACTAAGCGGACGTGTACGCACGGCTTTGTCAAAATAATCAACAAATAATTCTAGCAGCTGGACCGTTGGATGTTAATCCAACAGCCATGCTCCTTCTTCAACCTCTGTTCTTTCTCCTGTCTCCCGTGGGCGGCATCGCGGCTGTGCTGCCGCGCACCCGAACCAGTGAAGTTTCCCACTCCTCTCCATCTGCGACTCCACTGCAGCTTAATAAATAGTAACGTCTAACTGAGCCAGTTAGTTAGATGCGTACACTTGGTGTAGTAGGATCTTTATTTAGTTTGATGCATACACTTGTTCTTTTTTGGTAGCCCTTTTGTAATGATGGCTGATGTTTGGTTTGGAAGAGAGAGTTCCGTCTTCACTCTTCTGGCCTGCTTACTGCTTCTGTTGCACCCCCCAGCCCTGGTTGCTGCTGCTGTTGTTTTCAATGTACAATCGGTAGTATATTTCGTCTGTTGGTTGAATAAAAGTTATAAAAATAATAGCGAATGGGTTGTACACGCCACAGATTTCGAGGCTGACTTGTTTACGCAAGGCTTTGTCAGTGAACACACGATTCTAGCAGCAGTTAGTGTTGGATGTCCATCCAACGGCGGACGTGCTTCTTCAATCTCTGATCTTCCTGCTCCAGCCGCCTAAACTAGCGCCGGCGGGACTGCCTGCTCCCTCCTCTTGTGGCCCGTTGTGATGCCGCGCAGGCTTCCCCGGCCCACCCTACTCCCTCCGCTGGCCTGGCCGCACGCAATCAACTGCCTCCTTATTACGCGAAAAAAAATTGATTCCAACCACTAGCATTTGGGGCGCACCGGTTGGGAGGCTGACCTGTGGGCCTACTAAGTTGACGCGTACGCAGGGCTTGTCAACTTAGTCAACAAACGATTCTAGCAGCAGTAACCGTTGGATTTGAATCGAACGGTCCTGCTGCTTCTTCAATCGCTGCTCTTCTTGCACCAGCCGCCCAAACCAGCGCCGGGGAGACCGGCTGCTCCTGCCTCTAGTGGTCGGTTGTGCTGCCGATGAGGCATCATCGCCCCCTACTACTCCCAGCGCTAGCCAGGCCCTGCGGCGACGGCAGCCTCACACCGCAGCTGAACCAGTGAACACTCGTACTCCTCTCCGCGTGGGCATCCACTGTCGCGTCTTCCTCGGCTCCATGTCGTCCCCTTCCTAGGCCTCGCCGTCGTCCACCGCCTTGGTGCTCTCGGCGCGGCGTGGTCAACGTGGTCAGCGACATTCCATCTGAAGAGTATTGTACCTGGAGAGGCTGACAGCTGGGTCCACGGCCACAACTCAGTTTTTTGTGATTTGCCAAGTAAGTCGCTTTGTCAGGCCTGTTGGGCTGCAAATCTTTCAAGACGAGGAGAGCTTTCATTCGGCTGGCCGAGAAAATGGCCCATCAGTAATGAGAAATGGGTTGTACATTTTTAAAACACATCAAACAGGCAATTAGTTTCAAATATCTTTCTTCCATTTTGAGATTTGAAATTATATTAATTTTTATGCGTGGAGAATTTGTTGGATTTTATATTGATATACATTTATTTTTAAAATCAGTTTGAATGTGAGTCGAAATTTCGGGATTAAAACAGTTCGGACCGCACCGAAATATGCAAAATTTCGTATAATTTTTTAACCGTGGACACAATATGGGTTGTAATGCTAACAAAAAGAATATGGGCTCCAAAAAACCTTAATAATTAGCAAATGGGCTGTAAATTATTAGAAATAATGGCAGATGGGTTGTATGTTGTTTCCCACAGATTTGAGGCTTTCCTAAAAAAAGGTTGACGCACAAGCAGTGACTGTTGGATGGCCATCCAACGGCCGTCGTGCTTCTTCAATCTCTGCTCTTCCTGCTCCAGCCGCTCAAACAGGCGCCGGCGGGACTGCCTGCTCCCTCCTCCCCGCGGACAGCTCTACTGCCGCGCAGGCCTCACTGCCCCACTATACTCCCATCGCTGGCCTAGCCATCCCTCTACTCACCCACACCTGCTGTTATTCTCTGGCGACGGCAGACGAACCAGTAAATCCTCATACAGTCGTACTCCCCTCCGCGTGGGAAACAACTGCCGAGTCTTCCCTGCCTCCGTGTCGTTCCCTTCTTAGGCCTCGCCGTCGTCCACCGTTCTAGTGCTCTCGACGCGGCCTGGTCAACGTGGTCAACGACCGACATGCATCTGAAGTGGACTTTACGTGGAGAGGTCGACAGCTGGGTCCACGGCCGCATGCAAGGAAATGCCTCCTTATTATGCGCAAAATAATGATTCCTCCACCTGACATCAGGGACCCACCGAAAGGGCCTCTATATTTCGCGAAAAAAACATTACCGCCGTTGATAGCTCGGACCCACTAGCTATATTTTCACACGCAAGGAAGTGCCTCCTTATTACGCACAAAAAAAATGAATACTCCCCCTGTTAGCTGGGACCCAGTATAGTGGCAGGTTGACTTGTGGGCCTACTAAGTTGACGGGGATGGAGGGCTTTGTCAACTTAGTCAATATGCACGATTATAGCTCCAGTGACCGTACGATGTCCATCCAACGGCCGTATTGCTTCTTCAACCTCTGGTCTTCTTGCTCCAGCCGCCCAAACCAGCGCCGGTCGTGCCTCGTGCTCCTGCCTCCCGTGGCCGGTTGCGATGCGGCGGAGGCCTCACCGCCCCCTAGTACTCCCACCGCTGGCCAGGCCATCCCTCTACTCACCCACACCCCCTGTTATTCTGCGGCGACGGCAGCCTCACACCGCAACGAACCAGTGAACCCTCGTACTCCTCTACGCATGGGCATCCACTACTGCATCTTCACCGGCTCCGCGTCGTCCCCTTCCTAGGCCTCGCCGTCGTCCACCGCTGTGGTGCTCTTCGCGCGGCGTGGTCAACGTGGTCAAGGAACGACTTCCATCGGAAGAGTACTGTACGTGGAGAGGCTGACAGCTGGGTCCACGGCCACAACCCAGTTTTTTGTGATTTGCCAAGTAAGTCGCTTTGTCAGGCCTGTTGGGCTGCAAATCTTTGTCACGCCTGTTGGGCTCGCCGAGAAAATGGCACATCAGTAATGAGAAATGGGTTGTACATTTTTAAAACACATCAAACCGGCAATTAGTTTCAAATATCTTTTTTTTATTTCAAGATTTTAAATTACATTAATTTTTATGCGTGGAGAATTTGTTGGATTTTATATTGATATACATTTATGTTTAAAATTAGTTTGAATGTGAGTCGAAATTTCGGGATTAAAAACAGTTTGGACCGCACCGTAATATGCAAAATTTCGTATAATTTTTTAACCGTTGCCACAATATGGGTTGTAATGCTAACAAAAAGAATATGGGCTCCAAAAAAACCTTAATAATTAGCAAATGGGCTGTTAATTATTAGAAATAATGGCAGATGGGTTGTATGTTGTTTTCCACAGATTTGAGGCTTTTCTAAAAAAAGGTTGACGCACAAGCACTGACTGTTGGATGTCCATCCAACGGCCGTCGTGCTTCTTCAATCTCTGCTCTTCCTGCTCCAGCCGCTCAAACAAGCGTCGGCGGGACTGCCTGCTCCCTCCTCCTCGCGGCCGGCTATGCTGCCACGCAGGCCTCACCGCCCGACCGTACTCCCATCATTGGCCTAGCCATCCCTCTACTCACCCACACCTGTTTTTATTCTCTAGCGACGGCAAACGAACCAGTAAACCCTCATATAGTCGTACTCCCCTCCGTGTGGGAAACAACTGTCGAGTCTTCCCTGCCTCCGTGTCGTCCCCTTCCGAGGCCTCGCCGTCGTCCATCGCCCTGGTGCTCTCGACGCGGTGTGGTCAACGTGGTCAAGGAACGACTTCCATCGGACGTGGACTGTACATGGAGAGGCTGACAGCTGGGTCCACGGCCGCAGCAAGGAAGTGCCTCCTTATTACACGGAAAATAATGTTTCCTCTACCTGACAGCTAGGACCCACCGGACGGGCCACTGTATTTCGTGAAAAAAAGTTTCCCCCTAACTGCTGGGACCCACCAGCTACATCTTCGCACGCAAGGAAGTGCGTTCGGGCAAAAAAACGATTCGCCCCCTGACTGCTGGGACCCACCAACTACATCTTCGCAGGCAAGGAAGTGCCTGACAGTCGGGACCCACCTGGTCGAAGCATACGTAGCATTGTCATTCTGGTCGTGAACGTGTATGTACATACTGGTCGATGTAGAGGCGCGCACGTAGCATGTACACGTACGTACAGCGGCCAGGGTGCAAGAAAGAAAATACGGCCACGTATGTGTACATACGGGCGGGGTCTCGAACGCCTACTCGCGCATACGTACGTCCAGGGCTCGTGTACATGGCTGGGTCAGAACGGAGAAACAGCGTCGTCGTCGTGTTCATGGGGAGGCAACGGAATGTGTGGTCGTGTTCATCGGGAGGGCTTGGACGGAATAGGCAATGGAAACGAGGCCTGGCGTACCGCACAACGGAGGAAACAGACCTCCTACGTTCGGAACGGGGTCCTGTTGATCGGGAGGGGTCTGGTGTACCGCAAAACGGAGGAAACGGACCTCCTACGGTCGAAACGGGGGTCCTGTTGATCGGGAGGGGTGTGGCATACCGCAAAACGGAGGAAACGGACTTGTGTTGGAGCGCTACGGTCAAAACGAGGGTCCTATTCATCGGGAGGGGTGTGGCGTACCGCAAAACGGGACTCCACGGGATACTGTTCATCTCCACCGTCGACCCCTCCAGCCTCCACGAGCTACTGTTCATCCACCGTCGACCTCCTCCAGCCTCCACGGGCTCCTGCTCATCCAGCCTCCACCGCGCGCTACTCCACTGGCTACTGTTCAACCACCCCTCCACCATCTATTGTTCATCCAACCCTCCACACCACGGGGTCCTGTTCAACCACCCCTCCACGGGCACCCCTCCACCGTCTACTGTTCATCCAGCCCTTCACACCACGGGGTCCTGTTCAACCACCCCTCCACAGGCACCCCTCCACCATCTACTGTTCATCCTGCCCTCCACACCACGGGGTCCTGTTCATCCACCCCTCCACGGGCACCCCTCCACCATCTACTGTTCATCCAGCCCTCCACCACACCACGGGGTCCTGTTCATCCAGAGGCAACGCCACCGCTCACTGTTCATCCAACCCCCCCCCCCCCCGCAACGCTCACTGTTCATCCCATCGATCGGCTTCGGTTAGCAGCAGTAGCGAAGGAATCGCTCGATCGGGTTCAGTTAACAGCCATCGATCGATCGCTCGGGTTCAGTAACTCGTAGCCTGCAGTGCAATCGCTCGGGTTCAGTTAGAGCCCAACGCCTTGCTCGGGTTCAGTTCGAGCCAACGCCTCGCACACACGTGCGTACGTGTACGAGAGAAACGCGCATCGCTCGGCCCCCGACCTCCCACCGTAACTGGGAACTCCCCGAAATTTTCCTCCCCCTCGCTTCTACCACGGTTTTTTCCGTCATGGACGGCCCAAAGAATGTCATGCAGCTGCGTCTCCGGCCCGCCCAGGACGAAAATCCCATTTTCTATCATGATTTTTTGTCATAGAAGTAGGATCCCACCACATCTATGATGATACCGGGTTTTGCCACAATTATCTGTTAGAGTTATATTATAAGTCATGTACCCCTTTGTATTTATCCCGTTGTATAAGGGGTTTCCTGCATATGTTTCGCATCTGTACATGTATATATATCGGCCTATGGCCTCATGGGAATACAAGTTGCTTATTCCTAACATGGTATTAGAGATAGGTTAATTTTTTTTCGCACGCTGCAACTCGTGCGTTCGATCCCTTCTCTCCAGATCGATCTTCTCTCTCGATCTCTCTCCTCTCCCGATCGACCGAAGCAGCAGGCCGCCGGACTCCCTCGCTCGTTCTGCAGCAGGCCGCCGTCTCCGAAACTCTCTCCTCTCCCGCTCGATCGAAGCAACAGGCCGCCGGCTCTCCCCAGCGGACGATGTTCCCGTCGCCAGCGTCCTCTCCAGCGGGCGTCTGATCCAGCCAGCGCCGGCCTGCCGCTCGTTCCGCCAGGGACGCACCCGATCCAGGAGCAAGCACGCGGGCTCGTTCCAGCCAGCGCCGGCCTGCCCGTTCCAGCCAGCGCCGGCCCGCCCGATCAGGTCGCCCGTTCCACCAGTGACGCCCAGCGCCGGCCCGCCTGATTCTGCTGGTGCTCTCGTCTTATTCCTAAAAAAAATGTCTGCTGCATCGGGCTATGTTGCTGTCCCTCGCTGTCCGGTGATCTTCGATGGTACTAACTACACTGAGTTCACTGGCTTCATGCGCATTCACATGCGTGGCATCCGTCTTTGGGGTGTTCTTTCTGGCGAGGTCTGCTGTCCGCCACGTCCGGTTCCTCCGGTGGCCCCTACTCCGCCGACTCCCCTGGTTCTTGCTCCGGATGCTAATCAGGCCGCCAAGGATGCGGCTAAGCTTGCTGATGAGGCCGCTGATCGTGCTTATGATGAGAAGGTTTTGGCTTATGAGGAGGCTCTTCAGATTTATCATGGTGCTCTGTCTGCTTACACCCAGTGGCTTGATGATGATGCTCGTGCTGCAGCTGTTCTCACTGCTAGTGTTTTGCCTCAGTTTGCTTTTGAGTTTCTGGGTCTTCCTACTGTCTTTGAGATGTGGACCCGTCTTCGTCAGCGCTATCAGCCCTCTGGTGATGCCTTATACCTTTCTGTGGTCCGTCAGGAGCATGCTCTTCAGCAGGGTGACTCTACTGTTGATGACTTCTACGCACAGAGTTCTGCTATCTGGCGCCAGCTTGATTCTCTCCGCAGTGCTGGTTGTCGTACCTGCCCCTGTTGCCAAGCTGTTCAGGCCAATTTGGAGTTTCATCGTGTTTATGAGTTCCTGTCTCGGCTCCGTAAGGAGTTTGAGCCCCGGCGTGCTCAGTTATTTGCTCGTGGTCGGATTTCTCTCATGGAGGCGCTTTCTGAGATTCGTGCTGAGGAGACTCGCTTACGTGGTGCTGGTTTGCTGGAGGTTCCCTCTGTGCTCGCTACTCGTGCTCCTACGCCACCTGCTGCACCGACCCCTTCTCGCTCGAGTGCTCCGCTGCTCTTGCCCACTCCTTCTGGAGGCTCAGGTCGCCCCCGTCCACATTGCGACTACTGCAACAATGATGGTCATCTTGAATCTCAGTGCTACACGAAGAAGAAACACCTACGCAAGGCGCGATCATCTTCAGGGTCTTCGTCATCTACCTCGACAGCTTCAGCCATTGCTTTGACTGAGCAGGATATTCTGAGACTTAAGCGTCTGCTCGCGGCTTCAGGTTCTTCCTCGACGGGTACCGCTGGTTCTGTGACTGATGCTTCCCGCACTGAGCAATCACCCTCTACACAGTCAGGTACATCCCCATGGGTTCTGGACTCTGGAGCTTCTTTTCATATGTCTTCTCATTCTTCCACTTTGTCCTCTCTTCGATCACTGGATTCTCCTGTTCATGTCTTCACTGCTGATGGTACTCCACTTTCTGTTGCTAGTAGAGGCAATCTTACCACTCCTTCTTATTCTGTTCCTGATGTTGCTCACGTTCCTCGACTTACCATGAATCTGTTTTCTGCTGGTCAACTTACTGATTCTGGTTGTCGCGTCATCCTTGACGTTGACTCTTGTTCTGTCCAGGACCGTCACACGCACACTCTGGTTGGGGCTGGCCCTCGCCGCCGTGATTCTCAGGGTCTTTGGGAGTTGGACTGGCTTCATGTTCCTTCCGCTGCCACCACCATCGCCAGTTCCTCCGCTTTAGTCGCCTCCGTTACTGGTTCCTTCAAGCAGTGGCATCATCGACTTGGTCATTTGTGTGGTTCTCGGTTGTCGTCTTTAGTTCGTCGAGGTCTTCTGGGGTCTGTCTCAGGAGATGTCTCTTTAGAGTGTCAGGGTTGTCGTCTTGGCAAGCAGATTCAGTTACCATATTCACATAGTGAGTCAGTGTCGAAGCGTCCTTTCGATTTAGTTCATTCTGATGTATGGGGTCCGGCTCCTTTCGCTTCCAAAGGTGGTCATAAATACTATATTATTTTCATAGATGATTTCTCTCGTTACACATGGCTTTATTTCATGACTTCTCGTAGTGAGGTGTTGTCTATTTATAAGCGTTTTGCTGCCATGGTTCAGACTCAGTTCTCTTCACCCATTCGTGTCTTTCGTGCTGACTCCGCTGGCGAGTATATCTCTAAGATGTTGCGTGGTGTTCTTGCTGAGAAAGGAACTCTTTCTCAATTCTCTTGTCCTGGTGCTCATGCTCAGAATGGTGTGGCTGAGCAAAAGCATCGGCATCTTCTTGAGACGGCTCGTGCATTGATGATTGCTGCCTCTCTCCCGCCTCATTTTTGGGCTGAGGCCGTCTCCACCTCCACCTATCTTATCAATATACAGCCTTCCGCTGCTCTACAGGGTGGTGTTCCTTTCGAGCGTCTTTTTGATCGTCCTCCCGATTATTCGATGCTTCGCTTGTTTGGTTGTGTTTGCTATGTTCTTCTTGCCCCTCGCGAACGCACCAAACTGACCGCTCAATCTGTTGAGTGTGTCTTCTTAGGCTACAGTGATGAGCATAAGGGCTATCGTTGTTGGGATCCTATCGGTCGTCGGATGCGTATCTCTCGAGACGTGACTTTTGATGAGTCTCGACCCTTCTACCCACGCCCATCTTCCTCGACTTTTTCAGTGGAGGATATTTCTTTCCTCACTTTTCCTGACTCACCTATCATCCCCGTCGAGCCTGTGCCTCTTCGTTCCACTCCTTCTGCTTCTCCAACTCCAGTCGATTTGCAGCCACCATCTTCCTCGGTCTCCTCGCCTAACATGTCACCGGATTCTACACCTTCATCTCCGGTGACTTCTTCGTCGCCACCCCCCGATTCTACCCTAGCGATTCCTCCTTCTATTGTTCCATCTTTTCCTCAGCATTACACTCGTCGTTCACGATCTGTGGATGCCTCTGTGGATGAGTCGTCATCTTCCTCTCAGCCTACTTATGGCTTGCGTTCTCGTCCTCGTCCGCCTATTGATCGCTTTGGATTTCCCACCGCTGGTGCTGCTGTTCTTGAGCCGACTTCTTATCGTCAGGCTGTTGTTCATCCTGAATGGCAGTTTGCGATGGCAGAGGAGATTGCTGCTCTTGAACGCACTGGTACCTGGGATCTTGTTTCTCTTCCTCCTGGAGTCCGTCTCATCACTTGTAAGTGGGTCTACAAGGTTAAGACTCGCTCCGATGGTTCTCTTGAGCGTCATAAAGCTCGTCTTGTGGCTCGTGGTTTTCAGCAGGAGCATGGTCGTGATTATGATGAGACTTTTGCTCCTGTGGCCCATATGACCACTGTTCGTACACTTCTTGCCGTTGCCTCTGCACGCCACTGGTCTATCTCTCAGCTTGATGTTAAGAATGCCTTTCTTAATGGTGAGCTGCGTGAGGAGGTGTACATGCAGCCACCACCTGGGTATTCTGTTCCTGATGGCATGGTATGTCGTCTTCGTCGCTCTCTCTATGGCCTCAAGCAAGCCCCCCGTGCCTGGTTTGAGCGTTTTTCCTCTGTGGTCACTGCCGCTGGTTTTTCCGCCAGTGCTCATGATCCAGCTTTGTTTATTCACCTTTCTCCTCGTGGTCGGACTCTTCTTCTTCTCTATGTTGATGACATGATCATCACTGGGGATGACCCCGAGTATAGTGCCTTTGTAAAAACTCGTCTTAGTGAGCAGTTTCTTATGTCTGATCTTGGACCCCTTCGCTACTTTCTTGGGATTGAAGTCTCTTCTACCTCTGATGGCTTTTTTATATCCCAGGAAAAGTATATCCAGGATCTTCTTGCTCGTGCTGCTCTTACTGACAAGCGCATTGTTGAGACTCCTATGGAGCTCAATCTTCACCTCCGTGCTACTGATGGTGATCCTCTCCCTGACCCGACGCGTTATCGTCATCTTGTTGGCAGTCTTGTCTATCTAGCTGTTACTCGTCCGGACATCTCTTATCCGGTCCATATTCTGAGTCAGTTCGTCTCTGCTCCCACTTCAGTTCACTATAGTCATCTCCTTCGTGTTCTTCGATATCTTCGGGGCACGATCTCTCACCGTCTATTCTTTCCTCGCTCCAGTTCTTTACAGCTTCAGGCCTATTCGGATGCTACGTGGGCTAGTGATCCTTCAGATCGCCGTTCACTTTCTGCTTACTGTGTTTTTCTTGGTGGTTCTCTCATTGCCTGGAAGACGAAGAAACAGATTGCAGTTTCCCGTTCGAGTGCCGAGGCTGAGTTGCGAGCAATGGCTCTTTTGACGGCAGAGGTGACTTGGTTACGGTGGTTACTTCAGGATTTTGGTGTTTCTGTCACCACACCGACTCCTCTCTTATCTGACAGTACAGGTGCTATTAGCATTGCGCGTGATCCTGTGAAGCATGAGCTCACCAAGCATATTGGTGTTGATGCTTTCTATGTACGCGCTGGTGTGCAGGATCAGGTTATTGCTCTTCAGTATGTGCCTTCCGAGTTACAGTTGGCGGATTTCCTGACGAAGGCCCAGACTAGAGCACAACATGGCTTTTATCTCTCCAAACTCAGTGTTGTTCATCCACCATGAGTTTGAGGGGGGTGTTAGAGTTATATTATAAGTCATGTACCCCTTTGTATTTATCCCGTTGTATAAGGGGTTTCCTGCATATGTTTCGCATCTGTACATGTATATATATCGGCCTATGGCCTCATGGGAATACAAGTTGCTTATTCCTAACATTATCGTCATAGAAGTGTCGTATGTATGACAGGAAAAAAATTCGTTCGGCCCAAAATTTCACGGATGTGTCTTTTTTTGTAGTGTTTGGATGAGTACTCACGGTTTCTTTTCTCCCTCTTTTTCCCCTTTCCCTTCTACCTGGTTGCCGCAACCAGATGCTGGAGCCCAGGAGCCATACGCCACCGTCGATGATGACTCCTACTACACCGGAGGTGCCTACTACTACGTGCATCCCGCTGACGACGACCAGGAGTAGTTTAGGAGGATCCCAGGCAGGAGGCCAGCGCCTCTTTCGATCTGTATCCCCGTTTGTGCTAGTCTTCTTAAGGCAAACTTGTCTAACTTATGTCTGTACTCAGATATTGTTGCTTCCGCTGACTCGTCTATGATCGAGCACTTGTATTCGAGCCCTCGAGACCCATGGCTTGTATTATGATGCTTGTATGACTTATTTATGTTTTAGAGTTGTGTTGTGATATCTTCCCAATGAGTCCCTGATCTTGATCGTACATGTTTGCGTGCATGATTAGTGTACGACTGAATCAGGGGCGTCACAAGTTGGTATCAGAGCCGACTGCCTGTAGGAATCCCCCTTCCACACTCCTTGACCGAAGTCGAGTCTAGACATTACAAAACTTTTACTAACATGGCTGTGTGCCTTACGGGCCCACGTCGCCATTGGGTGGTATTAGGATCTTTTATTCCTCGACCTATACTCTGGGACTCTAACATCTCTTCTATTTGGGTTAAATGATTTTACTAACTTGGACTCTAGGTTCTCGTAGCTACTTCCTCCCGGAGAGCCCCTTCATTACAGATGATGGCCTGCTTCACTAGAAGATTCTGAAGTTACTCTCCGATGTTTCCTTGATACTTTGTGCTATGGCTTTTGCAATTCCATTCCATCGATAAACCCCAATGGAGAACCAAGTACACTTGCCATTCTTACAATCATTACCCATTGATCTTGTTATTACAACATACCCCGAAATTCTCTCTAATGTTCTGAGAATACTTGGTGCCTACTGCCTTGTAGTTCTTTGCCACATGAATACCCCTACGGATAATTTCTCGCACTTGCCGAGTATCCACTCATCCCCAGTTGGTTCATGTATGTCACCAATCTTTGAAATACCATTCGATCTTCCGTAAATCCTAAGCGACCTATTGCTCTTGAAATTTTTGCTTCCTTGCATTTTGGTTAAACCCATAAGTCTCGTAATCATATTGGCATCCCTTGTCATTATCATTTTGAGTCCGTTGATTCAAAATGTTGCGAATGCTCGCAATCCTCAATCAGGTTCTAGAATTCATCCTTTCGGCTCAGACGTCATTTTTGAACATGAGCTAGTCCTCGACCAATCAAGTTGTCGTTGAATGTACCCCTAAGTCTATTCAACTTATCCATTCTTAATCAGAGTGTTTGCTTCTGATCCCTTGATTTGGAAATCATAATTCCTTTACAATTGAGCTATGAGTTAGTCAATTGTTTCTATAATCCAATGTCTTTGTATTGATTCTTCCTCTGGTTGTGTGCCGATACTCACATCAGATCCTTTGTGGACCACCAGATCCTTTATTAGATTTTATCCGACAACGTCCTTCATATTCAATAACCTTGTGAGCCTTTCCTAGGATACATAATGCCTTTGCAAAGTTGCATCCTCTACTTTCTCAACCATGCTCTGCTTTCGAGCTGGTGATAATTACTCTCGAAGCTTGTGGTATATGTTCCTAAGATGCCCCGATGGGTTGAACCTATGCCTTTTCCTAATCTATGTGAGCCTGAAAGATTTCACGGGTCATACTCATCTGGTATTTCACCAGGTAAAACTTTCAACACGAATGCCATTATCAAAACGAGAAGTGATTGAAAGGTTATACATTTGGAGAAGTGGGAGTCGACCTTGAACTTTGTGTTCATGCCCATGGAAACGATGTTGAGCTCATCATGATAGTTTCTCGTAACAATAATTATTCACTTGGCATAATTTGATCTGGTATCTATGATTTTGTCCTTTGCAATCATGGTTCCGACCGTGATTGTTCTTCTTTGATCCCATTCTCGGACAAGTTAAAAAGTACTTGCCTTCTGCAGATCATTACGTCTGCCCAACCTCTATTTGATCTACCTTCGAGTATTACCCCCTTGTATCTCGAGGATATCAACCCATTACACTACATCTTATGAAGTTCTGATGAAGTAGTAACTTTCCCGTCATGGTCACTCCACGGGTTCTGGGTTGTCGTCAACCGAGAACACCGATTTGTGAATCAAATCAACACTGTGATTCTGTACTTCCAGTACTTTGTTGTTGAGAAGTTTAATACTCCATCACGTCATTCCGAGCCTGATCGGCTACACCATTATCGTGCTAATTTTAACTGTGTTACCTGGTCCTTCTTCCCGGAGCAAAATTTTTGACGATGAGCTAAGCTTACGTTGACTTTCCTCGTCATATCATTTTGCCTTGAACAACAAGTTGGATTCTGAGTTTGTGATGTACCTGTGGTTCCAACAACCTTTCGCTTCATCATTCCTTTGACTTGATGTCATCGCCGATCGATTACACCTTCATGAAATCTCTCGACAATTGTGTCGTGATCATCATCAACATTTTGAGCTCTTCTAGGATATCAATTGAGTTCATGATGAGAAATACCATCCTTGCCCTCGATGATCTGTGTTATCATCGACCACTTATTGACTTCCCTCCAACACAAACTTGATTGAGTTTTGTGTTATACCTTGAGATCCTTGCTATCCAGCATTTGTTCTTCTTTACCTTGGAGTATTACCATCTTTTATGTCAAGAATGTCGTGAGATTTCACCACCTCTTAAGAATTTTTGGCATAGTGATACTTCTCACCATCACCATTGTTTCTTGGTCCTCGTGTTGATTCCAACCGGGGTACCAACAAGTGAACGGTGTTGTTTGGGTTCTGGACTTCTAGCAACCCTATTTCTTTGAAGTTAATGGTCGGTCGTTCATTCTTAGACTATTGATTATTGAATCACCATTCTGACATTGGTCGTGCAACCCAACCCATATTTCGGGCGCACCTTTCAACCAATGTTTAATTGTGTATGTTTTCCTCGAGCATACTTCCTTATATCATTTGATCTGACAAATGTTATCTCCCTATCCACATAATTGTGGAGATCCATCTTTTTGGATACCTCGTTGAATTATCGCTGAGTCCATCAGCCACCTCCTCATCCTCTTCTTGATTTAATGATGAGCTTTTGTTTCGGAACTCGCTTTCGTAGTAATTTCCCCTAGAATCTTACAATGTCGTCTCGTTAATTTGTTTTGCACCTTTTCTTCTCAGGCATCCAGAGTCTGAGGTATCCTAACACCGATCAGATCTAAATCTCGGTCAGATATGATGGTTGGAACATTTTTCCAAGAGTTATAACACTGGTCTTTTATGACCCGGTAAGGTGATGGCATGCCCAACACACCTGGCTGGATGACCTATTGTTATAGATTCCTTTTCAACAAGGTTATCCATTCTTCCATGAGGAAATTGTAAGACTTATCCTATAAGTTGTTTCTGATGAATC
Organism: Aegilops umbellulata; assembly: GCA_032464435.1. Lineage (NCBI taxonomy): Eukaryota > Viridiplantae > Streptophyta > Magnoliopsida > Poales > Poaceae > Aegilops > Aegilops umbellulata. Next base: position 502,578,197 of record CP136057.1, read on the forward strand.
CTTTGTGTTTCCAAAGTCTGACCTTTGCTTGAAAAACCATGTCAATGCCATCTCGAAGCATGTCTGTGGTGCTCTTATCATCGATAATAACATTTTGAAGCACCAGGCTAAATTTTCTTTATCAAATTATCCAAGCACCGTTGTACGGGTAATGTCATGAAATTTCTCTCCTCTTATCTAAAGGGTTTTCTACTTTATATCCTGTCTTGGATATCACCCTTTGCTTGACTTTGGGAGGATATACCCCTGATATATGTGTTTAAACACATTTTCCTTTCCGTTGTTTTGTTCAAACTTTCTTATAATCTACTTAATGAGCAATGGTAATTCCCTGCTTAGGTAAGCACCTCGTGGTACAACTCTACCAGTAAGACCCTATTACTATAATTGATGACATTTCGGTAGCCACCAATGGACGAGAACTTTGCCTAATGGTCCGCCTCGTTCGACGAGCAGGAAAATGGTTCTCTACGTCCCTCGCCCTTGGTATCGACATTGTTGCCAACATAACTGATAGGCTACCCTCTAACATGTCTTGCTATCATGACCGTGCAAGATATCAATGTTTTTCCTACTTTTAACCACATGGTGGGCCCATAACCCACAGTTCCACAGGATCGAAACTTGACTCCTGTACACCCCATGTTTCCATTGTTATTCCTCACGCGTGGCTTCGTACGTAATTCACAAGCTACCTTTCGAGAGATCATCAATTCTAGTTTTAGCCGCAATACTTATTCCGATGCACTAAAGCCCTCTCACACTCCGTTTCAGGCATCGAACGTTTGCCTACCCGCTTGAAAATTCTCATGCTTACTATTATGTCTCTCGATGTATTTTCTAAGTTCCAACTCGAGAGATACTCATATGTTCATTCATGGGTTAACCCCAGATGAATACCCTCTTAGCATTCTATCGTTGCCGAGCCGCCCTTACCTATTCTAAGTACGATGGAATTCTCGAAGGATGACGGATTCATCATGATGATCTGAAGCAGAGAAATAAAGACATCAAGGTAATGGATTGACCTCTTCGAGAAGAACAACCAAGACCAAGAAGATTCGTTAGAATTTCGTAACTAGACCTCCCCCCTCTCTCTACCTCTTAAATCTCGGGATGAGATTTCTCGTAGTGGAGGAGAATTGTGACGCCCGGATAATTAAGCTACAGTAACACCATGCTAATGATGCCACGTCACCTCGGTTACTGTTCTTAATCTCGCGATGGTTCAAAAATGATTCAAATTCAAATTTAAAAAAAAAGACAAACATCAAAAGTTTTCAAACACTAAAACTAAAATGTTCAAGATGGGGCAAATAAATCCTAAGTAATAAAGGTGAAGAAACCACATTTTTATAAAGCGTTTAAATGCTCTAATATAAATAAAATAGTAGCAAACATAATTATCTAAATGCTTTTACTAATTAATAAAATATCAAACTAAATTATTTGGGGACTAGACTTTTGGTGGCAGTGCAGCTTATTGCATAGTATTTATGTGTCAAGGCTCCATTTTTTACAAAATTCATTTGGATCAAGTTTTAAATGGAAAACAGCAGCTAATTAAAAGAAACAGAAAAGGAAAAAGGGCAAACAGAAAAGAGAAAGAGAAAGAAACCTAACTACAGTACACTTAAGGCCCAAAGGTCTGTAGCTAGCCCAGCCCACCAGGAGGTTTCCTCCTACCTCCTGTTCACAGGAAACGCGCTGGACGCGCCCGCGGCGTCCATGGCCGGATCGGCCACGTGCTGGCCATCCAGCTCCTCCCCGTTGCCTACAAGTCCTCCCCGACCACTCAGTGGCAAACCCTAGCCACTATCCCCCTCCTCCACCTCGCCTCGTTTCCCCTCGATCTGGAGCTCACATGTGAGGAGTCGGTGTGCGCCGTTGTCAAATCCCATGGCCACCGTCGTTCCCCCGCCCCCTAGAGTTTCTCGGGAGCTCCGCCTCTGTCGTCTACGTCCTCTACGCGAGCCATCTCGACCTCAACTCCGCCGCACCGTCGGGATCGAGTTCTTCTCCGCCTTCAGCCACCGCCGCATCATCGCCGGATTCGTCGTCGTCAGCTCCTCTCCGACCACCCCTGCACCTCCCCGAGCTTGCCCCCGTCATCACTGTGAGCACCACCATGTTTTCCCCATCTCCCTGCTACTGCATGTGCCCCGTAGCGAACAACCACCGTAGCCATGCTCCGACCTCCGCTCGGCTTCGCTGCCGCCGCCGTTACCGGCCGTAGGTGCTCGTGCTTCTTGCACCTTCGGATGCGGCGCGTCGCGCTCGTCTTGTAGGACCAAACCACCGGGCCAACTGGCCACCGGAGTACCGATTCCGCGCTCGCCGTCACCGCGTCTGAAACTCTGCTCCTGTCGCCCTTGGCCACTCCGCCCACACCGTACCCTGCGTCCCGCAGAGTTACCGCATGTGCTCGCTGCGCCCGTGGTCGTGCTCCCCCGCACCACTGTCCGTCCCAGGCCGCGCGCTCGCGTCTGCCCGGCCCGCGCCCCTGCTCCTGCTAGCTGCCGCTGCTACTGCGTGCTGGCTTGCCGCTGCTGCTACGCTCATCTACCTGCTGCTGCTTGCTCTACTGCTGCTGCGCTCCTTCCCCTGCTACGTTGTGTCGCCTGCTGCTTGCCGATGCTGCTGCTGCCTCCCTTTCCCGTCGCCCCCACTGTTGCTGCATGCCGCGCTCGGCCGCGCCTCAGGCCACTCTCTGGCCGCGGCGACGCGCGTGCCCGCGCCTCCCCAATGTGCTCCCCGCCACTGCATCGCCCGCGCCACACCACTGCCATTGCTCTGTCTGTACTACTCCTGCTAGCTACTATAGCCGCTAGCTAGCTTTTCAATTTCTACAATAACTAACCCTCTAGACATCCCCTAAACAGCGCCTAAACGACTATGAACAGAATAAAAAATATTTTGTGAAGGTAGTATACTTGACAAACTCCGTTTTATCCCATTGGACCAAATCCATTTGATGCATGTATTAAATACTATGAAAATCACAAAATGCTATCTTTTGTTAACAGAAAACAGTTTTAACATCTAGCACCGTGTGTTGCGTGCTGTGTGTGCGCTATGCGTGTGGCGGATGGGCTATCGTCGGCCCTTGTTAGTACTAGGTTTAGCTAGTAGTATTAATTAGTGCTAAGTTAGTCTAATAGTAGATGACATGTAGGCCCCAATTAAATAAGTTAGGTTTATTTAATTTTTAGGTAAATAGTCCATGACGTGTGGGTCACAGCTCTCTTTTTGACTAGTCAAATTGACTTGGTCGACTTGAATTAAAAGTAATTTAGAAAATCTAAAATTTCATTAAAACTTTGAAAAATCATATAAAATAATCCGTAACTCGGATGAAAATACTTTGTACATGAAAGTTGCTTAGAACGACGAAACGAATCCGAATACGCAGTTCGTTTGTCAGCCACACATCCCTAGCATAGTGAACATGGAACTTTCCTCCTCCATTCCGTCTGTCCGAAAACGCGGAACACCGGGAATACTTTCCCGGATGTTTTCCCCCTTCGCCGGTATCACCTATCCCTGCGTTATATCACCCCTGGCACCGCGTATTGCCTTGTTATATTTTGTGATACTTTGTTTGCTCCGTATTTACTGTTTCTCCCCCCTCTTCTTCTCCGGTAGACCCTGAGAAAGGCGTTGATGCGTCTGAGTATGACTACGTCATCGACGACTCTTCTTCTTGTGCAACAGAGCCTCCAGGCAAGCCCCCCCCCCCCCCCCTTGATCATCAGATATCGGCTATTTTTCTCTATACTTCTTGCATTAGAGTAGTGTGGCATGTTACTGCTTTCCGTTTATCCTATCCTGATGCATAGCCTGTCCTTGCTACTACTGTTGTTACCTTTACCTGCAATCCTACATGCTTAGTATAGGATGCTAGTTTTCCATCCGTGGCCCTACATTCTTGTCCGTCTGCTGTGCTATACTATCGGGTCGTGATCACTTGGGAGGTGATCACGGGTATATACTATATACTTTATACATGATACATGTGGTGACTAAAGTCGGGTCGGCTCGAGGAGTACCCGTGAGTGATTCACAGATTGGGGGTTGAAAGGACCTTTGTCCTGACGGCCCTCTGGGTGGATCTTTGTGGCGGAGCGATAGGGCAGGTTGAGACTACCTAGGTGAGAGGTGGGTCTGGCCCTGTCGGCGTTCGCGGTTACTTCAAAATAACACCCTTAACGAGATCTTGGTATTTGATCTGAGTCTGGCCACTGGCCTATACGCACTAACCAACTACGCGGGAATAGTTATGGGCACTCGACGTCGTGGTATCAGCCGAAGCCTTCGTGACGTCAGCGACTGAGCGGCGTGCGCCGGGTTGGACCGCGTAACGTGACTTCCTTTGTAATGGAGGTTGCTAGGTCTGCTATCCGGCCATGTACGCAACGTGCAGGTGTGCAATGGGCGATGTGCCCAGACCCCTGCGCGCATAGGATTTAGACCGGTGTGCTGACCTCTTTATTATGCCTAGGTGGGGCTGCGACGTGTTGATCTTTCGAGGCCGGGCATGACCCCGAAAAGTGTGTTTGGCCAAATGGGATCGAGCGTGTTGAGTTATGTGGTGCACCCCTGCAGGGAAGTTAATCTATTCGAATAGCCGTGTCCCTTGGTAAAAGGATGACCCGGAGTTGTACCTTGGCCTTATGACAACTAGAACCGAATACTTAATAAAACACACCCTTCCAAGTGCCAGATACAACCCGGTGATCTCTCTCTAGCAGGGCGACAAGGAGGGGATCGCCGGGTAGGATTATGCTATGTGATGCTACTTGGAGGACTTCAGTCTACTCTCTTCTACATGCTGCAAGACGGAGGCTGCTAGAAGCGTAGTCTTCGACAGGATTAGTTATCCCCCTCTTAATCTGGCATTCTGCAGTTCAGTCCACCGATATGGCCCTTTACACATATACCCATGCATATGTAGTGTAGCTCCTTGCTTGCGAGTACTTCGGATGAGTACTCACGGTTGCTTTTCTCCCTCTTTTTCCTCTTTCCCTTCTACCTGGTTGCTGCAACCAGATGCCGGCCCAGGAGCCAGACGCCACCGTCGACGACGACTCCTACTACACCGGAGGTGCCTACTACTACGTGCATCCCGCTGACGACGACCAGGAGTAGTTTAGGAGGATCCCAGGCAGGAGGCATGCGCCTCTTTTGATCTGTATCCCTGTTTGTGCTAGCCTTTTTAAGGAAAACTTGTTTAACTTATGTTTGTACTCAGATATTGTTGCTTCTGCTGACTCATCTATGATCGAGCACTTGTATTCGAGCCCTTGAGACCCCTGGCTTGTATTATGATGCTTGTATGACTTATTTATGTTTTAGAGTTGTGTTGTGATATCTTCCTGTGAGTCCCTGATCTTGATCGTACACGTTTGCGTGCATGATTAGTGTACGATTGAATCGGGGGCGTCACAGTTGCCTGAGCCGCTCCGGGCACCAACCTGCTGGCTCTCGAGATGAGGTAAGCATGTGCACGCTGAGAAAACACCTTGTAGTCTTCGTCGAAGGCACCGACAGTGGCCTCGAGAAAACGCCACAAACTGTCTTTAAAGGAGCCAACCCCGTCGCGGCGTCGGTGCGCGAGGCATCAATGGTGGCCTTGACGGCGAGGTGCTCCTCCAAGATCTGGGGGTCGGCACGAATGACAGCCATCACGACCTCATTCGCGCGTGCGGCCGCGATTTGCTTCTCCGCTGCCAAATGCTCCTTGAGGTCCTGGCTATACTGCGTGCACCATGGCTTAGGCCGGCGCTTATTTGGTGGAGGGGTCGGTGATTTAGGTGGAAGGTGTCGTGCTCACGCCGGCGGTCGGGGCATGTGGGATGTGGAAGGAGGAGGAGGATGGGGTAGGGTGTCGATTACCTGCCTGGATAGGCGAGGCCGAGCAGCGTGAAGGAGGGTCGCCGGCGAGGAGGCGGCGGCACTGCAAGCAAGGAGTGAAGGTTTCATCTTGGAAAGGAAGGCGGAGAGGGGGGAAATGTGGCTTTTGGTAAGGGGTAGGGCGGGGAGGTAGATATTTCCATGGAAGCCAAAAATTTGGAATAGCTTCAGCCAAAAAACTGGCGCGCAAAATGTCATCACACACGGTCCCTTATTCTGACACGGTCCGAAGATATCTTGTGCTGCATCTCACACGGTTGGTTATAATAAACTGTGTGGGATCTACTTGATTTTTCGTCTTGATTTGAATTACATAATGGGGTCACAGCGGCCATGGACGGTGTTTGAATTGCAAGACCTTTTATCTGCAGTGATCATAAAAGAATTGGAATTATTCATGGTTTGTTTCGACATTTTTATGCATTAACTAAGTTTTCAATGCATTTATGTGCATAATTCAAATTTGAACTACATGCACATGCTCAAGTGCATATAAATTGGTTGAAAATCAAATATTTGTCCTTAGGTGCATGCTTAGGTACCATGCAATAAATGGGAAAGAATGTCAAACACCTTGCCATCGTCACTCGGCCGCAAACATTGAGATACCTGATTTTTTAATTCTAGTAAATCCAAAACTCGTCTGAAATTCATGAAACTTGGCATGCTATCATGAAGCGGCATCAACATGGCGCGGTAAAGTTTTATCCCATTTCGGGCAGGTTTGGGAATATGCTTCTCACAAACCAGAGCTTCTCAAAACAAGCATGATGGTTTCGGTAGGGAATGCCCCAACTTTGGGGATGAAACGATATCCATTGCCTCTAATTGCTTTCAAAAATTTTCTCGTGTCAACATAGAACAACAGGAGTATTATGTTATTTTTTGTGATTTTTCGAGGTTCGTTTGGACATTTTTATGCATTAAGTGAGTTTTCAATGCATTTATGTGCATGATTTAAATTTGAACTACATGCACATGCTCCGGTGCATATAAATTGGTTGAAAAATCAAATCTTTTGTCCTTGGGTGCATGCTTATGTCCCATGCAAGAAATGGGAATGAATGTCAAGCACCCTGCCACCGTCACTCGGCTGCAAACATTGAGATACCTGATTTTTAAATTCTAGTAAATCCCAAACTCATCTGAAATTCATGAAACTTGGCATGCTATCATGGAGCGGCATCAACATGGCGTGGTAAAGTTTTTGTCCCATTTGGGGCAGGTTTGGGTATATGTTACTCACAAACCAGAGCTTCTCACAACAAGCATGATGGTTTCGGTAGGGAACGCCCCAACTTTGGGGGCGAAACGATATCCATTGCCTCTTATTGCTTTCTTTTTTTCTCGTGTCAACATAGAACAACAGGAGTGTTGTGCTATTTTTTATGATTTTTCGGGGTTCGTTTGGACATTTTTATGCATTAAATGAGTTTTCAATACATTTATTTGCATAATTCAAATTTGAACTACAACCGCATGCTCCGGTGCATATAAATTGGTTGAAAAATCAAATATTTGGTCCTTGGGTGCATGCTTAGGTCCCATGCAAGAAATGGGAATGAATGTCAAGCACCGTGCCACCGTCACTCAGCCGCAAACATTGAGATGCCTCGTTTTTAAATTCTAGTAAATTCAAAACTCGTCTGAAATTCATGAAACTTGGCATGCTATCATGGAGCGGCATCAACATGACGTGGTAAAGTTTTTGTCCCATTTGGGGCATGTTTGGGTATATGCTTCTCACAAACCAGAGCTTCTCCCAACAAGCATGATGGTTTCGGTAGGGAACGCCCCAACTTTGGGTGCGAAACGATATCCATTGCCTCTTATTGCTTTCAATTTTTTTCTCATGTCGACATAGAACAATAGGAGTGTTGTGTTATTTTTTGTGAATTTTCGGGGTTCGTTTGGACATTTTTATGCATTAAGTGAGTTTTCAATGTATGTATGTGCATAATTCAAATTTGAACTACATGCACATGCTCCAATGCATATAAATTGGTTGAAAAATCAAATCTTTGTCCTTGGGTGCATGCTTAGGTCCCATGCAAGAAATGGGAATGAATGTCAAACACCCTGCCACCATCACTCGGCCGCAAACATTGAGATACCTGGTTTTTAAATTCTAGTAAATCCAAAACTCGTCTGAAATTCATGAAACTTGGCATGCTATCATGGAGGGGCATCAACCTGCCGTGGTAAAGTTTTGTACCATTTGGGGCAGGTTTGGGTATATGCTTCTCACAAACCAGAGCTTCTCACAAGCATGATGGTTTTAGATAGAACACCCGTATGCAAAGTGAGAGCAGGATTTGTGCATCTCTTGAACACAAACAGTTCTTTTGGATGACCCGTGTGAACCACTTACAAACAATTTGGTGTGATTTGCATCTGTCATATTGGGTATGTTGCCATTTGTCAAACTAGAAAGATTGACATTTGTTGATCTAGTAACATTGCCATTTGCCAACCTTGTAACACTGTGATTTGTCAAAATATGAAGCTAAAAATCACTAGCGGGCGGCGAGTACTATTCGATTTGACAGCGGGCAATGCAGTTCTCGATACGGCTTTAATGCAGACGAGGGAGAGGGTAGCGGTTCCCGAAATGCTGAACGGCCAATGATGCATCCTCCTTCAATTAGCATCGTGTGAATGGAGGGAAGTAATGGGAGGACCGGGAAAAGAGGCAGCACGATGTGAATGCAACGCAGTTTGCACTCATATAAAGCCACCCCTCCATTCCAATGCATCTACCACATCGTACGCACCTAAGCATTTGCCCAAGCACCTACACTAATAAGCGCAAAAGTGCCCACTCCAGACCCATGGCGGCGATGCACGCGAGCAGCCAGCGGCTGTGCCAGATGGTCCACGACACCGGTTGTGGCATGGCACCATGGATCATCTCCATACGGTGTTGGCGACCGGCTGGTGGATGGCCGCCGTTGACGCCAGCTACGACTCTCAGTTGGACCAGATGATCATTCGCACCACCAACAGGTTCACCGCCGTCAAGAAGCTCGCGGACGGCATCGCCGTACTCCTCCAGCCCGCGCGCCCGGGCTCTTCATTGCATGCCACCGTAATCAGCCTCCATGGTCGGAACCTCGGCCCTGCGACTACCCGCTGACGCCACAAAGAATGTCCACCTGGAGGTCGCGCTCACCGCGAGGCGCCTCGCCCTGCAAGAAACCATCGACCTACACATCCATGTGTATGAGCGAATCGTGTGCATAGGTATCTACAAGACCAGTGAGGACGCTACAACGTTGGCCTTCTTCAGCCGGCTCAAAGCCTTGGATGCCTCAGTTGAGAAGCACCTTGACCTCGCCACACAAGCCGCCGGTCGGTGGCCCGGCCTGTGCACTGAGTTGAGGAGGAGGAGGTCGTACGTTAATGGATGCATCTTTCTTCTTGCCTCCTGTAACCACCACTGCAATCGCATCATCATGGCCTTAATTCTTATTTTGCTATTGCATTCTCGTTCCAATCAATACAGACATGTGCGATCCCTTTGCTCAATACAGACATGTCCGTTCTAGTCTTATTTTGATTGGCTTGAATGAAGGTCTATCCCGCTGATTGGCGCCGCAGCGCGTTGTGCTCGCTGTTAAGCGCCACGGCGCGCTCTACTCGCGTCCATTGACGCGCTCTGTTCGCGTCCGTTGGCGCGCTCCGCTTGTGGACAGCTTTTCCTTGCGTGTTCAACTTGCTCGCCGTTGAGGCAACCGCGGAGCGCTCTGCTCACGTCCTGATGTCTACTACACAACCTTCTTCTTGTAGACGTTGTTGGGCCTGCAAGTGCACACGTTTGTAGGACAGTAGCAAATTTTCCTCGAGTGGATGACCTAAGGTTTATCAATCCGTGGGAGGCGTCGGATGAAGATGGTCTCTCTCAAGCAACCCTGCAACCAAATAGCAAAGAGTCTCTTGTGTCCCCAACACACCCAATACAATGGTAAATTGTATGGGTGCACTAGTTCGGCGAAGAGATGGTGATACAAGTGCAATATGGATGGTAGATATGGGTTTTTGTAAACTGAAAATATAAAAACAGCAAGGTAGCAAGTGGTAAAAGTGAGCGTAAACGGTATTGCAATGCTAGGAAACAAGGCCTAGGGTTCATACTTTCACTAGTGTAAGTCCTCTCAACAATAATAACATAATTGGATCATATAACTATCCCTCAACATGCAACAAAGAGTCACTCCAAAGTCACTAATAGCGGAGAACAAACGAGGAGATTATGGTAGGGTATGAAACCACCTCAAAGTTATTCTTTCCAATCAATCCATTGGGCTATTCCTATAAGTGTCACAAACAGCCCTAGAGTTCGTACTAAAATAACACCTTAAGACACAAATCAACCAAAACCCTAATGTCACCTAGATACTCCAATGTCACCTCAAGTATCTGTGGGTATGATTACACAATATGCATCACACAATCTCAGATTCATCTATTCAATCAACACATAGAACCTCAAAGAGTGCCCAAAGTTTCTACCGGAGAATCACGACGAAAACGTGTGCCAACCCCTATGCATAGGTTCATGGGCGGAACCCGCAAGTTGGTCACCAAAACATACATCAAGTGGCACGTGATATCCCATTGTCACCACAGATACGCACGGCAAGACATACATCAAGTGTTCTCAAATCTTTAAAGACTCAATCTGATAAGATTACTTCAAAGGGAAAACTCAATCCATTACAAGAGAGAAGAGGGGGAGAAGAAACATAAGATCCAACTATAATAGCAAAGCCCGCGATACATCAAGATCGTGCCAAATCAAGAACACGAGAGAGAGAGAGAGAGAGAGAGAGAGAGATCAAACACATAGCTACTGGTACATACCCTCAGCCCCGAGGGTGAACTACTCCCTCCTCGTCATGGAGAGCGCCGGGATGATGAAGATGGCCACCGGTGAGGGTTCCCCCCTCCGGCAGGGTGCCGGAACAGGGTCCCGATTGGTTTTTGGTGGCTACAGAGGCTTGCGGTGGCGGAACTCCCGATCTAATCTCTGTTCTGCAAGTTTTAGGATACGTAGGTATATATGGGTGCCAGGGGTACGTCGATGGACCGAAGGGGGGCCACGAAGCAGGGGGTGCGCCCCTACCCTCGTGAGCTCCTCCTTCATCTTCTGACGTAGGGTCCAAGTCTATCCGGTAGGTTTCCTTCCAAAAATAACTTCTCCAGTTGATTTCGTTCCGTTTCGACTCCATCTGATATTCCTTTTCCTCGAAACACTAAAATGGGCATAAAACAGCAAATCTGGGTTGGGCCTCCGGTTAATAGGTTAGTCCCAAAAATAATTTAAAAGTGGATAATAAAGCCCAATATTGCCTAAAACAGTAGATAATAATGCATGGAGCAATCAAAAATTATAGATACGTTGGAGACGTATCAAGCATCCCCAAGCTTAATTCCTGCTCGTCCTCGAGTAGGTAAATGATAAAAAGATAATTTTTGATGCGGAGTGCTACTTGGCATAATTTCAATGTAAAACTTCTTAATTGTGGTATGAATATTCAGATTCGAAAGATTCAAGACAACAGTTCATATTGACATAAAAATAATAATACTTCAAGCACACTAATAAAGCAATCATGTCTTCTCAAAAAAACATGGCCAAAGAAAGTTATCCCTACAAATTCATATAGTCTGGCTATGCTCCATCTTCACCACACAAAGTATTTAAATCATGAACAACCCCGATGACAAGCCAAGCAATTGTTTCATACTTTAACATTTTCAAAACTTTTTCAACCTTCACGCAATACATGAGCGTGAGCCATGGATATAGCACTATATGTGGAATAGAACGGTGGTTGTGGAGAAGACAAAAAGAGGGGAAGATAGTCTCACATCAACTAGGCGTATCAACGGGCTATGGAGATGCCCATTAATAGATATGAATGTGAGTGAGTAGGGATTGCCATGCAACGGATGCACTAGAGCTATAAGTATATGAAAGATCAACAAAAGAAACTAAGTGGGTGTGCATCCAACTCGCTTGCTCACGAAGACCTAGGGCATTTTGAGGAAGCCCGTCATTGGAATATACAAGCCAAGTTCTATAATGAAAAATTCCCACTAGTATATGAAAGTGACAACATAGGAGACTCTCTATCATGAAGATCTTGGTGCTACTTTGAAGCACAAGTGTGGTAAAAGGATAGTAGCATTGTCCCTTCTCTCTTTTTCTCTCATTTTTTTATTTTTTTTATTTGGTCCTTTTCTCTTCTTTTTTTATGGCCTCTTTTTTTCGTCCGGAGTCTCATCCCGACTTGTGGGGGAATCATAGTCTCCATCATTCTTTCCTCACTTGGGACAATGCTCTAAAAAATGATGAGCATCACACTTTATTTTTCTTACAACTCAACAATTACAACTCGATACTTAGAACAAGATATGACTCTATATGAATGCCTCCGGCGGGGTACCGGGATATGCAATGAATCAAGAGTGACATGTATGAAAGAATTATGAATGGTGGCTTTGCCATAAATATGATGTCAACTACATGATCATGCTAGTAATATGGCAATGATGGAGCGTGTCATTATAAATGGAACGATGGAAAGTTGCATGGCAATATATCTCGGAATGGCTATGGAAATGCCATGATAGGTAGGTATGGTGGCTGTTTTGAGGAAGATAAATGGTGGGTGTATGATACCGGCGAAAAGTGCGCGGTATTAGAGAGGTTAGCAATGGTGGAAGGATGGGAAAAAGTGTGTATAATCCATGGACTCAGCATTAGTCATAAAGAACTCATATACTTATTGCAAAAATCTAGAAGTTATCAAAACAAAGTATTACATGCATGCTCCTAGGGGGATAGATTGGTAGGAAAAGACCATCGCTCGTCCCCGACCGCCACTCATAAGGAGGACAATCAATAAACACTTCATGCTCCGACTTCGTTACATAACGGTTCACCATATGTGCATGCTACGGGAATCACAAACTTCAACTCAAGTATTCTTTAAATTCACAACTACTTCCACTAGCATGACTCTAATATTATCACCTCCATATCTCAAAACAATTATCACGCTTCAATCTTTTCTTAGTATTCAACGCACTCAAAAGAAAATTCCACAAATCATGAATACCGAGCATATTAATATTAAGCAATTTACCATCTATTACGACTCTCAAAATAATTTAAGTGAAGCATGAGATATCAATAGTTTCTTTAAAACAAACCACCACCGTGCTCTAAAAGATCTAAGTGAAGCACATAGAGCAAAATTATAACGCTCAAAAGATATAAGTGAAGCACATAGAGTATTCTATCAAATTCCAATTTATGTATGGCTCTCTCAAAGATGTGTTCAGCAAGGATGATTGTGGCACACTAACAAACAAATACACAAATAATACAAGACGCTCCAAGCAAAACACATATCATGCTGATGAATAAAAATGTAGCTCCAAGTAAATAACCGATGGAAGTGGACGAAGCTTTGACTTTTTGGTGTCCTTGGATTATCTTGGGGGTGCCATGGGCATCCCCAAGCTTAGGCTCTTTCCACTCCTTGTTCCATAATCCATCAAAATAATTCACCCAAAACTTGAAAACTTCACAACACAAAACTCAATAGAAATCTCGTGAGCTCCGTTAAAGAAAGAAAACAAAAGACTACTTCAAGGTACTGTAATTAACTCATTCTTTATTTATATTGGTGTCAAACCTACTGTGTTCCAAGTTCTCTATGGATCATACCCTCCAATACTAGCCATAGATTCATCAAAATAAGCAAACAACACAATGAAAACAGAATCTGTCAAAAACAGAACAGTCTATAGTAATCTGTAACTAACGCAGACTTCTGGAACTCCAAAAATTCTAAAATAAATTGGTGGACCTGAGGAATTTGTCTAGTAATCATCTGAAAAAAGAATCAACTAAATATCACTCTCCAGTAAAACGTTCTAGCTAATCACGTGAGCGCTAAAGTTTCTGTTTTTACAGCATGATCATAAAGACTTCACCCAAGTCTTCCCAAAGGTTCTACTTGGCACAAACACTAATTAAAACATAAAACCACATCTAAACAGAAGCTAGATAGATTATTTATTCCTAAACTGAACCAAAAAGCAAGAAACTAAAATAAAATTGGGTTGCCTCCCAACAAGCGCTATCGTTTAATGCCCCTAGCTAGGCATGATGATTTCAATGATGCTCACATAAAAGATAAGAATTGAAACATAAAGAGAGCATCATGAAGAATATGACTAGCACATTTAAGTCTAACCCACTTCCTGTGCATAGGGATTTTGTGAGCAAACAACTTATGGGAACAATAATCAACTAGCATAGGAAGGCAAAACAAGCATAACTTCAAAACCTTAAGCACATATAGAGGAAACTTGATATTATTGAAATTCCTACAAGCATATATTCCTCCCTCATAATAATTTTCAGTAGCATCATGAATGAATTCAACAATATAACCAGCACCTAAAGCATTCTTTTCATGATCTACTAGCATAGAAATTTTATTACTCTTCACATAAGCAAAATTCTTTTCATTCGGAATAATGGGAGTATCATAAGAGACTTGAATACTATAAATTGTTTCCACATTAAAAGAGTAATGTTCAGAGAAAGGGTACTCATAATCATGACAAGTTTTATAAATATAATCATCACTACTCTTTATAGCATAAGTTTTATCACAATAATCATCATAAATAGCAACTTCGTTCTCATCATAATCGATTGAAACCTCTTCCGAAATAGTGGATACATCACTAAGTAAAGTCATGACCTCTCCAAATCCACTTTCATAAACATTATAAGATTCAACATCCTCCAATATTGTGGGATCACTACTTCCTAAAGTTGACACTCTTCCAAACCCACTTTCATTAATATAATCATCGTAAGTAGAAGGCATGCTATCATCATAACAACTTTGCATATCAAAACTTGAGAGGCTAAAATTATCATCATTATTAAACATAGCATCCCCAAGCTTGGGACAAACATTAATTGCAGCAAATATATTCTCAAATATGTCATCCTAATCAAACATAGCTTCCCCAAGCTTGGGCATTTTCGTATCATAAGCATAATCACTCTCATCATTAATAGCATGGATAGCACCAATAGTATAGCAATTATTATATTCTTCCAAGCAAGTGCCAAAAAGATTTTCAAGATCATAAGAAGTATCATTATCTTCCCAATCATAATCATCACAACAAACAAGAGGCATAACGAGATCATCATCAAGTGTATCATTTTCATGAGGCACAGCAATAATTGGAGCAACTTTATTTGGGAGAGATACCTTTTACCTCTCTTCCTTTTTCTTTTCTTCTTCTTCACCACGTCATGTGTGGTTTCAGTCCTCCTTTTGGAGCTCCTTATTAATGAGATTGGTTGAATAGAAGGCTCCTCCTCGTTACCTGATTCATCATAAGAAATAATAGGAGGATATTGGGAAGCCTCTTCCCTTTCCTTAGTATTATCTTCATCCTCTATTTGTTTTGTTTTCTTTATGTAATTGGCAATATAAGGATTTTCAATGCAATTCACCGCACAATACATATAAATTTCTTCTAGATCAATATCGAGGAATTTCTCAAGGTTATATTCTGGAATATGCTTAGTTTGATGTTTCAATTCTTCATAACCCAAAAGCAAACTTAGTTCATTATAATGCGCAAGGGAAATCAAGTCATCACAATTTTTGGACACGATTCGGTCATGAATCAATTTGCAATTGATATTTAAATGACCATGTTCATTGCAAAGTTCACAAGTACGGCTAATATATCTTAAATTTTAAGCACTAACTTCTAGACTTTCTTGCAACAATTTGGTTTGTAAGTACTTATGCCTCTTGCAATATCTATCTTCCCTATTTGGTGTGTCCTTGCAAACCCAATTTACTCCACAAAAATTGACATGTTTATAGGAGGCATTTTCATCATAACTAGTGCAATCATCATTAGTACCATGGATATTCAAGGATTTCATACTAACAACATTGCAATCATGCTCATCATTCAAAGATTTAGTGCCAAACATTTTAATGCATTCTTCTTCTAACACTTTGGCACAATTTTCCTTTCCATCATACTCACGAAAGATATTAAAAAGGTGAAGTGTATGTGGCAAACTTAATTCCATTTTTTGTAATTTTATTTTATAAACTAACTAGTGCTAAAACAAGAAACAAAAAGATTCGATTGCAAGATCTAAATATATACCCTCAAGCACTCACCTCCCCGGCAACGGCGCCAGAAAAGAGCTTGTTGTCTACTACACAACCTTCTTCTTGTAGACGTTGTTGGGCCTGCAAGTGCACATGTTTGTAGGACAGTAGCAAATTTCCCTCAAGTGGATGACCTAAGGTTTATCAATCCGTGGGAGGCGTAGGATGAAGATGGTCTCTCTCAAGCAACCCTGCAACCAAATAGCAAAGAGTCTCTTGTGTCCCCAACACACCCAATAAAATGGTAAATTGTATAGGTGCACTAGTTCGGCGAAGAGATGGTGATACAAGTGCAATATGGATGGTAGATGTGGGTTTTTGTAAACTGAAAATATAAAAACAGCAAGGTAGCAAGTGGTAAAAGTGAGCGTAAACGGTATTGCAATGCTAGGAAACAAGGCCTAGGGTTCATACTTTCACTAGTGTAACTCCTCTCAACAATAATAACATAATTGGATCATATAACTATCCCTCAACATGCAACAAAGAGTCACTCCAAAGTCACTAATAGCGGAGAACAAACGAAGAGATTATGGTAGGGTACGAAACCACCTCAAAGTTATTCTTTCCAATCAATACATTGGGCTATTCCTATAAGTGTCACAAACAGCCCTAGAGTTCGTACTAGAATAACACCTTAAGACACAAATCAACCAAAACCCTAATGTCACCTAGATACTCCAATGTCACCTCAAGTATTCGTGGGTATGATTATACGGTATGCATCACACAATCTCAGATTCATCTATTCAACCAACACATAGAACCTCAAAGAGTGCCCAAAGTTTCTACCAGAGAATCACGAAGAAAACGTGTGCCAACCCCTATGCATAGGTTCATGGGCGGAACCCGCAAGTTGGTCACCAAAACATACATCAAGTGGCACGTGATATCCCATTGTCACCACAGATACGCACGGCAAGACATACATCAAGTGTTCTCAAATCTTTAAAGACTCAATCTGATAAGATTACTTCAAAGGGAAAACTGAATCCATTACAAGAGAGAAGAGGGGGAGAAGAAATATAAGATCCAACTATAATAGAAAAGCTCGCGATACATCAAGATCGTGCCAAATCAAGAACACGAGAGAGAGATCAAACACATAGCTACTGGTACATACCCTCAGCCCCGAGGGTGAACTACTCCCTCCTCATCATGGAGAGCGCCAGGATGATGAAGATGGCCACCGGTGAGGGTCCCCCCCCCTCCGGCAGGGTGCCGGAATAGGGTCCCGATTGGTTTTTGGTGGCTACAGAGGCTTGCGGCGGCGGAACTCCCGATCTAATCTCTGTTCTGGAAGTTTTAGGATACGTAGATATATATGGGTGCAAGGGGTACGTCGGTGGACCGAAGGGGGGGGGCACGAGGCAGGGGGCGCGCCCCAGGGGGTGGGCGTGCCCCTACCCTCATGAGCACCTCCTTCATCTTCTGACGTAGGGTCCAAGTCTATCCGATAGGTTTCCTTCCAAAAATAACTTCTCCAGTTGATTTCGTTCCGTTTCGACTCCATCTGATATTCCTTTTCCTCGAAACACTGAAATAGGCATAAAACAGCAAATCTGGGCTGGGTCTCCGGTTAATAGGTTAGTCCCAAAAATAATATAAAAGTGGATAATAAAGCCCAATATTGCCTAAAACAGTAGATAATATAGCATGGAGCAATCAAAAGTTATAGATACGTTGGAGACGTATCACGTCCCTCCGCGCGCGCTCTGCCAACGGTTGGGCGTGCGCACGATCACGTCGGGGCCCCCGTATGCATGCGGTTGCGCCGCGCGCATTGCCACGCGATGCATTTATGTGCGGCATGCTGGAGTTATGCACTACAAATTAGAACTGCCATCAGGGCCTGCCGATATTCCTGGCCGTCCGGCTTCCCCTTTAATTCTTGCGGCCATTATAACCTTAGTCTCTTCAACCTTTCGATCGCGCCCGACAACACAACAAGCACACCCACGACGACACAGAGAGAGGGGATGTCCAGCGGCGCTCCAATGGAGTTCTGCGAGCATAGAGTGGAGACCCACGCGAGGGAGACGGATCTCTCAGTGGTATACACCATCGACCCGGCCGTGGTGGACGACTACATCAACAGCGTTGAGCAGTTTCTTGCTAGAGACAAGTACAAGGTAGTCGGCATCGACCTCCAGTACACCGTCGGTCGTCCCGGCATAGATCAGAAGGTTGCCGTCGCCCAGTTGTGTGTGCGCCATCATGTCCTCATCTACCACTGCTGCATGGCCACAGAGCCTTGCGACCGTTTCAAGAGGTTTGTTAACAGCACCAACTACAAGTTCTCCACGGTGGAAACCACCGACGATGTAAAAGCGCTCAGTATTACGGGCTTGGCCTGCAAGAACCTTGTCGAAATCCGTGACCACTACAGGGTCTGGGGCAGCATGAAGAAGGACTCCCTGGTCGAACTCGCCTCGGCCATCATCGACCCCTACTACGAAAAGATGAAGCAGGATGCCCAGAGAACAAGCCCCCTATCCTGGCACAGGGCCTGGATGTGGCAACTGGATGAAGCTCACCTCAAGTTTGCGGCCAAGAGCGTGTACACATGCTACGAGATGCACATGTGGATCGTTGACATGAGGAAGTGCCTCGTTACCCAAATCGACGAGCCCGAATTGAGCCACAAGTAGAGCAAGCGTCACAAGAAGTAGATGATGATCAGATGACCGTTTATGCTAGTTAATCATGCATGAAATATATAGTTTACTTTATTGGTGTGTGGAAATGTCACGTGTGTAGTAGCCACCTATGTAATTATGCATGTAATAGTTTACTTTGGTGTGTGCAAATGCCATGGTTGTAGTAGCCACCTATGTAAGTGGATGTTTAATTTGGTTATGCAAGCATGCCCTTCTAAGTGCACGCACGTCTTGTTAAGTTGAACTGTTTCTGTTCTCTTGTGTCAACACAAACAGTTCATCCGAGTGAACCGCATGCCGTATATCGCACACACCTTCATCTGGATGACCGTTTCTTTTGTGCTGCCTAATCACAAACAGTTCACCCGAGTGAACCATATGATGTACATCGCACACACTTTTATTTGGCTGGCCGTTTCTTTTGTGTTGCCTAATCACAAATAGTTCATCCGAGTGAACCGTATGCTGCCATCGCACACACCTTCATCTGGCTACCCGTTTCTTTTGTTCCTCCTCATCAAAAACAGTTAATTAAACTGAACCGTATGCCCTTAATCACACACGCAACTAAAATCTGAACCGTGTTTGATGCATCCTCCATCGCAAAGTTTTGCACCTTTTTTGACGGGTTTTTTACATCACCATTTGCGATTATGGCATCGCACACAGTTTCGTCGAAGGGTCTCTGATTGTAGTGTCGCGTTAGCAGCATCCTGCAGTAGTGGAGATTGGGCACAATCGGTGCAATACACACGATGTACCCAGGTTCGGAGCCCTCTGTGGGAGATAACACCCCTAGTCCTGCCAGATCAACTATGAAGATCACAAGGCTACAATGGTGCTCCTGGAGCTATTTGGGTGAAGGAGGAAGGAGCTAGCTCTCCTCATTGCCTCTCATGTGTGTGTGTGTGTGTGTGTGTGTGTGTGGGTGTGAGGAATGAGCCGACCCCCTCCTAGGAGGGCTTATAGCCTGGCCTCCCAGGTTACAAATGATAAAGAAATGAAGGAGGTCGGGCCTTGTTGTCGGCATCTCTGACCTTCTATGGGGATCGCTGGCTGCTGGGGCCCACCAGCTACACGTCACTGTAGCACGTCATCCTCTGCATCATGGAGTGGTTGGCACTGTGCCGCCACAGTGTCGGGTTGCGCAGACGTCGGCCGCCGCGGTCAGCAGCGCCTTGCGCACTGTTGTCATGCTCTCTCGGGTCAATTCTATTGCACGCACTGTTGCCATGCCCTCCCCGGCGTGGGAGAGGTCTTGTCGTATGGTGGGACGGGACAAGCGCTGACCCTGCCAGCTGCCGGCTCAAGGCCCGCCAGTTTGGGCGCGTCATCGGTAGCTAGGGAGCCAGCTAGAGGGCCAGCCAGACTGAGGGGCATTGGCCGCCCTGATGTTTTGAAAAGTTGACTTGTGCTCCTGAGCCTACCTGGGGTCATCCCCCCAACAATATTGCAAGTTAAATCATGTGATAACCTCATTGATTTATTCACCAGTCCTAACCAACTTCAACATTCAACAAATGGGGTTATGAATTCGAATGTGTTGACTCCAAGATTTGCAAGCAACAAGGGGGGACATTATCATATTATTAACTTGTTCATATATCATATTGCACTTTTTCCCTATATGGGTCTACTCACAAGGTCCTCATCAAGCTTTTACGGCGACACCATCTTCAGAAGATTATATGTCATTGTTCCCCCTACCTAGGTTTGAAAAGGAAGTATATAAGACATATTTATTGTTCTCTAAACTCTCTAGGGTTTTTCATTTTTATTTTCTAGCATGAGTAGTAAAGGAGACAATCATCGAACGAACTATAAGTTGTATCATATTCTCCTTATTTTTCCACTGAGTTTGGAATTGTAGCAGTATATCAAATAATATTATCCTCACATTTTACCCACAGGGTTTCTGGAGGAGTCTTTATTAAGCTGTTGATTACAAGTGTGTATCATTATGTATCATTAGTTAGGAGGGTGTTAAGAGTAATTAACATATGTTAAATAAAAAAGAGAATCATCACTATATAAGTTGTATCATGTTCTCCATATTTTCTCATTGATTTTGACGAAATTTTAACAACATACACCCCAGTCCCAAAATAAGTGTCCAGATTTAATAAAAAGTTAGTACAGCTTTGCATACTAACTTTGTACTAAATCAGGGACTTTGTATGCGAACTTTATACTAAATCAGCGGCACTTATTTTGGGATGAAGGGAGTATTATTAAATAACATGCTCCTAACATTTTAGCCACGAGTTCCTGGAGGAGTCTTTATCAAGATGTTGATTGCAATGACATAGCATTAATTATGAGGATTTGTTACGAGTAATTAACTTGTATTATTTATAGTTAATCCATGATTTATGATCCTTCCCAATGCTCCTCTGTTTATAGGTGCTAAGAATGCCACATAGGTAAAAAAACTGACGTGGCAAAGCAATTAAGGAGGAGAGAGAACACTTCGGCAATCCCAGAAAAAAATGCCAAGCACGGAGACCAAGGCAAAATAATTATGCATTGGAGAGTTTGACTGCTAAACAATTAAATGAAGAAAGCTTAGATATTGTAAATGAAAGTGCAATTGTCACTCAATTACATTTTGATGATTGATCACAATATGATTTGCGAGGACTAATGTCGGTAGTCAAGTTTATTTCAGGACATTGTCACCTCTTGTGCGTCTACGGATATCGGTAACCCTATCAAGACCAAAAAGAGAAAAGACAGTGTTTGTTGTCGGCTCGAGAAGTTTTTTGGTTTCTTTTTGAGTCATAGGAACATCCATACTATCAAGAGGGGTTGATCTGATCTCGAAGTTGGGGAACTCAAATTTCTCTCTTCCTTTTATTTCAATCTGTTTCGGGCTTTATCGGGAGTTTTTCCATTTGCAGGGGATGCCTCCACCTCCTCCTGCCCCTCTCTGTTCGGTGCGGGTGTTCGGGGTCTGGGGCCCCCGGGTGCCCGGCCCCTTCCCCGCCTCCACCTGCCCTTCTGTTTGGTGCGGGTGCCCGGGGTCTGGGGCCCTCGGGTGCCCGGCCCCTTCTCCGCCTCCACCTCACCCCTCCCTGCTCGGTGCGGGTGCCCGGGGTCTGGGGGCCCCGTGTGCCCGGCCCCTTGCCCACCCCCTCCTCGGTACTCCTTGCCCGGTGCGGATGCCCGAGGTTTGGGACCCCCGGGTACCCGGACCCTCTCCCAGGCGCCCCTTTGCCCTCCTTCTCTGCCTCTGGGTGCCCGGGGCTTGCGGCCCCTGGGTGCCTGGTCCCGGTCCTTGTGCCTCCCCTGTCCACTCCGGATGCCCGGGGCCTTGACCCCCCGGGTGCCTGAATTTCTCTGTTTTCCTCTGTTTTCTCCGGGCGCCCGGACACCTTTAGTCCGGGTACTCGGGGTGGCAAATACTCCGTGGGGGTATAAATATACCCCCCTTCTTCCTCGTCCCAACCCTAACCTTTGCCCAAGCTTTGCTCATCCATTCCCAAACTATCAAAAGCTTGAGATCTCCCTCCTCAACCACCCAAACTTCACAATACTTTTAGGATAGGATGAGGTTCCCCTGATCTACACTTCTGCCAAACCGATTTGTGTTCCCCGACTTCTACATCATCATCAACTTGTTACTCTTGGGTGTTTTGACACCCTAGACGAAAGAGGTATCCTCGGAGCCACAATCCATTGTGGTGAAGCTTCGTGGTTATGTTGGGAGGCTCCAATTGAGTTGTGGAGAGAGGCCCAACCTTGTTTGGAAAGGTACGGTTGCTGCCTTCAAGGGCACCACTAGTGGCATCACGGCATCTCGCATTGTGTGAGGGCGTGAGGAGAATACGGTGGCCCTAGTGGCTTCTTGGGGAGCATTGTGCCTCCACACCGCTCCAACGGAGACGTACTTCCCCCAAAGGGAAGGAACTTCAGTAACACATCCTCGTCTCCACCGGCTCCACTTGTGGTTATCTCTTCTCTTTACTTTGTGCAAGCTACTGTTATGTTGTATCTCTTTCTTGCACTTGTTGTTGTTGTTGTTTGCATCATATAGGTTGCTCACCTAGTTGCACATCTAGACAACCTATTTGTTGCTAAACCTAATTTGTTAAGAAAAGCTAAAAATTGTTAGTTGCGTATTCACCCCCCACCCCACCCCCTCTAGTCAACCATATTGATCCTTTCAGTAAGATAAACACCTATGCATTGCGGAGTTTAGTTTTAAGCGTTCTCATACACTTAGCACCTCACCTAACCATCTTTGTGTTGGAAAGGGCCTAAAGGAACCATCCATATAGTTCCTAGTTAGCAACTAGACGGCTCTTATAAAGCACCCCTTCAAGGATTGTTTTTTAACGCAAGCGCTCATACATACGCGCGTACACTCACCCCTTCAAGGGTTGTATATACTAAAGGATTTGCTACAGTTTTCC
The DNA here is from genome assembly GCA_032464435.1 of Aegilops umbellulata. Lineage (NCBI taxonomy): Eukaryota > Viridiplantae > Streptophyta > Magnoliopsida > Poales > Poaceae > Aegilops > Aegilops umbellulata. The sequence goes on from CP136057.1 coordinate 502,601,429, forward strand.
TGCATGGTTAGTGTTGTTGGGATTTTATTAAAAAATGGTTTGATGTGTGGGGAGATGATGGTGTGTGTTTTCTCTTTCTATAATGCGGTATTTTGATGGTCTTTTTCTGGGGGTATGATTACATGTTATCTGTAAATTAATCCACACGTACACAAGGAAATTTCATGCAGTTGTGATCACATATAATATATTGGTGCTACAATCACATGTTGGCATTTTTTGTCACATGGTGAGAGGGTGCGAGATTGATGTATTTTTATAAGCTGGTTGTTGTGGATTAATTTGAGAAATTATTGAACAATCAAAATCGTGCTCAAACTCAAAAATAAATCCCTCACTTGAATGAGAGAGCTCCTTGAAAAATTGTTAAACAAGTCAAAAATTGGGAACTCAATCCAAAATCATATTAATGTTAAAGTGTTGCATGTTAGCATTTATTTTTGTCAGATGATGAGAGTGTGCGCGGGACTGTTATAATACTTTTATAAGCTGATAGTTGGTTGCTGGTGATTAATTTGAGAAATCATTGACAAGCAAATTTAAAATTAAACACCTCACTTAAATAAGAGACCTCCTTTACAAATTATTCGTGAAGTCAAAATTGGAAACCCAATCCAAAACCAATGTCCTCAATTGAATGAGAGAGGTTTTGTCTTTACCCTTAGGGCATCTTAGCCGTTCGGCCCCCCAAGGCCCTGAAATAGCGCCTCCTGGGGGTTAACCAGCTTTTTCGCTGTGGGGGCGCTCGGGTTCCCAACCGCCGCCCAAGTTGGCACCCAGCCGTCATTTTTCAAATGCAAATTTGTCTCAAATTCGAAGAAAACGACTCGATTTTGGACGAAATTTAGGACGATTCATTTATATTTGTACAAATTTAAAGACATGCATAAAAACTTAAAAAAACTACGCCGCCGCTGCCGCCCCGAGCCTAGTTCATGCCGAGGAGCTTGTAGAAGGCGGTGTAGTCGTCTTCGCTGCCGTCACTATCTTCGTCGCCGTCGCCGTCGTCCTGCATGTCGTCGTCCTTGCTGCGGCCCTGCCCTGGATGGCCGCTGCGGACGGGGTTGGGCGGAGCCGGCGCCTCTTCCTCGTCGTAGTTGAGGACGATGATGACGTCCTCCTCGCGGTCGCGGCGTCGCTCGGCGATCTCCTCCAGAGCGTGTCGTGGGCGCTCCATCTCCTCCCGCACATAGTCGTCGCACACCCATTTCAGGCCGGTTTCGAGGTCGGCGGCCATCGCCACGTGCTCCTGCTTGACGGCCACTGGCGTCGTCGGCTCCTTCGACCTGACCTGACGAAGATGGCCGCAGGGAGAAAGTTGGTGGCTGCCCTCGTTTTATGACGAGGTTGCCGCCACGGCTGCGCCGGCGCTCCGGCGTCTCCTGGTGCTCGGGCTTGACGGGGGCGAGCGGCGTCGTGCCGAAGGACGAGGAGCTCGGGACCACCATGCGCATCATCAGCCACAAGTTCCCGCTCCGACGCGAGAACGACAGCGCCGGGTACTCCAACGGCGGCTAGTTGCCGCCCTCGATGTGCTCGAGGACGGCGTGGAGCGTGCGCCCGGGGACACCCCACCACTGACGGCGACCGTTGGAGTTGTGGCGCCACCTCGCCGTCGGAGTTGTGGCGCCACCTCGCCGCCGGAGCGCCATTGGTGGAGGCGAGCTGGTCGGCATGGCGGCGCTGGAAATAGGCCGTCCACAGAGAGGGAGTACCTCAGCTGTTGTCGCGCTTCCTCTGGCAAGGACGCATGGATCCGCGCGATCTCGTCATGATGTTCCGCGTCGGAGGGCGGCAGGGACATGGGGACGCCTCCGGCGCTGAGCCTTCAAGAGCCCGCCATGTCCATGTCGGGCGGCGCCGGGTAGTTGGCCTTGTGGAGAACGTGCGCCTCCCACTCGTCCAGATGGCGGCGGCCGAAGCCATTGGGCGCCGCTCCGTCGCCCCGTCGCCAAGGAACCTCTCCACCATCGGTCGAGCTTAACGATGAAGGAGAAAGGGTGAGAACAAAAAGAAGGTAGTCGGCGGCGAGAGTGAGATGGATGTGGCGAGGCGAGTATGCGGCCAGCGGCGACGAAGGCGGCTTTTATAGCGACGAGGGGGCGGTAGCAGTGCGGACGCGTGGCGGGAAGGAGCGGGACACGCGGTGGCTCGCCTTCACTGCACCGCCCGTGTCAATGGAAGGCTGACCGGCGGTAGCCTTGGCATTGATTCGCGGGAACCGAGGTGATGAGATGAGGATGACGATGCTAGTCGCTGACTCGGCGGGCCCATGGGGTGGGAATCTGGCGCGGGAAGTTTTGGCGCCATTTTTCTTTCCCCTGGCGCCCCCTGTCTGCCCCCAGCGCGCTAGGTTTGGCCTCTAGCCCATTTTTTTGGAGCTGACGATAAAAAAGAGGCCAGGAGGAGAGGGGGGGAGGGCTATTGGGGGCGAGTGGAGATGAACTAGTGGAAACTATGTTCCAAAGTTTTGAGAAAAATCTCAAAAGAATACTGTTGAAGAGGTTTATATAAACATGTAGAATTTCAGGTTCGAACTTAAATTCACATGTTTGTTTTCTGAATTTGTTTGTTCGTACCAATGTTTTTGAACTTGGAATTTCACATGCTAATAAAACATCACCCTCTTAACATATTGTGCTTCTACGGAGTTTACAGTGTAATTTAGTTTTCACTGGATATTCTCTCGGGTTCATCTATTAACATGGCCAAGCTACGGAGTTTACAGTGTAATTTAGTTTTCACTGGATATTCTCTCGGGTTCATCTATTAACATGGCCAAGCTGCTCCACAGCCTGAGCACAAAGACATGACTGGTGTACCCACTGAGCCTGTGCCAATTCGTCCACCTTTCCATCGCTGGTAGTCCACATCTCCATTGCACCAGCAATGGTAATTGCATATTACTGATCGTGGCCACAACGGTCAAAATACTCTACCCGCCTCACAACTCGCTGCCAACGTGATTTTGCTTCAGATATATTTTTTGCTCAATGTAATTCTGTTTTTCCATAGAAAATTACACCCCCATAAATTTATCAAATTTGCATCTTCTGATCATTTTTTAGGGTACATTTAGTAAATACTCCCTCTGTAAAGAAATATAAGAGCGTTTAGATCACTAAAGTAGTGATCTAAACTCTTTTATTTCTTTACGGAGGGAGTACTAGTCTGCACCATAAACTCCAGCCTTAGTTTAGGAATGCCAGATTTTGTTTCCACGTTAATGCTAATCAAGCATCGGTCCATCATGCTGGTCTGATTAACAAAAACTCAAAGCCATCCAGCACTTGAAAGGTGAAGCCTACATCAGGAACATGCTGAATATTTTCTCATCAAGTTCCCACCAAGCATCAGCATTCTTTGTGCTCATACTATTTGAATTGTTACCATTACCGCTCTCTAAAAACTAAAATAAAACTCCTCCAATATTTGCTTACAGCAACAGAAACACAGGCTTGGCTTTTGTTCTTACCTCAGTAAGTGATACAGGTGCTTTTTAAATAGTGGAACTCCCAAACAGAAAACTCTCATATTCAGAACTTTTTTTTTCTTGCTGGAGGGGATCATCTTGCGTCAATTGCGAACTTCAGCCTTCCATAATCAATATATCTACAGCTACAAGATAGTTTCACACCCGGTGGGAACAGAAAAGGAAAAAATTCTGGCACTTGCTATGAAGAGTAACTTTCAGACCAACTGTTCGAAATGATATTATTTGACTTCTCCAGTAGAACTAGCCCGATGCTGCCTTCAAGCATAGCGCCTGCGCGTTGCTGTCTTGATGTGATTGTGTCCACATGAGAGCCTATATTGGTCATAATAATTGAGTGTTATGAGGTAAAATAAAACAAAACAAAAAACACGAATAATGTCTCGAGTATCATATGTAGGATGTCCACGTGATAATCTTGCTGGAACACAAAAGTGGAACATTTGTAGTAGAGCGGTACCATCAGCTTAACAAGACCCCCATCAAGAACTACCTATATTATTGTAAATCACATCACAACTATTAATCGTTGTTCAAGTAAAATCTGCCTTCGCTAAATTGGTGATCTAAGTCTTGCAGGTTTCGTAACATAAGATTAAGATCCATCGGTACATACTTCACAATGCCCGCTGAGCAGTGTGCAAAGCACCACAAACTTGTCTATTGTTAAGTCAAGATATACAAGTGGCACCAAGCTGAACATGGTACATTTACCGATGTTTTTCTGTGCAATGTAATTTGCTTAAGCATGTTCAGAATTCACAAATAATTGAGCAAAATAATGCATCTCATCACTCATGATACAAACTACCATGGAGAATAGCATTCCTTTCACAAATCTAATAATGAAATGGGTTATCGATAGTGCAATAGTTACAAAGCAGACCTGTCAGATTCCCAATTTCCAACATCTTAAATGGAAAACCTAAATCGATACTCTAATATGTATTCCAGTTCCATGTGATATACTACTAAGGTTTTGCCGGTGGTATTGAGGTAATCACGTAACTGTGATACAAGTGTTGCAGAGAACCAATTTGTCCCAGAATAGATCTCCCTAGTACCTACACAATGTTGTCTAGCAACCTATGCGCAAGTACATACGCGTGGGGCAAGATGGTGCGATTGCCACAACTAACCTCAGAGCCTCTAGAAGAGGAAAGAGCTTCATCATTTCACATTTTGTTTGACGCCATAAATTTGATTTTTCTCTCAGCAGGTTTGAGAATTTGAAATGAACACATCAAAGTTTCATCAACACTCATCATTGCTCCAGCATTATCAAATTCACCACAATAGTTAGGAGCCGAAAATATGGTGACCAGCTGTCTGTCAGCAAAGAATTCATACCCATCCTCGACAACCTATATCAGATGAAATACGTAAACACCTTAATTTCCAAGAAAGTAATAAACAAGATGATGTATTAGAGATTTAGATTTTAGAGTAGTACCTGGTGGGCACGGCAAATAAGATCAAGATCATGCTTTAGAAGGAACTCCGTAACTTTGTCATGGCCAAATGTGTATGAAACGCCCCTATCATTCATGCCCCACCCTTGGACATCTTTTCCTGGATCAGACCAAAGAAGATCGCATAGTAGACCTGTATCTGGCACATCGGTAGGACGGGGCAAGTTTTTTATCTCATCTAGGTGTCCCAGATCAGGAGAAAGGCCACCATGCATGCATAATATTTTATCATCAATTAGAGCGGCCACAGGGAGACAGTTAAAACAGTCGGTGAAGACCTTCCATAGCCGCACATTGAAGCGACGCTTGCATTCATCATAAAATCCATATATTCTGTTTATTGAAGCACACTCATGGTTGCCTCTCAGAAGAAAGAAGTTCTCAGGGTACTTGATTTTGTATGCAAGGAGGAGGCATATAGTCTCCAGACTCTGTTTGCCTCGGTCAACATAATCGCCTAAGAATAGATAGTTGGCTTCCGGGGGAAAACCTCCATACTCAAATAGCCTTAAAAGATCACTGTACTGACCATGGATATCACCTAGAAGCAGATAACAAAGGAGAGCAAAATTAGCTGCTACTATGGTAACTACAGAATTAAGAAGCATACACGAAGTAGAAAGCAATTTGTCAGGCCTTACTATGACAAGCAAAAAAAAAACATGTCTCCAAGTACAGTTCTATCAGACAGAGGAATGACAATAAGAGCCGAGGATAAAAAACAAAAACTCAATCAAAGCAGACAACAGACAGTCTAGTCTACTTTAGCAACTAGTGTTTTGAATGAACAAATGCTTGTTTGGCTGTTGCTGCAAATACTACCACACAGTTTTGAAAACCTCTAGGAATCATGTGCCTTCGAAAGGCGCATAGGTAGAGGTTGACACATAAAAAGAGCACCAAATAGTTGCTGCTTGCTTCCCAGTTACAAGAAGGTAATCTTGTTCGGAGAGGGGCTTTCACTTGCAAAGAGGTGAGCTGATGACGCTCTGATATACTAAACTTAGGTACATACATGCACGCAAGCTTAAGTTTCTTATGTGCCACACATGAGAAAATAGTAGTGTTATTAAGCTGGTCACTAAAGGAGCTTGCAAGGATATTGCAGGGACCACACATGCACATCAGAGGGGTCTGAATCAGTGATTGGGATTTGGTTCTAAATTCTCAGCATAGAGAAAACGAGGAGGGGGCCTGGAATCAAGCCTAGAACCTTGAGGGCATGTTCAAATTTCAACTGAGACAAAGCAAGCGGAATGTTTATGATAAAAATCAGCATCACTAACAAAAAGAGCACTTCAAAAAGACTACTTTGAATGCCTATGTAGACGTGATAAGATTCCATGTCAGCAAATATTTGCCACGATATGCACTGTTGTATGTTTCATCCAACAGAATGTTAGCTACTACAGCACCCAAGGAATTTTGAAAAACGAATGTATGTATAACAACAATTATTATTAACAGCAAATATCATGATGCCCTTAAGATGATAATTTCAAGAGCTGGTTGCACAAGAAAACTTTGTCAACCCAAATTAACACTAAGTGCCTTTGATGATTGCATCTTTCCTGTGACACTAACAGAAACAGAAGCACGAGGCACTAAACGAGAGGAGCCTGGTTAATGCCACAAATGATTGTTTTTGCTTATCGCCGCGACGCAGATATGGAGTCGGCAGCAGCTGCGGCGCGACCAAACTAGATCTAACTCTGCGAAGGGGGAGTGAAAGAGGGCAGGAGAAAAGTTGGACGCACGCACCACAGATCTTGATGGGCGCCTCGAGCTCGAGGAGGTTGGGCTGGGTGAGGAAGATGTCGCGGGAGGCGGTGCAGAGCTGGCGGATCTCCGACTCGGAGAGCTGCACCTGCTTGCCGGGGCGCGCCGTCCGCACCTCTAGCAGACGGCGGATGATGTCGTCGAGGAGCGCGGCGTCCATGCCGCCCCCCTGCCCTCCCGCCGCCGGCGCCGCCGCCATCGCCTCCCCCGAGAGATCGGTGGAGTTAGGGTTTCGGCGCTTCGGTAGGAGCAGGTGGCCGAGGAGGGGGACGAGAGAGATTGGGTGGTGGGCCGCCGATGGCTAGATAAACTCGCCCCGTCGACTAGGTTTTGTTTTGTTTTCTTTTTGCTTGGTTGTAAAACCTCTCTCCTTTTTTTCCTATTTATATTTCTATTTCTATGTAATCTGCGCGGACAGAGCTTGTGGAGGAATTGTGGCGTTGCGCGGTGGCCTGGTTGGTCTGCAATACGTGCCCGCTCTCCTACGGACTTTGCTCACGGCCAACACATGTGCCATCGTAACCCTAAAAAAAACATTTGCCATCGCTAACGGGGGGAAGGAGGTTTTTGGCTCGGTGCGAGTGCAAATTAAGCAACTCAAAGCCGGCATGCGCATGCAACAGCTACGTGAAGTAAGTGAACAACTGCATGAACTATACCTACGTGAAGAAATCATGCAAAGACAGCGATCCAGGGTAGACTGGCTGGTGGCTGGTGATCAAAACACCATATACTTCCAGAACCGTGCCTTTCACAGGAGAATGAAAAACACGGTAAAACACCTGATCCGGCCGGATGGATCCAAATGTTCTGATGATGAGAGCATGCGTATGTTGGTGAGAGACTTTTATTCGGTGATGTTCACGTCACAGGGGGCTTCTGATATGGACAGAATTCTAGATAGCATTCCTGTTTGCGTGTCTGACAACATGAACAACGAACTTGGGGCTCCTATTTCCGATGACGAGATCGAGAGAGCCCTTTTTCAGATGGGGCCAACCAAGGCTCCGAGGCCGGATGGGCTACGGGCGCTCTTTTACCAACAACACTGGTCCTTGGTAAAGGAGGAGGTATGCAAGGTTGTGAGAGATTTCTTCGGTGGAGGGGAGATACCGGAAGGTTTTAATGATACTATCCTCGTTCTGATCCCAAAGACAAAATCACCGGACACACTCTCTCAGTTTAGGCCCATCAGTCTGTGTAATATTTTGTACAAAATTGCAGCAAAGGTGCTTGCTAACAGATTGAAGAAGAGCTTACCAATTATGATCTCTGAGGAGCGAAGTGTGTTTGTTCCAGGGAGGTTGATTGCAGATAATGTACTTGTGGCCTATGAATGCGTGCATGCAGTCAGGAAACGGAAGAGGAAGAAACCTTTGTGTGTTGTAAAGTTAGATATGATGAAAGCTTATGACCGAGTTGAGTAGGTTTTCCTTGAAAATATGATGCTCAAATTTGGTCTCTCTCATGCATGGACAGCCATGGTGGTGAGATGGGTTACCTCGGCAAGGGCTGCACTCAAGTTGAACGAGGACCTCTCCCAAGGTTTCTTGCCTTCTCGGGGGCTAAGACAAGGGGACCCACTCTCTTCGTATCTCTTTCTGTTTTGTGTTGAGGGCTTTTCTGCGTTACTTAAGAAAGCTCTCCAAGGGGTGTCATTTGGATGCACTGGCCCCAATGTTACACACCTCTTATTTGCGGACGATAGCATTGTTTTTCTGGAAGCTTCGATGGATAACTTGGCATGCCTCTAAAATATCTTGCAAATTTATGAGAATGCTTCTGGGCAGAAGGTTAACCTTCAGAAATCTTCTATATTTTTTGGCAAAGGATGTAGTGAGGAGGACAAACAGAGCCTTAAAGATCTGTCGGGAGTCCAGTGAGAGGCTCTCAATGAGAAGTATTTAGGCCTACCCACTATGGTCGGGAGATCTAAAGATGGCTATTCTAAACATGTCAGGGAAGCAGCAAGGGGCCAGGTGACTGGGTGGAAAGGACAGGGCTTGTCAAAGGCAGCAAGGGAGGTGCTTGTTAAGTCAGGCTTGCAATCAATGCTGACGTATTGTATGAGTGTCTTCCAACTCTCCAAGAAGAGAACCTGAAATCTATCTCTTTGAAATTCTGGTGGGGAGCGGCTAATGGCGAGCAAAAGGTCCATTGGGTGGCGTGGGACAAAATGTGCACTCGTAAACGTGGAGATGGCATGGGGTTTACAGATTTTAAGTTGTTCAATGATACGTCTCCAACGTATCTATAATTTTTTATTGTTCCATGCTATTATATTATCTGTTTTGGATGTTTTGGATGCATTAATATGCTATTTTATATTATTTTTTGGGACTAACATATTAACCTAGAGTCCAGTGCCAGTTCCTATTTTGTCCTTGTTTTAGAGTTTCGCAGAAAAAGAATACCAAACGAAGTCCAAATGGAATAAAACTTGTGTGATGATTTTTATTGGACCAGAAGACATCCAGAGGACTTGGAGTGCAAGTCAGAGAAGCCAGAGGCAGCCACAAGGATGGAGGGCGCGCCTCCCACCCTTATGGGCCCCCCGTGGCTCCACTGACCTAGTTTCTTCGCCTATATATTCTCATATATCCCAAAACCAACAGAGAGAGCCACGAAAACACGTTTCCACCGCCGCAACCTTCTGTACCCGTGAGATCCCATCTAGGGGCCTTTTCCGGCGTCCTGCCGGAGGGGGATTCGATCACGGAGGGCTTCTACATCAACACCATTGCCCTTCCGATGAAGCGTGAGTAGTTTACCACAGACCTACGGGTTGTGACGCCCTCGATTCAATCGTACACTAATCATACACGCAAATGTGTACGATCAAGATCAAGGACTTACAGGAAGATATCACAACACAACTCTAGATGCAAATTAGAATAATACAAGCTTTATATTACAAGCCAGTGGCCTCGAGGGCTCGAATACATAAGCTCGAATACACAAGAGTCAGCGGAAGCAACAATATCTGAGTACAGACATAGGTTAGACAAGTTTGCCTTAAGAAGGCTAGCACAAAATCAACAACGATCGAAAAGGCAAGGCCTCCTGCCTGGGAGCCTCCTAACTACTCCTGGTCGTCGGCGGCCTCCACGTAGTAGTAGGCACCCTCGGGGTTTTAGTAGTCGTCGGTGGTGTCGTCTGGATCCTGGGCTCCACCAACTGGTTGCAACATCCGAGAGGAACAGAAAAGGGAGAAAAGAGGGAGCAAAGCCTCCAAAGTACTCAGCAAGCAAGGATCCACGCTACATATGCACCGGTGTTAATGAAATGGGTAGTGTATGTGGACTGAACTGCAGAATGCCAGAATAGAGGGGAGAGCCTAGTCCTATCGAAGACTAACATCTTCAGCATCTTCAGCGGTCTTGCAGCATTAGAAGAGTGCAAACTAGCATAAATAAAGTAGCAGTAGTGTTATCAACCTCGGCCAGAGATCCTTTCTCGACTACCTACGAGAAAGCAATCCCAAAGCCATACTATCAATTTCTCATATCCATTTCTCATCTCAAGTATCCAGTTCTAGTTGCATCGATCGGGATACAACTCCAAGTGTCCGTTACTATAGGACAGGCTATCGATAGATGTTTTCTTCCCTGCAGGGGTGCACCAACTTACCCACCACGCTCGATTAACTCCGACCGGACACACTTTCCTGGGTCATGCCCGACCTCGGCCAAACAATACGCCGCAACCCGACCTAGGCTTAATAGAGAGGTCAGCACGCGCGGACTAAACCTATGCCCCCAGGGGTCATGGGCCATCTCCCGGGAACTCCTGCACGTTGCGTACGCCACCGGTGAGCAGACCTAGCTACCTCCTTAAACAAGGCAGGAGCTTACGCGGTCCAGCCCGGCGTGCGCCGCTTAGTCGCTGACGTCGATTAAGCTTCGGCTGATGCATACGATGCAGAACGCCCATACTATGCCCACGTGATGGTTAGTGCTATCAGGCCAGAGGCCCCTCGGATCAAATATCCAAATCGTAGTGGATTAGGAACGCGCGGTAACAAGCAGAGACTCACGAAAGATGTGACCCCGTTGCTCCGTCTCGAGGACTTGCGGCAAGGGCTAGGAATGCCCGGTCACGCCTCGTAATTATCTCGCGGGCACCCTCCAGGTTAACCCGTCTCCACATCACTCGCGGGTACCCCTCAGGGTCGTCTCGCCTTTCCAAGTAACAGTTGTAAAGTTCAAGTATCCGTGTGTCCAAACATCAAGGGGAAAACCCGAGGAATCACCCCCGGTGAATTTCACTCGATGTAATCATCAAGGTGAACGTAAGAGGATCCACCCTCGAGGTTCACACTTGAGGGGTTGCGCGACAGAGTCGTATCATAAGTGGTTAAGGAGGAAATCACCCTCGATGACCACGACCGAATAGCTACACTACAGAGATCTCATCAGGAGTGATGTATGAGGTTCCACCCTCGGCACTCGATGGTAACTTTGCAGAGTCGAGCAACAAAAGGGGCGTGAAGTGATGTGAGGTATCGGGCTCTGGTCTTCGATCTCGTTGAACGGGTCTTCGATGATGAAGCAGGGGCAACAAGGACAACGTGGGGGCCACTGATGGATCACTAACCAGCCTATACTAAGCAGTTTAGGATAAGCAGTTAAGGTACAATGAGTAGGTTACAAAAGCAGGCTATGCATCAGAATAGGAGCAAACAATAACAATAGCAAAATCTAATGCAAGCATGAGAGAATGGAATTGGCGATATGTAACACTCCAAAAATTTTGATTTGGTTTTACCAAATTCTTTATTTGATTTGAAAGGGGTTATTTAAATTTTTTCTAAAGGACTCTCCTTTTCAAAAAAAATTCTTTTATGACAAGTATTTTGTTTGGGTTCATCCAAATCTTGATCTTTGACCTTGAGGGTTTTTTTTATCTTGTGTTGGCTCAACACAAAAAATCATTGGAAGATTTTTTTGCAATACTTTTCATTAAAAAGAATTCCAATAAATTTTTTGATTTATTCTTTCCTCTTCAAAAAAGTATCCTCTTGCCATGGCCTTTGAAGAAAGTTTTCTTCCAAACCCATCTCCCTACTTTGAGTCAAGCCTAGCACCCTATTCCAGCAAGTCTCAACCCCTTTTAGATTTTATTCTAACTATTTTCCCCTCAAAATCATTTTCTGTCATTTATTTGGGCTAGGGTGGTTTACAAAGGAACTACCAATTTTCCTTTGAATCTTGATCCCAAATAAATTTCTCTGGATAATCCTTAGCACCCTCAACCAAGATCCATCAAGGTCCACTGATCCATAGTTCAAACTTTTCAAAATTTGCTTGCTGCAAGTTTGGACCAGATTTGCCATTTTTGATGAAATTCATACTTTTCTTCTCCTAAAAATCTGAGGAAATTCAGGCAGCCTCCAGATACATCAAGTGACCACCTCACCAAAGATCAGCTCAAGAAAAGTTTTTCCACATGCCAAAAACATTTCGTCGAGCAGGTGGCGTGCACTGTTTCTGTCAAGTTTCAGAGTTCAGTGTTTAGTTTCTGTCGACAGTGTCGTTTCTTCAGAGCGCGGCGTCAATCTCGCCAGTGCCCGCGTTGGCACCTTGCACACTGCTTCTCCTTCTTATCCAGTGCACCGCATGATCATTTGGACGGGCGCGAGCATCGGCGGTGAGCTGGCAGGGGTGCATCGCCCCCGTGAGCGGCGACAGCAACGCCGCTGCGGCCGTCAGAGAGACTTGGCATGGAACGGCCCCGTCCAGCACCGCCCAAACCACGAGAGGCCTCCGCGTGGCCATCCCCTCCTCTGTGCATGCTGCAGCACCGTCGCCGTGGCCTGAGAGGCGTAGAGCGCGCTCTCTGCCGCCGACGTGCCCGTGAGCCGTTCCGTCGAGGGCTTGGAGTATCACCCAAGCCAGGCCAAGTCTAGCCTCTGGATGGAACCAGTAGACCAACACGTTGATGCACAGTCACCTAAACCGCCTGTTCGGCCACTGCCTCGCCGTAATCATCGCCGGAGTTATCCCGTTCACGGCAACCGCCTCGGATCGGCTATAAAAGGAGGCCTCGAGCTCGCCTTCGACCCAGCACCACTTCTACACCTCACCAGAGCCACGCCTAGCCACTAGGAAGACCTCGGGGAGGCCTTCTTCCCCGACTCCGGCCGCCCCGATCCGCTTCAGGCTCCGGCACGATTCCCTCTAGTAAGGCCACCCCCACCTCCCAGACCGTGCCAGTCGCCTCCTAGTACACCCACTCCTCTAACCCGAGCCCCAATTCGACCCTTGCAGCCCTTCCCGGCGAGATCCACCACCGCCCGAACCACCGTCCGCCGAAGGGAGGACCGCCGTCGACGTGGTGCTCGCCGACGACCAACTCCACCACCCTCAGGTGCAGAAGAGCCCCCTGAACCCGTAGGTACCCTCCTTTCCACCTACCTCGCCGTGGATCGACGCCGGCGACCACCGCGGCCTTCGGGCGCCGGTGGGCTCTGTTTCAAAATTTAAACCTGACGAGTGGGACCCCCTCGTCAGCCTCTCTTTTTCTATTCGAACCGTTTTCCTGAAAACGCCTTCGGGCAAAGTATGTTTTTCCTTTGGGTTGGCGTATTTCTTACTGAAACGTTTTCTGTTTTATAAACAAACCCCGTGGAAGCTTTCTGTTTCATTATAGATAAGTCCCTGGGCTAAAACCTTTATAACTTTTTAACAGAAGATGATTTTGAATTGATTCTTTTTCTGTCATCTTTATTTTTCTGTCTAGTTTTTTTATCATATTTATTTGAAAAAAAATTCGAACAACTTTTATACACACACGATATTTACGTTAGTATACGATTTATTTATACCGTAGATACCGGAGGAGGTGACGGATCCGCGAACTTCACCGAGCTAGACTCCGACTACTCCGAACCAGGCAAGCATGTTTGAACCTTTGATATGATGAGTGCTTTGCATGTTTGCACGAGTAGTTTTTCTCATGGCATGTTTATATAAGCATATTGTGAATGTTAAATTGTATGCAAGGCAAGCTACGGGTGAACATCAATATGGATGAGTTCTTACGGTGGTGATATAACCTGATCATGTGGTGGCATGATAGGTTTCAAGCTGGTATTGTTGAAGCATGCCAGTTTTATGACAATCGTTTAACTCCAGTACTAACGTGGATCAAGTCTTGATCTCGTTCATTTCCCCTTCGTACTGCCACATGCTTTTCTGCAAAGGGTGCGGTTTAGTAAGTTGCAAACCTCTTCCCGTGTACACACCAAACAGAGGGACTGCGATGAGGGTTCTAAGGCCCTGGATTAAAGCCCGTCATCCGGTCAGGGGGCATGGGTGTTTCCGGTTGGGACCGAGAGGGGGCACCCCTTAGAGCGTGCGATATAAATTTGAACCCATGCTATGCGAGGTTGTGACCTCCCCGTCTTAAAGTTTTTCTAGAACATTGCCTAGGGTGATTCCTGGCAGCGGAATGTGGAATGGGTGTGTACTGGTTAGATGTGTTTCTGCTGAAATACCGTAAACGGAACTAGTCCTTGTGACTACTGAAATCCGTTGGCTGTGGTTAAAGAGTACAAACTCTGCAGAGTCAAACCATTCTAGTATCCATGTCCATGACCAGGGACTTGGACATCATCTCAATGCCAGTGTCAGTCTCAGTGTCGATCTCAGTGTCAACCCCAGTGACAGTCTCCGGAGAATAAGCATGAGACTGAGAGTGGTAAACTCGGCTGAATGTTATTCCTGTGAACGGACTAACCAATTTATTATTATGTGCTGAGTATTTCCTTGTGATGGTTTAAATTCATGAACTACTTGAATTCGAATGATAAACTATAAGCCCTTTATGCGATGTCGCTCAGACGTCCGACTGTGGCATTCTTGTTATTTACTTTCGATATAAGCCCTTTATGTGATGTCGCTCAGACGTCCGACTGTGGCATTCGTGTTATTTACTGTCGATATAAGCCATTTATGTGCTGTCGCTCAGACGTCCGACTGTGGCACTCCTGTTATTTACTTTCATTATAAGCCCTCTTCGAGATGTCGCTTAGATGTCCAACTCTGGCACGCACTGTTATTTACTTTTCAATATAAGCCCTTTATGTGGTCTCGCCCTGACGCCCGACTGCGGCATGTTAATTTATTTTTACCTCCGAGGCGTCGCTTCAGACACCCGATCGGTCTTCAGTTATTTTATTGGGATTTCGGGAGGACTACCGCCTGACTTCCTTTTATTTATCGTACAATGCAAATTTAATTATCCGAATGTGCATTACTAATCTGCTCATGTGCATCATGTTTGCATTTGTTATATCTTATGTCCAAACTGTCTTGCGAGTACATTCAAAGTACTCACCTAGCTTGTTGATTTGGCCAGATGTTGATGAAGGTGATCTTATGGATGAAGAGTTCGATAGCGAGTCCGACGCCTAGAGGAGTCCCAGTCAGTCACGTGCGATACTGGAGTTGATCACTTGTATTATATACGCTTCCGCTACCCAAATAAAATCATCAAGCCTCACTCCGACACTTGATGAGCTGTAAGATTTAGGAGTCATGTCACCCACTTCACTGTGACATATACACCACCATTTTTATTGCGAGTTAGTAGTTATGCCACCATGCCCTTGTGACATATCCGCCTTTATGTATTATATCGGCGTGCTTGTAATAAATTGTTGAGCATCCTCAGCTCAACCTTCTATAATATTTAGTACTGTTGGATTTCTGTATCAAGGATTTGTCTACCGGTAAGAAGGATTCTTCTGTACTAGTCAACATAAGGGTCGGCTTTTCAATAAATGTTTTATTGGAAAACCGGTCCTGACAAACTTGGTATCAGAGCCAGGCTGACCGTAGGAAGCCACTAGGTGCGTTCGCTAATCGGTTATTAGCATATTAAGTGCTATTTTAGCATTTTGCAAACGTAGCAATTTTCTGTTAGTCATCATAAATTTATGACTTGACTATTCGGAATTTTTGTCTACTTTTGTAGATGGCTGGCAGCGACTGTGAGTCACAGGTGTTCGCCAATGTTCCTGAGGGGTTTATCAAGCTTCTCGTCTCCATCACCAAGGTCGCGATCGGGCCATCAGCTCGTCCGGAGTTCACACTCTACCAGCACAAGATCAGCGACAGCGTGTCTATGTACTAGGCCTTGGCAATTCAAGGGAGGACGTTCTGAGTCACGCCGCCTCCGATTATTGGGAAGGGCCATGCCTACGGAGAGGCATGCCATGCAGATGGCTGCTCGTGAGGCGATAGCTCCTCTCCGGGATGTGCTCCCTTCAATGAAGACTCGTCGCTACCGCTACCTCCCATGCCACGTGCCATACACTTGTCACTATGCATTCACTTGTGCTAGGGGGGAGAGAGATGAGGCTATTGAGATGCTTGTTGAGTATCTCAAGGCTCTTGAGGCAGCTTTTGATAACCTCGTGGACGACTTTGTGGCTGCTTGTATGGACTTCGTTCAGGGTTGTTCCGCCAACAGGAGGGAGCTCCTCCATACAGCACCACCTATGACTTATGTCTCGTCCTCAGCATCCTATGCACCTGCCATCCTAGCCACCGCTCGCCGCTTGCCTACGACTGAGGAGTTTGACCAAGTCATTGCTCCTACTCCAGTCAGAGTTGCACCACCTACCGTGCCCGCACCAATTCCTCAAACTAGTACCTCGCGCCTGGAGCCTATTAGTAAGGAGGACGTTGAGTCTCCAGCACCACTGGGTCTCACCCTCGGCAGGCAGAGGGAAGTTCTCACCATCTCCGACTGAATGCGCCTAGCAGCCGTGCGATGTACCAGCTTGTATGATTTGTTTATATGTAAATAGGTTTGGTGAGAAGTAGTTTGTGTGCGCATCATGTAGGAACTCGGAGAAGTGCACTAGCCTAAATAACATGTCAGGAATGTGTACGCACATCCTGGGTGATGTATTATATAATTACGACTTGCGTGTAATATATGTACTGAGCGGTCCTTCTCCATGCGCAATCAAGTATTTTCTTGAAAAATGTTGGAGTTATTTAAATTTCCGCCTTTTCAAGATTATTTATTTTTGCCACTCAGTTTTTCTCATGAGTTTTGCAAAAATACCCCAGAGTGGAATATGCCTCGTCCCTGGACTTGTTCCATGCCAAGTCCGCCGGAAGAAAATTATGGTACCCAGACAAGTAACAATTTCACACAGGGGAGTCAAGTCAGCAAGGCAGTGAAACAACATTTTCTCAAGTATGTCGCCTTTATGAGCAAAGCCAGCAGCAGCATTAAGAAATGATGAACCATGTTATCAATATGGGAAATCACCGTGAACCATATCAGCAGCATTCCAAATTTTCTGAACTACAGAAGACACGTCCCCCAACGTTCTCTCACACTGATAGACCTCTTGAGGCCAATGATTGGCTTCGAGACATTGAAAGGAAGTTAATTATTGCACAATGTTCAGACCGTGAGAAGGTACTTTATGCACCTCACTATCTCACTGGAGCAGCCGCATCATGGTGGGAGAACTTCCTACACATACACCCCAATGAAAATAATATCACCTGGGAAGATTTTAAAGAAGGGTTTCGTGGGGCGCAAATTCCCAGAAGCATTATGAAGATCAAGAAAAGGGAATTTGATGACCTCAAGCAGAGAAGCATGACAGTGACTGAGTACAATAGTCAGTTTACTCTATTATCTCGTTATGCCAACGAAGAGCATATGACTGAAAAAACAAGAAGATGGAAAAATTTCTGGACGGCCTGGCACCAGCACTTAAATGCTAGCTGGTCATACACACCTTTCCGGATTTCAAGACACTTGTGGACAAAGCTATTACATTGGAAAATGAGCGCCGCGGCTTGGAGGATTTTCGCAAGCGCAAAAGGGACAAGACTACTCACGCTCGCAGCAACCGGAACAAGACTGATTTTCAGAAAATTGAAGCGAACAAACCCACAACCAATGTTCCACGTCCTAACAACAATTTGCATGCAAGGGACAAGGATTTTACATATCTCCCAGGTGTTACTTGCTACGCTTGTGGAGAGGAAGGACACTAGGCTAAACAGTGCCAAAACCAAGGAACTCGGCCCCAAAGCCGAACAACAATGGTAACAATTCAACACCCAAACGTAACAACTTCAACCCCAATAACAATCACAAGAAGGGTCACTTGAACCATGTGTGACGCCCCCGATTCAATCGTACACTAATCATGCACGCAAATGTGTACGATCAAGATCAGGGACTCACGGGAAGATATCACAACACAACTCTACAAATAAAATAAGTCATACAAGCATCATAATACAAGCTAGGGGCCTCGAGGGCTCGAATACAAGTGCTCGATCATAGACGAGTCAGCGGAAGCAACAATATCTGAGTACAGACATAAGTTAAACAAGTTGCCATAAGATGGCTAGCACAAACGGGGATACAGATCGAACGAGGCGCAGGCCTCCTGCCTGGGATCCTCCTAACTACTCCTGGTCATCGTCAGCGGGCTGCGTAGGCACCTCCAGAGTAGTAGGAGTCGTCGTCGATGGTGGCGTCTGGATCCTGAGCTCTAGCATCTGGTTGCGGCAACCGGGTAGAAGGGAAAGGGGGAAAAGGGGGAGAAAGCAACCGTGAGTACTCATCCAAAGTACTCGCAAGCATGGAGCTACACTACATATGCATGGATATATGTGTAAAGGGCCATATCAGTGGACTGAACTGTAGAATGCCAGAATAAGAGGGGGATAGCTAGTCTTATCGAAGACTACGCTTCTGGTCGCCTCCGTCTTGCAGCATATAGATGAGAGTAGACTGAAGTCCTCCAAGTAGCATCGCATAGCATAATCCTACCCGGCGATCCCCTCCGTGATGCCCTGTTAGAGAGCGATCACCGGTTTGTATCTGGCACTTGGAAGGGTGTGTTTTATTAAGTATCCATTTCTAGTTGTCATAAGGTCATGGTACAACTCCGGGTCGTCCTTTTACCGAGGGACACGGCTATTCGAATAGATAAACTTCCCTGCAGGGGTGCACCACATAGCCCAACACGCTTGATCCCATTTGGCCGGACACACTTTTCTGGGTCATGCCCGGCCTCGGAAGCTCAACACGTCGCAGCCCCACCTAGGCACAATAGAGAGGTCAGCACGCCGGTCTAAACCTAAGCGCGCAGGGGTCTGGGCCCATCGCCCTAAGCACACCTGCACGTTGCGTACGGCGCCGGAGAGCAGACCTAGCAACCTCCATTTCAAAGGAAGTCACGTTACGCGGTCCAACCCGGCGCGCGCCGCTCAGTCGCTGACGTCACGAAGTGCTTCCGCTGATACCACGACGTCGGGATACCGATAACTACTCCCGTGTAGGTGGTTAGTGCGTATAGACCAAATGGCCAGACTCGGATCAAATACCCAGATCTCGTAAAGCGTGTTAAGTATCGCGAACGCCGACTAGGGCCAGGCCCACCTCTCTCCTAGGTGGACTGAACCTGCCCTGTCGCTCCGCCACAAAGTAACTGTCGGGGGCCGTCGGGAACCTAGGCCCACCTCTACCGGGATGGAGCCACCTGCCCCTTCAGCCCCCATCTCCGAACAGTATCACATGTAATGTAACAGTGTAAAGTATATAGTATGCCCGTGATCACCTCCCGAAGTGATCACGGCCCAGTAGTATAGCATGGCAGACGTACAAGAGTGTAGGGCCACTGATGGAACACTAGCATCCTATACTAAGCATGTAGGATTGCAGGTAAAGGTATCAACAGTAGTATCAAAGACAGGCTATGCATCAGGATAGGAATAACGAAAGCAGTAACATGCTACACTACTCTAATGCAAGCAGTATAGAGGAGAGTAGGCGATATCTGGTGATCAGGGAGGGGGCTTGCCTGGTTGCTCTGGCAAGA
The DNA here is from genome assembly GCA_032464435.1 of Aegilops umbellulata. Classification (NCBI taxonomy): domain Eukaryota; kingdom Viridiplantae; phylum Streptophyta; class Magnoliopsida; order Poales; family Poaceae; genus Aegilops; species Aegilops umbellulata. Next base: position 502,621,044 of record CP136057.1, read on the forward strand.
GAGAGGGATCGTCAACTCCGTAGTCGAACGGGGCAGCAGCAGCGTCGGTCTCGGTGTCTATCGAGAGAAGAGGGGGGAGAAACAATAAATATTTAAGCAAGCAGATGCATAGTGATGCATGACATGACAAGTAACAGTGTTAGAGGTGCCCTAACGCGGTATGGGACGATTCCGGTGAAGGGGGGAAACATCCGGAAAAGTATCCCTGACGTTTCGCGTTTTCGGGCAGAGGAGCCGGAGGGGGAAAGTTGCGAGTTGGATAGGTTAGGGATGCGCGGTGGACGAACGGGCTGCGTATCCGGGTTCGTCTCGTTGTTCTGAGCAACTTTCATGTTGAAAATATTTTAATCCGAGTTACGGATTAAAAGATATGATTTTATAAAGGTTTTATTAATTTCTGGAATTTAATTAATTAATTAATTCGAAATTAGAATTATGACATCAGCATGATGTCATGCTGACGTCAGCAGTCAACAGGGTTGACTTGGTCAACCTGACCAGTGGGTCCCACTGGTCAGAGACACATGTTAATTATCCCATATTTAATTAATCTAATCAGAATTAATTAGGGGGGGGGGGCACTCTCATTGACTGATTAGTTAATTAACTAACAATTTAATTAGTTTAGTTAATTGATTAGATTAATTAATTAAGTTAATTATTTCTTTAATTAATTAATTAATTAATTTTAACTTTATTTTTATTTACGTTCTGGGCGTGGGCCCCTCGTGTCATTGGGCCAGGGGGGCCTTAGCGGTTATGGGCGAGAAATGGGGCGGGGCGCCCGAACGGGCATGAGCCCGTGGGGCGCGGGGCGCGCGGGGGCACGTCGGCGCCGGCGGCCAGGGCCAGGGGAGGCGGGGCTCCGGCGAGCGGAGGGAGCAGGCATGCGTAGGTCCGTGGGGGCGCATGAGCCAGTCGGGATCAAGGTGCGGGCACGTCCAGAGGGGCGACCGAGGACGCGGCGAGGGCGTCGCGAGGGGGGTCGTGGCGCGGCGACTGGAGGGCCAGAGCGGGCGTGGTTGCAGCCGCGGCCGACGGCGGCGAGCCACGACAAGCAGTGCTAGGCGGGGCAGGGACGCGAGACGGCCACGTACGGGGGAGGCGGAGTACGTCGAGCTGCGGCGTGGGCGCGTCCAGAGCGCGAGGAGAGGGAGCGGGGCAGCGAGCAGAGGCAGCAGCCGGGGAGCGAGGCCGTGTCAGGGGCACGCACGCGAGCTGCGGACGGTTGGCGAGCATGTGCGCTCGCGCGGGCGGCTCGAGCGGCAGTAGCAGGAGCAGCGCAACAGGAGCAGCAGCTATGGCTGCAAGCGCGCGCGAGGTAGTTGCGGTGGCCGGGGTCGGAGCAAGGGGAGGACGACGGGGTTCCTCACCGTGGGGCCGTGGGGTCTAGGTAGCGGGCGTGGTGGAGGGCGAGGAGGCCGACGGGGACGCGAGGGCGACGGGGAGGCAGTCCGGCGAGGAAGGAGCTCCGGGTGGCCGGGCGTCGGCGTCGGGGACGGGATCGGCCCTCCCGATCCAGATCCAACGCGAGAGAGGGTGGGGGGAAGGGAAGTGGGGGAGTGGGAGGAGACGGCTAGGGTTTCTGGGGGGGTGGGGGGGTTATGGGGCGCGGGGGTGGGCCGGCCTGGCGGGTCGGTGGTTGGCCCAGTGGGGCTGTGGCCTGCTAGGCCGGAGCCCAGTGGGGGTTGCCTTCTCTTTTTTTTGATTGGTTTCTGTTTTCTTTTTTTTTTCTTTACTGTTTCATGCCACTTTAAAATATTTAGGCATTCTATAAAATTGTGTTTACTTCACCACAATTACCTTTGGAATATTCGGCAACCACCGAACAATTTTATTTTAAATTTTGGAAACAATTATTGTTATCAATAATTTGAGTTTCAATTTCAAACGGTTTCGAATTTTTGCGAGGATAGCAACAGTAACCGAGGTGTCATGGCACGATTAGCGTGGGATTACTGTAGCATGATTATCCGGGCGTTACAAATCTCCTCCACTACAAGAAATCTCGTCCCGAGATTTAGGAGGTAGAAGGAAACAGTGCGGGGTATTCATCACGCAAGCGATCCTCGCGTTCCCAGGTGGCTTCGTCTTGAGAGTGATTCGACCACTGGACTTTGAGGAACTTGATCGCCTTCTGACGTGTGCGGCGTTCAGCTTGGTCGAGAATGCGGACCGGATGCTCTTTATAGGAGAGGTCCTGTTGCAATTCGAGCACTTCATGGTCCACAGCTCGGATTGGGTCCTTGAAGCAGCGACAGAGTTGTGACACGTGGAACACATCGTGAACCCGAGAAAGGTTCGGCGGAAGCTCCAGTTGATAAGCCACTTTTCCACGCCTCTCGAGAATAGTGAAAGGACCGATATAGCGGGGAGCTAGCTTTCCTTTGACCCCGAAGCGGTGTGCACCCTTCATTGGTGTAACTCAAAGATAGGCCTTTTCGCCCGGTTGATAGACCATGTCTTTATGATGGCGGTCATAATTACTCTTTTGGCGTGACTGAGCCGTCTTGAGATTCTCGCGAATAATGCGGACTTGTTCTTCGGCATGTTGGATAATATCCGGACCAAAGAGTGGACGTTCCCCAGTTTCTGACCAGTTCAGAGGGGTTCGGCACTTTCGTCCATATAACACTTCGAAGGGGGCCATCTTCAGACTAGCTTGATAGCTATTATTATAAGAGAACTCAGCATACGGGAGAGATTCCTCCCATTTCTTACCGAAGGAAACAACACAAGCTCGAAGCATATCTTCGAGAACTTGGTTGACATGTTCAACTTGCCCTTGCGACTGAGGATGAAAAGCAGTACTGAAGGATAAGTGAGTCCCCATAGCTTCTTGGAAACTTACCCAGAATCTTGAAGTGAATAAGCTGCCACGGTCCGAACTGATAACCAGGGGAATACCGTGAAGTGAAACAATTCTGGACATATAGAGAGTTGCAAGCTGACTAGTAGTGATAGTTTCCTTGACCGCCAGAAAATGTGCAACTTTAGAAAGCCGGTCAATGACGACAAGAATAGCATCATTACCTTTCTGCGATTTGGGAAAACCAGTGACGAAGTCCATTTCAACATGGTCCCATTTCCATTCAGGAATAGAGATAGGTTGCAGAGTTCCAGCAGGCCTTTGATGTTCTGCTTTGATACGACGGCAAACGTCACACTCGGCAACATAGCGAGCAATGTATTGCTTCATATTAGACCACCAGAATCTTTGGCGAATGTCCTGGTACATCTTAGTACTACCAGGATGGATACATAGAGGCGTATCATGAGCTTCTTTCATAACTTTCCGAGTCATATTCAGGTTTTCCTTCTTACACGGCACCACTAGGCGGCCTTTGAAGTACAAGGCGCCATCACCAGCAACAGTGAAGTGCGAGGGCTTTCCTTCCTTGAGGTCGCGCTTAATCTTGTGGACTTCAGAGTCGTATCCCTGTATTGTCTTGATGGAGCTCACGAGATCGGGTTCGACAGCCAGGGTATAGAGGGAACCCTGGGGAATAACATGGAGGTTCATCTTCTGAAACTCCTTAGGAGGGGGGGGGGCGAGTGCACCCGGAGGAACAATATGGAGGTTCAGCTTTCTGAATTCTTCAACAAGCGAGGGCTGAACTTTGTGAACCTGGAGGTGGTTGCAGTAAGACTTGCGCCTCAAGGCATCAGCCATTACATTAGCCTTGCCTGGTGTATAGGAAATACCCAAGTCAAAGTCTGCTACGGTCTCCATCCATCTCTGCTGACGGAGGTTCAGGTCTGGCTGAGTAAACAGATACTTCAGACTTTGATGGTCGGTGAAGATCTCGCAATGATTACCGAGAAGGTAATGTCGCCACTGCTTTAGTGCATGAATGACAGCAGCAAGCTCGAGGTCGTGGACTGGGTAGTTCTCTTCATGAGGGCGCAATTGACGAGAGGCATAGGCAATCACTCTGCGTTCTTGCATTAGGACACAGCCTAATCCTTGACGGGAAGCGTTGCAGTAAATGATGAAGTCCTTCTTTGTATCAGGTGGAGCTAGCACTGGGGCAGAAGTCAACTTGTCTTTAAGTGCCTGGAAGCTTTCCTGACATTTGTCTGTCCATTGGAACTTGACGCCCTTATGCAACAGGTTAGTCAGAGGCCTGGCAATCTTGGAGAAGTTCTCGACGAATCGACGGCAATAGCTGGCGAGACCGAGAAAACTTCTGACTTGCTTGACATTCTTCGGAGGAGTCCAATCGAGAATAGCCTGAACACGTTCAGGGTTAACGGCAATACCATCCTTAGAGATGACATGTCCAAGATAGGTTACTTCAGGGAGCCAGAATTCACATTTAGAGAACTTGGCGTACAGCTGATGCTCTCGTAGCTTTTCCAGCACAAGTCGAAGATGTTCAGCATGTTCTTCTTCGTTCTTGGAAAATACCAGGATATCATCCAGATAAACCACGACGAACTTGTCGAGGTAATCCATGAATATATAGTTCATAAGGCGAGAGAAGGTGGCTGGGGCATTGGTTAAGCCGAAGGACATGACAGTGTACTCGTATGAACCATAACGAGTCACAAAGGCGGTCTTTGGGATATCCTCTTCATGAACACGGATCTGGTGGTAACCCAACCTCAAGTCGAGTTTAGAGAACACTGATGAACCAGCCAGTTGATCATACAGATCATTGATCCGAGGAAGAGTATACTTGTTCTGAATGGTAGCTTGGTTAATAGGACGGTAGTCTTGGACCAGTCGGTTTGTCCCATCCTTCTTCTTGACAAAGAGAGAAGGTGCTCCCCAAGGAGAGCAACTTGGGCGAATGAAACCATTTTGAAGAGATTTGTCGATTTCCTCCTTAAGCTCAAGGAGTTCATGCGGCGGCATCTTGTAGGGTCGCTTGGCAATAGGAGTGGTGCCTGGTTTCAAGTCGATGACGAATTCGATAGCCCTAGCAGGGGGAATCCCTGGAAGTTCTTCAGGAAAGACGTCGAGGAAGTCACGCACGACGGGAATGTTTTCAATGCCCTCGAGTGGTGCAGAGTTCAATGCATTCAACGCATAAAGCCTTGCCTCGGCATTTTGCACCAGGCGAGCATGGTATGTAACTATTTCATCTGAAGGATGTAGCAGATGGACGGTCTTAGTGGCGCAAACTATGGAAGCAGTATGCGCTTTCAACCAATCCATCCCCAGAATGAGGTCGATGTTAGACGTCTTCAGGATAATGGGCGAGGCATATAATTCCAGCCCTTCGATTTCCACGGGGACGTCGACGCCAACCATGGAGGTTTGACATTGTCCCGCGGGGGTTTTTACCACTACCGAAGTGTTCATCGCCTCACACTTAACGTCGTGCTTGTATGCAAATTCTTCTGACATGAATGAATGCGATGCTCCTGTATCGAATAAAACAGATGCAGGTACTGAATTTACGAGGAGTGTACCCATCACAGTAGCAGGCTGGTCTTGAGCTTCATTCAGATCAACGTGGTTGGCATGGACACGACCATAAGACTTGGCATTGTTGTTGCGGTTCTGGTTGTTTCCGCGACCAGCTGCAGGAAGGGCCAGTTGATTCTGATTCTGATTCTGATAGCAGTTCCTGGCAAGGTGACCTGGTTGACCACACTTGTAGCACAGACCATTGTTGGGAGTGGGGACAGGAGCTCCGGGTGGCGGTGCTGGAAGCCTTGGCTGCCTAGTTGGAGCATTAGGCAGACGAGGTGCAACATAGGACTGCCTTGGAGCAGGTGCATTCGGCTGGTACATGCTGTTGGGAATCCATATCTTGCGCTTCTGCGAGGACGGGCCCGAAGATGAGCCCGTGTCACGGCTGCGCCTGTGAGAGCTCTGGTATTCCTGCAGACTAGTTTCGACATTGATGGCTTTGTTCACCAAGGTGGCGAAATCAGCAAAGTCGTGCACTAGAAGTGCGAGCTTGATGTCAGCTTGAAGGCCGTCACGGAACTTCTCCTGTCTACGGGCATCAGTTGCAATGTCCTCCTCAGCATAGCGGGACAAGTCCAGAAACTCTCGCTGATAAGCTTCAACAGTTTTGTTGCCTTGGATGAGGCTGCGGAACTCACGCTTCTTCCGGTCCATGACTCCCTGAGGAATGAAGCGGGCATGGAAAGCAGCTTGGAAGTCAGGCCAGGTGATGATTGTTCCAACTGGCAGAGTACGCCTGTGGCTGTCCCACCATTGAGCTGCGGGTCCCTTCAGGAAGAAGGAAGCAAACGTGACATAGCTGGCAGGGGCTACATCAGCAGACTCCATCTCATAGGTGATGTCATGGAGCCAGTCATCAGCGTCCAGAGGCTGAGTTGAGCTGCGGTACACAGTTGGGTTCAGGCGCATGAAATCCTGCAGAGTTACTATGTTTGGTTGCTGGTTCATATTGGGGCGAGGAAACTGAGCCATCATGTTCTCCATGAACTGGCGATTCATCTCAAGCTGTTGGATCATACCAGCCATGTACTCAGGCGGTGGTGGGAAGTTGCCACCCCGACCACGACCACCTGGTCTAACCATCCTACTAATATATAACAGGGGTAGTTCAGCATTTGAGAATATTTGCAAAGACAAGAATCATTCAAGACGAAACATGCATAATGAAAACAGCACGATAGATACCACATAATAGTCGGCACGTCTTACAAAAGAGATCATGCATAGTGTTCGGTACACAGAGTTCAGTACATAGACTAAGACATCATAGGCGGCACGCAGGCTCGCGGCGAATGCATCTAACATAAGCAAGCAAGTCTACATCAGTCCCACACGACACTGCGGAGGTAGGTGTAGCCTAAAAGCTGGTAGTGTGGCAACGGGTACACCACGTCGGCAACCTGGGGTCCACGGGTGCTCTGGTGCTGAACCCGACGCTCAAGTGGCAGAAGAGGACCAAGTGCGGGAGAGTAGCCTCCCACCTCTGGCCAACCGACACCCTGAGGCATCACGGTCCTGGCTGGGTAGATAGCAAAACGCGGCAGCTCCCCAGATCCAACAAAGGGGTGCAGCATCGTCAAAGCACGGTAGAGGTGCTGGCGAGTGGTGTACAACTCGTGGCGAAGAGCTCGGTTAGCTCGATCCAGCCCATCAGCATGCAGAACAAAGTTCTGATGGTGGAAGGGCTCGCGGGTGACAGTGGAGTAGGCAGCAGTGTAGTAACCCTCCGCACCAATATCAGATGCGATAGCAATGTGCCTGAAGGGGGAGGTGTCCAACTCCCGGTACTCCCTACGAAGGCGTGTCAGAGCAGCATAGGCAGCATCGTGAACTGCCATATCAATGGTCACTCCAACACCATAAGCGGTGTGCAGCACAGTAGTGGAGTCATACTCCCGAGAGTAGAGGTGGACGGTGGCACGGTACTGCTCCTGGTTAAAGTCCTGGTACTCCTCGGTGACGGTGTACTCGGGGTGCCAGCGATAACCCAGATAGGTCATCATCTCAGCTAGCACGACCGGTGATCCCGAGGTGCCAATGGCCGTCGTGTGGCGCATGACCTGCCTCGTGGGTTCCATCTGAAAACAAAGATGTTTCAAAGGAGTCAAATGACAGTGTGGAAATTGTGCAAAACACTATACTAAGTAATAACTATGGCTTTTATCCAACTCTGGGGTGAATGTCGTCACGGGATCCTAGTGTCAAAGTTAGTAAATTCGTTTAACCCGAGTAGAAGAGAGTTCAGAGTCCCAGAGTAAAGGTCGAGGAGTAAAAGATCCTAGTACCACCCGATGGTGACGTGGGCCCGTAAGGCACACAGCCAAGTTAGTAAAAGTTTTAGTAATGTCTAGACTCGACTTCGGCCAAGGAGTGTGGAAGGGGGATTCCTACAGGCAGTCGGCTCTGATACCAACTTGTGACGCCCCCGATTCAATCGTACACTAATCATGCACGCAAATGTGTACGATCAAGATCAGGGACTCACGGGAAGATATCACAACACAACTCTACAAATAAAATAAGTCATACAAGCATCATAATACAAGCCAGGGGCCTCGAGGGCTCGAATACAAGTGCTCGATCATAGACGAGTCAGCGGAAGCAACAATATCTGAGTACAGACATAAGTTAAACAAGTTGCCATAAGATGGCTAGCACAAACGGGGATACAGATCGAACGAGGCGCAGGCCTCCTGCCTGGGATCCTCCTAACTACTCCTGGTCGTCGTCAGCGGGCTGCACGTAGTAGTAGGCACCTCCAGAGTAGTAGGAGTCGTCGTCGATGGTGGCGTCTGGATCCTGAGCTCCAGCATCTGGTTGCGGCAACCGGGTAGAAGGGAAAGGGGGAAAAGGGGAAGAAAGCAACCGTGAGTACTCATCCAAAGTACTCGCAAGCATGGAGCTACACTACATATGCATGGATATATGTGTAAAGGGCCATATCAGTGGACTGAACTGCAGAATGCCAGAATAAGAGGGGGATAGCTAGTCTTATCGAAGACTACGCTTCTGGTCGCCTCCGTCTTGCAGCATATAGATGAGAGTAGACTGAAGTCCTCCAAGTAGCATCGCATAGCATAATCCTACCCGGCGATCCCCTCCGCGATGCCCTATTAGAGAGCGATTACCGGTTTGTATCTGGCACTTGGAAGGGTGTGTTTTATTAAGTATCCAGTTCTAGTTGTCATAAGGTCAAGGTACAACTCTGGGTCGTCCTTTTACCGAGGGACACGGCTATTCGAATAGATAAACTTCCCTGCAGGGGTGCACCACATAGCCCAACACGCTTGATCCCATTTGGCCGGACACACTTTTCTGGGTCATGCCCGGCCTCGAAAGATCAACACGTCATAGCCCCACCTAGGCACAACAGAGAGGTCAGCACGCCGGTCTAAACCTAAGCGCGCAGGGGTCTGGGCCCATCGCCCTGAGCACACCTGCACGTTGCGTACGCGGCCGGAGAGCAGACCTAGCAACCTCCATTTCAAAGGAAGTCACGTTACGCGGTCCAACCCGGCGCGCGCCGCTCAGTCGCTGACGTCACGAAGTGCTTCGGCTGATACCACGACGTCGGGATACCCATAACTACTCCCGCGTAGGTGGTTAGTGCGTATAGACCAAATGGCCAGACTCAGATCAAATACCCAGATCTCGTTAAGCGTGTTAAGTATCGTGAACGCCGACTAGGGCCAGGCCCACCTCTCTCCTAGGTGGACCGAACCTGCCCTGTCGCTCCACCACAAAGTAACAGTCGGGGGCCGTCGGGAACCCAGGCCCACCTCTACCGGGATGGAGCCACCTGCCCCTTCAGCCCCCATCTCCGAACAGTATCACATGTAATGTAACAGTGTAAAGTATATAGTATGCCCGTGATCACCTCCCGAAGTGATCACGGCCCAGTAGTATAGCATGGCAGACGGACAAGAGTGTAGGGCCACTGATGGAACACTAGCATCCTATACTAAGCATGTAGGATTGCAGGTAAAGGTATCAACAGTAGTATCAAAGACAGGCTATGCATCAGGATAGGAATAACGAAAGCAGTAACATGCTACACTACTCTAATGCAAGCAGTATAGAGGAGAGTAGGCGATATCTGGTGATCAAGGGGGGGGCTTGCCTGGTTGCTCTGGCAAGAGAGAGGGATCGTCAACTCCGTAGTCGAACGGGGCAGCAGCAGCGTCGGTCTCGGTGTCTATCGAGAGAAGAGGGGGAGAAACAATAAATATTTAAGCAAGCAGATGCATAGTGATACATGACATGACAAGTAACGGTGTTAGAGGTGCCCTAACGCGGTATGGGACGATACCGGTGAAGGGGGGAAACATCCGGAAAAATATCCCCGGCGTTTCGCGTTTTTGGGTAGAGGAGCCGGAGGGGAAAGTTGCGAGTTAGATAGGTTAGGGATGCATGGTGGACGAACGGGCTGCGTTTCCAGGTTCGTCTCGTTGTTCTGAGCAACTTTCATGTTGAAAATATTTTAATCCGAGTTACGTATTAAAAGATATGATTTTATAAAGGTTTTATTAATTTCTGGAATTTAATTAATTAATTAATTCGAAATTAGAATTATGACATCAGCATGATGTCATGCTGACGTCAGCAGTCAACAGGGTTGACTTGGTCAACCTGACCAGTGGGTCCCACTGGTCAGAGACACATGTTAATTATCCCATATTTAATTAATCTAATCAGAATTAATTAGGGGGGGCCACTCTCATTGACTGATTAGTTAATTAACTAACAATTTAATTAGTTTAGTTAATTGATTAGATTAATTAATCAAAATTAATTAAGTTAATTATTTCTTTAATTATTTATTTATTTAATTAATTTTAATTTTATTTTTATTTACGTTCTGGGCGTGGGCCCCTCGTGTCATTGGGCCAGGGGGGCCTTAGCGGTTACGGGCGAGAAACGGGGCAGGGCGCCCGAACGGGCGTGAGCCCGTGGGGCGCGGGGCGCGCGGGGGCACGTCGGCGCCAGCGGCCAGGGCCAGGGGAGGCGGGGCTCCGGCGAGCGGAGGGAGCAGGCGTGCGTGGGTCCGTGGGGGCGCACGAGCCGGTCGGGATCAAGGTGCGGGCGCGTCCAGAGGGGCGACCGAGGGCGCGGCGAGGGCGTCGCGAGGGGGGGGTCGTGGCGCGGCGACTGGAGGGCCAGAGCGGGCGTGGTTGCAGCCGCGGCCGACGGCGGCGAGCCACGGCAAGCAGTGCTAGGCGGGGCAGGGACGCGAGACGGCCACGTGCGGGGGAGGCGGAGTACGTCGAGCTGCGGCGTGGGCGCGGCCAGAGCGCGAGGAGAGGGAGCGGGGCAGCGAGCAGAGGCAGCGCCCGGGGAGCGAGGCCGTGTCAGGGGCACGCACGCGAGCTGCGGACGGTTGGCGAGCATGTGCGCTCGCGCGGGCGGCTCGAGCGGCAGTAGCAGGAGCAGCGCAACAGGAGCAGCAGCTATGGCTGCAAGCGCGCGCGAGGTAGTTGCGGTGGCCGGGGTCGGAGCAAGGGGAGGACGCCGGGTTTCCTCACCGTGGGGCCGTGGGGTCTAGGTAGCGGGCGTGGTGGAGGGCGAGGAGGCCGACGGGGACGCGAGGGCGACGGGGAGTCAGTCCAGCGAGGAAGGAGCTCCGGGTGGCCGGGCGTCGGCGTTGGGGACGGGATCGGCCCTCCCGATCCAGATCCAACGCGAGAGAGGGGGGGGGGGAAAGTGGGGGAGTGGGAGGAGGCGGCTAGGGTTTCTGGGGGGTGGGGGGTTATGGGGCGCGGCGGTGGGCCGGCCTGGCGGGTCGGTGGTTGGCCCAGTGGGGCTGTGGCCTGCTGGGCCGGAGCCCAGTGGGGGTTGCCTTCTCTTTTTTTTGATTGTTTTCTGTTTTCTTTTTTTATTGTCTTTAATGTTTCATGCCACTTTAAAATATTTAGGCATTCTATATAATTGTTTTACTTCACCACAATTACCTTTGGAATATTCGGCAACCACCGAACAATTTTATTTTAAATTTTGGAAACAATTATTGTTATCAATAATTTGAATTTGAATTTCAAACGGTTTCGAATTTTTGCGAGGATAGCAACAGTAACCGAGGTGTCATAGCACGATTAGCGTGGGATTACTGTAGCATGATTATCCGGGCGTTACACCATGTGACCAAGGAGGAGGCACAGAAGGAATGGTATCGAATGGACTGGACTGGTTACACCGGGTGGTTAACCTGTCACGGTTTTGTTTGATTCTGGAGCTTCTCACTCGTTCATTTAAAGAGTTTTGTTTTGCAACATGATTTTTCAATGCTTCCTTTGGAAAAATCCATGATCATCAAGTCCACCGGGAATAAACAAATCACTCAGAGTTACTGCCAAGGTGTGGTTATTGAGTTTGAAGGACTAAAGTTTCAGGCAAACCTCATTGTATTGGAAAATAAAGGATTGGATGCTATCCTAGGAATGGACTGGTTAACCACCAACAAAGGATATATCGACTGCTTCAATCAGACTGTAATTCTCACTCATCATCATGGGAAGACAATAAAAGTTGCAGCTCAAGAAAGACCAATATCACGGCAACCAAAAATTGAACAAGGTGGACATTTCAGAGCTAAGGAAAGTTCCAGTGGTATGTGAGTTCCCTGACGTATTTCCCGAAGAACTACCAGGCATGCCGCCAGACCGGGAAATAGAGTTCAGCATTGAACTAGCACCTGGAACCACCCCCATTTACAAGAAACCCTATAGAATGGCACCCTCCGAGTTGGTAGAATTAAAGAAGCAAATAAAAGAATTACTGGACAAAGGATTTATACGGGCCAGCTCCCCACCTTGGGGTTCACCAGTATTATTTGCCAAGAAAAAGGATGGGACACTAAGATTATGTATAGACTATCGAGCACTCAACATGGTCACCATCAAAAATAAATATCCGATGCCACGGATAAATGATTTATTTGACCAACTCGCACAAGCCAAAGTTTTCTCAAAAAATGATTTAAGGTCGGGGTATCATCAATTAAAAGTAAGGACAGAAGATATCCCTAAGACAACATTCACCTCCAGATACGGATTATATGAATTTACAGTAATGCCGTTTGGACTGACAAACGCCCCCGCATATTTTGTCCATCTCATGAACGAAGTGTTTACGAAATTTATGGACAAATTTGGTGTGGTGTTCATCGATGATATTTTGGTATACTCTAAGACAATAGAAGAGCATGCTGAATATCTCAGAATTGTACTGGGAGAATTAAGGAAACATCAATTATACGCCAAATTCAGCAAATGTTAATTTTGGTTAAGACAGGTTGGTTTTCTAGGCCACGTATTGACCCAAGAAGGTGTCGCCGTGGACCCAGAAAAGGTCAAGGCCGTACTTGGCTGGAAACCACCAGCCAACATAACGGATGTACGAAGTTTTCTGGGAATGGCTGGATATTACATAAGGTTTATTGAGGGGTTCTCCACCATAGCAAAACCAATGACACAGTTACTCAAGAAGGATAAGAAATTTGTATGGACTGAAGCTTGCGAGAAAAGTTTCCAAGAACTCAAAAGGAAATTAACAACAACACCACTATTGGTTGTACCAGACATACACAAAAGTTTTGAAGTATATTGTGACGCATCCCGGAAAGGCCTCGGGTGCGTACTAATGCAAGAAGGCAAAGTAGTTGCATACGCTTCCAGGCAACTACGAAAGCATGAAGAAAATTATCCTACTCATGACTTGGAATTGGCAGCAGTCATTCATGCACTCAAAGAGTGGAGACACTTTTTGCTTGGAAATCGTTGTGAAATATATAAGGACCATAAAAGTCTCAAATATATTTTCACACAGCTAGAACTCAATTTACGGCAACGGCGCTGGTTGGAATTAGTGAAAGATTATGATGTTGGCATCCACTACCATCCAGGAAAAGCGAATGTAGTGGCAGATGCTCTTAGTCGAAACCCCAGCTCAAGCAACGATAGTCTACAAAACTTGAGACCTGAATTTCAGCAGGAGTTCGCCAAACTCAACTTGGTGATGGTCACTGAAGGCACTGTGTCAAATTTGGAAATACAACCCACTCTAATGGAACATATTAAGAAGCTCAGCACGGGCACCCCAGCATCGAAGGCATAAAAAGAGAAGTGAGTCTGGGCAGGGCTTCATAATTCCTCATAGATGATGAGGGGATATTATGGTACGGAGACAGACTTGCATGCGAAATATAGAGGACCTCAAACAGCAAATTCTAGCCGAAGGCCACACGGCTCCATATTCAATCCACCCTGGAGGAACCAAAATGTACAAGGACATTCAGGAAAAACTTTGGTGGCACGGTATAAAGAGGGATATAGCCACCTTCATTGCATGTTGCGATTCTTGTCAACGCATTAAAGCCGAACATCAAAAACCAGCAGGGCTATTACAGCCAAACAGGATACTTGAGTGGAAATGGGACGAGATTGGAATGGATTTTATTGTCGGACTGCCTCGGTCACAACACGGAAATGATGCCATATGGGTCATCATAGATAGATTAACCAAGGTGGCACATTTCATTCCTGTAAAGACAACCTACACCACTCAGAAGCTTGCCAAACTTTATATCTCCCGTATAGTTTGTCTACATGGAATCCCAAAGACTATATCTGACAGGGGCACTCAATTCATTTCTAAATTTTGGGATCATTTACAACAGGCTCTGGGAACTCAACTAGCATTCAGTACAGCATAACACCCCCAGACTGATGGACAAACGGAACACATGAACCAAATTTTAGAGGACATGCTGAGAGCATGTGTTCTCACCTATGGAACCAGTTGGGAAGAAAGCTTGCCATATGTCGAGTTCGCATACAACAACAGTTACCAATCCAGTCTACAAATGGCAGCTTTTGAAGCCTTGTACGGGCAGAGATGCCGTACCCCATTAAATTGGTCAGAAATAGGAGACAGTCGTATCTTCGGCCCAGCCTTGCTTAGGGAAGCTGAGAAGAAAGTTAGACTAATCAGGGACCGACTCAAGACAGCGCAAAGCCGACAAAAGAGTTATTACGATTGAAAACATCATGAAGTCAGCTTTGAACCCAGTGAATGTGTGTACCTACGAGTATCTCCTATGAGGGGCCTGCAACGGTTCAAAGTTAAAGGAAAGCTAGCACCACGGTTTATTGGACCTTTCTGTGTGGTTGCACGAAGAGGCACAATAGCCTACCAGCTATACCTCCCCAAAGAGCTGTCAGACGTCCACGACGTGTTCCACGTCTCATGGTTGAGGAAATGCGTAAGCAACCCAGAGAAGCATGTATCACATAAGAGCATTGACGTGCAACCTGACCTCACCTACAGGGAACGTCCAATAAAAATATTAGAGGAGTCTGAAAGGAGGACACGTCAGAAGACAATTAAGTTTTTCAAGGTTCAGTGGAGCAATCACACCAAGGATGAAGCGGCATGGGAAAGAGAGGACTTTCTTCAGGCAGAGTACCCACACCTATTTGAGGATCAGCTGAAATCTCGGGGACGAGATTTTTCCTAAGGGGGTAGGTGTTGTAACACTCCAAAAAATTTGATATGGTGTTACCAAATTCTTTATTTGATTTGAAAGGGGTTATTTAATTTTTTTCTAAAGGACTCTCCTTTTCAAAAAAAAAAACTTTTATGAAAGTATTTTGTTTGGGTTCATCCAAATCTTGATCTTTGACCTTGAGGTTTTTTTTTTATCTTGTGTTGGCTCAACACAAAAAATCATTGGAAGATTTTTTTGCAATACTTTTCATTAAAAAGAATTCCAATAATTTTTTTGATTTATTCTTTCCCCTTCAAAAAAGTATCCTCTTGCCATGGCCTTTGAAGAAAATTTTCTTCCAAACCCATCTCCCTACTTTGAGTCAAGCCTAGCACCCTATTCCAGCAAGTCTCAACCCCTTTTAGATTTTATTCTAATTATTTTTCCCTCAAAATCATTTTCTGTCATTTATTTGGGCTAGGGTGGTTTACAAAGGAACTACCAATTTTCCTTTGAATCTTGATCCCAAATAAATTTCTCTGGATAATCCTTAGCACCCTCAACCAAGATCCATCAAGGTCCACTGATCCACAGTTCAAATTTTTCAAAATTTGCTTGTTGCAAGTTTGGACCAGATTTGCCATTTTTGATGAAATTCATACTTTTTCTTATCCTAAAAATCTGAGGAAATTCAGGCAGCCTCCAGATACATCAAGAGACCACCTCACCAAAGATCAGCTCCAGAAATTTTTTTCCACATGCCAAAAACATTTCGTCGAGCAGGTGGCGTGCACTATTTCTGTCAAGTTTCAGAGTTCAGTGTTTAGTTTCTGTTGACAGTGTCGTTTCTTCAGAGCGCGGCGCCAATCTCGCCAGTGCCCGCGTTGGCACCTTGCGCACTGCTTCTCCTTCTTATCCAGTGCATTGCACGATCATTTGGACGGGCGCGAGCGTCGGTGGTGAGCTGGCAGGGGTGCATCGCCCCCGTGAGCGGCGACAGCAACGCCGCTGCGGCCGTCAAAGAGACTTGGCATGGAATGGCGCCGTCCAGCATCGCCCAAACCACTAGAGGCCTCCACGTGGCCGTCCCCTCCTCTTTGCACGCTACAGCACCGTCGTCGTGGCCTGGGAGGCGCAGAGCGCGCTCTCTGTCGCCGACGTGCCCGTGAGCCGTTCCGTCGAGGGCTTGGAGTATCACCCAAGCCAGGCCAAGTCTAGCCTTTGGATGGAACCAGTAGACCAACATGTTGATGCCCAATCACCTAAACCGCCTGTTCGATCACTGCCTCGCCGTAATCATCGCAGGAGTTATCCCGTTCACGGCAACCGCCTTGAATCGGCTATAAAAGGAGGCCTCAAGCTCGCCTTCGACCCATCACCACTTCTACACCTCACCAGAGCCACGCCTAGCCACTAGGAAGACCTCGGGGAGGCCTTCTTCGCCAACTCCGGCCGCCCCGATCCGCTTCGGGCTCCGGCACGATTCCCTCTGGTAAGGCCACCCCCGCCTCCCAGACCGTGCGAGTTGCCTCCTAGTACACCCACTCCTCTAACCTGAGCCCCAATTCACCCCTTGCAGCCCTTCCCGGCGAGATCCACAACCGCCCGAACCACCGTCCGCCGGAGGGAGGACCGCCGTCGACGTGGTGCTCGCCGACGACCAACTCCACCACTCTCAGGTGCGGAAGAGCCCCCCCGAACCCGTAGGTACCCTCCTTTCCACCTACCTCACCGTGGATCGACGCCGGCGACCACCGCGGCCTTCGGGCGCCGGTGGGCTCTGTTTCAAAATTTAAACCTGACGAGTGGGACCCCCTCGTCAGCCTCTCTTTTTCTATTTGAACCGTTTTCCTGAAAACGCCTTCGGGAAAAGTACGTTTTTCCTTTGGGTTGCCGTATTTCTTACTGAAACATTTTTTGTTTTTATAAACAAACCCCTGGAAACTTTCTGTTTCATTAAAGATAAGTCTCTGGGCTAAAACCTTTATAACTTTTTAACAGAAGATGATTTTGAATTGATTCTTTTTCTATCATCTTTATTTTTCTGTCTAGTTTTTTATCATGTTTATTTGAAAAAAAATTGGAACAACTTTTATACACACACGGTATTTACGTTAGTATACGATTTATTTATACCCTAGATACTGGAGGAGGTGACGGATCCGCAAACTTCACCGAGCTAGACTCCGACTACTCCTAACCAGGCAAGCATGTTTGAACCTTTGATATGATGAGTGCTTTGCATGTTTGCACGAGTAGTTTTTCTCATGGCATGTTTATATAAGCATATTGTGAATGTTATATTGCATGCAAGGCAAGCTACGGGTGAACATCAATATGGATGAGTTCTTACGGTGGTGAAATAACCTGATCATGTGGTGGCATGATTAGTTGCAAGCTGGTATTGTTGAAGCATGCCAGTTTTATGACAACCCCAGTGACAGTCTCCGGAGAATAAGCATGTGACTAAGAGTGGTAAACTTGGCTGAATGTTATTCCTGTGAACGGACTAACCAATTTATTATTATGTGCTGAGTATTTCCTTGTGATGGTTTAAATTCATGAACTACTTGAATTCGAATGATAAACTATAAGCCCTTTATGTGATGTCGCTCAGACGTCCGACTATGGCATTCTTGTTATTTACTTTCGATATAAGCCCTTTATGTGATGTCGCTCAGACGTCCGACTGTGGCATTCATGTTATTTACTGTCGATATAAGCCCTTTATGTGATGTCGCTCAGACGTCCGACTGTGGCACCCCTGTTATTTACTTTCATTATAAGCCCTCTTCGAGATGTCGCTTAGACGTCCGACTGTGGCACGCACTGCTATTTACTTTTCAATATAAGCCCTTTATGTGGTGTTGCCCTGACGCCCGACTGCGGCATGTTAATTTATTTTTACCTTTCGAGGCGTCGCTTCAGACACCCGATCGGTCTTCAGTTATTTTATTGGGATTTCGGGAGGACTACCGCCTAACTTCCTTTTATTTATCGTACAATGCAAATTTTATTATCCGAATGTGCATTACTAATCTGCTCATGTGCATCATGTTTGCATTTGTTATATCTTATGTCCAAACTGTCTTGCGAGTACATTCAAAGTACTCACCTGGCTTGTTGATTTGGCCAGATGTTGATGAAGGCGATCTTATGGAAGAAGAGTTCGATAGCGAGTCCGATGCCTAGAGGAGTCCTAGTCAGTCACGTGCGATCCTGGAGTTGATCACTTGTATTATATACGCTTCCGCTACCCAAATAAAATCATCAAGCCTCACTCCGACGCTTGATGAGCTGTAAGATTTAGGATTCATGTCACCCACTTCACTATGACATATCCACCACCACTTTTATTACGAGTCAGTAGTTATGCCACCATGCCCTTGTGACATATCCGCCTTTATGTATTATATCGGCGTGCTTGTAATAAATTGTTGAGCATCCTCATCTCAACCTTGTATAATATTTAGTACTGCTGGATTTCTGTATCAAGGATTTGTCTATCGGTAAGAAGGATTCTTCTGTACTGGTCAACATAAGGGTCGGCTTTTTGATAAATCTTTTATTGGAAAACCGGTATGTTTTATTGGAAAACCGGTCCTGACATGATATCGGGATGATCAAAGGGGGGGCTTGCCAGGAAGCTCCGCTAAAAGGGAAGAAGGGTCATCGTCGACGTAGTCGATCACAGGGACATCAACAGTGGTCTCGGGGTCTACCGGAGAGAAGAGGGGGAATAAAAAATAAATACAGAGCAAACAAGTGCAATACTATGCATGACAAGTCCACAACGCAAAAGTGCTCTTGCCCAGATTCCGCCTTGAGACAATGGCGCTTCATCCCGAAAGTCATCCTCTTTTTTTTTCTAGGGCAAAATCCCTCATATAGCAAAAGATGGGCACCAGAGACCAACTATGGGGCCCACAAGGCATCACGGCGCACCCTGTTGCCTTATGAGTAACTGATGGCCCCCTCTGGTATTTATTTGCTCCAGTATTTTTTATATATTCAATAAAATTCGTGATGTTTCAGGTCATTTGGAGCTCTGTAGAATAGGTATCTCTGTTGTAGCTTTTTTAGGTCTAGAATTCCAGCTGCGGGTAATTTTTCTCTCGATGTAAATCTTACATATTAACAGAGAAAAGGCAGTAGAATTTCATCATAAAGTGAAATAATAACCAAAAACATTATAAATAACAGTAGTAAAACATGATGCAAAATGGACGTATCAATCACACGTTAATCTTTGTGTTATAACAATTAACTTTTGAGATTTTATCTCAAAGCATAACAAACAAGTTTGGGTGGATTCAATATGATCATTCTTCCAACGTAATATTCTCAAAGTTGTTTTAGGACTATCGTTACACTTAACGATATCCTAAGATCCGGAAAACCTGATCACTAACTAAAGGAAATATGCCCTAGAGGCAATAATAAAGTTGTTATTTTATTTTTCCTTATTCATGATAAAGGTTTATTATTCATGCTAGAATTGTATTGATCGGAAACCTTGATACATGTGTGAATACATAAACAAACACCATGTCCCTAGTTAGCCTCTACTATACTAGGCCGTTGATCAAAGATGGTTAAGGTTTCTGATAACCCACAAGTATAGGGGATCGCAACAGTTTTCGAGGGTAGAGTATTCAACCCAAATTTATAGATTCGACACAAGCGGAGCCAAAGAATATTTGAAGGTATTAGCAGTTGAGTTGTCAATTCAACCACACCTGGAGATTAATTATCTGCAGCAAAGTGATCAGTAGCAAAGTAGTTTGATAGTTTTGATAGTTGTGACAACAACAATAGTAACAATAACAGTGATAGCAGTAATTGTGTAGCAAGTGTAACAGTGATGATATTAGTAGTAACTTAGCAGAAACAATATGGAAAAGTTCATAGGCATTGGATCGGTGACTTGTTGGACAATATTCATCATGTAACAGTTATAACCTGGGGCGATTCGGCACTAGCTCCAGTTCATCGATATAATGTAGGCATGTATTCAGTAAATAGTCATACGTGCTTTATTAAAAGAACTTGCATGACATCTTTTGTCCTACCCTCCTGTGGCAGCGGGGTCCATATTGGAAACTAAGGGATATTAAGGCCTCCTTTTAATAGAGAACCGGAACAAAGCATTAAGATATAGTGAATACATGGACTCCTCAAACGACGGTCATCACCGGGAGTGGGCCCGGTTGTTGTCACTCCGGGGTTGCCAGATCATAACACGTAGTAGGTGACTATAACTTGCAAGATAGAATCTAAAACATGGATATAATGATGATAACATAAACGGTTCAGATCTGAGTTCATGGCACCCGTGTTGGGGAACGTAGTAATTTCCAAAAAAAATCCTATGCACACACAGGATCATGGTGATGCATAGCAACGAGAGGGAAGAGTGTTGTCTACGTACCCTCGTAGACCGAAAGCGGAAGCGTTAGCACAACGCGGTTGATGTAGTCGTACGTCTTCACGATCCGACCGATCCAAGTACCGAACGTATGGCACCTCCGAGTTCAGCACACGTTCAGCTCGATGACGTCCCGCGAACTCCGATCCAGAAGAGCTTCACATGAGAGTTCCGTCAACACGACGGCGTGATGACGGTGATGATGTTGCTACCGACGTAGGGCTTCGCCTAAGCACCGCTATGATATGATCGAGGTGGAATATGGTGGAGGGTGGCACCGCACACGGCTAAGAGATCAAGAGATCAATTGTTGTGTCTAGAGGTGCCCCCTGCCCCCATATATAAAGGACTAGGGGGGAGGAGGCGGCCGGCCAGGGGAGGGCGCGCCACGGAGGAGTCTCCCACCGGGAGTAGGACTCCCTCTTTTCCTAGTTGGAGTAGGAGGGGGAAAGGAAGGGAAGGAGAGAGAGGAAGGAAAGGGCCCCCCTCCTTGTCACATTCGGACTAGAGGGGGAGGGGGCGCGCGGCCTGCCCTAGCTGCCCCTCCTCTTCTCTACTAAGGCCCATCTTGGCCCATTAAACTCCGCGGGGGGTCCCGGTAACCCTCCGGTACTCTGGTATATGTTCGATACTCCCCGAAACCATTCCGGTGTCCGAACATAGTCGTCCAATATATCAACCTTTATGTCTCGACCATTTCGAGACTCCTCGCCATGTCAGTGATCACATCCGGGACTCCGAACTACCTTCGGTACATCAAAACAAAAAAACTCATAATACAATCGTCACCGAAACTTTAAGCGTGCGGACCCTACGGGTTCGAGAACTATGTAGACATGACCGAGACATGTCTCCGGTCAATAACCAATAGCGGAACCTGGATGTTCATATTGGCTCCTACATATTCTACGAAGATCTTTATCGGTCAAACCGCATAACAACATACGTTTGTTCCCTTTGTCATCGGTATGTTACTTGCCCGAGATTCGATCGTCGGTATCTCAATACCTAGTTTAATCTCGTTACCGACAAGTCTCTTTACTCGTTCCGTAATACATCATCCAGCAACTAACTCATTAGTTACAATGCTTGCAAGGCTTATAGTGATGTGCATTACCGAGTGGGCCCAGAGATACCTCTCCAACAATCAGAGTGACAAATCCTAATCTCGAAATACGCCAACCCAACAAGTACCTTCGGAGACACCTGTAGAGCACCTTTATAATCACCCAGTTACGTTGTGACGTTTGGTAGCACACAAAGTGTTCCTCCGGTAAACGGGAGTTGCATAATCTCATAGTCATAGGAACATGTATAAGTCATGAAGAAAGCAATAGCAACATACTAAACGATCGAGTGCTAAGCTAACGGAATGGGTCAAGTCAATCAGATCATTCTCCTAATGATGTGATCCCGTTAACCAAATGACAACGCATGTCTATCGCTAGGAAACATAACCATCTTTGATTAACGAGCTAGTCAAGTAGAGGCATACTAGTGACACTCTGTTTGTCTATGTATTCACACATGTATCATGTTTCCGGTTAATACAATTCTAGCATGAATAATAAACATTTGTCATGATAAGGAAATAAATAATAACTTTATTATTGCCTCTGGGGCATATTTCCTTCAACCCGGGCCCAAAGTGACAAGCATTAAGCATAGCAAAGTCATAGCAACATCAATCTAAGAACATTGTGGATACTATGGATCAAGCCCTAACAAAACTAACTCGATTACATGATGAATCTCATCCAACTCCTCACCGACTTGCGAGCCTACGAAGGAATTACTCACTCCCGTTGGGGGGCATCATGGAATTGGCGATGGAGAAGGGTTGGTGATGACGAAGAACGAAGATCCCCTCTCCGGAGCCCCAAACGGACTCCAGATCTGCCCTCCCGAGGAAGAACAGGGCCTGGCGGTGGCTCCATCTCGTGGATCGTGATAATTCTTTCTCCCTGATTTTTTCTCCGAAAATAGGATTTTATAGCGTTGGTTTTAGGGTCTGCGGGGCCACCAGGCGGGGACAACCCACCTGGGCGCGCCAGGAGAGGGGGTCGCGCCCTGGTGGGTTGTGCCCACCCAGGGGCCCCTCTCCAGTGGATCTTGGCCCTAGAAATTCTCTTTTACTATACAAAAAATCCTCGCAAAGTTTAGTTCCATTCTGAGAACTTTTATTTCTGCACAAAAACAACACCATGGTAGTTCTGCTAAAAACAGTGTTAGTCCGGGGTTAGTTTCATTCAAATCATGCAAATTAGAGTCCAAAACAAGAGGAAAAGCATTAGGAAAAGTAGATACGTTGGAGACGTATCAACTCCCCCAAGCTTAAACCTTTGCTTGTCCTCAAGCAATTCAGTTGATAAACCGAAAGTGAAAATGAAAAACTTATACGAACTATTTTGCTCTTGTTTGCATAAATAAGCTTAAACAACACCCAGGTTTTCAGCCAGTGTTATAACTAACCATGTCGTCAATAACTCTTAAAGATTATAATGACTCATATCAATGACATAATCAGCTAGCGAGCAATAATAATATATCTCAAATGGCAACACGTTGTTAAAACAACCATGATATAATATGACAATAGTGGTGTCTCGCTAGCCACTCAACATTTTCATCGTGGTCTTCTCCTCGGTGTAACTCGAATAAAAAGAAAAGAAATTCAGAGAAACACACTGAAATATTTTTGTAGTTTTTGGTTTTCTTTAACAAGCAATAAAAAGGGGAAAGCAAAAACGAGAAAAACTATTTACACGGGAAAGCTCCCAACAAGCAAAAGAAGAACAAGGAAATCTTTTTGGGTTTTCTTTTTAACGTTACTACTAAGCATGCATAGAAAGCAAATTAACTACAACTAATTTTTTTGGTTTTTCTAAAGTTTTTCAAACACACAAGAAGAAAGCAAGAAAATAAATCTAAGCATGGATGATACAATGAAAAAGTGTGGACACCGGCAAATGGAATAAGTGAACATGAATGTAAAGTCGGTGGAAACATGTACTCCCCCAAGTTAGGCTTTTGGCCTAACTTGGTAGTCGATCAGTAGCCTGGAGGGTAGTAGGGGTGCTGAGGAGCGAGCATCCACTCATCCCACTGTTGAGGCTCCTCCTGTGCCGCTTCCACAGCAGCCTGAGTGTTCCGATAGGCGATGATATCCTCAGGCATAATCCTATACCCACCCCTAGTAGCAGAATCAAACAAAGCAGGTGCAGGCAAGGGAATAATATCACGATTTTTAACGCTAAAGACCAGGTTAATTATAAGGAATAGGGATGTTAGGATTCTCTCGTGCAAGAAAATGATGGTGTTCCATGGCTGCCCGGTCTAGGTAAACCTTGGTCAGAGGGTAATCATGAGGGTGTATCTCAACCTCGAAGTGAGCCGCTAAATGAGTAGCAAAAATTCCACCGTGTATTTCACCCTGGGATTTATTAAGATGGAGGCGACGAGCTACAATAGCTCCCATGCTATAAGTGTTGTCGCGCTCTAGTGCTCTGCGTAAAACAACAAAGTCCGGTGCGCTGAGCGCACCTACTTTCTTTCTAGCAAGCAAGCACTTAGCAACAAATAAAGCAAAATAATGTATGGCAGGAAAGTGTATGCTAGCAGCCGTGGTGGCTGACACCCCTCTCTCATCTCCCACTGTCAAAGTGCGATAAAAGTCCTCAAACCCAGCCGGCCTAGGATCGGCTAAGCTCCCATCATAAGGAATCAAGCATATGTCACAAAATTTAGTAAGTGGTATCTGATGGTTCTCAGCATATAAATCAAAGCTCACTTCAGGAGGATTATTCCTAGGTAGAAAAGTAAAACTTTGAACAAAGATGTTTGTGAGGATTTGGTGCTGGTCACACTCATCTGCGATGAAGTCGGTGAGGCCGGCATTAGCAACATATTGTGTGAACTCTTGAAGAATTCCAGCCTCTTCCAGGAACGGGGTGTGCGGCCATTCGCACGGCAGTACCTCCGCCAACCTCCGAGGGTGGAGATCACTGTCAGAAGACTCCCCAATATTACCCTTGGAGTTCTTATTGGAGCCAAACTTCCTAAAGATATTCATGGTTTTCCTATGAACAAAATTCTAAAATTTATTAGCCCACAAAAATTTCTCAACATAACTTCACAAAATTGATACCAACTACTCATAGGGATGCATAGAGGCCATAGCAAGCATTCAAACTACTTAGAACACTAAGAATACAACATGCAAGCACATCTACAGCAGCACCAAGAGTAACTAATTATTCAAAATATAAACCACTAAAGCAAAAACTAATTGGACAAACAGTGGAGTCACATACCAAGCAACAATCCCCCGAAACAGTTTCAGAAACGGAGCTTCGAGCAAAGAGATCGAAATCCACGGGTTTGAGCTCAAGAACACGGGACATATGGAGATTTTTTTCTGGAGGTAAGTGATGATGTAGGATGAAGAGGTAAGTGAGGGGGGCCCATGTGGGTACCACAACCCACCAGGGCGCGCCTGGGGGTCCTGGCGCGCCCAGATGGGTTATGCCCACCTGGTGCACCTCCCTCTGGTATTATTTGCACCAAAAAATCAGAAATATTCAGAAAAAATCATATAAAAATTTTAGGGCATTCTGAGAACTTTTATTTTTGGGTCATTTTATATTGCACGGGAAATTCAGAAAACAGACAAAACATGGCATTTTATTTTATTTAACTAATAAAAACAGAAAACAAAAGGTAAGGATAGAAGGTAGTGCTTACTAAATTCATCAACTTCATACCGTTCAAAAATGATCCATTAATAAGGTTGATCAGGTCTTATTAACAACCACTTTCGATTAGCATGAAACCCAAGAACTTTCATAAATCACTAAGTTACCTCAATGGGAATATGCATTTCCCCAACAATAAGCATTTCATATTTCTTTTTGACAGTAGGTAGAGGTATTTGAAAACTTCCAATAGTGATTATCGGAGATTTTTCAATAACATTAATACCATTCACTTGGAATTGTTTCTTCGGAAAGCGCATCGTATGCTCATTACCATTAATATGAAAGGTGACCTTGCTTTTATTGCAATCAATAACAACCCCTACAGTATTCAAGAAGGGTCTACCAAGGATAATAGACATGTTGTCTTCCTCGGGAATCTCAAGTGTAACAAAGTCAGTCAAAATAGTAACATTAGCAGCAACAACGGGCTCATCCTCACACATACCGATAGGTATGGCAGTTGATTTGTTAGCCATTTGCAAAGATATTTCAGTAGGTGTGAATTTATTCAAGTCAAGTCTTTTGTATAAAGAGAAAGGCATAACACTAACACCAGCTCCTAAGTCACACAAAGCAGTTTTCACATAATTGTTTTTGATAGAGCAAGGTATAGTTGGTATTCTCGGATCTCCAAGTTTTTTAGGTACTCCATCTTTAAAAGTGTAATTAGCAAGCATAGTGGAGATTTCAGCTTCTGGTATTTTTCTCTTATTTGTGATGATGTCTTCATATACTTTGCATAAGGAGGCATTTTCAAGATATCAGTCAAGCGAGTACGCAAAAAGACTGGCCTCAGCATTTCAGCAAAGCGTTCAAATTCTTCATCATATTTCTTTTTAGTTGACTTGGGTGGAAAAGGCATAGGTTTTTGAACCCACGGTTCTGTTGGGGAATGCAGTATTTCAAAAAATTTACCTACGATCACGCAAGATCTCAAGAATCCCCAAGGGACCCCAAGAATTCTTGGTATACGCTCATTCCAATCCTCAATTCTCCTTTCGAGATTTGGGGATAATGAATCAATTGAACGCGCTTCAAAGATGTGTTCCACTTTTGGAACACCTTATCTAAGAGATGCATAGCAACGAGCGGGGAGAATGTGTCCACGTACCCTCGTAGACCAAAAGCGGAAGCGTTTAGTAACGCGATTGATGCAGTTGAATATCTTCGCGATCCAACCGATCCAAGTACTGAATGTACGGCACCTCTGCGTTCAGAACACGTTCAGCTTGATGACATCCCTTGATCTCTTGATCCAGTTGAGGACAAGGGAGAGTTCCGTCAGCATGACGGCATGGTGACGGTGACGATGAAGTTACCGGCGCAGGACTTCGCCTAAGAACTACGACGATATGACCGAGGTGTGTAACTGTGGAGGGGGCACTGCACACGGTTAAGAGAAACCTGTGTGTCCTAGGGTGCCCCCTGCCCCCGTATATAAATGAGGGGAGGGGGAGGCTGGCCGGCCCTGTAGGGTGCGTCTTGAGAGGGGAGTCCTACTAGGATTCCACCTGAGGAAGAGGGAAAATAAGGAAGGGAGATGGAGAAGGGAAGGAAAGGGGGCGCCACCCCCTTCCCCTAGTCCAATTCGAACCCAGGGGGCAGCCCCCTTGCGGCCCTTCTCTCTCTCCACTAAGGCCCATCATGGCCCATTAGTTCCCCCGAGGGGTTCCGATAACCCTCCGGCACTCTGATATGTTGGGGAACGCAATATTTCAAAAAAATTGCCTACAATCATGCAAGATCTATCTAGGAGAAGCATAGCAACGAGCAAGGAGAGTGTGTCCACGTACCCTCGTAGACCGAAAGCGTAAGGGTTTAGTAACGCAGTTGATGTAGTCGAACGTCTTTGCGATCCAACCGATCCAAGTACCGACGCACGGCACCTCCGCGATCTGCACACGTTTAGCTCGGTGACGTCACTCGAACTCTTGATCCAGTTGAGGCCGAGGGAGAGTTTCGTCAGCAGGACTGCATGGTGACGGTGATGACGAAGTTACCGACGCACGCCTTCGCCTAAGCACTACGACAATATGACCGAGGTGGAAAACTATGGAGGAGGCACTGCACACAGCTAAAGATCAACTTGTGTGTCTATGGGGTGCCCCCCTCCCCCGTATATAAAGGAGGGGAGGAGGAGGCCGACCGGCCATAAGAGGCGTGCCTAAGGGAGGGAATCCTACTCCAAGTAGGAATCGACCCCCCCCCTTTCCTAGTCCAAGTAGGAGAAGAAGGAAGGAGAGAGGGAGAGACAAATAGGGGTCGCGCCCTCCTCCCCTAATCCTATTCGGACTCCCCTTGGGGGGCACCACCTCCTGGCTGCTGCCCTCTCTCTCCCCTAAGGCCCATTACTTCCGGTGGGTTCCGGTAATCCCTCCGGCACTCCGGTTTTATCCGAAACTACCCAGCACACTTCCGGTGTCCGAATGTAACCTTCCAATATATGAATCTTTATGTCTCGACCATTTCGAGACTCCTCATCACGTCCGTGATCTCATCCGGGACTCCAACAACCTTTGGCCATCAAACCGCATAAACTCATAATACAAATCGTCATCGAACGTTAAGCGTGCGGACCCTACGGGTTCGAGAACTATGTAGACATGACCGAGAGCATCTTTATAATCACCCAGTTACGTTGTGATGTTTGATAGCACACTAAGTGTTCCTCCGGTATTCGGAAGTTGCATAATCTTATAGTCATAGGAACATGTAGTCATGAAGAAAGCAATAGCAATAAACTATAGGATCATAGTGCTAAGCTAACGGATGGGTCTTATCCATCACATCATTCTCTAATGATGTGATCCCGTTCATCAAATGACAACACATGTCTATGGCTAGGAAACTTAACCATCTTTGATTAACGAGCTAGTCTAGCAGAGGCATACTAGGGACACTCTGTTTGTCTATGTATTCATACATGTACTAAGTTTCCAGTTAATACAATTCTAGCATGAATAATAAACATTTATCATGATATAAGGAAATATAAATAACAACTTTATTATTGCCTCTAGAGCATATTTCCTTCAGTCTCCCACTTGCACTAGAGTCCATAATCTAGATTACATAGTAATGATTCTAACACCCATGGAGTCTTGGTGCTGATCATGTTTTGCTCGTGATAGAGGCTTAGTCAACGGGGCTGCAACATTCAGATATGTATGTATCTTGCAAATCTCTATGTCTCCCTCCTTGACTTGATCACGGATGGAATTGAAGCGTCTCTTGATGTGCTTGGTTCTCTTGTGATATCTGGATTCCTTTGCCAAGGCAATTGCACTAGTATTGTCACAAAAGATTTTCATTGGACCCGATGCACTAGGTATGACACCTAGATCGGATATGAACTCCTTCATCCAGACTCCTTCATTTGCTGCTTCTGAAGCATCTATGTACTCCGCTTCACACATAGATCCCGCCACGACGCTTAGCTTGGAACTGCACCAACTTATAGCTCCTCCATTCAATATAAATACGTATCCGGTTTGTGTCTTAGAGTCATCCGGATCAGTGTCAAAACTTGCATCGACGTAACCATTTACGACGAGCTCTTTGTGACCTCCATAAACGAGAAACATATCCTTAGTCATTTCCAGGTACTTTAGGATGTTCTTGACCGCTGTCCAGTGATCCACTCCTGGATTACTATGGTACCTCCCTGCTAAACTAATAGCAAGGCACACATCAAGTCTGGTACATAGCATTGCATACATGATAGAACCTATGGCTGAAGCATAGGGAATGACTTTCATTTTCTCTCTATCTTCTGCAGTGGTCGGGCATTGAGTCTGACTCAACTTCACATCTTGTAACACAGGTAAGAACCCTTTATTTGTTTGATGCATTTTGAACTTCTTCAAAACTTTATCAAGGTATGTGCTTTGTGAAAGTCCAATTAAGCGTCTTGATCTATCTCTATAGATCTTGATGCTCAATATATAAGCAGCTTCACCGAGGTCTTTGATTGAAAAATTCTTATTCAAGTATCCTTTTATGCTATCCAGAAATTCAGTATCCTTTCCGATCAACAATATGTCATCCACATATAATATCAGAAATGCTACAGAGCTCCCACTCACATTCTTATAAATACAGGCTTCTCCAAAAGTCTGTATAAAACCATATGCTTTGATCACACTATCAAAGCGTATATTCCAACTCCGAGATGCTTGCACGAGTCCATAAATGGATCGCTGGAGCTTGCACACTTTGTTAGCACCTTCTGGATCGACAAAACCTTCTGGTTGCATCATATACAACTCTTATTTAAGATATCCATTAAGGAATGCAGTTTTGACATTCATTTACCAAATTTCATAATCATAAAATGCGGCAATTGCTAACATGATTCAGACGGACATAAGCATCGCTACGGGTGAGAAGGTCTCATCGTAGTCAACTCCTTGAACTTGTCGAAGACCTTTCACAACAAGTTGAGCTTTGTAGACAGTAACATTACCGTCAGCGTCAATCTTCTTCTTGAAGATCCATTTATTCTCTATGGCCTGCCGATCATCGGGCAAGTCAACCAAAGTCCACACTTTGTTCCCATACATGGATCCCATCTCAGATTTCATGGCTTCAAGCCATTTCGCGGAATCTTGGCTCATCATCGCTTCCTCATAGTTCGTAGGTTCATCATGGTCAAGTAACATGACTTCCAGAACAGGATTACCGTACCACTCTGGTGCGGATCTTACTCTAGTTGACCTACGAGGTTCGGTAGTAACTTGATCAGAAGTTTCATGATCATCATCATTAGCTTCCTCACTAATTGGTGTAGTAATCACTGGAACAGATTTCTGTGACGAACTACTTTCCAATAAGGGAGCAGGTACAATTACCTCATCAAGTTATACTTTCCTCCCACTCACTTTTTTCGAGAGAAATTCCTTCTCTAGAAAGGATCCATTCTTAGCAACGAATATCTTGCCTTCGGATCTGTGATAGAAGGTGTGCCCAACAGTCTCCTTTGGGTATCCTATGAAGACACATTTCTCCGATTTGGGTTCGAGCTTATTAGGTTGGAGGTTTTTCACACAAGCATCGCAGCCCCAAACTTTAAGAAATGACAACTTGATTTTCTTGCTAAACCACAGTTCATACGGTGTCGTCTCAACGAATTTAGATGGTGCCCTATTTAACATGAATGCAGCCATCTCTAAAGCATAACCCCAAAATGATAGCGGTAAATAAGTAAGAGACATCATAGATTGCACCATATCTAATAAAGTATGATTACGATGTTCAGACACACCATTACGCTGTGGTGTTCCGGGTGGCGTGAGTTGCGAAACTATTCCGCATTGTTTCAAATGAAGACCAAACTCGTAACGCAAATATTCACCTCCACGATCAGATTGTAAAAAAATTATTTTTCTTGTTATGATGATTTTCCACTTCACTCTAAAATTCTTTGAACTTTTCAAATGTTTCAGACTTATGTTTCATCAAGTAGATATACCCATATCTGCTCAAATTATCTGTGAAGGTCAGAAAATAATAATATCCGCCGCGAGCATTAACACTGTCGGCGTTCTGGGAACGGGGGTCCCCAGACTTGCCTGCCTGCGGCCTGCGGCGTGGCTCAAAGGAGGCCCAGCATGGCCCATCTTCATCAACACAAGACCCAAGACCCTCGCGAGGGGCCAAGCCTCGCGGGGCGGACGACGTGGAGCTTCCTCAGGCACGACCTCATCAGGCTGGCTCACGAGGAGGCGGAGAGATCAAGGCGGGGTACCTCACGAGGTGCCCATGACGTAAGCCATGACGACCAAGGGCGCCAGGCGGGCGCCAGCCTGCACAGTGTCCTCCCTTTCCTCTTTGGTGCTAAGGGGGCAAGCGCAGGCGAGAGGATCAAGCAAAGGCATCCATTTCGGTGCAACGAGACCAAGACCAGCTCCGCGACAAGGAGGAAGTCATCGTGGAGCTCGAGCTAGCGTCATCACCAGAGCCTTTGGCAGGCGAGGACCAACTTTAGTCAGGATAAGTGTACTAGATGTCCCCCTTCAAAATGGCCAACTGTTGGTGCCCTTCCCGCTCAATATTTGGGAAGAGGCCCAGGGCCTTTGCCTATAAATAGGACTAGCCACCCCTAGGGTAGAGGGGGGGGGATAGAGAAGGTCGATGAATCAAAGTAGAGGCAATCAGACAGAACGAGAGAGAGAAGGGCGGCTGAACTCCTCCTAGCAGTTCATCGCCCCAGCTAAGAACAGACCCTCGCGAGGTTGTTCTTCCTTGTATTGTTCATCCTCATCAGCCCAAGAGGCAATCCACCACACCACACTGGAGTAGGGTATTACACCACATCGGTGGCCCGAACCAGTATAAACCTTGTGTCTCTTGTGTTGTTCTTTTAGTAGTTTAGATCTTTGCGAGACGGAGAGGTAGAGAGCATAATCTCCGCGCGCACCCCAGAGTTCAAACCTTAGGGGTCTGCCGGAACCCGAAATCCGACATTTGGCGCGCCAGGTAGGGGTGCGCCAGAATTTGTTCTCCACCGCTCCGCTCTCCTCCAACCGTCGCATCCATGTCCGACGCCTGCAGGGACCGCGCGAGCGCCGGGCCGCAATCGCTTCCCGCGTCGCCCAGACGGCTCCCGTCGGCGGGCGTCCCCGTCGTTCCCCGTCGCCCGCCGTCAACGCCGCCACCGGCCCGGCGGGGAACGAGCAGCAAGCGTCGTCTCAGCATCCATCTGTGCGGCAAAACGGCCGTACCGCCACTCCGTCGCTCACACCCGCTGGTTCTTCGTCCTGCGCGCCCTTGGAGGCTCGAGCTGCGCTCCTCGCGGCAAACGAGCTCCTACGCTACCGTCCCGTCGACGATGTCTACGAAGAGTGGCTCGACCGCGTCGCCGAGCTCGTCCGCGCCGCAGGGGGCTCTCCCGCGCCGTCCGTTCCGCTGCGCCGCACCCCGTCCCGCACGGGCAACGAAGCTCCGGGGGCATACCAGCCGCCTCCTCTCCAAGAAGACGCCATGGCTCCAAGGCGCGCGGCCCCTGGCAGGAACCCGCTCCGTCAGGCGCCGGCGCAACAAGAGCAGAGCTGCCAAGAAGTCCCTCGCCCGCAAGAACCTGCCAGGGCGCTCCCTGCTCCCGCGCGACAAGACCCCGCGCTGCTCCCAGCCGCAGCGCATGGGGACCCGCAAGACCATGCTTTCCATCACCCAAAGCCTCCCATGACCACCGCAGGCTGCCGTGCCTACACCACCGAGCTGCGCAGCGTCACATGGCCCGGCAAGTTCAAGCCGGACCTGCCTCCTCGTTACGACGGCACGACCGACCCTGCAGAGTTCCTCTAGCTCTATGAGCTGGGCATCGAAGCTGCCAGTGGGGACGAGAAGGTTATGGCGAATTGGTTCCCCATGGCGCTCAAGGAAGGAGCTCGCACTGGCTCCTGAATCTGGCTCCAGGCGCGATCTCTTCCTGGGACCAGATGCGCACCCGCTTCATCGCCAACTTCCAAGGCACTCGCGACCGGTCGCCTGTCGTGAGCGACATGCGTCGCATCAAGCAACAACCCGGTGAGACCCTGCAAAAGTACATCCAGTGCTTCAACAGTGCGCGCCTCAAGATCCCCAGGGTGTCCGAGGAGGCCATCATCTCAGCCTTCTCCGATGGTGTGCGCGACGTCAAAATGAAGGAGGAGCTGGCGATGCATGAGGACCTGTGCACCTCCCTGGAGCTGTTGAACTTGGCGACCAAGTGCGCCAGGGCTGAGGAAGGCCGCCTCTCCCTCCTCGAGCTGCCTACCGCAGACCCAGAAGAGAAGAAGCCCAAGGCAAAGGAACTAAAGCGCAAGGGGGCTGCCGTGCTCGCGGCAGAACCAGACACCAAAAGGGGCAAAGATCTGCCTGAATCCTCGAGGGGCAGCCGGTACTATGTGTACCACGACCTCCACACCCACAACACCAACGAATGCCAAGAACTCCGCGCCGTGCGAGAAGGAAGGATCGACCGTCGCCTCGACCGTGCTGACCGGGGCTATGGCCGAGGAGGAGGAAGAAACGCAGGACGCTGGGAAGACCGTGGTCCGTGCCAAGGATAGCGCGATCAACCTCGCGAGGATCGCTGGCTAGACCTGCCTCATGAGGGAGACTGGAGGGATCAGCCTCATGAGGATCGCCCACAAGGCAACGCAGGCCTCCCTCCACTGCCGCCTCCCTGTCACCTTCGGGGCACGCAGCAACTACCGCACCGAGCTCATCGACTTCGACGTCGCTCACATCCGCCTGCCGTACAATGCCATCCTCGGGTACCCAGCGCTGGCCAAGTTCATGGCCGTAACTCACCATGGCTACAACGTCCTCAAGATGCCTGGAAGCGGCGGAGTCATCACGGTGCCTTGTGAAGAGAAAGACGCGCTGTGTTCCCTGGAACGAGCTTTTCAGGCCGCATCATTGGAAGACCCGAATCGCGGAAGCAAGAGGCTTCCCGAGACCACCCCCAAGAAGAAGAAGACATCAACAGGTTCGGCCCCTCAGGAGGCAGGTCCCTCAGGGCCTGTGCCTGTCCAGGGGGATCCTCCCTCCATCGCATAGGAAAGCGCGCCCGACGCCCTCCTCAGGCAGGGCTCGGGGGCTCTCCCCTGGAGGGCCACCGACCTAGCCAAGGTCACGAGGGAGGCGCTTGGGCACCACGTGGAGGCGTGTTTCAAAGCATGTTTCCCTCAAGAAGGAGCGAGGCAAGGAAAGTCAGACCAGCAGGAGTTCGTCAACCAGGCCATTCAAGAACTACAGGAATCGAGAATCATGAGAGGCTGCCGCCGTCTACCGGCTGTGGCTCCCCATCCAGGCGAGGATGGTGGGCTGCGTGTCTATATCGACATACCAGGGCTCAACCAGGTCGCCATGATGGAGCGCCTATGGCCCTCGCAAGTGGGGCGCTGCGGAGGTCCACCCCACAGCTACGTTCGCATGCCTTACGGCTTGCCGAACGCAGCTGCCACGTACCAGCGCCTCATGAGGGGCATCCTGGAAGCTCAAGAGGCCAGGCGTTCCGCAGCCTTGGCGAAGATGGAGATGATTCACGAGGAGCCACCAACGCCTCCGGAGCCTCCCGAGGCCCCTGGGCCTAGGGGCTCGTGAGGACCGGCTTCCGCAGACCGCCGAGTCTGCTGCACCAACACCCCTTCATCCTCCACATCTTCAGGTGACATCTTTCAAGTTTCATTTCCAGTTGGGAGCGCCCCCCGGGCTGCATTATTCCCAGGCCGCATGGGTCCGTCCCTGCGGCATGTATCCCTTTTATTCCGTGCTGTTAGCTTGCTCTGTTGGGAGCGCCCCTCGGGCTGCATCATCCCTAAGCCGCTCGGGCCAGACCCAGTGGCATGTATCCCTTTTTACGTTTACCTGTGGCCGTGCGTTCAACCCACCATGCTTGATTATTTGATGCTGGTCCACGTCACCTTTTTCTCCTCCATGTCGACCACTTGCACGTTAAAGGGGGGGGTACCTGAGCATCGCGACTCAGGGTTCTTACCGGCGCTCCAGCCCTCACCCTCTAGCCTTGTCCACGGCATCGTGACCTGGCATACCAGCGATGGCTGAGACCAGCTCGAGGGCCGGGACCCGAGGACGTAGAGTGTAGGCATCTAACCCAACTTGCAGGAACACATCACAAGATAAGGCCCAGTGCCAGGCGCAACTCGCCTAGAGGTAGGGCCCCGTGAGTCCCGCGCTGGCTCACGGGTGCCTAGATGCACCTCGTCAAGCCCTCAGTGCCTCGCCGCCCCTCGAAAACAACTAACAGCTGACTAATTATTATCATGGCAACCCCTTCTTCCTTCTGTGATGAGTTTACAGGATCCCCACAGGGAGTTGCGCCAGGCAAGGCCCTCGCGGCGTTCCTTTCACCCTCGCCCACACGAACCGCTTGCACGTTAAAGGGGGGTGCTTGAGCATCGTGACTCAGGGCTCCTACTGGCTCTCCAGCCCTCACCCTCTGGCCTTGACCACGGCATCGCGACCTGGCATACCAGCGATGGCTGAGACTCGCTCGAGGGCCGGGACCCGAGGACATAGAGTAGAAGGGGGAGCAAAGGCGAGGGAGAAGGGGCACGCGAGGACCTCGCCAAGCGACTCCGCTCCTGCTGACGCGCGGACCCGACAATGCACTAGGAATAATCCCCGATTCACGAAGATAAGTCATCACCCAAAAGCACCTGCTACCGTGGCACTACCCCCGCACCTAATGCAATTCTGTGTTAGCGACGCCGCTCTCCTTTCTCGCCAAACGACGGCTGCTTGGGCGCCAAAGGGGACCTCCTGAGCATCGCGACTAAGGGGCTCTTACCGAACCCCGGGTCGCTCACCTCCTGGCCTTGACCACGGCATCGCGACCTGGCATACCAGCGACGGCTGACGCTGCCTTGGGACTGGGACCTGTCGACGCAGAGCACCAAGCCCTTGCGAGGTTCGAAAGGGAGAACTGAGCTAAGACGGAATCGGCAATTCACACAGCTTTGTAGCAAGGGTTATATATTGACAAACGGGATCACATGCACCTTACAAGCCCCCATGGGACGCATTTTGATTCCTCGCAGGGAACGGATCCTAAGGGATTCTAACTACATGTGCCCCCGCAAAAGACACCATCATCAACAGTGGGTCGTCAGGCGCCGGCGTCAACCCCATCCAGATCAGGATCGGCGATGACCGGACGAGCCCGCCCGGCTCCAGGAGCGGCGCCGGCTCGAGGGCTCGTAGCTGTCGTCGCTCGTCTCCGGAGTCACGAAGAGTTCGTCGGAGTCGCTGGATCCTCCGACGCCTCCGTCGCCTGAGGAGCCGCCAAGGGGGCAGTCGGCGGGCCCGGTCCTCACCGTGGCAGGGTCTCGACCACCTCTCCTGGGGCAGCACTCCAGCCGGCGCCCGTTCACGTCAAAGACCTTGAAGAACATCATCGTGGCACCATCGTACTCCAAGTGGACCGTGAGGGCGCCCCTCGCTCTGCAACCACGGGCGATCTCGCCCCAGCCTCGAGTCATGAAGGCCTCGCCCGAGGCAACGATCGCAACCTCTGCCTCGGTCGCGGGAGTGCTGCAGCCGGCGTGCTGCAGCCATAGCTCCAGGGGCCTTCCTTGCGGGATAACAGAGGCGAAAAAGGGAGGAAGGCGAATCCAAGACTGAGGAGGCATGGCGGCGCGGAGCACGAACTCTCTGGAGGAGCCCTCGGCGTGGACCCCAGGGGGGACGACCCACACCTTCGTGATCCGTCGGTGCCGACGACGGCGTCGCCCGTGGCAATCGGCATCAACCCCGTTAGAGCCCTCGATGTGGGCATACAAGGAGAGCGGGAACCCCGACGGTGCCCGCTCGCCCCAAGGCCTCGACACTTCCTGAAGAGTCCCCTCGTCCCAGCGGCGGAGGGCGAGCCGTTTCTTCGGTGGGAGCGGGTCTGGTTCCTCTCGAGGGGCCTTTCCCTTCTCCGTAGCAGAGAACCGGCGGATCGGAGCCATTGCAGCAAGACGGAGTAAGGACCGGGAAGAAGGAGAAGCAAGAAGAGATGGACTGGAAGGGCGCGCGCCATTCCGTACTTATAGCCGGCGAAGACCAACCATCGACCTCCAAGATCACAGGTAATCATGACACG
This sequence comes from Aegilops umbellulata, assembly GCA_032464435.1. NCBI lineage: Eukaryota > Viridiplantae > Streptophyta > Magnoliopsida > Poales > Poaceae > Aegilops > Aegilops umbellulata. The sequence goes on from CP136057.1 coordinate 502,657,728, forward strand.
ATTTGCAAGCAGGGACTTGTGTAAGTGCATCTAGTGCCCCTTAGTGATTTTGGTGTATTGAAGACTTATAGGTTAAGTATCTAATGTGTTTATGAGTGTACACAGGTCTATAAGTCTATGAGGAGTTTGATATTTACAGAGAAAGTCGACCCCTAAAAATGAAGTTCTTCGGCTGAAGACTTTGATATACTGAAGACTTTCTGAAGACTTTGAAAGTGAAGAAATTGGTGTGACCTTGAAGACTTGGTATTCATTCGAGGAACATGAAGCGTGAAGACTTTTGTTTTCGTAGTTTCATTTTCTCTTTCTTGAGTCATAGGAAACACCGTACTGTTAAAGGGGTTCGAGGAAATACTAAGGAGAAAATTTCCATGTGATGCTCAACTCAAATCCTACACCTACCAATCCCTTCGAGTGAAGCCATTGGAAATCTCATACAGTCCAGTCAAATTCTTTAGTGACAGAGATGCAGTTCTTCTGGTCACTGAGGACCTTGCTCTGACTGAGGAGTTAGGAATTCGCCAGTGCGAATTTCCTACACAGTGAGGAACATGATAGCCCTGAGGAATTTGAACCTCAAATTTCCGACCATTGCTGTGCTACGCGCCAGCTGTCCCAAAATATCTTGTCCACATAATGGTCATATCATTGAAGGGCATTTATGTCTTATCATGTCGGGCTGCTCCCTAGGCTATAAATAGCCGCCCCCTACAACCACTAGCTGGTTGGCTGCTCCGCGAGAACTTGACACTTGTCATTTGAGAGCAACCCATCCTCCGAGGACTTTGAGCGAAAATCATCAAGTGAGGAAAATCCAAACCCAAACCCAAAACACCTACAAACCCAAAGTGATTGAGCATCACTGAAGAGATTGATCCTGCGTGGATCCGACGCTTGTTACCTTTGAAGACTGTGCTTCATCCAGACGGTTAGGCGTCAAGGTCTAGAGCATCCAAGAGGAATTGTGGATCGCCGAGTGACCAAGTCTGTGAAGGTTTGGAAGTCACCTAAAGACTTACCACGAGTGATTGGGCGAGGACTGTGTGTCCTTAGCTCAAGGAGAATACGACGAGGACTGTGTGTCCTCGAGTTTAAATACTCAGCCAGATGTACAACTGAGACACCAGTTGGAACTGGTCTACCAAATCATTGTCTTCGCCAAGCTTACTGGTTCTATTTCCTCAACACTTTCATTTCCTCATTACTGTGTCGTGTGTTTGTTCATATATGTGTTTGAAGACTTTGACTAAAGACTTTCTCAATTTCCTTAGTTAAATTTCTTTAGTTTGTTTGTATCCATCTTGTGCTATCCTGTGTTTACGCTTTCTGTACTCTGAGTTTGTCTTCATTTCATCATGATGACCATGCATGCATTCTGCTATGTTTACCTCTGAGTACTTATTCCACTGTTAGTAGTTCTTCGCTAAGGAATTTCCTCACGAGCAAATTCCTCAGTGAAGAATTTCATAAAAATCGCGTATTCACCCCCCCTCTAGTCGATATAACGCACTTTCAATTGGTATCAGAGCAAGGTACTCCCTTGTTCTGTGTGATTTTGGTTTAACCGCCTGGAGTTTTAGTTATGTCGACCGCAGGTATGATCAAGGTCTCTGCTGGGTGTCCTACCTTTGATGGGACGGACTACCCCTACTGGAAGAATAAGATGCGAATGCATCTTGAGGCAATTGATAACGATCTCTGGTACGTTGTGGAAAATGGTGTTCTCTCCGTCTCACCCTCACTGAATGCTACCGATGTGAAGAGATTCAAGCAACTCGATTCCCAAGCGAAGAATATCATATGTGGCCATCTGAGTAAGGGTCAGTATGGTAGAGTGAGTGCTTTGGAGACTGCTAAGCTTATCTGGGATAGGCTGTCCAAAGTCAATGAAGGAGTTTCAACTCAACGTGACTCTCGAGTTGATGTTCTTCGCAATCTCTTCAACTGCTTCAAAAGACTCGACAATGAGAATGTTCAGCAAACCTTCGATCGCCTCACTGACATCTCAAATGAGATGCAAGCACTTGGTGCCACTGACATCACCGACCATGAGGTGGTGAAGAAATTGCTAAGATCGCTTGATTCCTCATTTGATACTCTGGCACTGATGATACAAGAGCGTGTGATTACAAGTCACTTGACCCTGCTGATATCCTCGAGAGGCTAAACACTCATGAGTTCCAGCTTGCTGAGAAGAGAGATCTCTACGGTTCGAGCTCTGGCAGATCACGTGCACTGAAGGCCAAAGTAGTATCTGAGTCCGAAGATGAAGACTCTGGTAGCAGCCTTGGTGATCCTGAAGAACTGAGTCATGATCTAGGACTGCTTGTGAAGAAATTCCAGAAGTTCTCAAGATGTGGTCGCTTTGGAAAACCTTCAAGGAGCAATGATTCCTCACCCAGTGACTACAAGAAGAGGCTTTGTCACAAGTGCAAGAAACCAGGACATTACATTCAAGATTGTCCTCAGTGGGAAAAGGAATCAAAGAAGAGGAAATACAAGGATTACAGTTCTGATGATGCGAAGAAAAAGAAGAAATCCTCAAAATCTTCATCATCAAAATCCTCAAAGTCTTCGTCTCACAAGAAGAGCAGCTCCAAGAAGGCTCGGGCATTCATTGGCAAGGAAATGGACTTTGAGGCTGAATTTGAAGAAAATGAGGAAGAGGAACAACCTGAAGACTCCGAGTCTGGTGTGGCGAGCCTAGCCCTCGCTACTGTGCTCGTCAGCAAGCCCGTCTTCACCTCTGAAGAAAATGATCTCACCAACAAGGCTGATGAAGGCAGTGATGACTATGCTCCCACCTATTTCTTCATGGCAAAGGGTGCCAAGGTACTCAAATACGCCTCATCTGAATCTAGTGAGGATGAATCTGATGAAAATCTTAAGCCTAGCTACTCTTAACTTGCTAAGATTGCTGTGCAACAACAAAAGGCTTTCGAAAAGGTTCAAAACATGCTAGACAAAAGTGATGATATGTTGGGTGAAGAATTGGATCGCACTAAGGCCTTAACTGAAAATCTTCAGAGACTTCAGACCAGGTTTGACAACCTTCAAAGTCATCATAACACTCTCTTATCCGATCATGAGAAGCTTTCTTATGAATATCTTCAAAAGAAGCAAGATCTTGAGAAGCTAAGAGTGAGTTATGAAGATCTTTAGAAGGAGCGCGATTCATTACTTGCTCAACAAATCAGCGCTGCTCAGGAAGAATTTATTCCTCCATGTTTGAAATGCATTGAACGAGAATCTGCTAATTGTTCACCTGAATGTTCAAATGCTTCTAATGTTACAAATTCTTCACCTGTCCCTGCTATCACTAATTCCTCATTTGAGGACATTACTAGTATCACTGACGATGCAGGGCTGAAGGAATTGTACATGACAGGCATGTACAAAAGCCTCAAAGGGCATCGGACTCTTTGTGATGTGCTTAAAAAGCAGATCCTCAACAGGAACCCTAGGAAAGAGGGTATTGCCTTTGAGAGAAAACTCAATGCTGATGGTACATATTGGAAGCCTGAGCAGTGCCCCCAAAACCTCATGGGTTGCTGCAAAGGGACCTCCAGTTGATCCATCTAATTTATCTGGCTATACATGTGAATCTTCTCATTCTTCTGATGAGTCATTTGACTCCAACTATAAACTGTTCAAAAATCAGAATGGTGAAGTATTTGCTAGATATGTTGGCACTAACTGCAAGAATGGATCTCCTATGAAGAAAATCTAGGTTCCCAAAAGGTGCCTTGAAAGTCTTTAGGTGAATGTCCTCATGACACCACCTGTGAAGAAAAGGAACCCCAGATCAAAGTCCTCATACGGACCAAATTCCTCAAGAGGATCAAATTCCTCACATGGATCAAAGTCCTCATATGAACATCATCGTGCTAACAACTCTGTTTCGCAGGGAAGAGCCAAGGGCTATGAATATGAGCATTATTCTTCAAATTATTATGTTCATAAGTCCTTGAAGAATTTCTCTGCTTATTCATATGCTTACCCTAACCCCTCTTATGTGAAATGAAATGGTTTGGCTGCTTTGCCACCATTCTCATATGGAGCTCGCAGAGTGATGAACTCTTTGCCACCCCTTCAGATGTGGGTGGTGAAGAAAAAGAACTAATCTCTTATGCAGGGTCAGGTCTCCAGACGCATTGTAATGTCTGAAGAATTTGCTGGGGAACTGACAAATTGCCTGAAAGGACGCAGGCTAACCATGATGAAATGAACTTTCATTTCACACGTCCTCCCTCTGTTTTATCTGTTCTACTGCTTGATGAAATTGACCTGATGAATTGTGATATCATATTCTTCACTGCTGAAGTATATGAGGTCGTAAGTTGCACTAATTCATCTGCAGGATGATCATCCCAAAGCCACTGAATGGGTACTTGATAGTGGATGTACAAATCACATGACTGGTGACAAGAATCTTTTGATGGATGCTCCCTTATCATCGTCACATATGAAGCATATCATCTTCACTGATAAAAGCAAAAGTCAGGTATTAGGTCTATGTAAAGTTGCTATCACAAAGGATCGACACATGGACAAAGTCATGCTTGTTGAGTCTTTAGGATACAACCTTATGTCTGTCTCAATGCTTTGTGATCTTGATATGGTTGTTGTCTTTGGCAAGTATTGGTGTGTTGTGATTATGGAAGCTGACAATTCCAAAGTCTTCGAAGGCTTTAGGAGAGGAGACTTGTATATTGTTGATTTCTCTGCAGATTCACAACCAGCCGTGTGCCTACTTGCAAAAGCTTCAGAAGGATGGCTATGGCATCGACGACTTGGTCATGCAGGCATGAGGAATTTGAACACGCTTGCGAAGAAGAAGCATGTCATTGGCATTGAGAATGTCAAATTCCTCAAGGATCACTTGTGCGGTGCCTGTGAAGCTGGAAAGATGACAAAGGCCAAGCATCCAGCGAAGACTATCATGACCACCACTCGTCCATTTGGATTGCTTCACATGGATCTCTTTGGTCCTAATCATTATTCCTCTGTTTCAAATGAAGCATCTCAATATGGCTTTGTTATTGTTGATGATTACTCTCGTCATACATGGGTACACCTTGTCTCTTACAAAACTGAAGTGCAGGAAGTCTTCAAACGATTTTCCTCGAGGGCTTCAACCAACTTTGGTGTGAAGATCAAGCACATCAGAAGTGACAATGGCACTGAGTTCAAGAATTCGGGTCTCGATGACTGTAAGTGCATCTAGTGACCCTTAGTGATTTTGGTGTATTGAAGACTTATAGGTTAAGTATCTAATGCATTTATGAGTGTACACAGGTCTATAAGTCTATGAGGAGTTTGATATTTACAGAGAAAGTCGACCCCTAAAAATGAAGTTCTTCGACTGAAGACTTTGATATACTGAAGACTTTCTGAAGACTTTGAAAGTGAAGAAATTGGTGTGACCTTGAAGACTTGGTATTCGTTCGAGGAACATGAAGCGTGAAGACTTTTGTTTTCGTAGTTTCATTTTCTCTTTCTTGAGTCATAGGAAACACCGTACTGTTAAAGGGGGTCGAGGAAATACTAAGGAGAAAATTTCCCCAGGGTAGAGATATAAACGTTTTTCTTCAATCAATGAAGAATAACACTCTAAGTGTGAAGAAATTAATGAAGAATTTGATTCTCAGAACCCTACGACAATTGTACGCGGTATCTGAAATCATCATTCTTATACGGTGGGTCACGCCGCCACAAAAGTTGAAAATCTTCGGTTTGAGTTTTTCCTCAACTTTTGAAATTCTTCAGTTTTTCAAATTCTTCAAACTTTACAAAGTCTTCACTTGTGCCGTCGTTTTTCTTCATTGGCTATATATATATATATATATATATATATATATATATATATATATATATATATATATATATATATGATTTTATGTCCTCTACAGCATTCACTTATAGCTAATTCTTCAAGTTGGATCTTTTCTGCTAAGTGGATGTGATCGGACCCTTCCCCTCTATGCTATACTCAATCCAATCTGTTCACAAATTCTTCATGTGCGTTCTATTTGAAACTCGTTCAAATTCTTCACTGTGTCCTTGTCAGCTGAAGAAATTGCGAACGGAACGTTAAAACTAATCTTATCCAAACTTTCGCTTTTGCCGCTCAAACCATTCCGCATCCCACGATGCATTATGTTATCCACCCACGATCGTACACGATCTCCACTACACAGTACGTGGGTGACACATGTCGCAAGAAGGAGAACGGCCAGGGGCACGTTCGTCCTAAATCTTCGGACGAGCAGTTTTTCACCACGGCTATAAATACCCCTATCGCCATCCTCACTTCTTTTACCCCGCTCGATCTCACTCCCTCGCTCGAGCTTCCAAACCCTAGCACCGTCGCTACTTCATCGTCGCCGGTGAGGAAGAGCTTCACTGCCTCGACCTCGTCGCTGTCGTACTCGCACCGACCGTTGAAATCTTCACCTCCGCCGCCGCCGTAGACGTCTTCCTCCGCCAAGTTAGGGCGTGGAAGATCTGCATCGATGAACTTCACTGTTCCAACTCCCAGTTCATCCTGTTCTTCGTTCAAGGTAATTAAAAGCTAATTTTACTGCCCTCTTTGATTCAAAATTTCTCTACAAAATCTTCAAAGGTGTTTTATTCTTCAAATCCTCACACACAAAACACCTCACATGTTATCTGTTCTTGATTCATTTCCCTAAGCCTCATTTTCTTCAAGATTCCTCAATTGTGTGGATCCTCGATCTATACAACTCTAGAACCTAAGATATAAAGCGCTTAGTGAAATTCCTCAAGACGAATCTGGTCAAATTCCTCAAACTTGTTCTTTATGAAAACCCTTTGAGAACGCATATGACCTCTTCAAATTCCTCGCAACTATACTCTATTCACAGGTACACATGTCCGCTGCTGAATCATTAAGTTCTCATCAACTTAACTCATTTGCAGCGTTCCTCGAAGAAAAGTTGCATACTTCTTTAGAGAATTCAATTGTTCAAATTCCTCATCTGAAGAAAATGGCTGACGGTAAAAGGCCACAGAAAGGAGGAAATAGGCCTGAGGTCATGACTGCTTTTGAAATACCTGAGGACATCTATGCTGGGTATTGCACACCTCCTGAGGAAGATAAAAGTCGGCGCAAGGTGCGCATACAGAAGATTGAAAGGAGATGGGCACATGAATGGAGGGAGTACAGATATGTTACTCCAAAGTACATGAAGAAATTCGCAGTAAACCCTCCATGCACAAGACCTCCATTGGCACCTGGCCAAGAGGCTGATCCCACTAGCATCAAAGGTGGTGAGGAATTTCCTAAAGAATGGGCCAAGCGCCAAGCTAAACTGGCAAGGCAAGCCAGAGAAGCAGTGAGGAAATTCAATGAAGACTCTGCTGCTGCTGCTGCCACTGAGGTCTCGGTCAAGCCGAAGAAAGCAATGCTCAAGAAGCCCGCTCGCAAGCCAAGTGCTTCATCTTCAATGCCCTCACGGCCAAGTTCCTCAGCTATGCCCTCACGGCCAGAAGCTTCAAAATCTTCAAAGCAAATTCCTCATGATGCTCCTGCTCCACCAAAGTCCTCAGCACCTCCTCCAAAGTCCTCAGCTGTTCCTACAAAGTCCTCAACACCCGTGCATCTGGCCTCATGCCAAAGGATGACTGGCATCTCTATTGCCTCTGGTGTCTCAACTAGTTCTTCAGCTGCACCAAATTCCTCAGCTGGACCCTCGCTGCTGAAGAAAAAGGCTACTGCTGGACGCGGAAATCGCCCAAGTCCCAACAAGAAGCAGGTAGTCTTCACTGTGCCATCTAATGATGATGAATCTGATGAAGAAGAACTTACTGAAATCATCAGGGACCGACAAGAACGGGCTGCTAAAGCCAAAGGCACACCTGTGCCCCTGCTATTGGATCCAAGAGCGATCCTAGATTATATTGATCTCTGGCATAAGGATCCTAACACACCTATGCCTGATTTCAAGCTGACACCTGGTCAAAGTCACATGTTGACTCACTTCATCCAAGAGGAGAAGTGGAAATATGATAAGGCCAGAGAGATCAAGAAATCGCAGTACCACAAAGAGAAGCTACTGAGGAAAAATGTTCTCACAATGAAGCCTGAAGAACTCGTCAAAATACAGGATGAGATCAAAGCCCTTAGCGACAACTTTGACTCGTACTATGCTGATTGGCAAGGAGCCAAGGTCAGATTTGTGAGGCTGACTGATACCTTCACCAAGGGTGCAGCCTCAACACAACAAATTCCTCAAGCAAAAGCATCTGTTCAGCAAACTGAAGAACATGCCAACACCGCTGATGAAGTTCAGGCTGCTGAAGAAAATGCTAGTTCCAGGGCTGATGACTCTACTCCAGCCACTGAAGAAATTGCCAGGGCATCCACTAGTGGTGCGCCTGAAGAAAATGAAGAAACCAGGGCAACTGCATCAGTTGCGCCCGAGGAAAATCAACCAGATTCCTCAGCTCCATCTGCGCCTATTCCAACTCCAACTCTTCCATCTGCATCAGATGTGAAGAAAACCAAGGCTGCCGAGCGAGCTGCGGTGAAGAAAAGGACGGCATCCAATGCTTCAGAATCTTCAGCTCCCAAGAAGATGAAGCCAATGACAAGCTCGTTTGCAAATCCCATTGATGCCATTCCTATCTCCTCCATGCCATCAAAGGACCTTGTTCCTTTTGGTGAAGATTATGAGATCCCTAGTGGATCAGATGAAGAAACTCAATCTGCTGCTTCGTCAGAGCAGATTGATGAAGAAATTGAAGCGGATGCAATCCCTTCAACCCCAATGGTCTCATCACCAATGCCTCAGTTTGATGCTGAAGAGGCTGGTGTTGAAGAAAATGATGAAGATGTGGATATTGGAAGTACAACACCGTTGATGAATGATGACTTTTGGGAAAGTCAGCACCCCAATTCCCCACTCTTCACACCACTGTAGCAAATTCCTCACTCCCCTGCGCAAACTGTTCAAATGGGCTATGAAGAAACTCATCCCACTGCATCTGTGAATGAAGAAATTCTAGCCACTAGTGCTGAAGAAACTGCTGCGGAAACAGACAAGGTGACTGCACCTGAGGAAAATCCTGAAATTCCTCAGCCTGAAGAGCCTGAGATCGTGATTCCTAAGGTCGTGATGCAACTCACTGACACACCTTTGCCAAGGCCAAAGGATCCGTTCTCACGAAAACAGAAATTCAAGGCTGAAGACTTCTATGGCGAGCACGTGTTCTTCACTGAATACAACCCATATGACTCTGCTCGCATAAGGAAGAGGCGTTTCTCGACAGCCAGCCAAGCAAATTTCTATTCCTCAGTGCTTTACAACAAAGACAAAGTCTTCGACCATGCTCATATTCCTCACGTGGATATGGAGTCTTTGCCGTGCTTCACGCCAGCCCTCAGTGTTCTTCACGACGCTGGGCTGCTCAACTTCTGCATAGATATATGCGATTGGAATGAAGAACTTATTCTTCAATTCTATGCAACGTTGCACATCACCGGCAACTCTGAAGTTGTCAATTCATGGGTTTTGGACTGGATGACTGAGAACACACATCATAAGGCCCCAGCATCTGAATTGCTTCGGGTCCTTCCTCTGAGTCCACCCACTGAAGATGCTCGCTGTGTGTACAACGAAACTGAGCTTTCAAATCTGTCGGCGTTCTGGGAACGGGGGTCCCCAGACTTGCCTGCCTGCAGCCTGCGGCGTGGCTCGAGTGGGGGCCCAACGTGGCCCATCTTCATCAACACAAGGCTCAAGACCCTCGCGAGGGACCAAGCCTCGCGAGGCGGACAACACGGCGCTTTCTCCAGCATGACCTCCTTAGGTTGGCTCGCGAGGAGGCGGAGAAATCAAGGTGAGGTACCTCGCGAGGTGCCCATGACGCAAGCCATGACGACCAAGGGTGCCAGGCGGGCGCCAGCCCGCGCAGAGTCCTCCCTTTCCTCTTCGATGCAAAGGGGGAAGCGCAGGCGAGAGGATCAAGCAAAGGCACCCATTTCGGTGCAACGAGACCAAGACCAGCTCCACGACAAGGAGGAAGTCACTGTGGAGCCCAAGCCGGCGTCATCACCGGAACATTTGGCAAGGGAAGACCAACTTTAGTCAGGATAAGTGTACCCGATGTTCCCCTTCAAATTGGACAATTGTTGGCGCCCTTCCTGCTCAACATTTGTGAAGAGGCCAAGGGCCTTCGCCTATAAATAGGGCTAGCCACCCCCAGAGAAGGGCGATTGAACTCTCCCTGGCAGTTCATCCCCTAACCAAGAACTGACCCTCGCGAGGTCGTTCTTCCTTGTACTGTTCTTCCTCGTCAGCCCAAGAGGCAATCCACCCACCACAAACTAGAGTAGGGTATTACACCACAATGGTGGCCCGAACTAGTATAAATCTTGTGTCTCTTGTGTTGTTCTTGCAGTAGTTTAGATCCTTATGAGACGGAAAGGTAGAGGGCACGATCTCCGCGCGCACCCCAGAGTTCGAACCTTAAGGGTCTGCCGGAACCCGTGATCCGACATTTGGCGCGCCAGGTAGGGGTGCGCTGGAATCTGCCTTCCGCCGCTCCGCTCCTCTCCGACCGTCGCATCCATGTGCGGCGCACGTCGAGCTCGCGCCACGCCAGCGGCCCTCGCTGGCGGACGTCCTCGCCATTCCCCGCCGCTCGCCGTCAACACCGCCACCATCCCGGCGAAAGGCGAGCGACAAGCACCACCCCGGCGCCTGCCTATGCGACTGGGCTGCCGCACAGCAACGTCGACGCTCCCAGTCGTCGCGGCCCTCCTGGGCGGCTCGCAGGCGCCACCAACGAGCCGCCACGTCAAGTCGTTTGCCCGCCAGATCGGTGTCGTTTGCACACGGCAGGGGGCTCCCACGGACTGGGCGGCGCGCGAGGTTGGCCTGACCTTCAGCTCGGAAGACCACCCAGCTAACTTGGCCGGCTCGGGCGCGCTCCCCCTGTTGTGCACCCCCACCATCTGCCAGGTGGCCGTCACCAGAACCCTCGTCGATGGCGGCGCGGGCCTCAGCGTGCTTTCGGTCGAGACCTTCAACCTCCTCCGCATACCCCGGGAGCGGCTGCAGCCCAGCCGATCCTTCTCAGGTGTCGGGGGCGGGTCGTCCGACTCCTTGGGACAGATCCAGCTCCCGGTGACCTTCGGCACCTACGACAACTTCCGCACGGAGATGGTCGATTTCGACATCGCCCCCATCGGTCTCCCTTACAACGCCATCCTCGGCTACCCGGCACTGGCTCAGTTCATGGCTGCCACGCACCCGGCGTACAACCTCATGAAGATGCCCGGGAGCAAAGGTACTCTTACCGTGCATGGAGACACCGTGGACGCCCTGCGAGTACTCAAGCTCGCCTTCAAGACGGCGGCATCGGCGCAGCCCACCGACGCGGGGACCCCTGAGCCCAAGGGAGCTGCGCCTACCAAGAAGAAGCAGTTGTTCACCCAGGACAAGGCAGAAACCAAGCAGATACCCGTTGACGAGGACAGGTCCTCCAGCGCCACTTTCACCATTGGCGCCAACCTGGGGCCTGAGCAGGAGGGGGCCCTGGTCAAGTTCCTGCGCGCAAACAAGAAAGTGTTTGCTTGGGAGCCCGATCAGTTGGCAGGGATCCCTAGGGACGTCATCGAACACCACCTCAACGTATGCCCAAATGTGCGCCCCGTGAAGCAGAAGGCCAGGCGGCAGTCCGTAGAGAAGCAGGCCTTCATCGTCCAAGAGAACCGCAAGTTGGAAGCCGCTGGAGTTATTCGCGAGGTCCGGTACCCAGATTGGTTGGCCAACCCAGTCGTTGTACCCAAGAAAGGGGGGAAGGAATGCATGTGTGTCGACTTCACCAACCTCAACAAAGCATGCCCGCAAGATCCGTTTCCGCTCCCTCGCATTGACCAGATCGTCGATTCCACCGCCGAATGCGACCTGCTGTGCTTTTTGGATGCCTTCTCAGGATATCACCAGATCAAGGTGGCGATAGAAGACGTTGAGAAGACCGCCTTCTTGACCCCATGCGGGGTATACTGCTATACATGCATGCTGTTTGGACTATGCAACGCAGAGGCAACCTTTCAGCGACTGATGCACATCACCTTGGGCCCGCAGCTCGGGAAGAATGTTGAAGCATACGTCGATGACATTGTGGTGAAATCTCGAGAGGCCAGGACCCTGATACAAGACCTGGAGGAGACCTTCGCGAGCCTCGACGCAGTGAACCTGCGGCTCAACCCAGAGAAATGCGTGTTTGGCGTTCCCTCGGGCAAGCTTTTGGGATTCCTCGTGTCTCACCGTGGCATCGAGGCCAACCCCGAGAAGGTCAAGGCGGTCGAGGACATGAGTCCGCCAAAGACCCTTAGAGAAATGCAGAAGCTCACTGGGCGTGTGACCGCGCTAGGGCGCTTCATCTCCAAGTTGGGGGAACGAGCGCTGCCTTTCTTTCAGCTTATGAAGAAAAAGGGGCCCTTTGAATGGACTGAAGAGGCAGATAAGGCGTTTCAAGATCTCAAGAGGTACCTAACCAGTCCCCCAGTCATGGTGGCTCCGCGCCCTCAGGAGCCTCTGTTGCTTTACCTTGCCGCCACTCCCTACTCTACCAGCGCGGCACTGGTGGCGGTTAGGGAGGAGCGCGAGTCCAAGACCACAGCGGCAGCCCGAGGTCGGACAAGACGGGAACAGGGAAAGCTCGAGAAAGCTGAAGCTACAGATGATGAGAGTCAGCCACCGAGGGACGCACAAGAGACAGGAGAGGCGGCATGCCCGGATGGTCCACCTCCCGAGGCCACAACATCTCGCGAGGTGCCCTCACCTCCCGAGGGCGCCACGACCCAAGCTGCCCACAGCCTTGTTGAGCACCCGGTCTACTTTGTTAGCACGGTGCTGCGGGACGCGAGGGCCCAATATCCGATGCCCCAGAAGCTCCTCCTCGCGCTGCTGGTGGCCTCGCGCAAGCTGCGGCATTACTTTCAAGCTCACCCGATCAAGGTCGTATCATCGTACCCCCTGGAGAGGGTGCTCAGGAGCCCTAACTCAGCCGGAAGGGTCGCTGAGTGGAACATAGAGTTGCAAGCGTTTCAGCTCGAGTTCAGCACAACTAGGGTCATCAAAGGAGCCGCGTTGGCGGATTTCGTGGCGGAATGGACAGAGGCGCCGGGCCACAAGGATGACGAGGATCGCTCCCTCTCCCCAGGGAGCGAGGCGCCAGAAGGCTGGGTCATGTACTTCGACGGGGCATTCTCCAGGCACGGCGCGGGGGCTGGTGCTGTACTGATATCACCCACTCAGGATAAGCTTTGCTATGCAGTACAACTCTGTCTCCAGCAAGGAGAAAAGGTCTCCAACAACATAGCAGAATATGAGGGACTGATAGCAGGGTTGAAGGCCGCAGCGGCCCTGGGAGTGAAGCGCCTCACCGTCAAAGGAGACTCGCAGCTCCTAGTCAACTTCTCCAACAAGGTGTACGAGCCGAAGGACGAGCATATGGAGGCCTACCTAGCAGAGGTCCGCAGGATGGAAAAGCAGTTCTGGGGGCTGGAGCTGAAGCACGTGCCCCGTGGCACCAACCAGGAAGCTGACGACATAGCCGGACGGGCGTCCAGGCGGCTGCCGCGGAAGCCCGACGTCTTCGAAGAGCGGCTCTTCAAGCCTTCAGCACAGCCAACACTGTCAAGCACAGCTCAGCCTCGAGAGGAGCTCCCTCAGCCGCCAGTCTCGGGAGCCCCGGCCTGCGGGCCGACCTCAGGAGCACGTTTGCTCCTGACGATGGAACCTCAGGGGGAATGCTGGATCACTGAGCTCCGGAGTTACCTGATACATGGGACCCTGCCAGAGAAGGAGGAGGAAGCAGAACGTGTCTCTACCATCCCTAGAGATGCAGGCCACGGCGTACTGCATCAGAGACAGAGAGCTCTACCGGAAGCGACCCAACGACGTATCTCTGCGCTGCATCTCCAGGGAGCAAGGAAGGGAACTATTGGGGGACATACACGGTGGAGACTGCAGACACCACTCGTCATCACGAACCCTAGTCGGCAAAGCATTCCGTAGTGGGTTCTATTGGCCCACCGCGCTCAACGACGCGATCGAGTTGGTGAAGGCTTGTGAGGCCTGCCAGTTCCATTCCAAGCAGATCCATCAGCCGGCGGGGAGCCTACAGACTATACCCCTCTCGTGGCCATTCGCAGTTTGGGGGTTGGATATTCTGTGCCCGTTCCCTCGGGCGCCAGGGGGCTACCGTTACCTCTACGTCGCCATTGACAAGTTCACCAAGTGGGCAGAGGTGGAGGCTGTCCGTACCATCCCCGCAGGCTCCGCGGTCAAGTTCATCAGGGGCATCGTGAGCCGGTTCGGGGTGCCGAACCGCATCATCACAGACAACGATATGCTACGCTTCGGTGGCACGCCCGCGAAGCAATGGGCAAGCCGAACGAGCCAACGCGGAGGTCCTGAGAGGCCTCAAGACCAGGACATTCAAGAAGAAGCTGGAGGCCTGCGGCAGGGGTTGGTACGATGAGCTCCAATCCGTTCTGTGGTCCATCCGCACGACCGCGACCAAACCAACCGGGGAGACTCCGTTCTTCCTGGTCTACGGAGCCGAAGCAGTCCTTCCTCATGAGGTCAGGCGTCGCTCCGCGCGGGTCCTGGCGTTCGACGAGGCGCAACAGGACGCCATGCGAGGGATGGACCTCGTGCTAGGGGAGGAACGCCGCCGGGAGGCCGCGCTGCGAGCGGCAAGGTACCAACAGGCGCTACGACGATATCACTGCCGCAACATCCACCCCAGGACCCTCGAGGTAGGAGACCTCGTACTCAGGCGGGTCCTCTCCAGGGAAGGGCTGCACAAGCTCTCTCCCATGTGGGAGGGCCCGTTCAAAGTTGTTCATGTTTCCAGGCCAGGCTCCATGCGCTTGGAGACTCAAGAGGGGGAGCCGATCCAAAACGCGTGGAACATCCAGCACCTCAGGAGGTTTTACCCCTAAAAGGCCCTGAGCCTGTAAAGAAGACGAACGCCTGTGAAGATCATCTCTTTTTGGAAAAGGCCCTGAGCCTGTGAAGAAGGCGAACGCCTGTGAAGATCATCTCTTTTTGGAAAAGGCCCTGAGCCTGTGAAGAAGGCGAACGCCTGTGAAGATCATCTCTTTTTGGAAAAGGCCCCGAGCCTGTGAAGAAGGCGAACGCCTGTGAAGATCATCTCTTTTTGGAAAAGGCCCTGAGCCTGTGAAGAAGGCGAACGCCTGTGGAGCTCATTACCTCTAAGGAGAAAGGCCCGGAGCCTATGAAGAAGGCGAACGCCTGTGAAGCTCATTACCTCTAAGGAGAAAGGCCCGGAGCCTGTGAAGAAGGCCAATGCCTGTGAAACTCGCCGCCCCGTGACACTCTCACGTAATAATGAGTGGGGTTGTACACGCCCCGGAGTCTCAGGAGCGCCGGCTTCAGGCCCTGGGGCTCCCTCCCACGCCCAGTGGCAGCACTTAGCTCCGCGCTGGTGAGAAGACGTCGAAGACTAGACTAGGTGCCGGACGCGGCTTTTTCATCTGCTTTCCGCATTTGACGTGTTTTATTTGCATTTGAAGTCTTATAGAAGCTATCGCCGTTGTTGATTTGTGGTTTGTCGATTTTCGCTCCTCGTTTTGATTTTCTCCCATGAAGGCCTCGCGAGGGATGGGGCTCGAACGCCCTCGCGAGCATTTTTGCTCTAGCCATTTAAAGGTCTCACGGCCCAGGCTCTCTACAGGAGCACCCCTCTGGTCCGTGCCCCTCGGGCACCGTGACATACACGCAGGGCCTGGGTCGGCCGCCCCCCGGCTGGGGCCGCAAACTACCTACGCAAGGGCAAATAATCATGAAACGCGACAACAAAATTAAGGTAACGGCCACAACGGCAATAATTCTTAAACACGCCCCCATGGGGCTCCACGCAGTTGTCTTATCTTACACAGGAAGCAAAAGGAAAAGGAAAGGGCGAGCCCGGTGCGGCCCACCCTGCATCAGTCTACGGAGGCGACACCAGATGCCTCCGGAACTCAGGCGGACTCCCTCTCGCGCTTCACCGGAGCGCGATGACGGGCGGCTGAACAGCCACCCCCCAAGCAGGCGCGGAGGCGAGGGGGCTGGCTGCGGCCGCCGCTGGAGGAGCTGCCTGAAGGGGAGTAGGCGAAGCTCGGGGAGCCTCGAGCGCCGCCAGCTGAGCAAGCACTGTCTCCTTCGTCGTCGTCCTCGGGGCAGCATCCCGCGCGGCGACCGTCTTCCCCAAACACCCTCACGTAGAGGGTGCTGTCGCCGTCGAACTTGAAGTGCAGGGTGCACCGCTCGCCCAGGCCGCGCGCGCGGGCAAACGTCTGCCAGCCGCGGGTCAGGACCCTGTTCCCAGAAGGGGAAACCTCGAGCGAGACCCAAGAGGCCCTACTGCAGCAGCCGTCGGCCTGAAGCCAGAAGCCGCACCGGGCACCGGCCGGCAGCTCGCTGATGAAGAAGCAAGGGAGCTGGAGCCAGGTGCTGGCCGGGTCCGCCGACCACACGACGAACTCCGGCAACACCTCCGCCGAGCGAAAGCGCAGCCTGGGAGGCCGTGCAGCCACAGCCTGCCTCTCCATGGCGGCCGAGCGCTCACCACCGCGCGGAGAACCACCCCTGTGTCCGCGGGGAGCCACAGCGGGGACCACGGGATGCTTGCGGGGACGACCCCGGCCGCGCTTGGCCGGAGGGGAGTCAGGCCCCACCCGACTAGCCTTCCCCTTCTCCGTAGCTGAGAACCTCTTCGGGGCCATGCGAGCAGCGGCGGCGAAGGAGAGGAGGAGGAAGAGAAGCGTGAAGGGATGGACTGGCGGAGCTTGCGTGGCCTCGCACTTATAGCCGGAAGAGGCCAACCGCCAAGCACCATCATCGCAGGTAATAATGACCCGTATCTATGCATGCAGGGACTAGTCAAGTCATGCAGTTGCCGAGGCGTCGTGGGGAAGTGGAGACGCCCACGTCCTATCAAACCGCCACGCGGCACCCAAGGCCGCAGGCTGTTAGGGCCCGCAGCGCTTCGCCCTTGCCCTTTCACCTCTCGGCACGGCCAAGTCCATGCGCACCTTGGGCCCCGGGGCTACTGTCGACGTTCTGGGAACGGGGGTCCCCAGACTTGCCTGCTTGCGGCCTGCGGCGTGGCTCGAGTGGGGGCCCAACGTGGCCCATCTTCATCAACACAAGGCTCAAGACCCTCGCGAGGGACCAAGCCTCGCGAGGCGGACGACACGGCGCTTCCTCCAGCACGACCTCCTTAGGTTGGCTCACGAGGAGGCGGAGAAATCAAGGTGGGGTACCTCGCGAGGTGCCCATGACGCAAGCCATGACGACCAAGGGTGCCAGGCGGGCGCCAGCCCGCGCAGAGTCCTCCCTTTCCTCTTCGGTGCAAAGGGGGGAAGCGCAGGCGAGAGGATCAAGCAAAGGCACCCATTTCGGTGCAACGAGACCAAGACCAGCTCCACGACAAGGAGGAAGTCACTGTGGAGCCCAAGCCGGCGTCATCACCGGAACCTTTGGCAGGGGAAGACCAACTTTAGTCAGGATAAGTGTACCCGATGTTCCCCTTCAAATTGGCCAATTGTTGGCGCCCTTCCCGCTCAACGTTTGGGAAGAGGCCCAGGGCCTTCGCCTATAAATAGGGCTAGCCACCCCCAGGGTAGAGATATATGGTTTGGTATCTGGATCAAGTAGGGAGAGAGAGAGAAAGAGAAGGGCTATTGAACTCTCCCTGGCAGTTCATCCCCTAACCAAGAACTGACCCTCGCGAGGTCGTTCTTCCTTGTACTATTCTTCCTCGTCAGCCCAAGAGGCAATCCACCCACCACAAACTAGAGTAGGGTATTACACCACAATGGTGGCCCGAACTAGTATAAATCTTGTGTCTCTTGTGTTGTTCTTGCAGTAGTTTAGATCCTTACGAGACGGAAAGGTAGAGGGCACGATCTCCGCGCGCACCCCAGAGTTCGAACCTTAAGGGTCTGCAGGAACCCGTGATCCGACAAATTACTATATGCAAGTGCTGATGAAGCCTTTGAAGCCAGGGCAAGCTCATAGAACCAAATTCCTCGTCAAGGAGTTGTTGTATGTGCCAAGGACTTTCTATCGCATTCTGACAAAGACAATGAGTCCCATCAAAGGCCACGACTCGACTGATGAAGAAGTCGTTGGCATCATGAAGAATCTGCTTTTCAACATCATTCATGGCGTTCCCGTCAACTTCCATGATTTCTTCATGAGGACTCTGGCCAACATTGCTATGTCACCATTTGAGCTGAAGCCTTATGCACCTTGGATAATGAAATTCATCAGAACAAGGTCTTCACTCAACTACAAAGCTGAAACGCTCAACCACTGCAGTTACTTGCCTCCCATTGAAGTCCTCAAACGGACATTTTCCTCAGCTGAAGAAAAGGGCAAGGCCACTGCTGTGATAGATGAAGGCATTCGTCCATTGGATGGTCAATTTCGCAAGGCTGCTTCTTATTCCACCAGTGATGACTCTGCCACACATGACTCTGCTGCCAACACTGCCAAGCCAAATCCTCAAGCCACAGCACCCAGGGTGATGACTAACCGTGAGTTACTCCTCAGTCTTCATCAAAAGGTTGATCGCAATCACAAATGGGTCAAGCGTCAGTTTGGTTCAATTCTTCACAACATGACTTCCACACATAATGCAGTGAAGAAAAACCACTACTACCTTCATGAAACCCTCAACCGCACCTGGGTTGTTCTATCTCAAGTATACAGTGCTGAAGACTTGGAGAAAATGGGTCTCAAAGAAGATTTTGACTGGTTTGCACCTCCTCCGAAGAAATACAAGAAGGTCAAGGTTCCTTCTTTGGTGGTCAGTTCATATTCTTCATCGCGTGCGACTGGTGAAAATGAAGATTTGGACGACACTGCAGCAGGCCCTACTTCAATGACCGACCCCAACAATGCTGGTGCTCCTTCATCAACTTGAAAATCTTCAGGGGCGTTAGTCCTCAGTTTTCGATCCTTTTGGTCATTTGATGACAAAGGGGGAGAAATCTGAGTTAGTCTTCAAGCGGGTCTATAATAAGGGCGTTTTTTTTAAGTTACAACTCTCGTTCTTCCGAAACTTTTATTGGATCGAGTTGTAATCTTAAGTCCGATGGTGCGCTGATACTTTTGTTGCACTATGCTTTGATACTTTGATGCGCTATTCTGCATGCTTATTCCCCGTTAATATTATTGCACGCATGCTGTATTACATCAGGCACCATATTTCATCATGCATTTCAAATTCTTCATATTATATGTCAAATGCGTGTATGAATTACAAGATATAGGGGGAGATCTCCATGATTCAACTCTTCAAGTGTGCATTGCTTCAAAAGCAAATTCCTCACTATGCACATCTTCAGGGGGAGTTCTTCTATATCTTGCAATCAAATTCCTCAATATCAGTTTTTAAACTTCATATATTTATCCCCGTTGAAAACTTAACCTATGTTGTCATCAATCACCAAAAAGGGGGAGATTGTAAGTGCATCTAGTGCCCCTTAGTGATTTTGGTGTATCGAAGACTTATAGGATAAGTATCTAATGCGTTTATGAGTGTACACAGGTCTATAAGTCTATGAGGAGTTTGATATTTGCAGAGAAAGTCGACCCCTAAAAATGAAGTTCTTCGACTGAAGACTTTGATATACTGAAGACTTTGAAAGTGAAGAAATTGGTGTGACCTTGAAGACTTGGTATTCATTCGAGGAACATGAAGCGTGAAGACTTTTGTTTTCGTAGTTTCATTTTCTCTTTCTTGAGTCATAGGAAACACCGTACTGTTAAAGGGGGTCGAGGAAATACTATGGAGAAAATTTCCATGTGATGCTCATCTCAAATCCTACACCTACCAATCCCTTCGAGTGAAGCCATTGGAAATCTCATACAGTTCAGTCAATTTCTTCAGTGACAGAGACGCAGTTCTTCTGGTCACTGAGGAATTTGCTCTGACTGAGGAGTTAGGAGTTCGCCAGTGCGAATTGCCTACACAGTGAGGAACATGATAGCCCTGAGGAATTTGTACCTCAAATTTCCGACCGTTGCTGTGCTGCGCGCCAGCTGTCCCAAAATATCTTGTCCACATAACGGTCATATCAGTGAAGGGCATTTATGTCTTATCATGTCGGGCTGCTCCCTAGGCTATAAATAGCCGCCCCCTACAACCACTAGCTGGTTGGCTGCTCCGCGAGAACTTGACACTTGTCATTTGAGAGCAACCCATCCTCCGAGGACTTTGAGCGAAAATCATCAAGTGAGGAAAATCCAAACCCAAACCCAAAACACCTACAAACCCAAAGTGATTGAGCATCACTGAAGAGATTGATCCTGTGTGGATCCGACGCTTGTTACCTTTGAAGACTGTGCTTCTTCCAGACGGTTAGGCGTCAAGGTCTAGAGCATCCAAGAGGAATTGTGGATCGCTGAGTGACCAAGTCTGTGAAGGTTTGGAAGTCACCTGAAGACTTACCACGAGTGATTGGGCGAGGACTGTGTGTCCTTAGTTCAAGGAGAACACGGTGAGGACTTGGTGTCCCGAGCTGCGTGCTCAGGACTGGGTGTCCGGGACTGTGTGTCCTCGAGTTTAAACACTCAGCCGCTCCAACCAGATGTACAACTGAGACAACAGTTGGAACTGGTCTACCAAATCATTGTCTTCACCAAGCTTACTGGTTCTATTTCCTCAACACTTTCATTTCCTCATTAGTGTGTTGTGTGTTTGTTCATAGCTGTGTTTGAATACTTTGACTGAAGACTTTCTCAATTTCCTCAGCTCAATTTCTTCAGTCTGTTTGTCTTCATCTTGTGCTCTCCTGTGTTTACACTTTCTGTACTTTGTGTTTGTCTTCATTTCATCATGATGACCATGCATGTATTCTGCTATGTTTACCTCTGAGTACTTATTCCGCTGCTAGTAGTTCTTCGCTAAGGAATTTCCTCACGAGAAAATTCCTCAGTGAAGAATTTCATAAAAATCGCCTATTCACCCCCCCCCTCTAGTCGATATAACGCACTTTCAATGACTATCTTGATGAACTTGGTATTACTCATGAGTTATCTGCTCCTTATACTCCTCAACAGAATGGCGTCGTGGGGCGCAAGAACATGACTCTTGCTGAGATGGCTCGCACTATGCTCGATGAGTACAAAACCCCTCGTCGTTTCTGGGTTGATGCAATTGATACTGCGTGCCACATCATCAACAGAGTATATCTTCACAAATTCTTCAAGAAGACTGCTTATGAACTCCTCACTGACAAGAAACCAAATGTGAGTTATTTCAAAGTCTTCGGTGCTAAATGCTAGATTAGAGATCCTCATCACAACTCTAAATTTGCACCAAAAGCACATGAAGGTTTCATGCTTGGTTACGGAAAGGACTCGCACACCTACAGAGTCTTCAACAATGTTCTTCACAAGATTGTTGAAACTGTAGATGTGCGGTTCAATGAAACTAATGGCTCGCAAAGAGAGCACCTACCTTCTGTGTTAGATGAACCTGCACCTGAGGATTCTATCAAGCACAAGGCTACTGAAGATGTCATTCCTACTGAAGAATCTGCTGAAGAATTCATTCCAGAACGTGAAGAACGTCGAGCTGATGCAACTGAAGAAAATGCTGAGGAAATTGATGGTGAAGAAAATGCTGATCAAATTCCTCAACGACAACCAGCTCACCCTCGCGTTGTAAAAGAAGTGCAAGTGGATAAGATCATCGATGACATTAGAGCACCAGGTCCTCTCACACGCTCAAAAGCTTCACATCTATCTAACTTTTGTGGGCACTTTGCTTTTGTCTCTATCAAAGAGCCCACTAAGGAAGATGAAGCATTTCTGGAGCCTGAGTGGATTCAGGCCATGCAAGAAGAATTACATCAGTTCAAGCTCAACAAAGCATGGGAACTAGTCAATCGTCCCGATCCTCGCAAGCATAACATCATTGGCACAAAGTGGATCTACCGCAACAAGCAAGATGAAAATGGTGTTGTGGTGAGGAATAAGGCACGACTAGTAGCTCAAGGTTACACACAGGTTGAAGGACTTGATTTCGATGAAACTTTTGCACATGTTGCTAGACTTGAGGCTATTCGCATATTACTTGCTTATGCTAACCATCATGATATCATCTTATACCAAATGGATGTGAAAAGTGCATTCCTCAATGGTAAGCTTGAGGAAGAAGTATATGTTGCTCAACCACCAGGTTTTGAAGATCCAAAGCATCCTGACAAAGTCTTCAGACTTAACAAGGCCCTCTATGGCCTCAAGCAGGCCCCACGGGTGTGGTATGATACATTCAAGGAATTCTTCATGAAGAAAGGCTTCACACCCGGTTCACTCGATCCCACTCTCTTCACTAAATCTTATGATGGTGAACTGTTTGTGTGCCAAATATATGTTGATGATATCATCTTTGGCTGTACTGACCAACGTTATAGTGATGAATTTGCCTATATGATGAGTGAAGAATATCAAATGTCTATGATGGGAGAGTCGAAATTCTTCTTAGGTCTTCAAATTCGTCAACAGCGAAATGGTATATTCATATCTCAGGAGAAATACCTCAAGGATGTCCTGAAGAAATTCGGCATGCAAGACTGCAAAGGCATCAAAATTCCTATGCCCACAAATGGTCATCTATGCACTGATGAAAATGGTACTGACTTCGATCATAAGGTATACCGCTCCATGATTGGTTCTTTATTGTACTTATGTGCATCTAGGCCAGATATAATGCTTAGTGTTTGCATGTGTGCACGATTTCAAGCTGCACCGAAGGAATCACACCATAAGGCTGTGAAGCATATTCTTCGATATCTAGCTCACACACCAACACTAGGATTATGGTATCCCAAGGGCTCGGATTTTGATCTCATTGGATATTCAGACTCTGACTATGCCGGTGACCGCGTGGACCGCAAGTCAACATTTGGTACTTGTCATTTCCTCGGACGATCCTTGGTCTGTTGGTCCTCAAAGAAACAGAACTGTGTATCACTATCTACTGTTGAAGCTGAGTACATTGCTGCTGGTTCTTGTTGTGCTCAACTGCTATGGATGAAGCAAACGCTCAAGGACTATGGCACCAACGTGAAGAATGTGCCTCTCCTCTGTGACAATGAGAGTGCCATCAAGATTGCTCACAACCCAGTTCAGCACTCGAAGACAAAGCACATTCAGATTCGTCATCATTTTCTTTGTGATCATGTGTTGAAGGGCGACATTTCTATTGAGCATGTGAAGACTGAAGAACAGCTAGCCGATATCTTCACTAAGCCCTTGGATGAGAAGAGATTTAGCAAGTTGCGGTGTGAGCTAAATATCTTAGAATCTTCGAATGTACTTTGAAAAGGCACTCATCCTAACACTTACGCAAAATTGATGACTTAGATGTGCAACACATGAAGAAATGTTCTTCTTCAATCAATGAAGAATAACACTCTAAGTGTGAAGAAATTAATGAAGAATTTGATTATCAGAACCCTACGACAATTGTACGCGGTGTCTGAAATCATCATTCTTATACGGTGGGTCACGCCACCACAAAAGTTGAAAATCTTTAGTTTGAGTTTTTCCTCAACTTTTGAAATTCTTCAGTTTTTCAAATTCTTCAAACTTTACAAAGTCTTCACTTGTGCCGTCGTTTTTCTTCATTGGCTATATATATATATATATATATATATATATATATATATATATATATATATATATATATATATATATATATATATATGAATTTATGTCCTCTACAGCATTCACTTATAGCTATTTCTTCAAGTTGGACTTTCTGCTAAGTGAATGTGATCGGACCCTTCCTCTCTATGCTATACTCAATCCAATCTGTTCACAAATTCTTCATGTGCGTTCTATTTGAAACTCGTTCAAATTCTTCACTGTGTCCTTGTCAGCTGAAGAAATTGCGAACAGAACGTTAAAACTAATCTTACCCAAACTTTCGGTTTTGCCGCTTAAACTGTTCCGCATCCCACGATGCATTATTTTATCCACCCACGATCTTACACGATCTCCACTACACAGTACATGGGTGACACATGTCGCGAGAAGGAGAACGGCCAGGGGCACGTTCGTCCGAAATCTTCGGGCGAGCAGTTTTTCACCGTGGCTATAAATACCCCTGTCCCCTTCCTCACTTCTTTTACCCCGCTTGATCTCACTCTCCCGCTCGAGCTTCCGAACCCTAGCGCCGCCGCTACTCCATCGTCGCCGGTGAGGAAGAGCTTCACTGCCTCGACCTCGTCGCCGTCGTACTCGCGCCGACCGCGGAAATCTTCACCTCCGCCACCGCCGTAGACATCTTCCTCCGCCAAGTTAGGGCGTGGAAGATCTACATCGACGAACTTCCCTGTTTCAACTCACAGTTCGTCGTGTTCTTCGTCTTAGGGTAATTAAAAGCTACTTTTACTGCCCTCTTTGATTCGAAATTTTTCTACAAAATCTTCAAAGGTGTTTTATGCTTCAAATCCTCACACACAAAACACCTCGCAAGTTATCTGTTCTTGATTCATTTCCCTAAGCATCAATTTCTTCAAAGATTCCTCAATTGTGTGGATCTTCGATCTATACAACTCTGGAACCTAAGATATAAAGCGCTTAGTGAAATTCCTCAAGACGCATCTGGTCAAATTCCTCAAACTTGTTCTTTATGAAAAACCCTCTGAGAACGCATATGACCTCTTCAAATTCCTCGCAACTATATTCTGTTCACAGGTACACATGTCCGCTGCTGAATCATTAGGTTCTCATCAACTTAACTCATTTGCAGCGTTCCTCGAAGAAAAGTTGCATACTTCTTCACAGAACTCAATTGTTCAAATTCCTCAACTGAAGAAAATGGTTGAAGGTAAAAGGCCACAGAAAGGAGGAAAGAGGCCTGCGGTTATGACTGCCTTTGAAATCCCTGAGGATATTTATAAAGATTGTTGCACGCCTGATGAATCCAAATTTGGCAAAGAAGATAAAAATCAGCGCAAGGTGCGAATCCAAAGGATTGAAAGGAGATGGGCACGTGAATGGAGGGAGTACAGGTACGTCACTCCCAAGTACATGAAGAAATTCGCACTGAACCCTCCATGCCCAAGAGCCCCATTGGCACCTGGCCAAGTGGCTGATCCCACTAGCATCAAGCATGGTGAGGAATTTCCTACCGAATGGGCCAAGCGCCAAGCTAAATTGGCAAGGCAAGCCAGAGAAGCAGTGAGGAAATTTAATGAAGACTCTGCTGCTGCTGCTGCCACTGAGGCCTCTGTCAAGCCGAGGAAATCAATGCCCAAGAAGCCCGCTCGCAAGCCAAGTGCTTCACCAGCAATGCCCTCACGGCCAAGTTCCTCTGCAGTGCCCTCACGGCCAGACACCTCAAAATCTTCAAAGCAAATTCCTCATGCTGCTCCTGCTCCACCAAAATCCTCAGCACCTCCACCACAATCCTCAGCTGTCCCGACAAAGTCCTCAGCACCTGTGCATCTGGCCTTGTGCCAAAGGACTACTGGCGTCTCTATCGCCTCTGGTGTCTCAGCTAGTTCCTCAGCTGCACCAAGTTCCTCAGCTGGACCCTCTCTGCTGAAGAAAAAGGCTACTGCTGGACGCGGTAATCGACCAAGTCCCAACAAGAAGCAGGTAGTCTTCACTGTACCATCTGATGATGATGAAGCTGATGAAGAAGAACTTGCTGAAATCATCAGGGACCGCCAAGAAAGGGCTGCTAAAGCCAAAGGCACACCTGTGCCACTGCTACTGGATCGAAGGGCGATCCTCGATTACATTGATCTCTGGCATAAGGATCCCAACACACCTATGCCTGACTTCAAGCTGACACCTGGCCAAAGTCACATGTTGACACACTTCATCCAAGAGGAGAAGTGGAAATATGATAGGGCCAGAGAGATCAAGAAGTCGCAGTATCGCAAAGAGAAGCTGCTGAAGAAAAATGTTGTCAAGATGACACTTGAGGAACTCGTCAAGATGCAGGCTGAAATCAAAGCCCTCAGCGACAACTTTGATTCTTACTATGCTGATTGGCAAGGAGCCAAGGTCAGATTTGTGAAGCTGACTGATACTTTCACCAAGGGTGCAGCTCCAACTCAACGAGAAGTTCCTCATGCTGAAGCATCTGTTCAGCAAACTGAAGAACATGCCAGCACAGCTGATGAAGTTCAGGCTGCTAAAGAAAATGCCAGTTCCAGGGCTGATGACTCTACTCCAGCCACTGAAGAAATTGCCAGGGCACCCACTAGTGGTGCGCCTGAGGAAAATCAACCAGATTCCTCAGCTCCACCTGTGCCTACGCCAACTCCTATTCTTCCCTCTGCACTAGATGTGAAGAAGACCAAGGGTGCAGAGCGAGCTGCAGTAAAGAAAAGGAAGGCATCAAATGCTTCAGAATCTTCAGCTCCCAAGAAGATGAAGCCAATGACTAGCTCATTTGCAAATCCCATTGATACCATTCCTATCTCATCCATGCCATCAAAGGACCTTGTTCCTTTTGGTGAAGATTATGTGATCCCAAGTGGATCAAATGAAGAAACTCAATCGGCTGCTTCCTCAGAGCGGATTGATGAAGAAATTGACGTGGATGCAATCCCTTCAACCCCACTGGTCTCATCACCAATGCATCAGTTTGATGCTGAAGAGGCTGGTGTTGAAGAAATTGATGATGAATATGTGGATATTGGAAGCACCACCCCGTTGATGAATGACGACTTTTGGGAAAGTCAGCACCCCAATTCCCCACTCTTCACCCCACTGCAGCAAATTCCTCACTCCCCTGCACCAACTGTTCCGATGGGCTCTGAAGAAACTCATCCCACTGCATCCGTGAATGAAGAAATTCCAGCCACTAGTGCTGAAGAAACTGCTGCTGAAACTGAAAAGGTGACTGCACCTGAGGAGGAACCAGAAATTCCTCGGCCTGAAGAACCTGAGATCGTGATACCTGAGGTAGTGATGCAACTCACTGACACTCCTCTGCCTAAGCCCAAGGATCCGTTCTCAAAGAAGCAAAAATTCAAGGCTGAAGACTTCTTTGGTGAGCACGTGTTCTTCACTGAATACAACCCCTATGACTCTGCTCGCATAAGGAAGAGGCGTTTCTGGACAGCAAGCCAAGCAAATTTCTATTCCTCAGTGCTTTTCAACAAGGACAAAGTCTTCGACCATGCACATATTCCTCACATGGATATGGAGTCAATGCCGTGCTTCACGCCAGTCCTCAGTGTTCTTCACGACGCTGGGCTACTCAACTTCTGCACTGACATCTGCGATTGGAATGAAGAACTCATTCTTCAGTTCTATGCAACACTGCACATCACCGGCAACTCTGAAGATGTGAATTCATGGGTTTTGGACTGGATGACTGAGAACACACATCATAAGGCCCCAGCATCTGAATTGCTTCGTGCCCTTCCTCTGAGTCCACCCACTGAAGATGCACGTTGTATTTACAATGAACCTGAGCTTTCAAATCACTATATGCAAGTGCTCATGAAGCCTTTGAAGCCAGGGCAGGCCCCTCGAACCACATTCCTCGTCAAGGAATTGGTGTATGTGCCAAGCACTATCTATCGCATTCTGACGAAGACAATGAGTCCCATCAAAGGCCACGATTCAACTGATGAAGAAGTCGTTGGCATCATGAAGAATATGCTTTTCAACATCATTCATGGCGTTCCCATAAACTTCCATGATTTCTTCATGAGGACTCTGGCCAACATTGCTATGTCACCATTTGAGTTGAAGCCTTATGCACCTTGGATTATGAGATTCATCAGGACAAGGTATTCACTCAACTACAAAGCTGAAACTCTCAACCACTGTAGCTACTTGCCTTCCATTGAAGTCCTCAAAAGGACATTTTCCTCAGCTGAAGAAAAGGGCAAGGCCACTGCTGTGATCGATGAAGGCATTCGTCCATTGGATGGTCAATTTCGCAAGGCCGCATCATACTCCACCAATGATGACTCTGCCACACATGACACTGCCGCCAACACTACCAAGCCAAATCCTCAAGCCACAGCACCCAGGGTGATGACTGATCGTGAGTTACTCCTCAGTCTTCATCAAAAGGTTGATCGCAATCACAAATGGGTCAAGCGTCCGTTTGGTTCAATTCTTCACAACATGACTTCCACACACAATGCAGTGAAGAAAAACCACTACTACCTTCATGAAACCCTCAACCGCACCTGGGCTGTTCTGTCTCAAGTCTACAGCGCTGATGATTTGAAGAAAATGGGTCTGAATGAAGAATTTGCCTGGTCTGCACCTCCTCCGAAGAAATACAAGAAGGTCCCAGTTCCTTCTTTGGTGGCCAGTTCATATTCTTCATCACGCGACACTGATGAAAATGAAGACTTGGACGACACTGCGACAGGCCCTACATCAACGACCGACCCCAACAACGTTGGCGCTCCTTCATCAACTTGAATATCCTCAGGGGCGTTAGTCCTCAGTTTTGATCCTTTTGGTCATTTGATGACAAAGGGGGAGAAATCTAAGTTAGTCTTCAAGCGGGTCTATAATAAGGGCGTTTTTTTATCTGCTAAGTTACAACTCTCGTTCTCCCGAAACTTTTATTGGATTGAGTTGTAATCTTAAACCCGATGGTGCGCTGATACTTTTGTTGCACTATGCTCTGATACTTTTGATGCGCTATTCTGCATGCTTATTCCTCATTAATATTATTGCACGCATGCTGAATTACATCAGGCACCATATTTCATCATGTGTTTCAAATTCTTCTTATTATATGTCAAATTCGTGATCCGTCGGCACCGACGACGGCGTCGCCCGTGGCGATCGGCATCAACCCCGTCAGAGCCCTCGATGTGGGCGTACAAGGGGAGCGGGAACCCCGGCGGTGCCCGCTCGCCCCAAGGCCTCGACACTTCCTGAAGAGTCCCCTCGTCCCAGCGGCGAAGGGAGAGCCATTTCTTCGGTGGGAGCGGGTCTGGTTCCTCTCGAGGGGCCTTTCCCTTCTCCGTAGGAGAGAACCGGCGGATCGGAGCCATTGCAGCAAGACGGAGTAAGGACCGGGAAGAAGGAGAAGCAAGAAGACATGGAATGGAAGGGCGCGCGTCGTTCCGTACTTATAGCCGGCGAAGACCAACCATCGACCTCCACGATCACAGGTAATCATGACACGATTTGCATGCAGAGACTTCTGTAAGTGCATCTAGTGCCCCTTAGTGATTTTGGTGTATTGAAGACTTATAGGTTAAGTATCTAATGTGTTTATGAGTGTACACAGGTCTATAAGTCTATGAGGAGTTTGATATTTACAGAGAAAGTCGACCCCTAAAAATGAAGTTCTTCGGCTGAAGACTTTGATATACTGAAGACTTTCTGAAGACTTTGAAAGTGAAGAAATTGGTGTGACCTTGAAGACTTGGTATTCATTCGAGGAACATGAAGCGTGAAGACTTTTGTTTTCGTAGTTTCATTTTCTCTTTCTTGAGTCATAGGAAACACCGTACTCCTAAAGGGGGTCGAGGAAATACTAAGGAGAAAATTTCCATGTGATGCTCAACTCAAATCCTACACCTACCAATCCCTTCGAGTGAAGCCATTGGAAATCTCATACAGTTCAGTCAAATTCTTCAGTGACAGAGACACAGTTCTTCTGTTCACTGAGTACCTTGCTCTGACTGAGGAGTTAGGAATTCGCCAGTGCGAATTGCCTACACAGTGAGGAACATGATAGCCCTGAGGAATTTGAACCTCAAATTTCCGACCGTTGCTGTGCTACGCGCCAGCTGTCCCAAAATATCTTGTCCACATAACGGTCATATCATTGAAGGGCATTTATGTCTTATCATGTCAGGCTGCTCCCTAGGCTATAAATAGCCGCCCCCTACATCCACTAGCTGGTTGGCTGCTCCGCGAGAACTTGACACTTGTCATTTGAGAGCAACCCATCCTCCGAGGACTTTGAGCGAAAATCATCAAGTGAGGAAAATCCAAACCCAAACCCAAAACACCTACAAACCCAAAGTGATCGAGCATCACTGAAGAGATTGATCCTGCGTGGATCTGAGCTTGTTACCTTTGAAGACTGTGCTTCTTCCAGACGGTTAGGCGTCAAGGTCTAGAGCATCCAAGAGGAATTGTGGATTGCCGAGTGACCAAGTCTGTGAAGGTTTGGAAGTCACCTAAAGACTTACCACGAGTGATTGGGCGAGGATTGTGTGTCCTTAGCTCAAGGAGAATACGGTGAGGACTGTGTGTCCGGGACTAGGTGTCCTTGAGTTTAAATACTCAGCCGCTCCAACCAGATGTACAACTGAGACAGCAGTTGGAACTGGTCTACCAAATCATTGTCTTCACCAAGCTTACTGGTTCTATTTCCTCAACACTTTCATTTCCTCATTACTGTGTTGTGTGTTTGTTCATATCTGTGTTTGAAGACTTTAACTGAAGACTTTCTCAATTTCCTCAGTTCAATTTCTTCAGTCTGTTTGTCTCCATCTTGTGCTATCCTGTGTTTACGCTTTCTGTACTCTGAGTTTGTCTTCATTTCATCATGATGACCATGCATGCATTCTGCTATGTTTACCTCTGAGTACTTATTCCACTGCTAGTAGTTCTTCGCTTAAGAATTTCCTCTCGAGCAAATTCCTCAGTGAAGAATTTCATAAAAATCGCCTATTCACCCCCCCCCTCTAGTCGATATAACGCACTTTCAATTGGTATCAGAGCAAGGTACTCCCTTGTTCTGTGTGATTTTGGTTTAACCGCCTGGAGTTTTAGTTATGTCGACCGCAGGTATGATCAAGGTCTCTGCTAGGTGTCCTACCTTTGATGGGACGGACTACCCCTACTGGAAGAACAAGATGCGCATGCATCTTGAGGAAATTGATAACGATCTATGGTACATTGTGGAAGATGGTGTTCCCTCCGTCACTCCCTCACTGAACGCTACCGATGTGAAGAGATTCAAGCAACTCGATTCCCAAGCGAAGAATATCATATGTGGCCATCTGAGTAAGGGTCAGTATGGTAGAGTGAGTGCTTTGGAAACTGCAAAACTTATCTGGGATAGGCTGTCCAAGGTCAATGAAGGAGTTTCAACTCAGCGTGACTCTCGAGTTGATGTTCTTCGCAATCTCTTCAACCGCTTCAAAAGACTCGACAATGAAATTTTTTAGCAAACCTTCGATCGCCTCACTGACATCTCAAATGAGCTGCAAGCACTTGGTGCCACTGACATCACCGACCATGAGGTGGTGAAGAAATTGCTAAGATCGCTTGATTCCTCATTTGATACTCTGGCACTGATGATACAAGAGCGTGCTGATTACAAGTCACTTGACCCCGCTGATATCCTCGGGAGGCTAAACACTCATGAGTTCCAGCTTGCTGAGAAGAGAGATCTCTACGGTTCGAGCTATGGCAGATCACGTGCACTGAAGGCCAAAGTAGTATCTGAGTCCGAAGATGAAGACTCTGGTAGCAGCCTTGGTGATCATGAAGAACTGAGTCATGATCTAGCACTGCTTGTGAAGAAATTCCAGAAGTTCTCAATACGTGGTCGCTTTGGAAAACCTTCAAGGAGGAATGATTCCTCATCCAGTGATTACAAGAAGAGGCTTTGTCACAAGTGCAAGAAACTAGGACATTACATTCAAGATTGTCCTCAGTGGGAAAAGGAATCAAAGAAGAAGAAATACAAGGATTACAGTTCTGATGATGCGAAGAAAAAGAAGAAATCCTCAAAATCTTCATCATCAAAATCCTCGAAGTCTTCGTCTCACAAGAAGAGCAGCTCCAAGAAGGCTCGGGCATTCATTGGCAAGGAAATGGACTCTGAGGCTGAATCTGAAGAAAATGAGGAAGAGGAACAATCTGAAGACTCCGAGTCTGGTGTGGCGAGCCTAGCCCTCGCTACTGCGCTCGTCAGCAAGCCCGTCTTCACCTCTGAAGAAAATGATCTCACCAACAAGGCTGATGAAGGCAGTGATGACTACGCTCCCACCTATTGCTTCATGGCAAAGGGTGCCAAGGTACTCAAATACGCCTCATCTGAATCTAGTGAGGATGAATCTGATGAAAATCTTAAGCCTAGCTACTCTAAACTTGCTAAGATTGCTGTGCAACAACAAAAGGCTTTCGAAAAGGTTCAAAACATGCTAGACAAAAGTGATGATATGTTGGGTGAAGAATTGGATCGCACTAAGGCCTTAACTGAAAATCTTCAGAGACTTCAGACCAGGTTTGACAACCTTCAAAGTCATCATAACACTCTCTTATCTGATCATGAGAAGCTTTCTTATGAATATCTTCAAAAGAAGCAAGATCTTGAGATGCTAAGAGTGAGTTATGAAGATCTTCAGAAGGAGTGCGATTCATTACTTGCTCAACAAATCAGCGCTGCTCAGGAAGAATTTATTCCTCCATGTTTGAAATGCATTGAACGAGAATCTGCTAATTCTTCACCTGAATGTTCAAATGCTTCTAATGTTACAAATTCTTCACCTGTCCCTGCTATCACTAATTCCTCATCTGAGGACATTGCTAGTATCACTGACGATGCAGGGCCGAAGGAATTGTATATGACAGGCATGTACAAAAGCCTCAAAGGGCATCAGACTCTTTGTGATGTGCTTAAAAAGCAGATCCTCAACAGGAACCCTAGGAAGGAGGGTATTGCCTTTGAGAGAAAACTCAATGCTGATGGTACATATTGGAAGCCTAAGAAGTACCCCAAAACCTCATGGGTTGGTGCAAAGGGACCTCCAGTTGATCCATCTAATTTATCTGGCTATACATGTGAATCTTCTCATTCTTCTGATGAGTCATTTGACTCCAACTATAAACTGTTCAAAAATCAGAATGGTGAAGTATTTGCTAGATATGTTGGCACTAACTGCAGGAATGGATCTCCTATGAAGAAAATCTGAGTTCCCAAAAGGTGCCTTGAAAGTCTTCAGGTGAATGTCCTCATGACACCACCTGTGAAGAAAAGGAACCCCAGATCAAAGTCCACATACGGACCAAATTCCTCAAGAGGATCAAATTCCTCACATGGATCAAAGTCCTCATATGAACATCATCGTGCTAACAACTCTGTTTCGCAGGGAAGAGCCAAGGGCTATGAATATGAGCATTATTCTTCAAATTATTATGTTCATAAGTCCTTGAAGAATTTTTCTGCTTATTCATATGCTTACCCTAACCCCTCTTATGTGAAACGAAATGGTTTGGCTGCTTTGCCACCATTCTCATATGGAGCTCGCGGAGTGATGAACTCTTTGCCACCCCTTCAGATGTGGGTGGTGAAGAAAAAGAACTAATCTCTTATGCAGGGTCAGGTCTCCAGACGCATTGTAATGTCTGAAGAATTTGCTGGGGACCTGACAAATTGCCTGAAAGGACGCAGGCTAACCATGATGAAATGAACTTTCATTTCACACGTCCTCCCTCTGTTTTATCTGTTCTACTGCTTGATGAAATTGATCTGATGAATTGTGATATCATATTCTTCACTGCTGAAGTATATGAGGTCATAAGTTGCACTAATTCATCTGCAGGATGATCAACCCAAAGCCACTGAATGGGTACTTGATAGTGGATGTACAAATCACATGACTGGTGACAAGAATCTTTTGATGGACGCTCCCTTATCATCGTCACATATGAAGCATATCATCTTCGCTGATAAAAGCAAAAGTCAGGTATTGGGTCTAGGTAAAGTTGCTATCGCAAAGGATCGACACATGGACAAAGTCATGCTTGTTGAGTCTTTAGGATACAACCTTATGTCTGTCTCAATGCTTTGTGATCTTGATATGGTTGTTGTCTTTGGCAAGTATCGGTGTGTTGTGATTATGGAAGCTGACAATTCCAAAGTCTTCGAAGGCTTTAGGAGAGGAGACTTGTATATTGTTGATTTCTCTGCAGATTCACAACCAGCCGTGTGCCTACTTGCAAAAGCTTCAGAAGGATGGCTATGGCATCGACGACTTGGTCATGCAGGCATGAGGAATTTGAACACGCTTGCGAAGAAGAAGCATGTCATTGGCATACATCAGTATTATTTCCAATAAGTCTGTTGCTTGATCCATTGTTCCGGAGAATAGAGTCTTAGTCATCTTGCCCATGAGGCATGGTTCACAAGCATCAAGTGATTCCAAAAGCCCATCAGCATGGAGTTTCTTCATGCGCTTTATACCAATATGACCTAAACGGCAGTGCCACAAATAAGTTGCACTATCACTATTAAACTTATATCTTTTGGCTTCAGTACTATGAATATGTGTATCACTACTATCGAGATTCAATAAAAATAGACCACTCATCAAGGCTGCATGACCATAAAAGATATTACTCATATAAATAGAACAACCATTATTCTCTGATTTAAATGAATAACCGTCTTGCATCAAACAATATCCGGATATAAGGTTCATGCTTAACACTGGAACCAAATAACAATTATTCAGGTCTAAAACTAATCCTGAAGGTAGATGTAGAGGTAGCATGCCGACGGCGATCACATCGACTTTGGAACCATTTCCCACGCGCATCGTCACCTCGTCCTTAGCCAATATTCGCTTAATCTGTAGCCCCTATTTCGAGTTGCAAATGTGAGCAACAGAACCAGTATCAAATACCCAGGCGCTACTATGAGCATTAGTAAGGTACACATCAATAACATGTATACCAAAAATATACCTTTCACTTTGCCATCCTTCTTATCCGCCAAATACTTGGAGCAGTTCCGCTTCCAGTGACCAGTCCCTTTGCAGTAGAAGCACTCAGTCTCAGGCTTAGGTCTAGACTTGGGCTTCTTCACTTGAGCAGCAACTTGCTTGCCGTTCTTCTTGAGGTTCCCCTTCTTCCCTTTGCCCTTTTTCTTGAAACTAGTGATCTTGTTAACCATCAACACTTGATGCTCCTTCTTGATTTCTACCTCTGCAGCCTTTAGCATCGCGAAGAGCTCGGGAATTGTCTTATCCATCCCTTGCACATATAGTTCATCACGAAGCTTTTGTAGCTTGGTGGCAGTGGTTGAAGAACTCTGTCAATGACACTATCAACCGGAAGATTAACTCCCAGCTAAGTCAAGTGATTGTGGTACCCAGACATTCTGAGTATATGTTCACTTACGGAACTATTCTCCTCCATTTTCCAGCTGTAGAACTTATTGGAGACTTCATATCTCTCAATCCGGGCATTTGCTTGAAATATTAAATTCAACTCCTGGAACATCTCATATGCTCCATGATGTTAAAAACTTCGTTGAAGTACCGGTTCTAAGCCGTAAAGCATGGCACACTAAACTATCGAGTAGTCATCAGATTTGCTCCGCCAGGTGTTCATAACGTCCGGTGTTGCTCCTGCAGCAGGTCTTGCACCTAGCGGTGCTTCCAGGACGTAATTCTTCTGTGCAGCAATGAGGATAATCCTCAAGTTATGGACCTAGTCCGTGTAGTTGCTACCATCATCTTTCAACTTAGCTTTCTCTAGGAACGCATTAAAATTCAACGGAACAGTAGCATGGGCCATTAATATACAACAACATAGACATGCAAAATACTATCAGGTACTAAGTTCATGATAAATTAAAGTTCAATTAATCATATTACTTAAGAACTCCCACTTAGATAGACATCCCTCTAGTCATCTAAGTGATCACGTGATCCATATCAACTAAACCATGTCCGATCATCACGTGAGATGGAGTAGTTTTCAATGGTGAACATCACTATGTTGATCATATCTACTATATGATTCACGTTCGACCCTTCGGTCTCAGTGTTCCGAGGCCATATATATATATATGCTAGGCTCGTCAAGTTTAACCTGAGTATTCTGCGTGTGCAAAACTGGCTTGC
Organism: Aegilops umbellulata; assembly: GCA_032464435.1. Lineage (NCBI taxonomy): Eukaryota > Viridiplantae > Streptophyta > Magnoliopsida > Poales > Poaceae > Aegilops > Aegilops umbellulata. Next base: position 502,693,618 of record CP136057.1, read on the forward strand.
ACCTGTTGTATGTGAATGTAGAGCTTATCACACCCGATCATCACATGGTGTCTCCGCACGACGAACTGTAGCAATGGTGCATACTCGGGGAGAACACTTATACCTTTAAATTTAGTGAAGATCATCTTATAATGCTACCGCCGTACTAAGCAAAATAAGATGCATAAAGGATAAACATCACATGCAATCAATATAAGTGATATGATATGGCCATCATCATCTTGTGCCTTTGATCTCCATCTCCAAAGCACCGTCATGATCACCATCGTCACCGGCTTGACACCTTGATCTCCATCGAAGCATTGTTGTCGTCTCGCCAACTATTGCTACTACGACTATCGCTACCGCTTAGTGACAAAGTAAAGCAATTACATGGCGATTGCATTTCATACGATGAAGCGACAACCATATGGCTCCTGCCAGTTGCCGATAACTGTTACAAAACATGATTATCTCGTACAACAATTTATATATCATCACGTCTTCACCATATCACATCACAGCAAGCCCTGCAAAAACAAGTTAGACGTCCTCTACTTTGTTGTTGCAAGTTTTACGTGGCTGCTACGAGCTTCTAGCAAGAACCGTTCTTACCTACGCATCAAAACCACAACGATTTTTCGTCAAGTGTGTTGTTTTAACCTTCAACAAGGACCAGGCATAGTCAAAATTGATTCAACTAAAGCTGGAGAAACAGACACCCACTAGCCACCTGTGTGCGAAGCACGTCGGTAGAACCAGTCTCATGAACACGGTCATGTAATGTCGGTCTGGGCTGCTTCATCCAACAATACCGCCGAATCAAAGTAAGACATGCTGGTAAGCAGTATGACTATTATCGCCCACAACTCATTGTGTTCTACTCGTGCATATAACATCTACGCATAGACCTGGCTCGAATGCCACTGTTGGGGAACATAGTATTTCAAAAAAATTGCCTACGATCACGCAAGATCTATCTAGGAGAAGCATAGCAACGAGCGGGGAGAGTGTGTCCACGTACCCTCGTAGATCGAAAGCGGAAGCATTTAGTAACGCAGTTGATGTAGTCGAGCGTCTTCGCAATCCAACCAGACCAAGTACCGAACGCACGACACCTCCGTGTTCAACACACATTCAGCTCGATGACGTCCCTCGATCTCTTGATCCAATTGAGGACGAGGGGGAGTTCCGTCAGCACGACGGCATGGTGACGGTGACGATGAAGTTACCAGCGCAGGGCTTCGCCTAAGCACTACAACTATATGACCGAGGTGTGTAATTGTGGAGGGGGGCACCGCACACGATTAAGAGAAACTTGTGTGTCCTAGGGTGCCCCCTGCCCCCGTATATAAAGGGGGAGGGGAGGCCGGCCGGCCCTGTAGGGAGAGCCTGGAGAGGGGTCCTACTAGAACTTCCTAGTAGGATTCCACCTGAGGAAGAGGGGGAAGAAGGAAGGTAGAGGGAGAAGGGAAGGAAAGGGGGGCGCCCCTTCCCCTAGTCCAATTCAGACCCAGGGGCCGCGCGGCCAGCCCCCTTGCGGCCCTTCTCTCTCTCTACTAAGGCCCATCATGGCCCATTAGTTCCCCCGGGGAGTTCCGATAACCCTCTCGCACTCCGATAATTATCTGGTACCTCTCGGAACTCATCCGGTGTCCGAATAATATTGTCCAATATATCAATCTTTATGTCTCGACTATTTCAAGACTCCTCGTCATGTCTGTGATCTCATCCGGGACTCCGAACAATCTTCGGTCATCAAATCACATAAATCATAATACAAATTGTCATCGAACGTTAAGCATGCGGACCCTATGGGTTCGAGAACTATGTAGACATGACCGAGACACATCTCCGGTCAATAACCAATAGCGGAACCTGGATGCTCATATTGGCTCCTGCATATTCTATGAAGATCTTTATCGATCAAACCGCATAACAACATACGTTGTTCCCTTTGTCATCGGTATGTTACTTGCCCGAGATTCGATCGTCGGTATCCTCATACCTAGTTCAATATCGTTACCGGCAAGTCTCTTTACTCATTCCGTAATGCATCATCCCATGACTAACTCATTAGTCACATTGCTTACAAGGCTCATAGTGATGTGCATTACCGAGAGGGCCCAGAGATACCTCTCCGATAAACGGAGTGACAAATCCTAATCTCGATCTATGCCAACTCAACAAACACCATCGGAGACACCTGTAGAGCATCTTTATAATCACCCAGTTATGTTGTGACATTTGATAGCATACAAGGTGTTCCTGCGGTATTCGGGAGTTGCATAATATCATAGTCTGAGGAACATGTATAAGTCATGAAGAAAGCAATAGCAGAAAAACTAAATGATCATTATGCTAAGCTAACGGATGGGTCTTGTCCATCACATCATTGTATAATGATGTGATCCCATTCATCAAATGACAACACATGTCTGTGGCTAGGAAACTTAACCATCTTTGATTAACGAGCTAGTCAAGTAGAGGCACACTAGGGACACTCTGTTTGTCTATGTATTCACACATGTACTAGGTTTCTGGTTAATACAATTCTAGCATGAATAATAAACATTTATCATGATATAAGGAAATATAAATAACGACTTTATTATTGCCTCTAGGGCATATTTCCTTTAGGTTCTCTTTCTTTACCGTGTTTTCTAGCAGCAAAGTCTCTTTTGTCATATCTTTTATTCTTAGCTTGTGGGTTATCAAGATCAACTGGTGGTTCTATATCAACAGCATTAACTGGTTCTTTTTCATTTGGTTGAGAGTCCTCATGAACTTCATCATTATCTTTTTCATTATCAGTAGGTGAGTGTTCATTACCAGACTAAGTTTCAGCATCAGAGATAGAAGTTCCATTATCATTATCAGGAGGTTTTTCTATTTCAGGTTCACTAGAAGTATGCAAAGTCCTATCATTTTTTTCTTTTTAGAAGGACTGGGTGCACTAGTGTTATTTCTTTGTGAGTCTTGTTCAATTCTTTTTGGGTGTCCCTCAGGATAAAGTGGTTCCTGAGTCATTTTACCTCCTCTAGTTGCAACTCTATCAGCAAAGTCATGCATATTATTACTCATTTCATCAAGTAATTCTCTTTGAGATTTAGCAACTTGTTCTAATTGAGTTTGAACCATAGAAGCATGCTTTCCAACACCTCTAACATCATTTGAAATTCTAAATAACAAGTCACTCAAGCTAGCAATCATATCAGAATTATAATTCAATTGTTTCATAACATTTGCGTTGAAGTGAACTTGTTTTCTCATGTAGTTTTAAAACTCATAAAGGCATTGACTAGGATGCATATTGTGAGGATTATCATTATCATTGAACTTCATAATATAATTTACCTCTACCACCTTAGGCAGCGGTGGTGTATTAAGCCCATGCATTTCTTCAATAGGAGGAAAAAATTTAACATCCTCAGCTTTAATCCCTTTTTCCTTCATAGATTTCTTTGCCTCTTGCATATCTTCAGGACTAAGATATAATATACCCCTCTTCTTCGCAGTGGATTTAGTCAGTGGTTCAGGAATAGTCCAATCATCATAATTTTTCAATATATTATTCAATAATTCTTTAGCTTGTCCAATAATTCGTTCCTTGAAAACACAACCAACACAACTATCTAGGAAGTCCCTAGAAGCATCGGTTAGTCCATTATAGAAGATATCAAGTATTTCATTTTTCTTAAGAGGATGATCAGGCAAAGCATTAAGTAACTGGCAAACCCTCCCCCAAGCTTGTGGGAGGCTCTCTTCTTTAGTTTGAGCAAAGTTAACAATTTCCTGTAAGGCAGCTTGTTTCTTATGAGCAGGAAAATATTTTTCAGAGAAGTAGTAAATCATATCCTGAGGACTACGCACACAACCAGGAGCAAGAGTATTGTACCAAGCTTGAGCATCACCCTTTAATGAGAAAGGAAATAATTTGAGAATAAAGTAGTAGCGAGTTTTCTCATCATGAGTAAAAAGGGTGGCTATATCATTCAAATTAGTAAGATGTGCCACAACAGTTTCAGTTTCATAGCCATGGAAAGGATCAGATTCAACCAAAGTAATTAACTCTGGGTCGACAGAGAATTCATAATCCTTATCATCAATAAAATTAGGTGAAGTAGCAAACTTAGTATCACATTTCATTCTAGCATTCAGAGATGTTTCTTTATACTTGTGTAGTAATTTCTCTAGATCATCTCTATCATTACAAGCAAGAATATCTCTAGTTGTTTCTTCAATCATAACATAACCTTCCGGTACCTTAGGCAATTCATATCTAGGAAGGCTAGTTCTAGCAGGTGTTTCATGAGTATCAGTTTCGAGCTGATCATCAGATTCAACAACATCATGTTGTATTACTCTAGCAATTTTTTCATCAAGAAATTCACCAAGTGCACATGATCATTATCAAGCAAGGTACTAGCATCATCATAAGCATCATTCATAGTAGAAGTAGTATCATCAATACCTTGCGACATATCAAAATTAATAGCATGTGGTGGTGCTGCAAGTTTACTCATAACAGAAGGTGAATCTAAAGCAGAACTGGATGGCAGTTTCTTACCTCCCCTCGTACTTGAGGGAAATATCTTAGTCTTAGGATCCTTCAGATTCTTCATATGATAAATTGATAATAATCCCAAGTGACTCAACAAATATAGCTATTCTCCCCGGCAACGGTGCTAGAAAAAGATCTTGATAACCCACAAGTATAGGGGGTCGCAACAGTTTTCGAGGGTAGAGTATTCAACCCAAATTTATAGATTCAACACAAGGGGAGCCAAAGAACATTTGAAGGTATTAGCAGCTGAGTTGTCAATTCAACCACACCTCGAGATTAATTATCTGCAGCAAAGTGATTAGTAGCAAAGTAGTTTGATAGTTTTGATAGTTGTGACAACAACAATAGTAACAGTAACAGTGGTAGCAGTAATTTTGTAGCAAGTGTAACAGTGATGATAGTAGTAGTAACTTAGCAGAAACAATATGGAAAAGTTCGTAGGCATTGGATCGGTGACTTGTTGAATGATATTCATCATGTAACAATTATAACCTGGGGTGATTCGGCACTAGCTCTAGTTCATCAATATAATGTAGGCATGTATTCCGTAAATAGTCATACGTGCTTTATTAAAAGAACTTGCATGCCATCTTTTGTCCTACCCTCCTGTGGCAGTGGGGTCCATATTGGAAACTAAGGGATATTAAGGCCTCCTTTTAATAGAGAACCGAAACAAAGCATTAACACATTGAATACATGAACTCCTCAAACTACGGTCATCACCGGGAGTGGGCCCGATTGTTGTCACTCTGGGGTTGCCGGATCATAACACATAGTAGGTGACTATAACTTGCAAGATCGGATCTAAAACATGGATATAATGATGATAACATAAACGGTTCAGATCTGAGTTCATGGCACCCCGGCCCAAAGTGACAAGCATTAAGCATAGAAAAGTCATAGCAACATCAATCTAAGAACATAGTGGATACTAGGGATCAAGCCCTAACAAAACTAACTCGATTACATGATGAATCTCATCCAACTCCTCACCGACTAGCGAGCCTACGAGGAATTACTCACTCCCAGTGGGGAGCATCATGGAATTGGCGATGGAGAAGGGTTGGTGACGATGAAGAACGAAGATCCCCCTCTTCGTAGCCCCAAACGGACTCCAGATCTACCCTCCCAGGGAAGAACAAGGCTTGGTGGCGGCTCCGTCTCATGAATCACGATAATTCTTTCTCCCTGATTTTTTCTCCGAAAATAGGATTTTATAGCGTTGGTTTCAGGGTTTGCGGGGCCACCAGGTGGGGACAAACCACCTGGGCGCGCGAGGAGAGGGGGGCGCACCCTGGTGGGTTGTGCCCACCCAGGGGCCCCTCTCCGGTGGATCTTGGCTCCATAAATTCTCTTTTATTATATAAAAAAATCCTCGCAAAGTTTCGTTCCATTCCGAGAACTTTTATTTCTACACAAAAACAACACCATGGTAGTTATGTTGAAAAACAACGTTAGTCTGGGGTTAGTTTCATTCAAATATGCAAATTAGAGTCCAAAACAAGAGGAAAAGCGTTAGGAAAAGTAGATACGTTGGAGACGTATCAGTTTCCTAACCACTGACATGAGTTGTCATTTGATAACGGAATCACATCATTAGGAGAATGATGTGATGGACAAGACCCATCCGTTAGCATAGCATAATAATCGTTCAGTTTATTGCTATTGCTTTCTTCATGTCAAATACATATTCTTTCGACTATGAGATTATGCAACTACCGGATACCGGAGGAATACCTTGTGTGCTATCAAACGTCACAACGTAAATGGGTGATCATAAAGATGCTCTACAGGTATCTCCGAAGGTGTTTGTTGGGTTGGCATAGATCGAGATTAGGATTTGTCACTCCGAGTATCGGAGAGGTATCTCTGGTCCCTCTCGGTAATACACATCACTATGAGCCTTGTAAGCAATGTGACTAATGAGTTAGTCATGGGATGATGCATTACAGAATGAGTAAAGAGACTTGCCGGTAACGAGATTGAACTAGGTATGAGGATACCACGATCGAATCTCGGGCAAGTAACATACCGATGGACAAAGGGAATTACGTATGTTGTCATAACGGTTCAACCAATAAAGGTCTTCATAGAATATGTAGGAGCCAATATGGGCATCCAAGTTCCTCTATTGGTTATTGAATGGAGAGGTGTCTTGGTCATGTCTACATAGTTCTCGAGCCCGTAGGTCCGCACACTTAACGTTCGATGACGATATAGTATTATATGAGTTATGTGATTTGGTGACCGAATGTTGTTCTGAGTCCCAGATGAGATCACAGACATGACTAGGAGTCTTGAAATGGTCGGGAGGTAAAGATTGATATATAGGGCGATAGTATTCAGACACCGGAAGTGTTTCGGGGTACCGGGTATTATCGGGTCACCGAAAGGAGTTTCGGGCACCCCCGGCAAAGATATGGGCCTTATAGGCCAAGATAGGGAACACACCATCCCACAAGGGGATGGTGCATCCCCATAGCTGGCCAGACTATGAGGAGGAGAAGGAAAGAGGTGAGGGCAAGGAAAGTGCGGAGTAGACCCTTGAGACGTCTCCAACATATCTATAATTTTTTATTGTTCCATGCTATTATATTATCTGTTTTGGATGTTTTATATGCATTAATATGCTATTTTATATGATTTTTGGGACTAACCTATTAACCTAGAGCCCGGTGCCAGTTTCTGTTTTTTCCTTCTTTAGAATTTCACAGAAAAGGAATACCAAATGGAGTCCAAACGGAATAAAACTTTCGCCATGATTTTTCTTGGACCTGAAGACACCCAGGAGACTTGGAGTGCAAGTTAGAGGAGCCTCGAGGCGGCCACAAGGGTGGAGGGCGTGCCCAGGGTGGTGGGGCCTGCCCCCCGACCTTGTGGGCCCCTCGTAGGTCCCCTGACCTAATTCTTTCGCCTGCATATACTCTTATACTCCCAAAACATCCAAGGGAGCAACGAAACCACTTCTCCACCGCCGCAACCTTGTGTACCCATGAGATCCCGTCTTGGGGCCTTTTCCGGCATCCTGCCGGAGGGGGAATCGATCATGGAGGGCTTCTACATCAACACCATTGCCTCTTCGATGAAGCGTGAGTAGTTTACTTCAGACCTACGAGTCCATAGCTGGTAGCTAGATGGCTTCTTCTCTCTCTTTGATTCTCAATACAAAGTTCTCCTAGATGTTCTTGGAGATCTATTCGATGTAATACTCTTTTGCGGTGTGTTTGCCGAGATCCGATGAATTGTGGATTTATGATCAGCTTATCTATGAATATTATTTGAATCTCCTCTGAATTCTTTTATGCATGATTTGATATCTTTGCAAGTCTCTTCGAACTATCGATTTGGTTTGGCCAACTAGATTAGTTTTTCTTGCAATGGGAGAAGTGCTTAGCTTTGGGATCAATCTTGTAGTGTCCTTTCCCAGTGACAGTAGGGGTAGCAAGGCACGTATTGTATTGTTGCCATTGAGGATAACAAGATGGGGTTTTCATCATATTGCTTGAGTTAATCCCGCTACATCATGTCATCTTGCTTAATGTGTGTGACGCCCCCGATTCAACCGTACACTAATCATGCATGCAAATGTGTACGATCAAGATCAGGGACTCACGGGAAGATATCACAACACAACTCTACAAATAAAATAAGTCATACAAGCATCATAATACAAGCTAGGGGCCTCGAGGGCTCGAATACAAGTGCTCGATCATAGACGAGTCAGCGGAAGCAACAATATCTGAGTACAGACATAAGTTAAACAAGTTTGCCTTAAGAAGGCTAGCACAAACGGGGATACAGATCGAACGAGGCGCAGGCCTCCTACCTGGGATCCTCCTAACTACTCCAGGTCGTCGTCAGCGGGCTGCATGTAGTAGTAGGCACTTCCAGTGTAGTAGGAGTCGACGTCGACGGTGGCATCTGGATCCTGGGCTCCATCGCCTGATTGCAGCAATCGGGTAGAGAGATGGGGAAAAGGGGAAACAAGGCAACCGTGAGTACTCATCCAAAGTACTCGCAAGCAAGGAGCTACACTACATATGCATGGATATATGTGTAAAGGGCCATATCAGTGGGCTGAACTGTAGAATGCCAGAATAAGAGGGGGATAGCTAATCATGTCGCAGACTACACTTCTGGCAACCTCCGTCTTGCAGCATGTAGAAGAGAGTAGACTGAAGTCCTCCAAGTAGCATCACATAGCATAATCCTACCCGCCGATCCCCTCCTCGATGCCCTGTTAGAGAGCGATCACCGGGTTGTATCTGGCACTTGGAAGGGTGTGTTTTATTAAGTATCCGGTTCTGGTTGTCATAAGGTCAAGGCACAACTCCGGGTCATCCTTTTACCGAGGGACACGGCTATTCGAATAGATTAACTTCCCTGCAGGGGTGCACCACATAACCCAACACGCTTGATCCCATTTGGCCGGACACACTATCCTGGGTCATGCCCGGCCTCAGAAGATCAACACGTCGCAGCCCCACCTAGGCACAACAGAGAGGTCAGCACGCCGGTCTAAAACTAAGCACGCAGGGGTCTGGGCCCATCGCCCTGAGCACACCTGCATGTTGCGAGGGCGGCCGGAAGCAGACCTAGCCTAGTGGCGTTCCAGTCCAATCCGGCGCGTGCCGCTCAGTCGCTGACGTCACGAAGGCTTCGGCTGATACCACGACGCCGAGTGCCCATATCTTTCCCGCGTAGTTGGTTAGTGCGTATAGGCTAGTAGCCAGACTCAAATCAAATACCCAGATCTCGTTAAGCATGTTAAGTATCCGCGAACACCGACAGGGCCAGGCCCACCTCTCTCCTAGGTGGTCGTAACCTGCCCTGTCGCTCCGCCTCAAAGAACCACTCGCGGGTACTCCTACGAGCCGACCTGTCTTTAGTTACCACATGTATCATGTATAAAGTAGTATATACCCATGATCAACTCCCGAGTGATCACGACCCGATAGTATAGCACAGCAGACGGACAAGAATGTAGGGCCACTGATGGAAACTAGCATCCTATACTAAGCAGGTAGGATTGCAGGTAAAGGTAACGACAGTAGTAACAAGGACAGGCTATGCATCAGGATAGGAATAACGGAAAGCAGTAATATGCTACACTACTCTAATGCAAGCAGTATAGAGAAGAGTAGGCGATATCTGGTGATAAAGGGGGGGCTTGCCTGGTTGCTCAGACAAGAAGGAGGGGTCGTCAACACCGTAGTCGAACTGGGGGGCGCCGGCAGCGGTCTCGGGGTCTACCGGAGAAGAAGAGGGGGGAAAGAAACAGTAAATACAGAGCAAACAAGCATCACAAAACATAACGAGGCAATACGCGGTGCTAGGTATGCCCTAACGCGGTAGGAGGTGATACTGACGAAGGGGGGAAACATCCGGGAAAGTATCCCCGGTGTTTCGCGTTTTCAGACAGATGAACCGGAGGGGGAAAGTTGCGAGTTTGCTATGCTAGGGATGTGTGGCCGACGAACGGGCTATGTATTCGGATTCGTCTCGTCGTTCTGAGAAACTTTCATGTATAAAGTATTTTCATCCGAGTTACGGTTTATTTTCTATGTATTTTTAAAGTTTTAAACATTTTCTGGAATTAATTAAATTAACAGAAATGGAATATGACGTCAGCATGCTGTAGAGGTGATGTCAGCAGTCAACAGACAGTTGACTGGGGTCAAACCTGACCTGTGGGTCCAGTAGGACCCACTGGTCAGTGACTGGACTAATTAAACAGTGTTAATTGAACTAACCTAATACTAATTAACAAGCGGGGCCCACTATCAGTGTCTAATTGGTGAATAGATTAATTAATCAATTTAATTAACAGATTTTCTATTTATCTAAAACGTTTTATTAACTCGCCCCCACATGTCAGTGGGTTGACCCAGTCAACGAGTCAACTGGGCCCACCCGTCAGTGGCTCAGCGGGCCCCATAGGTCAGCGCCAGGTCAGCCTCGCCGGCATCGGCGCCGGAATCACGCCGGCGACCAAATCTGCAGCGGCGTGGCCTCGGAACTCACCGGAAAACGCTCTACGGCCACCGTTTTGCGCGCGTGAGGTGGTGTTCGAAAGAGGGGAGCGAGGCGCGTTGCGTGGCGCTAACGGTTGGCCTCGGGAAGGCCTAAAACGACGACGGCACGCGGCGAGGCGGGCGCAGGAGTTCGGCCATTTCCGCCAACATCGACAGAGGGCACGAGGAGATGAGCTGGAGGCTCGGGCGGCACCAGGGAGGCGCCCTGAGCACGTTGACGTGCTTGCCCGACCTCGGCAACGACTACATCGACGCCGACTAGCTGCGCGGCGGAGCTCAGCGCGACCATCCATGGCGATGGCGGTTACGTGCACAGAGAAGAGCGGCAGAAGGAGGGAGGAGGAGCGGAGCTCACCGTGCGGCTAAGAAAAGCCCTCGACGGCTTTGTAGCGCAGGGGAGGCGACTAACGGAGCGATGGAGCCCCAGTGATCCAAGGCGGACGCCGGTTCGATCTGGGGCTTGCGGTGTTCCCCCGCAGCAACGGTTGGTCCCAGGCGATGAGGACGAATGCGGCGGAGCTCGTGGACATGCCAGCTTGGCGCGGGGCAGCCGGTGGCCGCACCAACGACGGAGCTTGGCGGCGGGCTTGGGGCGAGATGGGAGAGCGAGGGAGAGAGCACGCCAGGGAAGGGGACGTGGGGTTCTAGGGTTTCGGGGGAGGGGCGCCGGGGTGCTCTTATCCACCAGGGGGCCGGGGGATGGCCGGCGCGTGGCAATCCCGACCATGGACGCGCTCGGGTTGTCCACGAGGCGCGGTGAACAAGAGGAGGATGATGGTGGCTTATGTGAGCTGGGCTGCACTGTGGCATATGGGCCCTAAGTGCACGGTCTATTTTTTCTCTTTTCTTTTTGTTTTTTTTATTTTGTTCGTTATTGTACATTTAGTTTGTGTACTAGATGAATTTTTCCAAGGTTGAAACTGGGCACGTAAATCCATTGCAATATTTTGGTGATGTACAAAAAGTCTCACAACAATTGGAATCATCTAAACATTTTTATAAATTGAAATGGTTGGTTAAATGGCTGTTGGTCCACTGTTTAATATCCAGGGGAAATTTTATAATTTTGAAACATGTAATTCTTTCATGAAAATTTGTTAGTGAATATTTGCAACCCACCGAACATTTTAGTTTTAATATTTGAAAACTTTTATTTTTTTGCTAGAATTTGAATTTGAATTCAAATAAGCGCGAGATTAGCAACTGTAACCATGGTGACGTGGCTTCATTAACGTGGGATTACTGTAGCTAATTATCCGGGCGTCACAATTCTCCTCCACTACAAGAAATCTCGTCCCGAGATTTAAGAGGTAGTGAAAGGGGGAAGGTTTGGTAACGAATCTAGCGGGTCTTCTCATTCTGGCTTGCTCTTCTCGAAGAGACCGGTCCAATACATTGATGTCTTCATTTCTCTGCTTCAGGTCATCATGATGAAGTCATCATCCTTTCTTCGGAAATTTCATCGTGCTTACGAAAGGACCAGGGGTGGTTATTCTGTAAGAACGGACCTCTGCAAGGTTGACTACCTAGTAGTTAACATCGGGGAAGGTGGCGGAAAGTAACTCTCGAATTGAAACTTACGAAAATACCAAGAGCAAAGTAAGGAGGTATCATTGGAAGTTTCGAGCGGGCAGGCAATCGTTCGATGCCTGAAACGAAGTGTTGAAGGGGTTTAGAGCAATGTGAATAAGCATTGCATCTGATACCTGAATAGATCAACATGCAAGTGGCCCGTGAATTACATACGACGCCACGCGCGAGGAACAACCCTGGGAACAGGGGTGTACAGGAGAGTCAGGTTTTGATCCTATGGAACTATGGGTTATGAGCCCTCCATGTGGGTTAAAAGTAGAAGGAGCGGTGACATCTTCCACGGTCATGATAGCAAGGCATGTCAGAGGATAGTCTGTCAGTTATATGTCAGCAACAACGTCGGTACCAAGGGCGAGGGAAGAAGAGAACCATTCTCCTGCTCGTTGAACGAGGTGGACCAATAGGCAAAGTTCTCGTCCATCGGTGGTTACCGGAATGTCGTCAACAATAGTAACAGGGTCTTACTGACACAATTGTACACCCAGGTGTTTACATAAGCAGAAGAATATTACTGCTTAGATCATATAGATCACGAGAAAGGTTAAACAAAACAATGGAAAGGAAAGGTGATCATGAGAATAAATGGAACAATGGAAAGAAAAATGTGTTTAAACACATTATTCGGGGGTATATCCTTTCCAAGGACAAACAGAGCATGATATCCATGACCGGATATGATGTAGAAAACCCTTTAGGAAAGGGGGACAATTTTCATGACATTACCCATACAATGGTGTTTGGATAATTGAGCAAGAAACATTTTGCATTGGGCTTCAAATGTTCTTGTTGAAAATCGGAGTACCACAGACATGCTTCGAGATAGCACTGACATGGTCTTCAAGAAAAGGTCAGACTTTGGATACACAAAAGGATCCATCAAGGACAACTTATAGAATAAGTCTTACAATTTCCTCATGGAAGAATGGGTAACCTTGTTTAAAAAGGAAACTATAACAATAGGTCCTCCGGCCAGGTGTACTCGGGATGACACCACCATACCGGGTCATATAACGACCAATGTTATAACTCTTGAAAATATGCTCCCACCATCATATCTGACCGAGATTCAGATCTGATTGGTGTCAGGATACCTCAAATTCAGGATGCTCGAGGGGAAAAGGTGCTGCACAAATTGACGGGATGGCATTGTAAGATTCTCGGGAAATGAACTATGGAAGCGAGTTCCGGAATAAGAGTTCGTCATTAAACCAAGGAGAGGATGAGGAGGTGGCTGATAGGCTCAGCAAAAAATCATCGAGATTTCCAAAGGTTGGATTTCCATAATTATGTGAACAAGGAAATATCATTTGTCGGATCAAATGATATAATGATGTATGCTCGAGGGAAACATACACAACTGAACAATGATAGAAGGGTGCACCCAGGAACCTGGACTAGGTAGCACGATCAATGTTTGAATGATGAGTCAATAAGCAATAGACTTAGAATGAAACTGTAGACCAATAACTTCAAAGCAATAGGGTTGCTAGAAGTTTAGAATTTACACATCACAGACCATTTGTCGGTAATCTGGTTAGAAACAACACGAGGACCAAAGAATGAACGGATATGACAAAAGGTATCACCTGCATCAAGAATTCTTAAGAGGTGGTGAAATTACCACGACATTCTTGACATAAAAGGTGGTAATATTCCAAGGTAAAGAAGAACAGATGCTGGATAGCAAGGAACTCAATGTATAACCAAAACACGAACAAGTTTGTGTTGGAGGGAAGGCAATAAAGTGGCCGATGATAACACAAATCATCAGGGGGCAAGGATGGTATTTCTCATCAAGAATTCGATATATATCTTGGAAGAGCTCAGGATGTTGATGATGACCACGACACATTTGTCGAGAGATTTCATGAAGATGTAATCGGTCGGCGATGACATCAAGTCAAATGATGATGCAGCGAAAAGTTATGGGAACCAAGGGTACGCCACAAACTCGAAATCAAGTTTGTGGTTCAAGGTGAAATGATATGACGAGGAAAGTCGACGTAAGCTTAGCTCATCGTCAAAAATTGTGCTTTGGAAAGAAGGACCAGATAGCACAATTAAAAAGTTGCACGATAATGATATAGCCGATCAGGCTAGGAATAACTTGAAGAGTTATTAAATCATAAGCAACGAAAATTACTTAGAGTTATTGAATCATAATGCGGAATCGATTCACTTAACGGTGTTCTCGAGTGTTTAATAACTCAGGGCCCGTGAAAAATTGGAACCAGTGAGAATGTAGCACTTGATGGAGAACTCATAAGAAGTTATGCAGTTCCATGATAATCTCGAGATACCAGGGGGTAATACTCGACGACAGATCAAAGTAGAGGTTGGACTAGGGTAATGCTCTGCAGAAGACAAGTACTTAAACTTGCACGAGAAATGGTATCTAAAGGAGAACATGGTCGGAATCCACGATCATAAAGGATCGAACCATGGATACAAGATGAACTTATTACAAGGGGGTAATTATTTTTACGAGCAGCTTCCATGATAAGGTATACATCGTGTCCCTGGGCATGAACGCAAGGTTCAAGGTCGACTCCCACTTCTTCAATGTATAACCTTCCATTCACTTTTCGCTTTGACAAAGGCATTAGTGTTGAAAGTTTTATCTGGTGAAATACCAGATGAGTATGACTCGTGAAAACTTCCGAGTTCACACATATAAAGGAAGGCATAGGTTCAACCCGTCAGGGTATCGTGGAAACATATACCACAAGCTTCAATAGTAAATACGACCAGCTCAAAAGCAGAGCATGGTTGGCCAAGCAGATGATACAATTTACCAAGGGCATTATGTATTAGGTAAAGAACTCACAAGAATTTTGGTTGTGAAGGACATTGTTGGATAATAACCCGACAATGGTTATGGCGGTCCATAACGGGGCTGATGTGAGTATCGGAACTCAATCAAAGGGAGAAGGAATGCCAATGCATCGGGTTATAGAAACAACTGAGTAACTTAGAGCTCAATTGCAAAGGAATTAAGATTTACAAAGCGAAGGATCAGAAGCAGACGCTCTGATCAAGGATGGATAAGTTCAATATACTTACGGGCACAATCGACGACAATTAGATTGGCAAGAACCAGCTCACCTTTAAAATGACGTCTGAGCCAAAAGGATGAATTCTAGGATCTGGCTAAGGATTGCGAGCATTCGCAACATATTGAATCAACAGACTCGAAAGGATAATGACAAGGGATGCCAATAAGATTACGAGACTTATGGGATTAAACATAATGCAAGATAGCAAGAATTTCAAGAGCAGTAGGTTGCTTAGGATTTTCGGAAGATCAACTGGTATTTCGAAGACTGTTGTGAAATGCACGAATCAACTAGGAATGGGCGGATACTCGATAAGTGCGAGGAATTATCCGTAGGGGTATTCATGCGGCAAGAGATGTAAGGCAGTAGGCACAAAATATTATCGGGACAATAGAGAGGATTTCAGGGTATCTTGTAATAACAAGACCAGCTGGGGATGAATGTAAGAAATGACAACTGCAAGTAGTTATCCATCCGGGTTGACAGTGGAAGGGGAATTGCAAACGCGATGACACAAGTTCTCGGGTTAACAGCGGAGAGTATCTTCAGGATCTTCACGTGCAGCAGACGATCATCAGAAATAAGGGGCTCTCCGGGTGAAAATGATAACGAGATCCTAATGTTAGATTCAGTAAAATCATTTGACCCTAATAGAAGAGAGATTAGAGTCCCAGAGTATAGACGAGGAATAAAAGATCCTACTACCAACCAATGGCGACGTGTGCCCGTAAGACACACAACCATGTTAGTAAAAGTTTTGCAATGTCTAGACTCGACTTCGGCCAAGGAGTTGGAAAGGGGGATTCCTACAGGCAGTTGGCTCTGATACCAACTTGTGACGCCCCCGATTCAACCATACAATAATCATGCACGCAAATGTGTACGATCAAGATCAGGGACTCACGGGAAGATATCACAACACAACTCTACAAATAAAATAAGTCATACAAGCATCATAATACAAGCCAGGGGCCTCGAGGGCTCGAATACAAGTGTTCGATCATAGACGAGTCAGCGGAAGCAACAATATCTGAGTACAGACATAAGTTAAACAAGTTTGCCTTAAGAAGGCTAGCACAAACGGGGATACAGATCGAACGAGGCGCAGGCCTCCTGCCTGGGATCCTCCTAACTACTCCAGGTCATCGTCAGCGGGTTGCACGTAGTAGTAGGCACCTCCAGTGTAGTAGGAGTCGACGTCGACGGTGGCGTCTGGATCCTGGGCTCCATCGCCTGATTGCAGCAATCGGGTAGAGAGATGGGGAAAAGGGGAAACAAGGCAACCGTGAGTACTCATCCAAAGTACTCGCAAGCAAGGAGCTACACTACATATGCATGGATATATGTGTAAAGGGACATATCAGTGGACTGAACTGCAGAATGCCAGAATAAGAGGGGGATAGCTAATCCTGTCGCAGACTACGCTTCTGGCAACCTCCGTCTTGCAGCATGTAGAAGAGAGTAGACTGAAGTCCTCCAAGTAGCATCGCATAGCATAATCCTACCCGGCGATCCCCTCCTCGATGCCCTGTTAGAGACGATCACCGGGTTGTATCTGGCACTTGGAAGGGTGTGCTTTATTAAGTATCCGGTTCTAGTTGTCATAAGGTCAAGGTACAACTCCGGGTCGTCCTTTTACCGAGGGACACGGCTATTCGAATAGATTAACTTCCCTACAGGGGTGCACCACATAACCCAACACGCCTGATCCCATTTAGCCGGACGCACTATCCTGGGTCATGCCCGGCCTCTGAAGAACAACACGTCGTAGCCCCACCTAGGCACAACAGAGAGGTCAGCACGCCGGTCTAAACCTAAGCGCGCAGGGGTCTGGACCCATCGCTCTGAGCACACCTGCACGTTGCGAGGGCGGCCGGAAGCATACCTAGCCTAGTGGCGTTCCAGTCCAATCCGGCGCGCGCCGCTCAGTCGCTGACGTCACGAAGGCTTCGGCTGATACCACGACGCCGAGTGCCCATATCTTTCCCGCGTAGTTGGTTAGTGCGTATAGGCCAGTAGCCAGACTCAGATCAAATACCCAGATCTCGTTAAGCGTGTTAAGTATCCGCGAACGCCGACAGGGCCAGGCCCACCTCTCTCCTAGGTGGTCGTAACCTGCCCTGTCGCTCCGCCTCAAAGAACCACTCGCGGGTACTCCTACGAGCCGACCCGTCCTTAGTTACCACATGTATCATGTATAAAGTAGTATATACCCGTGATCAACTCCCGAGTGATCACGGCCCGATAGTATAGCACAGCAGACGGACAAGAATGTAGGGCCACTGATGGAAACTAGCATCCTATACTAAGCAGGTTGGATTGCAGGTAAAGGTAACGACAGTAGTAACAAGGACAGGCTATGCATCAGGATAGGAATAACGGAAAGCAGTAACATGCTACACTACTCTAATGCAAGCAGTATAGAGAAGAGTAGGCGATATCTGGTGATCAAGGGGAGGGGCTTGCCTGGTTGCTCAGACAAGAAGGAGGGGTCGTCAACACCGTAGTCGAATTGGGGGTCGCCGGCAGCGGTCTCGGGTTCTACCGGAGAAGAAGAGGGGGGAAAGAAACAGTAAATACAGAGCAAACAAGCATCACAAAACATAACGAGGCAATACGCGGTGCTAGGTATGCCCTAACGCGGTAGGAGGTGATAATGACGAAGGGGGGAAACATCCGGGAAAGTATCCCCGGTGTTTCGCGTTTTCAGACAGATGAACCGGAGGGGGAAAGTTGCGAGTTTGCTATGCTAGGGATGTGTGGCCGACGAACGGGCTGTGTATTCGGATTCGTCTCGTCGTTCTGAGCAACTTTCATGTATAAAGTATTTTCATCCGAGTTACGGTTTATTTTCTATGTATTTTTAAAGTTTTAAACATTTTCTGGAATTAATTAAATTAACAGAAATGGAATATGACGTCAGCATGCTGTAGAGGTGATGTCAGCAGTCAACAGACAGTTGACTGGGGTCAAACCTGACCTGTGGATCCAGTAGGACCCACTGGTCAGTGACTGGACTAATTAAACAGTGTTAATTGAACTAACCTAATACTAATTAACAAGCGGGGCCCACTGTCTGTGTCTAATTGGTGAATAGATTAATTAATCAATTTAATTAACAGATTTTCTATTTATCTAAAACATTTTATTGACTCGCCCCCACATGTCAGTGGGTTGACCCAGTCAACGAGTCAACTGGGCCCACCCGTCAGTGGCTCAGCGGGCCCCATAGGTCTGCGCCAGGTCAGCCTCGCTGGCATCGGCGCCGGAATCACGCCGGCGACCAAATCTGCAGCGGCATGGCCTCGGAACTCGCCGGAAAATGCGCTACGGCCACCGCTTTGCGCGCGCGAGGTGGTGTTCGAAAGAGGGGAGCGAGGCGCGTTGCGTGGCGCTAATGGTTGGCCTCGGGAAGGCCTAAAACAACGACGGCACGCGGCGAGGCGGACGCCGGAGTTCGGCCATCTCCGCCAACATCGACAGAGGGCACGAGGAGATGAGCTGGAGGCTCGGGCGGCACCAGGGAGGTGCCCTGAGCACGTTGACGTGCTTGCCCGACCTCGGCAACGACTACATCGACGCCGACTAGCTGCGCGGCGGAGCTCAGCGCGGCCATCCATGGCGATGGCGGTTACGTGCGCAGAGAAGAGCGGAAGAAGGAGGGAGGAGGAGCGGAGCTCACCGTGCGGCTAAGAAAAGCCCTCGACGGCTTTTTAGCGCAGGGGAGGCGACGAACGGAGCGATGGAGCCCCGGTGATCCGAGGCGGTCGCCGATTCGATCTGGGGCCTGCGGTGTTCCCCCGCAGCAACGGCTGGTCCCAGGCGATGAGGACGAACGCGGCGGAGCTCGTGGACATGCCAGCTTGGCGCGGGGCAGCCGGTGGCCGCACCAATGACGGAGCTTGGCGGCGGGCTTGGGGCGAGATGGGAGAGCGAGGGAGAAGCGCGCCAGGGAAGGGGACGTGGGGTTTTAGGGTTTCGGGGAAGGGGCGTCGGGATGCTCTTATCCACCAGGGGGCCGGGGGATGGCCGGGGGATGGCCGGCGCGTGGCAATCCCGGTCATGGACGCGCTCGGGTCGTCCACGAGGCGCGGTGAACAGGAGGAGGATGATGGTGGCTTATGTGAGCTGGGCTGCACTGTGGCATATGGGCCCTAAGTGCACGGTCTATTTTTCCTATTTCTCTTTTCTTTTCATTTTTTTTATTTTGTTCGTTATTGTACATTTAGTTTGTGTACTAGATGAAATTTTCCAAGGTTGAAACTGGGCACGTAAATCCATTGCAATATTTTGGTGATGTACAAAAAGTCTCACAACAATTGGAATCATCTAAACATTTTTATAAATTGAAATGGTTGGTTAAATGGTTGTTGGTCCACTGTTTAATGTCCAGGGGAAATTTTATAATTTTGAAACATGTTAATTCTTTCATGAAAATTTGTTAGTGAATATTTGCAACCCACCGAACATTTTAGTTTTAATATTTGAAAACTTTTATTTTTTTGCTAGAATTTGAATGAATTCAAATAAGCGCGAGGTTAGCAACTGTAACTGTGGTGACGTGGCATCATTAACGTGTGATTACTGTAGCTAATTATCCGGGCGTCACAATGTGTTACTCTATTCTTATGAACTTAATACTCTAAATGCAGGCAGGAGTCGGTCGGTGTGTGGAGTAATATTAGTAGATGCAGAATCGTTTCGGTCTACTTGACACGGACGTGATGCATATATTCATGATCATTGCCTTAGATATCATAACTTTGCGCTTTTCTATCAATTGCTCGGTAGTAATTTGTTCACCCAACGTAATAATTTCTATCTTGAGAGAAGCCTATAGTGAAAACCTATGGCCCCCGGGTCTATTTTACATCGTATTAGTTTCCCGCCAACTTTCCAATTTATGTCGCCGTTCTCTTACTTTGCAATCTTTACTTTCCGTTTCATAAACAAAAATATTGCTTTACCGTTTATCCATCTCTATCAGATCTCACTTTGTGAATAACCATGAAGGGATTGACAACCCCTTTGTCGCGTTGGTTGCAAGTTGGTGTTTGTTTGTGCAAGTATTCGGTGGCTTGTTGCACAGTCTCCTACTAGATTGATACCTTGGTTCTCAAAACTGAGGGAAATACTTACACTCCTTTGTTGCATCACCATTTCATCTTCAAGGAAAAAACCAACGCAAGCTCAAGAGGTAGCAACCCTTCCTTCCATCTTCCCCCGTCTTTCCTTCCCCCCTTCTTCTTACAAGGAAAGGGGGGCGCAGGGCAAGGCAGCAGCCCTAGGGCTGCCGCTAGGTCTCTTGGGGCGCCCTAGGGGCTGCCTCCTCCCCTCCCACCTATATATACATGGATAGGGGGCGCCACACAAGGACACACAACATTGTCTTAGCCATGTGCGGCGCCCCCGTCCACCGTTTACTCCCTCGGTCATATCTTCGTGGTTTTTAGGCGAAGCCCTGCGGAGATTGCATCACCATCATTGTCACCATGTCGTCGTGCTGCCGGAACTCATCTACTACTTTGCCCGTCTTGTTGGATCAAGAAAGAGAGGACGTCACAGAGCTAAACCTGTGCAGAACACGGAGGTGTCGTGCGTTCGGTACTAGATCGGTTGGAGAGCGAAGAAAGTTCGACTACATCAACCGCATTGTGAAACGCTTCCGCTTACGGTCTACGAGGGTACGTAGACATACTCTCCCCCTCGTTGCTATGCATCTTCATGGATAGATCATTGCGTGTGCGTAGATTTTTTTTATTTTTCCATGCAACGATTCCCAACACTAACAACACTTGAGCTAGTCTTAGAGGCAAGACTAGGTATCTATTTTCACCGTTTATCATTCCACACGTACGTATGAGTTCTCCACTGAATCGCATATTCCAGGATCATAGCAGTTATAGTATAGAATATATCAACTCTTAATTATGAATATGAAAATATAATAATGCAATATTATTACCTCTAGGACATATTTCCAACACCAAAGGTGTCAATGAGCTGGAATCATATTGGCGACCCACATGAGCCTAATGGGTTGAACTCGGAAAGGCCATAACGGGTCGGGCGTACCTAGGTCGTAAATGGGCTATATGCAGACATGACGTTAACAGACTTTCAATGGGTTGGCCCGCTAACTTTTGACCAAGTTAAGTGGGTCGACCTTTTTAACATAAATGGGCCACTTGTCGATGTTTCATAGGCGCATATCCTTCGTTGGTTGGATGACATCTGTCGCAATGCATAGGTGACATGTGCTACCATTGGCTAATGAGAAATTAACACGTGGGAAATTGTCATTGATCATGGTTGTTAACGGGTATCAGATCTAAAATCGGCTCCTGGTAGCTTAACAGTGACCCATTATGGTGGTTGCCACGTGTCATTTACCCTTGACAAAACCACTTCCATGACATGCCATTTATTATCACCGAAGTGAACACTTCCGTGATGATAAATGGATTATTGTGATGGAACACTTCCGCGACTGAACAGATATGACTATCTTGATTTTGGCATAAAATCGTTATGGATATACATGTGTGACCGGAAACATGGCCTACTATGACAAGCACGCATTATCACATAAGTATTTTTTTGTAGTGCATGGTGCAGCTTGATTTCCATATCCAAGTAAACGCAGAATCTGCATGTACCTCGGAGAAGCAATGGTTATATAATTTATTTGCTCTGAATTCAGGCGCTCCCCAAACACAACACCAAGAGTCCTTGATAACACTTACAGGATTAAGGTGGCTAGTGACACGCTACAAGTCTTCAACCTCTGTCCTGGCTTCTGTGGACAGCGGCAAGTGAAATACCCCATATTTGGGCAGGGATGGGCTCCCTGTTGGCATGTCTACAGCCCACGACAAAGCGAGTCCTAGGCCTTCCTGGCCACGACCCCCACCCCAGGCCGACTACATCCGTCGGCGCGAGACGGTGAGGCCCTTGGCGGTAGCGCATGGATCTTGGACTAAGGAAACGCTCCTCGGTCCATAGCGTCATGAGGGCCTCTCGGGCGGAGGAAATAGTTGCGAGGGGGGAGCAGGGAGAAGGGAAGACCGATGGACATACGCGGGAGTCGCCTCTCGAGGGAGGGGGCGATTGGGGGGCATGGAGGCGTGAGATTTGTCATACAAGGATATATTAGTTTAGGAGGATTACCACATAAATTGGCATTCAACTAAATATTTGTTAACTTGCTTCTTAAGCTATGACTAGAGAATACTCCCTTTTTATTCTAAAACCCACTACTAATGTAGCATCCACGTTAAGCTACATCACCCCAAAAAGAATAGTCATTCAATTATATCGACGTTCTATCCCATTAGATCTTGGCAGTTAGTGCAAGATAGCTCAATTGGTAGAAAAGTGAGTTTAGAGTGATTCAGAAAAATTATATTGAAATAAAGCAAGGCTTCTAGTAATCCTAGAATCATGTCTGACCTTGTTTGTTGATTGAGTAAAAAAAAGGGATATATGAAGTTTGTTCTCTTCCTCTTTGTATCTCCCTTGAATAGATGCACCCCTTGATGAAAAGATGTTTATTCATGAAAAGACAATCTCTTTCATAAACTGACATCTCTTTGTGGAAAGATATACTCCCTCCGTTCCCAAATAATTGTCTTTCTAGCCATCTCAAATGAACTACAACATACGGATGTATGTAGACATGTATTAGAGTGTAGGTTCACTCATTTTGCTCCGTATGTAGTCATTTGTTGAAATCTCTAGAAAGACAATTATTTAGGAACGGAGGGAGTACTACGTAAGGATGAAAAGAAGCACAACGATTGCAAGATTAACACGTTACAAAATTCATTTTGTAACTTCCCAAATGATGCGGCCATTGAAATTCATTTAATGTACCAAAATTTATCATTTCAATTCGTTTATACACTTAAAAATTCAAACTCTACAACCCCATGCATAAAAAATATAAATATATCTAAATGAACTCACCGGAACATCAAATAACACCCGTAACAAAGCACGGGCTTTACAGCAGTACCTGGGTATTACAAATGGCATGATGCGCACGCGGACTATCGGTGATAAACCCCTCATGCTACGTTCTCTTTCTGTTGCCTTACTTTTATGTCGATTGTTACTAGTGTTACTCTGGCTCTCTTGTTTAACTGTGTGATCAATGGTGGAGAATCTGAGGGCTATGAAATTCGTGGATGACCCTAGCCCGGTGGCTACCACCAAAGCTCGCTCGAACCCAGGGGGGGCAGCAGAACGCCCTGAGATCGTTTCAAGCCTGGAACGAGGCGCCACAGCCCGCCGAAAAGGCGGCGCACTTGCACGTACGGCGACGCCAGCGGCAGCTTTCGGGGGAGAATCCATTCCAAGCAAGCGTACTCTTCCCGCATCGCCCCGGCCGACCGGCTCCTCTTCCTCTCCCCCGTTCCCGCGTTTCTCCTCCACGAAAAACATAACAAAGAAATCGAAAAGCCAACGAGGGGCATACATTCCCGTTGACACAACGAATCTCTCCTCCCTCCTCTTTCCCCTCCGCCCAGCACGAGACCAGCAAATATTCGCGCCCCCGGCCGTGCACCCGCCGCTAATGCGCCATCAACTGGCGCCAGCCAGCCATCGCCGAAGAGAATTTCCTAAAGCCGACGGCCGGGATCGCGCCCTTGGTTTGCTTTTACGCGGAGGAGAGGAGAGGAGGGCGAGGCCGAGATGCCGTCCGTGAGGTGTGGGCGGCCGGCCGCCCTTCGCTTCACCCTCAATCCTTTCCTTTCTGTCGCGGCCAACTCCACCACCACCACCACATAGCTTTATTCTCCAAGAACTTAAGCCCCCCTCTCCCCCTCCCCCTCCTCCGTCCATTCCAGCACCTCTTGCTTCTCAATCCTCCTCCCCTGCTCCCCGCAAACATCGTGATCGCCGCCGTTGTTCTTGACACCTGAAAGTTCCCCGCTGTTATTCCTCGGCGGCTGTCAGCGCGGTGCGTCGTGTATATATATGCCGGGTTGGAACGCCGGTGGTTCCTCAGTAGATGGCCTACCCCTCGAGGGCTGCTTATAATCAGTGTGGCCACGGTAATCGAAACTCTCTGCTCCTCTGTGTCTCCTCTTCTATTTTCGTTAGTTACCGTTGCCGTACGTGCATGGCTGCTCGTAGATTTTACGTACTTCGGCGGCACCAGCCGTCGTTCTCCTTGTCTTTGTATTGTCTCGCTAGAGGTTAACTTTTGTTTGCCGCCGTTCGATTTGAACCGTGGGTTTGTTTTAACTTCTAGATTAGAGAAGGCAGAGTAAACTGTCGGCGATCCATTTAACAACATGTATAGGTGCAGGACAAAAGGAAGCGAGTTGAGAAAAGGCGACATGGTTTTCAGCTACCTCTTTCTGTGAAACGTAAAACGACAATCAGTTTAGTCTATGTCTGCAGTCCATCCCTTTCATAGCAAACTTCTGTTGATTTACCGGTCGATCCATGTGTCGGCTAACGAACCATTTTGTTTACGCACTTGCTGTATTTTGAGGCTGATATCCATTAGGCTGGTCACATCATGTGCAGTGCAACCCATGCCAATGGCGTGGAGCAAATTGTGTTGCAATCAATCAATGTAGGAAAGCCTTTCAATCAACATTTTCTAACAGTCATGCATGCTATATTCACAAGAGGGGAAGTTAGACTGAAACTGACTCTTATAATTCAGGATAAACTGAGGTCCACCAAGATAGTGACTGAACCTGACACTGATTGCGCCTGTGTTGCTGTCGGTGACTGAACTGGTGGTAGAACCGGAAAAAAAGAAGATATATAACTGTGATTAGGACGGCGTAGAGGCGGCCATGTTAGCAACCCAAGCAATTTCCTGTGGTGTTCTGTCCCTGTGTTTCTTGATCCTGTTCAATGCAGGTATTCCGCATTCGTCATCTGGCCTTTTCTCAATAATGTTCCCATTAAGCGCCTAATGGTAACAATAATTAAAAAAAAGATGTAGTTAAGCGCTGATTTGATTTGAGTGGATTTCCATGGTGCCGAACAAGAACAGTTCCTGTAGTCTGCACGTCACATAGTGACTGAAATTCTATATACATATAACTGTCAGAGTGTGGGCTCATGAAGGTTGAGAGCTGCTCATGAAAGTTCTAATGCTTCTGACCATAGTCACTCCAAACTTTCACCTGACAGGGATTAGTTGGTAGGACGTTGCTCTCCACTATTCAGTTGAGCCACTTGCTTGAAATGCTGCTGACATTTCGCTTGGGCCTATTTGATGTAACGTTGCTGCACACAGAAAGAAGATCCAGCTTCATGAAGTGGCTCTGCAATTTCCTCAAGGGGACGAAGCCCGTGGAGTCGAACCACCGGCGGCGGCCTCGGGTGACTGCGGGAGAAGAGAGCTCGCTCTGGCAACAAGAACCAATCAGGCCAAAGGTGCGACACCCTCTCCTTGCCAGAGTCTGCCATTTTTCTTGTGTTGCCCTTTCATATCTTCCTGAAATTCCATTGCATGAGTCACATTCAATTCACCCCCACATTTATACAAGCACTTCCTGTTAACCTATTTTGTGCTATCTTGGAAGAAATAGCCGCTTAAGCCTTGTGTTTCTTTTTACTATTTCCAGAGGGAAGATCCACCTAGACATGACAATGAAGAATTGGACCGTCAGATTGCACTCTCTCTTGCAGAGGAAGCCAAACGTCCTAAAGGTACACATATACACCATATAGCCCTGTCCGTCGCGCCTTTCTGGTTAACAATCTCGTAACAGTTTGTGATTTTCTATTGAATTCCAATGCAGAGCGAAACCATAACAAGGGAGAGAACGATGAAGACCTCGCCAAGGCCATGCAGGACAGTCTGAACATGAATCCTTACATGCCACACAATCCCTATGCCCCCTCCCAGGCCTTGCCTAGAGGGCAAAGGTTAGCTACATACCTTTGTTCGTCGCCTTTCCTCCAATGCCCCTGAAAGAGCTAGTGTGTAAAGAAACCATGTACATCCTGCAGGGTCTGTGGTGGCTGCAAGCATGAGGTAGGACATGGCCATTACTTGAGCTGCATGGGAATGTACTGGCATCCTCAGTGCTTCCGTTGCTCTTCTTGCACCCACCCTATCCGTGAGACCGAGGTAACCATCCTACACTCCCTTTAAGCCTTGGAGTTTTTTTTAATTCGGCGGTAATCGCACTTGTTCCGTTGAAAATCTTGTATTTCAGTCAATCTAATACTCAGGTGTCTCAGAAATAGAAAGTGACCGTCACCCTTTTTCTTCATCTTTGTGTTTCCCAGTTCACCTTGCTAGGCGCAGAGCCATACCACAAGTTGTGCTACAAGGAGCTACACCACCCGAAATGTGATGTCTGCCTTCAATTTGTAAGACTCTTCTCTGAATGAACTCCGTCTGACAAAGAGCTAGAACTGATGTTTGGATTAGCATGTAACTTGATTTTTGTGTGCGTGCATTTCTGCAGATCGCAACAAACAGGACGGGCTTGATAGAGTACAGAGCCCATCCATTCTGGGGCCAGAAGTATTGCCCCTCACATGAGCTTGACCGCACACCTCGTTGCTGTAGCTGTGAGAAAATGGAGGTACAATTTTCAGGAGATGAATGCCTGAGCTGCCAGTTACTGTATATAAGTGTGTTGCGAAACATCCGCAGCGTTCAGGGTGATGAGCCTGCATTTTAATTTCCTTGAATTGCCTCTCCAACCACAAAACTTTCTTTGTGCAAATTCTGCAGCCAAGGAACACGAAGTATATGTCACTGGGAGACGGCCGTAGTTTGTGCATGGAATGCCTGGATTCTGCGGTCATGGACACGGGTGAATGCCAGCCCCTGTACCACTCCATCAGAGATTACTACGAAGGGATGAACATGAAACTCGACCAGCAGATACCCATGCTCCTGGTTGAGCGGCAAGCCCTCAACGAGGCAATGGAAGGAGAGTGCAAAGTGAGTTCTTATGTTCAGTTGATCGGTCGAAGCAAATTGTCGCGTAATCTTTGCAAATGTTAACGATCATCTGCACTTCTGCAGGGACCTCACCACATGCCTGAAACAAGAGGCCTGTGTCTGTCGGAGGAGCAGACTGTGAGCAGTGTAAGCACAACCTCTCAGCCTCAATCGTCTTTTAGGGGTCAAATTATCCAGTAGATCATTCTTTTGACCCATTGCGGTTTGGCTTCTCAGATACTCAGAAGGCCCAGGATTGGTGGACATAGGTTACTAGATATGAGAACCCAGCCACAAAAGCTGACTCGCCGATGTGAAGTCACTGCAATTCTTGTCTTGTATGGACTCCCCAGGTCAGTTCATTCTTAACTGAGATCAGAACCAAGTGCTGGAGTTCTTTCTCATTCTATGACTGGTGCATCATTTTTACTCAAAATACTCTCCACATGATTGCAGGCTACTAACTGGCTCCATCCTTGCCCATGAATTGATGCACGGGTGGTTGCGCCTCAAAGGTATGCATACAAACAACTTGTGCTGACTGAACCTTCTACGGCCATATTTCTATAATAATCTGATCTGAGTTATGAGCCTTGTTCGATTAATGGCACCTTCAGGTTACCGAAACCTAAGCCCAGAGGTTGAGGAGGGTATATGCCAAGTCATGTCTTACTTGTGGCTCGAGTCAGAGATTCTTCCGGCTTCTACAAGACACGCTCAACCTTCAACCTCTTACGCTTCATCGTCGTCGTCTTCCTCATATCGACCACCATCATCCAAGAAGGGCGGCATATCTCATACCGAGAAGAAGCTCGGCGAGTTCTTCATGCATCAGATTGCCAATGACACCTCAACAGCATATGGTGACGGATTCAGAACTGCCTATAAAGCTGTCAACAAGTATGGCCTTCGCCAGACACTGAACCATATACGTTTAACTGGAGGTTTTCCTGTGTAACAAGGAAACGCCATGTCCGTATCGGAGAAATGAAGAGATTATATGCACATACATAAGGAGATGAATGTGCTACAGAAAAAGGGTTCGGATTTCAGTGACCTTGCATTTTCAGAGGGGTCATTCAGAGTGAATCAGGAAAGGAACTGCATTTGCTCGAAGTAACAGGATAGAAGGTGTAATAAGATGGCACAAGAAATACCAATGTAACTAGCAGCATTGCCAATGCTAATGTATTGAGGTATTTATGTATGTATATGTGTAAAGTCAGGTTGTCTATTATTGCATAAGCATGGGCACCGATCAAGCGAAGTGCAAAGAAAAGAAAATCGTGAGTATCCTAACTAAGCATGCATATAGAAAAACCATTAACCTCGAATCCTAGGCATCTTAATAAGGCTTCACTAACATATCCATTAGCACCAATCAGTGCCTTCACATTATTTAGGCAGTTCTTAACTAAGTGCAAGTCAGAAATGGAACCAAATGACATCATTCGTAAGGAGCAAACGGAAGCATCAAACAGAGTTTACCTTCGACGAGAGGAGACACAGTTGACGTCTGCTGTGGATCAGTTCTTGCAGTCCATACGCCAGGACTGATGCTAGGCGGCCTCTACAACATAAAACACATTAGCATATATTTCAATGAAATCTTGCATTTTGTCTTCACCATGAGCTGTTTTTGTATGTTTTTATGTAAAAGGCCACCAGCTCATGCGGGAAAAGAAACAAAAATGAAGTCAATCAATCCAGTCATAAACAGCTAAAGTAATTCTAGAACTTCCAACACTCTGATACAAGTACATAATCACCATGTGAGGACGAGGCAGGAGGAAGTTGGAACACTTTTACAATGTCAGGCCCAGTAATTTTGCAACATCGGTACACCAGACAGTTAAACATAAGAGAAGATCAATACATCACAGTTTATCACTAGAGGATCGATACACCAGAAAGGTTAACAACAGAGAAGATAGTGCAACCTATATAAATCGAGATAGAGCTTTGGCATTCTACAATTGAGGTACTCCCTCCGTCCGGAATTACTTGTCATCAAAATGGAAGAAAATGGATGTATCTACAACTAAAATACATCTAGATACATCCATTCCAATGACAAGTATTTCCGGACGGAGGGAGTACATTACAGGCATAAACCAAACAGATCCAGGATCCATATCAAGATGTCCGAATGACAAGACTAATTGCAAAGTTACAACCAAAATCACTGGCCATGAGTCAAAATCTCACTGTAACAACATAAATTATATCAGAGGCCGTATTCCAGAGGTATGAAATCGCCAGGCTGAAGATGGTAGCCAGTACATTACCAACTGAAAACGTGAACATACACAAAACAAGGGTGGACAGCAAAATTTTGGAAGACCTATGGCACTTACTGATCTTCTTGGGTGCACTACAAGAAAACCTATAGCCATATAAATACTGCTTGATGATACTGCTACGTTATGAACTCCAAAATTTAGCACCACCTAAATCCTACCATATGCTACAAACACATCTCTTCCTCCCCCTCTCTCCCTAATCACCTCCAATGCTACTCTGCCCCAGGTATCAAAACTGTCGAGCATGATCAGACATTGGAGATCTATTCATCTGATGCCCCTTCTGTGAACATGGACTTCAGTGTCTCGTATGTCATAAAAATGAGTCCGACGCTGGGAACCACTTTGCAGTACTCAGGCAAGATCCCTCTATACAATCCTCTATAACCTTCTGTCTGAATAATATGCCCAAACGTTCCAACAAGTCCTGTCTTGTAGACATTGGCCCTCCCAGCTGCACCTTCCAACTGCTTGCGGCGTCTTACAAGATCCAATGGAAATGTAACTGGAAAATAATAAACGTAAATGATCAAAACAACGTTCACTAAGTTTGACAGGACCATGTTCAGTAGTAGTAACAAAGAATAAGCTAGTGTTTCTATGGTAATTCAAATAAAAACACCTTTCTTATTTGAAGTTTACATACAAAATCACATGAGACCAAATTAAAATGAATAGGCAATTGTCAAGTAATAAGCAAAAATACTAGCATCAGTTACATGACAATTTGTTAACAAGAAAACTATCTGTCTCATTGCATATAGTTTCATATTCAGGTAAACATTTAATCATGTCAATTCTTTTTCAGAAAATTTGTATTGTTAGGCTGTGTTTATTCTTTACCATTTCTGGACAATCCTGATAATCCCTTTTGGCTAACAAGCTTTTCCGTATGTACAATTTGGCTAACAGGCCTTTTCCTATCTCCACGGCTACAATCCCACAACAGAAAATAAAATATGTTCAGCACAGGACAGTTTAGCAACCACAAACTTCTTAGTAATACAGATGATACTATTCCTCACTTCTAATTTAACAAGATTGCAAGGTAGACCTACCATTGGCGATCTAGAGACTTGGTGGGATTTTTTTACATAGAGAAATATAGGCATTTAGACTTTTCTTTGAAAACTAAGTATTTTCCAACATGGAACTGGGCCAATGAGTTTCTGAGAATCTGATCAAGCCTACTAGATTATCAATGAGTTTCTGGTAACAAGGGCAGTTTATCTATAGATCACTCACAAGTTGATGATGCAACTCCTGAGAGGCTTCCACAAGCTAAACTGATAAAGATAGGGGAATCACATGGCCTGAAAAGAATTGCAGGTAACACAAATTAAATTGATAGTTGCATGAATATGAACCAACATGTATCCTTCCTGTACAACTTACCGCTCTAGTAGCCAATGTGAACGCAGAGTTTCATAAACTGAGAAGCTTATTGCTATACTGGGGCCTACACCCTGTATTTCAAAGAATCGCCAAAATGAGATTTTATAATAGAAAAGCTCAACAAACTGGAAAATCAAATAAGTGCCAAATGTCCGTACCAGTAAAGTGGGACCAAGACCCTTGTACAACCCCCTGGGACCCTCATCTCTGCAGATCGCAAAAAGAGCATGGGATATGCCCCTGTAGTAGGCTGTGTTCGTCTGCAATCATTCAATTGAAAAAGAAAATTTGGTTCAGATGCCTAGCTGAACACTGTGAGGCAAAGTTGGAAACAGTCTTCAAGTATGCTCAAAGCAAATAACTTCCTATCCTGACTGCAAGGAAATAAAAGGAATGATGAGGGGGGAGGGGAGAATATGCAAGCTGTGTATGTTCGCTTTTGGCATGGGCATTGCCCATGTTTTATTGCTGGCAATTATGTGTCCTCATCCAGCAGTATGTCAAGAACGCTAACATCAAACAGTTTTTCTTTTTGCGGGGCTAACATCAAACATTTGTTTACTAATATTTTTGCAGGGCATGGCAAGAGGTGACAAAAGAGTTACTTCTCTCCAATAAAAAATGAGAATCATCAACCATGTTATTGAAAGTGTAGTCTTCTCCAAACAGATATTAATTTGATCACAGGCATTTCAAGTTTCAAGTGTGAATTTCTACAGAGTTAGTGATAGCAGCTTACCTGAGCAGCCAGACGTGTCCGTACCAAGTCCAGTGGATATGTCAAAGAAGCTGCAGTTATCCCAGACAAGCCACCGCCTACCATTCTGACACCAACATCGGCACCCAATCCACCATTGCTGTTGAGACCAGGTATCATCTGAAGCCACTGCACACCTCAACATTAATCAAATTAAGCACATATCATAAGTGGCAAGAAATTGCATGTGAATTTTACACGAAAACACCTGTACTTACATTCTTATATCTCTCGTATGTATAGAAACTAATCGAGGAGTAAGGTAACCGATGTGCAATAGTTACAAGGTTTCCTTTCCAGAAGGCTCGTAGCCCCTCTTCATAGACAATGCGGGACGCTTCACGCCATATACTAGTGTTGCGCATCGTAGCCACATCTGAGTGCATTCCTTGCACCTGCGCATAGAAATGATACAAACTTCAATGGCAATCATACTATTATTAAGAAAAGAGGACAGCAAAAATAGCTCATTTTACCCATATAGACCAAACCAGTAAAAAAAATCTAGCGCATGAGCGCAACCAGGTTCAGCAATGTCCGGCCGGCCGTGCGTCCATGTGCGCACAAGCTCATGATAACATCCGGCTGAGGTGTAGGGCGTGGAGTGCGCCGCGCATACACGACATCGCACCACAGCACAAGTCATATATGTGCATTAGGATTTGATTTGTCTTTACAGTTTGTTTTTTCTTTTGCCTTGGTGTTTGGGGCTGCCCTTGGTGTTAGAATTGCTCAAAAAATGAATTAAAAATCCCATTTCTCCAGTATCCCAAAACAGAATCATTCCTGAGAAGCTCAATGAAGTAAGATGCAACTCGTTGCTTATACTAATATACAGACACGCAGTTAGGACGAATTACAAGGGCAGAGTTAGGACGAATTGGCCCTCTGGATAAACGGCGCACCTGAAATAGGATGGTGAGGCGGGCGAGCGGCGCGGTGCAGGTCTTGCTGACGGCGCCGGCGACGCCGCCAGCGAGGAGGTGGAGCGTCGTCCCAAGCTTGGGCTGGTTGTGGTGCTGCTGCGGCTGCGGCTGCTGCTGCGTCGAGTACCTCCGCGCGGCGACGGCGGCGGCGCCGTCCACGGTCGCGGCGGCCATCCCCACGCTCGCCTCCGTCTGCATCCGCCCCCTCCCTCGTCGCCAGTCCACCGCCGCCTCTGGGGCGTGGGCACTAGCGCGAGTGACCGGATCGGCGCGCAGGAGGATCGCGCGAAGGCAAGGCGGTCGTCACTAAACCCTAGAGTTTGGGGGCGGACTGTGGGCGCAGGGCTTAGGGTTTGGGGATGTTTTTTTTTTTTCGATGTGGGTCGGCAAGCGCGAATAAAGCCGAGGCCGACTTGGAGAGAAAGAGACGCTCCAGTAACGGTATAAACTTAGCATCTCCAGTAATAACGGTATAAACTTAGCATCTGGTTGATAATATCCTTTTCATGAAATAAATTACTTCCTCTGTTCACTTTTATAAGCCCTTTAGGACAGCTGAAATTAAACTGTTTTAGATGCTGTCTTAAATGTCTAAAAGGTCTTACAAAAGTGAACGGAGGGAGTACTCCCTCCTTTCGGGTTTATTAGGCTAGTCATAGTGGGAGTAACTTAGGTAGTAACATAGCGCACCTCGAGAATTTTTTGCTTATGTGGCAAGTAATAAATGAGAAGTAGTAACATAATATGTTACTGTAACATAGCGCTTTTCAAGACAACATGAGTCTACAAGCTATTAAATGAGACTATATATGACACTAGTACTATGTTACTTTGCACTATGAAGGTAGTAACTTAGACTAGTGTCATGCATATGACACTAGTCTAAGTTACTCCCCACTATGACCAGCCTTAGGCCTAAAGACAACTTCTCTTAGACCAAGACACATAGTAATTTGCGCACATTAATTCTTTCATTTCACTCCCAATGCACTCTCTCACATGCATGCAGCCAATGAAAAAACACGCATGAAATGTATTAATTTTCAAGCCATGGCACCAACAACAATGACTTCAATGCAACATTGGTTGCATGCATGCACATTTTCAAAACGAGGGCTTATAAAAAGGGACATGCTTGTGATACTGAGAGGCCTAATAAACCGGGACGGAGGGAGTAGTATACTTATCTCTTTTTTTTGGGTCTTGGAATAATTATCTTAGCATGTTTTTTTTTGCGGGTGAAATCTTTGCATTACTCAAATCTCAATGTCCATACAATCTGCCTCGGCTAGCTCTAAAGAAACTGATGGGCCTGACTCAACCCAGGTCATTGTTCTGCCCTCTTGTCTAGCAAACTTTGCTAAGCTATCGCTAACCTTATTTTGCGTACGATTTATATGAGTAATACAAGAATCACGAAGAGACATCAGGTGTCTAATTTCTTTAACTAAAGAAGAGTAGATCGATCTATCAATATCCATCGCTTGAATCAGATTGACTGCAATAATGGAGTCCATCTAAATAATGATCGACAAGTCGCTTCTCTGAATTGCAAAAGACAGGCCTTCCATGCAAGCACACAAACTCAGCCTCAAGAATTTCTCGGCATGAAAAAAGTTCCCTGCAAGCTGAGTAGATGACATTACCTCTATCATCTCGCAGCACCATCCCCGCACCAGCCGTACCATTTTCTGCAAAGGACCCATCAGTATTCAGTTTCACCCAACCTGCCATAGGGGGACGCCATTTGACAGGAGTGCTCTCAACTATTCGAACATGTGAAATTTTAAGTGGCCTGTCATATGTAAATAAGGACTTCCCTTTGCTCGGATCAGAAGATAGATCAATTTTAAGTCCAACCAAGGAATCAAGGTAACTCACCAAATACCACCTGGACGCTTCCATTAGAGGCGCAGGTTTATGGTGTATCACTTCGTTACGGATGTGCCAAATTCTCCACAAAGTCGTAAGAAGCATGCACTTCTTGATTTCTGGCAATGGGTCAAGCACATGAAGCAACCAACCCTTACTTGTATTTCAGTAGCAGCCAAGTCAGGTAAGGACCAAACCTCCGACATCGTTGACCATAATTCTCTAGCAAAAGTGCAACGACAGAGGGGATGGAAGTTATCTTCCGGCTCAACAGCACAAATTGGACAAAGGTCATTAACCTCCAGACTCCTACTATGCTTCTTCTGCCATGTCGGCAAAGCATTAGTAGCGACTTTCCAAGCAAAGTTTCGACATGTTGAAAGCCATGAATATTTGTTGTTTATCTATGAAAAAATAATTATCAATCAGATGGAGTAGAGAAATCTCTACTACTTAAAACGAACGTAAGGTTTCATTTCATCTTTCTTCCCACTACTCTTTTGTCCAACCTTCCATGTATATGATAATCAATCACCTTGATTTACTTATCTTCTGAATCAATTCTATTTTAATTTACTTAGCAAACTTTTAAACAAAAAATAAGTTAATTCATGGTCAGAATTTGATAAATATTTATTTAAACAATTATATTATTATTGACAGATAAATCATAAGTTAACATATTAGAATATTTATATCCCGTTGCAGCGTACGAGCATTGTTCTAGTCAAGCAAAAAAATCCACAAGACTAAAGGAGCATAAATTTTCCGCACGGCGGCATCGGAATGCGAGGTCGGTGTCGCCGCGGAATATGCACAGCATCTCTGGGATGCGCTTCCCCGCCGCGCCTCACGGTGTCCCCTACGTGGCACGCTGGATCCTATTCGGCGCCCTCTGCGCCCGATACAGCACAATCCGCAAATGGGCGCACACCCCCCTGCTCAGCTGGGCCGGCCCATCTAGATTTCTTCCCCTGTGTTAATCACACCGCAAAAATATACGCTAGTACTTGGAGTCGAACCGCGTACCTCCTGCTTAATAGGAAGCTGCAGTAACCACTGCGCCATCCACAACTGCGTGCTAATTTTCATAATTTTACGTCTGTTCTTCTTTCCTTGTTTCTTCTATTTCTGTTTTTCTGTTTTCGTTTTCTATTTTCCATTTCCTCATTTTATTTTTCTTCTTCCTAGGTTCCATGAACTTTTTTCAAATCCGTGACTTTCTTATTTACAATTGATGAATTTTTTTATCAAATTCGATGAACTTTTTTTTCAAATTCAATGGACTTTTTTCAAATTAGGTGAACTTTTTTTGAAGGGGGTGAATTTTTTTTCAATTTTGATGAACTTTTTTCAGAATTCGATGAACCTTTCCTGAATTCGATGAACTTTTTTTGAATTCGGTGAACATTTTTCTGAATTCGGTGATTTTTTTTAAAAATTTAATCAACTTTTTTTGAACGAGGTGAACATTTTTTCGAATTCAGTGAACTTTTTTCGAATTCGGTGAACTTTTTCCCAAATTAAATGAACTTTTTTCATATTCGATGAACTTTTTTAAAAATTCAATGAACTTTTTTAAATTGATGCTGAACTTTTTGTCAATTTGATGAGCTTTATCAATTTTGTAGATTGCTGTTTTTAAATCCATGAATATTTTTTTTCAATTTCGATGAACTTATTTCAAATTTGATCATTTAAAAAAAACTATGAACTTTTTTGCAAATTTGATGAACACTTTTTGAAAATCGGTGAAGTTTTTTCAAGTTCGTCAACGTTTCTTCAAAAATGATGAATGTTTTCATAAGCCATAAATGTTTTCTTATCATGATTTGTTTTGCAAAAAAATTAAGTGGTTATGTGCAACAAATACAGCGCGATAGTGTTATTAGGTGTTTCAGGCCGTCTGAAATCATTGATGGCCTGTAGGTGCAGTGGATAGGGAGCATGGACGTGGAGTGAACGTCCTGAGTTCGAATTCTGTAACAGCCATTTTTTGGGGATTTTTCCCCGCGAGTTTTGCTGGTCAATATGTATAGTGGGCCGGCCCAACTAGCAGTGTGCGTGGGCGCCGGATCTCCTAGCCGGCGCTTAAGGCGCTGACGTATTGACCAGCAAAACTCGCGGGGAAAAATCCCCAAAAAATGGCTGTTACAGAATTCGAACTCAGGACGTTCACTCCACGTCCATGCTCCCTATCCACTGCACCTACAGGCCATCAATGATTTCAGACGGCCTGAAACACCTAATAACACTATCGCGCTGTATTTGTTGCACATAACCACTTAATTTTTTTGCAAAACAAATCATGATAAGAAAACATTTATGGCTTATGAAAACATTCATCATTTTTGAAGAAACGTTGACGAACTTGAAAAAACTTCACCGATTTTCAAAAAGTGTTCATCAAATTTGCAAAAAAGTTCATAGTTTTTTTTAAATGATCAAATTTGAAATAAGTTCATCGAAATTGAAAAAAAATATTCATGGATTTAAAAACAGCAATCTACAAAATTGATAAAGCTCATCAAATTGACAAAAAGTTCAGCATCAATTTAAAAAAGTTCATTGAATTTTTAAAAAAGTTCATCGAATATGAAAAAAGTTCATTTAATTTGGGAAAAAGTTCACCGAATTCGAAAAAAGTTCACTGAATTCGAAAAAATGTTCACCTCGTTCAAAAAAAGTTGATTAAATTTTAAAAAAAATCACCGAATTCAGAAAAATGTTCACCGAATTCAAAAAAAGTTCATCGAATTCAGGAAAAGTTCATCGAATTCTGAAAAAAGTTCATCAAAATTGAAAAAAAATTCACCCCCTTCAAAAAAAGTTCACCTAATTTGAAAAAAATTCATTGAATTTGAAAAAAAAGTTCATCGAATTTGATAAAAAAATTCATCAATTGTAAATAAGAAAGTCACGGATTTGAAAAAAGTTCATGGAACCTAGGAAGAAGAAAAATAAAATGAGGAAATGGAAAATAGAAAACGAAAACAGAAAAACAGAAATAGAAGAAACAATGAAAGAAGAACAGACGTAAAATTATGAAAATTAGCACGCAGTTGTGGATGGCGCGGTGGTTACTGCAGCTTCCTATTAAGCAGGAGGTACGCGGTTCGACTCCAAGTACTAGCGTATATTTTTGCGGTGTGATTAACACAGGGGAAGAAATCTAGATGGGCCGGCCCAGCGGAGCAGGGGGGTGTGCGCCCATTTGCGGATTGTGCTGTATCGGGCGCAGAGGGCGCCGAATAGGATCCAGCTGTTTTGGGCTTGCTGTGGGTCGCATCGCTCTTACGACGATCTGCGAGTCTGGAAGTAGGATGGGCCTCGCACCCCCAGCCCTCCTGCAAGGTGCAGACAAGCTCTCCTCCTCTCGTAAGGTGGGCCGAGCCTAAACTGGCCCCCGGGTTTCAAGTGCACCTCACTGAATGAGCAACCCCTCAAAAAAAAAAACCCTCACTAAATGAGCACTGAGCAGTATCTTCTCAAAAAAAGGAAAAACTGACTGAGCAGTCTTACCATGGACCGCTGGCAGTGGTAGTCGTACGTGGAGACTAGCGATCTGACAGGTCGTAGCTCGTCGTGGACGCGGTTAGGTGGCTGCCGGCCGGTGCCCGGCTCATGCTGCGAGATCGAGGCCTGGATAATGTTGTCCTCAACACAAACGACGCACAGCAATGAGTAACGCTACTGTTGACGATCTCGTGATTCATGTGGCCGTGTTGAGCGGACACTAACAGTGACGCCAGCTACGAGTCCGCGTAAATTTGCTCCGACATCTCCAATGTTGATCTATAAATTTTTGCTCCGACATTCGTTCGCGTAAGGGAGGGAGGCATAGATGCAGGAGCCGACCATCTAACGTTGTCCATACAATTCAAACGAAGTTTCAACTAACCAGACGAAATTTATGCAAACATGACTAATTTTCATATATACCGGACAAAATTCATTACATTTCGACCGTTTTCATTAGACAAAAAAGCTACTGGACCCTAAAGCTATTCTATGGCAGCGCCCGTCATCCACTTTCTTTGTATTCTGCATCAGCCATCATGTCCCCCATCCCGTCGTTTCCATGAACGACGGCGGGTTTCAAGATCCGTGAAGTCGTGGTGCGGTTTCCGGCGAGAAACAGCAGAACATGGGAGACGGATCGACCCACTTGAGACACAATGTCCTGCCGCCTCCCATGCCCTATACAAAGGATTCAATGACATGTCCGTCGCTGATGCCGGTGGACGTGAGGTCGATGATGGACGTGGACGGTCCGTCACTGTCCACCTGCCACATCGGCCCCTGAAAATTGGACAGCTTGCAGTGTTTTCGTCCTCGACTGCCAACGCTTGTGAGGCGGCGTCCGCATATATGGTGCAAGGGAGGAGGATGTGGAGCGGATGTGTTGTGGTGTGGACTTTAGCCGTGTGTGGCCGCGGTTAAATAGCAGATTCTGATGAGGCCAAGCGTCCGGGTGCGTCAATGCGCAGCGTTGGAGTTGGTTCCTCGGTCGGCAATCCTATTTAATGGCGGCACACGGACATATAGGTATTGGACGGACGTGGTAGATATATGTCCCATCTTGTATAGTAAACGTCTTCCGGCATTGAGCAGGCACGGACACCGCGCCTGCGCGCTGCTTCAATGTTGACGCCAGTAAAAGGTCGCTTCTGCTCTGAGCCGGCGTTAAAATGGAGCGGCATGAATGTGGGCAGCTGGTCCCGGGCGAGAACACACGCGGGGAAGGAGGAGGGTTTTGAGTGCGCCAGAGTAGTCAGCAGTGGGCGCCCCCCCTCCCCCCCCACACACAAACACTTTGTCTTTGGTTTGCCGGGGGAAACGTGTCCGGGCCGGCCTGCATGGGGACCAATACAAGACCGCGTTGGATGCAAAAATACATCCGAACCATGCAGTCTGGACATATGTTTGATATCCGGACCGTGCAGGCTTGAGGGTCGGCGTTGGAGATGCCTAAGAGCGTTTAGATTAGTGATCATGGAGGGAGTAAGTTTTAAATATGTACTAAAGAGTACTACTTTATTAATAGCCAACCCACTTTACAATCTCACAAAGTGTATTGCACGCTTGTGCTATAGCTCTTATCCTACAACCCGTTCCTTCTCACTTCTCTTCAATTAAGCAAAAATATAATATTTAAATTCTTATTGTCTTGTCATGTCATCTTATTATACTTGCTCTGCGAAGGAGGAGGGATTCGGTCGGTAAATGAAGGTTCGAGAACCGGCCATCAACCCATTGAATGGGCAGCTGGGTTAGCTGCTAGCCAGCCCGCGTTGAGACTCGCTCTAGCCCGCGTCGAGTTTTCTTCTATAAAAAAGCGCGAATAAGAGTTAGCCCTGGATAGGTCTTATTTTTATTTTAAATGAAGGTTCACCGTAAGAGAGCCCTGGGTTGTGGAAAGCAGCGCCCATCCGATTGCAGACGTCAATCGATCACACCAGCTAATATTCCGCCCGCGCGGGTGATCGACAACGCGGCAAGTACGGCCGGCACTCGGCCGTGCCGCACGAACGGAGCGAGGCGCGAAAATAGGCGGGGACGCAACGTGCGCCGCGTTCTCTTCCCTCCGGCGGCTACCCGTTTGGCCCCGATTCTCTCCTTTCTCCCCGGCCGGGCGGGTTGCCTTTGGATTCTTCCAAAGCCACTGCCGTTGATCGTGACTCGCTCGCTTTACCCAAAGCAACTTCGTATCGTAGCTCGACAGGGCTTTATTATTTCTAGCGTCTGTTGCCCGCCCTTTTGCCGGGTTTTCCGACCTTTGTTGCCAAATGTATAGTACGCTACTACAATAGTCCTCTTTTTGGATGGAATATGATCGTAGGGGTGAGGGAAAAAGAGGTCCCGAGAATAGTAGATTTCCATCCCCATGCGATTCCGTCGACGGGACGGAAAGCTGCTTCTTTAATTCACGATCGGGCCAGGGACGAGATTCCCAATCATTTCGATGCCTCCCTTATCTCCTCCCGTGAGCATTGTTTTATCGCTTAGCTTCTTCTAGTCACGTTGCTCGTGAGGCCTCACCGGTTTTTAATGTACGTACTCTACATCGCCGCAGCGTGTTCCATGGTTTATTCTCCCTCCGGACATTTGGCATGTGCTTGGTTGTTCAGAAGCCAGCCCGGTCAATTTCGCCGGCCGAATCAAGTTGCATGCAAGCTACTAGAGCAAGCACGATCTCGCTCCACATGGACGACGCGGCGGCATCACACGCCGGCGACGCCCAAGTGTCGTGCAGTCTCGCGCCAGCAAGAACAAGTCCCAACAAAAAAGAACTTCAGATCGAGCAGCATCGACCGCGCCTTTAGCTGTCACAAAGAAAGCAACTGCGTGTCACTGTTGGACGCTGTGCGACTTTGGAAACAAAGGAAGATCGGTGCCGAAAAACGGGAAAGAGGGCTCGTTGTATTGTAGCTTTGGGAAGCTTGGACGGTGTGATGTACTCCCTCCGTTCCGAATTACTTGTCGCAGGTATGGATGTATCTAGATGTATTTTAGTTCTATATATATCTATTTCTTCGACGAGTAATTTGGAACGGAGGGAGTACAAGTGTCGTACGCCGTACGCGATGTAGGGTCGATCTCCTGCACACGCGACCTGGAAAAGAGGTGGACATAGAGATATACTACTGGGTAAAGAGTAAATTATGAATGACGAATAAAACGCAAGTCATGCCCACTTCCGGAATAAAGGAGTTTGCCGCATAATATATGCAACACAAAAGCGGCTATGGAAGGGAGAAAAGCTACATCCATGTTACAAAAAGGGTGTTGTTTTGAACATCAATGCAGTTTTTAAGATGTAATTTTGACCACTAATTTCTATCATATGTATAAGAACCAAGGAAATTGCAATATTCAAGAAGTATTATCTTAAGACAAACATATACATATGTTTCAATTTACAAAAAGTTTAGGACTTTGAGTTTACGATTTTTTTAAACCAAAACCCTCAGGGCCTTCTATCCATTAATTAAGAAGAATATATTTGTCCAAGTGAAAACCCACACAATGGACCACTACCTAGCACAAGGCCAAGAGCAGCATCTGCCCGTAGTAGAGGCAACATCGGCAAGCATACAACTCAACACATGCCGCCAGGAGATCCCCACATTGACATTGGACACATGGTCATCGTCATCACCTATTGCGTCTATGACCTAGCAACTGCGACTTCAGTGCAGCTGAATCTAAGTGAAGAACCCCGAAGAACAGCATCGAGCACACTTCGAGCAAGCCATTTAAAAAAAGTCACCACCACGACACCAAGCAGCTCTGATACAAGCGGAATTGTTGTTGTTGCCACACGAGTCGCCCAACCACGGGTCTCTCCGACCCGCGCCAACTCCGAAATGATGCCCCCAAGAGTGATCGTGACGCACCATCGACAACAACGCTCGACCCTAAGGCATAAGGGCTTCAATGATAAGTGGATTCTCTGGATGAAGCAGCTCCTAGCCACTGGTACTTCTTCTGTTCTTCTTAATGGTGTCCCTGGAAGGAAGTTTGTTTGCAAAAAAGGAGTCAGACAGGGTGACCATGTATCTCCTCTTCTCTTTGTCATAGCTGCTGATTTGTTACAAACAGTGATTAATGATATGTTCAGGAAGGGGGTTCTTCACCTACCTATACCTTGCCATGATAGAGATTACCCTGTGATCCAGTATGCTGATGATACATTGATCATCCTACCTGCAGACAGGGTTCAACTTCTGGCCCTGAAGGATATGTTAAAGGTGTTCTCTCAGTCCACAGGTCTGGATGTCAACTACCATAAATCCTTTATTATTCCAATCAATGTTGACTCTGCTGTAATGGAGGATGTAGCTGCTGCTTTTGGTTGCAAAATTGGTAAAATACCATTCACATATCTTGGCTTACCTGTGGGGACCACAAGGCCAAAAATGGTGGATTTCATGCCTTTGGTTGACTATATGGAAAGAAGAATGACTGCCAGTTCATCATTTCTTAACCAAGGGGAAAGGCTGCAGTTCCTTAACTCTGCTCTATCTTCAATGCCAATATTCTTTTTGTGTAGCCTAGCTCTCCCTGCTGGTATTCTCAAACAATTGGAAAGAATCCAAAGGCAGTGCCTGTGGAGAAGGCATAGAGATGAGCCAGCCCCATCTCTTGCTGCTTGGGAACTCATTTGTAGGCCAAAAAACAAAGGGGGTCTTGGTATTCTTAATCTGGGGGTTCAAAATGTGGCCCTTCTTCTCAAGCATGCCAATAACTTCCTGAACAAAAGAGATATACCCTGGGTGTCCCTAGTTTGGGATTCATATTATTATGAAAGAATGCCCCAAGGAACAAATGATTGTGGCTCCTTCTGGTGGAGGGATATTTGTAAAGTAATGCAAAATTTTAGAGATTGCTCCTGGGTGCAGATTAATGAAGGGGACACTGCTCTTTTTTGGTCTGATAATTGGAACCTTGGCACTGAAGTTTCTAGTCTGCAGACAAGATTTCTAAGGCTATTTTCTTTTGCCAAGGACCCTTGGGTTTCAGTTAAGGAAATTTTCAATACCCAGGATATGCACCAACTTTCCACCTTCCTTTATCTGCTCAAGCCTTTGATGAGTTAAACTTGATTAAGGATTTGATGGATTCCCACAGCAGAGACCCCAGTTCAAAGGACCTATGGTTCTGGCAGGACTCATCCAAGGTCTTCAAGCCTAAGATGTTTTACTCCCACACTTTTGTGTCTGAGTCCTTCAACCCTTTGCTCTGTTGGGTTTGGAAATCCTCCTATACCCTCAAGATCAAGGTCTTTGCTTGGATGCTTATTATGGACCGGTTGAACACCAAGGATATGGTTGAGAGAAGGCATTGGCACATGGAAGATGGAGTCCATTGTAGGCTCTGCCCCTTACTGGCCAGAGAAACCAGGGATCACTTATTCTTCAACTGCAATTTCAGTATTAGGATCTAGAATTATCTGCAGATTGATTGGTCAGCTGGCACCTCCATGCTAAAGTTGGTTACTCAGGCAAGGAGAAGTTTTGATAAACCTTTCTTCACTGAAGTGGTATTCATTGCTTGCTGGAATATCTGGATCATCAGAAATGCCAAAGTGTTCAGAAGTGAGAGGGCAAGTTTCAATAGATGGAGATTTGCTTTTAGACATGATATTAGCCTAATGCAGCACATAATCAAATCTGCTTACAAAGATGACTTGCTAAAAATGGATCTCTTTCCTCCTCCCTTAAGCTAGTTTTTGTAAGCTTTCCTTCTTAGCCTTTGTATTCTGGTTACTCCTTGTAATCAACTTGTTGTAATTGTTCTTTATTTCAATAAAGTTTTGATCTGCTGTGGGGGTTTTGCCCCACAGTCCACAGTAAAAAAAAACAGCGCTCGACCCCTAGGGGATAGGGGGTTTCTCCCTAGAGTTGCCAAGGGTGGAGGACCGAGCATCACCTAAACGACGCCTTCGAGAAGGAAAGTACGTCCAAGGCATCGATGTCGCCTGCCCCGGCCATGGACCGGAGGCAATGTCTTAAGTCGGCTAAGTGTCGCAAACCATCTGTCTGAGCCTTGAAGCAGCAACCA
Organism: Aegilops umbellulata; assembly: GCA_032464435.1. NCBI lineage: Eukaryota > Viridiplantae > Streptophyta > Magnoliopsida > Poales > Poaceae > Aegilops > Aegilops umbellulata. The sequence continues at coordinate 502,737,603 of CP136057.1, forward strand.
GCAAGAACACCATTACGCCCAACGGCCGCCAATACCACGCGCCGATGGACGCCACCGTAATGGCGTGCAAGACACACGGAGCAATGTAGCACCTTCGTGTAAGGATCACAAGTAGTAACTGTCCTTTCGAAGAACGGAGGAGAGTAATTATGAGTAGCGTTTCTATCACACACAAGTTATCAGAAGTCTTATGTGAAGTAACTGCGTGTGATTTTGTAGAAGTTGTTAGTGTCCTTGGAGATAAATAAACCAGAGTAGTGAATGTGATAGATTATTCCAGCGAGAGGAGTGCCCACTTGAAACTAAAGAACATAAATTAAAAACGGGGAGTAAAAGTGTTTTCTGCACTAGAAATATTAGGCGCAGAGAAACTTCAGAATACCTCACATGTGCTAGTGCGAGGATAATTCCAGTTACCTTGTATCATGAGTTTAGTATCTGATTTGTTTGTTCGGTAGGCGGATCACCCTAAGGTTATGGAACTCCTCCACACAAGATTATGTTCCACACTATGATCTTGCTTCGACGTTGCCACAACGTGGTCGTCTGCGTAATTAAGGTTGTTAAACCAGAACGATGCATTATGTTCGGTGAATGTCTCTACATGTCAACTGAAGGTCATGGATTCACTCAACAATATGTTTCCTTGTGTAGGTTATTAGATCATGTTGCATGGGACCTTAAATTAGACAACAGACATAGCATTTACCAGTGTATAACAACTTAATACATCTCTAGCATACCCCTTATCGCGCGTACCTTTAAAGTGAGTATAAGGGCCGCGAAAAAAACGTGTTTTGAGGGCTGGCTCGGGCTGCGGCCTAACATACCCAATTTTGTTTTACCGTTCGACCTTGCGGGTTCTGTTCGGCCGCAGCTCGCGCCATCCCTCAAACCGAAAAAACAAATTAGACAATTTGACCGCAATTACAATAATGGCTACAAATTCAAACAATCAAACATAGTTTGCGCAGAAATTAAACATACTTTTCATCCATGACCCAAAAGAACCTCATGCAAAAGCCACCACCACCTCCATGATCATCATCATCACTCTCCACACCGCCACCGAAGCCACCACCACCTCCAAGACCATCATCATCATCACTCTCCACCACCGCCATCGAAGCCACCACCGACACCGAAGCCACCACTCGTCACCACTTGCTTCCTTCTCTCAAAGATCTCCCTCCTTGCAATATCATGCCATTCTTTGGTGATGTCGTCCATGTCATTGCAGATCATCGTCATGATCTTGTTCTCCTCTTGAAGAAGCTTGGCCAAGGCCTTGTTCTCCTCGGCAAGGGCTCTTCTCTCCTCAATGGCAACCTTGCGCAACCCCTCTTCCTTGAGTAATTGCCACTTTTCTGGCTTCTCTTGTGCCTTCTTGTCAGCCAACTCCTTCTTTGCCTCCAATGTATTGGCCATCATCAACTCATTTGATTGCACCATGGCATTTATCTTGTCCCCACTGGTACAACGAGTTGCTATACGAACGGTTTTTAACCCCTTTCTGCGACAGCATTTTCGATCGTTGCCTAGTGGGTGTGGGCGATAGGGGGGTCCTTCCCACAAGACCCAAAAACAGTCAGGGATAGGGAGCCATGATGCAGACGCGTTGCCAAATGTAACCGTATGCGATGCATCAACATATCGCACACACCACATTCTGGCACACGTGTGGGATTGGTGATCAAACGTTTCTATGATGCAGTGAAACCAAACGGTGTTTCTTACTGAACTGTTGGAGAAACAATATCTAAGCCACACGGGCCAACTTATGAACTGTGTGAGATATGTGCCCCGTCGCACACGAGTTTTTTTGCGGAACTCGTCTGGCATGCATGACACTATCGCTCATGTCTGGCAAACAATTACCGTGTGCGATAATGTGTTATCACAAACGGTTCAAGAGACCCTTCGCACACATACAACTGCTATAGATCGTTTGTGCTTTCCGTTTGGGATCCCACACGTTTCCTGAAAAATTTACGAGTGGGATTGTATTTTACATTGGGCACGGTTTACTCTGAGCTCTCGTGTGCGATAATGTGGTATCACAAATGGTTCTAGAGCCCCTACGCACACGTAGAAGTGCTGCAAATCGTCTGCGATCTGATGTGTATCACCAACAGTTCCACTACGATTGACATATGTATCTGATGTGAATCGCACACACTCATTTAGTTGAACCGTATGCGCAGCAATGGGCAGGTTAAAGCAAAAATATCCCATTTGAATCGACATGCAAAAAGCAATTTCGGCACAATATGCAATTGAACAAATAGTGTCCACAGGAAGAACATTCATCAAATTTCGCAATAATTGCAATTGAACAAATGATAGCTAAATTCCAATGATTTGTTGACATATATATGCATTACATAATTAATCATAGTGTACAAAATACGAAGAACTCATGACATGAAAAACAATGGATCCATGCGTATATGTTTAGCGGCTAACTCTTACGCAATGTTTCAGGAGAAGGCATGCTGAAATCTTCATTATCACCAGTGCCATTGATGTAGTGATCCAGGAAGAAGTTGCTGGTAAATCTCTGAACCATCAGCATTTCACCGGCGGGGAGCGGTTCAGGGGTCCTCGGTTCAAAGATGAGCTGCAGTATTTTTAAGATCAGAATGTGCCATATGAGTGGAGTAGAAGATATTAATTAAGATAGACTTATTGGTACTAATTCGCGAGCATCTTCACAACTATCAGCAGATATGCAGATGTAGATCATGTGTCTGCAAGCATAGTATCCACAAAGGCTGGTCCCTGCTTGTTGTTGAGGACACTTAATTTTTTGTACAGAATTAGTCATGTATTTGCCCTGTTAGGAACAACCTACCGGTGTTAGATGTATTTTTTTTCTTTGGACAGAAATAGAAAGAGGTTTATTTAGAAGCTTGAACATTTGAATAGCGTAAGAAAAGGTATTTGCAAACTATTGGATACTTTTTCTGAAAGTAACGGATTTTAGTGTGTTACCGAAGAAACGATATCGTGCTACAGAGGTAGTTCCCTCTTGAACATGTTCCCTGGTTTAGTTTTCCACAATGCGAACACACTCCAAATGAAGATGAATTTTCACAACATCAATTCTTAAACCAGATATGAATGCAAATTGATTTCAACATCATATAATTCAATACCTACACATGAATTGCTACAGATGCGTCAGATCCTGAGGCTTTATTGACTCTCCGAGAGAATCCATGTCGTAAACTATGTTCTTGTTTGGTGTTGGGAAACGTAGTAATTTCAAAAAAATTCCTACGCACACGCAAGATCATGGTGATGCATAGCAACGAGAGGGGAGAGTGTTGTCTACGTACCTTCGTAGAACGATAGCGGAAGCATTATGACAACGCGGTTGATGTAGTCGTACGTCTTCACGGCCCGACCGATCAAGCACCGAAACTACGGCACCTCCGAGTTCTAGCACACGTTCAGCTCGATGACGATCCCCGGACACCGATCCAGCAAAGTGTCGGGGATGAGTTCCGTCAGCACGACGGCGTGGTGACGATCTTGATGTTCTACCGTCGCAGGGCTTTGCCTAAGCACCGCTACAATATTATCGAGGATTATGGTGGAGGGGGGCACCGCACACGGCTAAGAGAACGATCACGAAGATCAACTTGTGTATCTATGGGGTGCCCCCTGCCCCCGTATATAAAGGAGTGAAGGAGGGGAGGGCCGGCCCTCTCTATGGCGCGCCCTAGGAGAGTCCTACTCCCACCGGGAGTAGGATTCCCCCTTTCCTAGTCCATCTAGGAGTCCTTCCAAGTAGTAGGAGTAGGAGACAAGGAAGGGGAAGAGGGAAGAGAAGGAAGGAGGGGGCGCCGCCCCTCCCCCTAGTCCAATTCGGACTAGTCAATGGGGGGGGGGGCGCGCGGCCTGCCTCTTCCTCTCCCCTAAAGCCCAATAAGGCCCATATACTTCTTCCCCCGTATTCCCGTAACTCCCCGGTACTCCGAAAAATACCCGAATCACTCAGAACCTTTCCGATGTCCGAATATAGTCGTCCAATATATCGATCTTTACGTCTCGACCATTTCAAGACTCCTCGTCATGTCCTCGATCTCATCCGGGACTCCGAACTCCTTCGTTACATCAAAACTCATAAAATCATAATATAATTGTCATCGAAACCTTAAGCGTGCGGACCCTACGGGTTCGAGAACAATGTAGACATGACCGAGACACGTCTCCGGTCAATAACCAATAGCGGAACCTGGATGCTCATATTGGCTCCCACATATTCTACGAAGATCTTTATCGGTCAGACCGCATAACAACATACGTTGTTCCCTTTGTCATCGGTATGTTACTTGCCCGAGATTCGATCGTCGGTATCTCAATACCTGGTTTAATATCGTTACCGGCAAGTCTCTTTACTCGTTCTGTAATACATCATCTCGTAACTAACTCATTAGTTGCATTGCTTGCAAGGCTTAAGTGATGTGCATTACCGAGAGGGCCCAGAGATACCTCTCCGACAATCGGAGTGACAAATCCTAATCTCGAAATACGCCAACCCAACATGTACCTTTGGAGACACCTGTAGAGCACCTTCATAATCACCCAGTTACGTTGTGACGTTTGGTAGCACACAAAGTGTTCCTCTGGCAAACGGGAGTTGCATAATCTCATAGTCATAGGAACATGTATAAGTCATGAAGAAAGCAATAGCAACATACTAAACGATCGGGTGCTAAGCTAATGGAATGGGTCATGTCAATCACATCATTCTCCTAATGATGTGATCCCGTTAATCAAATAACAACTCTTTTGTTCATGGTCAGGAAACATAACCATCTTCGATTAACGAGCTAGTCAAGTAGAGGCATACTAGTGACACTCTGTTTGTCTATGTATTCACACATGTATTATGTTTCCGGTTAATACAATTCTAGCATGAATAATAAACATTTATCATGATATAAGGAAATAAATAATAACCTTATTATTTCCTCTAGGGCATATTTCCTTCAGTCTCCCACTTGCACTAGAGTCAATAGTCTAGTTCACATCGCCATGTGATTCAACACTAATAGTTCACATCACCATGTGATTAACACCCATAGTTCACATCGTCATGTGACCTACACCCAAAGGGTTTACTAGAGTTAGTAATCTAGTTCACATCCCTTATGTGATTAACACCCAAAGAGTACTAAGGTGTGATCATGTTTTGCTTGTGAGATAATTTTAGTCAACGGGTCTGTCACATACAGATCCGTAAGTATTTTGCGAATTCTATGTCTACAATGCTCTGCACGGAGCTACTCTAGCTATTGCTACCACATTCAATATGTATCTAGATCGAGACTTAGAGTCATCCAGATCTGTGTCAAAACTTGCATCGACGTAACTTTTTGCGACGAAGCTTTTTGTCACCTCCATAGTCGAGAAACATATCCTTATTCCACTAAGGATAATTTTGACCGTTGTCCATTGATCTACTCCTAGATCACTATTGTACTCCCTTGCTTAACATAGTGTAGGGTATACAATAGATCTAGTACACAGCATGGCATACTTTATAGAACCTATGGCTGAGGCATAGGGAATGACTTTCATTCTCTTTCTATCTTCTGCCGTGGTCGGGCTTTGAGTCTTACTCAATTTCACACTTGTAACACAGCCTAGAACTTTTTTTTCTTTGACTGTTCCATTTTGAACTACTTCAAAATATTGTCAAGGTATGTACTCATTGAAAAAACTTATCAAGCGTCTCGATCTATTTCTATAGATCTTGATGCTTAATATGTAAGCAGCTTCGCTGAGGTCTTTCTTTGAAAAACTTCTTTCAAACACTCCTTTATGCTTTGCAGAATAATTCTACATTATTCCGATCAACAATATGTCATTCACATATACTTGTCAGAAATGCTGTAGTGCTCCCACTCACTTTCTTGTAAATACAGGCTTCACCGCAAGTCTGTATAAAACTATATGCTTTGATCAACTTATCAAAGTGTATATTCCAACTCCGAGATGCTTGCACCAGTCTATAGATGGATCGCTGGAGCTTGCATATTTTGTTAACACCTTTAGGATCGACAAAACCTTCTAGTTGCATCGTATACAACTCTTCTTTAAAAAATCCATTAAGGAATGCAGTTTTGTTTATCCATTTGCTGAATTTCATAAAACGCGGCAATTGCTAACATGATTCGGACAGACTTAAGCATAGGTACGAGTGAGAAACTCTCATCGTAGTCAACATCTTGAACTTTGTCGAAAACCTTTTTGTGACAATTCTAGCTTTGTAGATAGTAACACTACTATCAGCGTCTGTCTTCCTCTTGAAGATCCATTTAATCTCAATGGCTCGCCGATCATTGGGCAAGTCAATCAAAGTCCATACTTTGTTCTCATATATGGATCCCATCTCAGATATCATGGCCTCAAACCATTTCGCGGAATCTGGGCTCACCATCGCTTCTTCATAGTTCGTAAGTTTGTCATGGTCTAGTAACATGACTTCCAGAACAGGATTACCGTACCACTCTGTTGCGGATCTCACTCTGGTTTACCTACGAGATTCGGTAGTAACTTGATCTGAAGTTACATGATCATCATCATTAGCTTCCTCACTAATTGGTGTAGTAGTCACAAGAACAGATTTCTGTGATGAACTACTTTCCAATAAGGGAGAAGGTACAATTACCTTATCAAGTTTTCTACTTTCCTCCCACTCACTTCTTTCGAGAGAAACTCCTTTTCTGGAAAGGATCCATTCTAAGCAACGAATATCTTGCCTTCAGATCTGTGATAGAAGGTGTACCCAACTGTCTCCTTTGGGTATCCTATGAAGACATATTTCTCCGATTTGGGTTTGAGCTTATCGGGATGAAACTTTTCACATAAGCATCACAACCCCAAACTTTAAGAAACGACAACTTTGGTTTCTTGCCAAACCACAGTTCATAAGGCATCGTCTCAACGGATTTTGATGGTGCCCTATTTAACGTGAATGCAGCTGTCTCTAATGCATGACCCAAAAACTATAGTGGTAAATCGGTAAGAAACATCATAGATTGCACTATATCCAATAAAGTACGGTTATGACGTTCGGACACACCATTATGCTGTGGTGTTCCAGGTGGCATGAATTTGTGAAACTATTCCACATTGTTTTAATTGAAGACCAAACTCGTAACTCAAATATCCGTCTCCGTGATCAGATCGTAGAAACTTTATTTTCTTGTCACGATGATTTTTCACTTCACTCTGAAATTCTTTGAACTTTTCAAACGTTTCAGACTTATGTTTCATCAAGTAGATATACTCATATCTGCTTAAATCATCTGTGAAGGTTAGAAAATAATGATACTTGTCGCGAGTTTTAATATTCATCGGACCATATACATCAGTATGTATGATTTCCAACAAATCTGTTGCTCGCTCCATTGTTCCGAAGAACGGAGTTTTAGTCATCTTGCCCATGAGGCATGGTTCGCAAGCATCAAGTGAGTGATAATCAAGTGATTCCAAAAGCCCATAAGCATGGAGTTTCTTCATGCGCTTTACACCAATATGACCTAAACGGCAGTGCCACAAATAAGTTGCACTATCATTATTAACTTTGCATCTTTTGGTTTCAATATTATGAATATGTGTATCACTACTATCGAGATCCAACAAATCATTTTCGTTGGTGTGTAACCATATAAGGTTTTATTCATGTAAACAGAACAACAATTGTTCTCTAACTTAAACGAATAACCGTATTGAAATAAACATGATCAAATTATATTTATGCTCAACGCAAACACCAAATAACACTTATTTAGTTCCAACACTAATCCCGAAAGTATAGGGAGTGTGCGATGATGATCATATCAATCTTGGAACTACTTCCAACACACATCATCACTTCACCCTTAACTAGTTTCTGTTCATTCTGCAACTCTCGTTTTGAGTTACTAATCAACTGAATTAGTACCAAATACTGAGGGGTTGCTATTAACACTAGTAAAGTGCACATCAATAACATGTATATGAAATATACCTTTGTTCACTTTGCCATCCTTTCTTATCCGCCAAATACTTGGGTAGTTCCGCTTCTAGTGACCAGTCCCTTTGCAGTAGAAGCACTTAGTATCAGGCTTAGGACCAGACTTGGGCTTCTTCACTTGAGCAGCAACTTGCTTGTTGTTCTTCTTGAAGTTTTCCTTTGCCCTTTTCTTGAAACTAGTGGTCTCGTCAACCATCAACACTTGATGTTTTTCTTGATTTCTACCTTCGTCAATTTCAGCATTACGAAGAGCTTGGGAATCGTTTCCGTTATCCCTTGCATATCATAGTTCATCACGAAGTTCTACTAACTTGGTGATGGTGACTAGAGAATTCTGTCAATCACTATTTTATCTGGAAGATTAACTCCCACTTGATTCAAGCGATTGTAGTACCCAGACAATCTGAGCACATGCTCACTAGTTGAGCGATTCTCCTCCATCTTTTAGCTATAGAACTTGTTTTGGAGACTTCATATCTCTCAACTCGGGTATTTGCTTGAAATATTAACTTCAACTCCTGGAACATCTCATATGGTCCATGACGTTCAAAACGTCTTTGAAGTCCCGATTCTAAGCCGTTAAGCATGGTTCACTAAACTATCAAGTAGTCATCATATTGAGCTAGCTAAACGTTCATAACGTCTGCATATGCTCCTGCAATAGGTCCGTCACCTAGTGGTGCATCAAGGACATAATTCTTCTATGTAGCAATGAGGATAAACCTCAGATCACGGATCCAATCCGCAACATTGCTACTAACATTTTTCAACACAATTTTCTCTAGGAACATATCAAAATAAACACAGGGAAGCAACAACGCGAGCTATTGATCTACAACATAGATATGCTAATACTACCAGGACTAAGTTCGTGATAAATTAAAGTTTGATTAATCATATTACTTAAGAACTCCCACTTAGATAGACATCCCTCTAATCTTCTAAGTGATCACGTGATCCATATCAACTAAACCATGTCCGATCATCACGTGAGATGGAGTAGTTTCAATGGTGAACATCACTATGTTGATCATATCTACTATATGATTCACGCTCGACCTTTCGGTCTCCGTGTTCCGAGGCCATATCTGTTATATGCTAGGCTCGTCAAGTTAAACCTGAGTATTTCGCATGTGCAACTGTTTTGCACCCGTTGTATTTGAACGTAGAGCCTATCACACCCGATCACCACGTGGTGTCTCAGCACGAAGAACTTTCGCAACGGTGCATACCGAGGGAGAACACTTTTACTATGATAATTTAGTGAGGGATCATCTTATAATGCTACCATCAATCAAAGCACGATAAGATGCATAAAAGATAAACATCACATGCAATCAATATAAGTGATATGATATGGCCATCATCATCTTGTGCTTTGTGATCTCCATCTCCGAAGCATCGTCATGATCACCATCGTCACCGGCGCGACACCTTGATCTCCATCGCAGCATCGTTGTCGTCTCGCCAAACTTATGCTTCTATGACTATCGCTACCGCTTAGTGATAAAGTAAAGCATTACAGGGCGATTTCATTGCATACAATAAAGCGACAACCATATGGCTCCTGCCAGTTGCCGATAACTCGGTTACAAAACATGATCATCTCATACAATAAAATTTAGCATCATGCCTTGACCATATCACATCACAACATGCCCTGCAAAAACAAGTTAGACGTCCTCTACTTTGTTTGTTGCAAGTTTTACGTGGCTGCTACGGGCTTAAGCAAGAACCAATCTTACCTACGCATCAAAACCACAATAATAGTTTGTCAAGTTGGTGCTGTTTTAACCTTCGCAAGGACCGGGCGTAGCCACACTCGGTTCAACTAAAGTTGGAGAAACTGACACACGCCAGCCACCTGTGTGCAAAGCACGTCGGTAGAACCAGTCTCGCGTAAGCGTACGCGTAATGTCGGTCCGGGCCGCTTCATCCAACAATACTGCCGAACCAAAGTATGACATGCTGGTAAGCAGTATGACTTATATCGCCCACAACTCACTTGTGTTCTACTCGTGCATATAACATCAACACATAAAACCTAGGCTCGGATGCCACTGTTGGGAAACGTAGTAATTTCAAAAAAATTCCTACGCACACGCAAGATTATGGTGATGCATAGCAACGAGAGGGGAGAGTGTTGTCTACGTACCCTCGTAGACCGATAGCGGAAGCGTTATGACAACGCGGTTGATGTAGTCGTACGTCTTCACGGCCCGACCGATCAAGCACCGAAACTACGGCACCTCCGAGTTCTAGCACACGTTCAGCTCGATGACGATCCCCGGACTCTGATCCAGCAAAGTGTCGGGGATGAGTTCCGTCAGCACGACAGCGTGGTGACGATCTTGATGTTCTACCATCGCAGGGCTTCGCCTAAGCACCGCTACAATATTACCGAGGATTATGATGGAGGGGGGCACCGCACACGGCTAAGAGAACGATCACGAAGATCAACTTGTGTATCTATGGGGTGCCCCCTGCCCCCGTATATAAAGGAGTGGAGGAGGGGAGGGCCGTCCCTCTCTGTGGCGCGCCCTAGGGGAGTCCTACTCCCACCGGGAGTAGGATTCCCCTTTTCCTAGTCCAACTAGGAGTCCTTCCAAGTAATAGGAGTAGGAGACAAGGAAGGGGAAGAGGGAAGAGAAGGAAGCAGGGGGCGCCGCCCCTCCCCCTAGTCCAATTCGGACTAGTCAATGGGGGGGCGCGCGACCTGCCTCTTCCTCTCCCCTAAAGCCCAATAAGGCCCATATACTTCTTCCCCCGTATTCCCGTAACTCCCCGGTACTCCGAAAAATACCCGATTCACTCAGAACCTTTCCGATGTCCGAATATAGTCGTCCAATATATCGATCTTTGTCTCGACCATTTCAAGACTCCTCGTCATGTCCCCGATCTCATCCGGGACTCCGAACTCCTTCGGTACATGAAAACTCATAAACTCAGAATATAATTGTCATCGAAACCTTAAGCGTGCGGACCCTACGGGTTCGAGAACAATGTAGACATGACCGAGACACGTCTCCGGTCAATAACCAATAGCGGAACCTGGATGCTCATATTGGCTCCCACATATTCTACGAAGATCTTTATCGGTCAGACCGCATAACAACATACGTTGTTCCCTTTGTCATCGGTATGTTACTTGCCCGAGATTCGATCGTCGGTATCTCAATACCTGGTTTAATATCGTTACTGGCAAGTCTCTTTACTCGTTCTGTAATACATCATCTCGTAACTAACTCATTAGTTGCATTGCTTGCAAGGCTTAAGTGATGTGCATTACCGAGAGGGCCCAGAGATACCTCTCCGACAATCGGAGTGACAAATCATAATCTCGAAATACGCCAACCCAACATGTACCTTTGGAGACACCTGTAGAGCACCTTTATAATCACCCAGTTACGTTGTGACGTTTGGTAGCACACAAAGTGTTCCTCCGGCAAACGGGAGTTGCATAATCTCATAGTCATAGGAACATGTATAAGTCATGAAGAAAGCAATAGCAACATACTAAACGACCGGGTGATAAGCTAATGGAATGGGTCATGTCAATCACATCATTCTCCTAATGATGTGATCCCGTTAATCAAATAACAACTCTTTTGTTCATGGTCAGGAAACATAACCATCTTCGATTAACGAGCTAGTCAAGTAGAGGCATACTAGTGACACTCTGTTTGTCTATGTATTCACACATGTATTATGTTTCTGGTTAATACAATTCTAGCATGAATAATAAACATTTATCATGATATAAGGAAATAAATAATAACTTTATTATTGCCTCTAGGGCATATTTCCTTCATTAGGAACAATGAATACCAAGATCCAGTGATTGCTACATATTTAAGAAAACAATGAACTTATGAATTATGTCAAAATCCGCAATACAATTGTGTATGTGTGGTTGTTTATTTGATTTACCGTTCATGATATGACCAGAGATATGATTTTACATGGGACGTGTTTTCGAAGATACGGGCAGCCATGTTAATGGCCCACTCCCGTTCATCCTTACCGTGTAATATTGTGCCATTTGCCAATGCAAGATCTATGAAATACACACTCTCCCTTTTTCTTCTCTGCACGGTCAATCCCCTCAGAGGAATATAATGCAGTTAACTATTTATCATTTACAGTCTTGTATGGAGAAGTTGATTAGAGTTTGTTAAGTACTTACCAAATCAGGCATCTAACAAGAGTGGCATCGAGCACGTTGAAGTTGAATAAGAGATGCAAGTCCTCGAAATCCACACTGGTGGAACCATGATCGTGTCGGAAATGATCTCTGTTGTAGTAGACTAGCAGAACATGATGACCTGCTGACATTAGATCCATGCAATATTTATGTAATGCGTGGCAACTGGAATTGCACTCATCAAACTATTCGCCAACAAGAAATGGCTGGCCATGGACGTAATTGCGTGCTTCAAGTACGTCTGCTTTATTTTTAGGAAGCGCCAATTCTATTTGTGCATCATCCAAGCCCTCAGAAATAATATTACTCTTTGATTCGAACAACTTGCTGTTAATTTTGTTCTGGGCGATGAGTGCCTTAAGTAAGAGACAATCATTCTCATTCCTCTTCGCTCTCGTGAGCTGCCTCCTAACAGGTGCAACCTTTTTGCCCGCTTTCTTCTTGGTACTTGAAGCACTTCTGGTCCAAGGTCTGGATGGCTGAAAGGCAGACTCTCGAACAGACGGTAAAGCTGCAATGGACTGATTAGCAAATGGTTTAGCTATGCAGGACTACGGAGCTAGCGGTGCTGCTGTGACGGTCTACTCGGTTGTAGGAGCAGAGGCATCAGACTGCTGACCAGGTGTTGAAGCTATGTCGGGTTTCTGCGTAGGTGGTGCCAACTTGTCGGTGTGCTGAGGAGGTCTTGCCAACGCGTTGGTTTGCTGAGCAGGCGGTGCTGACGCATTGGTATGCTGAGCAGGTAGTGCTGACGCATTGGTATGCTGATCATGCGGCTGCGAACCAACGGACTGATGAGCAGTCGGTTCTGCACCTATAGACTGCTTAGCAGGTAGTTCCGAAGCATCAGACTGCTTAGTAGTCCGTTCCACCAGGTTGGTCTACTGAGCATGTGGTGCAGCTGAGTCTCCCCCCGCTGCTTCAGTGCCCGACATCTGAACCGGTGGTGTGTCTTCAATAGTTGTAGGCCTTGCGAGTGGCTGCTCTGAGGCGGGCGATGACATCGCCTATACGGCAGAAAGTCTGGCGGGCTAATCACGAGTATTAGGTTCCTTGGGGGAAGCACGCGAGAGTTGCTGTAGCAAGGAGAGCATCACCGGTTGAAGGACGACATTGGTTGCTCTTGGTGGGGCTTCAGGGATCTCATCCATGAAGTCTATTTCCTTTCGTGGCCACTGGATGTGATGCAACAGTGTTTCTCCCAAGGTCCTCTGCTCAACAAAGTCCCCTAGGACATTCTTTAGGGCAAATTCATTGAATCCAGGCTTTACTTCAGCCACGTAGCACTTCACACAACCCGGCTTCAATGGCACATTATCCAACAAGAGGCCCTCTTCTAAGAAGGGTGGGAAATAGGCTGTTGCACATTTTAATGTACCTTCATAATGTGTAAGCACACCCCTCAGTCCGTCTTCCATTCCAGATATAGCATCATCATGGGCAGCTGCAGTCTCAGCATCGCTGGGGTCAGTTGATGCACAACTACTCTTGTGCGGTGCTGTGTCGCGCAATAACCAACATCATCCATGCTCGCCCCCATCTGCTGGCTATCTGTTAGTGTTAGAGTATTCTGCATCATCATTGACTCCTCAATTTCCTTGCGAAGCCCCAGATACATGTCCCTCCGCAACCTTTCATACAATTCATTCTGCTTCATTTCACTCCTTGCTTTTTTCATGCCGAGCCTCTCTTCTTTGCTGAGTGTGAAAGCCCTCTTGTGCAGGACATTGACACCAATACCCCTTGCACGACCAGGGGGCTCTTTTGTTTCTAGAGCATCGGATAGAATGTCACATGGCCCTGAGTTCCTGTAGAACCTTCCAAGGATCTTGGAAGCCTTTAACATCACGCGATACAATTATTCGTCACATGAGTTTTCAAAGTAATAAGTTTCGTCGTCACGCCTCCTTACATGTGCCCGCAAGTAGTCTCTAGCGTGTTCACCCCTGATATCACTAAAGGCCGGTTTCCCACTTGCAATTACTGCTTCTTTGTCCTCCCGGTCCCATATCGGTTTCATGTCGTAGTATCCCGCCACACCCATACGGTTGGGTGTGTGTTCCTCTTCTGTAGTTCTGATTGCTTGGCACTATTCTCAATAAACTCTGTAGTTCCCCTGACCCTTTTGAATTCTGCCCAGTCTGCCTTTGTAATTCAGGGGCATGCGGGGATTGGGTCCTTGCCTTCACTCAAGTAGTTCTTGTACAACACGTGCTTCCAGTTTCTCCAAGCACTCCTGGCCTTCTTTAGTGCAGCCTGTTCCACCTGCATTTTCCACTGCTCTGGAATGTTGAAGTGATCCATGATCTCCCGGACTATCCTTTGCCGTGTTTCTGTATCAGCCTTCAGAAACCCCGGCAGAGTAATGTTGAGCCTTGCCCTGTCAACAAATCCACACACACTCCTGAACCTCGTGTGTGCTTTATCTGGTTTAGTTGGATCCCAAGACTTTAAATCGATGTCGATTACTTCATATACACCTTTAGGCTAGTGTGGGGGCTTACTTGGAGCATTCCTCCATGTCCTGACCAGAAGGGTAATTGCTCCAGCTCTATCCCGTTCCAGATTACTTGATCCCTGACCTTCTGCTGGAGACCTAGGGTTGTCGGACTCAGATGAGGATACATCGCCTAAAGCATGAGCGTTGTCGCTGCTACTCGACATCTACAAAGAACACATGTGAAACTCAGGAAAGGAGGATAAGCATAAATCTAACAACTTAGTAGCAAGCTATCTAAACATGTCATCCAATAATTTTGAAAATGTACTGCTAATTTGTTAACTTTGTGTGACTCGGGTGCCCACGATTTGTAAATCAACAATAACTAATTGGAACAAATACAACTTATATGTACTAGTTAGGAAAGTAGATAATGAGCATATATATGTGCTCTCCGTTATTTTATAGCCAATTTGGGAACATACCGAGCGAAATAGGAAGAGGGATTGCGAGGAAATATGCCTCACCGCGATGGAGAGCAGTAACTAACAGGTTTTTTGTGCAGAACCGGTAGGACCACAAGAGAGGCAAGGGTTACCGGATTGATATGCTCCAGGGCAGCTGGCGAGCAAACGAAAACGGCGAGGCACGGGCAGCCGCGTGTTGGGAACAACAGTGGAGGTAGGGTTGACACCGAAGGGCAGGCACACGGCCGAGTTGAGCACGCCAATGCCGGAGAGGGTTCTGGTGTGGATCTGGGGGAGGGGGAGCCGACGATGGAGATTGGGTGGACTATTGAGTGAAACGGGGGCGGGCGATGGGGGGATGTTGGCGGCTTTGGTGAAAAAGGTGAAAAAAGATCCCCCGTCGCCGCGCGGAAAAGCCTATGCAAACGGTTGCCTCTAAGCGCCCATGTGCACAGACAGCATAATTTCGTTTGAAATGAAGACGTGCCCATGTTCAACGTTCCGCCTCGAATTTTTTTCACGGTAAGCAATCACCATTATACCACAGGTATGATTTTCTGGTGCATTTCAGGTCTCGTTTGCTATATTTAAGCCATTGTCGTTATTTACCATGCATTTTGTCATATAAATCAAATCCTAGCCGCAACTGCATGTGCTAATTAAAGGGATGAGGATTGCCATTTGATCTAGAAGCATCCAACGATGCAGAAGTACGATCCATGGGGTTTGAGTTCTGGCCAATTAGAACACACGACTCACATCGCACGCGCATGGCATTGGCCACGGTTTGGTAGGCACATGGCTTTCGTGAGTGAACCGTGTGCTATTTGAGAACATTTACATCAATTAACAGCATATTCTTGTTTGAATGAAGACGTGAGTTCATTGTTTGGCCTCTAATTTTTTCCATGGTAAGCAATCACCATTGCACCCTAGGTTTAATTTTCTGGTGCATATCAGATCTTGTTTGCTATATTTGAGCCATATTTTGCATTTACCATGCATTTAGTAACAGAATAATATTCTCTTATCCTTGGCCCTATAAGGGCGCGGTGCGCCTATAGCCTGCACCGCAGAAACTCCCCGACCCACCCCCAACCTAACCCGCCTCCTATCGCAGGAGCCCGTGACATCGTGACGGGTCGTTCCTCCGCCGCCGGATATGTGACTTACTCCGCTGCCTCCTCTCCTCTTCCGTGGATCTCACCGTGAACAAGCGAGCGACAACATTAGCCTGAGCAAAGGGAGGCCTCGACGGCGTGGAGGGTCGCCGCCGAATCCGGCGACACTGTGAAGGTGGTTGCGCCTCCTCCCCCACCAACCAAGCTCCATCCGCCGGGATCAATGGCACTGCCTTCAAAACTCATCCCAAAACGCCGTCCCCGCCAGCAAGAAGACCACGCCACCATCAGTGAGCAGGACGACAGGTTTGTCGGCGTCCGGTTTTAGGTGATTCCTTCTTTGCCTTGCAAATCTTGATGAATTTCCGATTTGGGAAACTGTTGTTGTTGAATCTGATTAAAAAACAAAGGCTTAGTCCAATGCTCATGCGTGTGATTGTGTGAGAAAAAGCACGCTAGACTGCTCAGTTCAAACACTAGATGCATGTGATGTCACACTATAAGTTCATCAGTCCTACTTTAAAAAATCATATACCCCCTGTTGTTTTGCAAGTTCTATGGTGCAGAAGCAGATAGTATGTCACATATTCTTATATTAGTTTATTGGGTCCCTGCCACTTGATACACAATTTTGATGTCGAGGTTACCGTCAGTACCTCTATTGTGCTTGCATTAGTTTGAGTAAAAAAGAGATAAAGTTATGCATCAGTTCTGGTAGCTTAATAAGTTCACATAAAAGGTTCAACTAACACTGCAAGTTATATGTTGAGATTACTAATAGTACATATCATGTAGATGCATCATTTCGAACGAGGAAAATACTGTTGTTGAAAACATTAAATACACCTGTTACACAGTAAGTTCAGTGATACAGAAACTGGGAATACTTCTAATGTAGATGCATCAGTTCCAGTGGAAAACAAAAGACATGCATCAGTTTCATAGCTGCCAACTACTCCCAAGTTCAATGTTCAGGTTGCCAGCAGTGCACCAAATGTGCATGCATCCGTTTTAGGGAAAAACATAAAAAACATGCATAAGTTCATTAACCCACAGTGATGCACCAGTGCTAACAGTACATCAGTACATCAGTGCTCAACATGTCCATTCATCAGTTCGACTGAAAGTTGAAAGTGCAACTATCCCTAGGTGGTTTTGGTAATTCCTAACAACATATAGCTCATTGAGCTAATGCTATTCCAAGATGATTTTTTTAGGAAAGCTCAATGGTTGGCATGGCATGGATTAGAAAGTGGACCCTTCAAAATGCGAAGGACACAAGATTGGCTCAAGCTCAAAGCACAAGACTCTACATTTTCTATTTTAGTGATCTAAGATCACATTGAGTGTCGGTGTACAAAAAGGGGGGCACGCTTTTCGTACCCCTATAACTGTGCACGAGCAGTCTGAGCCACGGGCGCCACCACGCTGAGCACGGCAAGGGAGGTAAGCCAAGGTAGGGCCGAAGCTAAGGAGAAGCGGGACGACGCCAAGACCAAGACCACAAAGAGCGAAGGGGACAAAGCAGGCCCCCCGGCAAGATCCTTGCCGGAGGGCGGTTTTTGCAAACCCGGCAAGACCCTTGCCGAGGCAGCTCACCCCACACCTACGGAGTGGGTCACCCTTGAGTCCACTACCCCCATGGGGCAAGGATTCGGGAGGCATCCCCGTGGTGAAACGCAGATCTTTGTGGAGACATTCAAGACCAGATGCACACTTTAGAAGACGATGATCCTTGGCGGGATCCCAGCCAAGGAGGACCACAAGGCCCCCGGCAAGAGCCTTGCCGGGGATGACAGTAGGCGCCACGGCAAGACCCTTGCCGGGGCCGCGGCAAGGCCCTTGCCACGAACACCCATGGGGCTGCCACCAGGCCCGCGCCAGTCGCGCCTCCGCCACCGCTCGCATGCAGCTGCCAACCCAACCAGCTGGGCAGGCACCTGTGTGGCGGCATGCAAATCCTCATGGAGACCCACCGCTGCGCCACCTCAGCTGCCTGCCCGCCTACATGGCGTCGTGAGCACTGCTGGACAGGGTGCGTGTCAACGCGAGAAGGAGCGGCGACGGACAAGACGGGGCTCCCCTTCGCCCCCGATAAAGCAAGGACACCTAAGCAAGGCACATTAAATGCGCCTTGTCATGTAATGCGAGGGATAACCTCGCGTCACTGTACCCTTTCCACCTCCTGTGTGTCAATGTGGCAACCCCTTTCTCTATAAAAGGAGGCCCCAGGCGACCAGGAGGAGGATTCGGCTTTTTGGAGCTCTCAACGCCCCATAGCTATCTCAAGAACACAGATATACAATCCACCAAAGCAGGAGTAGGGTTTTACACATCCCTGCAGCCCGAACCTGGGTAAAGGAACCGCGTGCTATCTGTTTGATCCGCTCTTTTCACAGCCCCGCGCCCCGCAACTGTAGTAGGGATTCTTGTGATCCCATAGGTGTCGTTTCCACCGACATCTTTGGCACGCTAGGTAGGGGGCGCAGCGGTGAGAATCGGCTTTGGCAGTTAGCCCGACGCTCCTTCGTCCTCGTGACCCTCGGAGAGGAAAGGAAGGAGGCCAGAAGGTCGACGCTCGAGCAATCGCAGACAGAAGCTAAGTTGCACTGAACCCTTGTTTTGTGCTACCTTTCTTATTTGAAGTTATTCTCCCCCGGGGATGTTCGCTTTGTATGAAAAACCTGCACGCCAGGGGGCTCCACCACGATCGGCAACGCCCTTGCCCTATTTCGAGTCCGCTCAACAGCTCAAGCGGCTGCATCGGGAGTGGAAGAGTAGCCTTCCGCGACCAACGACACCCTCGACTCTGACTCGAGTCAAGCTCGACAGTTCGAGCGGTCGCGTTCGGAACGGAAAGGTGGCTTGTCCGGCAGCATGCGTACCCGGCTGGCCATAGGGATCCGTCCCCAAGACGCCGCTTGGGGCTTTCGCGCCGGCAAGCCTTCCCGATCGGCGTAGGGCACACATACAAAGGGGAATTGAACGGGGAAATAACGTGCATGGAAATTAAGGGTACTTCAAAGTTATATTACATCACATCATTGCTGCGGTCCTAACTAAAGATAAAAATTTTCTTGGTCGGGAACCTGCAGCGGCGAAGAAGAACAGGACGCCTAGTCCCGACGCTGGCCCTCCACCCTCTTGATTTCGTCAATGCAGTCGGTGATGGGCTTGATGCGCTCCTTGAGTGCCGTGAGGTCAACACCATCCGGCAAGCTCGTCATCGCGGCCACGAAGTCAAGATCGGGATTCCAGTGCGCCACCTTGGTGAGGACCTTGGTCACGACCCTCCGGCAAAGCCGCCGGGCCTCCTCGGCCAGCGTGGCCGTCCTGTTGGAGTGAAGATAGGCCAGGGCCCCGAGGACGCCTTCGAAGAACTGGGTCAACTTGGCGTTGACGGTCCCGCTGCGCTCAGGGGCGTACCTCACATTTGGCATCCCCATGGTGGCCAATTGCGAGGTAACCCTGCCGGCGACGACCTTCAGATGGCTGATCCACCTGTTCTCGCCCGCCACGTATTCTTGGTGGGAGGCGGCCTCGCTTGCCCGCAGCCGTTTCTCCTCCTCCAGGATCCTGGCCAGGGTCTCCTCCCGAGCCCTGCTCTTCGATGACAGCTTCTCGAGATCCTCCAGCTTCAGCCCGAGGTCTCTGATGGAGTTCCGCGCCTCTGTGAGCTCTCCAGTCCTGCTGATGACCATTCCTTATGCCTCTACCAGGGCGCGGTTGAGCGTGTCCTTCTCGCCGGACAGCTTGAGGGCCTGCTCCTTCAGCTCGTCCCGCTCTGCCTCCAGCTCCTTCACCTTGCCGGCATGGGCCAAGGCTAGGGCATCGAGCGCCTCTCTGTGCCTCTGCTCCAGCTCCTGAGTCCGCCGCGCGACAAGGGCCTCGAGCTCCTCGTCCTTGCCGCGGAGTATTGCGGCAAGTTTCGCCTCGCGCGCGCGGAGGTCCTCCTCCTGGGAGTCTAAGGTGGCCTGGTGCTGGTTCCGGACGGCTTAGGCCACGGCAGCCGAGTTCGCCGCCTTCTCCTCGGCCTTCTCGATGTCGGCCATCCTCAGGGAGAGCTCCACATCGCGCTGGGCCAACTTCTCCTGAAAGGCCCTCTGCTCCTCGCGAGTCTGGTGGAACCAGGCCTGCGCCTCGGCAACGCACGCCTTGAAGTCCACCTCTGCGTTATCCACCGTTGCCATCCTGGACTTAGCCTTGTCCAGACGGGCACGGTGGAGCGCTTGGAGCTTCCGGAAGTTGGTCCCCATGGCACAGAAGAGCTGCTCTTCTGGGGACCCATCGCCTCCAACGTCCGGAGCGTCGACAACTTCGAACCCGGTGGCGGCAAGCACCTCGCCGTCGAAAATTTCCCCTTCGGCGGGCGCTCGGCTTGGCACCCCTAGGAGGTGGACGCAAAGATCATCGCCCACCTTCAGATACTTGCCGGGTCCCGAGGTGGAGGAGGAGGGAGGCTGTTCATTCATCGCCTCTTCCTCGGCGGGGGCCTTGCCGGCCTCCCCGGCAGGACCACCGCTGGCGCCCTCGGCGGGGGCCTCGCCGGTAGCCTCGGCAGCCCCAGCGGCAGCATCCTCGGCCGCATCCTTGGCGGCCTCACCAGCGGCGGCCTCGTCGGCGTTCTTGGCGGCCTCCTCGGCGGCGATTTTGTCGGCCTCAGCCGCGGCCCCTTCGGCAATATCCCTGACAACGGTGTCCACGTCCTCCTTGTCCGTTGAAGGAGGGCCTGGGCAGCAGCGGCAACAATGAAGCCAAGAAAAGTGTAAGGGAAAAAGACAAAGACGAAGGACGGGCGACTCACCAGTGCCGGGCTATGAAGCAGAAGCCCCCTCTCTGCCAGCATTTGGCGCCGAGGCAGAGCCACCAGCGCCCAAGTTCCCCTCCTCCTCCATGGGTGTGGGCCCCGTGCCTGATGCCCTTGCCGGGGACGCCCCCCGCGGCGGCGTAGTCGATGGGGGTGGTGTGTTAGGAGTAGCCCTCTGCGGCTCCTCCTGCTGCCGCTCCCCTCCTGCAAACCCGGCAAGGTCAGCGTCGTGGCATCGGGCGCCTACCGCATGTCGAGTAGGAAGAGGGTGTCGAACTTACGCTGGGGGTTACGCCGGGGCTGCTGTCCGGGCTGCTCAACACCACCAGTGGTGTCTTTGGGGCTCCAACCGGGGGCTGGCCGCTCGCCGAGATCCACCCGCTGGGCCAACGTCTCTGCGTCCCTACAAAAGCAAAAATGGGTCAAGACAAGCGATCCAATTCAGGGAAACAGGAATGGAGATAAAGAACAGAGTACATACTCATCATCCGTTTCCTCCTCTTCCGCCAGCTTCCTTTTCCTCTCCAGGCTGAGAGGCCCGAGGTCAAAAGGGAGCTCCGCGTCATCATCCGAGTCGACGCCCTGCTGGAGGAGGCGAAGAAGGCGGCGGGGTCTGTGTGCACCCAGATGAGGAGGGGGCTGTCGCCTTCTTCTTCTCAGCGGCCTTCGTCAGCCCCTTCGCTGTCGAGGCCCTCGTGTGCCGCCCGGACCCTTCCAGGGTCAATTGAGGCCGCGTGGCCCTGCCGGGCCGGACCGGCTCGCCGGAGCCAGCCTGCCGCAGGACTCGCCCTCTTCCCCTAGTTGGCGTCGAACCCGCCACCGCACCCTCCTCCTCCGACGACTCGTCGGCCGCGTCCTCGACAAGCGGAGCTCCGGTGTCGGTGCCGCTGGCCTCCCTAGTGGCTGCCGCCCACAGGGTGAGCTGCTCCTCCTCCGCGGCCGCGGCGACCTCGTCTTCCACGCCCCCGGCGCTGCCGGCCTCCAGGGCAAGCTGTGCCTCCCACGCCCTGGCGGCGATGTAGTCCAGCTCTTCCTGGGTGGTGTCCTTGACGAGCCACCGCTCGGCGTCAGCATTGATGTACACCTCGATCAAGGTGTCAAAGAATTGCTGCACCTCCGCGGCCGACGGTTGCCTCCATCTCGGAACGGGGCCGTGCGCGTTGCAGTTCGGCATCATGGCGATGATCTCGGACCGCCGCGAGTTGTTGCACAGCGGGACCACCCCCGCTGGCAACTTGAAGAGCGGCCCCTTGACGGCCTTGCCGGCCTTTACGGTGACCCTTGCGGCCTTGCCGGTCAGCTCGACCTCGCCGTCGCAATCCACTTCCAGCTGGAAGAGCCGCTGGCAGAAGTGGGCATGCCCCATCACCGTGAAGTTGTGGTCGAGGCCGGGGCGGAGCCGCATGATGTCAGCCGGGTTCTTGAAAAGCCAAGCCGGCCTCCCCTTATTATGCAACGGGGCGATCCAGCGGCGAAGGAAATCCGCCCCGATCATCTCGAGGGTGAGCCCCGCCCGGGTCAGTCGGAGAATCCTGGTGGTGGCGACGACGAGCCTCCCGTCAACGGCGTCGACATCGCCCCAATCATTGCCGCGGGCCGGCGGCGCTCGGCGGACCTTGCAAAATTCCGGTGGGTCTTCATCTTCAATCCAGCACCACCGGTCGCGGCATTCGTCCCACCTCTCCCTCATGGCACCATCCGGGTACGCCTCCTTGGATCTTGGGATCCAGGTGACGCAACCCATGACGTCACCTCCCGTTTGGATTTGAGGATAAAAGTAATGGCGGAAAAACGCCGTGTTGGGCTGCACCCCGACAAAGCCCTCGCAAAGATGCGCAAGGCAAGCCATGCACGCCACCGCATTCGGAGTGAAATCCAAGAGGTGAAAACCGAAGGTGTGCATGATGTCGCAGAAGAAATCGGAGAAAGGAGGGCATAGCCCGCAAGAAAAATAATCAACAAAGAAGGGATACCGATTTGGGGCAGGATTGGCGCAGTCGGCAGGAATGACGTGCGTCGCCAGGTGCCCCGAGTTCTCTCCTCCCGTCTTCACTCCCCATAGGGGCTTGAAGGCGGCCCGGAGCTCGTGAACGTCGACCGTCGAGGGGAAGAAGAAGGCGGACCTCGTCTTGTCCCCCGACAGCGCGCTCTCTGGCGGCTCCACGGTCCCAGAGCCCTTGGCCACCCCCTTGCCCTTGGCGGATTTGGGCGCCATGGCGGTCAAAGAGTCCAGAGGGTCGAGGAAGGGAGGGGTGGCGAAGCCGCGGCGACGGGCGGCGGTGAAAGCTTGCAAGAGAAGGAAGAAAGGGAACGACGGCTCTGAGATTGGAAAAGGCACGGAAGAAGGGGGAAAGTGAGCAGCGCGCCCGCGGTTATTCCTTCTTATGGGGGAGAACGCGGGCCGCCTCCTTTCACATTAACTGTGATGTGATGCATGCCCGCGGGGAGCAACCCCACACATGCCGCCCATGTCACACACGCCTCCCCACGCCGCACCACGCACGGGAAGCGTGGGAGGCGCAGCACGCGAAAAACTTACCGCGGTAAAAACCGCCCCGCCTGCCCGCGCACCGTTTCTGGGCCTAGCCCAACAACGCATTGAGCTTATGTGTGGCCCAGGCCCGGGGGCTCCTGTCGGTGTACAAAAAGGGGGGCACACTTTTCGTACCCCTATAACTGTGCACGAGCAGTCTGAGCCACGGGCGCCGCCACGCTGAGCACGGCAAGGGAGGTAAGCCAATGTAAGGCCAAAGTTAAGGAGAAGCAGGACGACGCCAAGACCAAGACCACAAAGAGCGAAGGGGACGAAGCAGCCCCCCCGGCAAGATCCTTGCCGAAGGGCGGTTTTTGCAAACCCGGCAAGACCCTTGCCGAGGCAGCTCACCCCACACCTACGGAGCGGGTCACCCTTGAGTCCACTGCCCCCATGGGGCAAGGATTCGGGAGGCATCCCCGTGGTGAAACGCAAATCTTTGTGGAGACATTCAAGACCAGATGCACACTTTAGAAGACGATGATCCTTGGCGGGATCCCAGCCAAGGAGGACCACAAGGCCCCCGGCAAGAGCCTTGCCGGGGATGACAGCAGGCGCCACGACAAGACCCTTGCCGGGACCCCGGCAAGACCCTTGCCAGGGCCGCGGCAAGGCCCTTGCCACGAACACCCATGGGGCCGCCACCAGGCCCGCGCCAGTCGCGCCTCTGCCACCGCTCGCATGCAGCTGCCAACCCAACCAGCTGGGCAGGCACCTGCGTGGCGGCATGCAAATCCTCGTGGAGACCCACCGCTGCGCCACCTTAGCTGCCTGCCCGCCTACATGGCGTCGTGAGCACTGCTGGACAGGGCGCATGTCAACGCGAGAAGGAGCGGCGACGGACAAGACGGGGCTCCCCTTCGCCCCCGATAAAGCAAGGACACCTAAGCAAGGCGCATTAAATGCGCCTTGTCATGTAATGCGAGGGATAACCTTGCATCATTGTACCCTTTCCACCTCCTGTGTGCCACTGTGGCAACCCCTTTCTCTATAAAAGGAGGCCCCAGGCGACCAGGAGGAGGATTCGGCCTTTGCGAGCTCTCAACGCCCCATAGCTAGCTCGAGAACACAGATATACAATCCACCAAAGCAGGAGTAGGGTTTTACGCATCCCTGTGGCCCGAACCTGGGTAAAGGAACCGCGTGCTATCTGTTTGATCTGCTCTTTTCACAACCCCGCGCCCCGCAACCGTAGTAGGGATTCTTGTGATCCCATAGGTGTCGTTTCCACCGACATTGAGTCTATAGGAAAGCCTATACTATTAAGAAGGGATGAGGTGTTGCTTAATGAGGTGCTTGCTCAAAATGCTTAGTGATATGATCCAAAACCCTCCACTACTTTCTCATATCCACATATGTCCCAAACCTAAAAGTCCAACTCGGCCCCACCGATTCTTTCTATCCGGAGCCACCGAGTTCAGTTGACATAGCCACTGCTATAAACCCTAGTCTTTTCACTCTCATTGATAGGGATCTCGGTCTCACCGAGATGGGATTGCAACCTCTTTGTTTCCCTTCGTAACGTTTCGGCCAAACCGAGATGAGCGATCGGTTCCACTGAGATTGCAATGCAAACACTCTGTTTCCTTTTCGTAACATTTCGGTCCAACCGAGATGCGAATCGGTCCCACTGAGTTTGCCTGACCAACTCTCTGTTTGCCTATTATGAAAATCGGTCTCACCGAGTTTGTGTAATCGGTCTCACCGAGATTACGTTATGCCCTAACCCTAATGAAACCGGTCCCACCGAGTTGACATGTCAGTCCCACCGAAATGCCTAACGGTCACATTATGAACCAAATCGGTCCGACCGAGTTCTTTGAATCGGTCCCACCGAGTTTGGTGATTTGTGTGTAACGGTTAGATTTTGTGTGGAGGCTATATATACCCCTCCACCCACTCTTCATTTGTGGAGAGAGCCATCAGAACATGCCTACACTTCCAATGCATATTTTCTGAGAGAGAACCACCTACACTTGTGCTGAGGTCAAGATATTCCATTCCAACCACATAAATCTTGATCTCTAGCCTTCCCCAAGTTGCTTTCCACTCAAATCTTCTTTCCACCAAATCCAATCCTATGAGAGAGAGAGTTGAGTGTTGGGGAGACTATCATTTGAAGCACAAGAGCAAGGAGTTCATCATCAACACACCATTTGTTACTTCTTGGAGAGTGGTGTCTCCTAGATTGGCTAGGAGTTACTTGGGAGCCTCCGTCAAGATTGTGGAGTTGAACCAAGGAGTTTGTAAGGGCAAGGAGATCGCCTACTTCGCGAAGATCTACCCTAGTGAGGCAAGTCCTTCGTGGGCGACGTCCATGGTGGGATAGACAAGGTTGCTTCTTCGTGGACTCTTCGTGGGTGGAGCCCTCCGTGGACTCGCGCAACCATTACCCTTCGTGGGTTGAAGTATCAATTAACATGGATGTACGATAGCACCACCTATCAGAACCACGGATAAAGAAATCTCCGTGTCAACATTGTGTTTGCTCCCTCAATCTCCTCCCTTTACCTTCATATGCAATTGTTTTACATTCCGCTGCTATACTCTTAGAATTGCATGTGTAGGTTGATTGCTTGACTTGTGCTATGTTGCTAAAATCTGCCAATAATTAAAATTGGGAAAAGGCTAGATTTTTATTTGGTCAAGTAGTCTAATCACCCCCTCTAGACATACTTTCGATCCTACAAGTGGTATCAGAGCTTTGGTCTCCATTTGCTTTCATTTCCGTAGCTTTTGGTGGTCATAGCCTTGGTTTCACAACCTAGGAGAGTATGGCTTCTAGCGAGGGAAATTACCACCGTAGAGGTCCTTACTTTGATGGTACAAATTTTGCTAGTTGGAAGCATAAGATGAAAATGCATATTCTTGGACATAACCCCGCCGTTTGGGCTATTGTGTGTATTGGCTTGCAAGGTGAATTCTTCGATGCGAAAGAACCTAACCGTCAAGCTACCGCGGAAGAGTTGAAGATGCTACAATACAATGCTCAAGCTTGTGATATTCTCTTCAACGGATTGTGCCCTAAATAATTCAACAAAATCAGTCGTCTTGAGAATGCAAAGAAATTTGGGATACTTTGATTGATATGCACGAAGGTACCAACTCCGTCAAGGAATCCAAATTGGATGTGCTTCAAAGTCAACTTGACAAGTTCAAAATGAAGGATGGTGAAGGTGTCGCTGAAATGTACTCTAGGCTTGCTCTCATCACAAAATGAGATTGCCGACTTAGCAAGTGAAGAGATGACCGACAAATTCATCATCAAGAAGATCTTAAGAGCCTTGGATGGAAAATACGATACCGTGTGCACATTGATCCAAATGATGCCCAATTACAAAGATCTCAAGCCAACAGAAGTCATTGGAAGAATTGTTGCTCATGAGATGTCACTCAAGGATAAGGAATAGCTTCACAACAAGTCAAGTGGTGCTTACAAAGCCTCGTGTGATGCTCCCACATCATCAAGTGAGAAACAAACCTTCAATGAAGAATTGAGCCTAATGGTAAAGACTTCAACAAGTTCTACAAGAGTAGAAGCAAAGAAAGAAGTTCCAAGTCAAGGTCCTACAATGACAAAAGATCTTCTAGTCGTGAGCGAAATTGCTACAATTGTGGAAGACCCGGACACTACTGCAATGAGTGTATGCCCCCCTACAAAGGAAGAGAAAATTATCCCAAAAGAAGAAGTAGAAGAGAAGAATCACCACCAAGAGAAAGGAGGAGTAGAGATGATCGTTATGAACGAAGACCCTCTCGGAGAAGCAAGGATTCGGAAAGGAAGGAAAAGTCATCAAGGAGCTACACAAAAAGAAGACATCAAGCTCATGTTGGTGAATGGGTATCTGGCTCCGACTCCAACCATCACTCTAAAAGAAGTTATAACTCCGACTCCGAGTATACTCAAGATGAAGGTGTTGCCGGTCTAGCACTTGTGTCAACCAACTCCTACGACATATTTGACTCACCAAATGAAGGAATTGGAAGATGCTTCGTGGTCAAAGGTCCAAAGGTAACACATCCCGAGTATGTTGATTTCAATAGTGATGAATATGATTTGCTAGGTGATGATGATTTACTTGTTGACAACTCTAGTGATGAAGACTATGATGAAATGCCAATTAAACATGCTAATCAAGATAAAATGAATGACGATGATAAGAAGGAGATTGAGCGTCTAACTAAAGAACTAAACACTCTTAAGTTAGCTCATGAATCTACCTTGGAAAATCATCGAGAACTTTTAAAGACTCATGATAAGCTACGCTTTGAAAAACTCAACCTTGAGCAAGAGCATGAGTTTTTAAAGGCAATCAATGATGATCTTCGCAAGAAAAGTTCTTCTTACATTGCCAAGCATTTACTCTTGTCTACTTACATGCCACAGGTTAAATCTAGGAACAAGAACAAGAAAGATGCTTCATCTAGTAGTAACAACAATCATGCTAAATCAAATGTTGTTGCTTCTAGTAGTTTTGTTGATTCCACTAATGATTCTCTTAGCCAAGTTGCACTTGAGCAAGAAAATAGCTTATTGAAGGGAATTATAGAGAAAGGTGTTTACAAGAGCCTTGCCGGAAGTAAGCAATTTGAGGAAATTGTGCGCAGGCAAGGAAGACACCGGAAGAATCAAGGTGTTGGTTTTGAATGAAAGTTCAATACCAATGGAGTTGAGTGGGAAGAAGATCAATACCCCAAGACGAAGTTTGTTCCTCAACAAGAAAAGTATGATCCTACTTCTTTCAAAGGGACACAAGCTCAAGACGATCTTCCATCACAAGACCACAAGCAAAAAGGCAAGGACAAGCTTCAAGAGGAAATTGATGCATTTGAAGAAGCACCTAAGGCCTTGGTCAAGTGGGTTCCCAAGACTACATCAAGTTCTACTTCATGAAGTACAACTACAACTCCAAGGATTCCCATCAAGATGGTGTGGATCCAGAAGAAGAAGAACTAGAGAGTTCTTGAGGGTGACTTCGCCAACATACTTCACTTTTATCATTTTGGCGAGGACAAGTGCAAACAACTTCCATATCTTGCACTAGTTCAAGGAGTCACAAACCCTCTTGTTGGTAAGACAAGGGACAAGGTAACCTAATGCTTTCATGGACATCATCTTGTGTATCCATCACTCTATGTCTATGGATATCCTTGTTTGTTCCTTGTGGGACTAACCCGTGTAGGTATTGAAAGTGCAACTCACTCCAATGGATTGCTCCAAATGATCTACATCAACATTGAGCATCCACATCTTCAACAGCTACATGAAGTCATCATCAACAAAACCCAAGGTTAGTTCATCCCTCTTAGGGGGGATATCACATCTAGGGGGAGCTTTACTCTAATCAATTGAGCTAAAGCAACTCTAATGGTGTGAACACAACAATGCTTTATGTAAAAGTGGTAACCCCACTTGTGCTTAAACAATGAGTATGATCTATGATCAAATGTTCTCATTTGACTCCTAAGTCAATACACTCATACATAGATGACCTAGTCATCGCCAAATTGCTTGATAGGTGCTAGAGTGTTTGTGCATGCTTTATCACATATTTCATTTGCCATTTTATTGTGTGAGCATGTTGGTTGCACATTTTACTCATTCAAGGACATCCATTTGTTGTTTTGATTGTTTGACCTTTACTCTTTTGCCAAATGGATGGACAAGAATGCCTAAGAACTCCCTCTAGCTATCTATGCTTTCCTCATCTCAAACTCTATTCATGCTACATCACAAAGTTTGATCAAGTCAGATTCGGACCACTCTTTGTGAGGAGCACTCGGAGTTCCCGATTCGTCATAGACTTAAACCTCCAAAACCTCTTGGTGCATCTCGGTCTGACCGATTCATCCTTTCGGTCCCACCGAGTCACTAAGTTGATCTAGGGTTTTCAATCTTGGTGCAACCGATTAGAACTTTTTGGTCACACCGAGTTGCAGTAACTGCTTGCAATTTTGCATCTCGGTGCCACCGAGTCGTTCCACTCGGTCACACCGACAGGGTCAGGTTATATATACCGACGGGCCAAATTTTGGAAGATTTCCGAACCTCCTCGCTCGCGCGTAACCTACTCTGCCTCCTCGGGTCTCTGGATCGTCCTCTCATCGCCAGCAACCTCCCGCCACTGGTCTCCGCCGCCGTCGGAAATCTTCACCGCCGTTGCCGCCGTAGCAAGTTCATCACCGAACTAGGGTACGAACTTGAACTTTGTGCTAATCCTTAACTTTGATTCTTAGCACATTGCTTTGCCATGATTCTTGCCTCGATTGAAATCATCTTGTCTAGCGAAAACAACCTGTAGATTAGTTTTGATTTGAAAATGTAGGGTTAGGTCTCTGCCGAATTCATCTCGGACCGACCGAGTTGTAGAAATCGGTCTCACCGATTTGGCCTAGGCCAGAGCACACGTGTTTTCGGTCTGACCGAAAACTACAAATCGATGTGACCGAGTTCGATTCTCTATGAAACCCTAGCAGTCTCGGTACCACTGAACTATGACTCGGTCTTACCGAGTTCACTAGTTTAGGTTCCAAAAGCTGCTTCGGTATCACCGAGTTTACAAATTGGTAGATCTGAAATGCGTTCTGTGAAGAACTAAAACTAAGTTTTTAAGTCATCCTTTTTGCAAAACTCTTGTACTTTGTGATGCTCATCTACTCTACCTCATCTATAACCTATTCACAGGGTCTGCTGTCAGAATATTTGCAGAGATGTCTGACCAGAGTGATAGCCAGAACAGGTCTGAGCAACAGGTGCAAATGAGTGAGGGTTTAGATCCCTCTAGCAGCTATGATGATGGCAGCAGGAGCACACCAAGCAATCTGCCAAAGGCTGCTACCAGGACAAGGAAGAAGAGAACTTTCGACTCTAAGGATGAAGACTATGAGGCTGTTGAAGATGAAGCCACTTCAAAGAATAAGGCTCTTAAGAAAGAATATGGCTCAGCTGCTGCAACAAAGCCTGGTCTGAAAACAAAGATGCCAGCAAGAAGACAACCCATGTCTAAGCCAAGGAAAGTTGCCACAGGTGAAACTATGAAGTTCACCATTGAGTCTGAAGAAGAGACAGCTGGTGAAGATAAGAAGAAGAAGAGGGCAAGAACCACTACTGCCAGAGTTCTTGGCAAGCCCTCAATGAGGAAAGATTCTGAAGAGGAATAGGAAGAGGAAGAGGAAGAGGATGCTGCACCAGCACCCAAAGCTCAGAAGCTTATGGGAGATGCAATTAAATCAGGGGCTGCTCCATCAAAGCCCAAAGCTGCTCCTAAGGCTGCTGCTCCAGCTCCAAAGCCAAAACCCAAGAGAAGCACTAGGAACATACCTGCAGAAGAGAAGAACAAGGCCCCAATGCCTCAAGCTGCTGAGGAAGAAGAAGATGATTCTGTTGTGTTGAGGAAGCTGAAACCCAAGATCCCTGACCACACTGATGCACACCCAGTTGCAGAGAACATGAAGATCAGGAAGGATGCATGATTAAGACTATGGAGACAGTCTGATCCATATGCCATCAGGAGAAGGACTGATGTGGACTACAGATTTCACACTAAGAACAACAGGACTTCTATGAGACTATTCTGCTTGACAAGAAGCCCATCGTGTGTGATATGAGATGGGTTGACAAGAATTTCATCAAGGAGAATGAGGATCACTTCCCTAGTGTGCTTGACAACTTCAAGGCATGTGGAGTGGACACTTTTGTTGCCCAGAAGCTCACCAAGTGGAATGATGAGCTCATTATGCAGTTTTAATCCACTGCCCACTTCTATCCAGATGGAAGGATAGTATGGATGTCTGAGGGTACTAGGTACCAATCTATAGTTGATGAGTGGGCTAAGCTTATCAATGCTCCTGAGGAACATGGGGATGACTTGGAAATTTATGCAGAGAAGAAGAGAGACCACAACACTATGGCCAACATGTACAAAGAGATCCCAGATGCTGCCTTGGATACACATAAGTTTGGATCTGTCCATTACCTGTTGTCTGGTCTGCCAACAATCAACTGGATATTAAGGCACACACTGCTACCCAAGTCAGGTGATCATAAGATGATCAGAGGACATGCCATCAACTTACTGCACATATTTGATGTCCCACAGAAGTTCAAGGTTATGAGCCTGATTGTTGAGACAATCAAGAGGACTGTTGCTGACCAGAAGAGAAGTTGTGGGTATGCTCCACACATTCAGGAGCTCATCAACTCAAAGATGGGCACGTGCACATATCTTTTGGACAAGGAGCACCTGCCCATCTACCTTGAATTTGAAGATAACACAGTAGTGATGAATGAAAATGAACCATCTTCAGCTCAAGCACATGAGAAGAGAGAGAAGGCTAAAGCTGAGAAGGCTGCAAAGATGCCAACTATGGAAGAGGCATCTCAGGTATTCTTGAAGAGCAAGCAAGACCATCTTGGATATCTGATCCAATCCACTCTGAGGATTGAGAAGGGCTTGGCCACCCTGACCAAGAACCAGGAGAGTCTGGAGAGGATCATTGAGCAGAAATTCTAGGACCTTGATGTCAAGGTAATAGAGATCCAAACTGCAGTTGAACAACTTCAGGAGGAAGCAGAGGAGAAGAAGGGCAAGTCTACCACAGATGCTTTTGCCAGAGTGCCCAGAGGATAGAGGTCTGCTGCAGTGCCAGTGACACACACTAGAGCTACAACATCAGCACCAGCAACAACAGCTCCAGTTCCACGTCCAACAGCTACTCCACCAGCTTGATACGTCTCCAACGTATCTATAATTTTTGATTGCTCCATGCTATATTATCTACTGTTTTGGACTATATTGGGCTTTATCTTCCACTTTTATATTATTTTTTGGACTAACCTATTAACCGGAGGCCCAGCCCAGAATTGCTGTTTTTTTGCCTATTTCAGTGTTTCAAAGAAATAGAATATCAAACGGAGTCCAAACAGAAAAATCCTTTTTGGAACGTGATTTTCTTGCCGAATAAGATCCAGGAGACTTGGACCCTACGCCAAGAAAGCTCCGAGGAGGGCACGAGGTAGGGGGGCGCGCCCTACACCCCCAGGCGCGCCCCCACCCTCGTGGGCCCACCGAAGCTCCACCGACGTACTTCTTCCTCCTATATATACCCACGTACCCCCAAACGATCAGAATAGGAGCCAAAAACCTAATTCCACCGCCGCAACTTTTTGTATCCACGAGATCCCATCTTGGGGCCTGTTCCGGAGCTCCACCAGAGAGGGCCGTCATCACGGAGGGCTTCTACATCATCATAGCCTCTCCGATGAAGTGTGAGTAGTTTACATCAGACCTTCGGGTCTATAGTTATTAGCTAGATGGCTTCTTCTCTCTTTTTGGATCTCAATACAATGTTCTCCCCCTCTCTTGTGGAGATCTATTTGATGTAATCTTCTTCTTTTGCGGTGTGTTTGTTGAGACCGATGAATTGTGGGTTTATGATCAAGTCTATCTATGAATAATATTTGAATCTTCTCTGAATTCTTTTATGTATGATTGGTTATCTTTGCAAGTCTCTTCGAATTATCCGTTTGGTTTGGCCAACTAGATTGGTAGTTCTTGCTATGGGAGAAGTGCTTAGCTTTGGGTTCGATCTTGCGGTGTCCTTTCCCAGTGACAGAAGGGGCAGCAAGGCACGTATTGTATCATTGCCATCGAGGATAACAAGATGGGGTTTATTTCATATTGCATGAATTTATCTCTCTACATCATGTCATCTTGCTTAAAGCGTTACTCTGTTTTTAACTTAATACTCTAGATGCATGCTGGATAGCGGTCGATGAGTGGAGTAATAGTAGTAGATGCAGAATCGTTTCGATCTACTTGTCACGGACGTGATGCCTATATACATGATCATGCCTAGATATTCTCATAACTATGCTCAATTCTGTCAATTGCTCAACAGTAATTTGTTCACCCACCGTAGAAAACTTATGCTCTTGAGAGAAGCCACTAGTGAAACCTATGCCCCCCGGGTCTATTCTCACCATATAAATCTCCATCACTTTAATCTTGCTTTGTTTTTACTTTGCCTTTTACCTTTCACTTTGCATCTTTATATCAAAAGTACCAAAAATATTATCTCTATTAGATCTCACTCTCGTAAGAGACCGTGAAGGGATTGACAACCCCTAATCGCGTTGGTTGCGAGTTGCTATCGATTTATGCAGGTACAAGGGACTTGAGCGTGGCCTCCTACTGGATTGATACCTTGGTTCTCAAAAATTGAGGGAAATACTTACGCTACTCTGCTGCATCATCCTCTCCTCTTTGGGGAAAACCAACGCAAGCTCAAGAGGTAGCACAGCTCCAGCTACTTCATCAGAAGCTTTCATTCTTGGAGTTCTCTCGACACCTCCTATCGAAGATCAAGCCTGAGAGTCGTTTAGCACTATGCATTTTTTAAACTTTTTGGTAACTTGTTGCCAAAGGGGGAGAAAAATGTATAGATCATAGGCTTCGAGAGAGAGAGTGTTGGCTTTTATCTCTCTTCACACTTATTTGGTTTGATTTGAAACTTTATTGTATGCTTGTGTGAGCTACTTGTGAGCTACTTGTTTGATCATGTGTTTGATCATATGCTACCCTTAATGCTTGTTGGATGATATTATTTCTTATATCCTAGATGATCATTCACTTGTTTTGGTGATGAGTGCATGCTTTAACTTCTATCATTTTGATCGCTCTACCAAGATGTATGTGACATGGAAGAGTAACACATGATCCTAATCGATTGTGCATTTGCATTCAAAAGCAAAATTTAAATAATGCACAAATTTAGGGGGAGCTCTTGCTTATCACATACATCTCAAGGCGATGATGTTTTTCAATCTTACTTATTATTTGTCGAAGCTTTGATCTATATGTTGTCATCA
Organism: Aegilops umbellulata; assembly: GCA_032464435.1. Lineage (NCBI taxonomy): Eukaryota > Viridiplantae > Streptophyta > Magnoliopsida > Poales > Poaceae > Aegilops > Aegilops umbellulata. The sequence goes on from CP136057.1 coordinate 502,772,080, forward strand.
ATTACCAAAAAGGGGGAGATTGAAAGTGCAACTATCCCAGGGTGGTTTTGGTAATTCCTAGCAACATATAGCTCATTGAGCTAATGCTATTCCAAGATGAATTTTCCAGGAAAGCTCAATGGTTGGCATGGCATGGATTAGAAAGTGGACCATTCAAAATGTGAAGGACAAAAGATTGGCTCAAGCTCAAAGCACAAGACTCTACATTTTCTATTTTAGTGATCCAAGATCACATTGAGTCTATTGGAAAAGCCAATACTATTAAGAAGGGATGAGGTGTTGCTTAATGAGGTGCTTGCTCAAAATGCTTAGTGATATGCTCCAAAACCCTCCACTACTTTCTCATATCCACATATGTCCCAAACCTAAAAGTCCAACTCGGCCCCACCGATTCTTTCTATCCGGAGCCACCGAGTTCAGTTGACATAGCCACTGCTAGAAACCCTAGTCCTTTCGGTCTCACCGATAGGGATCTCGGTCTCACTGTGATGCCCCAGATTTGACCGTACACCAATCACGCACGCAAATGTGTACGACCAAGATTAGGGACTCATGGGAAGATATCACAACACAACTCTAGACACAAATTAAAATAGTACAAGCTTTACATTACAAGCCAGGGGCCTCGAGGGCTCGAATACAAGCTCGATACACAAGCGTCAGCGGAAGCAACAATATCTGAGTACAGACATAAGTTGGACAAGGATGCCTTAAGAAGGCTAGCACAAAAATCAACGATCGAAGAGGCAAGGCCTCCTGCCTGGGACCTCCTAACTACTCCTAGTCGTCGGCGGTCTCCACGTAGTAGTATCCGTCAGCGATGGCTTCTGGCTCCAGGGGTCCACCATCTGGTTGCATCAACCGGAAAGAAGAAGGAAGGGGGAAAGGGGTAGCAAAGCAACCGTGAGTACTCATCCAAAGTACTCGCGAGCATCAGATCTATGCTAAGTATGCATTGGTATCAAATGGAAGGGTTGTATCTGTGGACTGAACTGCAGAATGCCAGAATAGAGGGGAAGGCCTAGCCTATCGAAGAGTAGCATCTTCAAGCAGCTCCAAGCATCTTGCAGCATGTAGAAGAGTAAAGAATAGCAGTTTATATTTATCAAACATGTTGTAACATCAACACCCAGAGATCCTTCCTCGACTCCCTACGAAAAAGCAATCTCGGAGCCACATATCCATCACATATCTCAAGTATCCATTTCTAGTTATATAAGATCCGGATAAAATTCTGAACATCCATTACTATGGACACGGTATTCGAATATATATCTTCCCTGCAGGGGTGCACCATGATACGTCTCCAACATATCTCTAATTTTTGATTGCTCCATGCTATATTATCTACTGTTTTGGACTATATTGGGCTTTATTTTCCACTTTTATACTACTTTTGGGACTAACCTATTAACCGGAGGCCCAGCCCAGAATTGCTGTTTTTTTTGCCTATTTCAGTGTTTCGAAGAAACAGAATATCAAACGGAGTCCAAATGGAATGAAACCTTCGGGAACGTGATTTTCTCAACAAATAAGATCCAGGAGACTTGGACCCTCCGTCAAGAAAGGAAGGAGGCGGTCACGAGGGTGGAGGGCACCCCCTAGGGCGCGCCCGTGCCTCGTGGGCCCCCCTTTGCTCCACCGACGTACTCCTTCTTCCTATATAAACCTACGTACCCACAAACGATCAGATACGGAGCCAAAAACCTAATTCCACCGCCGCAACCTTCTGTACCCACGAGATTCCATCTTGGGGCATGTTCCGGAGCTCCGCCGGAGAGGGCATCCACCACGGAGGGATTCTACATCATCATAGCCCCTCCGATGAAGTGTGAGTAGTTTACCTCAGACCTTCGGGTCCATAGTTAGTAGCTAGATGGCTTTTTCTCTCTTTTTGGATCTCAATACAATGTTCTCCCCCTCTCTCGTGTAGATCTATTCGATGTAATCTTCTTTTTGCAGTGTGTTTGTTGAGACCGATGAATTGTGAGATTATGATCAAGTCTATCTATGAACAATATTTGAATCTTCTCTGAATTCTTTTATGTACGATTGGTTATCTTTGCAAGTCTCTTCAAATTATCAGTTTGGTTTGGCCTACTAGATTGGTTCTTCTTGCAATGGGAGAAGTGCTTAGCTTTGGGTTCAATCTTGCGGTGTCCTTTCCCAGTGACAGTAGGGACAGCAAGGCACATATTGTATTGTTGCCATCGAGGATAACAAGATGGGTTTTTTTATCATATTGCATGAAACTATCCCTCTACATCATGTCATCTTGCTTAAGGCGTTACTCTATTTTTAACTTAATACTCTAGATGCATGCTGGATAGCGGTCGATGAGTGGAGTAATAGTAGTAGATGCAGGCAGGAGTCGGTCTACTTGTCTCGGACGTGATGCCTATATACATGATCATACCTCGATATTCTCATAACTATGCTCAATTCTGTCAATTGCTCAACAGTAATTTGTTCACCCACTGTAGAATACATATGCTCTTGAGAGAAGCCACTAGTGAGATCTATGGCCCCCGGGTCTATTCTCATCGTATCAAGCTCCAATCACTTTATTATTGCTTTGCTTTTTACTTTACCTTTTATTTTACTTTGCATCTTTATATCAAAAATACCAAAAATATTATCTATCATCTCTATCAGATCTCACTCTCGTAAGTGGCCGTGAAGGGATTGACAACCCCTAATCGCGTTGGTTGCGTTGATATATTTGTTTTGTGTAGGTACGAAGGACTCGCGCGTAGCCTCCTACTGGATTGATACCTTGGTTCTCAAAAGTTGAGGGAAATACTTACTCTACTCTGCTGCATCACCCTTTCCTCTTCAAGGAAATCCAACGCAGTGCTCAAGAGGTAGCAGGAAGATTTCTGGCGCCGTTGCCGGGGAGTCTACTCAAAAGTCAACATACCAAGTACCCATCACAATTCCTTATCTCTCGCATTACATTATTTGCCATTTGCCTCTCGTTTTCCTCTCCCCCACTTCACCCTTGCCGTTTTATTCGCCCTCTCTTTTCCGTTTGCCCTTTTCTCGCTTGCCTTTTGTTTGCTCGTGTGTTGGTTTGATTGCTTGTCACGATGGCTCAAGATAATACCAAATTGTGTGACTTTACCAATACCAACAATAATGATTTCCTTAGCACTCCGATTGCTCCTCTTACCAATACTGAATCTTGTGAAATCAATACTGCTTTGTTGAATCTTGTTATGAAAGATCAATTCGCCGGCCTTCCTAGTGAAGATGCCGCTACTCATTTAAATAGCTTCATTGATTTATGTGATATGCAAAAGAAGAAAGATGTCGATAATGATATTGTTAAATTGAACCTATTTCCTTTTTCGCTTAGAGATCGTGCTAAAGCTTGGTTTTCGTCTTTGCCTAAAAATAGTATTGATTCTTGGAACAAGTGCAAAGATGCTTTTATCTCTAAGTATTTTCCTCCCGCTAAGATCATCTCTCTTAGAAATGACATTATGAATTTTAAACAACTTGATCATGAGCATGTTGCACAAGCTTGGGAGAGAATGAAATTAATGATACGTAATCGCCCTACTCATGGTTTGAATTTGTGGATGATTATACAATTTTTTTATGCCGGATTGAATTTTGCTTCTAGAAATCTTTTAGATTCGGCCGCGGGAGGCACTTTTATGGAAATCACTTTAGGAGATGCTACTAAACTCCTAGATAATATTATGGTTAATTACTCTCAATGGCACACCGAAAGATCTACTAATAAAAAAGTGCGTGCGATAGAAGAAATCAATGTTTTGAGTGAAAAGATGGATGAACTTATGAAATTATTTGCTACTAAGAGTGTTTCCTCTGATCCTAATGATATGCCTTTGTCTACTTTGATTGAGAATAATAATGAATCTATGGATGTGAATTTTGTTGGTAGGAATAATTTTGGTAACAACACATATAGAGGGAATTTTAATCCTAGGTCTTATCCTAGTAATCCTTCTAATAATTATGGAAATTCCTACAACAACTCTTATGGAAATTTTTGTAAGATGCCCTCTGAATTTGAGAATAGTGTTAAAGAGTTTATGAATTCACAAAAGAATTTTAATGCTTTGCTTGAAGAGAAATTGCTTAAAGTTGATGATTTGGCGGGGAACATTGTTAGAATTTCTCTTAAGGTTGATTCTTTTAAGCGTAGATCTATTCCTCCTAAGCATAATATCAATGAGTCTCTCAAAGCCATGAGAATTTCCATTGATGAGTGCAAGGAAAGAACCGCTAGGATGCGTGCTACGAAAGATGCCTTTATTAAAGCGTGTTCTTCCAATTCCTATGAAAATCAAGATGAAGATCTAAAAGTTATTGATGTATCCCCTATTAAATATTTGTTTTGCAATATGAATCTTGATGAAACTGAATACGATCTTCCTTTAGCTAGAAGGCGTTCCAAAATTTCGGAGTTTTTAGATCTTGATGATGAAACTGATAAAAGTGGGATTGAAAAGAATAAAACCCTAGATGTTGCTAAACCCACTATATTGGATTTCAAGGAATTTAATTATGAAAGTTGCTCTTTAATTGATAGTATTTCCTTGTTGCAATCCGTGCTAAATTCTCCTCATGCTTATAGTCAAAATAAAGCCTTTACCGAACATATCGTTGATGCCTTAATGCAATCTTATGAAGAAAAACTTGAGTTGAAAGTCTCTATCCCTAGAAAACTTTATGATGAGTGGGAACCTACTATTAAAATTAAAATTAAATATCATGAGTTTTATGCTTTGTGTGATTTGGGTGCTAGTGTCTCCACTATTCCCAAAACTTTGTGTGATTTGCTAGATTTCTGTGATTTTGATGATTGCTCTCTAAACTTGCACCTTGCGGATTCCACTATTAAGAAACCTATGGGAAGAATTAATGATGTTCTTATTGTTGCAAATAGGAATTATGTGCCTGTAGATTTTATTGTTCTTGATATAGATTGCAATCCTTCTTGCCCTATTATTCTTGGTAGACCTTTCCTTAGAACGGTTGGTGCAATTATTGATATGAAGGAAGGGAATATTAGATTCCAATTTCCATTAAAAAAGGGCATGGAACACTTCCCTAGAAAGAAAATAAAATTACCATATGAATCTATCATGAGAGACTTATGGATTGCCTACCAAAGATGGCAATACCTAGATCTATCCTTGCTTTTATGCCTAGCTAGGGGCGTTAAAGGATAGCGCTTGTTGGGAGGCAACCCAATTTTATTTTTAGTTTTTTGCTTTTGCTTATGTTTAGGAATAAATAATCCTTCTACCTTCTGCTTAGATGTGGTTTTATGTTTTAATTAGTGATTGTGCCAAGTTAAACCTATAGGATCTTCTTGGATGATAGTTATTTGATGTTGTTGTAATTTCCAGAAACTTTCTGTTCACGAAACCAATTGTTAAAAATCAACAGAACGTGATAATATACTGATTCTAATTGCTGATGATCAATAAACAAATTGCCTAGGTCGTCCTATTTTGGTAGATGTTTTCGAGTTCCAGAAGTTTACGTTAGTTACAGATTACTACAGACTGTTTTGTCTTTGACAGATTCTGTTTTTCGTGTGTTGTTTGCTTATTTTGATGAATCTGTGGCTAGTAAAATAGTTTATAAACCATAGAGAAGTTGAAATACAGTAGGTTTAACACCAATAAAAGTAAAGAATGATCTCATTACAGTACCTTGAAGTGGTCTTTTGTTTTCTTTCGCTAACGGAGCTCACGAGATTTCTGTTGAGTTTTGTGTTGTGAAGTTTTCAAGTTTTGGGTGAAATCTTTTGATGGATTATGGAACAAGGAGTGGCAAGAGCCTAAGATTGGGGATGCCCATGGCACCCCCAATATAATCCAAGGACACTAAAAAGTCAAAGCTTGGGGATGCCCCGGAAGGCATCCCTTCTTTCGTCTACTTCCATCAGTAATTTTACTTGGAGCTATATTTTTATTCACCACATGATATGTGTTTTGCTTGGAGCGTCTTGTATGATTTGAGTATTTGCTTGTTAGTCTACCACAATCATCCTTGCTGTACACACCTTTTGATAGAGCCATTCATGAATTGAAATTTGATAGAATACTCTATGTGCTTCACTTATATCTTTTGAGCTATATAGTTTGCTCTAGTGCTTCACTTATATCTTTTAGAGCACGGTGGTGGATTTGTTTTATAGAAACTATTGATCTCTCATGCTTCACTTAGATTATTTTGAGAGTCTTAAATAGCATGGTAATTGCTTAATAATAATAAGCTTGGTGTTCAAGATTTGTAAAACTTTCTTTTGAGTCCGTTGAATACTAAGAAAAGATTGATGCTTGATAATTGTTTTGAGATATGAAGATGGTGATATTAGAGTCATGCTAGTTGAGTAGTTGTGAATTTGAGAAATACGTGTGTTAAAGTTTTTGATTCCCGTAGCATGCACGTATGGTGAACCGTTATGTGATGAAGTCGGAGCATGATTTATTTATTGATTGTCTTCCTTATGAGTGGCGGTCGGGGACGAGCGATGGTCTTTTCCTACCAATCTATCCCCCTAGGAGCATGCGCGTAATACTTTGCTTTGATAACTTCTAGATTTTTGCAATAAGTATATGAGTTCTTTATGACTAGTGTTGAGTCCATGGATTATACACACTTTCCTTCCTTCCACCATTGCTAGTCTCTCTAATACCACGCACCTTTCGCCGGTATCATTTACCCACCATATACCTTCCTCAAAACAGCCACCATACCTACCTATCATGGCATTTCCATAGCCATTCTTAGATATATTGCCATGCAACTTTCCACCGTTCCGTTTATTATGACACGCTCCATCATTGTCATATTGCTAGCATGATCATGTAGTTGACATCGTATTCGTGGCAAAGCCACCGTTCATAATTCTTTCATACATGTCACTCTTGATTCATTGCATATCCCGGTACACCGCCGGAGGCATTCACATGGAGTCATATTTTTTTCTAAGTATTGAGTTGTAATTGTTGAGTTGTAAGAAAAATAAAAGTGTGATGATCATCATTTTTAGAGCATTGTCCCAAGTGAGGAAAGTATGATGGAGACTATGATTCCCCCACAAGTCGGGATGAGACTCCGGACGAAAAAAAAGAGGCCATAAAAAAAGGGAAAGGCCCAAATAAAAAAATGAGAGAAAAAGAGAGAAGGGACAATGTTACTATCCTTTTACCACACTTGAGCTTCAAAGTAGCACCATGATCTTCATGATAGAGAGTCTCTGATTTTGTCACTTTCATATACTAGTGGGAATTTTTCATTATAGAACTTGGCTTGTATATTCCAATGATGGGATTCCTCAAAATGGCCTAGGTCTTCGTGAGCAAGCAAATTGGATGCACACCCACTTAGTTTCTTTTGTTGAGCTTTCATATACTTATAGCTCTAGTGCATCCGTTGCATGGCAATACCTACTCACTCCAATTGATATCTATTGATGGGCATCTATAGCCCGTTGATACGCCTAGTTGATGTGAGACTATCTTCCCCTCTTTTTGTCTTCTCCACAACCACCATTCTATTCCACATATAGTGCTATATCCATGGCTCCGCTCATGTATTGCATGAAGATCGAAAAAGTTTTGAGAATGTCAAAGTATGAAACAATTGCTTGTCTTGTCATCGGGGTTGTGCATGAGTTAAATACTTTGTGTGGTGAAGATAGAGCATAGCTAGACTATATGATTTTGTAGGGATAACTTTCTTTGGCCATGTTATTTTGAGAAGACATAATTGCTTTGTTAGTATGCTTGAAGTATTATTATTTTTATGTCAACATGAACTTTTGTCTTGAATCTTTCGGATCTGAATATTCATACCACAATTAAGAAGAATTACACTGAAATTATGCAAAGTAGCATTCCGCATAAAAAATTCTCTTTTTATCATTTACCTACTCGAGGACAAGCAGGAATTAAGCTTGGGGATGCCTGATACGTCTCCAACGTATCTATAATTTTTGATTGCTCCATGCTATATTATCTACTGTTTTGGACTATATTGGTCTTTATTTTCCACTCTATATTACTTTTGGGACTAACCTATTAACCGGAGGCCCAGCCTAGAATTGTTGTTTTTTGCCTTTTTCAGTATTTCGAAGAAACGGAATATCAAACGGAGTCCAAACGGAATGAAACCTTCGGGAACGTGATTTTCTCAATAAATAAGATCCAGGAGACTTGGACCCTCCGTCAAGAAAGGAGGGAGGCGGTCACGAGGGTGGAGGGCGCCCCCTAGGGCGCGCCCCCTGCCTCATGGGCCCCCCTTTGCTCCACCGACGTACTCCTTCCTCCTATATATACCTACATACCCCCAAACGATCAGATGCGAAGCCAAAAACCTAATTTCACAGCCGCAACCTTCTGTACCCATGAGATCCCATCTGGGGGCCTGTTCCGGAGCTCCGCCGGAGAGGGCGTCCACCATGGAGGGCTTCTACATCATCATAGCCCCTCCGATGAAGTGTGAGTAGTTTACCTCAAACCTTTGGGTCCATAGTTAGTATCTAGATGGCTTATACTCTCTTTTTGGATCTCAATACAATGTTCTCCCCCTCTATAGTGGAGATCTATTCGATCTAATCTTCTTTTTGCGGTGTGTTTGTTGAGACCGATGAATTGTGGGTTTATGATCAAGTCTATCTATGAACAATATTTGAATCTTCTCTGAATTCTTTTATGTATGATTGGTTATCTTTGCAAGTATCTTCGAATTATCAGTTTGGTTTGGCCTACTAGATTGGTTCGTCTTGCAATGGGAGAAGTGCTTAGCTTTGGGTTCAATCTTGCAGTGTCCTTTCCCAGTGACAGTAGGGGCAGCAAGGCACATATAGTATTGTTGCCATCGAGGATAACAAGATGGGTTTTTTATCATATTGCATGAAACTATCCCTCTACATCATGTCATCTTGCTTAAGGCGTTACTCTGTTTTTAACTTAATACTCTAGATGCATGCTGGATAGCGGTCGATGAGTGGAGTAATAGTAGTAGATGCAGGCAGGAGTCGGTCTACTTGTGTCGGACGTGATGCCTATATACATGATCATACCTAGATATTCTCATAACTATGCTCAATTCTGTCAATTGCTCAACAATAATTTGTTCACCCACTGTAGAATACTTATGCTCTTAAGAGAAGCCACTTGTGAAATCTATGGCCCCTGGGTCTGTTCTCATCATATCAATCTCCAATCACTTTATTATTGCTTTGCTTTTTTACTTTGCCTTTTATTTTACTTTGCATCTTTATATCAAAAATACCAAAAATATTATCTATCATCTCTATCAGATCTCACTCTCGTAAGTGGCCGTGAAGGGATTGACAACCCCTAATCGCGTTGGTTGCGTTGAGCTATTTGTTTTGTGTAGGTACGAGGGACTCGCGCGTAACCTCCTACTGGATTGATACCTTGGTTCTCAAGAGCTGAGGGAAATACTTACTCTACTCTGCTGCATCACCCTTTCCTCTTCAAGGAAATCCAACGCAGTGCTCAAGAGGTAGCAAGCGCGCGCGTGGATCACACCATAGGGTTAGTTGTATGTTGATAGGACTATGTATTGGAGGGCAAGAGTGACAGAAGCTTCAACCTAGCATAGAAATTGATGCATACGGGATTAAAGGGGGACCAATATATCTTAATGCTATGGTTGGGTCTTACCTTAATGAACGTTAGTAGTTGCGGACGCTTGCTAATAGTTCCAATCATAAGTGCATAGAATTCCAAGTCAGGGATAACATGCTAGCAGTGGCCTCTCCCACATAAAACTTGCTATCGGTCTAGTAAAGTAGTCAATTGCTTACGGGACAATTTCGCAACTCCTACCACCACTTCTCCACACTCGCTATATTTACTTTATTGCTTCTTTACTTACAACAGCCCCTAGCTTTTATTTTCACGCTCTTTATATTCTTGCAAACCTACCCGAAAACACCTACAAGTACTTCTAGTTTCATACTTGTTCTAGGTAAAGCGAACGTCAAGCGTGCTTAGAGTTGTATCGGTGGTCGATAGAACTTGAGGGAATATTTGTTCTACCTTTAGCGCCTCGTTGGGTTCGACACTCTTACTTATCAAAAACTGTTGCGATCCCCTATACTTGTGGGTTATCAAGACCTTTTTCTGGCGCCGTTGCCGGGGAGCAATAGCGTGGGGTGAATATTCTCGTGTGTGCTTGTTTGCTTTATCACTAAGTAGTTTTTTATTTGCTGTTCTTAGTTGTTCTTTATCTTTAGTTATGGATATGGAACACGAAATACCAAAAAAATTAGGTGTACCTACTACTCATGGAGATGGGGAACCTCCTAAAACCCTCGATGCTCGTTATGTTACAGATATTATGTACTACTTTGATAATCCAGAGAAAACCCCATTCAATTTGGTAATGGGAGTAACGTTGGATCAACGTGAATACTTTAGGGATTATCGCTTGACACAAAAAGGGAAACTATTATGGGATCAAATTTATATGTTGAAGTGGTATGCTAGGCAACTATGCTTGAGATATGATTATACTTGTTGCTCTAGGATGAAGGCTCCACACCTTCCCTTTTCATGCAAATTTAATGATAATAAAACCTTAGCTTCTTATGCTAATGGTATATATGATTACTATGATGTGGAACAAATAGAAGAATTCGTTGCTTTTATGGGTGCTTATGAAATTGAATCTATGTTCAAAGAGTTTGAAAATCTTTATGATGCTGTTTATAGACCTCAAAATTTAGCTATCTTTAAATATTGCTATGAGAATTACGAATGCAATTCCGATATTAATGCACTTATTGAGAAAGTCTCCGCTGTCCAAGAAGAGACTAATATTTTGCAGGAATGTATGGAAGAAGAAATTGATGAAACTGTGAGCTCATTGGATGAAAAAGATGAGGAGGAGAGCGAAGAACAAAAGGAGGAAGAGCGGATTAGCTACCCGTGCCCTTCTAATGAGAGTAACCCTCCAACTCATACATTGTTTAATTTCCCTTCGTGCTTACCGAAGGATGATTGCTATGATGACTGTTATGATCCCGTTGATTCTCTTGAAATATCCTTTTTTGATGATGCTTGCTATGCTTGTGGCCGAGTTGCCAATATGAATTATGCTTATGGAGATGAACTTGCTATAGTTCCTTATGTTAAACATGAAATTGTTGCTATTGCACCCACGCATGATAGTCCTATTATCTTTTTGAATTCTCCCGATTATACTATATCGGAGAAGTTTGCACTCATTAAGGAGTATATTGATGGGTTGCCTCTTACCGTTGCACATGATGATTTTGATATATACAATATGCATGTGCTTGCTGCTTCTACTTGCAATTATTATGAGAGAGTAACTATAACTCCACCTCTCTATGTTTCCCGCATGACAAAATTGTAAGAAACTATTTATACTACGCATTGGCCTTTACTAGGTGTGCATGAATTGTTCTTTATGACATGCCAATGCATAGGAAGAGAGTTAGACTTCGTCATTACTTGATATATGTTGCTTTGTGCTCACTACTAAATCACAAATCATTGCTAATTAAAATTGGCTTTGATATACCTTGGGATCCGGGTGGGTTCACTATATGCCTAACTTAATGGCTTTAAAGAAAGCGCTGCCAAGGAGACAACCCAGAAGTTTTAGAGAGTCATTTATTCTGTTAAGTGCTTTCATATAGTTTCAAAACACCAAAAAATAAAGAGGGGAACCCAAAACTTTTTCAAAAAGGAAAGTGAAAGTGAGAGAGACAAGCATTGTTGAAGTGGGAGCTAGCCTTGAACTTTGTTCATGCTCACGGAAACTTTGTGAATCTTGATTACAGAAACTTTTCACAAAAATAATTATCCCATTGTACAATTCCATTGTATTATAAAAATAATGTGCCAAGGTTTTCCTTTAGGATGTTTACAATGCTTGTTGGTTTGTACGGTGCAGGACAGAAACTTTGGCTGTAGTGTGCGATTTTAAATTTTTTACTGTAACATCAAATAGTTCTGATTCTTTTTGCACTGTCTTTATGTACAAATTGTTTATTTTTCCTAATTTTGGTAGAATTTTTGAAATATCATAAGTATGGTGAATGTTCAAATTATTACGGACTGTTCTGTTTTAGACATATATTTTTTATGCATAGTTTGCTTGTTTTGATGAAGGTATCGATTTATATCAGTGGATTAAGCCATGAAAAAGTTATACTACAGTAGACACAATGCAAAAACAAAATATGAATTGGTTTGCAACAGTACTTAGAGTAGTGATTTGCTTTATTATACTAACGGGTCTTACCGAGTTTTTTGTTGAAGTTTTGTGTGGATGAAGTGTTCGATGATCGAGGAAGTCTCGATGTGAGAAGAAGGAAGAGAGGCAAGAGCTCAAGCTTGCGGATGCCCGAGGCGCCCCAAGTAAATATTCAAGGATACTCAACCATCTAAGCTTGGGGATGCCCTGGAAGGCATCCCCTCTTTCTTCAACAAGTATCGATATGTTTTCGGATTCGTTTCGTTCATGCGATATGTGCAATCTTGGAGCGTCTTTTGCATTTAGTTTTCATTCTTATTTTATGCACCATGCTGGTATGAGATGGTCCTTGGTTGATTTACAGAATTCTCTTCGCACTTCACTTATATCTTTTGAGTATGGCTTTATAGAATGCTTCATGTGCTTCACTTATATCATTTGAAGTTTGGATTGCCTGTTTCTCTTCACTTAGACAACCGCCATTTGTAGAATGCTCTTTTGCTTCACTTATATTTGTTAGAGCATGGGCATATCGTTTGTAGAAAGAATTAAACTCTCTTGCTTCACTTATATCTATTTATAGAGATGACAGGAACTGGTCATTCACATGGTTAGTCATTAAATCCTACATAAAACTTGTAGATCACTGAATATGATGTGTTTGATTCCTTGCAATAGTTTTGCGATATAAAGATGGTGATATTAGAGTCATGCTAGTGGGTAGTTGTGGATTGTAGAAATACTTGTGTTGAGGTTTGTGATTCCCGTAGCATGCACGTATGGTGAACCGTTATGTAACGAAGTTGGAGCATGAGGTATTTATTGATTGTCTTCCTTATGAGTGGCGGTCGGGGACGAGCGATGGTATTTTCCTACCAATCTATCCCCCTAGGAGCATGCGTGTAGTACTTTGTTTCGATGACTAATAGATTTTTGCAATAAGTATGTGAGTTGTTTATGACTAATGTTGAGTCCATGGATTATACACACTCTCACCCTTCCATCATTCCTAGCCTCTTCGGTACCGTGCATTGCCCTTTCTCACCTCGAGAGTTGGTGCAAACTCCGCCGGTGCATCCAAACCCCGTGATACGATACGCTCTATCACACATAAGCCTCATTATATCTTGCTAAAAATAGCCACCATACCTACCTATCATGTCATTTCCATAGCCATTCCGAGATATATTGCCATGCAACTTCCATCATCATCATATACATGACTTGAGCATTTATTGTCATATTGCTTTGCATGATCGTAAGATAGCTAGCATGATGTTTTCATGGCTTGTCCGTTTTTTTGATGTCATTGCTATGCTAGATCATTGCACATCCCGGTACACCGCTGGAGGCATTCATATAGAGTCATATCTTTGTTCTAGTATCAAGTTGTAAGTAAATAAAAGTGTGATGATCATCATTATTAGAGCGTTGCCCCAGTGAGGAAAGGATGATGGAGACTATGATTCCCCCACAAGTCGGGATGAGACTCCGGATGAAAAAAAATAAAAATAAAAATAAAAATAAAAGATAAAAAAGAGAAAGGCCAAAAAAGGGAGAAGGCCCAAAAAAAAGAAGAAAAAAAAATGAGAGAAAAAGAGAGAAGGGGCAATGTTACTATCCTTTTACCACACTTGTGCTTCAAAGTAGCACCATTTTCTTCATGATAGAGAGTCTCTTGAGTTGTCACTTTCATATACTAGTGGGAATTTTCATTATAGAACTTGGATTGAATATTCCAACGATGGGCTTCCTCAAATGCCCTAGGTCTTCATGAGCAAGAAAGTTGGATGCACACCCACTAAGTTTCAGTTTGAGCTTTCATATACTTATAGCTCTAGTGCATCCGTTGCATGGCAATCCCTACTCCTCACATTGACATCAATTGATGGGCATTTCCATAGCCCGTTGATTAGCCGCGTCGATGTGAGACTTTCTCCCTTTTTTGTCTTCTCCACATAACCTCCACCATCATATTCTATTCCACCTATAGTGCTATATCCATGGCTCACGCTCATGTATTGCGTGAAAGTTGAAAAGGTTTGAGAACGTCAAAAGTATGAAACAATTGCTTGGCTTGTCATCGGGGTTGTGCATGATGTGAATATTTTGTGTGGTGAAGATGGAGCATAGCCAGACTATATGATTTTGTAGGGATAACTTTATTTGGCCATGTTATTTTGAAAAGACATAATTGCTTTATTAGTAGGCTTGAAGTATTATTGTTTTTATGTCAAACGATAGACTATTTCTTTGAATCACTCGTGTCTTAATATTCATGCCATGATTAGATACATGATCAAGATTATGCTAGGTAGCATTCCACATCAAAAATTATCTTTTTTTATCATTTACCTACTCGAGGACGAGCAGGAATTAAGCTTGGGGATGCTGATACGTCTCCGTCGTATCTATAATTTTTGATTGTTCCATGCCAATATTATACAACTTCCATATACTTTTGGCAACTTTTTATACTATTTTTGGGAGTAACATATTGATCCAGTGCCCAGTGTCAGTTCCTGTTTGTTGCATGTTTTTTGTTTCGCAGAAAATCCATATCAAACAGAGTCCAAACGGAATAAAAACTGACGGAGATTTTTTTGGAATATATGTGATTTTTGGGAAGAAGAATCAACACGATACGATGCCCGAGGGGGCCTCGAGGCAGGGGGGCGCCCCCCAGGGGGCCAGGCGCGCCCTGGACCCTCTTGGCCACCCTGTAAGGCGGTTGGAGCCCTTCTTTCACCGCAAGAAAGCTAATTTCCGGATAGAGATCGTGTCCAAAATTCAGCCCACTCGGAGGTACGGATCTCCGGGAATTTAAGAAACGGTGAAGGGCTAGAAAACAGAACACAGAAACAGAGAGAGACAGAGAGACAGATCCAATCTCGGAGGGGTGATACGTCCATTTTGCATCATGCTTTTATATTGATATTTATTGCATTATGGGCTGTTATTTCACATTATGTCACAATACTTATGGCTATTCTCTCTTATTTTACAAGGTTTACATAAGGAGGGAGAATGCCGGCAGCTGGAATTCTGGACTGGAAAAGGAGCAAATATTAGAGACCTATTCTGCGCAACTCCAAAAGTCCTGAAACTCCACGGAATATATTATAATAAATAATGAAAAATACCTGCCAAAGATGAAGGCCAGGGGGCCCACACCCTGTCCATGAGGGTGGGGGGCGCACCCTACCTCGTGGGCCCCCTGGTGGCTCTCCGACGCCCATCTTCTGCTATATGAAGTCTTTCGTCGAGAAAAAATAGAAAAGCAACCTTTCGGGATGAAACTCCGCCACCATGAGGCGGAACCTTGGCGGAACCAATCTTGAGCTCCGGCAGAGCTATTCTACCGAGGATACTTCCCTCCGGGAGGGGGAAATCATCACCATCGTCATCACCAATGCTCCTCTCATCAGGAGAGGGCAATCTCCATCAACATCTTCACCAGTACCATCTCCTCTCAAAACCCTAGTTCATCTCTTGTATCCAATTCTTGTATCCAACTCCGGGATTGGTGCTAGTAGGTTGCTAGTAGTGTTGATTACTCCTTGTAGTTGATGCTAGTTGGTTTATTTGGTGGAAGATCATATGTTCAGATCCTTTATGCATATTATTACCCCTCTGATTATGAACATGAATATGCTTTGTGAGTAGTTACTTTTGTTCCTGAGGACATGGGAGAAGTCTTGCTATTAGTAGTCATGTGAATTTGGTATTCGTTCGATATTTTGATGAGATGTATGTTGTCTAGCCTCTAGTGGTGTTATGTGAACGTCGACTACATAACACTTCACCATTATTTGGGCGTAGAGGAAGGCATTGGGAAGTAATAAGTAGATGATGGGTTGCTAGAGTGACAGAAGCTTAAACCCTAGTTTATGCGTTGCTTCGTAAGGGGCTGATTTGGATCCACATCTTTCATGCTATGGTTAGGTTTACCTTAATACTTTTGTTGTAGTTGCGGATGCTTGCAATAGAGGTTAATCATAAGTGGGATGCTTGTTCAAATAAGAACAGCACCCAAGCACCGATCCACCCACATATCAAATTATCAAAGTACCGAACGCGAATCATATGAACGTGATGAAAACTAGCTTGATGATATTCCCATGTGTCCTCGCGAGCACTTTTCCTTATATAAGAGTTTGTTCCGGCTTGTCCTTTGCTACAAAAAGGATTGGGCCACCTTGCTGCACTTTATTTACTTTTGTTACTTGTTGCTCGTTACAAATTATCCTATCACAAATCTATTTGTTACCACTTATTTTCAGTACTTGCAGAGAATACCTTGCTGAAAACCGCTTATCATTTCCTTCTGCTCCTCGTTGGGTTCGACACTCTTACTTATCGAAAGGACTACGATAGATCCCCTATACTTGTGGGTCATCAAGGGGCTCTCGCCCCTCCCACGGCATGGAGACCATGGACCAGAGGGGAAACCCTTCTCCCATCTAGGGAGAAGGTCAAGGAAGAAGAAGAAGGAGGGGGGGCTCTCTCCCCCTCGCTTCCGGTGGCGCCGGAACACCGTCGGGGGCCATCATCATCATCGCGATCTTCACCAACACCTCTGCCATCTTCACCAACATATCCATCACCTTCCCCCCTCTATCTACAGTGGTCCACTATCCCGTAACCCTCTGTATCCTCTACTTGAACATGGTGCTTTATGCTTCATATTATTATCCAATGATGTGTTGCCATCCTATGATGTCTGGGTAGATTTTTGTTGTCCTATCGGTGGTTGATGAATTGCTATGATTGATTTAATTTGCTTGTGGTTATGTTGCTGTCCTTTGGTGCCCATCATATGAGCGCGCGCGTGGATCACACCATAGGGTTAGTTGTATGTTGATAGGACTATGTATTGGAGGGCAAGAGTGACATAAGCTTCAACCTAGCATAGAAATTGATGCATACGGGATTGAAGGGGGACTAATATATCTTAATGCTATGGTTGGGTTTTACCTTAATGAACGTTAGTAGTTGCGGACGCTTGCTAATAGTTACAATCATAAGTGCATAAAATTCCAAGTCAGGGATAACATGCTAGCAGTGGCCTCTCCCACATAAAATTTGCTATCGGTCTAGTAAAGTAGTCAATTGCTTAAGGGACAATTTCGCAACTCCTACCACCACTTTTCCACACTCGCTATATTTACTTTATTGCTTATTTACTTGCAACAACCCCTAGCTTTTATTTTTGCACTCTTTATATTCTTGCAAACCTATCCGAAAACACCTACAAGTACTTCTAGTTTCATACTTGTTCTAGGTAAAGCGAACATCAAGCATGCGTAGAGTTGTATCGGTGGTCGATAGAACTTGAGGGAATATTTGTTCTACCTTTAGCTCCTCGTTGGGTTCGACACTCTTACTTATCGAAAACTGTTGCGATCCCCTATACTTGTGGGTTGTCATGGCTCAGCCAGAAAGATTGAGAAACTTGGTTTTTAAATTCCTGTAAATCCAAAACACACCTGAAAATCATGAAACTTGGCATGATGTCATGACATGGCACCAACATGATGTGGTAATTTTTTGTCCGATTTGCCAAGGCTCACACATTAACAATCAACAAAGTCATTTTGGAACAAGTGCTATCACGCTACAAATCAGAAACACAAGTATTATTGTAACGTGGGCGTTCTAATCACCAATTACATGCCACCACGCGTCCCCTTTTTTATTGGCTAGGAGGTGCCATGCGGGGTAGCTATTTGAGTACGGGAGGCGTGCGATCAGACCCCTACGCGTGCTCATCGGGAGGAGAGCCCTTTGACCGCTACCCGCCGCGCACCTCCCTCCCAACGTCCCCATTAATGGCACCCGAGCACCTGTTCAACGGCGTGGCTTATGTCTCACTGGATTGAGATTTAAGAGAGAAAAATGAAAATCTGAAAAGAAAGTTTTGCACGGATCTTGATGTAAGATCCTACGGACCTATATAGCATCCACTGCGACTTATAGCAAGCATGACGAATATAAGGAGGACGACAGTGGATAATAATTGTATTACATATTTAGGAACATAATTAAAAAAGCCACATGCGGCAACGCCCGAAATACATAGGGGCAAAAGAAGAAGGAAGACAAGGATCTGGCTCGCTGATCTCTACTTTGTTGATGCGTTGCTGCAGGTCGCGGGAACTAGTCTCTGTGGCGAGCGGCGATGAGCTCTTTCTTGTCCTCAAGATGCTGCTTGAGAGCATCTGAATTCCTCCACCAGCCTTCTGTGCTCGATGCGCAACATGACGTTCTCGTCCATAAATTTCTCGACGATGAAGCCAGTCCTCTTCAACAAGGCAGTGGTCTGCTCCTACTGCTCCGTACTTCCAACGATCTTCGCCCTCAGCAAGTCGCGCTCAGCCTGGAGCTTCGCATTGCTCTCATTTAGTTGCCGAATGACGCCGGTAGACTGTTCAAACAAGGCTTTCAGGTCATCCCGCAACCTCGCCCACCTGGAGATCTGATCCATCTGCCTAAGGACGAGGGCATGCATGTGCCTGTAAGAGTCCTTGCCTGCCCGCGAGACATTTTCCCAGGCCGCCTCGGCGCGGGAGGACATCTCTGCTGCATTCGTGGCGTGGCGGGACATCTCTTCTGCTTCCACGACGCGGCCGGACCAGTCTGCTGCATCAATGGCGCGGGGGGACCTCTGTGATGCTTCGACGGCGCGGCGGGACCTCTCTACTGCTACGGTCGCGCGTTGGGGCATGTTGGCTGCTTTCGCGGCGAGGCGGGACATCTCTCGTGCTTCCGCTTCTAGGCTCACCTCTCCCTGGTGGCAATCTCTCGACCCAGAACTCACGCTGGCCATGGCAGACGCAAGGGAACGATGATGAATGACTTGTTTGTTTTTGTGGATGAGGAGTTGAGGAGGAATGTGCATTGTGCAGTCATCTTGGAGTAGTAGTATTTATAACCGAGTAGTAATACGCTCCTAAGTGGGAAACCATTTAGGTTTTGATCGGTGTGACAGGTTTGCAATTTTGAATGTGACGGGACACGGCCTCACTGTTCTTCTAAAAAAATTGTGACGGGACGCATGCTCAAAATTTACTGACGGTTATAAGTGCGACACTATTCCTGAAAGGCGTAACGTGGGCATGTACGCCTTCTCGACCGCGTACGTGGCGTTTGCACCATAGGGTGCACCGCAATAGGCAATGTCAGCACACGTCTTGTTCCAACAACCGTGCATGCTCGCTATTACCATCGCACACGCTTCTTTTAATTAGAATGTGTGTGCCCGTCTAGCGCACACACGTTGATCTATCTAACTATTTCAGTTTGTTGTGGCTAATTGCAAACAGTTCATCCATGTGAAGTGTATGCCATCAATCACATACACTTTGATCTGGCTGACCTGTTTCTGTTCTATTGCCTAATCGCAAACAGTTAATCCTTATGAAGCATATGCCCTCAATCACACACACCTTGATCTGGCTGACCGTTTCTTTTGTGTTGCCTAATCACAAACAGTTCATCTGGGTGAACCGTATGCTTTATGTTGCACATGCCTTCATCAGGCTGCACGTTTCTTTTGTTCCGCCTCATCGCAAACAGTTCATTGGACTGAACCGTATGCCCTGGATCACACACGCAACTAAAATCTGAACTGTGTTGCATCGCAAATAGTTCTTTTGCACCACGGTTTGCGATTATTGCATCGCACACAGTTTCGTCGAAGGGTCTCTGATCGTAGTGTTGCATTAGCAGCATCCTGCAGTAGTGCAAGGTTATCAAACTAGTAGGAGAACCAAGCAACACAACGTAAACAACCCCTGCACATAAATAACAATTTCTCGCAACCCAACATGTTAAAGTGGTTGTGAATCCCTTTTGGGCAACGGCGCCAAAAATTGGCAAACGGACGTGAGAAAATTGTAGTAGATTGATAGATCGAACGCCAAATAAAATAAAGAAGAATAAAATGCAGCAAGGTATTTTTGTATTTTTGGATTAATAGATCTGAAAATAAATGCAAACGAAAAGATCGCAAAGGCAAATAATATGAGAAAGAGGCCCGGGGGGCATAGGTTTCACTAGTGGCTTCTCTCGAGAAAAATAGCGAACGGTGGGTAAACAAATTACTGTTGGGCAATTGATAGAACTTCAAATAATCGTGATGATATCCAGGCAATGATCATTGTATAGGCATCACATCCAAGATTAGTAGACCGACTCCTGCCTGCATCTACTACTATTACTCCACACATCAACCACTATCCAACATGCATCTAGTGTATTAAGTTCATGGAGAAACGGAGTAATGCAATAAGAACGATGACATGATGTAGACAAGATCTATCTATGTAGAGATAGACCCCATCATTTTGTCCTTAGTAGCAATGATACATATGTGTCGGTCCCCTTCTGTCACTGGGATCAAGCATCATAAGATCGAACCCACTACAAAGAACCTCTTCCTGTTGCAAGATAAATAGATCAAGTTGGCCAAACAAAACCCAAATATCGGAGAAGAAATACGAGGCTATAAGATATCATGCATATAATAGATCGAACAAACTCAAATAACTTTCATGGATATAAAAAGATAGATCTGCTCACAAACTCAAAGTTCATCTGACCCCAAAAAACACACCGCAAAAAGTTACATCATATTGATCTCCAAGAGACCATTGTATTGAGAATTCAGTGAGAGAGAGGAAGCCATCTAGCTACTAACTACGAACCCGAAGGTCTACAAAGAACTACTCACGCATCATCGGAGAGGCACCAATGGAAGTGGTGAACCCCTCCGTGATGGCGTCTAGATTGGATCTGGTGGTTCTGGACTTGCGGCGGCTAGAATTGATTTTTGTCAACTCCCCTAGGGTTTCTGGAATATTGGGGTATTTATGGAGCAAAGAGGCGGTCTAGGGGGCACCCGAGGTGGGCACAACTCACCAGGGCGCGCCTGGGCCTCCTGGCGTGCCCTGGTGGGTTGTGCTCCCCTCGGAGCACCCCCAGGCGCAACCTTGTCCCATTAGGTGTCTTCTGGTCCGTAAAAAATCTCCGTGAAGTTTCGTTGCATTTGGACTCCGTTTGGTATTGATTTCCTGCGATGTAAAAAACATGCAGAAAACAACAACTGGCACTTGGCACTATGTCAATAGGTTAGTACCATAAAATGATATAAATTGATTATAAAATGGTTATAAAACATCCAAGATTGATAATATAACAGCATGGAACAATAAAAAATTATAGATACGTTGGAGACGTATCAAGCCCCCTCCTTTCTTCTTCTTCCTTGGCCTCCCCAAGATGGGAGGAGAGTTCCCCCTCTGGTCCATGGCCTCCATGGTGGCGGAGGGGCGGGAGCCCCTCTGATATTGGATCTCCCTCTCTGTTCTCTCCTGTTTCGCATTCCCCAGATCTTGCCCTTCACGTTTTCTTAAATTCCCAGAGATCCGTAACTCCGATTGTGCTAAAAATTTTGCACGATTTTTTCTCGTAAATTATCTTTCTTGCGCCTGTAGTGATCCGACCTCAAACGGTCAAATATTTGTGGATAAGTGTCATCCCTAGATCGATAATGCTGACACACAGAGTACTCGAAGGATTTATAACAGTGTGCAATCACACACTTTTTACATCGAATGTCCCAAAAGAGAACTTATTACAATAATATGGCTTAAGGCCATCTAAATAAGATAACTAGGGAAGCATCGAAGGTAAATGATTCCATCAACTCCAATGGCATAGCTGAGTGCACGACAACGACCTAGCGCACCTTACTCTTCGTCTGTAAAGTCTGCAACATAATACGTTGCAGCCCGACAACGGGTCAGCACATGGAATATGCTTGCAAAATAACACTGTAGAGCAATGAACAAGATAACAGCTATATCTACATGCATATATGGCTGGTGGAGGCTCTATGGTTATTTTTGCAGAAAGCTAGTTTTTCCCTTCAACAAAGGAATATATTTTATTTAACTACAAAGTTGGTTGAAAACATTGAGAATGGTAACCCCATCTCAATCCCAATTAAAATAATCATTAACCCAACAAGTTAATTAATTAACGTGATGAGATCAACATAATAATTCAAGCACCAAATACTCAATATGTCCATAACCGGGGACACGGCTAACCATGATTAGTTTGTACACTCTGCAGAGGTTTGCGTACTTTTCCCCACAAGACTCAATCTCCTCCGTTGGTTTTCTTGCACTACATGGTGTTTGAGAAACGGATGACCGAGACACGGTCTTTCAGAAGCATTAACTCTTTCAACGGGTAAACCGTACCACCTACATCCCCTACATCTGCTAGTTTACCACTGAAAGAGGTCACACAACATACTCAACTATGCTAGAGCCAATAATGGCTTGTGGCTTCACATGGAAGTTTCCAACATGAATAATATAATGATCCCTTTGTGCCTGGGTGGCGGACTATAGGTTGATCACACGGATTCCCCGGGATCTCCTTAGACAACATTAGATTCCCCAGGTGACCACGAACAATCCACCCAGATGTGTATTAAAGTAGCCACCTTAAATAAACTCTTAGTTCATAATAATACTCACAACTATCATGAATCACTCAAACCAAACCACGTCTACGAGCATAACATAGCAGTATAAGCATAACGTAGAAGTAACTCCCAGGGTTTGAAAGAAAAGGGCAATAGGTACTACCTCAACATCTACTTCCCAATACCCACATTTAATCAGATCCTACTCATGCAATGTTTGAGTGTTGAAACTAATGCATAAAAAACTGGGTAATAAGGGATATGATCAAAGTGTTACTTGCCTTGCTGACGATCTGAAAACCCTAGTGACTCATAGTAGCATGCTTCGCACTCCGAAAATTCTATCGCAAACAAACAATAGCATACATAAGCAATCAAGCATAGATGCAAGGGTAAAACTCAGATAAAAAGATCCAAACTAAAAGTTCAACTAAAGAGCTTTGATTTGCAAAATGAATCAATCAAATCGGAGCTACGAAACTCAAACTACGATCAAAAGAAGTTCGAATTCAAATCTGCTTGAAAACAAAATCTAAATTACCAAAACCATGTTCAAGTTGACTAACTGGAAAGAGGGGTTCGAGACAAAAAATTTGGCGTTGGTTTCACTGGATTTGGATAAACGAGCAAAAAGTTCCGAGGGTTTGAAGATTATGGGCTAATCTATGATAAAAATAATCACGGATAGGTCCCTGGCCAAAAATAAAAATAAAAATAAAAAGACTACAAACGAACGTTCGCAATCAGAGATAAACGAACGAAAATGTTCGTGAACAGAGACGTTCGAGTGAATGTTCTCTAATTAGCGAAACCAAAAAAACCAAACCGAACCGATCTAACAAAAAAAAGGGGGACGGTTTTGTTGGTTTTACCGGTTCAACAAAAAAACGGTGGCGGCGAGATCCGGCGAGTCCGACGGCGGCGGCAGGCAACGACGAGGCGGGGTGGCAGCGTCGGTGCGGGGTGGCGGCGCGGTGCGGCGGCTCGGGAGGCGGCGACGTTGGTGGCTGGCGGTGTGGGAAGGAGAGTGCGGCGGGGCGGCGGTATATTAAGGCCGAGGGGGCGGCAGCTTGGAGGAGGGGTCGGCACGGGTGGAGTCCAGCTCGGACTCCTCCTCGGCGTCCATGCCAGAGACAGCGGCGGCGCGAGGAAGGCGGCGGCGCTGGTGGGCTTCGGCCCAGCTCAGCTGGGCCTTTGGCCTGGTTGGGCGGAAACTTAAAAAAAATTCCACCGAAGAAAATCCTAAATGAAATACAAAAAATGCCAAAAATAATTTTCACCATCTAAATAAAATATTTAGAACAAAGTGAACATTTTTCTGGCCTAAAAATGCAATTTTCAAAAATGCATATTTTTCTAATTCAAATAAAATCCAAATAAAATATTTATTTGATTTTAAAATTTTACCTCCAATATTCCTCTCTTTTTGAAGAAGTCATATTATCTTCCCTCTTTTGTTTTTATTATAGGAAATAATTGGAGAGAAAAATTATTAAAACCAAATTGATCCGCTTTTCAAATTTGAGAGAAAATTCAAATATGAAAATAAATGAAATCCCCAACTCTCTCCTTGGGTCCTTGAGTTGCTTAAGATTTCTAGGATCACAACCAAAATGCAATTAAAATATGATATGCATATGATGACCTATGTATAACATCCAAATTGAAAATTGGGATGTTACAAACGTACCCCCCTTAAGATGAATCTCGCCCTCGAGATTCGGGTTGGCTAGAAAATAGGTGTGGGTGGTCTTTCTGTAGGTCTTCCTCTCGTTCCTAGGTGGCTTCATCCTCGGTATGGTGGCTCCACTGAACTTTGCAAAACTTGATAACCTTGCTGCATGTAACTCGGCTGGCAAACTCGAGAATCTTGACGGGTTTCTCCTCATAGGTCAGATCACTATCCAACTGAATTGCTTCTAGGGGCGCTGTATCTCTCAGGGGAATATCGGCCATCTCTGCATGGCACTTCTTTAACTGGGAAACATGAAACACATCGTGAACTCCTGACAGTCCTTCGGGTAACTCCAATTTGTAGGCCACTTCTCCCATAGGCTCCAAAACTCGGTATGGTCCTACAAATCTCGGGGCTAACTTTCCCTTAACTCCAAATCATTTAACTCCTCAGAGCGGTGACACACGTAGATATGCTCTGTCTCCGATCTCGTAGACTACCTCCTTGCGTTTTGTATCTGCATAACTCTTCAGCCTGGACTGAGCTACCTTCAGTCTATCTCGAATCAACTTGACCTTCTCTTCGGACTCCTTAATTAGATCCGGTCCAATCAACTGACGGTCTCCAACTTCATCCCACATTAACGGTGTCCTGCACCTTCTTCTATACAAAGCTTCGAAAGGTGCCATCTTCAAACTAGCTTGATAACTATTGTTGTATGAGAACTCTGCGTAGGGAAAATTATCATCCCAACTGGATCCATAGTCTAATACACAAGCTCTCAACATGTCCTCCAGAATCTGGTTGACTCTCTCGGTCTGTCCATCTGTCTGCGGATGAAAGGATGTACTAAACTCTAGCCTGGTACCCAAAGTTTGGTGCAACTGATGCCAAAACTTCTAAGTAAACTGTGTTCCTCTATCTGATACAATGGTCCTCGGAACTCCGCGCAGACATACGATCCTGGTCATATATATCTTGGCCAACTTCGCACTTTTATACGTGGTTTTCGCTGGGATAAAGTGAGCTACCTTGGTCAAACGATCAACTACTACCCAGATAGAATCATATCCTGATTGGGTCCTTGGTAATCCGGTGATGAAATCCATGCCAAGCTTGTCCCACTTCCATTCGGGTACTGGCATAGGCTGTAATAATCCTGCTGGCTTCTGATGTTCTGCCTTCACTCTCTGACATACAACAAATACGGCTACATACTCGGCGATATCCTTCTTCATACCTGTCCACCAGAAACGCTCCTTTAAATCCAAATACATCTTGGTGTTTCCGGGGTGTATCGAGTATGGCAAGTCATGAGCTTCCTGAATCATTAACTTCCTGATCTCTGCATTGCTGGGTACATATACCCAATCCTTAAACCATAAAGTTTCGTGCTCATCCTCACGAAAACCTTTGGCTTTTCCTTTGCTCATCTTCTCCATTATCTCAGCAATCTCCTTATCATCCTTCTGGGCTTCTCGAATCTTCCCCAATAATGTAGACTGAACTTCCATTGCTGCAACAAAACCTCTTGGAACTATCTCCAAACGAAGTTCCTTGAGATTGTCAACTAACTCCTGCGGTAATCCTCCGCTTACGAGGGTATTGACATAACTCTTCCGGCTCAAAGCGTCCGCTACGACATTGGCCTTTCCTGGATGATAGTGAAACTTCATATCATAATCCTTTATGAGCTCCAACCATCTCCTCTGCGTGAGATTTAGTTCCTTCTAAGTGAAAATATACTTCAAACTCTTGTGATCCGTGTACACATCACAACGGTTTCCAATAAGAAAATGTCTCCAGGTCTTAAGCGCATGCACTACGGCTACTAACTCCAAATCATGTGTGGCATAATTCAACTCATGCGGTCGAAGCTGACGTGAGGCATATGAAACAACTCTTCCGTCCTGCATAAGTACCCCTCCAAGTCCTTGGCGAGAAGCATCGCAATACACTTGGAAATCCTTGCGTATGTCAGGAAGAATCAGCACTACGGCTGTAACCAAACGTTTCTTCAACTCTTGAAAACTGGTCTCACATTCTTCAGTCCACTTAAACTTGGTGTCCTTGTTCAACAACTCTGTCATGGGCTTCGCAATCTTGGAAAAAATTACAATGAATCTGCGGTAATATCCCGCGAGTCCAAGAAAACTTCGGATCTCTCCTACTGAGGTGGCTGCCAACCAATCAGTGACTGACTGAACCTTGGTAAGGTCTACTGCTATACCTTCTCCCGATATAACATGTCCAAGGAATCCAACTTCCTTCAACCAAAACTCGCATTTGCTGAACTTGGCATATAACTGATGTTCCCTGAGCTTCTCGAGAACTAAACACAAATGCTCCTTGTGCTCCTCTTCATTCTTTGAGTATACCAAAATACCATCAATGAACACCACAACAAACGTATCCAAGAAATCCATGAACACCTTATTCATCATACTCATGAAATAAGCGGGGGCATTAGTCAATCCAAATGACATGACCGTGTACTCGTACAGCCTGTACCTTGTGGTGAAAGCTGCCATAGGTATATCCTGCTCTCGGATCTTCAGCTGGCAGATCGATCTTGGAGAATACTTTAGCTCCTCGCAATTGGTTAAACAAATCATTGATCATCGGTAATGGGTACTTGTTCTTGATCGTCACTTCATTCAATACACGATAATCGACAACCAGTCTCAAAGATCCATCATTCTTCTCAACTAAGAGCAATGGGCTCCCCAAGGTGACGAACTTGGTTGAATGTAACCTTTCTCCAATAACTCCTTAATCTGCTTCTTAATCTCGTCTAGATCATTAGCGGGCATCCAGTATGGTCTCTATGATATTGGTCCGGTTCCTGGCAACAGCTCTATCAAAAACTCTATGTCTCGATCCGGCGGCATGCTTGGTAGTTCCTCTAGAAATACATCCGGGTAATCCTTCACTACAGGTATTTCCTCCTGAACAACTCGTGAGAGGGAATTCACCTGGGTTCTCCTTGGCGCATGCCTGGATACATACTTAATCCTTTTTCCCTCAGGGGTGGTGAGAAGTATCGACTTACTAGCATAGTCAATGTTTCCTCCATTCTTCGATAGCCAATCCATGCCTAGTATAATATCCAATCCTTGTGACTCCAAAATTATTAGGTCTGAGGGGGAAACATGGCTACCAATGGTCAAAGGTAACCAATCACACCATCGGCTGGACATATACTCTGCTCCTGGCGAGCTTACTAACATGGGTGACCTAAGGGCTAGGGTTAGCAATTTAAACTTGTCCACAAATCCCCTTGATATGTATGAATGCGATGCACCAGTATCAGAAAGAACGAGTGCTCTAAATGACTTAACCAAAAACTTACCAATCACTGTGTCAGGCTGATCTTCAACCTCCTCCATGTTGATGTGGTTCACCTGACCTCTGGTGAAGGGATTGGACTTCTTCCTAGAGCTTCCATTGCCGTTGCCATTCTTCAACTCAGAACAATCATTGGTGTAGTGCCCAGTCTTCCCGCACTTGTAGCAGGTGACATGACTCAGATCCTTCTTAGCGGGTGTTGCTGGGTTGGAACTGTTCTGGTTGCTGCTTGCTCCATTCCCATTTCCATTCTTGGGGCCACTATGGTTATGCGAACTTCCTCCATTGTGTGTGTGGCCTCCATGGTTATGGGTATATCCTCCCGAGTTCGGGGTAAAACGAGGTCTCTGATGAGCTCCTGAATTGTATTTCCGCTATCCATACTTCCTTTTGCGTCTCTCTATCTGCTGCTGCTTCCCTTCAATCATAAGGGCCCGGTCTACCAACTCCTGCTAGTTAGCAAATGTTGCTACCATCAACTGCACACTCATCTCATCATTCAGCCCTTCCATAAACTTCTCCTGCTTCACGGAAACTGTGACCACATCATCCGGGGCATAACGAGCTAATTTGCTGAACTCATCCACGTACTGCCCCACAGTATGATTTCCCCGGCGTAGGTTGCGGAACTCATGCTTCTTCATGTTAATAGCTCCAGTTGAGACATGTGCAGGTGCGGAATGCTTCTGAAACTGATCCCAAGTGACATTGGCTATAGGGAAAGTGCCTTGGTAATTCTCCCACCATAAGGATGCGGGTCCATCCAGTTGGTGTGCGGCAAAGCGCACTTTCTCAGCATCTGTGCAACCTGCGGTTGTCAACTCCCTTCCAATCTTATGTAGCCAGTCATCAGCTACAATCGGCTCGGTGCTACTGGAAAACACCGGCGGATTCAACCTCAGAAAACGGCCTAAGTTGTCAACTGGAGGTGGTTGCGGTGGGTTGTTGTTGTTGTTGCCTTGGTTCTGAACTAGTAGCTGCATCAAGGCATTCTGTTGTTGGATCAACTGAGTGAGCTCCGGTGGGAAGACAAATGCGGGGTCACGTCTCGGAGGCATCTGAGGGGTTTAGATGGGAGAGATTAGAATAGAATGAGGTCTAAAGAGAAGAACTACCCATATGCACATGAGACAAACACAATAATATCACACCACTCAATTCAAACAAGGGCATACAAACGATCTAACGACCGTTACAAAATACTCGGACTACTACTATATACATGGGGGAATACTACTGATAATATGGTGGTCGTCTAGAAATTTTGATTGGTGGAAGACTCCATGATATCTGCTCCAGCTTCATCTTCGTAATCATCATCACTACTATCGGAGTCCGAGTCGGTGTCGTTGATGATGGTGTAGTCTTCGGGATGGTTGTCATCTCCTGGAGCGAGGTCTCCCATGAATACTCCTAGCTTCTTCTTTAGGTCTTCATTCTTCTCCAGTAACACTACAATTTCCTCCTCATATCCATCGCGTGTAGACTTGAGTTCCTCTTCAAGCTACATTTCCTGGTCATCACCTTCTTCAGATCTATAATGTTGGCGCACATTTGGTTTCCTGGCGGCGAATGTGCTGGTTTAACTCCTGGATGAAGGCTGCAATGGACTTGTCCCTCCTAGTGCTGATCATCTCCCATTGCTCATCTCGGCGCCCACATATTTGGTAGATGGTGTCCTTAAGATCCTTGTTGTAGACTTCGCCGATGTGTCCCATGGCGATGTGGGCTGCCATGCTCTTTCCTAGACTCCAGGTCAGTGCATCAAAGGAAAAATCTATGGGCTCAGTAACTGGCGCGAATGTCCTTCCTGGAACATGAACTCGAATCATCCAACTCTCATCTTCTGGTAAAGTGGCAGTGTAGGCCCTGGTGAAGCTTGGTATTCTGATGTTCAGGTACCTAGTGACTTCCTTCAAGTGTCGTCCAAATGGTGTGTCTTCATCCGGTTGAGCAAACTTGTTCCTCGGGTCCACCATCTATAGAGTGGAAAATGGAGGAGAGTCAGAAATGAGTAGACAAGAGTGACCTATGGCTTATCTTAGTGGTCGCGTCCTACAGTCAGCGTGTGTTCTGATACCATCTTGTAGCGATCCCACCTCAAACGGTCAAATCTCTGTGCATAAGTGTCATCCCTGGATCGGTAATGCCGACACACACAGTACTTTAAGGATTTATAATAGAGTGCAATCACACACTTATTACATCAAAAGTCCCAAAAGAGAACTTATTACAATAATATGGCTTAAGGCCATCTAAATAAGATAACTACGGAAGCATCGAAGGTAAATGAGTCCATCAACTCCAACGGCATAGCCGAGTGCACGACAACGGCCTAGCGCACCTTACTCTTGTCTGAAAAGTCTGCAACATAATACGTTGCAGTCTAAAAACGTGTCAGCACATGGAATATGCTGGCAAAATAACACTATAGAGCAATGAACAAGATAACAACTATATCTACATGCATATATGGCCGGTGGAGGCTCTATGGTTATTTTTGCAGAAAGCTAGTTTTTTTCCTACAATAAAGGAATGTATTTTATTTAACTACGAAGTTGGTTGAAAACATTGAGAATGGTAACCCCATCTCAATCCCATTTAAAATAATCATTAACCCAACAAGTTAATTAATTAAAGTGATAAGATCAACATAATAATTCAAGCACTAGATACTCAAGATTTCCATAACCGGGGACACAGCTAACCATGATTAGTTTGTACACTCTGCAGAGGTTTGCGCACTTTTCCCCACAAGACTTGATCTCCTCCGTTGGTTTTCTCACACTACATGTGTTTCAGAAACGGGTGACCGAGACACAGTCTTTCAAAAGCATTAACTCTTTCGACGGGTAAACCTTACCACCAACCTCCCCTACATCTGCTAGTTTACCACTGAAAGAGGTCACACAACATACTCAACTATGCTAGAACCCATAATGGTTTGTGGCTGCACACAGAAGTTTCCAGCATGAGTAACATAATGATCCCTTTGTGCCTGGGTGGCAGACCATAGGATGATCACACGGATTCCCCAGGATCTCCTTAGACAACACTGGATTCCCCAGGTGCCCACAAACAATCCACCCAAATGTGTGTTAAAGTAGCCACCTTAAATAAACTCTTAGTTCATAATAATACTCACAACTGTCATGAATCACTCAAACCAAAACAACGTCTACGAGCATAGCATAGCAGTATAAGCATAACGTAGAAGTAACTCCCAGGGTTTGAAAATAAAGGGCAATAGGTACTACCTCAACATCTACGTCCCAATACCCACATGTTAATCAGATCCTACTCATGCAGTGTTTGAGGGTTGAAACTAATGCATAAAAAACTGGGTAATAAGGGATATGATCAAAGTGTTACTTGCCTTGCTGACGATATGAAAACCCTAGTGACTCGTAGTAGCACGCTTCACACTCCGGAAATTCTATCGCAAACAAACAATAGCATACATAAGCAATCAAGCATAGATGCAAGGGTAAAACTCAGATAAAAAGATCCAAACTGAAATTCCAACTGAAGAGCTACGATTTGTAAAAAGAATCAATCAAATCGGACGTACGAAACTCAAACTACGATTAAAAGATGTTCGAATTCGAATATTCTTGAAACCAAATTTTAAATTGTCAAAACCATGTGCAAGTTTATTAATTGGAAAGAGGGGTTCGAGACGAAAATTTTGGCGTTGGTTTCACTGGATTTAGATAAACGAGCAAAAAATTGCGAGGGTTTGAAGACCAGGGGCTAATCTGCGATAAAAATAATCGCGGATAGGTCCCTGGCCGAAAATAAAATAAAAATATAAAGACTAACGAACGAACGTTCGCTATTAGAGACAAACGAACGAAAACGTTCGCGAACAGAGACGTTCGAGTGAACGTTCGCTAATTAGCGAAACCAAAAAAACCAAACCGAACCGATCTAACAAAAAAACCGGGGACGGTTTTGTTGGTTTTACAGGTACAAAAAAATCCGGCGGCGGCAAGATCCGGCGAGTCCGACAGCGTTGGTGGGCAACGGCGAGGCGAGGCGGCGACGCGGTGCGGCGGCTCGGGAGGCGGCGGCGCGAGCGGCGGCGATGGCGGCTGCGGCGACGCGGCAAAAGGCAGGCGCGGCGCGACGGCTCGGGAGGCGGCGGCGTCGGCGGCTGGCGGTGTGGGGAGGAGAGGGCGGTAGTATATAAAGGCCGATGGGGGGGCGGCTTGGAGGAGGGGTCGGCCCGGGGTGGAGTCCGGCTCAGACTCCTCCTGGGCGTTCGTGCCAGAGACGGCGGCGACGCTGGTGGGCTTCGGCCCGGCTCGGCTGGGCCTTTGGTCCAGTCGGGCGGAATGTTTTTTAAATCTGCCGAAGGAAAAATCCTAAATGAAATATAAGAAAAAAATTCTAAAAATTCCAAAAACAATTTTCGCCGTCTAAATAGAATATTTAGAACAAAGTGAACATTTGTCTCGCCTAAAAATGCAACTTTCAAAACTGCATATTTTTCTAATTCAAATAAAATCTCAAATAAAATCCAAATAAAATATTTATTTGATTTTAAAGTTTTACCTCAAATATTCCTCTCTTTTTGAAGAAGTAATATTATCTTCCCTCGTTTTGTTTTATTATAGGAAATAATTTGAGAGAAAAATTATTAAAACCAAATTGATCCTCTTTTCAAATTTGAGGGGAATTCAAAATATGAAAATAAATGAAATCCCCAACTCTCTCCTTGGGTCCTTGAGTTGCTTAAGATTTCTAGGATCACAACCACAATGTAGATAAAATATGATATGCATATGATGACCTATGTATACCATCCAAGGTTGTTAGAATCGCGATTCTGTTATACCATTCTACGGATTTACGATCCAAACTTACCCTTCTGATTATATGATTTTAGTTCCTAAAATCTACGTTTCTACGATCCTGGTAGTCAAGATTCTATGATTTACGATTCTACCATCAGATCTCCGATCCGATTCAAAATCGCGATTCTGACAACCTTGATACCATCCAAATTGAAAATTGGGATGTTATCGCGCCAGAAGAAGGGCCCCAACTGCCTTACGAGGAGGGCATAAGACACATGGGCGCGCCTGGCACCCCCTTGCACGCCCTAGTGTATCTTGGGGGCTGTGGTCCCCCGTTTGCGTTGATTCCGTCTCCCAAAAATCACATATATTCCAAAATAATTTTCTGTAAATTTTTATCGCATTTGGACTTCGTTTGATATGGATTTTTTGCGAAACAAAAATCATGGAACAAACAGGAACTGACACTGGGCACTGGATCAATAGGTTAGTCCAATAAATCATATAAATTGTTGCCAAAAATATGTAAAAGTTGTATAATATTTGCATGAAACAATCAAAAATTATATATACGACAGAGACATATCAGTGTACACCATCGACCCGGTCATGGTGGACGACTACATCAACACTGTGGAGCAGTTGCTTACTCGAGACAAGTACAAGGTGGTCGGCATCGACCTCCAGTACACCAGCGGTCATCCCGCTAAAGATCAAAAGCTTGTCGTCGCCCAGTTGCGTGATACGTCTCCAACGTATCTATAATTTTTGATTGCTCCATGCTATATTATCTACTGTTTTGGACTATATTGGGCTTTATTTTCCACTTTTATATTATTTTTGGGAGTAACCTATTAACCGGAGGCCCAACCCAGAATTGCTGTTTTTTGCCTATTTCAGTGTTTCGAAGAAACGGAATATCAAACGGAGTCCAAACGGAATGAAACCTTTGGGAACGTGATTTTCTCATCCGATATGATCCAGGAGACTTGGACCCTCCGTTAGGTCAAAAGAGAGGCGGTCACGAGGGTGGAGGGCGCCCCCCTAGGGCGCGCCCCCTGCCTCGTGGGCCCCTCGAAGCTCCACCGACATACTCCTTCCTCCTATATATACCTACGTACCCCAAACGATCAGAACAGGAGCCAAAAACCTAATTCCACCGCAGCAACCTTCTGTACCCACGAGATCCCATCTTGGGGCCTGTTCCGGAGCTCCGCCGAAGGGGGCCATCATCACGGAGGGCTTCTACATCATCATAGCCCCTCCGATGAAGTGTGAGTAGTTTACCCCAGACCTTCGGGTCCATAGTTAGTAGCTAGATGGCTTCTTCTCTCTTTTTGGATCTCGATACAATGTTCTCCCCCTCTCTCGTGGAGATCTATTCGATCTAATCTTCTTTTTGCAGTGTGTTTGTTGAGACCGAGGAATTGTGGGTTTATGATCAAGTCTATCTATGAACAATATTTGAATCTTCTCTGAATTCTTTTATGTATGATTGGTTATCTTTGCAAGTCTCTTCAAATTATCAATTTGGTTTGGCCTACTAGATTGGGTTTTCTTACAATGGGAGAAGTGCTTAGCTTTGGGTTCAATCTTGCGGTGTCCTTTCCCAGTGACAGAAGGGGCAGCAAGGCCCGTATTGTGTTGTTGCCATCGAGGATAACAAGATGGGTTTTTTATCATATTGCATGAAACTATCCCTCTACATCATGTCATCTTGCTTAAGGCGTTACTCTGTTTTTAACTTAATACTCTAGATGCATGCTGGATAGCGGTCGATGAGTGGAGTAATAGTAGTATATGCAGGCAGGAGTCGGTCTACTTGTCTCGGACGTGATGCCTATATACATGATCATACCTAGGTATTCTCATAACTATGCTCAATTCTGTCAATTGCTCAACAGTAATTTGTTCACCCACCGTAGAATACTTATGCTCTTGAGAGAAGCCACTAGTGAAATCTATGGCCCCCGGTCTATTCTCATCATATCAATCTCCATCACTTTATTATTGCTTTGCTTTTTTACTTTGCCTTTTACTTTTTACTTTGCATCTTTATATCAAAAATACCAAAAAATATTATCTATCAGATCTCACTCTCGTAAGTGACCGTGAAGGGATTGACAACCCCTAATTGTGTTGGTTACGTTGAGCTATTTGTTTTGTGTAGGTACAAGGGACTCGCGCGTAGCCTCCTACTGGATTGATACCTTGGTTCTCAAAAACTGAGGGAAATACTTACGCTACTTTGCTGCATCATCCTCTCCTCTTCGGGGAAATCCAACAAAGTGCTCAAGAGGTAGCAAGAAGAATTTCTGGCGCCGTTGCCGGGGAGGTCTACGCAAAAGTCAACATACCAAGTACCCATCACAATTCCTTATCTCTCGCACTACATTATTTGCCATTTGCCTCCCATTTTCCTCTTCCCCACTTCACCCTTGCCGTTTTATTCGCCCTCTCTTTTCCGTTTGCCTTTTTCTCGCTTGCCTTTTATTTTGCTCGTGTGTTGGTTTGCTTGCTTGTCACGATGGCTCAAGATAATACCAAATTGTGTGACTTTACCAATACAAAGAATAATGATTTCCTTAGCACTCCGATTTCTCCTCTTACCAATACGGAATCTTGTGAGATCAATACTACTTTGTTGAATCTAGTTATGAAAGATCAAGTCGCCGGACGCTACTCATCTGAATAGCTTCGTTGATTTATGTGATATGCAAAAGAAGAAAGATGTCGATAATGATATTGTTAAATTGAAGCTATTTCCTTTTTCGCTTAGAGATCATGCTAAAGCTTGGTTTTCGTCTTTGCCTAAAAATAGTATTGATTCTTGGAACAAGTGCAAAGATGCTTTTATCTCTAAGTATTTTCCTCCCGCTAAGATCATCTCTCTTAGAAATGACATTATGAATTTTAAGCAACTTGATCATGAACATGTTGCACAAGCTTGGGAGAGAATGAAATTAATGATACGTAATTGCCCTACTCATGGTTTGAATTTGTGGATGATTATACCAAAATTTTATGCCGGATTGAATTTTTCTTCTAGAAATCTTTTAGATTCGGCCGCGAGAGGCACTTTTATGGAAATCACTTTAGGAGATGCTACTAAACTCCTAGATAATATTATGGTTAATTATTCTCAATGGCACACTGAAAGATCCACTAATAAAAAAGTGCATGCGATAGAAGAAATCAATGTTTTGAGTGGAAAGATGGATGAACTTATGAAATTATTTGCTACTAAGTGTGTTTCTTCTGATCCTAATGATATGCCTTTGTCTACTTTGACCGAGAATAATAATGAATCTATGGATGTGAATTTTGTTGGTAGGAATAATTTTGGTAACAACGCGTACAGAGGGAATTTTAATCCTAGGCCTTATCCTAGTAATCCTTCTAATAATTATGGAAATTCCTACAACAACTCTTATGGAAATTTTAGTAAGATGCCCTCTGAATTTGAGAATAGTGTTAAAGAGTTTATGAATTCACAAAAGAATTTCAATGCTTTGCTTGAAGAGAAATTGCTTAAAGTTGATGATTTGGCTAGGACCGTTGATAGAATTTCTCTTGAGGTTGATTCTTTAAAGCTTAGATCTATCCCTCCTAAGCATGATATCAATGAGTCTCTCAAAGCCATGAGAATTTCCATTGATGAGTGCAAGGAAAGAACCGCTAGGATGCGTGCTATGAAAGATGCCTTTATTAAAGCGTGTTCTTGCAATTCCTATGAAAATCATGATGAAGATCTAAAAGTTATTGATCTGTCCCCTATTAAATATTTGTTTTGCAATATGAATCTTGATGAACCTGAATGCGATCTTCCTTACCTAGAAGGCGTTCCAAAAATTCGGAGTATTTAGATCTTGATGATGAAATTGATAAAAGTGGGATTGAAAGAAATAAAACCCTAGATGTTGCCAAACCCACTATAATGGATTTCAAGGAATTTAATTATGAAAGTTGCGTTTTAATTGATTGTATTTCCTTGTTGCAATCCGTGCTAAATTCTCCTCATGCTTATAGTCAAAATAAAGATTTTACCAAACATATCGTTGATGCCTTGATGCAATCTTATGAAGAAAAACTTGAGTTGAAAGTTTCTATCCCTATAAAACTTTATGATGAGTGGGAACCTACTATTAAAATTAAAATTAAAGATCATGAGTATTATGCTTTGTGTGATTTGGGTGCTGGTGTCTCCACTATTCCCAAAACTTTGTGTGATTTGCTAGATTTCCGTGATTTTGATGATTGCTCTCTAAACTTGCATCTTGCGGATTCCACTATTAAGAAACCAATGGGAAGAATTAATGATGTTCCTATTGTTGCAACTAGGAATTATGTGCCCGTATATTTTATCGTTCTTGATATAAATTGCAATCCTTCTTGCCCTATTATTCTCGGTAGACCTTTCCTTAGAACGGTTGGTGCAATTATTGATATGAAGGAAGGGAATATTAGATTTCAATTCCCATTAAAAAAGGGCATGGAACTATTACCTAGGAAGAAAATAAAATTACCATATGAATCCATCAGGAGATCCACTTATGGATTGCCTACGAAATATGGCAATACCTGGATCTATCCTTGCTTTTATGCCTAGCTTGGGGAGTTAAACGATAGCGCTTGTTGGGAGGCAACCCAATTTTATTTTAGTTGTTTGTTTTGTTTTTGCTTCTGTTTAGGAATAAATAATCCATCTACCTTCTGCTTAGATGTGGTTTTATGTTTTAATTAGTGTTTGTGCCAAGTTAAACCTATAGGATCTTCTTGGATGATAGTTATTTGATCTGGCTGTAATTTCCAGAAACTTTCTGTTCACGAAAACAATTGTTAAAAATCACCAGACGTGATAAAATACTGATTCCAATTTTTGCTGATAAATAAACAAATTGTATAGGTCGTCCTAGCTTGGTAGATTTTTTGGAGTTCCAGAAGTTTGCGTTAGTTACAGATTACTACAGACTGTTCTGTTTTTGACAGATTCTGTTTTTCGTGTGTTGTTTGCTTATTTTGATGAATCTATGGCTAGTAAAATAGTTTATAATACATACAGAAGTTGGAATACAGTATGTTTAACACAAATACAAATAAAGAATGAGTTCATTATAGTACCTTGAAGTGGTCTTTTGTTTTCTTTCGCTGACAGAGCTCAGGAGATTTCTGTTGAGTTTTGTGTTGTGAACTTTTCATGTTTTGGGTGAAATCTTTTGATGGGTTATGGAACAAGGAGTGGCAAGAGCCTAAGCTTGGGGATTCCCATGGCACCCCAAGATAATCCAAGGACACCAAAAAGTCAAAGCTTGGGGATGCCCCGAAAGGCATCCCCTCTTTCGTCTACTTCCATCGGTAATTTTACTTGGAGCTATATTTTTATTCACCACATGATATGTGTTTTGCTTGGAGTGTCTTGTATTATTTCAGTCTTTGCTTTTTAGTTTACCACAATCATCCTTGCTGTACACACCTTTTGAGAGATCCATACATAAATTGGAATTTGATAGAATACTCTATGTGCTTCACTTATATCTTTTGAGCTTTATAGTTTTGCTCTAGTGCCTCACTTATATCTTTTAGAGCACGGTGGTGGATTTGTTTTATAGAAACTATTGACCTCTCATGCTTCACTTAGATTATTTTCAGAGTTTTAATTAGCATGGTAATTTGCTTGATAATAATATGCTTGGTATTCAAGATTTGTAAAAACTTTCTTTTGAGTGCGTTGAATACTAAGAAAAGATTGATGCTCTATAATTGTTTTGAGATATGAATATGGTGATATTAGAGTCATCCTAGTTGAGTAGTTGTGAATTTGAGGAATACTTGTGTTAAAGTTTGTGATTCCCGTAGCATGCACGTATGGTGAACCGTTATGTGATGAAGTCGGAGCATGATTTATTTATTGATTGTCTTCCTTATGAGTGGCGATCGGGGACGAGCGATGGTATTTTCCTACCAATCTATTCCCCTAGGAGCATGCGCGTAATACTTTGATTTGATAACTTCTAGATTTTTGCAATAAGTATATGAGTTCTTTATGACTAATGTTGAGTCCATGGATTATACGCACTTTCCTTCCTTCCACCATTGCTAGCCTCTCTAATACCGCGCACCTTTCGCCAGTATCATACACCCACCATATACCTTCCTCAAAACAACCACCATACCTACCTATCATGGCATTTCCATAGCCATTCCGAGATATATTGCCATGCAACTTTCCACCGTTCCATTTATTATGACACGCTCCATCATTGTCATCTTGCTAGCATGATCATGTAGTTGACATCGTATTTGTGGCAAATCCACTATTCATAATTCTTTCATACATGTCACTCTTGATTCATTGCATATCCCAGTACACCGCCGGAGGCATTCATATAGAGTCATACTTTGTTCTAGTATCAAGTTGTAATTGTTGAGTTGTAAGAAAAATAAAAGTGTGATGATCTTCATTTTTAGAGCATTGTCCCAAGTGAGGAAAGGATGATGGAGACTATGATTCCCCCACAAGTCGGGATGAGACTCCGAACGAAAAAAAGAGGCCATAAAAAGGCCTAAATAAAAAAACGAGAGAAAAAGAGAGAAGGGACAATGTTACTATCCTTTTACCACACTTGTGCTTCAAAGTAGCACCATGATCTTCATGATAGAGAGTCTCTCATTTTGTCACTTTCATATACTAGTGGGAATTTTTCATTATAGAACTTGGCTTGTATATTCCAATGATGGGCTTCCTCAAAATGCCCTAGGTCTTCGTGAGCAAGGTAGTTGGATGCACACCCACTTAGTTTATTTTGTTGAGATTTCATATACTTATAGCTCTAGTGCATCTGTTGCATGGCAATCCCTACTCACTCACATTGATATCTATTGATGGGCATCTCCATAGCCTATTGATACGCCTAGTTGATGTGAAACTACCTTCCCCTCTTTTTGTCTTCTCCACAACCACCATTCTATTCCACATATAGTGTTATATCCTTGGCTCATGCTCATGTATTGCGTGAAGATCGAAAAAGTTTTGAAAATGTCAAAAGTATGAAACAATTGCTTGGCTTGTCATCAGGGTTGTGCATGATTTATATACTTTGTGTGGTGAAGATAGAGCATAGCCAGACTATATGATTTTGTAGGGATAACTTTCTTTGGCCATGTTATTTTGAGAAGACATAATTGCTTTGTTAGTATGCTTGAAGTATTATTTTTTTATGTCAACATGAACTTTTGTCTTGAATCTTTCGGATCTGAAGATTCATACCACAATTAAGAAGAATTACATTAAAATTATGCCAAGTAGCACTCCGCATCAAAAATTCTCTTTTTATCATTTACCTACTCGAGGACGAGCATGAATTGAGCTTGGGGATGCCTGATACGTCTCCAACGTATCTATAATTTTTGATTGCTCCATGCTATATTATATACTGTTTTGGACTATATTGAGCTTTATTTTCCACTTTTATATTATTTTTGGACTAACCTATTAACCGGAGGCCCAGCCCAGAATTGCTGTTTTTTTGCCTATTTCAGTGTTTTGAAGAAACGGAATATCAAACGGAGTCCAAACGGAATGAAACCTTCGGGAACGTGATTTTCTCATTATGTGATCTAGGAGACTTGGACCCTTCATCAAGAAATAAGAGAGGCGGTCACGAGAGTGGAGGGCGTGCCCCCTGCCTTGTGAGCCCCTCGAAGCTCCACCGACGTACTCCTTCCTCCTATATATACCTACGTACCCCCAAACGATCAGAACAGGAGCCAAAAACCTAATTCCACCGCCGCAACCTTCTGTACCCACGAGATCCCATGTTGGGGCCTGTTCCGGAGCTCCGCCGGAGGGGGCCATCATCACGGAGGGCTTCTACATCATCATTGCCCCTCCGATGAAGTGTGAGTAGTTTACCTCAGACCTTCGGGTCCATAGTTAGTAGCTAGATGGCTTCTTCTCTCTTTTTGGATCTCAATACAATGTTCACCCCCTCTCTCGTGGAGATCTATTCGATGTAATCTTCTTTTTGTGGTGTGTTTGTTGAGACCGATGAGTGGGTTTATGATCAAGTCTATCTATGAACAATATTTGAATCTTCTCTGAATTCTTGTATGTATGATTGGTTATCTTTGCAAGTCTCTTCGAATTGTCAGTTTGGTTTGGCCTACTAGAGGCAAGCGTCACAAGAAGTAGATGGTGATCAAATGATCGATTATCCTAGTTAATTATGTATGTAATATATATTTTATTTTGGTGTGTGGAAATGTCATGTGTGTAGTAGCCACCTATGTAATTATGCATGTAATAGTTTACTATGGTGTGTGCAAATGTTATGTATGTAGCAACCACCTATGTAATTCGATGTTTAATTTGTTTATGCAACCATGTCCTTATAAGTGTGTGTGTGTGTGTAGATGTTGTTGTTTTGTATGCAATCCCATCGCACAACACACATGTCTCATTAGCAGCAATCGTCTGTGTTATTATCGGTCTTCGCACACATTTCTGATTACAGACCTGTTTGTCGCGTATCACACACATCTTATTAAATTGAACCATTTTTGTTCTCTTGGCTCAACGCAAATAGTTCATCCGAGTGAAGTATTTGCCCTCTATCGCACACACCTTGATCTAGCTGACCATTTCTTTTGTTCCGCCTAATCACAAACAGTTCATTCGAGTGGACTGTATGCCGTATATCGCACACACCTCATCTAGCTGCCCGTTTCTGTTGTTTTTCCTCATCACAAATAGTTCATTGTACTGAACCGTATGCCCCGCATCACACACGCAACTAAAATCCAAACCGTGTTTGATGTATCCGCCATCGCAAACGTTTTGCATCTTTTTTGACTTTTTTACATCCTTGTTTGCGGTTATTGCATCGCACACAGTTTCGTCGAAGGGTCTCTGATTGTAGTGTCGTATTAGCAGCATCCTGCAGTAGTGTCTTGTTTCACATAAAGAAATGATCTGATTCATTATCGTGATGAAATATGGACACAGCAAGATCCTTTTTTTAGATTTGAAATCAACATTTCTTTCGGGATCACGCTTCCATTCACCAATGAGGAAATCCATTATATCACCCTCCATCAGCTGTATAGGTGCAAAAACTTCCCAGACGCGTTTGCCAGTGAAGGTAGTTAGGTTATCATCGGGCTGAGGTATCAGTGAGAATGTAGTCCTGCAGCACACATGTAACGCCCCGGACACACCCGCCGGTGGTCGTTACTCCTGGCGGGATCTAGACTGTCCCCACAGATCAATACTAGTCTTTTCTGCGCACTTTGTCCTCACTCGTGCGCACCCGGGAGCAACTTCCCGGTCGGTCACCCATCCTGACACTACTCCAAGCTGACACTACTCCAAGCTGAGCACGCTTAACTTTGGAGTTCTGTCCGAATGGGCTCCCGGAAAAGAAGGAACTCCTTATTGATATGAGTAGTCTATCATCCCTAATAAGCCAGGCTATCACATACACCCCCACTCAGAGGAACCGACGTCCTCGTCGGGCCACAGGAACGTTCCCTCTTGGCACAAACGTATGTGCTTCCAGTCCGGTACATGTGCCATGCCGGGTGCCACGACGGGTCACAAACGTCATGAACAACATGACCACGCACCTGTCCGCAACCATCCGTGTAACCGCGAGGGTCGGCTCTGATACCAACTTGTAACGCCCCGGACACACCCGCCGGTGGTCGTTACTCCTGGCGGGATCTAGACTGGCCCCATAGATCAATACTAGTCTTTTCTGCGCACTTTGTCCTCACTCGTGCGCACCCAGGAGCAACTTCCCGGTCGGTCACCCATCCTGACACTACTCCAAGCTGAGCACGCTTAACTTTGGAGTTCTGTCCGAATGGGCTCCCGGAAAAGAAGGAATTCCTTATTGATATGAGTAGTCTATCATCCCTAATAAGCCAGGCTATCACAACACACAAAACAAAAGGCAGGGAAAGGAAGATAAGGCATTCATAGCAGTTCAAGTTATATGAAATGAGCAGTTAAGGTCATATTTATTTAGTAGTTAGAAACAAAAGAAGAGGAAACATAATGAGAGATACTCACTCGACGTACTTCTCACTTCCTTCATCACTAACCAATAGATTATACAACTTGCGAGCCTTGTCTAGGTGAAGGAATTTATGAGGGTGAAGCTGCTGCACAGGGGAGCAAAACTCAATAGGAGCTCTGGGTGCACGCTTCGTGCCTGTAACATTGCTAGACTTCAACGCAACATCTTTCCTAGCAACACCGGCTCTATGGCCTACTAT
Source organism: Aegilops umbellulata (assembly GCA_032464435.1). Classification (NCBI taxonomy): domain Eukaryota; kingdom Viridiplantae; phylum Streptophyta; class Magnoliopsida; order Poales; family Poaceae; genus Aegilops; species Aegilops umbellulata. Next base: position 502,814,936 of record CP136057.1, read on the forward strand.
TCCAACAAGGGATACACCCTTGGCAGCAGCACTCCTGGTGACTCTTCTCATGCCAGCGATCTTCTCAAACCCGTCATCGTCACTGTCTATCAATTGCACAGTGGGATTCAAAAAGCAGGGAAAGGAAGATAAGGCATTCATAGCAGTTCAAGTTATATGAAATGAGCAGTTAAGGTCATATTTATTTAGTAGTTAGAAACAAAAGAAGAGGAAACATAATGAGAGATACTCACTCGACGTACTTCTCACTTACTTCATCACTAACCAATAGATTATACAACTTGCGAGCCTTGTCTAGGTGAAGGAATTTATGAGGGTGAAGCTGCTGCACAGGGGAGCAAAACTTAATAGGAGCTCTGGGTGCACGCTTCGTGCCTGTAACATTGCTAGACTTCAATGCAACATCTTTCCTAGCAACACCGGCTCTATGGCCCACTATTCCAACAAGGGATACACCCTTGGCAACAGCACTCCTGGTGACTCTTCTCATGCCAGCGATCTTCTCAAACCCGTCATCGTCACTGTCTATCAATTGCACAATGGGATTCTTGGGTGTAGAGGCGCTATCTGGACCAGCAGCCGTAGAACCTTTGAGAGCACCCAATCGCCCCTTCATAACACCAGATCTTGTCTTTTCAATAGAACGCCCCTGGCTCAAATCAATAGCCACACGCTCGAGATCTGAGAACTGCTGCCAAAGATCCTGTAGTCATGCTCCCCAAGATCCAACCACTCACCTACAACAAAAAAAGGAGGAGCATAGAAAAAGGGTAACACTACTGCAAGATGCTGCTAATGTGACACTAGGATTAGAGACCCTTCGAGAAACTGTGTGCGATGCAATAATCGCAAACAGTGGTGTATGAAAACCGTCAAAAATGTATAAAACGTTTGCGATGACGGATGCATCAAACATGGTTCAAATTTTGGTTGCGTGTGCGTTGAAGGGCATACAGTTCAGTTCAATTAACTATTTACGATGAGGAGGAACAAAAGAAACGGGCAGCCAAATGAAGGCGTGTGCGATACACAGCATACGGTTAACTTGGATGAACTGTTTTGTGATTAGGCAACACAAAAGAAATGGGTAACCAGATGAAGGTGTGTGCGACATACAACATACCGTTCACTCAGATGAACTGTTTGTGATTAGGAAACACAAAATAAACGGTCAACCAGATCAAGGTGTGTGCGATATACGCATGCGGTTCACTCGGCCCTTGTCGTCAGTGTGTGACCTTTGTGGCAACCTTACGCTCCCCAGGCGCCTCTTCACGTACCGTGGCAACCGTCCACTGTCTCTTCGCCTTTCCCTGTCAATTTGGAACTGCTGTTGCACGCTCTTCCTCCCTCCATTTTCCTTCACCCTTCCTTCTGCCATTATTCGACCATCTTCTCCATGGAGGGAACAGGCTGGAAACGACCCCATTATTCTTGCCCCGATATGAAAGATGACGTGGTTTAGGAACTCATTGATCGGTGCGACATCATCACCTTGGCTAGCATGACAGGCTCATTCAAGACCATTCTCGACTCAACTAATAACATCATTACAAGGAACCCAAGGGTCTAGGAGCGGTTTGATCTCCCCTATCTTCTTCGCCGTGACCCTGCTGACTGGCGCGGGGACGAGGGAAGCCTCGCCTTGTGCAAGTTGATGCCGCTTGATAATGATACGTATGATGTTAAGATGCAATCGCTTGAGGCAAGGCTTGGGCAGGCGCAAATTGAGATTGGGTTGTTTATATTGGGTACAACTGCGAGTGGGAACTTGTGAATGTGTACACTCGTCGCCGGGTTCCGCTTTCAAAAATCTCAGATGGCTGCCCAGAGGTTGCGTACACTGGTATTCTACATGAGTTTAAATACGATCATGGTGACTGTCATCTACGGAAGATAGCAATTTGTCGAGTTCCCAACCGCTCTTGGGATTACACGAACTATGAAGTTGTTGCTATCTTCGACAAGCTTGTTGCCGTCCTTACTTCCACGCCTCGATGGATATTGCTCAAAAATCAATTTCTATACATGGATGAGTACTGTGATGCAATTCAATACGAGGGTCTTGTGTTTGCTGCCACCACTTGTGGCACTGTTTTTGCATGGAATCCTGATGCTTTTGGTACGTTTGTCTTCCACCGTAATTATAATTGTTTCATCCACATGCATGCGGGTTAGCTAGTTTCCCTTTACTAATTAACCTTCTTGTGTTTCCAAGGTCTTGTGAACATTCCACTACCTATACTTGAAAATTTTTATAACCAAGGGGGAGATGACGATGCTGATGATCACAAGCATGAGGACTAGCAGGACCCATATACTCAGTGGCACCTGGCAACTTATTTCGATGGATCACCTCTTCTTGTTCTTATACAGGGCATTGCTGATGTTACTAAGGAAGCAGGTGTTATCTCGCATGGTCGCACTCTCCGGACCTATTCCAACATCCGTTGCAGGGTATTCGGGATGGATACTAGTGTACTAGCGCCAACACCTTCTCCCTGGTTCAGTATTGAAAGTATTGGAGGAAACTCACTCTTCCTTGGACAAAACTATCCAATGATGGTGGAAGGCGATCCAGCTGCTGTTGATACAATGTTACTACCATTTATGAGAAGCAACTGTATCTATACCTCAGACATTGCTATGCTTCCCTACCGTCCCAATATGGGTCCTGACATAGGCCGCTTCAGCCTGGATGATCAGTCTTGCGTCGGTGTCGAGATTGACAGTAGTTGGCCCTTCCCAGAGAATCACTTCTGGTTCAAAGCAAGCGTTTCCAACGCCGACGAGTGGTTGAGCTGAAGTTCATTTCATCACTTTGTTATTTGTTGTGTGGGAAAAACTTTACTTTACTAGAATGTTTTGTTGGAAATGATCTATAATCCAATGTGTATCCTCGTTGTCATTGTGGGATGATGACTTGTTGTATGTAATCAATGGTACATTTGCATATGCGTCCATCAACTCACGCCTGCTAGTGGTGTCCATATGAACAGTGCTAGTGATTTTAGTTCCAAAAATTAGATAGTGCTAGTGATTTTTAGCTGCATATTTTGAAAAATCACAGTGTTACAAGGTTGACAAATGGCAATGTTACTAGATAAACAAATGTCAATCTTTCCAGTTTGACAAATAGCAACATACCCAAAATGACAGGTTGCAAATCTTACCCAATTGTTTGTACGTGGTTGCACAAGGGTCATGCAAAACAACTGTTTGCATTGAAGGGATGCAGAAATCCTGCTCGACACATTTTCGCTTGGCTTCCTGGGGAAGCTGTCGGTTTGCATACGGGTGTTCTAACTAAAACGTTTGCGATGAGTGTTTTATATTTAAAAACCATTGAATTTTTTTTCAAAAGAAATTCATTTGATAAGTCTGTACATTAAGAGAGAAAAACGCAAGTTCGTTCAAACCATAACTTTCATTCAGTCACACTGCGAATTTATATTCATATCATCGAGAATTCGAGATACAATATTAAACCCCAGAAAAACTATTTCCGGCGGCGGCGGAGGCGGCGTGCCGTGCTGTCATTGTCGTCCTCCGGGACGCCGTTGTTGAAGTCTTTAAGGCAGCACAAAATATTCTTCACTTGTAAATCAAACATCATGTCGTCGCGTGATCAACGAGCGGGGCGCGGGAGGATGGCAACTGGCGCCGCTGAGAGGTAGCGGCCGACGGCAGCGTCCCATGCCGCTGAGGGCTCGCGCGCATGGGCACGGGCACGGCGGGTGCAGCCAAACGCACGGGGACCGCGCCGCGGTGGGTGGAGGGGCGCGCACGGGCAGGGGCACGGGCGCAGCGGGTGCAGCCAAACGCACTAGGGCTGGTGCCACGGTGAGTGGAGGGGCGCGCACGGGCACGGGCGCTGGCATGTACACGAGCTCGCGTGGGTCCGCGGAGACCTCGCTGACGCCCGCGGCTTCCAGCTCTGCGATAGTGCTCGGCGGCCAGCCCGTCAATGCTACGGGGATGGTCGCTGGCACGGGTGCGGGGATGGGAGCTGGGACGGGAGCGGGGGCAGCAACCGCCGCGGCCAGCTCATTCTGAACCATGTCCATGAGGCCCCTTTCCTCCTTATTTTCTATCTCCTCTGGCTCGGAGTTGACTTCACCAAACTTGAAGACTAGCGGCAGATGATCATTCTGCGCCATGGCGTTGGTGGAGGTCTGCGGGAGGGAGGGGAATGGGAGGCGAACAGTAAGGTCGCCCGTATTAAACAACAGCTCGGGCGCCATTAAAGGAGAGGAAGGCAGGCGGCCATGGAAGTCAAAGGGCTCGCTTCCCAGTGAGCCTGCGCAGCGTACAGCTTGCACGCTTCCTGGTGAGCCTGCGCATTGGAGGACAGCTTGCACGCCTCTCAGTCAGCCTGCGCATCGGACTGCGCTCGCATGCCTCCCATTCAGTCAAGGTCAAGTAGCTGTCTGCACGGCACATCCTGCATCCATTAAAATGAAGACACGTGGTGTCACGTGAATGGTTAACAGAACACAGAGGGTTTGAATTATACAAACGTTTGAGATATTAAAGTGACAGCTATTTTTTCAAAATGCCTTTGTTGGCTGTCATTATTCGAGTGCGCCTTCTCTCAAAACGGACACGTAAAATGCCACAGCATGTCGGGTGCCATTGCATGATAGCATGCCAAGTTTCATGAATTTCAGACGAGTTTTGGATTTACTAGAATTTAAAAAACAGGCATCTCAATGTTTTGCCGGCAATCAACGGTGCCCTGGTGTTTGAAATTCATTCCTATTTCTTGCATGGGACCTAAGCATGCACCCAAGGACACATATTTGATTTTTCAACCAATTTATATGCAATGGAGCATGTGCATGTAGTTCAAATTTGAATTATGCACATAAATGCATTGAAAACTCAGTTAATGCACAAACGAACCCCGAAAAATATTAAAAAAATGACACAACACTCCTGTTGTTCTATGTTGACACGAGAAAATTTTGAAAGCAATAAGAGGCAATGGATATCGTTTCGTCCCCAAAGGTGGGGCACTCCCTACCGAAACCAACAGGCTTGTTGTGAGAAGCTCTGGTTTGTGAGAAACATATACCCAAACCTGCCCCAAATGGGACAAACTTTTTACCATGGCATGTTGATGCCGCTCCATGATAGCATGCAAAGTTTCATCAATTTCAGATGAGTTTAGGATTTACTAGAATTTAAAAACCAGGCATCTCAATGTTTTGCCGGCAATCAACGGTGCCCTGGTGTTTGAAATTCATTCCCATTTCTTGCATGGGACCTAAGCATGCACCCAAGGAAACAAATTAGATTTTTTAACCAATTTATATGCACTAGAGCATGTGCATGTAGTTCAAATTTGAATTATGCACATAAATGCAATGAAAACTCAGTTAATGCATAAAAATGTCCAAACGAACCCCGAAAAATCACAAAAATTAACACAACACTCCTGTTGTTCTATGTTGATGAGAAAAAAATATGAAAGCAATAAGAGGCAATGGATATCGTTTCGTCCCCAAAGGTGGGATGTTCCCCGTCGAAACCATCATGCTTGTTGTGAGAAGCTCTGGTTTGTGAGAACCTTATACCCAAACCTGCCCCAAATGGGACGAAATTTTCACCACGACATGTTGATGCCGCTCCATGATAGCATGCCAAGTTTCATGAATTTCAGATGAGTTTTGGATTTACTAGAATTTAAAAACCAGGTATCTCAACATTTTGCCGGCAATCAACAATGCCCTGGTGTTTGAAATTCATACCCGTCTCTTGCATGGGACCTAAGCATGCACCCAAGGACACAGATGTGATTTTTCAACCAACTTTGGTGCATTGGAGCATGTGCTTGTAGTTCAAATTTGAATTATGCACATAAAATGCCTAGAAAACCTAGTTAATGTATAAAAAAGGCCAAACGAACCTCAAAAAATTCATTCCCATTTCTTGCATGGGACCTAAGCATGCACACAAGGACACATATTTGATTTTTCAACCAATTTATATGCACTTGAGCATGTGCATGTAGTTCAAGTTTGAATTATGCACATAAATGCATTAAAAACTCAGTTAATGCATAAAAATGTCCAAACGAACCCCAAAAAATCAGAAAAATTGACACAACACTCCTGTTGTTCTATGTTGACACGAGAAATTTTTGAAAGCAATAATAGGCAATGGATATCGTTTCGTACCCAAAGGTGGGACGTTCCGTAACAAAACCAACAGGCTTGTTGTGAGAAGCTCTGGTTTGTGAGAAACATATACCCAAACCTGCCCCAAATGGGACAAATTTTTTACCATAGCATGTTGATGCTGCTCCATGATAGCATGCCAAGTTTCATCAATTTTAGACGAGTTTTGGATTTACTAGAATTTAAAAACCAGGCATCTCAATGTTTTGCCGGCAATCAACGGTGCCCTGGTGTTTGAAATTCATTCCCAGTTCTTGCATGGGACCTAAGCATGCACCCAATGACACAAATTAGATTTTCCAACCAATTTATATGCACTAGAGCATGTGCATGTAGTTCAAATTTGAATTATGCACATAAATGCATTGAAAACTCAGTTAATGCATAAAAATGTCCAAACGAACCCTGAAAAATCACAAACATTGACACAACACTCCTGTTGTTCTATGTTGACACGAGAAAAAATCTGAAAGCAATAAGAGGCAATGGATATCGTTTCGTCCCCAAAGGTGCGATGTTCCCTGTCGAAACCATCATGCTTGTTGTGAGAAGCTCTGGTTTGTGAGAACTTTATACCCAAACCTTCCCCAAATGGGACAAAATTTTCACCACGGCATGTTGATGCCGCTCCATGCTAGCATGCCAAGTTTCATTATTTTCAGACGAGTTTTGGATTTACTAGAATTTAAAAACCAAGTATGTCAATGTTTTGCCGACAATCAACAGTGCCCTGGTGTTTGAAATTCATTCTCGTCTCTCGCATGGGACCTAAACATGCACCCAAGGACACAGATGCGATTTTCAACCAACTTTGGTGCATTGGAGCGTGTGCTTGTAGTTCAAATTTGAATTATGCACATAAAATGCCTAGAAAACCCAGTTAATGTATAAAAAAGGCCAAACGAACCCCAAAAAATTCATTCCCATTTCTTGCATGGGACCTAAGCATGCACCCAAGGACAAAGATTTGAGTTTTCAACCAATTTATATGCACTGGAGCATGTGCATGTAGTTCAAATTTGAATTATGCACATAAATGCATTGAAAACTCAGTTAATGCATAAAAATGTCCAAATGAACCCCGAAAAATAACAAAAATTGTCACAACACTCCTGTTGTTCTATGTTGACACGAGAAATTTTTTGAAAGCAATAAGAGGCAATGGATATCGTTTCATCCCCAAAGGTGGGACGTTCCCTACCGAAACCAACAGGCTTGTTGTGAGAAGCTCTGGTTTGTGAGAAACATATACCCAAACCTGCCCCAAATAGGACAAATTTTTTACCACAGCATATTGATGCCGCTCCATGATAGCATGCCAAGTTTCATCAACTTTAGACGAGTTTTGGACTGACTAGAATTTAAAAACCAGGCATCTCAATGTTTTGCCGGCAATCAACGGTGCCCTGGTGTTTGAAATTCTTTCCCATTTCTTGCATGGGACCTAATCATGCACCCAAGGACACATATTTGATTTTTCAACCAATTTATATGCACTAGAGCATGTGCATGTAGTTCAAATTTGAATTATGCACATATATGCATTGAAAACTCAGTTAATGCATAAAAATGTCCAAACGAACCCCGAAAAATCACAAAAATGAACACAACACTCCTGTTGTTCTATGTTGACACGAGGAAAAAATTGAAACAATAAGAGGCAATGGGTACGGTTTCGTCCCCAAATGAGGGGCGTTCCCTATCGAAACCACCATGCTTGTTGTGAGAAGCACTGGTTTGTGAGAAGCTTACACCCGAACCTGCCCCAAATGGGCCAAATTTTTTACCACGGCATGTTGATGCCGCTCCATGATAGCATGCCAAGTTTCATGAGTTTCAGACGAGTTTTGGATTTACTAGAATTTAAAACCCAGACAACTTAACGTTTTGCCGGCAATCACGAGTGCCCTGATGTTTGAAATTCATTCCCGTCTCTTGCGTGGGACCTAAGCATGCACCCAAGGACACACATGTGATTTTTCAACCAACTTTAGTGCATTGGAGCATGTGCTTGTAGTTCAAATTTTAATTATGCACATAAAATGCCTAGAAAACCCAGTTAATGTATAAAAAGGCCAAACGAACCGCAAAAATTCCAATATTAAACACAACACTCCTGTTCTTCTATGTTGACACTAGAAAATTTTTGAAAGCAATAAGAGGCAACGGATATCGTCTCGTCCCCAAAGGTGGTACATTCCCTACCGAAACCATCATGCGTGTTGTGAGAAGCTCTCGTTTGTGAAAAGCTTATACCCAAACCTGCCCCAAATGGGATAAAATTTTCACCACGACATGTGGATGCCGCTCCATGATAGCATGCCAAGTTTCATGAATTTCAGACGAGTTTTGGATTTACTAGAATTTAAAAACCAAGTATCTCAACGTTTTTTGGCAATCAACAGTGCCCTGGTGTTTGAAATTCATTCCCATCTCTTGCATGGGACCTTGAAATTCACCCAAGGTCACACATGTGATTTTTCAACCAACTTTGGTGCATTGGAGCATGTGCTTGTAGTTCAAATATGAATTATGCACATAAAATGCCTAGAAAATCCAGTTAATGCATAAAAAGGCTAAACAAACCCCGGAAAATTCATTCCCATTTCTTGCATGGGACCTAAGCATGCACTAAAGGACACATATTTGATTTTTCAACCAATTTGTATGCACCGGAGCATGTGCATGTAGTTTAATTTTGAATTGTGCACCTGAAATGGCTACAAAACCAGTTTAATGTATAAAATGTCCAAAAGAACCCTGAATAATTCCAATTCTTTTACGACACACATATAGTTGCATGTTCACTGCAGATAAAAGGTCTAGCAATTCAAACAACGTCCATTGCCGCTGTGACCCCATTTTGTATTTCAAATCAAGTAGATCCCACACTGTTTATTATCACCAACCGTCTGAGATGTAGTACAAAATATCTTGGAGCACCGTCGGTGTATAATACGCCTATGGCTTACGCGAGAAGGTGCATCAGCTACAGTCCACAGCCGGCGTGTCAAGCACACTAGCTCGCTCCCCAAAATCTCCCGCCTCTGCATCCCTCGCAATCTCGAAAATATTACTGCCTCGTAATCTTGAAAATATCTACCGCCTGGAAGGTTTTAATGTTTGATAGCACACGATTAGTATGTGCAGATCGTGTGCGATGTCTGTTACTCCCGCTCTGTTTCAGCCTCTTGATTCAAATTTTCAGTAGCCCCGGCATTTTACTCCCGCCTCTGCATCCCTCACAATCTGAAAAATATCTGCTCGCCCTTGATCCAAACTTTCAGTAGCCCCGCCTTGTTACTCCCGCCTAGTAAAATTTTCAGTTGCTGCGGTATTTCCTCAAATACAACCTTGCCCCCCCGCCCCCACCACACACACCCCAAATCCTCCGCTCACACAGACACACACAACCCTCGAAACCATTGGTAGGTCGCCGCCATCGCCGGCGCCTCCATCCTCAACCTCTGCCTGTGTGCCGGGGAGCTCGAGGAGCCAATGGCCAAAAAGAGGTTTATCGCGGCCTTTTCGCCCGACGTCGGCGAGGTAGCCGCCGAGGTGTCACCGTCGTCCTCCGCGGGCCCGATCTGCCGTCGCCGGTCCCCTGATCCACCCACCGCCGCGCCCCTACACCGGTTCGAGGACTTCCCCGTCCTCCCTCGGAGCCGGCAACCGACGAAGTCCTACCTCGGCATCCGGCAACGAAGGTGGGGGAGGTGGGTCATTGGGATTACAGATCGAGAGACCCAGACTCGCCGGTGGCTCGGTAGCTTCCACACGGCCGAGCTTGCGGCCATGGAGTATGAACGCTGGCAGGTCTGCTACCACGGCACGGTGGCTAGGCTCAATTTCCTCTTTGGCACACGTCCGGTCGACCTCGTTCCGCCAAAGCCAGGGGTGGTGAGCTCGGCTATGGCCCGGGAGGACCGCGAGGCGTGGGAGCGCCTCAAGGCCGAGGCCGCCGCTGAGGCCTACATGCAAGAGCTCTGCCGGCAGCACCCGAAGCTCGTGGAGGCAGAGGGGGAGATCTTTGCCGGCGTGGAGGGCGGCGAGGTTATCGCGCTCTCCTCCGATGACGAGGTCGAAGGCGGCAAGGACGACCGTGCGGAGGGCAGCGAGGTTATCACGCTCTCCTCCGATGACGAGGTCGAAGGCAGCTATGACGGTGGCGCGGAGGGCATCGAGGTGGGCCCCGAGGATGAGGAGATCGACATCGATGAGTGGAGGAGTGCCTTGCCCGACGACCCAGACGACGGTACCGGCCCGCACCCGGCTCGCGGCACACCGTACATGACGAGGAAGGATTGGCTCGACCTCTACTTCGACCAAAAGGATTGCCTACAGATGTCCTTATGACTTGTTTATTTTAGTTCTTCACAATGTGATGCTCTATATGCACAACTATTTGCCATGTAGTTCAATTTCATCAATAACAGTTTCAACAATACCACTATGAATTACGATATTTGGTTGCTGTTAAGGATATTGCACATGCCTTTTCGTTTTTCAATTGTTGTTTAGCAACATGCATTGTACTGAATGACTAAATATGCAATCCCAGGCTACGTAGCAACAAGGAAGAGTGTTACCTTAATGTTCTGATGATGTCTAGATATACATGTAATAAAATCTTATATAATGGGATGGATGGAGTGTTGTACTACATAATTTTTCAATTATTGATTAGCTTCTAATGTTAACTTGGTGCTTTTAGGTACATATATTATTGCCAAAGATCCACACTTCGACCCTTTCTGCGTATGGGGCAATGAGATATTCACGAACCAGCATCAAGTGAGGAAACTGGTAAAGATTGTTATTAAAATGGGTCAAAAGATGTCAATCGAACTATTTGTTTACACTTTATGCAAGATAATAGTGAACTGCAGGATGGTAAGTAAGAACCCTGTAGCCTTCTTTTTACTGCCCGTAATGAGTTGTGTTAGATGACAATATCTAAATCTTTTTTTCTTTTGCAGTGGATCCTGAAGCAGTTTACTCAAGATTACCTCTCAAACTACATGATTGGCGGCCGGCCATCACAAGGGGTTGGACTAGAGTCCTGCATGCCTTCTGCATCCAGGAGAGCACAATAGGGCCATTCCGCTTCACCTTGTTCAGCAACTGGTATGTCTGTCGCCTCTTTCTTTACCATCTCTAATAGTACAAGTATAGAACCCTAGTACATCATTCTTTGTTTGGTGCTTATGTAATTCTTAAACATATGTACATGTGAATCAAATAATGCATTGGTTGTTTGAACCTGATGGATATGAATAAAGCTATAGCCTACTTTCAAGTTTAAATTAGGTACAATTTTAAGTAGCAGCAATTAAATTAGGGTGAAATTAAGTTGTGCAGGTCATTACGGCACACACGGTTGGTAAAACACAAACGTTTGTGATATACACCATAATCTGGGACGGTTCACAGAGAGGAAACGTGTGTAAGCATGCACACAGTTGCCGTTTGCAAAGCGTGTGTGATGTTAGACACTATCACATACGGTGCGTGAAAACTAAATGTGTGTGATTGTCTACCTATCCTACACAGTTTATAATCATGAACTATTTGTGATGTGCCGGGCATCGTAAAACTCCCATGCCTAGAATCTGCCTAGAAAACTACCGTGCCTGGAATCTGCCTGGTTTTAGGCAAAACCACAAAACTCCGACTGCAATGGCAATGCGAGCACAAACGAGTAGCAAAGATGAAGTGTTTGGGATATTCGAGACATCGGATACGGTTATATAGGGACAATTGTATGCATCAAGGCTCCCTATCCCCGACGGTTTCTGGGTCGTGTGGGAAGGACCCCCCTATCGCCCACACTCACTTGGTGACGGTTCCAAATGCCATCGCGGAAAGGGGTTAAAACCATTTGTTTAGGACCGACGCGCGCCCGTGTAAGTTGAAATACATAATTCATGACAGTACTAGTCAAGAGGTAAAAGTTGGAAACAGAGAGAAAAGGTCATGCATACATACAAGTTTCGATGCCAAACGAACCCCGGAAGTCAACATCAAACAAATCGCTAGTGGCGTAGGTATACATCAGAGTCTTTCCAATGTCAAGAATGTCTTCGTGGGTGTAATCCAACATTTCAATCACACCATCCTCCCGGCAATGATAAGTCTTGCAGTTATGTAGCATAAAGAAGCCACAATCATGCCTGTTAAAAAGGAAAAACGAAAGAGTACATTACAAATTGAATATACAGGAATAACAACCAAAAATTGGAAAATTATGCATTCCATCTACAAAAACAACTAATAGATTTTGTTAAAATGGATACTCACATGTTTTCCTCCTGCGGCACACAAACAAACTCGCAAGAGAAACCATCAACATGCATCGGCGAGAATGGTTTGGCCCTATCTACACTGGACTCCCACCAAACCCTCTTTATATTATCTATCATAGTCCTGAAGTATCTAAGTGCATCAGTCCAAGTTTCATTACGGAGTGAATCAAGACACTTGAAATGATGAAACTTCAAATTCAGAACAACCAAGCACCAATGCCCAACATCTTCATCAGGCTTAATGTCAGCCACGAATGACGGCGGATCAAAAATAGGGAAAAGAATTTGACAAAAAAATCATAGAGTAAAAATGAATTAAACAAATTATAATGAATATTCAACCTCCAAAACAAGAATTAAAAGAGGGAAATTGGTCTTTAGAAGTCCAAATAGATCAGATAATCATAAGTTCTAATTGAGTAAGCAACTCAGTACAAAAGAATAAAGGCTACTCAAGTTTATCTCCACTGCCCAAACTTGCAAGCAACATATCAGTTCGACTTCCTTGCTACAATAAGTTCAGCTTCAAAAAAGAGCACACATCATTCGTAAGTATAGGGGGAAAACCGGAAAGTGCTATTGTGAGCTCAAGCTCACATGCACCCTTTGCTACAGTACAAACGAAAAAAATATTTAAATAGTTCAAAAAAATCTGAAATTATTTTTCAAGAAACATTGATATCTTTTTCACATGCGTGTAAAATTTCATGACAAAATGACATTCATGTAGGTCTCGGCAAAAAAGACAAAATCGATGCTCCAAAATGTATCCAAGAACAGTTTTTTTGGAGCATGATTTTGTTTTTTTTGCCGGGACCTCCACAAATGTCATTTCATTACGAAAATTGGTAAGCATGTAGAAAAAACATCAAAGTTTCTTGACAAATAATTTCAGTTTTTTTTGAATTGTTTTACTATTTTTTCGGATTTTACTGTTCATCCGAGATCACTGGTGCCTGGGATCAATTCCTCCATCTCCGGGAAAACCAGGCTACTCAAGTTCATTCCCACCTTCCAAACTTGCAAGAAACATGACAGTTCTAGTTCATCAGTACAATAAGTTTAGATAAGAGCATGCATCTTTCATCAGTACACAAAAACATCAAACAACAGGATGAGTCACGTACATGGTCATAACCATCAGCCCCTGATCTTGGGTACCACTTCTGCACATTGGCATCAATATTTCCATCACAAATCCTGGTGTGTTGTACCAAAAGAACAACAATAGTTAGAAAATTGCCAAATAACTTATCATCCTATGTACAAAGCAAAATACTGACCGTCACCCATCTGGGAATAATCAACTTGTCAGTGTCTCTGTACTTCTCACGTAGAGAATACAAAACAACGTCAGCAGTGTCTAAGTTGAGCATGCCAGTGGGGACGAACGCTTTAGCAACAGAACCAACACTAGCATTGCATTCCACATTTTGAAACATGGGCTTTTCACTAGGGGAAACACAAGATGAGAGGAATTAAAATTACTGCAGTGACAACAATAATCATATGAGAGAAAGGAAACGAGACGAAAATGATACGGGTAAAATCCCACACTAACCATTTCCCACGGTTCATGCACAACCTCGTAACAACGAAGCAAAACGAATCAACCTTAGCAGCATTAGCAACATCTGCTTGCAGGAAAAAATAAAAAATAAAAGTTCAAGCACTACAAGGGAACATATCCATAATGCCATTAATGAGAAGTACGCCTCATTTACAAGTCCTTACATACACTTTTAGGGTTTGACGACGGAAGATCCTATGACAGCAGCAATACGCCTGCGCTTTCAGGGTTTGACGATGGAACATCTTGTGACAACAGCAATATGGCTGTGCTTTCAGGGTCTGAAGACAGTAAATCCTGGGACGGCAGGAGCGCCTCTTGCGTCAAGGGGCCAGAAATGATTAAATCATCATCCTCAGATGGCACCGCCTCCACACTAGACATGTCGGACAAGGTAGGGGGCGATGCTGCGGGGCAAGGGGAGGTGCGTGCGTGCGCGCATTCGAGTCCTAGGAGCGCCAGCAGGTCGCCGCGGGCCTCGGGCATGCGTGAAAATGGCCCTAGCCTCGACGACGGCGGGCGAGCGGCGGTGAGCTTTGGCCATGGCGGAGTTAGCAACAGCAACATCGGATCGAGGGGGGGGGGGAAGGAGGCTGAGCTCACCGGGAAGGCACACGGAGGCCCGGTGGGTGACTAGGAGCAGCAGTGGCGAGGATTCGGGGTGGCGGCGTTCGCCGGAGCCGAGGCGAAGGCGAGGTCGTGGCGGTGCTGCGGGGTCGTCCTGGTCCGTGTGGCTTGGCGGGGAGGATGAGGAGGTCGAGGCAGAGCCTGGGGGCACGTCGGTGACGCGAAGGCCGGCCGGTGGCTGCGGTGGAGTGCGGTGAGTGGCGACGGAGAGGTGCGGCCGAGGCGGATCTGGAGGGGAGAACGCGTAGGCGAGAGCAAGAGAGAGAGTGTGGGGGAGGAGCGAGTGGCGGATGCAGGAGAATATCTGGGGGGAGGCCTCGGTGGAGGCCTTATCCTCTCCGAGCGTCGCCGGCGAGGTGGTCGGGGGCAGCCATGACCCTGTAGCGACCTGAGACCGATGAACAGGGAGGAGGGGAGAGCGACCGGGGGGCTTCGTGGCCAGTTGGGCCGGCCCAGGGGAAGTGCGGGGTGGGCCGACTGACTGGCTCGAGGCCCAACTGGGCCGAGGGTGGAAATACCTTTTATTTTGCTTTGCCTTTTTCCCTTCTTTTTTTTAAAGGATAGCTACTATTTTGGATAGAAACAAGGCATTAAATGATTTTTGTCGAGTGTGAAACTTAGCAAAAAGTTTAGGCACAATATTGTGGTGTTGCCTAAAAAGTTTCAGGGCCAAAGGAATTGTTCAAGCATTTTTAGAGATGGAAAAAGGTCATTTAATATGATGATGGACCAATAAATAATTCCTAGGGGCACTTTGGAATCCCAAGAGAGGTTGGTTCCAACATGATAAATAACCAAAGATTATTGGCCACACTTTGAACATTTTAGTTTTCATGTTGGCAAATTTGAATTTTTGACTTTAAATTGGATTTGAATTTGAATGGGGATTTGGATCAAGTGAAGATTAGCTACAGTAACATGATGACATGGCACCATTAACAGGTGATTACTGTAGCATGACACTGGGGGTGTTACAAATCTCCTCCACTACCAGAAATCTCGTCCCGAGATTTAAGTGCGGAAGTACAGAGTAACTTCAGGAGAACTGACCCTTATAGGGCTAATTATCTGGTGAATAACTTAGGGAATGAGGCGGAAGTATCTCTCGAGTTGAATGTTAATAAAACATAAAGAGCAAAGTATGAGGGTACAATAGGAAGTTTCAAGCGAAAGGACAAACGATCGATACCTGGACAAAGTTTGAGAAAGGGGTTCAGAGCATCGGGAAAAGATCATCTCTCGGACGTTGGCTCGTGACAACACACAAAGCCAAGAGCAAATGATACTTCGGAATAAAGGATAAACAGGAGAGTCAGGCTTCGATCCTATGGAACTGTGGGTTATGGGTCCACCATGTGGGTTAAAAGCAGGAAGGGTGCTAGCATTTTGTACGGTCATGATAGCAAGGCAGGTCAGAGCATAGATTGTCAATTATGTTGGTAACAACGTTGGTACCAAGGGCGAGGTACAAAGAGAACCATTCTCCTGCTCGCAAGACGAGGCGGACCAATAGGCAAAGTTCTCGTCCATCGGTGGTTACCGGATTGTCATCAACAATAGTAACAGGGTCTTACTGACAGAGTTTGTACACCGAGGTGTTTACATAAGGATGGAATTATCACTGCTCAGACAAGTTAGATTACAAGAAAGGTGGAACAAATCAATGGAAAGGAAAATGTGATTATTATGATAATCAGACCAATGGAAAGGAAAGGTGTTTATTCACAAGTATTAGGGTATAACTTTCCAAAGGAAAGGCGGAGCATGATAGGGCTCCAAGTATTAAACCATTTAGACAAAGGGGCAAGGAATTTATGAGGTTTACCCATACAATGGTGTTTCGATAATTGATCAAGAACGGTTAGCATTGCGCTCCCAAATGTTCTTGTTGATGATCGGAGTACCACACACATGCTTCGGGATAGTGTTGACATGGTCATCAAGGAAATGTTAGACTTCGGATACACAAAGGATCCATCGGAAACAACTTAGAAAATAAGTCATACAATTTCAGCAAGGAAAAGATGAGGGTGTGGCCGACGGGCTCAACAACAATCCATCGGCATGTCAAAAAGGATGTACTTCCAAATTATATGAACAAGTTTGTGTTGGGGAAGGCGAGAATGTTGTCGATGATAACACAAATCATCGAGGGGCAAGGATTGTATTCCTCATCATGAATTCGATTCATAACCTGGAAGAGCTAAGAATGTTGATGATGATCATGACACATTTGTCGAGAGATTTCGTGAAGATGTAATCGATCGGTGATGACATCATGCCAAAGGAATGATGAAGCGAAAGCTTATTGGAACCACGGGTATGACACATACTCAAAATCAAGCTTGTTGTTCAAGGCGAAATGATATGACGAGGAAGATCGACGTAGGCTTAGCTCATCATCGAAAATTGTGCTCCGGGAAGAAGGATCAGGTAGCACAGTTAACATTCATCACGATAATGATATAGTCGATTATGCTAGGAATGACTTGAAGGATTATTAAACTCTTAAGCAACGGAAATAGCTTAGAGTTATTGAATCGGAGTGCGGAATCGATTCACTTATCGGTGTTTTCGAGTGACTAATAACTCGGAACCCGAGGCAATCTGAAATCGCTGAGGAGCATTACCAGATGAAGACTCATAGCAAGCAACACCGTTATTTGGTATTCTCGAGATACCAGGGGTAATACTCGAAAGTAGACCATATTAGAGTTTGGACACGTGTATTGATATGCAGAAGGCAAGCACTTCAACTTGTCCGAGAAAGGGGATCAAAGAAGACAATCTTGGTTGGAACCATGATTGCAAAGGCCAAAATCACAGATATATGATCAAATTATACCAAGGGAATAATTATTGTTACGATAAGCTTCCATGATAAGATCTACATCATTTCCATGGGCATGAACACAAAGTTCAAGGTCGACTCCCACTTCTCCAATGCATATCATTTCATTTACTCCTCGTTTTCGAAGAATTTGTAGTGCGAAAGATTTATCTGGTGAAGCACTAGAAGAGTATGACTCACATCTCTTTCGAGTTCACACCGATTAGGGAAGGCATAGATTCAACCCGTATTGGTATCTTAGGAACATATACCACTAACTTCAGGATTAAAATATACCAGCTCGAAAGCAGAGCATGGTTGACAAAAGCAGATGATAGAATTTACCAAATTCATTATATGTTAGGGCAAAACTCACAAGCTTAATGAATATGAAGGACATTGTCGGATAATAATCCAATCAAGGATATGGCGGTCCTTAATGGATCTGATGTGAGTATCAGTACTCAATCAGAAGAAGGAAGGAATGCAAAGGCATTGGATTATAGAAACATCTGAATAATTCGATGCTTTAAATGCGAAGAAATCATGATTTCAAAAATAGAAGATCAGAAGCAGACGCTCTGATCAAAAGATAAGTAAGTTGAATAACCCTAAGGATACAATTGACGACAATTTGATTGGTCAAGAAACAACTCTTGGTCAAATGACGTCCAAGACGGAAGGATGAATTCTATGATCCGACTGAGGTTTGCGAGCATCCGCAACATATTGAATCAACAGACTCAAATGATAATGACAAAGGATGCCAATAAGATTACTATACTTATGGGATTTAACCATAATGCAAGCAAGCAAGAATTTCAATCGCAATAAGCTGCTAAGGATTTCAGAAGATCGATTAGGATTTCGAAGATTTTTGTGAAACACTCAAACAACTGGGGATAGAGAATCTTTGGTAATTGAAAGGAATTATTCGTAGGGGTATTCATATGGCAAAGAACTTCAAGGCAATTGTAGAAGGGGTTCTCGGGACAACGGAGAGTATTTCGGGGCATCTTTTAGAAACAAGAGCAACTAGGGACAAAGGTATGAACGGCAACTGTATGTACTTATCCATAAGGATATATCGGTGGCAGGGAATTGCAAAAGCGGTGGGCACAAGGGTCTCGGGAAAACATCAGAGAGTGTCTTCGGAATCCTTTGATGCACCAAGCAATCATTTGGAGTGAGGGGCTCTCCGGGTGAAAGTATTTAAGAGAACCTAGAGTTAGAGTTAGCAAAATCATTTAGCCCGAATAGAAGAGAGATCAGAGTCCCAGAGCATAGACGAGAAATAAAAGATCCTAATACCACCCAATGGCGACGTGGGCCCGTAAGACACACATCCATGTTTGTAAAAGTTTTTCAATGACTAGACTCAACTTCGGCCAAGGAGTTGGAAAGGGGGCTACCTACAGGCAGTCGACTCTGATACCAACTTGTGACGCCCTCGATTCAATCATACACTAATCATACACGCAAATGTGTACGATCAAGATCAAGGACTCACGGGAAGATATCACGACACAACTCTAGACACGAATTAAAATAATACAAGCTTTATATTACAAGCCAGGGGCCTCGAGGGCTCGAATACATAAGCTTGAATTTTATAAGAGTCAGCGGAAGCAACAATATCTGAGTACAGACATAAGTTAGACAAGGATGCCTTAAGAAGGCTAGCACAAAAGCAACATCGATCGAAAAGGCAAGGCCTCCTGCCTGGGAGCCTCCTAACTACTCCTGGTTGTCGGCGGTCTCCACGTAGTAGTAGGCATCGGCAGTGACATCTGGCTCCTGGGCTCCGACATTTGGTTGCATCAACCGGAAAGAAGAAGAAAGGGGGGAAAGGGGAAGCAAAGCAACCGTGAGTACTCATCCAAAGTACTCGCAAGCAAGGATCTACACTACATATGCAACATTATCAAAGGAAGGCTGTATAAGTGGACTGGGTTGCAGAAATGCCAGAATAGAGAGAAGGCCTAGTCCTATCGAAGACTAGCATCTTCTGAAAACCACCATCTTGTAGCAACCGGAGGGAGTAGAGTAGCATAAAGTAAAGTAGTAGAAGTGTTATCAACCTCGGCCGGAGATCCTTTCTCGACTCCCTGCGAGAAAGCAATCCCAGAGCAATACTATCCAGTTATCAGCATAACCCAGTTCTCATCACCATCCAATTCTCATCACAAGTATCCAGTTCTAGTTTTATCGATCGGGATACAACTCCAAGTGTCCGTTACTGTAGGACAGGCTATCGATAGATGTTTTCTTCCCTGCAGGGGTGCACCAACTTACCCACCACGCTCAATTAACTTCGGCCGGACACACTTTCCTGGGTCATGCCCGGCCTCGGCCAAACAATACGCCGCAACCCGACCTAGGCTTAATAGAGAGGCCAGCACGCTGGACTAAACCTATGCCCGAGGGGTCATGGGCCATCTCCCCGGGAACTCCTGCACGTTGCGTACGCGGCCGGTGAGCAGACCTAGCTACCTCCTTCAACAAGGCAGGCGCTTATGCAGTCCAACCCGGCGCGCGCCACTCAGTCGCTAACGTCTATTAAGCTTTGGCTGATGTATACGACGCAGAATGCCCATACTATGCCCACGTGATGGTTAGTGCTATCAGGCCAGAGGCCCCTCGGATCAAATATCCAAATCGTAATGGATTAGGAACGCGTGGTAACAAGCAGAGACTCGCGAAAGAGGTGACCCCGTTGCCCCGCCTCGAGGACTTGCGGCAAGGGCTAGGAATGCCCGGCCACGCCTCGTAATTATCTCGCGGGCACCTTCCAGGTCCGCCCGACTTCACATCACTCGCAATTAAGCTCGCGCGGGTACCCCTCAGGGTCGACCCGTCTTTCCAAGTAACAGTGGTAGAGTACAAGTATCAGTGTGTCCAAACATCAAGGGGAAAACCCGAGGAATCACCCCCGATGAATTCCACTAGATGTAATCATCAAGGTGAACGTAAGAGGAATCACCCCCGAGGTTCACACTTGAGGGGTTGCACGACAGAGTCATATCAAAAGTGGTTAAGGAGGAAATCACCCTCGATGACCACGACCGAATGACTACTCTATAGGGTTAACATCAGAAGTGCTGAAGAGGTTCACCCTCGGTACTCGATAGTAACCCAGTAGTGTCAAGCAACTAAGGGGAAGTGATGTGCGGTGTCGGGGCCTGGTCTTCGATCACGTAGATCGAGTCGTCAATGATGAAGCAGGGGTAACAAGGACAAGTGGGGGTCACTGATGGATCACTAACCAACCTATGCTAAGCAGTTTAGGATAAGCAGGTAAGGTACAACAGCAGATACAAAAGTAGGCTATGCATCAGAATAGGAGCAATCAATAACAGTAGAAAAATCTAATGCAAGCATGAGAGAAAGGAATGGGCGATATCGGGATGATCAAATGGGGGGCTTGCCTGGTTGCTCAGACAAGAAGAAGGGGTCGTCGTCGACGTAGTCGATCACAATGGCATCAGCGGCAGTCTCGGGGTCTACCGGAGAGAAGAGGGGGAAGAAACAATAAATACATAGTAAGCAAGTGCATAACAGGACAACAGGCAGAGCTAGACGTGTCGTAACGCAGTGCTACACGATACCAGTGAAGGGGGATAGCATCCGGGAAAGTTTTCCCGGTTCCGGACCTGTGTCAGACAGATGACCGGAGGGGGAATGTTCCATGTTCATATAGTTAGAGGCATCTGACAGGCAAACGGACCATGTATTCGGATTCGTCTCGTCGTTCTAAGCAACTTTCATGTATAAAACTTTTTCATCCGAGTTACGGTTTAAAAGTTACGGATTTTCGAAGTTTAAACCAATTTCTGAATTATTTTAAAAGCAGAAAAGGTTTATTGCGTCAGCAATGACGTCAGCAGTGCGTCAGCTATGCTGGCCAGTCAAACTGACAGGTGGGGCCCACCTGTCAGCCTCTCTGTCTAACAGAGGCTTAACTAAACTAACAGGGTTAGATAGGGGGCGTGGGCCCTAGCAGTCAGTGACTAGTTAGTACTAATTAACTAACTAATTTAACTAACGTTTTAATTAATCGTTTTTATTTAGAAAAATGTTTATTTAACAAAATAAGCGATGGGGCCCGCGTGTCAGAGACACTGTGTGCCCAGTCAGCACAGTGGACCCGGGTCAACGGGTCAGCCGGGGCCCCTGGGACCCACCGGGCAGTGGCCCTGGGGGTGGCCCCCGGTCGGCCACGTCGGCGCGGCCGGCGTTCAGCCATCGGCAACACAGAGAAGCGGCAAAGGCGCTCAGGAGGCCAGATTTCATCTATAGGGGGCCAAAACGAACGCGGCCGACACCGTTCGAACGGGAGCGGCGAGCCGCAGCTAACCGCGGTGGTGGCCGGCCTCGGGGCGGCCGGAAACGGCGTCGACGTGGAGCACGGGCGGCGGTGGTCTTCGGGCGCTCGACGAGGTGGAGCTACGGGCGTCGGCTCTGGGCGTTGCTGGGCTCGCCCGAACGAGCGGAGCGAGCTGCGCCCTCCTGTGGTGGCGATGAGGCCGGAGGAGGCCCGTAGCAACAGCGACGAGCGGTGAGGGCGGCGGTCGGAATCGGACAAGGTAGGGGGCGACGCTGCGGGGCAAGGGGAGGTGCGTGCGTGCGCGCACTCGAGTCCTGGGAGCGCCAGGAGGTCGCCGCGGGGCTCGGGCATGCGTGAAAATGGCCCTAGCCTCGACGACGGCGGGCGGGCGGCGGTGAGCTTTGGCCATGGCGGAGTTAGCAACAGCAACAGCGGATCGAGGGGGGGGGGGAAGGAGGCTGAGGTCACCGGGAAGGCACACGGAGGCCCGGTGGGTGACTAGCAGCAGGAGTGGCGCGGATTCGGGGCGGCGGCGTTCGTCGGAGCCGAGGCGAAGGCGAGGTCGTGGCGGTGCTGCGAGGCCGTCCCGGTCCGCGTGGCTTGGCGGGGAGGATGAGGAGGTCGAGGCAGAGCCTGGGGGCACGTCGGTGACGCGAAGGCCGGCCGGTGGCCACGGTGGAGTGCGGTGAGTGGCGACGGAGAGGCGCGGCCGAGGCGGATCTGGAGGGGAGAACGCGCAGGCGAGAGCAAGAGAGAGAGTGTGGGGGAGGAGCGAGTGGCGGATGCAGGAGAATATCTGGGGGGAGGCCTCGGTGGAGGCCTTATCCTCTTCGAGCGTCGCCGGCGAGGTGGTCAGGGGCAGCCATGACCTTGTAGCGACCCGAGACCGATGAACCGGGCGGAGGGGAGAGCGACCGGGGGGCTTCATGGCTAGTTGGGCCGGCCCAGGGGGAGTGCGGGGTGGGCCGACTGACTGGCTCGAGGCCCAACTGGGCCGGGGGTGGAAATCCCTTTTATTTTGCTTTGTATTTTTCCCTTCTTTTTTTAAAGGATAGCTATTGTTTTGGATAGAAACAAGGCATTAAATGATTTTTGTCGAGTGTGAAACTTAGCAAAAGTTTAGGCACAATATTGTGGTGTTGCCTAAAAAGTTTCAGGGCCAAAGGAATTGTTCAAGCATTTTTAGAGATTGAAAAAGGTCATATAATATGATGATGGACCAATAAATAATTCCTAGGGGCACTTTGGAATCCCAAAAGAGGTTGGTTCCAACATGATAAATATCCAAAGATTATTGGCCACACTTTGAACATTTTAGTTTTCATGTTTGGCAAGTTCGAATTTTTGACTTTAAATTGGATTTGAATTTGAATGGGGATTTGGATCAAGTGAAGATTAGCTACAGTAACATGATGACATGGCACAATTAACAGGTGATTACTGTAGCATGACACTGGGGGTGTTACATCCACCGCCGTGGTGCTCTCCGCGCGGCGTGGTCAACGTGGTCAAGGAACAACTTCCATCGAAAGAGTACTGTACGTGGAGAGGCTGACAGCTGGGTCCACGGCCACAACCCAATTTTTTTGTGATTTGCCAACTAAGTCGCTTTGTCAGGCCTGTTGGGCTGTAAATCTTTCAAGACGAGGAGAGCTTTCATTCGGCTGGCCGAGAAAATGGCCCATTAGTAATGAGAAATGGGCTGTACATTTTTAAAACACATCAAACCGACAATTAGTTTCAAATATCTTTTTTTTCATTTCAAGATTTTAAATTACATTAATTTTTATGCATGGAGAATTTGTTGGATTTTATATTGATATACATTTATTTTTAAAATCAGTTTGAATGTGAGTCGAGATTTCGGGATTAAAACAGTTTGGACTGCACCGAAATATGCAAAATTTCGTATAATTTTTTAACCGTGGCCACAATATGGGCTGTAATGCTGACAAAAAGAATATGGGCTCCAAAAAAACCTTAATAATTAGCAAATGGGCTGTAAATTATTAGAAATAATGGCAGATGGGTTGTATGCTGTTTTCCACAGATTTGAGGCTTTCCTAAAAAAAGGTTGACGCACAAGTAGTGACTGTTGGATGGCCATCCAATGGCCGTCGTGCTTCTTTAATCTCTGCTCTTCCTACTCCAGCCGCTCAAATAGGCGCCGGCAGGACTGCCTGCTCCCTCCTCCCCACGGCCTGCTCTGCTGCAGCGCAGGCCTCACTGCCCCACCGTACTCCCATCGCTGGCCTAGCCATCCCTCTACTCACCCACACCTGCTGTTATTCTCCGGCACGGCAGACGAACCAGTAAACCCTCGTACAATCGTAATCCCCTCTGCGTGGGAAACAACTGCCGAGTCTTCCCTGCCTCCGTGTCGTTCCCTTCCTAGGCCTCGCCGTCGTCCACCGCCCTGGTGCTCTCGGCGCGGCGTGGTCAACGACCGACATGCATCTGAAGTGGACTGTATGTGGAGAGGCCGACAGCGGGGTCCACGGCCGCACGCAAGGAAATGCCTCCTTATTACACGCAAAATAATGATTCCTCCACCTAACATCAGGGACCCATCGAAAGGGCCTCTGCATTTCGCGAAAGAAACGTTACCGCCGCTGACAGCTCGGACCCACCAGCTATATCTTTGCACGCAAGGAAGTGCCTCCTTATTACGCACAAAAAAATGAATACTCCCCTGTTAGCTAGGACCCAGTATAGTGGCAGGCTGACTTGTGGGCCTACTAAGTTGACGGGGACAGAGGGCTTTGTCAACTTAGTCAATATGCACGATTCTAGCTCAAGTGACCGTACGATGTCCATCCAACGGCCGTCATGCTTCTTCAACCTCTGGTCTTCTTGCTCCAGCCGCCCAAAGCAGCGCCGGTCGTGCCGCCTGCTCTTGCCTCCCATGGCCGGCTGTGCTGCCGTGGAGGCCTCACCGCCCCCTACTACTCCCACCGCTGGCCAGGCCATCCCTCCACTCACCCACACCCCCTGTTATTCTGCAGCGACGACAGCGCAGCCGAACCAGTGAACCCTCATACTCCTCTACGCGTGGGCATCCAGTGTTGCGTCTTCCCCGGCTCCACGTCGTCCCCTTCCTAGGTCTCGTCGTCATCCACCACACTAGTGCTCTCGGCGTGGCGTGGTCAAGGAACGGCTTCCATCGGACATGGACTGTACGTGGAGAGGCTGACAGCTGGGTGCACGGCCGCAGCAAGGAAGTGCCTCCTTATTATGTGCAAAATAATTATTCCTCCACCTGACAGCGGGGACCCACCGGATGGGCCACTATATTTCGTGAAAAAACTTTTGCCCCTGACTGCTGGGACCCCCAGCTACATCTTCGCACGCAAGGAAGTGTGTCCGGGCAAAAAAAAACGATTCACCCCCCTGACTGCTGGGACCCGCCAGCTACATCTTCGCACGCAAGAAAGTGTGTCCAGGCAAAAAAAACAAAACGATTCGCCCCCCTGACTGCTGGGACCCACCAGCTACATCTTCGCACGCAAGGAAGTGCCTGATAGTCGGGACCCACCTGGTCGAAGCGTACGTAGTGTTGTCATTCTGGTCGCGAACGTGTACGTACATATATAATGGTGGATGTAGAGGCACGCACGTGTCGTAGTAGAGGCGACCAGGGTGCAAGAAAGAAAATATGGCCACGTATGTGTACATACGGGCGGGGTCTCGAACGCCTACTCGCGCATACGTACGGCGAGGGCTCGTTGACATGGCTGGGTCGGAACGGAGAAACAGCGTCGTCGTCGTGTTCATGGGGAGGCAACGGAATGCGTCATGTTCATGGGGAGGCAATGGAATGCGTCGTGTTCATGGGGAGGCAATGGAATGCGTCGTGTTCATCGGGAGGCAACGGAACGCATGGGAGCCAACCGGCTGGGTCGAAACGGAATGCGTGGTCGTGTTCATCGGGAGGGCTTGGACGGAACAGGCGATGGAAACGAGGCCTGGCGTACCGCACAACGGAGGAAACAGACCTCCTACGTTCGCAAAGGGGTCCTGTTGATCGGGAGGGGTCCGGCGTACCGCAAAACGGAGGAAACAGACCTCCTACGGTCGAAACGGGGGTCCTGTTGATCGGGAGGGGTGTGGCGTACCGCAAAACGGAGGAAACGGACTTGTGTTGGAGCGCTACGGTCGAAACGGGGGTCCTGTTCATCGCTAGGGGTGTGGCGTACCGCAAAACGGGACTCCACAGGATACTGTTCATCTCCACCGTCGGCCTCCTCCAGCCTCCACGGGCTCTTGTTCATCCAGCCTCCACCGCGCGGTACTCCACCGGCTACTGTTCAACCACCCCTCCACCGTCTACTGTTCATCCAGCCCTCCACACCATAGGGTCCTGTTCAACCACCCTCCACGGGCACCCCTCCACCGTCTACTGTTCATCCAGCCCTCCACACCACAGGGTCCTGTTCATCCACCCCTCCACGGGCACCCCTCCACCGTCTACTGTTCATACAGCCCTCCACCACACCACGGGGTCCTGTTCATCCAGAGACAATGCCACCACTCACTGTTCATCCAAACCCCCCCGCAACGCTCATTGTTCATCCCAGAGGCAGCATCAATCGGCTTCAGTTAGCAGCAGTAGCAAAGGAATCGCTCGATCGGATTCAGTTAACAGCCATCGATCGATCGCTCGGGTTCAGTAACATGTAGCCTGCAGTGCAATCGCTCGGGTTTAGTTAGAGCCCAACGCCTCGGTCGGGTTAAGTTAGAGCCAACGCCCCGCACACACGCACGCACGTGTATGAGAGAAACGCGCATTGCTCGGCCCTCGACCTCCCACCATAACCGGGAACTCCCCGAAATTTTCCTCCCCCTTGCTTCTACCATGGTTTTTTCCGTCATGGACGGCCCAAAGAATGTCATGCAATTGCGTCTCCGGCCCGTCCAGGACGAAAAGCCCATCTTCTGTCATGATTTTTGTCATAGAAGTAGGATCCCACCACATCTATGATGATACCGGGTTTTGTCACAATTATCGTCATAGAAGTGTCATATGTATGACAGAATTTTTTTTCGTTCGGCCCAAAATGTCACGGATGTGTCTTTTTTTGTAGTGTTGGTGTTCTCTTCTTCTAACTTTCCGACTGAAGCCAACTTCTTGTCGGCAAGTTCAGTCTTTTCATGCGCCGTCTTCTGCGCTGCTGCAAGATCGATATCCTTCTGCTCGAGAGCCTGCTTTATTTTGTCTAAAGAAATAACATTCTTCAGATGAGCTTGTAGTTGACGGTTTTCATTATCCACATCTGTTCGCGTGGAGTCACTCTGTTCAAAGATGAAAAGGAAAAGATGATAAGGCGAGCAGTCGACAAATTGTTACCTCCCGTGACAGCTACTTCAGCCTAGGCTTTCTTTAGGGTCTCCTTAGCTAACTCCAGGTCGAGATTGAGTTGGATCTGCTTCTTCTCCAAATCAGCAAACTTGGTCCCAAGCTCACAAGATTTCTGCAATCAGCAACAAGACACATCAATCGACAGAAAACAAAGATCAGTTACTTCTGAGTGATAAAGTGCAAGGTCAAATTGCCAAAGAGTTCTAAGACTACTGCCAAATCAAACATTCAACAGCAATGCACTAAGCGTGCCCCCACTGGATCAATTTCCCACTCGACATGGTCCGCCCAGTGCGAGTGGAAGGAGTAAAAGATCAGTAACTTCCGAGTGAAAAAATGCAAAGTCAGATTTCTACGACAGAAAGAGTTCTAAGACTACTGCCGAATTAAACATTCAACAACAGTCTGGGGGACTACACCTAGTGGGTGCACTCAGCGTGCCCCCACTGGTTTGATTTCCCACTTGGCATGGTCAGCCCCGCCTGACTGGAAGGAGTAAAGAAAACAACAACATCTGTTCTCAGACCACCATCGACTGCCCGCAGACGACCGCGGTCTCGGGGACTACACCCAGTGGGTGCACTCAACGTGCCCCCACTAGACCAAGAACTCACTCGACATGACTTGTCTATGTCAAGTGAAAGAGCCACGCAAAGCTACACAAATCACCCACTGGGTGCGCAGATGCAAGAAACATATTGACATCTTACGAATAATAAAGCAACAGTTTTCAGGTAGCATGTCCTAACAAAGAAAAAGTCAAGCTGGAAGCTAATCGGAAATCAACTTACAATCCCACTTACTCGGACATTGGTTTGGAGGGCCGAGCTGGCATCATAGGCGGCCTTGCTGGTGTCATACACCACCTTCAGTCGGTCCATCATTAGACCTGCCTGGATCATGGCCTCCTTGGCAGCTCCTACTTGGTCCTCCGGGACATGATGAGTAACAAATATAGGAGATGTTGGCACAGACGACATGACTGGTGGAGCTGAAGCTTGGAGTTGCGCAGTCGGAGCAGGAGCCTGGGCAGCTGACGCCAAGGGTTGGTTAGTCAACAGAGGGACAACGAAAGAGACCGAAGCCCGTGCTGGATCATCAAGTTGTTGGACCACTGGTTCGGAGGCTGAGCGAGGCGTTCTGGCGCTAGGCACCCTCTTGCTCAAAGTTCTGCCTCTCCTCCCGGTGTTCTTTGAGGGCACGTCCTCGTCATCATACACAGGAAGCTGGATAACATTTGTTGGCGCTGGAAATACTCAACATTAAAATTTTGGTCGAACAGAGAAGCAGTTGACAAAGCTTAAATATGGCTATGGAATCATACCTGCTCGGGAGGTGGCCGCATCCGCAGTTTCCGCATCTCCACGCTCCTCGTCAACGTCCATGGTTGTTGCAGAAGTCGCAACACTAAAAGCTCCAAAGTTCACTTGATCAAGCAAGCGAACGAGTCGACAATAACACAGAAGACAAAGGGAGAAACAAAACACTTACGTAGAAGCTACAGGAATAGCCACCTTGATCTTGGGAAGGGCCTTCCGGGGCTTTGGTGGGACAACCTTGGGCTGCTTCGCAGCCTTCTCCAGCGACTCTGGGGTCGAGGTCCGAGTGCGCTTCGGAACTTTCGCACTCGGCGGAACTGCTTTACCACGCCCACCCGCGGGATCCTGCGATTCTTGCAGCATCGTTCAGAATGGGGTGGCGAGTCGACCTCCTCGCTGCTGCCAGAGTCCTTGCTGTCCTCTTCACTGTCGTCTGCGTACTGATCATCACCGCTTTTCCTATCACTATCAATTCCTTCCTGGTATTGCTCTCCGTTTGGCATCGAGTACATCTTGGTTAAAACCTACAAGACACGAGTCATAAACGTCGGTCGGATTCAAGAACAATCACAGATGAGAAAGGAAAGACACTCGGTAAATTGAACCCGACCTCATCCGGAGAATTGTTGGTGTCGAATGGAAGAATCCTCCTGGACCCCCTGGGGTTATCTATGTTTACGGTAATTGAGGGAGTCCTGGATTAGGGGGTGTTCGGGTAGCCGGACTATACCTTCGCCGGACTCCTGGACTATGAAGATACAAGATTGAAGACTTCGTCCCGTGTCCGGAAGGAACTTTCCTTGGCGTGGAAGGCAAGCTAGGCGATGCGAATACTCAAGATCTCCTACCATTGTAACCGACTCCGTGTAACCCTAACCCTATCCGGTGTCTATATAAACCGGAGGGTTGTAGTCCGTAGGACAGAACAATCATCATACACAATCATACCATAGGCTAGCTTCTAGGGTTTAGCCTCCTTGATCTCGTGGTAGATCTACTCTTGTACTACCCGTATCATCAATATTAATCAAGCAGGAGTAGGGTTTTACCTCCATCGAGAGGGCCCGAACCTGGGTAAAAACATCGTGTCCCTTGTCTCCTGTTACCATCCGGCCTTGACGCACAGTTCGGGACCCCCTACCCAAGATCCGCCGGTTTTGATACCGACATCGGTGCTTTCATTGAGAGTTCCTCTGTGTCGTCGCCTTTAGGCCCGATGGCTCCTTTGATCATCAACAACGATGAGGTCCAGGGTGAGACTTTTCTCCCCGGACAGATCTTCGTCTTCGGCGGCTTCGCTCTGTGGGCCAATTCGCTTGGTCATCTGGAGCAGATCGAAAGCTACGCCCCTGGCCATCAAGTCAAGTTTGGAAGCTTAAACTACACGGCGGATATCCGCGGAGACTTGATCTTCGACGGGTTTGAGCCACAGCCAAGCGCGCCGCACTATCTCGAGGGGCATGATCTAGCTCTGCCTCCGAACAGTGTCCTGGAGGCCGCACACGCACCGGTTCTGACCCTTAACTCAGGGCCTATTGCGCCAATTGAGGATGAGCGGTTGGACGTCACCTCGGGGGCTACGATCTCAAAGGCGATCGAGCCGAACGCCAGCCCCGCACTCCGCGTGACCCGTGATCCCGAAGGTCCGGACTCCTCTCCGGACTCCGTACCCCCCGCGCCCCTGCCAGTCGAAGCCGATTGGGCGCCGATAATGGAGTTCACCGCCGCGGACATCTTTCAGCACTCGCCTTTTGGCGACATCCTGAATTCTCTCAAGTCTCTCTCTTTATCAGGAGAGCCCTGGCCGGATTATGGTCAGCGAGGATGGGATACGGACGACGAAGAAATTCAAAGCCCTCCCACCACCCACTTGGTAGCCACTGTCGACGATTACACCGACATGCTTGACCGGCTCCGAAGACTTCGATGGTATGGACGATGAAGTAGGAGATGAATAGGAACCAGCACCTGTAGGGCGCTGGATGGCCACCTCGTCATATGACGTATATATGGTGGATGCTCCAAAAGATGGAGATGGCGATGGAGCAGCGGGGGATGACACCTCCAAGAAACAGCCAAAGCACCGACGTCAACGGCTCCGCTCTAAATCCCGCCATAGTAAAAACAGTGATTCCGACACGGGAGATAATACTACCCCGGATAGCGCCGAAGAACACCCAACCCAGCAAGATTCAGCGCAGGAAGATGGAGAAGCCAGCCCTCATGAGAGAGCGGCAGAACGACAGGTTGAGGATGATAACTATATGCCTCCCTCCGAAGACGAGGCAAGCCTCGATGACGACGAATTCGTCGTACCTGAAGGAAATATGTCCTAGAGGCAATAATAAAGTTATTATTTATTTCCTCATATATCATGATAAATGTTTATTATTCATGCTAGAATTGTATTAGCCGGAAACATAATACATGTGTGAATATATAAACAAACAGAGTGTCACTAGTATGCCTCTACTTGACTAGCTCGTTAATCAAAGATGGTTATGTTTCCTAACCATGAACAAAGAGTTGTTATTTGATTAACGAGGTCACATCATTGGTTGAATGATCTGATTGACATGACCCATTCCATTAGCTTAGCACCCGATCGTTTAGTATGTTGCTATTGCTTTCTTCATGACTTATACATGTTCCTATGACTATGAGATTATGCAACTCCCGTTTACCGGAGGAACACTTTGTGTGCTACCAAACGTCACAACATAACTGGGTGATTATAAAGGTGCTCTACAGGTGTCTCCAAAGGTAATTGTTGGATTGGCGTATTTCGAGATTAGGATTTGTCACTATGGGGCGCTATGGGGCCGGCCGGCCGGCCCTATGGGGCGCGCCAAAGGGAGGGGGGAGTCCTCCTCCTAGTGGGAGTAGGACTCCCCTTTCCTAGTCCAACTAGGAAGAGAGAGGGGGAAGGAAAGAGAGGGAGAGGGAAAGGGGGGCCGCGTCCCCCTCCTAGTACTATTCGGACTCCCCATGAGGGGGGGCGTGCCACCTCCTGGGCTGCTGCCCTCTCTCTCCCCTCAGGCCCACTAAGGCCCAATACTTCCCCGGGGGGTTCCGGTAACCCCTCCGGCACTCCGGTTTTCTCTGAACCCACTTGGAACAATTCCGGTGTCCGAATATAGCCGTCCAATATATCGATCTTTATGTCTCGACCATTTCGAGACTCCTCGTCATGTCCGTGATCACATCCGGGACTCCGAACTACCTTCGGTTTATCAAAATGTATAAACTCATAATAACTGTCATCGTAACGTTAAGCGTGCGGACCCTACGGTTCGAGAACAATGTAGACATGACCGAGACACGTCTCTGGTCAATAACCAATAGCGGGACCTGGATGCCCATATTGGCTCCTACATATTCTACGAAGATCTTTATCGGTCAGACCGCATAACAACATACATTGTTCCCTTTGTTATCGGTATGTTACTTGCCCAAGATTCGATCATCGGTATCCAATACCTAGTTCAATCTCGTTGCCGGCAAGTCTCTTTACTCGTTCCGTAATACATCATCTCACAACTAACATATTAGTTGCAATGCTTGCAAGGCTTATGTGATGTGCATTACCGAGAGGGCCTAGAGATACCTCTCCGACTATCGGAGTGACAAATCCTAATCTCGAAATACGCCAACCCAACAAGTACCTTTGGAGACACCTGTAGAGCACCTTTATAATCACCCAGTTACGTTGTGACGTTTGGTAGCACACAAAGTGTTCCTTCGGTAAACGGGAGTTGCATAATCTCATAGTCATAGGAACATGTATAAGTCATGAAGAAAGCAATAGCAACATACTAAACGATCGAGTGCTAAGCTAACGGAATGGGTCAAGTCAATCACATCATTCTCCTAATGATGTGATCCCGTTAATCAAATGACAACTCATGTCTATGGCTAGGAAACATAACCATCTTTGATCAACGAGCTAGTCAAGTAGAGGCATACTAGTGACACTCTGTTTGTCTATGTATTCACACATGTATTATGTTTCCGGTTAATACAATTCTAGCATGAATAATAAACATTTATCATGAAATAAGGAAATAAATAATAACTTTATTATTGCCTCTAGGGCATATTTCCTTCAGTGGGCACCCTAGAACACACAAGTTGATCTTCGTGATCGTTCCTTAGCCATGTGCGGTGCCCCCCTCCACCATATCCCACCTCGGTCATATCGTTGCGGTGTTTAGGTGAAGCCCTGCGTTGGTAGAACATCATCATCGTCATCACCCCGTCGTGCTGACGAAACTCATCCCCGAAGCTTTGCTGGATCGGAGCCCGGGGGGCGTCATCGAGCTGAAGGTGTGCTAAGAACTCGGAGGTGCCGGAGTAACGGTGCTTGGATCGGTTGGACTGGGAAGACGTACGACTACTTCCTCTACGTTGTGTCAACGCTTCCGCTTCGGTCTACGAGGGTACGTAGACAACACTCTCCCCTCTCGTTGCTATGCATCACCATGATCTTGCATGTGCGTAGGAATTTTTTTGAAATTACTACGTTCCCCAACAGTGGCATCCGAGCCTAGGTTTTTATGGTTTGATGTTATTTGCACGAGTAGAACACAAGTGAGTTGTGGGCGATATAAGTCATACTACCTACCAGCATGTCATACTTTGGTTCGGCGGTATTGTTGGATGAAGCGGCCCGGACCGACATTACGCGTACGCTTACGCGAGACTGGTTCTACCGCCGTGCTTTGCACACAGGTGGCTGGCGGGTGTCAGTTTCTCCAATTTTAGTTGAACCGAGTGTGGCTACGCCCGGTCCTTGCGAAGGTTAAAACGACATCAACTTTACAAACTATCGTTGTGGTTTTGATGCGTAGGTGAGATTGGTTCTTGCTTAAGCCCGTAGCAGCCACGTAAAACTTGAACCAAACAAAGTAGAGGACATCTAACTTGTTTTTGCAGGGCATGTTGTGATGTGATATGGTCAAGGCATGATGCTAAATTTTATTGTATGAGATGATCATGTTTTGTAACTGAGTTATCGGCAACTGGCTGGAGCCATATGGTTGTCGCTTTATTGTATGCAATGCAATCACCCTGTAATGCTTTACTTTATCACTAAGCGGTAGCGATAGTCGTAGAAGCATAAGATTGGCGAGACGACAACGATGCTACCATGGAGATCAAGGTGTCGCGCCGATATCGATGGTGATCATGACGGTGCTTCGGAGATGGAGATCACAAGCACAAGATGATGATGGCCATATCATATCACTTATATTGATTGCATGTGATGTTTATCTTTTTATGCATCTTATCTTGCTTTGATTGACGGTAGCATTATTAGATGATCTCTCACTAAATTATCAAGAAGTGTTCTCCCTAAGTATGCACCGTTGCCAAAGTTCATCGTGCCCAGACACCACGTGATGATCAGGTGTGATAAGCTCTACGTCCATCTACAACGGGTGCAAGCCAGTTTTGCACATGCAGAATACTCGGGTTATACTTGACGAGCCTAGCATATGCAGATATGGCCTCGGAACACGGAGACTGAAAGGTCGATCGTGAATCATATAGTAGACATGATCAACATAATGATGTTCACCATTGAAGACTAATCCATTTCACGTGATGATCGGTTATGGTTTAGTTGATTTGGATCACGTGATCACTTAGAAGATTAGAGGGATGTCTATCTAAGTGGGAGTTCTTAAGTAATATGATTAATTGAACTTAAATTTATCATGAACTTAGTCCCTGATAGTATCTTGCATGTTTATGTTGATTGTAGATAGATGGCCCGTGCTGTTGTTCCGTTGAATTTTAATGCGTTCCTTGAGAAAGCAAAGTTGAAAGATGATGGTAGCAATTACACGGACTGGGTCCGTAACTTGAGGATTATCCTCATTGCTGCACAGAAGAGTTACGTCCTGGAAGCACCGCTGGGTGCTAGGCCTGCTGCTGATGCAACTGACGACGTTAAGAACGTTTGGCAGAGCAAAGCTGATGACTACTCGATAGTTACGGCTTAGAACTGGGACCTCAACGATGTTTTGAACGTCATGGGGCATATGAGATGTTCCAGGAGTTGAAGTTAATATTCCAACAGAATGCCCGGATTGAGAGATATGAAGTCTCCAATAAGTTCTATAGCTGCAAGATGGAGGAGAATAGTTCTGTCAGTGAGCATATACTCAAAATGTCTGGATATTGTAATCACTTGATTCAAATGGGAGTTAATCTTCCGGATGATTGTGTCATTGACAGAATTCTCCAATCACTTCCACCAAGCTACAAAGGCTTCGTGATGAACTATAATATGCAAGGGATGGATAAGACGATTCCTGAGCTCTTCGCAATGCTAAAGGCTGCGGAGGTAGAAATCAAGAAGGAGCATCAAGTGTTGATGGTCAACAAGACCACTAGTTTCAAGAAAAAGGGCAAAGGGAAAAAGAAGGGGAACTTCAAGAAGAACAGCAAGCAAGTTGTTGTTCAAGAGAAGAAACCCAAGTCTGGACCTAAGCCTGAAACTGAGTGCTTCTACTGCAAGCAGACTGGTCACTGGAAGTGGAACTGCCCCAAGTATTTGGCGGATAAGAAGGATGGCAAGGTGAACAAAGGTATATGTGATATACATGTTATTGATGTGTACCTTACTAGAGCTCGCAGTAGCACCTGGGTATTTGATACTGGTTCTGTTGCTAATATTTGCAACTCGAAACAGGGACTACAGATTAAGCGAACACTGGCAAAGGACGAGGTGACGATGCGCGTGGGAAATGGTTCCAAAGTCGATGTGATCGCCGTCGGCACGCTACCTCTACATCTACCTTCGGGATTAGTATTAGACCTAAATAATTGTTATTTGGTGCCAGCGTTGAGCATGAACATTATACCTGGATCTTGTTTGATGCAAGACGATTATTCATTTAAATCAGAGAATAATGGTTGTTCTATTTATATGAGTAATATCTTTTATGGTCATGCACCCTTGAATAGTGGTCTATTTTTGATGAATCTCGATAGTAGTGATACACATATTCATAATGTTGAAACCAAAAGATGCAGAGTTGATAATGATAGTGCAACTTATTTGTGGCACTGCCGTTTAGGTCATATCGATGTAAAGCACATGAAGAAACTCCATACTGATGGACTTTTGGAACCACTTGATTATGAATCACTTGGTACTTGCGAACCGTGCCTCATGGGCAAGATGACTAAAACACCGTTCTCCGGTACTATGGAGAGAGCAACAGATTTGTTGGAAATCATACATACAGATGTATGTGGTCCAATGAATATTGAAGCTCGTGGCGGATATCGTTATTTTCTCACCTTCATAGATGATTTAAGCAGATATGGGTATATCTACTTAATGAACCACAAGTCTGAAACATTTGAAAGTTCAAAGAATTTCATAGTGAAGTTGAAAATCATCGTAACAAGAAAATAAAGTTTCTACGATCTGATCATGGAGGAGAATATTTGAGTTACGAGTTTGGTCTACATTTGAAACAATGCGGAATAGTTTTGCAACTCACGCCACCCAGAACACCACAACGTAATGGTGTGTCCGAACGTCGTAATCGTACTTTACTTGATATGGTGCGATCTATGATGTCTCTTACAGATTTACCGCTATCGTTTTGGGGTTATGCTTTAGAGACGGCCGCATTCACGTTAAATAGAGCACCATCAAAATCCATTGAGACGACGCCTTATGAACTATGGTTTGGCAAGAAACCAAAGTTGTCATTTCTTAAAGTTTGGGGCTGCGATGCTTATGTGAAAAAACTTCAACCTGATAAGCTCGAACCCAAATCGGAGAAATGTGTCTTCATAGGATACCCAAAGGAAACTGTTGGGTACACCTTCTATCACAGATCCGAAGGCAAGACATTCGTTGCTAAAAATGGATCCTTTCTAGAGAAGGAGTTTCTCTCGAAAGAAGTGAGTGGGAGGAAAGTAGAACTTGATGAGGTAACTATACCTGCTCCTTTATTGGGAAATAGCACATCACACGAACCAGTTTCTGTGACGTCTAAACCAATTAGTGAGGAAGTTAATGATGATGATCATGCAACTTCAGATCAAGTTACTACAGAACCTCGTAGATCAACCAGAGTAAGATCCGCACCAGAATGGTACGGCAATCCTGTTCTGGAAATCATGCTACTAGATCATGGTGAACCTACGAACTATGAAGAAGCGATGGTGAGCCCAGATTCCGCAAAATGGCTTGAAGCCATGAAATCTGAGATGGGATCCATGTATGAGAACAAAGTGTGGACTTTGGTTGACTTGCCCGATGGTCGGCAAGCAATTGAGAATAAATGGATCTTCAAGAAGAAGACTGACGCTGACAGTAATGTTACTGTCTACAAAGCTCGACTTGTCGCGAAAGGTTTTCGACAAGTTCAAGGGATTGACTACGATGAGACCTTCTCACCCGTAGCGATGCTTAAGTCTGTCTGAATCATGTTAGCAATTGCCGCATTTTATGATTATGAAATTTGGCAGATGGATGTAAAAACTGCATTCCTGAATGGATTTCTGGAAGAAGAGTTGTATATGATGCAACCAGAAGGTTTTATCGATCCAAAGGGAGCTAACAAAGTGTGCAAGCTCCAGCGATCCATTTATGGACTGGTGCAAGCCTCTCGGAGTTGGAATAAACGCTTTGATAGTGTGATCAAAGCATTTGGGTTTGTACAGACTTTTGGAGAAGCCTGTATTTACAAGAAAGTGAGTGGGAGCTCTGTAGCATTTCTGATATTATATGTGGATGACATATTACTAATCGGAAATGATATAGAATTTCTGGATAGCATAACGGGATACTTGAATAAGAATTTTCAATGAAAGACCTCGGTGAAGCTGCTTACATATTGGGCATCAAGATCTATAGAGATAGATCAAGACGCTTAATTGGACTTTCACAAAGCACATACCTTGACAAAGTTTTGAAGAAGTTCAAAATGGATCAAGCAAAGAAAGGTTTCTTGCCTATACTACAAGGTGTGAAATTGAGTAAGACTCAATGCCCGACCACTGCAGAAGATAGAGAGAAAATGAAAGATGTTCCCTATGCTTCAGCCACAGGCTCTATCATGTATGCAATGCTGTGTACCAGACCTGATGTGTGCCTTGCTATAAGTTTAGCAGGGAGGTACCAAAGTAATCCAGGAGTGGATCACTGGACAGCGGTCAAGAACATCCTGAAGTACCTGAAAAGGACTAAGGATATGTTTCTCATATATGGAGGTGACAAAGAGCTTATCATAAACGGTTTCGTTGATGCAAGCTTTGACACTGATCCGGACGATTCTAAATCGCAAACCAGATACGTATTTACATTAAACGGTGGAGCTGTCAGCTGGTGCAGTTCTAAACAAAGCGTCGTGGCGGGATCTACATGTGAAGCGGAGTACATAGCTGCTTCGGAAGCAGCAAATGAAGGAGTCTGGATGAAGGAGTTCATATCCGATCTAGGTGTCATACCTAGTGCATCGGGTCCAATGAAAATCTTTTGTGACAATACTGGTGCAATTGCCTTGGCAAAGGAATCCAGATTTCACAAGAGAACCAAGCACATCAAGAGATGCTTCAGTTCCATCCGAGATCTCGTCCAGGTGGGACACATAGAGATTTGCTAGATAGATACGGATCTGAATGTAGCAGACCCGTTGACTAAGCCTCTTCCACGAGAAAAACATGATCAGCACCAAAACTCCATGGGTGTTAGAATCATTACTGTGTAATCTAGATTATTGACTCTAGTGCAAGTGGGAGACTGAAGGAAATATGCCCTAGAGGCAATAATAAAGTTATTATTTATTTCCTCATATATCATGATAAATGTTTATCATTCATGCTAGAATTGTATTAACCGGAAACATAATACATGTGTGAATATATAAACAAACAGAGCGTCACTAGTATGCCTCTACTTGACTAGCTCGTTAATCAAAGATGGTTATGTTTCAAAACTATAAACAAAGAGTTGTTATTTGATTAACGAGGTCACATCATTGGTTGAATGATCTGATTGACATGACCCATTCCATTAGCTTAGCACCCGATCGTTTAGTATGTTGCTATTGCTTTCTTCATGACTTATACATGTTCCTATGACTATGAGATTATGCAACTCCCATTTATCGGAGGAACACTTTGTGTGCTACCAAACGTCACAACGTAACTGGGTGATTATAAAGGTGCTCTACAGGTGTCTCCAAAGGTACTTGTTGGGTTGGCGTATTTCGAGATTAGGATTTGTCACTCTGATAGTCGGAGAGGTATCTCTGGGCCCTCTCGGTAATGCACATCACATAAGCCTTGCAAGCATTACAACTAATATGTTAGTTGTGAGATGATGTATTACGGAACGAGTAAAGAGACTTGCTGGCAACGAGATTGAACTAGGTATTGGATACCGACGATCGAATCTCGGGCAAGTAACATACCGATGACAAAGGGAACAACGTATGTTGTTATGCGGTCTGACCGATAAAGATCTTCGTAGAATATGTAGGAGCCAATATGGGCATCCAGGTCCCGCTATTGGTTATTGACCGGAGACGTGTCTCGGTCATGTCTACATTGTTCTCGAACCGTAGGGTCCGCATGCTTAACGTTACGATGACAGTTATTATGAGTTTATACATTTTGATGTACCGAAGGTAGTTCGGAGTCCCGGATGTGATCACGGACATGACGAGGAGTCTCAAAATGGTCGAGACATAACGATTGATATATTGGACGGCTATATTCGGACACCAGAATTGTTCCAAGTGGTTTCGGAGAAAACCGGAGTGCCGGAGGGGTTACCGGAACCCCCCGGGGAAGTATTGGGCCTTAGTGGGCCTGAGGGGAGAGAGAGGGCAGCAGCCCAGGAGGTGGCGCGCCCCCCCTCATGGGGAGTCCGAATAGGACTAGGAGGGGGGGGGGGGCGGCCCCCTTTCCCTCTCCCTCTCCCTCTCCCTCTCTTTCCTTCCCCCTCTCTCTTCCTAGTTGGACTAGGAAAGGGGAGTCCTACTCCCACTAGGAGGAGGACTCCCCCCTCCCTTTGGCGCGCCCCATAGGGCCGGCCGGCCTCCCCCTCCCTCCTTTATATACGGGGGTAGGGGGGCACCCTAGAACACACAAGTTGATCTTCGTGATCGTTCCTTAGCCGTGTGCGGTGCCCCCCTCCACCGTATTCCACCTCGGTCATATCGTTGCGGTGCTTAGGTGAAGCCCTGCGTCGGTAGAACATCATCATCGCCATCACGCCGTCGTGCTGACGAAACTCATCACCGAAGCTTGGCTGGATCGGAGCCCGGGGAGCGTCATCGAGCTGAACGTGTGCTAGGAACTCGGAGGTGCCGGAGTAACGGTGCTTGGATCGGTTGGACCGGGAAGACATACGACTACTTCCTCTATGTTGCGTCAATGCTTCCTCTTCGGTCTACGAGGGTACGTAGACAACACTCTCCCCTCTCGTTGCTATGCATCACCATGATCTTGCGTGTGCGTAGGAACTTTTTTTAAATTACTACGTTCCCCAACAGTACCATCAGACCCCGCCGAACAAGAGCGTTTCAAACGCAGGCTTTTAGCCACGGCCAACAGCCTAAAGAAAAAGCAGCAACAACTTAGAGCTGATCAAGATTTGCTAGCTGATAGATGGACTGAAGTCCTTGCGGCTGAAGAGTACGAACTCGAGTGCCCCTCCAAGAATTATCCTAAGCGCAGGCCGCTACCCCGATCAGAGGAGGAAGCACCTACATCACCAGCGCACGACATGGCAGACCGGCCACCTCGCGGCCGCGACAGAGAGGCCTGTCGAACCTCCACCCAAGCCATGCCCCGACGCAGTTCAACCAAGGCACGGGAAAATGCGCCAGACCTGCGAGATGTACTGGAGGATAAAGCAAGGCAAACAAGGTTGATCTACGGATCGCGCAGGTGCCCGACGACACGTGACGGTGATCTTCACTCCGGACACAATAAATCCGGCCGGGCCGAACACAACAGACATAGCTCTTCCGAGCTACGTCGTGACATAGCCCAGTACAGGGGCGCCACACACCCACTATGCTTCACAGATGAAGTAATGGATCATAAAATCCCAGAGGGCTTCAAACCCGTAAACATCGAATCATACGATGGCACTACAGACCCGGCGGTCTGGATCGAGGATTATCTCCTTCACATCCACATGGCACGTGGCGATGATCTACACGCCATCAAATACCTCCCTCTCAAACTCAAAGGACCGGCCAGGCACTGGCTTAACAGCCTGCCAGCGGACTCAATCGGTTCTTGGGAGGACCTGGAAGCCGCATTCCTCGACAACTTCCAGGGCACTTATGTGCGACCACCGGATGCTGACGACCTAAGCCACATAATTCAGCAGCCAGAGGAATCGACCAGGCAATTCTGGACACGGTTCCTAACAAAGAAAAACCAGATAGTCGACTGTCCGGATGCAGAGGCCCTAGCAGCCTTCAAGCATAACATCCCGCGACGAGTGGCTTGCCCGGCACCTGGGACAGGAAAAGCCGAAATCTATGGCAGCCCTCACGACACTCATGACCCGCTTTTGCGCGGGAGAAGATAGCTGGCTAGCTCGCAGCAACAACTTATCAAAGAACCCTGGTAATTCAGATACCAAGGACAAAAGTGGCGGGACACGTCGAAATAAGCAAAAGCGCCGCGGTAGCAGCGACAGCAATGAAGATACGGCAGTCAACGCTGGATTCAGAGGCTATAAATCCGGTCAGCGGAAAAAGCCATTTAAAAAGAACACTCAGGGCCCGTCCAGTTTGGACCGAATACTCGACCGCTTGTGACAAATCCATGGCACCCCCTAAAGGCCAGCCAATCACACCAACAGGGACTGTTGGGTGTTCAAGCAGGCAGGCAAGTTAAGAGCCGAAAACAAAGACAAGGGGCTTCCAAACATTCCCAGGCCGCCGAACAACAATGGATAGAAGGGGTTTCCCCCACAAGTACGGACGGTGAACATGATATACGCAACCCACATTCCCAAGAAGGAGCGGAAGCGTGCGCTACAGGACGTATACGCGATGGAGCCAGTCGCCCCAAAATTCAACCCATGGTCCTCTTGCCCGATCACTTTTGATCGAAGGGACCACCCCACTAGCATCCGTCATGGCGGCTTTGCCGCATTGGTTCTTGACCCAATCATCGACGGATTTCATCTCACAAGAGTCCTCATGGACGGCGGCAGTAGCCTGAACCTGCTTTATCAGGATACAGTGCGGAAAATGGGCATAGATCCATCAAGGATTAAGCCCACAAGAATGACCTTTAAAGGCGTTATACCAGGTGTAGAAGCCAACTGTACTGGCTCCATAACACTTGATGTGGTCTTCGGATCTCCGGATAACTTCCGAAGCGAAGAGTTAATCTTCGACATAGTCCCGTTCCGCAGTGGCTATCATGCCCTGCTCGGACGAACCGCATTTGCCAAATTCAATGCGGTGCCGCACTACGCATACCTCAAGCTCAAGATGCCAGGCCCTCGAGGAGTAATCACGATCAACGGAAACACTGAACGTTCCCTTCGTACGGAGGAGCACACGGCGGCTCTCACAGCGGAAGTACAAAGCAGCCTTCTTAGGCAGCTCTCTAGTCGAGCCGTTAAAAAGCCAGACACTGCCAAGCGCGCCCGGAGTAACCTACAACAAGACCGCCTGGCACATTCTGAGCAGGCGTACCAATGCGGCCCCAACCCCAGCCATCGCGACATAGCGGAGCTAGTACCTCGCGTACATAATTACGCCCTTGAAATACCATGGGCACAGGGGAAGGAGCATAGTAACGGCACGCTCACAATACGGCTTAAAACGTACTAGGGGCTGCCGGATTCTTTTTATTACTTTCAGGACTCCATACTTCGGACGACCTGTTCGGCAATTCGGCTACCGCACAAACGATGCAAGATCCAGGGAAGCAGACAAAGCTACGCCGCATTATGGAACTCTCAGGTGGTCTCTATTACGAGCGGTATATCTGTTTCAAACACAATTCCGCGGCCTGCCCCTGGTCAGGACATTTTCAATAGTCTACTATCTTTTTGCTTATCGCACTACTTGTATCGTTCGGCTTCGATAAATAGCCTCTTTATAAACAATGCATAGCTTTTTGCCTATTTTTGCATTATTTTCTTTTAATATATATGTTTATTAAATAACATGATCGCACCCGTACACCATGGTACGGCAAACACGCCAGGGGCTTCAGTACCCTTCGATCTGGCGTGAGAAGTCCGTACACTTTCACAAGTGCGGCACCCCGAACTTATAGCACTATATGCATCGGCTCCGAATCATGATTTGGGTCAATAGTTGGGTTTGCCCGGCTCGTATGTTTTGGTGCCTTACGTTCCGCTATATCGGCTAAGGTAGCACTAGGAGAACCACTGCGATTGTGCCCCGGTTCAGCTGGGTTAAGCACCTCAGTGGAGAAAGCTAAAACTGACTGTCATGATAAGGCGAGAGACCGGTCGCTGTTCGAGAGGTTTTTTCGAGTCCTTAAAGGCTTATGCCGCTTCGAGCGAGGAGCTGGCTCTGTCCGGCCAAAGGCGTGGATAGCACCCCGAATTCGGTCTTCCGAACTAGGGGCTTCGCCGAAATTTAAAATTATAAAGTTCTATGGCTAAGTGAGGGTGTTCAAGCATTATAGTCCGATTGCCTGGTTCGTTGTGCTGGTGCCTCCCTCGAAGGACCCAAGCATGGGAAAAAGAGCGCTCAGGTTTATCCCGAACACCCCAGCAGTAGCGGCATGGGGGCAGAAGCCGACGACTGGCCATCTCTCAAATTTTGATAAACGGCCGCACAGAAAATAATATTTTAAATTCCATAAGCATTGCTTAGCGCATATGAACAAGTTTTTAGCGCACAGGATAAACACGAGCGAGTTCATTCAAATATTACATCTCTACTACATTCATCCGCAATAAGGCGGGCACCGGCAAGAACATCCTTGTAGTAGTTCTCGGGCTTGCGATGCTCCTTCCCCTGCGGCGGCCCGTCCTTCACCAGCTTCTCTCCGTCAAGCTTACCCCAGTGCACCTCTGCACGGGCAAGGGCCCTCCGGGCACCTTCGTTGCAGGCAAAACGCTTGACGACCTCAAGCCGCGGACAGGCCTCCACCAGCCGCCGCACCAGCCCGAAGTAGCTCCCAAGCAGGGCCTCTCCGGGCCACAGCCGAACTAAGAAGCCCTTCATGGCTTGTTCGGCCGCCTTGTGGAGCTCGACCAGCTGTTTCAGCTGATCGCTCAAAGGCACAGGGTGTCCGGCCTCAGAATACTGAGACCAGAACACACTCT
Organism: Aegilops umbellulata; assembly: GCA_032464435.1. Taxonomy (NCBI): domain Eukaryota; kingdom Viridiplantae; phylum Streptophyta; class Magnoliopsida; order Poales; family Poaceae; genus Aegilops; species Aegilops umbellulata. The sequence continues at coordinate 502,858,774 of CP136057.1, forward strand.
CTGTCGAGCTGCCCTCTTCGGCTTGGTAGAATGCGGCGGCGTCGGATACTCTGCGGGGAAGATCTGCGAACGCCCCTGGAGAACTCCAGATTCGGGTAAGTGACAGGTAGTTTACTTTTATATTCCTACTTTGCATTAAGAATGCCTTACCCGCTGCTATGTTTTTCATCTCCTCCAACTATTGGAGGGCCTTTTGGGCTTCGGCCTTGGCACCCTTGGCAGTGTAGAGGGCCAACGCGAGCTCGGATGCTTGCGCCTTTGACTCAAGCTCCAAGCTCTCATGTTTTTCCATGAGAGCCTGCAGCTCTTGCTGCACCTCGCCAACCTGAGCCCCAAGCCTCTCTCTCTCGGTGCGCTCCACGGCCGTTTTCTTTTCGGCCTCAGTGAGCGCCTGCTTGAGGGTCGCCACCTCATTTGTGGCCCCTACAATAAGCAGCACGATCCTGTTATTTTTTGCAATCACGCCTCTCTATAGGCAACTTTTTTCTTTGTAGGGTATTTCTTACCTTCTTTTTCCTCGAGCTGCCGTTTGGCAAGGCCGAGCTCCTGCTCGGTCCGCCCGAGGTCCTTTTTTAGGACTTCCACCTGTGCAGTCAGTGCGGCGGTGGATAGCAGCGAAGCCTGCATACGCATATTGACTCTTTATTGTTAGACTCCTGCGAAAATTAATAGATCCTCTATTCGGCTTTTCTTTTCGAACGCCGAACAAAGCATCAGGGGCTACTGTCTATGCGGTCATATTTTGACATATTTCTACTTACCTCGAAGCCTGTCAGAAGGCTAGCGCAAGCTTCAGTCAGTCCGCTTTTGGCGGACTGAACCCTTCGGATCACCATACTCATAATAGTACGGTGTTCCTCGTCGATGGAGGCGCCGTCAAGCACCTCCAGCAGATTGCCCGGCACCTCCGGTTGGACGGAGGCTGCCGGCTCAGAAGGCTTGCTCCTCTTGGAAGGAGTTCGCCTACCGCGAACCGGGACTGTTGGAGAGTCCGGCGCGGCGTCCGGCACAAAGCCGGACTCGGAGCCCTGGGGGGTCTTGTCCCCTTTACTCCTGGGGTCCGGGAGGTCGCCTTTCGGCTCCTCCAGGACTACCTCCTCCTGCCTCGGAGCTTGTTTTGACGCCACTTCGGCGTCGTCCGCAGTGCGAGGGGAGACAGCGGGTGGAACTGAGTTCACGTCCGACATATCCAGGGAGCCGCTCGACGAATCGACGAGTTCGGCCCGGGGCGGGCTGCATAAATCACATTCGACATTAGGGAGAGCTGTGCATTAAAAGGAATATCATGAGTCACTCTGGTATTCGAATACTTACGATTTCGCCGGACGCTTGGCCCTGTCCGGCCACTCCTCTCCGCTCTCTGCGGCGTCGTGGGAGTAGTCCGGCGGAGGGGTCTTCCTCTTCCTAGACCCCTCGGCCTCCCCCGATGGGGCAGCCTTCTTCTTCTTTTCTCCCCCCACTGGGGGGATAGCCTTTTTCTTGCTCCTCCTCATTTTCGTGTGAGGAGGGCGCCTCGGACTCGTCAGACGACGAGTCCGACACCACCAAGTTACGGGCACTCTTTCGAGTCCCGGTGGTCTTCTTCTTCTTGACCTTCTTTTCCGGCACCACGTAAGGTGCTGGAGTCATCAGCTTCACTAGGAGAGCTGGGGCTGGGTCTTCGGGCAGGGGAGCCGGACAGTTAATTGGTCTGGATATCGCCTGCCAAGCCTATCAAAGGTAAGGGAGTTTAGATCCCGCATAGAGTTAATCTATGAAAAAGAGCTTAATAGTCCTGTCAAAAGGCATATATAGCTTACCTCGCCAGCGTGACGCTGCGTGCTGTATCCGCGGTCCTCGGAAGCGGATGCGGGGGCTCCGGCGCCTTTGATTAGCACCTTCCAGACGTCTTCATACGACGTGTCAAAGAGCCTGTTGAGGGTTCGGTGCTGCGCCGGGTCGAACTCCCACAAAATGAAATCCCGTCGTTGGCACGGGAGGATCAGACGAACGAGCATGACCTGGACTATATTGACCAGCCAGATTGGCTTGTTCACCAGGGACTAGATGCAAGTTTGCAATCCGGTCACCTCTTCTTCATTTCCCCACGACAGGCCCGTCTCTTTCCAGGACATAAGCCGCGTGGGGGGCCCGGATCGAAACTCGGGGGCTGCGACCCATTTCGGATCACGTGGCTCGGTGAGTACAACCACCCTGCTTGCCACCCCTTTAGGGTCTCCACAAAGGAGCCCTCGAACCAGAGGACGTTGGCTATCTTGCCAGCCATAGCGCCTCCGCACTCCGCTTGGTTGCCGCGCACCACCTTGGGCTTGACGTTGAAGGTCTTGAGCCAAAGGCCGAAATGGGGGCATACGCGGAGGAAGGCCTCACACATGACAATAAACGCCGAGATATTGAGGATGAAGTTCGGGGCCAGATCGTGGAAACCTAGGCCATAGTAGAACATGAGTCCCCGGACAAATGGGTGGAGTGGAAAACCCAGTCCGCGGAGGAAGTGGGGAAGGAAAACAACCCTCTCATGGGGCCTTGGGGTAGGGAGAAGCTGCCCCTCCTCAGGAAGCCGGTGTGGGATGTCCTTGGACAGGTATTCGACTTTCCTTAGCTTTTTTACTTGAGCCTCCGTGAAGGAGGAGACCATCCACTTGCCTCCCGCTCCGGACATTGCTGGAGAAGGTTGAGGTGGGAAGAGCGGGCTTGGGCGCTGGAGCTTGAGTGCGCGAGAGATGGATTGGCAAAGGAGGAAGAAGGCGTAGGTGAAAAGGTGGATCCTTATCCCCTTATATGGGCGGATGCGGTTATGCGTCCCCACCTACCTAATAAAACTCGCTTGCCTCCCAAGCGCCGTGGTAAATGGCGCGGTTGGGTTACCCATGTCCGTATTGATGAGAATCCCGTTAAAAGGGGCACACGATCTCTGCTTTGACAAGACGTGCCAAGGAAACCGCCTCGCTAAACGCGCTGAGGTGGAAAAAGTGAAAACAATGTGTATAAAGAGCTTGGCCGCAGTGTGTTGATGCACTGCGGAATACGTCAACACATTTGATTTGTGTTTATATTATTCTCTCTATGGCAATATGTGGAAACTTATTTTGCAGAGCCGGACACTATTTTTGGTGACTACAATCTTCTATGAAGGACTTGGAGGAGGAACCCGCCTTGCAATGCCGAAGACAATTTGCGCGCTGGACTCGTCGTCATTGAAGCCTGGTTCAGGGGCTACTCAGGGAGTCCTGGATTAGGGGGTGTTCGGGTAGCCGGACTATACCTTCGCCGGACTCCTGGACTATGAAGATACAAGATTGAAGACTTCGTCCCGTGTCCGGAAGGAACTTTCCTTGGCGTGGAAGGCAAGCTAGGCGATGCGAATACTCAAGATCTCCTACCATTGTAACCGACTCCGTGTAACCCTAACTGAGGGAGTCCTGGATTAGGGGATGTTCGGATAGTCGAACTATATCTTCAGCCGGACTCCAGGACTATGAAGATACAAGATTGAAGACTTCGTCCCGTGTCCGGAAGGTTCTTTCCTTGGCGTGGAAGGCAAGCTAGGCATGCGGATATTCAAGATCTCCTACCAATGTAACCGACTCTGTGTAACCCTAACCCTATCCGGTGCCTATATAAATCGGAGGGTTGTAGTCCGTAGGACGAACACATCATAACCATCATCATACCCATAGGCTAGCTTCTAGGGTTTAGCCTCCTTGATCTCGTGGTAGATCTACTCTTGTACTACCCATATCATCAATATTAATCTAGCAGGAGTAGGGTTTTACCTCCATCGAGAGGGCCCGAACCTGGGTAAAATAAAGTGTCCCTTGTCTCCTGTTATCATCCGACCTTGACGCACAGATCGGGACCCCCTACCCGAGATCCGCCGGTTTTGACACCGACATTGGTGCTTTCATTGAGAGTTCCTCTGTGCCGTCGCGATCAGGAAGGATGCCTTTTCCCGTCTTTAAAGACGGCGCCGTCATTGAGGGCGCTTTGGCTATCGGCCAACCCCTCCGGCTGGGTGGTTTTCTCATGACCGCCCGTTCGGCCATTACGCCGACGGTGACCTCTCGGGTCATCGAAAACAATCTCCGCGTCAGCTCAGAATTGGCCGAGCAGCTAGATCCGGTGGAGCTCTCCTCCATAAACGAGCTCCTAGATCGCATCGCCGCCTTGGGGGTCGCTACAAACTACGACCAGGTTGGGCCTAAACCCGATCTAAGGGAAATCAACTCTCCCCAAGCCACCCATCATGTTGCTGTGGCGGAAACACAATGCGGTGACCCTTCATCAATCTTAAGGACCAGTTACGTCCGAATTCTGGAACCCTCCATGCCGGATATCCACGGAGGGGAGGATACAACCCAAGACCTGGGCTTGGAAACAAGCAAACCGGAAAACATACAGGACTCCGGATCTCGGAATCCGGAGGTCGTTCGGCCTCCGAACAGCAAACCGGGTGAAGTATCAGATCTAATGAATTCCGCCCGTCCGATCTTAAGCGATCTCTCCCAAATCAAGCAGATGTCCGAAGAAACAGTACATCATTACTAGGCCAGATTCCTCCTGCTTATGAACAGGATAAAGGACTGCCACGAGGGAGACGCGATTTCAATCTTCTGCAGTAACTGCACGGACAAGGGGATCTCAACGCCATAAGTCGTCATAATATTACACGCTTTGCTGACTTGGCGTCCATAGTACAAAAATACTGTGCGATGGAAAGTGCTGGGAAAACCGAAATTAAATTTTGGGATAATCCGGCCTTGAATAGCAACCCCGTCCGAATCAAAAGGGCGCACTACAGCAAAGCGCCCGGATTAAATAAAAAATCAAAACCCTCTAGGGGGCACGGAACCGTGCTAGAAAGGTGGCTCGATGGACCCTACAAGATTCATAGTACGGAGGATGCCACCCCAACTCACAGCCTCAGGGCATGTTGGATACTCCGGCAGGTGGCCAAAATTGGCGAGGACCTCCTAAATCCAGAGGTCGAAGGAAACCAGCCCGAGAATTTTAGTACCGTTCTCACAATCTCCCAGACTTTCACATCAAATAACATGCAAAAAAGAACACGTTGCAGCCTCGCCGAAGTCTACCAAGTAGCGACCATAAATCCATGGAGCAATACTGCCATCACCTTCAATGCGAGCGACGAACCTAAATTCCGAACAGCCAGAGCGCCGGCCGCATTGGTTCTCAGTCCCATAGTGGAGGGCTGTCGCCTTGCAAAGGTACTTATGGACTGAGGCAGCGGATTGAACCTCATCTACAAGGAAACCCTCCAAAAGATGGAAATAGACTGGAACCGCATTGAGCGAAGCAGCACAACCTTTAGAGGAATAATCCCCAGTCAGGAAGCGCGCTGCACTGGAAAGATCACACTAGATGTGGTATTCGGCACGCCGGATAATTACAGGTCCGAACAAATCACGTTCCAGGTGGCCCCGTTCAGAAGCGGATATCACGCTATATTAGGACGAGAGGCATTCACAGTTTTCCAAGCCATACCCCATTACGGGTACATGAAGCTTAAGATGCCTGGGCCAAACGGAATTATCAGGCTCGCTAGTGATCCGGACATAGCACTCCGCGCCGAAAACAAGACAGCCGCATTGGCCCTCGAGGCACTATCTGAAGCCTTAGCGGCCGAAGAGCTGACGGCGCTGCGATCCACGGTTAGCAGGGATGATGTGATACTCGATAAGAGATCCAAATCCACATCCTTCAAACCAGCGGACGAAATAGTCAAATTCCAGGTCCACCCAACGGACCCGAATAAAACAGCCTCCATCGGGGCACAATTGAGCCCTGATGTAAACGCCGCACTGCGCGAGTTCCTACGAGAGAACTGGGATATTTTCGCTTGGCACCCCTCAGATATGCCAGGAATCCCACGCAGGCTGGCCGAGCACAGCTTAAATATCCAGAAAGGATTCAAACCTGTCAAACAAACCCTTCGGCGTTTCTCCGAACCAAAGAGACAGGCCATGGGAGAGGAGCTAGCCAAATTATTGGAGGCCGGATTCATTAGAGATATCAAACACCCGGACTGGCTAGCAAACCTGGTAATGGTACCAAAGAAGGACAAATCCTGGCGCTTGTGTGTCGACTTCAAAGACCTTAATAAGGCCTGCCCAAAGGATCCCTTTCCCCTCCCTCGAATTGATCAAATCATCGATGCCCCTGCAGGACACGATTCCCTGTGTTTCCTCGACGCATACTCCGGTTACCATCAAATAAAGATGGCAGAATCCGACCAAGCTGCAACAGCATTCATCACGCCATACGGCCCATTCTGCTTCAACACAATGCCCTTTGGGCTCAAAAACACCGGCGCGACATATTAGCGCATGATTCAAACATGTTTGGCAAACCAGATCGGCAAAACAGTGGAGGCGTACGTAGATGATGCGGTCGTTAAATCAAGACACGTCGAATCTCTAGTAGACGTCTTGAGACTTACATTCGACAACCTGCGAAAATACGACATCAAGCTCAATCCGAAAAAATGTGTTTTCGGCGTCCCAGCCGGAAAGCTCCTGGGCTTCATTGTATCCGGTAGAGGAATTGAAGCAAATCCACCAAAAATCCGAGCTCTGTCACAATTGGATGTCCCAAAAGATCTCAAGCAAATTCAGAAACTCACCGGATGCGTGGCGGCCTTAAGCCGCTTCATCTCCCGCTTGGGAGAAAAGGCACTACCCCTTTACCGCCTCCTTAAGCGCACCGAACACTTCGAGTGGACGGACGCTGCCACGGCCGGACTCGAGGAAATAAAGGCTATCTTGGCAACAAACCCCGTCCTGGCCGTGCCGAATACCGGCGAACCCATGCTATTGTACATTGCCGCAAGCCATCAAGTTGTTAGCGCAGTACTCGTCGTCGAACGGATAACGGACGGACATAAATTACCCCTTCAAAGGCCGGTTTACTACGTGTCCACTATCCTCACACCATGCAAATCACGGTACCCGCATTATCAAAAAATCGCATACGCGGTATTCATGGCATCCCGGAAGCTACGACACTACTTTCAAGAGTGTTCTATTACAATAGCCTCGGAAGTACCACTCAACGATATTATCAACAACTGCGATGCAACAGGCCGGATAGCAAAATGGGCCATAGAGCTCCTCCCGTTCGATATAACCTACAAGCCACGTCGAGCAACTAAATCGCAAGTCCTAGCCGACTTCGTCGCCGAATGGACAGAGGCCGAACTCCCTAAAGAGTACGGCACGTACTCAAACTGGATCATGCATTTCGACGGCTCCAAAATGCTGGCCAGACTGAGGGGCTGGCGTCGTTTTGACGTCCCCTACAGGAGATACAGTCCAATATGTACTCCAAATTATGTACACGGACTCCAACAATTCAGCCGAATACGAGGCCCTTCTACATGGCCTCCGGATGGCGGTATCCATGGGCATTCAACGCCTGGAAGTACGCGGGGACTCAAACCTCACGATATCCCAAATAAATGGCGACTTCGACGCCAAAGACCCAGAAATGGCAGCTTATCGCAATGCCGTACTAAAAATGTCAGCTCGGTTCGAGGGACTGGAGTTCCATCACATAGCCCGAGAAAATAATCAGGCAGCGGACGTCCTGGCATGCATTGGAGCAAAATGAGATGCAGTCCCCCCCAACATCTTCTTAGAAAGATTATTCAAACCATCCGTAACATGGGAAGGGGAACCCTCGGATAATAGCCCGGGCATAACCGCACAACCCAATGCCGAACAATCAGACATAATCGGCGGCCCCGCCACCGAAATTACACCCTCAGCCCACGCAATAATGGCGGTCATCGCCCCGTGGACGGAACCATTCCTGGCCTACCTTACTAGGCAGGAACTCCCCGAGGACCAAAACGAGGCACGCTGCATAGTGCAGCGATCTAAAGCCTATAAAGCCCATGAGGGAGAGCTATATAAGAAAAGCACTACAGGAGTCCTTCAAAGGTGTATCTCCGAAGAGGAAGGGCGGAGTCTGTTGGCTGAAATTCATGCCGGACTCGGTGGCCATCACGCCGCGGCTCGGTCCCTTGTAAGCAAGGCTTTCCGTACTGGCTTCTATTGGCCGACGGCTAGAGCAGACGCTCAGGACCTAGTCAAACGGTGCATCGGTTGCGAGCTCTTTGCCAACCAAAGCTATATGCCACCCAACGCCCTCCGAACTATCCCCATCACTTGGCCTTTCGCGGTCTGGGGGCTCGATATGGTGGGACCCCTTAAAGGCGGAACCCACAAGAAAAAATACTTATTGGTCATGGTGGATAAATTCACCAAATGGACAGAAGCCAAGCCTGTCAAGACGGCTGAATTCGGACCTGTGATAGACTTCGTATCCGGGGTCGTACACCGTTATGGTGTCCCCCACAGCATTATCACCGATAACGGCACAAACTTCACCTCTGATGAAGTAAAGCCGTGGTGCAAAAACATGGGCATTAAGCTCGACTACGCTTCTGTCTATCACCCACAAACTAACGGTCAGGTCGAACGTGCAAATGGTCTCATCATGAGCGGCATCAAACCCAGACTAGTGCGGTCCCTCAAGGAATCTGATATGCACTGGGTAGAGGAGCTCGACTCCGTACTCTGGGGGCTGCGAACCACGCCAAATCGTACCACCGGATTCACGCCATTCTTTATGGTGTAAGGCGCTGAGGTGATTCTACCCTGCGACATAATTCATGACTCACCTCGAGTGCGCATGTACGAAGAAAGAGAAGCCGAGCTTGATCGGCAGGACAACCTGGACGCCTTAGAGGAAGAGCGTGACATGGCTAAGGCCCGTTCCGCATTCTATCAATAGCAAGCTCGAAGATATCAAAGCAGAGAAGTACGGGCCAAAAATTACAACGTTGGTGAACTAGTTCTGCGCCTGCCGGATAAGCAAAAGAACAAACTCAAGCCCAAATGGGAAGGTCCATTCATAATCGACCAAGTCCTAACTGGTGAAGCGTACCGCCTGCGAGATGCGTCGGATAACCGACTCGAGCCGAACCCATGGAACGCCACACGTCTCCGAAGATTCTATGCCTAGCGCCGGACTCTGTGTTTGTCTCCTTCCTCTGTCCATTATTTACATTTATACCTTTTTTTACTTTGTCTACTACTCTTTTCTTTTCTAGACCTTAAAAGGCTCATTATGTGACGCGCTATCCGCGCTCCTTAAACCTGGGGGCTTCTTTAACAGAAGCTTGTCTATATGTGATTCACACCCAACGCATGCGTCAGACTTCCGCATGCACCTTTTCTTCGCCATTATATGCATCGATATGACTTAAGTTTTGGCCAAGCTGGGTTGCCTGGCTCCTGTGCTTACCCCTACGTTCCCGATTGTTCGGCTAGGCGGTAAAGGGAGCACCTCTGCGATTGTTACTGCCGGATAAGTCGGATGTGTACCTCAGACTGGGTGAAGCCGAAAGCTAGCGTTCTTAAGGGAATATTCGGTCGGTGAACTAAAGATGAACCTTTTTATTTTTATATATGCCCCCAGATGATCTTCTGAATTTGCAGTCCAGACGTGCACTTTAGGGCATGCCACCCCAGCGAAAGGAACCCTTAACGGAACTATTCTCTCTGGAAGATGTTTCTTACTAACCATGTAATATAACATAACTAGTTGGGCACTTGTCTGATAAAGCACTAATGACCCCTACGCCTGGTCTCCATGCATACCCCGGCTTTTATATAGCCGTTATGGTATTCGGACACACTTCGGACCGTTAGGTCCCGAGGTCGAAGCGAAAAGGTCGGCAACGACAAACGATCTACAATCCGGCTAGAAGGCATTACACATGTCAATTATAAATTACATAGTCATCTTGACTGATCGTATTCCTCCTCTATGCCATCTAACAGGCTGTCTAATTTACAGTCCTGCTGGGAATACTTTGCGGCCAGCTCTACCTGGCCATACACCAAGCTCACAGGGATCTCCTTACCTTCAGGCCCCACTGGTCCGACCTCGGCCATGTGATTGGGGTCAGACTTCGTAAAGCGGGTCTTCACCATGGCCCAGGCCTCCCTCGCGCCTTGTCGGCAGGCTGATATCTTCCATAACCGGATGCGCCGCCGAGCTCCCGTCAGCTTCTCCGCAAGCTCTCCAAGGCCCTCGGGAGTGGAGTGGGCAGGCCATAAGGCCCGGGCAACCCCTTGCATTGCCTGCCGAATTCGTTCGTACAGTTGCAGGAGTTCGGGGAGAAGGTCACCCGTAGAACTGGGCATCTCCTTTGTAGGACGACCTGTGAGCGTACCTACAGACATAATTCTGTTATTCGTCTTCCTCGCCGAACTCCTTCTTTTTCAAAGGGTTCGCTCAAGCACTTACTAAATATGCCGCGTCGAAGACGCTGATTCTCCTTCGTGGAGTCAGATAGCTGGCCACGAACGTCTTTCAGTTCAACATCCAGCTTGGTGTTGGCATCCTGAAGATCATTCTTCTCTCGCCTCACCCTTGTCAACGTACTCTCGCCAGCCTTTAACTGGCGTAAGAGTTGTTGCCTCTCCGGATCTAGTCCGGCACCATCTGTAACATTAATTGTCAGATTCGCACATAAGCCGCACAATACTAATCTCCCAAAGTATATCATACCTGAGGGGGTCCCTTTGGGCTCCCCTGTTGCGGCTAGTGCGGCCTCTAGTTGGGCCTTGCACTTTTCCAGCTCCTGGGACAGCACGGTGTTCTTCTCAGTAAGAACCTACATATTATATGATCCTTAAATCAATTAGTTTAACTGTTTCAAGTCTCGGGGGCTACTGGTATATATATATTTAAATTTTCTTACCCGTATGTCTTTCACATACTGCTCCGTGGCTCTGGCTAAACCATCTTGAGCAGCACGAAGGTACGCATCTCCCGAATTGAAGGCGTCTAAGGCCTCTCGGGAGAAACAAGCATCGTGTAGAACTGTCCGGCGACGCCTATGGTTCATGGCGCTCTCCACTTCTGAATTTGTGGCAGATAGCCGGTCCGCGTCCTCTGTTGGAGGAGCGTCCGGCGCAAGCCTGGTGTTTGTCCCCGCCTCTGGACCAGACGTTGGGGCCTGGCTGGGAGAGGCGCGGTTGGCGGCCCCTCCGGATATAGTCCGGCGAGGCCTCTTCGTCCTGGAAACAGTACGGATGTTAACATGCCCTGACAGAATAACGCCAGGAAGACAGAGGGCGCGTTATACCTTTGTGCCGAACTCTCAGTCCGGACTTCATCCCTTTTTACCCCACGGGGCCCGGCGGCTCCTCGTTGGCTAGCCGCCGCAGGTTCGGCCTCCCTCCTCGGAAATCTCCCCTGTAAAATACGGTTGTCGTCAGAAACACCGGAATATGTAAGGACGGAATATCTCTTGCGGGAATAAAAACTCCGGTTTCTGTCACCTGGGAGGCCGGGATTAACCCGGGATAATCAGCCGTAATGGCCACCAAGGTATTATATTTGCTTAACTGGTGGAACACCCCGTCGATGAGCTCCACCGATATGTCCGCATCCTCTTCAGAGTCCGGATCGAGGGACCGTTCTGGGTCCTCAGGCTGTGGAGGGCAGCTGTTGATATCCTTTACCTCCTGTCGAAGCTCCTGCATTGAAATCACCAGATTACGTATCTAGTCATGGGAGCATTAAATAAGCGGGCAAGTGCAATTGTTCACTTACCCAACTTGGAGGTTCATACATAGTGAATCCGGCCCGCGGGTTGACGCGGAGGAAGTCCTCCTTTTCTCCCTTGTACAAAGATGTTAGAATCTTTACTAGAGCGGCAACTGTGTCTGGCCCCTTGCGGCCGTAACGGGTGGCGTCATCCTCCCCGTTGAAATCCCACATGGGGTGGCTCCTATATTGAAGCGGCTGCACCCCCCGCATAATACATGCGGCCATGACTCCAATCATGGTTAGTCCGGAATGAGGCAACAGTCTTATCCGGCCCATCAGGTAAAGAACGTCTCTGTTGCTTTCTCTCTGAGAGCTCCGCGGACGCCAACTTAAGCGTTTCTTTAAGGGAGCCATGCTGAACTCAGGGAGGCCGACCCGGACAGGGTCCGGCAGCGGGACGTCGTCTATGTAGAACCATTCTGAAGGCCAGTCCTCGGACGCCTTCTTTGGGGTTCCGGATAGGTATCCGGTCCCGGCGATGCGCCATATTTCGGCTCCGCCCACTTGGTATATAGACCCCTTCTGAGAACGGGGCACCAAGCAGAACAACCTCTTCCATAGCGCAAAATGAGCCTCGACGCCTAAAAATAGCTCGCAAAGGGCAACGAAGCCTGCAATATGTAGCGCGTAGCCAGGCGTGAGGTTGTGCAGCTGGAGGCCGTAGAACTCCAGAAGCCCGCGGAGGAATGGATGAATTGGAAATCCCAGACCCCTTAATAAATAAGGGACGAGGCACACCCGCTCTCCTTTAGAAGGATTGGGGGTGCTCTCCGCTTGCTTGCCGCCATTGTAGGTGGCGAGTCCGGCTCGGACCGGGACCATATATGCTTGGGGAAGGAATCCTTTGGCCTGCAGTGACACTAGCTCGCTGTGTGGGATGGTGCAACTCTCCCAGTCTCCGGATTTGGGGCTGGAGGGGCGAGGGGAGGAGCTACGACGGCTGGCCATGTTGGAATGGACCTTTGCTAGAGACGCACTGATGATAACTCGCGGGGAGAAGAAGATGTGGTTTGGATCTAGATCCCCATCCCGTTAAATAGGCGGCTCGTTTATATGACCAAGGGTGTGAATATAAAAACACCCCCGGGCTTTTCGCATTTGTTCAACACATGGAAGACGGCAATTATTGGGCATCGAGACCGAGGAGCACTACGGACATTATTCGTACAGGTACACAAGATTCGGAGGGGGAACCCGCCTTGCAATGCCGAAGACAAATTTGCGCGCTGGACTCGACGTCATTGAAGCCTGGTTCGGGGGCTATTGAGGGAGTCCTGGATTAGGGGGTCTTCGGATAGCCGAACTATATCTTCAGCCGGACTCCAGGACTATGAAGATACAAGATTGAAGACTTCGTCCCGTGTCTGGAAGGTTCTTTCCTTGGCGTGGAAGGCAAGCTAGACGTGCGGATATTCAAGATCTCCTACCAATGTAACCGACTCTGTGTAACCCTAACCCTATCCGGTGCCTATATAAACCGGAGGGTTGTAGTCCGTAGGACGAACACATCATAACCATCATCATACCCATAGGCTAGCTTCTAGGGTTTAGCCTCCTTGATCTCGTGGTAGATCTACTCTTGTACTACCCATATCATCAATATTAATCTAGCAGGAGTAGGGTTTTACCTCCATCGAGAGGGCCTGAACCTGGGTAAAATAAAGTGTCCCTTGTCTCCTGTTACCATCCGACCTTGACGCACAGATCGGGACCCCCTACCCGAGATCCGCCGGTTTTGACACCGACACTAACCCTATCCGGTGTCTATATAAACCGGAGGGTTGTAGTCCGTAGGACAGAACAATCATCATACACGATCATACCATAGGCTAGCTTCTAGGGTTTAGCCTCCTTGATCTCGTGGTAGATCTACTCTTGTACTACCCATATCATCAATATTAATCAAGCAGGAGTAGGATTTTACCTCCATCGAGAGGGCCCGAACCTGGGTAAAAACATCGTGTCCCTTGTCTCCTGTTACCATCCGGCCTTGACGCACAGTTCGGGACCCCCTACCCGAGATCCGCCGGTTTTGACACCGACAGTAATGCTCTTGAGCCACTGCGCCACCGTGTTCTCATGAACCTCCTCCGGGTGGATTCGAGTGGTGTCCGCAGGGCCCGAATACATCCACATCGGGTGATCACGAGCCCGGAGAGGCTGGATGCATCGACTGAGGAACACCTCCAACAGATCCATGCCAGTCACACCCTCCCGGACTAAGTTGACGACCGTGTTGACTAAAATGGCCACCTCACCTTTCTCTTCAACATTTACAACCAGAGAAGAAGGCTGACGGAGTCTCTCCATGGTGAAAGGGGGGAGACCGGTCGACTGGCAAGGAGTCGGAATGTCCTTGCAGTAGAACCAGGTCGATTGCCAACCTCTGACTGACTCGGGAAATATCATGGGAGTAAAAGTACTTCTACCTCTAGTTTGGATCCCTAACCCCCCACACATCTGGATCACGTGCGTATTTTCATCACTCAGATTCGCCTTCTTCACCGACTGGGAACGGCAAGTGAAGATGTGCTTGAATAAGCCCCAGTGCGGCTGGCAGCTGCTACCTCTTAAGCACTGCGTTGGTTTTCCCCTAAGAGGAGAGGATGATGTAGTAAAGTAGCGTAAGTATTTCCCTCAGTTTTTGAGAAACAAGGTATCAATCCAGTAGGAGGCCACGCTCAAGTCCCTCGTACCTGCACAAAACGAAAGCTGCTCGCAACCAACGCGATTAGGGGTTGTCAATCCCTTCACGGTCACTTACGAGAGTGAGATCTGATAGAGATGATAGATAATATTTTTGGTATTTTTGATATAGAGATGCAAAGTAAAAAGTAAAAGGCAAAGTAAAAAAGCAAAGCAAGATTAAAGTGATGGAGATTGATATGATGAGAATAGACCCGGGGGCCATAGGTTTCACTAGTGGCTTCTCTCAAGAGCATAAGTATTCTACGGTGAGTGAACAAACTACTGTTGAGCAATTAACAGAATTGAGCATAGTTAAGAGAATATCTAGGTATGATCATGTATATAGGCATCACGTCCGAGACAAGTAGACCGACTCCTGCCTGCATCTACTACTATTACTCCACTCATCGACCGCTATCCAGCATGCATCTAGAGTATTAAGTTAAAAACAGAGTAATGCCTTAAGCAAGATGACATGATGTAGAGGGATAGTTTCATGGAATATGATAAAAACCCCATCTTGTTATCCTCGATGGCAACAATGCAATACGTGCCTTGCTGCCCCTTCTGTCACTGGGAAAGGACACCGCAAGATCGAACCCAAGGCTAAGCACTTCTCCCATGGCAAGAAAAACCAATCTAGTAGGCCAAACCAAACTGATAATTTGAAGAGACTTGCAAAGATAACCAATCATACATAAAAGAATTCAGAGAAGATTCAAATATTATTCATAGATAAACTTGATCATAAACCCACAATTCATCGGTCTCAACAAACACGCCGCAAAAAGAAGATTACATCGAATAGATCTCCACGAGAGAGGGGGAGAACATTGTATTGAGATCCAAAAAGAGAGAAGAAGCCATCTAGCTACTAACTATGGACCCGAAGGTCTGAGATAAACTACTCACACTTCATCGGAGGGGCTAGGATGATGTAGAAGCCCTCCGTGATGACGGCCCTCTCCGGCGGAGCTTCGGAATAGGCCCCAGGATGGGATCTCGTGGATACAGAAAGTTGTGGCAGTGGAATTAGGTTTTTGGCTCCTGTTCTGATCGTTCGGGGGTACGTAGGTATATATAGGAGGAAGGAGTACGTCGGTGGAGCAACAGGGGGCCCACGAGGCAGGGGGCGCGCCCTAGAGGGGGGGGCGTGCCCCCCACCCTCGTGACCGCCTCTGTTACTTCTTGGAGTAGGGTCCAAGTCTCCTGGATCATGTTCGGTGAGAAAATCACGTTCCCGAAGGTTTTATTCCGTTTGGACTCTGCTTGATATTTCATTTCTTCAAAACACTGAAATAGGCAAAAAAACAACAATTCTGGGCTGGGCCTCCGGTTAATAGGTTAGTCCCAAAAATAATATAAAAGTGGAAAATAAAGCCCAATATAGTCCAAAACAGTAGATAAAATAGAATTGAGCAATCAAAAATTATAGATACGTTGGAGACGTATCAGGCATCCCCAAGCTTAATTCCTACTCTTCCTCGAGTAGGTAAATGATAAAAAGAATTTTTTTGATGCGGAGTGCTACTTGGCATAATTTCAATGCAAATCTTCTTAATTGTGGTATGAATATTCAGATTCAAAAGATTCAAGACAAAAGTTCATATTGACATAAAAAATAATAATACTTCAAGCAAACTAACAAATCAATTATGTCTTTTCAAAGTAACATGGCCAAAGAAAGTTTATCCCTACAAAATCGTATAGTTTAGTCATGCTCCATTTTCGTCACATAAGAATGCTCTCATCATGCACAACCCCGATGACAAGCCAAGCAATTGTTTCATACTTTAATAATCTCAAACTTATAAACCTTCACGCAATACATGAGCGTGATCCATGGATATAGCACTATGGGTGGAATAGAATATAATGATGGGGGTTATGTGGAGAAGACAAAAAAGGAGAAGATATCACATCAACGAGGCTAATCAATGGGCTATCGAGATGCCCATCAACTGATGTTAATGCAAGGAGTAGGGATTGCCTTGCAACAGATGCACTAGAGCTATAAATGTATGAAAGCTCAACAAAAGAAACTAAGTGGGTGTGCATCGAACTTGCTTGCTCACGAAGACCTAGGGCACTTGCAGAGGCCCATTGTTTGAATATACAAGCCAAGTTCTATAATGAAAGATTCCCACTAGTATATGAAAATGACAAAACAAGAGACTCTCTATCATGAAGATTATGGTGCTACTTTGAAGCACAAGTGTGAAAACAAAGGATAGTAGCATTGCCCCTTTTTTTGGGCCTTTTTTTTTCTTTGGCCTTTTTTAGGGGACAATGATCTATTGAATAATGATAATCACACTTCTATTTATTTACAACTCAATGATTACAACTCGATACTAGAACAAAGTATGACTCTATATGAATGCCTCCGGCGGTGTACCGGGATATGCAATGAGCCAAGAGTGACATGTATGAAAGAATTATGAGCGGTGGCTTTGCCACAAATACAATGTCAACTACATGATCATGATAAGCAATATGACAATGATGAATGTGTCATGAGGAATAGTATGGTGGAAAGTTGCGTGGCAATGCATCTCGGAATGGCTATGGAAATGCCATAATTGGTAGGTATGGTGGCTGTTTTGAGGAAGATATAAGGAGGTTTATGTGTGAAAGAGCGTATCATATCACGGGGTTTGGATGCACCGGCGAAGTTTGCACCAACTCTCAATGTGAGAAAGGGCAATGCACGGTACCGAAGAGGCTAGCAATGATGGAAGGGTGAAACTGCGTATAATCCATGGACTCAATATTAGTCATAAAGAACTCATATACTTATTGCAAAAATCTACAAGCCATCAAAAACCAAAGTACTACGCGCATGCTCCTAGGGGGATAGATTGGTAGGAAAAGACCATCGCTCGTCCCCGACCACCACTCATAAGGAGGACAATCAAATAACACCTCATGTTTCAAATTTGTTACATAACGTTTATACGTGCATGCTACGGGACTTGCAAACTTCAACTCAAGCACTTCTCAAATTCACAATTACTCTACTAGCATGATTTTGATATTATTACCTCCATATCTCAAAACAATTATCATGCTTCAACCTTTTCTTAGTATTCAACACACTCAAAAGAAAGTTTCACAAATCTTGAATACCAAGCATATTATTATTAAGCAATGTACCATGCTATTAAGACTCTCAAAATGATCTAAGTGAAGCATGAGAGATCAATAGTTTCTTTAAAACAAATCCACCACCGTGCTCTAAAAGATCTAAGTGAAGCACATAGAGCAAAATTATAACGCTCAAAAGATATAAGTGAAGCACATAGAGCAAAACTACAACGCTCAAAAGATATAAGTGAAGCACATAGAGTATTCTATCAAATTTTAATTCATATATGGCTCTCTTAAAAGGTGTGTATAGAAAGTATGATTGTGGCACACTAGCAAACAAAGACACAAATAATACAAGACGCTCCAAGCAAAACACATATCATGTGGTGAATAAAAATATAGCTCCAAGTAAAATTACCGATGGAAGTAGACGAAAGAGGGGATGCCTTCCGGGGCATTCCCAAGCTTTGACTTTTTGGTGTCCTTGTATTATCTTGGGGGTTCCATGGGCATCCCCAAGCTTAGGCCCTTGCCACTCCTTGTTCCATAATCCATCAAAAGATTTCACCCAAAACTTGAAAACTTCACAACACAAAACTCAATAGAAATCTCGTGAGCTCCGTTAGAGAAACAAAACAAAAAACCACTTCAAGGTACTGTAATGAACTCATTCTTTATTTATACTGGTGTTAAATCTACTGTATTCCAACTTCTCTATGGATTATAAACTATTTTACTAGCCATAGATTCATCAAAATAAGCAAACAACACACGAAAAACAGAATCTGTCAAAAACAGAACAGTATGTAGCAACCTGTAACTAACGCAAACTTCTGGAACTCCAAAACATCTAACAAAATAGGACGACATAGACAATTTGTTTATTGATCAGCAGCAATTGGAATCAGTATTTTATCACGTTCTGGTGATTTTTAACAACTGTTTTCATGAACAAAAAGTTTCTAGAAATTACAGCAAGATCAAATAACTATCATCCAAGAAGATCCTATAGGTCTAACTTGGCACAAACACTAATTAGAACACAAAACCACATATAACCAGAAGGTAGATGGATTATTTATTCCTAAACAGAAGCAAAAACAAAAAACTGAAAATAAAATTGGGTTGCCTCCCAACAAGCGCTATCGTTTAACGCCCCTAGCTAGGCATAAAAGCGAGGATAGATCTAGGTATTGCCATCTTGATTATTAATTCTTTTAGCGATATTATGCTCAAATCCGGGAGGTTCTTTATGTTTTCCTTCATATTCAGAAATCTTGAGATCTAAAGAATCCAACCGCTTATTGTAAGGAGTAATCAACATATTCATGCGGTGAAGATTTCCGCTAACAGTCTTAAGAGGTTTAATAGACTTTTGTAAAATTTTAGTTACCTCACAAATTTTCTCAAAAACTTGCGTTTCCTCTTGGGTATGATGGGGCCCCTTTTGTTGAGGTAAAGTTTCTACTATAAATTCTATAATTTCATGTGCAATACTGGGATCAATTTCAATAAAATTGCCTTTGGCAATACAATCCAAAAGTTGTCTATGAGACATGTTAAGTCCAATATAAAAGTTGCGAAGCAAAATTATGAAATTTACTTCTAGGGTGCATTTACGATAAAATTCCATCATTCTAAACCAAGCATCCTTTAGGTTTTCTCCTTGCCTTTGTTTGAAGTGAAGAACTTCAAACTCGGGGGACAAAGGAGCAGAAAGAGGACTAGCCATGACGACAAGGCAAGCGAGAAAAAGGCAAACGAAGAAAGAGAAGGAGAGGGAGATTGGGAAGGAGAGGGCGAATAAAATGGCAAGGGTGAAGTGGGGGAGAGGAAAACGAGAGGCAAATGGCAACTAATGTAATGCGAGAGATAGGGATTGTGATGGGTACTTGGTATGTTGACTTTTTGCATAGACTCCCCGGCAACGGCGCCAGAAATTCTTCCTGCTGCCTCTTGAGCATTGCGTTGGTTTTCCCCGACGAGGAGAAGATGATGCAGTAAAGTAGCGAAAGTATTTCCCTCAGTTTTTGAGAACCAAGGTATCAATCCAGTAGGAGGCCACGCTCAAGTCCCTCGTACCATCACAAAACGATAGCTACTCGCAACAACACGATTAGGGGTTGTCAATCCCTTCACGGTCACTTACGAGAAGGAGATCTGATAGAGATGATAGATAATATTTTTTGTATTTTTGATATAGAGATGCAAAGTAAAAAGTAAAAGGTAAAGTAAAAAAGCAAAGCAAGATTAAAGTGATGGAGATTGATATGATGAGAATAGACCCGGGGGCCATAGGTTTCACTAGTGGCTTCTCTCAAGAGCATAATTATTCTACGGTGGGTGAACAAATTACTGTTGAGCAATTGACAGAATTGAGCATAGTTATGAGAATATCTAGGTATGATCATGTATATAGGCATCACGTCCGAGACAAGTAGACCGACTCCTGCCTGCATCTACTACTATTACTCCACTCATCGACCGCTATCCAACATGCATCTAGAGTATTAAGTTAAAAACAGAGTAACACCTTAAGCAAGATGACATGATGTAGAGGGATAGTTTCATGCAATATGATAAAAACCCCATCTTGTTATCCTCGATGGCAACGATGCAATACGTGCCTTGCTGCCCCTTCTGTCACTGGGAAAGGACACCACAAGATTGAACCCAAAGCTAAGCACTTCTCCCATGGCAAGAAAAACCAATCTAGTAGGCCAAACCAAACTGATAATTCGAAGAGACTTGCAAAGATAACCAATCATACATAAAAGAATTCAAAGAAGATTCAAATATTATTCATAGATAGACTTGATCATAAACCCACAATTCATCGGTCTCAACAAACACACCGCAAAAAGAAGATTACATCGAATAAATCTCCACGAGAGAGGGGGAGAACATTTTATTGAGATCCAAAAAGAGAGAAGAAGCCATCTAGCTACTAACTATGGACCCGAAGGTCTGAGGTAAACTACTCACACTTCATCAGAGGGGCTAGGATGATGTAGAAGCCCTCCTTGATGATGGCCCTCTCCGGCGGAGATCCGGAACAAGCCCCAAGATGGGATCTCGTGGATACAGAAAGTTGTGGCGGTGGAATTAGGTTTTTGGCTCCTATTCTGATCGTTCAGGGGTACGTAGGTATATACAGGAGGAAGGAGTACGTCGGTGGAGCAACAGGGGGCCCACGAGGCAGGGGGGCGCGCCCTAGAGGGGGGCGCCCCCACCCTCGTGACCGCCTCTATTACTTCTTGGAGTAGGGTCCAAGTCTCCTGGATCACGTTCCTGAAGGTTTTGTTCCGTTCGGACTCCGTTTGATATTCCGTTTCTTTGAAACACTGAAATAGGCAAAAAAACAGCAATTCTGGGCTGGGCCTCCGGTTAATAGGTTAGTCCCAAAAATAATATAAAAGTGGAAAATAAAGCCCAATATAGTCCAAAACAGTAGATAATATAGCATGGAGCAATCAAAAATTATAGATACGTTGGAGACGTATCAGCAGCCTAGGAAGTTCTCGCACATAGAAATAAATGCAGCTAGATAGGAGATTGTGTTGGGAGAAAAATGATGGATCTGAGCGCCAAAGTGTCGGTGTACAAAAGTAGGGGTCCTATTTTTGTACCCCTTTACTTGTGCACGGGCAGTTAGAGCCGCACCTACAACCACACTGTTGGGGAACATAGCAGAAATTAAAAATTTTCTACGTAACACCAAGATCAATATATGGAGTAATCTAGCAACGAGAGAAGGAGAGTGCATCTACATACCCTTGTAGATCGCTAAGCGGAAGCATTCAAGTGAACGGGGTTGATGGAGTCGTACTTGTCGTGATCCAAATCACCGATGATCCTAGTGCCGAACGGACAGCACCTCCGCGTTCAACACACGTACAGCCCGGGGACATCTCCTCCTTCTTGATCCAGCAAGGGGAGAGGAGAAGTTGAGGGAAAACTCCGACAGCACGACGGCTTGGTGGTGATGGAGCTCGTGGTTCTCCGGCAGGGCTTCGCCAAGCACTACGGAGGAAGACGAGGTGTTGGAGGAGGGAGAGGGCTGCGCCAGGGGAAGGGTGCGGCTGCCCTCTCTCTTCCTCACTATATATAGGGGTAAGGGAGGAGGGGGAGGCACCCTAGGGTTCCCTAGGGGAGGGGCAGCGGCCACAGGGGAAACCCTAGATGGGTTTGGGCGCCCCCACCCCCTAGGAAACTTGCCCTCCCAAGCCGGGAGGGGCGGCTGACCTAGGGGTGGCGCCCCCACCTCTCTGGTTACATGAGATGGGGTTGGGAGGGGTGCTCAGCCCCTTAGTGGGCTGATGTGCCCTCTCCCCTTGGCCCATAAGGCCCCCCAACGCTTGCCGGGGCCTCCGGAACCCCTTTCGGACACGCTGGTCATCACCTGGTACCCCCAGAACAATTCCGGACTCCAATACCCTTCGTCCAATATACCGATCTTCACCTCCGAACCATTCCGGAGCTCCTCGTCATGTCCGGGATCTCATCTGGGACTCCAAACAACCTTCGATAACCACATACTATTTCCCATAACAACTCTAGCGTCATCGAACCTTAAGTGTGTAGACCCTACGGGTTTGGGAACCATGCAGACATGACCGAGACAACTCTCCGGCCAATAACCAACAGCGGGATCTGGATACCCATGTTGGCTCCCACATGTTCCACGATGATCTCATCGGATGAACCACGATGTCGAGGATTCAATCAATCCCGTATTCAATTCCCTTTGTCTAGCGGTATTGCACTTGCCCGAGATTCGATCATCCGTATCTCGATACCTTGTTCAATCTCGTTACCGGCAAGTCTCTTTACTCGTTCCGTAACACATCATCCCGTGATCAACTCCTTGGTCACATTGCGCATATGATGATGTCCTACCGAGTGGGCCCAGAGATACCTCTCCGTTACACGGAGTGACAAATCCCAGTCTTGATTCGTGCTAACCCAACAGACACTTTCGGAGATACCTGTAGTGTACCTTTATAGCCACCCAGTTACATTGTGACGTTTGGTACACCCAAAGCATTCCTACGGTATCCGGGAGTTGCACAATCTCATGGTCTAAGGAAATGATACTTGACATTAGAAAAGCTTAAGCATATGAACTACACGATCTTTGTGCTAGGCTTAGGATTGGGTCTTGTCCATCACATCATTCTCCTAATGATGTGATCTCGTTATCAATGACATCCAATGTCCATGGTCAGGAAACCGTAATCATCTATTGATCAACGAGCTAGTCAACTAGAGGCTTACTAGGGACATGGTGTTGTCTATGTATCCACACATGTATCTGAGTTTCCTATCAATACAATTATAGCATGGATAATAAACGATTATCATGAACAAGGAAATATAATAATAACCAATTTATTATTGCCTCTAGGGCATATTTCCAACAGTCTCCCACTTGCACTAGAGTCAATAATCTAGTTCACATCGCCATGTGATTACACTAGTAGAAAAAGGGTCAAACGTGAAGCACATTAGTGCCGGTTTGTATTTGAGCCGGCACTAATGTATACATTAGTGCCGGTTCCAACGACTAGCCGGGCCGCTCTCATTAGTACCGGTTCGTGCCACGAACCGGTACTAATGAGAGTGGTGGCAGAATGTTGTCAGTCTGGGGCCCCTCCAACCCCTTTAGTACCGGTTCGTGGCACGAACCGATACTAAAGGTCACCCTACATAAACCCTTTGTCCACCCGAGCTCGCTCTGTTCTTCCCCTTTCCCCTCTCCTCTTTGTTCTTCCCCTCTCCTCTCGAGCTCTTCACACATTTTGCCCAAAATTTGTCAAGATTTGAAGGCCCCCATCCATTCAAATGATCACAAAGGTTAGCAACTTTGTCCTTTCATCTCTCATTGCTAGATTAGCTCTTGCAATGCTTTATATAGTGATTAATTTGTGAGTTTAGTAATTTGGGAGGAAATATATATATGTGCTAGTATTTGATTTATATGCAATTTGAGGTCAAAAATAACACTTAGTTTGCATATGTAGGTGTGGTTTACTTAGTGCCTTCTAAATCTCCGTCGTAACCACCGTCGATCGCCCGCACCATCCTGTCGCCGGCACCACCTTGTGGTGAGCCTCTTTGTTCATGAAATTTTATATAAAAATTGATGTTTGTGTGATTTGGATATATAGCTAGTTACTCGTATAATTATCTTACCCGTACGTTCTTTGTTATACATATAGTGCCATGGTTTTGATATCCGTCCCCGTCGGCCCTCGTCCTTGTTATGATTCGGATGTGGTATATATATTCTCTTTTAAAACTAGTTGCATTTCGTGTTTATGACAAATTATGCCCATCAAGTTGACATAGGAATTTTTTCTAGGAGGTATGTGAACCGGAAATTCCAACCGACCCTATTGTCGAGAGGTTAAATTTAGTTGAAAGAGAAAACGAGAATTTGAAAGAAAAATTGAAAAGAATTGAGGGGGAGAAGATGCAATTGGAGTTGCATGTTGCCGATGTCGTCGATGATCACAAGATCAAGATGGAGAAAATGTGCTTGAAGATTAGAAAGATTAGAAAATATGCCATCGATAGTGAGGCTTGGTATCATTATGCTGTTGGATCCATTGTTACCTTAGTTGCGATCTTGATCGCATTTGTTGTTGCATTTAAATGCTTTAGCTAGAGAGTTATTTGTTTGTTGCATTTAAGTGTTGTATGAACTTGTATTAATTTGGTCTATTCGGTGTTGTGTAATGAAGATGAGCCGGCAATGGATGTACGATGACCGATGCTCTCCCGAGTTCATTAATGGCGTGCAAACTTTTCTGCTTGCGGCTGAGGCAAACAAGCGGGCGGATGGTTTTATGCCTTGTCCATGTGCTGTCTGTAAGAATGGTCAAAATTACTCTAAGTCAAGAACCATTCACTTCCACCTGTTTAAGTCTGGTTTCATGCCCCACTATAATGTTTGGACCAAGCACGGAGAAAGAGGGGTTCTGATGGAAGACAATGAAGAAGAAGAGGACGACGACAGCTATCCTGGCCATGGGTTCCCTGAATACGATGATACAACAATGGGGGAAGAAGTTGAGCCGGTAGTGCGGGAAGAAGCTGAGCCGTCAATGCGGGAAGAAGCTAAAGAAGAGGCATCATATGAGCCCGTTGATGATCTAGGTCGGGCCATTGCCGATGCAAAGAGAAACTGTGCAAGTGATTTGGAGAAGAAGAAGTTGCAGCGCATGTTAGAGGATCACAAAAAATTGTTGTACCCGAATTGCGTAGGTGCCAAGAAAAAGCTGGGCACCACACTGGAATTGCTGCAATGGAAGGCAGAGAATGGTGTATCTGACAAGGGATTTGGAAAGTTGCTGGTAATGATAAAGGATATGCTTCCAAAGGACAACAAATTGCCCGAGAGTACGTACGAAGCAAAGAAGGCTGTCTGCCATATAGGGTTAGAGGTGCAGAAGATACATGCATGCCCTAATGATTGCATCCTCTACCGCGGTGAGTACGAGGATTTGAAGGCTTGCCTGATATGTGGTGCATTGCGCTATAAGATCAGCCGCGATGACCTTGGTGATGTCGAGGGCGAGCGCCCCAGGAAGAAGATTCCTGCCAAGGTGATGTGGTATGCTCCTATAATACCACGGTTGAAACGTTTGTTCCAAAACAAAGAGCATGCCAAGGCGATGCGATGGCACAAAGAAGACCGTAAGAAAGACGGAAAGTTGAGAGTACCCGCTGACGGGTCGCAGTGGAGAAAAATCGTAAGAAAGTACGGGAAGGAGTTTGCAGATGACCCAAGGAGCGTATGGTTTGGTCTAAGCGCAGATGGCATTAATCCTTTTGGGGAGTAGAGCAGCAACCATAGCACCTGGCCTGTGACTCTATGTTTGTATAACCTTCCTCCTTGGTTGTGCATGAAGCGGAAGTTCATTATGATGCCAGTGCTCATCCAAGGCCCTAAGCAACCCGGCAACGACATTGATGTGTACCTAAGGCCATTAGTTGAAGAACTCTTACAACTGTGGAATGGAACAGGTGTACGTGCGTGGGATGAGCACATGGGGGAAGAATTTGACCTAAAGGCGTTGCTGTTCATGACCATCAATGATTGGCCTGCTCTCAGTAACCTTTCAGGACAGACAAACAAGGGATACCGCGCATGCACACACTTTTTGGACGATACCGACAGCATATATTTGGCTAATAAGAATGTGTACCTGGGACATCGTCGATTTCTTCCGAGCAGGCATCCCGTAAGAAAGAAAGGCAAGCATTTCAAAGGTGAGGCGGATCACTGGACGAAGCCTCGCCACCGTACTGGTGCTGATGTACATGATATGGTCAAGGATTTGAAGGTGGTCTTTGGAAAGGGTCCTGGTGGACAACCTGTTCCTAATGACGCTGACGGACGCGCACCCATGTGGAAGAAGAAATCTATATTTTGGGACCTGCCCTATTGGAAAGACCTCGAGGTCCGCTCCGCAATCGACGTGATGCACGCGACGAAGAATCTTTGTGTGACCCTGCTTGGCTTCTTGGGCGTGTATGGGAAGACAAAAGATACACCTGAGGCACGGGAGGACCAACAACGTATGCACGGAAAAGACGGCATACATCAGGGTCATGCAAGCTACGCTCTTACCAAAGAAGAGAAGGAAATCTTCTTTGAATGCCTGCTCAGTATTAAGGTACCATCGGGCTTCTCGTCAAATATAAAGGGAATAATAAACATGGCAGAGAAAAAGTTCCAGAACCTAAAGTCTCATGACTGCCACGTGAATATGACGCAACTGCTTCCAGTTGCATTGAGGGGGCTTCTACCAGAAAACGTTCGATTAGCCATTGTGAAGCTATGTGCATTTCTCAATGCAATCTCTCAGAAGGTAATCGATCCAGAAATCATACCAAGGTTACAGAATGATTTGGTGCAATGTCTTGTCAGTTTCGAGTTGGTGTTCCCACCATCCTTCTTCAACATCATGACGCATGTCCTAGTTCACCTATGCGAAGAGATTAATGTTTTGGGTCCTGTATTTCTACACAATATGTTCCCCTTTGAGAGGTTCATGGGAGTCTTAAAGAAATATGTTCATAACCGTGCTAGGCCAGAAGGAAGCATCTCCAAGGGCCGTCAAAATGAGGAGGTCATTGAGTTTTGTATTGACTTTATTCCTGACCTTAAGCCGATTGGTGTTCCTGAATCGCGGCATAAGGGCAGACTGGATGGAAAAGGCACGCTAGGAGGGGAACAAATAATATGTATGGACGGACATTCTCTCACTGAAGCACACTACACAGTTCTACAGAATTCCGCCTTGGTGGCTCCGTATATGGATGAACACAAGAATTTGCTACGCTCCAAACACCCGGAGCGGTCTGATGACTGGATTACACGTATACAAACCAGGAGTTTCACCAGCTGGTTGCAAGCACGTACCATG
Organism: Aegilops umbellulata; assembly: GCA_032464435.1. Lineage (NCBI taxonomy): Eukaryota > Viridiplantae > Streptophyta > Magnoliopsida > Poales > Poaceae > Aegilops > Aegilops umbellulata. The sequence goes on from CP136057.1 coordinate 502,885,638, forward strand.
CATGACACCTCTATTGAAGATGACCTGTACTTGCTGTTCCAGTTACCATCTTCGAATATAATGACTTTCAAAGGGTACCACATAAATGGTAATACATTTTACACGATCGCCCAAGATAAGAAGAGCACCAACCAAAACAGTGGTGTCCGCTTTGATGCAGAAACCAAGACGGGAAAGTAAACATATTATGGTTATATACAGGACATATGGGAACTTGACTATCGACGTGGTTTGAAGGTCCCTTTGTTTCGGTGCAAATAGGTCAATATGACACGAGGCGGGGTAACGGAAGACCCGCAGTACGGAATGACAACAGTGGATCTCAACAATCTTGCGTATGCAGACAAACCATTCGTCCTAGCCAATGATGTGGCACAGGTTTTCTATGTGAAGGACATGTCTACCAAGCCAAGAAAAAGAAAAGATAAGGAAGCGAATGCATCGTACGATGAGCCAAAGCGGCACATAGTTCTTTCTGGGAAGAGAAACATCGTGGGAGTGGATGACAAGACAGACAAGTCAGAAGATTATGAAAAGTTTGATGAAATTGCTCCATTCACAGTGAATATTGACCCGAGCATCCCGTTAAATGATGAAGATTTTCCATGGCTACGACGCAAAGGGACACACGCGAAGAAAAAGTTTCACACCCAAAGATCTGGGATGTGATCGGCTTAACTATGTATCATCACTTTCTTCTGTGTTTCACACCCAGGAGGGATCTCTGTGATAGTTAGGGTAGCTAGTTATGTGTTTTGGCATTTGAAACGCGCAGAAACTTTCAACCTTTTATGTGCAAGCAAATTCTTTCATGCATTTACTGATTTTTTCAGCTAAATGACCCTGAAATTGAAAAGCATTTCAAATGAACTCAGAAAAGGTTGAAAGTTGGCATGGTATCGTAATTTCACCCACATAGCATGTGCAAAAAAGTAGAGAGGGTTACCGCAAAAACTGGATGCACTTCGTGTACAAAATGGACAATCTGTTTCGAAGTATCAGGGTTTCGGACGAAAACTCATCCGTTACAAAGGCATTTCATTTTTTAAATAACCTAAGCATTACCAAATTGAATATAATGATAAAACACACTAATATTAAACATAAGAAAAAAGAATCACTGAAAAATCTATTTTCAAAGTTAAGTTATTCACAAAAATAAATAAAGCAAAAAAAAAGCCCACCTACTGGGCCACAGCGGCCTGCATACGACTAGAAACCCAAATTCAAGTTGGGCCAGGATGCAGGCCCGCTAGCCCAGTAGGCCCAACAGGGCATCGCAGAATAGGTAGGCCCAGAAGGCCTGCTTAAAAGAGGAGCTCGAGACAACAGCGACGGCGGGGCTTATAAGCAGGTGCGAGTGCCCCTCGGCTAGCGAGGTGGGACTAAACTTTTGTGCCCCTCGCCTGGCAGCGGACCCCCCTTTAGTACCGGTTTGTGGCACCAACCGGTACTAAAGGGGGGCCTTTAGTACCGGTTGGAGCCACTAGCCGGTACTAAAGGGGGTCGCTTCCCGCCGCTTGGGCTAGCCAAAACAGACCTTTAGTACCGGTTGGTGGCTCCAACCGGTACTAAAGGTCCATCCTATATATACAACACTTGGAAAAATTTCAGTTTCCCTCTGTTTCTTGCCTCTGTTTCCTTCCTTCGTCGTGCCTGCCCCGATCGACGTCGACGCCGCCGCCACCGCCCCTCGTCGCCGACCCCGGCCGTGCGCGCCCCCCGGCCCCTCGTCGCTGCCCCCGCCGTCCCCGCCTCGTCGTCCCCGTCGTCGTGCCCCGGCCGCCCCGTCGTACGTCGCCGCCCCGCCCCGTCGTCGCCGCCCCGCCCCGTCGCCCTGTCGTTGCCGCCCCGTCCCTTCGCCCCGTCGTCGCCGCCACGTCCCGTGGCCGGCCCGTCATCGCCTCACCGGTGAGCTCGCCCCGGCCGCCATGTCCAGTAGTTCCACACACACACACACACACACACACACACACACTACACACACACACACACACACACACACACACACACACACACTACACACACACAAACACATTTTAGCAATTTTTCTGTTTTGTAGTTATATAAATATTAAAATTGTTATAGAAATGTTAGTTATATAATCAGGAAATTTTAGAATTAGTTTTATTTATAGAAATAGTTATAAAAAAGTTAGAATTGTTAGAAATTTTTCTGTTTTTTAGTTATAGAAATATTAGAAATGTTATAGAAATGTTAGTTATATATAGCATTGTTAGAAATGTTATATAAATGTTAGAAATTTTAGTTATCAAAATCCAATCATTAAAAAAATGTTAGTTTTGCGAGCATGCATATAGCTACTATTTGTTGTCGACGATGCCCGGCCCGCATCCTCGCCGTCGACACGTCCGCGACGACGTCCAGCTGACCCATGTCCGGGACTGGGCTTCGCCGGGCTGGCACTGGGAGGTGCTGCCTGGAGGGGCGCGCCGCTTGATGAGGAACCCGGCCCCGGGTCCCGTCGTCGACCCTGAGCTCATTTGGTGGCGTTCGCGTGGGCCAGTTTCGGTGCGGAGGGAGCCGGCCCCGCCGGAGGTGGTACGTCGTCGTGTCAGGGAGGAGGACGAGCACGTCCATCGCTACATGGTTGCGTTAGAGGGCGGCAGGTTCTCCAATACCTGGCAGTTTATTCAGGGATCTCACTTCAGCTATGATCCTGTGAGGGTTCCTTTTCTTTGGGTGTCCACTGCCGACGCCGCAGGAACAGCGAGTGTCCTAGATTCTTCTGTAGTATTCGATCTTTATTAGCTACCTAGCCAGTGATGTATTCGAGATTATATATTCGAGACGATGTATTCGAGATTATATATTATTCGAGATGATGTATTCGAGATTATATCTGTTATTCGAGACGATGTATTCGAGATTATATCTATTATTCGAGATTATACTAAATTGTTTTATATTTCTTTTGGCATAGTTAAATAAAAGCTATGGCGGACAATACCGACAGAGAGAGAGAACAGACCATGTTCGATATGATACGCGGGCCAGATGATGATCGGAATGAAGAAGATTTTGACGGCTCCGAATTTCTAAACAACACCGGAGAGGGTGATATGATATTCGATCGCGATGACCGTATTGATGAAGTCATGAACTACGATTATGACGATGACGAAGAACATGTTGATCCTGAAACAACAAACACCGGCGAGGTATATATACTTATATAAGCAGGAATCTGGTGATCATCACATGTTTTAATAAATGAGTTGAAGATATATTAACGAATCGATCTTTCTTCTTTCAGCCATCCGGATCGAGCAAATCTTCAGGCAAAAGGACGAAACGAGGCCCGAACAAAAAGTTGAAGGAGGGCGTAAAGTACAATATCGAGGCATTCAGACCTAATGGCGAACCATTAGCGCCTAAGAAGATTGCGGACAAGTTCGTTCGTCAGTGCGGAGTTCTTGTGAAGGACCTACTCCCGATCTCCCTTCAAGAATGGAGAAAGTCAGCAAAGCCACGTCCAGATGTTACTTTTGTCGACGAGAATCAAAAAAACCTGCTTTGGGATACTCTCATGGAACATTTCACCCTACCAGATCATTTCACAAAAGCAGATGTGCAGAAAGTCAAGGACGCTACTTTGAGGAAGATGGCGGTTGCATTCAAGAACTACAAGAGAACGACGTGGGAGAAGTACGTCAAGGATGGAAGGAAGACTCCAGTATTCGATGGGATACTAGAGAATCAAAGTGCTCATTGGGACGATTTCGTGAAATTCAAGGATTCAGAATTAGCTAAGGAACGGTCGAGAATAAACAAGAAGAATGCCGAAAAAAAGGATAAGTTCCATAAGCTGGGGCCAGGTGGCTACGCGGTGGCAATGCCTAAGTGGGATAAGTCTGAGAAAGAGATGGAGGATGTAGGTGTCACTCCGGTTACTAAGAGCTGGCCCCCTGGTGCAGGACTTGGTTCTATGCGCATGGGGGGGAGTTGGACCCGAAGACAGGCAATGTTTCGACGAAGGCATGTCTGAACGGAGCCGACGATGCGATACTTGTTGCAATAGAAGAGGCTCGATCGGGGGTGTTCCAGCCCAACAGAGAGAACGACGAGCTTACGCGTGCCCTAGGAAATCCTGAACACCCAGGAAGAACACGAGGCAAGGGCGCTATTCCGTGGTATGAGGAGTTTTCGGACTGGAACGCCGACTACAGGACCCGTGCGAGAAAGAAGATTGCGGAGGAGAAGAAGAGGAAGATGGAGGAGGAGCAGAGGAAGCGGGACTATGAACGCCTTCAAGGCCTTGAATCAAGTCAAGCGGAATTGACAGTTAAATTCCAGCGGCAGCAGGAGCAGATCGACTCACTTAGCCAGCAAAGGGGGTCTCAGCAGCTGCAGCAGCTAGCGGATGATCCAGCATTGGATAGCACCGCCCCATCCATGCCGAGAAGCAGCGTGGGTTCCGCCCCGGGCGACGCATTGCTGGATAGATACCCCGTGGATGACATCACGGAGAACAGTAACTGTGAGCTACACTTCAAGATGAAGAACATATCCATGAAGGTGGCGGACGCCGTTGCTTTTCCAAATTCCCCCGAGGCAACCTTCCATTGCAACCCAATTCCAGCGGGCTATGCTCGTGTCTTGGTTGATGAGGTGGTGGACCCATATTCGGAGCTTCAGCTTGACATTCCTGGAGGTGACGACGAGCACACATTGGGAGAGGCCATACATCATGTCATCCTATGGAGAAAGGATTGCATCATCTTTCGAAGGCCACCGACATCGCGTCACCCGACTCCTCGTCGAAGTCCGCCACCGATTCAGCAGACTCCCGCTCCTTCAAGTCCACCAACGCGTGAGGCCACTCCTCCTCCTCCAAGTTTGGCAAAGTGTCAGGCCACTCCTCCTCCAAGTCCGACACAGCGTCAGACGTCCACTCCTCCTCCAAGTCCGGAAAAGTGTCAGGCCACTCCTCCTCCAAGTCCGGCACAGCTTCAGGCCACTCCTCCTCGTCCAACTCAGCCCCGTCAGCCATCTCCGCCGCCTCAGCAATCGCAGAAGAGACACCCCGCACATATGGTGCGTAGCGGTACCAGTCGAGGTCATAGTACAGGAAGTACAGGCGGAGGCAAGCGATATAAATATGGTCCAAACCTCGATATTCCTCTTCCTGAGAGGGCTTACGACAGGACCAAGGAGCAAACCAATGCCATAGTGCGGGCAGAAGTCGACGCCCATTTTGGACCGAAACCGCCACCGCCGCCAAGGGAGAAAGTGCCTAAGGAAGTTATTGACCACTTCATTCGTATGGTTGAACCACCAGCTCCTAAGCCTGTTGACTCAGACTATGAGCGCCACATCAGGAAGTTAAATCGACAACGTCTACAGAAGGAGGCGAGCTCGAGCTCGAGCAAACAACAAGCAGCTGTCAAAAAATGCGGGAGAACCGTTGCCCAGCTGGGAGAACAGTGGGCGCAACCGACCCCCCCGCTTGTTATGCCGCCAACTACACGTGATAGTACACGCGGCCAATATTATTGTGGGCAAACAGTTTACGTTCCCCAGGTGGGCGATCTGGTAATAACCCAGGAGCATATAAAGCAGGCTGAAGAACTCAAGATCACTGTTGGACAACTCCTCGAGATGGAGGACATGCCTGTGCTTACAGAGGAGTAAATAAAACGGAAATATGTCCGGGGCCAACCTTTGGTCAAGCTAGAAGATGTCAAGAAGCTCCCAACGAGAATGTATGAATTGCATCAATGGTACATGGACATTACCAAGATATCCAATCGACAGTCCCTCATGGTGCAAATCAACAAGGAACATTTCTACCATGAGAAACCTGGGACCGTTGAGTATTCTGAACTGTTTCAGTTATACAATCAAGACGCACTCGGCAAATCTATCGTCAGTTGTTATTGTCTGTAAGTGATTTCTTTCTGTAATTTAAGTCTGAAGCTAGTTGTATTGATCCTTTTGATCAATCATTACCTGTAATTATCCTCACTATATTCTTTTCTGTGGTACTATGCAGGATGAAGATGTATGAAATGAAAAAAGGTGGACGCTATGGCATTGGGTTCATTGACCCAAACACCGTTAATGAATTCACATGGAATATAAGCGTCTATTATAAAAAGCAGGTAGAGGACAGCATGTTTGAGTTCTTGAAGGACCTCAAATACAATGAAGATATACTACTTCCTTACAACTTCAAGTTAGTCACACTTTCTTGTACTACAAATTCTCTGTTTTTGCCTACTAGCTAGCTAGCTACATGTTTTTGCTTACATATATATGCCTGCTTAATTAAGACATGCAAACGTGTGTGCATGTAGATTTCACTGGATCTTGTGTATCATTAAAGTTGACGAAGGAACAATTGAAATACTGGACTCACTACTCTCAGAAAATAAAGACTATAACATCTTGTTTGGGATAGTCAACAGGTAATTTCAATCATTATTAACTATATATCTCGGCCTATTTAGTTCGTTATTTCATGACATGAACTATTTAATAACCCCTTTATTCATTTTCTTTGTCGGCGGGCAGGGCTTGGTCAAGGTTCATCAGCGTCACGAAAGGTGAATGGAAAGGACAGCTGAGATGGCTTCGACCCAGGGTAAGTAATTAAGTAGTGTGGTAGCTAGCTGCCATCTTTTTAATATTATCATGCTTGATTAATTATTATCTAATCAAATTAAATTCCATTCTCGTAAAGGCCATAAAGCAGGCGCAGTGGACTGATCTGTGTGCATACTGCGTTTGCGAGAACATTCACATGATGGCGTCCGAAAGGAGCAGATCTCAAAGACAGGAATGGGTATGCTTGTCAGAACACTATTCACAATTTGTGCACCATTATCGATATCTAGTCACACAACTAATACACATGCATATTGATCTCCTTCTTAACAATTCACAGAGGTGCGGGACAAGCTCCTAGATACGGAGCGCGTAGAAGCACTTCAAGAGGAAATAGCGGGATTTTTGCTCGACCAGGTCATAAATCCGAAGGGAGAATATTATTACCCGCTACCGCCCCCATCGACCAAGTCATGAACCACTTCCAATTTGTCATCGTGCTCCGAAGGCACCAATTAGGCTAATGCAAACTGGCTCCGAAGGCAACATGCATATGTACGAGAAATTGTATATAGCTATATACATGCATGTGTGTATGTGTGAATTAATATGGTGTGGTTTGTGTGAGACATTGATGATCTATCTATATATATATATATATATATATATATATATATATATATATATATATGATTGGTTCTACTAGCTACCATATATATGCATAACGTGTACAATGTGTAGTATTGTAAAATACCAGCAAACGAAAAAGAATTAAAATGGAAAACACAAAATTAAATGAAAAAGAAATCATAAAACCAAAAAAACCCCAAATATTTTAGTACCGGTTGGTGTTACCAACCGGTACTAAAGGGCTCCCAGCCCCCATAGCTGGCTCGTGCCACGTGGTTGCCCTTTAGCACCGGTTCGTGCTAGACTGGTGCTAAAGGGGGGGGGGCTTTAGTGCCCAAACTTTAGTGCCGGTTATGGAACCGGCACTAAAGGGCCTTATGAACCGGTGCTATTGCCCGGTTCTGCACTAGTGTTAACACTCACAGGTCACATCGCCATGTTTCCAACATCCAAAGAGTTTACTAGAGTCAATAATCTAGTTCACATCACTATGTGATTAACACTCAATGAGTTCTGGGTTTGATCAGGTTATGCTTGTGAGAGAGGTTGTAGTCTACGGGTCTGCAACATTCAGATCCGTATGTATGTCATCTTGTGGATGCAGCTACTACGCTATAATTGGAGCCATTTCAAATAACTGTTCTACTATACGAATCCGGTATGTCTACTCAGAGCTATTCGGATAGGTGTTAAGCTTGCATCAATGTAACTCTTTACGTCAAACTCTTTATCACCTCCATAACCGAGAAACATATCCTTATTCCTCTAAGGATAATTTTGACCGATATCTGGTGATCTACTCCTAGATCATCTTTGTACCCTCTTACCAGACATGTGGCAAGGCACACATCAGGTGCGGTACTCAGCATGGCATACCGTATAGAGCCTATGACAAAAGCATAGGGGACGACCTTCGTCCTTCCTCTTTCTTCTGCCGTGGTCGAGCTTTAAGTCTTAACTTCATACCTTACAACTCAGGCAAGAACTCTTCTTTGACTGATCCATCTTGAACACCTTCAAGATCATGTCAAGGTATGTGCTCATTTGAAAGTACTATTAAGCGATTTTGATCTATCCTTATAGATCTTGATGCTCAATGTTCAAGTAGCTTAATCCAGGTTTTCCATTGAAAACCACTTTTCAAATAACCCTATATGCTTTCCAGAAATTCTACATCATTTCTGATCAACCATAGGTTCACAACATATACTCATCAAAAATTATATATTGCTCCCACTCACTTCTTTGGAAATACAAGTTTCTCATAAACTTTGTATAAACCCAACTCTGAGATGCTTACTCCAGTCCTTAGAAGGATTGCTGGAGCTTTGCATACTTGTTAGCATCTTCCAGGATTGACAAAAATCTTCTGGTTGTATCACATACAACCTTTCCTCAAGAAAATCATCAAGGAAACAATATTTTGACATCCTATCTGTAAGATTTCATAAATAATGCAGTAACTGCTAACATAATTCCAACAGACTTTTAGCATCGCTACGAGTGAGAAAGTCTCATCGTAGTCAACTCCTTGAACTTGTCAGGAAACATCTTAACGACAAGTCGAGCTTTCTCAATGGTGACACTTACCATCATTGTCCGTCTTCCTTTTAAAATCCATCTGTACTCAACAGCCTCACGACCATCAAGTCGTTCTGCCAAAGTCTACACTTTGTTTTCATACATGGATCCTCTCTCGGATTTTATGGCCTCGAGCCAATTTTCGGAATCCGGTCCCACCATCTCTTCTCCATAGCTCGTAGGTTCATTGTTATCTAGCAACATGACTTCCAGGACAGGATTACGTACCACTTTGAAGTAGTACGCATCCTTATCGTCCCACGAGGTTTGGTAGTGACTTGATCTGAAGTTTTATGATCACTATCATAAGCTTCCACTTAAATTGGTGTAGGTGCCACGGGAACAACTTTCTGTGCCCTGCTACACACTAGTTGAAGTGACGGTTCAATAACCTCATCAAGTCTCCACCATCCTCCCACTCAATTCTTTCGAGAGAAACTTTTCCTCGAGAAAGGACCCGATTCAAGAAACAATTCCTATTGCTTTCGGATCTGAGACTGGAGGTATACCCAACTGTTTTTGGGTGTCCTATGAAGATGCATTTATCCGCTTTGGGTTTGAGCTTATCAGCCTGAAACTTTTTCACATAAGAGTCGTAGTCCCAAACTTTTAAGAAACAACAGCTTAGGTTTCTCTAAACCATAGTTCATACGGTGTCGTCTCAACGGATTTGTGTGGTTCCCTATTTAAAGTGAATGCGGTTGTCTCTAATGCTTAACCCATAAATGATAGTGGTAATTCGATAAGAGACATCATGGTATGCACCACATCTAATAGGGTGCAGTTATGATGTTCGGACACACCATCTCGCTATGGTGTTCCCGGCGGTATTAGTCGTGAAACAATTTCCACAATGTCTTAATTGTGTGCCAAACTCGTAACTCAGATATAAATCTCTATGATCATATCACATACATTTTATCCTCTTGTCACGACGATCTTCAACTTCACTCTGAAATTGCTTGAACCTTTCAACAATTCAGACTCGTGTTTCATCAAGTAAATATATAGCATCTACTCAAATCATCTGTGAAGTAAGAACATAACGATATCCACTACGTGCCTCAGCGCTCATTGGACTGCACACATCAAAATGTATTACTTCCACCAAGTTGCTTTCTTGTTCCAACTTACTGAAAACGAGGTCATTCAGTCATCTTGCCCATGTGGTATGATTTGCATGTCTCAAGTGATTCAAAACCAAGTGAGTCCAAACGATCCATCAACATGGAGCTTCTTCATGCGTTTTATACCAATATGACTCAAATTGCAGTGCCACAAGTATGTGGTACTATCATTACTATCTTATATCTTTTGGCATGAACATGTGTATCACTACGATCAGGATGGTATTATTCAAATAAACGGAGTAACCATTATTCTCCTTAAATGAATAATCGTATTGCGATAAACATAATCCAATCATGTCTATGCCCAACGCAAACACCAAATAACAATTATTTAGGTTTTAATACCAATCTCGACGGTAGAGGGAGCGTACGATATTTGATTACATCAACCTTGGAAACACTTCCAACACATATCGTCATCTCACCTTTAGCTAGTCTCCGTTTATTCCGTAGCCTTTTATTTCGAGTTACTAACACTTAGCAACCGAACTGGTATCTAATACTCTGGTGCTACTAGGAGTACTAGTAAAGTACACAGTAATAAAATGTATATTCAACACACTTCTGTCGACCTTACCAGCCTTCTCATCTACCAACTATCTAGGGTAGTTCTGCTTCAGTGACCGTTCCCCTCATTACAGAAGCACTTAGTCTCGGGTTTTGGGTTCACCCTTGGGTTTCTTCACTAGAGCAGCAACTGATTTGCCGTTTCATGAAGTATCCCTTCTTGCCCTTGCCCTTCTTGAAACTAGTGGTTTTACTAACCATCAACAATTGATGCTCCTACTCGATTTCTACTTTCGTGGTGTCAAACATCACGAATTGCTCAAGGATCATCATGTCTATCCCTGATATGCTATAGTTCATCACGAAGCTCTAATAGCTTGGTGACAGTGACTTTGGAGAACCATCACTATCTCATCTGGAAGGTTAACTCCCACTCGATTCAAGCGATTGTTGTACTCATACAATTTTGAGCACATGCTCAACGATTGAGCTTTTCTCCTTAGTTTGCAGGCTTAGGAAATTTGTTAGAGGTCTCATACCTCTTGACGCGGGCACTATCCTGAAATCCCAATTTCAGTCCTTGGAACATCTCTTATGTTCTGCGATGTTTCAAAAACGTCTTTGGTGCCTCAATTTTAAACCATTTAGCATTACGCACTGAACTATCATGTAATCATCAAAACGTGTATGTCAGATGTTCGCAACATCCATAACCCACGTTCGAGGTTTAGCTCACTGAGCGGTGCATTAAGGACATAATCCTTCTGCGCAGCAATGAGGACAATCCTCAGTATACGGACCCAGTCCGCATAATTGCTACCATCAACTTTCAACTAAATTTTTCTCTAGGAACATATCTAAAACAGTAGAACTAAAGCGTGAGCTATGACATAATTTGCAAAGTTCTTTTGACTATGTTCATGATAATTAAGTTCATCTGATTATTTCATGAACTCCCACTCAGATAGACATCCCTCTAGTCATCTAAGTGATACATGATCCGAATCAACTAGGCCGTGTCCGATCATCACGTGAGACGGACTAGTCATCATCGGTGAACATCTCATGTTGATCGCATCTTCTATACGCCTCATGTTCGACCTTTTGGTCCTCCGTGTTCCGAGGCCATGTTTGTACATGCTAGGCTCGTCAAGTTAACCTAAGTGTTTCGCATGTGTTCCGAGGCCATGTCTGTACATGCTAAGCTCGTCAACACCCGTTGTATTCGAACGTAAGAATATATCACACCCGATCATCACGTGGTGCTTTGAAACGACGAACCTTCGCAACGGTGCACAATTAGGGAGAACACTTTTCTTGAAATTTTAGTGAGGGATCATCTTATTTAAGCTACCGTCGTTCTAAGCAAATAAGATGTAAAAACATGATAAGCATCACATGCAATCAAATAGTGACATGATATGGCCATCATCACTTTGCTCCTTTTGATCTCCATCTTTGGGGCTCCATGATAATCATCGTCACCGGCATGACACCATGATCTCCATCATCGTGTCTTCATGAAGTTGCCTCGCCAACTATTACTTCTACTACTACAGCTAACGGTTAGCAATAAAGTAAAGTAATTACATGACGTTTATGTTGACACGCAGGTCATTAATAAATTAAGACAACTCCTATGGCTCCTGCCGGTTGTCATACTCATCGACATGCAAGCCGTGATTCCTATTACAAGAACATGATCAATCTCATACATCACATATCATTCATCACATTCTTTTGGCCACATCACATAGCATACCCTGCAAAAGCAAGTTAGAGGTCCTCTAATTGTTGTTGCATGTTTTTACGTGGCTGCTATGGGTTTCTAGCAAGAACGTTTCTTACCTACGCAAAACCATAATGTGATATGCCAATTTCTATTTACCCTTCATAAGGACCCTTTTCATCGAATCCGATCCGACTAAAGTGGGAGAGACAGACACCCGCTAGCCACCTTATACAACCAGTGCATGTCAGTCGGTGGAACCTGTCTCACATAAGAGTACGTGTAAGGTCGGTCCGGGCCGCTTCATCCCACGATGCCGCCGAATCAAGATAAGACTAGTAACGGCAAGTAAATTGACAAAATCGACGCCCACAACTACTTCATGTTCTACTCGTGCATAGAAACTACGCATAGACCTAGCTCATGATGCCACTGTTGGGGAACGTAGCAGAAATTCAAAATTTTCTACGTAACACCAAGATCCATCTATGGAGTAATCTAGCCACGAGGGAAGGAGAGTGCATCTACATACCCCTGTAGATCGCTAAGCAGAAGGGTTCAAGTGAACGGGGTTGATGGAGTCGTACTTGTCGTGATCCAAATCACCGATGATCCTAGTGCCGAACGGACGGCACCTCCGCGTTCAACACACGTACAGCCCGGGGACGTCTCCTCCTTCTTGATCCAGCAAGGGGAGAGGAGAAGTTGAGGGAAAACTCGGACAGCACGACGGCTTGGTGGTGATGGAGCTCGTGGTTCTCCGGCAGGGCTTCGCCAAGCACTACGGAGGAAGACAAGGTGTTGGAGGAGGGAGAGGGCTGCGCCAGGGGAAGGGTGCGGCTGCCCTCTCTCTTCCTCACTATATATAGGGGTAAGGGAGGAGGGGGAGGCGCCCTAGGGTTCCCTAGGGGAAGGGCGGCGGCCACAGGGGAAATCCTAGATGGGTTTGGGCGCCCCCACCCCCTAGGAAACTTGCCCCCCCAAGCCGGGAGGGGCGGCTGCCCTAGGGGTGGCGCCCCCACCTCTCTGGTTACGTGAGATGGGGTTGGGAGGGGCGCTCAGCCCCTTAGTGGGCTGATGTGCCCTCTCCCCTTGGCCCATAAGGCCCCCCAACGCTTGCCGGGGCCTCCGGAACCCCTTTCGGACACGCTGGTCATCACCTGGTACCCCCAGAACAATTCCGGACTCCAATACCCTTCGTCCAATATACCGATCTTCACCTCCGAACCATTCCGGAGCTCCTCGTCATGTCCGGGATCTCATCCGGGACTCCGAACAACCTTCGGTAACCACATACTATTTCCCATAACAACTCTAGCGTCACCCAACCTTAAGTGTGTAGACCCTACGGGTTCGAGAACCATGCAGACATGACCGAGACAACTCTCCGGCCAATAACCAACAGCGGGATCTGGATACCCATGTTGGCTCCCACATGTTCCACGATGATCTCATCGGATGAACCACGATGTCGAGGATTCAATCAATCCCGTATTCAATTCCCTTTGTCTAGCGGTATTGCACTTGCCCGAGATTCGATCATCGGTATCTTGATACCTTGTTCAATCTCGTTACCGGCAAGTCTCTTTACTCGTTCCGTAACACATCATCCCGTGATCAACTCCTTGGTCACATTGCGCATATGATGATGTCCTACCGAGTGGGCCCAGAGATACCTCTCCGTTACACGGAGTGACAAATCCCAGTCTTGATTCATGCTAACCCAACAGACACTTTCAGAGATACATGTAGTGTACCTTTATAGCCACCTAGTTACGTTGTGACGTTTGGTACAGCCAAAGCATTCCTACGGTACCCGGGAGTTGCACAATCTCATGGTCTAAGGAAATGATACTTGACATTAGAAAAGCTTTAGCATATGAACTACACGATCTTTGTGCTAGGCTTAGGATTGGGTCTTGTCCATCACATCATTCTCCTAATGATGTGATCCCGTTATCAATGACATCCAATGTCCATGGTCAGGAAACCGTAACCATCTATTGATCAACGAGCTAGTCAACTAGAGGCTTACTAGGGACATGGTGTTGTCTAGGTATCCACACATGTATCTGAGTTTCCTATCAATACAAATATAGCATGGATAATAAACGATTATCATGAACAAGGAAATATAATAATAACCAATTTATTATTGCCTCTAGGGCATATTTCCAACACACACTTAGCGGGGCAGAGGAAGGAAGCAAAGTCGCAAGACTACCAGAGCAGCACCCAAGACTAGAAGCATGAAGAGCAGAGGGGCGAGGAGAGACTCCCCCCGCAAGGCCCTTGCCGGGGCGGCCTTCACGACCCCGGGAAGAGGCTTGCCGGGGCAACTTGCCCAACACCAACAAGGCCGCCACCCTTGAGCCCGAGAGTACGACGCCACCAACCACATTGGAACCAAGGCTCGGGAGGCGCCTCCATGGTGGCATGCAGATCTTTGTGAAGACAAAGCGCCTACCAGGCCTAGATGCACTACCAAAAAAGACACATCCGTGACATTTTGGGCCAAACGAATTTTTTCTGTCATACATATGACACTTCTATGACGATAATTGTGACAAAACCTGGTATCATCATAGATGTGGTGGCCTCCTACTTCTATGACCAAAAATCATGACAGAAAATGGGCTTTTTGTCCTGGGCGGGCCGGAGACGCGGCTGCATGACATTCTTTGGGTGGGCCATTTTCTCGGCTAGCCGAATGAAAGCTCTCCTCGTCTTGAAAGATTTGCAGCCCAACAGGCCTGACAAAGCGACTTACTTGGCAAATCACAAAAAAACTGGGCTGTGGCCGTGGACCCAGCTGTCAGCCTCTCCACGTGCAGTACTCTTCTGATGGAAGTCGTTCCTTGACCACGTTGACCATGCCGCGTGGAGAGCACCACGGCGGTGGACGACAGCGAGGCCTGGGAAGGGGACGACGCGGAGCCCGGGAAGACGCGGCGGTGGAAGCCCACGCGAAGAGGAGTACGAGGGTTCATTGGTTCGGCTGCGGTGTGAGGCTGTCGTCGCCGCAGGGCCTGGCGAGCGGTGGGAATAGTAGGGGCGGTGAGGCCTCTGCGGCAGCACAGCCGGCCATGGGAAGCAGGAGCATGCGGCACGACCTGCGCTGCTTTGGGCGGCTGGAGCAAGAAGACCGGAGGTTGAAGAAGCACTACGGTCGTTGGATGGACATCGTACGATCACTGGAGCTAGAATCGTTCATGTTGACTAAGTTAACAAAGCCCTTCGTCCCCATCAACTTAGTAGGCCCACAAGTCAGCCTCCCACCAAGGTGGGTCCCAGCTAGCCGGGGGAGTATTCATTTTTTTGTGCGTAATATGGAGGCACTTCCGCTGGGTCCGAGCTGACAGCGGGGGGAACTTTTTTCGCGAAATACGGTGGCCCGTCCGGTGGGTCCCAGCAGTCAGGGGGAAACAATTTTTTTCACAAACTACTGGTGGCCTGTCCGGTGGGTCCCCGCTGTCAGGTGGAGGAATAATTATTTTCCGCGTAATAAGGAGGCACTTCCTTGCGGCTGCCGTGGACCCAGCTGTCAGCCTCTCGACGTACAGTACTCTTCCGATGGAAGTCAGTCGTTGACGACATTGACCACGCCGCGCCGAGAGCACCACGACGAGGCCTAGGAAGGGGACCACGCGGAGCCGGGCAAGACGCGGCAGTGGATGCCCACGCGGAGAGGAGTACGAGCGTTCACTGGTTCGGCTGCGGTGTGAGGCTGCGGTCGCCGTAGAATAACAGGGGGTGTGGGTGAGTGGACGGATGGCCCAGTGGTGGGAGTAGTATGGGGGCGGTGAGGCCTCCGCGGTAGCACAGCCGGCCACGGGAGGCAGGAGCAGGCGGCACGACCGACGCTGCTTTGGGTGGCTGGAGCAAGAAGACCAGAGGTTGAAGAAGCACTATGGCTGTTGGATGGACATCATACGGTCACTGGAGTATTGACTAAGTTGACAAAGCCCTCCGTCCCCGTCAATTTAGTAGACCCACTAGTCAGCCCAACAATATGGTGGGTCCCAGCTAGCAGGGGGTATTCATATTTTTGGGCGTAATAAGGAGGCACTTCCTTGCGTGCAAAGATATAGCTGGTGGGTCCGACCTGTCAGCGGGGGGAACGTTTTTTCGCGAAATACAGAGGCCCTTCCTGTGGGTCCTAGTTGTCAGGTGGAGGAAATTTTGCGCGTAATAAGGAGGCATTTCCTTGCGTGCGGCCGTGGACCTAGCTGTCAGCCTCTCCACGTACAGTCCACTTCCGATGGATGTCGTTCATTTACCACGTTGACCAGGCCGCGCCGAGAGCACCTGGGCGATGGACGACGGCGAGGCCTAGGAAGGGAACGACACGGAGCTAGGGAGTACTCGGCAGTTGTTTCCCACGCGGAGGAGTACGAGGTTTTACTGGTTCGTCTGTCGTCGCCGGAGAATAACAACATGTGTGGGTGAGTAGAGGGATGGCTAGGCCAGCGATGGGAGTATGGTGGGGCCATGAGACCTGCGCGGCAGCATAGCCGGCCGCCGGAGGAGGGAGCAGGCAGTCCCACCGGCGCTTGTTTGAGCGGATGGAGTATGAAGAGCAGAGATTGAAGAAGCACGACAGCCATTGGATGGACATCCAACAGTCACTGCTCTCGTGTGTTGACTAAGTTGACAGGGCTTTGCGTGTGCGTCAACCTTTCTTTATGAAAGCATACGCGTCAACCTGTAGTAGGCGCACAAGTAAGCCTCAAATCTGTGGAAAATAGCATACATCCCATCTGCCATTATTTCTAATAATGTACAACCCATTTGCTAATTCTTAAGAATTTTTTTGGAGCCCATCTTCTTTTTGTTAGCATTACACCCCATATTGTTGCCATGGTTAAAAAGTATACGAAATTTTGCATATTTCGATGCGGTCAACTATTTTTAATCCAGAAATATCGATTCACATTCAAACTATTTTGAAAAAATAATTTATATAAATATAAAATCCAAATAATTGTCCACGCATAAAAATCAATGGAATTTAAGATCTTGTAATGAAAAAAAATTGAAACTAATTCCCGGTTTGATGTGTTTTAAAAATGCACAGCCCATTTCTGGGCAAACCTAATGAAACTCTCCTCGTCTTGAAATATTTGCAGCCCAGCAGGGTTGATAAAGCAAGTAGGCCTTGTTTGGGTATTTCTTAAAAAAAATAGAACTGGGCTAGCCATTTTCAGCAAGAAAAAAACACAACTGGGCTCATGATGTGGTAAACATAAATAAAACCCTGGCTAGACGGGCCACAGCCCCCGCACAGCCCCGTTGTTACCCTAATCCGTCGCTAAAACTAGTATAAATAACAACTGCTTGTTCCTAAAAAACCTGCGCGACTTGCTGGGTCCCTGGTGTCAGCCGCTCGTAGTGTAATTCTCTCATTTATTGATTACATTGACAATGGCGTGAGCCCCAGATGTCCAACCATTAGGAGGAACCATATTTTTGGGCTTGTACTATAGAGGCACTTGCTTGCGTACTGCCATGACGCTGGTGGGTCCCTACTATCATCCTCTCCAAGTACAGTCATCTCCTTGTTCCTCTCGGTTGTTAACGACATTGACAACACAAGGGGGCGGCGCACCGCGCACGGCGAGCGAACCAAGGCCGCAAGGCAGAGGACGACGGCGAGGCCTCGGACGGAACGAACAGGAGCCCTTGAAGATGCGCCGGTCCAGTCGTAGGCGGAGGGGAGTACGAGGGTGGACTGGTTCGGGCGCGGGTGCGTGTTGGGGCTGACGTCGCGGGAGAATAACAGTATGTGTGGGGGAATAGAGGGAGCGACTTTCCAACGTTGGAGGGTACGTACGGTAGGGTGGCGGAGGCGCAGCCAGCCATGGGAGGCGGGAGCAGGTGGAGCCGATGGGGTGGTTTGGTTTGGACGGCTGGAGGAATAAGAAGACAAGAGATAGAAGATATACGACAGATGTTGGATGTCAATCAAACGGCTGGTAGGCAGAATCGTTTGTTGACTGGCTAGTAAGTCGACACCACCTTGGATAGGCTATTTCCTCGCGGGTCCCAAATGTCACAATCCAAATATGTCACGGTCATGCAGCCTTTCCTATGAAAATTTACAGCCCGTTTGATGTGCTAGTTCGAAATAAGTTTGTGGGTGCTAGTGGGGGCTAATCACTTGGCTTCTGTAATGCACAGTGAGCTCAAGCAGCCCGCAAGAGTGATGTTATTTCCCTTTGTTGGGATTTGTTACAATATTTCACTCTAAATTAAACGAATGGCAAGCCATTTTCCTTGTTTCAAAGAAATTATGACAGTCACAGCCGAGTTGAAAAGGGCAGGAACATCTAACTCTAGCTTACAAACTGTACAAAAGCACGAGGGTTAATTGTTCATCAGGTTTACAAAAAACCAGATTAAAAAGGGCAACAACATCTAACTCCAACACTGTTTTCGGCAGTCACAGTCAAATGGATCGGTCAGGTCCATAGAATGAACATCCTGGGTCGTAAAATTTACTAGATTCTGACCACAATATGTTGTAAATAGAAGCCCGACACGTTCAGAAGTTCTTTTGCCCACTTGAAACTCCTTTTTTCCTCTTCGACATACCCATCCGTCAAAACCATGATGCTGATAAACTTAAGCCAGATGGACAATAGTAACCTCGCATTCAGCAGGAAGAATGTGACAAATCTTGTGTTTGCACGGTTGGCTACATATCGTTCTAGGGTTATTGTCTTCAATCGAATCTCATGAGAAGTGAGAAAATCCCGATGCTTACGAATCCACTGATTGGTTATAACTTACTTACCCCGTCCTGTTGCCTAAATAGACATGAAGATTGAAAACAGTTAAGGTCTAAAAGAAGAGTGTCGAAAGAGCAACAGCTGAACGGTTAACTCTAGTACACTATATGCGGGCTTCCAATGTGCGTGAAATTATCACCTTTATATACAACTTCTCCAGACATGGAAAGCATTGCATCAAGCCAGTAATCTTGTTCAGATCAAAACTATTCATTTGGATATATAAGATCTTGACAGAATCCGGCACCATTGATAGGCCATCCATGGAGAAATTCTTCATTGAGCATAGAACATAATATTAGTAGAAAATGTGTACTCCAAGATGATATATAAATTATGCGCAGAAATTTAAATGCAACTTATGGTTACAAGTGTAGATGATAATATAAAGTACCTGAAGAACTGTGGAGCCAAACACCATATTGAAATGAGCACAGAGATCATGTATTACACTCAAGGTCTCCAGTTTAGGCGCAGAGAGGACGGTTATTTGCTATGGTGAATAACTAGAATCAAGGATCAACCTTTGAAGTGAAGGGGCATCTTGGACGATGAGGTGCCTTCCGTCAAAAGAAATTCCAATTCTTACAAGGTTAGGCGACTTTATCTGGAGACAACCGATTCTAACTGTGAAAACAAGCACCAAGCACTCTAGCGTAGGGCAACTGGAGTGGATGATGCTGTGCAATGAGGCCTTCGCTATACGAACCCGCACAAGTGAAAGTTTCTTGAGAAATGGGAGTCAAAGGTTTAGTACCAGATTGTCTGGTAGGTAGCACTGCGCAAAGGTGGCGGTGTAGAGAGAGGACGAAAACCGCGAGATGGACATCAGTGCTGAGGGCACAAGTTCATGGCGTTCGGTATGTGGTATGTGATTTCCAGGGGAATAGCAGAACTCAAGCAGCTGTAGTTCTGTGAATTCAGGGGATTTCAGCCAGGCGTCCACTGTGCAGGGCATGGTATGCTTGCTCAGGTAGCATGACGGGATGCAGAGGCTTTGAAAGGAGCCCTGGTGGGAGGAGATGATGGCTCTGGGGATTTCAAAATCATTGAAGAGAGATAGCTGACGACAGTCGAGATTAAGGGGCACGGCGCGCCATAGAGGGCGCCACCGAATTGAGAGGACTTGGGTGTGGCAGCAATCCTTGGTGGGGAGAAGCGAGATGATCTCCCCAAGGACGGCGTTCGGGAGATCGCTGATGTGGTCCACCCGAGATTCTACGGGTTCCTCGGTTCCGGTGGGGCGGGGTCGCCGCTTCTCCCCGCGCTGCCGGGTGCGGGATCTACAACATGTGTCGCCGCTGGCGGGGCCCTCATCTTCTTGGCGCCGGGGTCAGCCGACTCCATTTTCCTCAATGGCGCCGCGTCGCGCTCATGGATTTGAGCAGAGTAACGAATGACGAGCCTAGTTGTAGTGCGAGCGAAGAAGAAGGGGAGCTAGGGGTTTTCTGTAGGAGTGAGGAAGAAGGGGAGCTGGGGTTTTCTGTAGGAGTGAGGTGAGGAATTTTGGGGTACGAGTGGAGTGAGATGACATGAGGTGGGTGGGAGCAAGGAGGAAGAAGAGCTCCCAGGTTTTTTTTTGGGGGGGGGGCGGTGTGCTGGGTGTGGGTAGCGCCTCTCATTCAGTACATATATGGGCTTTTAGATTGATTTAACTATTTACTAGTGTGGATGGGCTGTTTTGTCTTGGGCCCAGAGAAACATTTACTACTAGTACAGTGGAGACACTCTACAGCTACCCAGAAAAACAATTACTACTAGTACAGTGGAGACACTCTACCGCTTCTGGCTCCTCCTAGGGCATTGAAACGTCTCCCTCTACTAAATGTCGTTATACTTTTGTTCACCGACATGCGGGCCATGCAGCGCGTGGGCCCAAATGCCATCCACCAAATTAGAAGGCAGTATGCAGGCGGAGAGTCACCCCGGTCGTAGCGCGGCAGTAACGAGCCGTCGTATCACAAAACCCCACCTCCCCGCAGTCTAAGTTTGACGGACGAAGCAACCATCATTTCACTCTTCGCTGAATCCCCTTTTCCCTCACCGTCTTCAAGAAAGGCAACACTTGCATTTGCCACTGTTCTTCTCTCCGAACGAAGGGAAGGTAAGCGGATCCGTGATGTTGGTATATTTTGCAAAGCAGTAACCGATCCTCACTCTCTTTTTTGTTTCATTGTCATTGTGATTGTGTTTTTCTTTCAGTGGTCTCCTAGTATTCGTCAGTTTCATGATGGACCAAGGAGAACCAGGCAAAGATCTGTCGATATTGGAGCAGACGCGGGAGGCTGATCCCCACGAGACAGAGAGCTCCAAGAAGATGGAGGCAACCACCGAGCCGACCCCAGATACGCTCACGACCACTACTGAGATGGTCAACGCCCCGTTGGAGGATACAGGCCTCGTGGCACTGCAGGAGCAGTTTTCCCCCTTCGAGGATGTGTCCCCCCCCCCCGCTGAGCTGCCCAAGGTGATTTCCTTCTTTGCCGATCTTGATTGTGGTTTTTCATCTAAGTATGTGGTGATTTTTTTAGAAAAGGAAGTATGTGGTGATTAATAATGCAAAATTTTATTAGCTTCGATGCCATGCTATACATAGTGGTTTAAATAACTTGTGTTTCTTATTCTGAAAAGAAATTCAGAATTTGTTTCTGTTTCAATTAGAGCCCTGATGCAGACAAGGATTGTGTGGTTGTATATGTCACTCGGTATGAGGCGGACGACCTGAATATACGCACTGGGAAAACAGAGTTCTTAGGCTGTTGGATCCTGAAGACATTTGCGGTTATACAAATGAAGAGTTGTATTCCAGCCTCACTGTTGTCAGGTGTGTTGTCCAGGGTGTACGAAAGCACAATAAGTTCAAAGCTACTCCTTCGTTTGTGAGGCATACTGTTCTTGTCAAGCTTACGTAGGAAGATGACGTGGCATGCCTCCACAAACAAGTTTATCAGTGGCAAGGCCACAAGGTTGTCTTCATGAAGGTTCACAGGATTGAGCTGTTCCGGGACGTCCTCGATGATGTTCATGGCAAGGTACGTCTTGTGTCCAGCCCAAATTAGACCGAGGCATGAAATAGTTGCCCCAGCTAGTGTTTAATAGTAGTTTGGATTGTGTCTAATTATCTGAACCTTGCCTGTTATCAACCCCTTTGGGGCTAGTACTCCGTTTGAATCCGTCTATGGGAACTGCTGCTACTTTTGTGTGCCCGTGAATCATGTGAGAACCATCGTAATTGTTGCCGAAACAGATGCGTCCTCACTAGTTTTTTCATGAATATGGCATGGTAAGACATAAGTTGTCACAGTTTATCATACGAGCAGTGTGTGTTTTGATGAAATAGAGCACTCGTTCGAGAACCGTGCACCGACGTATACATAAGTACTTGTAAACACTGTTGGTGCTACCCCACGTTATTTAAGAAGTTGTGCAAAACATGGCACATTGGCTCAGCTCGCTTCAACACTAGGCTATCGACCAGCTAACAATCAACAATCTGCTATCTGACATATAAGAAACTATGTATCTTTTTACAGTGGTTCATGCAGTTAATTGAGGCCACAATGTAATAAATTCCAAACGTTCACACGCTAGTCCAGCGCTCATGTGGAACACTCACATTAAACTCATCTACATAAAAAACTTGAAAAGCATAAGTTAAGCAATTTTATACATCTCAATGATTCATAGAACATAACAAACATATACTAGTTCACAGAAAAAGACAAAGTTGTGAGAAGGTTTACAAATCAGGAAAAAACAAGCAAGGCTTCTCTGAGCAAAGGGCCTCCCGGCAGGCTTAAATTTCCTAGAGTTCACTCTGGTTTTTTCTTGTTGCCACCATCCAGGGTTAGGTTCTCTCATTCCAGAATAACCAATTATAATTGTGGTCTCAGCTGGAATGCTGAACTGAACCATGTAGTGTACTGACCAGCTGAAACGCTTGTGCATTCCACTAAATTTAAGCACCGCTATTTGCAGAAATAAGCAGACCACAATGCCTCTTGTCCGCGCACCTGTCCAAAAAACCGCCGTGCAGCCATGCTAGCTAGTCCTCGGTCCATGGATGAACTAGTAGAAAGTGCATTCCGGACTAGGATGCAGTTGTTTTCGCTCGTCCCTGCACTGCAATCAGGAAGTAAAACGTACGAATCAGCTTCTTTTAGATTGCGTTGGTCATTCTACCTTAGTTACTACCAATGTAGGGATACCTTGAAGACAAGAGGTTAGACGACGGCAACGAGGGATAGCCATCTCATTTTGCGCAGTTGTACTAAAACTGAGGTGTGTGCTTTTGATTGCGCGGATAGAAACGATATGGAGACAGACATCCCGAAACGATATGGAGACAGACATCCCTGTTTGCGCAAATACGAAATACGGTTATTTAAACAGTGACATATATTACCACTTTCCCCCGTTTCCTCTCAGAACCAAGTCCTAGATTCATGCTGCAGCTTTCCCACTTTCTTCCCTGTTTGAACCATCGCTTTGAGTCGACTGTATGAACTAGCTTTACTTCTAATAATAGTAGAAGTCTAGGTGGCTTTGGAACAGCGGACGGAACTAGAAAAGGATCCACACGAAGGGAGCTGGGCAGTAGAGCAAGGCTGGTTTCGAAGGAATATATACCTGAGGGTCGTCGGCATGTGGCAAAGACGGCGTCGGGAGGCTGCATCTTGGCCACAATACCGCAGGGAGGAAGAAGGGGTCGGAGGCCCTCCCGAGCCGGTGCTCTCTCGGAGAGAATGTCATGGCCGCCGATCGGGACGCGCGGGCAGCTGTTGGTCTCCTCCCTCGCTGTCGACGACAGCGTGAACGATGCACCCACACCCCTGCCCCAGTCGAGGTTGTCCGGCCGGATTTGTGACCAGCCGTGAGCTGAGAGAGAGTGTGGCCACCTATGTGTTGCTTAGATCTGGAGAGCATGAGAGAGTGAACGAGAGGAACCCTAGTAAAGAAAGCACTAAGGCTCCTGCTTTTATATATAGTGGAGTGATTTTGTTGTACCAGCTCCAAAAAAATGCGCTCCTACATGTACCCGCGAGTGGGTGTGAGAGAACTAGTGCGTGCATGCACCGCTTCTCTTCGTGAGAGTACAATATACTATGCCCAAAGAACGTTCGCCGCAAGAGTAATAGTATAAGTGTCTGACGTGTGAGCTAAAATAAAAATGTGCGCGCCGTCTTTTGTTGTTTAGAAGTTCTGAGGGTAGGGTGTGAAGAGCACATATGTGCGTGGCGTCTACCTGCAGATAGACGGTGGGTGCGACGTGCGAGTCAGACTCAGGAGAGTTGTGACTCGTGAGGGTGCGTGTGCGTGAGAGAGAGGGGGGCACGTATCAATGCAATGCATGTGTCCGTAAATCATTATCTGACAAACGTTCGCCACAAGCCTTTTCCTGATGAACATCGTAAGAACTGTTACATCGGCATCCGACTGTGTCAGTTTTGCCATGTCATTTAACAGAACAGCCACTCCTCCTACACACAAATCCACGTGAGTGTTAGCAACTGTCGTATGCTCCCTCCGTTCCGAAATGCAGTGCATATGGCTTTATTGAAATTCGAACCTCGCAAACTTGTACCGAGTTTTCGTCTACCAAATTGCACATGTAGAATACCATGTATATATCATTTCATTCATCTTCGAGAGGTAACTATAAAGATGGGTGAGGAGTCTACAAAGAAAGACCATCCTATCACCCGCATCAATTTCAAGCATCCTTTAGTGTCGAGGAATATCATAGGAACTCTATATGATATGATTTTTATAGGATTTTTTCCTTTAGAGCCAATTGGTTCATAGGAATAGATTCATATACTCCACATTTCAAAGGAAATAAACATGATATCATTTCTATAGCTTTAGAGCCACTTGGTTCATATGAATGGCTTCATATACTCCCTTAATTTCAAAGGAAAATAAACATTAGCGTATATTCAATAGAAAAGTTCCTATGATATGAACCAAATTACATCTCTTTTCTAATCCTTCCTCATAGGAATTGAGATACATGTCATCTCTATATTCAATAGAAAAGTTCCTATGATGTGAACCAAATGACATCTTTTTTCCAATCCCTACTCATAGGAATTGAGATGCTCCATGTCATCTATTTCCTACAACTTCCATGTATACATCTTCCATTCCTAAATAGATAGTACAACCCACTAGTAGATTTTTTTTCCAAAACGTTGCAACTATGGCACAAGAACTATATAGTGTGCCAATAACTTCGAAAGATGGTCGCTGGATGAAGCTAACCCGACAGTGCAGAGATAGGCAAATCCGAGCACTACTAGCCATTGGATATCATCAACATTCCACCAGATCTTCCACATGTACAATTTAGAAGACTCCATGGTTGAACTTAAGCATAATGCACAAACCTCAAAACACAAGCACTTCTCCTTTGTTCTAGAATCTTCTGTATCATAATTGATTATTTTTTTCTAAATGAATTGCCATTATTTGTTTTTTACTTTATGATTTACAATGCACAACCCCATGAATCTTAACATTTTTATAAAACTAATTGATTTTGAATGAGATGAACTACAAGAACTAAACGAACATCTACATCATGCATATATGACTCAAAGCTTTACATGCTATAGTGTGTATTTATTCATAATTTGGTTTTGAAATCTCATGCGTTCAATACATGTGTACCTTACTAGTTTTGAGTAGAGTAGCAAAATTCACGCGGCCCCGGGTATATCAAAATGCAGGGCCCATGCATCATTGCCTTTCGGTCGAACCTACGTCCACAATTTTTTGTACGTACTATATCTCCACTGCTCCCCGAACCCAAAATGCTGCCTCGTTCCCGTAAAACCAAGCGGCCCACACATATTTAAGGCGTCGACTCGAACCCGTTTACTACGACGTGGCCCCGCACACCGTAGTACTCCTACAAACCCTACCGCCACACTCATCATCGGTTTTCTTCAAGAGGATGAGGGAGAAGCAGATTTGTAGTGGAGGCGCTTTAAAAAAAAGGATCTGTAGTGGAGACCCCTACCCTAGGGTGCCCTAGGTAGATGCCGCACACATCATTGTTTTCTCTTCTCTTTATGCTCTTGCGCCCTAGAGTGAAATGATGGTTGCTTCGTCCGTGCATGCAGGCGCACGAGTGTTGAGTGCGTGCAAGGGTACGTTTCAGTGTTGCATGCATGGGTGCGTACGTGCGTGTGTTCATGAGTGCATGTGTACATGTCAGTGTTGCACGCCAGCATGCGTGTGTGTGTACGTGTTAGTGTTGCACGCCTACATGCGTGCGTGTCTTGCGTGCGTGCATGTGTACGTGCGGGGTGAGGCTACACGTCAGTCGACTGACTTTTTCATCTCTGGTCATTAGATTTTCCAGCCGTTGGATACGAAATCAAGGGCCTCCAGTTTATCATCAAACTCCACCCCCCCTGAGCCACCAGCCACCACCGGCCGAACCGCCAGCCCCCGCCCTCCCCGAAACCACTCCCCACCGCCGGTCCGCCGCCGCACCGGCCATCCCTCTAGCCCCCCCCCCCCCGCGCCGAGCTTTTTCTCCGGGGATCCCCACCCCACCGCCCAATGGATGCCCCCCAACCGCCGGTGACTGCCAACCAGAGGTCTCACGACTTCGAATACCCACCGATCACTAATTTATTACCATTTATGTCCTTCATATACGCGCTGACGGGTGGGCCCTATGGTAATGTGCGCTGCTGAATGTGGACCGTTTGACTGGTCAATTGATCGTGTTATCAACAAATTACGGAGCTGTATGGTGAGCCAATGACCGTATGATGACCCTAAAATGTACTTCTATTTTATTAACACAGTATAGACTCAAACTACCATTTCTTTCTTCATATACGGGCTGACAGGTGGGCCCCACGGTTACGCGCCCCGATGGTGCTACACTAGTTGCGCCGCGTGGAACGTTTCACTGGTCAATTGATTGTGTCATCAACAAAATACGGAGTTGTACGGGTGAGCCAGTGACCGTATAATCATGATATGTATTTGTTTAACATGGTACAGACGCAAGGGCTCATATATACGCGCAAGCACTCACCGCTATAAGCATACACACGCGAACCCTACCCCTATGAGCACCTTCGATAGAGTGGGCCAGCATATATGATCTTGAGATTTTACAAAGTCACCATAGGTGCCTCGTAGTCGAGTGGAACGTCTCCTCCCACTGAACGTACATCGCCGGAAAATATTGAAATTAACACAAGATAAATGCGAGTACCGGGACTTTAACCTTGGTGGGCTCGAGAAACCACTGTCCTCTAACCATCCAACCACATGTTGGTTAGCACGACAAAATGTATGTGGTGACTGTGATGAGCTTATTCTGAAGTGCAGTGACCATATCGTGCTTTCACTTCAAATACAATGACCGTAAGTTCCGTCAACAAAATACGGAGCACGCATCAAATGCAAGTCCGTCAGTGTCATCAACAAAATATGGAGACGTATCGTGAGCTAGATACCATTGTACTATTGTATATGCTTATTTTCTTAGTGGCCGATTGCGTGTGTGGTGTGGTGGGCACATCATTTCTAGTTGTGGTGGGTCAACATAGACTCATGGGTCAGTTCCATCCTGCACCACATATAGGTTGGATCGAGACGTGTTATACGAAGACCCATGTGGAGGACCCGGCGTACAACACGAAGCTACCAGAGTCGCGGAGGACTCTATCCCCACTGGTGATAAGCCGACTATATATGATTTGTAACCCTAGGCCGTTAGTATGTTATACAAGCTTGGGGGCTAGTTCGTCGATAGTTTACACACACACACACAATGTCTGGTATTCACGTGTACTTTGTACACACCCCTATCACTAATATACAGTACCATGAGTAGGCTCTTTCTTCAACTGCAAGGGTCCGATCCGAACTAGGGTAAAACTTTGCCTCGTATTCCATCCAGCCTAACAGCCAGGGATATCCTATCGAATGATATGATGTAATCATATCTGCCAACTACTAAGAGAGAGGTGTGTCGGGGGGCAATGTGTGCGAGCGGGAGACACGTAGGCACATATATGTGCGTATAGAGGGCTAGTAGAGACCCTGCATGTGTATATATGCATGTGAGAGAAATAGTGTTTTCCAACTGAGATTAGTGAAAAGAGTGGTACATAGTAGTTAGAAAGAGAGAGAGAGAGAGAGAGAGAGAGAGAGAAACAGAGAGAGCATGTGCGTGAGACACCCCGACACCCTGAGAGAGATAGTGAGCATGTGTGAAAGAGAAATGCCGATGCATATAAAGTGTGTGCACTTATGCGTTAGATAGAGAGATATATAACGCGTTTGTGAGAACGGGGCAAGGCATAGTGCATCTACGAGTAAAAGGCGGTTCTACGCATTAAATTAAATTATAAATGGCATTATTATTTTTGGATGAGATCATGAATTTTGCAAATTGCGTATGGACGAAGATCGGTCTATCAGACACCCATACTCTATTGAATTCTAGCATGTGCATGTGTTTATTTCATATTATCGATCCATAGAGTGAGAGCGGTTTGAAATACAGGAAATGGATGCTTTTGCAATTCATATATAAACATTAATTAGTGCACTCCATGTTGTTAGTGTGAAGCACTTTATACATTTTTCACTTGCATGGATACATTCCAAATTGCTAGCTACGAAATAGAATACATGTCGAATTCAACATAAAGGGGGTTTCGAAGATTCTAATTCATAGGAAGTGCATTCATCTATTTGAACCCGAGATAATGGCATTTGTAAATCAGATGTAAAAGGGGGCATAAATCTCTGTTGTGAGTTTGAACATGCTATATATATTCATACGCATATCTAACTTTTTTTGCAACCAAGGAGATTATATCTGGAACCATGCATGAATTGAGGTAAGTTGCATATTTTTTAATATATAGTCGTGTATAATGTATATTCAAATGTACCCCCTCCATTCCAAAATAATCGTAGCTTTAGGATTTTCAAGAGTAAAGATTTGTGAAGTTTGACAAATCCTGAAAGTTCAATTCAAGAGAACCGAAAACGTTAATGCTTCTACTCGCAAATATTGAACGAAGCGCCAAATAGGCCTCTAGTCACCCGAAACCGTGCGAGACTAATGTTTTGGTGGTAGGAAATTACTGTCCTGACTCTCGCCCATGTAGCCTATCGGCCTGATGTCCAAAGGTCTAAACCGGGGTAGGTTTGTAACTTCACCAAGACGCTAGTCTCAACCGCCTCCGAGAAGCATTCATACACTATGGGCGCCTACCCATGCGCTCGGCCCAAATCTATCCCGCCCACATTTGGGACACCTGACATGACTGTCCTACCCCCAACCCGTAATATGTCCGAAATTTTAGATGGGGGCAAAGTTTGTAACTTTCCCCAAATTTCAAACAAGCACGTCTCAAACCGAAATATTGTTCCCCCTTAGTTCCCCGCCTCCCTCCGTTTCCCCATTCATACTCCGTGGGCGCAAAAACGCCCTCTCCACCAGCCGCGAAACCCCAGCCTCCTCCGTCCTCCACCCCATAGCGGCCAATCCACCGCCGCCCTCCTCCATCACGTCGGAGCCGGTACCCCGATGTTCGCCGCAACGCCCTCAAGGACTTAGCAGCTGAAGTCGACGCAGAGCTGCCTCCATGAAGCCGACGCCGACGTGCACCGTACCAGAACCACTCCGACCACGCTGTCCTGCGCCTCACTGCTGCGGCTCCATTGTCGCAATCATCCACCGCACCGGAGCTATTCCCGCTACGCCGTCGTTCGCCGCCTCGCATCTGCTTCCCCGCTGCCGACAGAGGCCACCGCACCACACTCAACAACTTGGCCATGGGTTCGTCCAAGGCTGCACCGTCCTCCACAATTTCTGGTTTCCGGCGAACAACAAGAAGATCGTCGAAAAAACAGAAAGGACACAGCACTACCAGCAGAAAGAGGTACTCCTCTTCCCTTATTCGTGCAAATCTTACGTCTCCGCTCACACCGTATTCATCCCACGAAAGAAACTAGTTGAGCGCTTCTTACTGCATCTTCTTCGTGATACTAAATGCACAAGGTTTCCTCCCTTTTACTATTTCACCTTTGCTAGAGGTCAGTAGCCCGCCTGGATTTCGATTCAGGGTCAGTCGAACCGCAATTAAAAGAAGCAGCACCCGCTTAGGCGCGCGGAGCACCTATTCCGCCTGTTCCCCGGGGAAGCGGCGCATCGGTGTCTATCATAGGGGTGTGGGGCGCAGGAGCTGCTTGCGCCCGATCTGGAGGTCGGCAGGGCTTGAATGGATGGCTTGAAGGGTGGTGCCAAGCACGGCGGTGCGGTGAGGTTGAGGGGAGGACGCAGGCAGGGGAGGAATACTGGGCCGGTGGTCGCTGGCGTTTCGAGGAAGATCGTCAACACTGACTGGCTAGAGGTAGATGAAGTCGATCTGCCCGTTCTTTGTACATCGGATGGTGCAGAAAAAATGGACTAACCTATTTGCTTTCAGTCGACTGTTATTTTCATAGAATCCTATAGTAATTTAGTGTGCCATGCATGTTGTAGAGCTATCATATGTCTCCCGTCATTTATTTCTCACCGACCTGCTATCTGCTACCTTTACACTGTACTAATTGTGCACACACTTCACCCATACTCACACTATTGTTTTTTTATGCATAGGTATTTCAGACTCTGACGCAGTGTTGATGAATGCAGAAAAGAAAAGACAGAAGTCGCTCCAGTGTAATTCGAAGATAAGCACTAAGCGTTTCAGTGCTCCAATGGGTGCAGTGCCAACAGTTGGAGACAGTAAACGTAGCTCTGCAGTTGATGATCTCAATTGCCACACACAACCATCCTAGGTGCTTGCTTTAACTTCGCGCTGTCAAATGTGGTTGCATGTTGCATATGGTGTCTAGCTTGTATTGCTTCCAATTTGGTTTAATTGCATCTGCTTACTTTACACATTATACCTTTGATAATGACATGCCTTCCTGTTTTTGATACATACTGCATATGTCTATTAACCATGTCCGTACATCAAAGTAATGCTCTTTTGTATCCCTTCTCAATCACTTATGATGAGATAGTCACCCGAGTGGGTTACTGTGAGACGCCCTACTCATTTAAATAGTGCAGTGTCATCCTCCCCACATGATTCTCAAGAAACAACAAGGCTAAATGAAGATAGTCAACGTAGCTCTCTAGTTGATCACCGCAATTTCCCCACACCACCATCGCAGGTGCTTGCTCTTACTTGGCAGTGTGATATGTGGTTGAAATGCCTTCTGCTTAGTTACCACATCATAGGTGTGAATATGTCACACCATCCTGTTTTTCATACATATTCCATCCTCGCATATGTGTTTGCCTTTCATCCAAGTAGTGTTCGTCAGTATCATGCGTGAATGAGTTCTGAAGAGCGAATTTTATTCCTTTTTCTTATCGGTTTGACTTCACAATGCAAAATCATTACAGCTGAAGGAAATTAGTTCGGCAGTGGATGATGGTGGTCCTTCGGAGCAACTCAAACAGGGGGTCTCTACAGATTCTACTCCGCCATCCTCCCAACAAGATTCGCAAGACAACACAAGGCTGGACAATCAACGTAGTTGTGTAGATGATGAGCACATCTCCCCTACTCCACCATCACAGGTGCTTGCTCTAACTTGACACTATTATATGTGGTTGCATGTTGCGTATGATGTCTAGCTTGTATTGCTTCTAACTTGAATTGCATCTACTTACTTTACACATAATGCCTGTGAATATGACACGTGTTCCTGTTTCTAGAACATACGTGTACATGATGAGCACATCTCCCCTACTCCACCATCACAGGTGCTTGCTCTTACTTGGAACTGTTATACGTGGTTGCGTTTTCCGTATGATGTCTAGTTTGTATTGCTTCTGATTATGTTGAATTGCATCTGCGTAGCTTACAACTTATACCTGCAACGATCACTTACCCATAAGACACATTTAACTTGGGACTGTGATGTAGGTTGCATCTTGCATTGTCTTCTAGCTTGTACTACTTCTAATTTCTTGAAATGGCACTTACGACAAGACACTTTTTACCTGATAGAGTGATATTGGTTGCATGTTCATATGGTGCCTAGCTTTCATTTCTTCTAATTTTGTTGAAATGCCTTCCGCTTACTGTTTTTTCATACATATTCCATCCTCCTATCGTACGTGTGAATATGAAACGTTGTCTTTTTTTTGTATATATTCCATCCTCCTATCCTGCGCTTGCCTTACATCAAAGTAGTGTTCGTCTGTATCATGCATCAACCAGTTATGCAGAGCTAATTTTATTCATCTTCTTGTGGTTTTGACTTCATAAGGCAATATCAGAAAATAGGAAGGAAAAGAGTAAGTTAGGGGATGTTGGTGGTCCTCCGCACCGACGCAAACAGAGACTCTCTAGATTTGCCACTGCTACTGCTAATGAAGTTGAAGTCCCAAGTCTACATGATGAGTTCATCTCCCGTACTCCACCATCGCAGGTGCTTGCTCTAAGTTGATAGTGTGATAATTGGTTTCATGTTGCATATGTTGTCTAGCCTGTATTTCTTATATTTTGGTTAAATTGCACCAGCTGAGTTTATACATTATACATGTGCATATGACATGGCTTTCTGTGTCTAGAATACACTACATCTATCTATCATACCATGTTCTTACATCAAAGTACTGCTGTTGTGTATCCCGCATCAGTCACTCATGATTGGATGCTTTTAACATGGCAGTTTGATAGTGGTTGCATCTTGCCTTGATTTCTACTTTGTACTGCTTCTAATTTTTCGAATTGCCACTTATGACAAGACACTTTTAACTTGGCAGAGTAATATTGGTTGCATCTTTCATATGGTGTCTAGCTTGCATTACTTATATTTTCTTGAAAATCCTTCTGCTTAGTTTGCACATCGTAGCTGTGAATATGTCATGTCATCCTGTTTTTCTTACATATTCCATCCTCATACGGTTGTCTTACATCAAAGTATTGCTTGTTTGTATCATGCATCAATGAGTTCTGAAGAGTGATTTTATTCTTTTGTGTTGTGGGTACAGCTTGACATGGCAAAGTCAAAAAAGAGCAAGGAAAATAATATAGTAGGGAGTGTTGTTACTCGTCGGGTGAAACGGAAAAGGTTCTGCCGTCGAGATTCTGCTGGTACTTATAGTGCAGTAGAAGGTCCAAGTCCACCGGCTAAATCTACAAACACAGTATCACCTGCTCCACCTGCTGCAGCAACCGCTTCAACTGTACCAGCATCTCAACCAGTTACTCGTTCGTTTGCTCCGGAACTGGCCAGTTCCCAAGCTTCCTTCACACCTAACACTACTTCCGAAGCACTACTGACACAACAAGACTTGGCAAGATCAGATGAACCTCATGAGCAACAACACCAAGACGGTACCTGACCGAGTCAAGTTGCAGTTGCATGCTCCTTTATATGTACTCTCACAGTTTGATGTACACTAACACTTTCCATATTCGTTGTTGAACTAGCACCACGACGCAAGCGGAAACAGACATCAGGGATAATGCTTGACAGATTAACAAAATATAAAGGAGGAAGAATGGAGATCCATTTTGAGGTAGGTTTAAAAAGGCCACGTGGTGCTACAAAGTCAGCCAAGTTAGTATCAGAGGCAGCCGTTTCCGTTAGGTGTCATGCACATATCCTCCCAACGTGGATCCAGTACAGGAATGAGAAAGACAATACATCGTTTAAAACCTTACTTGACCATTTATCCGTAATTAATGTTACTCATCACAATTAGTAATATTGTCCTTCTCTGTCCCATACTTTCTAGCTTCCTCCTAATAAGACTCACATTCTTTTTTCAACAGATGAGGTTCAAGTTGGATCCGAAAGATGATGCAACTAAACAAGCATGCACTCATGTTTTCAATCTGCTCTGCGGCAGTATCGGTAACACCTTAGAAAATCTCACTTTGAAGGCAAGGCTAACAATGAAATCGCCCAAACATCTCTAGTGGAATATATTACAGATGAAGACTGGACAGCCCTCGTTAAACACTGGTCTGATCCAAAGTATCAGGTAGGCTATATGTATTTGATCATACCACATATTGAACTTGTATTTATGTATGTGCCTTACAAGTGTATCTTCTTCTAGGGTAACTGTTTGAAGAACAAAACCAACCGTTCTAAAGTGAAATTCCAACAGACAACAGGATCTCGTAGCTATATTGCACACTGTGAGGCTCTTGTAAATAGCTGCTACTTCCTTCTTCTTTTTTGTGCCATATTATTGTATCTATATTGACTTGTTCCAAATACAGAGGAAAGCCCGTGCGGACCAAAAAGAACCTGAACCAAATGCAGTGCAAATCTTCGAGGATTGCCACACCAGCAAGATGAAGGGCATGAGAACACCAGTTCAAGCTGCTGTTGTAAGTCCTTATTCCTCCTACCTTGAACTGATTGGTACTTTGATGTGTTCATTTAACTACTTGGTTTGCAGCCAATATCAGTTACTCTATTCACTTTTATTCACAGTTGTCTTAGCGTATCATTTCACCTTACATGGTTTAAAAGAGATGAAGGATATCCTTTTGGTCTTGATCTGTAATCTAGTTGTTATGTTCACGTGCGCACACAATGATAAAATAGCATGTTTGTTTTATATCTGTTTGCCCATGATATGAATGATGTCATACTATGTTCATCCTACTTTAAACGATGTCTCTTTATCCTTAGATGTCAATGAATGTGAGGAAATAGATAATACAGTAGGCATTCTACATGGACATATGTTCCGGAAGTGATTTTATTATGTAGTTGGCACTACAATACATGCTAAAGTATTATAGTAGTTCACCAAAATAAGTTATGTATAAATGTTTAACCTACTTTGTTTGTTTTTGTCTCATTAGTAACTTATCTGGTACACTAATCTACAAGTTCAAACTTTCAGGAAGCTATGGAACAAATGATTGAACAGCCACAACCACCTGAAGGTGACAAGGCTACTACAGGCACAATGTCACCTCTTGCTGTAGTGTGTCAGTATCTCTCCACTAACAGTGCAAAAAGCACCCTCCTGTGTAATTCTGGGTTGGTTGTCAAGGTAACCTCGTCCAAATCGCCTACTGAACAAAATCTTCCTGCTAGACAGAGTGATATATCTGTGCTCCAGACACAAGTCCAATCCCTAATGGACGTTGTTTCGGAAACAAGAATAGTGGTTGAGAAATGTCGTCAAGATATGAATGGTTTTGAAACCAGACTATCAGACATTCGCCTCGTTGTTCAAGAGCAATGGCGGAAAAAAGGTGGAGATCGTGCTGCTCCATCAGATTCTACAGCCTGAAACATTAGTAGTCATGTCAAATGATATGTGCTTCTATACATCTGATGGTGCTTTTATCTGGAAGGACTGTAAACTTTATACCAACAGGCCTTTTATTGTATGGTTGGAATTTATTTTGTTGTGATACAACATTTATGATGCTGCCTCAGGCTGCAGTAATTACGACGCTATTTTTGTATAGTGTAGGTTTATCTTAGTAATGTATTCGGCCGAAAGCTTCGTAGGAGCCCAACATGGCAACATTCGTCGGGCCCATTCCAATTGGGCTACGATTACGGGCCAAAATTGGCATGTAGCCCACTAAAAATATCTGGGCCTAAATCAGCATAAGCTTTTATATTTTTCTGGTAGGCATGTGCCCATAGTGGGCCTTTAATAGGCCTAAACATAATTTGGGCCCTCAGTAAAAATAGGCTGTTTACAGGTGTAAATATCCCGAGCCCATAAAAAACATGGGCCTCTAATAGACCGAAAGTGAGATTGGGCCCTAATTGTGCCAAATAACCCACTGGACTTAGCAGGCCGAAATGGTGGCCCATTTACGATGCGGATCTTTGACAGGTCGAAATTCGGACGAGCCGTAAATGCGCCGACCTAATACACGGTCCTTTAACAAGCCGGAACTTCGGTCGGGCTAGATTATTGTCATTTTTATATGGGCCGTTAATGGGACCGATATGACGTTGGGCCACATATGGCCCATGGTTTACGTCCGGCGTTAACAGGCCGAAAATGACAACAGGCCGAAAGTGGCCCAAAGCTATAGTGGGCCTCTAACAGGCCGAATGTTAGACATGGCTGAATATGACCCAAATCCTTCACGGTCGTTTATGGGCCAAAAGTTTTGATGGCTTGTAAATGGGCCCAAATGAAGCCGGACCTTTAACATGCCGGAAATACACCGGGCCGTAATTCGGCCCAATTACTTAGCGGACTATTAACGGGCCAGAAGTGACCATGGACCACGTTGATGACAAGTTTAGGACAGGCCGTTGACGGGCCGATTTGTCAGAGAATGTTGGGCCTTTAGCTGGGCCAGCCCATTATGGTCTGCAGAATCGTGTGGGCCTTTAGCTGGGCCGGCCCATTGTGGTCCGCAAAATCTTGTGGGCCTTTAGCTGGGCTGGCCCATTATGGTCTGGAAAATCGTGTGGGCCTTTAGCTGGGCCGGCCCATTATGGTCTGCTAAATTTTGTGGGCCTTTAGCTGGGCCGACCCATTATGGTCCGCTAAATCTTATGGGCCTTCGGTGGGGCCGGCCCATTTAAACTTTGTGGGCCACTTTTGGGCCAGTCCACGTGTCAACATATCATAGGC
This sequence comes from Aegilops umbellulata, assembly GCA_032464435.1. Classification (NCBI taxonomy): domain Eukaryota; kingdom Viridiplantae; phylum Streptophyta; class Magnoliopsida; order Poales; family Poaceae; genus Aegilops; species Aegilops umbellulata. The sequence continues at coordinate 502,922,214 of CP136057.1, forward strand.
CCATCTCGGCCGTTGGATGAGTGACACCTGTGCCAACGCGGAGTTGACGCGTGGATCCGTCAGCCAATGAGAATTTTACACGTGGAAAATCGGCATTGGTCGTGGCTGTTAACGGGTTATTGGATCCAAAATCCGACCCGATAGCTTAACGGGGTTCCGTTACGGTGGATGCCACGTGTCGGTCACCCTTGACGAAAGAACTTCCGTGACGCGCGATTTATCGTCATGGAAGTGGACACTTCCGTGATGATAATTTTGGCAATGTCATGGAACACTTCTATGACAGCACAGGTATGACTATCTTGATTCTGTCATAAATTTGTCATGGATGTACATGCATGAAAGATAACGCGACCTACTGTGACAAACACGTATCATCACGGAAGTGTATTTTTTTGTAGTGATGAGAACCAGAAGACAAGGCGACAGCGAGGCTCCTTGCCGAGGACGCCCATGAGGCCCCAGCAAGGCTCCTGCCGAAGATACCCACGAGGCCCCGGCAAGACCCTTGCCGGGAATATCAGCAGGTCCATAGCAAGGCCTTGCCGCCCCATCGCCGCCCCAGCTTAGCGGCCAACCCACCAACCAAAGCAAGTACCCACGTGGCAATACGTGGCTCCTAATCTGCACCAGCTCAGCAGCCTGCCTGCCTACATGGCGCCGCATGCCTCGTTGGCCTGGACGCGTGTCGGAGCAAGGCGAAGCAGCGACAGATGGGATGGGCTTCACCGCCATCCCCGATAAAGCAAGATGACACCTAAGTAGCGCATTGAATGCGTTTTGTCTTGTGATGTCAGGCGATAAGCTTGTACACTGTACAACTTTACACCTCATGTGTACCACTGTGGCAGCCCCTTTAACTATAAAAGGAGGCCCACGGCGTACTAAGAGAAGATTCAGACTTTTGGGAGGCTACACGCTCTGTAGCTAGCCCACGGACACCCGATAAACATAAACAAGCAGGAGTAGGGTATTACGCATCATTTGCGGCCCGAACCTGGATAAAATTTCCCGTGTTGGTATCTTAAACCTGCTCTTCCCACAGCCCCGCACCCGGCGACCGTAGAAGGAATTCCCCGTGATCCCATAGGTGTTGTTTCCACCGACATCTTTGGCGCGCCAGGTAGGGGGCGCAAGCTGCGAGAATCCGGTTTGAAGGTCAGCACATCGACTTCATCATCACCATGGCCCCCAAGAGAAATGGGATCATAGCGATCCGGTCGCCCAGAGCCGGCCCGTCCAAGCCAGCGTGGGCAGGTGACCGGGTGGCCACGGATGGGGCCGAAGACGTGGCCCACAAGCATCCACGACACTCTGGCGGTCAGAGCCAGGTGAGAGGTGTCGTTTAAATCCGAGACGACAAGCCGGGCGTAGCTGGGTCTAGGGGCGGGGCCATGCCACCCGCGGGCGGCGAGGCAACCTCTACGGTGCCCCAGCTGGCACCCGCGTTGCGGCCTTCCCAGGGCGCGCGCGATGAGCGACACCGCGATGTCGGAGCCCCTGGGCACCGTCGTGGAAAGAGCCCTATGCACCACTCATAGGACACACTAGGCCGGCGTGCGCGCTCGGACACCGGCAGAAGCGGCATGCGACCACGAGACCGTGACAGAGCCCTTCTAACCGTGTTAGAAGCCGGAGCGCGTCACGGTCTATGGAGCTTTTGCCATCGCCCATGCCAGTAGAAGCACTCGCACGCGTGCAACTGCTCCTCGACTTCCCCCCTGCTACGGGGATGCTCGACGAGTGGAGGGCCACCATCCGGAGCCTTATCAGCTTCACCAACAAAGATGAGCCTCTCCCAATGGGACCCTCACGCCAGAGTTCTGTCGAGCCGGTGCATGCCGACGGTGGGGGGACCAGAGACGCTGCGACTATGGTGCACTCTCCTCCCCCACAACCACGACAGCAGCAATCGGCCCATCGTGCCGATGCCTATGACAACGTTTCCACGGCGTCGTCCGACCCGCGAACCCGCTGCGACCAACGTCGAGTTCTTCAAAAGCGAGCTCAGGAAGACGCTCGAACTACCATCGAGCGACGGCAGCAGATGCGCCATCAGTCAGATAGGCGTGCGGGGCCTACTATGGACCACCCAGCGCCGGGGGGCCCTGGCGGCCTGCCTTACGAGGTGGGTTGTCCGGCCTTTACCCGGGAGCTGCGGCAGTTCCAGTGGCCCTCCCACCGCACGTTTAAGCCTGATGTTGGGGAAAAGTATAACGGCAAGACTCACCCGTCGTAGTTCCTCAGCATCTAGACCATCGCGATGCAAGCCACCGGGGCTCACGATGATAAGGTGCTCGCCAACTACTTCCCATTGGCACTTAAGCCCAACGTCATGTCGTGGTTGATGCATCTGCCGATGGATTCCATCTCTTCCTGGTCGGACCCGTGCCACGAGTTTGTTGGCGCCTTTACCAGAGGTCACTAGGCTCCTGGCCAGGCAAGCGACTTGCATGTCAACCCCCAGAAGGATGGTGAGCCCCTGCGTAAGTACATACAAAGATTCAGCTGTGTGCAGTACACCATCCCAGACGTTCATCCCGCAGCTGTCATCAGTGCGTTCCATCAGAACGTACGCAATCGCAAGATGCGTGAAGATCTGGCGATGAACAAGGTCAAGGACGTAGCCGAGCTTTATGTTCTGGCGGATAGGTGTGCTCGGGCTGAGGAAGGAAGGAAGTACCCCGGCAAAGACGCCGACGCGGAAACCGACTCCACAGATGGAGATGCCGCCGCCCCGACGAAGAAGGGTCGGCGCCGTAACAGGAAGCGTAAGGGAAAGGCTGTACTTGCCGTTGAGGGATCCGGCGACCCCGGCGCCGCCAAGAAGGCCAAGGACGACGACCTCGACAAGGAGATTGCTGGGTGCGCCGCCTGCTGTGCCTTGGTGGCTGCCGACAAGCCAGGAGGCTCCGACAAGTAGTGCCGCAAGTTCCACTGCACCAAGGGCCATGACCTCCAGAACTGCCGATAGGTTGAGCTGCTCGCTGAAAAGCAGAAAGCTGAATATGAAAGGCGGGACAAGGAGAAGGGTCAGGATGGTGCTGAGGGGTCCGGTAAGAAGCTTGGCAGACAAGGGAGTCTCCACGACAAAGATAATCAACAAGAGAGGCCCGCTCGGGGCCGTGACAAGAAGGAAGAAGATGATGATCCTGACGAGGACGACGAGTCCGGCGAGCACAAATTCTAGAAAGCTATAGAGGCCATGTGCGTCGACGGTGGCACTTTGTTGCACACTTCCCACTGCCAACTGAAGCAGTGGGCGCGTGAGGTCCCTGCGACAGAGCCATCAATCGATGCCCAGAAGCCACTGAAGTGGTCCCGCATGCCCATCATTTTTGACACCGAGGATCACGCTGATCGCACAACTGCGGTCGGGTGTTTGCCGTTGTTGGTTTCACCAACAAAACGCAACCGCAAGGTGACAAAAGTGATGCTTGATGGTGGGGCCGGTCTGAATTTGATCTCGCCCGATGTGATCGAGAAGTTGCAGATTCCTGATGGATATCTCGAAGAGACGGGCACATTTCAAGGGGTGAACTCGGGAAGGAGTCAGCCAAAAGGTAAAATCATGCTGCCCGTTATTTTGGGGGCGAGCTGAACTATAGGACAGAGAAGATGGTTTTCGATGTCGCTGAGATCCCCTTGCCATACAATGGGATCCTTGGCCGCCCAGCGCAAGCCAAGTTCATGGCGGCATCGCACTACGCCTACAACACATTGAAGATGCCAGGGCCACTAACCATCATCACCGTCCCCTCTGATAAGAAAGACGCGCTCATCTGCGCCGACCAACTCTACTGAGAGGCAGTTGCAGCAGCTGCCGCCAAGGCACTTGCGCTTGCTGCTGAAGCTCCAGAAAGGAAGAAGGCCGGCAATACCCCTTCCGGCAAGACCCCTATCGGCAAGACCACTTCCGGCCGGACCTCTGGCACCCACTTCGGCAAGCGCGCCTCCTCGGAGTGCAGCGCTCCTGTCGAGGACGTGCCAGAGAGCTCCACCGGCAAGAGCAAGAAGTCCAAGGCTACACCACCGGAGACCAAGAAGGTGTCCATCAAGGAGGACGGCCCGGGTGGGGCTTTCACTATAAGCTCCACCCTCGACAGCAAATAGGAAAGCGCGCTCGTCGCCTTCCTGCGGGCGAATGTCGATGTGTTTGCATGGCAAGCATCCGACATCCTCGGCGTTCCCAGGGAGGTGATTGAGCAGCATCTTGTTGTCTGTCCTCACGCGCGGCCCGTCAAGCAAAAGGTCAGGAAGCAAGCTTTGGAGGGACAAGAGTTCATCATCAAAGAGATCAGGAAGTTGGAGGGGGTAGGCCTGGTTAGAGGAGTACTCCACCCCACGTGGTTGGCCAATCCGGTGGTTGTGCGTAAGGCGAATGGGAAGTGGAGGCTGTGTATTGACTACGTAGATATCAATAAGGCCTATCCGAAGGATCCTTTCCCTCTGCCACGCATTGACCAGATTGTGGACTCAACTACCGGGTGTGACCTGCTGTCATTCCTCGGCGCCTATTCGGGATACCACCAACTCTTCATGATGAAGGAAGACGAAGAGAAGACCACGTTCATCACCCCATGCGGTACGTACTACTTTGTACGAATGCCTTTCGTGTTGAAGAGCGTTGGCTCGACGTTTGCCCGGGCGATCCAAATTGGTTTGGGCCCCATCTGCATAGAAATATGGAAGCCTATATGGACGATATAGTGGTCAAAACCAAGGACAGGGCCATGCTCGTGCAAGATCTAGAAGAGACATTTGCAAATCTGCGCAAGATCAACCTCAAGCTCAACCCATAGAAGTGCATGTTCGGTGTCCCCTCTCGCAAGCTTCTCAGGTTCTTTGTGTCACAGCGTGGGATCGAGGCGAACCCTGGCAAGATCAAGGCGATTGAGCAGATTGAGGTGCCAAAACAGGTCAAGGACGTCCGTAGGCTCGCCGGCTGCGTTGCTGCCCTGAGTAGGTTCATCTCCAAAACTGCTAAGCGCGCCCTCCCCTTTTTCAAAGTTTTGAAAAAGGTGGGTCCATTAAAGTGGACTCCAGAGGCAGAGACAGTGCTGCAAGATTTGAAGAGATACCTCTCCTCCATGCCGATACTAGTCGCACCCAAGCCACAAGAGCCGTTGCTGCTATACTTAGTGGCAACAAATCAAGTGGTCAATGCTGCGCTAGTGGCACAGAGGTAACTTGAGAAAGAAGTGGCAGTAGCAGCGGAGCTGTCAGATGATGGGCCAGGGTTCTCCCCAGGAGGGTTTGACGCCGGCAAGGCGGAACCCCCGGCAAGGACTAGTCCCGGTGAGGTGAAGTCTGCGCGAATGAGCGAAGTTGAACAAAAGAAGAAGATGGTGCAGCACCCAGTTTATTTTGTCAGTTCCCTCCAGCAGGGAGCTAGGACAAGGTATTCAGGTATGCAGAAGCTACTTTTTGGCCTCCTCATGGCCTCAAGGAAGCTGCGCCACTGCTTCCAAGCACATGAGATCAGCATCGTCGCCCGCCTCCCGTTGCAAAGAATCCTGCACAACCCGGATGCAACCGGGAGGATTGTGGAGTGGGATTTGGAATTGTCAAGCTTTGGCCTCAGGTTTGAAAGTACTTCGACAATTAAGAGCCGAGCCTTGGCAGAGTTCATAGCAGAGTGGACGGCAACGCCCGACGAGGAGATTCAAGAGACCACACTTCCCGGCAAGGAGACGAGCAGTGAGTGGGTTATGTACTTTGATGGAGCTTTCTCACTCCAAGGTGCTGGTTTCGGCGTACTACTCGTCGCACCCATCGGGGAGAGCCTCAAATACGTAATCCATATGCACTTTTCCCGGGAAAAATCAACGAACAATACGCAGAGTACGAAGGGTTGCTGGCCGGTCTCAGGATCACGACAGACCTTGGAATTAGGAAGCTTATCATCAGAGGTGATTCACAGCTCGTCGTCAAGCAAGTGAACAAGGATTACCAGAGCACGTTGATGGAAGCCTATGTGGATGAAGTGAGGAAGTTGGAAGAATGCTTTGACGGGTTGCAAGCAGAGCATGTTCCCCGAGCGGAGAACGGCACTGCTGACGACCTATCAAAACGCGCTGCCCCTCAAGGTGCCTGTGGAACCAGGTACCTTTGTGCTCCAATTAACCCAGCCATCCATCGAACCATCAGCAGGACAGAGCAAACGAAGGAAGGCAAGCCCCGGCAAGTACTTTCCCGCTAAGCTCCCAGGAGCCGCTGGCAAAGACGCTACCGGGAGTCCTAAGTTTGCCGGGGAGCAGCAGCCCCCGGCAGGGCCCCAAGCCCTGGCTGTAGAGGCAGCTGCCCTTACGGCCGAAGATGTGCCTTTAGTCCTTGCCGTCAAGCCCCAGGCTATGGCATGGGCGCAGACCATTGTCCGTTTCCTCCAAACAAGGGAGTTCCCTGAGGAACAAGAAGAAGCAGAGAGAGTAGCCCGTCGATGCAGCATGTACCAGTTCGTGGATAATGCCCTATACAGAAGGAGATCGAACGGTGTGAAGTTGAAGTGCATTCCTCTGGAAGACAGACTGAGGCTGTTGGTAGAGATACATGGAGGCATGTGTGGCTCCCACATAAGGTCGAGAGCCCTTGCTGGCAAGGCATTCCGGCAAGGTTTCTTCTGGCCCACCGCTCTCTAGGATGCGACGATACTAGTAACCAAGTGTGAAGCGTGCCAGTTCCATTCAAAGAAGCTTCATCAACCAGCCCAAGCCCTTTAGACAATCCCTCTTTCTAGCCATTTTTGGTCTGGGGGCTCGACATACTGGGCCCCTTTCCCCGTGTTGTCGGGGCCTTTGACTACTTGTACGTCGCGATCGACAAGTTCACAAAGTGGCCAGAAGTGGAACCAGTGAGAAAGGTGAAAGCACAGTCAGCCGTCAAGTTCTTCAAAGGGCCAGTCTGCCGTTTTGGTGTGCCAAACAGAGTCATCACCGACAACAACACACAATTCAAAAGCCGCACCTTCATGCAGTACATTCAGGATCTCGGCAGCAAGGTTTGTTTCGCTTCTGTTGCTCATCCCAGAAGTAATGGCTAGGCTAAGAGGGCGAATGCAGAAGTGTTGCGGGTCCTCAAGACCAGAACTTTTGACAAGCTGCACAAGTGCAGAAGGCGCTGGATTGATGAATTGCCAATGGTTCTTTGGTTGATCAGAACGACGCCAAATCGAGCCACTGGACAAACACCCTTTGCCCTTGTATACAGGGCAGAAGCAGTTATCCCCACGGAACTCATATACGGGTCACCTCAGGTGCTCGCTTATGATGAGCTTGAGCAAGAGCAGTTGCGCCAAGAGGATGCGATGCTCCTTGTGGAAGATCGTCTTCGGGCTGCTGTGCAAGCCGCTCGCTACTAGCAAGCCTTGCGCCGCTATCATAGCCGCAAGGTTCACGCCCGAAGCCTTGAGGAAGGCGACCTTGTTCTTCAGCGAGTTCAATCCGCCAAGAATTCAAACAAGTTGACGCCAAAGTGGGAAGGCCCTTATCGGGTAAAATGAGTCACCAGGCCCGGTGCAGGCCACTTGGAGACTGAAGATGGCATTCTAGTGAGCAATTCCTGGAATATCGAACATCTCCGCAAGTTCTACCCCGAAGGCGCGGTTGCCGGGAGCCCCGGCAACCCCCATTTTGTACTAGCCTCGTGGCAAGGCGTGTAACCCTATGTACAAAGCCAGGCGCAGAACTTGAGCATAAATAAATGAAGCGCTGGCGCCCTAAGTTTTAGCATGCATGCTAGGTTGAGTCTCTCTCTCTCTCTCTCTCTCTCTCTCTCTCTCTGTGTGTTAGGGTCGATAGTGCTTAGCGGCAACTAACCCCTAACATAGAGGTTGAGTGTGTGTCCCTATGTCCCTTCCCGTCCTTTCTCTTGTTTCACAGGATGCACGGGAGTTTCTGCTGAGTTGTTTGGGGGAGAGGAAACAGGCCGACGCCCAAGCCCCGGCAAGCCAAGGTTTCCGGGGGCTACAGATCCAGAGATCCGACCATGGCAAGCCCTGGTTGCCGGGAGCTGCAGAATCAGATAAGTCTTTCATCCCGCACTCTACATTTTTCGTATGGAACTTGAACGCACGAAACTTTGCTCAATCTTATACCACCGTGCTCCTTCTTTTCCATGTCCAAAAACCTTACTTTGGGCCGGAACTTGCGTGTAGTGCGGTGAAAAGGGAACGAGCGAAGGGCCTAATCCTACTTTGCCCCTACCCCCGCCAAGGGTATGAGTGTAGTCGGACTATAGAGCGGGAGGACGGCGAGGTCTCTTGCCGGGTGACGATGTTTATCTTAAGATAATGAGGATTCTTCCCTTGGTGTGAGCCTCGCTCGCGCACAGAAGAGCCCGACAAACACCCTTTTCTTCATTAATACGTTGTTAACAAGTACAATTCATACGGAATGTATACATGAGCAATGGGATTACAATGTTTAAATCTGACAAATGCCCGCAGGTTTAAAAACTAAAAAAGAGATAAGGTGCCCGTAATCCCTCTCTTGTCCCTCTCCTCAGGGAACGGGTCAAGATTACAGGAGGGTAAAAGGAGCGCCTAGGCGAGGTACGAGCAGCAGAAGACACCAAGAGAACATCCTGGTGGCCGTCCGGAAGAAGGTTGGTGGCAATGGTGCCAGGAGAAGAGCCGAAAGATGAAGCAGCGGGCCGCCAATACGCGATGAAGGCGCCGGTGCCCGCGTACTCCGACTTGACGGCCCGCCACTCGCCTTCTTCGTCTTCTCCGGCCTTCCCACGCCAGCCGCCCAAGGAGGAGACCCCGAGGAGTTCAAGGAGCTGGTGATGCAGATGGTGGTGTTGCCGGCGTCACCCAGGGACGATGCGTCCGATGCCTAGTCGGACCCGTCATCCTCCCGCCCGCTACCTTCATCGCCGTTGTCGCTGTCCTCCTCGTCGTTGTCTCCCGAGGAGGGGCTTTCGTCATCAGTCGAGCTCTCTGCACAACACCCTAGCCTGTGTCTCGAGCGCCCGAAGACCTTGACGGAGAGCAGGTCACTCTCTGCTAAGTTGAAGCCGAGGATGTGCCCCTTCATCAAGCAGTGGGCACGTGCAAAGGTTTTCCAGCCCCGACGAAGGAGCATCACATGAGGGGCAAGGAACATTGTGTTCGCCCACATATCGCCATTGCAACACCCTTTATGTGAAGCCTCAACCTCGGTGGCTGGTCAATCTCTAGCACCCTTGCAAACGCTTCGGGAAGACGGAGGCGGCTGCGCAGCGGCTCACGCAACTGCAAGATGAACTCTAGAGCCGTGTCCCCGACATGGCCGCTTGATGAAGCAAGAGGTGATGGTGGAGGAGATGGTGATGGAGACGATGACGACGCGGGTGCCCCCCTTCCGCGCCCACCTCTGCCTCGACCGCCTCGCCGACCGGCCCCGTCCGGCGCCTCTGCCTCGAGCATGGCCTTCACCTTGGGCATCCGACTCTTCTTTACCGCCACATCTCTCTGACGGGAGGAAGACCTGGTCGCCTCCACAGAAGAACGGCCGCGACCGCGCCTTCTCGCCATGACAAGGGGAGGAAAGGGATCGAACTGGAAGAGGATGAATGCAGGAAGGCGCTGCCCCTCTTCCCTTTTTATAGGGGATGGGGCCAAGCAAACCTAAGAGTAGCCGCCCCAATCAACCAATCCAGCCGCAGGGGGTGCGAGCAAATAGGACTGACCCGCCGCTCCAATCAGCGGCGCCCGGCCCCTCGCCCAGCATTAAAGCCCGTACCCTCTGTCTCCACCGCTTGCCCTCCCCGAGGCATGGGGGACACGTGGCGGGCGAGCCAGGATTCAGATGGCAAGTGGAACAGCCGTTTCAATCCCCGCGGTCATGGGGCACGGGTGCCATGATGGCCACGACACGAGTCCACCTAGTAAATGAGCCGCGCCCCCGTGGCTTCCTCTATTTTTATGGAAGGGATGTGGACCGCCTCTTTACTATTAAAACCACGAGGTGACACAAGCATGATGCGGTCACTCCACGCACGACCCCCACGTCACGCATTCAACGCGGATTGTGGAGAAGCGCAACTGGCAAGGGAAGCTACTGCAGTAAAAACTCAGCCCCGCATGCCCACGCACCGTTTTGGGCCTAGCCCAACAACGCGTCGCGCTTATGTGTGGCCCAGGCCCGGGGGCTCCTTCCGTTGTACAAAAGTAGGGGTCCTATTTTTGTACCCCTTCACTTGTGCACATGCAGTTAGAGCCGCACCTACGGCCACACTTAGCGGGGCAGAGGAAGGAAGCAAAGTCGCAAGACTACCAGAGCAGCACCCAAGACCAAAAGCATGAAGAGCAGAGGGGCGAGGTGAGACTCCCCCGGCAAGGCCCTTGCCGGGGCGGCCTTCATGACCCCAGCAAGAGGCTTGCCGGGGCAACTTGCCCAACACCAACAAGGCCGCCACCCTTGAGCCCAAGAGTTACGACGCCATCAACCACATTGGAACCAAGGCTCGGGAAGCGCCTCCATGGTGGCATGCAGATCTTTGTGAAGACAAAAGGCCTACAAGGCCTAGATGAGAACCAGAAGACAAGGCGACAGCAAGGTTCCTTGCTGAGAATGCCCACGAGGCCCTGGCAAGGCTCCTGCCGAAGATACCCACGAGGCCCCGGCAAGAATCTTGCCGAGGGCGCCCTCAAGGCCCCGGCAAGACCCTTGCCGGGAATATCAGCAGGACCGTGACAAGGCCTTGCCGCCCCGTCGCCGCCCTAGCTCAGCGGCCGACCCACCAACCAAAGAAAGTACCCACGTGGCAATACGTGGCTCCTAATCCAACTAGTCAACCACCTGCGTGGTGGCATGCAGATCTTCATGAAGACCCTGCCACTGCACCAGCTCAGCAGCCTGCCAGCCTACATGGCGCTGCATCCCTCGTTAGCCTGGACGCGTGTCGAAGCAAGGCGAAGCGGCGACGGATGGGACAGGCTTCACCGCCATCCCCGATAAAGCAAGAGGACACCTAAGTAGCGCATTGAATGCGTTTTGTCCTGTGATGTCAGGCGATAAGCTTGTACACTGTACAACTTTATACCTCCTGTGTGCCACTGTGGCAGCCCCTTTGACTATAAAAGGAGGCCCTAGGCGTACTGAGAGAGGATTCAGACTTTTGGGAGGCTACACGCTCTGTAGCTAGCCCACGAACACCTGATAAACACAAACCAGCAGGAGTAGGGTTTTACGCATCACTTGCGGCCTGAACCTGGATAAAATTTCCCGTGTTTGTCTCTTAAACCTGCTCTTCCCACAACCCCGTGCCCGCCGACCATAGAAGGGATTCCCCGTGATCCCATAGGTGTCGTTTCCACCGACACAAAGAAATTCAAAAAAACCCAGAAGAACGGATGTGGAGACAGAGAGAAACCATGGTCGACATGGGTGGTGAGGAGGACACACTCACGCTCACGTAGCTGGGGCTCGGATTCATTCCCCAGCAACCTCCAAGACCCAAGAGCAATCAACCCATCGTTGGCAAGATTCTCCAGGTCCTCCTTCAGAACGGTGGAGTGGATCCAGTCCCCCTGGATCCAACCAGGAGGCAGAACGGGCACTGGGCACTATGTCAATAGGTTAGTCCCAAAAAATGATGTGAAGCTGCAAGTAAATGAGTATAAAACATCCAAGGATGATACTTAAATGGAACGTGAACCGTGCACGTACTTAATGACGGAGCACGGGATGGTAGCCATGGACATGGTTAACCCTTTTTGGAGACTACACTACTACTTTGATGTGTCTCATCAACTCGCAAAACAAGGAGAAGCTTGCTTAGGATGCCCTCTCCCTCGCCTATGCATGTGCGGTGGCTCGCAGGACAAGGATAAGCTTTTGCTTTACAATGATGGGCTTACACACGCGGTGGACGTGCATCGGTTCATTCGGTATCAGATTGCCAGAAGTATATATGTATAGTAGTACCATCATCATTGTTCGACTTTTGGAAGAGGCGTAGAGCCAAGCGCAAGGTCACCTACTCATTAGTATAGCTGGCTGCTAGCGCTATTCTTGTGGCACATCATTTAGAGCAAGTACTCCCTTCATTTCTTTTCTTTGATTCGTACTAGGTCTGATGCACCAGCTTAATCATGCACTAATCATACATGAAAATGCACACGAGTAAGATCAGAGACTCATGGGAAGATAGCACAACACAACTCTAGACACAAATAAAATAATACAAGCTTTACAAGCCAGGGGCCTCGAGGGCTCAAATACATAAGCTCGAATACACAAGAGTCAGCGAAAGCAACAACATCTGAGTACAGACATAAAATAAACATGTTTGCCTTAACAAGGCTAGCAAAACAACATCTGGATCGAAAAGGCGCGGGCCTCCTGCCTGGGAGCCTCCTAACTACTCCTGGTCGTCCGCAGCCTCCATGTAGTAGTGGGCACCCTCAGGGTAGTAGTAGTCGCCGGTGGTGTCAGCTAGCTCCTGGGATCCGTCATCTGATTGCAGAAATCGGGTATAGGGGAAAAGAGGTAGCAAAGCAATCGTGAGTACTCATCCAAAGTACTCGGAAAACTTACATCATATCTATACTAAGTATGCATCAGTATCAAAGGAATGGAGCTATATCTTTGTACTGAACTGCATAAATGCCAGAAGAGATGGGAAAGACTAGCCTATCAAAGACTAGCATCCTGAAGCATCTTCCAGCATTAGAAGAGTGTAGATTAACATAATATAAGTAGAAAGTATATTGTATTAATGCCCAGAGATCCTTCCTCGGCTCCCTGCGAGAAAGAATCCCGGAGCCATCATATCCATCTAAAGTCTCTAGTATCCGGTTCTAGTTGTATAGATCGGGATACAACTCCGAGCGTCCATTACGGATATTCGAATAGATTAACTTACCTGCAGGAGTGCACCATCTTACCCAACACGCTCGATTAGCTTTGGCTGCACACACTTTTCCGGGTCATGCCCCGCCTGACGATGGCATGTACCTATGGTAGGGTCATAGGCCTGACCTAGACGCCCTACCCAAGGACACTGCCCTAGAATCAAAGACATTCAAAGTCCAACAGAAGATACCGACCGAAATCACCTTGGAGTGCAATCCACTCGACCAACTATTCCACTCGACCAAGATAGGGTCAGTCGACCATACTGAAGAATCACTCGGAGCACAGAAGACCTACAGTCACCCCAGTATGGCAACGGTCAGGCGTTCACTCTGTAGTCTTAAAGATCATTAATATTCATTTATAGCAGGCGTTACCAGTAACGCTCCCGTCTTAACTTACATTGAACCCTGTGTAACTGAGGGCTGGAGGGGCCTGGCGCACTCTATATAAGCCACCCCCTCCTCTGGAACAAGGGTTCGCACCCCCTGTAACTCACATGCATATTCTAGTCGACAAGCCTCCGGGCACCGAGACGTAGGGCTATTACCTCCTCCAAGAGAGGCCTGAACTCGTAAACTTGCATGTACAATCTCGCTGTAGCTAGGGCCTTGCCTCCTTCTACGTACCCCCTATTCTTACTGTCAGACTTACTCCCACGACACCGCCTCGGCTGACCAACATGTCGTAGTCCTACCTAGGCTCAGCAGAGAGGCTAGCACGTCGGTCTACATCCTAAGCGCTCAGGGGTCTTGGGCCCATCGCCCTTTGCACTCCTACGCATTGCGTATGCGGCTTGGAGCAGACCCACCCCCTAATAGAAGTGCAGGTGGTTCGCGTCCAACCGGGCGCACGCCACTCAACTCGAAAGCTCGGAGATGATCACTGATCCACGATCTGTTGTCCCGTCGCATTGTCTCGTGGACTTACGGCGAGGCCTAAGAATGCTCGGCCGTGCCACGTAATTATTGATATGTCTCCAACGTATCTATATTTTTTTATTGTTCCATGTTGTTTTATTATCAATCTTTGATGTTTCATAATCATTTTATAGTCATTTTATATCATTTTTGGTACTAACCTATTAACATAGTGCCAAGTGCCAGTTGCCGTTTTTTCCATGTTTTTTACATCGCAGGAAATCAATATCAAACGAACTCCAAATGGAACGAAACTCCATGATGATTTTTTATGGGCCAGAAGAAAGGCAATGGGCCCTGGTTGCACCTGGGGGTGCCCTGAGGGGGGCACAACCCACCAGGGCGCCCCAGGAGGCCCAAGCACGCCCTGGTGGGTTGTGCCCACCTCGGGTGCCCACCGGACCACCTCTTTGCTCTATAAATACCCCAATAATCCACAAACCCTAGGGGAGTCGATGAAATATTCATCCAGCCGCCGCAGAGTCCAGAACCACCAGATCCAATCTAGACACCATCACGGAGGGGTTCATAACTTCCATTGGTGCCTCTCCGATGATGCGTGAGTAGTTCTTTGTAGACCTTCGGGTCCATAGTTAGTAGCTAGATGGCTCTCTCTCTCTCTCTCGTTGAATTCTCAATACAATGGTCTCTTGGAGATCCATATGATGTAACTCTTTTTGTGGTGTGTTTGTTGGGATCGATGAACTTTGAGTTTATGATCAGATCTATCTTTTTGTATCCATGAAACTATTTGTGTTTCTTTGATCTCTTTTATGCATGATTGCTTATAGCCTCGTATTTCTTCTCTGATATTTGGGTTTTGTTTGGCCAACTTGATCTACTTATCTTGCAATGGGAAGAGGTGCTTTGTAGTGGGTTCGATCTTACGGTGCTTGATCCCAGTGACAGAAGGGGAACCGACACGTATGTATCCTTGCAACTAAGGATAAAATGATGGGGTCTATCTCCACATATATAGATCTTGTCTACATCATGTCATCGTTCTTATTTGATTACTCCATTTCTCCATGAACTTAATACACTAGATGCATGTTGGATAGTGGTCGATGTGTGCAGTAATAGTAGTAGATGCAGGCAGGAGTCGGTCTACTAATCTTGGACGTGATGCCTATGTAATGATCATTGCCTGGATATCGTCATGATTATTTGAAGTTCTATCAATTGCCCAACAGTAATTTGTTCACCCACCATTTGCTATTTTTATCGAGACAAGCCACTAGTGAAACCTACGGCCCCCAGGTCTCTTTCTCATATTATTTTCCTTTGCGATCTATTTTTATTTGCTTTTATTTTCAGATCTATTAAACCAAAAATACAAAAATATCTTGCTGTGTTTTATTCTTATTTATTTTATTTGGTGTTCGATCTATCAATCTACAACAATTTTATTCATGTCCGTTTGCCCATCTTGGGGCGCCGCTACCCGAAAGGGATTGACAACCCCTTTTACACGTCGGGTTGCGAGAAGTTGTTATTTGTGTGCATGTGTTATTTTTTTATGCGGTGTGTTTTTTGGGATCTGATGAACTTTCAGTTTACGATCAGTTATATCTTTTTTATCCATGAAAGTTATTTGAGTTTCTTTGATCTCTTATATGCATGATCTCTTATAGCCTCGTATTTATTCTACTATATTTGGTTTTTTTGGCCAACTTGATCTATTTATCTTGCAATGGGAAGAGGTGCCCAGTAGTGGGTTCGATCTTATGGTGCTTGATCCCAGTGACAGAAGGGGAACCGACACGTATGTATCGTTGCTACTAAGGATAAAAAGACGAGTTCTATATCT
This sequence comes from Aegilops umbellulata, assembly GCA_032464435.1. NCBI lineage: Eukaryota > Viridiplantae > Streptophyta > Magnoliopsida > Poales > Poaceae > Aegilops > Aegilops umbellulata. The sequence continues at coordinate 502,937,783 of CP136057.1, forward strand.
ACAGCCATATAGAAAAACGGATCTTGTCTACATCATGTCATCGTTCTTATTGCATTACTCCATTTCTCCATGAACTTAATACACTAGATGCATGCTGGATAGCGGTCGATGTGTGGAGTAATAGTAGTAGATGCAGGCAGGAGTAGGTCTACTAATCTTGGACGTGATGCCTATGTAATGATCATTGCCTGGATATCGTCATGATTATTTGAAGTTCTATCAATTGCCCAACAGTAATTTGTTTACCCATTGTTTGCTATCTTTTTCAAGAGAATCCACTAGTGAAACCTACGGCCCCTGGGTCTTCTTTCTCATATATTTTCTTCGTGATCTATTTTATTTGCTCTTTTATTCAGATCTATTAAACCAAAAATACAAAAATACTTTGCTGCACTTTTATTTATTTGCGATCTATTATTCCAATCTATCATAATTTTCTCCCGTATCCTTGCCAATTTCTAGCGCCGTACCCCTGAAGGGATTGACAACCTCTTTAACACGTTGTGTTGCGAGGTGTTATTATTTGTGTGCAGGTGTTGTTTACGTTGTGTTGCTTGGTTCTCCTACTGGTTCGATACCTTGGTTTCATAATTGAGGGAAATACTCTACCGTCGATGTGCTACATCATCCCTCCATCTCCGGGGAAATACCGACGTAGTTCCAGCTACCATCAATTATCTCGCGGGTACCCTCCTGGTCAACTCGACTCCGATAACTCTCGCGGGTATCCCTCGGGGCCGACCCAACTTCAACAAGGCACTGAGGTAAAGTGAAGGTAACCGTGTGTCCATATCATTAAGGGGGAAATTCGAGGAATCACCCTCGAAGGATTCCCACTCGACGTAATCGTCAAGGTGACCTTGGAGGAATTACCCTCGAAGGGTTCACACTTGAGGTGTTGCACGACATAGTCTTTATCGAGAGTGGTGAAGGAGGAATCACCCTCCGTAATCCACGACCGATTAGCTACACTACAGAGATATCATCAGGAGTGCGTTAGGAGGTATCACCCTTGACACTCGATAGTAGCTCTACAGAGTCGTACAACTAAGGGGGTGTGCGGTGATGTGTCGGTCTCTGCACATCAATCACATTGATCGAGTCATCTGGTAGTACAGCGGGGGCAACAGGGACAAGTTAAGGGTTCACTGATGGATCACTACTTAACCTGTACTAAGCATATAGGATAACGAGTAAGGTAATGATATCAAGTTAGAAAAGTAGGCTATGCATCAGAATAGGAGCTATCGAACAACAGTAGAAAAATCTAATGCAAGCATGAGAGAGAAGGAATGGGCGATATAGGAATGATCAAGGGGGTTTTGCTTGCCTGGAAGCTCTACGGAAAAGGACTGGTCGTGAGGAGTGTAGTTGATCTCGGGAGCAACATCGGTCTCGGGGTTTACCAAAGAGAAGAGGGGGAGAAACAGTAAATATAAAACAATCAAATGCATCACGATGCATGACATGGAATTATGTTGTGCTAAGGGTGACCTAACGCAGTGCTACGCATCACAGACGGAGCTGGAAACAATTTGGGAATGTTTTCCCGGCTTTGGGCATTTATTGGACAGACGAACAGGAGGGGAACGTTCCATGTTTGCAATGTTATAGGCATGTGACAGGTATGTGGATAACGTATTCGGATTCGTCTTATTTTTGAGCAATTTTTGTATATATATTATTTTCATCTGACTTCTGGATTATTTTCTATGATTTATCAAAGTTTAAAACCATTTCTGGAATTATTTTAATTCGAAAATAAAACAGAAAACTACTTTTATCACCTAGTGCTATTCTAACCACAATGTATGACAATGGGGCCAGTGGGGTTGGGTTGACCCAATCAAAGGTGGACTGGTCAAAAGAGGAATAGTGTAAGCGGGTCCCGTGTGTCATAGACTTAGGCACTTTAATTAAAGTTATCATTCTAGTTTACAATAGGGTTCACATGTCATATGTACATAGACTACTAATTAATTACTAACCTAATTAACTAACCTAACCTAACACTAATAGGCTCGGCCCAAACACACACACACACACACACACAAACACAAACACATGTACGCACACAATACACACACAAAGCACACACGGCCACGGCCATGGCCGTGGCCAGCAACAACATGAGCTGGCGGCAGCGGTAGTAGGCAGCACAACGAGCAGCGCAGTAGGCAGCGGCGGCACAGTAGCTAAGCAGCAACTAGCGGCAGTGGCAACAGTCCAGCAGTAGGGAGCGAGCGACGACCAAGCAACAGCACATAGAAGCACAACAACAAGGAGGAGCGCAGAAAGCAACGCGACAGTAGGAAACCATCAGCACAAGTAGCGGCTAAGCAGCGACACAGGAGCAGCACAGTGATACATTCATTTTGCATCATGCTTTTATGTTAATATTTATTGTATTATGGGCTATTATTACACATTATGGTACAATATTTACGCCTTTTCTCTCTTATTTTACAAGATTTACATGAAGAGGGAGAATGCTGGCAGCTGGAATTCTTGACTGGAAAGGAGAAAATCTGAGAGACCTATTCTGCACAACTCCAAAAGTCCTGAAAATTTACGGAGACTTATTTTGGAATATATAAAAATTATTGGGCGAATAAACTATCAGAGGGGACCCACCAGGTGGCCACAAGCCTGGGGGGCACTCTACCCCCAGGGCTTGTGGGCCCCCCGACCATCGTCCGGTGCCCCTCTTCTGCTATATGAAGTGTTTTGACCTAGAGAAAAAATCAGAAGGAAGCTTTCGGGATGAAGCGCCGCCGTCTGGAGGCGGAACCTGGGCAGAAGTAATTTAGGGCTCCGACGGAGCTATTCTGCCAGGGAAAGTTCCCTCTGGGGGGGGGGGGGAATCAAAGCCATCGGCATCACCAACAATCCTCTCATCAAGAGGGGGTCAATCTTCATCCACATCTTCACCAGCACCATCTCATCTCAAACCCTAGTTCATCTCTTGTATTCAATATTTGCCCAAAACCTCAGACTGGTACCTGTGGGTTGCTAGTAGTGTTGATTACTCCTTGTAGTTGATGCTAGTTGGTTTATTTGGTGGAAGACCATATGTTCAGATCCTTAATGATATTCAATACCCCTCTGATCTTGAAGATGAACATGCTTTGTGAGTAGTTACGTTTGTTCCTCAGGACATGGGAGAAGTCGTGTTATAAGTAATCATGTGAATTTGGTATTCGTTCGATATTTGGATGAGATATATGTTGTCTTTCCTCTAGTGGTGTTATGCGAACATTGACTACATGACACTTCACCATTATTTGGTCCTAGGGGAAGGCATTGGGAAGTAATAAGTAGATGATGGGTTGCTAGAGTGACAGAAGGTTAAACCCTAGTTTATGCATTGATTCGTAGGGGATGATTTGGATCCACATGTTTCATGCTATGGTTAGATTTATTTTAATTCTTATTTAGTAGTTGCGGATGCTTGCGAGAGGGGTTAACCATAAGTGGGAGGCTTGTCCAAGTAAGGACAACACCCAAGGACCAGTCCACCCACATATCAAATTATACAAAATAACGAACGCGAATCATATGAGCATGATGAAAACTAACTTGATAGTAATTCCCATGTGTCCTCGTGAGCACTTTGCTTTATATAAGAGTTCGTCCAGGCTTATCCTTTGCTATAAAAAGGATCGGTCCACCTTGTTGCACCTTTGTTACACGTGTTACCTGTTACTCGTTACAAATTATCTTATCACAAAACTATTTGTTACCGATAATTTCAGTGCTTGCAAAAAATACCTTGCTGAAAGCCGCTTGTCGTTTCCTTCTGCTCCTCGTTGGGTTCGACACTCTTACTTATCGAAAGGACTACAATAGATCCCTTATACTTGTGGGTCATCAAGACTCTTTTCTGGCGCCGTTGCTGGGGAGTGAAGCGCCTTTGGTGAGTGGAATTTGGTAAGGCAAAATTTATATTACGTGCTGAAATTTATGGTCACTTGTCACTATGGAAAATCATCCTTTGAGGGGTTTGTTCGGGATATCTTTGGCGGATGAGGGGTTCCAGCAAACCCTTAAGGTTCGAACACTGGGGTGCATGCGAAGTCTCTCCCTCCTACCAATCTACGCTCTAGCTCGCTAAGATCTCGCGGACGAACTCGACGAACTCGCAACACAGAAAGACACGAGGTTTATACTGGTTCGGGCCACCGTTGTGGTGTAATACCCTACTCCAGTGTGGTGGTGGATTGCCTCTTGGGCTGATGATGAATAGTACAAGGGAAGAACAACCTCATGAGGTTGAGGTGTTCTTGTGCTTGTGTGGTTGAGGATGATCTGAACCAGTTTTGGGTCTGTCTCTACTGTGGTGGCTAGTCCTATTTATAGAGGCCCTGGTCCTCTTCCCAAATGTTGAGCGAGAAGGGAGACAACAACGGCGGGCAAATTTGAAGGGGGACAGCTAGTACAAGCTATCCTGACAAAAGTGGTCTTCGCTTGCGAAAAGCTCTCGGGTGACGCCGTCTTGGGCTCCACGATGACCTCCGCCTTGCCGTCCTCCTAGTCTTGGTCTCGTTGCACCAATATGGCAACCTTTGCCTGATGCCTATGTACTCTTCGCCTGTGCTGGCCTCCTTAGCACCAAAGAGGAAATAAGGACGCTGCGCGCGCTGGCGCCCGCCTGGTGTCATTCGTCATGGCTCACGTCACGAGAGCCTCGTGAGGTTTGCCCCGCCTTGATATCTCCGCTCCTCGTGAGCCTGCCTGGCTAGACCACTCCAGAGGAGGTCTTGCATCATCCGCCTCGCGAGGCTTGGACCCTCGCGAGGGTCTTGGATGCCTTGTTGATGAAGATGGGTCGTACGGCCTACTAGCTTAGCCACGTTGTGGGCCGCAGGCAGGCAAGTCTGGGGACCCCCGTTCCCAGAACGCCGACAATCTTCACCTCGACCGGTAGAGCAAGAATTTTCTCCTCAACCATCTGCACCTACTGAAAATATTTATTAGGAAATTCCTTCAGGTATGATAGAGAAACTGCTAGCTAATCCTTATGCAGGAGATGAAACACTACATCCTGATATGCATCTAATCTATGTGGATGAAGTTTGTGGATTATTTAAACTTGCAGGTTCGCTCGAGGATGATGTCAAGAAGAAGGTCTTCCCTTTATCTTTTAAGGGAAAGGCATTGACAAGGTATAGGATATGCGATGATATTGGAGCTTCAAACTACAACCGATTGAAATTGGAATTTCATCAGAAGTTTTACCCTATGCATCTGGTTCATCGTGATCAAAATTATATATATAATTTTTGGCCTCGTGAAGGAGAAAGTATCGCTCAAGCTTGGGGGAGGGTCAAGTCAATGTTATATTCATGCCCCAATCATGAGCTCTCAAGAGAAACTATTATTCATAATTTTTATGCTCGGCTTTCTCGTAATGATGAATCCATGCTCGATACTTCTTGTACTGGTTCTTTTATGAAGAAGACTATTTAATTCAGATGGGATCTTCTAGAAAGAATTAAACGCAACTCTGAAGATTGGGAGCCCGGCGAAGGTAAGGAGTCGCGTATAAACCTTAAGTTTGATTGTGTTAAATCTTTTATGGATACCGATGCCTTTCATTTATTTTGCACTAAATGTGGACTTGACTCTGAGATTGTAGCTTCTTTCTGTGAATCTGTTACTACTCAGTTGATCTCCCTAAGGAGAAGTGGTTTTAGTATCATCCTCCCATTGATGTGAAAGTAGTAGAACCTATTAAAGATAAATAAGAAAATATTACTTATAATGTTGATCCAGTTGTTCCTGCTGCTCATGTTGAGAAACCACCTTTTCTTGTTAGAGTAAAGGAACATGCTAAAGCTTCAGCTGTGGTTCGTAAGAGTTATACTAGAACACCTACACCCCCTGAAAAAATTAAAGTAGAACCTAATGTTTCTATGGTTAAAGATGTCTTGGGGTATAATATCGTTGGACATGTTATTTATTTCTGTGTTGAAGCTACTAGAATTGCTAAACCCGATAAAAAAGATAAACATAGACATGTTGTTGGCATGCCTGTTGTATCTGTTAAAATAGGAGATCATTGTTATCATGGCTTATGTGATTTGGGTGCTAGTGTGAGTGCTATCCCTTTTACTTTATATCAAGAAATTATGAATGATATTCCACCTGCTGAAATAGAAGATATTGATGTTACTATTAAGCTTGCTAATAGAGATACTATCACACCACTTGGGATTGTTAGAGATGTTAAAGTCTTGTGTGGGAAAGTAAAATACCCTACTGATTTTCTAGTTCTTGGTTCCCCACAAGATGATTTTTGTCCCATTATATTTGGTAGACCTTCTTTGAATACGCTGAATGCTAAAATTGATTGCACTAAATAAATGGTAAGTGTTATTTGTGGTGATGTGTCTCATGAGTTTAATTTCTCCAAATTTTGTAGACAACCTCGTGATAAAGAATTGCCTAGTAAGATGAAATTATTGGTCTTGCTTCTATTGCCGTGCCTCCTGCTGATCCTTTAGAACAATATTTGCTAGACCATGAAAATGATATGTTTATGAATGAAAGAAATGAAATAGATGAAATATTCTTTAGGAAAATGCCTGCCTTGAAACATAATTTGTCTGTTGAGACTCTTGGATATCCTCTACCACTAATACGTCTCCGACGTATCTATAATTTTTGATTGTTCCATGCTGTTATATTATCATTCTTGGATGTTTTACAATCATTTTATAGCAACTTTATACCATTTTTTTGGACTAAACTATTGATATAGTGCCCAATGCCAGTTGTGGTTTTTTGCTTGTTTTTTACTTCGCAGAAAATCAATAACAAAAGGAGTCCAAATGCAGCAAAACTTTTTGGAGATTTTTTCTGGACAAGAAGACACAAGTTGGGCCAAGGAAGTACCAGAGGGGGGCTCCGAGGAGAGCACAACCTACCTGGGTGCGCCTAGGGGCCCTAGCGCGCCCTGGTGGGTTATTCCCACCTCGACCGCCCCCACACCGCCTATTTTCTCTATATATACCCCGAAAATCCAAAAACCCAAGGGGAGTCGAAAATACACAATTCCAGCCGCTGCAAGTTCCGGAACCACAGATCTAATCTAGACACCATCACGGAGTGATTCATCATCCTCATTGGTGCCTCTCCGATGATGCGTGAATAGTTCATTGTATAGCTACGGGTCCATAGTTAGTAGCTAGATGGCTTTATCTCTCTCTCTCTCTTCATTCTCAATACAATGGTCTCTTGGAGATCTATTTGATGTAACTCTTTTTGCGATGTGTTTGTTGGGATCCGATGAACTTTGAGTTTATGATCATATCTGTTTTATCCATGAAATTTATTTGAGTTTTGATCTCTTATATGCATGATTGCTCATAGCCTCGTATTTATTCTTCGAATCTTTGGTTTAGTTAGGCCGACTAGATCAATTTTTCTTGCCATGGGAAGAGGTGCTTTGTGATGGGTTCAATCTTACGGTGCTCAGTCTCAGTGACAGAAGGGGACATGGCACGTATGTATATTGCTATTAAGGATAAAAATATGGGGTCTATTCCTACATGAATAAATCTTGTCTACATCATTTCATCATTCTTATTGCCTTACTCCTTCTCTCCATGAACTTAATACACTAGATGCATGCTGGATAGCAGTCGATGTGTGGAGTAATAGTAGTAGATGCGGGCAGGTGTCGGTCTACTAATCTTGGACATGATGCCTACATAATGACCATTGCCTGGATATCGTCCTAATTATTTGAAGTTTTATCAATTTCCCAATGGTAATTTGTTTACCCACCGTATTCTATTTTTCTCGAGAGAAGGCACTAGTGAATTCTACGACCCTCGAGTCTCTTCTTTATCATATTTGCCTTCGAGATCTATTTTTATTCGCTTTTATTTTCAGATCTATTAATCCAAAAACTCGAAAATATCTTTCTGCACTTCATTGTTATTTATTTTATCTTGCGTTCCTGCGAGATCTATTTATCCAATCTACTACAACTGTATCTATCTTTTTACCCGGGAGGGATTGACAACCCCTCTTTTACGTCGGGTTGCAAGTATTTGTACTTTGTGTGTAGGTACCATTTACATAGTGTTGCATGGTTCTCCTACTGGTTCGATAACCTTGATCTCATCACTGAGGGTAATACCTACCGTAGCTGTGCTGCATCATCCCCTCCTCTTTGGGGAAATAACGATGTAGTTCAAGCCGCATCAAAAGCAATTTTTGGCGCCGTTGCCGGGGAGTATCAAGTAAAGATAGTGTCCCGACAACTCGCCAATTTCTGGCGCCATTGCCGAGGATACACCATCAACATCTATCAGGTTCCTAATCATAAATCTCAACTCCTTGGAATTTACATTATTTGCCATTTGCCTCTTGTTTCCATCTCCCCCACTTCACAAAAATTTGCCTTTTTATTCTCCTTCTTTTTTCGTTCGCCTTTTTGTTGTGAGATCTCTTGTTTGCTATATTTGCTTGTGTTGCCATGTCCCTTCTATTTGCTTGCATCTTCGCTTGCTAAAAATCTATTGATATGGATCCTCATCCACTTGCTAACCTTTTTCAAAGATCCAATTATGTTGAACCAATTGCTAGTGAATTGAGTTCACTAGATTATCTTTATGGAGGTTTGCTTGAGATTCGTGAATCTAAAAATTGTGATGAAGTGTTAAAAGAAGAAATTTATAAAGTGACTCGTGATAGCTACTTGAATGAAAAGCATGATTGCGATGGTGTTACTATAAATTCTATTAATGTCAAGTATGCTAATAATGTGCAAACCCCAAGCTTAGGGGTGCTAATTTTGATATGTCCACTACTTATTGTAATGATCATGATTGGGGTGATGCTTCTTATGATATTGGAAATTTATTTAAGTCTCATCATGATTACGATATTGAGAGTAATGTTGTGCAATAATGTTGAAAGTGGGTTTGGAAGAGCGTCAACTTTAGGTAAAAATAGTCCCACATATTTGGAGAGTGTTCAATCTTATGATTTTTTTTATAAAAGTGGGTTCGGAGAGGTCATGACTTTAGTTGATGCAAATCCCACTATCTTGGAAGATCATAAAACTTTATGCATGTAGATCATGAAGAGAAGATTTTATATGATAGCTATATTGTTGAATTTGATTATGATCCTACATGTAATTATTATGAGAGAGGAAAATATGGTTGTAGAAATTTTCATGTTACTAAATTACCTCTCGTTATGTTGAGATTGGTATTGTTTCTTTCTTCTTCCTTGCATATGCTAGTTTTTGCTTACCTTGATAATTTGTCTGCTTATAAAATGCCTATGCATAGGAATTATGTTAGACTTAAATGTGTTTTTCACATGTTTCATGATGCTCTCTTTTTGTTACAATTATTATATTTCATGTGAGCATCATTGAAATCTCAATGCCTAGCTAGGGGCATAAAACGATAGCGCTTGTTGGGAGGAAACCCAATGAATAAAATTTATTTTTGTCCTTTTCTTTCTGTTCTTGAGTGTTTGGACAATTATGCTAGTGTTTTGATTGTGTTTTTATGTTTTAATTAGTGTTTGTGCCAAGCAAAGCCTTTGGGATCATGTTGGGTGATAGTTGATTTGATCTTGTTGAAAAATAAAAACTTTTGTGTCCAGTTAAACAATTTTAAATTTTAACAAAAGCACGATAAAATCCCGATTTTTTTACACAAGATTGATATACAAATTTGCCACGTTTTCTAATTTCTTAGAATTTTTGGAGTTATAGAATTATTTGAAGTTTTCAGATTGCTACAGACTGTTCTATTTTTAACAGATTCTATTTTCTTTGCATTGTGCGCTTATTTTGATGAATCTATGGTTTGTATTGGAGGGCATAAGCCATGGTAAAGTTGGAATATAGTAGATATAATGCAAAAATAAAATGTGAATGGGTTTGCAACAATACTTAGAGTAGTTATTTGCTTTATTATACTAACGGATCTCACGAAGGTTTTGTTGAGTTTTGTGTGATGAAGTTTTCAAGTTTTGGGTGAGATCATGATGGATGAAGGAATAAGGAGAAAGAAAAGCCTAAGCTTGGGGATGCCCATGGCACCCCGAGTTATCATCCAAAGAGGAACAAGAAACTAAGCTTGGGGATGCCCCCGAGTGGCATCCCCTCGTTTTTCTAACGTCCATTGTTATTTTACTTGGAGCTATACTTTTATTTGTCACATATCATGAGTTTTTCCTGGAGCGTCTTGTATTATATGAGCATTTTCTTGTTTTGCTTTTTTGTTTTGTGTCATCTATCCTTTCTGGACACACCTATTTGAGAGAGCCAAAATTATGCTATGATTTGTTAGAATTGCTCTTTGTGCTTCATTTAAATCTTTTTGAGCTATGGAATTGCTCTGGTGCTTCACTTATATCTTTTCGAGCATGGTGTGCTTTAGTATTTTTGAATAAATGCTCTCATGCTTCACTTAGATTTATTTGAGAGTTAGTAATTTTTTAAGAAATTCTCTCATGCTTCACTTAAATTAATTTGAGAGAAGAAAATTTGTTTTGCTCATGTTCTTCACTTAGATTTGTTTGAGCTATCAAAAGCAACATATGAAACTAGTCCCAAACTGATAGATATTTATAATAAAAAACTTTCATGAAGATCATTGGACAAAATAAACTTGATTCTTTGTACTGTTTGCAGTATGATGATATAATATGTGAGTCATCTTGATGAGTAATTATGCTTTAGGAAGAATATTGGTGTTAAGGTTTGTGATTCCCTATGCAAGCACGAAAGCCAATAGTCATGCAATGAAATCACATCCTACTTCTGATGCATTATTCAGTGTTAGTTATGCTTAATGCTCGCTTATGAGATTTTTTGTTTCTTGGTTGGATGCTTCTCAATCTTTTTCTAGCCTTCACTTGTACTAAGTATGATTACTACTTGTGCATCCAAAATCCTTAAACCCAGTTTTGACATATGAGTCCACTATACCTACCTACACTACAAAAAAAAGACACATCCGTGACATTTTGGGCCGAACGAAAAAAAATTCTGTCATACATATGACACTTCTATGACGATAATTGTGACAAAACCCGGTATCATCATAGATGTGGTGGGCTCCTACTTCTATGACAAAAAATCATGACAGAAAATGGGTTTTTCATCCTAGGCGGGCCGGAGACGCAGCTGCATGACATTCTGTGGGCCGTCCATGACGGAAAAAACCATGGTAGAAGCAAGGGCGAGGAAAATTTCGGGGATTTCCCAGTTACGGTGGGAGGTCGGGGGTCGAGCGATGCGCGTTTCTCTCGTACATGTACGCGCGTGTGTGCGAGGCGTTGGCTCTAACTGAACCCGAGCGAGGCGTTGGGCTCTAACTGAACCCGAGCGATTGCACTGCAGGCTACGCATTACTGAACCCGAGCGATCGATCGATGGCTGTTAACTGAACCCGATCGAGCGATTCCTTCGCTACTGCTGCTATCTGAAGCTGATCGATGGGATGAACAGTGAGCATTGCGGGGGGAGGGTTGGATGAACAGTGAGTGGTGGCGTTGCCTCTGGATGAACAGGACCCTGTGGTGTGGTGGAGGGCTGGATGAACAGTAGAAGGTGGAGGGGTGCCCGTGGAGGAGTGGTTGAACAGGACCCCGTGGTGTGGAGGGCTGGATGAACGGTAGACGGTGGAAGGGTGGTTGAACATTAGCCGGTGGAGTAGCGCGCGATGGAGGCTGGATGAACAGGAGCCCGTGGAGGCTGGATGAACAGGAGCCCATGGAGGCTGGATGAACAGGAGCCCATGGAGGCTGGAGGAGGTCGACCGTGGAGATGAACAGTATCCCGTGGAGTCCCGTTTTGCGGTACGCCACACCCCTCCCGATGAACAGGACCCCCGTTTCGACCGTAGCGCTCCAACACAAGTCCGTTTCCTCCGTTTTGCGGTACGCCACACCCCTCCTGATTAACAGGACCCCCGTTTCGACCGTAGGAGGTCCGATTCCTCCGTTTTGCGGTACGCCAGAACCCTCCCGATCAACAGGACCCCGTTCCGAACATAGGAGGTCTGTTTCCTCCGTTGTGCGGTACGCCAGGCCTCGTTTCCATCGTCTGTTCCATCCAAGCCCTCCCGATGAACACGACCACGCATTCCGTTCCGACCCAGCCGGTTAGCTCCCACGCGTTTCGTTGCCACCCGATGAACACGAGGCATTCCGTTGCCTCCCCATGAATACGACGCATTCCATTGCCTCCCCATGAACACGACGACGATGTTGTTTCTCCGTTCTGACCCAGCCATGTACACGAGCCCTCGCCGTACGTATGCGCGAGTAGGCGTTCGATACCCTGCCCGTATGTACACATACGTGGCCGTATTTTCTTTCTTGCACCCTGGCCGATTTACGTATGTGTACATGCTACGTGCGCGCCTCTACTACGACACGTACGCGCCTATACTACAACACGTGCGCGCCTCTACATCCACCAATATATATGTACGTACACGTTCGCGACCAGAATGACAACGCTACGTACGCTTCGACCAGGTGGGTCCCGACTGTCAGGCACTTTCTTGCGTGCCAAGATGTAGCTTGTGGGTCCCATCAGTCTGGGGGGAAACGTTTTTTCGCGAAATACGGTGGCCCGTTCGGTGGGTCCCCGCTGTCAGGTGGAGGAATAATTATTTTGCACTTAATAAGGAGGCACTTCCTTGTTGCGGCCGTGGACCCAGCTGTCAGGCTCTCCACGTACAGTCCATGTCCGATGGAAGACGTTCCTTGACCACGTTGACCACGCCGTGCCGAGAGCACCAGGGCGGTGGACGACGGCGATGTTGGGTAACGTAGTAATTTCAAAAAAATTCTACGCACGAGCAAGATCATGGTGATGCATAGCAACAAGACGGGAGAGTGTTTTCCACGTATGGAAAGCGGAAGCGTTAGCACAACGCGGTTGATGTAGTTATACGTCTTCACGATCCGACCAATCAAGTACCGAACGTACGACACCTCCGAGTTCAACACACGTTCAACTCGATGACGTCCCTCGAACTCCGATCCAACCGAGTGTTGAGGGAGAGTTTCGTTAGCACGACGGCATGGTGACGATGTTGATGTTCTACCAACGCAGGGCTTCGCCTAAGCACCCCTGCAGTATTATCGAGGTGGACTATGGTGGAGGGGGGCACCGCACACGGCTAAAAGATCAAACTTGATCAATTGTTGTGTCTATTGGGTGCCCCCTGCCCCCGTATATAAAGGAGTGGAGGAGGAGGGCCGGCCCTCTCAATGGCCCGTGCTAGGGGAGTCCTACTCCCACCGGGAGTAGGATTCCCCCTTTCCTAGTAGAACTAGGAGCCCTTCCAAGTAGTAGGAGTAGGAGGGAAGGAAAGGGAGGGAAAAGGAGAAGGAAGGAAGGCCCCCCCTCCCGAGTCCAATTCGGACCAGCCCATGGGGAGGGGTGCGGCCAACCTTTGAGGCCTTTCTCTCCTTTCCCGTATGGCCCATTAAGGCCCAATACGAATTCCCGTAACTCCCCGGTACTCCCGAAAATACCCGAATCACTCGGAACCTTTTCGATGTCCGAATATAGTCGTCCAATATATCGATCTTTACGTCTCGACCATTTCGAGACTCCTCGTCATGTCCCCGATCTCATCCGGGACTCCAAACTCCTTCGGTACATCAAAACACATTAACTCATAATATAACCGTCATCGAAACTTTAAGCATGCGGACCCTACGGGTTCGAGAACTATGTAGACATGACCGAGACACGTCTCCGGTCAATAACCAATAGAGGAACCTGGATGCTCATATTGGCTCCCACATATTCTACGAAGATCTTTATTGGTCAAACCGCTTAACAACATACGTTGTTCCCTTTGTCATCGATATGTTACTTGCCCGAGATTCGATCGTTGGTATCTCAATACCTAGTTCAATCTCGTTACCGGCAAGTCTCTTTACTCGTTCTGCAATACATCATGTTGCAACTAACTCATTAGTTGTAATGCTTGCAAGGCTTAAGTGATGTGCATTACCGAGAGGGCCCGGAGATACCTCTCCGACAATCGGAGTGACAAATCCTAATCTCGAAATACGCCAACCCAACAAGTACCTTCGGAGACACCTGTACAGCACCTTTATAATCACCCAGTTACGTTGTGACGTTTGGTAGCACACAAAGTGTTCCTCCGGTAAACGGGAGTTGCATATCGGTATTATATTCCCGGATTTTTGCGTCCCTAACGCGGTCGGGTGATTTATGGGACCCCCTTGACAGTTCGGTTTGAATAAGACTCCTCCAGTAAGGCCCAACATTGGTTTTACCATTTGCCTCACCTATGCCCTTTTATTTCCCTTGGGTTTCTGGAGCCTGAGGGTCATCTTTATTTTAGCCCCCCAGGCCAGTTCTCCTTCTAGTGCTGGTCCAAACCGAGCAATGTCCGGCGCCCCCTGAGCAATCAGGGTCTATGCCAACCCGACGTCTGGCTCATCCGGTGTGCCCTGAGAACGAGATATGTGCAGCTCCTATCGGGATTTGTTGGCACATCCGGGCGGCTTTGCTGGTCTTGTTTTATTACTGTCGAAATGTCTTGTAGCCGGGATTCCGAGACTGACCGGGTCTTCCCGGGGAGAAGGAATATCCTTTGTTGATCGTGAGAGCTTATCATGGGCTAAGTTGGGACACCCCTGCAGGGTTTGAACTTTCGAAAGCCGTGCCCGCGGTTATGTGGCAGATGGGAATTTGTTAATGTCCGGTTGTAGAAAACCTGAAGTTGACCTTAATTAAAATACATCAACCGCGTGTGTAACCGTGATGATCTCTTCTGGGCGGAGTCCGGGAAGTGAACACGGTGTTGGAGTTATGCTTGACGTAGGTTGTTCTAGGATCACTTCTTGATCATAGTTCATCGACCGTGCTTTGCCTTCTCTTATCGCTCTCATTTGCGTATGTTAGCCACCATATATGCTAGTCACTTGCTGCAGCTCCACCTCATACCTTTTACCCTACCTATAAGCTTAAATAGTCTTGATCTCACGGGTGTGAGATTGCTGAGTCCCCGTGACTCATAGATACTTCCAAAAACCAGTTTGCAGGTGCCGATGAAACCGTGCAGGTGACGCACCCGAGCTCAAGGAGGAGCTCGATGAAGATATTGTTCATTGTGTTGTTTCATTTCAGTTGATCAGTAGTGGAGCCCAGTTGGGGTCGATCAGGGATCTGTGTAGCATTTGGGGTAATCTTCTTTTATTTTGGTTCCGTAGTCGGACCTTGATTGTATCTGTATGATGTAATGCTTTACTCATGTATTGTGTGAAGTGGCGATTGTAAGCCAACTATGTATCTCTTTCCCTTATGTATTACATGGGTTGTGTGAAGATTACCTCACTTGCGACATTGCTTTCAATGCGGTTATGCCTCTAAGTCGTGCTTCGACACGTGGGAGATATAGCCGCATCGAGGGCGTTACAATATGTGACCAACACCCAAAGGGTTTACTAGAGTCAGTAATCTAGTTCACATCGCTATGTGATTAACACCCAAAGAGTACTAAGGTGTGATCAAGTTTTGCTTGTGAGATAATTTTAGTCAACGGGTCTGTCACGTTCAGATCCGTAAGTATTTTGCAAATTTCTATGTTTACAATGCTCTGCATGGAGCTACTCTAGCTAATAGCTCCCACTTTCAATATGTATCTAGATTGAGACTTAGAGTCATCTAGATTAGTGTCAAAGCTTGCATCGACGTAACTCTTTACGACGAACTCTTTATCACCTCCATAACCGAGAAATATTTCCTTATTCCACTAAAGATAATTTTGACCGTTGTCCAGTGATCTACTCCTAGATCACTATTGTACTCCCTTGCCAAAATCAGTGTAGGGAATACAATAGATTTGGTACACAGCATGGCATACTTTATAGAACCTATGGCAAAGCATAGGGAATGACTTTCATTCTCTTTCTATTTTCTGCCGTGGTCGGGCTTTGAGTCTTACTCAATTTCACACCTTGTAACACAGGCAAGAACTCTTTCTTTGACTGTTCCATTTTGAACTACTTCAAAATCTTGTCAAGGTATGTACTCATTAAAAGACTTATCAAGTGTCTTGATCTATCTCTATAGATCTTGATGCTCAATATGTAAGCAGCTTCACCAATGTCTTTCTTTTGAAAAACTCCTTTCATACACTCCTTTATGGTTTGCAGAATAATTATACATTATTTCCAATCAACAATATGTCATTCACATATACTTATTAGAAATGTTGTAGTGCTCCCACTCACTTTCTTGTAAATACAGGCTTCACCGCAAGTCTGTATAAAATTAT
Organism: Aegilops umbellulata; assembly: GCA_032464435.1. NCBI lineage: Eukaryota > Viridiplantae > Streptophyta > Magnoliopsida > Poales > Poaceae > Aegilops > Aegilops umbellulata. The sequence goes on from CP136057.1 coordinate 502,954,096, forward strand.
GTGCTTTGATCAACTTATTAAAGCGTATATTCCAACTCCGAGATGCTTGCACCAGTCCATAGATGGATTGCTGGAGCTTGCACATTTTGTTAGTACCTTTAGGATCGACAAAACCTTCTGGTTGCATCGTATACAACTCTTCTTTAAGAAATACATTAAGGAATTTAGTTTTGACATCCATTTGCCAGATTTCATAAAATGTGGCAATTTGCTAACATGATTCGGACAGACTTAAGCATCGCTACATGTGAGAAAATCTCGTTGTAGTTAACACCTTGAACTTTGTCAAAAACCTTTTTTTCGACAAGTCTAGCTTTGTAGATAGTAACACTACTATCAGCGTCCGTCTTCCTCTTGAAGATCCATTTATTCTCAATGGCTTGCCGATCATCGGGAAAGTCAACCAAAGTCCACACTTTGTTCTTATATATATGGATTCCATCTCAGATTTCATGGCCTCAAGCCATTTCGCGGAATCTGAGCTCATCATCGCTTCCTCATAGTTCGTAGGTTTGTCATGGTCAAGTAACATGACCTCCAGAACAGGATTACCGTACCACTCTGGTGCGGATCCTACTCTGGTTGACCTATGAGGTTCTGTAGTAACTTGATCTGAAGTTACATGATCATCATCATTAGCTTCCTCTCTAATTGGTGTAGAAGTCACAGGAACAGATTTCTGTGATGAACTACTTTCCAATAAGGGAGTAGGTACAGTTACCTCATCAAGTTCTACTTTCCTCCCACTCACTTCTTTTGAGAGAAACTCCTTCTCTAGAAAGGATCCATTCTTAGCAATGAATATTTTGCCTTCGGATCTGTGATTAGAAGGTGTACCCATCAGTATCCTTTGGGTATCCTATGAAGACACATTTCTCCGATTTGGATTCGAGCTTATCAGGTTGAAACTATTTCACATAACCATCGCAACCCCAAACTTTAAGAAACGACAACTTTGGTTTCTTGCCAAACCACAGTTCATACGGTGTCGTCTCAACAGATTTAGATGGTGCCCTTTTTAACGTGAATGCAATTGTCTCTAATGCATAACCCCAAAACTATTGTGGTAAATCGGTAAGAAACATCATAGATTGCACTATAACCAATAGCGGAACCTGGATGCTCATATTGGCTCCCACATATTCTACGAAGATCTTTATCGGTCAGACCGCATAACAACATACGTTGTTCCCTTTGTCATCGGCATGTTACTTGCGCGAGATTCGATCGTCGGTATCTCAATTCCTAGTTCAATCTCGTTACCGGCAAGTCTCTTTACTCGTTTTGTAATACATCATCTCGCAACTAACTCATTAGTTGCAATGTTTGCAAGGCTTAAGTGATGTGCATTACCTAGAGGGCCCAGAGATACCTCTCCGACAATCGGAGTGACAAATCCTAATCTCAAAATACGCCAACCCAACAAGTACCTTCGGAGACACCTGTAGAGCACCTTTATAATCACCCAGTTATGTTGTGACGTTTGGTAGCACACAAAGTGTTCCTCCAGTAAACGGGAGTTGCATACTCTCGTAGTCATAGGAACATGTATAAGTCATGAAGAAAGCAATAGCAGAATACTAAACGATCGTGTGCTAAGCTAACGGAATGGGTCAAGTCAATCACATCATTCTCCTAATGATGTGACCCCGTTAATCAAATGACAACTCATGTCAATGGCTAGGAAACATAACCATCTTTGGTCAACGAGCTAGTCAAGTAGAGGCATACTAGTGACACTCTGTTTGTCTATATATTCACACATGTATTATCTTTCCGGTTAATACAATTCTAGCATGAATAATAAACATTTATCATGAAATAAGGAAATAAATAATAACTTTATTATTGCCTCTAGGGCATATTTCCTTCAGGCGAGGCCTAGGAAGGGGACGACACGGAGCCGGGGAAGACGCGGTAGTGGATGCCCACGCGTAGAGGAGTACGAGGGTTCACTGGTTCGCTGCGGTGTGAGGCTGCCGTCGCCGCAGAATAACAGGGGGTGTGGGTGAGTAGAGGGATGGCCTGGCCAGCGCTGGGAGTAGTAGGGGGTGGTGAGGCCTCCGCCGCATCGTAGCCGGCCACGAGAGGCAGGAGCACGAGGCACGACCGGCGCTGGTTTGGGCGGCTGGAGCAAGAAGACCAGAGGTTGAAGAAGCACTACGGCCGTTGGATGGACATCGTACGGTCCCTGGAGCTAGAATCGTGAATATTGACTAAGTTGACAAAGCCCTCCGTCCCCGTCAACTTAGTAGGCCCACAAGTCAGCCTGCCACTATACTGGGTCCCAGCTAACAGGGGGAGTATTCATTTTTTTTGTGCGTAATAAGGAGGCACTTCCTTTCGTGTGAAGATATAGCTGGTGGGTCTGACCTGTCAGTGGCGGTAACATTTTTTTCGCGAAATACAGAGGCCCTTTCGGTGGGTCCCTGATGTCAGGTGGAGGAATCATTATTTTGCGCGGAATAAGGAGGCATTTCCTTGCGTGCGGCCGTGGACCCAGATGTCGGCCTCTCCATGTACAGTCCACTTCAGATGCATGTCGGTCGTTGACCACGTTGACCAGGCCGCGCCGAGAGCACCAGGGCGATGGACGACGGCGGGGCCTAGGAAGGGAACGACATGGAGGTAGGGAAGACTCGGCAGTTCTTTCCCATGCGGAGGGGAGTACGACTGTACGAGGGTTTACTGGTTCGTATGTCGTCGCCAGAGAATAACGAAAGGTGTGGGTGAGTTGAGGGATGGCTAGGCCAGCGATGGGAGTACGGTGGGGCGGTGAGGCCTACGCGGCAGCATACCCGGCCACGGGGAGGAGGGAGGAGCCAGTCCCGCCAGCGCTTGTTTTAGCGGCTGGAGCTGGAAGAGCAGAGATTGAAGAAGCACGACGGCCGTTGGATGGCCATCCAACAGTCACTGCTTGTGCGTCAACCTTTTTTTAGGAAAGCCTCAAATCTGTGGAAAACAGTATACAGCCCGTCTGCCATTATTTCTAATAATTTACAGCCCATTTGCTAATTCTTAAGGTTTTTTTGGAGCCCGTATTCTTTTTGTTAGCATTACAACCCATATTGTGGCCACGGTTAAAAAATTATACGAAATTTTGCATATTTCGGTGCGGTCCGAACTGTTTTTAATCCCGAAATTTCAACTCAAATTCAAACTGATTTTAAAAATAAATGTATATCAATATAAAATCCAACAAATTCTCCATGCATAAAAATTAATGTAATTTAAAATCTCGAAATGAAAAAAAATTATTTGAAACTAATTGCCGGTTTGATGTGTTTTAAAAATGTACAACCCATTTATCATTACTGATAGGCCATTTTCTCGGCCAGCGGAATGAAGCTCTTCTCATCTTGAATGATTTGCAGCCCAACAGGCCTGACAAAACGACTTACTTGGCAAATCACAAAAAACTGGGTTGTGGCCGTGGACCCAGCTGTCAGCCTCTCCACGTACAGTACTCTTCCGATGGAAGTCGGTCGTTGACCACATTGACCACGCCGCGTCGAGAGCACTAAGGCGGTGGAAGATGGCGAGGCCTAGGAAGGGGACGACGCGGAGCCGGGGAAGACGCGGCAGTGGATGCCCACGTGGAGAGGAGTACAAGGGTTCACTGGTTCGGCTGCGGCGTGAGGCTGCCGTCGCCGCAAAATAACAGGAGGTGTGGGTGAGTAGAGGGATAGCCTGGGCTAGTGGTGGGAGTAGTAGGGGGCGGTGAGGCCTCCACGGCATCACAGCCGGCCACGAGAGGTAGGAGCACGCGGCACGACCGGCGCTGCTTTGGGCTGCTGGAGCAAGAAGACCAGAGGTTGAAGAAGCACTATGGCCATTGGATGGACATCGTAGGGTCACTGGAGCTAGAATCGTTCATATTGACTAAGTTGACAAAGCCCTCCGTCCTCGTCAACTTAGTAGGCCCACAAGTCACCCACCCACTATGGTGGGTCCGAGCTAGGAGGGGTACTCATTTTTTGGTGCGTAATAAGGAGGCACTTCCTTGCGTGCGAAGATATAGCTGGTGGGTCCGACCTGTCAGTGGGGGGAATGTTTTTTTAGTCCATTTGGTGGGATGGGTGAAGCAATGATGTAGCATCTACATAGCCCACTTAAATCCCATTTGCATTTTTCTCGAAATCCGCAGACTTGCTGGGCTGGGTGAAAATATCATGTTGGGCTAGACGGAGAAATGTTATAAAAACATAAACTAATGATTGCACGTCAGTAAAATCTTTGCAAGCTTATGTACGCAATCACTAGGAGTTAACTTGCCAAGTTATATATAAAGAATTATTATTAATATTTTGTAAGAACTTTCAACTTACGAAATAAAATATCATTTTAATTTGATGTGTTAATAGTACGTGGGCTATTATTATTTTTTAGGCTAGAAGTGGGACAGTTGAGTTGGTTCTAGGGGAAAGTACTGGGAGAAAACTCAGTTTACATCTAAAAAGAAAGTGGGAGAAAATTCAGAGACCTGCTGGGTCCACCTGAGGAGGGGAATATGCTGGGAGGAAGGAGATTCAAATCACGGCAGCCGAGTGAACTAGTTTTTTTTACGGACAAGTGAACTAGTTTACATACATAAGCAAATAGCCACTAAAAAAGCAATCAGGTTAATGGGTTCTTAAAAGAAATATTTCGGACAAAACAGATAATTACGACACATAGGCTAATGCATGAAACACTCAGATGATAAAGGTGCTTATAAATAGATAAAGTACAACATCTAGACCTTCCTGGCACGCTTGATCATGACGCTGCGGCTGTCCGTGTACTCGTCGGTTACGGGAAGCAGAAACGCCCTCATGTCCAAGATCTGCATGTACCTGTCGTAGCATGCGTATGCGTCCTTGACCGCGTAGGTTATGTAGGCTAGATTCATAGGTACCTCCCACGTGTTCAGGTCGTCTTCTTTCATGTTGGCGTATCAGGGGTCGATGATGGTCTCAGCGAGTTCAAAAACGGAGTCCTTCTCTTGCCCGTTGTTGATGATCTTGTATTGCTTCTGGATGTCGACAAGCTTGTTGCACCAGATGGCCGAATCGTCGCGTTCTTCCTTCTCTCCACTGTAGCGAAGGTGCAGTCGGCGCTGCCGATGAAACGGGTGAATGCTCCAGAACCTGATGCAGCCATAGGACTGAGGCGAGGCAGAGCTTCACCGAGTCTGTATCATTGGTGTACATCACATTCAACTTGGTGCAGCCATAGGACTGAATGGTGAACTCAAAGGGGAACTCCTTGCTGAAGTCCATATCCAGCAGGCTCACCCCTCGGATCGCCATTGGAGTCTCTTCGAGTGAACGAGTGTGTAGGCGGTGGCAGTAGTTCGTTTTTCAGCTCCCGGGGAACTGGATTCAATAGTAAGCTGAGTGTGTACAGGTGACAACAGTTACTAGCCCTCCCTCGTCCGCTACACGCCCGGTAGAAGATGCACCCTCGGCCACACGTTGGTTCACGAGCGGGTCTGTATTGGTACTGTAATAACAGGAGTTAGAGGTCACTTTACTTAAATTTAATTAGCTTTAATAGAAATTTATACTTAAAACAAGCAATGCGTTCGCTCGTTCTATCAATGCCACAGGATCAACATGCACTACAATTAGAATTATTATTCTCAGGACGCACACGATCAGCACATTTGTCGCACTTTCACAAAGATAATACTACCAAGTTTGAACGGTTTGTTATGGTTGTTGTCCTCTGCATCATCATGCCGTGTTTCCCAGCTTGCAAGATTCAGAACCAACAAATAAGATCCAAATAGTAAGTACAACAAAGATGCCTACACATCTCATTGATTCCCAGCTTGCAAGATTCAGAACCAATAAATAAGATCCAAATAATAAGTACAACAAAGATGCCTACACATCTCATTGATTCCCAGCTTGCAAGATTCAGAACCAACAAATAAGATCCAAATAGTAAGTACAACAAAGATGCCTACACATCTCATTGATTCCCAGCTTGCAAGATTCAGAACCAATAAATAAGATCCAAATAATAAGTACAACAAAGATGCCTACACATCTCATTGATTCCCAGCTTGCAAGATTCAGAACCAACAAATAAGATTCAAATAATAAGTACAACAAAGATGCCTACACATCTCACTGATTCCCAACTTGCAAGATTCAGAACCAACCCATTAGAGCCTTTTGATAAAGTGAATATCGGGATTAAATCCATCTTCGGTAGCCATGTCATATAATCAAAGAACTTGGCGAATGCTCTTGACCGTCACAACATCTGTAGTTGAGTATTCCTGTTTGCACAGCATGTTTGCACCGCACATACAAGGAGACAAGAGAGCATGATTTCGCTTTAATAGCGGCCTCCTTGAACTCAACCTCCAACTCTACTTGGATGAGGTCGGCCTGGAGTTCCATGATTCAATTCATGCGCCTTTTTCTGCAGTTCACCTGAAATGAAGCAAAGATTGCATCATTCAGCTAGCAAGAAGTACTTGCTCTTGTGAGCTAGCAGGTTCTTCTTTAGTAGTTGCACTAAAGTTGAGGAACATTAAGGTTGGCTGTCCGGCTCATGTAAGGTGCAACTATAATTTCCTTATCCTTTTGTGCAGTTCCACTAAAATAAAGTGCCATTGTGGTGACAGTGACGACTCCATCTTGCAAAGGCTAATAACATGTTGCACGAGATTACCAGCAGAAACTTGACGGAAATTTTGGAAACTCCAATCACCATTTTGTGCAGTTCCACCAAAATTGAGAGATGTTGCCCACGTGACAGTTTAGTTGAACTGCACAAGACACTCATTCCAAAAAAAAGTGTTTTGTGCCGTTCACCAAAAGGTCACAATAGCAACAAGGTGAAATGGATATCCCTATCTGCACAAAAAGATAGAAAGTAAACAGTTGCTAGTCAATAAGAATATACGAAACATATACAAAATTAAAAGAAGCATCTTACTTGTGTTCATGGCAATCACGCAAGGACAGTAGAAATTTTAAAACGTTAGCAATGCTTCATGTTACCAGAAGCATTACGATCAACAATGAGATTCCTCAAATATGGGATTACTTTAATGGTGGCATTGCTTGTTTACCAGACACAGTAAATCAACAACAGCTAAAGAGTTGGTTTAAGGGCATGGGACCATGGGGACTCTAGGACACTCAGCAGCCTAAAGGAGCAACTTACTTATCATACTGGGGAAAACAGCGGGAGTGCCATTTGTAACACTGTTTAATTGCATCTTATCACTGGATGCATTAGATTAACAATAACACTGGTTAGACATGTCCCCAAGGTAACAGTGTGATTGCTTCATTTTACATGCGCCCTTACATTAACAACAGCAAAAGGTTGGTATAAGGACATGTGACAGTGGACGCATCAGCACAATGTACCTACAAGGAGGCATAAAGTGGTGATGCCGAGTTTGTTCATGCTATGTGAGGGCAACAAACCTAATCCTGGAGACCTTGTACTATGTGAGGGCAGCAAATCTAATCCTGGAGACCTTTTACTATGTGAGGGCAGCAAATCTAATCCTGGAGACCTTTTACTATATGAGGGCAGCAAATCTAATCCTGAGACCTTTTACTATGTGAGGGAAGCAAATCTAATCCTAAGACCTTTTACTATGTGAGGGCAGCAAATCTAATCCTAGAGACCTTTTACTATGTGATGGCAGCAAATCTAATCCTTGACATACTCTGTTGACTCGTCCACCAGCCGCCACTTTCTATCCTTTTTTCAACCAATAATAGATATGTTCCTTATCCAGTTTGTACTGTGTTTTCCCATTATTTCCCTTTTCAACCAAGAGACCGGATGGGTATCCGGTCTCTACTACTTTCACCATATTATTTCCTCTTTGAATCAAGTCCTAGATTGATGCTACAACTTTCCCCCCTTTCTTCTTTGTTTGAACAAATCCCTAGATTCGAATGCATGAAGTAGCTTTACCTCTAATAATACTAAAGATTTAGGTGGATTTGGAAGAGCTGATGGGAGTAGAAAAAGATGCACATGCAGACACGTGGGGAGTCGGGGCAGTAGATCAAGGCCGCTTTCTAAGAACTTATACCTGAGGGTCGCCGGGATGTCGGCGGCGGCAGGTCGGATCTGCGAACAATACGTCAGGGAGGAAGAAGGGTCGGAGGACCTCCCGAGCCGGCACTGTGTTGGAGAGAACGGCACGGGCAGAGGATCGGGCCCCTCCGGCAGCTGTGGATTTCCTCCCTCGGCGGCGATGACCGCGTGAACGATGCACCTTTTAGTCCTCTACACACACCGGCCGAAGGGATCCGGTCGGATCTGTGACCAACGGTGAGCGAAGAGAAAATGTTGCTACCGTTGTCTTGTTTATATCTAGAGAGGATGAGAGAATGAAGAGAGCAACCCTAGTAAAGCAAGCGCTCAGGCCCCTGCGTCCATATATAGTGGAGTGATTATCTTTTTTCTCTCCACAACAAGCGTTTCAATTTGTGTACGTGGCATTAAAGAAAAGAAACTCTCTATTTAAGGTGACTACTGTACGACTCCTACTTACTACTAGTAGTACTACAGTATTGTTCACTTGTGCTCCCCGCCCCTCCATTCATTGAACAACCCCACGGGTGAATAAACATACAGTAAGTACTGTATTTATATAGAACGAACAAGCTCGAACTATTTTCGCGTAGTTAAAAGTTGAGGGCGAGGCTTTTCCTGGGCAGTATGCGCGACCGTTTTTGGGTAGGCGGTTTGATAGAGAGGCGAGGAGGGTGAGCGAGTGGGGCTGTGTGATTTGACGGCACGTTACTGCTGGAAAGACTTGTGATATGACCACTCACTATAGTCAAGAATTACTAGCGCTCCGACCGGGGTGATGCCCCCCTTCCGTTCCGCCCTCTAATCTCGTGCATGACACGTCGACCCAGATGCTGGCTCTCCCACATGTCGGAGTAGTAAGAAGGAGCAAAGAATGATGCGGTATATAATAATACTATACTACTCCCTCCGTTCCTAAATATAAGTCTTTGGAGAGATTTCACTATGGACCACATACGGAGAAAAATGAGTGAATCTACACATAAAATGCATCTATATACATCCGTATGTGGTCCACAGTGAAATATCTACAAAGACTTATATTTAGGAACGGAGGGAGTACTACTCAGGTCGGAGGAGTGTGAACCACGGCAGCCCAGTGAACCAGCAGTGCGAACCACGGTAACCGAGTGAACCAGGAGTAGAAAACAATGTGGTGATATGGCCATAAAAAACAATGTGCTACGGTCCACACTGTAGCATGTACAGTAACACTCCTCTTTGTTTGGATCCCTGAGTTAGAGCTAGTTTGGGTTGAAATAGCCTCAAATTATCAAAACAAGAGGGGTTAGTTTGAGCTAGTTTGCTCTAACCCACCTAAAAAACCTAGCCCGGTGGAGAGGTTCTAATTGGGTTAGTCATCCTCGGGCCCACTAAAAGAGAACTGAAAAATCTCCCCTGCCCGCACCAGATCGCTCCCCCCCCCTCTCGCACGACTCCTCTCTATTCCCCATAGGGCCGCTCGCCCCCTCTCTCCTCCGGCCGCCCTCTCCTTCCGGCCTCCGCCGCCCTACTGCGGCCGCCCTCTCCCTCCGGCCTTCGAAGGTCGCCCCGCTCCCCCTTGACCAGTTGTTTTTCTCCCTCTTTCGTGCGCGAGGCGGCGCATCTACCAGGGAGTTCGCGAGAGGGGTGAGTTTGATCATTCCTTCTCTATCTCACGGCCATACCAGTGATCTTACTTGCTCTAGCGCTAATTTTGATTTGGAAAAGTAGATCCTGATCAAACTTGGTATAGATTTGTGGTGCACACATGGAATTGTTTGATGCTGCTTGAGGAGGTAATAAATCTTTCTAGAGGCCCAAAGATTCAGGTCACCTTTCTAGGTATTTCAATTCCAGGCTTGCATTATTTCTAGAGGCCCAAAGATTCAGTTCACCTTTCCAGGTATTTCAATTTCAGGCTTGCATTATTTCTAGAGGCCCAAAGATTCAGTTCACCTTTCTAGGTATTTCAGTTTCAGGCTTGCATTATTTCTAGAGGCCCAAAGATTCAGTTCACCTTTCTAGGTATTTTAGTTACAGGCTTGCATTATTTCTAGAGGCCCAAAGATTAAGTTCCCAGTCGGTGGCAAGCGGCCCTGCTACCCATGCCGGTGTCGACCTCAACTCGCAAGGGCCGGCGTCGGAGGGGTTCCCGGGGCTTGGGCTCTACAGAGCCTTCCTCCAAAGCGACAATGGCGAGCTCCTCCCTAGGTGCGTGAGGGGCTCCGGGCTCCCTCCCTATCGTGAATGACTTTCGTAATGAGTTAGCTCATTCTTTGTTTCATGAAGTGTTTTTTTATTTTGTGAAGCTTGATTGACGACTTGTATGTTTAAGTGGGATATCTCATTTGTATGGACAAAGTAAAAAATCATCATGTTTTGCATGCTTGATTTGTATAGATGGTTCATTTATGTCAATTGTGAGCGGGAGGAGGCCACAGAAGAGCCGGCCACACCAAGAGGGTGCTTGGATCCAAGGGACTTATTTTAGTCTGACTAAAAATAGTCTCTTTAAGAGGCTAAAGTTCCAAGCACCTCTGACTGAAGAGGGGCTAAAACTAGTCTTGAGACTAAAATTTTTTAGTCAGGGGTACCCCTACTAAAATGTGGATTAGTCCTCTCTCTCCTCATTTAACTCCTCTCCTTTAACACAGGCGAGTTCTGGATTGGAGGGTTTGGAGGATAATAAATGCTCATTAACTTGATTTTAGTCTCTTTAGTATTTGGATCCAAGCATGGGTGAGGCTAGCAAGTTTTAGTCTCACTACTTTTAGTCATGGAACTAAAACGTATCCAAGCACCCTCCAAATCCGGCAGGAAATAGGGTCCAAAGTAGTCAAATGATTGAGATAGAGCATTTATTGTCAATCTAACCCTGCCATCCATACACCTCTTTGGTTTAGAGTTAGTTCAGGGTTAGAATCTAACTCTAACTTCTAACTGAGTTAGAGTTCTCCTCGTCTCGGTTCATCGCCATCATACTTTCCCCATTCATGTGTTTTCAGTATCCTGCGAATCAAAGAGGCCCTTTTTTTGCGGGAAAATTCAAAGAGGCCCTTAGACTGGTTTCGGTCCGGTCATTTTTTATAAACGTGTTATGTCCAAAATTTAATGAACGTGCTCCGGTTTCCACGAAAATCATCCGGTTTCATGTAGTAATTCGTTCATTTATTTATTCTTCTCCGGGGGGTTTGCATGTAATTCATGAGGTCTGAAATGTAAAGTACCCCGGCATATGCTCCGAGTCGTGCATGCACTACGACCCATATGCTCTATGTCCCACATGTCGGCGAATAAGAGCACGTGGAAATAGCCTAGAAGTACATATAGGAGGATAAATGCGTGAAATAATATGTACTGTGAAGCGTAGCCGTGGTTCGAAAAGGAGACCTAAAGTGATGACAGCTATAGGTCGCACGCACCCAACTAGTGGTACTAGACATACGACTAATTTTTCCCTCAAAAAAAAGAAGAGGCACGAGTGCTCAGTACTCCTATTCTATAAACACGAGTCCCATCTGACAACAGCGTCCGTGCTACAGCTAGCTCTCCTCCCTCGTTTCTCTCTTCTAATTCTAAACTCGGCCGACGCCCGGTGGGCGGGGTGGGTTTGCTCAACTGCGGCCCCACCTCGCAGTGAAAACGTTACGACTGGAATAAAAATGCCATATAGTCCCTCCGTTCATAAATATAAGCCTTTTTAGATACTATTTCAAATGGAATACAACATACAGATGTATGTAGACATAGTTTAGAGTGTAGATTCACTCATTTTGCTCCGTATGTAGTAGTCACTTGCTGGAATCTTTAGAAAGACTTATATTTGGGAATGGAGGGAGTACTATACTAATAAAACATTAAGGCCACGAGGCGATGCAGTGCTGGTTACAGGAGGCAAGAAGAAGAGATGCATCCATCGACGACGTCCACCTCCTCGACTCAGGGCGCCGGCCCACCGAACGGCGCCTAAGTAGCAGCGGCTTTCGTGGCCAGGTCGACGTGCTTCTAAAAAATGGCGTCCAAAGATTCCAGCCGCTGGAAGAAGGCCAACGTCTTTCTGTCCTCGCTTGCCTTGTAGTGGCCTATGTAGACGATTTCCTCGAAGACGTGGATGTGCAGGTCGATGGTTTCTTGCATGGCGAGGCGCTGCATGGCGAGCGCAGCCTCGACGTGCACATTCTTCGTCGCGACCTCCGGCACCTGCAGGGCCACCAGGGCTTGAAAGAGTTCGTCACCATGGAGGCCGATGAGGGTGGCAGGCAATGAGGAGCCTGGGCGCGCGGGCTGGAGCAGTACGGCAAGGTTGTCCGCGCGCTTCTTGACGGCGGTGAACTTGCGGATGGAGTTGACCATCATGCCGTCCATGCGAGAGGCGAAGCCGACGTCGGCGAGGGCTGCGATGCCTGCGGTCGCCAGCACCGTCTGGAAACGCTGCGCGGTGTGGGGCTGCCGGCCGGCGCCTTGGATGATTTTTGCACAGCCGACTGCCGCTCGCGTCCATCGCCTCCATAGGTGCTTGTGGGTTCTGGTCACTTGGTCTTGGATTGGAGTGAGCAGTGTTGCGCAGAGACTTGGGAGTAGATGGACTGGAGTGGTGGGGCGCCTTTATTATATGAGAGTCCAAACTCTGTTGCATTCACATCGTGCTGGCTCTATTCTGCTTCTCCAATTAATTCCCTCTGCATGTAATTGAGGATGCATCATTGACCGTTCAACGTCTCGGGAACCGCTACCCTCTCCCTCGTTGGCATTCAAGCACCTATGGACCCGTCGACGACGAGGTGCCTATGGTGACTTCGTAAATTTCAAGATGATAGTGCTGTGCGTGTGTGCGTTCATAGGGGTGAGTGTATGCGCGTGTATATGAGCGCTTGCGTCTGTACTGTGTAAAAAACGTAAATGCGTGTCAAAAAGAGCCTAGTCAGTATACTTAATATTGTGCACCTCGGAGAGGAAAACGATAGAACTAGTACGTATTTATTTACGTTGCAGATTCACTCATTTTGGTCCATATGTACTCCATCTCGGTGTAGTCTAGTCACTTGTTGAAATCTCTAGAAGGGCAAATACTACTTTCTGGTTTACAGGGCTATACTAGCAAGTAGTTGTACGTACTAGTACAATAGTGGGCTCACATAGCAATTTTTGTCTCATGCAAGAGCCTGGCTATATGCGTGCTCCAATGTTCGCAACTGCAACGTTCGGTTTGCGCTTGGCTCTTCGCCTCTTCGAGAAGACGAACAATGATGTTACTCTACTGCTTCTACAGTGTCGAATCCACTGCTTCATGTCCGTCCACCGCGAGCGGGACAAACAGCTTGTTGTAGTAGTACTACTAAGCAAAATCCTGTCCTCGTTTGCGAGCAACTGCGCGCATGGGTGAGGGAGAAGGCGTGTAGTAAAATCAAGCTTCTCCTCGTTGTACGAGTTGACGCGACACATCATAGCACTGGCCCCACCTGCTTGCCTCTAAACTTGGCTGAAAGACCCGCAGTGTACAATATATTTGCTGCAACCTCTAACATTTACCCACCACAAATTAAAATATATGTGGCCGTATGCATCGTTCTGATGCAGAGGCCGGGGAGTCCCCCCTTTTCGAAAAAAACAAATTAAAATATATATTCCTGTCTTGACCAGATGAGCGTGCAAACTACAATCACCAGGGTGTCAGGTAGGGCCAGAAGACTATATTAATTTTAAAAAAAACTTCGAGACGGCCACATAGCATGGAGCCGACCCCAACGATTTTAAGCTTACAGGCACGGTACACGCTATCCTAGACTACTCTACACATGAAACTGCCACACGAGCGTCCAGGCTGCGCTTGGCTCTTTGCCTCTTCGGGAAGTCGAACAATGATGGAGTACTACTGCACTGGAGGAGTACTTCAGTATGCTTCTGGCCATCTGACACCGATTGAACTGCTGCATGTCCACCTCATGCGGGAGGGTGAGCGTGTAGCAAAAGCTTCTCCTAGTCTTGCCAGCCACCACGCTCATCGGCGAGGGAGGGACGCTCCTTCCTTTGCGTGTATGACAGGTGGGCCCGATAGGTGTGTGGCCAACCTGTCATACAGCCAAAGGCAGGTGCAGTTAAGTCCGCGAGGGAGAGGATAATCAAAATTCTCGTTGATGTACGAGTTGACGCGACACATCAAAGCACTGCACTCGATATATTTCAATAATTTGCGTTTACTGATGCATTAATTACAACACATGCATGCATGCCGTGACTCTCCTTTTGATACTTGCTTTGTAATACCCCGGCCCATGTCGAGAGATGGTTGTGCACGAGGAGGGCGAGATCATGCAGACCGAACAGGACCCGACGGTGGAGCTCTCTAAGGTCTCGATGGACCTCACCGTGCTCCACTGCCCCTTGTGCCTCCGCCCCTTGAAGCCTCCAGTGTATGAGGTTCGAATACAGCTCGTCCGTTTGGCTGATTGAGCAAGGTGCAGGTTTCTTGATTGATGTGCTGTTCGATTGATTTCTGCAGTGCAAGGGAGGGCACCTGGCCTGCGCGGACTGCCGCGTCGAGCGCCCGGGGAACCAGCGGCAGTGCCAGAAGTGCGAGCGCGGCGGTGTCTTCGACGTGCGGAACACGGCGGTCGACTCCGTCCTTTCGTAGGTGAGGGTGGAGTGCCCGCACGAAGGCTGTGGGCTCTACGTCACTTACCACAAGCTCGCCGATCACCAGAGCGTGTGTCCACTTGCGCCCTGCAAATGCCCCGTGCCCGTCTGCGGCTACGAAGGCCCGCCGCCAGCGCTCTACCACCACAACAGCACCGCGCATCCCATGCCCGTGCACATGATCCAGTACGGCAAGGTGCTCCAGCTGCAAGTTCCACTGTCGGAGCCACGGCTCTTGCTGTTCGCGTAGGAGGACCGCCGCGTGTTTTTCTTGGTCGGCAGCGTGCTCGACATCGGCGTGCCTGTCGCCGTGTCGGTCGTCTGCATCAGAGCGGGGGCGTCCCCACTGCCGCACTATGTGGCCAAGCTGTGGGCGAACGGCCCGCCGGGGGAGCCCGAAGGCACGACCGACGCCGTCGAGGTGGAAATGGAGGTGACAAGCAGCAAGGATCCCGGCGACGTCGACGTGGAGGAGCTGACCTTCTTGACAGTTCCGCCCAAGCTGCTGGCCGAGGCTAAGCTTGTGTCCCTCCACATTCAGATTGACAAGCTCACGTCCTAAATGTTTCTACAGTGCCTTTTGTTTATCTTAGTAATATGCTAATATAGGGATTACCTTGCTCTACTTTAGCTTAAGAAATGGTGGGTTTTGGTGGCGATAAAAAAATTATGTTTATCAATGCATTAATTGCAATGCATGCATGCATAAAGTACATGCATTGGTCAATTTTCTCTTAATACTTGCATGCAATGATTTAATGCACCTTGGAATGTGAACATGTGTTGGGGAACAACCAAATTGAGACTTATAAAATGGAAAAACTAAAATTTTGAGACAAGCCCTATAAAACCGGAAAGGAGGGAGTAGAAAAAGAAGTACTCCATCTGGGAATACTGCCGCACTTCGAAACTAGAACCGTCAATAAATTTTGAGCTTGCGTCTCGTCACATTCCAAATTACTCCATGCTATATTGAATTGCAAACCTATTCACACCGATCACAACCTAAACGGTTTCCCACTTAGGAGCGTATTAGTACTCGGTTATAAATACTAGTATGCCAAGATGACTGCGCATTCCTCCTCAACTCCTCATCCACAAAAACAAACAAGTCATTCAGCATCCTTCCCTTGTGTCTGCCATGGCCAGCGTGAGTTTTGGGTTGAGAGATTGCCACCAGGGAGAGGCGAGCATGGAAGCGGAAGCACGAGAGATGTCCCGCCTCGCTGCGAGAGCAGCCGACATGTCCCGCCGCGTGGAAGTAGAAGCATAGAGGTCCCGCCGCGCCGCTGAAGCAGCACGGAGGTCCCACCACGCCGTCGATGAAGCAGACTGGTCCGACCGCGCTGCGGAAGCAGCAGAGATGTCCCGCCGCGCCACAACGGCCTAGGAAAATTTCTCGCGGGCAGGCGACGACTATTGCAAGCGCATGCATGCGATCGTCCATAGCCAGATGGAGCAGATCTCCAGCTGGGCGAGGTTGTAGGACGACATGAAAGCCTCGTTTGAACAGGCTATCGGCGTGCTAAGGGAGCGCAATGAGAGGCTCCGGGCCGAGCGCGACCTGCTGAGGGAGAAGATCGTCCGAAGTGCAGACCAGCAGGAGGAGACCAGTGCCTTGTTGAAGAGGACCGGCGTCATCGTCAAGAAACTTATGGACGAGAATGACATGCTCCACAACGAGCGCCAAAGGCTGGTGGAGGAATCTGTGGATGTTCTCAAGCAGAGTCTTGAGGACACGAAAGAGCTCATCGCCACTCGTTGCGGAGACTAGTTCCCGCGGCCTGCAGCAACGCATCAAGAAAGTAGAGATCAGCGAGCCAAATCCTTGTCTTCCTTCTTCTTTTGCCCTTGTGTATTTCGGGCGTAGCCGCATGTGGCTTTTTTAGTTATCTTTCTAATTATGTAAGACAATTAATCATCCTTATCTTTCTGTGGAAGATCAATGTTGCGAGGCTGGAATGAAGAAAACTCTTGCTGTGGCGACCCTGGCGTTGTTGTTCTTCTAGTTGCTGCTGGGCTTCCTTCAGTTTCCTGGTTTCTTTTGATGTAATAATTGGTTTAGGATGCGGATTGTGTCGCCGCTTGTGAAATGTTGGGTTCTAGCGCGGATGTTTGGCCTTTGTTGGCCTGTTAGGATGTTGCGATTTCAATCTGGTAGCTTTTAGTCCTTAGTGTTAGGCTGGAGTTGTGCTGAACTTCTTGTGAATTATGGTGGTTTTCAGTAATGAAAATCGGAAGGAACAAGCCCTTCTTTGATCAAAAAAAGAATTAATCGTCCTTATATATTCATCAGTCTTGCTATAAGTCGCAGTAGATGCTATATAGGTCCGTCGGATCTTACATCAAGATCTGTGCTTTCAGATTTTCTTTTTTCTCTTTTAAATCTTAGTCGAGTGAGACATAGCCACGCCATTAAACAGAGGCTCAGGCGCCATTAATGGAGACCTTGGGAGAGAGGTGGACGACAGATGGAGGTCAAAGGGCTCTCCTCCCGATAAGCACGCGCAGGGGTCTGATCGCACGCCTCTCGTACTCAAATAGCTACCCTACACGGCGCCTCCTAGCTAATAAAAAATGGGGACGCGTGGCGGCACGTAAATGGTACTAGTAAGTAGAACGCCCACGATTTCAACAATACTTGTGTTTCCGATTGTAACGTGATGGCACTTGTTCCAAAATGACTTTGTTGATTGTTAATGTGTGCGCCTTCGCAAATCGGACTGCAAATTTACCACAGCATGTTGGTGCCATGTCATGGCACCAAACCAAGTTTCATTATTTTCATGCGTGTTTTGGATTAACAGGAATTAAAAAACTAAGTTTCTCAATGTTTCCAACCCAGCCACGACGCCCAGAATTTTGAATTTCATTCCCATTTCTTGCATGGAACCTAGAAATTTACCCGAGGACACACATGTGATTTTTCAACCAACTTTGGTGCACTAGAACATAATTTGTATTTCAAATTTGAATTATGACACAAAGGTGACACGTTCCCTCCGAGAACCACAAGCCTTCTTGAGAGAAGCTCCGATTTGCAAGAAGCTTATACCAAAATTTGTTCCTATTCGGCCAAATGTTTTTACCACAGCATGGTACTACCATGACATGACACCATTCCAAGTTTCATGATTTTAAAACCAAGTTTCTCAATGTTCTCGACCGAGCCACGATGCCCAGATGTTTGAATTTTATTCTCATTTTTTGCATGGGACCTACTAGAAATTCACCCGAGGACACAAATGTGATTTTTCAACCAACTTTGGTGCACGGGAGCATGTGCTTGTAGTTCAAATTTGAATTATGCACATTAAATGACCAACAACTCAATTAATGTGTAAATAAGGCCAAACGAAGCCGGAATAATAACAAAATTTAACAGGGCACTCATGTAGTTCTATGTTGCCTTTGTAAATAAACTCAAGGGGGACAATGTATATCGTTTTGCACTCAAAGGTGGCACGTTCCCTCTCAGAACCATGAGCCTTCTTGAGGGAAGCTTCGGTTTGCAAGAAGCTTATACCAAAATCTGTTCCTATTCGGCCAATTTTTTTACCACAACATGGTAGTACCATGACATGACATCCATGCCAAGTTTCATGATTTTTAGACGTGTTTTGGATTTACAAGAATTTTAAAACCAAGTTTCTCAATGTTCTCGGCCGAGCCACGATGCCCAGATGTTTTAATTTTATTGTAATTTCTTGCATGGGACCTAGAAATTCACCCGAGGACGCAAATGTGATTTTTCAACCAACTTTGGTGCACGAGAGCATGTGCTTGTAGTTCAAATTTGACTAATGCAGATTAAATGACCAGAAACTCAATTAATGTATAAAAAACGACAAACGAACCCGGAATAATTCCAAAATTTAACAGGGCACTAATGTAGTTCTATGTTGCCTTTGTTAAGAAACTCAAGGGGGGGGCAGTGTATATCGTTTCACACTCAAAGGTGGCACGTTCCCTCTTAGAACCACGAGCTTCCAAATCAGCCCAGTTTGTTACCACAACATTTTAGTGCCATGACATGACACCATGCCAAGCTTCATGGTTTCCAGACGAGTTTTGGATTTACATGAATTTGAAATCAAAGTTTCTCGATGTTCTCGGCCGAGTCATGACGCCCAGATGTTTGAATTTCATTCTCATTTCTTCCATGGGACCTAGAAATTCAACCAAGTACGCACATGTGATTTTTCAACCCACTTTGGTGCACCGGAGCATGTGCATGCAATTCATATTTAGATTATGCACATTAAAAGTCCAAAAACTCAATTAATGTATAAAAAGGCCAAATGAACCCGAAATAATTCCAAAATTCAACAGGGCACTCATATAGTTCTATGTTGCCTCTGTAAATAAAGCAGGGGGGAGGCAGCGTATATCGTTTGGCACACAAAGGTGACATGTTCCCTCTGGGAACCACGAGGCTTGTTGAGAGAATCTCCGGTTTTGCAAGAGGCTTATACCGAAACTTGTCCCAATTGAACCAAAAAATATACGTATGAAAATAGGGTTTAAATTATCCCAAACATCTCGCTACCTAGACCAATAATGTACTATGATTTGAATTCAACATAAAATGGATACAAATATTTGAATTGGAGAGCGTATGGTACATGTAGTTCATAGTGAAATATGATTACTGCTATATGTATGTTTTTTGTTCTCAAAATAATATTTAAATCATTGTATAACTTGACAACAATCGTATTCAAATAAGGAAAATTGATTCAAATTTAGTCCATATGGTAGACGACAATATATATGTTCACATGGTGGAGTAAAATGCTCATATATGATGGAAGATCAAAATGCACGACTACATCAATTATAAACCGCAAGGTCACCTAACGATATATTCGAATTCAACGTAACGTGGATTCAAAAATTGGAATTTGAGATCATGGCATCTGTAATCATATAAAAAGGGACATTACTCTTTCTTTGGTGGGAATTGATTAGTTTTTTGTTGTTGTTGAGGGAAGTGCGAATCGATTTGGTACTGTGCAGGGTAATCTTGTTCTCCCAATTTTTTTTACATTTTTCTTGTAGTTTTTTCAATGGCATCTATAGCAATATAGTAAAAGGGGACATGACTCTCTTGTGTCTTGTATGAATTGTTTTTTTACACGTTAGGTTTGTTCTGCCGAACAAGGAATCCGCACCTTGTTATCTCGAAATTTTCAAGCTCGAGTATCTTTTGTCTCACCTGCTTTGAAACTCCCGCTTCTTGAACCCGCGTCGCGCCTTGTTATCCCAAAATTTGGACACGCGCAAGAACTCCCTCCTCATCCGAAATCGCTCCCGCAGCCCAGACACGCGAAATCCCCCTTCTACCCCTCAGCCAGAAATGAAGCTCCACGTCGCGGTGTCAAAACCGGTGGGGGTACGCTGGTAACTTACACTACATTTCGGACAAGCGCGTCCCTAAGCTTGGCTCCCCATCCCCCTTCGGCCCCCCATTCGTACACCGAGGCCGCCAAAACCCGCGAAACCCCGCGCTCCTCCATCAGCCTCCCAACCGCCGCCCAGACGGAGACTCTTCCCCGACTACATCGTCCACCGCAACAGCTCGCCGTTCCTCATCCACCGCACCGGATGAGGATCTGTTGTCGATCTCGTCGTCCCACCGAATCAGCCGCCTCGTCCTCCACCTCCAAGGAGCTGCCCCGATGTTCGCCTCGTCTATCGCGCCACCTCAATCCCCACAACGCCGTCTTGACCTGCCCCAACAGAACCGCAACACCCTCACCAATTCCTCCGATGAAGCCGAGGCCAACTCGGCGCCACCAAGGAGGTTCTGCACTCACCGCTGCATTTTATCTTTTATTCGATCTCATGGGGCTGCCGGTGCTCGATACCGAGCAGACATGGTGTGTCTCCATCGACGACACCGTCGCCGGCCACATCATCCACGGCGTATCTCCCGCATGTCGTTGCTTCCTCGGTGAGGACTTCCATAATGGCACTAGCTGCAGCTGCTCCGGCTCTCGCTCGCGCTGCGGATCTGTTCTTGCTGTTGGCCACGCTGCTGCAGTGCTCCTACTTTCGCTCGTGCTGCTGCTCTGCTCTTGCTCTAGCTTGCGTTGCTGCTGCTGGTGGTGCACGACCTCCGGCAGCTACAGGAGTTGCTGCTTTAGCACTCACTCGCGGTGCTACTGCACGACTTGCTCTCTGCTAGTGTGTTCCCTGCTTGAGTGTCTGCTGATTTAGATCACCGCTTCTCTGCTACTAGTGCTCGAACGCCCTAAACATCTATTGCAATGATCTGTTACTAGTTCAATCAGTTTCTACAGTAAAATCCAGTTTCGACTGTGAAGTTCATTTTCTTCAGTTAAGTTCAGAGTGAACAGTACTTACATCATCTGTCGGAGCGGCCGTGGCGCGGCTGATGCGTTTTACATCTAGCACTTTTTGGTGATGTATTTTACATCATCTATTGCAGATGATATTAGGGTCCCACTTCAGATTAACATTGTCTGTCTTGTCATGCTTCAGCCTCGTCGCCGTACACCTTAGCGGGGCTGCTCCAATGACGGAACCGTCCATCACAGCGGAGCAGTACCCTCGGCACCATTTCCAGAGGCCTAGGATCTTCTTCCCCACCTCCGACAGTCACACTAGCATCATCACCATCCTCCACGTCCAACCCAATGATGCTGAGGTCCACAAGGCTATGCCAAAGAGTTTGTACACTCGTCGGATCACTTTGTTTCTCCATTCCTCCGTTCTTCCAATTCATGTGAGCCAAACACACAGGTTGACTGAAATCCTATGTTTCCAAATGCTCTGTTTTGCACGTGCATGCCTATCCTATTCCTGTGTTTTTCCTGTCCCTGCGTTTATAGAATCCTCCAATTCTAAGGAGCCCTTACAGATTTACTTCATTTTCAGATAGGCGTCAAAGAAAACTTTGTGTGTTATGTCCTGCTCCTGTCATGCCGTCATCCACCCCACCTGAGGTGCACCATCAACAGAAGCGTTCACTGCAGCAGAGATCCCCCCTGCAGACTTCCTTTCACCGCCTCAGATCATCTTCCCCGTTGCCAGCAGCCACGCCAACCGCATTACCATCATCGACTGAGCAGATGAACCTGAGGACTACACAGTTTTGGAAGAGAGGTCACAGCCTTTCGTGTTTGCTTACGTTGTACATCGGTTATTATTACCTACTACTTTATCGTTCAATCTTGAGTTTTGAATTGCCCATGGGTCTCATATCGAGCCAGCAACGAATAATATCTATCTACTATCTGGTTCATCTGGGGTCTTCTATGTGGTTCATGTTGGGTGGGCAACAAACAGTAGATGATCCATTGTCTATCTTTTTAAACTGAAGCTATAATCTACCTGCTATCATTAGTTTCGGATCCATCCACTCACTTGCTACCATTAGTCTTGATTTTTGCATGCACCCCTTAGGCCTTACAAAATCTAACTATTCTTTTATTATGCATGTCAGATATTGTACACAATCGTACTAAACATGTAGAGAAAAAGAGAAGACTGTTGCATGCGAATATAATGTCATGCAGACGCCGCTCCATGGTGGGCGAAGTGCCCCCCCTCCTACATTTCCAGATTGTATTCCAGAGGAAGATAACTGTTCAGATGGAGATTCAGAAGGAGCCGGCCATGCCTGTTTACCACCTGAGGTGTTTGCTCTAACCTGGCATGCTGATGTTGGTCATATCATGCATATGGCGCCTTGCATTGCTTACATTATACATCTTATATGTCATCAGCTTAGTTTAGATTTGCTTTGTGTGAATGCCACCTATTTGGTTTCTATATCATACTCCCACCATTCCAAAATATTTGTCTTTTTAGAGATTTCAACAAGTGACTACATACGGAACAAAATGAGTAAATCTACACTCTAAAATATGTCTTTATACATCGGTATGTGGTAGTCCATTTGAAATCTCTAAAAAGACAAATATTTAGGAATGGAGGGAGTATATGGGAATTATGCAATGCCATCTTCTTTAGCCAGGCATCATATACGTGAATCATGCAATGCCATCCTGTTTAGCCAGTCATCGTATATGTGAATTTGTCGTGCCATATTTTTTCCATAATGTATTCCATTTGTCAACAATGTTTATACATTCATCTACTCTTCCTGTGAATCAGCCATTTGAGTCGGTCATGGGAAAATCTGGAGTGAAAACAAGGTCTTCTAAGCAGTCAGTGCTACCTGTCGATGCAGATTTCTTGCTGGTTACAGATTGCTCCTCAGAGGAGGATTCAGAGAGAGATGACCAGTCGTATCCCCCCACCCCCCGAGGTGCATGCTCTAACTTGGCTGAGTTATATTGCTCATATCATGCATATGGTGTCTTGCATTGCCATG
The DNA here is from genome assembly GCA_032464435.1 of Aegilops umbellulata. NCBI lineage: Eukaryota > Viridiplantae > Streptophyta > Magnoliopsida > Poales > Poaceae > Aegilops > Aegilops umbellulata. The sequence continues at coordinate 502,977,140 of CP136057.1, forward strand.
TCATCTGCTTAGATTAGACATGCTTTGTGTGAATGTCTCCTGTTTGCTTTCTATATCAGATATGTGAATTATGCAATGCCATATTTTTCAGCCAGTTATCATATATGTGAATTATGCACCACCATGGAGCCAGACATAATATATGTGAATTATCTCATGCCATCTTTTTTTTTCATTACGTATTTCATTTGTCGACAATCTGTGTATGTTGAACTACTCTTCATGTGTATCAGCCATTTGAGTCGGTTATGGAAAAATCTGGAGTGAAAACAAGGTCTTCAGAGCAGGCAATGGTACCTGTTGAAGCATATATCTCGATGGTTACAGGGAGCTCCTCAGAGGAGGATTCAGAGACAGATGACCAGTCCTATATCCCACTTGAGGTGTATGCTCTAAGTTGCAATGTTTATATTTCTCATATGATGCATATGGTGTCTTGCATTGCTTAGTTTAGACATCATATGCACACTATTGAATTCTATCTGCTTAGTTTAGAGATCATACATGTGAGTGCCAGCTGCTTAGTATATGAATAAATTATGTCAATTATATCATGCCAACCTGTATACATAGACAACATGTATGTGAATTATTTCATCCCAACCTATTTTAGAAAGACATCATATAGTTTTGTCATGTCATCCTGTTTAGGTACTCATCATATGTTGGATAATGCCATTATATCCTGTTAAGTTATCCATCATATATATGAAACTGTGTCATGCTATCCTGTTTAGTTTGGCATCATATATGTGAAACTGTGTCATGCTGTCCTGTTTGGTTAGACAACATACATGTGAATTACCACATCTGTCTATCATACATTGTCTGTACGTTCAATTTCTTTTCTTGTTTATCAGCCATTTGAATTGGAGGGGGTGATGGCAGTATCTAAGGGAGCAAAACCCCGTTCTTCACAAAAGATAGTGCTACCCGTCAATGCAGATAGAACCATGGTTGTACTGGCCCACAAACTAGCCCCACCACACATAATCGAGACTCTTCCAGATTGCACACTTACACCGTTGGGCAGAGAACCAGCTACAACCCATCTAACCACAACCCCAGCGGATAGTAACCCATGTATAGTTGACAAAGCACCATGTCCACCACAGAGTACCCCCACACGAGCAGTTTGTAAAGCTACTGCAGTGCCCAAAGCACGAAGACCACCACAGCTAACCCATACTCCACTTTTAAAGCAGAAGAGCAACTGTTCTCAGGTCAGATTCCGTAGCTATGGTCCATACTCCTTTGCTGTTGCATCACTGTATTTACTCATACCAACTACTTGTGAATTTGAAGGATCCAATTGAAACTCCAATGGCGCAACAGGTATGTTTTAAACCTATTTCTTTAACTGGATTGCTGTTCTAACTTCTTGCTCTATGTTGATTTCAGTTTAAGTTGTATAAACAATTATGTTCTCATGTGATGCACATTACAAGTGCTGCCAATGTTGTGTAGTTTCTCACACTTATATTCTTTCTATGCTGATGTGTCTTAAAAATATATGAGTTGAACTGTGTCTCTATCTTGATTAGGGAACATAAACTATAATGATCTGGACAATACAGTGACCATAGTACATAGATATATGTTTGTTTCATGCTGTTATCCTATCCACCTTAGAACTTACTACTGAACAGGTTTACCAAAATGAGTTTCGTATACTACAAGCTAAACCTGTGATGTGTCTGCTTGTTTCTCTTGTAGTATGCAAACAGAATATTGGAGAAGAGCACCCCACTATGCAACGGTAGAGAAAGTAATGCAGATAAGGTTTGAGATAGTGAGAAAACCCTGTTAGTCTCCAAGAAAGGTGATAAAAATGATCTTGTAGACAGTGATAAAACCTCACAGTCCTGCGTTGATGTAGTGTTCGAGTTACTGGCCAGTACCACTGGCACAAGCCCTTCGAACTCGCTGCCTGAATCACTTCGGCTTCTTCAGTATCAGCTACAAGCTGAAAGGCATTAGCCAGCTGTGCCGCGGCAAGAAGCCGAAGGACTGAGGAAGTCCCTGCAGAATTCAGATGCGTACTTTCTTCTGCAACAGCAAGCGCTGGAGGATTTAAGCGCCAAACAAGAGAAAGTTAATAAGCTTGCTAAGCATCTTGTCGGCATTATCGGTACCCAGGATATTTTTTCTTAAGCTCTTCTGAAGTGGTTTCAGTTCTGGACTTGTTTTGCTGCGGCGTTTATATGCTGCTGTGTTCCCTATATTTGCACTGGTGGCGAACTTTGATGCCCAGTGGATGTAATATGTGTAATAGCCGTGATAGCCTAGCATAAGTTGCTTGCTTATTTATTTCCTTGTTGTCTTGTTTATTTGTTTGCTTGTAGTCAGTGCAGTTCTTTTTCTGCGGTTTGCTAGTGGCTGCAATAACCTATTTTTTAAAACTAGGCCACAATAACCATGGGCTAATATTTACTATAGTGACACTGGGCCTCCTGCGGGCCGTAGAAACAGTGGGCCTTCTACGGGCCGTAGAAACAGTAGGCCTTCTACGGGCCGTAGAAACAATGGGCCTTATACGGGCCGTAGAAACAATGGGCCTTCTACGGGTCGTATCATCAATGGGCCTTATACGGGTCGTATGATCGATTGGCCAAACATGGGCCAATAACAGGCCGCATTATGGCCATAAACGGGCAAGTTGGAATCGTCCGTTCATGGGCCGACCATTACGGTCCATCGTTAATAGGCCGTATTTGATGACGCTATGAAAACGACCCAACGAATTAACGGACCACAAACGGGCCGACTATAACCACGGGCTAAATTTGGCCCACACGCAGAAAATGATAGTAAGGGGCCGTAAGTAAAGAATGTTGGAAATGAGCCCAAGAATAAATGGGCTCTGAGAAGGCCGAAAAATAACATGGGCTTGAAACGGCCCAACGGAATAACGGGCCGTTAATGGGTATAAAGTGATACACTGTTCTTTATGGGCCAGTTTCACCACGGGTCGTTAATGGGTGTAAAGTGATACACTGTTCATTACGGGCCAGTTTCACCACAGGTCGTTAATAGGCCAAGAGTTACATAGGGCCTCATATGGGCCGAAAGATGTCATGGGCCATACATGGGCCAGAAGTGAAAACAGGCTGGAATCATATTGGATGGCCTAGATGACGCTACTGGGCCTAATTCGGATAGGGCGTAACGGGCCTTGGGTTAGCGGGTTGTAAATGGGCTATATGCGAACAGGCCGTTAACAGGCTTTCCATGGGCCGGCCCGCCAGCTTTTGACCAAGTCAAACGGGCCGGCCTTTTCACAGGAATGGGCCTCTATTGGGCTGTGCCACGTGTCGACGTATCATAGGCACCTTCCATCCAATGAGTGGATGACATTTGTCCCAACGATGAGCCGACACGTGTTTCCTCCAGCCAAGGATGATTTTACACGTGGAAAATCCCCATTGGTTGGGGCTGTTAACAGGTTATCAGATCCAAAACCCGACCCGATAGCTTAACGGCGTTCCGTTACGGTGGATGTCACGTGTCGGTCACCCTTGACGAAAGCACTTCTGTGACGCCGATTTATCGTCATGGAAGTGGACACTTCCGTGATAATAATTTTGGTAATGTCATGGAACACTTCTACGACAGCACAGGTATGACTATCTTGATTCTGTCATAAATTTGTCATGGATGTACATGCATGAAAAAAACGCGACCTACTGTGACAAACACGTATCATCACGGAAGTGTATTTTTTTGTAGTGCTATATGTGGCATTTCAGTGCCTTTCTAAGCAAATTTGTATGTGCCATCTCTAATTTTCAAAATAATTTTCCTTTTTGTGTGCTCGTACCACTCATGAAACGGTAGGGGGTGGTTGATATTTTTCCATGCTAGATGTGTTATTCTCAAGATGAGTGTTTATTCACTTGTCAATGCATGAGAGTACGAAAAAGGTATTAGGAATGCCCAGTCCTGAAATGAAAAATGAATTTACTTTATGTTGTCAAATAATGAATTCCTTGGAAAGTGTTGGTATGAACAGTACCCGTGAATTCGGTTAGCCCTTGAATGTGAAAGTATGGTGGAAAAGGAACAAACTTTATTTTCTGTTTGGGAACCGCCTATGATATATATAGCATGGAAAGTGTTGGGAACTAATCGATCATTTTCGGTGACAAGAAAGGCATGCCACCCAAAATGTTTTATCCCTATATTTTTCGCTTTGAGCTCTGGCACCTCTACAAATCCCTTCTTCCCTTTGCGAAGGGACTTTCTATTTACTTTATGCAATTTTTATTTTTATTTGAGTCTCCATCTTCTCTTATAAAGCACCAACTAAGGGGCACTATGATTGTACTTGAGCATTGGGTGTAGCTAATATGCGAGTATGGTTCTTGAATGGATCAATGGTTGAGCATAATGGGCTAGGGATAACTTGCTTTAGTGTTGATATATTGAAAGACATGCTTGCTTGTTGATATGCTTGAGTATTGAAATCTTCATGTCAAAACTAGACTATTGCTTTGAATCATATAAAAGTCCAAATGTCCATGCTACAAAGAAAAGAATATGTGATGAACATGATAGGCAACATTCCACATCAAAAAAATTGGTTTTATCATTTACCTACTTGAGGACGAGCAGGAATTAAGCTTGGGGTGTTGATACGTCTACAATGTATCTGTAATTTTTTATTGTTCCATGTTGTTATATTATCATTCTTGGATGTTTTACAATCATTTTATAGCAACCTTACATCATTTTTTGGGACTAACCTATTGACATAGTGCCCAGTGCCAGTCGCTATTTTTTGCTTGTTTTTTACTTCGCAGAAAATCAATACCAAATGGAGTCCAAACACAGCGAAACTTTTTGGAGATTTTCTCTGGACCAGAAGACACAAGTTGGGCTAAGGAAGTACCAGAGGGCGGCTTCAAGGGGAGCACAACTCACCTGGGCACGCCTGGGGGCCCAGGCGCGCCCTGGTGGGTTGTGCCCACCTCGACCGCCTCCTGCACCGCCTCTTTGCTCTCTAAATACCCCAAAAATCCAAAAACCCTAGGGGAGTCGAAAAAACACAATTCCAGCCGCCGCAAGTTCCAGAAACCATAGATCCAATCTAGACACCATCACGGAAGGGTTCATCATCCTCATTGGTGCCTCTCCGATGATGCGTGAGTAGTTCATTGTAGACCTACAGGTCTGTAGTTAGTAACTAGATGGCTTCCTCTCTCTCTTTTGATTCTCAATACAATGGTCTCTTGGAGATCTATTTGATGTAACTCTTTTTGTGGTGTGTTTGTTGGGATCCGATGAACTTTGAGTTTATGATCAGATATATTTTATCCATGAATGTTATTTGAGTTTTGATCTCTTATATGCATGATTGCTTATAGCCTCGTATTTCTTCTTCGAATCTTTGGTTTAGTTAGGCTGACTAGATTGATTTTTCTTGCTATGGGAAGAGGTGCTTTGTGATGGGTTCGATCTTACGATGCTCAATCCCAGTGACAGAAGGGGACATGACATGTATGTATCGTTGCTATTAAGGATAACAAGATGGGGTCTATTTCTACATGAATAGATCTTGTCTACATTATGTCATTGTTCTTATTGCATTACTCCAGTTCTCCATGAACTTAATACACTAGATGCATGTTGGATAGCGGTCGATGTGTGGAGTAATAGTAGTAGATGCAGGCAGGTGTCAGTCTACTAATCTTGGACGTGATGCCTATATAATGATCATTGCTTGGATATCATCATAATTATTTGAACTTCTATCAATTTCCCAACAATAATTTGTTTACCCACCGTATGCTATTTTTCTTGAGAGAAGCCCCTAGTGAAATCTACGGGCCTCGGGTCTCTTCTTTATCATATTTGCTATCAAGATCTATTTTTATTCGCTTTTATTTTCAGATCTATTAATCCAAAACCCAGAAATACCTTGCTTCATTTTATTGTTATTTATTTTATCTCGCGTTCCCGCGAGATCTATTTATCCAATCTACTAAAAATTTATCTATCTTTTTACCCGGGAGGGATTGACAACCCCTCTTTTATGTCCTATTGCAAGTATTTCTTCTTTGTGTGCAGGTACCATTTACATAGTGTTGTGTGGTTCTCCTACTGGTTCGATAACCTTGATCTCATCACTGAGGGAAATACCTACCGTAGTTGTGCTGCATCATCCCTTCCTCTTTGGGGAAATACCGACGTAGTTCAAGCTGCATTAACCACCCAAGAGTGATCCTATGTTTGATCTTAAACAATTACCAGATACTCTGAAATATGCTTATCTAGATGAAAAGAAGATATGTCATGTTATTATTAGTGCTAACCTTTCAGAGCATGAAGAAAAGAGATTATTGAGAACTTTGAGGAAGCACCGTGACGCTATTGCATATACTCTTGATGTTCTTAAGGGCATTAGTCCCTCTCTATGTCAGCACAAAATTAGTATGGAACCAGAAGCTAAACCAGTTGTTGATCATCAGCGACGATTGAATCCAAAGATGAAAGAAGTGGTAAGAAATGAAATACTAAATCTTCTGGAAGCAGGTATAATCTATCCCATTGCTGATAGTAGATGGGTAAGTCATGTTCATTGTGTTCCTAAGAAGGGAGGTATTACTATTGTGCCTAATGATATGAATGAATTGATTCCACAAAGAGTTGTCATAGGTTATAGAATGGTAATTGATTTTAGAAAATAAAACAAAGCAACTAGGAAAGATCATTACCCTCTACCCTTTATTTATCAAATGCTAGAAAGACTATCGAAACATACACACCTTTTCTTTCTAGATGGTTACTCTGGTTTTTCCCAAATACCTGTGTCACAAGAGGATCAAGAAAAAACTACTTTTACATGCCCTTTTGGTACCTTTGCTTATAGACGTATGCCTTTGGGTTTATGCAATGCACCTGCTACCTTTCAAAGATGTATGACTGCTATATTCTTTGGTTTTGTGATAAGGTTGTTGAGGTTTTCATGGTTGATCTTTCCATTTACGGAACTTCTTTTGATGATTGCTTAAGCAACCTTGATCGAGTTTTGCAGAGATGTGAATAAACTAAACTTGTCTTGTATTAGGAGAAGTGCCACTTTATGGTTAATGAAGGTATTGTCTTGGGGCATAAGATCTCCGAAATACGTATTGAAGTTGATAAAGCTAAAGTTGATGCTATTGAAAAAATGCCATGTCCTAAAGATATCAAAGGTATAAGAAGTTTCCTTGGTCATCCTAGTTTCTATAGGAGAATTATTAAAGTCTTCTCTAAAATTTCTAGGCCTCTCACTAATCTTTTACAGAAAGACGTTCCATTTGTTTTTGATGATGATTGCGTAGAAGCCTTTGAAATACGTAAGAAAGCCTTAATTTCTACACCGATTGTTCAACCACCGGATTGAAACCTACCCTTTGAAATTATCTGTGATGCTAGTGATTATGCTGTTAGTGCTGTTCTAGGACAAAGAGTTGATAAAAACTTAAATGTTATCCATTATGCTAGTAAAACCCTAGACAGTGCTCAAAGAAATTTTTCTACTAATGAAAAAGAATTTTTAGCAGTTGTCTTTGCTTGTGATAAATTCAGATCTTACATTGTTGATTCTAAAGTCATTGTTCACACTGATCATGATGCTATTAAATACCTTATGGAAAAGAAAGATGTTAAACCTAGACTCATTAGGTGGGTTCTCTTGCTACAAGAATTTCATTTACATATTACTGATAGGAAAGGGGTTGAAAACCCCGTAGCAGACAACTTGTCTAGGTTAGAAATATTTTTGATGACCCACTACCTACTGATGATAGCTTTCCTGATGAACAACTAGATATCATAATTGCTTCTCGTAGTACTCCATGGTATGCTGATTATGCTAATTACATCGTTGCCAAATTTATACCACCTAGTTTCACATACCAACAAAAGAAAAGTTTTTCTATGATTTAAGACATTACTTATGGGATGACCCACACCTTTATAAAGAAGGGGTAGACGGTGTTATTCAACATTGTGTACCTGAGCATGAACATGAACATATCCTACACAAGTGTCACTCCGAGGCTTACGGAGGACACCATGCTGGAGATAGAACTGCACACAAGGTATTGCAATGTGGTTTTCATTGGCCAACTCTTTTTAAGGATGCTCATAAGTTTGTCTTGTCTTGCGATGAATGTCAAAGAATTGGTAATATTAGTAGACATGAGGAAATTCCTATGAACTATTCACTTGTTATTGAACCATTTGATGTTTGGGATTTGACTATATGGGACCTTTTCCATCCTCTAATGGGTATACTCATATTTTGGTTGCTGTTGATTACATTACTAAGCGGGTAGAGGTTATTCCAACTAGTAGTGCTGATCATAACACCTCCATTAAAATTCTTAAAGAAGTCGTTTTTCCAAGGTTTGGAGTCCGTAGATATTTAATGACTGATGGTGGTTCACACTTTACTTATGGTGCTTCCCGTAAATTGCTTGCTAAGTACGATGTTAACCATAGAGTTGCATCTCCATATCATCCTCAGTCTAGTGGTCAAGTAGAATTAAGCAATAGAGAAATAAATTGACCTTGCAAAAGACTGTTAATAGATCTAGGAAGAATTGGTCCAAAAAATTTGATGATGCACTTTGGGCTTACATAACAGCTTATAAAAACCCTATGGGTATGTCTCCGTATAAAATGGTTTATGGGAAAGCATGTCACTTACCTCTTGAAATAGAACATAAAGCTTATTGGGTAATTAAAGAGCTCAACTATGGTTTCAAACTTGCTGGTGAAAAGAGGTTATTTAACATTAGCTCACTGATGAATGGAGAACCCAAGCCTATGAAAATGCCAAACTGTTTAAAGAAGAAGTTAAAAGATAGCATGGCAAAAGAATACAAAAGCGTGAATTTAATGTAGGTGACCAAGTCTTGCTATATAACTCTCTTTAAGATTTTTTGCAGGAAAACTTCTCTCTAAATGGGAAGGACCTTACATTACCAAGGAAGTTTATTATTCTGGTGCCATCAAGATCAACAACGCCGAGTGTCGGTGTCAAAACCGGTAGATCTCGGGTAGGGGGGCCCAAGTTGTGAGTCTGAGGATCAATGGTAACACGGGACAATGGGAACATGGTGTTTACCCAGGTTCGGGCCCTCTTAAAGGATGTATAACCCTACGTCCTGCTTGATTGTATTCGATGATTATAAGGGTTACAAGAGTTGATCTACCTCGAGATCGTAATGGCTAAACCCTAGTCGTCTAGCCTATGATTGTTCTCATAGCCTCTACACACTAAACCCTCTAGTTTATATACACACCGGAGGGGCCTAGGGTTGTACAGAGTCGGTTTGAAGAGGAAGGAAATAACATATCCGGACACCAAACTTGTCGTCCACGCATACCTGAGTCCTTACCCGGACACGGGGGATAGTCTTCTGATTTATCTTCATGGCCCATCAGTCCGGTCCATATCGAATAGACCAGACACCCGAGGACCCCCTAATCCAGGACTCCCTCACCGAGGACAATAAACCGAAGGTGGTAAACGGGCAAAGAATCAAACATTACATCTCAGGTACTCCCATAAATGTTGAAACCAATATTATTAATACCATAACACCGGAGGAGTACATAAGGGAAACTTTCTGGAACGCTTCAGAACCCTGAAAAAGGAATAGGTATGTGATACGGTAAGTAAACCGACTTCAAAACTTTTTCAATAGCAATTTTACTCCATTTTGAAATATTCAAAAAATCAGGAAAATAAGAAGTACTCCAAATAGCGCATGAGGAGGCGACAAGCCGTGGGGGCGCGCCCTACACCCTGGGCGCGCCTCACAGGCTTGTGGCCACCTCGTGTGCCCTCCGGACTCCGTTTTCTCCCATAATACTTGTTTTGCACAGTAAAAATTCATTATATAATCTCCCGAAGGTTTGACCTCCGTATCACGGCAATATCCTTTGTTCTTGTTTCGTGTTGTTTCCTAGTAGATCTGAAAATATGTCGTCCCAAGATTCAGAGGGAGAGAGCTATGTAGCTGATTATATTGCAAACCCAAACGTCTGTATGGGGAGGTGGATCATTATGGATGGACTACGGAAGAGGAGGAAGACTTTGACATGGAGAAAACAACGGATGATAGCTCTGATGAAGATGAAGATCCACTACGTCAACCTGGAGATATGCATGTGGAATTCAAGAAGTCAAGCCTTCCTAACAGAGGAAACAAATCCAAGGTCCAATTTATCCCATCCCGTTTTCTGAAGGAAAGCAAGTGGACATTATGGAAAAGGGTATTAAAGCTTGAGCTGGAGAATTAGGATCTGAGGGAGGAAAATTTTAGCCTCAAGCGCAAGCTGGAGAAAAAGACAACCTCATCACCACCACCACCTCCAAAGAAGGAGACTTGAGTACATGGGTATGGGCACTCCCCTTGGCTTGTGCCAAGCTTGGGGGAGGTGCCCCGGTATCGTACCACCATCACATCTTTACTTTTATTGTTTATCTTAGTTTGATCCTTTTGGTTATATCTTGATCTAGTAGAATATAAGTTTTAGTATGATTTAGTCTTTGAGTTTTGCTTTGTGATCTATCTATGTAATCAAGTCCGAGAGTTATATAATAAAGAGTAGTTTTGAATTAAGGGCTTTGTTTTCTTGCTTTGATCACAGAAAAGAAAAGAAAAAGAATAAAAGAAGTAAAAACATTATATAATGATCTTAAGGAGAGTGATGACTTCACATATAAGGAGTATGATGAGTAAATTTTTTTGAGAGTTGACAAACATAGTTTGGGTCATTGTTGAAATTAATAGGAAGTAATAAAGAAAGAGAGCTTTCACATATAAATACACTATCTTGGACATCTTTTGTGATTGTGAGCACTCATTAAAATACTATATGCTAAAAAATTGATGTTGGACAAGGAAGACAACATAATGGGTTATGTTTTCTTATATCCGAATAGAAGTTATATTGTCATGGATCCTCCAACATGTTGAGCTTGCTTCTCATCCTATGCTAGCCTAATCTTTTGCACCAAGTAGAGATACTACTTGTGTATCCAAACAACCTTTAACCCAGTTTTGCCATGAGAGTCCACCATATCTACCTACGGATTGAGTAAGATCCTTCAAGTAAGCTGTCATCGATGCAAGCAATAAAAAAGTGCTCTAAATATGTATGATCATTTAGCGTGAAGAAAATAGACTTTATACGAACTTGTGATATGGAAGAAATAAAAGCGATGGACTACATATTAAAGTTCTTTATCACAAGTCGCAATCTAAGGTGACGTTCTTTTGCATTAAGATTTTGTGCATCCAACCATAAAAGCGCATGACAACCTCTTGTTCCCTCTACGAAGGGCCTATCTTTTATTTTTATCTCTTATCCTTATACAAGAGTCATGGTGATCTTCACCTTTCCTTTTGTATTTTCTATTTTTGGCAAGCACTATATGTTGGGTAAGATATATACATACATACATACATATATATATATAGTGTTACTATTCATCACCCAGGGTGCAGAATAAATTATTTTTCACCCGAGGAAATATTATGATCATTTCATAAATAAATTATGTTTCAAATACAAATAGTTACGGTCATATTGATTCACTGCGTAAAATTTGGCATCAAAAAAAGGTTAGAAGGCCACAAAAATTACATTTTTATGTACATTTTACACTATATTTTTACATCTGTAATTTACGTAACATAAAATATTTTTTACGGCGATTATATCTTTTCTTACGTTCTCTTTTTATGTCTGAAATAAGACAAAATTTAAGAAACGTAAAATTACGGTGCATTGATGTTAAAATAGAGGGGGGTGAAGTATAACTATTCCTCCTCACCCAGGATGATGAATAGCGCGACCCTATATATATATATATATATATATATATATATATATATATATATATATATATATATATATATATATATCCACTCGGATGTAGGTGATCATAAATTATTATTGTTGACATTACCCTTGAGGTAAAAAGTTGGGAGGCAAAATTTTAAGCCTTTATCTTTCTCTGTGTCCGATTGAGGCTTTGATCTCATAAGTATCGCGTGAGTGTTAGCAATTGTGAAAGACTAAAAGATAGTTGAGTATATGGACTTGCTACATAAAATCTCTTACAATGACTCTTTCCGATGTGATGATAAATTGCAATTGTTTCAGTGACCAAGATCATAGTTTGTTGGTTTTCAATAAAGTCTTTGATTCATACTTTACATTCTGAATGAATTGTTACTTTAGCATAAGAAATTATATGACAATGTTCGCCCATCGGTGATCTTCCTTTAAATGTTAGCAGCAGCAACATCTATGATGTTCCTGCTGATGCTGCTAAGGTTTGTTTTGTGTGCTTGCAATAAATTTATACGCAACTTTCTTTGCTGTTTCTTGTAGCCTGTGCACCTCTTGTGGGTTGCTAGTTTTTCTCATTTTCTTTACTGTTTGATTTTTTTTCCAGATGGCTGATGTTGAGCGCGAGGCGGCCGTTACTGTTGGAGCAGATGCTTGTGTTGTTTCATTTAGCAGTGGTTGCGATGTTGGGGGCAAAGTTGCTGATGAGGATGCTGGTGCTATGAGCATACTTGATGCCAAATCTTCTGGTGTTGGTATTGCCGAGAATGATAATGGTTCTGATTCTGAAGATTTGCCGCCGGAAAATTTCCTGCCTGGAGGGCTTGACTATGGTGATGCATTGGAATACACCGATTCCGACCGCCGCCCTCACCGCTCGTCGCCGTCGCTACGGGCCTCCTCCGGCCTCACCGCCACCACAGGAGGGCGCAGCTCGCTCCGCTCGTTCGGGCGAGCCCAGCAACGCCCAGAGCCGACGCCCATAGCTCCACCTCGTCGAGCGCCCGAAGACCACCGCTGCCCGTGCTCCACGCCGACGCCGTTTCCGGCCGCCCCGGGGCCGGCCACCACCGCGGTTAGTTGCGGCTCGCCGCTCCCATTCGAACGGCGTCGGCCACGTTCGTTTTGGTCCCCTGTAGATGAAATCCGGCCTCCCGAGCGCCTCCGCCGCCTCTCTGTGTCGCCAACGGCTGAACGCCGGCCGCGCCGATGTGGCCGACCGGGGGCCACCCCCAGGGCCACTGCCCGGTGGGTCCCAGGGGCCCCAGCTGACCCGTTGACCCCGGTCCACTGTGCTGACTGGGCACACAGTATCTCTGACCCGCGGGCCCCATCGCTTATTTTGTTAAATAAACGTTTTTCTAAGTAAAAACGATTAATTAAAATGTTAGTTAAATTAGTTAGTTAATTAGTACTAACTAGTCACTGACTGCTGGGGCCCACGCCCCCTATCTAACCTTGTTAGTTTAGTTAAGCCTCTGTTAGATAGAGAGGCTGACAGGTGGGTCCCACCTGTCAGTTTGACTGGTCAGCATAGCTGACGCAGTGCTGACGTCATTGCTGATGCAATAAACCTTTTCTGGTTTTAAAATAATTCAGAAATTGGTTTAAACTTCGAAAATCCGTAACTTTTAAACCGTAACTCAGATGAAAAAGTTTTATACATGAAAGTTGCTCAGAACGACGAGACGAATCCGAATATGTGGTCCGTTTGCCTGTCAGATGCCTCTAACTATCTGAACATGGAACATTCCCCCTCCGGTCATCTGTCTGACACAGGTCCGGAACCGGGAAAACTTTCCCGGATGCTATCCCCCTTCACTGGTATCATGTAGCACCGCGTTAGAACACGTCTAGCTTTGCATGTTGTCCTGTTATGCACTTGCTTACTATGTATTTACTGTTTCTTCCCCCTCTTCTCTCCGGTAGACCCCGAGACTGCCGCTGATGCCACTGTGATCGACTACGTCAACGATGACCCCTTCTTCTTGTCTGAGCAACCAGGCAAGCCCCCCCTTTGATCATCCCGATATCGCCCATTCCTTTCTCTCATGCTTGCATTAGATTTTGCTACTGTTATTGATTGCTCATATTCTGATGCATAGCCTGCTTTTGTATCTGCTGTTGTACCTTACCTGCTTATCCTAAAGTGCTTACCATAGGTTGGTTAGTGATCCATCAGTGACCCCCACTTGTCCTTGTTGCCCCTGCTTCATCATCGACGACTCGATCTACGTGATCGAAGACCAGGCCCCGACACCGCACATCACTTCCCCTTAGTTGCTTGACACTACTGGGTTACTATCGAGTACCGAGGGTGAACCTCTTCAGCACTTGTGATGTTAACCCTGTAGAGTAGTCATTCGGTCGTGGTCATCGAGGGTGATTTCCTCCTTAACCACTTTCGATACGACTCTGTTGTGCAACCCCTCAAGTGTGAACCTTGGGGGTGATTCCTCTTACATTCACCTTGATGATTACATCTAGTGGAATTCATCGGGGGTGATTCCTCGGGTTTTCCCCTTGATGTTTGGACACACGGATACTTGTACTTTACCACTGTTACTTGGAAAGATGGGTCGACCCTGAGGGGTACCCGCGCGAGCTTAATTGCCAGTGATGTGGAGTCGGGCGGACCTGGAAGGTGCCCGCGAGATAATTACGAGGCGTGGCCGAGCATTCCTAGCCCTTGCCGCAAGTCCTCGAGACGTGGCAACGGGATCACCTCTTTCGTGAGTCTCTGCTTGTTACCGCGCGTTCCTAATCCATTACGATTTGGATATTTGATCCGAGGGGCCTCTGGCCTGATAGCACTAACCATCACGTGGGCATAGTATGGGCGTTCTGCGTCGTATACATCAGCCGAAGCTTAATAGACGTCAGCGACTGAGTGGCGCGCGCCGGGTTGGACTGCGTAAGCGCCTGCCTTGTTGAAGGAGGTACCTAGGTCTGCTCACCGGCCGCGTACGCAACGTGCAGGAGCTCCCGGGGAGATGGCCCATGACCCCTGGGGGCATAGGTTTAGTTCGGCGTGCTGGCCTCTCTATTAAGCCTAGGTCGGGTTGCGGCGTATTGTTTGGCCGAGGCCGGGCATGACCCAGGAAAGTGTGTCCGGCCGGAGTTAATCGAGCGTGGTGCGTAAGTTGGTGCACCCCTGCAGGGAAGAAAACATCTATCGATAGCCTGTCCTACGGTAACGGACACTTGGAGTTATATCCCGATCGATACAACTAGAACTGGATACTTGTGATGAGAACTGGGTTGTGCTGATAACTGGATAGTATGGCTCTGGGATTGCCTTCTCGCAGGGAGTCGAGAAAAGGATCTCCGACCGAGGTTGATAACACTTCTACTACTTTACTTTATGCTACTCTACTCCCTCCGGTTGCTGCAAGTTGGTGGTTTTCAGAAGATGCTAGTCTTCGATAGGACTAGGCCTTCTCTCTATTATGGCATTTCTGCAGCCCAGTCCACTTATACAGCCTTCCTTTGATAATGTTGCATATGTAGTGTAGATCCTTGCTTGCGAGTACTTTGGATGAGTACTCATGGTTGCTTTGCTTCCCCTTTCCCCCCTTTCTTCTTTCCGGTTGATGCAACCAGATGCCGGAGCCCAGGAGCCAGATGTCACTGCCGATGCCTATTACTACGTGGAGACCGCCGACAACCAGGAGTAGTTAGGAGGCTCCCAGGAAGGAGGCCTTGTCTTTTCGATCGATGTTGCTTTTGTGCTAGCCTTCTTAAGGCATCCTTGTCTAACTTATGTCTGTACTCAGATATTGTTGCTTCCGCTGACTCTTGTAAAATTCAAGCTTATGTATTCGAGCCCTCGAGGCCCCTGGCTTGTAATATAAAGCTTGTATTATTTTAATTCGTGAATAGAGTTGTGTTGTGATATCTTCCCGTGAGTCCTTGATCTTGATCGTACACATTTGCGTGTATGATTAGTGTACGATTGAATCGAGGGCGTCACAGTGGACGACGGCGAGGCCTAGGAAGGGGACGACACGGAGCCGGGGAAGACGCCGCAGCGGAAGCCCGAGCGGAGAGGAGTACAAGGGTTCACTGGTTCGGCTACGGTGTTGTCACGACCGGTTTTCCAATAAAATGCTTATTGAGGGAAACCGATCTTTTGAGTCCAGTATGAGAAAATCCTCCTTACTGGTAGACAAAATCTTGATACAGTAAGCCAGTAGCATTAAATATATTACAGGGTCGAGCTGAGGGTGCTCAACAATTTATTACAAGCACGCCAATAATTATACATAGTGGCGGATATGACACAATGGTGTGGTGGCATACTACTGACTCGAGATAAAAGTGGTGGTGGAATATCCCAGTGGAGTGGATAACACGACTCCTAAACTGACAGCTCATCGAGCGTCGAGGTGAGGCTCGATGAATTTATTCGGGTAGCGGAAGCGGATATAATACAGTAACCAAATCCAGGATCACTCGAGACTGACTGGGACTCCTCTAGGCGTCGGACTCGCTATCGAACTCTTCATCCATGAGATCACCTTTGTCAACATCTGGCCAAATCAACAAGCCATGTGAGTACTTTGAAAGTACTCGCAAGACAGTTCGGACATAAGATATAACAAATGCATGCATGAATGCGTCATGAGGAATTAGTAATGCACATTCAATTTAATAAATATTGGCACAACATGATAATTAAAAAGCGAGTCGGGCGGTAGTCTTCCCGAAATCCCAACAAAATAACTAAAAAACCGATCGGGTGTCTGGAGCGACGCCTCGAAGGGTGAACAAATAAATAATTATGCAGCAGTCGGGCGTCTAAGCGACACCACGTAAAGGGCTTATATTGAAAAGTAAATGACATGCGTGCCATAGCCGGACGTCGGAGCGACATCGCAGAAAGGTCTTATATCGAAAGTAAATAACAAGCATGCCACAGTCGGACGTCTGAGCGACATCGCAGAAAGGGCTTATATTGAAAGTAAATAACAAGCGTGCCATAGTCGGACGTCTGAGCGACATCGCAGAAAGGGCTTATATCCAAAAGTAAATAACAATTGTGTCACAGTCGGACATCTATGCGACATCACAGAAAGGGATTAAATTTCCTTATTCATATCTGATGAATTCACAAAGATATAATACTCCTATGAAATATTCAACACACAATAATAAACGGGTTCATCCACAGGAATAAACATTTAACCGGACTTAACACTCATGTGGTTCACCGGAGTTTTTGTCACTGAGACTAACACTGGACAAGATAAGTTGAACACGGTACTTGGACATGGATAAGATGATTCAAAGGATTTTTGACTCTGCAGAGTTTGTACTAAAATTACCCACAGCCAACGGATTTCCGTAGTCATGAAGGACTAGTTCTGTTTACGGTATTTCGGAAGAAACACATCTAACCAGTACACACCCATCCCACCTCACGATGCCAGGAATCACCCTAGACAGCGTTCATGAAAAACTTTGAGACGGGGAGATCGCAATCTCGAATAGCATGGGATCAAATTTATATACGCGCGCTCTAAGGGGTGCCCCCATCTCGGTCCCAACCGGAAACACCCATGCCCCCTGACCGGATGACTGGCTTTAATCTAGGGCCATGGAACCCTCATCACGGCCTCTCGATTTGGTGTGTACCAGGAAAGCGGTTTGCAACTTACTAAGCCATATCCCTTGCGGAAAACATGTGGTAGTACAGGAAGGGAAAACGGATGGAAACTAGACTGATTCATGTTGACACTAGAGTCAAATAGTCTGGCATAAGACTGGCATGGTACAACACTGCCATCTTACCCATTCTCATGACATCACATGGCCATGAAAACTCATATCCAACAACTTATGGATTTTCGAAACTCACTTGCCTCAACTTTGCGTGTAATATAACATTCATCGAGATGCTCATAAACATGCCATGAACTACTTAATGCAAACATGCCCAACACACTCATCATATCAAAAGTTCAAACATGCTTGCCTGGTTCGGAGTAGTCGGAGTCTAGCTTGGTGAAGTTCGCGGTTCCGTCACCTCCTTCGGTATCTACGGTATAAAGAAACATACGCGCTAACGTAAATACCGTGAGGTGCACAAAAGTATTCCAACTACTTTTTAAATAAATATGATAAAAAACTAGACAAAAATTTAAAGAGGACAGAAAAAGAATCAATCAAAAATCATTTCCTGTTTAAAAGTTATAAGGGCTTTAATCCAGGGACCTTTCTGTAATGAAACAGAAACTTCTCAGGGGTCTGAACAGAAAAAGATCAGAAAAACGCTTCAGACTGAAAGCGTATTTGCCCGCATGCGTTTTCAGGAAACGTTTAGTTTAACAGAAAAGAGAGACTGACGGGGGGGTCCCACCTGTCAGGTTTAAATTTTCAAACGGGGAGGAACAGAGCTCGTCGGCGCCCGAGAGCTGCGGTGGTCGCCGGCGACGATCCACGGCGAGTTAGGAGGATCGGAGAGTACCTACGTGCTCAGCGTGTCCTTCCGCGTCGGTGGGTGGTGGTGGTGGTCGTCGGCGAGCACCACGTCGACGGTGGTCCTTGCTCCGGCGGACGGCAGCTCGGGTGGAGTTGGATCATGTCGGGGAGGGCTGCGGAGGTCAAATTGAAGCCTGGGTTAGATCACTGGGTGCTCGAGGAGACTACTGGCGAGGTTTGGGCGGCGGGGATGGCCTCACCAGAGTGGATCGAGCTGGTGGCCGAGGCGGATCGGGGCGGCCGGAGTTGGGGGAGGAGACCTCCTCGAGGTCCTCCTAGTGGCTTGGCGGGGTCCTGGTGGGGTGCAGTGGTGGTGAGTGCTCGAGAACGAGCTTGGGGCCTCTTTTTATAGGCGATCCGAGGCGGTGGCCATGAACGGGGATCTCCGGAGATGGTTACGGCGGCGCAGTGCTTGGTCGGGGAGTTTAGGAGGTTGGGCATCAACGTGGAGGTCCACCGCTTCTGTTTAGAAGATAAACCAGTTGGATTAAGCGCGCGTGCGTCATTTTGACAGAACGGGGTGGCGCGGGCCCATCGACGGCAGAGGGTGTCCCTGTGCTTGCCAGGCCACGGCGACGGTGCTGCGGTGTGCGCTGGCGTGCATGAGGCCACGCGGAGGGCTAGGGAGCGTTGGGCGGCGCCGAACGGCGTTGCGAGCTAGCGCTGGCTCCTGTTGGCCGCCACGGGTGGCTCTGCCACCGCAAAAGTTGCCGGCGTCGGCGATGCTCGCCGCCACCGACACCTGTGCCCGTCCAAGAGAGCATGCGGTGCTCTGGTCAAGGAGGAGAGGCCGTGCGCAACGCGCCAGGGTGCACTGGTGATCGATGACAAGTCTCTGACGAAAAACGACACTACCAAACTTTGAAACTCTGAATTTTACTGAAAGTGTACATGAACAGTGCCGGCCGAGTGTTCGACGAAATGATTTTGGCATGTGGGGAATTTTCCTTGAGCTGATCTTTGGTGGGTTGGCCTCTCATTGCATCTTGGGGCTGCCTGAATTTTGGTAGAATTTTTGGAGAAGAGAAAATATGAATTTCACCAAATTTGACAAATCTGGTCCAAACTTGCAGAGGTTGAAACTTGAAAGTTTTGGAAAGAGGAAGAGTGGATCTTGATGGATCTAGGTTGGGGGTGCTAACTACTATCCAGAGGAGTTGGTTTGAGATCAAAACTCAAAGGAATTCAGGTACTTCCTTTGTAAATCCTCTAGGCTTAAAATAATTGACAGAATTGTTTTGGGGAATGGAATAAATGAATTAAAAACAAAAAAAGTGTTGGACTTGTTGGAACAGAAAGTTTGAATTGCCCCAAAATGGAGGGAGGGGTTTTGGGAGGATTTACCACATGAGGCATGGTAAAACCATGGGTGGTTTCAAGGTAAGAGAAGCCCCAAAACTCATAGGGTTCCTTTTAAAAGAAAATAAATAAATTCCAAAAATATATTTGAGAAGGGAACAATCAGAAGAAAGGTTTTTGATAACCAAACACTAGAGTTGAAGAAGATACAAAAAAATCCTTGCCAGGGGAAAAGTTTTGAGAGAGAGGTTTTTGGAAGGATTTAAATGACCTTCTTCAAAACCAACAAAGTTTTTGTTGAAAACTAAATAAAAAATTTTGGGGTGTCACAACACCTACCCCCTTAGGAAAAATCTCGTCCCCGAGATTTCAGCTGATCCTCAAATATGTGTGGGTGCTCTGTCCGAAGAAAATCCTCTCTTTCCCAAGTTGCTTCACTCTCGGTGTGATTGCTCCACTAAACTCTGAAAAACTTGATGGTTTTCTGTCGGGTCCTCCTTTCAGACTCCTCTAATATTTTTATTGGATGTTCCCGATAGGTGAGGTCTGGCTGCACGTCAATGTTTTCATGGGATACTTGCTTCTCTAGGTTGCTTACACACTTCCTCAACTGTGAGACGTGGAACACGTCGTGGACATCGGATAATTCTTCGGGTAATTCTAGCTGGTAAGCTACCGTGCCTCTTCGTGCCACTATACAGAATGGTCCGATGAATCTTGGTGCTAGCTTTCCCTTAATTTTGAATCGTTGCAGGCCCCTCATAGGAGATACTCACAGGTACACATACTCTCCGGTTTCAAAACTGACTCCACGATGTTTTTGATCGTAATAACTCTTCTGTCGGCTTTGAGCTGTCTTGAGTCGGTCCCTGATTAGCTTGACCTTTTCCTCGGCTTCTTTGAGCATGTCTGGGCCGAAGATACGGCTCTCTCCGGTCTCTGACCAATTTAGCGGGGTACGACATCTCCGCCCGTACAGAGCTTCAAATGGTGCCATTTGCAGCCTGGCCTGGTAACTGTTGTTGTATGCGAACTCTGTGTATGGCAAGCTATCTTCCCAACTGGTTCCATAGGTGATGACACATGCTCTCAACATGTCTTCTAGAATTTGGTTTACGCATTCAGTTTGTCCATTAGTCTTGGGATGGTATGATGTACTGAAGGCCAGTTGAGTTCCTAGCGATTGTTGCAGCTGCTCACAAAATCTAGAGACAAACTGAGTGCCTCTGTCGGATATTATAGTCTTTGGGACTCCATGAAGACAGACTATGCGGGAGAGGTAGAGCTTGGCGAGCTTCTGAGTGGTGTGGGTTGTCTTCACGGGGATGAAGTGTGCCACTTTAGTCAGTCTATCTGTGATGACCCATATGGCATCATTCCCGTGTCGTGACCGAGGTAGCCCAACAATAAAATCCATTCCAACCTCGTCCCATTTCCATGCGGGTATCTTATTTGGTTGTAATAGTCCGGCCGGTTTCTGGTGCTCGGCCTTGATGCGTTGACATGAGTCACAACACGCAATGAACATGGCTATGTCCCTTTTTATACCGTGCCACCAAAATTTTTCCTGAAGATCCTTGTACATTTTTGTTCCACCAGGATGGATTGAATACGGAGCGGTGTGGCCTTCAGCTAAGATTTGCTGTTTAAGGTCCTCGATATTTGGCACGCAAAGTCTATCTCCGTACCACAATATTCCCTGCTCGTCGATAACGAATTCTAAGGCCTTGCCCAAATTCACTTTCCGTTTTATGCCTTCAATGCTAGGGTGCCCATGGTGAGCCTCTTTAATCTTTTCTATTAGGGTAGGCTGCATTTCTAAATTCGTCACACTGCCTTCGGTGACCACCATCAAGTTGAGTTTAGCAAACTCCTGCCGAAATTCAGGTCTCAGGTTTGGTAGGTTGTCGTTGTTCGGGCTAGGGTTCCGACTTAGAGCATCCGCCACTACATTTGCTTTTCCTGGATGGTAGTGGATTCCAACATCATAATCCTTCTCTAATTCCAACCACCGTCGTTGCCGTAAGTTGAGTTCCGGTTGTGTGAAAATATACTTGAGGCTTTTATGGTCCGTGTATATTTCACAACGATTTCCAAGTAAGAAGTGTCTCCATTCCTTGAGTGCATGAATGACTGCTGCCAACTCCAGGTCATGAGTAGGATAATTTTCTTCATGCTTGCGAAGTTGTCTGGAAACATACGCGACTACTTTGCCTTCTTGCATCAATACACATCCGAGGCCCTTCCGGGATGCGTCACAATACACTTCAAAATTCTTGTGTATGTCTGGCACAATTAATACTGGTGCTGTCGTTAATTTCCTTTTTAGTTCTTGGAAACTTTTCTCGCAAGCTTCCGTCCATTCAAACTTCTTGTCTTTCTTGAGTAACTGCGTCATTGGCTTTGCTATGGTGGAGAATCCTTCAATAAATCTTCGGTAGTATCCTGCCATTCCCAAGAAACTTCGTATGTCCATTACGCTGGCTGGTGGTTTCCAGCCAAGTACGGCCTTGACTTTTTCCGGGTCTACGGCAATGCCTTCTTGAGTCAGTACGTGACCCAGAAAACCTACCTGTCTTAGCCAAAATTCACACTTGCTGAACTTGGCGTACAATTGATGTTTCCTGAGTTCTCCTAGTACAATTCTGAGATGTTCAGCGTGCTTTTATGGTGTCTTGGAGTATATCAGAATATCGTCGATGAATACCACAATCAAACTTGTCCATAAACTTCATAAATATTTTGTTCATGAGGTGAACAAAATATGCGGGGGCGTTTGTTAGTCCAAATGGCATTACTGTGAACTCATACAATCCGTATTTGGAGGTGAAAGTTGTCTTGGGGATATCTTACGTTCGTACTTTTAATTGATGGTATCCCGACCTTAAGTCAATTTCTGATAAGACCTTGGCCTGAGCGAGCTGATCAAATAAATCATTTATCCGTGGCATCGGGTATTTGTTCTTGATTGTGACCATGTTAAGTGCTCGATAGTCTATACATAATCTCAGTGTCCCATCCTTCTTCTTGGGAAATAAAATTGGTGAACCCCAAGGTGAGGAGTTGGCTCGAATATATCCTTTGTCCAGTAATTCTTTTATTTGCTTCTTCAATTCTACCAACTCGGATGGTGCCATTCTGTATGGTTTCTTGTATATGGGGGTGGTTCCAGGTGCTAGCTCAATGCTGAATTCTATCTCGGTCTGGTGGCATGCCTAGTAGTTCTTCGGGAAATACGTCTGGAAATTCACACACTACTAGAACTTTGCTTAATTCAGAAACGTCCACCTTGTTCAATCTCGGTTGCCGGGATGTTTTTCTCTCTTTGGCTGAAACTCTTATTGTCTTCCCGTGGTGGTGGGTGAGAATTACGGTTCGGTTGAAGCAGTCAATAAAACCTTTGTTGGTTGTTAACCAATCCATCCCTAAGATGACATCCAGTCCTTTATTTTCCAATACAATAAGGTTGGCGTGAAACTTCAATCCTTCAAACTCAATAACCACACCTTGGCAGTAACTCTGAGTAACTTGCTTAATCCCAGGGGACTTGATGATCATGGATTTTTCCAAGGGAAGCATCGAAAGATTATTTTGCAAAGCAAAACTCTTCGAAATGAATGAGTGAAAAGCTCCAGAATCAAACAAAACCGTGGCAGGTATTGTGTTGACAGGGAACGTACCGAGTACGATATCCGGGGCGTTTTGTGCTTCCTCTCTGGTCACGTGGTTCAGATGACCCTTCCTGTGGTTGTTATTGGGGTTGAAATTGTTTCGCTTGGGCGCTGAATTATTGCCACCGTTGTTCGGCTTTGGGGTCGAGTTCCTTGGCTTGGGGCACTGCTTGGCATAGTGCCCTTCTTCTCCACAAGCGTAGCAAGTAACGCCTGGGTGATATGTGAACTCCTTGTCCCATGCATGGAAATTCTTGATTGGGCGTGAGACGTTTGTCGTGGGTTTGTGTGTCCCACCTTTCTGAAAATCCGTCTTGCTTCGGTGGTTGCGAGCATGAGTAGTCTGGTCCCTTTTGCGCTTGCGGAAATCCTCCAAGCTGCGTCTCTCATTTTCCAAGGTGATGGCCTTATCCACCAGCGTTTTGAAATCTGGGAAGGTGTGCACAACCAGCTGGCATTTAAGCGCGGGTGCCAGACCGTGCAGGAATTTTTCCATCTTCTTGCTTTCAGTCATACGCTCTTCGTTGGCGTAGCGAGATAATAGAGTAAACTGACTATTGTATTCTGACACTGTCATGGTCCTTTGTTTGAGGTCATCAAACTCTCGCTTCTTGATCTTCATAAGACTTTTAGGAATGTGCGCCCCACGAAAACCTTCTTTGAACTCCTCCCAGGTTATATTATTTTCGTTGGGGTGCATGTGTAGGAAATTTTCCCACCATGATGCAGCTGCTCCAGTGAGGTAGTGCGGTGCATACAGTACTTTCTCAAGGTCTGAACATTGTGCAATAATTAATTTTCTTTCCATGTCTCGAAGACAGTCATCGGCCTCAAGAGGTTTGTCAGTATGAGAAAATGTTGGGGGCCGCGTCTTCTGTAGCTCAGACAACTTGGATTGCTGCTGATACTGTCCACGGTGATTTCCCATATTGATGACTTTGTTTATCATTTCCTGATGTTGCTGCTGACTCTGCTCATAAAGGCGGCATATTTGGGAAAAAGCTGTCTCACTGCGCTGTTGACTTGACTGCCCCTGTGTGAAATTGTTGCTAGTTTGGGTGCCACAATTCTCTTCTGGCGGATTTGGCATGGAGCGCGTCCAAGGACGAGACATTTTTTACTCTGGGGATATATTTTGTAAACCTCATAATAAAGGGAAATGGAGTCGCAAAAAAATTCAATAAATCCATAAAGACGGGGAATTTTTTTAAACGCTCCAGGATTTTTTTCAAGATAAAAATCGATTGCGCACGGAGAAGGACTGCTCATTACATATCTTACACGCACGCAGTAATTATACAATACATCACTCAGGATATGCGTACATATTCCTGACATGTTATTTATGCTAGTGCACTTCTCCCAGTTCCTACATGATGCGCAAACAAGCTACTTCTCACAACCTATGTACATATAAACATATCGTACAAGTCGGTACATCGCATGGCGGCTAAGTGTACTCAGTCGGAGATGGTAAGGATCTCCCTTGGCCTGCCGAGGGAGAGGCGCAGTGAGGCTGGGGACTCAACCTCCTCCTCGCTAATAGGCTCCAAACGTGAAGTGCTACGCTGAGTAGATGGAGCGGGCACCATAGGCGGAGCAACACGAACAGGAGTGGGCGCAATGGGTGGTGCAGTGCGGACTGAAGTGGGCACAATGACTTGGTTGGACTCCTCAGTGGTAGGTAGGCGACTAGCAGTGGCAAGAATGGTAGGTGAACAAGATGCCGAGGACGAGACGAAAGTCAGTGGCGGTGCGATGTGCAGGAGCTCCCTCCTGTTGGCGGCACAGCCATGGACTGAGTCCATGCGGGCAGCCACAAGGTCGTCCACCAGGTTGTTGAAGGCTGCCTCCAGAGCTCGGAGGTACTCGACAAGCATCTCGAAGGCCTCGTCTTGTTCCCCTCTGGGACAAGCAAATGTGTAGTGACAGGTGTATGGAAAGTGGCACGGAAGGTAGCGGTAACGGCGAGTCTTCATCAAAGGAAGAACATCCCGGAGACGAGCTATCGCCTCACGGGCAGCCATCTGCATAGCATGCTTCTCCGTAGGCATGGCTCTCCCCAAGAACCGGAAGCGGCGTAACTCAACACGCCCTCCCTTGAATTACACAACGGCCTGGTGCACGGTCAGACTGTCGTTGACCTTGTGCTGATAGAGTGTGAAGACTGGGCGCATTGATGGCCCCATCGCGACCTGGACGATGAAGGAGAGGAGCTTGACGAACCCCTCAGGCACGTTGGTGAACATCTGTGACTCGCAGTCATTGCCAGCTGTCGGTGTACTAAAGTAGGGGTACCTTAGTACCCCGAACTTGTGCACGGGCAGTCGTAGCACCCCGCGGCAAGGCTTGCTAGGTGATCGCCAAAACTCTCCATGGTCCCTTTTTGGGCCATCCAAGAACAAAGTATTTTAGCCAAGGCCCCGGCAGGAGGAACTTGCCGGGAAGGCCACCCGAAGAGAGCAAGGCCCCGGCAAGAGGAGCTTGCCGGGACGGCCGCTCGAAGCACAAGGCCCTGGCAAGAGGAGCTTGCCGGGAAGGCCGACCAGGGCACGACAAGAGACTTGCTGCGACGCGCCACGTGTCCCGGCAAGGACCGGTGAGCAACAAGCTCCCGGGCGCGACAAGGCATCAACCGCGGCAAGGCGCTTGCCGCGGCAAGTCACCACCCCGCGCCTGTGTTCCAGCTCATCCACCAACGTGTCGCTCTGGGGCCATTCCAGGCGTACGTGGCAAAAGGCTGCGCAGCCAGGGGCATGCGGTGGCGAAGCAACGCTGACAGGATAGCCGTCGTGGCAAACGGTGGCGCCCCTGACGGTCCCTTTTCTGCACTGTTTGGGCGACCTACACGGGCATTTAATGCCCTTGTCCCCTACCGTCACAGTTAGGTATGATAGCACTGCGCAAACAACTGTACCCAACACAGCGTTTTCCAGTTTTACCCCCGCCTACGTTGCCACTTGTGGGCAACCCCTTGCGCATATAAAAGGAGGCCCCATGCGCAACGTAGAAGGAAAGAAAGGGAGGAGGCCACTCACGCTCGGTCTGATTAGTTGCCTGAGTGCACTGTAGCACTCAGCGCTCCCGAACAAGAACACAATACAAACCACAAAGCACCAGTAGGGTTTTACGCATCCGTGCGCCCCGAAGCTGGGTATACCCCTTGTGTGCATCGTATCGATCCGCTCTTCGCGCGACCTCCGCCCCCTGCTGAACCAGAAAGGGGCCCGATCCCCATAGGTGTTCGTGGAGGCAGATTTCCCCCGACATCTTTGGCGCGCCAGGTAGGGGGCGTCGAGGTTGTGTGAACCTGATCCGTCGTCTGCACAGGCTAGATCTCCATCGTCTTCATCGACATGCCACCGAAGAAGAAGGCTCCGGAGGTGGCTGGTCCGTCCGCGTCGAACCCACCGCCCCTGGAGCAAACGGATGGTGGGGACGGCACCGGCGGCGGAACGGGCGTCGCCGAGCCAGCTCATGGTGCCACGGCGTCCGAACATGCACCGCGCCCCTCTCAGGAGGCACGGGACCAGCAGCGTCTTGGCACTCACGGTACCATACGCTCGCTGGACCCAGATCGAGCTGGCGGATCCCAGGGTGCTCAAGGCCAGCATACACACCAACGTGCTGGCGCGAGCGTGGCGCGACTGCCTGGTCCGGGTGCTGCTCCTTCTAACATAGTTAGAAGTTCGAGCACGTCCCGCTCCACGCGCCGTTCGCCACCGCTGCCCGCCACTTCAGCAGAAGCTCTAGCACGAGCTCAACTGCTCCTAGACTACCCTCCAACGACGGACAAGCTCGACGACTGGAGGGCCACGATACAGAGTCTCACCGGCTTCGCTAACGGCGACACCCCGCGGCAGCACAGTGCGTCGCAGCCGCGGCAGGTCGGCCAGGCGAGAACCGATGGCGCCAAGACCGGTGGGGGTGCGACCACCGTGCATTCCCTACCCCAAAGGCCAAGATCGCCGACTCGCCGGAACCATCACGACAACGACTCCACCGCGTCGTCAAATCCGCGAACTCGTCGCGATCAACGCCAAGTTCTTCATGAACGAAAGCAAGAGGAAGCTCGTACTCGCATCGAGCGTCGAAGAGAAGTGCGGCGTCAATCAGACCAGCGCGCTGAGCCCTTTGTCGACATGCATGCGCCGGGGGGACCAGGCGACCTGCCGTACGCGGTAGGCTGCCCTGCGTTCACCCGTGAGCTGCGGCAAGTCCAGTGGCCCAACACGAAGAATTTCAAGCCAGACATACCAGAGAAGTACGATGGCAAGTCGCATCCGTCAGAGTTCCTCAGCATCTACACCATTGCGGTGCAGGCTGCTGGAGGGCGAGACGACAAGATCCTTGCCAACTACTTCCCGCTGGTACTCAAATCCAACGTCAGATCCTGGCTCATGCACTTGCCGAACAACTCCATAGCCTCCTGGACAGACTTGTGCCATCAGTTTGTTGGCGCCTTTACAGGCGGCCACAAACCCCATGGCCAAGCGAGCGACCTTCATCTGCTCGTCCAAAAAGAAGGGGAACCCTTGCGCAAGTTCATCCAGAGATTCAGCCGCGTACACTACAACATCCCAGACGTCCACCCTGTCGCGGTCATCAGCGCGTTCCATCAGAACGTGCGTAACCGCAGGATGCGGGAGGAGATGGCGATGTGCAAGATCAAAGACGTCAGCGAGCTATATGCCCTGGACGACAAGTGTGCACGTGCTGAGGAAGGGAGGAAACTCCCCGGAGAGAACACTGGAGCAGGAGAATCTGACAGTGAGGGTACCGCCCCGGCAAGGAAGAACCGGCGGCGGAGCAACATGAAGAAGAAGAGCCAAAAAGTACTGGTTGTTGAGTAGTCCGGCGATGAAGGCGCCGCCAAGAAGGCCCATGCTAGTAGCTCAGGCAAGGAGGTTGCCGGATGCACCAACTGCCAGGCTGTGGCGGTCGCCGACAAGCGGGACGACACCAACAAACAGTACTGCAAGATCCACCGCACCAAGGGCCATGACCTCCAGAGCTGCAAGCAGGTCGAGTGGCTCGTTGAGCTGCAAAAGGCCGAGTATGAGCGACGCGACAAGGAGAGAGCCCGGGGAGGTGGCGGAGGGTCCGGCATGAAGCGCCCCGGCCAGGGAGGACGCCGCGACAAGGACAAGCAGCGGCAAGCGGACAGACCTCCCCGCGGCCGCGACAAGGACGAAGACGACGACGAGGACGAAGACATGGATGATGTCGAGACCAGTGAGCAGGAGTTTCAGAAAGCCACGGAGGTCTTGTCCGTAGACGGCGATGCTTCTCTGCATACTTCTCGCCGCCAGCTCAAGCAGTGGGCGCAGGAGGTCAATGCAGCGGAACCACCCGTCGAGTCACGCAAGCCTCTGAAATGGTCCAGCACGCCTATCATCTTCAATATTGAGGACCACCCTGACCGCACAACTGCGATCGGGTGCTTGCCGATGTTGGTCTCACCAACAGTCCGCAACCTCAAGGTCACTAAGATGCTAGTCGACGACGGGGCCGGCTTGAACCTGATCTCCTCCCCCGTGCTCCAGAAACTACAAGTCCCCGACAGTGAGCTCGAAGAGACCGGCACGTTCCAAGGAATCAACCCGGGAAGGAGCAAGCCGAAGGGGAAGATAACGTTGCCAGTAACATTTGGCAGCGAGCTGAACTTCAGGACAGAGAGGATCACTTTTGACGTTGCCGATTTTCCATTGCCCTACAATGGAATTCTCGGCCGTCCAGCGCTCGCCAACTTCATGGCGGCCTCTCACTACGCGTACAACATGCTCAAGATGCCAGGCCCGATAAGCGTCATCTCTGTCCCCTGCGACAAGAAGGATGCCCTTATCTGTGCCGACAAGATCTACCGGGAAGCAGCAGCCGCAATGGATCACAAGCCACTCGCCGCTGAAGTTCCCGGAGGGAAGAAGAAGACCAAGCCCAGCAAGTGCTCTGGTGCCCACTCCGGCAAGCGCACCTCTTCGGAGTGCTGCGCTACCGTCGAGGATGCGCCATCGAACTCCACCGGCAAGAGTAAGAAGTCAATGGCAGCCCCGCCAACGACCAAGAAGGTGTCCGCCAAGGAGGACGGCACTGGTGGTACCTTCACCATCAGTGCCACTCTCGACCTCAAATAGGAAAGCGCGCTCGTTGCTTTCCTGCGGGCGAATGTCGATGTGTTTGCCTGGCAACCATCTGACATCCCCGGCGTTCCCAGGAAAGTGATTGAGCACCACCTCGCCGCCTGTCCTCATGCGCGGCCCGTCAAGCAGAAAGTCAGGAAGCAAGCGGTGGAGCGCCAAGAGTTCATCGCAGAAGAGATCAAGAAGTTGGAAGCGGCAGGCCTTGTCAGAGGTGTGCTCCATCCGACGTGGTTGGCCAATCCTGTTGTCGTGCGCAAAGCAAATGGGAAATGGAGGCTTTGCATCGACTTTACTGATGTTAACAAAGCTTGTCCCAAAGATCCCTTTCCCTTGCCGCGCATTGACCAGATTGTTGACTCCACGGCCGGATGTGACCTGCTTTCATTTCTTGACGCATACTCAGGATACCATCAGATCTTCATGGCTGAAGGAGATGAGGAAAAGACCGCATTCATCACTCCATGTGGCACGTACAGTTTCGTACGGATGCCTTTCGGTTTGAAGAATGCTGGTTCGATGTTTGCGAGGGTTGTCCATACCGCTTTTGAGCCGCAAATCCACAGAAATGTGGAAGCCTACATGGATGACATAGTGGTCAAAAGCAGGAACAGGGCAACCCTGACTCAAGATTTAGAAGAGACCTTTACGAACCTCCGCAAGATCAGCCTCAAGCTCAACCCCGAGAAGTGCGTGTTTGGAGTCCCTTCCGGCAAGCTTCTCGGGTTCTTCGTGTCTCAGCGAGGAATCGAAGCCAATCCATACAAAATCAAGGCCATCGAGCAGATTGAAGCACCAACACGCGTCAAGGATGTACGAAGGCTTGCCGGCTGCGTCGCGGCTCTCAGCAGGTTTATTTCCAAGTCAGCAGAACGCGCCCTGCCATTTTTCAAAGTTTTGAAAAAGGCGGGTCCAGTGAAATGGACTCTGGAAGCGGAGGCTGCGCTGCAGGACTTGAAGAAATACCTGCCCTCCGCTCCAATACTTGTCGCGCCTAAACCACAAGAGAAGTTGTTGCTGTACCTGGTGGCAACCAATCAAGTGGTTAGTGCTGCGTTAGTAGCGGAGAGGGAGGCAGATGATGAGCTAGCAACCGCGGCAAGCGCGTCCAGCGACAAGCAGGAGGCTTCCCCGACAAGCTCTGGCCCCGACAGGGATGAGTCTGCGCAGGAGCGAGTGGAGGTGCAGAAGAAGAGAATGGTGCAGCGCCCAGTTTACTTTGTCAGCTCCCTTCTGCAGGGGGCTAGGTCAAGGTACTCTGGTGTGCACAAATTGCTTTTCGGCCTTCTCATGGCCTCGAGAAAGCTGCGCCATTACTTCCAAGCACATGATATTATAGTTGTCACCCGCTTTCCGCTGAAGAGGATACTGCAGAATCCAGAAGCAACAGGCAGGATTATCGAGTGGGCACTGGAACTGTCAAGCTTCGGTCTCAAATTCGAGAGCACTTCAACTATCCAAAGCAGAGCATTGGCGGAGTTCATAGCAGACTGGACACCGACACCAGACGAAGAAATCCCAGAGACGAGCATCCCCGTCAAAGAAGCAAGCAAAGAGTGGCTGATGTATTTTGATGGTGCCTTCTCGCTGCAAGGCGCCGGTGCTGGCGCGTTGCTTATCGCGCCCACCGGAGAGCATCTCAAGTACATAGTCCAGATGCACTTCCCCAAGGAACAAGCAACCAACAATACTACAGAGTATGCAGGTTTGCTTGCAGGTCTCAGGATCGCGGCAGAACTTGGGATCAAGAAGCTCATTGTCAGGGGTGACTCGCAGCTTGTCGTCCGCCAAGTGAACAAAGATTACCAGAGTCCGTTGATGGAAGCGTACGTTGATGAAGTGAGGAAGCTAGAAGAGCACTTTGACGGCCTGCAAATGGAACACATTCCAAGAGCTGAGAACGACATTGCTGATGGCCTGTCAAAGTGCGCAGCACTTAAGTTACCTGTGGAGCCAGGAACCTTTGTGCTCAAGCTGACTCAGCCATCCGTAACACCATCAACCGGATAGAGCAAGAAGAGGAAGTTGGTCTCCGGCGACTATCTTCCGGCAGAGCTCCCCGGAGCCGCCGCCAAGAAGGTCCCCAAGATCGACGCCAAGAGTGCTGAGGAGCGGTCTGCTCCGGCGAACCCCAGGGTATGTTCCGTAGAAGCAGGCGCTCCCGACAAGTTTTGCTCCGGCAAGCTTGCCGGGGAACATCAAGCTCCAGCTGAGCCCCAGATCCTCACCGTAGAAGTGGACGTTCCCGCAGCAGCAGATGTGCCTTCAGTCCTTGTTGTCGAGCCACAGGCTCCAGCATGGGCGCAGCGGACTGTCCGTTTCCTCCAAAACGGAGAACTTCCCGAAGAACAAGAAGAAGCGGAGAGAGTAGCCCGGCGCTCAAGTATGTACCAGTTCGTCGACAACACACTGTACAGAAGAGGGCGCAACGGTGTGAAATTGAAGTGTATTCCCCGGGAAGACGGACAAAAGCTGTAGGCAGAGATACATGGAGGCATATGTGGTCACCACATTGGCGCAAGTGCACTTGCCGGCAAAGCGTTCCGGCAAGGTTTCTTCTGGCCGACAGCCCTCCAGGATGCAACTGCACAAGTAACCAAGTGTGAAGCGTGCCAGTTCCATTCCAAGCAGATACACCAGCCAGCTCAAGCTCTCCAGACGATCCCTTTATCCTGGCCATTTTCGGTCTGGGGGCTCGACATCCTCGGCCCCTTCCCCCTAGCTGTCGGGGGCTTTGAGTACTTGTACGTCGCAATCGACAAGTTCACAAAGTGGCCGCAAGTGGAACCAGTGAGGAAGGTGACAGCACAGTCAGCAGTCAAGTTCTTCAGGTCGATTGTTTGACGCTTCGGGATCCCCAACAGGATCATCACCGACAACGGTACGCAATTCACGAGCCGCGCCTTCATGCAATACGTCCAAGATCTCGGCGCCAAGGTCTGCTTCGCTTCTGTTGCTCATCCCAGGAGCAACGGTCAAGCGGAGAGGGCCAATGCCAAAGTGTTGCACGGGCTCAAGACCAGAACTTTCGACAGGCTGCACAAGTGCGGAAGAAACTGGATCGAGGAGCTGCCGGTGGCTCTTTGGTCGATCAGAACGACGCCAAATCGAGCCACTGGCCAGACACCATTTGCTCTAGTCTATGGAGCAGAAGCAGTTACCCCCACGGAACTCGTATATGGGACACCTCGAGTGCTTGCTTATGATGAGCTTGAGCAAGAGCGGCTGCGTGAAGATGACGCGCTGCTCCTTGAGGAAGATCGTCTTCAGGCTGCTGTGCGAGCCGCTCGCTACCAGCAAGCTTTGCGTCGCTACCATAGCCGCAAAGTTAAAGCCAGAAGCTTCGAGGAAGGCGACCTTGTTCTTCGGCGCGCTCCATCCTCCAAGAATCACAACAAGTTGACGCCGAAGTGGGAAGGCCCTTACCGGGTGAGACGAGTCACGAGGCCCGGCGCTGTCCGCCTTGAGACCGAAGATGGCACCACGGTGAGCAACTCCTGGAATATTGAGCATCTTCGTAAGTTTTACCCGTAAGGCGCGGTTGTCGGACCCCGTCCGGCAACCACCCTTTTGTACAAGTCTTGCTGCTGTTGCATGTAATCCTTTGTACAAAGCGAGGCGCAGACCCTGAGCAGCAGTAAATGAAGCGCTGGCGCCCTAAGTTTTAGCATGCATGCTGAGTCGAGTCTCGTCCTTGGTTAGGGTTGATAGTGCCAAACAGCTGCTAACCCCTAGCTTAGAGGTCGGGTCTGCGTCCTTTTTTCCTGTTCTTTCGTTCCCCTTTGGTTCGTAGGGTTTTGCATATCCTGGCCAGACCGCTCAAGGACGAAGAAGAGAAGAAGGGCGGACCAGCATCTGGTCCCCAGCAAACCAGTGTTGTCGGGGGCTGCATGTGCAAAGATTCGCCCGCGGCAAGCCAAAGTTGCCGGGGGCTGCAATCCCAGATAAGTTTTTCATCCCTTGTCATGCATTCTCTTATGGACTGAGGGATGCGAAAACCTTGTTTCTTCCTAAAAAAGCTACCGTGCTCCCTTAACTCTGGGCCCCAGAGCGCGTTCCTGGGGCCAGTTTTGGTAGTAGTCGCGGCGGCAAAGGGACGGAATGAGGAGCCCGAACCCGCCTCATCCCTACCTCCGCCAAAGGCGTGACAAAGGTCGAGTGGCGCGGGAAGACGGCAGGGCCTGTTGCCGGGCAAAGAAGTGTCTATCTTAACGATATAAAGGATTCACTACTTGGCGTGGGTTTTACCCGCGGGACAAATGGCCCGGCAAACATCCCCTTTTCATTAAAAAAACATTCCGCTCAGCTACAGTTCAGAGAGAATGAAAAACATGAGAGATGGGATTACAAGCTTTAAATGCAACTAAAGCCCGAGGGCTTACAAGTTAAAAAGAGATAAGGTGCTTGTAATCCCTTTCTTGTCTCTCTCCTCAGGAGGTAGAACAAGGAGGCGAGAAGGGCAAAAGGGGCGCCTAGGCGAGCTACGGGTGGCAGAAGACACCAAGAGAACACCCCGGGGGCCGTCTGAAAGTTGGACGGTGACGGCGGCGCCGGAAGCGGGGCTCGATGAGGCGGCAGGACGTCAGCACACTGTCGAGGGCGCCGTGCCCCCGTACTCCGAGTTGACGGCCTTGTCGCCCGCCCTCTTCCTCTTCCGCAGCCTCCCTACGCCAGCCGCCAAGGAGACGACCCCGAGGAGCTCAAGGAGCCGGCGACACGGATGATGGGGTCGCCGGTGCCACACGGAGCCGCGACCGGCGCCTAGTCGGACCCGTCATCCCGACGACTGCTACCCTCGTCGTCGCTGTCGCTCCCCTCCTCATCGCTCTCGCTCGAGGAGGAGCCTTCGCTGTCGGAGGAGCTATCCATGCAGCACCGGGCCCGGGTCCCGTAGCACCCGAAGACCTTGACGGAGAGGAGATCGCCCTCCATCAACTTAAAATGGAGGGTGAACCCCTCCATCAAGCTGTGGATACGGGCGAACGTCTTCCACCCTCGACCAAGATACATCACGCCGGGGGCTGGGGACTTAACGTGGACCCGCGTGCCACTGATCCCGTAGCCCCTCATGCGCAGTCTTAGCGTCTCGGGTTGTTCCATCTCGATCACGCTTGCGAAGGGAGCCGGGAGGCGGAGGCGACGACGAGGCGCCCGGCGCAGCCTGACGAAGAACTCGCAAGGGTCGTCCCCAATGTGGACCGCCGTGAGAAGAGGAGCCGCTGGCGGAGGCGAGGCCGGCGCGTCGCCCCGTCCGCCTCGTCCCCGAGCGCCTCGGCCTCGTCCACGACCTCGCCCCCTCCCCCTTCCCCTTACGGTTGGCTCTGCCACCGCGGGTGCAAGGGGAGGAGGGGCGCGTTGCCTAGCGGCGACCCTCGCCGCCACCGATGAAGGACCAGGGTTCCCTTTCTCCATGGCGAATGGAGAGAGGGCACCAGAAGCTGAAGGGAAGAAAAGATGAAGGAGGGCAGATTTCCGTCGCCCCCTCTTGCTCTTTATAAAGGAGCAGGGTAGGGGCTCGGCCGCCCCGCTCAGCCAATCAAGACGCAGGAAGAGCAGGCGACTGGGACCGGCCTGCTGCCTCGACCCGCGACGGCCCGGTTTCCTGCCTCCACCGTCCGCAACTCCAGGTGTATGGAAGGCGCTTGGCTGGCGTGCAGGACCGAGGCGGCGGCTGAGGCGACCCTCCCCCACCCCATGATCGTGGGGAGCGGACGCCTCGTAAACCGTGCCTCGGCCCCGTCCAGCAAACGAGCCACGCCTCCACGCCTCCCTCCACTTATGGAGATGGCTCGAACCGCCCCCTTTATTGCGACGTGACGCATGCCTGCGGGGCTCAGCCCCGCGCACGCCGCCCACATCACGCACGCCTCTCCCCACGATGCCGCATTCGACGCGTGCCGTTCGGGGTGGACGTGGTGGATGTAGAAGAAGATGCAGCGTGACCCAGGCCGCGCATGCCCGTGCACTGTTTTGGGCCTGGCCCAACAGCGCTCGGCACCGTGTATGGCCCAGGCCCGGGGGCTCCTGTCGGTGTACTAAAGTAGGGGTACCTTAGTACCCCGAACTTGTGCACGGGCAGTCGTAGCACCCCGCGGCAAGGCTTGCCAGGTGATCGCCAAAACTCTCCATGGTCCCTTTTTGGGCCATCCAAGAACAAAGTATTTTAGCCAAGGCCCCGGCAGGAGGAGCTTGCCGGGAAGGCCACCCGAAGAGAGCAAGGCCCCGGCAAGAGGAGCTTGCCGGGACGGCCGCTCGAAGCACAAGGCCCCGGCAAGAGGAGCTTGCCGGGAAGGCCGACCGGGGCACGACAAGAGACTTGCTGCGACGCGCCACGCGTCCCGGCAAGGACCGGTGAGCAACAAGCTCCCGGGCGCGACAAGGCATCAACCGCGGCAAGGCGCTTGCCGCGGCAAGTCACCACCCCACGCCTGCGTTCCAGCTCATCCACCAATGGGTCGCTCTGGGGCCATTCCAGGCGTACGTGGCGAAAGGCTGCGCAGCCAGGGGCATGCGGTGGCGAAGCAACGCTGACAGGATAGCCGTCGTGGCAAACGGTGGCGCCCCTGACGGTCCCTTTTCTGCACTGTTTGGGCGACCTAGACGGGCATTTAATGCCCTTGTCCCCTGCCGTGAGAGTTAGGTATGATAGCACTGCGCAAACAGCTGTACCCAACACAGCATTTTCCAGTTTTACCCCCGCCTACGTTGCCACCTGTGGGTAACCCCTTGCGCATATAAAAGGAGGCCCCATGCGCAACGTAGAAGGAAAGAAAGGGAGGAGGCCACTCACGCTCGGTCTGATTAGTTGCCTGAGTGCACTGTAGCACTCAGCGCTCCCGAACAAGAACACAATACAAACCACAAAGCAGCAGTAGGGTTTTACGCATCCGTGCGGCCCGAAGCTGGGTAAACCCCTTGTGTGCATCGTCTCGATCCGCTCTTCGCGCGACGTCCGCCCCCCGCCGAACCAGAAATGGGCCCGATCCCCATAGGTGTTCGTGGAGGCAGATTTCCCCCGACACCAGCCATCTACAAAAGTAGGCAAAATTCTGAATGGTCAGGTCATAAATTTATGCTGACTGACAGAAAATGACTACATTTGCAAAAAATATGAATTAACTCTATTGTGCTAATAACCGATTAGTGATCGCACCTAGTGGCTTCCTACAGTCAGCCTGGCTCTGATACCAAGCTTGTCACGACCGGTTTTCCAATAAAATGCTTATTGAGGGAAACCGGTCTTTTGAGTCCAGTATGAGAAAATCCTCCTTACTGGTAGACAAAATCTTGATACAGTAAGCCAGTAGCATTAAATATATTACAGGGTCGAGCTGAGGGTGCTCAACAATTTATTACAAGCACGCCAATAATTATACATAATGGCGGATATGACACAATGGTGTGGTGGCATACTACTGACTCGAGATAAAAGTGGTGGTGGAATATCCCAGTGGAGTGGATAACACGACTCCTAAACTGACAGCTCATCGAGCGTCGAGGTGAGGCTCGATGAATTTATTCGGGTAGCGGAAGCGGATATAATACAGTAACCAAATCCAGGATCACTCGAGACTGACTGGGACTCCTCTCGGCGTCGGACTCGCTATCGAACTCTTCATCCATGAGATCGCCTTCGTCAACATCTGGCCAAATCAACAAGCCAGGTGAGTACTTTGAAAGTACTCGCAAGACAGTTCGGACATAAGATATAACAAATGCATGCATGAATGCGTCAT
Source organism: Aegilops umbellulata (assembly GCA_032464435.1). Taxonomy (NCBI): domain Eukaryota; kingdom Viridiplantae; phylum Streptophyta; class Magnoliopsida; order Poales; family Poaceae; genus Aegilops; species Aegilops umbellulata. The sequence goes on from CP136057.1 coordinate 503,014,325, forward strand.
GAGGAATTAGTAATGCACATTCAATTTAATAAATATTGGCACAACATGATAAGTAAAAAGGGAGTCGGGCGGTAGTATTCCCGAAATCGCAACAAAATAACTGAAAAACCGATCGGGTGTCTGGAGCGACGCCTCGAAGGGTGAACAAATAAATAATTATGCAGCAGTCGGGCGTCTAAGCGACACCACGTAAAGGGCTTATATTGAAAAGTAAATGACATGCGTGCCACAGCCGGACGTCGGAGCGACATCGCAGAAAGGGCTTATATCGAAAGTAAATAACAAGCGTGCCACAGTCGGACGTCTGAGCGGCATCGCAGAAAGGGCTTATATCGAAAGTAAATAACAAGCGTGCCATAGTCGGACGTCTGAGCGACATCGCATAAAGGGCTTATATCGAAAGTAAATAACAAGCGTGCCACAGTCGGACGTCTAAGCGACATCGCAGAAAGGGCTTATATCCAAAAGTAAATAACAATTGTGCCACAGTCGGACATCTATGCGACATCACAAGAAGGGCTTAAATTTCCTTATTCATATCTTATGAATTCACAAAGATATAATACTCCTAAGAAATATTCAACACAAAATAATAAATGGGTTCATCCACAGGAATAAACATTTAACCGGACTTAACACTCATGTGGTTCACCGGAGTTTTTGTCACTGAGACTGACACTGGACAAGATAAGTTGAACACAGTACTTGGACATGGATAAGATGATTCAAAGGATTTTTGACTCTGCAGAGTTTGTACTAAAATTACCCACAACCAACGGATTTTCGTAGTCACGAAGGACTAGTTCCGTTTACGGTATTTCGAAAGAAACACATCTAACCAGTACACACCCATCAGACCTCACGATGCCAGGAATCACCCTAGACAGCGTTCATGAAAAACTTTGAGACGGGGAGATCACAATCTCGAATAGCATGGGATCAAATTTATATATGCGCGCTCTAAGGGGTGCCCCCCTCTCGGTCCCAACCGAAAACACCCATGCCCCCTGACCGGATGACTGGCTTTAATCCAGGGCCATGGAACCCTCATCACGGCCTCTCGATTTGGTGTGTACCAGGAAAACGGTTTGCAACTTACTAAGCCATATCCCTTGCGGAAAACATGTGGTAGTACAGGAAGGGAAAACAGATGGAAACTTGACTGATTCATGTTGACACTGGAGTCAAATAGTCTGGCATAAGACTGGTATGCTACAACACTGCCATCCTCATATCCAACAACTTATGGATTTTTGAAACTCACTTGCCTCAACTTTGCGTGTAATATAACATTCATCGAGATGCTCATAAACATGCCATGAACTACTTAATGCAAACATGCCCAAGACACTCATCATATCAAAAGTTCAAACATGCTTGCCTGGTTTGGAGTAGTCGGAGTCTAGCTTGGTGAAGTTCGCGGTTCCGTCACCTCCTTCGGTATCTACGGTATAAAGAAACATATGCGCGAACATAAATACCGTGAGGTCACAAAAGTATTCCAAATATTTTTCAAATAAATATGATAAAAAACTAGACAAAAAATTAAAGAGGTCAGAAAAAGAATCAATCTAAAATCTTTTTTGTTTAAAAGTTATAAGGGCTTTAATCCAGGGACCTTTCTGTAATGAAACAGAAACTTCTCAGGGGGCTGAACAGAAAAAGATCAGAAAAACGCTTCAGACTGAAAGCGTATTTGCCCGAATGCATTTTCAGAAAACGTTTTGTTTAACAAAAAAGAGAGACTGACGGGGGGTCCCACCTGTCAGCTTTAAATTTTCAAATGGGGAGGAACAGAGCTCGTCGGCGCTCGAGAGCTGCGGTGGTCGCCGGCGGTGATCCACGGCGAGTTAGGAGGATCGGAGAGTACCTACGTGCTCAGCGTGTCCTTCCGCGTCGGTGGGTGGTGGTGGTGGTCGTCGGCGAGCACCACGTCGACGGCGGTCCTTGCTCCGGCGGACGGCGGCTCGGGTGGAGTAGGATCACGTCCGGGAGGGCTGCAGAGGTCAAATTGAAGCCTGGGTTAGATCATTGGGTGCTCGAGGAGACTACTGACGAGGTTTGGGCGGTGGGGATGGCCTCACCGGAGTGGATCGAGATGGTGGCCGAGGCGGATCGGGGCGGCCGGAGTTGGGGGAGGAGACCTCCTCGAGGTCCTCCTAGTGGCTTGGCGGGGTCCTAGTGGGGTGCAGTGGTGGTGAGTGCTCAAGAACGAGCTCGGGACCTCTTTTTATAGGTGATCCGAGGCGGTGGACGTGAACGGGGATCTCTGGCGATGGTTACGGCGGTGCAGTGCTTGGTCGGGGAGTTTAGGAGGTTGGGCATCAACGTGGAGGTCCACTGGTTCTGTTTAGAAGATAAACCAGTTGGATTAAGCGCGCGTGGGTGGTTTTGACAGAACGGGGTGGCGCGGGCCCGTCGGCGACAGAGGGCGTGCCCTATGCTTGCCTGGCCACGGCGACGGTGTTGCGGTGTGCTTGGCGTGCATGAGGCCACGCGGAGGGCTAGGGAGCGTTGGGCGGCGCCGAACGGCGTTCCGAGCTGGCGCTAGCTCCTGTTGGCCGCCACGGGTGGCTCTGCCACCGCAGAAGTTGCCGGCGTCGGCGATGCTCGCCGCCACCGACACCTGCGCCTGTCCAAGAGAGCATGAAGTGCTCTAGTCAAGGAGGAGAGGCCGTGCGCAACGCGCCAGGGTGCACTGGTGATCGATGAAAAGTCTCTGACAAAAAACGACACTGCCAAACTCTGAAACTCTGAATTTTACTGAAAGTGTACATGAACAGTGCCGGCCGAGTGTTCGACGAAATGATTTTGGCATGTGGGGAATTTTCCTTGAGCTGATCTTTGGTGGGTTGGCCTCTCATTGCATCTGGGGGCTGCCTGAATTTTGGTAGAATTTTTGGAGTAGAGAAAATATGAATTTCACCAAATTTGACAAATCTGGTACAAACTTGCAGAGGTTGAAACTTGAAAGTTTTGAAAAGAGGAAGAGTGGATGTTGATGGATCTAGGTTGGGGGTGCTAAGGACTATCCAGAGGAGTTGGTTTGAGATCAAAACTCAAAGGAATTCAGGTACTTCCTTTGTAAATCCTCTAGGCTTAAAATAATTGATAGAATTGTTTTGGGGAATAGAATAAATGAATTAAAATCCAAAAAAGGGTTGGACTTGTTGGAACAGAAAGTTTGAATTGCCCCAAAGTGGAGGGAGGGGTTTTGGGAGGATTTACCACATGAGGCATGGTAAAACCATGGGTGGTTTCAAGGTAATAGAAGCCCCAAAACTCATAGGGTTCCTTTTAAAAGAAAATAAATAAATTCCAAAAATATATTTGAGAAGGGAACAATCAGAAGAAAGGTTTTTGATAACCAAACACTAGAGTTGAAGAAGATACAAAAAAATCCTTGCCAGGGGAAAAGTTTTGAGAGAGAGGTTTTTGGAAGGATTTAAATGACCTTCTTCAAAACCAACAAAGTTTTTGTTGAAAACTAAATAAATTTATTTGGGGTGTCACAGGTGTGAGGTTGTCGTTGCCGCAGGGCCTGGCCAGCGGTGGGAATAGTAGGGGACGGTGAGGCTTCCACGGCAGCACAGCCAGCCACGGGAGGCAGGAGCATGCGGCACGACCGGCACTGCTTTGGGCGGCTGGAGCAAGAAGACCAGAGGTTGAAGAAGCACTACGGCCGTTGGATGGACATCGTACGGTCACTTGAGCTAGAATCGTTCATATTGACTAAGTTGACAAAGCCCTTCGTCCCCGTCAACTTAGTAGGCCCATAAGTCAGCCTCCCACCAAGGTGGGTCCCAGCTAGCCGGGGGAGTATTCATTTTTTTGTGCGTAATATGGAGATACTTCCTGTGGGTCCGAGCTGACGGTGGGGCGAACGTTTTTTTCACGAAATACGGTGGCCCGTCAGGTGGGTCCCAGCAGTCGGGGGCAAACGTTTTTTTTGCAAAATATGGTGGCCCGTCCGGTGGGTCCCTGGTGTCAGTTGGAGGAATCATTATTTTCCGCGTAATAAGGAGGCACTCACTTGATGTGGCCGAGGACCCAGCTGAGACTCTCCACATACAGTATACTTCCGATGGAAGTCGTTCCTTGACCATGTTGACCTCACCGTGTTCTGTTGCATGCATGCGTCCATGGGCATGGTGCGTCCCCACTGTCAGCCTCTCACGTACAGTCATCTTCCGATGACTCTTGGTTGTTGACCACGTTGACCACACCGTGCCGAGCGCACCTAGACTGGAATGACCCAGAGATGGGGAAGACGGGGCAGTGGAGTCGCAGATGGAGAGGAGTGGGAAACTTCACTGGTTCGGGTGCGCGGTAGCACAGCCGGGGTGCCGCCCACGGGAGACAGGAGCAAGAACAGAGGTTGAAGAAGGAGCACGGCAGTTGTATTAACATCCAATGGTCCAGCTGCTAGAATCATTTGTTGATTAAGTTGACAAAGCCGTGCGTACACATCCGCTTAGTAGGCCCACAAGTCAGTCACCAAATCTGACGGGTCCCAGCTGTCAACGGGATGAATAATTTTTTTCGCAAAACAAGGAGGCACTTCCTTCCATGCGAAGATACAGCCGGTGGGTCCCAGCTGTCAGGTGGAGGAAACATTTTTTTTCAGCTTAATAAGGAGGAACTTTCCTTGCGTGTGACCATGGACCTCGTGGGTGCCAGCCATCAGGCTCTTCACGTACAGTCCTCTTCCGATAACTCTCGTTTGTTGACCACGCCGCACTGAACGTAGCGAGGCGGTGGACGACAGCGAGGCCCCGGACGGGAACGACTCAGACATGGGAAAACGCGGCAGTGGAATCGTTAATTGAGAGGAGGAGAAGGGTTATAACTGATTATGTTGCGGCGTGGGGTTGTAGTCTATGGAGAATAATAGGAGGTGTCGAGGGGTGGAGGGATAGCCTGGTCGGCGGTGGGGTAGCGCTTTGCAGCGATGCATGCTAAGCAAAGCTGTAGCCGCCGGAGGCCGGACCAGGCGGTCCCGGCGACGCTGGAGGAAGAAGACGAGAGATTGAAGGTGCATGCCGGTCGTTGGATATAAATCCAATGGCTGTGGATGACACAATCATTTTTTGACCAAGTTGACAATGCCCTGCGTAGGCTTCGACCTATTGGCCCACATGTCATCCTGCAAAAATGTGGCATATATTTAACCCATGTTTTCTAGAATGTATAGTCCATTTGCTGGGCTGGGTGAACAAATAATTTCGCGTCAATCAGGCCCATTTATATTTTCTAAGAAATCCCAGCCCATTTGCACTTCCTTGAAATACACGTATTAGGTGGGCTCGTTATATATACTCCCTCTGTCCGGAAATACTTGTCATCAAAATGGATAAAAGGGGATGTATCTAGATGTATTTTTGTTTTAGATACATCCCTTTTTGTCCATTTTGATGACAAGTATTTTCAGACGGAGGGAGTATAATGTTATGTTAGAAGGAGCAATTAATATCAAAGAATAAACTGGAGAGGCACATTTTTATATATATAGTTAAGAAATTAGCGAGTTATTGCTCAAAATAAAAATGAGCGCGTTATTATTAAATTAGTCCTTCAAATCTTCGCAAGCTTTTGTACGCAATCACCAGGATTTTCCATGCCTGTGAGTCAAAAACAACCAGGATTTTCCTTGCCAACTTCCGTTAAACATTTACTTTTATAAGTTGTGATGTTTTTATAATGTATATACAAGTCTCTATAAAATATACGATAATAGTAATAATATAAATATATATAATGTGGTTAGAAGGGAAAACATAAATTGGACACAACATTACTTTTATAAGAGACGTGCGTTTTATACCCCACAGTAGGCATACTAACTAGTTTTCACACAAATACAACAGAAAAGGTAAACATTCATATCAAACTCAGGTTCACGGGACACGTTCATATCCATAGCCAACATTCACTATCAACAACTCAAAAGATTCATATATACACAAGCTCAGCATATCTATGCATCCAAATGATTGATAGATCACACGATAATATTCATACATAATTTACAAAAAGATTCAGATATAAACATGTTCAGTATGTTTATGCATCCAAATGATTGAGATCACAGCCAATATGATCCATGGATGAAATTTAATTACCTAGGGTACATATTGGTAAATGGTGTTCAATCGGAGGTACTTCTTGCTAAAATTAGTTCTTGTACGAGTAAACTTTCGAGTACATAAGAGGCAGCACAGACAATCTGAACTTTGCTTGTAGGTTTATCCTCAAATAGTGGCCTCGTGCCAAGGGAGGTTTGAGCAACTTGTCCACTACTTTCATCCAACCAGTTTACTGGCTCATCTTGGTCCTGTATCTGGCCAAAATTCTACATTGCAGACGAGAAAGGAGGCGGTTGAGAAAATGAACCACCCAAATTTTTTGTGCAGTTCAACTGAAATGGAGCATGCTTGGCGTGCAGACTGATTAAGTGCCAGATGAATATACGCGTCAACCAACTTGTCTGGAATCTTTAGACTCCATGCCATATAGTTCGCTACCATATGTGTCGATAACCAAAAGGCACAAGTTGGGACCAAAGACTAGACTGCGTTTTTCTAGGCTATCCACCAAGCAATATTTTTGGCGTTCACTCTCCTAACACTTGGAGTTTGACAATTGGTTGACGCTGTTTGATACTCGAATGAATATAGGCACTTTTTGTCAACATCGATGCTTGTCTGAGTGAACTTTGGAGTACATAGCAGCAGCATCAGTACCTATCCATCTGATTATTTTGTGCAGTTCTACTGAAATCACCCGATGTAATGATTTGCCTATGAGTTCAGGCTCCAAATTAGTCCTTTATGAAATCGGCAAACAGTAGCACAATACCAAATTACCAATACAGATGACATGCACAATAATCAGGATAAAGACCAGTACCAACCTGTGTGAGGTAGCATATCAATTACTATTTCCTTTGACTGGAAGCCGAGATAAGCCAAGCGACTGACAGCAAAGGAAGAAAGCATGTGGAGTTTAGCGACTGATAGGAAAGGACGGAAGCTGTCGAGGCAATGAAGCACCCAAAGTTTTTGTGCAGTTCCACCAAAATAGTAGGACTAGTTGATGAAACATAAACTAACAAATAGAAGCACCCTCATTATCTTAATGGGTAAAGTTAGAAACATAGTAGTCTTGATTAAGGAGAGGTATTAGTTTATTTAATCAGTGCCAATTAGCTCAACTCAACACTAAAAGCATTGCCATTTATCATAGGTTGCAAAACTTTAACGTGCAAAGATAAAGGAGTTTCTCATGACAGTAGCACGATACAAATAGAGATGATAGCAAACTAATATGGATGAAGGCCTTAGGCCTGTACTAACCTGAGAAAAAAAGCTTATTCATGTAGTCCCATAAGAGATGATAAAGCACTCACTAGAATCACACAATAGTATACATTTTTGTGCACTTCAAATGTATGGTTGAAATCACTCTTGTTTACCAGTGCTGAGATTATATCGAAAGATTATCAAGAACTTCCAGCAGAGTTAAAGCACTGGCTGGGATACAGTTCATTGTATTGTCTTGTGTAGTTCCATTTAATGTATGATTGGCACAACATGATCCCTGTTTGCACAAGTAGGAACAAGGTGAAACCTTCATTAGCTTAGTGAGAAAGGATAGGAAGACATTAGCATATTACTCAAATAATAGCATCAAATTCATGATGGACAATACGCAAAACATTGCCTCATTGAACCAATGGCAATAAATTGACATGCAAAACAATAGCACTGTTATGTCATGACACTAATAATATTCCATCCCTGCTCCACCACATTATTCACTTCCATAGACAAACATACACACGTACATGATTCAGCGTAGGGTCCTACTAAAGATTTGTTTAACTCCAACAGGAAAATTAGGCAGTAATAAATTAGTGGTACTTAAGTACTCCTAGTTAATTAAGTGAGACAGCAGAAGTGGAAGGGCTCCCTGGAGGATCGTCTCACATGTAAGGTAGTCGTTGCCGGAGCCCTTGAATGGCCTCGACTAAGGCCTCTGGCTTCAGCAAGATCGCCTTGGCACTGTTTATTCTTCTTCTTCTTCCTCTTCATGCTCTGTTTCTCTTTCTCCTCACCAGTTGGTGAAACCAAGTACATGATTGACCTTCTAATTCAGAATTGGTTTTGTCAGTGAGGGAGTACAAGTGTACTAGTAAAAAACAACATTATTTTCTCATGGCAGTCGGAAAATAGAGATGAACACATGCATTAAATATCATTCTTACCTAAAGGAAGGTTATGGCACCAATATGGATGATGAGGATTGGAACACATATCTCCCTTTGTGCAGTTCCACCAAAATAAACCAACTGTTCCTTTCTGACATTCCAGTTAAACAGCACAAAAGTCACTTCTTTTAAGAAGAGTTTTGTGCAGTGCACCAAAAGGTCACAACAGCAACCTGGTGAATTGGATATCCTTGTTTTCACAAAAAGGCACAGAGGAAACAGTCAGAGTCTCACACAATTACAGGCAAAAACATTTGGCTAAACTTGTCATGGCTTATAACAGTGGCATGGCTTCATTTTTACCAGGGACATTAGATTAAGAACAGCTAAGGCTGTGTTCGGTTCACAGGTTTGGTGCAGGATTTTTGTAGGAACACAATTCCTACGGTATTCTTTCCCTTCCAACCGTTCGGAACACGGGAAAGGTGAATAGTGTTTCATAGGAAAGCTGGTTTGGTAGTACTGATTCCATAGGATTAGAAATATCCACGCACTGCTCATTTTTTGGGCGGAAGCCCGAGGCAGGCGCTCGCTGCCATGCGTTAGACAGGTTGTTGTGCTGTGTTGCCGGAATAAAAAAATCAACCTATGTGTGGTACGTGAGGTGAGGACAAGAGTAGTCACTGTGCAGCTGAATAAACAAATGGCATCTCATACTGCCAAGCATGCTACTCTAAAAAACAAATCTCTACATTTCGTAGTCCATCCGAACACATTCTCTTGAGAGTTTCCTCCGGTTCGCTGTTCCATAGTTTTATACCAACATTCCTTACCTATTCCTCTATTTTTATCAAGACCTATGTTTTCTGCCCCTTTATTCCGAACGGAGCCTAAATATTTGGTATAAGGGCATGGGACAGTGGGTGCACTAGCAGTCCAGCACCATGTACGTAAACAGGGGCATAAAGTGGTGATTCATAGTTTGTTGCCCCGAGAAACAAACATCCAAGAAACATATCTGGGTTGGTCCCATTTTTGTTCACTCTAGCCACCTACTCCTATGTATGGATAGCAAATCTAGTCCTGGTCATACCACTGTGTACAGCGTTACCCCTATATTTCCCTTTTCGACCAAGAGACCGGTTGGATGACCAGTCTGTACTACTTTCACCCCCTTTCCTTCCTGTTTGTACCAAGTCCGATGTACATACTAAATTCCCCCACCCCCACTTTATTTCTTGTTTGAACCAAGTACTCCCTCCGTCCGGAATTACTTGTCATCAAAATGGATGTGTCTAGAACCAAAATACATCTAGATACATCCATTTCAATGACAAGTATTTTCGGATGGAGGGAGTCCAAGATTCGACTCCATGAAGTAGCTTTACCTCTAACAATAGAAGAAGAAAAAATGTGACGTTGGACCATCCGATCGAGAGGGGCTGAGAGGTAGAAAATGATGCACATGCAGCGACGTAGCGAGCTAGGGAAGTAGAGCTAAGGCGGTTTCGAACGAAGATATACCTGACGGTCATCGGGGTGTGGATAGGTGGGCGGCGGGAGGCCGGATCCGCCCACAGGCAACAACGAAGGGATCGGAGGACCTCCCGCGCCGGTGCTCGGCTAGAGATAACGGTGCGGCCGGCAGTGGGTCTCCTCCCTCGCTATCGACGACGGCCTAAACGCTGCCCCTCCTCCCCTTCACCGACGGAGGGGGATACGTCCGGATCTGTAACCAGCGGTGAGGATAGAAAGCCAGTGTTTTTTGAAGGGAGAAAACAGTGTTACTACCCCTATCTTGTTTAGATCTGGAGAGGATGAGATTGTGTGAAGAGAGCAACCCTAGCAAGCAAGCGTGGAGGCTCCGGCCTATATATACGTAGTGAGCAACCCTAGCAAGCAACCCTAGCAAGCAAGCAACCCCTATCTTCGTCAACTCGTACAAGACCGAGAAATTTGATTACTACAACACCCTCTCCCTCGCGGACTGAGCTCTGGTGCCTTAACTGCACCTGCCTTTGGCTGCGTGACAGGAGGGCCAACCACCTATTGGGCCCACCTGTCATAGACGCAAAGGCAGGAGCAGTAAGTAGAAGCTTTCGCTACACGCTATCCCTCCCACACGAGGTGGACGGACATGCAACAGTGGGTTCGATACTGTAGAAGTAGGAGTAACATCATTATTGTTCGTCTTCTCGAAGAGGCGAAGAGCCAAGCGCAACCCGAACGTGGCAGTTGCGAACGCTCGCGTGGTGCGGTTCCTTGGAGTACTAGCCAGGCTCTTGCATGAGACAAATTTGCTATTGTTTAACAATTAAACTCCATTATCCATTGGTTGATACTCATTCTGCATAGGTCCACGCGCTTAGCACCATTTCCTCCTGGGGTCCCAATGTTTATTTGCTAATTAATAGCATTGCATGCAATGAACTAGCCATTTCAAGTCATTAAAAGCATGCACACCTCTCATCTCTTACTGGTTGATATGTCAAGAAACAAGAAACAAGGTAGAAGTTAATGCACCGCGCCTAAGTGTTTTGGGACTATTTGGTTTTCGTAAGATGACTTACACACCTAGACGGAGGGAGTAGTATAGCCCTGTAAACCGGAAAGGAGTATTTGCCTTTCTAGAGATTTCAACAAGTGACTAGACTACACCGTGTGCAGTACTCCCTCCCTTCCGGTTAATAGGGCTGAAATCTCAAATCTCATGAACCAAGGCATTTTGCGATTGGAGGAATGTATCTCGTACTTTACAAAACTACCCTAATTAAACTCATGCATTAATTACGTAGTTCTCTCGTTTTCCTCTCCGCCTTGGTCGCGGTGCAAAATATTGAGCACTCCTATATGACTAGCCGCTCTATCTACATGCGGGACATTTCAAAGCATCCGGGCCCGCGTGCCTGATACGTCTCCAACGTATCTATAATTTTTGATTGCTCCATGCTATATTATCTACTGTTTTGGACTATATTGGGCTTTATTTTCCACTTTTATATTATTTTTGGGCTAACCTAGTAACCGGAGGCCTAGCCCAGAATTGCTGTTTTTTTACCTATTTCAGTGTTTCGGAGAAACAGAATATCAAACGAGTCCAAACGGAATAAAATCCTCGGGAACGTGATTTTGTCACCGAACGTGATCCAGGAGACTTGGAGCCTACTCCAAGGGAGCCAAGAGGCAGTCACTAGGGTGGGGGTGCCCCCCCTTAGGGCACGCCCCCTGCCTCGTGGGCCCCTCGAAGCTCCACTGGCGTATTCCTTCCTCTTATATATACCTACGTACCCCAAAGGATCAGAACAGGAGCCAAAAACCTAATTCCACCGCCGCAACTTTCTGTATCCACGAGATCCCATCTTGGGGCCTATTCTAGAGCTCCGCCGGAGAGGGTCGTCATCACGGAGGGCTTCTACATCATCCTAGCCCCTCCGATGAAGTGTGAGTAGTTTAACTCAGACCTTCGGGTCCATAGTTAGTAGCTAGATGGCTTCTTCTCTCTTTTTGGATCTCAATACAAAGTCCTCTCCCTCTCTTGTGGAGATCTATTCGATGTAATCTTCTTTTTGTGGTGTGTTTGTTGAGACCGATGAATTGTGGGTTTATGATCAAGTCTATCTATGAATAATATTTGAATCTTCTCTGAATTCTTTTATGTATGATTGGTTATCTTTGCAAGTCTCTTCGAATTATCAGTTTGGTTTGGCCTACTAGATTGGTTTTTCTTGCCATGGGAGAAGTGCTTAGCTTTGGGTTCGATCTTGCGGTGTCCTTTCCCAGTGACAGAAGGGGCAGCAAGGCACGTATTGCATCGTTGCCATCAAGGATAATGAGATGGCGTTTATTTCATATTACATGAACTTATCTCTCTACATCATGTCATCTTGCTTAAAGCGTTACTATGTTTTTAACTTAATACTCTAGATGCATGCTAGATAGCGGTCGATGAGTGGAGTAATAGTTGTAGATGCAGGCAGGAGTCGGTCTATTTGTCTCGGACGTGATACCTATATACATGATCATACCTAGATATTCTCATAACTATGCTCAATTCTGTCAATTGCTCAACAGTAATTTGTTCACCCACTGTAGAATACTTATGCTCTTGAGAGAAGCCACTAGTGAAACCTATGGCCCCGGGGTCTATTCTCATCATATCAAGCTCCATCACTTTAATCTTGCTTTGCTTTTTACTTTGCCTTTTACTTTTCACTTTGCATCTCTATACCAAAAATACCAAAAACATTATCTATCAGTTCTCACTCCCGTAAGTGATCGTGAAGGGATTGACAACCCCTAATCGCCTTGGTTGCGAGTAGCTATCTTTTTGTGCAGGTACGAGGGACTTGAGCGTGGCCTCCTACTGGATTGATACCTTGGTTCTCAAAAACTGAGGGAAATACTTACGCTACTCTGCTGCATCATCCTCTCCTCTTCGGGGGAAACCAACGCAAGCTCAAGAGGTAGCAAGAAGAATTTCTGGCGCCGTTGCCGGGGAGTCTATGCAAAAAGTCAACATACCAAGTACCCATCACAATCCCTATCTCTCGAATTACATTAGTTGCCATTTGCCTCTCGTTTTCCTCTCCCCTACTTCACCTTGCCGTTTTATTCGCCCTTCCTCCGTTCAATCTTGTGTTACCATGTGCCTTCTTTTTGCTTGCATCTTCGCTTGCTAAAAGTTTATGGATCATCATCCACTTGCTAATCTCTTTAAGAGATCCAATTATGATGAACCTATTGCTAGTGAATTGAGTGCACTAGATTATCTTTATAAGGTTTTGCCTGAAATTCGTGAATCTAAAATTTGTGATGAAGTACTTTATGAAGCGATTCACGATAGATCTTTGAATAAAAAGCATGATTGCAATGATTTTACTCTAAATTCTATTGATGTCAATTTTGCTTAAAATATGCAAAACCCTAAGCTTGGGGATGCTAGTTTTGCTATGTCCTCAACTTTTGTTGCAATGATCATGATTGGGGTGATAATTCTTCTTATGATCTTGAAAATTTATTTAAGCCCGATGATGAATATGAGATTGATAATATTGCTTGCAATAATATTGAAAGTGGGTTTGGAAGAGTGTCAACTTTAGATCCCACATATTTGGAGAATATTCAATCTTGTGAAATTTTTGATAAAAGTGGGTTTGGAGAGGTCATGACTTTAATTAATATTAATCCCACTATTTTGGAAGAGTGTCAACTTTGCATGCATGTGGATCGTGTTAAGAATATGTTTTGTGATAGCTATATTGTTGAATTTTCTTATGATCCCACATGTAATTATTAGAGAGAGGAAAATATGGTTGTAGAAATTTTCATGTTACTAAATTACCTCTCGTTATGTTGAGATTGCCATTGTCTCTTTCCGCTTCCTTGCGTATGCTAGTTTTTGCTTGTCTTGATTTGTTTGCCTATAAGATGCCTATGCATAGGAAGTATGTTAGACTTAGATGTGGTTGTCACATGTTTTATAATGCTCTCTTTGTGCTTCAATTCTTGTCTTTTATGTGAGCATCATTGACATCGCAATGCCTAGCTAGGGGCATTAAACGATAGCGCTTGTTGGGAGGCAACCCAATATTATTTTAAGTTTTTGTTTTTGTTTCTGTTTAGGAATAAATAATCCATCTACCTTCAGTTTAGATGTGGTTTTGTGTTTTAATTAGTGTTTGTGCCAAGTTAGACCTATAGGATCTTCTTGAATGATAGTTATTTGATCTTGCTGTAAATTCCAGAATCTTTCTATTCATGAAAACAATTGTTAACAATCACCAGAACGTGATAAAATACAGATTCCAATTTCTGTTGATCAATAAACAAATTTTCTAGGTCGTCCTATTTTGGTAGATTTTTTGGAGTTCCATAAGTTTGCGTTAGTTACAGATTACTACAGACTGTTCTGCTTTTTACAGATTATGTTTTTGACAGATTCTGTTTTTCGTGTGTTGTTTGCTTATTTTGATAAATCCATGGCTAGTAAAATAGTTTATAATCCATAGAGAAGTTGGAATACAGTAGGTTTAACACCAATATAAATAAAGAATGAGTTCATTACAGTACCTTGAAGTGGTTTTATGTTTTCTTTCTCTAATGGAGCTCACGAGATTTCTATTGAGTTTTGTGTTGTGAAGTTTTCAAGTTTTGGGTGAAATATTTTGATGGATTATGGAACAAGGAGTAGCAAGAGCCTAAGTTTGGGGATGCCCATGGCACCCCCAAGATAATCCAAGGAAACCAAAAAGTCAAAGCTTGGGGATGCCCCGGAAGGCATCCCCTCTTTCGTCTACTTCCATCGGTATTTTACTTGGAGCTATATTTTTATTCACCAACATGATATGTGTTTTGCTTGGAGCGTCTTGTATTATTTGTGTGTTTGTTTGTTAGTGTGCCACAATCATCCTTGCTGTACACACCTTTGAGAGAGCCATTTATTAATTAAAATTTGTTAGAATACTCTTTGTGCTTCACTTATAACTTTTGAGCTATGTAGTTTTGCTCTATGTGCTTCACTTATATCTTTTGAGCGTGATAATTTTGCTCTATGTGCTTCACTTAGATCTTTTAGAGCACGGTGGTGGATTTGTTTTAAAGAAACTATTGATCTCTCATGCTTCACTTAGATCATTTTGAGAGTCTTAATAGCATGGTAAATTGCTTAATATTAATATGCTTGGTATTCAAGATTTGTGAAACTTTCTTTTGAGTGCATTGAATATTAAGAAAAGATTGAAGCATGATAATTGTTTTGAGATATGGAGGTGATAATATTAGAGTCATGCTAGTTGAGTAGTTGTGAATTCAAAGAATACTTGCGTTGAAGTTTGTGATTTCCGTAGCATGCACGTATGGTGAACCGTTATGTAACGAAGTCGGAGCATGAGGTGTTTATTGATTGTCCTTCTTATGAGTGGCTGTCGGGGACGAGCGATGGTCTTTTCCTACCAATCTATCCCCCTAGGAGCATGCGTGTAATACTTTGCTTTGATAACTTCTAGATTTTTTCAATAAGTATATGAGTTCTTTATGACTAATGTTGAGTCCATGGATTATACGCACTTTTTCCCTTTCTTCCACCATTGCTAGCCTCTCTAATACCGTACACTTTTCGCCGGTATCATACACCCACCATATATCTTCCTCAAAACAACCACCATACCTACCTAACATGGCATTTCCATAGCCATTCCGAGATATATTGCCATTCAACTTTCCACCGTTCCATTTATTATGACACGCTCCATCATTGTCATATTGCTAGCATGATCATGTAGTTGACATCGTATTTGTGGCAAAGCCACTATTCATAATTCTTTCATACATGTCACTCTTGATTCATTGCATATCCCGGTACACCGCCGGAGACATTCATATAGAGTCATATCTTGTTCTAAGTATCGAGTTGTAATTGTTGAGTTGTAAGAAAAAAAGTGTGATGATCATCATTTTTAGAGCATTGTCCCAAGTGAGGAAAGAATGATGGAGACTATGATTCCCCCACAAGTCGGGATGAGACTCCGGACGAATAAAAAATGAGAGAAAAAGAGAGAAGGGACAATGCTACTATCCTTTTACCACACTTGTGCTTCAAAGTAGCACCAAGATCTTCATGATAGAGAGTCTCCTATGTTGTCACTTTCATATACTAGTGGGAATTTTTCATTATAGAACTTGGCTTGTATATTCCAATGATGGGCTTCCTCAAAACGCCCTAGGTCTTCGTGAGCAAGCGAGTTGGATGCACACCCACTCAATTTCTTTTGTTCTGCTTTCATATACTTATAGCTCTAGTGCATCCGTTGCATGGAAATCCCTACTCACTCACATTGATATCCATTAATGGGCATCTCCATAGCCCGTTGATACGCCTAGTTGATGTGAGACTATCTTCCCCTCTTTTTGTCTTCTCCACAACCACCATTCTATTCCACATATAGTGTTATATCCATGGCTCACGCTCATGTATTGCGTGAAGATTGAAAAAGTTTTGAAAATGTTAAAGTATGAAACAATTGCTTGGCTTGTCATCGGGGTTGTGCATGATTTAAATACTTTGTGTGGTGAAGATGGAGCATAGCCAGACTATATGATTTTGTCGGGATAACTTTCTTTGGCCATGTTATTTTGAGAAGACATAATTGCTTTATTAGTATGCTTGAAGTATTATTATTTTTATGTCAATATGAACTTTTGTCTTGAATCTTTTGAATCTGAATATTCATATCGCAATTAAGAAGATTTACATTGAACTTATGCCAAGTAGCACTCCACATCAAAAATTCTCTTTTTATCATTTACCTACTTGAGGACGAGCAGGAATTAAGCTTGGGGATGCCTGATACGTCTCCAACGTATCTATAATTTTTGATTGCTCCCTGCTATATTATCTATTGTTTTGGACTATATTGGGCTTTACTTTCCACGTTTATATTATTTTTGGGACTAACCTATTAACCGGAGGCCCAGCCCAGAATTGTTGTTTTTTGCCTATTTCAGTGTTTCGGAGAAACACAATATCAGACGGAGTCCAAACGGAATAAAATCTTCGGGAACGTGATTTTCTCACCGAACGTCATCCAGGAGACTTGGACCCTACTCCAAGGGAGTCAAGGGGTGGTCACGAGGGTGGGGGGCGCCCCCCCTTAGGGTGCGCCCCCTGCCTCGTGGGCCCCTCGAAGCTCCACCGACGTACTCCTTCCTCCTATATATACCTACGTACCCCAAAACGATCAGAAGAGGAGCCAAAAACCTAATTCCACCGCCGCAACTCTCTGTATCCACGAAATCCCATCTTGGGGCCTGTTCCGGAGCTCCACCGGAGAGGGTCGTCATCACGGAGGGCTTCTACATCATCTTAGCCCCTCCGATGAAGTGTGAGTAGTTTACCTCAGACCTTCGGGTCCATAGTTAGTAGCTAGATGGCTTGTTCTCTCTTTTTCGATCTCAATACAAAGTTCTCCCCCTCTCTTGTGGAGATCTATTCGACGTAATCTTGTTTTTGTGGTGTGTTTGTTGAGACCGATGAATTATGGGTTTATGATCAAGTCTATCTATGAATAATATTTGAATCTTCTCTGAATTCTTTTATGTATGATTGGTTATCTTTGCAAGTCTCTTCGAATTATCAGTTTGGTTTGGCCTACTAGATTGGTTTTTCTTGCCATGGGAGAAGTGCTTAGCTTTGGGTTCAATCTCGCGGTGTCCTTTCCAAGTGACAGAAGGGGCAGCAAGGAACTTATTGCATCGTTGCCATCGAGGATAACAAGATGGGGTTTATTTCATATTGCATGAATTTATCTCTCTACATCATGTCATCTTGCTTAAAGCGTTACTCTGTTTTTAACTTAATACTCTAGATGCATGTTGGATAGTGGTTGATGAGTGGAGTAATAGTAGTAGATGCAGGCAGGAGTCGGTCTACTTTTCTCGGACGTGATACCTATATACATGATCATACCTAGATATTCTCATACTATGCTCAATTCTGTCAATTGCTCAACAGTAATTTGTTCACCCACCGTAGAATACTTATGCTCTTGAGAGAAGCCAGTAGTGAAACCCATGGCCCCTGGGTCTATTCTCATCATATCAATCTCCATCACTTTAATCTTGCTTTGCTTTTTTACTTTGCCTTTTACTTTTCACTTTGCATCTCTATACCAAAAATACCAAAAACATTATCTATCAGTTCTCACTCTCGTAAGTGACCGTGAAGGGATTGACAACCCCTAATCGCGTTGGTTGCGAGTAGCTATCGTTTTGTGCAGGTACGAGGGACTTGAGCGTGGCCTCTTACTGGATTGATACCTTAGTTCTCAAAAACTGAGGGAAATACTTACGCTACTATGCTGCATCATCCTCTCCTCTTAAGGGAAAACCAAAGCAAGCTCAAGAGGTAGCAGAGCCATCCACCAAATCACAGCGAGGTGCTACAGTCGAGACTCACCTGTCACCCCGGTGTGGCCATCATGACCCGTCATATCACAAAACCCACACCTTTACCAGCAGCGGTAAGGTGTCCTCCAAGTTGGACTGGACGAAGCAAGCATCATTTCATTGGAACGCTTGTTCGAGCCCTTTCTTCCTTTTCTTGAAGAAAACATCACTCCAGGCTACTCACTTCTGCCATTTTTCTTCTGTACCGACGAAGGAAAGGTGGGCGAATCAGTTATGCTGCTATATTTTCATTCCAAGAATCTTCTTTTTGCGAAGCACCGACCGATTCTCACATCCTATTCTTTTCCCGTTTTCATTGCAATTGTGATTTCCTTTCGATTGCTTTTTGTTTGTCAGTTCATTGATGGATCCTGGAGCACTAGGCAAAGAGTTGTCGGCGGACAACCCACTAGAGACGGCGATCTCCAGGAAGCGAGCACCGACCAACGAGTTGACCATGCTGGCGGGCCAACCCATGGAGACGAAGAACTCCAAGAAACAAGCAGTGGCCCAAGAGTTGAGGACGTTGGCGGACGAACTCTTCAAAGAAAGTTGGAAGAACAGCAAGGGCCCCACCGTGCCTACCCCAGGAACTCTGATTGCCACCTATGTGAGGCTCAAGACCGAGTTTGAGGAGATAGTCGCCGTTGAGAAGCAGTATTCCCCTGGCAAGGTGATGGCCCCCATCGAGGACGAGGAGATGCCCCCCAGAGGGATGAAATCCCCCGGTGAGCTGCACAAGGTAAAAAATAATGGCTTGTTACCATAGTTGTGGTTTTTGATTATTTGCAATGTGCTTGCTAATATGTTAGGGTTGTGCAGGTGCCGGCGGACGTCCTTGATGTTGGGGAACGTAGTAATTTCAAAAAAAAATCCTACGCACACGCAAGATCATGGTGATGCATAGCAACAAGAGGGGATAGTGTTGTCTACGTACCCTCGTAGACCGACAGCGGAAGCGTTATGACAACGCGGTTGATGTAGTCGTACGTCTTCACGGCCCGACTGATCAAGCACCAAAACTACGGCACCTCCGAGTTCTAGCACACGTTCAGCTCGATGACGATCCCCGGACTCCGATCCAGCAAAGTGTCGGGGATGAGTTCTGATAGCACGATGGCGTGGTGATGATCTTGATGTTCTACCGTCGCAGGGCTTCGCCTAAGCACCGCTACAATGTTATCGAGGATTATGGTGGAGGGGGGCACCGCATACGGCTAAGAGAACGATCACGAAGATCAACTTGTGTGTCTAGAGGTGCCCCCCTGCCCTCGTATATAAAGGAGAAAGGGGGGAGGCCGGCCGGCCCTTGTGGGCCCGCCAAGGAGGAGGAGTCCTCCTCCTAGTAGGAGTAGGACTCCCCTCTTTCCTACTCCTACTAGGAAGGGGAAAGGAAGGGGGAGAGGGAGAAGGAAAGGGGGGCGCCGCCCCCTCTCCTAGTCCAATTCGGACCAGAGGGGGAGGGGGCGCGCGGCCCACCCTGGCCGCCCCTCTCTCTCTCAACTAAGGCCCATTAGGCCCATACTTCTCCCGGGGGGGTTCCGGTAACCCTCCGGCACTCCGGTTTTCTCCGAAATCACCCAGAACATTTCCGGTGTCCGAATGTAGTCGTCCAAAATAGCAATCTTTATGTCTCGACCATTTCGAGACTCCTCGTCATGTCTGTGATCACATCCGGGACTCCGAACAACCTTCGGTACATCAAAACATATAAACTCATAATGAAACTATCATCGTAAAGTTAAGCGTGCGGACCCTACGGGTTCGAGAACAATGTAGACATGACCGAGACACGTCTCTGGTCAATAACCAATAGTGAAACCTGGATGCTCATATTGGCTCCTACATGTTCTACGAAGATCTTTATCGGTCAGACCGCATAACAACATACGTTGTTCCCTTTGTCATCGGTATGTTACTTGCCCGAGATTTGATCGTCGGTATCTCAATACCTAGTTCAATCTCGTTACCGGCAAGTCTCTTTACTCGTTTCGTAATACATCATCTCGCAACTAACTCATTAGTTGCAATGCTTGCAAGGCTTATGTGATGTGCTTACCGAGAGGGCCCAGAGATACCTCTCCGACAATCGGAGTGACAAATCCTAATCTCGAAATACGCCAACCCAACATGTACCTTCGGAGACACCTATAGAGCTCCTTTGTAATCACCCTGTTATGTTGTGACGTTTGGTAGCACACAAAGTGTTCCTCCGGTAAACGCGAGTTGCATAATCTCATAGTCATAGGAACATGTATAAGTCATGAAGAAAGCAATAGCAACATACTAAACGATCGGGTGCTAAGCTAATGGAATGGGTCATGTCAATCACAGCATTCTCCTAATGATGTGATCCCGTTAATCAAATGACAACACATGTCTATGGTTAGGAGATATAACCATCTTTGATTAACGAGCTAGTCAAGTAGAGGAATACTAGTGACGTTTAGTTTGTCTATGTATTCACACAAGTATTATGTTTCTGGTTAATACAATTCTAGCATGAATAATAAACATTTATCATGATATAAGGAAATAAATAATAACTTTATTATTGCCTCTAGGGCATATTTCCTTCAGTCTCCCACTTGCACTAGAGTCAACAATCTAGATTATACAGTAATGATTCTAACACCCATGGAGCTTTGGTGTTGATCATGTTTTGCTCGTGGAAGAGGCTTAGTCACCGGGCTGCTACATTCAGATCCGTATGTATCTTGCAAATCTCTAGGTCTCCCACCTTGACTAGATCCCGGATGGAATTGAAGCGTCTCTTGATGTGCTTGGTTCTCTTGTGAAATCTGGATTCCTTTGCCAAGGCAATTGCACTAGCATTGTCACAAAAGATTTTTCATTGGACCCGATGCACTAGGTATGACACCTAGATCGGATATGAACTCCTTCATCCAGACTCCTTCGTTTGCTGCTTCCGAAGCAGCTATGTACTCCGCTTCACATGTAGATCCCGCCACGACGCTTTGTTTAGAACTGCACCAACTGACATCTCCACCGTTTAATGTAAATACGTATCCGGTTTGCGATTTAGAATCGTCCGGATCAGTGTCAAAGCTTGCATCAACATAACCATTTACGATGAGCTCTTTGTCACCTCCATATACGAGAAACATATCCTTAGTCCTTTTCAGGTATTTCAGGATGTTCTTGACTGCTGTCCAGTGATCCACTCCTGGATTACTTTGGTACCTCCCTGCTAGACTTATAGCAATACACACATCAGGTCTGGTACACAGCATTGCATACATGATAGAGCCTATGGTTGAAGCATAGGGAACATCTTTCATTTTCTCTCTATCTTCTGCAGTGGTCGGACATTGAGTCTTACTCAATTTCACACCTTGTAACACAGGCAAGAATCCTTTCTTTGCTTGATCCATTTTGAACTTTTTCAAAACTTTGTCAAGGTATGTGCTTTGTGAAAGTCCAATTAAGCGTCTTGATCTATCTCTATAGATCTTAATGCCCAATATCTAAGCAGCTTCACCGAGGTCTTTCATTGAAAACTCTTATTCAAGTATCCCTTTATGCTATCCAGATATTCTATATCATTTCCAATTAGTAATATGTCATCTACATATAATATCAGAAATGCTACAGAGATCCCACTCACTTTCTTGTAAATACAGGCTTCTCCAAAAGTCTGTATAAAACCAAATGCTTTGATTACACTATCAAAGCGTTTATTCCAACTCCGAGAGGCTTGCACCAGTCCATAAATGGATCGCTGGAGCTTGCACACTTTGTTAGCTCCCTTTGGATCGACAAAACCTTCTGGCTGCATCATATACAACTCTTCTTCCAGAAATCCATTCAGGAATGCAGTTTTGACATCCATCTGCCAAATTTCATAATCATAAAATGCGGCAATTGCTAACATGATTCGGACAGACTTAAGCATCGCTACAGGTGAGAAGGTCTCATCGTAGTCAATCCCTTGAACTTGTCGAAAACCTTTTGCGACAAGTCGAGCTTTGTAGACAGTAACATTACCGTCAGCGTCAGTCCTCTTCTTGAAGATCCATTTATTCTCAATTGCTTGCCGATCATCGGGCAAGTCAACCAAAGTCCATACTTTATTTTCATACATGGATCCCATCTCAGATTTCATGGCTTCAAGCCATTTTGCGGATTCTGGGCTCACCATCGCTTCTTCATAGTTCGTAGGTTCGCCATGATCTAGTAGCATGACTTCCAGAACAGGATTACCATACCACTCTGGTGTGGATCTCACTCTGTTTGATCTACGAGGTTCAGTAGTGACTTGTTCTGAAGTTTCATGATCATTATCATTAGCTTCCTCACTAATTGGTGTAGGTGTCACAGAAACCGGTTTCTGTGATGTACTAATTTCCAATAAGGGAGTAGGTACAGTTACCTCATCAAGTTCTACTTTCCTCCCACTCACCTCTTTCGAGAGAAACTCCTTCTCTAGAAAATTTCCGAATCTAGCAACAAAAGTCTTGCCTTCAGATCTGTGATAGAAGGTGTATCCAACAGATTCCTTTGGATATCCTATGAATACACATTTCTCCGATTTGGGTTCGAGCTTATCAGGTTGAAGTTTTTTCACATAAGCATCGTAGCCCCAAACTTTGAGAATCGACAACTTTGGTTTCTTGCCAAACCATAGTTCATAAGGCGTCATCTCAACGGATTTTGATGGTGCCCTATTTAACGTGAATGTGGCCGTCTCTAAAGCATAACCCTAAAACGATAGCGGTAAATCAGTAAGAGCCATCATAGATCGCACCATATCGAGTAAAGTACGATTACGACGTTCGGACACACCATTACGATGTGGTGTTCCAGGTGGCGTGAGTTGCGAAACTATTCTGCATTGTTTCAAATGTACACAAAACTCGTAACTCAAATATTCTCCTCCACGATCAGATCGTAGAAACTTTATTTTCTTGTTACGATGATTTTCAACTTCACTCTGAAATTCTTTGAACTTTTCAAATGTTTCAGACTTATGTTTCATTAAGTAGATATAACCATATCTGCTTAAGTCATCTGTGAAGGTGAGAAAATAACGATATCCGCCACGAGCCTCAACATTCATCGGACCACATACATCTGTATGTATGATTCCAACAAATCTGTTGCTCTCTCCATAGTACCGGAGAATGGTGTTTTTGTCATCTTGCCCATAAGGCACGGTTCGCAAGTACCAAGTGATTCATAATCAAGTGGTTCCAAAAGTCCATCTGTATGGAGTTTCTTCATGCGCTTTACACCGATATGACCCAAACGGCAGTGCCACAAATAAGTTGCACTATCATTATCAACTCTGCATCTTTTGGCTTCAACATTATGAATATGTGTGTTACTATTATCGAGATTTAATAAGAATAGACCACTCTTTAAGGGTGCATGACCATAAAAGATATTACTCATATAAATAGAACAACCATTATTCTCTGATTTAAATGAATAACCGTCTCGCATCAAACAAGATCCAGATATAATGTTCATGCTCAACGCTGGCACCAAATAACAATTATTTAGGTCTAATACTAATCCCGAAGGTAGATGTAGAGGTAGCGTGCCGACCGCGATCACATTGACTTTGGAACCATTTCCCACGTGCATCATCACCTCGTCCTTAGCCAATCTTCGCTTAATCCATGGTCCCTATTTCGAGTTGCAAATATTAGCAACAGAACCAGTATCAAATACCCAGGTGCTACTGCGAGGATTAGTAAGGTACACATCAATAACATGTATATCACATATACCTTTGTTCACCTTGCCATCCTTCTTATCCGCCAAATACTTGGGGCAGTTCCGCTTCCAGTGACCAGTCTGCTTGCAGTAGAAGAACTCAGTTCCAAGCTTAGGTCCAGACTTGGGTTTCTTCTCTTGAGCAGCAACTTGTTTGCTGTTCTTCTTGAAGTTCCCCTTCTTCTTCCCTTTGCCCTTTTTCTTGAAACTAGTGGTCTTGTTGACCATCAACACTTGATGCTCCTTCTTGATTTCTACCTCCGCAGCTTTCAGCATTGCGAAGAGCTCGGGAATTGTCTTATCCATCCCTTGAATATTATAGTTCATCACGAAGCTCTTGTAGCTAGGTGGAAGTGATTGGAGAATTATGTCAATGACGCAATCATCTGGAAGATTAACTCCCAATTGAATCAAGTGATTATTATACCCAGACATTT
This sequence comes from Aegilops umbellulata, assembly GCA_032464435.1. Taxonomy (NCBI): domain Eukaryota; kingdom Viridiplantae; phylum Streptophyta; class Magnoliopsida; order Poales; family Poaceae; genus Aegilops; species Aegilops umbellulata. The sequence continues at coordinate 503,038,655 of CP136057.1, forward strand.
TGAGTATATGCTCACTGACAAAAATGTTCTCCTCCATCTTGCAGCAATAGAACTTATTGGAGACTTCATATCTCTCAATCCGGGTATTTGCTTGAAATAATAACTTCAACTCCTGGAACATCTCATATGCTCCATAACGTTCAAAACGTCGTTGAAGACCCGATTCTAAGCCGTAAAGCATGGCACATTGAACTATCGAGTAGTCATCAGCTTTGCTCTGCCAGACGTTCTTAACGTCGTCAGTTGCATCAGCAGCAGGCTTGGCACCTGGCGGTGCTTCCAGGACGTAAATTTTCTATGCAGCAATGAGGATAATCCTCAAGTTACGGACCCAGTCCGTGTAATTGCTACCATCATCTTTCAACTTTCCTTTCTCAAGGAACGCATTAAAATTCAATGGAACAACAACATGGGCCATCTATCTACAATCAAACATAAACAAGAAAGATACTATCAGGTAATAAGTTCATGATAAATTTAAGTTCAATTAATCATATTACTAAAGAACTCCCACTTAGGTAGACATCCCTCTAATCCTCTAAGTGATCACGTGATCCAAATCAACTAAACCATGTCCGATCATCACGTGAGATGGAGTAGTTTCAATGGTGAACATCACTATGTTGATCATATCTACTATATGATTCATGCTCGACCTTTCGGTCTCCCTGTTCCGAGGCCATATTTGTTATATGCTAGGCTCGTCAAGTTAAACCTGAGTATTCTGCGTGTGCAACTGTTTGGCACCTGTTGTATTTGAACGTAGAGCCTATCACACCCGATCATCACGTGGTGTCTCAGCACGAAGAACTTTCGCAACGGTGCATACTGAGGGAGAACACTTTTACTATGATAATTTAGTGAGGGATCATCTTATAATGGTATCGTCAATCAAAGCAAGATAAGATGCATAAAAGATAAACATCACATGCAATCAATATAAGTGATATGATATGGCCATCATCATCTTGTGCTTGTGATCTCCATCTCCGAGGCATCGTCATGATCACCATCGTCACTGGCGCGACACCTTGATCTCCATCGTAGCATCGTTGTTGTCTCGCCAATCTTATGCTTCTACGGCTATCGCTACCACTTAGTGATAAAGTAAAGCATTACAGGGCGATTGCATTGCATACAATAAAGTGACAACCATATGGCTCCTGCCAGTTGCTGATAACTAGGTTACAAAACATGATCATCTCATACAATAAAATTTAGAATCATGTCTTGACCATATCACATCACAACATGCCCTGCAAAAACAAGTTGGACGTCCTCTACTTTGTTGTTGCAAGTTTTACGTGGCTGCTACGGGCTTAGCAAGAACCAATCTTACCTACGCATCAAAACCACAACAATAGTTTATCAAGTTGGTGTTGTTTTAACCTTCGCAAGGACCGGGTATAGCCACACTCGGTTCAACTAAAGTTGGAGAAACTGACACCCGCCAGCCACCTGTGTGCAACACGCGTCGGTAGAACCAGTCTCGCGTAAGCATACGCGTAATGTCGGTCCGGGCCGCTTCATCCAACAATACCGCCGAACCAAAGTATGACATGCTGGTAAGCAGTACGACTTATATCGCCCACAACTCACTTGTATTCTACTCGTGCATATAACATCAACACATAAAACCAGGCTCGGATGCCACTGTTGGGGAACGTAGTAATTTCAAAAAAATTCCTACGCACACGCAAGATCATGGTGATGCATAGCAACGAGAGGGGAGAGTATTGTCTACGTACCCTCGTAGACCGACAGCGGAAGCGTTATGACAACGCGTCGTACGTCTTCACGGCCCGACCGATCAAGCACCGAAACTACGGCACCTCCGAGTTCTAGAACACGTTCAGCTCGATGACGATCCCCGGACTCCGATCCAGCAAAGTGTCGGGGATGAGTTCCGTCAGTACGACGGCGTGGTGACGATATTGATGGTCTACCATCGCAGGGCTTCGCCTAAGCACCGCTACAATGTTATCGAGGATTATGGTGGAGGGGGGCACCGCACACGGCTAAGAGAACGATCACGAAGATCAACTTGAGTGTCTAGAGGTGCTCCCTGCCCCCGTATATAAAGGAGCAAGGGGGGAGGCCGGTCGGCCCTTGTGGGCGTGCCAAGGAGGAGGAGTCCTCCTCCTAGTAGGAGTAGGACTTCCCTCTTTCCTACTCCTACTAGGAGGGGGAAAGGAAGGGGGAGAAGGAGAAGGAAAGGGGGCGCCCCCCCCCCCCCCCGCCCTCTCCTAGTACAATTCGGACCAGAGGGGGAGGGGGCGCGCGGCCCACCCTGGCTGCCCCTCTCTCTCCACTAAGGCCCATTAGGCCCATACTTCTCCCGGGGGGTTCCGGTAACCCTCCGGCACTCCGGTTTTCTCCGAAATCACCCAGAACATTTACGGTGTCTGAATATAGTCGTCCAATATATCAATCTTTATGTCTCGACCATTTCGAGACTCCTCGTCATGTCCGTGATCACATCCGGGACTCCGAACAACCTTTGGTACATCAAAACAAATAAACTCATAATGAAACTGTCATCGTAACGTTAAGCGTGCGGACCCTACGGGTTCAAGAACAATGTAGACATGACCGAGACACGTCTCTGGTCAATAACTAATAGCGGAACCTGGATGCTCATACTGGCTCCTACATATTCTACGAAGATCTTTATCGGTCAGACCGCATAACAACATACGTTGTTCCCTTTGTCATCGGTATGTTACTTGCCCGAAATTCGATCGTCGGTATCTCAATACCTAGTTCAATCTCGTTACTGGCAAGTCTCTTTACTCGTTTCGTAGTACATCATCTCGCAACTAACTCATTAGTTGCAATGCTTGCAAGGCTTATGTGATGTGCATTACCGAGAGGGCCCAGAGATACCTCTCCGACAATCGGAGTGACAAATCCTAATCTCGAAATACGCCAACCCAACATGTACCTTCGGAGACACCTGTAGAGCTCCTTTATAATCACCCAGTTACGTTGTGACGTTTGGTAGCACACAAAGTGTTCCTCCGGTAAACGGGAGTTGCATAATCTCATAGTCATAGGAACATGTATAAGTCATGAAGAAAGCAATAGCAACATACTAAACGATCGGGTGCTAAGCTAATGGAATGGGTCATGTCAATCACATCATTCTCCTAATGATGTGATCCCATTAATCAAATGACAACACATGTCTATGGTTAGGAGACATAACCATCTTTGATTAACGAGCTAGTCAAGTAGAGGCATACTAGTGATGTTTAGTTTGTCTATGTATTCACACAAGTATTATGTTTCCAGTTAATACAATTCTAGCATGAATAATAAACATTTATCATGATATAAGGAAATAAATAATAACTTTATTATTGCCTCTAGGGCATATTTCCTTCACTTGATGATTCCGATGTCGTGGCCCGTCCTGTTGGCATTGCCCCGGAGATCGATTATGATGCCGCTGTCCATCGTGTGGACATCGCCCCAGAGATCGACTCCGATGTCGCGGTCAGTCCTGCGTACATCGCCCCAGAAATCGATTCCCATGCCGCTGTCCGTGCTATGGTCATTGCCCGAGAGATCGATGACAAGAAATAGTTGGTCGCGCTAATCCTTCAGGGTAGTTTGCATTGCCCTGTGCTTAATTACCAGAACGATGCATGTTATCAAACCATCTTAGGGCTAGTGCACTGTCTTGTGTGGGAGGATCTTGCTACTTTTGTTTGATAGTGAATCATGCGATGAATCATGCGAACCCTCTCCGAGTTACGAAAATAGATGTATCCTCACCAGCTTTTGATGTAATATATGGCAAGATTAGATGTAACTTTGAACTATTTATCATATCAGCAGGGCTTGTTTGATGATTATTGGTGTTAGTAGGCTAGCTACTGTGCGAGCTATAGTACTTGTAGCACTCACCGAAGAGAAACGTTGGGGCTGATGAGCTCGTGGTACGCTTATACTTATCCCTCGTCGATCGACCAATAGCCCTAGCTCCTAAAATTGTAGGCTTAGCGATCGATGACCTAGGCGGGCTAGTTTGGCCTAGTGGGTTTCAGTGATATGACGTGCAACACAAAATCATAACAGTGCAGAGACGTACTCCCTCCGTTCCAAAATAGATGACCTAGGCGGGCTAGTTTGGCCTAGTGGGTTTCAGTGATATGACGTCGTACAGTGCCGTCCAGTCTTCGCGTGTGGTAGCAGTATTGCGGGTACAGTAAGTTTTATGGAAGAAGCGGAATTCAATGAAGTCATGATGGTTCCTTCGTATGAACAACTTACAGTGGGAAAGGTTGGGCTTGCGATACGACGACGTCCCACATGTCGGCGAATGAAAGTATTCTTTCTGATATAGAGGACGAGCAACGAGTATTCATTGTTTATTTTTTATGAAAGCTATTGTCTCCACTGTTATGACGGAGGAGTGTGAAACACGACAGCCCAGTGAACTTGGCATGTGCACCACTCCCTCCTTCCTCATGTAATGCCCAAGTTACATCTTTTTCTCACTTTCTCTCTATCTATTTCCTCTCAAATGTTTTTTACCTTTCTTTTTTTAAGACACAATTGTTTTTATGCCTTTTTTAGAATTATTTTTTTATACCTAGGAGCACGTGTAGAGAAGGGCTCTTGCAGAGCCCACTCCTTGACTTTGTCAATGCCTCTCTCTCTCCTCCACATAAGGAGTACTACTTGTTATGCATGCATGCGGCGGGCAACTGGTGTCTTGAGGGGCCAGGGCGGTGAGAGCGGGCTCCGGAAGCGGTCCAGACTCCAGCATGGCCCACCTCACATTATCACCATATATTTCTTGGAGTCCGTGCGCAGCGGGCGGGCGATCTCTTCTCCCTCCCCAATTTCTCTCTTCTCAGCCGACGCCTGCCGAGCGATTAGATTTCGGCTATCGACGGTTTATTCAATTACGGTCCCACATGTCAGTGAAATTGCAAGACAACGCGTGTCCCCTCCGGTGAGCGGCGTGCGAGCCGGACTGTCGGCGTTGCGACGCGTACGAGTTGTAAGTGTGCCGCCTTTTCCTTTAGAACTTGCGAAGCGTAACATTTTTGCGCGATCTATCGATAGAAATCCAGAACAAAATGACGAGGGTGGTTCTTTCTTGCTCATTAGGCGGGCTAGTTCGAGTGATATGACGTGCTACAGTGTCGTCCACTTGCTCCATTTTTATGTAAGCAAGAGTTTACACTCTTACGCGGGAGGAGTGCGAAACACCGCGGATCTGATTTTGATCGAGGGATAACTGTTCCCTGTCAAATAATGGAGGATTGTTAGCGGTTATAGCATGATAGTTAGGGCATCTCCAATGCTGGCCCACAAATTTACACCGGCATCTATCCGAGGACACTGATGGATGCCATTCGATGCTGCCCGCATCTCTTTTGACAACTATATGAACTAACCGGATGAAATTCGTGCAAACAAAGCAAATTCCAAATTGACCGGATGAAATTCATTACATATTTCACACAAACCGTACTAAAACCTACTGTAAACCTAATCTAAATGATCGTCGGTCCTCAACCACCATGTCCGGCCATGAACCCGAGAAAGCCGGTCATTGCCTTTGCCTCCTCCTTATCCGCCTCGATAACCTCCTCCTCCGGAGCACAAGGTTATGAAGATTTCCGCCACCACGTCGCCATCAAGCGGCTAATCGGCCGCCGATTTTTATCCCACCAAGCTTGGCGTCGACTGAGTGGAGGAGCGGTGGCCTTCCTAGGACCAGAGCGGTGGCGACCTACCGTGTACTACTCTTCCTCGCTGCCGGCTGCGCCCGCGCACGCGCGCCGGCTTCGTGGTTGTGGCGGCGGAGGGAGGCCGGGGGAGCCAGCGATCTCCTTCGTCTGCTCCTGCGAGAGTATGTCCAAGAGAGCTTTGGAGCGCGCCCGGAGCGGAGCCACCGATGTCCTTCGTCTGCTCCTGCGACAGTACGTCCAAGAGATCTTTGGAGTGCCCGGGGGCCATGGTTGGAGTGGTGCCAACAAAAGGAAGGGACCGGAGGAGAATGAGTGTGGGTCTTTGGCTATGGCTGGGAGCTGGGCTCAAGTTAATATAGCGGGCGAATGGCAATGAGCCGCGGCAGACGGATGGATGGCTGGCAGCGGAGTAGGTTCGTCGGCAGCCATGGTGTCATTAACACGGAGCAGTCGCTTGCACCGGGATGCCGCGCGGGTGGCGCTCTCTTGGCTGGCGCGCTGCTGCAATGCCGGCACCAGTGAGAGGTCACGCCGGGCGTGAATGCGGACACTACTTCAGTGACTTAACCGTAGGTGTGTTGTCTCACTAACATGTGGGCCCAACGGGCATCAGGCCCGCATGTCAGTGACACACCAACTGCACCTGCAGTTAAGGATGGTGAATGCGGCATTGACGTTCTGGAGAGACGGTGATCGTTTCAGGCGGGAAGCGCTCGCTAGCGATGGAAGGGGTTTCAGTAGGCCAGGGCGGTCAGGCGCTGGCGTGGTGGTAAAATGTGAACTCATGGATGACCAGCCTTTGAAGCGTATGCGGCATGTATTGACAACCAGGTGTCCATGCAACCGCTCTTGTCGCCAGCTAGCATTCGATGACCACCATTAGACACCACACAACCATACATAACTTATGAATAATGGACGAATCGAGCAGACACACACTCATGTGCAGTGGCACTATGATCGGTTGCTCATGATAGTACATACTCCGCACCATAGTACCCTCTCTAGCTAGGCTGTTTTATAGATTGTCGTTGTGATGGACGATATACATGAGCAAGGCGCCGAGTCACGAGTATGACCGTTGGTGTTGAGCCAGGTCAATACATGCTCGGTGTTTGCGGAGGCCTCCAGCAAACGTCTAAACAGTAATGTCACATACGCATAATTTTGGTTTTTATTTCTTTCTTCACTGACAGGTAGGCCCGCATAGATAGATAGATAAAGTACACGAGCTAATTAGGCGCATGCGGACTGTTTGACTGGTCAACCAGACAAATACGGAGCTATACGCTGAGCCAGTGACCGTATAATCACCATATCTCGTATACAATGATCAAAGTGAGGCCGACAAAGCCGGGATGTCGTCGAGCTCTCGTATACGGAGAGGTCGGCGAAGATCCAAGCACGGTGGATCCAAGCACGATGGGGTGTCGCCGACAAAGCCGGGAAGGAGAACGACGACATCTGGCCAGCATGTGAGAAGTAGTAGTACTAGTAGTCAGTGTGTGTGTCTGTGTCTAAGTACGAGCATGTACCAATACTAGTACTAGTTACTACTGTAGTTTTTAGAGCAAATTACCAGTACATTAGCCTAGACTAAATGAAAAAAATCCTATCCTAAGCATCAAATGGCATCTCTTTCTCTATAGGAATTGAGATGCATGTCATCTCACTTCCTATGATTTTCATATTCCTATCCAATGAACGAAAGGAGGCCTCTGTTGGAGTAACTATTGTAGCTAGCAGTACTGCTGGTACAATAGTTTTCTTCAAGAAGCGGAATTCAACGAAGTCATGATGGTTCCTCCGTCCGAGCAACTTCAAAGTGGGAAGTGGGCCTGTGATTTGATGGCTCATTAGTCATTGTTACTGCGGCGACGACCTGGGTGACTCCCTTGGAGTTCTGCGTGCATGGCAAGTGGAGCAGGATGGTCGACGTCCCACATGTTGGTGAACAGAAGTATTCTTTCTGATATCGAGGAGCAAGGAAACCGCGCGGTATAGTATAACTGCTGATTGGTTCGCAAAAAAATAGTATCACTGCCAATTTATAATTATTTTTTATTTCTGATGAATGCTAGCATTTCAACTCTTACGACAAAGGGTGCCAAACACGGCACATGCTGGATGTCCCACACGTCAGCGAAAGGAGTGGGACATGAACAGCGTGGTAGAGATCAGCGTAAAAAACAGTGTGGTAGAGCGTCTCCACTTCTTCCACTTTCGGATCGGAGACCACACGTAGTAGTACTTAGTGGTATGAACAATACAAAGTGCAACCTGGAGACAAAGACACGTCTAGTTGGAAGGTCTCGGGGCATACACGTAAACAAATATAAAAGTTAATATGTGCCTCCAACTAATATAGTAGTAGTAGAGTACTTAGGCACGTACTCCATAACATCACCGTGCATTGCACGTACAACATTTAGTGGTAGTACATAGTAAGAGACAAATGCCGCCCAAGAGTTCCCTTCTCGACCTACATTTGGGTGTTTGGTAGAGTGTATGGAGGGTGCATGAGTCCACACTTGTTTAGCACAAATACACTAGAAGCATGCATGAAGAGAGCATGCATGAAGAGGGGTGTTGAGTTGAGCATGCATCAAGAGGGAACAACTATGCTGAGACGAGAACGCTACCAAACACACCCTATATGCCACGCATGTTCATACCATTTGTGCCTTTCTACTTCACTTACTGCGCTACATTACTCAGGTTCGTATGTCCACTCCTGGATACGTGTTCGTCTCGTAGTTCCAGTCCCACTTGTTCTTCATATAGATGGAATGATCCTAGCATAACACGTGCACCTTGATGCTAGATGTCTCGCGTGTTGGCAAAAGGATGAACAAAGCTCACGTAAAAAAAATAGAGTGGAAGAACATAGATTCAGGACGACCGAGAAGGAGCAAGGAACTCGTGGTGGAGCGTTTGCACTCATAATATTTAATATTATTCAGCGATATGAAATTAACCAATCATCTCCACAGTGGACTGGAAGAGTACGAAACACGACAGCCCAGTGTAGTTACATCATACTAGTACATGGCTAACCCACGCTATCATCATATTTCTTGGCTTTCGTGCGACACCTATCTCTAGTAATCCAGCAGCCTGTATCGCTTCTCCCTCCTTGTCTCTATCAAAGTGTGGCGGGCTGGCGTTTCTGCCGTCTATTGAGGTCGATTAACTATCACATGTTAGCGACACGCCAAGAGCATTCCAAAAAAATCCTTTCACGTTCCGTTTTCAAAAAGAAAAAAATCCTTTCACGTACGAATTCGCATGTATGCTTTGAGCAGCTTGCATGTCCTATACTGCTCCTGTTTGATACTCTAACTTAGCTAGAGGTTAGACTAACTCATGACTAACCCTGAACTAACTGTAGCCAAAGAGGTGTTTGGGTGACAGGGTTAGATTGACAATAAATGCACTTCATGGGGAGAGAAAAGTGATTTTTCAATGGTCCCAATGAGAACTATCTCCAGTTAGCACCTCTTGGGTGGGATAGTTTTTTTTGGTGGGTTCGGTGCAACTTGCTCCAATTTAAACCCTCATGCTTGGATACTTTAGGGCTATTTGAGCCCCAACTAGCTCAAACTAACTCTAACCCATGAATCCAAACAGGGCCTATGGCCAGTCTCGACGCGGAGCAGTCGCGTGCACCGGGAAGCGGCGCTCTCTCGGTCGTCGCGTCACTTCAAAGCCGGCGCTAGTGAGAGGTCGCCTCCGCTCTGGCTGGGCGATGCTGATCGTTTCACGCGGGAAGCGCGCGCTGGCAAGGGAGTATAGGTTTTGAACCGTTTCAGGTGTAGTACTGGTAGTTTGCAAAACTACTCAATTATTGCACTCAGTTTCCTAAGAGATTGTGGTAAAAAACGTTACTCCACAGCCCGCTTCCCTTCTCCTTCCTCTTCCACCGCCCGCGCACGTCCGTGGGAAGCGACCGCTCAACCCTTATATAGGAGTGCTAGCACAAAAAGATGCATGCATGACCACTAAAATTTCCATATTAAAGCGCCGCTCCGGCGGGAGTATGGCGTATGTTGTTACCTTCGGCAGGCCCATGGCTACCAGGCGACGGCGACCAGAGAAGAGGCGGCGCGAGGGAAACGAATGCAGCTACTGTTTGGGTTCGCCTTCTGGCTTAAATAAATGCGCAGCATCACGTGTACCCATGGGTGCACAAATTGTAACATACGTGTCTGCTTAAGTGGGCGTCATGTAACTGGTGTGTGTGTGAGAGAGATTCTGAGAGACAGAGTGCGTGTGTGCGACTCTACTCTACGGACATGTACTCAACCTTTTGCATCGGGATATAAGTATAATGGTATTTACTTTAGCTAGTGATTTACGTGGCCATGTTAACATGGTTGTGTCAAAAAAATGTCACTTCGTGCTCGTGATTTGCATTATATAATTACAAGCAAGATTCTCGTGCATTGCACGGAACATCAATATGCATTTTTTTACAGAACACATGTTGTTATTGACCCATGCAGGAGTAATCCCATGTGTAAAAACTAATGATATCTCAAGAATTTTATTGGGAAACTGGTATCTCGAGAATGTCATTGAAAAAATGAAAGATGAGAGATAAGGCGAGGAGGAGTGGAGCGTGGTGGTGACTGGTGGTCGGAATGGGCGGAGGCATGGGGATGGACGGCGCAGGCAGGCGGCAGCGGCCACCATGCATGCTAGATTGTTCCAGATACTTATTCCTTTTTTACTTGCTGAGCAATGAGGTTGCGGGAGATAATGATGTGGAGAGAGGTGCGAGTATCTTTTGTAAAATTATCATAGTTTGCTTTCTATCCTCATATATAGATCATACGGTCTGTATTACAAGATGGCAGGCACACCATCACCACCAACTCATTTTTTTATAAGGGTACAGGTGATAAGTTTGCCGACTACTAAAGTAAAGTGGAATTTGTCCATGTTATGCAAGTAAATAAAGGTGGTTGTTTATCATACGGGTAAGGTTGGATGAAGGGTGGTAGGAACAAATGCTCCGCCTAGAGCATGTGTGTGTGAGATGGAGTCTTAGTGTGTGTGTGGGGTGTGTGTGTGAGAGAGAGAGAGAGGAGAGAGAGAGATGGAGTCTTAGTTTGTGTGTGTGTGAGAGAGAGGGAGAGAGATGGAGTCTTAGTGTGGGGGGGCGTGCGTGCGTGTGTGTGTGTGTGTTTGTGTGTGTGTGTGTGAGAGAGAGATGGAGTCTTAGTTCGTGGGGGGTGCGTGCGTGTGTGTGTGTGTGTCGTGGGGTCCTCTATGGAGGATGTAATTTAAGTGTGCATGGCTTTCATCATAGAGAGGTGATGTGTATGGCAGAGGCCACCAACGATGGGGTGCGAGAGAGAAAATGCCCGTAGAGAGGGAAGAGAAGATGTGTGCGCGTGAGAGGAGTCAACTTCGAGAGAACGTGTTTGTTCGAGACACACCGAGGAAGACTACTATATATCGATGGTGCATATAGGCGGGAATTAAACTAAGGGATGGTCTTATTGGTTTCGGGGATATAGGGGAAGAGTGAGAGGCGGGGGTTAGCTAGAAGGAGATTGTTAAGTGTGAGTGTGTGTTTTACCCATCCAGGCGGAAGTTATGTGCACAAAAGAGGAGAACGATTCGATGTGGCATTAGGATTGCGGGTAATTAACTACGTATGGAGACATAGAGACCTTGAACGTGCATGTGTGAGAGGTATACATGTATACGTGGGATGTGTGTGTGCGCGCGCGCATGATCGAGATAAAAGAAAGAAGACATAAGTCATAGGATCAACGACATGGGAGAGACGGATCGGTATGACAATATGCATGCATGTGAGAATGCAGGGAAGAAGGCCCGACAACTGAGCATGTGTTTTTGTCTTTAAGAGATAGTGGCATGGGCTGGAGCATGCATCTATGGCGAGCAGAGGGAGTGAGGCGCAACGATTGTGCAAAAGAGACCAACCTATAAATGCATATGTATGGAGAGACATATATAGTGTGGGTGATAGGAATCAAGACTCTGTGCGAGAAAGAAATGTTGACGGAGAAACTACAGATAGATACAGAGATGGAGATGCTAGCTAGAGGGACATCCACTAGTTTGGGTGTTGGAGATGATCGTCGGGTAGTTCAAAGGGTGAAGTTATATATGTGTGTGAGAGGGCACTTGACTGCATGTAGAGAGAAACATATGTAGTGTGCGTGCTAGGAATCAAGAGTGAGGGCGAGAAAGAAGGTTGATGGAGAAACAGATAAATAGAAAGATAAAGATACTAGCTAGTGTGCGTTAGAGATAGGAGTCGAGTGGATCAGAAGGCTGGGTTATGTGTGTGGGTGTGAGAGAGATAGAGAGAGGGTGCGTGTGAGTCACATACAAACAGATATCAGAGAGAAATGAGATCCAGAGAAATGGAGTTTGGTGCCTGCGAGAGAGAAAGATATTTCACAACTAGAGTGATAGCTAGAGAGACATACGAGGGAACGCAAGATATCTCTAGGGAGAGAGGGTGTGTGTGAGCGACATACAAGAGAACAATGGAGAAATATGAGACCCTGGGAGACAGAGTTTGTGTTTGTGTGTGAGAAAGAGATATTGAAGAGGAAGAGTCGTAGGTTCTAATATCTAAGGAGCGAAAGACATCTCTGTATGAGGGGTGTGCGAGTGGCACACATGGGAATATTAGAGAGAAATGAGACCCTGGGAGACAAAGTTTTGTGTTTGTGTGAGAGAAAGAGATTCCACATGGAGAATCATAGTTAGAGACACATAGCAGGGAGCGAGATATACTTAGAGAGAGATACAGTGATGAAGGTCGAGGGAGAGAGTACCGTCAGTGTGTTACGAAGATAAAAGATCATTGTCGGCATACAGGTAGCACGAGAGATACCCTAGAGACGATGAACGCGTATAGGTCCAGAGAGATAGTCCTATATAAGCATGAGTGATAGCTATATGAGACGAATATCTGGATTAAAGGGGATTCAAATATTTAAACTGGAGATCACGACATCGATAATATCATAACGCAAATTGGTGTACCAAACATGCATATTCATTTGAATTTGGGCACACGTGTAATGTTATATAGTTTATCAATATTGGTGATCCATAGATTCTTCAATTACAAACAATGCATGGTTTATATGCAATTAATGTCTAAACGGGAGTACACTATATGTTGCGTGTGTGAAACACATTATACATGTTTGAGAAGTAAAAAAACCCGCATGAAAAACACATTAATTGGTGATAGTTAGCGAGGAATGCATACATTGGATTTCAACATAAAGTGGTTTCAAATATTTGAAAATCCAAATTGATGGATAGAACCTTATGAATCTGAGATCATGCCATTTGTAAACCATATTTATGTATAAATGGTGTTGTGCTTTTGAAAGTATATCTAAAAAGTTGATGTATATAGAATGTAATTCCAATTGAAAATGGATCCCACCCAAAAAACAGAATACAAATGATATTCGAATTGAGTTGGCACGGTAAACGTGCACTCTGCAAAAATTTGAACGAAGCGGGGAAAGTCGCAGTAACCGCCCGAAACCAAAATCTGCGAGATGGAAATCACTACTGCCTATCCCTGCCACAGAAAGCCTATCTGCTGGATTTCTATAGGTTTCGATAGGGGTAGGTTTGTAATTTCACCCAAACGTGACGTACCCGCCTCTCACCCAGATTCATACACGGTGGGCGCCAAAACACAGTGTGTCCTTGGCCGAAATCGACTCCCTCCCCGATTCATATTCATACACGGTGGGCGCCAAAAACAAACTCTCGTCGGCAAATATTCGGTGTATGCGAGATTACCGTCCTATCCCCAACCGACTGGTGTTGCTGTGATGTAGTAGAAATTTGAAACGGGGGCTAAGTTTGTAAATTTCCTCGCATTTGATACAAGCGCGCCCTGAATACATGGTTCCCCCCTTCCTCTCTACCTCCCTTTTCCCCATTCGTACTCCGTGGGTGTCAAAACACCCTCTCCACCCCACCCTCCTCCGTCCGCCGTCGTCCGCCACCCCATCCACTTCCGTCCTCCTCCACCATGTCGGAGCTGATACCCCGACGCCGCCGTCCATTACAAGAGATCGACCTCTATCATCCACGGCTTTGGACCGGGATCCTTGCATCCCGTCCTCTCGCTTCATCCCCGCCGTCGTCCACCTTGCCGGCGCCGCTCCTACGACCGTCTCGTCCACCGCGCCCCACCGCCACCGTCTACCCTCCTAGATCTGCTTCCACGCCGCCGACAGCCATCGCTACCGCAGCACCGTCAAATTCTCAGCAGATGCGTACACGGCGCCGCACCAGAGGCGGCACTCTTTCGTATCTGCTCAACTTATTTATCGCAGCAAGAAAATAGATCGCCACTGCTTTACTCTACTTTCTTGTCTTGGTTGCGAAGTTGCCTTTGCCCGGTTTGCACCTTCAGATCCGCCATGGCACGCTCAACACCATACTCGCAATGCTTATGATTTTCCCCTTTTATATTCCACACTAGTTAAATCACAGTAGACTAAATTTCAAAATTGGGTTAGTCGATTTTTGAGAGCTCATCGGAGTTTGCCGGTGCGAAGGAAGGGGCTCGAGTGGGGATGGTGGTTGTGGGGGGCGGTGGTGGGTCCTCGTCGAACGAAGAAAACTCGACGCGGGTGGGGGCGGGGGTGGGGGTGGTGGAGGAACACAGGCGGTGGGGCCGGTGATTCGACCGGCGGCCCGTGCGGTGTTCTGTATGGGAAGCACAGTATGTTCCTTGCCAGGAAGGGGAGCAGGGACATCTGTAGTCAACAGCTGATAGAGCTGGCCTGTACGTGATCAATAGGCTTTCAATTAGTAGTGGCAATACAACACCGTAATTTCCAGCCAGTTCCACTTTCCCGATTTATATATCCTGGTTATGGTGTACCCCTGTTATGTACACTATGATCTGCCTAGTTGCTGTGTGCTCTTGTTATCATGGTTTGGCAATAAACTCTCTATACAGTATATTATGAACCTATCATCTGCCAGCTATCCTTACTTCTGGAGCCTATTTTTTTGTGTACGTGTGCCAGATTATATAAATGCACGCACCATATTACAGCACACATGAGCTCTCTCATCAGAATCCAGTGATAGCACACAAGTGTTTACATGGGCGCCCCTATATTAGAATATCATCTTCATTACAAATAAAATCTCGCAGCTATTTATGTTTTCATGGTTCTCGGATATTATACGCAATTATAGTGAATATCAGAATCCGCGCATCAGAAGAATATTGTGGAACACTGCAATGACTTACAAAATTGGCAGCAAGGCATTGAGTGCCATTCTGGAAGCAATGAAACTCATACACTCCCCACCTGTTGTTTCTTGTTCAGAATATCATCCTAATGACTATTCTAACCTCGAGGAGTCAAAGGCAGATGGCCTATCATGTTCACCCATCAAGGTGCATGTTCTAATTTGGCAAGGTTTTATTGATTGCGCGTATCTTGCATATGTTGTCTTGCATTTCTTCTACTTTGTTGCACCGCCATCTGCTTAGTTTACTCATCATATAACTCGAGATGCCATGCCCATCCATTATCAATACATATTCCATCTGTCATCATACCATGTTTTTTCACTCAAATGATGTTCTTGTGCATCAGACATCAAAAAGGAAGGGGGTGATTGCCGAACCTGAAGGAGCACCAGCAAAGTCCTTGAAAAACGTGGTGGTGCCGGAGAAATCAGACAGCACCCCACTTATATTGGTTGTACAACTAGTAACACAAAACATAGGGCCGACTCCAGCAGACTGTACCCATACTTCACTGGCCACACCACTAGCCCCACCACACAGGACCTGCACTCCAGCAAAAGGTATACCGATTTCATTTGCCATAGCACCAGCTATACCATAGAAAAATCCCACTCCAGCAAAAAGTATAGCAAGTCCACCGGCCGAAGACCTATCCCAACTGCAGAGACGGCCAATTCCTGCAGATTGGAACACCATTCCATTTATTCCCAGTTTAAAAGACAATGCTTTCAATGTTGTTAGGGACTACGTGCATATATTCCCATCATGGGAAGATTATTGTGAAGACAAACACCATTTTCAGATCTTCCTGTCCAACTTACGTGTAAGTGCTATTGTTCATGGTTATTATTTTCCTGTTTTCTGCTGATTGAACACATCAATGATTTACATTACATTGTTGTAACTAGGCGAGGGTCAATCTGGATAGTCATGACGAGCAAATCTTGCTTGTGCTTTTCAAGGAAGCATTGCAGCAGTATCGGTGTTACCTGAGGAAATCACACTTTGATGGCAAGTCTATAAACGAATTTCTGGTGAAGTCTCCTGTGCTAAATTTAGAAGACATTGAATGGAAAAACCTTGTTATGCACTGGTCTTGTTCCCAGGATGAGGTACTGTCTATGAAATCACATGACAATTTGAACTTCTACTTTTCCGCATGTGCCTTACGGATCTTTTTTGCAGGAAATCTGCTCGAAGAAGAATTCCTGTTTGACAAGAACGACAGGATATCGCAAATATGCTGCCCGCTGCTTTTCTCTTGTTAGTACCTGTTGACCTGTATCACTGTACTTGCATACATACATGGTTCATTATGTGACAGCAGTATGCAGGATAGCTTGCTTATCAATTGTTCACTCCAAATTATCTGATCTGTATGAATGCTTACATTAGTGTAGAATATATCCAATGCCAATGTTTTTTAGCTCTGCATTGTTCTTGTAAGTACATGCTGTCCTTTATCAGTGTACTTATAATGATAGGTAGTTGTTCATGTACCATCACTCTGCAGCTTATTTTCCTTTGCCCTCCATTTTCTGCACATCAGATCTATATTTACTCTTACCATAAGGTTGCTACTGAAGAAGTTTAGCTGTGCATTGCTCTTGGATGTACCTTTTGCCTGTATCGCTGCACTTACATTTATAGCTACTTGGTTATGTAGCATCACTCTTCATCTTATCTTAAATATTCTCCATTTTTCGTATATTATCACATCTAAATTTACTCTTAATAAAATGTTGAATAAAGCAATGCTTTTGAAGAAGATTCTATGGTAAACTTCTTGAATTGCCCCCCCCCATGTCCATCTCAAGCCTTCAAACTTTGTTGTATATATTTGGTTAGGCATGACTGCAACAACTATTTATTTTTGGTGTTTGCATCAAATTGCTTGTTTAAAGTTTATTATATGTAGTTCATAAACAAAAGTTTGTCCTTTCTCAATTTAAGTTTTCGGTTGTACAACCAAGTTCCTTCTTCATACCATGTAGATTAAACTATACAGAGCAAGTGATCTTTTACACTGGATGTATGCTTCTGTTCTTCATCCGTAATCCAGTGGTGTGGTGAACATACCCATTACAGCACAATGTCATATTCTGCAATGTCTTAGCTATGAACAATGTCATATCATTCTACTATTATTTAAACCGTCTCTTTATTTGCCAATCTGAAATGGTATAAATTGATAGCACACTAACCATTGATACTTATGAGTTCTTGATCTGTAATCCAGTGGTGTCGTGAAGCTGCCAACTCCTTCACAATGTCATTTCCTGCCATGTCTTGACCTGAACAATACCATATTGTGTTAATGCAAATTTAAACTGTGTCACTTTATTCGTCAGTGAGAAATGTGATGAATTGTCAGCACTGATACTTTTATGTGCAAAACCTGTCATCTGTCTGCTTGTTTATCTTTCAGAGTGAGGAAGATATAAGTGTTGAACAAGCGCAGTCTCATCATCTTGCTCAGCTGCTTGCGCTGCAGCTCCCCAGCAGGGCTAACCTTTCTTGAACTCTATTGAAGTGCTGTCGGTTTTGTATATTATTTTGTTGGCATGTTTATTTGCACTGGTGGCGATCTTTGATGCCCAGTGTATGTAATTTGTTGTCTGCTTGTGCTTTATTACCATAGTGGTGAACTTTGATGCCCAGTGGATGTAATATACCGTAATTTCTTTATTGCATAGTCTAGGTTTTTTCTTATTCACGATGCTGCAGTTATTTTACTGTATATATATCCTGTCTTCGCAGTAAACCGGCCAAACCGTAAAATTACGGTACATAATCGGGCCGTCATGCAATCACGATGTAGGTTGGGCCTGAAACGTGCCGAACAGCTCACGGGTCGGCAGCAGCCCGAAATGAACCCCGGCCCATGATTGTGCGAATCAAATCACGGGCTTTTAACAGGCCAAAAAATTCTCTCGGTCCTTGTTTGGCCCAATCACATATCGGCTGCGAGTAGGCCGGATGCAAATCAGGCTGTAGTTAGGCCCAACTATATGACGGGCTTTTAACAGGCTGAAATTGATATAGGGCCGAAATGTTAAACGGGCCCTTAACAAGCCAAAACTAATATCAGGCCGAATTACTAAGTGGGCCTTTAGCAAGTGGGCCCAAAAGCATAGTGTCCAGTTGACGGGCCGAATCTGATATGGGCCATAATTGAGCCCAAAACCTCTTAAAGGGGCGGACCTGATCTGGGCCGTAATTTGGCCCAGAACATGGTAGGCTTTTAACGGGCCGGATCTCATATGGGCCACTATTAGGCCCGGAGCGTGGCAGGCCATTAATGGATCGGATGAAATATGGGCCGGCATTTGGCCCAAAACATGGCAGCCAGTTAATGGGTCGACCTACTAGGGTCCTCAAAATCTTGTGGGCCTACAGCTGGGCCGGCCCATTAATGTCGGCGAAATCTCATGGGCCTTTAGCTGGGCCGGCCCATTATAATCCGCAAGAACTTTGTGGGCCTTTACCTGGGCCGGCCCATTATGGCACACAAAAATCTTGTGGGCCTTTACCTGGGCCGACCCATTATGGCCCGCGAAATCTTGTGGGTCTTTAGCTGGGCCAGCCCATTATGGTCCGCAAAATCTCGTGGGCCTTTAGCTGGGCCGGCCCATTATGGTCCGCAAAATCTTGTGGGCCTTTAGTTGGGCCGGCCCGTTTAAACTTGTTGGGCCGTGCCACATGTCGACGTATCATAGGCGCCTTCTGTCCAGTGAGTGGATGACATCTGTCCCGACGATGAGCCGACACGTGTTTCCTCTAGCCAATGATGATTTTACACGTGGAAAATCCCCATTGGTCAGGGCTGTTAACGGGTTATCGGATCCAAAACCCGACCCGATAGCTTAACAGCGTTCCGTTACAGTGGATGTCACGTGTCGGTCACTCTTGACGAAAGCACTTCTGTGATGCGCGATTTATCGTCATGGAAGTGGACACTTCCGTGATGATAATTTTGGTAATGTCATGGAACACTTCTACGACAGAACAGGTATGGCTATCTTGATTCTGTCATAAATTTGTCATGGATGTACATGCATGACAAAAAACGCGACCTACTGTGACAAATACGTATCATCACGGAAGTGTATTTTTTTGTAGTGCAAGCTGAGAACTGTTGTTGATGAAGTGAAGAAGGAAGTCATGCAGCTGATGGAGGAGAAGGTGGCCTTGGCTGACAAAGTTGATGTTCTAACTCGGAGGAGAGATGAGCTGGAAACTTATCTAGGAGGTCTTGCCAAGAAGATGTTCCTCATGCTTGAAGGTACTTTTCCTTATCCGACTGATTGTAAAAAACTTCTTCACCATGCAGCTGCCAATTCATTACTTTTCTGTGCATACAGAATTCTGTTAGAACTTCAAGGAAGAAACTGGGCCGATCGAGACAGGACTGGACCCCATCAACTCTCCCGTCAAGGACGAAACTGCCATGAACGTGCTACGACTAGAATCTCGCCTTGCTAGTGTCTTGGACAACATCGCCCGACTGAAGGTCACGATGTCCCGGATCGACAAGGAGCTATGGCCAGAGGGTGTGCTTCAGAACGACCTCGAGTCACTGATGACTCAACTCAACAACATCCCTAACCGAGTGCAGGCGTGGAAGAAGTCAGCTGCCCACTACGGTGCTGATGTGGCTTTATCACTCGCCCGTGTTCATTGCAAGGACGTCAAGGAAGAGAAGCTGAAGGCTCTCCAGGTGTCTAACACCAAGAAGGTTCAATTTCAATCTATCATGGAGACCTTCATCGACGCAGCCACTCGCATTGTAGATGGCGTCGACTTGGACAGCTTCGTCAAGCCAGCAAGCCCTCCTCCTGCCGAGTAAAAAATTTGATAACTTGACTTTATTTGCCTCAGAATGACGAGTGATTTTGTAATCATTAAACTCTTTCAGGCTTGGTGCTCGAGTACTTCTGCTAGTGGTTCTGAACCTTGCCAAATTTATCTGAACTTGGTTGTTTCTTTTGAATGCAGTTGCTTTGTCTTTATTATCTTTAGATTTCTTGACTCAGGCAAATTTAGAATCGCAGCTGGATCTCTGAGTGAGAGGATATCTCTTCACTCGGAAATAGATGTTGTACTTGTGGTGCAGCTCAGAGTGCAACCAGATGTTGTACTTGTGGCGCAGCTCAGAGCGCAACTAGACGTTGTACTTGTGGCGCAGCTCAGAGTGCAACCAAACATTGTACTTGTGGCGCAGCTCAGAGTGCAACCAGACATTGTACTTGTGGCGCAGCTCAGAGTGCGTGGCTAAGCCTCCGAGTGGGAGGGTTGCTCCTCACTTGGAGTATGTTTTGTAACTTAGGCGACTACGGGATCACAGCTAAGCCCCCGAGTGAGAGGGTTGCTCTTCACTCGGAGTATGTTTTGTAACTTAGGCGAGTACGGGGTCGCAGCTAAGCCCCCGAGTGAGAGGGTTGCTCTTCACTCAGAGTGTTTTTGAAACTTAGGCGAATCGGGTTCGCGGCTAAGCCCCCGAGTGAGAGGGTTGCTCTTCACTCAGAGTGTTTTTTGTAACTTAGGCAAGTACGGGGTCGCAGCTAAGCCCCCGAGTGAGAGGGTTGCTCTTCACTTGGAGTGTTTTTTGTAACTTTGGCGAGTACGGGATCGCAGCTAAGCCCCCGAGTGAGAGGGTTGCTCTTCACTCAGAGTGTTTTTGAAACTTAGGCAAATCGGGTTCGCGGCTAAGCCCCCGACTGAGATGGTTGCTCTTCACTCTAAGTGCTTTTGAAACTTAGGCGAATCGAGTTCGCAGCTAAGCCACCCACTGGGGGTTTTGAACACACATATTCATGCGAAAACAATCATTAAGAGGCTGCAGAAACCATGTCTTTGATAAGTAATGTGAAAAGTACTTCTTATTACACCTCGACAATCCGAGTGTTTAGGTATAAAAACGGCGAAGCAGATCCGCGTTCCAAGAGCATGGATCGTCTTGATTCTTGGCCACATTATAAAGGTGATACACCCCGTTGTGGAGCACCTGGGTGATGATGAAGGGTCCTTCCCAAACATGGGCAAGCTTAGGAGGTCTCTGCTGATGTACTCGGAGCACAAGGTCCCCTTCCTGAAATGCACGACCTTTGACGTTTCAAGCGTGGAATCGATGAAGGTCTTGCTGATAAATGGTCCACTGGATCAGAGCCATCTCTCGTTCCTCTTCTAGAAGATCAACGGCGTCCTATCGTGCTTGCTCTGCTTCATCTTCTGTGAAAAGTTCCACTCGAGGAGCATTGTGCAGCACATCACTCGGAAGCACGGCTTCAACTCCGTACACCAAGAAGAAAGGGGTCTAACTAGTCGAACAGTTGGGATTCGTCCTTAGTCCCCACAAAACAGATGGTAACTCAGTCACGCAAGCTCTAGTTGCATGCTTGAGGTTGCACATCAATCGAGGTTTCAACCCTTGGAGGATCAAACCATTTGCTCTCTCAGCTTGCCCATTCGACTGTGGGTGCGCAACGGATGCTTAGTCGACCCGAGTGCCTTGGGAAGCACATTATGCTCTAAACTCATCGGAATCGAAGTTTGAGCCATTGTCTGTGATGATGTTGTGGGGAACTCCATACCAGAACACCAATTCCTTCATAAAGCTAATGGTTGTGCTTGAGTCTAAGCTCTTGATAGGTTTTGATTCGACCCACATAGTGAACTTATCGACTGCTACAAGCAAATGAGTGAAGCCGCTTCTGCCAGTTCTTAAGGGCCCAACCATGTCCAGTCCCCCACACCGCAAATGGCCAGACGAGTGGAATTGTCTTCAAAGCTGATGCAGGTTTGTGAGACAGGTTCGAGTAAAACTGGCAGCTTTCACACTTGTCAACGATGTCTTTTGCCATCTCATTTGCCCGTGGCCAGTAGAATCCCGCTCAGTATGCTTTGGCCACGATGGTCCGAGAGGACGCATGGTGACCACAGGTCCCCAAGTGAATCTCGTTTAAGATCAATCGACCCTCCTCCAGAGAGATACACTGCTGAGCCACGCAAGTAACGCTTTCTCTGAATAGTTGCACACTTATCACTGTAAAGGCTTTTGATTTGCACATGATCTGACGAGCCTTGTCCTCATCCTTCGGAAGCTCCTTCCTGAGAAAGTATGCAATGTATGGCACTGTCCAGTCAGGGGTGATTACCAAAACTTCCATGATCAAGTCAACCATTCCTGGCACTTCAACTTCGGTCGAATTAGTTGAACTTATCGATTATGGGGGTTCCTCTGTAAAAGGATCTTCTTGAACCGACAGGGTGTGGAGATGCTCCAAGAACACATTAATGGGAATAGGCTTTTGAGTGGAGCCTATCTTCGCCAGATCATCGGCTGCTTGATTCTTGATTCGGGGTATGTGGTGGAGCTCTAACCCTTCAAACTTCTTCCTAGCTTTCTTACAGCACTGTAGTAACCAGTCATGGCTGGGCTCCTGATATCCCGTTCCTTCATTACCTAATTGACCACCAAATCTGAGTCGCTGTAAACCATCTGGCGACGGACGCCGAGTGAGATGGCCATACACAACACATACAGAAGTGCTTCATAATCAGCTTCGTTGTTCGAAGAGTCAAAGTGAATCTGGAGGATGTAACTGAGCTTGTCGCCTCTTGGGGATACCAGGACCACTCCAACACCAGAACCGTTCAACATCTTGGACCTATCAAAGAACATAGTCCAATGTTCCGAGTGAACTTGAGTCGGTTGTTGGTACTCAATCCACTCGGCCAGGAAATATGCTATTGCCTGAGATTTGATTGCCTTTTTTGCTTCGAACTTGATATCCAAAGGGAGGAGTTCAATCGCCCACTAGGCCACTCATCGGTTGCATCTCGATTGTTCAAGATTTCTAATAATGGAGCATCGCTGACGACTGAAACCGGGTGATCTGCAAAGTAATGTGCAACTTTCTTTGTGGTGAGATAAATCCCGTAGACAAGCTTCTGGTAATGCGGATGCCTTTGCTTGGACGGAGTCAATACTTCAGAGATATAATACACTGGGTGCTGAACTTTATAGGCTTTGCCTTCTTCGTCCCGCTCGACTATGAGCACTGTGCTGACAACTTGTCCAGTGGCTGCGATATATAACAATAGAGGCTCTTTGCTGACTGGAGCAGCAAGCACCGCCTGGGTGGAAAGCAGGGATTTGAGCTCTACAAACGCTGCTTTGGCTTCAGGAGTCCGCTCGAGCTTACCAGACTTTTCCATTAGTCGGTAAAGAGGCAATGCCTTTTCACCGAGACGAGAGATGAAATGGCTCAATGCAGCCAAACAACCAGTAAGCTTCTGAACATCATGCACATGCACAGGGCGTTTCATTCGGAGAATTGCTCCAACCTTTTCTGGGTTTGTGTCGATCCCTCGTTCGGAAACGAGAAAACCGAGTAACTTTCCTCTTGGGACTGTGAATGTGCACTTTGATGGATTGAGCTTGATATCATATCTTCTTAAGGTGGCAATTGTTTCAGCGAGGGTCAGTCAATAGGTCAGAACCTTTGCGTGACTTGACCACGATATCATCCATGTATGCTTCCACGTTCCGACTGATTTGAGTGAGCAGGCACTTCTCAGTCATGTGCATGAACGTGGCACCAACATTCTTGAGCCCAAAGGGCATGGTAACATAGCAAAAACACCCGAATGGGGTGATGAAGGTCGTTTTTATTTCATCGGGTCCATACAGTCGGATCTGATGGTACCCGTAATACGCATCCAAAAAGGACAAACGCTCACACCCCACAGTTGAGTCGACAATCTGGTCGATACGGGGAGAGGGAAGTGATCTTTCGTGCAGGCCCAATTAATGTGCTTGAAGTTGATACACATACGGAGTGAATCGTCTTTCTTAGGGACCATGACGACATTGGCGAGCCACTCGGAGTGGTATATCTCACGGATGAACTCAGCTGCCAGAAGCCGAGCCACCTCTTTGCCAATTGCCTTCATCTTATCCACGGCGGACCGACGGAGGTGTTCCTTGACGGGTTTTACTTTTGGGTTGATATGCAAATGGTGCTCAGCCAGTCCCCTGGGTACACCCGGCATATCAGATGGTTTCCATGCGAAGATGTCCCAGTTCTCACGGAGGAACTGGATGAGCGCTTCTTCCTATTTGCTGTCGAATGTTAGTGAGATGTGAGTTGGAGCAGCATTGGGATCTTTTGGGTGAATGTGGACATGTTTTTTCTCTCCGGCCGACTGAAATGCAGACTCCGAAGCAGGCTTCTTAGCTCGCAACAAATCACTCGGATCTTCAATCTTGTTGTATTCTTCCATCTTTACTGCTGCCATCTGTTCGTCGACAATTTTTGAGCCCTTCTGGAGGCACTCTTCTGCTCTTTGCCGACTCCCTGTGACTGTGATCACGCCTCTGGGACTAGGCATCTTCAACTTGAGGTATACATAACATGGTCGAGCAATGAAACAAGCATATGCGGGCCTTCCCAGAATAGCATGGTAGGCATTGTGGAAATCCACCACCTCAAACATCAACATCTCCTTGCGGTAATTCTTGGAACCACTGAAAACCACATCAAGAACGATCTGTCTGAGTGACTTCGCCTTTTTTTGGGAATGACGCCCCGGAACTGCATGTTGCTTTCGCTGAGTTTGGACATCGGAATGCCCATCCCCTGGAGGGTCTCAGCGTACAAAATGTCCAATCCACTGCCACCATCCATACATACCTTAGTCAGTCAGGTGCCCCCAACGACTGGGTCGACCTCCAATGCTTGCCGCCCGGGGGTAGCAACATGCGCTGGGTGGTCAGACTGGTCGAATGTAATGGGAGTCTTCGACCACTTCAAGTACGGCGTAGTTGCCGGAGCAACCATGTTCACTTCTCTGTTGATAACCTCCAGTCGACTTTTGCTCTCAACGTTAGCAAAAATCACTAAAGTAGCATTTACATTGGGTTCCATTTACATTGGGGTAACCATCATATTCCTCTTTGTCCTCTTCCTTATCAGATTCCTTCTCACTAGGCTGACCCTCCCAGAAACTATGAATCAGGAGTCGGCACTGTCGAGTGGTATGCTTGGGCAGAATCAAGTTACCCTCTTCATATTTTTTAGTGTGTATGTGATACGGTAAATCGAGAACATCGTTTCCCAACTGATCTTTCACTTTTTGGGGATCCACATCCCTTTAGGGTTTCCCTTGAACTTTCCTTGATTCAAAATTGCGGCCTCAGTAGGACTTGCAAGTTCAGCTTTGCGCTTTTGCTTCCGACCGGAATTTCCACCTCCGGTGTCCTGAGTGACTGGTTTTCCCTTGCCACTGCAGAGTCGGTCCTCCTCTTCGTCGTTAGCGTACCGAGTGGCTATTTCCATCATTCAGGCCAGAGACATGTCTTCGGACCGACCGAATTTCTGGTTGAGCTCTCTGTAACGGACGCCCTCTTTGAAGGCGCAAACTGCTTGGTGCTGTGACACATTTTCCACTGTATGATGAAGGGTAGTCCATCTCTGGATGTAGTCTCTCAAAGTCTCACTCGGTTTCTGGACACAATGCTACAATTCAGTCAGCCCAGTAGGTCGCTTGCAATTGCCCTCGAATGTTTTGATAAACACTCGGGCTAACTCTTCCCAATAGAAAATACTTCCACAGGCCAACTGATTCAACCAAGCTCTGGCCGAACATTCGAGCATCGGGGGAGGTGCTTCATGGCTACTTCATCGTTGCCTCCACCAATCTACACTGCCACTCGGTAATCCTCTAGCCATGTGTCGGGATTCCACTCACCGATGAACTTACTAACGCCCATCGCTAATCTGAAGTTAGGAGGGATCTCGGCGGCTCGTATGGCTCTACTTAAACATTCGGGCCCATAAACAAATGCTCTGCCCCCACTCAGACGGCCTCTGTCATGTCCTTCTCTGTGTGCCCGGCCTCTGTCGACCAAACCTTGTACGAGGAGTGATCTCGCATCGAACCCAGGCTCTCTTGGGTCGACTGGAGCTCTCCGCTCATCACCATATGGACGCCTATCATCATACCACCAGGGCGCATACGATCTGCCCCTCGGAGGGGGAGTAGGCACTCAATGGTGGTCATCACGGGCATATTGATGATCATATTGTACGTGGCCTCGACCCAGGTACCGATCCTGGCGGTGACCATGATCGTCACGCCGCAGAGGCGATCTCGGACTGTGTGCCGACTAAACTGTGTCCGCAACCACAGATCTGCTATGGATTCTGTTGCGCGACTGAGAAACTGTCGAGTTTTGTTCACCCGCCGCTCAGAGCAGCGCTCGGATCTGCAGCAAACCTCTACCAGCTTTTGAACGAGATGGCTGAATCGACTCTGCTATACGTGCTGCAGCTGCAAGATTTTGGACCGGAGTGCGGTATACCTGAGGTTCAGACAGAAACAATTGTCGTTGCTGCCATTGGATTCGTGAATCTGCCAACGAGCACGTTCGTCGAGTGAATGTTGGAGATTCTCCAGACGCATGCGCTTAGCCAAGGTGGCAGGCGCGCAGCCTCCAAGGCCCGAGCCTTGGAGGTCTCCCCATGATGGGGGTCTGGAGCGCCTCCACGTTGCGGCGATGCAGCTCTTCCCTCGGTTCTGAAGTGGGGGCTTGGGGATGATATTCATCATGAACATACGACGGGCCATCACCGTTGCCGCTGTTGTCACCGCCGTCGCGACGGAACCCAGGAGGGCTGCAACCAGAGTCGACCATGAGGACTTCCGCCGCAGGGTCGTTGCTTCCGCACTAGGAAAGAGTCTCCACGGAACCAGTCGACAGATCAAATGGTTCATAGGATTCGTTGAGCTCGATTGCCGCGACTTGAGGGGTGGTCGACTGTCGAACCACCGCATGCCTCACCCACCACTTGAGTCGCGATCGACCGCATCGCTCGCGACAGCGTACAACAAGGAGAGTGGACACTGCGGGAACTGACCGATACTGAGTCGACGGTTGCCGCAGGAGGACACCGCAGGCGCTCGCGTGGAAGTGCGCCGCCCCGAGGATGGGAAGGGCCTTGTCGGTGTACTAAAGTAGGGGTACCCTAGTATCCCGAACTTGTGCACGGGCAGTCGCAGCACCCCGCGGTAAGGCCCGCCAGGTGATCGCCAAGGCTCTCTATGGTTCCTATGGAGCCATTCAAGAACAAAGTATTTAAGCCAAGGAGACAAGTCCCTGGCAAGAGGAGCTTGCCGGGAAGGCCACTCGAGGCACAAGACCCCGGCAAGAGGAGCTTGCCGGGAAGGCCAACCAGAGCATCTCAAAGAACCTGCCGCGATGCGCCACGGCAAGTTCCCGGAAGCGGCAAGACAACGGCCGCGGCAAGGCACTTGCCACGGCGGGCAACCACCCTGTACCTACGCTCCAGCTCACCCACCTACGTGTCGCTCCGGGACCCTTCCTGGCGTACGTGGCGGGAGGCTGTGCAGCCAGGGGTACACTGTGGCATGCGGCGCTGACAAGATCGCCATCGTGGCGAGCGGTGGCGCCCCTGACGGTCCCTTTTCTGCACCGTCAGGGCGACGTAGATAGGCATTTAATGCCTTTGTCCCCTGCCGTCAGGGTTAGGTATGATACAAAGTGTAGGTTGTTGTACCTACCGCAGCATATTTCCATTTTTGCCCTTACCTACGTTGCCACCTGTTGGAGACCCCTTGAACATATAAAAGGAGGCCCATGCACAATGTAGGGAGGGGATCGGCCCCCGGAGAGCGATCTCTGAGAGGAAAACAGAAGAATGCTCGGTCTCGTTAGTTGCTTGAGTGTACTGTAGCACTCAGCGCTCCCGAGCAAGAACTCAATACAATCCACAAAGCAGCAGTAGGAGTATTATCTCTTCGGAGAGCTCCGAAGCTGGGTAAAAAACCCCCATGTGCTTCGCCTCGATCCGCTCTTCGCGCGACCTCCTCCCCCCGCCGAACCGAGAAGGGGCTCCGTCCCCATAGGTGCTCGGGGAGCCAGAAAACCCCGGCATCTTTGGCGCGCCAGGTAGGGGGCGTCGAAGTTGGGTGAACCTGATCCGGTGTTCACGCGAGCTAAATCTTCATCGACTTCATCGACATGCCGCCGAAGAAGAAGGCTTCGGAGGCGGCTGCGCCGTCCGCGTCGAATCCACCGCCGCAGCAGCAAATGGCCGGTGGGAAGGACGCCGGCGGAAGAACGGGCATCGACGAGGGAGCCCATGGTGCCAACAAGTCCAAGGACAAGACCGCGCTGCCCGTCGGCGGCGTAGTCGGCTCCCATGACGACCGGGCGTCCGTAGACGCACCGCGCCCATCTCAAGAGGCGCAGGACCGGCAGCGTCATGGTACGCACGGTACCATACGCTCGCTGGACCCAAATCGAGCTGGCGGATCCCGGGATGCTCAAGGCCAACATGCACGCCAACGTGCTGGCGCGAGCGAGGCACGGTCGCCTGGACGGAATACTGCTCCTTCTAACATCGTTGGAAGTCCGAGCATATCCCGCTCCTCGCACCGTTCGCCACCGCTACCCGCCACTCCAGCAGAAGCTTTGGCACGAGCTCAACTACTCCTAGACTTCCCTCCAACGCCAGACAAGATCGACGACTCGAGGGCCACCATTCAGAGTCTCATCGGCTTCGCCAACGGCGACACTCCACGGCCGGCGACCACATCGCAGCCGCGGCAGGCTAGCCAAGTGCAAGCCAATGGCGACAAAACCGGTGGGGGTGCAACCACCGTGCACTCTCCGCCCCAAAGGCCAAGATCGCCGACTCGCCGGGTCCGCCACGACAGCGACTCCACTGCTTCCTCAGATCCGCGAACTCGTCGCGATCAGCGCCACGTTCTTCATGAACGGCAGCAAGAAGACGCTCGTACCCGCATCGAGCGCCGAAGAGAAATGCGGCGTCAATCAGACCGACGCGCTGGCCCCGCTGTCGACATGCAAGCGCCAGGGGAACCAGGCGACCTGCCGTACGCGGTAGGTTGCCCTGCGTTTACTCGTGAGCTGCGGCAAGTCCAGTGGCCCAGCACGAAGAATTTCATGCCAGACGTACCAGAGAAGCACGACGGCAGGCTACATCCGTCGGAGTTCCTCAGCATCTACACCAACGCGGTGCAGGCTGCCGGGGGGCGAGACGACAAGATCCTCGCCAATTACTTCCCTCTGGTGCTCAAGCCCAACGTCAGGTCCTGGCTCATGCACTTGCCGGAAAACTCCATATCTTCCTGGGCAGACCTATGCCATTAGTTTGTCGGCGCCTTTACAGGCGGCCACAAACCTCATGGCCAGGAGAGTGATCTTCACCTGCTTGCCCAGAAGGAAGGGGAGCCTCTACGCAAGTACATCCAGAGATTCAGCCAAGTGCAACGCAACATCCCAGACGTCCATCCTGCCGCGGTCATCAGTGCGTTCCACCAGAACGTGCGTAACCGCAGGATGCGGGAGGAGATGGCGATGTGCAAGATCAGAGACGTCAGTGAGCTGTATGCCCTGGCCGATAGATGTGCACGTGCTGAGGAAGGGAGGAAACTCCCCGGAGAGAACGTAGGAACAGGAGGATCTGACGGCGATGATGCCGCCCCGGCAAGCAAAAACCGGCGGCGGAACAGCAGGAAGAGGAAAGGCAAAGATGTGCTAGTTGTTGAGCAGTCCGGCAACGAAGGTGCGCCAAGACAGCAAAGACTGGTAGCTCCGGCAAGGAGGTTGCCGCATGCGCCAACTGCCAGGCTGTGGCGGCCGCCGACAAGCAGGACGGCACCAACAAGCAGTACTGCAAGATTCACCGCACCAAAGGCCATGACCTCCAGAGCTGCAAGAAGGTCGAGCAGCTCGTTGAGCTGCAAAAGGCCGAATATGAGTGACGCGACAAGGAGAAGGCCCAAGGAGGTGCTGGAGGATCCGGTACGAAGCGCACCGCCGGGGGGGACGCCGCGGCAACGCCAAGCAGCGGCAAGGCGACAGACCTCCCCGCGACTGCGACAAGGATAAAGATGACGACGACGACGAAGACATGGATGACGCCGAGACCAGCGAGCAGCAGTTCCAGAAAGCCACAGAAGTTTTGTGCGTTGACGGTGGTGCTTCTCTGCATACTTCACACCGCCAACTCAAGCAGTGGGTGCGGGAAGTCAATGCAGCAGAACCACCCGTTGAGTCACGCAAGCTTCTGAAATGGTCCAGCACGCCTATCATCTTTGATATTGAGGACTACCCCGATCGCACAACTGCTGTCGGGTGTTTGCCGATGTTGGTCTCACCAACTATCCGCAACCTCAAGGTCACTAAGATGCTAGTTGACGGCGGGGCCGGCTTGAACCTGATCTCCTCCGCTGTGCTCCGGAGATTCCAAGTCCCTGACAGCAAGCTCGAATAGACCGGCATGTTCCAAGGAATCAACCCGGGAAGGAGCAAGCCAAAGGGGAAGATCACGCTGCCGGTGACATTTGGCAGCGAGCTGAACTTCAGGACTGAGAGGATCACTTTCAACGTTGCCGATTTTCCATTGCCTTACAATGGAATTCTCGGCCGTCCAGCGCTCGCCAAGTTCATGGCGGCCTCTCACTACGCGTACAACATGCTGAAGATGCCAGGCCCGATAAGTGTCATCTCTGTACATGGCGACAAGAAAAACGCTCTTATCTGTGCCGACAAGATCTATCGGGAAGCAGCAGCCGCCGCAGATCGCGAGACACTTGCCGCTGAAGCTCCCGGGGGGAAGAAGAAGACCAAGTCCGGCAAGAGCTCTGATGCCCACTCCGGCAAGCGCACCTCTTCGGAGTGCTGCGCTACCGTCGAGGACGCACCATCGAGCTCCACCGGCAAGTGTAAGAAGACGATGGCAGCTCCGCCAGCGACCAAGAAGGTGTCCGCCAAGGAGGACGGCACTGGTGGTACCTTCACCATCAGTGCCACTCTCGACCCTAAATAGGAGAGCGCGCTCGTTGCTTTCCTGCGGGCGAATGTCGATGTGTTTGCGTGGCAACCGTCTGACATCCCCGGCGTTCCCAGGAAAGTAATCGAGCACCACCTTGCCGTCTGTCCTCATGCGCGGCCCGTCAAACAGAGAGTCAGGAAACAAGCAGTGGAGAGCCAAGAGTTCATCACCGAAGAGATCAAGAAGTTGGAAGCAGCAGGCCTCGTCAGAGGAGTGCTCCATCCTACATGGTTGGCCAATCCTGTAGTCGTGCGCAAGGCAAACGGGAAATGGAGACTTTGCATCGACTTCACCGATGTCAACAAAGCTTGTCCCAAAGACCCATTTCCCTTGCCGCGCATTGACCAGATTGTCGACTCCACAGCCGGATGCGACTTGCTTTCATTTCTTGGCGCATACTCAGGATACCATCAGATCTTCATGGCAGAAGAGGATGAGGAGAAAACCGCGTTCATCACTCCATGTGGCACGTACTGTTTCGTACGAATGCCTTTCGGTTTGAAGAATGCTGGTTCAACATTCGCAAGGGTAGTCCATACTGCTTTTGAGCCGCAAATACATAGAAATGTGGAAGCCTACATGGATGACATAGTGGTCAAGAGCAGGGACAAAGCAACTCTGATTCAAGACCTAGAAGAGACTTTTGCAAATCTACGCAAGATCAGCCTCAAGCTCAACCCCGAGAAGTGCGTGTTTGGAGTCCCGTCCGGCAAGATTCTCGGATTCTTCGTGTCTTAGAGGGGAATTGAAGCAAATCCCGACAAGATCAAGGCCATTGAGCAGATTGAAGCACCGAGGCGCGTCAAGGATGTATGAAAACTTGCCGGCTGCGTGGCGGCTCTCAGCAGGTTTATCTCTAAGTCTGCTGAGCGCGCCCTGCCGTTTTTCAAAATCTTGAAAAAGGCAGGTCCAATGAAATGGACTCCGGAAGCGGAGGTTGCGCTGCAGGACTTGAAGAGATACCTGTCCTCCACTCCAATACTTGTCGCACCTAAACCATAAGAGAAGTTGCTGCTATATCTGGCGGCAACCAATCAAGTGGTTAGTGTTGCGTTAGTAGCGAAGAGAGAGGCAGATGATGAGCCAGCGACCGCGGCAAACACATCCAGCGACAAGCAGGGGGCTTCCCCAACGAGCTCTGGTCCCGACGAAGATGGATCTGCGCAGATGTGCGAAGAGATACAGAAGAAGAAAATGGTGCAGCGCCCAGTCTACTTTGTCAGTTCCCTTCTGCAGGGAGCTAGGTCAAGGTACTCTGGTGTGCAGAAGTTGCTTTTCGGCCTTCTTATGGCCTCGAGAAAGCTGCGCCATTACTTCCAAGCACATGAGATCACAGTTGTCACTCGCTTTCCGCTGAAGAGGATACTGCAGAATCCAGAAGCAACAGGCAGGATTGTTGAGTGGGCACTGGAACTGTCAAGCTTTGGCCTCAAGTTTGAGAGCACTTTAACTATTCAAAGCAGAGCATTGGCAGAATTCATAGCAGAGTGGACGCCAACACCAGACGAAGAAATTCCAGAGACGAGCATCCCCGTCAAGGAAGCAAACAAAGAGTGGCTGATGTACTTTGATGGTGCGTTCTCGCTGCAAGGCGCCGGTGCTGGCGTGCTGCTTGTCGCACCCACCGGAGAGCACCTCAAGTACGTGGTCCAGATGCACTTTCCCAAGGAGCAAGCAACAAACAATACTGCAGAGTATGAAGGATTGCTCGCCGGTCTCAGGATCGCGGCAGACCTCAGGATCAAGCAACTCATTGTCAGGGGTGACTCACAGCTTGTCGTCTGCCAAGTGAACAAGGATTATCAGAGTCCGTTGATGGAAGCTTACGTTGATGAAGTGAGGAAGCTGGAAGAGCGCTTTGTCGGCCTACAGATGGAACATGTTCCAAGAGCTCAGAACGACATCGCCGACGGCCTGTCAAAGTGCGCGGCATTTAAGTTACCTGTGGAACCAGGGATCTTTGTGCTCAAGCTGACTCAACCATCCGTGACGCCATCAACTGGACAGAGCAAGAAGAGGAAGTTGATTTCTGGTGACTATCTTCCAGCAGAGCTTCCCGAAGCCGCCGCCAAGAAGGTCCCCAAGATCAACGCCAAGAGTGCTGAGGAGCAGTCCGCTCCGACAAGCCCCAGGGTTTGTTTCGTTGAAGCAGACGCTCCCGACAAGTTTTGCTCCGGCAAGCTTGTCGGGGAACGTCAAGCTCCGACTGAACCGCAGGTTCTCGCCGTAGAAGCGGATGTTCCTGCAGCAGCAGATATGCCTTTAGTCCTTGTTGTCGAGCCACAGGCTCCAGCATGGGCACAGCAGATCGTCCGTTTCCTCCAGTCAGGAGAACTTCCCGAAGAGCCAGAAGAAGCGGAAAGAGTAGCCCGGCAGTCTAGTATGTACCAGTTCGTTGACAACGCACTGTACAGAAGAAGACTCAACGGAGTGAAATTGAAGTGTATCCCCCGGGAAGATGGACAGAAGCTGTTGGCAGAGATACATGGAGGCATTTGTGGTCACCACATTGGCGCAAGAGCGCTTGCCGGCAAAGCATTCTGGCAGGGCTTCTTTTGGCCGACAGCCCTCCAGGATGCAGCTGCACAAGTAACCAAGTGTGAAGCGTGCCAGTTCCATTCCAAGCAGATACACAAGCCAGCTCAAGCTCTCCAGACGATCCCTTTATCCTGGCCATTTTCGGTCTGGGGGCTCGACATCCTCGGCCCCTTCCCCCGAGCAGTCGGGGGCTTTGAGTACTTGTACGTCGCAATCGACAAGTTCACAAAGTGGCCGGAAGTGGAACCAGTGAGGAAGGTGACAGCACAGTCAACAGTCAAGTTCTTCAGGTCGATTGTTTGCCGCTTCGGAATCCCTAACAGGATCATCACCGACAACGGTACACAATTCACGAGTCGCACCTTCATGCAGTACGTCCAAGACCTTGGCGCCAAGGTCTACTTCGCTTCTGTTGCTCACCCCAGGAGCAACAGTCAAGCAGAGAGGGCAAATGCTGAAGTGCTGCGTGGACTCAAGACCCGGACTTTCGACAGGCTGCACAGGTGCGGAAGAAACTGGACCGAGGAGCTGCCGGTGGTTCTTTGGTCGATCAGGACGACGCCAAATCGAGCCACTGGCCAGACACCTTTCGCTCTAGTCTATGGAGCAGAGGCAGTTATCCCCACGGAACTCGTATATGGGTCACCTCGAGTGCTCGCTTATGATGAGCTTGAGCAAGAGCAGCTGCGACAAGATGACGCGCTGCTCCTTGAGGAAGACCGTCTTCAGGCTGCTGTACGAGCTGCTCGATACCAGCAAGCTTTGCGCCGCTACCATAGCCGCAAAGTTAAATCCAGAAGTCTCGAGGAAGGCGACCTTGTTCTTCGGCGCGTTCATTCCGCCAAGAATTCCAACAAGTTGACGCCGAAGTGGGAAGGCCCTTACCGGGTGAAACGAGTCACTAGGCTTGGCGCTGTCCGCCTTGAGACCGAGGATGGCTTTCCGGTGAGCAACTCCTGGAACATCGAGCAACTTCGTAAGTTTTACCCGTAAGGCGCGGTTGTCGGACCCTGTCTGGCAACCACCATTTTGTACAAGTCTTGCCGCTGTTGCATGTAATCCTTTGTACAAAGCCAGGCGCAGACCCTGTGCATAAATAAAACCCACGTGCTCCGCACACCCTGTCAATTTCATGCCTTTCTGCATGAATTATCTGACAAACTTTGTGCAACGAGCCCCCTCGGTAAGCAATAACGAGCCACAAGGCTCCATACTAATGTTTTCTCTTTTCTCTTTTTTTTTCAAGGAAAGGAAGGATCCTTCGCCCACAAGTTGACCGGGGGGGAGGAGAAGATAATGGTATGGACCCGGCGTCGTTCAGGAAAAATTTCGCCTTGCCGGGGAGCAAACGACAGAAAAGCTAAGTGCCAAAGTTTGAGCAATCAGATTTTTTAACTTTAAGTTACTTTCCTTGAACGACCATGCTTTGTATGGAAAACCTGTGCGCGGAGGAACCAGCTCGTGGCTAGTTGCGCCCTTACTTTGTTTCGAGTTCGCTCAACAGTTTAAGTGTGCTGCGACTAGAGTCGCGCCCTTACTTTGTTTCGAGTTCACTCAGCAACTTAAGCGAGCTGCGACTAGTCGCTCCTCCTCGGGCTCGTCGCTGCTGCTGCTTGGTGCGTCGACCAACGTCAGCCCAGCGGAGGCAAGCACCTCCACGTCAAAGCTTTCTCCTTCGACCGGCGCCCTGGACGTTGACGCCCAGGGGAGGTTGATGAAGATGCCAGCGCCAGCCTTCAAGTAGACGCCTGGCTGGGGTTCTTCAGAGCCTGACGCTGCGGCAACGGCGGGAGGATTGGCGGTCGGTATAGCGCATGTCGCTCCTGCGGCCCCAGGGTCGTCAGTACGATCGCCGGACCCCTCGTCAGCTGCTGCGGTGGCAGCCTTGGCGTCCTCTTCACCGGCGGGATCTTCAGCGCCGGCCGTTTCTTCGGTGGTAGCAGCGTCATCAATAACAACCTCGGTCTCCATAGGCTCCACAGTGGATGGATCTGATGACCGGAAAAGGAAGAAAAGTCAAGCAAATATCCCAAAAAGAAGAACCCAAGGGAAGTTTATAAGCAAGGAGTACCTGTACCAGGCTCGGTAGTTGGGATCTCCGCTGCCGGGGGGTCGCCGGTACTGTCCCTTGCCGGAGACTTCTCCCTTGCCGGGGAGCTCTCCCTCGTCGGAGACTTCTCCCTTGCCAGGGAGCTCTCCCTTGTCGGGGGATTCCCCCTTGCCGGAGAACTCTCCCTCGGCGACGTAGTCGAAGCAGGTGGTACGTCAGGGGTGGCCTCCGGGCGCTCCTGGTGGAGCTGCTCTGCTCCTACACAAGCCAACGGTCAGACATCAGCTAGCAAAATGTATCCATACGCGCCTGACAGCTGGAGGTAAACCATATACTTACGCTGGGGGCTGCGCTGGGGGCTGCTCTAAGGAACAGCTGTCGGGTCCGACAAGTTTGTCTCAGGCGCACCCCCTGCTGCCACGGTGAGATCATCCTCGATGAAAATCACCGGGACCTTGGCTCTCTTTGCCATTCTCTGGGCCAGCGTCCTAAAAAGGAAAAAGTTCAGAGTAAAGCAAATGAGATACAAGACAAGACGGCAAGTATTGAAGACATGCAAGTACAACAAGAATCTTACTCATCTTCTTCCTCGTCGGAGCTGAGCGCGGAGAAGTCAAAGCCTGGCCCACCTCCGGCGTGAGGAGGCGGAGGAGTAGGATCCCTTGGCCGCTTGGCGGGAGCTGGAGCGGCAGGCCGAGAGGACCCCGCCCCAGTTGCCGCTGCAGCGGGAGGTGTTTCCGCGGCTACAGAACTTGCCGCGGTGGAGCGTGTCGTGCGGCGCGGTGGGGGTTGACTCGCCCGCCGCTCCGCTACGTCCCCGGCCTTGTGAAGACGCCTTCTCGATGGAGCCAGGGGCTCTTATTGTGGAGCCGGGGGCTCTGCTTGTGGAGCCGGGGGCTCTGCTCGTGGAGTCAGGGGCTCTGCTTGCGGCAAGCTGTCCGAAGACGAAGAAGAAGAGGAGCCGATCTCCAGCGAGCCGCTCGTGTCCTCGGCGGGCCCGCTCGGCCCGACGTCGTGCTCGGCGTACCTCCTCTTGCCGGCAAGCTCCTCTCGGTCGGCAAGGCTCGCCGCCTCTGCTGCCTCTGCCTCCTTCACGGTGAACCCGAACTCGCCCGCAGCGGCAGCTGCCGCCGCCTCTTCCATCCTGGTGGCGATGCGCTTGAGCTCATCATCGGTGGTGTCCCGGGTGAGGCCTTTTTTCTCGTCGGCGTCGACCGGCACTTCTATCAAGTTGTCGAAGAACACCCGCACGACATCATCCGCAGGCTCTATCCAGGCTGGATCAATTCCATGCGAGTCGCACAGCGGCATTATTGCACGGATACGGTCGAGCGCGGAGTTGTTGCACAGCGGGACGACGCCCCTCGGCAACCAGAACACTTCGGGATGCTGTGGGTCATGCTTGAACAGCTCCTGGAGCACCGCGTTGAGCTCCAAGACAGTGAAGTTGAAGTTGAGGCCCGGCCGCAACCTCATGATATCCGTCGCATTCTAAAACTCCCAGGCGGGTCTCCCCCTCTCCTGCAGGGGGGCGATGCAGCGGCGAAGGAAATCTGCGCCAACCGCTCCTACGGTAAGCCCGGCAAGCCTGAGGCGTAGGATCCGGGTAACGGCGATCCTTAGTCTGTCATCTTCCGGGGCCAGGCTACTCCAATCACTGCCGCGCACTAGTGGGGTTTCGCGCAGAGCAGTAAACGGCTGCGGGTTCTCCTCAACGATCAGACACCAGTCCGCCCTCCACTCCTCCCACTTGCTGCGGAGCTCTCCCTCCAGATAAGCATCCTTCTTGCCAGCTTTTGAGATCCAAGCGATTCCGCCGGATAAAGGTTCTCCTTTCTCAACTCGAGGCGAAAAGAAATGGCGGAAAAGAGCTACGTTTGGATGGATCCCGACAAAGTTTTCGCAGAGATGTGCGAAAACTGCCATGGTCAGGACAACATTGGGGGTGAAATCAAGAAGGTGGAGCCCGTAGGTGTTCATGACATCGCAAAAGAATTCTGAAAAGGTCGGGCAGAGCCCGCAATAGAAGAACAAGGCAAAGAAGGGACACCCAGTGGGATACTTATCCCAAGCAGTGGCTGGGAGTACCTTCGTGCGCGGATGCGCTCACGTCCCCGT
This sequence comes from Aegilops umbellulata, assembly GCA_032464435.1. Taxonomy (NCBI): domain Eukaryota; kingdom Viridiplantae; phylum Streptophyta; class Magnoliopsida; order Poales; family Poaceae; genus Aegilops; species Aegilops umbellulata. Next base: position 503,076,260 of record CP136057.1, read on the forward strand.
CGACCAGAAGAGGTAGAAGTCCTCCTTCAGCTCCGCCGCCTCAAGCCTCGGAGGGAAGATTGCCCGCTCCTTCCGCAGCGCCGCGAGCCGCTGCACCTCGGCCGACTTCGCCTTCTCGGCTTTCGGAGCCATGGCGGGAATGGGGAGTGAGGATGGCGACGTTGGCGGTGCTGGTGGCGCTGGGGGCAGGGCGCTGCTCTCCTTCGGCTTTGGGAAGAAGGGGAGTGGCGGAGATTCTCGAGGAGGGAATAGCAATGGGTAGATGGGCGAACTACCCCTGTTCCCCCTGCTTATAAGGGGGTGGTGGCGGACGTTTCGCCTTTCTGAATAAAGAAACCACCCACGACCACTCCCACAATGCCGCAATCGACGCGTGCCGTTCGGGGAGGGCGTGGTGGATGCGGAGCAAGGTGCGACGTGACCCAGGCCGTGCGTGCCCGTGCCCTGTTTTGGGCCTGGCCCAACAGCGCTCGGCACCGTGTGTGGCCCAGGCCCGGGGGCTCCTGTCGGTGTACTAAAGTAGGGGTACCCTAGTATCCCGAACTTGTGCACGGGCAGTCGCAGCACCCCGCGGCAAGGCCCGCCAGGTGATCGCCAAGGCTCTCTATGGTTCCTTTGGAGCCATTCGAGAACAAAGTATTTAAGCCAAGGAGACAAGTCCCCGGCAAGAGGAGCTTGCCGGGAAGGCCGCTCGAGGCACAAGACCCCGACAAGAGGAGCTTGCCGGGAAGGCCAACCAGAGCATCTCAAAGAACCTGCCGCGACGCGCCACGCGTCCCGGCAGGACTCGGCGAGCGACAAGTTCCCGGACGCGGCAAGACAACGGCCGCGGCAAGGCACTTGCCGCAGCGGGCAACCACCCTGTACCTACGCTCCAGCTCACCCACCTACGTGTCACTCCAGGACCCTTCCTGGCGTACGTGGCGGCAGGCTGTGCAGCCAGGGGTACACTATGGCATGCGGCGCTGACAAGATCGCCATCGTGGCGAGCGGTGGCGCCCCTGACGGTCCCTTTTCTGCACCGTCAGGGCGACGTAGATAGGCATTTAATGCCTTTGTCCCCTACCGTCAGGGTTAGGTATGATACACTGTGTAGGTAGTTGTACCTACCGCAGCATATTTCCATTTTTGCCCTTACCTACGTTGCCACCTGTTGGAGACCCCTTGAACATATAAAAGGAGGCCCATGCACAACGTAGGGAGGGGATCGGCCCTCGGAGAGCGGTATCTGAGAGGAAAACAGAAGAACGCTCGGTCTCGTTAGCTGCTTGATTGTACTGTAGCACTCAGCGCTCCCGAGCAAGAACTCAATACAATCCACAAAGCAGCAGTAGGAGTATTATCTCTCCGGAGAGCTCCGAAGCTGGGTAAAAAACCCTCGTGTGCTTCGCCTCGATCCGCTCTTCGTGCGACCTCCGCCCCCCGCCGAACCGAGAAGGGGCTCCGTCCCCATAGGTGCTCGGAGAGCCAGAAAACCCCGGCAGGCCTCGACATTGAGGGAGGCATCTTGGAGCCAGGCAAAGTCATCGACGATGAAAACGAGCGTACCGAGACGGATCTCGCGGCCCAAAGCCAAACCACCGCCGGAAACCATGTCGATGGAGATCGGAAAAACTGCAACCTCACCGGAAGTCGCTAAGACTCCTGCCCCACAGTGGGCACCAACTATCGTGGGAGTAAGTCTGATAGTAAGAATAGGGGGTACGTAGGAGGAGGCAAGGCCCTAGCTACGGTGAGGTTGTACACACAAGTTTACGAGTTCAGGCCCCTCTCGGAGGAGGTAACATCCCTACGTCTCGGTGCCTGGAGGCTTGTCGACTGGAATAAGCATGTGAGTTACAGGGGGTGCGAACCCTTGTGCCAGAGGAGGGGGTGGCTTATATAGAGTGCGCCAGGCCCCTCCAGCCCTCAGTCACACAGGGTTCAATGTAAGTTAAGGCAGGAGCATTGCTGGTAACACCTGCTATAAATGACTATTAATGATCTTTAATACTATGGAGTGAACGCCTGACCATTGCCATACTAGGGCAACTATAGGTCTTCTGTGCTCCGAGTGATTCTTCAGTATGGTCAAGTGATGCTATCTTGGTCGAGTGGAAAATCTGGTTGAGTGGATTTCACTCCAAGGTGATTTCAGTTGGTATCTTCTGTTAGACCTTGAATGTCTTTGATTCTAGGGCAGTGTCTTTGGGTAGGGCGTCTAGGTCAAGCCTATGACCCAACCCAGGTACATGTCATCGTCAGGCGGGGCATGACGCGGAAAAGTGTGTCCAGCCAAAGGTAATCGAGCGTGTTGGGTAAGATGGTGCACCCCTGCAGGGAAGTTAATCTATTCGAATATCCGTAATGGATGCTCGGAGTTGTGTCCCGATCTATACAACTAGAACTGGATACCACGGACATGAGATGGATATGATGGCTCCAGGATTCTTTCTCGCAGGGAGTCGAGGAAGGATTTCTGGGCATTAATACAATATACTTGCTACTTATATTATGTTAATCTACACTCTTCTAATGCTGCAAGATACTTCAAAATGCTAGTCTTCGAGAGGCTAGGCTTTCCCATCTCTTCTGGCATTTACGCAGTTCAGTACAAAGATATAACTCCATTGATACTGATGCATACTTTGTATAGATCTGATGTATGTCTTGCGTGTACTTTGGATGAGTACTCACAATTGATTTGCTACCTCTTTTCCCCTATACCTGATTTCTGCAATCAGATGACGGATCCCAGGAGCTAGCTGACACCACCGGCGGAGGGTGCCTACTACTACGTGGAGGCCGCGGACGACCAGGAGTAGTTAGGAGGCTCCCAGGCAGGAGGCCTGCGCCTTTTCGATCAAGATGTTGTTTTGCTAGCCTTCTTAAGGCAAACTTGTTTATTTTATGTATGTAGTCAGATGATGTTGCTTTCGCTGACTCTTGTGTATTCGAGCTTATGTATTTGAGCCCTCGAGGCCCCTGGCCTGTAATATAAAGCTTGTATTATTTTATTTGTGTCTAGAGTTTTGTTGTGATATTTTCCCATGAGTCTCTGATATTAGTCGTGTGCATTTGCATGTATGATTAGTGCACGATTAAGCTGGTGCATCACACCTAGTACGAATCAAAGAAAAGAAATGAAGGGAGTACCTGCTCTAAATGATGTGCCTCAAGAATAGCGCCAGCAGACAGCTATACTAGTGAGTAGGTGACCTTGCGCTTGGCTCTTCGCCTCTTCCAGAATTCAAACAATGATGATGGTACTACAATACATATATACTCCTGGCAATCTGGCACCGAATGAACTGATGCACGTCCACCGCATGTGTAAGCCCACCATTGTAAAGCAAAAGCTTATCCTTGTCCTGCGAGCCACCGCATGTGCGTGGGCGAGGGAGAGGGCGTAGTAAGCAAGCTTCTCCTTGTTCTGCGAGTTGATGAGACACATCAAAGTAGTAGTGTAGTCTTCAAAAAGGGTCGACCATGTCCATGGCTACCATCCCGTGCTCTGTCATTGAGTACGTGCATGATTCATGTTCCATTGAAGAAAAAATATTGCATATGTGCCATCGAAGAGTATAACTTAATTTATAAATAGCACGCCACTGTGTCATGGTCGAACTTTTATTCGTTCACTCGTGGTTCCCAACCTCTTTACTAAGTGAACAACTACTACAATCATCAAATTATCATGCAAGCCGCCTCTTCATATAGAAATGAGCTCACCACATACCCACGTGTGAGTGTTAGGGAAAGAGCAAAGAGTACCTCATCGGTGGGTGGACCTCTTCTCTTTGTGCACGTACTCCTTTTTTTCAGGTGATTCATTCACGTACTCATTTTTTTGGGTGATTCGTGCACGTACTCCAACTACGTTCATGATTGTTGGTGAGTCTCACTTTAGTACTCCTACTACTTATCTCCATTTTCTTGCATAACATATGGACCTGGATGACAGATGTCCCACGTGTCGACAAAAGGAAGAAGAAAGCTTTCTGACGACCGAGAAGGAGCAAGGACTGATACGTCTCCACCATATCTATAATTTTTTATCGTTCCATGTTATTAAAGTATCATCCTTGGATGTTTTATACTCATTTAATAGTGGCTTTACATCATTTTTTGGGACTAACCTATTGACATAGTGCCCAATGCTCGTTGTTGTTTTTTGCTTGTTTTTACTTCTCAGAAAGTCAATACCAAACAGGGTCAAAATGCCACGAAACATTTTGGACATTTTTCTGCCCAGAAGACACCCAGGAGGCCAAGGAGGTGCACCAGAGGAGGCCCGTGGGGCCCACTAGGCACCAGGGCATGCCAAAGGCCCCAGGCACGCCCTGGTAGGTCGTGAGGCCCACGGGAGGCTTTTCCATCGACGTTCAACTCTATAATAAATACTCTAAAATCCCAAAAACCATAGGGAGTCGACGGAACACAATTCCAGCCGTCACAAGTTCTAGAACCACGAGATCCAATCTAGAGGCCTTCTCTGGCACTCTGCCGAAGGGGTCAACGATCACAGAGGGGTTCTTCATCATCACGCTTGCCCCTCCGATGATGCGTGAGTAGTTTACCGCAGACCTACGGGTCCATAGGCAGTAGCTAGGTGGCTGCTTCTCTCTTTTTGATCTTCAATACAATGTTCTCCTCAATGTTCTTGGAGATCTATTTGATGTAATGACTTTTTGCGCTGTGTTTGTTGGGATCCGATGAATTGCGAGCTTATGATCAGATCTATCTATGAATACTATTTGAGTCTTTGTTGAACTCTCTTGTGCATGATCTTTATAGCCTCGTATTTATTCTTGGAAGCTTTGGCTTGGTTTGGCCAACTGGATTGATTTTTCTTGCCATGGGAAGAGGTGCTTTGTGATGGGTTCGATCCTGCGGTGCTCAATCTCAGTGATAGAAGGAGACATGACACACATGTATCGTTGCCATTAAGGATAAAAAGATAGGGTCTATTCCTACATGAATAGATCTTATCTACATCATGTCATCATTCTTATTACATTACTCTGTCTTTCCATGAACTTAATACACTAGATGCATGCATGGTGGATAGCGGTCGATGTGTGGAGTAATAGTAGTAGATGCAGGCAGGAGTCGGTCTACTAATCTTGGACATGATGCCTATATACATGATCATTGCCTTGGATATCGTCATAATTATTTTCTCTTCTATCAATTGCCCAATAGTAATTTGTTTACCCATCGTATGTTATTTTCTTGAGAGATGCCTCTAGTGAAATCTACGGCCCCTGGATCTATTTCCTATCATATTATTTTCAGATCTATTTATCCAAACATCCAAAAATACTTTGCTACACTTTTTCTTTATTTATATTATTTTGTGTTTTTGCTAGATATATTTATCCAATCTCATACAATTTAATCTATTTCAATAGCAAGGAGGGATTGACAACCCCTCTTACGCGTTGGGTTGCAAGTTTTTGTGGTTTGTGTGTGCATGTGTTATTTACATAGTTTTGCTTGGATTGATAACCTTGGTTTCATAACTGAGGGAAATGCTTACCATTGTTGTGTGCATCATCCTCTCCTCTTCTGGGAATTACCATCGCAGATACAAGCAATCAAGAAGAATTTCTAGCGCTGTTGTCGGGGAGACGTCATCAACATCTATCAGGTTCCTACGCACAAACTCTCATCTCCTTGAAATTACTTTATTTGCCATTTGCCTCTCGTTTTCATCTCCCCACTTCTAAAATGTTTTTGCAAAAAACACAAAAACATTTTTTATTTGCCTTTTTCTCGTTTGATCTTTTGTTTGCTTGTGTTCTTGTCTGGGTAGTCACGATGTCTCAAGAAAATACCAAATTGTGTGACTTTTCCAATACTAATAATAATGATTTTATTAGTACTTCGATTGCTCCTCCCGCCGCTAGTGCAGAGTCTTATGATATTAATACTGCTTTGTTAAATCTTGTTATGGAAGAGCAATTTTCCGGTTATCCCACTGAGGATGCCGCGTCCCATCTAAACACTTGCGTAGAATTGTGTGATATGGAAAAGAAAAAAGATGTGGACAATGATATTGTGAAATTAAAATTGTTTCCCTTTTCTTTGCATGATCGTGCAAACTTTTGGTTTTCATCTTTGCCACGAAATAGTATTGATTCTTGGGATGAGTGCAAAGATGCTTTTATCACTAAGTATTTTCCTCCCACAAAAATTGTTTCCCTTAGAAATCAAATCATGAATTTTAAGCAACTTGAGCATGAACATGTTGCCCAATCTTGGGAAAGTATGAAGTTCATGGTAAGAAATTGCCCTATTCATGGTTTAAATCTATGGATGATCATACAAAACTTTTATGCGGGATTGAATTTTGTTTCTAGAAATCTTTTAGATTCCACCGCGGGTGGTACTTTTATGGAAATTACTTTGGGTAAAGCCACTAAATTGCTTGATAATATTATGGCTAATTATTCACAATGGCATACTGAAAGAGCTCCTACTAGTAAAAATATCAATTTTGTTGAAGAAATTAGTACTTTGAGTGAAAAAGTTGATGATCTTATGGAATTGGTTGCTAGTAAAAATGCTATTATTGATCTTAATGATGTGCCTTTGTCTACTTTGATTGAGCAAAATAGTGATCCTGTAGATGTGAACTTTGTCTCATAAATAATTTTAATAACAATGCTTATAGAGGTAATTTTAATCCTAGGCCTTTTCCTGGAAATTCCTCTTATGGCAATTCCTATGGTTATTCTTCTTCTAATAATAATAGGACGCCCTCTGATCTTGAAAGTAATATTAAAGAATTTATCAATGCTCAAAAGGTTTTCAATACTACGATAGAAGAAAAATTGAGTAAACTTGATGATTTGTCTAGGAACATTGATAGAATTACACATAATGTGGAAAATCCCAAGATTATTTTTTTCCACCCAAGGTTGATATTAATGAATCAATTAAGGCTTTATATGTTTCCATGGATGAAACTAAGAAAAGAACCACTATGCTTAGAGCTAAAAGAGTATTTTTAGAAAGAGCGTTTTCGTCGAATTGCTTTCACCATAATGATGAAGATATTAAAATGATTGGTGTTTCTTCTATTGATTCCTTGTTTAGTAATGTTAAAATTGATAATGAGAGGACTGATGAAGATTCAACTTTAGCTATAAGGCGTCCTCATGATTCGGAGGGTGAAAATCTCGTTGATTTTTTTTATAAAAGTGGCTTTGTAGAGGTAAAAACTTTATATAGTGATATGCCCACTCTTTTGGATTACAAAGACTTTAATTATGATAGTTAATCTTTGATTTAATGTATTTCTTTGTTGCAATCCATGATAAATTCACCCAATGCCTATGAAAAAATAAAGCTTTTACTAAACATATTGTAGAAGCAATGATGAAAGCTTTGGAAGAAAAGCTAGAACTAGAGATTTCAATTCCTAGAAAATTATATGATGAATGGGAACCCACCATAAAAGTCAAGATTAAAAATTATGAGTGCTATACTTTATGTGATTTGGGTGCCAGTGTTTCCACAATTTTGAAACCTCTTTGTTATGTGCTTGGTTTTACCTATATTGAAGAGTGTTCTCTTAGTTTCCACTTGGCGGATTCTACTATTAAAAAACCTTTGCGAAGAATTAATGATGTTCTTATTGTTGCAAATAGGAATTATGTGCCCATAGATTTTATTGTTCATGATATTGATTGCAATCCATCTTGTCCTATAACACTTGGTAGACAGTTTTTACGAACTATAGGTGCCGTGATAAAGTAAAGCATTACAGGGCGATTGCATTGCATACAATAAAGCGACAACCATATGGCTCCTGCCAGTTGCCGATAACTCGGTTACAAAACATGATCATCTCATACAATAAAATTTAGCATCATGTCTTGACCATATCACATCACAACATGCCCTGCAAAAACAAGTTAGACGTCCTCTACTTTGTTGTCGCAAGTTTTACGTGGCTTCTACGGGCTTAGCAAGAACCGTTCTTACCTACGCATCAAAAGCACAACGATAGTTTGTCAAGTTGGTGTTGTTTTAACCTTCGCAAGGACCGGGCGTAGCCACACTCGGTTCAACTAAAGTTGGAGAAACTGACACCCGCCAGCCACCTGTGTGCAAAGCACGTCGGTAGAACCAATCTCGCGTAAGCGTACGCGTAATGTCGGTCTGGGCCACTTCATCCAACAATACCGCCGAACCAAAGTATGACATGCTGGTAAGCAGTATGACTTATATCGCCCACAACTCACTTGTGTTCTACTCGTGCATATGACATCTACGCATAAAACCTGGCTCTGCTGCCACTGTTGGGGAACGTAGTAATTTCAAAAAAATTCCTACGCACACGCAAGATCATGGTGATGCATAGCAACGAGAGGGGAGAGTGTTGTCCACGTACCCTCGTAGATCGAAAGCGGAAGCGTTATAACAACGCGGTTGATGTAGTCGTACGTCTTCACGGCCCGACCGATCAAGCACCGAAACTACGACACCTCCGAGTTCTAGCACACGTTCAGCTCGATGATGATCCCCGGACTCCGATCCAGCAAAGTGTCGGGGATGAGTTCCGTCAGCACGACGGCATGGTGACGATCTTGATGTTCTACCGTCGCAGGGCTTCGCCTAAGCACCGCTACAATATTATCGAGGATTATGGTGGAGGGGGGCACCGCACACGGCTAAGAGATCTCAAGGATCAATTGTTGTCTCTATGGGGTGCCCCCTGCCCCCGTATATAAAGGAGTGGAGGAGGGGGAGAGGGCCGGCCCCTATGGCGTGCCCTGGAGGAGTCCTACTCCCACCGGGAGTAGGATTCCCCCCTTCCAAGTAGTAGGAGTAGGAGTCAAGGAAAGGGAAGAGGGAAGAGAAGGAAGGAGGGGGCGCCGCCCCTCCCCCTAGTCCAATTTGGACTAGCCAATGGGGGGGCGCGCGGCCTGCCTCTCCCTCTCCTCTAAAGCCCAATAAGGCCCATATACTTCTTCCCCCGTATTCCCGTAACTCCCCGCTACTCCGAAAAATACCCGAATCACTCAGAACCTTTCCGATGTCCGAATATAGTCGTCCAATATATCGATCTTTACGTCTCGACCATTTCGAGACTCCTCGTCATGTCCCCGATCTCATCCGGGGCTCCGAACTCCTTCTGTACATCAAAACTCATAAACTCATAATATAATTGTCATCGAAACTTTAAGCGTGCGGACCCTACGGGTTCGAGAACTATGTAGACATGACCGAGACACGTCTCCGGTCAATAACCAATAGCGGAACCTAGATGCTCATATTGTCTCCCACATATTCTACGAAGATCTTTATCGGTCAGACCGCATAACACTATACGTTGTTCCCTTTGTCATCGGTATGTTACTTGCCCGAGATTCGATCGTCGGTATCTTAATACCTAGTTCAATCTCGTTACCGGAAAGTCTCTTTACTCGTTCCATAATACATCATCTCACAACTAACTCATTAGTTGCAATGCTTGCAAGGCTTATGTGATGTGCATTACCGAGAGGGCCCAGAGATACCTCTCCGACAATCGGAGTGACAAATCCTAATCTCGAAATACGCCAACCCAACATGTACCTTCGGAGACACCTGTAGAGCTCCTTTATAATCACCCAGTTACATTGTGACGTTTGGTAGCACACAAAGTGTTCCTCCGGCACACGGGAGTTGCATAATCTCATAGCCATAGGAACATGTATAAGTCATGAAGAAAGCAATAGCAACATACTAAACGATCGGGTGCTAAGCTAGTGGAATGGGTCGTGTCAATCACATCATTCTTCTAATGATGTGATCCTGTTAATCAAATAACAACTCTTTTGTTCATGGTTAGGAAACATAACCATCTTTGATTAACGAGCTAGTCAAGTAGAGGCATACCAGTGACACTCTATTTGTCTATGTATTCACACATGTATTATGTTTCCGGTTAATACAATTCTAGCATGAATAATAAACATTTATCATGATATAAGGAAATAAATAATAACTTTATTATTGCCTCTAGGGCATATTTCCTTCAATAAGGAGTGAAAAGAGCCTAAGCTTGGGTATGCCCATGGGGCCCCAAGGTAATATTCCAGGAGAACCAAGCAACTAAGCTTGGGGATGCCCCGGAAGACATCCCCTCTTTCTTCAAACGACCGTCGGTAATTTTACTTGGAGCTATATTTTTATTCGTCACATATCATGAGTTTTGCTTGGAGCGTCTTGTATTATATGTGTCTTTGCTTGTTTTTATTTTTAGTTTTTAGCAATCATCCTTGCTGGACACACCTATGTGAGAGAGCCATAATGATGCCATGATTTGGTAGAATTGCTCTATGTGCTTCACTTAAATTTTTTGAGCTACGAAATTGCTCTAGTGCTTCACTTATATCTTTTTTAGGACGGTGGTTTTTTATATTTTTTTGAAGAAATATCCTCTCATGCATCACTTAGATTATTTTGAGAGTTGCAATTTTTTAAGAAATATTTGTGCTCTTGTTCTTCACTTAAATTTGTTTGAGAGCTTGTTATAAGCAATGGTAATATATGAAACTAGTCCCAAGGTGATAGATATTCAAGAGGGATAATAAAAAATATCATGAAGATCATTGGATATTAAAGCTTGATTCCTTGCAATAGTTTTGCGATATGGAGATAGTAATATGTGAGTCATGTTGGTGAGTAATTATGCTTTAGTAAGAATATTGGTGTTAAGGTTTGTGATTCCCCATGCAAGCACAAAAGTCAATAGTTATGCAATGAAGTTACATCCTACTCGTGGTGCATTATTCGGTGTTAGTTATGCTTAATTCTCATTTATGATCGTTTTTGTTTCTTGGTTGGTTGTTCCTTAATCTATTTGCTAGCCTTCACTTGTACTAAGTGGGAATACTGCTTGTGCATCCAAACTCCTTGAACCAAGTTGTTCCAAATGAGTCCACCATACCTACCTATATGTGGTATTTCCATGTCGTTCCAAGTAAATTTGTATGTGCCAACTCTAATTTTCAAAATGAATTTCCATTTTGTGTGCCCATACCGCCCATGAAGCGGCAGGGGGTCGCCATTATTTTTCCATGCTAGACATGTTATTATCAAGATGAGTGTTTATTCACTTGTCATTGCACGATAGTGTGGCCTGTAATAGGGATGCCCAGTCCCAAATTCAAAAAGAAATTTACTTTATGTTGTCAATAATAAATTCCTTGGAAAGTGTTGGTATGGAAGGCACCCATGGATACGGCTGGCCATGGATTGTGAAAGAATTGTGGAAAAAGGAATAAACTTTATTTTATGTTTGGGAACCTCCTATGATGTATTTAGCATGGAAAGTATTGGGGATTCTCGGTCGTTTTTGTTGAAGGGAAAAGCATGCCTCTCAAAACAATTTTATCTCTCAATTTAAGCTTTGAGCTCTGGCACCTCTACAAATCTCTGCTTCCCTCTGTGAAGGTCCTATCTATTTACTTTTATGCAATTTTTATTTTTGTTGAGTCTCCATCTTCTCTTATAAAAGCACCAACTAGGGAGCACTATGATCATACTTGTGCATTGGATGTAGCTAATATTTGAGTGTGTTTCATGAATGGATCAATGATTGAGCATAATGGGCTAGGGATAGCTTTCTTTAGCGTTGATATTTTGAAAGACATGGTTGCTTGTTGATATGCTTGAGTATTGAAATCTTCATGTCAAATTATAGACTATTGCTTTGAATCATTAAGCATTCCACACCAAAAAATCTGTTTTTATCATTTACATACTCGAGGACGAGCAGGAATTAAGCTTGGGGATGCTGATACGTCTTCAACATATCTATAATTTTTTAATGTTCCATGCTATTAAAGTATCATTCTTATATGTTTTATACTCATTTACTAGCAACTTTATATCATTTTTTGGGACTAACCTATTGACATGTGCCCTGTGCCAGTTGCTGTTTTTTTTTGCTTTTTTTTACTTCACAGAAAATCAATACCAAACGAAGTCCAAATGCCACGAAACTTTTTCGAGATTTTTTTCTGCCCGAAAGACACCCTGCAGGCCAAGGAGGTGCACCAGAGGAGGCCCGTGGGTCCCACTAGGCACCAGGGTGCGCAAGAGGCCCCAGGCGCACCCTGGTGGGTAGTGGGGCCATGGGAGGCTTTTCCACCGATGTTTAGGGGAGTCGACGAAACACAATTCCAGCCGCCGCAAGTTCGAGAACCACGAGATCCAATCTAGAGGCCTTCTTTGGCACTCTGCCGGTGGGGTCAACGATCACAGAGGGTTCTTCATCATCATCCTTGCCCCTCCGATGATGCGTGAGTAGTTTACCACAGACTTACGGGTTCGTAGGCAGTAGAGATTGCTTGTTCTTTCTTTTCGATCTTCAATACATTATTCTCCTCGATGTTCTTGGAGATCAATTTGATGTAATGACTTTTTTGCGCTGCATTTGTTGGGATCTGATGAATTGCGAGTTTATGATCAGATCTATCTATGAATATTATTTGAGTCTTTGTTGAACTCTCTAATGCATGATCTTTATAGACTCGTATTTCTTCCCTGAAACTTCGGTTTGGTTTGGCCAACTAGATTGATTTTTCTTGCCATGGGAAGAGGTGCTTCGTAATGGGTTCAATCTTGCGGTGCTCAATCTCAGTGACAGAAGGAGACATGACACTCATGTATCGATGCCATTAAGGATAAAAATATGGGGTCTATTCCTACATGAATAGATCTTGTCTACATCATGTCATCGTTCTTATTACATTACTGCGTCTTTCCATGAACTTAATACAATAGATGCATGCATGCTGGATAGCGGTCGATGTGTGGAGTAATAGTAGTAGATGCAGGCAGGAGTCGGTCTACTAATCTTTTTGGAGATTTTTTTCTGCCCAGAAGACACCCAGGAGGCCAAGGAGGAGCACCAGGGGAGGCCTGTGGGGCCCACTAGGCATCAGAGCACGCCAGAGGCCCCAGGCACGCCCTGGTAGGTAGTGAGGCCCACGGGAGGCTTTTCCACCGATGTTCAACTCTATAATAAATACTGTAAAATCCCGTAAACCGTAGGGAGTCAACGAAACATAATTCCAGCCATCGCAAGTTCTAGAACCACGAGATCCAATCTAGAGGCCTTCTTTGGCACTCTACCGAAGGGGTCAGCAATCACGGAGGGGTTCTTCATCATCACTCTTGCCCCTCCAATGATGCGTGAGTAGTTTACCACAGACCTACGGGTCCGTAGGCAGTAGCTAGATGGCTTCTTCTCTCTTTTTGATCTTCAATACAATGTTCTCCTCAATATTCTTGGAGATCTATTTGATGTAATGACTTGTTGCGCTGTGTTTGTTGGGATCTGATGAATTGCGAGGTTATGATCAGATCTATCTATGAATACTATTTGAGTCTTTGTTGAAATCTCTTGTGAATGATTTTTATAGCCTCTATAAGTGCATCTAGTGCCCCTTAGTGATTTTGGTGTATTGAAGACTTATAGGTTAAGGGACTGATGCGTTTGTGAGTGTACACAGGTCTATAAGCCTATGAGGAGTTTGATATTTACAAAGAAAGTCGACCCCTAAAAATGAATGTCTTCGGCTATAGACTTCGGATTTCTGAAGACTTTGAAAGTGAAGAAATTGGTGTGCACCTGAAGACTTGGTATTCATACGAGGAACATGAAGCGTGAAGACTTTTGTTTTCGTAGTTTCATTTTCTCTTTCTTGAGTCATAGGAAACACTGTACTATTAAAGGGGGTCAAGGAAATACTAAGGAAAAATTTCCAAGTGTTGATCAACTCAAAATCCTACACCTACCAATTCCTTCGAGTGAAGCCATTGGAAATCTCATACAGTTTAGTCAATTTCTTCAGTGACACAGAGGAAGCTCTTCTGGTCTCTGAGGAATTTGTTCTGACACAGACGAATCTCATACAGTTTAGTCAAATTTCCGACCGTTGTTGTGCTACGCGCCAGCTGTCCCAAAACATCTTATCTACCTGCGAGAGCATCCAAGAGGAAATTGTGGATCGCTGAGTGACCGAGTTTGTGAAGATTTGCAAGTCACATTCCTCAGCTGAAGAAAATGGCTGACGGCAAGAAACCTCAGAAGGGAGGAAAGAAATTGGAAGTCAACACAATGTTTGAAATCCTTGAGGATATCTATGATGAATATTGCACTCCTGATGAGGCCAAACATGACAAGGAGACCAAGAATGAGCGCAAAGTGTGCACACAGAGGATTGAGAGGAGATGGGACAGAGAATGGAGGGAGTACAGATATGTCACTCCTAAGTACATGAAGAAATTCGCTCTTCACCCTCCATACCCAAGACCTCCATTGGCACCAGGCCAAGAAGCTGATCCTACAAGCCTCAAGCATGGTGAGGACTATCCTGATGAATGGGCTAAACGGCAAGCCAAGCTAGCCAAAGTGGCTAAGGAAGCAGTGAGGAAATTCAATGAAGACTCTGCTGCTGCTGCCACTGCTGAGGCCTCTGCTAGCAAGCCTAAGAAGGCCATGCCCAAGAAGCCTGCACACAAGCCTAGTGTTCCTGCTTCAATGCCCTCACGGCCAAGCTCCTCAGCAATGCCCTCACGGCCCAGCTCTTCAAAGCCCTCACGGCCAATTCCTCAAGCTGCTCCAGCTCCTCAAGTTCTAAAGTCCTCAGCTCCTCCTTCCAAATCCTCAGCACTTGCGCATCTCGCCTCTGCCTAAGGACAACTCGCATCTCTATTGCCTCAGGAGCCTCTGCAAGTTCTTCAGCTCCTCCGCACTCCTCAACAGGCCCCACTCTGCTGAAGAAAAAGGCCACTGTTGGACAAGGTTCTCGACCAAGTCCTCACAAGAAGCAGGTCGCCTTCCAAGTACCTCTGATTACGACGAAGTTGATGATGAAGAACTCGCTGAGATCATCAGAGACAGGCAACACAGGGCCGCTAGAGCCAAAGGCAGTAATGTGCCATTGATGCTGGATCCAAAGTTGATCCTCGACTCATCGACTTGTGGCATAAGGACCCCAACACACCTCTGCCTGAGATGAACCTCACTCCTGGTCAAAGTCATGTGTTGACTACCTTCATTGATGAAGAAAAATGGAAGTACGAACATGGGAGGAAGGTGAAGAAAGCACAGTACAAGAAAGAGCGCTTTTTGAAGCAAAATGTTTTGAAGCTTTCACCTGGAGAACTTGTAGCTCTGCAATCAGAGATCACAAAATTAAATGATGAATTTGATCGCTACTATGCTGACTGGCTTGGAGCCAAGGTCAGATTTGTGAAGTTAAGTGAGAAATTCACTACCAATGTTGCAACCCCAACGCAACAAGAAATTCATCAGGTTGAAGCATCTGTCCAGGCTACAGAAGAACATGCCAGCACCGCTGATGAAAATCAGGCTGCTGATGAAATAGCCAGTACTAGTGTCGGTGTCAAAACCGGTGGATCTCGGGTAGGGGGTCCCGAATTGTGCGTCTAAGGCGGATGGTAACAGGAGGCGGGTGTCGTGGAATTAACACGTCAGATGTCTTCTTGGAAAGACTTAGTCATGGAGCCATCGCAACAGGTTAGCTTGAAGGGGTTAAACCGGACAAGGGACACGGGAGTTTATACTAGTTCGGCCCCTTCGATGAAGGTAAAAGCCTACGTCTAGTTATGATGGGATTGATTGGGTTTCGATGCGCAGGGAGCGAATACGCTAGCCTGAGCCTCGAGTTGTTGTTGTCTGTCCCTAAACCACCGCCGGGTCACCCCTTTATATACACAGGAGGACCCCGGCCGGTCTACAGAGTCCTAGGCTGACTTATACAAGTGCCAGCCTTGGTCTCTTCCTTTCTTTCTTATAATACAAGTTTATATAAGCATGGCGGTTTACCATCATGGGCCCTAAATCGCTCGTGGACTCTGGGCCACTAAGCTTCATCGTAAAGCGCCATCCTCTGGGTTGTCTTGGGCTTCGGTATAGCTAAAGGTGAATCGGCCCCTCCTGGTCAGTTTACCCTTAGCGGTTATATCCTCAACATTAGGCCCTAGATTGATTTGGACCTGTTCATGTCAATCTTCAATCCTTAGGAAATTTATTAAAATTGATAACCACCCTCGTAAACCGCCATATTGCCTTTCCCTGTGAACTTTACTGAAACGCCGTGATGTCATCTTCTGTCACTGCAATGAGTTATGGCGATGTCATCTTTGCATAAAAAGATTTATGAAGATTCCCTTCTCTTTAATTAATTCCCGAAGACCGAGGCGACAACTGCATCCTTTTCTGCCACTTCAGACCCCTCGATTTTCGCGCCTGCCATTTTATCCCCTTTCCTTTATAAATAAGACCGAGGCTCCTTCCATTTTCCCCCTTGCCTCTTCGCCTCGTCTTCCTCCTCGCGACCCGAAAAACTCAAGCATCGCCGCCGTCATCGACCTTAAAGCTCTGCCCCATCTCAGGTTGCCGCATCACCCTGTTTGCACCAGAGCTCCTGTGATACTCCTCCGCCGCTGCGTGACTCTGGTAAATACTCCCTTCTCTAACTTATCAGATCTGTATTAGGGTTTCAAAGTTTCTTTGGTGTTCGTCGGTGTTCATCAGCGTTCGTCAGCGTTTACCTGCCTTCCCTTTAGCATCTCACTGAATCTAGTTATGCCTGATAGTTTCTTTTTGCGGCTGGATCTGTAGTTTTTACTGTACCGTACCACAACATCTTGCTATTCCTGGATAAATCCTTATCTGAACCTTCTCTGTTCCGCTTAACGCCATTGTAGGGCTCAGAAAAATTTCTTCATTGACCGACGGTAGATCCAAAACTATATCACCATCTTTGGAAACTTGTTTCTGCAACACTTAGTGAATTTTCAGATCTAACCCTTTCACCGAAGGGCGGTTTAACCTGCGATAGTTGATAATTCCTTATATGCCATTAGCCCTCACTTAAACCGCCATATAATTTTGAATAGCAATGCTTGGCTCTTCTTACGTACACTTTGATTAAATTTCCGGTTTAGCATTATATGCCAATTTAATATTGATGAATTCACTTTGGATCAGTAATCGTAAACTTCCCATTTTCCTTCTGCACACTGTATAATGGCACCACAATTTGCTGCCTGTAACTGGGTCCCATCCCGGATTACCGAGACACAAATCAATAACTTTGTCGTTACAGGCGCTTTAGCTCCACAGAATGTTCTTCAGTGGCGAGTTCCTGGTCCTGAATGCCCTCCTGAACCCAAAGAGGGAGAGGTGATTGTGTTCCTGCAACATCTAGGCCGGGGCTTCAGTCCCCCGGATCAAAAAATTTCCGGGATGTGCTTGCCAGCTTCCAACTCCATCCTCAAGATATAGGACCAAACTCAGTGTCCAATATATGTGATTTCCAGGTTTTCTGCGAAGTTTATCTGCAGGAAGAACCAACTGTTGATTTATTTCGGGATCTCTTTCACTTAAACCGCCAGACCGAATTTGCTGACGGCCCCAACACTGAACTTGGCAGCGTTTCAATTCAGAAGAGGAAAGAAGTTGAATTTCCTCACGCCAAACTTCATAGCCATCCAAAGGATTGGAACCAAATGTGGTTCTGCTGTCAAAACACTGCTCCTACTGATGAAAATCCTCTTCCAGGTTACCGGCCATACCGGCTTAGCAATAGCCACCATTTACCTCCACGACTAACAGCAAAAGAACGTCAAGCCTATGCATCCCAACTTGTCAGACTCCGGGCTTTCATGGCCAATGGTTTAACTGGTGTTGATCTTGTCCGATGCTGGCTTTCATGGTGTATTTTGCCCTTAAGCCGCCGCCCCGGGCTAATGTGTGAATATACTGGCCAGACATATGACCCGCAACGGTTTAACCAAATAGAGATGATTGAGGATTAGGTCACTGAAAGTGTGAAGAAAATACTTGATGAAAGTCTCACTGTGTGCACTCAGGTCGGTCTGCGTCCTTATTATGCCTCCAACAAACTGCCAGCGGTAAGCATTTTAACTTTGTATCTTCCTGACTCTGATGCGCTTTTAGCTCTATTGTAATAATCCTTTGCACAACCTCCCAGGAAGACAGCTCCTTCTGGAAAAAGAAACTTCAAGACAAACCGGCCAAGGCTCCTCAGGTTAAGAGCAAGGTCACCAAGAAAGCTGGCAAGAAGAAAGCCGCCGAGACTTCTGAACCGCCAGAAGATGTCCATGAATCAACTGAAGAGGTAGAACTTGACTCCCTTGGCTTTTATTTCATACAGCTTATTGACAATGATTGCTCCAAGGATGATGCAGAGGCCAGCCGTGCAGATCACGTTGAGGTAATTTATCTTTCTGACTCAGAACTTGTGCCGGCTCAAAGGTTTCACCGTGCAGTTCGGAAAGTGAAATGCTCTCACCCTCTTGCTTATGTGGGTCAAAAACTTTCTTTGAAGACACAGCAAACCGAAGGTCGTCGCACAACTCAGCACAGTGGCCAACAGGTCACTTCCTCCGGTTTACCTCTGACACCAACCCGGAAACGCCGTCTAGAGGTTGCGTGTTCTCCTGAAAAACGTTATCCTTTGAAGGGTTTTTTCCGATGCCCTCTCAATCCATCTGACTCAAACTATCAGGTATCTTCAAACTCGTCGGGCGGTTCATCCACCACTCAGTTGCCTCCATTGAAAACCGTCCCTGGGTAAGTATACAGCCTTTCATTTTTCCCTTATCCTTATATTGACCCTGCTAATATTTGTTTTGATATTAGCGGCAAAGCTCGTCTGAGTAAGAAAGCTAAGACCAGTACCCCTTCTGGCGAAGTTGAACCGGCAGAGATTCCTGAAGATGCCCGTGAGAACTTTGATAACCCCATGGACGATTTTGTCCTGCCAGAACCAATTGTAAACGTTGATCCGCCAGAAGCTGATCCGGCCACTCACGAGGGCACTTCCAGTTCGCATGCCACACCTGCCAGTCTAGTTGTTGATCCTCTGAACTCCACAGCCAATCTGCCAACTCCTCTTACCACTTCAATTCCAGAAAAGGATGATGAAGTTGTCGTCACCGGCATTGGTTATACCGCCCCGGGCAATCCGGTCGTCTTGGCAAAGCATAAGGCCAAAGATGAATTTGCTTTCCCGGGCAAAGGAAAAATGGAAATTGATTTGTCAAAATACGCTCATCTTTCTATCCAGGAGCTTCATTCCGGATTCTTGAACCGGCTTTATGCAAGCCGAGACTCTGAAGCTGGTTTGGTGAACCTGATGAAAGAACGCTATGAGGTATTCCTTATCATCTCAATCTTGTATCCAGTAGCCCCCAAGGGCCGGGTCAATTTGTACAGTTGAACCGGGACTTGTGACCCCTCTCATTCTGTACTGCTCCTTATTGATGTTCTTTTGAATAAATATACATTAGCCCCCAAGTGCTCGGATTAAAACTTGTATTGATCCTGGGGACTTTGAACCATCAGTAGGAAAGAAGCAATCCACATTAGCCCCCAAGTGCCAAGTGTATAACTAGTTGTATACTTGGGACTTTGATATTATATTGATATGCATTTGTGACTGACAGGCGGAGATAAACGGTCAACGCACTCAAATTGCTGACCTTCAAGAAAGGATCAAATCTCAGCAAGAGGAAGCTTCCAAGTCCAAAGATGAACTAAAAGCCGCTTTAACTTCCCTGGAACAACTTAAAGAAGACTTCAAGACTGAACGTGCCCAGTGGGAAACTCAGAAGGATGCATTACGAAAACGAGCTGAAGACGCCGAATCAGCTCTTAAACCGGTGGAAGAGGAGCTTTCTGGATTGAAGCGCCAAGTGAATGCTATGACCTCTGCAGTTTTTGGTGAGTACCCCCACTAAGCCATGAAATAGGCAGCCGTTAATAATCCTTAAACCGTTGCAGGAAGCCGTATTACTCATCTGGGCTCAGATGCACGAGTGAAATTGAAAGCAGCATATACTTTTATTGAACAACTGTATGCTGGTGCCCAACGGGTTATTTGTGCAGCCTCCTATGACAACCCAACCCCAACCCTGATCAAGGAAATGCTAGCAAGGCTATCTATGGTACCAGCACAGATAGAAGAGGTGAAGCGATCTGCTGCCAGGGCAGGCACTTTGTTGGCCCTTACCCGAGCCAAAGCGTGGATAGCTGACCTTGATCCGGTTGACCTTGCCAAAGGCTTTCCAAGCACACAAGAAGATGGGGCAGACTTTGACGATGAAGCCTTGAAAAAGGTGACAAGGGAAATGCGTCCTCTGGCGAGTCAGCTAGCAGAAGATGCTAACTTGATTGTTCACCGGTCTCGTTATGATGCAAATAACAAACGGATTAATGCTGATCTGCCGGAAGTGCGGAATCTCATTCCGCCAATCCATAAGCACACTTATGCCCCTGATGTTGATCCGTCAGAACTTATCAGTGAAGACGCTGTCTTTCAGGCTTTAACACGGATTGACTGGACAAGCACGGATTTCCAGCTACAAGGTGAAGAAGAGGCTGACCCGGCACCAAATGACCCGTCAACTTCGCAACATCGTGGCAACGAAACTTAATCCGGCAAGCTTTTGGATGCTCCGCAAACTTTGTTCAGGGGGAAACAACACCATATTTTGGGCCTTGAAAGCGCCTTGTAATAGGCTAGAAAAATATTGTGATCCGGCTGCCGTCGTGCACTGGGATATACTTTGCCTTGATCTGTCATGAGAATTTTAATACTGCCTTATGTTTGTTCAATATCATGTAATCCCTGTCTCTGCATAAGAGAAAATCTGCCCAGACGGTTTACCGCTGGACGGGTCAAAAATACCCCGCATATCTTGGCAAGCAACCATGGTCGCTAACAACATAGCAATAATAAATCATACCGGGTTGTGATAGACACCAGACGATTGCTGGAGACAGTGTCAAACCAGACCGGTTTGAAGGATGTCGGGTTACCTTTATTTGAATGCTTAAACAGAAAATCCGTAAGCCACACCGGGTTAACAAACACCGGATTCGTCGTAAACATGATGAAAGAATAAAGACTTAGCATGAACAAAGAAAAAATAGCAAGGCTTTTCAAGGGCTGCCAGGCCCAAATCGAGGCTTTTCATGGGCTGCCAGGCCACTGAGTTAAACCATTTTAGCAAAGCCTTTTAAGATGGGCCTCCAACTAACCAATCATCGTTTTAACTTTGACGAGTTCAGGGTCTCAAAGAGAGTAACTGTCAAACGTTCGACGGGTCGTGCCAGGATTACCTGGATAGGAGTGGCTTACTTGATGAAGGCAGGTTAACCCGGGGTTTTAGGTGAATACACCAGGCTTCCAAGCCGTGGGTCGATACCCGGCTACAAGGGTCCTTTCAAGCTCTTTGGTATTTGACACAAAGAGCCCCTAAGTAACTTTGTGAGCTGTGCTCAATGGGTGCCTATGTTTGAGCTGTGATGTGAGCAATCAGTCTCTCTTTGGCCCCTTGGGTGTGAAGCTCCCAAGATAGGTGGTGGCGTGATAGCCGGTTTAACAGGTAGTACTCCGCTTTTCTTAGCTGAAGCCCCCAAGTTAATAGATATTGGAAGAAAAACTGCGGAGACCCTGCTTGATTTAGCAAGGGTGCCGGTTTATTTTATTGATCATAATATGTACATTGTCGAAATATATACATAAGAAAAGCCAGTGGCTTCAAGTATGATAAGGCCGTAGGAGAGCTATGTTCCATGGCCGCCGGGTCTCCTCCTCAGAGCTACGTGAGTCTTCTCGAACGTCAATGAGGTAGTACGATCTGTTGTGCAGATTCTTGCTGACCACAAAGGGTCCTTCCCAAGGCGGGGATAGCTTGTGCATATCAGTCTGGTCTTGAACGAGATGGAGCACCAGATCACCTTCTTGAAAGGTTCTTGTCTTAACCCGGCGGCTGTGATAACGCCGCAGGTCTTGTTGATAAACCGCCGACCGAGCCAAAGCCATATCCCGTTTCTCATCTAACAGGTCCAGCGCCTCTTGGCGTGCTTGCTCGTTGTCCGCTTCAACATAATTCGCAACTCGGGGCGAGTCGTGATGGATATCGCTTGGAAGGACAGCCTCTGCCCCGTAAACCATGAAAAAAGGTGTATAACCTGTAGACCGGTTTGGGGTGGTGTTTATAATCCATAACACTGATGGTAATTCTTCCACCCAACAACCCGGGTTCCGCTTCAGAGGGACCATGAGCCGAGGCTTGATACCCTTCAGGATTTCTTGATTCGCCCTCTCCGCTTGACCATTAGACTGGGGGTGTGCCACAGATGCTAGATCAAGCCGGATGTGCTCTCGTTGGCAAAATTCCTCCATCTCTCCTTTAGAAAGGTTCGTACCATTATCTGTGATGATACTGTGTGGAAAGCCAAAATGGAAAATAATCTTTTTAAGGAATTGAACCGCCGTAGCTGCGTCACACTTACTGATGGGCTCCGCTTCAACCCATTTAGTGAAATTATCAACCGCCACCAACAGGTGGGTCTTCTTGCCCTTGGAACGCTTAAAGGGTCCCACCATATCGAGCCCCCAAGTAGCAAACGGCCAAGTAATGGGAATCATGTGTAATTCTTGAGCCGGAACATGAGCTCGACGTGAAAATTTCTGACAAGCATCGCACCGCTTTACCAGATCCTCCGCATCAGAATGGGCTGTTAACCAGTAGAACCCATGACGGAAAGCTTTAGCCACGAGGGATTTTGAACCGGCATGGTGACCACGATCCCCTTCATGAATTTCACGCAAAATCTCTTGCCCTTCTTCAGGAGAAACACAACGTTGGAACACGCCTGAAACGCTGCAACGGTGTAGCTCACCATTGTGCATGACCATAGACTTGGACCGCCGGATTATCTGTCTGGCAAAAAGCTCGTCATATGGTAACTCGCCCCGGTTTAGGTATGCCAAATATGGGACAGTCCAATCCGGAGTGGCATGTAAAGCAGCTACCAATTGGGCCTCCGGATCAGGAATAGCTAAATCCTCCTCTGTAGGCAATTTCATAGACGGGTTATGCAAAATATCCAGAAAGGTATTAGGTGGTACCGGTTTACGTTGAGATCCCAGCCGGCTTAGAGCATCAGCTGCTTCGTTCTTGCGCCGGTCGATATGCTCCACCTGATAACCTTTAAAGTGGCCTGCTACCATATCCACCTCTCGCCTATAAGCTGCCATGAGTGGATCCTTTGAATCCCAAGTGCCAGAAACTTGCTGGGCCACTAGATCAGAGTCTCCAAAGCACCGAACCCGGCTTAAGTTCATTTCCTTAGCCACACGGAGGCCGTGGAGTAAGGCCTCATACTCTGCTGCATTGTTAGTACAAGGAAACATTAGGCGGAGAACATAACAAATTTTATCACCTCGAGGGGAAGTAAGGACGACTCCAGCCCCCGAGCCTTCCAACTGCCTGGACCGTCAAAGTGAATAGTCCAGTATGTGTTATCCGGTTTGTCCTCTGGTGCTTGTAACTCGGTCCAGTCATTAATGAAGTCAACCAGCGCCTGAGATTTAACAACTGTTCTGGGCATATACTTCAACCCATGGGGACCAAGCTCAATTGCCCACTTTGCAACCCGGCCAGTTGCCTCTCTATTCTGGATTATATCGCCCAAGGGAGCAGAGCTAACCACTGTGATGGGATGGCCTTGAAAGTATTGCTTGAGCTTCCTACTTGCCATAAAGACTCCATATACAAGCTTCTGCCAGTGTGGATATCGTTGCTTGGATTCGATCAGTACTTCACTAATATAGTAAACTGGTCGTTGAACCGGATATTCCTTTCCAGTCTCCTTACGTTCAACCACAATCGCCACACTGACTGGACGGGCATTGGCAGCCACGTACAACAACAAGGGCTCCTTATCAACTGGAGCAGCAAGAAGGGGCGGTTCAGCCAGCTGCCGCTTTAAATCCTCAAATGTTGTGTTAGCAGCGTCACTCCAGACGAATTTATCTGTCTTCTTCAGCATCTGATATAAAGGAATTGCCTTTTCTCCCAAATGACTGATAAACCGGCTGAGGGCTGCAATCCGGCCCGCCAAACGCTGAACATCATTGATACATGCCGGTTTAGCCAAAGATGTGATTGCTTTGATTTTTTCCGGATTGGCCTCAATGCCTCGGTTGGACACGAGAAAGCCCAGAAGCTTGCCTGCCGGAACACCAAAAACGCACTTCTCCGGGTTAAGCATCATTTTATAAACCCGGAGATTGTCAAACGTCTCCTTGAGATCGTCTATCAAGGTTTCCTGCTTCCTGGACTTCACCACAATATCATCCACGTAAGCATGAACATTGCGCCCGATCTGCTTGTGAAGACAATTCTGCACACAACGTTGATAGGTTGCTTGGGCACTCTTGAGCCCAAAAGGCATGGAGACATAGCAGAAGGCTCCAAAGGGGGTGATGAAGGTTGTCTTCTCCTGGTCCTTAACTGCCATTTTAATCTGATGATAACCTGAATAAGCATCTAGGAAACTCAGGAGATCACAACCCGCCGTCGCATCAATGATCTGATCAATACGCGGGAGAGCAAAAGGATAGGCCTGGCATGCCTTGTTCAAATCTGTGTAGTCCACACACATACGCCAAGTGCCGTTTTTTTAAGAACAAGCACCGGATTAGCCAACCATTCGGGATGATAAACTTCGATGATAAACCCTGCTGCCAGTAGCTGGGCTACTTCTTCTCCAATGGCCTTGCGTCTCTCTTCATTAAAACGGCGAAGGAACTGCTTGACCGGTTTAAACTTGGGATCAATATTGAGGGTGTGCTCAGCGAGTCCTCTCGGTACACCTGGCATGTCAGAAGGCTTCCATGCAAAAATGTCCCGATTCTCACGGATGAACTCAATGAGCGCGCTTTCCTATTTCGGATCCAGATTGGCACTGATACTAAACTGTTTGGATGAGTCACCAGGGACAAAGTCGATAAGTTTAGTCTCATTAGCCGGTTTGAACGTCAGGGCCGGGTCATGTTCAATTGTAGGCTTCTTTAAAGGGGTCATGTCTGCCGGATCAACATTGTCTTTATAAAATTTCAACTCCTCGATAGCACAAACCGACTCAGCATAGGCCGCCTCACCTTCCTCACAATCCAAAGCAATCTTGAGGCTCCCGTGTACTGTGATCATCCCCTTATGACCCGGCATTTTGAGCTGTAGGTAGACATAACAGGGTCTCGCCATGAATCTCGCATAGGCCGGCCGTCCGAACAGCACGTGATATGGGCTCTGGATCTTCACCACCTCAAATGTCAACGTCTCAGATCTGGAATCATGCTCATCTCCAAACACAACTTCTAAAGCAATCTTCCCAACAGGGTATGCCGATTTGCCTGGTACCACGCCGTGAAAGACTGTATTCGACGGTTTAAGATTCTTATCTGTCAACCCCATGCGACGGAAAGTCTCGTAGTACAGGATGTTAATGTTGCTTCCTCCATCCATTAAAACTTTGGTGAACTTGTAACCCCCCACCTGAGGTGCTACGACCAAGGCTAACTGACCCGGATTGTCAACCCGGGGTGGGTGATCCTCTCTGCTCCACACAATGGGCTGCTCCGACCATCGTAGATAACGTGGCACGGTCGGTTCAACAGCATTAACTGTCCTTTTGTGAAGCTTCTGATCTCGCTTGCATAGGCTAGTCGTGAACACGTGATATTGTCCGCCGTTCAACTGCTTCGGATGACTCTGGTAGCCTGACTGCTACTAATTCCCCTGGTTGTTCTCTGGTTATTGCCATGGTTGTTCTGATGGCCTTGGTTATTCTGAAACCCAGAGCTTGAACTGCCGCCCCAATGGAAATCAGGACCTGAACCGCCGGACGGACCCTGATCATACCGGTAGAGATCAGAGTTTTTGAACTCCCTCATTATGTGACAATCCTTCCAAAGGTGTGTGGAAGGGGTCTCCTTGGTTCCATGCTTCGGACAAGGCTGGTTTAACAAGCGCTCCAGATTCATCCCGCCCCCGCGCTGGGGCGGTTTACCTTTACGACGCTGCATATTCGTGTTAGCCACAAAATCCGAATTATCTGCCTTGCGCTTACCGTTATTCCCATGGCCTCCTTGGTTATGGTGCTACTGCCCTTTCGCACCGCCGTTCTTCTTTCCCTTCTCCGGTTTCTCCTCATCAGACTCGGGATCCTTGGTATTATCAAAATCGGCGTATTTTACCAAGGCGGCCATAAGTGTTCCGATATCATTGCAATGGCGCTTGAGCCTTCCCAACTTCATCTTTAATGACTTAAACCGGCAATTGCGCTCCAACGTTAAGATCGCTTGTCCAGCGCTAATCCGGTCTGAAGAGTGCAAAACCTCCGAAACCCGGTGCACCCAGTGAGTTGTTGACTCGCTCTCCCCTTGAACACAGGCATCCAGATCCACAATGGACATAGGCTGTTTGCAGGTGTCTTTGAAATTGGTATGAACTGGGCCTTCAACTGCCCCCATGATTCGATGGAATTGGCCGGTAGGTTTTTCAGCCAAGTGCGGGTTGTACCCTCTAACATCATCGTGAAATATTTTGCACAAGCCGCTTCATCCACCTCCAGCATCTCCATTGCCATCTCGTAACTCTTGACCCACGCCTCAGGTGACTGATCAGCAGTGTAATTGGGTACCTTTCGTGGACCCTTAAAATCCTTAGGTAGTCGTATGTTACGGAGGGCCGGAATCAGACACGGCACTCCCCAGGAACTGAAAGCGACCCCAGTGCCTCAGTCTACTGTCGCCGTTGGCTGAAGCGGGGCGGTTTGATGGCGGCCTGCCTCCCTGCGTGCCCTGCATTGTCTACCACATCCTAAGCGTTCATCTCATCGTGGGCCGCACTACGGCGCCTGGCACTGCTAGATACTTCTGGTTCATCCATGTGTCTGCTGTAGCTTTTGCTTGGACGGGGGGTCGAATGAATTCTATCCCGGCTATAAGAATAGGCCTGCTGTTGCACCACGGCGGTTTGAAGAAGATCCCTGGCCCGCCGTGTTTCGATCGCCGCCAATGAGTCACCTTCGATCGGAATAGCCGCCAGACGGGATGCTGCAGCAATCATATTATCCAAAGGGCTCGGAAAGTGATCCGGTGGCGCGGTCACATACGGCGGCGGGTTGTCCGTCCGTCGAGGTGGTTCTGTCAGGCGTGGCTGATCCCGTGCCGTCCTAGGTGCTTCAGTCCGGTTTATAGCTGCTGGATTGCTCGTCCCAGCCCCCGGTGTATTAAAGAGGTTCAAGCCTTCAAAGATCGGCGGCAGGCGCGATCGATATTTCCGCCGCATTACCTCGTTCGATGCGTTTTGATCCAACGCCAGCCGGTAATTCTGTGCCTGTATCAATTGTGACTGGGCATCCAAAGCGGCCCGTTCCTCGGCCATCCTTGCATCCTCAACCGCCAGATCCTCCTTGGCCTGCACTATCTGGTCCTTCAGTTTAGCAACGTCCGCATTATGCTGGTCCTGCATCTCTGGGGTAACCACCGCGGTTAGCAAGGTCGCCCAAGCATCCATCAGATCAGAGAGAACTTGAACCGGCCGGCGCACCGGGCCTCCTGCCGCGGCTGCTGTTGAAGATTGCAAAGTAGGCTGTGTTCCGGCCATGTAAACAGTAACCCGACTCGGCGGTTCAAGGAGATCCGGAATACTGCCGCCGTCGGAATATCCTTTGAACCCATCGTCGTGGACTTGGTATAGGGACTCAGTCTCACCGGTGGATGATTCGCTGTCAGAATACATAGTTGTCTTGCCTTCAAACACCGGTTCAGATCCAGCCCCATGGACGCATCCTACGAACGCCCGCTTCATGGCAGGTTTAACCTGGGTAGGGCTTGCACGCTGAGCTGTTTCGACGAGGTCAGTGCAGATGTCCAGCTCAGGACCCGGTTCGCCGATCATGCCGATGAAGACATGGATTCCTCCAAAGGGGACCCGGTATCCGTACTCGATTGAGCCGGTCTCTGGGCCCCACCCTTCGTTGTCGATGTAGAGCTTGCCGCGACGACTTTGGGTCATCCGGCCAACCGTGTACCCTTTGAGTCCTTCGAAGCTGCCCTTCAAGAACTCGAAACCATCGTGCGATAGTCCCACGGTGGGCGCCAACTGTCGTGGAATTAACACGTCAGATGTCTTCTTGGAAAGACTTAGTCATGGAGCCATCGCAACGGGTTAGCTTGAAGGGGTTAAACCGGACAAGGGACACGGGAGTTTATACTAGTTCGGCCCCTTCGATGAAGGTAAAAGCCTACGTCTAGTTGTGATGGGATTGACTGGGTTTCGATGCGCAGGGAGCGAATACGCTAGCCTGAGCCTCGAGTTGTTGTTGTATGTCCCTAAACCGCCGCCGGGTCACCCCTTTATATACACAGGAGGACCCCGGCTGGTCTACAGAGTCCTAGGCTGACTTATACAAGTGCCAGCCTTGGTCTCTTCCTTTCTTTCTTATAATACAAGTTTATACAAGCATGGCGGTTTACCATCATGGGCCCTAAATTGCCCCTGGACTCTGGGCCACTAAGCTTCATCGTAAAGCGCCATCCTCTGGGTTGTCTTGGGCTTCGGTATAGCTAAAGGTGAACCGGCCCCTCCTGGTTGGTTTACCCTTAGCGGTTATATCCTCAACAACGGGGGACACGATGTTTACCCAGGTTCGGGCCCTCTTGATTGAGGTAATACCCTACTTCCTGCTTGATTGATCTTGATGATATGAGTATTACAAGAGTTGATCTACCACGAGATCATAGAGGCTAAACCCTAGAAGGTGGCCTATGGTATGATTGGTGTTGTCCTACGGACTAAACCCTCCGGTTTATATAGACACTGTAGGGGGCTAGGGTTACACAGAGTCAGTTACAAGGAAGGAGATCTACATATCCGTATTGCCAAGCTTGCCTTCCACGCCAAGGAGAGTCCCATCCGGACACGGGACGAAGTCTTTAATCTTGTATCTTCATAGTCCAACAGTCTGTCCAAAGGATATAGTCCGGCTATCCGGAGACCCCCTAATCCAGGACTCCCTCAACCAGGGCTGCTGAAGAGATTCCAGCCGCTGATGAAACTGCCAGGGCAACCTCTAGTGTTGCGCCTGAAGAACAAGTCAGGCCAGCTGAATTTTTATACGATGTGCCTGAAGAAATTGACCATGCAAGGACAACTGCATCAGTTGTGCCTGAAGAAAATGAACCAATTTCCTCTGCTCCTCCTGCACCTACACCAAGTCCAATTCTTCCTTCTGCATCAGATGCGAAGAAGACCAAGGCTGCGGAGCGTGCAGCTGTGAAGAAAAGAAAAGCATCAACTTCATCAAAATCTTCAGCCCCGAAGAAGATGAAGAAATTGACAAGCTCTTTTGAGAATCCAATTGATGTTGTTCCAGTCTCATGCATGCCATCAAAGGAACTCATTCCCTTTGGAGAAGATTATGCGACCCCAAGCGGATCCAATGAAGATATTCCTTCTGCTGCAACTTCAGAGCAGTTGGATGAAGAAATTAAAGTGGATACAATCCCTTCTCAAAGTCACCAGTGATGAATGATGACTTTTGGGAAAGTTAGCACCCCAATTCTCTCTTGTTTACTCCTCTGCAACAAATTCCTCAGTCCCCAGTGCTTACTGAAGTTCAAATGGGCTTTGACGAACCTCACTCCACTCCTTGCATTCATGAAGAGATTCCAGCCACTAGTGCTGATGAAATTGCTGCTGAAGAATTGAAGACCCAGGCTGCAACTGAAGAAGAAACTGAAATTCCTCAGCCTGTGGATCCTGAGGTTGTGATTCCTGAGGTTGTGATGCAATTGACAGACACTCCTCAGCCCAAGCCAAAGGATCCCTTCTCAAAGAAGCAAAAATTCAAGGCTGATGACTTCTTTCACGAGCACGTGTTCTTCATGGATTACAACCCATATGACTCTGCTTATCTTAAAATGAAGCGTTTCTGGACTGCCAGCCAAGCCAACTTCTATTCTTCACTGCTGTTCAACAAAGACAAAGTCTTTGACCATGAGCATATTCCTCATGTGGACATGGAATCAATGTCTTGCTTTGTGCCAGTCTTCGGTGTTCTTCATGACGCTGGACTGCTCAACTTCTGCACAGATATTGTTGATTGGAATGAAGAGCTAATTCTTCAGTTCTACACAACGATGCACATCAAAAGAAATGCTGAAGATGTGAACTCTTGGGTGTTGGATTAGATGACAGAGAATACTCATTACAAAGCATCGGCCTCTGAATTGCTTCATGCCCTTCCTGTCAGCCCTCCCCTTGAAGCTCGTTGTATATACCATGAACCTGAGATTACATATCATTACATGCAAGTGTTGATGAAGCCGCTGAAGCCCGGCCAAGCCCCAAGGACCAAATTCCTCGTCAAGGAATTGATGTATGTGCCTAGAACTGTCTATCGCATTATGTCGAAGACATTGAGTCCAATCAAAGGCCACGACTCGAATGATGAAGCAGCCATTGGCATCATGAAGAATCTGCTATTCAATATCATGCATGGCATTCCGGTAAACTACCATGATTTCTTCATGAGGACTCTGGCCAATGTTGCATTATCTCCATTTGAGTTGAAGCCTTACGCTCCTTGGATTATGAGATTCCTCATAACAAGGTCTTCACTCAACTTCAAGGCTGATCTTCAAAATCATCTCAGCTACTTACCCCCCATGGAAGTCCTCAAACGGACATTTTCCTCAGCTGATGAAAAGGGCAAGGCCACTGTTGTTATTGATGAAGGCATTCATCCATTGGATGGTCAATTCCACAAAGCTGCATCCTACTCCACCAATGATGACTCTGCCACTCATGACTCTGCCGCCAATGCTTCCAAGCAAAATCCTCAAGGCACAGCTCCAAGGGTGATGACTGATCGTGAGCTTCTCCTCAGTCCTCACCAGAAGGTTGATCGCAACCACAAATGGGTTAAGTGTCAGTTTGGTTCAATTCTTCACAACATGACTACTACACACAATGTAGTGAAGAAAAACCATTACTGCCTCCATGAAGTCTTCGGTCGCAACTGGGCTGTTCTGTCACATATTTATGGTGAAGAAGATCTGAAGCAAATGGGTCTCAAGTAGGACTTTGACTGGTCTCAGCCACCAGCGAAGAAATACAAGAAAGTCAAAGTTCCCTCCTTGGTGGCCAGCTCAAATTCTTCATCACGTGACACAGATGAGCATGAAGATTTGGACGACACTGCAGCATGCCCTACTACAACAACCGACCCCAACAACGATGGCGCTCCTCCGTCTACATGATATTCTTTAGGGGCGTTAGTCCTCATTTTTCGATCCTTTTGGTCATTCGATGACAAAGGGGGAGAAATTTGAGTTAGTCTTCAAGCGGGTCTCTCTATATGGGCGTCTTTTTGCTAAGTTACAACTCCCATTCTTTTGTAAACTTTGTTGGATCGAGTTGTAAACTTAAACCAGATGGTGGTCTGATACTCTTGTTGTGTTCCTCTACATGCTTATTCCTCATTTAAGTTAATGCACGCATGCTGAATTACATCAGTCATCATATTTCATCATGCATTTCAAATTCTTCATATCATATGTTAAATGCATGTATGAATTACAAGATATAGAGTGAGTTCTCCATGATTCTACTCTTCAAGTGTGCATTGCTTCAAAAGCGAAATTTCTCACTATGCACATCTTCAGGGGGAGTCCTTCTATATCTTGCAATCAAATTCCTCAAAATTAGTATTTACACTCCATATGTTTTATCCCCGTTGAAAACTTAACCTATATTGTCATCATCACCAAAAAGGGGGAGATTGTAAGTGCATCTAGTGCCCCTCAGTGATTTTGGTGTATTGAAGACTTACAGGTTAAGGGACTGATGCGTTTGTGAGTGTACACAGGTCTATAAGCCTATGAGGAGTTTGATATTTACAGAGAAAGTCGACCCCTAATGAATGTCTTCGACTGAAGATTTTGGATTTCTGAAGACTTTTTGAAGACTTTGAAAGTGAAGAAATTGGTGTGCACCTGAAGACTTGGTATTCATACGAGGAACATGAAGCGTGAAGACTTTTGTTTTCGTAGTTTCATTTTCTCTTTCTTGAGTCATAGGAAACACCGTACTGTTAAAGGGGGTCGGGGAAATACTAAGAAAAATTTTCCGAGTGATGCTCAACTCAAAATCCTACACCTACCAATCCCTTCGAGTGAAGCCATTGGAAATATCATATAGTTCAGTCAATTTCTTCAGTGACAGAGACGAAGCTCTTCTGGTCTCTGAGGAATTTGTTCTGACTTAGGAGTTAGGAATTCGCCAGTGCGTATTTCCTACAAGTGAGGATCATCATAGCCCTGAGGAATTTGATAGTCAAATTTCCGACCGTTGATGTGCTACGCGCCAACTGTCCCAAAACATCTTATCCACCTAACGGTCATATAATTGAAGGGCATTTATATCTTATCATGTCGGGCTGCTCCCTAGGCTATAAATAACCGCCCCCTACAACCACTAGCTGGTTGGCTGCTCCGAGAGAAACTGACACTTGTCATTTGAGAGCATCCCATCCTCCGAGGACTTTGAGCGAAAATCATCAAGTGAGGAAAACCCAAACCCAAACACCTACAAACCCAAAGTGATTGAGCATCACTGAAGAGATTGACCCTGCGTGGATCCGACGCTTGTTGCCTTTGAAGACTGTGCATCTTCCAGACGGTTTGGCATCATGGTCTAGAGCATCCAAGAGGAAATTGCAGATCACTGAGTGACCGAGTTTGTGAAGGTTTGCAAGTCACCTGAAGACTTACCACGAGTGATTGGGCGAGGTCTGTGTGACCTTAGCTATGGTGAGGACCATGTGTCCTCAGGTTTAAATACCTAGTCGCTCCAACCATACGTACAACTGTCACAGCTGTTGGAATTGGTCTACCAAATCATTGTCTTCACCAAGCCTACTGGTTCTATTTCCTCAACTCTTCCATTTCCTCATTACTGTGTTGTGTGCTTATTTATATCTGTTTGAAGACTTTGACTGAAGACTTTCTCAATTTTCTCAGTTCAATTTCTTCAGTCTGTTTGTCTCCATCCTATTTTATCATGTGCTTACGCTTCCTGTACTCTGTGTCTGTTTTCATTTCATCATGATGTCCATGTTTATGTTATTTCATGTATTCATCTAAGTACTTATTCCGCTGCAAGTAGTTCTTCGCTTAGGAATTTCCTCACCCTGAAATTCCTAAGTGAAGAATTCATAAAAATCGCCTATTCACCCCCCTCTAGTCGACTTAACGCACTTTCAGCCTCGTATTTATTCCTGGAAACTTTGGCTTGGTTTGGCCAACTAGATCGATTTTTCTTGCCATGGGAAGAGGTGCTTTGTGATGGGTTCGATCTTGCGGTGCTCAATATCAGTGAGAGAAGGAGACATGACACTCATGTATCGTTGCCATTAAGAATAAAAAGATGGGGTCTATTCCTACATGAATAGATCTTGTCTACATCATGTCATCGTTCTTATTACATTACTCTGTCTTTCCATGAACTTCATACACTAGATGCATGCATACTGGATTGCGGTCGATGTGTGGAGTAATATTAGTAGATGCAGGCAGGAGTCGATCTACTAATCTTGGACGTGATGCCTATATACATGATCATTGCCTTGGATATCACCATAATTATTTGATCTTCTATCAATTGCCCAATAGTAATTTGTTTACCCACCGTATGTTATTTTGTTGAGAGAAGCCTCTAGTGAAATCTACGGGCCCCGGGTCTATTTCCTATCATATTATTTTCAGAGCTATTTATCAAAAAATCCAAAAATGCTTTGTTGCACTTTTTTCTTTCTTTATTTTATTTTACATTTTTGCTAGATATATTTATCCAGTCTCATACAATTTAATATATCTCAATAGCGAGGAGGGATTGACAACCCCTCTTACGCGTTGGGTTGCAAGTTTTTGTGGTTTGTGTGCATGTGTTGTCTATATAGTGTTGCTTGGTTCTCCTACTGAATTGACAACCTTGGTTTCATAACTGAGGGAAATACTCAATGTTGTTGTGCTGCATCATCCTCTCCTCTTCAGGGAATTACCAACACAGATACAAGCAATCAGGAACATCGCGGTGGAGCGTTTGCACTGTTAATATTTTATATTCTGCGATATAAAATCAACCCAATCTTCTCCACATATAGACTGGAAGAGTCCGAAACACGACAACCCAATGTAGTTGCTTCATACATGGCCCACCTCATGCTATCACCATATTCCTTGGCCTTCGTGTGACACCTAGCTCTAGTAATCCACCAGCCCGTATCGCTTCTCGCTCCTCGTCTCTCTCAAAGTGCGTCGGGCTGGCGATTTTGCCGTTTACCACTGGTACAACGAGCTGCTATATAAATAGATTTTAACCCCTTTCCGTGATGGAGTTTTAATCACGTCCAGAATAACATACCACAACGATAGTGTCTGAATCACATCTAACAAATGATTTGTAACAACAAAAGTGGGGCTAACTTTCTCTGCACATGTTAGAAACTTCCTCCCACTGTCCATGGATTCAAAAGCAACTAACTTCATGCATGAAGATTGATGGTGACAAGGAGCAGGCAGATCTTCAGCCACCCCGCTCCATTCGTTGCAAATGATGGTCCTAGGGAGCTACAAGAGAAAGAAATAACTCAAATCGACCGCCAAGTTAAAATCCTTTATTCCAAATCATAACCCGAGAGAGAGGAGAGAGGCATACCTGACTGGTGAAAGAGTCGTCATCGGAGGAGGAACCGCTGGAGAGGTCATTGCAGAAGACCCGATGAGCCTTATCCTCTCCCAATATCTTGTTTATGAGCCAAGAATTCCGTCGGAACAATTAGGGAAAAATCGGTGAATAATCCTGCTTGGAGAGGCAACTTTCGGAGCTGTCTGCAGGTCATACGACCAGCCAAATGACTGGTCGCGGTCGCATGAAACGTCGTCTTTTGTCCCGACCTTCTCCGGTAAAATGGCCTCCATTTCTTCATACAAACTCGGAATTTGATTTTCTTGGGCTCGTTATATTCGCATGAACAACGCCGATCTATTCCTGATCTCAGATCTTGATTTGGAGCACTTTGGGAAATCACTTTATCAACCTCTGGAATGGCTAAGTCTGACCCTGGGTGACTCCGTATTAAACCCATCTTCGTTCCTATCAACGTGATTTGTCCTAGGTTGCTTCAAAACACCTGTAGACATAAGAAAAGAAGGAAAAAATAATAAAAACTAAATAAAATACTAAATGTGCAATGCTCACAAGAAAAAGTGTAAATACCGGTAAACATGTATAGTGGACAACTATTTGGTTCAGTTAGACATAATATACGAAGAGAACATGCAAAAAATTTCATCAAGGTACATGTTCCAACAAGGAACAACAAGTCCATGTTCCATCAAGGTACAAACTTCATCTTCACCTGCAGCTAACAACGCTATAAGAGGGGCTGAGCAAAGCGGTAACATAGCTAATCAACGGTTTGCTAGGACATGGATGGTTAGAGGCTGACATGGCAATATGGGTGGAATGATATAGCAAGTGGTAGGTATCGCAGCATAGGCATAGCAAAAGAGCGAGCATCTAGCAAGCAAAGATAGAAGTGATTTCGAGGGTATGGTCATCTTGCCTGCAAGGTTCTCAGAGTTGTCGAAAGCTTGGTCCTCGTAAGCGTTCTCAATAGGTTCCTCGTTCACGTACTCGTCTCCCGGCTTTACCCAAAGCAAGAACACAAGCAAAGGGGACAACATCAATCACGATGCAATGCGCAAGCAACATGATGCAAAACATGGCATGATATGCGAGATGGGATATGCAAAGCATATGCGAGCTTCGGAAGGAAAAAGATGAACAAGGCATAATCTTGGCAAACCAAGTATGCCACTGGATAGGTCAGGTGATGTCGGTTAAAATCGATATAAAGATCACCGGAATCGGATGCACGGTTTGCAAATGACAAGCGAAACAAGAACGACAATAATCTGCCATTAACAGCATGATGCTACATAGCAAGCAACAAGAAATTAAGCTACTGCACCCAAACATATCAAAAAAGTATATGACAGTAAACTTCTCAAGATGCTTGACAAAAGATGAACACTGAGCTACGGCTAAATCACACCACAACAGTTTCAAACAAGCATGGCAAAAGTGCAAAAGATAACAGGTTCACAGACTTGGTGAAAATAGCAACATGCCAGAAACTAACATCAGGATGACATGTTTAGAGCAATGAAACGACATGCTACAGGAACAGTACATAGCAAAATAAGGCATGGAATGAATCTACTCAAAGCACTTAACAAAAGTCCCTTAGTGACCATAAGCCAAAAAGGATCAGAAAATATAATAACACCCATGTCAATTAAGCAAGTTTAGTTACAGTTTTCAGACTTAGCAGAAAACTGGACATGTCAAAAACAGATAACAAGTAGGCATGTTCGTGAGCTCGATGCACTCACTACAGAGCATTTCACGATAAACTAAGCATACATACATCAAGAAGACATGGAATATAAACTATACATGGCAAGAAAAACATCATAGCATGCAAGGATCAACTACAACAAGCTTGGCAAAATCGATTAACATGTAAACAATCTGCCAGCAACATTTTATAGCAAAAATAGAGCTCGATTGACTCAAGCTAAGGCACTCCATAAATACAAACAAAGGCACGTATGGATAGAGCAAATCCATATTCTAAAAACACTCTTACTGTTCATGCTCAAAAGATGCATAGATCTCTCTGAAACAACATGAACACATGGCATAAAAATAACAGCAGGCAGGGACTTAGTGAAATTATTAAGTCTCTGAAATCAGCAACATTAAGTACCCTAGTTTGCATGCTTGTGCTAGTCACCACAGAGGTCACAAAAATACATATCAAAAATCAATGGAAATATGGCATGGCATATTACAAAACACATGTAGGACTCAACTTCATAGGATGCACACATCAATCATGGAAAAAATGACAAAAGTGCATGTTCTGATAAAAATCAGGAACTAACATCACATAACCCTCTTCTAACAGCCTTTAGGGCACCAAGATGAGCTCAAATGAAAATGATGCAATGGAACTAAATGACTTACTCGTCGAGACGAACAATTTGACATATTATACGCATGAAACGGAGCAATATACAGCAAGTTATGATGCAATGAACATGTGACAATTATGCAAAATTTCCGGGACTTGGCAGATTTCGAGGGGGGAGAAAAGTCAACCGAGTTTTTGGATTTGAGATCCGGCCTCGCCGGAGTTCGTCGCCGGAGAGGAGGGAGAGACGGGGGCGCGGCGGATCCGGCCGGGGAGGAGGCGGAGACGGCGACGGCGACGGCGGGGCGCGCGCGGGCGGCGCGGATGGCGCGGTGCGGCGCGGGCGGCGCGGTGGCGGAGGTCGCCGGCGAGGCAGCGGCGAGCGCGGCGGACGGCGGCGGAGCGGCGGGGCGCGCGCGGGACCCAGGCGGCGCGGCACGGAGGCGAGGAGGCGGGCGGCGCGGTTCGGGCCGCGGGGGCAGGCCTCGGGCCCGGCGGGCTTCGGCCGGCGGGGGCGGCGACGGGCCACGTGGCACGCCCTGGTTGGCCCGGGACGGCGGCGCGGACGGTGTCCGGCGCGGCCCGGACACGTCCGGTGGCGGCGGAGGTGCGGGAAGCTAGGGTTAGGGTGGATTGATTCGGGATTTTGGAGGGGGAGGTATATTTATAGGTAGAGGGGCTAGGAAGCTCCAAATGGAGTGCGGTCTTCGGCCACGCGATCGTGATCGAACGGCGGTGGACATGAGAGTGTCTTAGATGGGTTATTGGGCCGTTTTGAAGGGGTTTTGGGCTGCAACACACACGAGGCCTTCACGGTTACCCGGTTAACCGTTGGAGTATCAAACGACCTCCGAATGACCCGAAACTTGACAGGCGGTCTAGCGGTGTTATACCAAGGCCGCTTGGCAAACCTCGGTCCATTCCAAGAAGGTTTAATACCCGCTCA
The DNA here is from genome assembly GCA_032464435.1 of Aegilops umbellulata. Lineage (NCBI taxonomy): Eukaryota > Viridiplantae > Streptophyta > Magnoliopsida > Poales > Poaceae > Aegilops > Aegilops umbellulata. The sequence continues at coordinate 503,114,161 of CP136057.1, forward strand.
CGGAAAAAGGTAAAAGGGGGCACCGAGGGACATAGGAGCGCCGGATTGCAAAACGGACAACGGGGAAAATGCTCGGATTCATGAGACGAACACGTATGCAAATGCGATGCACATGATGACATGATATGAAATGCATGACATGAACAAAATGCAAACTGACGGGAACCCAACCACGGAGGGAATATCATATCACATAGCCGGAAATGGCAAGATTTGGAGTTACAATGATGGCAAGTTACATCCGGGGTGTTACAACACTCCACCACTACGAGAGGATCTCGTCCCGAGATCTAGTACTGAAAGAACTCCGGATATTTGGAACGGAGGTGGTCCTCGCGCTCCCAGGTGGCTTCTCGGTCTGAATGGTGTGACCATTTCACTTTTAGGAATTTGATTGACTTGTTGCGAGTCTTGCGCTCAGTTTCTTCAAGAATAGCAACGGGATGCTCATGATAGGACAAATCTTCTTGAAGATCAATCTCTTCGAAGTTGATGGTGCGCTCAGGCGTCTTGAAGCACTTGCGAAGCTGTGACACGTGGAAGACATCGTGCACATTTGCAAAGTTGGAGGGAAGCTCAAGTTGATAGGCGAGATCGCCTCGTTTGCCGATGATCTTGAAAGGGCCCACGTATCTAGGGGCAAGTTTCCCCTTGATACCGAAGCGACGAGTTCCTTTCATTGGAGAGACGCGGAGGTAGACATGGTCTCTGATCTCGAATGCCAAATCACGATGTTTGCTATCGTAATAGCTCTTCTGGCGCGATTGCGCGGCTTTGAGGTTCTCACGAATGACCTTGCACATAGCCTCAGCCTCTGAGATAAAATCGTTGCCAAGCAGTTGGCGTTCACCCGTCTCAGACCAATTGAGAGGAGTACGGCACTTTCTGCCATAGAGGATCTCGAATGGGGCTTTGCCCGAGCTGGCTTGAAAATTGTTGTTGTAAGAGAACTCTGCATAAGGAAGACAATCCTCCCACTTCATGCCGAAAGAGATAACACAAGCTCTGAGCATATCTTCAAGAATTTGGTTGACACGCTCGACTTGTCCACTAGTTTGAGGGTGGAAAGCTGTGTTGAAGCGAATATTTGTGCCCATGGCCTTCTGGAAAGAATCCCAAAACTTGGAGGTAAAGATGCTGCCACGGTCTGAAGAAATCAATTGTGGAATGCCGTGCAAGGAGACAATTCTGGAGGTGTAGAGCTCTGCCAGCTGCGCTGCTATGATAGACTCTTTGATAGGGAGAAAATGAGCCACTTTGGTGAGCTTGTCGATGACGACGAAGATAGCATCATTTCCACGCTTGGACTTAGGAAAACTAGTCACGAAGTCCATTTCGATATGATCAAACTTCCATTCTGGAATAGCAAGAGGTTGGAGAAGAGCAGCTGGTCGTTGGTGTTCTGCTTTCACCCTTCTGCAGACATCACATTCATTCACGAATTTAGCAATCTCTCGCTTCATTCGAGTCCACCAATACGACTGCTTGAGGTCATGGTACATCTTCGTACTTCCAGGATGAATTGACAGAAGAGAGTTGTGCGCTTCGTTCATAATGACTTTACGAAGATCACCCTTTGGAACCACAATCCGGTCCTCGAAGAAAAGAGTATCTCTGTCATCAACTCGATAGCACTTGTATTTGGAAATGCCCTTGTCAATACCACGTTTCACCTTCTTCACCATGGTATCCATCAGTTGTGCCTCACGAATTTGATCTTCCAAAGTAGGAGAGACGATGAGGTTGGCAAGAAAACCTTGAGGAACAACTTGGAGATTCAACTTGCGGAAAGCTTCACAGAGATCCGGTTGAAAGGGCTTGAGGATTAAGCTGTTGCAGTAAGCCTTCCTGCTCAAAGCGTCTGCAATCACATTAGCCTTGCCTGGAGTATATTCAATACTCGGATTATACTCTTGAATCATTTCGACCCATCGAGTTTGCCTGAGGTTGAGGTGGGGCTGAGTGAAGATGTACTTGAGACTCTTGTGATCAGTGAATATGTCCACTTTCCTTCCCAACAGGAGATGTCTCCATGTTATTAGAGCGTGAACCACTGCCGCCAACTCAAGATCGTGAGTAGGGTAGTTCTTTTCGTTGGGCTTCAACAGACGAGAGGTATAGGCCACAACCTTCTTCTCTTGCATTAAGACGGCACCGAGGCCCTGAAGAGAAGCATCACAGAAAACTTCATAAGGCTTGTCTTCGTCAGGAGGAGTCAAAACTGGAGCAGTGACGAGTTTCTCTTTGAGGGTGTTGAAAGCAACGTCACACTCAGGAGACCAGACATACTTCACATGCTTCTGGAGGAGGTTGGAAAGAGGCTTTGCAATCTTTGAGAAATTCTCAACGAATCTTCTGCAATAGCTTGCAAGACCAAGAAAACTGCGAAGCTGCTTGACATTCTGAGGAGGTTCCCAATTCACAACTGCAGACACCTTCTCAGGATTAACAGCGATGCCCTTGGCAGAGATGATATGGCCAAGATAAAGAACTTCATCAAGCCAGAATTCACATTTGGAGAACTTCGCATATAATTTATACTCTCTGAGCTTGTCGAGCACCAATCTCAAATGTTTGGCATGATCCTCCTTATTCTTGGAGAAGACCAAAATATCATCGAGATAGACCAAGACAAATTCGTTGATGTAGGGGTTGAAGATGAAATTCATCAGGCGAGTGAATGCTGGAGGAGCATTGACAAGGCCGAAAGACATGACAGTATATTCATAAGAACCAAAGCTTGTTCTGAATGCTGTCTTGGGAATATCTTCTTCACGAATGCGAATCTGATGATACCCCATGCGAAGGTCAAGCTTGGAGAACACTTTAGCACCTTTAAGTTGCTCGAATAGCTCATTGATATTGGGAAGAGGGTACTTGTTCTTGATTGTCTTCTTGTTCAATGGACGGTAATCGACGCAAAGTCGGTCCATGCCATCCTTCTCCCGGACAAAAAGAACACCACAACCGAAGGAGAAGAACTCGGTCTGATCAGACCCAGACGCTCTTGTTTATCGAGTTGTTTCTTCAATTCCTTCAACTCATCTGGTCCAAGCTTGTAAGGACGCTTGCAAACGGGTTCTGTGCCAGGCTCAAGATCAATAACGAATTCAACTGGCCGGCGGGGAGGCATACCCGGAAGCTCTTCTGGAAAGACATCTTGGTACTCACAAACGACTAGAATCTGAGAGATAGCATCCAATTCACCTGTCTCATTGAGAGAAAACAACCGAATGGTATCATCACGAGCGGCATAGATGATCACATCGTCAGAAGAGTAAGTCAATTTAATTTCCCTGGCAGCACAGTCAAGCTGAGCCTTGTGCTTAGAAAGCCAGTCCATCCCGAGAATAAGATCAATATCAGAGTCACCAAGAACAATTGGTTTAGACAAGAATCTATAGTCGCCCATCTTGATGGAAACATCGGGAGCAACCAAGCTAGAAGTCAATAGTTTTTCAGGAGAAACAACTTGCATAACTTTGGACAAAATCTCTGTGTCCATGTTGTGCTTCGATGCAAAAGGATATGACATGAAAGAATGTGATGCACCGGTATCGAATAAGACTTTTGCAGGAATATCATTAATAGGAAGGTTACCCATGATCACTTCAGAAGAACCCTCTGCTTGAGCTGCATTCAACATGTTCACCTTGGCATGCTTAGGATTATGCTTGACCACTGCATTGCTAGAAGATCTCACAGGAGGAGGAGGCGGAAGGCGCCTTTGGTTGAAGCACTTGTCCGCATAGTGACCCTTTTGCTGACATTTCCTGCAAGTCACCTCTGAGAGCGGACGATAGTAAGGAGCACTTGGCCTTGGAGCTTGATTCTGAGACTTGTTCTGATAGCCAGGGTTGGGTGGGTGGGAAGATCCACGTCCACCTGAGTTCTTCTGCTGATGAGGCTGACGGAACGGAGGAGAAGGAGGCAACCAGAACATCTGTTGCTTAGCTGCCACAACTGAGGAAGAAGAAGACTGAACTGCGTCTCTGACTCTCTTCTTAGATGCCTCACACTTGAGCTGAGCAGCTTCTTGTTTCAGCGCCATGTTGTAGAATTCATCATACTTTAATGGCTCGAAAATCACGAGAGCAAGTTGCAGATCTTCTCTGAGACCACGCCTGAATTGGTAGATCATACTCTTCTCATCAGGGATGTCTTGCCTCGCAAAACGAGAGAGCTTCTGGAACTGAGTGTTGTATTGATAGACAGACATGGTGCCTTGCTTGAGATTGCGGAATTCCTCACGCTTACTCTGAACAACACTTTCTGGAATGTGGTGAGCTTTGAAGTCACGGCGGAAATCATCCCAGGTAATCACACGACCTCCTCTGGAATCTTTGTATTGCTGGAACCACTCAGCAGCTTGATCCTTGAGTTGAAAAGAGGCAAACTTGACAAAGTCCTCAGGTCTGACATTGCTGCACTCGAAATGCTTGCTGATATCCACGAGCCAATCATCGGCGTCTGTGGCCTCGACACAGTAGCTGAAGGTCTTTGGCTGATTAGCAAGGAACTGGTTGAGTGAAGCGAAGTGCGGCTGATTGTTGCCTTGGCCTTGATTCCCTTGATTACCTTGCCCTTGGTTGCGATCTTGCAAGAGCTGAATCAGAATCTGAGCATTGGCATCTGTTGCAGTCATCAAGGCTTGCCATGCCTCCGGAGGCGGAGGTGGTGGCGGAGGTTTAGCCTGACTTCCTTCATTGCGTTCCGGATTCTGACGCGTTGGCGGAGCCATCCTGAAGAGGGTGACATCCATAAGCATCTTGAAAAAGATATATAATCAAGCTGAATCAAAGGAACGAAATTGCAACATATAGTCTTCACAATAAAAATTCGAACAAGAATGAACGAATGAATTCCAAAGTAAAGCATCACACTTCCATAAGCTGAGAAGCCACTTAGAAAAAGGTATGGAATAAATCAACAAGGTACGGATGTGAACAAATACTTGGTGAGGATTACCCAATCACAAACCAAATATCTGCGGAAGAAGTACTAGAGCTACATGAATTCCCACTTATAAACTCCCGAAACTTTCTGGTTATGCAATCAGGTGTTGGGGATACAGGGGACACAAAATATATCACCCAAACTAACAATACCTAGATCCAGCTGTATCCATCCTTCAAAACATAACCAAGAAACCTTCGGAAATCATCTACCTCAACCTTCGAAAAGCATCCGTTATACGAGTCATGGCAATACTCCCGCACTCGCCTCAGTACTGGGCTATCAGGGTTATCTCACCAACAACTGTACAAAAGAGATTTTCGATGTCGGCGTACTAAACTCGGGTATTCCAGAACTGTAACAATAAAATTATGACGACAACACCTCGGAGCTCAACTCCCCGGGACACCTCCTCTAAAACCCCTGCTGACGGGAGGCAACCAAGACAATGTTGTCATCATAAAACCATCGGAACGATTCTAAGATACCCGCATGATCCTAAAAAAAAATTAGTGAAATTTGAGAAGAGAAGAGTCAAAACTCTACGTCAGGATGCCTTACCAGAGCGATGAGGAGACTGGGAAGTAAAAAGAATTCCTAAGCTCTCCGATATATAATTCCTAAATGACTCAAAACATTTTTCTAGACACAACTCGGCCACTAAAAACGATCAATCAGTGGGGGCTCCTAAGGTCGGGGAAGGCTCTGATTACCAACTTGTAACGCCCTCGATGCGGCTATATCTCCCACGTGTCGAAGCACGACTTAGAGGCATAACCGCATTGAAAGCAATGTCGCAAGTGAGGTAATCTTCACACAACCCATGTAATACATAAGGGAAAAAGATACATAGTTGGCTTACAGTCGCCACTTCACACAATACATAAATAAACATTCATCATCCAGATTACACTCAAGGTCTGACTACGGTACCAAAATGAAAGAAGACTACCCCAAATGCTACACAGATCCCCGATCACCCCAACTGGGCTCCACTACTGATCATCAGGAAAAGACACATAGTAACGGCCACGTTCCTCGTCGAACTCCCACGTGAGCTCGGTCGCGTCATCTGCACTGGCATCGTTGGTACCTGCAACTGTTTTGGTAGAATCTGTGAGTCACGGGGACTCAGCAATCTCACACCCGCGAGATCAAGACTATTTAAGCTTATAGGTAGGAAAAGGGGTTGTGAGGTGGAGCTGCAGCAAGCGACTAGCATATATGGTGGCTACAACGCAAAAGAGAGCGAGAAGAGAAGCAAAGCACGGTGAAGCTGAAGCTAGAAGTGATCAAGAAGTGATCCTAGAACAACCTACGTCAGACATAACTCCAACACCGTGTTCACTTCCCGGACCCCGCCGAGAAGAGACCATCACGATTACACACGCGGTTGATGTGTTTTAATTAAGGTCAACTTCGGGTTTTCTACAACCGGACATCAACAAATTCCCATCTGCCTCATAACCGCGGGCACGGCTTTCGAAAGATAATACCCTGCAGGGGTGTCCCAACTTAGCCCATTATAAGCTCTCACGGTCAACGAAGGATATTCCTTCTACCGGGAAGACCCGATCAGTCTCGGAATCCCGGACTACAAGACATCTCGACAGTAATAAAACAAGTCCAGCAAAGCCGCCCGATTGTGCCGACAAATCCTGATAGGAGCTGCACATATCTCGGTCTCAGGGCACATCCGGATGAGACATCCTACGAGTAAAACCAAGCCTCGAGTTTCCCCGAGGGGGCCCCGCAGTCTGCTCGTTTCGGCCCAGCACCCAGAGGAGCACTGGTCCGGGGGGCTAAAATAAAGATGACCCTCGGGCTCGCGAAAACCCGGGGGAAAAGAAGTAGGTGGTAGGCAAATGGTAAAACCAATGTTGGGCCTTGCTGGAAGAGTCTTATTCAAAGCGAACTGTCAAGGGGGTCCCATAAATCACCCAACCATGTAAGGAACGCAAAATCCGGGAACATAACACCGGTATGACAGAAACTAGGGTGGCAAGAGTGGAACAAAACACTAGGCATAAGGCCGAGCCTTCCACCCTTTACCAAGTATATAGATGCATTAATTAAATAATAGGTATTGTGATATCCCAACAAGTAAACATGTTCCAACAAGGAACAACAAGTCCATGTTCCATCAAGGTACAAACTTCATCTTCACCTGCAGCTAACAACGCTATAAGAGGGGCTGAGCAAAGCGGTAACATAGCCAATCAACGGTTTGCTAGGACATGGATGGTTAGAGGCTGACATGGCAATATGGGTGGCATGATATAGCAAGTGGTAGGTATCGCAGCATAGGCATAGCAAAAGAGCGAGCATCTAGCAAGCAAAGATAGAAGTGATTTCGAGGGTATGGTCATCTTGCCTGCAAGGTTCTCAGAGTTGTCGAAAGCTTGGTCCTCGTAAGCGTTCTCAATAGGTTCCTCGTTCACGTACTCGTCTCCCGGCTCTACCCAAAGCAAGAACACAAGCAAAGGGGACAACATCAATCACGATGCAATGCGCAAGCAACATGATGCAAAACATGGCATGATATGCGAGATGGGATATGCAAAGCATATGCGAGCTTCGGAAGGAAAAAAGATGAACAAGGCATAATCTTGGCAAACCAAGTATGTCACTGGATAGGTGAGGTGATTTCGGTTGAAATCGATATAAAGATCACCGGAATCGGATGCATGGTTTGCAAATGACAAGCGAAACAAGAACGACAATAATCTACCATTAACAGCATGATGCTACTTAGCAAGCAACAAGAAATTAAGCTACTACACCCAAACATATCAACAAAGCATATGAAAATAAACTACTCAAGATGCTTGACAAAAGATGAACACTGAGCTACGGCTAAATCACACCACAACAGGTTCAAACAAGCATGGCAAAAGTGCAAAAGATAACAGGTTCACAGACTTGGTGAAAATAGCAACATGCCAGAAACTAACATCAGGATGACATGTTTAGAGCAATGAAACGACATGCTACAGGAACAGTACATAGCAAAATAAGGCATGGAATGAATCTACTCAAATCACTTAACAAAAGTCCCTTAGTGACCATAAGCCAAAAAGGATCAGAAAATATAATAATACCCATGTCAATTAAGCAAGTTTAGTTACAGTTTTCAGACTTAGCAGAAAACTGGACATGTCAAAAACAGATAACAAGTAGGCATGTTCGTGAGCTCGATGCACTCACTACAGAGCATTTCACGATAAACTAAGCATACATACATCAATAAGACATGGCATAGAAACTATACATGGCAATAAAAACATCATAGCATGCAAGGATCAACTACAACAAGCTTGGCAAAATCGAATAACATGTAAACAATCTGCCAGCAACATTTTATAGCAAAAGTAGAGCTCTATTGACTCAAGCTAAGGCACTCCATAAATACAAACAAAGGCACGGATGGATAGAGAAAATCCATATACTCAAAACACTCTTACTGATCATGCTCAAAAGAGGCATAGATCTCTCTAAAACAACATGAACACATGGCATAAAAATAACAGCAGGCAGGGACTTAGCGAAATTATGGTCTCTGAAATTAGCAACATTAAGTACCCTAGTTTGCATGCTTGTGCTAGTCACCACAGAGGTCAAAAAAATACATAGCAAAAATTTCTGTAAATATGGCATGGCATATTACAAAACACATGTAGGACTCAACTTCATAGGATGCACACATCAATCATGGCAAAAATGACAAAAGTGCATGTTCTGATAAAAATCAGGAACTAACATCACATAGCCCTTTTCTAACAGCCTTTCGGGCATCAAGATGAGCTCAAATGAAAATGATACGATGGAATGAAATGATGTACTCTTCGGGGCGAACAATTCGACATATTATACGCACGAAACAGAGCAATATACAGCAAGTTATGATGCGATGAACATGCGACAATTATGCAAAATTTCCGGGACTTAGCAGATTTCGAGGGGGGAGAAAAGTCAACCGAGGTTTTGGATCTGAGATCCGGCCTCGCTGGAGTTCGTCGCCGGAGAGGAGGGAGAGACGGGGGCGCGGCGGATCCGGCCGGGGAGGAGGCGGAGACGGCGACCGCGACGGCAGGGCGCGCGCGGGCGGCGCGGATGGCGCGGTGCGGCGCGGGCGGCGCGGTGGCGGAGGTCGCCGGCGAGGCGGCAGCGAGCGCGGCGGACGGCGGCGGAGCGGCGGGGCGCGCGCGGGACCCAGGCGGCGCGGCGCGGAGGCGAGGAGGCGGGCGGCGCGGTTCGGGCCGCGGGGGCCGGCCTCGGGCCCGGCGGGCGGGGGCGGCGACGGGCCACGTGGCACGCCCTGGTTGGCCCGGGACGGCGGCGCGGACGGTGTCCGGCGCAGCCCGGACACGTCCGGTGGCGGCGGAGGTGCGGGAAGCTAGGGTTAGGGTGGATTGATCCGGGATTTTGGAGGGGGAGGTATATTTATAGGTAGAGGGGGCTAGGAAGCTCCAATTGGAGTGCGGTCTTCGGCCACGCGATCGTGATCGAACGGCGGTGGACATGAGAGTGTCTTAGATGGGTTATTGGGCTGTTTTGAAGGGGTTTTGGGCTGCAACACACACGAGGCCTTCACGATTACCCGGTTAACCGTTGGAGTATCAAACGACCTCCGAATGACCCGAAACTTGACAGGCGGTCTACCGGTGTTATACCAAGGCCGCTTGGCAAACCTCGGTCCATTCCGAGAAGATTTAATACCCACTCACGGAAAAAGGTAAAAGGGGGCGCCGGGGGACATAGGAGCGCCGGATTGCAAAACGGACAACGGGGAAAATGCTCGGATTCATGAGACGAACACGTATGCAAATGCGATGCACATGATGACATGATATGAAATGCATGACATGAACAAAATGCAAACTGACGGGAACCCAACCACGGAGGGAATATCATATCACATAGCCGGAAATGGCAAGAGTTAGAGTTACAATGATGGCAAGTTACATCCGGGGTGTTACAATCCGCCACCGCCTCGGCGTCCGTGCACCGCGTTGACTTTTGCCCCCCTCGAGGTCGAATTTTCTTCTAAGTCCCTGGATACTTACCTTCTGGTGCTTTTTTGTTCATGCCATAACTTGCTGCATACTGCTCCGTTTCGTGCGTGTAATATGTAAAATTGTTCGTCTCGGTGAGTACATCATTTCATCTCATTGCAACATTTTCATTTGAGCTGATCTTGATGCCCGAAATGCTGTTGGAAGAGGGTTATGTGATGTTAGTTTCAGATCTGTTTCAGTAGATGCACTTTTGTCGTTTTTGCCATGATTGATGTGTGCATCCTATGAACTGGAGTCCTACATGTGTTTTGTAATATGCCATGCTATCTTTCCAGGGGTGTATGCCATGTATTTTTGTGATCTCTGTGGTGACCAGCACAAGCATGCAAACTAGGGATCATATTGTTGCTGATTTCAGGGACTTAGTAATTTCACTAAGTTATTCCCTGCTGTTATTTTTATGCCATGTGTCGATGTTGTTTCAGAGAGATCTATGCCTCTTTTGAGCATGATCAGTAAGGGTGTTTTGAACATATGGATTTGCTCTATCGGTCCATGCCTTCGTTTGTAATTATGGAGTGCCATAGCTTGAGTCAATCGAGCTCTACTTTTGCTATAAAATGTTGCTGGCAGATTGTTTACATGCTATTCGATTTTGCCAAGCTTGTTGTAGTTGATTCTTGCATGCTATGATGTTATTCTTGCTATGATTAGCTTCTATGCCATGTCTTCTTGATGGATGTATGCTTAGTTTATCATGAAAATCTCTGTAGTGAGTGCATCAAGGTCGTAAACATGCCTACTTGTTATCTGTTTTTGACATGTCCAGTTTTCTGCTAAGTCTGAAAACTGTAATGAAACTTGCTTAATTTACATGGGTGCTATTATATTTTCTGGTACTTTTTGGCTCATGGTCAGTAAGGGACTTTTGTTCAATGCTTTTAGTAGATTCATGCCATGCCATATTTTGCTATGTCCTGTTCCTGTAGCATGTTGTTTCCTTACTCTAAACATGTCATCCTGATGTTAATTTCTGGCATGATAGTATTTTCACTAAGTCTGTGAACCTGTTATCTTTTGCACTTTTTCCATGCTTGTTTGAACCTGTTATGGTGTGATTTAGCCGTATCTCAGTGTTCATCTTTTGTCAAGAATCTTGAGTAGATCACTTTCATATGCTTTGTTGGTATGTTTGGGTGCAGTAGCTTAATTTCTTGTTGCTTGCTAAGTAGCATCATGCTGTTAATGGCAGAATCTTGTCATTCTTGTTTTGCTTGTCATTTGCAAACCGTGCATCCGATTCAGGTGATCCTTATATCGATTTCAACCGAAATCACCTCACCTTTCCAGTGGAATACTTGGTTTGCCAAGATTATGCCATGTTCATCTTTTTCCTTCCGGAGCACGCATATGCATTGCATACCACATCTCTGAAGGAAATATGCCCTAAGAGGCAATAATAAAGTTATTATTTATTTACTTACATATCATGATAAATGTTTATTATTCATGCTAGAATTGTATTAACCGGAAACATAATACATGTGTGGATATATAGACAAACAGAGTGTCACTAGTATGCCTCTACTTGACTAGCTTATTAATCAAAGGATGGTTAAGTTTCCTAACCATAGACAAAGGAGTTGTCATTTGATTAACAAGGTCACATCATTATTTGAATGATCTGATTGACATGACCCATTCCATTAGCTTAGCACCCGATCGTTTAGTATGCTGCTATTGCTTTTATCCATGACTTATACATGTTCCTATGACTATGAGATTATGCAACTCCCGTTTACCGTAGGAACACTTTGTGTGCTACCAAACGTCACAACGTAACTGGGTGATTATAAAGGTGCTCTACAGGTGTCTCCGAAAGTATTTGTTGGGTTGGCGTATTTCGAGATTAGGATTTGTCACTCCGAATGTCGGAGAGGTATCTCAGGGCCTTCTCGGTAATGCACATCACATAAGCCTTGCAAGCATTGCAACCAATGAGTTGGTTGCGGGATGATGTTTTACGGAACGAGTAAAGAGACTTGCCGGTAACGAGATTGAACTAGGTATTGGATACCGACGATCGAATCTCGGGCAAGTAACATACCGATGACAAAGGGAACAACGTATGTTGTTATGCGGTCTGACCGATAAAGATCTTCGTAGAATATGTAGGAGCCAATATGGGCATCCAGGTCCCGCTATTGGTTATTGACCGAAGAGGTGTCTCGGTCATGTCTACATTGTTCTCGAACCATAGGGTCCGCACGCTTAAGGTTACGATGACAGTTATTATGAGTTTATGCATTTTGATATACCGAAGGAGTTCGGAGTCCTGGATGTGATTACGGACATGACGAGGAGTCTCGGAATGGTCGAGACGTAAAGATTGATATATTGGACGGCTATGTTCGGACATCGGAATGGTTCCGAGTGGTTTCGGATAATACCGGAGTGCCGGAGGGGTTACCGGAACCCCCCGGGGGAAGTATGGGCCTTATTGGGCCGCGAGGGGAGAGAGAGGGCCACGCCAGGAGGTGGCGCGCCCCCCCCCCCATGGGCAGTCCGAATTGGACAAGGAGGGGGGGCGGGCCCCCTTTCCCTCTCCCTCTCCCTCTCTTTCCTTCCCCCTTCCTCCCTCCTAGTTGGACTAGGAAAGGGGAGTCCTACTCCTACTAGGAGGAGGACTTCCAACTCCCTTGGCGCGCCTCTAGGCCGGCCGGCCCTCCCCCCTTGCTCCTTTATATACGGGGGCAGGGGGGCACCCTAGAACACACAAGTTGATCCTTGAGATCGTTCCTTAGCCGTGTGCGGTGCCCCCCTCCACCATATTCCACCTCGGTCATATTATCGCAGTGTTTAGGCGAAGTCCTGCGTCGGTAGTTCATCAAGATCGTCACCACGCCGTCGTGCTGACCGAACTCATCCCCGGAGGTTTTGCTGGATCGAGACCCGGGGACGTCATCGAGCTGTACGTGTGTCAAGAACTCGGAGGCGCCGGAGTAACGGCGCTTGGATCGGTCGGATCGCGAGGAGGACGTACGACTACTTCCTCTACGTTGTGTCAACGCTTCCGCTTCGGTCTACGAGGGTACGTAGACAACACTCTCCCCTCTCGTTGCTATGCATCACCATGATCTTGCGTGTGCGTAGGAAATTTTTTGAAATTACTATGTTCCCCAACAGTGGCATCCGAGCCTAGGTTTTTATGGTTTGATGTTTTGGAACACAAGTGAGTTGTGGACGATACAAGTCATACTGCCTACCAGCATGTCATACTTTGGTTCGGCGGTATTGTTGGATGAAGCGGCCCGGACCGACATTACGCGTACGCTTACGCGAGACTGGTTCTACCGCCGTGCTTTGCACACAGGTGGCTGGCGGGTGTCAGTTTCTCCAACTTTAGTTGAACCGAGTATGGCTACGCCCGGTCCTTGAGAAGGTTAAAACGGAGTCTATTTGACAAACTATCGTTGTGGTTTTGATGCGTAGGTGAGATTGGTTCTTGCTTAAACCCGTAGCAGCCACGTAAAATTTGCAACAAACAAAGTAGAGGACGTCTAACTTGTTTTTGCAGGGCATGTTGTGATATGATATGGTCAAGACATGATGCTATATTTTATTGTATGAGATGATCATGTTTTGTAACCGAGTTATCGGCAACCGGCAGGAGCCGTATGGTTGTCGCTTTATTGTATGCAATGCAATCGCCCTGTAATGCTTTACTTTATCACTAAGCGGTAGCGATAGTCGTAGAAGCATAAGATTGGTGAGACGACAACGATGCTACGATGGAGATCAAGGTGTCGCGCCGGTGACGATGGTGATCATGATGGTGCTGCAGAGATGGAGATCACGAAGCACAAGATGATGATGACCATATCATATCACTTATATTGATTTGCATGTGATGTTTATCTTTTATGCATCTCATCTTGCTTTGATTGACGGTAGCATTATAAGATGATCTCTCACTAAATTATCAAGAAGTGTTCTCCCCGAGTATGCACCGTTGCCAAAGTTCGTCGTGCCCAGACACCACGTGATGATCGGGTGTGATAAGCTCTACGTCCATCTACAACGGGTGCAAGCCAGTTTTGCACACGCGGAATACTCGGGTTATACTTGACGAGCCTAGCATATGCAGATATGGCCTCGGAACACGGAGACCGAAAGGTCGAGCGTGAATCATATAGTAGATATGATCAACATGATGATGTTCACCATTGAGAAATAATCCATTTCACATGATGATCGGTTATGGATTAGTTTTGATTTGGATCACGTGATCACTTAGATGATTTGAGGGATGTCTATCTAAGTGGGAGTTCTTAAGTAATATGATTAATTAAACTTAAATTTATCATGAATTTAGTCCCTGATAGTATCTTGCTTGTTTATGATGATTGTAGATAGATGGCTCGTGCTGTTGTTCCGTTGTATTTTAATGCGTTCCTTGAGAAAGCAAAGTTGAAAGATGATGGTAGCAATTACACGGACTAGGTCCGTAACTTGAGGATTATCCTCATTGCTGCACAGAAGAGTTACGTCCTGGATGCACCGCTAGGTGCCAGGCCTGCTGCTGGAGCAACGCCAGATGTTATGAACGTCTGGCAGAGCAAAGCTGATGACTACTCGATAGTTCAGTGTGCCATGCTTTACGGCTTAGAACCGGGACTTCAACGACGGTTTGAGAACCATGGAGCATATGAGATGTTCCAGGAGTTGAAGTTGATATTCAAACAGAATGCCCGGATTGAGAGATATGAGGTCTCCAATAAGTTCTATAGCTGCAAGATGGAAGAGAATGGTTCTGTCAGTGAGCATATACTCAAGATGTCTGGGTATTATAATCACTTGAATCAGCTGGGAGTCAATCTTCCGGATGATTGCGTCATTGACAGAATTCTCCAATCACTGCCACCAAGCTACAAAGGCTTCGTGATGAACTATAATATGCAAGGGATAGATAAGTCTATCACCGAGCTCTTCGCAATGCTAAAGGCTGCGGAGGTGGAAATCAAGAAGGAGCATCAAGTGTTGATGGTCAATAAGACCACTAGTTTCAAGAAAAAGGGCAAAGGGAAGAAGAAGGGGAACTTCAAAAAGAACAGCAAACAAGTTGCTGCTCAAGAGAAGAAACCCAAGTCTGGACCTAAGCCCGAAACTGAGTGCTTCTACTGCAAGCAGACTGGTCACTGGAAGCGGAACTGCCCCAAGTATTTGGCGGATAAGAAGGATGGCAAGGTGAACAAAGGTATATGTGATATACATGTTATTGATGTGTACCTTACTAGAGCTCGCAGTAGCACCTAGGTATTTGATACTGGTTCTGTTGCTAATATTTGCAACTCGAAACAGGGACTACGGATTAAGCGAACACTGGCAAAGGACGAGGTGACGATGCGCGTAGGAAACGGTTCCAAAGTCGATGTGATCGCAGTCGGCACGCTCCCTCTACATCTACCTTCGGGATTAGTATTAGACCTGAATAATTGTTATTTGGTGCCAGCGTTGAGCATGAACATTATATCTGGATCTTGTTTGATGTGAGACGGTTATTCATTTAAATCAGAGAATAATGGTTGTTCTATTTATATGAGTAATATCTTTTATGGTCATGCACCCTTGAAGAGTGGTCTATTTTTAATGAATCTCGATAGTAGTGATACACATATTCATAATGTTGAAGCTAAAAGATGCAGAGTTGATAATGATAGTGCAACTTATTTGTGGCACTGCCGTTTAGGTCATATCGGTATAAAGCGCATGAAGAAACTCCATACTGATGGACTTTTGGAGTCACTTGATTATGAATCACTTGGCACTTGCAAACCGTGCCTCATGGGCAAGATGACTAAAACACCGTTCTCCGGTACTATGGAGAGAGCAAAAGATTTATTGGAAATTATACATACAGATGTATGTGGTCCAATGAATGTTGAGGCTCGTGGCGGATATCGTTATTTTCTCACCTTCACAGATGATTTAAGCAGATATGGGTATATCTACTTAATGAAACACAAGTCTGAAACATTTGAAAAGTTCAAAGAATTTCAGAGTGAAGTTGAAAATCATCGTAACAAGAAAATAAAGTTTCTACGATCTGATCGTGGAGGAGAATATTTGAGTTACGAGTTTGGTCTACATTTGAAACAATGCGGAATAGTTTCGCAATTCACGCCACCCGGAACACCACAGCGCAATGGTGTGTCCGAACATCGTAATCGCACTTTACTAGATATGGTGCGATCTATGATGTCTCTTACAGATTTACCGCTATCGTTTTGGGGTTATGCTCTAGAGACGGCCGCATTCACGTTGAATAGAACACCGTCAAAATCCGTTGAGACGACACCTTATGAACTATGGTTTAGCAAGAAACCAAAGTTGTCGTTTCTTAAAGTTTGGGGCTGCGATGCTTATGTGAAAAAGCTTCAACCTGATAAGCTCGAACCCAAATCGGAAAAATGTGTCTTCATAGAATACCCAAAGGAGACTGTTGGGTACACCTTCTATCACAGATCCGAAGGCAAGACATTTGTTGCTAAAAATGGATCCTTTCTAGAGAAGGAGTTTCTCTCGAAAGAAGTGAGTGGGAGGAAAGTAGAACTTGATGAGATAACTGTACCTGCTCCCTTATTGGAAAGTAGTTCATCACAGGAACCGGTTTCTGTGACATCTACACCAATCAGAGAAGAAGTTAATGATGATGATCATGAAACTACAGATCAAGTTACTACAGAACCTCGTAGATCAACCAGAGTGAGATCCGCACCAGAGTGGTACGGCAATCCTGTTCTGTAAATCATGCTACTAGATCATGACGAACCTACGAACTATGAAGAAGCGATGGTGAGCCCAGATTCCGCAAAATGGCTGGAAGCCATGAAATCTGAGATGGGATCCATGTATGAAAACAAAGTGTGGACTTTGGTTGACTTGCCCGAGGGTCGGCAAGCAATAGAGAACAAGTGGATCTTTAAGAAGAAGACAGACGTTGACGGTAATGTTACTGTCTACAAAGCTCGACTTGTCGCAAAAGGGTTTCGACAAGTTCAAGGGATTGACTATGATGAGACCTTCTCACCCGTAGCGATGCTTAAGTCTGTCCGAATCATGTTAGCAATTGCTGCATTTTATGACTATGAAATTTGGCAAATGGATGTAAAGACTGCATTCCTGAATGGGTTTCTGGAAGAAGAGTTGTATATGATGCAACCAGAAGGTTTTATCGATCCAAAGGGAGCTAACAAAGTGTGCAAGCTCCAGCGATCCATTTATGGACTGGTGCAAGCATCTCGGAGTAGGAATAAACGCTTTGATAGTGTGATCAAAGCATTTGGGTTTATACAGACTTTTGGAGAAGCCTGTATTTACAAGAAAGTGAGTGGGAGCTCTGTAGCATTTCTGATATTATATGTAGATGACATATTACTGATTGGAAATGATATAGAATTTCTGAATAGCATAAAGGGATACTTGAATAAGAGTTTTTCAATGAAAGACCTCGGTGAAGCTGCTTACATATTGGGCATTAAGATCTATAGAGATAGATCAAGACGCTTAATTGGACTTTCACAAAGCACATACCTTGACAAGATTTTGAAGAAGTTAAAAATGAATCAAGCAAAGAAAGGGTTCTTACCTGTATTGCAAGGTGTGAAGTTGAGTAAGACTCAAAGCCCGACCACTTCAGAAGATAGAGAGAAGATGAAAGATGTTCCCTATGCTTCAGCCATAGGCTCTATCATGTATGCAATGCTGTGTACCAGACCTGATGTGTGTCTTGCTATAAGTTTAGCAGGGAGGTACCAAAGTAATCCAGGAGTGGATCACTGGACAGCGGTCAAGAATATCCGGAAGTACCTGAAAAGGACTAAGGAAATGTTTCTCGTGTATGGAGGTGACAAAGAGCTCATCGTAAAGGGTTACGTTGATGCAAGCTTTGACACTGATCCGGACGATTCGAAATCGCAAACCGGATACGTATTTACATTAAACGGTGAAGCTGTCCGTTGGTGCAGTTCTAAACAAAGCGTCGTAGCGGGATCTACATGTGAAGCGGAGTACATAGCTGCTTCGGAAGCAGCAAATGAAGGAGTCTGGATGAAGGAGTTCATATCCGATCTAGGTGTCATACCTAGTGCATCGGGTCCAATGAAAATCTTTTGTGACAATACTGGAGCAATTGCCTTGGCGAAGGACTCCAGATTTCACAAGAGAACCAAGCACATCAAGAGACGCTTCAATTCCATCCGGGACTTGGTCCAGGTGGGAGACATAGAGATTTGCAAGATACATACTGATCTGAATGTAGCAGACCCGTTGACTAAGCCTCTTCCACGGGCAAAACATGATCAGCACCAAGACTCCATGGGTGTTAGAATCATTACTGTGTAATCTAGATTATTGACTCTAGTGCAAGTGGGAGACTAAAGGAAATATGCCCTAGAGGCAATAATAAAGTTATTATTTATTTCCTTACATATCATGATAAATGTTTATTATTCATGCTAGAATTGTATTAACCGGAAACATAATACATGTGTGGATATATAGACAAACAGAGTGTCACTAGTATGCCTCTACTTGACTAGCTTATTAATCAAAGGATGGTTAAGTTTCCTAACCATAGACAAAGGAGTTGTCATTTGATTAACAAGGTCACATCATTAGTTGAATGATCTGATTGACATGACCCATTCCATTAGCTTAACACCCGATCGTTTACTATGCTGCTATTGCTTTTATCCATGACTTATACATGTTCCTATGACTATGAGATTATGCAACTCCCGTTTACCATAGGAACACTTTGTGTGCTACCAAACGTCACAACGTAACTGGGTGATTATAAAGGTGCTATACAGGTGTCTCCGAAAGTATTTGTTGGGTTGGCGTATTTCGAGATTAGGATTTGTCACTCCGAATGTCGGAGAGGTATCTCAGGGCCTTCTCGGTAATGCACATCACATAAGCCTTGCAAGCATTGCAACCAATGAGTTGGTTGCGGGATGATGTATTACGGAACGAGTAAAGAGACTTGCCGGTAACGAGATTGAACTAGGTATTGGATACCGACGATCGAATCTCGGGCAAGTAACATACCGATGACAAAGGGAACAACGTATGTTGTTATGCGGTCTGACCGATAAAGATCTTCGTAGAATATGTAGGAGCCAATATGGGCATCCAGGTCCCGCTATTGGTTATTAACCGGAGAGGTGTCTCGGTCATGTCTACATTGTTCTCGAACCGTAGGGTCCGCACGCTTAAGGTTACGATGACAGTTATTATGAGTTTATGCATTTTGATGTACCGAAGGAGTTCGGAGTCCCGGATGTGATCACGGACATGACGAGGAGTCTCGGAATGGTCGAGACGTAAAGATTGATATATTGGACGGCTATGTTCGGACATCGGAATGGTTCCGAGTGGTTTCGGATAATACCAGAGTGCCGGAGGGGTTACCGGAACCCCCCGGGGGAAGTATGGGCCTTATTGGGCCGCGAGGGGAGAGAGAGGGCCACGCCAGGAGGTGGCGCGCCCCCCCCCCATGGGCAGTCCGAATTGGACAAGGAGGGGGGGTGCGGCCCCCCTTTCCCTCTCCCTCTCCCTCTCTTTCCTTCCCCCTTCCTCCCTCCTAGTTGGACTAGGAAAGGGGAGTCCTACTCCTACTAGGAGGAGGACTTCCCCCTCCCTTGGCGCGCCTCTAGGCCGGCCGGCCCTCCCTCCTTGCTCCTTTATATACGGGGGCAGGGGGGCACCCTAAAACACACAAGTTGATCCTTGAGATCGTTCCTTAGCCGTGTGCGGTGCCCCCCTCCACCATATTCCACCTCGGTCATATTGTCGCAGTGTTTAGGCGAAGCCCTGCGTCGGTAGTTCATCAAGATCGTCACCACGCCGTCGTGCTGACGGAACTCATCCCCGGAGGTTTTGCTGGATCGAGACCCGGGGACGTCATCGAGCTGTACGTGTGTCAAGAACTCGGAGGCGCCGGAGTAACGGCGCTTGGATCGGTCGGATCGCAAGGAGGACGTACGACTACTTCCTCTACGTTGTGTCAACGCTTCCGCTTCGGTCTATGAGGGTACGTAGACAACACTCTCCCCTCTCGTTGCTATGCATCACCATGATCTTGCGTGTGCGTATGAATTTTTTTGAAATTACTACGTTCCCCAACAATCTCGCATATCATGCCATATTTTGCATCATGTTGTTTGTGCATTGCATCGTGGTTGATAGTTGTTCCTTTGCTTGTGTTCTTGTTTTGGGTAGAGCCGGGAGACGAGTACGTGAACGAGGAACCTGTTGAGAACACTTACGAGGATCAAGCTTTCGACAACTCTGAGAACCTTGCAGGCAAGATGACCATACCCTCGAAATCACTTCTATCTTTGCTTGCTAGATGCTCGCTCTTTTGCTATGCCTATGCTGCGATACCTACCACTTGCTATATCATGCCACCCATATTGCCATGTCAAACCTCTAACCATCCTTTCCTAGCAAACCGTTGATTGGCTATGTTACCGCTTTGCTCAGCCCCTCTTATAGCGTTGCTAGTTGCAGGTGAAGATGAAGTTTGTTCCATGTTGGAACATGATTATTTTGGGATATCACAATATCTCTTATTTGATTAATGCATCTATATACTTGGTAAAGGGTGGAAGGCTCGGCCTTATGCCTGGTGTTTTGTTCCACTCTTGCCACCCTAGTTTCCGTCATACATGTGTTATGTTCCTTGATTTTGCGTTCCTTACACGGTTGGGTGATTTATGGGACCCCCTTGACAGTTCGCTTTGAATAAGACTCCTCCAGCAAGGCCCAACTTTGGTTTTACCATTTGCCACCTAAGCCTTTTTCCCCCGGGTTTTCGCGAGCCCGAGGGTCATCTTTATTTTAACCCCCCCGGGCCAGTTCTCCTTCGATTGCTGGTCCAAACTAGAGCCACTTGCGGTGCCGCCCTGAGGCAACTTGGGGTATCCTCGGTTGCCGTACGTACTGCTCATCCGGATGTGCCCTGAGAACGAGATATGTGCAGCTCCTATCGGGATTTGTCGGCACAATCGGGCGGCTTTGCTGGACTTGTTTTATTACTATCGAAATGTCTTGTAGTCCGGGATTCCGAGGCTGATCGGGTCTTCCCGGTAGAAGGAATATCCTTCGTTGACCGTGAGAGCTTATAATGGGCTAAGTTGGGACACCCCTGCAGGGTATTATCTTTCAAAAGCCGTGCCCGCGGTTATGAGGCAGATGGGAATTTGTTAATGTCCGGTTGTAGAAAACCCGAAGTTGGCCTTAAGTAAAACACATCAACCGCGTGTGTAACCGTGATGGTCTCTTCTCGGCGGAGTCCGGGAAGTGAACACGGTGTTGGAGTTATGTTTGACGTAGGTTGTTCTAGGATCACTTCTTGATCACCTCTAGTTTCACGACCGTGCTTTGCTTCTCTTCTCGCTCTCTTTTGCGTTGTTAGCCACCATATATACTAGTCGCTTGCTGCAGCTCCACCTCACAACCCTATCCTACCTTTAAGCTTAAATAGTCTTGATCTCGCGGGTGTGAGATTGCTGAGTCCCCGTGACTCACAGATTCTACCAAAACAGTTGCAGGTGCCGACGATGCCAGTGCAGATAACGCATCCGAGCTCAAGTGGGAGTTCGACGAGGAACGTGGTCGTTACTATGTGTCTTTTCCTGATGATCAGTAGTGGAGCCCAGTTGGGACGATCGGGGATCTGTGTAGCATTTGGGGTAGTCTTCTTTCATTTTGGTTCCGTAGTCGGACCTTGAGTGTAATCTGGATGATGAATGTTTATTTATGTATTATGTGAAGTGGCGACTGTAAGCCAACTATGTATCTCTTTCCCTTATGTAATACATGGGTTGTGTGAAGATTACCTCACTTGCGACATTGCTTTCAATGCGGTTATGCCTCTAAGTCGTGCTTCGACACGTGGGAGATATAGCCGCATCGAGGGCGTTACAGCTGACGACGACCAGGAGTAGTTAGGAGGATCCCACGCAGGAGGCTTGCGCCTCTTTCGATCTGTATCTTAGTTTGTGCTAGCCTTCTTAAGGCAAACTTGTTTAACTCATGTATGTACTCAGATATTGTTGCTTCTGCTGACTCGTCTATGATCGAGCACTTGTATTCGAGCCCTCGAGGCCCCTGGCTTGTATTATGATGCTTGTATGACTTATTTTTATTTTTAGAGTTGTGTTGTGATATCTTTCCGTGAGTCCCTGATCTTGATCGTACACATTTGCGTGCATGATTAGTGTATGATTGAATCGGGGGCGTCACAGTTTCCTACAACCTCTATTTGCATTACAACTTCGAAATAGATAGGATGTGGTATAATTACAGTTACGATTTAGCACTGGTTGCATGGGTATGGCAAAGGCGACAACAATGTATCACCCTTTTTGGCTTTTTATGTCATGTCGATTACATCTGATCATTACATTCACTGGGAGGAGACCTTGCGCTGAGCATGACACCCAGTCTGGCCAGCCTTTGCAACTGTTAGCAACCTATTTGTTCTTCTCCTTAGCCAGACCCGATTCCTCCACTCTTTGCTCTGATTAGGTTAATTTCTAACAAATGGGATGATGATCAGGATGAATAATATTTCGGTATTGCTACCATTATGGTTCCATGATCCATCCCAAGCAATTGTTCTAATTCCCATTTGGCAACCTTGAATACTTTGCTTAAGCGCTTCAACAATACGTTGAGCCAAGCAATGGTTTTTGTTATGACAAGCCTAACTGCACCGAATATGATGAGTTTCCTGGTTACTATTCATCTGACCATGAGGACAACAATAGTGGTTAGTGCTCATCTGAGCTTGAGCTGTGGTGAATGCCACCGATGTTCGACCGCATAAGAAGATGAAATTCTTTTGGTTTATCGTGTAATATTATCGTATATGGACATGATGCCTCTATAGGGGCGTTCTGAATCATTGTGGTAGCAGATGACCTATCCTTATTGTAAATTATGTGTGATCACCGCTATGAGACAGTCTTTTTGATGGATTTACTACTCCATGGTTATTGCAAATTATGAATGAATTATGCTGTAGTTCCGTTGTTGGTTCTCTAATCTACTTCCTATGATTGTGTTATCATGTATTAATGCATATGCTAAACCTGGACTCCTACTAACTTATCATTACTCACTTGCTTGACCAAAACGTCGGGATCGGCATCCTCGCGCGATCCCGGTCTAGTTACAATAGCTGCACGCGCCGGACGGGTCACGAGAGAAAACCACACGACACGGTACAGCGCACAGACACAGGAGGGGCGAAGTGAAGGGCCGCAATAATGGGAGATGGGTGGCGCGAGACAGGTAGTAGGGGTAGATGTAGATGGAAGTCGCCGTCCCGCGCCGGGCGCCGTGCCTACAGCAGGCGCTTGCTGACCTCACCCACCCTCACACGCCTCGCGCCCCCGCACTGCCGCGACAAAACCGCCCGGCCCCCCACCCCACCCCCGGCCGTCCTCCCCGCGCTTTACCCCTCCCCCGTTCCTACCACCTCAAGATCCGATCCATCGCACCCCATCTCTCCAGTGTGATCCCCCGCCTCCTCCTCGTGACCCCCGACGACGACGACAACGGAGTCCAGCTCAGTGGCCCGCTCGCTCGCTTTCTCTCCCCCAAATCACAGCTTCTACATTACCGGCCAGACCGAGCCTCAGGGCGCTGCTGCGAGTAGAACCGTAGAAGTAGAAACCCAGCACCATCCGCCACCCACCTACTACGAACCGATAGATATAGATAGGCAGGCGGGGTATAGGAGACGGGAGAGAGCAGCAGCAGCGTAGTACTACTACCGCGACCACCACCACCACTACCGCCGTGCTGCAGGTCTCTATCTACCCAGTGTCCACCTGCGGCTCTCCTCCGCTCCCTGCCTCCCCGCGCTTCACTCTCTCTCGACTCGTCGTCGCTCCCTTTCTCGCCAGGTGAGGTGAGGCACCTTCCGCTTCTCTCGGGGCGCAGTGGCGGCTGGCGGCTCTTTGTTGCTTGGGTTGAGCTCTGCTGATCTGCGTTCTTCTCTGTTGTTGCAGATCTGCTGCTGTTGATCCCCAGCTCGGATCTTGATGATTTGGGGGCTCTTCTTCAAGTGATTGCTGTTACTTCTCTGGCCTACCTCTACCTGGTATCTTTGTCAATTACTCCAGCTGTGTGTGTTTTGTTTTCTTTTGCTTTTTGGGTAATGTGTGTTTATTCCATTCTTTGGGATTAGTGCGAGTGAAGAGTGGAGTAGTACACTGGGTTTCTGTTCAGGTTTAATGCTGTATCCCACATTGTAGATTCTTCATTAACCAGCCCCCACCCCCATCGTGGGTGATGCAATCTGTGGGCTGGTCCGCAAACAAGGAAAACTTTATTTCAATCTACTTCATGCTAAATTCGAGTCGCAATTTCTTGTCTATCTTCGTTATTCAGAGTCCGGCACGGCGGATGACCCAGCAATCAATCATCTAATTTTTTTATTTTGTTATTATCTTGTACGAGTACAGTTGTACATTTTTTCCCTTCTGGCTGGTAGTCAGGCTTCCACGTTCACACAGGCTCACAGGATTATGTCTTGTTTTTTCTCTTGTTCTCCCCCAAAAATCAACCCAAATGGACAAATAGGTTCCCTTTTCTTGAGGGAAACGGGGAAAGATGGTCCGATGTTGATTTAATACTGGAGTAGGAGTAGTACCTTGACTGAATTATTGAAGGCTGGCTAGAACCCGTGCGTTGTACTTGTGCATTACTATTTTTTAATACAGGCTACCGCACGGTCTGCACTAATATATGAATAGCTTCACCCCAACCTCCCAACTTTGCTGTTCCCTCTTCCTTTTATTGTATCTAGGATTATTAACATATCCAAACTAGAACATTATCATGTCAAAAATTGTCTCTCTGCAAGTCCCGACCAGCTGAGGGCATGGGGACACATCATAAATCATCAATCCAGGATCCCCGGGAGACAAAATGATGTGATCATCCACCGACAGATTCATGGCTCTAAATTAAGATAACCCAACACAATATTAAATGTGTACAGCGGTACTGCATGCTATTGCTGATCACTAATCCCAGTTAATTTGTATTCTGGCTGGCGGAAATACAAAAGTTACATATGTGCTAGCTTTTCCTGGTTTGACTGAATATGAGCCCCAGGATTTAGGAGATTGTGGTTTCCTGAATCTTTTTCTGTTGTACCTTTCAGGGTATCGGATTCAGTCAGGTGGTAATTTCTCCTGTTGCTCATACACGAGATAAATTGAAAAGGTGTGCATGTTATGTTAAACCGTTACAAAGATGGCGACAAAAGGACAGCTTGTTAGAGAAAGAAATGTGAAGATCACATCAAGCCGTGAAGGGCGTCAGATGGGTAATTCACAGGCAGAACAATTAGTGCAAGTTCCAAAGCAGAAGGACTCAGCAGCCGGTGGAAACATTGATGGAAAATTTGAAGATAGAATCAGGGTTGTGAAGAATGACAAGATTCGAAGGCAGCGAGAACCTCGAAATGCAGAAGGGGATGTAGGCTTGAAGAGCTCTAAACCATGGCCTGCACGAAAGGCAACTACTGTTGATGAACTTGTCAAGCATATGTCCAAAGTTCCTTCGTATTTACAGCGCAAAGAGACGGCTGACCATCTTCAGGACAAGGCACTGAATGTTGGGGTTCTTGAGTGGGGCCTTCTTGCAAGGTGGTCTCATGAACAAAAACATGAGCCCTATAGCAGCCATGGAGCCTCTTCATCTGATACCAGCAGATCTGTTCTATTCTCTTCTCCATCTCATTCTTCTGCAAGCCCCAGCAGCAAATCTCTTGATAGCAATCAGTCTCCACTGAATGACCACCAGCGTTGTTTTATGAAGTCTCAGCAAAGCAATCCTGTGGACAAACACCATGAGAAGGCCAATTCACCTAGCCCAAATTCCGCAGTGTTGAGCTTGTTGCCGGGGCATGGCAAGCACCTTCATACAGAGAACAGTGGTAACAGTGATGGCTTAAATCTCAGCGAGTTTTCTCCCCCCGCAGACTCTCTGACTGCTGCCTCTGGGAGCTGCACGCCGCATGATATGGTTGATGAAGATACTACAAGGAAGATAGAGGAGGCTGTTCATCACTGTTCGCGCAGGCTTTTTACAGATGATGATAACACCGGGAGAAGTTTCTTCACACCCAATGACGACGATTCCATGTGTGTCGACCCTCTGCAGAGCAATGGCTTCAGTGGTCTAATACCAAGTGCTGTGATGGAAACAGAAAGAAATGGCAGTAGGTCACCTGTCGGTTTCTTGGAGGATATCAGCCAATCCCCTGAATTTCCTCGTATTCCATACTCATGTCCACTCCCCATCATGGATTCCACTGAAGAGCTTGGAACCAGTAGCTCTGCAACTAGAGATGCTTTTGTTAGTGCAGCTGTAACAAGAGGTAAACACGGTAACAGACACAAATCTCCTGTTAGTGTCTGCAAGAAACCTCTCCTGATTAGCTCAAAGTTCACTGATATGGATGTGCTGCCTGATCGTCATCTTGTTTCTGGGCTGAATGGAATGGGCAGATGCTCTAGCCTGAAGGAAGCACCATCTCCCCGACGGCCTGACACCTCTGTGGATAAGATTAATGAGGACAAGCGATCAAACAGCAGAGGTAGACGCAGCCCATTGAGGAGGATGTTAGATCCACTATTAAAGCCTAGGCAACCATCCACTTCTGTTGCACCAATTCAAGCTTCATTTGTTCCAAAGTGTCATCTGTCAAGCAGTATTAATAAGCAATCGATTAACTTGGAAGGGTCTGGATCACAAAATGTGCAGCGTAGGTCAGTTGATGCAGTAGTCAATTCAAACAACCATGCTGAAGCAAACATAAATCAGCCTCCTCGTGTGCTGTTGAACAGTGAGAGGTACCTCAACCAAGAACGGGATTCAACAAGAACAAGGCAAGCGCTTCTGCAGCTAGCATGGAAAAACGGCTTACCTTTATTCATGCTTTCTTACGGTGATTCTGATATCCTGGCGGCCACTGTGAGAAGGAAAGGAACCTCCGATAAGGATGATCTGGAAAGTGCGTATACTTTATTCACTGTTGAAGAGCCTAAGAAAAAAAGCGGAGCTTGGATCACAGCAGGTAATAAGAACAAGAAACATCAACTGGTATCCAGTATTGTTGGGGAAATGAGGATCTCACGACGAAAATCAAGATGCTGCCACGCAAACGATTTCCATGTGCACAGGGAATTTGTGCTGGTTGGTTCTGAACTGCTACCAACACCTGAGGAACTTGGCAATTCACACATTAGCAGAGAAATTGGGGCTTTTATCAGCGCAGTTCCTCAAACAGCAGAAACTCCTCATCAATCATCTTCACAGAATTCTAGCCGAGGTAGTTCAGCACCAATTGGCTGCTCTTGCCCTCCTCTGGGAAACATCTACCGTAACATGACAAATGCTAGTTCAGCTCCAGCCAGTGTTATTGCCATAGTACCGAACGGCTTCCACGGCGCATCAACTTCTGGACAGCCTTTACCTCTGATGGAGAGGTGGAGATCCAGAGGATCATGTGACTGTGGTGGGTGGGATGAAGGTTGCACGCTGAGTGTCCTCACCGACAACACCCAAGGAAACCAAGGATGCAAGTCTATCCAGGTGAACCAAACGCAGGATGGCAGTCATCGATTCGACTTGCTCTCTCAGGTGTGCCTTTGTGCTTCCCTCCTCTTGCTCGCTTCAATCAATGATTTAATATCAGTATCCATGAGATAACAAATCAACTGACGCTTGATGTAACCTTGCCTGTATTTATTTGCAGGGTCGATCACGGGAGGATCGGCATGCCTTCAGTATGGTTTCGTTTAAAGAAGGGTTATACGCAGTCGAATTCAGATCATCCATCGCTTTACTTCAGGCCTTCGCGATGTGTATAGTGATGCTTCACGGGAGAAGCCCTGTGAGGATGCAGGCCGATTTGCCAGCCTCGCAAGACGATGCAGTCTTTGCCGATCATAAGCTGAAGGCTATGGCAGCAGCCGGCCAAGGTAGAGCTCCGGCCAGTTATGTGCCGCGTCAGCCACCTCTATCCCCCGTAGGGCGAGCCTAGCCAACAAGCTTGTCGCGATAAAAATGATGTGTTTCTTTTCATTTTTCTCTTGTAATTTGAGCAGTGCTGCTGGGCCAATATATAATGGTCCTTGTGCGATTCTCACACATGGCAAGTGATGAATCTTATGGAACTGGCTTTAGGCATAAGCTATAGCTAGCTGTACATGTAAATGTGACTATGTGATGCAAGGCTCATCTCAGTGCTTATTTACCCCTTTCATGTGCTCTCTTCTTATGTGACTGACAGTCAATCCCATGCAGTAACGGTATGCTTATTTACTTGTACGATAGTGGTCTAAAAGGTCTTATGTTACTATCTCAGAGAAGTGTTGTTCGCTGCAGTTTCATTCTTATTCAGACATTTTCTTCAGAAAAAGGCAAAGCTTTGTTTCTGTCATACATTTTCTTCAGAAAAAAGGCAAGCTTTGCAAGACAAGTTAATGTCTATTATGTGACCAGGCAGAAGTGGGAGATTCTTTCAGATTTACATTGACGGAGCTTCGTTGAGCTCATTTCCTTACAATACATCTTCTATAATTAGAGTATACACCTAGCCCGAATTACTCACTACTACTGTACGTAGCTCACTCCCAATTCTAGCTTAGGCTTTATCCACACCTCATCAAAATGGAAAAAGAAAAGAAAAGTCTCACCTGAAACGTATTTACAGATGTTGTAGATATTTGCGACGAGTGTCACGTACACACATACAGCTCTATTTTACTACTACTACGTGTTGTGTGTGGTGTTGGTATTGGAATGCCATCGTCATCATCTGGCAAGCAGCGACTCCGTTTCGTCCAGGTTGACGGCGGCCACCTGCGACGGCCCTACGCGGACGACGGCCACGGCCGGTATCCTGAGCGGCGGCGGGCGCGCGGCCTTGACGACGGCGAGCTCCTGCTGCTGCTGCTGCTGCGATTCCTTGGCGCCGTCCCTGAGGTCGCTGGGCGGCAGGAAGCAGTCCATGGAGAGGCCCCAGATGTTGAAGTCGACCTCCTCGATGTCCCAGTGCTCCTCCATGCGCGTCCGGGTGTTGCCGCCGTCCTGGGTGTCCCCGAAGCGGACGAGCGAGACGGCGGTGCGGCCCGAGTGGGCGATGTTGACGCCGTCGACGGCGCGGTAGTCGCGGAGGCGCGACTCCATGGTGGTCTCCCAGAAGACGGAGCCGCCGCCGGCCGGGCCGCCGGACTTGATCTGCAGCAGGTGCGAGTCCTCCAGCTGCACCAGCAGGCCCGTCCGCTGGCTGAAGTAGCCCCACACGGTGTGGCGGATGATCTCGACGCTGCTGCTGTTGCGCGCGCGCAGGCTGGACGCCTCCGCCTCCACCTTGAGCACGAAGCAGTCCTCGCCGTCGATGCTCCGCTCGCCGATGCACACCGAGTCCTCCGCGAACAGGCTCGCCGTCAGCATCGGGTCCAGCCCCTGCACGTTCAATCATTCGTAAAACCACACGTCAGCTCCATGTCATCAGCCGCGTACATGCAGGTGCAGCAGGTGCGGAAAATAGAGGGTTGACTCCGCGGTCAAATTAACAACGGGGAGGTGGATGGAGCACGCGGCGAGACTAGACGAGTAGTTTTTTGCGCGATCAGGTTGTGCGGCGCGATTACCGGGAAGAGTCGGGTCGGATGGACGATCACCAACCCATTTTCATGACGGAGGGGGTGATGAGTGATGAGGCCCATGTCCATGTGGTGTGTCCGGCCGGCCGCACATGCGCGCACGTTGGCCCCCTCCCCCTAATCACGCCGCGCCCTCCGCGCTAACCATGGGTATGTCGAGCCCCCTCCGTCGTCATTGCCGCACTAATTACCTTCCGCGGCATGCAATGATGATCAGTCATCCGTCCCAAATCCACGTAACGTACCGGCGAGATACCTGGATCTCCAGCGCGATCCGATCTTATCCCCGACATTGCTCCGGGCCTTGACGGCCAATGATCAAAAGGCGTAATTATGTCCCCGGCCCGTGCGCGAAATTAACATCCCTTCTCCTCTGCTCTGCCCCGCCGACAGCGTGCAGGGGCGATGCATGTACGTGTACGTGCACGCGCCCTGATCATTTGATCAACGTCCCTCTACGCATGCACGCGGTACAGTCGACACCGCGCGCACCGACATACATACTGTAGCGATGATAATGGTGTTGTACCCGGCGTACGGTCTGCCCCAGATATTACCCTGCCTGCTCGTAGGATTTATGTACAAAGCGTCGGCGTCTAGGTTCATGTCCATGCTTTTTTTCCAGAGAAGTTTGTGTCCATGTTAGCATATACGGCAATACCAACAAGGCAACCACTAATTAAGAGCCATTGATCGATGACAACTATGGGCTCGCCCCCTACGTCCGACTAACAACGTCAGGCTCGTATCACCACTCCAGGCGTAAAGCTGTCTACCTAATGATTTTCTTAGTCTTTCATCAATCAAAATCTTAAGCTCGTCTGGTTGTTGCGTGAAGCCTAATCACTGCCCTAGCTAAGCTACGCTTGGGCTACGTGAGAGTTCATTGCGTTCAGTAGCATGCTACGCGACCACGCATATACTACTGGCTAAGTCTTAGGATACGGTATACGTGTACGGGGTGTACCGGAAAACACGTCCACGGTACGTACAGGGCGGCAAGAGAAAACGGTAACGTGTACGTGTGGTGGTACGATACGCACCTGGAGCGATCTGCGGAGCGGGCGCGGCGGGCCACGGGAGGCGTGGGACTGGTGCCATGGCGTCTGCCGCCAGGCCACCTTGCCGTCGCTGCCGGCGCTGATCTTGCAGCCGGACACCACCAGCTCCAGGCACCACAGCTCCGGCTTCTTCTGCCACAGAACGAACCCGCCGATCTCGCCGCCGGCGCCGCCCTTGCTACCGCCTCTCTTCCCGCCGCGCTGGGCGCCGCCATTATTGCTGCTGCCGTCCGCGTCACTGCTGTTGAGCTCCGCGGCCGTCATCCGCACCTTGCCCATCGCGTACATGCTCGTCACTTTGTTCAGCGCCCACTCCCCGCCGGACGCCGCGATGTACTGCTGCACGATGTACTTGGCCGACGACGATTCCTGCCATGCCAATTCAGTCACATCACACGAACGATTATCGTCAGAACCAATCTTCTTCTCGTGCCAGAAGCAAGGCAAGAAAACCGATGGGGTCGTCGGAGCTGGACGTACAATGGGGTCGCCCTTTAGCTGCTCGCAGAGCACCGAGGAGGGTGACTGCTTGGCGTGGCTGACGGGGAGCGGGATGAGCGGCGCGCCGATGACGCCGAGCATGAGCTGCAGCTCGCCGCGGCTCATGGAGCAGGGCTCGCCGGCGCCGGAGCGGTCGGCGGCGTGCGAGCGCATCCACGCCTTGACGCCGGTGCAGCCGAACCTGGAGCCGCGGGAGCCGCCGCCGCCGCCGGAGAACATCTCCTCGGGGATGGGCACCTCCAGCACCGTGTCCAGCGCGTCGTCGCGCTCCAGGTTGGGGCACAATTTCCTCATGGGGCGCGCGGGCGACAGAGGGGCGCTCTCCCACAGCTCAATCTCCTCCTCCTCTGCTTGGCCCTGGACGCTGCTGGCTCCGTGGATGCGATGCGCAGCTCTGTTTCGGTATGGCCAAGTGTTGGAGAGAGCTCGCTCTCCTTTTTGTTGGGGTTATTGCGCCTCCGCCCTCGTCCTGGTCTCGGTGGTCTTGTACCGGTTTTTCATGGGCCGTGCGGGCGGCTGGCAGCTGGGCCCGGAGATTTGCCCTTTCCTTTCCTTATCTTTCCCGGAGTCTGGTCGTGGCCGCACGCTCTGGCCTGTCTTGTTTAACATTTTCTTTTTCTAGATTTTCTCGGCGCGTCAGCGCGTCAACAAAATTATACTTCATTTCCCTTGTGGAGTTTCAACCTCCTCTTTTTCTGCTGGGCTATGGCGTTCCCACGCGCACGCTTCCTTTTAGTGGAGTGCATGTGATTTTCCGTGGACTTCCCGGTTTGAACCGGTCCTTGTGAAACCAAATTTTGGCCTAATACGACCTACTAGTCCCATGTTTTACTCGCCAACTACGGCGGAAAGGAAAACATTCCTGCATGTGTAAGGTCATCAAGAGCATGACACTACTAGTTCAGAACCAGACTGAACTCGGAACGGTCACCGAGGAAGTATGCATCCATCCTCGGCAAGCAATTCGACATGGAAACTTGCGTATTGCTCTTGTGAGTCGAGGCCAATGAACAGCGAGCTCCTCCCGTACCGGAGTAGCTCAGCCTGAGGCTGCCATCACATCGTTCAACGCCCAAGATTCAGGATGACACAAGCAAGCAAGCGAGCAAGCAATCCCTAACGGTTTCTTCTGGCCGACCCCGGCCGTTCGCCATCGCGCGCACTGTGCTAGCAGCAGCACGCTGAGTTTCTCGGTCTAGACCTCTGAACTGCACACAAAGATGGATGGATGTTCCTTCCCGATCGATTTCACTCACCCACCGCGACGTACGACCACGCAATCAGGCTCAGGCTGTCCCCGGGGGGCGCCCGAGTCCCTTTCCGTAACTGGTAGCCATGCCATGCCATGCCTGCCTACGTGCGTACGTGACCAGTACCGGCTTGGAGGAGCTAGCTAGTAGCAGCACGACCGGGATTAGGACTCTGTTGACGCTCGCGCCCCAATCGTCTCTGGGACCCGGTCGGTAGGTCGCCGCAATGATCGTCGCTTGATTGTGCCGCGCGTGGCCCGAGATCGCAAGGACGGGCGACGGGACGCAGTTTCCACCGGGAAAGGAAGGCGCCATCGCATCCCGGTGGTTGGGCCGGCCGCGAGCCATTCGCGGCGCGGGTGATGACGGGGCGCGAGGTAGGGTGGATCGGATCCCGGTTCGATTCCAACCTGTTTTTATCGCGCTGTGGCTGTACGCTTGCGCCGTTACTATACTGGCCGTAGTGGTATCTGTATCGGGGGTACGGGTATTGTATTGTATTGGCGTTCGTGTGGGCTGGAGATCTTGTCTCTTCCTCCTCCCCCCGACGTGCCAACCAGGTTGCTGTTGCCGCCAACGGCCATGGCCGGCACCACTCTGTCTCCGTCCTTATCATTGATACAGGTGCCAGGCTCCGGCTCCGGCTCGACAGGGGAAGATCCACGGATCAATCAGCGCTTCCTCATCGTTTACAGAACGTGTGATTCGATTTGATCCGGCTGCACGCCTCGCATATACGTTTTCTAATCGGATCGTGGGATCATCACAATCATTGTCAGGGAAACCAATGATCAGCACGATCTAGATGATCGCGCATCTACTCTACTAGTACGTGGTGTGGCGGATAAGGGATGTGCAAGGCAGGCAGATAAGCATATGATTACCGAAAGTAATTGTTGGATCTTACG
The DNA here is from genome assembly GCA_032464435.1 of Aegilops umbellulata. Classification (NCBI taxonomy): domain Eukaryota; kingdom Viridiplantae; phylum Streptophyta; class Magnoliopsida; order Poales; family Poaceae; genus Aegilops; species Aegilops umbellulata. The sequence continues at coordinate 503,147,618 of CP136057.1, forward strand.
TACGCACGCACGCAGCGGATCGGAGCGAGTGAGTGCGGAGCCACGTTTGCTGCCTGGCGAATGACGTGCCGGCCGGCGGCCGCTTTCACGACTGGTGATTTGCTGGTGGCATCGGCCGCTGCCGCTATAGGGACGGGGATGGTATTTGTCCGACGGGATACCCCCAACAACCTGACACTGCTCTCCGAGTCCGGTGAGCAGCCTATAACTCAAGTTGTAATCAATTAGGGCACTGTGTGCTAATTTGGCGCCACAGGGCCCGACACCGCTACGTCTGTCAGACGCTGACGGCCCTGGTTTGGTTTCATCGCCGGTAATGACCACGTAATTAGAGGTTCTTACTACTGCTCGCCATGCCGTGCCCACACTAGACTAGATAGTGTGGTGGTGGTTCGGGCGATCACGTCTGGCCTTTGAAATTTTGGCCTCTTTGCACGTTACCGACAATTGGACCCTTTGGTTCAAACATATCAATGATGGTAATATATAACCGAAGATGCTCAAGTACTGACATGACTCGGGGATTTTTATTTCTCATTCGGAGGGGGGAAAAGTCAATAGCAGTTGTTTTGGACGAAGGACTAGCTGGAGTTAGGCCGGTTGCAGGGACTGCTGCTGGATCCATGGCATGAGAAGGTGTAAAAGGTCAATGAGAAAAGGAGATGAGAAGCGGGAAAAGAAGTCCAATTCCAGCAATAAACTTTGTATGCTAAACAAACAAAAGGGGGCCGGATTGAGTTGGAGTCTACGGAAGCAGCCAAGAACAATCGAGTGTCGAAGCCCTTCCGGAGGTCATACTAGCTGGATCTGGTCGGCGACGGCGATTCCAATTTGGCATGTTACTACGCATCGATCGATTGTGTTAGACTATATTGTTCCCATATATGTGTACGTATTGTGTAACATTGTATTTTTTTAATATATATATATATATATATATATATATATATATATATATGTGTGTGTGTGTGTGTGTGTGTGTGTGTGTGTGATAGGCCATTTCTAGAGGGTTGTGCCGGTTCTCCCAAAACCTATTGTCTTACATGGTATCACGCTAGGTTACGTTCGCTTCCGCTAAACCCTAATACCCGACACCGCCGCCGCCGCTCCCGATCGCGCCGCCGCCATGTCGAGCACCGCCACATCTGGTTCCACCACCGCGGGGTTCCTGCCGGCCTCCCTCGCGGCGTTGCTGTCCCTCCCGCTGGACGCCGCCGTTGTGCCGTCCCCGCTCAGGACACGGAGTGTAGGCTCTTTCTTATCGACTCCTCCAGCGGCCTCGTCGTTCTGGCGCGAGCTCATGGTGCACACCGCTGCTGCGTCGTCCGCCTCTCCTGCCGCGAGTGTTGTCCCGTCGCTACCGCCGGTGGCGCCCGAGTCCGCCTTGATGGCGGGGCTGTCGGCGTCGGGCCCGGCTGCGGCGCCATCTGCCCCCGCGCCTTTTGTTTCTCCGGCCGCGTCCCCGGTCACGCCGACGGCCTCTATGGTGTCCTCACCCCAGGCCGTCTCCTCGATGGGATCATCGCCGCCGCCGCCGTTTCACTTCGGCCACCTCATCACCATCAAGTTGTCGTCGGACAACTACATCTTCTGGCGTGCGCAGGTTCTTCCGCTCCTTGGGAGCCACTACCTGCTCGGCTACGTCGACGGCTCTCTCCCTTGCCCCCCCCCCCCCCCCCCGCGCGCGCGCTGGTGGACAACGTGCACGGTCCGGTCTATAATCCGGCTCACCGTGTTTGGATGGGGCAGGACCAGGCGAACCTCTCCTCCATCCAGGGGTCGCTCTCTCCGGCTGTCGCTGAGCTTGTCGTCTTCGCCAAGACGTCTCATGAGGCATGGACCATACTCGAGCGCTCGTTTGCGGCGCAGTCTCAGGCTCGTGTCTCCGCGCTCCGCCGTCAGCTTGGCGAGTGCGAGAAGCTTGACTCCACGGCCACGGAGTTCTACAACAAGGTCAAGGGCCTTGCTGACACGTTGGCCTCCATTGGACAGCCGCTCACCGACTCCGAGTTCAACTCCTTCATCGTCAACGATTAGACGAGGAGTATGATGCACTGGTCGAGATCATCAATGAGCGGGGCAACTCGACTCCCATGATGGCACATGAGGTCTACTCCCGCCTCCTCCTCACCGAACAGCGGGTCGAGGCTCGCCGTTCTAAGGCCAGTCACGGCCCTCTGTCCGGGAACGCCGCCACCAATGGTGGCCGCAGCTCGTCCAAGGCGCCGCCTCCTGCATCGTCTTCTTCACCTTCAGTTCCCCACCGTCCGCCACCCTACCCGGGTCTGGTGGTCGACGTGTGCGTCAGTTGTGTGGCATTGAGGGGCACTGGTCCTCTAAGTGTCACAAACGCTTTCAGCGGAGTTTTCTTGGTCTCGGCAATGATGGCAAGGACACACGCAACTTTGCGCGTCAGGTTGCCATGGCTGATCGTCCGGCGCCGCCGAAGCAACAAGGACACACTCAGTCCTACTCCATCGATCCTCACTGGTACATGGATTCTGGGGCAACGGAGCACCTGACGAGTGAGATGGGGAAGCTTCACACTCGTGAGCTTTCCATGGCGGAAGTTATCAGGGAAGCCGAATATGACTTCAAGCCGGAGAAAGCCCATGCAATGGGTATCTGGACCTGGCGCTACTCCTTGAAAGGAGGTTTTGTTGTGGCGAATTCTTGTTGGGTCTATCCCCATGTGGCGGATTGTGTCCTGATATATCAGGTTTAGACCACTGCTGCCGTCCATCAGGACATTTGTAAACTGGAGCCCGCCAATTATTGGATCGAGTACCAAGGCAGTCCAGCCTGCGCTCCTGATACTTCTAGAGTAATCCCGATGATCGAAGACGATTGGTTTTGTCAACCAGTGGCGGGACTCCTTTGAGATAGGCCGTATGGCGCGTTCCTTTATGGGCGCCGCACGTTTTGTTATGTGAAGTAAATTACTGTTTTTACTTCATGTGGAAAATTCTTTTGTTTCCTGGTGCTCTGCTTTTGGGGTTCGTCATCGTCTTCGCTTGGTGTGTCGAGCCCCTTGTGTTCGGTGTTGAGTCTGCCGGATTGTTTGAAGACCCAACAATCTCTGTGGGTATGGTTAGCAGGCTTCCCGGGAGTACTGTGTATTTGACATATCCTCTCCAAGATTTTGTTTAGGTTGGATAGCTTGTCCCTGTTATCATGAAGGGGCGGCCTTTTGTGATTCTATCGTGAGCTATTGAATCCGGCGTTGACTGTCGTGCTCTTCGGACTGTTTTCCTTAGTCCGGCGACGATCCTTGCTGCGTTGCGGTTTTCCGTTTCCATCCCTAGTTTCGGATGTACTTGGGTCGCTGGTGCTACATCTTGCCAACCAGCTGTCCTCTCCTGCGCAAAAGCGGGTCATGAGGCTTGTTAATGCGGCCATTGTTCTTGGCTTTTCTTGGCCGAGATGTCTGGCTAGCCATTCGTCTCGAACGTTATGCCTAAAAGCTGCTAGGGCTTCGGCGTCCGGACAGTCAACTATCTGATTCTTTTTAGTAAGAAATCTGTTCCAGAATTACCGAGCTGACTCTCCAGGCTGTTGAGTTATGTGACTGAGATCGTCTGCATCCGGAGGGCGGACATAGGTCCCTTGAAAATTTGCTCGGAAAGCGTCCTCGAGCTCTTCCCAACTTCCAATTGTGTTTTCAGGAAGGCTTTTAAGCCAATGCCGGGCTGGCCCTTTAAGCTTGAGGGGTAAGTATTTTATGGCGTGGAGGTCATCTCCTCTGGCCATATGTATGTGGAGGATATAATCCTCGATCCAGACTCCAGGGTCTGTTGTTCCGTCGTACGCCTCTATGTTTACGGGTTTAAATCCCGCTGGAAATTCATAATCCAGGACCTCATCGGTGAAACATAGGGGGTGTGCGGCACCCCTATATTTGGGTGTGCCGTGGCGTTCGGATAATGGTGTTGTTGCATTGCTTACGAGAGCTTGCTTTCTTGGCCCATAAATAGACCTGGCTGGGCCATCTTTTTTATGCGAGTCCTTGAGTGGGTCGCATGCCGGCTTGAGTGCGGTGCCGCTTGCCGTTTTATGCTGGCCATGGGGTCGTCTATCCAACCGGGTGGCTTTCTGACTTTTTGAATGCGAGGGCTCTAAGGCCTCTGCGTCGAATCAAGGCAGTAGCTTTCGCTTCGGATAGCTTTTAGTGCGGCAACTGTCGCCGTATTTGTCTGCGGTATTGATTACTTTGCTCCATCTGATTCTGTGTGCATTTTTCGCAGTTTTTAGCTTCTGCTTCTGCTTTTTTTAGGCTACGTGCGGTTGCAACAAGCCTTTTGTGGAGGTTCTTCTGCTCTGTGGCCTTATCCGGCGTAAGGTCGTCCGGAATGCCGTTTTCGCCGGGGACGGGTTGTTCGGTTTCTTTATCCGAGTTGCCCTGTTCGGACGGTTGCTCTAAGGTATGCTTGTCGTTTGCCGACTCGTCCTGCTCTATGGCTGGGTCTGTGTCAAGGCGGGGCTTGGGGCGGCGTTTGCGCCGCCGCTTTGATTGCTTTTCGAGAGATCGATCCCTCGTTGCATCCCCGTGTTCCTCGTTGTCGCTTCCTTTAGGTGTATCCACCATGTACACATCATGAGATGAGGTGGCTGCCCAATGCCCTATAGGCGTTGGTTCATATGCGTCTCCTGCATCGTCGTCCATATCGTTGATGTCTTCGGAGTCGAAATTGAGCACATCATTTAAATTATCGACGGTGGCTATTAAGTGGGTGGTGGGTGGGCTTTGAATTTCTTCATCGTCCGTATCCCAACCTTGCTGACCGTAGTCCGGCCAGGGCTCTCCTGATAAAGAGAGAGACTTTAGTGACTTCAGGATGTCGCCGAAGGGCGAGTGCTGGAAGATGTCCGCAGCGGTGAACTCCATGATCGGCGCCCAATCGGATTCGATCAGCAGGCGCGCGGAGGGCTTGGAGTCCGGAGAGGAATCCGGCCCCTCGGAGTCACGGGCCTTGCGGAGTGCGGGGCTGGTGTTCGGCTCAATCACCTTTGAGATCGCAGCCCCCGAGGCGGCGTCTAACCGCTCATCCTCGATCGGCGCAGCCGGCTCCGAATTAAGGGTCGGAACCGAAGCGTGTGCGGCCTCCAGGGCACTGTTCGGCGGTAGAGCTGGATCACGCCCATCGAGACAGTGCGGCGCGCTCGGCTGTGGCTTGAATCCGTCGAAGATCAAGTCCCTGCGGATGCCAGCCGTGTAGTTAAACTTCCAAATCTGACCTGATGGCCAGGGGCGTAGATTTCGATCTGCTCCAGATGGCCAAGCGAATTGGCCCGCAATGCGAAGCTGCCGAAAACGAAGATCTGTCCGGGGAGAAAAGTCTCACCCTGGACTGCATCGTTGTTGATGAACGAAGGAGCCATCGGGCCTAAAAGCGACGACACAGAGGAACTCTCAATGAAAGCACCAATGTCGGTGTCAAAACCGGCGGATCTCGGGTGGGGGGTCCCGAACTGTGCGTCTAGGCGGATGGTAACAGGAGACAAGGGACACGAAGTTTTACCCAGGTTCGGGCCCTCTCGATGGAGGTAAAACCCTACGTCCTGCTTGATTAATATTGATGATATGGGTAGTACAAGAGTAGATCTACCACGAGATCAAGGAGGCTAAACCCTAGAAGCTAGCCTATGGTATGATTGTTGTATATTGCGTTGTCCTATGGACTAAAACCCTCCGGTTTATATAGACACTCGAGAGGATTAGGGTTACACAAAGTCGGTTACAATGGTAGGAGATCTAAATATCCGAATCGCCAAGCTTGCCTTCCACGCCAAGGAAAGTCCCATCCGGACACGGGACGAAGTCTTCAATCTTGTATCTTCATAGTCCAGGAGTCCGGCTGAAGGTATAGTCTGGCTATCCGGACACCCCCTAATCCAGGACTCCCTCAGCTAGGGTTACACAGAGTCGGTTATAATGGTAGGAGATCTACATATACGTATCGCCAAGCTTGCCTTCCACGCCAAGGAAAGTCCCTTCCGGACACGGGACGAAGTCTTCAATCTTGTATCTTCATAGTCCAGGAGTCCGGCCGAAGGTATAGTCCGGCTATCCGGACACCCCTAATCCAGGACTCCCTCAGTGAGCTTCTGACTGGTGCTGACGCAACACAGTATAGGAGCATTGTTGGTGGGCTTCAGTACTTGACGATCACTCATCCAGATATTTCCTTTGCTGTCAACAGAGTGTGTTAGTATCTTTAGGCACCTCGTGACACTCATTGGTGTGCTGTTAAGCACATTTTGCGTTATATTCGCTTGACGCTGTCCTATGGTTTGCACATTTGACCGAACTACTCTGGGATTGTCTCGTCATACTCTCATGCAGAGTGGGCTGGCAGTCCGGATGACAGGCGATCCACGGGGGGCTATGTTGTGTTTTTTGGTTCTACCTTGATCGCCTGGAGTGCTCGGAAATAAGCTACTGTTTCGCGTAGCAGTACTGAAGCTGAGTATAAGGCTGTGGCTAATGCAACTGCAAAAATTATCTGGATACAGTCTTTGCTTCAGGAATTGGGTATATCTAAATCACAGTCTCCTATTCTTTGGTGTGACAACATCGGTGCTACATACCTGTCTGCCAATCCGGTATTTAATGCCCGAACGAAACACATCGAAGTTGACTATGATTTTGTACGGGAACGTGCATCTCAGAAGCAACTACAGATCAAGTTCATCTCTTCCAAAGATCAACTTGCAGACATCTTCACCAAGCCATTGCCTCTACCGTGGTTCGAGGCTTGTCGGTGCAATCTTACCCTTCTAGATTCTTTAGGAAGTGGCTAAGATTGAGGAAGGGTGTTAGACTATGTTATTCCGGTATATGTGTACGTATTGTGTAACATTGTAGCTTCATTATATATATGTGTGATAGGCCATCCCTATAGGTTTTTGCCGGTTCTCCCAAAACCTATTATCTTACAGATTGCAAGCAAGTTGGCAGGTATGCACCTCGTAGTGGTAGCAGTCCTAGTACCTAACGGCGCATACACACACGGAGACGGCCATGGAAGGGAAGGGAATGGATCGGACTGGAGGCAGTCCACATCAGTTGCCGGAGAGACGTCGGAAAAGAGGAGCCCCCCGATTTCGCCGCACTGTCCTTCCTGCTCCTGGTGCGCGCAAGCGCAACCAACCCCCCGACCGGCTTCCTTCCCAATCATCTCGCACCTTAGTCTTTGCCCGGTTGGTGCGCAGAGGCGCAGGCCGGCGGCAGCAATGGAGACCGATGAGGCGTGCCGATCCAGCCCCGCCTTTTTGAGTTGTAAAGCGATGCCATCTGCTTCACATTCACCGCTAATGCGCGAGCTCCACCGCGAGACTGCGACCTTGTTTTGCTTGCACTCAGCAGCAAGTAGCGAATGGAGCATGCCACATGCAGTGAGGCGCAGCTAGTGGCCAAGGCAAAAGGGTGCTACGTAGCTAGGCGAATTCACGAGTTCACGACATGGAGATGATGCAGATCAGCTGCGCCACGATCTGCGCCGAGGATTCAGTCCGGAAAGAAAGTGACGCCCTGCTGAAAAATAAGTGTAGAACGTGCCGAAACTGCGACTCGGGTCGGTGTCTCTGACTCGGATGAAATTATTGTCAACAGTGCGGGGCGGTAGTGCGATGCCTTTCAGTGTGATCCTCCCTACGTTATGGTAATCTGCCGTGTGGAAGTACCGTTCGTTCCCGCGCGAAAAGGGTAACGTGTAGTACGTTCATATGCATGGCTTGCTTGTCGGGGGGAAAGAGGCTCTCGTTCTTCTTCATGGAATCATGGTGGTGGCTCCGGAGGAAAAAGAGGCCTCGTGTGTATTTAGTTCTGAACTTCTGGTGACTTGCTAGTGAGGGTCTAGTTGCCGGACGTCGGAATTTGCATGACCAAACTAGCTTGTCCTGCGTGGTCTTTTCCACTGGTTTGTTACTAAATTCTACTAACACTTTAACTATGATTGGCCATAGCAAGTTAATCTGAGATTTCCGGGATGTGGCACGATCTTCCGGCGGAGGCTTTTAACGGCGACTTTTTTGTTTGGAATTCAAAGAACGAAGTGAAATGATGGAAGTGGTTGAATACGTCTCAATCCGTAGAGTATGGTCGAATCAAACATGCTTTGACCGGAGATTGCCTGTATAGCGTACTGAAAGGTCAAATACATAGATATAGTCGCGTATATAGTTTAGTGGAAGGTTAGATCAATTGAATTTTGCAGGACTTTTGTGAAAAACAATTTGTCGTCGCAGTCTACTGTATAGGAAGGGTATTGTTCATCGCCGAACAAGACAACGTGCAAAGACAAACTATGCTTTTCTGGTTGACATCCCTGAAGAGCAGGCTTTTGCGGATTGACGAGTTCCGCATCAATATTTTCTCCCCACCACCAACGGAAATGCGACTTTGGCTGGGCTGCACAGGCCACATACTGGATCATGTCACGGCTTCGTAGTATTGACCTATAATGACATGGCGTTAGTACTTAAGATGACACATATACACTACTACACGCGACAGAATCAAAACGGTGATTGCTAAAATCGTTGGGTGAATCAGAACATTCTGCTAGCTTGCCGGTGATACCGTGAGACCTTGAAGATTCCGCTGCTAGTGACGAGAGCGGACAAGGAGCACAGAGTTTCGACAAGTGTAGTAGTATTTCTTTTGCTTTTTCTTATTATATATTGCGACCCTGTTGCCGTGTCTCCGGTGAGGTGTCCGTGCCTCCCCATTGGCACTAGACAGAAGAATAATGGCGTGCGTTTGGCGCAGAGCAGAGCGGGACACGTCCGTTGGGCCTTGTCGATGTAAAGCGCGGCATGTCGACGTGCGGGTATCGCGGACGGTTTAGTTTCCTTGGATTGTCCTTGTTTTTGCTGTTCGCAGCCGTAGGTGTTGTCTCCTGATTGGCTGCTTGGGTTCTTGTTACGCAATGACCTGGGAGCTGGGAGAATAGAGTTTGCTGAACTCAAAACTGGTAAAGGACAAGATGAGATGGGGCTTGGCCGAACAAGGTGTTCCGTTCTTATTCGAACTGTTAGTGTTAGGCAAGCATGGGTGATGGGTTCGGTTGTTGTTGGTAACGCCCAGCGTGCGGAGAAGGATTCAACTCCAGATGGAGACAGACACGAGAGTCAGCTGTGAGGACGGGGTAAAGGCGGCCGTGAAAGAATGAAGCAGCCTTTGGTCGTCGGGTCTTAGGCAGCTCTATCTTGCTCTGAATCTTGTCCAGGATCTTGTCTTTCTTCAGTGATTCCGTATGTTTTTGTATTGTATGTTTGTATGCTCCCCGATGGATCGTGGTGCGGTGTTCTTGTGGCGCCAGAAATCAGCTATTTTGTCGACGGAAAAGAAATCCAGGTGGAGAAGAAGAAGATGTTTAGTCGACACTATGGTAGTCGCTCACATGTCATGTTCATTGTACCCAAAAAATGGGTGTGGTTTTGTGTGTGTGTGTGTAGAAGTTATCATAAAATTCCTTATCAGGGAAAAAAATGATTTCGTAAAAGATGCTACTGGAGGTAATGTTTTGGAGAGACACGAGCTACATATTTTGTTCTCTTTGGAAAAACTGACGCTCCAAATGGTAACTAATCAAAGATGCGTTTTTTTAGAATACCCAGATTTCTTTTAGAAAAATTAGAATACCAAGATTTTGTTTTGAGGATATTTGGCCAGGCTTTATTAATCAGACAAAATGTTTACATAATGACTAACTAACTGGTCGTGGGGGTTGCCTAGCCAAACATGTCTCCTACTCCCTACGTTCGGAATTACTTGTCTCGGAAATGGATGTATCTACATCTAAATACATCCATTTCCGAGACAAGTAATTCCGAACGGAGGGAGTACGTGCGTTGTGTTTCCCAAAAAAAAGGTGTGTTGCGTTAGTTAGCCAAAAAATGGCGAAATGTGAGTTTTTGGACACAAAGCCTCAAGCTAATGAAACCATCCTCCCAGCCTGCTGGACCTGCAATACTTATTTTTTTGTCTCCATCCTATTCACTCATAATTGCATCGTAATGTCGACGCTTCACACAGAGTTGGCGATCGAGGGATCTAGCTGGGCCAGCCTGTTAAGACGTTCCACCGATCCCTGTTTTGGGAACGGCCTGGATTTTACTGGTTTTCTAAATCTTCTAGAAGGTTTTGAACCAATTTTTTTAGTTTTCTTTCTGATTATTTTAGTGTTTCTTTTGTTTGTTTGTTTTTAAAAAATAAAAAAACCAACCAATGTTCGCTATATTAAAAATTGTTAAGACTTTCGAAATTGTTGTTTTTCAAGAAATAGTGATTTAAAAAATTGTTTGTTTTTTCGAGAATGTTAAAAGTTTCAGAAGAAGTTCACCAATTTCACAAAAATCATCTCATTTTTTAGAAACAGTTCTGAATTTTTGAAAATTGTTAGTGTTTATAAAATTGGATTTGAAAAATTGTTCAAACTAAATCAAAACAGATTGTTTTTGCATTTTTCTAGAATACCCAGATGTGTTGCATTAGTTAATCTCAACAACGGGCGAAATGAGAGTTTGCCCCACACAGCCTCAAACTTCCCAGCCTCGCTGGACATGCAATACTTGTTTCCGTCTACTCCCTCCGTTCCCAAATACTTGTCTTTCTAGCCATCTCAAATGGTTACAACATACGGATGTATGTAGACATATTTTAAAGTGTAGGTTCATTCATTTTGCTTCGTATGTGGTCACTTGTTGAAATCTCTAGAAAGACAAGTATTTAGGAACGGAGGGAGTACATCCTATTCACTACTAATTGCATTGTAATTTTGACACTTCACACAGTTGGCGAGCGAGGGATCTAGCTGGCCTAGCCTATTAAGGCGTTCCACCGATCCCGGTTTTACCAGTTTTCTGAATCTTCTAGAAGGTTCCTGAACCATTTTTTTGGTTTTCCACCTAATTGTTGTAGTTTTTATCTTTCCATTTTTTAGAAAATCAACTAACTTTGGTTATATTAAGAATTGTTCACTATTTTGAAATTATTTGCTTTTAAAAAATGTCAGCAATTTCAAAAAATATTCATGTCTAAAAAATCACAATTTCGAAAAAAAACTCAAACATTCAAAAACAATTCTTATATTTTCCAAAAACAGTTCAATTTTTTCAAAAAATGTTGGTGCTTAAAAAATGGATTTAGAAAAATGTTCAAAATTATTCTAAATAGAAAAAAATGTTGCATTTTTCAGAATACCTAGACGCATTGTGTTGGTTAACCCAAAAATGTTGCATTTTAAACAAACTAATGGAACCATCCTCCCAGCACCCTGGACCTGCATTATTTGTTTGTAGTCTCCATCCTATTGAGTCATAATTGCATCGTAATGTGGCGCTTCACCTAGAGTTGGCAAGCGAGGGATCTAGCTGGGCCGACCTACTAAGGCGTTCCTCCGATCCTAGTTTTGCGAACAACCCGACTTTTACGGGCTTTCAAAATCTTCTAGAAGGTCCCCGAATGGAATTTTGGGTTTCTTCCTGGGCTTTTTAGTTTTTATTTTTTCGTTTCTTTTACAAAAAAATCCAATGTTCGATATATTTTTTCTTCAGAATTTCGATTTTTTTTCCTTTTTAAAAAATGCTAGTGATTCAAAAATTGTTCATGTTCTTCAAAAAATGTTCACAATTTCAAAAAAGTTTAAAAATTTCAACAGACTTCCCATTTTTCAGTAACACTTCGTAATTTTCATAAAATATATTAAAAATGGATATAAAATTGTTCAAATTAAATCAAAACAGAAAAATTATTGCATCTTTAAGAACACCCAGATGTGTTGCATTAACTAATAGAAATAAAATGGCGAATGAGAGCTTTGGCCACACAACCTCGAATTAATTAAACCATCCTCCCAGCCCATTGGACCTGCAAAAGCTGTTTTCGGTCTCCACCACAACCTCTCGCTACCGAAACATGTGTGAGTGACTACTAACCATCCTGAAATATTAAGAAGTAGCGGTGAGATCTAGAGCTTTTTGTAATTCTTCTAGCATTTGTTGGAAAATTGTGAACACTTATTTGTACAGGCAAAAGTAATGTTCAAAAATCCAAATATTTTTTAAACAACAAGAAGAATTTTGGAAATTTTATTTTTAAAGCAAATATATTTTTGAAGTCGTGGACAATTTTAGAAATTCCAAATAATTTCTAGAACTATGATTACTTTTTGAAATTGTGAACAAAATTTGAAAATCAGTATCTAGGTTTTAAGTTTTGAAAAAAAGCACGCAAACAATTTTGGAACTTGTGTTTTTTAAAGGAAACATTTTTTAAAATTATAAATGAAAATTTGAAAGCGAAAGAGCGCGGAGAAACTGAAACTCTAGTTGGCACTTTCACTTTCAGTAATAGCACTCGATGTCTAAATTTCTTCATAATAATACTCCTACTGACTTCAGCTTTAGTAATGAATAAATTCATTTTGTCAAAATCCCTATAATGTGTGAACATTTTGAAATTGTGAACAAAATTGGAAATGAGAAACATTTTATGAAATTCCAAACATTATTTGAAATTTTTCAAAGAAGTTCTTAAAAAATGATCTTGAAAAATAGAAAAAAAACCAGATCTAAAAAAACCCATAAAAGGGAAAAGAAAAGGGAAGAGAGAAACAGATTGACCCAACCGGGGCGCTTCTGCGTGCCACCCTAATAGTTTGATGGAACATGCGACAAATATGGTTTTCAAAATTGGGTCATAATGTGGCCACTCACAGAGTTGGCGAGTGAGTGATCAAGCCGGGCCGGCTCTTTAAGGTGTTCCGTTGATCCGGTTTTGTGAACCTTCTAGGAGGTTACTGAGCTGGTTTTACCGGTTTCGTGAATCTTGTAGAAGGATTCTTAACTATTTCTTTTGTTTTCTCTTGGGTATTTTATTTTTATCTTCTAATAATACATTAAATATGCTTGTTATATTAAAAAAAATGGAATTTCAAAATTCTCTGTTTTAGAAAATGTCAAAAAATAATTATTTACTTCTCATTTTCAAAAACTATTTGGAATTTTGAAAATTGCTGGTGTTTTCAAAAAATTATCCATAGTTTTTGAAACATGTTCAGAAAAATTTAAATTAGTTCAAATTTTTCAAAAAATGATTTAAGTTGGAAAAGTTATAATTAAAAAACGTTTGTTTCTTTTCGAATATTATTATCTTTTTACAAAAACGTCCACATTTTTAAAAAATGTTCACATTTTAAAAAAAGTGTTGAGAGCTGTGTGTATGTTCAAGTCACTATTTACCACAACAGGCGATAAATAGGAGGTCCCCTCCACTCCATATATGGAGTGGGCTGTCGTCGTTGGGTCATGGGAAGGCTGCCCAACGGTTCTCATGATTAGGCTTATCTGTTTGTCCCTATAAACTGTATGTCAACAATTATTAGTTAGGGATCTCAATCTCTCATATTCAAGTTGCTTCAAATTGTTCGAATGTAGTGAAAAATACCCACTCGGAAGGAAAGGGAGATAATGGAGCCATTATTTGGGAGATTACAACAAGAAAGTGTGGCTTCACTAGATAGAGTTTTATTTATGAAAATAGGAGCTCGAATGTCTTTCTCTTAATTTTGATCGCGACATCGTAAGAAATGAGGGAAAACAAGCAAGACATTGAGGGAATAAAAAACGAGGCGGAGCGACATGGAAATCTACTCACAAAAGCTGAGCATTAGTCATGTAGAAGGCCCCAACACCTTCTTTGGATACAAGAACACACATGTCAAAGTGTGGCCATATGTGAGCGGGAGCAGCGTGCCTACTGGAGGTTATCCCATCAAACACCATAGTGTTTTGGGTCTTTCAAATGCAAGAGAGAAGGAGCAAAAGGGTGGTGTAGTGGTCGTGAGAAGGGAGTGCGATATGAACTATGCAAAACTGTTCGAGGCAGGAAAAGACGAGCATGTGGGTTAGTGTCTCCTTGATGCCACGGTAAAACTGGTGGAGGAAGCAGGAAACACACCCAAGGTTTAAGAGGAAGGATCGCACATGAGGATCAAACATAGGACGCTGAATTATATTGACACAAAGTTTTCCCAAATAAAACCAATGATGGAAAGTGTTCGCAGTTCAACTAGCCAAGGGGTCACCTGGATCGGGGAAGTATGTGGTAAATCTCTCTAGTAGCAAAATCGGCGCAATCACCCCAAGTGCTAAAGCGTGTGTTGACATCATCGCCTAGAGTAGACCTAAGGAAAGCCAATTCTTCACTAGCTGTTATATATGTGGTAGTGGAGTGGGATCATCAATGCATTATGTGTTGTGGTTGAACAAAATGGGGAGTGTGTCATGGCGGTCTCTAAGTGTGGTTTCATTGTTAGCACAAAACGATAAGGTACACCCATCAACCAAAATGACAATGGTTCTTTCACGAGGGGGATGTCCTTAAAGATGTTTCGTCTGTACTAACGATTGTCATGGTCGCATAATGAAGGTGGACTACATTCAGGAGAAAACAAGTTTCTAGGTCATTAATGATAATGAGCCTGAGTGCACCCCTTTCCTCCCAGCCAATCGAGCAAGCCTTATCCAAGTCCAAGACACCTGGAAATCGCCACCTAAGAGAGAAGGTTTCTTTCTAGAACATAGCACAACACGACCTATCCATTTCATACTCATGATCATGCTATTCCATCGTCGATAAACAATCACTTGGCCGAAAAAACATCCGCCGAGAGGGAAGTCCATTTTCCCACTGGTGCCCCCGCGAGTATTTTCTCCTATATACTAGCATCTTTGGCACCAGGAGGCAGAGTGATTGCACCTTGGGGTGTCCCAATCTGTCACAGCCCTAGAATACCTGAGTGAAATAGTTGCATCTACACTCATGCATCATGTCTAAAATTTCTGAAAGTTGAATTGAGGTTTGTTGAAACCCTCAGAAATCAGTTCAAAAATAACCAACTTTAAAATCTTCTCAAATGAGCCCAAGAAAATGTCCCTGGTATTCTATAAAAATATTGGCAAGAGGTAAAATTGAAACCAATATTTTTTGGATCTCAGAAACATTTATTTTGGCCATTTGAATTAATCCAATAAATATTTGAATTGGATCTATATTTATTATATAATAAATATATTTTTAATAATTCTGAAAAATTGTTGCGTGACTTTGGGTAAGTCCATTTAGTTCACACAATTATTTCATGAAGTTTAAAATTGATTTGGTGTTAAAACTAAATCAAAAACAAACTGCAAAAAAATTAGAAAAGAGGAAACACATAGAAAAGAGAGAGAGAGAGAGAGACGGTTTTTACCTGGCGCTCACCTGGCCTGGCCCAACACCGCCCAACCCAGCTGGCCGATGCCAGTCGTCCCCTTCCTCTCGCTAGAAGGACGAGAGGCGTGTGCCCGCCGCGCGCGCCCACGCGCCTGGCCACCTCCTCCTTCCTGCCGCTGCCTCGATGCCCAGGACGTCGCCACACACCCCCCGGACCCTCTGCACCTCTCCCTTCTCTCCCCCGAACGCTCTTCCCCTCCTCTATTCTCCTCACCCAACGCGCCCGCCGTCGTAGACGAGAACCAACGTGGCCACCGGCCACCCCTCGCCCTGTCGATGCGCCAGAAGAACCGCCATCGACTCCTGCATCGTCTACGCCAACCCGTTCGACTACGGGAGCTCTGCAACGTCGTCCCCGACCCGTCTTCGTCGTTCGGCCGCCAAGATCGCCGGCGACCTTCCGTCTCCATCAGCCCCTCCCCGAGCTCGTCGACCCGCTCTTCGTGCTCGCTGTAAGCCACTAACCGTCCCCACCCTCTTTGTTCTCTCTGCCACTCGCCGTAGCCGCCGCGCCACCCGCACCCGCACGTGCCACCTCCTCTGCGCGCCGCCGTCGTGGCCACAGCCACGCGGGCTCGAACCCGAGCGCGTCACCGCATTCGCCACACCCCTAGGAGCCTGCAGCACCTCTCCGCGTCCCCTGCCGTGCATCCTACCGCCGAACCGGGCACGCCCGAGCTCCAGCCGCCGCTGCTGAGCTCCTGGCTGTCGTCTCCGGCGGCCCTAGCTGCTGCTGCTTGCCGCAACGGGCGCGGGTGAGCTTCAGCTCCCCGTAGCCGCTCTCCGCTGTCCATTTGGGCGCCGGAGGAGCAATCCCGAGCCCTCCGCCGCGTTCAGCCTCGCCGGCAGCTAAACGCCGGTGGGTTGACCGCTTTGACCACCGGTGGTTTAGCCCCGATTGACCAGGGAATTTGACCTTCCCTGGGTCTATGACATGCGGGCCCCGCCCAGCTAATTAAACTAGTTTAGGTTTATACTTAATTAGCTTGACCTAGGTTAGTGCTAATTAAACTAGGTTAGTTTAGTTAGACACTGACACGTGGGCCCCAATGGTCAGTTTGACCTGGGCCGCCCCGTTGACTCGCTTATGTCATGCTGATGCAGTGCTGACGCAATAATTCATTTTCTGGAATTAGTTTAATTCTAGATAATTAGAAAATCCAGAAAATTGCCTAAACTTCTAAAAATCATAGTAATTTAACCGTAACTCCAAATGAAATAATTTATATATGAAAAATTATCAGAAAAATGCAATCTATCCATCTGTACCATTTTCATGCATGACAAACTAAGTTATACCTGTTGTATAACTAAAAACATGTTAGTGGCATTTAAATAACCACATGTGGAGTTTGAATTTGAACCTTGGGTTCAAACCAACTTCATTTAATCTGGTTTCTAGTTGCATTAGCTCAAACACAAGCATATTGCCATGTCACATTCATGCATCATATTGTTGCATTGCATTGATTGTGTTTTCCTTCTCTGTTTGCCGGTGCTGTTCCCCCTCGGTAGACGTGTTCCGATGTTGTGATCGTTGACACTGATGAAGACTCAATGCTATCTTCAGAAGTGCCAGGCAAGCAAAACCCCCTTTGTTCATTTCGATACAATCCCGCTCTCTCGCTCCTGCTCTCTTTTACTGCATTAGGACAACAACGATTCAACTGTTACATGCTGCGGTAGTTGAACCCCTTTCCTCTGCATGACCTGTCATTTCCACAGTAAATAGACGAAACCCACTAGCATGAGTAGGAGTTGTTTGAGCCCTGATGTGCCTACTCATTCATGCTTGTTTGTAATGCCTGCTACTGCTTAGAGTTGAGTCGGGTCTGATTCATCGGGGATGCATCGGAGGTGTGTAAACATGTCCTACTGTGTGTGAGCTAACTGTGTGAACACGATTTGGTAAAGGTAGCGGTGAGAGGCCATGTAGGAGTACATGGTGGGTTGTCTCATTAAAGCCGTCCTCAGGAACTGAGTTCTGTGTTTGTGATCCATGAAACAGTTACTACCACACATTGAGATCCTTAATTGACTCTTTCGACTTATTAATCGTCCTTGTCCTCTGTCCAGGAGTTGCAACTAGTTTCTGGTGTTTGTAGGATATGTGTTGGACGCCGTACGTAGCGCTGACCCTAGGGGTGGGCTATGATGCGATAGATACACCGTGGCCCGGTGTACCGAGCGCCCGTTTGGTGTCTCGGGAACCCTGCACACATAATCAGTTCAAAAATAATCAACTTAAAAATCTTATCAAATGAGCCCAAGAAAATGTCCCTGGTATTCTATAAAAATATTGGCAAGAGGTAAAATTGAAACCAATATTTTTCGGAGCTCAGAAACATTTATTTTGGCAATTTGAATTAATCCAATAAATATTTGAATTGGATCTATATTTATTATATAATAAATATATTTTCAATAATTCTGAAAAATTGTTGCGTGGCTTTGGATAAGTCCATTTAGTTCACACAATTTGTTTCATGAAGTTTAAAATTGATTTGGTGTTAAAACTAAATAAAAAACAAACTGCAAAAAAATTAGAAAAGAGGAAACACATAGAAAAGAGAGAGAGAGAGAGAGAGAGAGAGAGAGAGAAAGAGAGAGAGAGAGAGAGAGAGAGAGAGAGAGAGAGACGGTTTTGACCTGGCGCTCACCTGGCCTGGCCCAGCACGGCCCAACCCAGCTGGCCGATGCCAGTCGTCCCGTTCCTCTCGCCAGAAGGACGAGAGGCGTGTGCCCGCCGCGCGCGCCCATGCGCCTGGCCACCTCCTGCTTCCCGCCGCTGCCTCGACGCCCAGGACGTCGCCACGCACCCCCCGGACCCTCTGCACCTCTCCCCTCTCTCCCCGAACGCTCTTCCCCTCCTCTATTCTCCTCACCGAACACGCCCGCCGCCGCCGCCGAGAACCACCGTGGCCACCGGCCACCCCTCGCCCTGTCGATGCGCTAGAAGAACCGCCATCGACTCCTGCATCGTCTACGCCAACCCGTTCGACTGCGGGAGCTCTGCAACGTCGTTCCCAACCCGTCTTCGTCGTTCGGCCACAGAGATCGCCGGCGACCTTCCGTCTCCATCAGCCCCTCCCCGAGCTCGTCGACCCGCTCTTCGTGCTCGCTGTAAGCCACTGACCGTCCCCACCCTCTTCGTTCTCTCTGCCACTCGCCGTAGCCGCCGCGCCACCCGCACCCGCACGTGTCGTCGCCTCTGCATGCCGCCATCGTGGCCACAGCCACGCGGGCTCGAACCCGAGCGCGTCACCGCATTCGCCACACCCCCAGGAGCCTGCAGCACCTCTCCGCGTCCCCTGCCGTGCATCCTACCGCCGAACCGGGCACGCCCGAGCTCCGGCCGCCGCTGCTGAGCTCGTGGATGTCGTCTCCGGCGGCCCTAGCTGCTGCTGCTTGCCGCAACGGGCGCGGGCGAGTTTCAGCTCCCCGTAGCCGCTCTCCGCTGTCCATTTGGGCGCCGGAGGAGCAATCCCGATCCCTCCGCCGCGTTCAGCCTCGCCGGCGGCTAAACACCGGTGGGTTGACCGCTTTGACCGCCGGTGGTTTAGCCCCGGTTGACCAGGGAATTTGACCTTCCCTGGGTCTATGACATGTGGGCCCCGCCCGGCTAATTAAACTAGTTTA
The DNA here is from genome assembly GCA_032464435.1 of Aegilops umbellulata. Taxonomy (NCBI): domain Eukaryota; kingdom Viridiplantae; phylum Streptophyta; class Magnoliopsida; order Poales; family Poaceae; genus Aegilops; species Aegilops umbellulata. Next base: position 503,166,537 of record CP136057.1, read on the forward strand.
GGTTTATACTTAATTAGTTTGACCTAGGTTAGTGCTAATTAAACTAGGTTAGTTTAGTTAGACACTGACACGCGGGCCCCAATGGTCAGTTTGACCTGGGCCGCCCGTTGACTCGCTTATGTCATGCTGATGCAGTGCTGACGCAGTAATTCATTTTCTGGAATTAGTTTAATTCTAGATAATTAGAAAATCCAGAAAATTGCCTAAACTTCTAAAAATCATAGTAATTTAACCGTAACTCCAAATGAAATAATTTATATATGAAAAATTATCAGAAAAATGCAATCTATCCATCTGTACCATTTTCATGCATGACAAACTAAGTTATACCTGCTGTATAACTGAAAACATGTTAGTGGCATTTAAATAACCACATGTGGAGTTTGAATTTGAACCTTGGGTTCAAACCAACTTCATTTAATCTGGTTTCTAGTTGCATTAGCTCAAACACAAGCATATTGCCATGTCACATTCATGCATCATATTGTTGCATTGCGTTGATTGTGTTTTCCTTCTCTGTTTGCCGGTGTTGTTCCCCCTCGGTAGACGTGTTCCGACGTTGTGATCGTTGACACTGATGAAGACTCAATGCTATCTTCAGAAGTGCCAGGCAAGCAAAACCCCCTTTGTTCATTTTGATACAATCCCACTCTCTCGCTCCTGCTCTCTTTTACTGCATTAGGACAACAACGATTCAACTGTTACATGCTGCGGTAGTTGAACCCCTTTCCTCTGCATGACCTGTCATTTCCACAGTAAATAGATGAAACCCACTAGCATGAGTAGGAGTTGTTTGAGCCCTGATGTGCCTACTCATTCATGCTTGTTTGTCATGCCTGCTACTGCTTAGAGTTGAGTCGGGTCTGATTCATCAGGGATGCATCGGAGGTGTGTAAACATGTCCTACTGTGTGTGAGCTAAGTGTGTGAACACGATTTGGTAAAGGTAGCGGTGAGAGGCCATGTAGGAGTACATGGTGGGTTGTCTCATTGAAGTCGTCCTCAGGAACTGAGTTCTGTGTTTGTGATCCATGAAACAGTTACTACCACACATTGGGATCCTTAATTGACTCTCTCGACTTATTAATAGCCCTTGTCCTCTGTCCAGGAGTTGCAACTAGTTTCTGGTGTTTGTAGGATATGTGTTGGAGGCCGTGCGTAGCGCTGACCCTAGGGGTGGGCTATGATGCGGTAGATACACTGTGGCCCGGTGTACCGAGCGCCCGTTTGGTGTCTTGGGAACCCAACACACATCGTTTGGGGCTGTGAGCGAAACTCCGGCCGGATCTCCTCGCGGATGGAACCCGAATAGGCGATAAACCTGGACTAGAGACTTGTGTGGTTAGTCAGGTCATGGCCGACTCCCTCGCGAGGCTTCCGCTTGAAGGTTGCCGAGATACACGACGTGTACATGGTGGTAAGTGGCGAGAGCGTGTGTGAAAAGTACACCCCTGCAGGGTTATAAATGATCTATTCGAATAGCCGTGTCCACGGTAAAGGACTTCTTGGTTGCCTATTACAGTTCATAGACAAGTGAAAGTGGATACTTTAAAACTCGTAAGATAAGCGTGAGTGCCATGGATGGCGTTCTCATAGGGAGACGGGAGCTGATCCATAATGGTGTATTGAATGGTGAATATGTGGACTCGTGTGCACCACCTCAAAAGAGTTACTTGCAGTCGTAGTTCTTGATAGCCACCGAGTCAAAGCTGGCTTGCTGCAGTTAAACTCCACCACCCCTTTGTTGATAATGATGCATATGTAGATAGTTTTGATGTAAGTCTTGCTGGGTACATTTGTACTCACGTTTGCTTATTTTATGTTTTGCAGAGAGACGCCAGTCTCGCTAGTAGTTCCATGTGGACTTCGACGTTTAGCTTGATACCTCAGCTACGATCTTGTGCCCTCGGCAGGATCAGATAGATAGTCAGGCTTCTCAGCCTTTTTCATTTGTAGATGTCTGTACTCAGACATGTTAAGCTTCCGCATGTGCTTTGACTTGTATGCTCTAAATGTTGGGTCATGAGACCCATGTTTGTAATATCTCGCTCCTCGGAGCCTAATGAATAAATACTTGAGTCGTAGAGTTATGTTGTGATGCCATGTTGTATTTACACATATCGAGCATATTGTGTGTATGATTGAAATGCTTGGTATGTGTGGGATCCGACAATCTAGTTGTTTATCCTTGGCAGCCTCTCTTATGGGGAAATGTAGTCTAGTGCTTCCTTGAGCCATAGTAGTCCGCTACAGCCCGGTTCACCGGAGTCCTGCTAGCCCAGCACTACTCAGGACACTTGACTGGCCGGCATGTGTTTCACTTCGTTCCTGTGTCTGTCCCTTCGGGAAATGTCACGCGGTGACATCCGGAGTCCTGCCTAGCCTACTACAGCCCGGGTTCCCGGAGTCCTGTTAGCCCAGTGCTACAACCCGGATTCACACGCTGCTGACCGACATGCTCGATGTGATTCATGTATGCCTGTCCCCACGGGTTAGTGCCGCTTTGGGTTCACGACTAGCCATGTAGGCCCGTGTTCTTTGTCATATGGATGCTAGCGACATTATCATATACGTGAGCCAAAAGGCGCAAACGGTCTCGGGCCAGGTAAGGTGGCACCTGTGGGAATACCGTGCGTGAGGCCGCAAAGTGATATGATGTGTTACATGCTAGATCGGTGTGACTTGGAATCGGGGTCCTGACAGCGTTGGTATCAGAGCCTGACTGCCTGTAGGATTACCAAGCCAAACTGGTCGAAGTTGTGTCTAGAAATGCTTTAGTTATGTAGGGGAATTGATTGTGGAAGGGAACGTAAGGCTCTTTTTACTCCTTTACCTTATGCCCTTCTGATCTGAGCCAACCTCTCCTTTTCTACGGGGATTAAGTACTAGGCCTTCTCATCTATCTATCAGGATGACGTGTTACTAATCCATAGACTTATAGGATTGTTGTTTCCAGGCCTCAGTTCAATTTCTACTACTTTAGTATGTTGTCAGCTGAACCAGAACCTTAATATGATGCTGTTGAGTGACTATGCAAATCCTTGTGAATGTCTCAAATCTTTTCTGAGCATTTACAGCTGTTATGCTATCCGAGTCATCCCAGGTTTCTAAATAGTCTGATGCATTTGCAAATCCCTTCTTTCCGTTCCTGATGTTCCTTTGGGCCAGTTCAACCACACTAATCGGTGAGTTGAGGTACTCCATTGCCTCGACGTATATGTTGGACCTATTATTATGACCTAGGCATCTTAGAGAACCACCTGGTACTCCATCCATGTTTGGTGTTCTAGTGTGATGATTCTGGCCATCATCCTCGAAAGCATCCCGTGATGCTACTTAATAGTAGGTATTCTACTCCTGGGTTTTGAACCCGAGATTTACCCTACTTACCTCATGTCGATAGTGTTTGCTAGTTCCTTTAGGATATTAGTAACCTTTGCATTAGTCCCCGAGGTCCGTGGTATTTCCTTCTTCCAAATACTATGAACCATCCTTGGCAGAAATTCGTTTGAACCAAAAGATCACAACCAGGGTGCTCTTGAGGAGTACTCCATTCATGTTGTGACTCTGCCAGTTCTACCCTTCTACACGGGTTATCCGGAAGAAATATGTTGAACTCGTTCGACATCCTAATCTATGCACCCACAACCTAGAAAAAACATATGTTCCTTTGAGTTGTCCCTCTTTAGTTGTATCCTGACCTCCGTCTATCAAGTGACAATCAGGAATAGTCGTGCACTCATGTTCATCGATGCCCATTATTCTTGTGGTCCGTCAAGCCATTCTGTTCTGGAATGACTAGGAGAAACAAACTCCAGCACCTCATCCATATCCAGGATTGGGTCAAAGTAGTTGTGCTCTGCAGATCAAATGCCAATCCAGCTTTTGCTTTGTTCTACCCTGGAGTATTACCCCCTTTATGTTAGGATTATCATGAGAATTGCACCGTCTCTGAATTCTTGACGCAGTGATACTTCTCGCCATGATTGTTTCATTCCTCGGTTCCGTGTTATTATAACTGGAATGCCGACAAATGAACTGTGATGCGTGAAATCAATACTCCTAGCAACTCCGTTGCTTGGTAGCTAATGGACAATAATTTCATTCTTAGCATGTTGGTTATTGAATCATCATCCTAAGATTGATCGTGCTACCTAGTCCATATTTCCTGGTGCACTCTTCGCTCAAAGAGTTAGGATTGTGTCAATCCCTTTCTTATTTGATCACATCATCTTGCCTCGAAAGCAAGAATGCTCCTGACTTTAGTAACATATCGGTGGTTCGTGATGTTCCGAATATCTTCTCGGATGTATTACCAGGTTGTCACCTGACCGCTGTGTTGAGTTCGTGATCATGTTGGTTTTCCTCCAAACCACCCATTCTCCAAGAATCTGTGTTAGATACCCCTGAGCTAGTTGGTTAAGCTAAACAACAACTTGGAGATTTGGAAGATGAAAGCTTGTCCGACTTAGTTCATCACTAAGGGTTATCTTTTTTTGTGTGTGTGTGTTTTGAAGAAAGATGATATCCCCATCAATTGGTCCTCGTGATCAGTTGTTGGATCTATTGCCTTGCCAAAACTTTGACTTGAGTATGGGCTATCGTCAAGTCAAATCAGAACCAACGATATTCGTAATGTTGTCTTACTCGTGGTTGATTCCTCGAGCATATACCATTACATCTTTTGGTCTGACCAATGCTATCACCGTGTTCACATGATGGTGGAAGTCCAGTGATATGGAAATTCCGATGAGGTGTTGTTGAGCCCATCAGCATCATTTTGTCTCCCCCATGATTCATGTTGAACATTACACTAGTATTGGAAACTTTGTAAGCATTGCCTTCATGTTCCGCTCATGAGGTATACGTATGGATGAAAGAATTGACTTCCTCGAATTCACGTGCATTAGGTGTAAGTTGCCGCCATGAATTTGAGAAAGGTTTGTTTTGTTTCCCTTGGAATCATCCCAAATCAGTCATGCATACGTGCGAAGTATTCTATGGTTTGGTAGATTAATTACCTCCATTCCATATGTATCTCCTTGCACACCAAGCCACTGATTGACTTGTTCAAGGATAAGAAGTTCATCGATAAGTGCACAAGGACTTCGATATCCTCGATGTTGGTTCCCAACCAGAACTCGGTAGTGTTTTATTATAAGACTACTATGTGGTCATGCTTGTCTGGGACAACGTGTTCACAGGTTTGTAGCAGAACCAGCTAATGTTTTGGAGTTTGCTATCGTAGTTCATTTCCCGAGAATCTCGCAACGTCATCTCGTCGGGTTGTGTTACAAAATTTCTTTTCCAGACATGCCGTCTGAAATATCCTGTTACCAACCAGATCTGAATCTTAGGCAGATATGATGGTTGAAACTTTTCCAAGATCTATGATGTAGGTCCCGACAAGGTTGATGTTCTGGCCGACACACCTAGCCGGAAGATCTATCATTATAGTATCTTGACCCCCTTTCCATGAGGATTTCGTGCGGCTTATTCTAGAAGTTGTTCCCTAGGGATCCTTGTGCTATTAGTTTCCTCGATGATTCTATAACCATTGAAACGTTGGGAACACTCTCGACTGTTGAGTTTTTCCCCAATTACTAGAATCATTCCCAACATTTGTATTTTGTTCCCAGCTTGCACCTCAGTAATTGTTGTCCAGGATCATCTTCAAAAGTGGTCCTACCATGGGTCCCATCCATTTACGATGATAAGAAAAATCATCCATTGCGTTGTCTTCAACAAGGTAGTCCATACCATCCACTCTAGTTTGAGTATGCCACTCTTTCGAACTCCATCAAATAATCGGTTGTGATTGCCTTAGGCTGGTATAAAGGGTTTCAATGAACTCTGAATCAAAAGTAATTCTTTTTGCCACTTAAGGGAATATTTCTGCGGGTCATCTTCCTTAAGATGTCTCGTTATGATATCATGGCAACTCAACTCCTCGCTGCGTTGACAACCGTTCACCACCCTCTTAAGTGTGGAATTGTTGTCTACCTAGTGAACCTTCGTCATCTCCTACACTCCATCCCTCTGGATGTATGATTCGTGTCTCAGCTCGAGAGATGTTTCAATATCTCACTCGATGAGTTGATCCTAAGTTGTTCGATCTTCGAGAAGATCGATCCTTCTGGAGTTTTCCCTTCCCTCTCATTGTCATGTTAGTTGGAGTTCTCAGAGCAAGACGTCGAGACAAAGATGAAGGTCGAATCAACGTTCTTATAAAGTGCAACCTGGATCGTGAAGATTGTGCGAGCTAGTGTCCTCTCTGTCTTCTTACCTCACGTCTTGAATCTCGGGACGAGATTCTTGTTTAGTGGGGGTGAGTTGTCACAGCCCTAGAATACCTTAGTGAAATAGTTGCATCTGCACTCATGCATCATGTCTAAAATTTCTGAAAGTTGAATTGAGGTTTGTTGAAACCCTCAGAAATCAGTTAAAAAATAACCAACTTTAAAATCTTCTCAAATGAGCCCAAGAAAATGTCCCTGGTATTCTATAAAAATATTGGCAAGAGGTAAAATTGAAACCAATATTTTTAGGAGCTCAGAAACATTTATTTTGAACATTTGAATTAATCCAATAAATATTTGAATTGGATCTATATTTATTATATAATAAATATATTTTCAATAATTCTGAAAAATTGTTGCGTGGCTTTGGATAAGTCCATTTAGTTCACACAATTATTTTCATGAAGTTTAAAATTAATTTGGTGTTAAAACTAAATCAAAAACAAACTGCAAAAAAATTAGAAAAGAGGAAACACATAGAAGAGAGAGAGAGAGAGAGAGAGAGAGAGAGAGAGAGAGAGAGAGAGAGAGAGAGAGAGACGGTTTTTACCTGGCGCTCACCTGGCCTGGCCCAGCACGGCCCAACCCAGCTGGCCGATGCCAGTCGTCCCCTTCCTCTCGCCAGAAGGACGAGAGGCGTGTGCCCGCCGCGCGCGCCCACGCGCCTGGCCACCTCCTGCTTCCCGCCGCTGCCTTGACGCCCAGGACGTCGCCACGCACCCCCCGGACCCTCTGCACCTCTCCCCTCTCTCCCCCGAACGCTCTTCCCCTCCTCTGTTCTCCTCACCGAACGCGCCCGCCGCCGCCAACGAGAACCACCATGGCCACCAGCCAACCCTCACCCTATCGATGCGCTAGAAGAACCGCCATCGACTCCTGCATCGTCTACGCCAACACGTTCGACTGCGGGAGCTTTGCAACATCGTCCCCAACCCGTCTTCGTCGTTCGGCCGCGGAGATCGCCGGCGACCTTCCGTCTCCATCAGCCCCTCCCCGAGCTCGTCGACCCGCTCTTCGTGCTCGCTGTAAGCCACTGACCGTCCCCACCCTCTTCGTTCTCTCTGCCACTCGCCGTAGCCGCCGCGCCACCCGCACCCGCACGCGTCATCGCCTCTGCATGCCGCCGTCGTGGCCACAGCCACGCGGGATCAAACCCGAGCGCGTCATTGCATTCGCCACACCCCCAGGAGCCTGCAGCACCTCTCCGCGTCCCCTGCCGTGCATCCTACCGCCGAACCGGGCACGCCTGAGCTCCGGCCGCCGCTGCTGAGCTCGTGGCTGTCGTCTCCGGTGGCCCTAGCTGCTGCTGCTTGCCGCAACGAGCGCGGGCGAGCTTCAGCTCCCCGTAGCCGCTCTCCGCTGTCCATTTGTGCGCCGGAGGAGCAATCCCGAGCCCTCCGCCGCGTTCAGCCTCGCCGGCGGCTAAACACCGGTGGGTTGACCGCTTTGACCGCCGGTGGTTTAGCCCCGGTTGACCAGGGAATTTGACCTTCCCTGGGTCTATGACATGTGGGCCCTGCCCGGCTAATTAAACTAGTTTAGGTTTATACTTAATTAGTTTGACCTAGGTTAGTGCTAATTAAACTAGGTTAGTTTAGTTAGACACTGACACGCGGGCCCCAATGGTCAGTTTGACCTGGGCCGCCCGTTGACTCGCTTATGTCATGCTGATGCAGTGCTGACGCAGTAATTCATTTTCTGGAATTAGTTTAATTCTAGATAATTAGAAAATCCAGAAAATTGCCTAAACTTCTAAAAATCATAGTAATTTAACCGTAACTCCAAATGAAATAATTTATATATGAAAAATTATCAGAAAAATGCAATCTATCCATCTGTACCATTTTCATGCATGACAAACTAAGTTATACCTGCTGTATAACTGAAAACATGTTAGTGGCATTTAAATAACCACATGTGGAGTTTGAATTTGAACCTTGGGTTCAAACCAACTTCATTTAATCTGGTTTCTAGTTGCATTAGCTCAAACACAAGCATATTGCCATGTCACATTCATGCATCATATTGTTGCATTGCGTTGATTGTGTTTTCCTTCTCTGTTTGCCGGTGTTGTTCCCCCTCGGTAGACGTGTTCCGACGTTGTGATCGTTGACACCGATGAAGACTCAATGCTATCTTCAGAAGTGCCAGGCAAGCAAAACCCCCTTTGTTCATTTCGATACAATCCCACTCTCTCGCTCCTGCTCTCTTTTACTGCATTAGGACAACAACGATTCAACTGTTACATGCTGCGGTAGTTGAACCCCTTTCCTCTGCATGACCTGTCATTTCCACAGTAAATAGATGAAACCCACTAGCATGAGTAGGAGTTGTTTGAGCCCTGATGTGCCTACTCATTCATGCTTGTTTGTCATGCCTGCTACTGCTTAGAGTTGAGTCGGGTCTGATTCATCAGGGATGCATCGGAGGTGTGTAAACATGTCCTACTGTGTGTGAGCTAACTGTGTGAACACGATTTGGTAAAGGTAGCAGTGAGAGGCCATGTAGGAGTACATGGTGGGTTGTCTCATTGAAGCCGTCCTCAGGAACTGAGTTCTGTGTTTGTGATCCATGAAACAGTTACTACCACACATTGGGATCCTTAATTGACTCTCTCGACTTATTAATCGTCCTTGTCCTCTGTCCAGGAGTTGCAACTAGTTTCTGGTGTTTGTAGGATATGTGTTGGAGGCCGTGCGTAGCGCTGACCCTAGGGGTGGGCTATGATGCGGTAGATACACCATGGCCTGGTGTACCGAGCGCCTGCTTGGTGTCTCGGGAACCCTGCACACATCGTTTGGGGCTGTGAGCGAAACTCCGGCCGGATCTCCTCGCGGATGGAACCAGAATAGGCGATAAACCTGGACTAGAGACTTGTGTGGTTAGTCAGGTCATGGCCGACTCCCTCGCCGGGCTTCCGCTTGAAGGTTGCCGAGATACACGACGTGTACATGGTGGTAAGTGGCGAGAGCGTGTGTGAAGAAGCACACCCCTGCAGGGTTATAAATGATCTATTCGAATAGCCGTGTCCACGATAAAGGACTTCTGGGTTGCCTATTACAGTTCATAGACAAGTGAAAGTGGATACTTTAAAACTCGCAAGATAAGCATGAGTGCCATGGATGGCGTTCTCGTAGGGAGACGGGAGCTGATCCATAGTGGTGTATTGAATGGTGAATATGTGGACTCGTGTGCGCCACCTCAAAAGAGTTACTTGCAGTCGTAGTTCAGGATAGCCACCGAGTCAAAGCTGGCTTGCTGCAGTTAAACTCCACCACCCCTTTGTTGATACTGATGCATATGTAGATAGTTCTGATGTAAGTCTTGCTAGGTACATTTGTACTCACATTTGCTTATTTTATGTTTTGCAGAGAGACGTCAGTCTCGCTAATAGTTCCGTGTGGATTTAGACGTTTAGCTTGATACCTCAGCTACGATCTTGTGCCCTCGGCAGGATCGGGTAGATAGTCAGGCTTCTCAGCCTTTTTCATTTGTAGATGTCTGTACTCAGACATGTTAAGCTTCCGCATGTGCTTTGACTTGTATGCTCTAAATGTTGGGTCATGAGACCCATGTTTGTAATATCTCGCTCCTCGGAGCCTAATGAATAAATACTTGAGTCGTAGAGTTATGTTGTGATGCCATGTTGTATTTACACATATCGAGTATATTGTGTGTATGATTGAAATGCTTGGTATGTGTGGGATCCAACAATCTAGTTGTTTATCCTTGGCAGCCTCTCTTATGGGGAAATGTAGTCTAGTGCTTCCTTGAGCCATAGTAGTCCGCTACAGCCCGGTTCACCGGAGTCCTGCTAGCCCAGCACTGCTCAGGACACTTGACTGGCCGACATGTGTTTCACTTCGTTCCTGTGTCTGTCCCTTCGGGAAATGTCACGCGATGACATCCGGAGTCCTGCCTAGCCTGCTACAGCCCGGGTTCCCGGAGTCCTGTTAGCTCAGTGCTACAGCCCGGATTCACACGCTGCTGACCGACATGCTCGATGTGATTCATGTATGCCTGTCCCCACGGGTTAGTGCCGCTTTGGGTTCACGACTAGCCATGTCGGCCCGGGTTCTTTGTCATATGGATGCTAGCGACACTATCATATACGTGAGCCAAAAGGCGCAAACGGTCTCGGGCTAGGTATGGTGGCACCCGTGGGAATACCGTGCGTCAGGCCGCAAAGTGATATGATGTGTTACATCCTAGATCGGTGTGACTTGGAATCGGGGTCCTGACACAATCTTTCAAAGAGAAACACTATGTTGATTTTTACAGAGAACAACTTTTGCAACATGACTACACTGGCCATTAGACGGTGTGCCTTAACAATTGCTAAACCAATCTCTTCTAGGGATTATTGGCATTGCTTGAAGGATAGTTATCCTGACCATGATGTTATATTCTTGCGGGCAATCAAATAACATACAAGAATATGGTAAAACCAATCTAGTTTTTGTGAATATAGATGAAGTATTGTTTGGATCGAGGTCTAAGGATTAGAGGGTTTTCAATAATCCTATGAAAGATTTCTAGTCGAGTTTTAAGGTTGCCAATTTTTACAACAACACAACAAGGACTAAACAACCCAAAGTACTTAAAAAATAATCTCTCAAGAGTAGTATACATCGAAAGATTAAAACTTGCAAGTAAGTAGGAGGTAGGGTGAAGAGAATGTGAACACTCATGACTCAAAGAAGTTTTTTCTAGTGGTTGGGCTAGTTGTCACTATGCTATGTCCACATTGATGGAGATTTCAAATAATAGGTTATAGGATCATAGGGATCGTAGTTGTATTGCCTACCAAGTGGCCTGCTAAGCACAACCTATTGGGAACGTTGAATGGAAAACAAAAAAAATTCTACACACATGCAAGATCTATCCATGGAGATGCATAACTACAAGAGGGGAGAGTATGCCTACGTACCCTCATAGACCGTTAAGCGGAAGCGTTTATCAACGCGGTTGATGTAGTTATACACCTTCACGATCTGTCCCGATCAAGTACCAAAAGTACAACACCTCCGCGTTCAGCACACATTCAGCTCGATGATGCCCTCGCCTTCTCGATCCAGCAAGAGAGGCGAAGTAGTATATGAGTTCAGGCAGCACGACGGCGTGATGACGGTGGTGGTGAACTTGTTCCCACAGGGCTTTGCCGTGCACTGCGGAGAACTTGACGGAGGATGAAACAGGGGAGAGGGCGCCGCACACGGCTTGGGGATTGTCGGTGGGGGGAGGGAAGGCAGCCAGGGTGCGCCCCAAGGGTGGCCGCCAGCCCCTTTGGGCGCCTGCCCTAGGGCGCACCCCCTTCCTTATTTGCTCTCACGGGGAAGGAAAGGGGAGGAGAGGGGAGGCCGAATCCTCTCCTTCCTTTTCTCCCCAAGGCCTGCGGCTAGAGGAGGGGCGCGCCAACTCCTTATGGGCTGGTGTGCTCCCCTCGTTTGGCCCATATGGCCCATTAACCTCCCGGGCCTCCCAGAAACCCTTCCGGTGATTTCATGATTACCGGGTACATTCTGAAACTTTTTCGATGACCAAATAGCGTCGTCCTATATATCAATCTTTACTTCTGTTCCATCCCATAGCTCCTTGTTATGTCCGTGATTTCATCTGGGACTCCGAACAACATTCGATCACCAACTCACATAACTCATATAATACTATATCATCAATGAACGTTAAGCGTGCGGAACCTACGGGTTTGAGAATGATGCTGACATGACCGAGATGCCTCTCCGGTCAATAACCAATAGCGAGACCTGGATGCCTATATTGGTTCCTACATATTTTGCGAAGATCTTTATCAATCGAACCTTTATGACAACATACATAATTCCCTTTGTCTGTCGGTATGTTACTTGCCCGAGATTCGATCGTCGGTATCTCCATACCTAGTCCAGTCTCGTCACTGGCAAGTCTCTTTACTCATTTCGTAATAAATTATCTCGTAACTTAGTCACTTTGATTGCAAGCTTCTTGTGATGTTGTATTACCGAGAGGGCCCAGAGATACCTCTCCAATACATGGAGTGAAAATCCCAATCTCGGTCCATGCCAACTCAATGGACACCTTTAGAGATACCTATAGAGCAGGGGCGGAGACAGGGAGGGGCGAGCAGGGGTCAGACCCCTGCCAATCGCTCGCCCCCCTCAACAATCCATGTACTGTATATGCGCCTAATGGCCGCAACTAATTGCATAATTAGCCCAGCCCATATGCTAATAATTAACTAAAACATCACCAAAGTAGAGAAGCCCATATAACCCAATAACCCATGTGTACGGTGGTTGTGGCAGACTGTTATTTTGCCACGGCCCAGTGTCTAATCCATCAGATCCATCGATTGATATGTGCCGACGTACATGTGTGTGCTGCGCATCTGCTAGGGCGTTGGCCGCCGTCGTCGCCGCCGCTTGCCATCAGCGTGTCCTTGGGCTAGGGAGTTCGCCATCGCCGCTGGCCGCTACTTGCCACGACAACAACCCCGTCAAATCCATTGATCTGCAGTCTGCTCCTGACGCGCAGGGAGGGCTAGACGCAGGCGGATCAAATACCGGTAGATGCGGTGAGTAGAACAGATGCAGGTACATCCCACCTTTCCAAAATAATTATAGTTTGACATTTGTTGAGTAAGTTAAATTTGATCAAATTTATAAATTGATATCTACAAAATAAAATATACATAGCATGAATATTTTTTTAAAGATTCTAATAAAACAAATTTGAAGAAGTTTGACTTAGGATAAACCTAAACTCCAATTATTTTGAAACAATAGTAATAGATTTTTTTATAAATTACGGCCTTATTGTACTTAACTTAATTAATGGTTGTACATTTTTTTGAAAAGGATTAACAATTGTACATATAAAATAGTAAATTATTTTAGTAATTATGTGTCTTATTTATAGTAGCTAAAGATTAAGTGAAAGACAACAACAACTCCCCCACAAAAAATAAAATACAACAACTAATGGGGTAAATACTTTTTCGAATCAATTGCTTCAACTTCAAGTTCCAATAGTTTGTTGAGAATTATTATTTCTTTTGTAGTTAAAAACCATAATTTTATGCTTTATCAGGGACACTATCATTGGGACTAACATACAGTGATATACCATCTTTTACGTCAAATAGTGTTTCGCCCCCCTCATGTTCAAATCCTGGCTCCGCCCCTGCTGTAGAGCATCTTTATGATCACCCAGTTACATTGTGGCGTTTGATAGCACACAAGGTATTCTTACGATATCCTACAGTTGCACGATCTCATAGTCAAAGGAATATGTATTTGACGTTAAGAAAGCGGTAGCAATAAACTGAACGATCATATGCTATGCTAACAGATGGGTCTTGTCCATCACATCATTCTCCTAATGATGTGATCCCGTTATCAAGTGACAACACATGTCTATGGTTAGGAAATCTTAACCATCTCTTGATCAACGAGCTAGTCTAGTAGAGGCTTACTAGGGACACAATATTTGTTTATGTATGCACACATGTATTTAAATTTTCGGTCAATACAATTCTAGCATGAATAATAAACCTTTATCATGATTAAGGCAATATAATAATAACCACTTGATTATTGCATCTAGGGCATATTTCCAATAGTCTCCCACGTGCACTAGATTCAATAATATATATTCCATAGTAATGAATCCAACACCCATGAAGTCTTGGTGCTGACCATGTTTTACCCGCGGAAGAGGTTTAATCAACGGGTCTGCCACATTCAGATCTGTATGTATTTTGCAAATTTCTATGTCTCCATCCTTGACCTTTTCATTAATGGAGTTGAAGTGTCTCTTGATGTGTTTGGTTCTCTTGTGAAACTCGGATTCCTTCGCCAAGGCAATTGATGTCTACTACGCAACCTTCTCCTTGTAGACGTTGTTGGGCCTCCAAGTGCAGAGGTTTGTAGGATGGTAGCAAATTTCCCTCAAGTGGATGACCTAAGGTTTATCAATCCGTGGGAGGCATAGGATGAAGATGGTCTCTCTCAAGCAACCCTGCAACCAAATAACAAAGAGTCTCTTGTGTCCCCAACACACCCAATACAATGGTAAATTGTATAGGTGCACTAGTTCAGCGAAGAGATGGTGAAACAAGTGCAATATGGATGGTAGATATAGGTTTTTGTAATCTGAAAATAGAAAAACAGCAAGGTAACTAATGATAAAAGTGAGCATAAATGGTATTGCAATGATAGGAAACAAGGCCTAGGGTTCATACTTTCACTAGTGCAAGTTCTCTCAACAATAATAACATAATTGGATCATATAACTATCCCTCAACATGCAACAAAGAGTCACTCCAAATTCACTAATAGCGGAGAACAAACGAAGAGATTATGGTAGGGTATGAAACCACCTCAAAGTTATTCTTTCCAATCAATCCATTGGGCTATTCCTATAAGTGTCACAAACAACCCTAGAGTTCGTACTAGAATAACACCTTAAGACACAAATCAACCAAAACCCTAATGTCACCTAGATACTCCAATGTCACCTCAAGTATCCGTGGGTATGATTATACGATATGCATCACACAATCTCAGATTCATCTATTCAACCAACACATAGAACCTTAAAGAGTGCCCCAATGTTTCTACCGGAGAATCAAGACGAAAACGTGTGCCAAACCCTATGCATAGGTTCATGGGCGGAACCCGCAAGTTGATCACCAAGACATACATCAAGTGAATCACGTGATATCCCATTGTCACCACAGATACGCACGGCAAGACATACATCAAGTGTTCTCAAGTCATTAAAGACTCAATCCGATAAGATTACTTCACAAGGGAAAACTCAATCCATTACAAGAGAGTAGAGGGGGAGAAGAAACATATGATCCAACTATGATAGCAAAGCTCGCGATACATCAAGATCGTGCCAAATCAAGAACACGAGAGAGAGAGAGAGAGAGAGAGAGATCAAACACATAGCTACTGATACATACCGTCAGCCCCGAGGGTGAACTACTCCCTCCTCGTCATGGAGAGCACCGGGATGATTAAGATGGCCACCAGTGAGGGTTCCCCCCTCTGGCAGGGTGCCGGAACAGGGCCCCGATTGGTTTTTGGTGGCTACAGAGGCTTGCGGCGGTGGAACTCCCGATCTATTCTGTTCCCTGATCGTTTTAGGGTATATGGGTATATATAGGAGGAAGAAGTACGCCAGGGGATCCATGAGGGTGGAGGGCGCGCCCTAGGGGGGTGGGCGCGCCCCCTACATCGTGGCTCCCTCGTTTCTTTCCTGACGTGCACTCTAAGTCTATCAGGTTGCTTTCCTTCCAAAAATAACTTCTCCAGAAGGTTTCATTCCGTTTCGACTCCGTTTGATATTCCTTTTCTTCAAAACACTGAAACAAGGGAAAAAACAAGAACTGGCACTGGGCTCTGGGTCAATAGGTTAGTCCCAAAAATAATATAAAAGTGTTTAATAAAGCCCATAAACATCCAAAAAAAATATAATAGCATGGAACAATAAAAAACTATAGATACATTGGAGACGTATCAGCATCCCCAAGCTTAATTCCTGCTCGTCCTCGAGTAGGTAAATGATAAAACAGATTTTTTGATGTGGAATGCTACCTAGCATAATTCTCAATGTAATTTTCTTTATTGTGGCAAGAATATTCAGATCCATAAGATTCAAGACAAGAGTTTAATATTGAAATGAAAACAATAATACTTCAAGCATACTAACTAAGCAATCATGTCTTCTCAAAATAACATGGCCAAAGTAAGCTATCCCTACAAAATCATATAGTCTGGCTATGCTCTATCTTCATCACACAAAATATTTAAATCATGCACAACCCAATGACAAGCCAAGCAATTGTTTCATACTTTTGATGTTCTCAAACTTTTTCAATCTTCACGCAATACATGAGCGTGAGCCATGGACATAGTACTATAGGTGGAATAGAATGGTGGTTGTGGAGAAGACAAAAAGGAGAAGATAGTCTCACATCAACTAGGCGTATCAACGGGCTATGGAGATGCCCATCAATAGATATCAATGTGAGTGAGTAGGGATTGCCATGCAACGGATGCACTAGAGCTATAAGTGTATGAAAGCTCAACAAAAGAAACTAAGTGGGTGTGCATCCAACTCGCTTGCTCACGAAGACCTAGGGCATTTTGAGGAAGCCCATCATTGAAATATACAAGCCAAGTTCTATAATGAAAATATCCCACTAGTATATGAAAGTGACAACATAGGAGACTCTCTATCATGAAGATCATGGTGCTACTTTGAAGCACAAGTGTGGTAAAAGTATAGTAGCATTGTCCCTTCTCTCTTTTTCTCTCATTTTTTTATTTTTTTATTTGGGCCTTTTCTCCCTTTTTTATGCCTCTTTTTTCTCTTTTTTTATTTGGGCTTCTTTGGCCTCTTTAATTTTTTTTTGGAGTCTCATCCCGACTTGTGGGGGAATCATAGTCTCCATCATCCTTTCCTCACTAAGATAATGCTCTAATAGTGATGACCATCACACTTTATTTACTTACAACTCAAGAATTACAACTCAATACTTAGAACAAAATATGACTCTATATGAATGCCTCCGGCGATGTACCGAGATATGCAATGAATCAAGAGTGACATGTATGAAAGAATTATGAACGGTGGCTTTGCCACAAATACAATGTTAACTACATGATCATGCGAAGCAATATGACAATGATGGAGCGTGTCATAATAAACGGAACGGTGGAAAGTTGCATGGAAATATATGTCGGATTGGCTATGGAAATACCATAATAGGTAGGTATGGTGGCTGTTTTGAGGAAGGTATTGATGGGTGTATGATACCGGCGAAAGGTGCACGGTATTAGATAGGCTAGCAATGGTGGAAGGGTGAGAGTGCGTATAATCCATGGACTCAACATTAGTCATAAAGAACGCATATACTTATTGCAAAAATCAATTAGTTATCGAAACAAAGTACTAAGCGCATGCTCCTAGGGGGATAGATTGGTAGGACAAGACCATCGCTCGTCCCCGACCGCCACTCATAAGGAGGACAATCAATAAATAAATCATGCTCCGACTTCATCACATAACGGTTCACCATACGTGCATGCTACGTGAATCTCAAACTTTAGAACAAGTATTTCTCAAATTCACAACTACTCAACTAGCACGAATCTAATATCACCATCTTCATATCTCAAAACATTATAACGAATCAAACTTCTAATAGTATTCAATGCACTTCATATGAAAGTTTTTATTATATCCCTCTTGGATGCCCATAGTATTAGGACTAGTTTCATAACCCAAGAAAATTACCATGCTGTTTAGGACTCTCAAAATAATATAAGTGAAGCATGAGAGTTCATCTATTTCCACAAATAAAACCACCGCCGTGCTCTAAAAGATATAAGTGAAGCAGTAGAGCAACAACAAACTACTCTGAAAGATATAAGTGAAGATCAATGAGTAGTTAAATAATTATGTAACTATGTGAAGACTCTCTAACATTTAAGAATTTCAGATCTTGGTATTTTATTCAAACAGCAAGAAAAACAAAATAAAATGACACTCCAAGCAAAACACATATCATGTGGTGAATAAAAATATAGCTCCAAGTAAAGTTACCGATGAACGAAGACGAAAGAGGGGATGCCTTCCAGGGAATCCCCAAGCTTAAGTTCTTGGTTGTCCTTGAATATTACCTTGGGGTGCCTTGGGCATCCCCAAGCTTAGGCTCTTGCCACTCCTTATTCCATAATCCATCGAATCTTTACCCAAAACATGAAAACTTCACAACACAAAACTCAACAGAAAACTCGTAAGCTCCGTTAGCGAAAGAAAACAAAACACCACTTC
The DNA here is from genome assembly GCA_032464435.1 of Aegilops umbellulata. Classification (NCBI taxonomy): domain Eukaryota; kingdom Viridiplantae; phylum Streptophyta; class Magnoliopsida; order Poales; family Poaceae; genus Aegilops; species Aegilops umbellulata. The sequence continues at coordinate 503,184,682 of CP136057.1, forward strand.
AAGGTACTGTAATGAACTCATTCTTTATTTATATTGGTGTTACCTACTGTATTCCAACTTCTCTATGGTTTATAAACTATTTTACTAGCCATAGATTCATCAAAATAAGCAAGCAACACAATGAAAACAGAATCTATCAAAAACAGAACAATCTGTAGTAATCTGTAACTAACGCAAACTTCTGGAACTCCAAAAATTTACCAAAATAGGATGACCTAAATAATTTGTTTAATGATCTGCTGCAATTGGAATGAATATTTTATCATGTTCTGGTGATTTTTAACAATTGTTTTCGTGAACAGAAAGTTTCTGGAATTTTCAGCAAGATCAAACAACTATCATCCAAGAAGATCCTATAGGTTTAACTTGGCACAAATACTAATTAAAACATAAAACCACATCTAACCTGAAGCTAGATGGATTATTTATTCCTAAACAGAATGAAAAATCAAGAACTAAAATAAAATTAGGTTGCCTCCCAACAAGCGCTAATGTTTAACGCCCCTAGCTAGGCATGATGATTTCAATGATGCTCACATAAAAGATAGGAATTGAAACATAAAGAGAGCATCATGAAGAATATGACTAGCACATTTAAGTCTAACCCACTTCCTATGCATAGAGATTTTGTGAGCAAACAACTTATGGAAACAATAATCAACTAGCATAGGAAGGCAAAACAAGCATAACTTCAAAACTTTAAGCACATAGCGAGGAAACTTGATATTATTGCAACTCCTACAAGCATATGTTCCTCCCTCATAATAATTTTCAGTAGCATCATGAATGAATTCAACAATATAACCAGCACCTAAAGCATTCTTTTCATGATCTACTTGCATAGAAATTTTACTACTCTTCATATAAGCAAAATTCTTCTCATTCAGGATAATGGGAGTATCATAAGAGACTTGAATACTATAAATTGTTTCCACATTAAAAGAGTAATGTTCATAAAAAGGGTAATCATAATCATGACAAGTTTTATAAATATAATCATCACTACTTTTTATGGCATAAGTTTCATCACAATAATCATCATAAGTAGCAACTTTGTTCTCATCATAATCAATTGAAACCTCTTCCGAAATAGTGGATTCATTACTAAATAAAGTCATGACCTCTCCAAATCCACTTTCATAAATATTATAAGATTCAACATCCTCCAAAATAGTGGGATCATTACTTCCTAAAGTTGACACTCTTCCAAACCCACTTTCATAAATATAATCATCATAAATAGGAGGCATGCTATCATCATAAATTTGCGTATCAAAACTTGGGAGACTAAAAATATCATCTTCATTAAACGTAGCCTCCCCAAGCTTGGGACAAACATTAATTGCAGCAAATATATTCTCAAAAACATCATCTTCATCAAACATAGCATCCCCAAGCTTGGGCCTTTTCATATCATAAGCATAATCACTCTCATCATTAATAGTGTGGATAGCACCAATAGTATAGCAAACATTATTATCATATTCTTCCAAGCAAGTGCCGAAAAGATTTTCAATATCATAAGAAGTATCATTATCTTCCCAATCATAATCATCACAACAAGCAATAGGCATAACGAGATCATCATCAAGTGCATCATCTTCATTTTCATGAGGCACAACAATAATAGGAGCAACATTATTTGGGGGAGACATCTTTTTACCTCTCTTCCTTTTTCTTTTCTTCTTCTTCACCACATCATGTGTGGGTTCAATCCTCTTTTTGGAGCACCTTATTAATGAGATTGGTTGAATAGAAGGCTCCTCCTCGTTACCTGATTCATCATAAGAAACAATAGGAGGATATTGGGAAGTCTCTTCCCGTTCATTAGCATTCTCTTCATCTTCTATTTGTTTTCTTTTCTTTACATAATTGGCAATATAAGGATTTTCAATGCAATTCACCGCACAATACATATAAATCTTCTCTAGATCAAAATCAAGAAATCTATCACGATTAAACTTTGGAATACCCTCAGTTATACACTTCCTTTCTTCATAACCCAAAAGAAGACTAAGCTCTTTATGATGCTCAAGAGTAATCAAGTTATCACAATTTTTGGACATGACTTGATCATGAAACAAATAGCATTGGAGCTTTAAATGACCAAGTTCATTGCAAAGTTCACAAGGGGCGCGATAAATATTGAATCTTTCAGCGCAATCATCTAGCCTCTCTTGCAACAATTTAGTTTCTAAGTACTTATGCCTCTTGCAACATCTATCCTCCCTATTTGGTGTGTAATTACAAACCCAATGCACTCCACAAAAATTGACATGTTTATAGGAGACATTTTCATCATAACTAGTTCAATCATCATTAGTACTATGGATATTCGAGGAGTTCATACTAACAGCATTGCAATCATGCTCATCATTCAAAGATTTAGTGCCAAACATTTTAATGCATTCTTCTTCTAACACTTTGGCACAATTTTCCTTTCCATCATACTCACGAAAGATATTAAAAAGATGAAGCGTATGAGACAAACTCAATTCCATTTTTTGTAATTTTCTTTTATAAACTAAACTAGTGACAAAACAAGAAACAAAAAGATTCGATTGCAAGATATAAAGATATACCTTCAAGCACTCACCTCCCCGGCAACGGCGCCAGAAAATGCTTGATGTCTACTACGCAACCTTCTCCTTGTAGACGTTGTTGGGCCTCCAAGTGCAGAGGTTTGTAGGACAGTAGAAAATTTCCCTCAAGTGGACCTAAGGTTTATCAATCCGTGGGAGGCGTAGGATGAAGATGGTCTCTCTCAACCAACCCTGCAACCCAATAACAAAGAGTCTCTTGTGTCCCCAACACACCCAATACGATGGTAAATTGTATAGGTGCACTAGTTCGGCGAAGAGGTGGTGATACAAGTGCAATATGGATGGTAGATATAGGTTTTTGTAATCTGAAAATAGAAAACAGCAAGGTAACTAATGATAAAAGTGAGCATAAACGGTATTGCAATGATAGGAAACAAGGCCTAGGGTTCATACTTTCACTAGTGCAAGTTCTCTCAACAATAATAACATAATTGGATCATATAACTATCCCTCAACATGCAACAAAGAGTCACTCCAAAGTCACTAATAGTGGAGAACAAACGAAGAGATTATGGTAGGGTACGAAACCACCTCAAAGTTATTCTTTCCAATCAATCCATTGGGCTATTCCTACAAGTGTCACAAACAGCCCTAGAGTTCGTACTAGAATAACACCTTGAGACATAAATCAACCAAAACCCTAATGTCACCTAGATACTCCAATGTCACCTCAAGTATCCGTGGGTATGATTATACGATATGCATCACACAATCTCAGATTCATCTATTCAACCAACACATAGAACCTTAAAGAGTGCCCCAAAGTTTGTACCGGAGAATCAAGACGAAAACGTGTGCCAACCCCTATGCATAGGTTCATGGGAGGAACCCGCAAGTTGATCACCAAGACATACATCAAGTGAATCACGTGATATCCCATTGTCACCACAGATACGCACGGCAAGACATACATCAAGTGTTCTCGAGTCATTAAAGACTCAATCCGATAAGATTACTTTAAAAGGGAAAACTCAATCCATTACAAGAGAGTAGAGGGGGAGAGGAAACATAAGATCCAACTATAATACCAAAGCTCGCGATACATCAAGATCGTGCCAAATCAAGAACACGAGAGAGAGAGAGAGAGAGATCAAACACATAGCTACTGGTACATACCCTCATCCCCGAGGGTAAACTACTCCCTCCTCGTCATGGAGAGCGCCGGGATGATGAAGATGGCCACAGGTGAGGGTTCCCCCCTCCCGCAGGGTGCCGGAACAGGGTCCCGATTGGTTTTTGGTGGCTATAGAGGCTTGCGGCGGCGGAACTCCCGATCTATTCTGTTGCCCGATCGTTTTAGGGTATATGGGTATATATAGGAGGAAGAAGTACGTCAAGGGAGCCACGAGGGGCCCACGAGGGTGGAGGGCGCGCCCCCTACCTTGTGGCTCCCTCGTTTCTTTCCTGACGTGCACTCCAAGTCTATCATGTTGCTTTCCTTCCAAAAAAAACTTCTCTAGAAGGTTTCATTCCGTTTTGACTCCGTTTGACATTCCTTTTCTTTGAAACACTGAAACAAGGGAAAAACAGGAACTGGCACTGGGCTCTGGGTCAATAGGTTAGTCGCAAAAATAATATAAAATGTTTAATAAAGCCCATAAACATCCAAAACAGATAATATAATAGCATGGAACAATAAAAAAATATAGATACGTTGGAGACGTATCAACAATTGCTCCAGCGTTGTCACAAAAGATTGTCATTGGACCCGATGCACAGGCTATTACACCTAGATCGGATATGAACTCCTTCATCCATACTCCTTCATGCGCTACTTCCGAAGCAGCTATGTACTCCTCTTCAGACGTAATCCCGCCATGACGCTCTGCTTGGAACTAAACCAACTGGCAGCTCCACCATTCAATATAAATACGTATATAGTTTGTGACTTAGAGTCATTCGGATCTGTGTCAAAGCTAGCATCGACGTAAGCCTTTAGGACGTGCTCTGTCCAGTGATCCTTGGTCCTTTTTAGGCACCTCAGGATATTCTTGACCGTTGTCCAGTGATCCACTCCTGGTTTACTTTGGTACCTCCCTGCCAAACTTATGGCAAGGCACACATCAAGTCTGGTACACAGCATGGCATACATAATAGAACCTATGGCTGAGGCATAGGAAATGACTTTCATTTTCTCTCTATGTTCTACCGTGGTCGGACTTTGAGTCTGACTCAATTTCACACCTTGCAACACAGGCAAGAACCCTTTCTTTGACTGGTCCATTTTGAACTTCTTCAAAACTTTGTCAAGGTATGTGCTTTGTGAAAGTCCTATTAAGTGTTTCGATCTTTCCCTATAGATCTTGATGCTCAATATATAAGCAGCTTCAGTGAGGTCTTTCATTGAAAAATTCTTATTCAAGTATCCTTTTATGCTATCTAGAAATTCTATATAATTTCCAATCAATAATATGTCATCCACATATAATATCAGAAATGCTACAGAGCTCCCACTCACTTTCTTGTAAATACAAGCTTCTCTGTAAGTCTGTATAAAACCATATGCTTTGATCACATCATCAAACATATATTCCAAATCCGAGTTGCTTAAATGAGTCCATAAATGGATCACTGGAGCTTGCACACTTTGTTAGCACCTTTAGGATCGACAAAACCTTCTGGCTGCATCATATACAACTCTTCTTTAAGAAATCCATTAAGGAATGCAGTTTTGACATCCATTTGCCAGATTTCATAATCATAAAATGCGGCAATTGCTAACATGATTCGGACAGACTTAAGAATCTCTATGGGTGAGAAAGTCTCATCGTAGTCAACCCCTTGAACTTGTCGAAAACCTTTTGCGACAAGTCGAGCTTTGTAGACAGTAATATTACCATCAACGTCCATCTTCTTCTTGAAGATCCATTTATTCTCAATGGCTTGCCGATCATCGGGCAAGTCCACAAAAGTCCACACTTTGTTCTCATACGTGGATCCTATCTTCAAAGTTCGTAGGTTCGCCGTTGTCTAACAACATGACTTCCAGGACAGGATTACCATACCACTCTGGTGCAATACGTGTTCTGGTCGATCTACGAGGTTCAGTGATAACTTGATCTAAAGTTCATGATCATCATCATTAGCTTCCTCTCTAGCTGGTGTAGGTATCACGGGAACAATTTTCTCTATGTGCTACTTTCCAATTTGAACGAAGGTACAATTACCCCATCAAATTCTACTTTCCTCCCACTCACTTCTTTCGAGAGAAACTCCTTCTCTAGAAATGACCCATTCTTAGCAACAAAGATCTTGCCTTCGGATCTATGGTAGAAGGTGTACCTAGTAGTTTTTTTAGGGTATCCTACAAAGACACACTTCTCCGATTTCGATTCGAGCTTATCTGGCTGAAGCCTTTTGACATAAGAGTCGCATCCCAAACTTTAAGAAATGACAACTTAGGTTTCTTGTCAAACCATAGTGAATACGGCGTCATCTCAACGGATTTAGACGGTGCCCTATTTAACGTGAATGCAGCTGTCTCCAATGCATAACCACAAAATGATAAAGGCAAATCGATAAGTGACATCATAGAACACACCATATATCTAATAAAGTACGGTTACGACGTTCGAACACACCATTACTGTCGTGGTTTTGTCACGGCAGATGTCCTCGTGAAAGGACTTAGTCGTGGAGCCATCGGAACGGGTTAGCTTGAAGGGGTTAAAGCGGACACAGGGACGCAAGAGGGTTTTATACTAGTTCGGCCCCTTCGATGAAGGTAGAAGCCTACGTCTAGTTGTGATGGAATTGATGGGGTTCCGATAACTAGGGAGCAAACAAGCTTCGCCTAAGTCTCGAGTTGTTGTCTGTTGTCCTTGAACCGCCGACGGGTTGTCCCCTTATATACATGGGTGACACCCGTCGGTTTACAGAGTCCCAACACTGGCTCATACTCGTGTCCGGTTTGGTCTCTACTTATTCCTAACTTACAACACAAGTTTACATACCCACGCCGGTTTACGGCTACCGGCCTTAATCCGATCATGGGCTTTTAAGCCCTCATCTACCTTCATGGGCTTTTACATAAACAACTACTGATGAAGTTAACCCGGCCCAGATAGGCCGGTTTACGCCCAGTAGTAATATCCCCAACATTAGGCCCCAGATTGATTTGAACAGGTTCATGTCAATCCTTATCAAAAAACTTCATCTTCAACATCTTCTTGTAATTTGGTGAACCGCCGTGACGTCATCTTCTCTGATCGCTATAAACCGGAGCGACGTCATCTGTAATAAAGAAGTGATCAATGATGCCTCCTTGTTTAATAGATTTGCGATAATCGAGGCGACAGTTCCGTTTCCAAACCCGCGGCCCCTTGATTCTCGCGCCTGACACATGTCCCTTTCTTTATAAATAGGACTGAAGGGTCATTTCCTTTCTCCCCCTCGTGCTCCCCTTCTTCGTCTTCCTCGCGTCGCCTAGCTTGGGAGCGCCGCCGCCGCCGACCTCTGCATCAACTCAGGCCGCTGCATCACCCTGATTGTACCAGAGCACCGCGGCGGTCTCCGGCGTCGTCCTCAGCTCCGCTAAGTCTTCTAACCTTTTCATTACAGATCTATTCTAGGGTTTCCATGTTCTCTAGTGTTCTTCGCCTGCTTCTTGTTCATATGCTAGATCCAACGCTGTAATATTTTCTCTTGCGTAACAGTAGCGTTATCCTCTATTTTTACTTCCGCCTATTAAGACCATAGATCTTATCCGTAGAACTGGCTTATTGATCCAGTACTGCTCCTGTTGGGCCTTTGAAATTTTTATCCCTTTTATGAACATGTTCCAGATCAAACGATGTAGTACAATCTTGTGAAACCTGTTTTTGCATATTTACTCATCTGCAATCTCGACTGCTTCAATGTGTAGACCAGGCGGTTTAACTTTGTAGAAAAATTAACAAACCGGTATATGTACCATTAGTCCCCTGGTTGAACCACCGGAATTCCTTATCCAGACCATGCCACTTTGTAAAACTCCGGTTTTAAAAAATAACTGTGTCCGATTTAGCAATATACGCATCAGGGTATATCTTTCCAATATCTTCTTGAACCGGCAATTGCTACTTTGCAGACTGCACTATGGCCAAAAAAGTGTACGAGTGCAGCTGGGTTCCTTCTCGCATGACTGAGACTCAACTGACCAATTTAGTCAAAACGGGCGCTTTAAGCAGGCATGACGTTATTCATTGGAGGGTCCCAGGCACAGAATGTCCTCCCCAGCCTAAGGAGGGAGAAGTGGTTGTTTTTGCTGATCACTTGGCCCGGGGCTTCAACCCTCCTGGTTCAAAATTTTATCGGGACGTCCTAGCCAATTTCCAACTACGTCCACAAGATACATGCCCAAACTCTGTAACCAACATCTGTCACTTTCAAGTGCTCTGTGAGGTGTTCTTCCAAGAGGAACCCACACTTGAATTATTCAGAGATTGTTTCCATTTAAACCGCCATACTGAATTTACTGACGGCGCCAACACAGAGTTAGGCGGTATGGCGATTCAAAAGAGGAAAGAGGTCACTTACCCTCACGCCAAACTGCACAGTCATCCCAAAGAGTGGAATCAAACATGGTTCTACTTCAAAGATACCTCTCCTTCCGACGAAAATCCTTTGCCGGGTTACCGTCCGGAACGGCTTAGCAACACACATCCTTTCTCCCAAAGGCTGACTGCTAAGGAGAGAAGTAAATATGCTCCTCAATTATCCAAACTCAGGGCCTTCATGGCTAATGGGCTGACAGGGGTTGATCTTGCCCGCTGCTGGATATCGTGGAGTATACTGCCCTTAAGTCAGCGCTCCGGTTTGATGTGCGAAGACACAGGAAGTGAAAAAGACCCTCTTCGACACATTGACATCCAGCTCTCAAACAACGAAGTCACAGAAGCTGTGAGGAAAATACTGAATGAACCGGAAGCTGTCTGCGCCAAAACCGGCCTGGCTCCCTTCTGTGCCATCAACAAACCGCCATCTGTAAGACTTATACCTTGTACTTTTCATTGAACCTGCCTGCTCAAATTATGAATTTGCTAATATCAACATTTTTTAAACAGGGCGATGATCCGTTTTGGAGCAAGAAACCTCCGCAAGAGAAACCGAAGAAGCCAGAGAAACCGGAGAGACCAACCCGGCCCAAGACCAGAGTTGTTAAGAGGCCAGCTAACAGGAAGAAAACCACCGCGTCTTCTGATCCGGTAGCTGATGATGATGTGGGTAATCCGGACCTAGAAGTAGAGCTTGATTCACTTGGATTATTTTTCACACATCTTATTGATAATGACCATTGTCAGGATGATGCGGAAGGAAGTCAGGCTGATGCTGTAGAGGTAATCACTCCGTCCTCCGATTCAAGCCCTTTACCTTCACTAAAAATCCGTCGGGCAAACCGGAAAATCAAATTTTCTCATCCTCTTGCTTATTTGGATCCAAACTTTCTTATGAAGACACAACAGCATGAAGCCCGTCGCACAACCCGGCACAACGTCCAGGTAGTTACCTCCGCCGGGTTACCGAACAGTCCGGTTCAGAAACACCGTTCAGAGGTCTCTAACTCTCTTGTCAATGCTTGTCCTAAAGCGGGTTGTTTTCGTCAACCTCTTAATCCATCTGATTCCGATTATCAGGGCACTTCTCATTCGTCTTCTGGCGAGTCATCAATTACACAACTTCCCCCACTCAAGACAGTGCTTGGGTGAGCTATATTTCTTAGAATATTTCTGATGTATGACTTTGCAACATATGCCTTATTGATTTGTCTTATTCCTTTTCAGGGCCAAGCCTAGGCCAAGCAAGAAGGCTCGTCTAGACAAAGTGGCAGAAGAAAATGCCGTTCCTGAACCGGACAAAATACCAGATCCTGAAGCGGCTATTCATGAGTATGTGCCAAACGACCCACCACCGCAAGATGATAACTTTGTTGCTGAAGAGACTCACATTGATACCTCAAGTCCTGTTGATCAGCCTGCAAGCCCCGTCCGGTTTGATAGACCCACTAGTCCATCAAAGTCTACTGACAAGCCGACGGCCCCAGTGCAAACCGGTGAAGCAAAAGACGATGAAGTTATTATTACTGGCTTTGGCCGCACAGAGCCAAGCAATCCCGTCGCTTTGTCCCGACATACTGCCAAAGAAGAATTTGCTGCCATTGGCAAAGGCAAATGGAATGCTGATCTGGCGAGTTATGCTGCTCTGAACACCCAAGAACTCCATTCCGGCTATCTGAACCGGCTATATACCAGCCGTGACTATGAAGCCGGTTTGGTTAATATGATGAAGGACAAATATGAGGTAACTTCCATATGCTTCTCTGTTAGTACATTTCAATCTGTTAATTCCCCTAGCCCCCAAGGGCCGGTTTAAAATCTTTGACTTAAACCGGGACTTATCAATAGAAACTTCAATGTATCTGAATTTGCTGATGTAGCCCCCAAGGGCCGGTTCAACTTAATTTAGTTAAACCGGTACTTTAGATAAAAAGATTGTAGCATCAGTACTGATTGAGCAAATAGCCATTAGCCCCCAAGTGCCAAGTTGAATACTTGTATTGAGCTTGGGACTTTATGAACAATTATAGGATGAAAAGCAAATATACATTAGCCCCCAAGTACCAAGGGCATAACTTGTTATGTGGTTGGTACTTCAATTCTTGTACCGCCATCTAAATCATATTCACTGCCTGTATGCAGGCTGAGCTGAACAAAAGAGAAAGCCAAATCACCGATCTGCAAGAAAATCTGAAGTCCCAACAAGCTAAAACTTCCAAGGCAAAAGAGGAATTAACCAGCGCTTTAAGCGTCATGGAATAGCTTAAGGAGGGCTTCAAGAAAGAACGGGCGGATTGGGCTATTGAGAAGTCCGCTTTAACTCAGCGAGCAGAGAATGCCGAAGCCGCACTCAAATCGGTAGTGGATGAACTAACCAGCATAAAGCGGCAAGTGCATGCTATGACCGCTGCTGTCTTTGGTAAACCTTCTTGATTTCTGAATCAATGAAGCTTTCTTATGTAACTGCCGGTTTACTAACCCATTGTATGATATAGGGACGCGGATTGGGAACTTGGGATCAGATGTGCGGAAGAAACTGAAGGCCGCTTATACCTTGATAGAGCAATTGTATAGCGGTGCACATCGGATCATCTCTACTGCTTCGCACAACAACACGGCGCCCTCCTTGATCCAAGATACCCTTAAAAGGTTGTCTATGCTTCCTGCCCGGGTTGAAGAGCTGAAGAAATCTGCTGCTCGAACCGGTGCCATAAACGCCTTGCTCCGGGCAAAAGGGTGGGTGCCGGATTTTGACCCTGTTGAAGTGGCTCAGGGCTATCCCAGCTTGAAGGAAGACGGGTCGCAGTTCAGTGAAGCAGATCTACGAGCAATAAACCGGGAGGTGCGTCCTCTAGCTTGTCAATTGGTTGAAGAGGCAGACTTGTCTCACTATCAAGCCCAATATGATGACCAAAACAAGCGAGTAGCTGCACCAATTCCTGAAGCGGAGAATCATATCCCTCCAATCCGTAAGCATACTTACGCTCCTGACATTGAACCGTCGTTGCTGATCCATGATGGAGCTGTCTTTCAAGCATTAATGGGAATCGACTGGAAAACTGTTGATTTCCAGCCGCTGGGTAGAGAAGCAGAAGTTGAAGCGGCGCGAGATGATCCGCAACCATCAGGCCAGGCTGGTGACCAAGCTTGAACCGGAAGCCGGTTTAAATTATTGTTCCTTTGTGTGACGCAGAAAAACAATGATCGTATCTGGGCACCATGTTGCCTTATAATAGATTAGCCGATACATTTGATTTTGATATGCCTGCGTGCATGGTTATTGCAACTTGTGCTTGCTTTGGATGATCAATCTCCAAACTTTTTTCTGCAATCAAAAGATCTTAAAGCACCACCGCGGTTGTACCGCCAGGTGGGTTATGATATGAAATATGATATGTTATATTTAAGCATATGATCAAACATTGTAATACATAATACCTGCCGTCGTTGGGCATGAAGTTTGGCTTTGCCAATCTTGAAGCGGAGTTTTATAAACACCGTACTGCTTGGAGGAGAAAAAGTAGTTCCTGTGTATATCATGCTGGTTTACCATGTAAACCGCTCCGGGTTATGATGAACGCTGGTGTTACTCCATAATAGGATGTTAACAAAATTTAATCAAACCGGGCAAATAATCTCCGGATTAAATAGTTGACCGTGTTCCGTCAATTGACAGTCGAACCAGTTTAAAAATTGTCGGTTTAAAAAGGCAACAAAAGAAATATTTATTAAAACAAAATTTCATGCAAAGGCAATGATAAAACCAGTTGCAAAAAAGAGGCTATTGAGCCGATCAAGTGGCATTACCATGGTCAGACACGACCAAGCTCCCAATAGGCGTAGCTATGGTTCAAGTCAGCCAGGTCCCCAAATGATGCAGTGGCATTATGCCGATCAAGAGGTGTAGCGATGGTTCGGGTTCGACCAGAGCCCCCAAGTGATTCTGTGGCCTTAGGCCGATCAAGAGGTGTGACTGGTTCAGATGTGACCAAGTCCCCAAGTGATCTTGTGGCTTTCGCCTATCAAAAGGTGTTGCATTGGTTCGGATACGACCAAGCCCCCAAGTGATATAACATCAAGCTTAAAAAAGCTAACTCAATGGGTAAACCGGAGGCCGCTTTAAGACAGAAAAACTCCGTGTAACCACACATGATGTAAAAGAACACAGACCCCGCTTTAGCCGAGGCTCCGGTTTATTGTATTGATCATAATATATACATTGTCATAATATGTACATAAGTAGAGCCAGTGGCTCAGGTATAGTAAGGCCGAAGATGAGCTATGTTCCACGACCTGTTGGTCTCCTCTTTTGATGTACGTGAGTCTTTATGCTCTCGAATATCGATCAGATAGTATGACCTGTTGTGCAGATTTTTGCTGACCACGAAAGGCCCCTCCCAAGGCGGGGATAACTTGTGCATATCAGTCTAGTCCTGGATAAGTCGAAGCACCAAATCTCCTTCTTGAAAGGTTCTGGTCCTGACCCGGTGACTGTGATAACGACGAAGATCCTGTTGGTAAATCGCCGAGCGGGCAGCTGCTATATCACGCTCTTCATCCAACAGGTCCAAAGCATCTTGCCGTGCTGCCTCGTTGTCCGCTTCAACATAAGCCGCTACATGAGGTGAATCATGACGGATATCACTGGGGAGAACCGCCTCCGCTCCATAGACCATGAAGAACGGTGTGTATCTTGTTGATCTATTGGGTGTAGTATTGATACTCCATAGCATAGATGGTAACTCTTCCACCCAACAACCCGGCGTTCTCAGTAAAGGAACCATAAGCTGGGGTTTGATGCCTCGCAAGATCTCTTGATTAGCCCTCTCTGCTTGGCCGTTGGACTGTGGGTGAGCCACTGATGAAACGTCAAGCCGGATGTGTTCACGTTCACAGAACTCCCTCATAGCACCCTTGGATAAATTGGTACCATTATCAGTGATGATGCTGTGTGGAAAGCCAAACTAAAAAAATCACCTTTTTGATGAATTGAACCGCTGTGGCTGCATCACACTTGCTAACAGGTTCTGCCTCCACCCACTTTGTAAACTTGTCAACCGCCACCAAAAGGTGGGTCTTCTTGTCTTTGGACCTTTTGAAAGGCCCAACCATATCCAGTCCCCAAGTCGCAAAGGGCCAAGTGGTTGGAATCATCCTCAATTTTTGAGCCGGCACATGAGCGCGTCTTGAGAACTTTTGGCAACCGTCGCGTCGTCTGACCAGATCCTCCGCATCAACATGAGCAGTCAGCCAATAGAAGCTATGGCGAAACGCTTTAGCCACCAAAGACTTTGAACCAGCGTGGTGACCACAATCTCCTTCATGGATCTCACGTAAGATTTCACAACCTTCCTCAGGAGATACACAGCGTTGAAATGCCCCTGACACACTGCAATGATGCAACTCGCCATTGACAATAGTCATGGATTTGGATTGCCGTATTATCTGTCTGGCCAGAGTCTCATCCTCCGGTAACTCGCCCCGGTTCATATACGCAAGATAAGGAATCGTCCAATCTGGAATGACATGAAGAGCTGCCACCAATTGAGCCTCCGGATCAGGACTAGCCAAAGCCTCTTCACCAGGGAGCTTGACAGACGGATGATGCGGAATATCCAAGAAAACATTAGGCGGGACCGGTTTACGCTGAGAACCCAACCGGCTTAAAGCGTTCGCCGCTTCATTCTTTCGCCGGTCCACGTGATCCACCTGATAACCTTTGAAGTGACCTACAACAATATCCACCTCACGACGATATGCTGCCATGAGCGGGTCCTTGGAATCCCAAGTGCCAGACACCTGTTGAGCCACCAGGTCCGAGTCACCGAAGCACTTAACTCGACTTAGATTCATCTCCTTAGCCATCCGGAGACCATGGAGTAAGGCTTCATACTCAGCTGCATTGTTAGTGCAAGGGAACATTAAACGGAGAACGTAATAGAACTTATCACCTCTCGTGGGGAAGTTAACACGACTCCAGCCCCCGAGCCCTCCAGTTGCCTGGACCCATCAAAATGGATAGTCCAATATGTGTGATCCGGCTTTTCTTCAGGTGCCCGCAGCTCTGTCCAATCATTGTTGAAATCCACAAGTGCTTGAGACTTGACTGCCGTCCGAGGCACGTATTTCAATCCGTGCGGCCCAAGCTCTATAGCCGACTTAGCAATCCGGCCGGTTGCCTCCCTGTTCTGGATTATATCTCCCAAGGGAGCGGAATTGACCACTGTGATGGGGTGTCTGAGGGAGTCCTGGATTAGGGGGTGTCCGGATAGCCGGACTATACCTTCAGCCGGACTCCTGGACTATGAAGATACAAGATTGAAGACTTCGTCCCGTGTCCGGAGGGAACTTTCCTTGGTGTGGAAGGCAAGCTTGGCGATGCGGATATTCAAGATCTCCTACCATTGTAACCGACTCTGTGTAACCCTAACCCTATCCGGTGTCTATATAAACCGGAGGGTTGTAGTCCGTAGGACAATCAACTCCATACACAACAATCATACCATAGGCTAGCTTCTAGGGTTTAGCCTCCTTGATCTCGTGGTAGATCTACTCTTGTACTACCCATATCATAAATATTAATCAAGCAGGAGTAGGGTATTACCTCCATCGAGAGGGCCCGAACCTGGGTAAAAACATCGTGTCCCTTGTCTCCTGTTACCATCCGGCCTTGAGGCACAGTTCGGGACCCCCTACCCGAGATCCGCCGGTTTTGACACCGACATTGGTGCTTTCATTGAGAGTTCCTCTGTGTCATCGCAATTAGGAAGGATGCCTCTTCCGTCTTTAAAGACGGCGCCGTTGCTAAGGGAGCCTTGGCTGTCGGCCAAACCCTCCGGCTAGGTGGTTTTCTCATGACCGCCTGTTCGGCCGTTGCGCCGACGGTGACCTCTCGGGTCATCAAAAGCAACCTTCATGTCAGCTCGGAACTTGTCGAGCAGCTAGATCCGATGGAGCTCTCCTCCGTAAACGAGCTCTTGGATCGCATCGCCGCCCTGGGGGTCGCCACGGACTACGACCAGGTTGGGCTTAAACCCGATCTGAGAGAAATTAACTCTCCCCAGGCCACCCACCATGTCGCCGTGGTAGAGGCGCAGTGCGGTGACCCTTCATCTATTTTAAGGACTAGCTACGTCCGAATTCCCGACCCCTCCAAGCCGGATACCCGCGGAGGGGAGGATGTAACCCAAGACCTGAGCTTAGGATCAGGCAACGGGCTAGATTCATTGGACAACATCCAAGAATCCGAACTTCAGAGTTCGGAAACTCTTCGGCCTCCGAATCTTGGATTGGGTAAGGTTTCAGATTCAACACGTGGAATCTTGGATTAGGTCCATCGATGCAGTCCCCCCCAACATCTTTTTGGAAAGATTGTTCAAGCCATCTGTAGCATGGGAGGGGGATCCTGCAATTAACAGCCCGGACTCAGCCGCACCACTCGATGCCGAACAACCTGACATAATTGGAGGTTCTGCCAATGAAATTACACCTTCAGCCCACATAATAATGGCGGTTATCGCCCCGTGGACAGAACCATTCCTAGCCTACCTTACTAGGCAGGAACTCCCAGAAGACCAAAACGAGGCCCGCTGCATAGTGCGGTGATCTAAAGCCTATAAAGTCCACGAGGGAGAGCTTTATAAGAAAAGCACTACCGGAGTCCTTCAAAGGTGCATCTCCGAAGAGGAAGGGCGGAATCTTCTGGCTGAAATTCATGCCGGACTCGGTGGTCATCACGCTGCTGCTCGGTCCCTTGTTAGCAAGGCTTTCCGTACAAGCTGTTATTGGCCGACGGCCCGGGCAGATGCTCAGGACCTAGTCCAACGATGCGTTGGTTGCCAACCTTTTGCCAACCAAAGCCATATGCCACCCACCGCACTCCAAACTATCCCCATCACCTGGCCCTTTGCGGTCTGGGGGCTTGACATGGTCGGACCCCTTAGAGGTGGGACCCATAAGAAAAAATACTTACTGGTCATGGTGGACAAGTCCTCCAAATGGATAGAAGCCAAGCCTGTTAAAACGGCCGAATCCGTACCTGTGATAGACTTCATATCCGGGGTCGTACACTGTTACGGCGTCCCCCACAGCATCATTACTGATAACGACACAAACTTCACCGCCGATGAGGTAAAGCTCTGGTGCAAGAACATGGGCATCAAGCTCGACTATGCCTCTGTCTATCACCCACAAACTAACGGCCAGGTCAAACGTGCAAATGGTCTTATCATGAGCGGCATTAAACCCAGATTAGTGCGGTCCCTCAAGGAATCTAACACGCACTAGGTAGAGGAGCTCGACTCCGTACTCTGGGGGCTGCGGACCACGCCGAATCGCACCACAGGATACACACCATTCTTTATGGTGTACGGCGCGGAGGCAGTTCTGCCCTGCGACATAATTCATGACTCAACTCGAGTGCGCATGTACGAGGAAAGAGAAGCCGAGCTCGATCGGCAGGACAACTTGGACGCCTTGGAGGAGGAGCGTGACGTGGCAAAAGCCCGTTCCTCATTCTATCAACAGCAGGCTCGAAGATATCAAAGCAGAGAAGTACGGGCCAAAAATTACAATGTTGGCGAACTAGTTCTACGCCTGCCGGATAAAAAAAAGGACAAACTCAAGCCCAAGTGGGAAGGTCCATTTGTAATCGACCAAGTACTGACTGGTGGAGCGTACCGCCTGCGAGATGCGTCGGATAACCGACTCGAGCCGAACCCATGGAATGCCACCCGTCTTCGAAGATTCTATGCCTAGCACCAGACTCCGTGTTCGTCTCCTTCCTCTGTCCATTTTTTACATTTTTCTGTCTTACATTTCTCTCCTTCCCCTCTTTTTTATTTTATAGCCCTTAAAGGCTCACCAAGTGACGTGCCACTCACGCTCATTAAACCTGGGGGCTTCTTTAACATAAGCTTATTTATACGGACTTCACGCCCAACACATGTGTCAAACTTCCGCATGTACCTTTTTCTTCACCACTATATGCATTGATATGACTTAAGTTTTGGCCAAGCTGGGTTGCCTGGCTCCTGTTCTTACCCCTACGTTCCCGATTGTTCGGCTAGGCGGTAAAGGGAGCACCTCTGCGATTGTTACTGCCGGGTCAGCCGGATGTGTACCTCAGACTGGGTGAAGCCGAAAGCTAGCGTTCTTAAGGGAATATTCGGTCGGTGAAATAAAAGATGATCTTTTTACTAATTTTATGTGCCCCCAGATGCTTTTTCTGCGTCTTTTTACGTAGTCCGGACATGCACTTTAGGGCATGCCTCCCCAGCGAAAGGAACCCCTAACGGAACTATTCTCTCTGGAAGATGTTTCTTACTAACGATGTAATATAACATAACTAGTTGGGCACTTGTCTGATAAAGCACTAATGACCCCTACGCCTGGTCTCCACGCATACCCCGGTTCTTATATAACCTCTATGGTATTCGGACACACTCCGGACCGTCAGGTCCCGAGGTTGAAGCGAAAAGGTCGGCAACGACAAACGATCTACAATCCAGCTAGAAGGCATTACACATGTCAATTCAAAATTACATAGTCATTCTGACTAATTGTATTCCTCTTCTATACCATCTAACAGGCTGTCTAATTTACAGTCCTGCTGGGAATACTTCACGGCCAACTCTACTTGGCCGTATACTAAGCTCACAGGGATCTCCTTCCCGTCCGGCCCCACTGGGCCGACCTCGGCCATGTGGTTTGGGTCAGACTTCGTAAAACGAGTCTTCACCATGGCCCAGGCCTCCCTAGCGCCTTGTCGGCAGGCCGATATCTTCCACAATCGGAAGCGCTGCCGAGCTCCCTTCAACTTCTCCACAAGCTCTCCAAGGCCCTCGGGCATGGAGTGGGCAGGCCATAAGGCTTGGGCAACGCCTCGCGTCGCCTGCCGAATTCGCTCGTGCAGTTGCAGGAGTTCGGGAAGAAGGTCACCCGTAGAACCAGGCATCTCCTCTGCAGGACGACCTGTGAGCATACCTATAGACATTACTCTGTTAGTCGACTTCCTTGCTGAACTCTTTTTTTAAAGGTTCGTTCAAGCACTTACTAAATATGCCGCATCGAAGCCGCTGATTCTCCTTCGAGGAGTCCGACAGCTGGCCACGAACGTCTTTAAGTTCGACGTCCAGCTTGGTGTTGGCGTCCTGAAGGTCATTCTTCTCTCGCCTCACCTTTGTCAACATACTCTCACCGGCCTTTAGCCGGCGTAAGAGTTGTTGCTTTTCCGGATCGAGTCCGGCGCCATCTGCAATATGATTTGTCAGATTTACACCCAAACCGCACAATACTAATCTTTCGAAGTATATCTTACCTGAGGGGTCCCTTTAGGCTCCCCTTCTGTGGCTAGTGCGGCCTCTAGTTGGGCCTTGCACTTTTCAAGCTCCTGGGATAGTACGGTATTCTTCTCTGTAAGAACCTGCATATTAAATGATCCTTAAATCAGTTACTTTAACTGTTTCAAGTCTCGGGGGCTACTGGTATATATATGTATTTGACAAAAAATTTCTTACCCGTATGTCTTTTACATACTGCTCCGTGGCTCTGGCTAAACCATTTTGAGTGGCACGGAGGTACGCATCTCCCGAATTAAAGGCGTCTAAAGCCTCTTGGGAGAAACAAGCGTCGCATAGAACTGTCCGGCGACGCCTGTGGTTCATGGCACTCTCCACTTCAGAATTTGTGGCAGACAGCCTGTCCGCATCCTCTGTCGGAGGAGCGTCCGGTGCGCGCCTGGTGCTCGCCTCCGCTTCCTGGCCAGACGTTGGAGCCTGGCTGGTGGAGGCGCGATTGGCAACCTCTCCGGATATAGTACGGCGAGGTCTCTTCGTCCTAAATATAGCACGAACGTTAATATGCCCTGACAGAATAACACCAGGGAAATAGAGGGTGCGCTATACCTTTGCGCCGGCACCTCAGTCCGGACTACATTCCTTTTTGTCCCATGGGGCCCTGCGGCCCCTTGTTGGCTAGCCGCCGCAGGTTCGGCCTCCCACCTCGGAAATCTCCCCTGCAAAACACGGTTGTTGTTAGAAACACCGGAATACGTGAAAATGGAATCTCTCTCAAGGGAATAAAACTCCGATTTTTGTCACCTGGGAGGCCGGGATTAACCCGGGGTAATCAGCCGTAATGGCTACCAAGGTATTGTCCTTGCTTAGCTGATGGAACACCCCGTCGATAAGCTCCACTGATATATCCGGATCCTCTTCGGAGCCCGGATCAAGGGACCGTTCTGGGTCCTCGGGCTGTGGGGGGGCGGCTGCTTATATCTTTTACCTCCTGCCGCAGTTCCTGCATTGAAGTCATTAGACTACATATCTAACCGTGGGAGTATAAAACAAACAGGCAAGCGCAATTGCTCACTTACCCAACTTGGAGGATCGTACATAGTAAATCCGGCCCGCGGGTTGACGCGGAGGAATTCCTCCTTTTCTCCCTTATACAAGGAGGACAAGATCTTTATTAGGGCGGCGGCCGAGGCCGGCCCCTTACGACCATAACGGGTGGCGTCATCCTCCCCGTTGAAATCCCACATGGGGTGGCCTCTATATTGGAGCGGCTGCACCCCCCGCATAATGCATGCGGCCATGACTCCGATCATGGTTAGTCCGGAATGAGCTAACAGTCTTATTTGGCCCATCAGGTAAAGGACGTCTCTGTCGCTTTCTCTCTGAGAGCTCCGTGGATGCCAGCTTAAGCGTTTCTTCAATGGAGTACTGTTGAACTCAGGAAGACCGACCCGGATAGGGTCCGGTAGCGGGACGTCATCTATGTAAAACCATTCCGAAGGCCAGTCCTCGGACGCCTTCTTTGGGGTTCCGGATAGGTATCCGGTCCCGGCGATGCGCCATACTTCGGCTCCGCCCACTTGATATATAGACCCCTCTTGGGAACGGGGCACAAGGCAGAACAACCTCTTCCACAACGCGAAATGAGCCTCAACGCCTAAAAATAGCTCGCAAAGGGCGACGAAACCCGCAATATGCAATACGGAGGCGGGCGTGAGATTGTGCAGCTAGAGGCCGTAAGAACTCCAGGAGCCCGCGGAGAAATGGATGAATTGGAAATCCCAGTCCCCTTATTAGGTAGGGGACAAGGCACACCCTCTCTCCTTTAGAGGGATTGGGGGTGCTCTCCGCTTGTTTTCCGCCATTGTAGGTGGCGAGACCGGCTCGGACTGGGACCATGTATGCCTGAGGGAGAAATCCCTTGGCCTGAAGCGACACTAACTCGCTATGCGGGATGGTGCAACTCTCCCAGTCCCCGGGTTTAGGACCGGAGGGGCGAGGGGAGGAGCTGCGACGGCTGGCCATGTTGGAATGGACCTTTCGCTAGGAGCGCTATGATGATAACTCGCAGAGAGGAGAAGATGTGGTTTGGATCTAAATCCCCATCCCGTTAAATAGGCGGCTCGTTTGTACGGCCAGGGGTGTGAATGTAAAAACACCCCGGCTCTTCGCATGCATTTGACACGTGGAAGACAGTCATTATTGGGCGTGGAAGCCGAGGAGCGCTACATTACAAAAATCGGGCGTTATTCCTACAGGTACACAGGATTTGGAAAAGAACCCGCCTTGCAATGCCGAACAATCTGCGCGCCGGACTCGTCGTCATTGAAGCCTGGTTCGGGGGCTACTGAGGGAGTCCTGGATTAGGGGGTGTCCGGATAGCCGGACTATACCTTCACCCGGACTCCTGGACTATGAAGATACAAGATTGAAGACTTCGTCCCGTGTCCAAAGGGAACTTTCCTTGGCGTGGAAGGCAAGCTTGGCGATGCGGATATTCAAGATCTCCTACCATTGTAACCGACTTTGTGTAACCCTAACCCTATCCGGTGTCTATATAAACCGGAGGGTTGTAGTCCGTAGGACAATCAACTCCATACACAACAATCATACCATAGGCTAGCTTCTAGGGTTTAGCCTCCTTGATCTCGTGGTAGATCTACTCTTGTACTACCCATATCATCAATATTAATCAAGCAGGAGTAGGGTATTACCTCCATCAAGAGGGCCCGAACCTGGGTAAAAACATCGTGTCCCTTGTCTCCTGTTACCATCCGGCCTTGACGCACAGTTTGGGACCTGTCGATGTACTAAAGTAGGGGTACCTTAGTACCCCGAACTTGTGCACGGGCAGTAGTAGTGTCCCGCGGCAAGGCTTGCCAGGGGAGCGACAAGAGTCTCCACGGCCCTTTCTGGGCCGGACGAAGGCCAAGTGATCGAGCCTAGAAGACCAAGCCCCGGCAAGAGGAGCTTGCGGGGCCAAGAAGGCGAGGTCCGGCAAGAGGAGCTTGCCGGGCCAAGGCGACAAGGCCCCGGCAAGAGGAGCTTGCCGGGACGGCTAAGCCGAAGCACCAAGGCCCCGGCGGGAGGAGCTCGCCGGGACGGCCAAACCAAGGCACCCCAAGAGAAGCCCGCCGCGGCGCGCCACGCGCCCCGGCAAGGCCTGACGAGCGGCAAGCTCTCAGGTGCGGCAAGACAACCACCGCGGCAAGCCACTTGCCGCGGCGGACCACCACCTCAGACGTGCACCCCAGCTCACCTGCCCACGCGTCGCTCTGGGGCTTCCCCGGAGGCACGTGGCGGGGCACCGCGCAACCTGGGGCGCGCGCATGGCATGCGACGTTGGCAGAGTCGCCCCCGTGGCGAGCGGAGGCGCCCCTAATGGTCCGCCTCGGCACTGTTCAGGCGATCCATACGGGCATTTAATGCCTTTGTCCCCCGCCGTCAGAGTTAGGTGCGATAGCACTGTGCGGCCACTATTCGCACAGTCCCTTGCCATTTTTACCCTCACCTGCGTCGCTACCTGTGGGAAACCCCTTAGCATATAAAAGGAGGCCCATGCGCACGTAGGAGGGGGAGGAGGCCGAGAGAGGAGGAAACCCTAGGAGGGATCAAGACCAGAGAAGGAGGACACCCAGTAGACCCTCGTCTACGTCCAGCTCCAACTCACTGTAGCTTCTTGCGCTTCAGAGCAAGAACTCGAATCAACCAGACAAGCAGCAATAGGGTTTTACGCATCCATGCGGCCCGAAGCTGGGTAAAATCCTTGTGTGTGTGTGTCGCCTCGATCTGCTCTTTGTGCAACCTCCGCCCCCCGCCGAACCGACAAGGGGCTCCGTCCCCATAGGTGCTCGTGGAGGGTGATATCCCCCGACATCTTTGGCGCGCCAGGTAGGGGGTGCGTCGAGGTTGTGTGAACCAGATCCGACGTCCGCGCGCGCCAGACTCTCACTGTTTGTGCCGGCATGGCGCCGAAGAAGAAAGCTCCGGAGGCGACCGGTCCGTCAGCGCCGAACCCACCGCCGATGGAGCAGGCGGGTGGTGGAGAGGACGCTGGCGGAGGATCGGGCGCCGTCGAACCAGTTCTTGGTCTCGCGACGTCCGAGCTCGCCCCGCGCCCCTCTCAGGAGGCGCGAAACCAGCAGCGTCATAGTACCCATGCTACCATACGCTCGCTGGACCCAGACCGTGCTGGTGGGTCCCAAGTTTCTCAGGACCAGCATGCGACCCAGCGTGCCGGAACGAGCGTCGCGCGGCTGCCTGGACCGGGTGCTGCTCCTTCTAACATGGTTAGGAGTTCGAGCACATCCCGCTCCTCGCGCCGTTCGCCGCCTCTGCCCGCCACCCCAACGGAAGCTCTCGCGCGAGCTCAGCTACTCCTAGACTAACCTCCGACGGCGGACAAGCTCGACGATTGGAGGGCAACTATCCAGAGCCTCATCGGTTTCGCCAACGGCGACACTCCGCGGCAGCACAGCGCGTCGCAGCCGCGGCCAGTCACCCAGGCGAGAACCGATGGCGCCAAGAATGGCGGGGGTGCGACCACCATGCACTCCCCGCCCCAGAAGCCGCGGTCGCCGACTCGCCGGGCCCACCTCGACAACGACTCCACCGCGTCGTCGAACCCGCGAACTCGCCGCGACCAACGCCAAGTCCTTCACGAACGAAGGGAAGAAGACGCTCGAACCCGCATCGAGCGCAGAAGAGAAGCGCGGTGTCAATCAGACTAGCGCGTTGAGCCCTCTGGAAACATGCCCGCGCCGGGGGAACCAGGCGAACTGCCGTATTCGGTAGGCTGCCCCGCGTTCACCCGCGAGCTGCGGCAAGTCCAGTGGCCCAGCACGAAGAACTTCAAGCCCGACGTGCCCGAGAAGTACGACGGCAAGTCGCATCCGTCTGAGTTCCTCAGCATCTACACCATTGCGGTGCAGGCTGCCGGGGGACGGGACGATAAGATCCTTGCCAACTACTTCCCGCTGGTACTCAAGCCCAATGTCAGATCCTGGCTCATGCACTTGCCGGAAGGCTCCATCTCCTCCTGGCCAGATCTATGCCATCAGTTCGTTGGCGCCTTCACAGGCGGCCACAAACCCCATGGCCAGGCAAGCGATCTTCATCTGCTTGTTCAGAAGGAGGGGGAGCCTTTGCGCAAGTTCATCCAGAGGTTCAGCCGTGTGCACTACAACATCCCAGACGTCCACCCCGCCGCGGTGATCAGCGCGTTCCACCAGAACGTGCGTAACCGCAGGATGAGGGAGGAGATGGCGATGTGCAAAATCAAGGAGGTCAGCGAGCTTTACGCCCTGACCGACAAGTGTGCACGCGCTGAGGAGGGGAGGAAGCTCCCCAGAGAAAGTGTTGGAGAAGGAGAATCCGACAGTGAAGGTACCGCCCCGGCAAGGAGAGGCCGGCGGCGAAACGGCAAAAAGAAGAAAAACCCAGAGGTGCTGGTTGTCGAGAAGTCCGGCAGCGAGGGCTCCGCCAAGAAAGCCCAGGCGGGAGGCCCCGGCAAGGAGGTTGTCGGGTGCGCCAACTGCCGGGCGGTGGCGGCTGTCGATAAGCGGGACGGTACCGACAAGAAGTACCGCAAGATCCACCGTACCAGGGGCCACGACCTCCAGAGTTGCAAACAAGTCGAGCGACTCGTTGACCTGCAGAAGGCCGAGTACGCACGACACGACAAGGAGAGAGCCCAAGCAGGTGGCGGGGGATCCGGCACGAAGCGCCCCGGCCCGGGGGAGCGCCGCGGCAAGGACAAGCAGCGGCAAGCAGACAGACCTCCCCGGGGACGCGACAAGAGCGAAGACGATGACGACGACGAAGACATGGAAGACCCCGAGACCAGCGAGCAGGAGTTTCAGAAAGCCACTGAGGTCTTGTGTGTGGACGGCGGTGCCTCCCTGCACGCTTCCCACCACCAGCTTAAACGGTGGGTGCGGGAAGTCAATGCAGTGGAGCCACCCGTCGAGTCACGCAGACCCCTGAGATGGTCCAGCACGCCTATCATCTTCGAAATTAAGGACCACCCTGATCGCACAACCGCGGTCGGGTGTTTGCCGATGTTGGTATCCCCAACAATCCGCAACCTCAAGGTCACTAAGATGCTAGTTGATGGCGGGGCCGGCCTGAATCTGATCTCCTCTGCTGTTCTCCGGAGACTCCAAGTTCCCGACAGCGAGCTCGAAGAAACCGGCACATTCCAAGGAATCAACCCGGGAAGGAGCAAGCCGAAGGGAAAGATCACGCTGCCGGTAATATTTGGCAGCGAGCTGAACTTCAGGACTGAGAGGGTCACCTTTGACGTCGCCGACTTTCCGTTGCCTTACAACGGGATCCTCGGCCGACCAGCGCTCGCCAAGTTCATGGCGGCCTCTCACTACGCGTATAACATGCTCAAGATGCCTGGCCCGATAAGCGTCATTTCTGTCCCCGGCGACAAGAAGGACGCCCTTATCTGCGCCGACCAAATATACCGGGATGCAACAATAGCAACGGCCCGCGGCCCGCTTGCCGCTGGAGCTTCCTGGGGAAAGAAGAAGTCCGACAAGTGCTCTGGCGCCCACTCCGGCAAGCGCGCCTCTTCGGAGTGCTGCGCTGCCGTCGAGGACGTGCCATCGAGCCCCGCCGGCATGAAGACCAAGTCCGGCGAGTGCTTTGGCGCCCACTCCGGCAAGCGCGCCTCTTCGGAGTGCTGCGCTGCCGTCGAGGACGTGCCATCGAGCCCCTCCGGCAAGAAGTCCAAGCTCGGCGAATGCTCTGGTGCCCACTCCGGCAAGC
Organism: Aegilops umbellulata; assembly: GCA_032464435.1. Taxonomy (NCBI): domain Eukaryota; kingdom Viridiplantae; phylum Streptophyta; class Magnoliopsida; order Poales; family Poaceae; genus Aegilops; species Aegilops umbellulata. The sequence goes on from CP136057.1 coordinate 503,209,891, forward strand.
GCGCCTCTTCGGAGCGCTGCGCTGCCGTTGAGGACGCACCATCGAGCCCCGCCGGTAAACACAAGGAGACGACGGTTGCTCCACCGGCGACCAAGAAGGTGCCCGCCAAGGAGGACGGCACTGGTGGTACCTTCACCATCAGTGCCACTCTCGATCCCAAATAGGAAGGCGCGCTCGTTGCTTTCCTGCGGGCGAATGTCGATGTGTTTGCCTGGCAACCATCTGACATCCCCGGCGTTCCCAGGGAAGTGATTGAGCACCCGCCGTCTGTCCCCATGCGCGGCCCGTCAAGCAAAAGGTCAGGAAACAAGCGGTGGAGCGCCAAGAGTTTATCGCGGAGGAAATCAGGAAGTTGGAAGCGGCAGGCCTCGTCAGAGGCGTGCTCCATCCGACGTGGTTGGCCAATCCCGTTGTCGTGCGCAAAGCAAACGGGAAGTGGAGGCTTTGCATCGATTTCACCGATGTCAACAGAGCTTGCCCTAAAGATCCATTTCCCTTGCCGCGCATCGACCAAATTGTTGACTCCACGGCCGGATGCGACCTGCTTTCGTTCCTTGACGCCTACTCCGGGTACCACCAGGTCTTCATGGCTGAAGAAGACGAAGAGAAGACTGCGTTCATCACTCCATGCGGCACGCACTGTTTTGTGCGGATGCCTTTTGGACTGAAGAATGCAGGCTCGACGTTTGCGAGGGTTGCCCACACTGCTTTCGAGCCACAGATCCACAGAAATGTGGAGGCCTACATGGACGACATAGTGGTCAAGAGCAGAGACAAGGCAACCCTGGTTCAAGACTTGGAAGAGACCTTTGCGAACTTGCGCAAGATCAGCCTCAAGCTCAACCCCGAGAAGTGCGTGTTCGGAGTTCCCTCTGGCAAGCTTCTCGGGTTCTTTGTGTCTCAGCGTGGGATCGAAGCCAACCCCGACAAGATCAAGGCCATCGAGCAGATTGAAGCACCAATGCGTGTCAAGGACGTGCGAAGACTTGCCGGCTGCGTGGCGGCTCTCAGCAGGTTTATCTCCAGGTCTGCGAAACGCGCCCTGCCGTTTTTCAAAATCTTGAAAAAGGCAGGTCCAGTAAAATGGACTCCGGAAGCGGAGGCTGCGCTGCAAGACTTGAAGAAATACCTATCCTCCGCTCCTATACTTGTCGCGCCTAGACCACAAGAGAAGTTGCTGCTCTACCTAGCGGCAACCAATCAAGTGGCTAGTGCTGCGTTAGTAGCGGAGAGGGAAGCTAATGACGAGCCAGCAACCACGGCAAGCGCGTCCGACGGCAAGCAGGGGGCTTCCCCGACAAGCTCTGGCCCCGGCAAAGGCGGATCCGCGCAAGCGCAAAGGGAAGTGCAGAGGAAGAGGATGGTGCAGCGCCCAGTTTACTTCGTCAGTTCCCTCCTGCAGGGGGCTAGGTCGAGGTACTCTGGTGTGCAGAAATTGCTCTTCGGCCTCCTCATGGCCTCGAGGAAGCTGCGCCATTACTTCCAAGCACACGAGATCATAGTGGTCACTCGCTTTCCGCTTAAGAGGATACTGCAGAATCCCGAAGCAACAGGCAGGATTGTCGAGTGGGCACTGGAACTGTCAAGCTTTGGCCTCAAGTTCGAGAGCACATCGACCATCCAGAGCTGAGCATTGGCAGAGTTCATAGCAGAGTGGACGCCGACACCGGACGAAGAAATTCCAGAGACGAGCATCCCCGGCAAGGAAGCAACCAAAGAGTGGCTGATGTACTTTGATGGTGCCTTTTCGCTGGAAGGCGCCGGTGCCGGCGTGCTGCTCATCGCGCCCACCGGAGAGCACCTCAAGTACATCGTCCAGATGCACTTTCCCAAGGAGCAAGCAACCAACAATACGGCAGAGTATGAAGGTTTGCTCGCCGGTCTCAGGATCGCGGCGGAACTTGGGATCAAGAAAGTCATTGTCAGGGGTGACTCGCAGCTCGTCGTCCGCCAAGTGAACAAGGATTACCAGTGCCCGTTGATGGAGGCTTACGTTGATGAGGTGAGGAAGCTGGAAGAGCGCTTTGACGGCCTGCAAATGGAATACGTTCCAAGAGCGGAAAACGACATCGCCGACGGCCTGTCAAAATGCGCCGCACTAAAGCTACCTATGGAACCAGGGACTTTTGTGCTCAAGCTGACTCAGCCATCCGTGACACCATCGACTGGGCCAAGCAAGAAGAGAAAATCGGTCTCTGGTGACTATCTCCCGGCAGAGCTTCCCGAAGCCGCCGCCAAGAGAGTCCCCAAGATCGACGCCAAGAATGCTGAGGAGCTGCCCGCTCCGGCAAGCCCCAGGGTTTGTCCCGACGAAGCGGGCGCTCCCGGCAAGTCATGCCCCGGCAAGCTTGCCGGGGAACGTCAAGCTCCGGCTGAGCCCCAAGTCCTCGCCGTGGAAGCTGATGTTCCCGCAGCCGCCGACATGCCTTTAGTCCTCGTCGTCGAGCCACAGGCTCCGATGTGGGCACAGCAGATCGTCCGTTTCCTCCAGACAGGAGAACTTCCCGAAGAACAAGAAGAAGCTGAAAGAGTAGCCCGGCAGTCCAGTATGTACCAGTTCGTTGACAGCGCACTGTACAGAAGAGGACGCAATGGGGTGAAATTGAAGTGCATTAACCAGGAAGACGGACAGAAGCTGTTGGCGGAGATACACGGAGGCATATGTGGATACCACATCGGCGCCAGAGCACTTGCCGGCAAAGCGTTCCGGCAAGGGTTCTACTGGCCAACAGCCCTCCAGGATGCAACTGCACAAGTAACCAAGTGTGAAGCGTGCCAGTTCCATTCCAAGAAGATACACCAGCCAGCTCAAGCTCTCCAGACGATCCCTTTGTCCTGGCCCTTCTCGGTCTGGGGGCTCGATATCCTCGGCCCCTTCCCCCGATCCGTCGGGGGCTTTGAGTACTTGTTCGTTGCCATCGACAAGTTCACAAAGTGGCCAGAAGTGGAACCGGTGAGGAAGGTGACCGCCCAGTCCGCGATCAAATTCTTCAGGTCGATTGTTTGCCGCTTCGGGATCCCCAACAGGATCATCACCGACAACGGTACGCAGTTCACAAGCCACGCTTTCATGCAGTACACCCAAAACCTCGGCACCAAGGTCTGCTTCGCTTCTGTTGCTCATCCCCGGAGCAACGGTCAAGCGGAAAGGGCCAACGCCGAGGTACTGCGCGGGCTCAAGACCAGAAGTTTTGACAAGCTGCTCAAGCGCGGACGGAACTGGATCGAGGAGCTGCCGGCGGTTCTTTGGTCGGTCAGAACGACGCCAAATCGAGCCACCGGCCAGACACCGTTTGCTCTAGTCTATGGAGCAGAAGCAGTTACCCCCACAGAACTCATATACGGGTCACCTCGAGTGCTCGCTTATGATGAGCTTGAGCAAGAGCGGTCGCGTGAAGATGACGCACTGCTCCTCGAGGAAGATCGTCTCCAGGCTGCTGTGCGATCCGCTCGCTACCAGCAAGCTCTGCGTCGCTATCATAGCCGCAAAGTTAAAGCCAGGAGCCTCGAGGAAGGCGACCTTGTTCTTCGGCGCGTTCAGTCGGCCAAGATACACAACAAGTTGACGCCAAAGTGGGAAGGCCCTTACCGGGTGAAACGAGTCACGAGGCCCGGCGCCGTCCGCCTCGAGACCGAAGATGGTACTCCGGTGAGCAATTCCTGGAACATTGAGCATCTTCGCAAGTTTTACCCGTAAGGCGCGGTTGTCGGACCCCGTCCGGCAACCAACTCTTTGTACAAAAGTCTTGCCGCAGACGCATGTAATCCTTTGTACAAAGCCAGGCGCAGACCCTGGCAGCAATGACGCGCTGGGGCCCCCCAAGTTTTAGCATGCATGCTGAGTCGAGTCTCGTCCTTGGTTAGGGTTGATAGTGCCTAACAGTCGCTAACCCCTAACTTAGAGGTCGAGTCCGCGTCTTTTTCCCGTCCTTTCCCTTTGGCCCGCAGGAGTTGCATACCCTTGCCGAGCCGCTCAAGGACGAAGAAGGGGAGAAGGGCGAGCCAGCGCCCGCGCCCCGGCAAGCCAGAGTTGCCGGGGGCGGCAACCTCAGATAAGTCTTTACATCCCTTATCATGCATTCTCTCGTGAGCTGCGGAATGTGAAAACCTTGCTTCCTCCTAAAAAGCTGCCGTGCTCTCTTAAGCGGCAAACCCCGGAGCGCGTTCCCGGGGCCCGCTTCGGATAGTAGCCGCGGCGGCAATGGGAGGAAGCAAGGGGCCAGAACCCGCCTTCTCCCTGCCTCCGCCAAGAGCGTGAGGAGGGCCAAGGGGCGCGGGGGGACGGCAGGGTCCGTTGCCGGGCAGGGAAATGTCTATCTTAACGATACAAAGGGTTCGCTCCTTGCCGCGGGATGTACCCGCGAGACAAATGGTCCGGCAAACACTCCCTTTTCATTAAAAACATTCCACTCAGGTACAATTCAGAGAGAATGAAAAACATGAAAAATGGGATTACAAGATTTAAACACAACTAAGGCCCGAGGGCTTACAAGATAAAAAGAGATAAGGTGCCCGTAATCCCTTTCTTGTCTCTCTCCTCAGGAGGTAGGGCAAGGAGGCGAGAAGGGCAAAAGGGGCACCTAGACGAGCTACGGGTGGCAGAAGACGCCAAGAGAGCGTCCGAGGCTCCGCCCCGGGGCTCCGGAGGCCGGAAGGAGACATCGACGCCAGAAGCGGAGCTCGAGAAGGAGGCGGCGGGACGTCAACACGCTGTCGAGGGCATCTAGCCCTCGTACTCCGAGTTGACGGCCTTGCCGCCAGCCTCTTCCGCAGCCTCGCCACTCCGGCCGCCCGAGAAGACGAAGCCCCGGCAAGAGGAGCTTGCCGGGCCGAAGAGAAGACCCCGGTGGTCGTCGCCGCGAGCAGGGGTGGTGCCGGCGTCCGGGGCGAAGTTGGAAGACGAGGCAGTGGCCTTGCCGCCCGCCCTCTTCCTCTTCCGCATCCTCCCTACGCCAGCCGCCCAAGGAGACGACCCCGGGGAGTTCACGGCACCAGCGACGCGGACGATGGGGGCCGCCGGTGCCACGCAGAGCTGCGACCGGCACCTAGTTGGACCCGTCATCCCGGCGGCCGCTCCCCTCGTCGTCGCTGTTGCTCCCCTCCTCGCCACTCTCGCTCGAGGAGGAGCCTTCGCTGTCGGAGGAGCTATCCACGCAGCACCGGGCCCGGGTGCCGAGGTCCCCGAAGGCCTTGACGGAGAGGAGATCGCCCTCCATCAGCTTAAAATGGAGGGTGAACCCCTCCATCAAGCTGTGGATCCGGGCGAACGTCTTCCACCCGCGGCCAAGACACATCACGCCGGGGGCTCGGGGTTCGACGTGGACTCGCGTACCACTGATCCCGCAGCCCCTCATGCGCAGTCTCAGCGTCTCGTGTTGTTCCGCCTCCAAGACGTCCGCGAAGGGAGCCGGGAGGCGGAGGCGACGACGAGGCGCCCGACGCAGCCTGATGATGAACTCGCAGGGGTCGTCCCCGAGATGAACCGCCAGGGGAAACGGAGCCGCCGGCGGAGGCGAGGCCGGCGCGCCGCCCCGCCCGCCTCGAGCGCCTCGGCCCCGTCCACGGCCTCGTCCACGACCTCGCCCCCCTTCCCCTTACGGTTGGCTCCGCCGCCGCAGGTGCAGGGGGAGGAGGGGCGCGCTGCCTGGCGGCAACCCTTGCCGCCACCGATGAAGGACCAGGGTTCCCTTCCTCCATGACAGTTGGGGAGAGGGGACCAGGGATCTAAGAGAAGGAAGAAGCAAGGAGTGCGGACCCTCGTCATCCCCTTCCGCTCCTTATAAAGGGGCGGAGTGGGGGCTCGGCCGCCCTGCCCAACCAATCAAAGCAGAGGAAGGGCAGGCGACGGGGCCGACCCTCTACTTCGACCCGCGTCGGCCCGGCTTCCTGCCTCCACCACCGCAACCCCCAGCGCATGGAGGACGCGTGGCGGGCTAGCAGGGCCAAGGCGACAGATGAGGCGACCTCTTCCCCCCCCCCCACTCGAAAGTGGGGGCGGACGTTTCGCCTTTCCAAATAAAGGAGTCGTGCCCGACGTGACGCATGCCTGCGGGCCTCAGCCCCGCGCACGCCACCCACGTCACGCACGCCTCGCCCCCCCATGACGCCGCGATAAGCGCACGCCACTTGGGGAGGGCGCGAGGAGCACAGAGTTAAGGAGCAGTGCAACCCAGGCCACGCGTGCCCGTGCACTGTTAGGGCCTGGCCCAACAACGCTCGGCACCGTGTATGGCCCAAACCCGGGGGCTCCTGTCGGTGTACTAAAGTAGGGGTACCTTAGTACCCCGAACTTGTGCACGGGCAGTAGTAGCGTCCCGCGGCAAGGCTTGCCAGGGGAGCGACAAGAGTCTCCACGTCCCTTTCTGGGCCGGACGAAGGCCAAGTGATCGAGCCTAGAAGACCAAGCCCCGGCAAGAGGAGCTTGCCGGGCCAAGAAGGCGAGGTCCGGCAAGAGGAGCTTGCCGGGCCAAGGCGACAAGGCCCCGGCAAGAGGAGCTTGCCGGGACGGCTAAGCCGAAGCACCAAGGCCCCGGCGGGAGGAGCTCGCCGGGACGGCCAAACCAAGGCACCCCAAGAGAAGCCCGCCGCGGCGCGCCACGCGCCCCGGCAAGGCCTGACGAGCGGCAAGCTCTCAGGTGCGGCAAGACAACCACCGCGGCAAGCCACTTGCCGCGGCGGACCACCACCTCAGACGTGCGCCCCAGCTCACCTGCCCACGCGTCGCTCTGGGGCTTCCCCGGAGGCACGTGGCGGGGCGCCGCGCAACCTGGGGCGCGCGCATGGCATGCGACGTTGGCAGAGTCGCCCCCGTGGCGAGCGGAGGCGCCCCTAACGGTCCGCCTCGGCACTGTTCAGGCGATCCAGACGGGCATTTAATGCCTTTGTCCCCCGCCGTCAGAGTTAGGTGCGATAGCACTGTGCGGCCACTATTCGCACAGTCCCTTGCCATTTTTACCCTCACCTGCGTCGCTACCTGTGGGAAACCCCTTAGCATATAAAAGGAGGCCCATGCGCACGTAGGAGGGGGAGGAGGCCGAGAGAGGAGGAAACCCTAGGAGGGATCAAGACCAGAGAAGGAGGACACCCAGTAGACCCTCGTCTACGTCCAGCTCCAACTCACTGTAGCTTCTTGCGCTTCAGAGCAAGAACTCGAATCAACCAGACAAGCAGCAGTAGGGTTTTACGCATCCATGCGGCCCGAAGCTGGGTAAAATCCTTGTGTGTGTGTGTCGCCTCGATCTGCTCTTTGTGCAACCTCCGCCCCCCGCCGAACCGACAAGGGGCTCCGTCCCCATAGGTGCTCGTGGAGGCTGATATCCCCCGACAGGACCCCTACCCGAGATCCGCCGGTTTTGACACCGACAGTGTCCCTGGAAGTACTGCTTAAGCTTCCGGCTAAAAACTCCATATACCAGCTTCTGCCAATGCAGGAACCTTTGCTTGGACTCAATAAGTACCTCGCTGATATAGTAAACCGGACGCTGAACCGGATACTCCTTGCCTACCTCCTTGCGCTCTACCACAATAGCCACGCTGACTGCACGAGCATTAGCCGCAACATATAATAGCAACGGCTCTTTGTAAACTGGAGCAGCGAGAACAGGCGGATTGGCCAACTGCCGCTTCAAATCCTCAAATGCTTTATCACCAGCAGAACTCCAGACAAATTGATCTGTCTTCTTCAACATTTGGTACAAAGGGATCACTTTTTCACCAAGGCGGCTGATAAACTGGCTCAACGCGGCAATCCGGCCTGCCAAACGCTGAACGTCATTGATACACTTCGGTTTAGCCAGGGAGGTGATAGCTGTGATCTTCTCCGGATTAGCCTCAATTCCCCTGTTGGACACCAGAAAAACCAATAACTTTCCTGCCGGTACACCAAAGACACATTTGGCCGGGTTGAGCATCATCTTGTATGTCCGTAGATTATCGAAAGTTTCCCTCAAATCGTCGACCAGAGTCTCCTTCTCCCTTGACTTAACCACAATATCATCCACATAGGCATGTACATTACGGCCAATCTGCTTATGAAGGTAGTTTTGCACACATCGTTGATAAGTTGCCTAGGAACTCTTGAGCCCAAAGGGCATCGACACATAGCAGAAGGCTCCAAAGGGAGTTATGAACGCCGTCTTCTCCTGGTCCTTAACTGCCATCTTGATATGATGATAACCAGAATATGCATCCAAAAAACTCAGACGCTCGCAACCTACCGTAGCATCAATAATCTGATCAATACGGGGGAGGGCAAAAGGATCTGCTGGACAAGCCTTATTAAGATCCGTGTAATCCATAGACATGCGCCAGGTGCCGTTTTTCTTAAGGACAGCACCGGATTAGCCAGCCACTCGGGATGAAACACTTCAATGATGAAGCCAGCCGCTAAAAGCCTGGCTACCTCCTCTCCAATAGCTTTGCATCTTTCTTCGTTAAACCGGCGGAGAAACTGTTTCACCGGTTTGTATTTGGGATCAATATTAAGGGTGTGCTCAGTGAGTTGCCTCGGTACTCCTGGCATGTCAGAAGGCTTCCATGCAAAGATGTCCCGATTCTCATGGATGAACTCGATCAGCGCGCTTTCCTATTTTGGATCCAAGTTGGCACTAATACTGAACTGCTTGGACGAATCGCCAGGCAAGAAGTCAACAAGCTTAGTCTCAGCTGCCGATTTGAACTTCAGGGCCGGATCATGCTCCGTAGTTGGCTTCTTCAACGGAGTCATGTCTGCCGGATCAACATTGTCCTTATAATATTTCAGCTCCTCTATGGAACAAACCGACTCTGCATAGGACGCATCACCTTCTTCACACTCCAAAGCGATCTTACGGCTTCCATGAACTGTAATTGTTCCTTTGTGACCCGGCATCTTGAGCTGCAAATATACATAACAGGGCCGTGCCATAAATTTGGCGTAAGCCGGTCGCCCGAACAGGGCGTGATACGAACTTTGAATTTTTACCACCTCAAAGGTCAATGTCTCCGACCTGGAATCATGATCATCTCCAAAGGCCACTTCCAGAGCTATTTTGCCAACAGGATATGCTGACTTACCAGGTACCACACCATGGAACACCGTATTGGACGGTTTAAGATTCTCATCTGGTAGTCCCATACGGCGGAAGGTCTCATAGTATAGGATGTTAATGCTGCTCCCTCCATCCATGAGCACCTTTGTGAATTTATAGCCTCCCACCCGAGGTGCCACCACCAACGCTAGTTGACCCGGATTGTCAACCCAGGGAGGGTGATCCTCTCTGCTCCATACGATTGGCTGCTCAGACCAACGTAGATAACGGGGCACAGCCGGTTCAACAGAATGTACCGCCCGCTTATGAAGCTTCTGGTCCCGCTTGTCCAAGCTAGTGGTGAAGACATGATATTGCCCACTATTTAACTGCTTTGGGTGACTCTGATAACCCGACTGCTGCTGCTGGTTGTAACCGCCTTGATTACCTTGGTTGTTCTGTCCGCCCGGATTACCATTAAAGCCTGAACCGGAGTTTCCTCCGCCGTGACCTGGCCCTTGAGACCCCGATGCTGAACCGCCACCTGACCCGTGATCATATCGGAAATTTTTAGAATTTTTGAACTCCTGCATAATGTAACAATCTTTCCAAAGGTGATTGGCCGGCATCTCCTTCGTCCCATGCTTTGGACAAGGCTGGTTTAACAGGTAATTCAAGCGGTCCGGGTTGGGATTAGGCGCACCGCCACGATTCGACGGTTTACCTTTGCGTCGCTGGCCCTTGTCTTGTGCGTTGGTATTGGCCACAAAATCCATGCTGCTATCCGCTTTGCGCTCCTCCGTTTCCATGACCTGCCGGGTTATGCTGCTGCCCTTTGGAGTTGCTGTTCTTCCTTCCCTTCCCTGTCTTGTCATCATCAGACTCGGGATCCTTGGTACTATACGAATCAGCATACTTCACCAACGCAGCCATGAGGGTCCCTATATCGTTGCAATGGCACTTCATCCGTCCTAATTTCAACTTTAGAGGCCCAAACCGGCAGTTGCCTTCCAAGGTTATGACCGCGGTGTCGGCATTGATACGATCTGATGAATGTAAAATTTGCGAGACCCGACGCACCCAACGGGTTGTCGATTCTCCTTCCTCCTGGACATAGGCTGCCAAGTCTACTATAGACATAGGCTGTTTGCATGTATCCTTGAAATTCTGGATAAACCGGGCTCGCAATTGAGCCCATGAACTGATAGAGTTGGCCGGTAAGCTTTTTAACCAAATACGGGCCATCACTTCGAGCATCATGGTGAAGTACTTTGCACATGCCGCATCATCCACATCAAGCATCTCCATGGCCATCTCATAACTCTCCACCCATGTCTCTGGAGGCTGATCGGCTGTGTAATTTGGCACTTCGCGTGGACCGTTGAAATCCTTGGGTAGGCGCACATTGCGTAAAGCGGGGACTAGACAAGGCACCCCCAAAGAGCTAGAAGTAACGCCAGGCTCAACTGAGGTAGTTGGACAAATCGGTGTGAGCTGACGAGCCTCATACTGTGCCGCTAACTCGGCCTCCCTATGTGCTCGGGCCCGGTCCACCACTTCCTGGGCATCACCAACACCACCTGCCGGATTGTTGCCACGGGGCGCTTCACGATTTCGGGCATTACTTGACACGGCCGGTTCATCCATACGCCTGCTGTAACTCCGGCTTGGGCGAGGGGTAGAGTGAATCTGGTTGCGGCTGTATGAATATGCTTCCTTTTGAATCAGAGCTGTTCGAAGAAGCTCCTTAACCCGGCGCGTCTCCACCGCCTCCGGGGAATCACCGTCAATCGGGATGGCCTCCAGTCGTGAAGCGGCAGCCACGAGGTTGTCCATTGGATTGGAATAATGACCCGCAGGCGTCGAGACAGGCTGCAGTATGATGTTATTCTAACGAGGCAGGTCCATCAAGCATGGCTGAATCGACGCATCAGCTCCGGGAGCTTACGCCCGGTTTAACACCGGCGGGTTACTGGCCCCTGCCCCTAGAGTGTTGAAGTGGCACCTTGCGTCATAAACCGGAGGCAGGCGAGACCGGTGCTTCCTTTTCAAGACTTCGTGTGATGTGTCCTGATCCAGCATAAGCCGGTAAGCCTGCGTATCCAAAGCGGCCCGCTCTGCAGTCATCCTGGCATTCTCAGCTGCTAGGTCGGCCTTGGCTTGAGTGATGTGATCCTTCACCTTCGCAATTTCCGCATCGTGGGCGTTCTAATCCGCCGGATTAGCTTCCGCCATGAGCATAGCCAACGTATCAAACAGAGTAGATAAAATTTGAGCCGGCGGGTGCACAGGGCCTCCTGCCCCGGCTGCCGCCGCCGTCCCTGACCCGGAGATCATTGCTGCCGCAGTCGAAGAGTGGATCGCTGCTTGTGTACCGGCCATGAATATTCCAACCCGGTTGGGCAGATCAGAGGGGTCCGGAATACTGTCGCCATCGGAACTGCCTCCAATTCGTCCATCTTGTAACTGATACAACGATTCGGTTTCTCTAGTTGATGACTCGTCACCGGAATAAACGACGGTCTCGCCACCAGACTCCGATCCATCCTCATAGTCTCCTCCGTGGATGACTCCCATGAAGGCACACTTCACAGCCGGTTTAACCTGGGCGGATCGTGCATGCTGAGCCGTTTCGACGAGGTTGGTGCAGATGTCCGGCTCAGGGCCCGGTTCACCGATCTTGCCAATGAAGACGTGTATGCCACCAAAGGGGACCCAGTACCCATACTCAATTGAGCCGGCCGCGGGGCCCCATCCTGCATCGTCGAGGTAGAGCTTGCCGCGACGTCTCTTGGTCATCCGGCCCACGGCGTAACCCTTGAGTCCTCCAAAGTTGCCCTCCAAGAACTTGAAACCATCGTGCGATAGCCCCACGGTGGGCGCCAACTGTCGTGGTTTTGTCACGGCAGATGTCCTCGTGAAAGGACTTAGTCGTGGAGCCATCGGAACAGGTTAGCTTGAAGGGGTTAAAGTGGACACAGGGACGCAAGAGGGTTTTATACTAGTTTGGCCCCTTCGATGAAGGTGAAAGCCTACGTCTAGTTGTGATGGAATTGATGGGGTTTCGATAACTAGTGAGCAAACAAGCTCCGCCTAAGTCTCGAGTTGTTGTCTGTTGTCCTTGAACCGCCGCTGGGTTGTCCCCTTATATACATGGGTGACACCCGTCGGTTTACAGAGTCCCAACACCGGCTCATACTCGTGTCCAGTTTGGTCTCTACTTATTCCTAACTTACAACACAAGTTTACATACCCACGCCGGTTTATGGCTACCGGCCTTAAACCGATCATGGGCTTTTAAGCCCTCATCTACCTTCATGGGCTTTTACATAAACAACTATCGATGAAGTTAACCCGGCCCAGATAGGCCGGTTTACGCCCAGTAGTAATATCCCCAACAATTACGCTGTGGTGTTCCAGGTGGTGTGAGTTGTGAAACAATTCCACATTGTTTTAAATGAAGGCCAAACTTGTAACTCAAATATTCACCTCCGTGATTAGATCTTAGAAACTTTATTTTCTTGTTATGACGATTCTCCACTTCACTCACAAATTCTTTGAACTTTTCAAATGTTTCAGACTTGCGTTTCATCAATTAGATATACCCATACCTACTTAAATCATCTGTCAAGGTTAGAAAATAACGATACCTGCCGCGTGCCTCAACACTCATTGTACCGCATACATCAGTATGTATTATTTTCAATAAGTCATTAGCTCGCTCCATTGTTCTGGAGAACGGAATTTTAGTCATCTTACCCATGAGGCATGGTTCATAAGTATCAAAGGATTCATAATCAAGTGATTCCAAAAGTCCATCCGCATGGAGTTTCTTCATGCGCTTTACACCAATATGACCTAAACGGAAGTGCCACAAGTATGTTGCACTATCATTATCAACTTTGCATCTTTTGGCATGAATATTATGAACATGTGTATCACTATGATCGAGATTCAATAAGAATAGGCCATTCATCAAAGGTGCATGACCATAAAAGATATCACTCATTTAAATAGAACAACCATTATTCTCTGATTTAAATGAATAACCGCCCCTCAATAAACAAGATCCAGATATAATGTTCATGCTCAACGCTGGCACCAAATAACAATTATTGAGATCTAAAACTAACCCCAAAGGTAGATGTAGAGGTAGCGTGCCGACGGCGATCACATCGACCTTGGAACCATCCCCGACGCGCATCGTCACCTCGTCCTTAGCCAATCTTCGTTTATTCCGTAGCTCCTGTTTCGAGTTACAAATTACCGAACCAGTATCAAATATCCAGGTGCTACTACGAGCATTAGTAAGGTAGACATCAATAAGATGTATATCAAATATACCTTTGTTCACTCTGCCATCCTTCTTATTCACCAAGTATTTGGGGCAGTTCCGCTTCTAGTGACCATTCCCTTTGCAGTAGAAGCACTTAGTTTCAGGCATGGGTCCAACTTTGGGCTTCTTCACGAGAGTGGCAACTTGCTTGCCTCTCTTCTTGAAGTTCCCTTTCTTTCCCTTGCCCATTTTCTTGAAACTAGTGGTCTTGTTAACCATCAACACTTGATGCTCCTTCTTGACTTCTACCTTCGCCGATTTCAGCATCGCGAAGAGCTCGAGAATTGTTTTCATCACCCCTTGATATTATAGTTCATCACAAAGCCTTTGTAGTTTGGTGGTAGTGATTGAAGAACTCTGTCAATAACACTCTTAGTTGGAAGATCCATTCCTAGCTGAGTCAAGTGGTTATGATACCCAGACATTTTTAGTATGTGTTCACTGACAGAACTGTTCTCCTCCATCTTACAGCTATAGAACTTGTTGGAGACTTCATATCTCTCAACCCGGTCATTAGCTTGAAATATCAACTTCATCTCTTGGAACTTCTCATATGCTCCGTGGAGTTCAAAACGTCTTTGAAGTCTTGGTTCTAAGTCGTAAAACATGGCACATTGAACTATCGAGTAGTCATCAGATCGAGCCTCCCAGACATTCATAACATCTGAAGTAGCTCCTGTAGTAGGTCTGTCACCTAGCGTTGCATCAAGGACATAAGTCTTCTGTGCAACAATGAGGATAATTCTCAAGTTACAGACCCAGTCCATGTAGTTGCTACCATCATCTTTCAACTTAGCTTTCTCTAGGAACACATTAAAATCAAGGGAACACTGGCGCGGGCCATTGATCTACAACATAGATATGCAAAAACTATTAAGACTAAGTTCATGATAAATTTTAGTTCAATGAACTCCCACTTAAATCAACATCCATCAAGTTGTCTAAGAGATACATGGTCCAAATCAACTAACCCATGTCCGATCATCACGTGAGATGGGGTAGTCTTCAATAGTGAACATCTCTATGTTGATCATATCTACTATACTACTCACGTTCGACCTTTCAGTCTCTAGTGTTCCGAGAACATGTTTGTACATGCTAGGCTGGTCAAGTTTAACAAGTATTTTGCATGTGCAAAACTGTCTTACACCCATTGTATGTGAACATAGAGTCTATCACACCCGATCATCACGAGGTGCTTCAGAACGACGAACTTTGGCAATGGTGCATACTCAGGGAGAACAATTTTATTTTGAAATCAAGTGAAGGGATCATCTTATAATGCTATGAACGTTCTGAGCAAAATAAGATGCATAAAGGATAAACATCACATGCAATCAAAATATGTGACATGATATGTCCATCATCATCTTGTGCTTTTGATCTCCATCTCCAAAGCATCTACATGGTATCTGTCGTGGACTTAACACGGCAGATGCCCTAGCGGAAGGACTTAGGTGTGGAGCCATTGCAGCTAGGTTAGCTTGAAGGGGTTAAACAGGACAAAGGACACAGAGAGTTTACCCAGGTCCGACCCCTCTCAACAAGGTAAAAGCCTACTCCTGCTTTAGGTTGTATTGCTTGGGTTTCGATTACCAGGGAGCGAATACGCTTGACCTAGTTCTCCATGAGTTGTTTCTTGAGTTAACCCGCCACCGGGTCACCCCTTTATATATAGGTTGATGCCCGGTGGCTTACAGAGTCCTGGCCGGCTCATACACAACGTGTCCGGCTCGGTAACTAACTAAGCTTGCATTACAATACAAGTTAAACATATGGCGGCTCACAACCGTGGGCCTCAAGTCGTCCCCGGGTCTTGGGCCTTCAACAAGCTTGCTCTATGAACCGCCATCTTCATCTCTTCTTGGCCCTCTTCATCTTAAGCCACCAGTGGCATGACCCGCCCCTCCTGGGCGGGTCATACCCAGTAGTTATATCCCCAACATTAGGCCCCAGGTTGATTTGAACTTGTTCACATCAATCTTTAGCACTTGACTTAGCAGAATCTTCCATCGCTAATCCCTTACCAATTCATTATAAACCGCCATGACGTCACATCTCAGAATTGTGTTAACCCACCATGAAGCCATCTCGCATTAACTTCCCATGAAGCCCAGAACATCTCAACAGATCTTTATTTTTAATGGATCTCCCAAAAATCGAGGCATCCGCATAGCCACATAATCATTTTTTTGGCCACCTTGATTCCCGCGCATGCCATTTATCCATCTCCTTATAAATAGGGACAAAGGCCCTTTTCATTTTTTTCACCCTTGCCCCCTCGTCTTTGTCATCCTCCTCGCAATGCCCCTGCGCGCCCAAGCTCCGCCGCCGTCGGCCTTCGTCCACTGCCTCAACTCCAGCCGTTGCATCAACCTGAACAGACCAGAGCACTGCGGCGCACCTCCGCTATTCAACAACATCAGTAAGTACTCCTCCTCCCACGTAGCAGATCTCCATTAGGGTTTGCTCACTTTGTCGGAGTTCTTCTCTGTTCTTCTTTTCCTTCTTTAGATCACGTAGTTGAATCTGAACATGGTATTGAAGACACGCGGTAGTAGCTTAGCATCCCTTTTCCAGTCGCAGTAGATACTTTTTCTGTATAAGATCCATCCGAACACATGAATTCTTCCACTGCCTTCACTTTAGGTCTAGAATTTATTTCCTTTTTCTGAACCTCTATAGATCCAAAATTTTAGCACCAATCCGTGAAATCTGTTTGTCCATGACTTAGCAAAAACCACTCATAGATCTGCTATACTGGAAATGTGCGGGCGGTTCATATGATAAACCATAACCCGCTACATAGCATTAGTCTCCTTTGTTAAGCTTGCAAGATATGTTTTCCATGCGCATAACCCGGTACTGTCTTCCGGTTTTTGAAGGAAATATGCCCTAGAGGCAATAATAAAGTTATTATTTATTTCCTTACATATCATGATAGATGTTTATTATTCATGCTAGAATTGTATTAAATGGAAACATAATACATGTGTGAATACATAGACAAACAGAGTGTCACTAGTATGCCTCTACTTGACTAGCTCATTAATCAAAGATGGTTATGTTTCCTAACCATGAACAAAGAGTTGTTATTTGATTAACGAGATCACATCATTAGTTGAATGATCTGATTGACATGACCCATTCCATCAGCATAGCACCCGATCGTTTAGTATGTTGCTATTGCTTTTATCCATGACTTATACATGTTCCTTTAACTATGAGATTATGCAACTCCCGTTTATCGTAGGAACACTTTGTGTGCTACCAAACGTCACAACGTAACTGGGTGATTATAAAGGTGCTCTACAGGTGTCTCCGAAGGTACATATTGGGTTGGCGTATTTCGAGATTAGGATTTGTCACTCCGATTGTCGGAGAGGTATCTCAGGGCCTTCTCGGTAATGCACATCACATAAAGCCTTGCAAGCATTGCAACCAATGAGTTAGTTGCGAGATGATGTATTACGGAACGAGTAAAGAGACTTGCCGGTAACGAGATTGAACTAGGTATTGGATACCGACGATCGAATCTCGGGCAAGTAACATACCGATGACAAAGGGAACAACGTATGTTGTTATGCGGTCTGACCGATAAAGATCTTCGTAGAATATGTAGGAGCCAATATGGGCATCCAGGTCCCGCTATTGGTTATTGACCGGAGACGTGTCTCGGTCATGTCTACATTGTTCTCGAACCGTAGGGTCCGCACGCTTAAGGTTTCGATGACAGTTATATTATGAGTTTATGAGTTTTGATGTACCGAAGGAGTTCGGAGTCCCGGATGAGATTGGGGACATGACGAGGAGTCTCGAAATGGTCGAGACGTAAAGATCGATATATTGGACGACTATATTCGGACATCGGAAAGGTTCTGAGTGATCCGGGTATTTTCGGGAGTATCGGGGAGTTACGGGATTACGGGAGAAGTAATGGGCCTTGATGGGCTTTAGTGGGAAGAGGAAAAGGCTGCTGCGCCCCCCTCCCCTTTGGTCCGAATTGGACTAGGGAAAAGGGGGCCGGCCACCTTTCCTTCTCCTCCTATTCGTTCTCCCTTCCTCCCCTCTTGGTGGACTCCTACTAGGACTTGGAGACCTAGTAGAGGACTCCACACCCTGGCGCGCCAAGCCTTGGCCGGCCTCCTCCTCCTCCATCCTTTATATACAGGGGCAGGGGGCACCCCATAGACACACAAGTTGATCTACGGATCGTTCCTTAGCCGTGTGCGGTGCCCCCTTCCACCAAATTCCACCTCGATCATATCGTTGCAGTGCTTAGGCGAAGCCCTGCGCCGGTAACACATCAAGATCGTCACCACGCCGTCGTGCTGACGGAACTCTTCCCCGACGCTTTGCTGGATCGGAGCCCGGGGATCATCATCGAGCTGAACGTGTGCCAAGAACTCGGAGGTGCCGGAGTAACGGTGCTGTGATCGGTTGGATCGCGAGGAGAACGTACGACTACTTCCTCTACGTTGTGTTAACGCTTCCGCTTCGGTCTACGAGGGTACGTAGACAACACTCTCCCCTCTCGTTGCTATGCATCACCATGATCTTGCGTGTGCGTAGGATTTTTTTTGAAATTACTACGTTCCCCAACAGTGGCATCCGAGCCTAGGTTTTATGGTTTGATGTTATTTGCACGAGTAGAACACAAGTAAGTTGTGGACGATACAAGTCATACTGCCTACCAGCATGTCATACTTTGGTTCAGCGGTATTGTTGGACGAGACGATCCGGACCAACCTTACGCGTACGCTTACGCGAGACCGGTTCCCTCGACGTGCTTTGCACATAGATGGCTTGCGGAAGACTGTCTCTCCAACTTTAGTTGAACCGAGTGTGGCTACGCCCGGTCCTTGAGAAGGTTAAAACGGAGTCTATTTGACAAACTATCGTTGTGGTTTTGATGCGTAGGTAAGATGAGTTCTTGCTTAAAGCCCGTAGCAGCCACGTAAAACTTGCAACAACAAAGTAGAGGACGTCTAACTTGTTTTTGCAGGGCATGTTGTGATGTGATATGGTCAAGACATGATGCTAAATTTTATTGTATGAGATGATCATGTTTTGTAACCGAGTTATCGGCAACTGGCAGGAGCCATATGGTTGTCGCTTTATTGTATGCAATGCAGTCGCGATGTAATGCTTTACTTTATTACTAAGCGGTAGTGATAGTCGTGGAAGCATAAGATTGGCGAGACGACAACGATGCTACGATGGAGATCAAGGTGTCGCGCCGGTGACGATGGTGATCATGACGGTGCTGCGGAGATGGAGATCACAAGCACAAGATGATGATGGCCATATCATATCACTTATATTGATTGCATGTGATGTTTATCTTTTATGCATCTTATCTTGCTTTGTTTGACGGTAGCATTATAAGATGATCTCTCACTAATTATCAAGAAGTGTTCTCCCTGAGTATGCACCGTTGCGAAAGTTCTTCGTGCTGAGACACCACGTGATGATCGGGTGTGATAGGCTCTACGTTCAAATACAACGGGTGCAAAACAGTTGCACACGCGGAATACTCAGGTTTAACTTGACGAGCCTAGCATATAACAGATATGGCCTCGGAACACGGAGACCGAAAGGTCGAGCGTGAATCATATAGTAGATATGATCAACATAGTGATGTTCACCATTGAAACTACTCCATCTCACGTGATGATCGGACATGGTTTAGTTGATTTGGATCACGTGATCACTTAGAAGATTAGAGGGATGTCTATCTAAGTGGGAGTTCTTAAGTAATATGATTAATTGAACTTTAATTTATCATGATCTTAGTCCTGGTAGTATTAGCATATCTATGTTGTAGATCAATAGCTCGCGTTGTTACTTCCCTATGTTTATTTTGATATGTTCCTAGAGAAAATTGTGTTGAAAAATGTTAGTAGCAATGATGCGGATTGGATCCGTGATCTGAGGTTTATCCTCATTGCTACACAGAAGAATTATGTCCTTGATGCACCGCTAGGTGACGGACCTATTGCAGGAGCAGATGCAGACATTATGAACGTTTTGCTAGTTCAATATGATGACTACTTAATAGTTTAGTGCACCATGCTTAACGGCTTAGAATCGGGACTTCAAAGACGCTTTGAACGTCATGGAGCATATGAGATGTTCTAGGAGTTGAAGTTAATATTTCAAGCAAATACCCGAGTTGAGAGATATGAAGTCTCCAACAAGTTCTATAGCTAAAAGATGGAGGAGAATCGCTCAACTAGTGAGCATGTGCTCAGATTGTCTGGGTACTACAATCGCTTGAATCAAGTGGGAGTTAATCTTCCAGATAAGATAGTTATTGACAGAATTCTCTAGTCACCATCACCAAGTTAGTAGAACTTTGTGATGAACTATAATATGCAAGGGATAACGGAAAATATTCCCAAGCTCTTCGCGATGCTAAAATCGGCGAAGGTAGAAATCAAAGGAAAACATCAAGTGTTGATGGTTGACAAGATCACTAGTTTCAAGAAAAGGGCAAAAAGGAAAGAAGGGGAACTTCAAGAAGAACGGCAAGCAAGTTGCTGCTCAAGTGTAAAAGCCCAAGTCTGGTCCTAAGCCTGAGACTAAGTGCTTCTACTGCAAAGGGACTGGTCACTGGAAGCGGAACTACCCCAAGTGATTGGTGGATAAGAAGGATGGCAAAGTGAACATAAGTATATTTGATATACATGTTATTGATGTGTACTTTACTAGTGTTCATAGCAACCCCTCAGTATTTGGTACTAGTTCAAGTTGCTAAGATTAGTAACTCGAAACGGAGTTGCAGAATGAACAAAGACTAGTTAAAGGGCAAGGTGACGATGTGTGTTGGAAGTGGTTCCAAGATTGATATGATCATCATCACACACTCCCTATACTTTCGGGATTAGTGTTGAAACTAAATAAGTGTTATTTGGTGTTTGCGTTGAGCATGAATATGATTTGATCATGTTTATTGCAATACGGCTATTCATTTAAGTAAGAGAATAAATTGTTGTTCTGTTTACATGAATAAAACCTTCTATGGTTATACACACCAACGAAATGGTTTGTTGGATCTCGATAGTAGTGATACACATATTCATAATGTCGAAGCCAAAAGATGCAGAGTTGATAATGATAGTGCAACTTATTTGTGGCACTGCCGTTTAGGTCATATCGGTGTAAAACGCATGAAGAAACTCCATACTGATGGACTTTTGGAGTCACTTGATTATGAATCACTTGGCACTTGCGAACCGTGCCTTATGGGCAAGATGACTAAAACGCCGTTCTCCGGAACAATGAAGCAAGCAACATAATTGTTGGAAATCATACATACTGATGTATGTGGTCCGATGAATATTAAGGCTCGCGACAAAATATCATTATTTTCTGACTTTCACAGATGATTTGAGCAGATATGGGTATATCTACTTAATGAAACATAAGTCTGAAACGTTTGAAAAGTTCAAAGAATTTCAGAGTGAAGTGGATAATCATCGTAACAAGATAATAAAAAGTTTCTACGATATGATCGCAGAGGTAAAATATTTGAGTTACGAGTTTTGGCCTTCAGTTAAAACCGTGTGGAATAGTTTCACAAATTCATGCCACCTGGAACACCACAGCATAATGGTGTGTCCGAACGTCATAACCGTACTTTATTGGATATAGTACAATCTATGATGTTTCTTACCGATTTACCTATATCATTTTGGGATCATGCATTAGAGACAGCTGCATTCACGTTAAAAGGGGCACCATCTAAATCCGTTGAGACGACACCGTATGAACTATGGTTTAGCAATAAACCTAAGCTGTCGTTTCTTAAAGTTTGGGTCTGCGATGCTTATGTGAAAAAGCTTCAACCTAATAAGCTCGAACCCAAATCGGAGAAATGTGTCTTCATAGGATATCCAAAGGAAACTGTTGGATACACCTTCTATCACAGATCCGAAGTCAAGACTTTTGTTGCTAAGTTCGGAAACTTTCTAGAGAAAGAGTTTCTTTCGAAAGAAGTGAGTGGGAGGAAAGTAGAACTTGATAAGGTAATTGTACCTTCTCCCTTATTGGAAAGTAGTTCATCACAGAAATCTGTTCCTGTGACTACTACATCAATTAGTGAGGAAGCTAATGATGATGATCATGTAACTTCAGATCAAGTTACTACCGAATCTCATAAGTAAACCAGAGTGAGATCCGCACCAGAGTGGTACGGTAATCCTGTTCTGGAAGTCATGTTACTAGACCATGATGAACTTGCGAACTATGAGGAAGCGATGGTGAGCCCAGATTCCGCGAAATGGTTTGAGGCCATGAAATCTGAGATATGATCCATGTATGAGAACAAAGTATGGACTTTGATGGATTTGCCCGATGATCGGCAAGCCATACAAAATAAATGGATCTTCAAGAGGAAGACGGACACTGATAGTAGTGTTACTATCTACAAAGCTAGAATTGTCGCAAAAGGTTTTTGACAAGTTCAAGGTGTTGACTACGATGAGAGTTTCTCACTCGTATCTATGCTTAAGTCTGTCCGAATCATGTTAGCAATTGCCGCATTTTATGAAATCCGGCAAATGGATAAACAAAACTACATTCCTTAATGGATTTATTAAAGAAGAGTTGTATACGATGCAACTAGAAAGTTTTGTCGATCCTGAAGGTGTTAACAAAATATGCAAGCTCCAGCGATCCATCTATGGACTGGTGCAAGCATCTCGGAGTTGGAATATACACTTTGATAAGTTGATCAAAGCATATAGTTTTATACAGACTTGCGGTGAAGCCTGTATTTACAAGAAAGTGAGTGGGAGCACTACAACATTTCTGATAAGTATATGTAAATGACATATTATTGATCGGAAATAATGTAGAATTATTCTGTGAAGCATAAAAGAGTATTTGAAAGGAGTTTTTCGAAGAAGGACCTCGGTGAAGCTGCTTACATATTAAGCATCAAGATCTATAGAGATAGATCAAGACGCTTGATAAGTTTTTCAATAAGTACATACCTTGAAAAGATTTTGAAGTAGTTTAAAATGGAACAGTCAAAGAAAGAGTTCTTGCCTGTATTACAAGGTGTGAACTTGAGTAAGACTCAAAGCCCGACCACGGCAGATGATAGAAAGAGAATGAAAGTCATTTCCTATGCCTCAGCCATAGATTCTATAAAGGATGCCATGCTATGTACCAGATCTATTGTATACCCTACACTGTGTTAAGCAAGGGAGTACAATAGTGATCTAGGAAGTAGATCACTGGACATCGGTCAAAATTATCCTTAGTAAAATAAGGATATGTTTCTCGATTATGGATGTGACAAAGAGGTTCGTCGTAAAAGGTTACGTCGATGCAAGTTTTGACACTAATCTAGATGACTCTAAGTCTCAATCTAGATACATATTGAAAGTGGGAGCAATTAGCTAAAGTAGCTCCGTGCAGAGCATTGTAGACATAGAAAATTGCAAAATACATGCGGATCTGAATGTAGCAGACCCGTTGACTAAGATTCTCTCACAAGCAAAACATGATCACACCTTAGTACTCTTTGGGTGTTAATCACATAGCGATGTGAACTAGATTACTGAATCTAGTAAACCCTTTGGGTGTTGGTCACATATCGATGTGAACTATGGGTGTTAATCACATGGTGATGTGAACTATTGCTGATAAATCACATGGCGATGTGAACTAGATTATTGACTCTAGTGCAAGTGGGAGACTGAAGGAAATATGCCCTAGAGGCAATAATAAAGTTATTATTTATTTCCTTACATATCATGATAGATGTTTATTATTCATGCTAGAATTGTATTAAATGGAAACATAATACATGTGTGAATACATAGACAAACAGAGTGTCACTAGTATGCCTCTACTTGACTAGCTCATTAATCAAAGATGGTTATGTTTCCTAACCATGAACAAAGAGTTGTTATTTGATTAACGAGATCACATCATTAGTTGAATGATCTGATTGACATGACCCATTCCATTAGCATAGCACCCGATCGTTTAGTATGTTGCTATTGCTTTTATCCATGACTTATACATGTTCCTTTAACTATGAGATTATGCAACTCCCGTTTATCGTAAGAACACTTTGTGTGCTACCAAACGTCACAACGTAACTGGGTGATTATAAAGGTGCTCTACAGGTGTCTCCGAAGGTACATATTGGGTTGGCGTATTTCGAGATTAGGATTTGTCACTCCGATTGTCGGAGAGGTATCTCAGGGCCTTCTCGGTAATGCACATCACATAAAGCCTTGCAAGCATTGCAACCAATGAGTTAGTTGCGAGATGATGTATTACGGAACGAGTAAAGAGACTTGCCGGTAACGAGATTGAACTAGGTATTGGATACCGACGATCGAATCTCGGGCAAGTAACATACCGATGACAAAGGGAACAACGTATGTTGTTATGCGGTCTGACCGATAAAGATCTTCGTAGAATATGTAGGAGCCAATATGGGCATCTAGGTCCCGCTATTGGTTATTGACCGGAGACGTGTCTCGGTCATGTCTACATTGTTCTCGAACCGTAGGGTCCGCACGCTTAAGGTTTCGATGACAGTTATATTATGAGTTTATGAGTTTTGATGTACCGAAGGAGTTCGGAGTCCCGGATGAGATTGGGGACATGACGAGGAGTCTCGAAATGGTCGAGACGTAAAGATCGATATATTGGACGACTATATTCGGACATCGGAAAGGTTCTGAGTGATCCGGGTATTTTCGGGAGTATCGGGGAGTTACGGGATTACGGGAGAAGTAATGGGCCTTGATGGGCTTTAGTGGGAAGAGGAAAAGGCTGCTGCGCCCCCCCTCCCCTTTGGTCCGAATTGGACTAGGGAAAAGGGGGCCGGCCACCTTTCCTTCTCCTCCTATTCGTTCTCCCTTCCTCCCCTCTTGGTGGACTCCTACTAGGACTTGGAGACCTAGTAGGACTCCACACCCTGGCGCGCCAAGCCTTGGTCGGCCTCCTCCTCCTCCATCCTTTATATACAGGGGCAGGGGGCACCCCATAGACACACAAGTTGATCTACGGATCGTTCCTTAGCCGTGTGCGGTGCCCCCTTCCACCAAATTCCACCTCGATCATATCGTTGCAGTGCTTAGGCGAAGCCCTGCGCCGGTAACACATCAAGATCGTCACCACGCCGTCGTGCTGACGGAACTCTTCCCCGACGCTTTGGTGGATCGGAGCCCGGGGATCGTCATCGAGCTGAACGTGTGCCAAGAACTCGGAGGTGCCGGAGTAACGGTGCTGTGATCGGTTGGATCGCGAGGAGAACGTACGACTACTTCCTCTACGTTGTGTCAACGCTTCCGCTTCGGTCTACGAGGGTACGTAGACAACACTCTCCCCTCTCGTTGCTATGCATCACCATGATCTTGCGTGTGCGTAGGAATTTTTTTGAAATTACTACGTTCCCCAACATTTTTGTTATGTAAATCTTGGTAGCACTCACCTTTTGATGACTAGCCGGCTTAGCATCACAATCCTTAACCCAACAATATTTTCCTTTGTGGTCAAAAAATGTCTAAAGCCAAGACCGTCACCTCCCGCAACTGGGTCGTTTCCCGGGTTATCGAGGAAACATTGAATGAGTATGTTCAAACAGGCGTCTTGGCCAAAAAAGATGTCATCCATTGGAGGGTCCCAGGCACAGAAACCCCTCCTGAGCCCAAGGAAGGTGAAGTAATTGTCTTTACTGATCATCTGCTCCGAGGTTTTACCCCTCCCGGCTCAAAATTCTTCCGTGATGTGCTGCACTTTTTCAAGCTCCACCCTCAAGATATTGGGCCCAATTCCGTCTCAAACATCTGCAACTTTCAAGTGTTCTACGAGGTGTACCTTCAACAGGAGCCCACTGTAGAACTATTTAGGAAATTTTATTATTTAAACCCGCAGACTGAGTTCACAGACGGGCCCAGCCTAGAGTTAGGTGGCATTTCAATTCAAAGGCGGAAAGAAGCCACCTTCCCAGCCGCCAAACTGCCCAGTCATCCCAAGGACTGGAACCAAACTTGGTTTTACTGCCAAGACACTTCTCGAGAAGGAGAGAATCCTCTGTCGGGTTATCGTGAAAACCGGCTTAGCTAGAGTCACCCTCCGCCCGAAAGGATTAGTATAGAAGAACGAGCCAAATATATGCCCGTCTTTTCAAAGATCAGAGCCTTAATGGCTAACGGCTTGACTGGAATCGACCTAGTCTGATGCTGGGTCACCTGGAGAATTTTGCCATTAAGCCGCTGCTCTAGTTTAATGTGTGAGTATACTGGCCATGCCAAAGACCCTCAACGCCACTGTCAGCCTGAGCCGACTGATGAAGATATCAATGATATGACCAAGACTCTGCTGAATGAGAGCTTGGAAGATTGCAGCAAGACCGGCTTAGGCCCTTTTTATACCTTTAACAAACCTCCAGCTATAAGTATTTGGAACACTTTCCGGTTTACTCAGTTATTCACTTAAAAACTGCCTTCTTAGTCATTTTAACTTCCGCAGGCCGATTCTTCTTTCTAGAACAAGAAACTGCAAGACAAGCCGACGAAGAAGACCCGGACCAAGAACAAGGCTCAGGAAAAGCCTGCCAAGAAGAAGACCACCCCCTCCGAGTTATTTAACTTGGATGATGATGAGTCGGAGGTAGAACTTGACTCCCTTGGCTCATTTTTTATACATCTTATTGACAATGATCACTATTAGGATGACGCGAAAGGCAGCCACGCAGACAGTGAAGAGGTAACTATCCTTTCCTCTGACTCAGAACCTCTGCCAAGATAGAAAGTTCATCAAGCGAGCCGGAAAGTAAGGTTGTCTCACCCTTTAGCTTACTTGGATCCCAACTTTATTTTGAAGAAGTAGCAGCATGAAGCTTGCCGCACAACCCGGAACAGCGGCGGCAGGATTCTATCCTCCGGCTTACCCAACACGCCGGTTCCTCGCAAGCGCCGTGTAGAGGTTCCACAGATTTCCAACTTAGCTTTTCCCAAGGCGGGTCTTTTTCGATAGCCTCTTAACCCTTCTGATTCAAAATACTAGGGAACCTCTTACTCGTCATCAGGTGATTCCACAGGGACTCAGGTTCCTCTGTTCAAGACTGTTCTTAGGTAAGAACACTTAAGCCTGATTGCTTTAACACCTTACTCAATTGTTATACTAATCTCATCATATATTTTACTTTCAGTGCTATGGCCAAACCCAGCAAGAAGCCGAAGGTTAGTAAACCAGCTGAAGATCCCAAGGTTGTTGACCTAAAGAAACAGACAATGTCCAGACTTCAGAAGCAGCCATGGATGATCCGCCACCAGAAGAGCACCCTGTCACCATGGACCCCATGAATATTGATCTAGAGAATGCTAAGCCACCCAGCCCCACTCAGCCGACTCAAGAAACCGAAGACGTCATAGTTACTGGGACATCTTACACAGCACCAGGTAACCCCACCGTCTTGTCCAAGCACAACGCCAAAGAGGAATTCTCAGCTGCTGACAAAGGCAAGTGGAAACTAGATCTGGAAAGCTATGCTCAATTTAATGCCCAGGAGCTTCACCCGGGCTACTTGAACTGCCTTCACACCAGCCATGACTTTGAAGCCGGCTTGATTAATCTCATGAAAGATCGTTTTGAGGTAAGCAAAAAACTTGTCTCATATAAATATATACCTGTCAGCCGCCAAGTCTAATGAATATGAAAAACTTGAATATGCTGTAGACTTTAAATATCCTTGTTGATCTTAATATCCATGTCATAGCATGTCAGAACTGCAAAATCAACACAAGTAGCCCCCAAGGGCTAGCTTAAGCTGCATAGCTGAAGCCGGGACTTCAAATTTTAGCTCTTATTTTAACATATGTAGCCCCCAAGGGCCGACTTAATTAGCATGGCTAAGCCGGGACTTATCACCATAATTAGGAACGAAAAATCCAAATATGTAGCCCCCATGAGCCGGCCATAGTCGTAGAATTTGAGCCATGTCATCATAAAATGGTCTTCAAAAAGAGCAATGTACATTAGCCCCCAAGTGCCAGGTAAAATACTTGTACTGTGCCTGGTACTTCAAATAAGATGATCATAACGCTGCCTATCATTTGCATGTCTCAGGCTGAACTGAATATGAAAGAATCCCAAGTCAATGATCTAAGGCAAAACATTCAAACCCAGTAATCTGAGACTTCTAAGGCCAAATCAGAGTTGAAGACCGCTTTGGAAAATATTGAAAAACTGAAAAAGGATTTCAGTGGTGATAGAACCGGCTGGGACACTGAGAAGTCAGCTCTATTAAAAAGAGCAGAAGATGCCAAAGCTGCCCTTAAACCGGTAACCGATGAGTTATCCGGTTTAAAGTATCAAATCAACAGCATGACATCAACCATATTTGGTAAGTAATAGTATACTTCAATCTTTCTTCATCAATGTTGAACAAGCATTGAGCCGGTTCATTAATATACTTGTTAATGCAAATTCCAGAAGCTCCAAGCTAGGTGATGATATGCGCATAAAGCTAAAAGCTGTATATACCCTTGTGGAGCAGTTTTACACTGGTGCTCAACGGTATATTTCTGCTGCCTTGCATAAGAAGCAACCACCTTCCCTCATCAAGGAAGTGTTGGAGAAGCTGTCTGTGCTTCCACAAAGGATTGAGGAATTAAAACAATCATCTGCTAGAGCCGGTGCCATCACCGCCTTGAGCCGTGCAAAGGCGTGGCAAGCTGAACTTGACCCGGAAGAGATATCGACCGGCTGTCCCAGTTTAAAAGAAGATGGGTCTCCCTTCAGCACCGATGACTTCACCAAAATAGTAAGAGAGTTGCGTCCTTGGGCAAGCAAATTGGCTGAAGAGACGGACCTCTCCAAATATCACCCGGTTTATGATGTTGAAAACACCAAAGTGAAGGCACCGGTTCATGAAGCTGTGGATCTTATCCCGCCTACACGTAAGCACACCTTCGCTCCTGATATTGATCAATCAAGCCTTATAGATGATGAAGCTGTGTTTAGAGCTTTGACCGGGATCGACTGGGCCAGACCTGACTTCCAGCCAGTGGGTGATCAAGAAGAAGAAGAGCCGGTGCAAGATGACCCGGAAGCTCCAACACGTCAAGGCCAAGACAACTGATCCAAGGGCCAGTTTATCATCCACAACATTGGATGATGTGCATATAGAAACACTTATTCTTTTGGGACACATGATGCCTTGTAATAGGCTAGTTGAAAACAATGATCTGCCATGCTATCGTGCATGTTTATTTGCATAACACTTTGAATCGCTGATCGGATGTTGAAGATCGGCTGCTTATGCTCATAATTCAATCACGCAGACCATATGTATCATAGTCCCTGCACAGAAGCAGATAACATGTGCCCTGGCGGTTTACCCCAGGGCGGGTCATAATGCCCCATATAAAATTGCTGGTGACTGTATAGTCCATGACCAGGGCGGGTTATCAAAACCTCGCATATTCATATAACAAGTAAATAATATACCTATGCAATGTATTCATGCTGCCGGCTTACAACGCTAGATGTAGCAAGGGTAAGAGCCCAAAGACTTAGAGCGCAACACTCTAAGTGCACAATCAAAACATACTGGCGACTTACTGTCCAAAGCCAGGCCAGGTTATCAAAACCCTCAAATCTGCTCAAATATGAGCGACAAAGATTAAGGCTACGTGGCCTGAATCATTTTAAACCACATGTCAATATGGTACAAAAGATGAACCCAAATAATAAATAAAATATCAAACCAGAAAATAAGGCTTTCATACGCTGCCAAACCTCAATAGCAAGTGCTATTCAAGGGCCACACAACCACTGAGTTAATCCTTTAGTCAAACCTGTAAGCCGAGCCTCACATGACCAATCGTCGTTTTAACTTTGACAAGTTTAGGGTCTTTAGAAGATTGACTGTCAAGAGTTCGGCGAGTCATTCCAGGATTACCTGGGCGGAGTGGCAGACATACAAAGGGAGGATAACCCGGATTTTTGGTGAATATAGCTGGCGTCCAAGCCGATCAAAAGGGCAAATATAGCTATGTTCATTGAACGAGAAGCCCCCCCAATGACCTTTAACAAGCCATCAGGGCAGGTTATGAAGGAAATATGCCCTAGAGGCAATAATAAAGTTGTTATTTATTTCCTTATATCATGATAAATGTTTATTATTCATGCTAGAATTGTATTAACCAGAAACTTAGTACATGTGTGAATACATAGACAAACAGAGTGTCACTAGTATGCCTCTACCTGACTAGCTCGTTGAATCAATGATGGCTAAGTTTCCTAGCCATAGACATGAGTTGTCATTTGATTAATGGGATCACATCATTAGAGAATGATGTGATTGACTTGACCCATTCCGTTAGCTTAGCACTTGATCGTTTAGTATATTGCTATTGCTTTCTTCATGACTTATAGATGTTCCTATGACTATGAGATTATGCAATTCCCGAATATCGGAGGAACACTTAGTGTGCTACCAAACGTCACAACGTAACTAGGTGATTATAAAGGTGCTCTACAGGTGTCTACAATGGTACTTGTTGAGTTGGCATAGATCGAGATTAGGATTTGTCACTCCGATTGTCGGAGAGGTATCTCTGGGCCCTCTCGGTAATGCACATCACTATAAGCCTTGCAAGCAATGTGACTAATGAGTTAGTTGCGGGATGATGCATTACAGAGCGAATATTGCCGGTAACGAGATTGAACTAGGTATTGAGATACCGACGATCGAATCTTGGGCAAGTAACATACCGATGAGAAAGGGAACAACGTGTGTTGTTATGCGGTTTGACCGATAAAGATCTTTGTAGAATATGTGGGAGCCAATATGAACATCCAGGTTCCGCTATTGGTTATTGACCGGAGACGTGTCTCGGTCATGTCTACAAGCTTGGGCCTTTTCATATCATAAGCATAATCACTCTCATCATTAATAGTGTGGATAGCACCAATAGTATAGCAAACATTATTATCGTATTCTTCCAAGCAAGTGCCAAAAAGATTATCAAGATCATAAGAAGTATCATTATCTTCCCAACCATAATCATCACAACAAGCAATAGGCATAACGAGATCATCATCAAGTGCATCATCTTCATTTTCATGAGGCACAACAATAATAGGAGCAACATTATTTGGGGGAGACATCTTTTTACCTCTCTTCCTTTTTCTTTTCTTATTCATCATAAGAAATAATAGGAGGATATTTGGAAGTCTCTTCCCTTTCGTTAGCATTCTCTTCATCTTCTATTTGTTTTCTTTTCTTTATGTAATTGGCAATATAAGGATTTTCAATGCAATTCACCGCACAATACATATAAATCTTCTCTAGATCAAAATCAAGAAATCTATCAAGATTAAACTTTGGAATACCCTCAGTTATACGTTTCATTTCTTCATAACCCAAAAGAAGACTAAGCTCTTTATGATGCTCAAGAGTAATCAAGTTATCACAATTTTTGGACACAACTTGATCATGAAACAAATATCATTGGAGCTTTAAATGACCATGTTCATTGCAAGGTTCACAAGGGGCGCGATAAATATTGAATCTTTCAGCGCAATCATCTAGCATCTCTTGCAACAATTTAGTTTCTAAGTACTTATGCCTCTTGCAACATCTATCTTCCCTATTTGGTGTGTAATTACAAACCCAATGCACTCCACAAAAATTTACATGTTTATAGGAGACATTTTCATCATAACTAGTGCAATCATCATTAGTACTATGGATATTCAAGGAGTTCATACTAACAACATTGCAATCATGCTCATCACTCAAAGATTTAGTGCCAAACATTTTAATGCATTCTTCTTCTAACACTTTGGCATAATTTTCCTTTCCATCATACTCATGAAAGATATTAAAAAGATGAAGCGTATGAGATAAAGCCGTCACCGTCATCACGCCATCGTGATGATGAAGCTCTCCCTCGACACTCAGCTGGATCAAGAGTTCGTGGGACGTCACCGAGCTGAACGTGTGCAGATCGCCGAGGTGCCGTACTTTCCGTACTAGGATCAATCAGATCGTGAAGATGTACGACTACATCAACATCGTTGTCATAACGCTTCCGCTTTCGGTCTACGAGGGTACATGGACAACACTCTCCCCTCTCGTTGCTATGCATCACCATGATCTTGCATGTGCGTATGATTTTTTTTGAAATTACTGTGTTCCCCAACAGGTTACCTATGTTTGAGCTGCACATTGTAGCAAGTTCTCTTTGGTAACCATTTAACTGAGGTAGAAATCCCCCAAGTCATTTCAACAAGGCGTATAAGCCGGATCAAAGGGTAGTCATAGCTATGCTCAGTGAGCAGGAAGCCCCAATGTAATTTTTAACAAGGCGTGTGTCGGTGTACTAGAGTAGGGGTACCCTAGTATCCCGAACTTGTGCACGGGCAGTCGCAGCGTCCCGCGGCAAGGCTTGCCAGGTGATCACCAAGGCCCTCTATGGTTCCTTTGGAGCCATTCAAGAACAAAGTATTTAAGCCAAAGAGACAAGTCCCCGGCAAGAGGAGCTTGCCGGGAAGGCCACTCGAGGCACAAGACCCCGGCAAGAGGAGCTTGCCGGGAAGGCCAACCAGAGCATCTCAAGGAACTTGCCGCGACGCGCCACGCGTCCCGGCAGGACCCGGCGAGCGACAAGCTCCCGGACGCGGCAAGACAACGGCCGCGACAAGGCATTTGCCGCGGCAAGCAACCACTCTGTACCTGCGCTCCAGCTCACCCACTTACATGTCACTCTGGGACCCTTCCAGGCGTACGTGGCGGGAGGCTATGCAGCCAGGGATACACTGTGGCATGCAGCGCTGACAAGATCGCCATCGTGGCAAGCGGTGGCGCCCCTGACGGTCCCTTTTCTGCATCGTCTGGGCGACGTAGATAGGCATTTAATGCCCTTGTCCCCTGCCGTTAGGGTT
Source organism: Aegilops umbellulata (assembly GCA_032464435.1). Lineage (NCBI taxonomy): Eukaryota > Viridiplantae > Streptophyta > Magnoliopsida > Poales > Poaceae > Aegilops > Aegilops umbellulata. Next base: position 503,242,165 of record CP136057.1, read on the forward strand.
AGGTATGATTCACTGTGTAGGTAGCTGTACCTACCGTAGAATCTTTCCATTTTTTCCCTTGCCTACGTTGCCACCTGTTGGAAACCCCTTGAGCTTATAAAGGGAGGCCCATGCACAATGTAGAGGGGGATCGCCCCCAGGAGGACGAACAGTAGAACATTCACGCTCGGTCTCGTTAGCTGCTGGTGTGTACCGTAGCACCCAGCGCTCGCGAGCAAGAACTCAATACAATCCACAAAGCAGCAGTAGGAGTATTATCTCTGCGGAGAGCTCCGAAGCTGGGTAAAACCCCTCGCGTGCCTCGCCTCGATCCGCTCTTTGCGCGACCTCCACGCCCCGCCGAACTGAGAAGGGGCTCCGTCCCCATAGGTGCTCGAGGAGCCAGATTTCCCCGGCATCTTTGGCGCGCCAGGTAGGGGGCGTCGAGGTTGTGTGAACCCGATCCGGCGTTCGCACGAGCTAGATCTTCATTGACTTCATCGACATGCCGCCGAAGAAGAAGGCTTCGGAGGCGGCTGCTCCGTCCGCGTCGAACCCACCACCGCCGGAGCAAACGGCTGGTGGGGAAGACGCCGGCGGAAGAACGGGCGTCGACGAAGAAGCCCACGGTGCCACCAGGTCCAAGGACAAGGCTGCGCTGCCCGTCGGCGGTGTAGCAGGCTCCCACGACGACCGGGCGTCGATGGATGCTCCGTGCCCATCTCAGGAAGCGCGGGACCGGCAGCGTCGTGGTACTCACGGTACCATACATTCGCTGGACCCAAATCGAGCTGGCGGATCTCGAGATGCTCAAGGCCAGCATGCACGCCAACGTGCTGGCGCAAGCGAGGCACGGTCGCCTGGACAGAATACTGCTCCTTCTAACGTCGTTGGAAGTCCGAGCATATCCCGCTCCTCGCACCGTTCGCCACCGCTACCCGCCACTCCAGCAGAAGCTTTGGCACGAGCTCAACTGCTCCTAGACTTCCCTCCAACGCCAGACAAGATCGACGACTGGAGGGCCACCATTCAGAGCCTCATCGGCTTCGCCAACGGCGACACTCCGCGGTAGCCAACCACATCGCAGCCGCGGCAAGCCAGCCAGGTGTGAGCCGATGGCAACAAGACCGGTGGGGGTGCGACCACCGTGCACTCCCCGCCCCGAAGGCCAAGATCGCCGACTCATCGGGTCCATCGCGACAGCGACTCCACCACTTCATCAGATCCGCGAACTCGTCGCGATCAGCGCCATGTTCTTCATGAACGACAGCAAGAAGACGCTCGTACCCGCATCGAGCGCCGAAGAGAAACGCGGCGTCAATCAGACCGGCGCGCTGGGCCCACTGTCGACATGCATGCACCAGGGGAACCAGGCGACCTGCTGTACGCAGTAGGTTGCCCTGCGTTTACTCGTGAGCTGCGGCAAGTCCAGTGGCCCATCACGAAGAATTTCAAGCCAGGCGTACCCGAGAAGTACGACAACAGGTTGCATCCGTCGGAGTTCCTCAGCATCTACACCATCGCAGTGCAGGCTGCCGGGGGGCGAGACGACAAGATCCTTGCCAACTACTTCCCGCTGGTGCTCAAGCCCAACGTCAGATCCTGGCTCATGCACTTGCCAGAAAACTCCATATCTTCCTGGGCAGACCTGTGCCATCAGTTTGTTGGCGCCTTTACAGGCAGCCACAAACCTCATGGCCAGGAGAGTGACCTTCACTTGCTTGCCCAGAAAGAAGGAGAGCCCTTGCGCAAGTACATCTAGAGATTCAGCCAAGTGCAACGCAACATCCCAGATGTCCACCCTGCCGCGGTCATCAGCGCGTTCCATCAGAACGTGCGTAACCGCAGGATGCGGGAGGAGATGGCGATGTGCAAGATTAGAGATGTCAGCGAGCTGTATGGTCTGGCCGACAGGTGTGCATGTGCTGAGGAAGGGAGGAAACTCCCCGGAGAGAATACAGGAACGGGAGGATCTGACAGCGAGGATGCCGCCCCGGCAAATAAAAACCGGCGGCGGAACAACAGGAAGAGGAAAGGCAAAGATGTGCTAGTTGTTGAGCAGTCCAGCAGCGACGATGGCGCCAAGAAAGCTAAAGATGGCAGCTCCGGCAAGTAGGTTGCCGCATGCGCCAAGTGCCAGGCTGTGGCGGCCGTCGACAAGCAGGACGGCACCAACAAACAGTACTGCAAGATCCACCGCACCAAGGGCCATGACCTCCAGAGCTGCAAGAAGGTCGAGCAGCTTGTCGAGCTGCAAAAGGCCGAGTACGAGCGACACGACAAGGAGAAAGCCCAAGCAGGTGCTGGAGGATCCGGTACGAAGCGCACCGGCCGGGGAGGACGTCGCGGCAAGGCCAATCAGCGGCAAGGAGACAGACCTCCCCGCGGCCGCGACAAAGATGAAGACGACGACGAAGACATGGATGATGACGAGACCAGTGAGCAGGAGTTTCAGAAAGCCACAGAGGTCTTGTGTGTTGACGGCGGTGATTCTCTGCATACTTCACACCGCCAACTCAAGCAGTGGGTGCGGGAAGTCAACGCGGCAGAACCACCCATCGAGTCACGCAAGCTTCTGAAATGGTCCAGCACGCCTATCATCTTTGATATTGAGGACCACCCTGATTGCACAACTGCGGTCGGGTGCTTGCCGATGTTGGTTTCACCAACTATCCGCAACCTCAAGGTCACTAAGATGCTAGTTGACGGCGGGGCCGGCTTGAACCTGATCTCCTCCGCTGTGCTCCGAAAACTCCAAGTCCCCGACAGCGAGCTCGAAGAGACCGACACATTCCAAGGAATCAACCCGGGAAGGAGCAAGCCGAAGGGGAAGATCACGCTGCCGGTGACATTTGGCAGCGAGCTGAACTTCAGGACTGAGAGGATCACTTTTGACGTTGCCGATTTTCCATTGCCTTACAATGGAATTCTCGGCCGTCCAGCGCTCGCCAAGTTCATGGCGTCCTCTCACTACGCGTACGACATGCTGAAGATGCCAGGCCCGATAAGCGTCATCTCTGTCCCTGGCGACAAGAAAGATGCTCTTATCTATGCCGACAAGATCTACCGGGAAGCAGCAGCCGCAGCGGATCGCGAGACACTTGCCGCTGAAGCTCCCGGGGGGAAGAAGAAGACCATGTCCGGCAAGAGTTCTGATGCCCACTCCGGCAAGCGCACCTCTTCGGAGTGCTGCGCTACCGTCGAGGACGCACCATCGAGCTCCACCAGCAAGTGTAAGAAGACGATGGCAACCCCGCCAGCGACCAAGAAGGTGTCCGCCAAGGAGGACGGCACTGGTGGTACTTTCACCATCAGTGCCACTCTCGACCCTAAATAGGAAAGCGCGCTCGTTGCTTTCCTGCGGGCGAATGTCGATGTGTTTGCGTGGCAACCGTCTGACATCCTCGGCGTTCCCAGGAAAGTAATTGAGCACCACCTTGCCGTCTGTCCTCATGCGCGGCCTGTCAAGCAGAAAGTCAGAAAACAAGCAGTGGAGCGCCAAGAATTCATCGCAGAAGAGATCAAGAAGTTGGAAGCAGCATGCCTTGTCAGAGGAGTGCTCCATCCTACGTGGTTGGCCAATCCTGTAGTCGTGCGCAAGGCAAACGGGAAGTGGAGGCTTTGCATCGACTTCACCGATGTTAACAAAGCTTGTCCCAAAGATCCATTTCCCTTGCCGCGCATTGACCAGATTGTTGACTCCACGGCCGGATTTGATTTGCTTTCATTTCTTGACTGTCAGGACCCCGATCCTAAGCCACATCGATCCAGCATGTAACACCTCATATCACTTTGCGGCCTCACGCACGGTACTCCCACGGGTGCCACCTTACCTGGCCCGGGACCGTTTGCGTCTTTTGGCTCACGTATATGATAGTGTCGCTAGCATCCATATGACAGAGAACCCGGGCCGACATGGCTAGTCGTGAACCCAAAGCGGCGCTAACCTATGAGGACAGGCATACATGAATCACATCGAGCATGTCGGTCATCAACGTGTGAATCCGGGCTGTAGCACTGGGCTAACAGGACTCCGGTAACCCGGGCTGTAGCAGGCTAGGCAGGACTCCGGATGTCACCGCGTGACATTTCCCCGAAGGGACAGACACAGGAACGAAGTGAATCACATGCCGGCCAGTCAAGTGTTCCGAGCAGTAGTGCTGGGCTAACAGGACTCCGGTGAACCGGGCTGTAGCGGACTACTATCGCTCCGAAGCACTAGACTACATTTCCCCATATGATAGGCTGCCAAGGATAAACAACTAGATAGTCGGATCCCACTCATACCAAGCATTTCAATCATACACACAAAATGCCCGATATGAGTAAATACAACATGGCATCACAACATAACTCTACGACTCAAAATATTTATTCATTAGGCTCCGAAGAGCGAGATATTACAAACATGGGTCTCATGACCCAACAATCAGAGCATACAAGTCAAACACAAGCGGAAGCTTAACATGTCTGAGTACAGACATCTACAAATGAAAAAGGCTGAGAAGCCTGACTATCTACCAGATCCTGCCAAGGCACAAGATCGTAGCTGAGGTATCAAGCTAAACGTCGAAGTCCAAGCGGTACTACTAGCGAGACTGACGTCTCTCTGCAAAACATAAAATAGGCAAACGTGAGTACAATCGTACTCAGCAAGACTTACATCAGAACTAACTACATATGCATCAGTATCAAAAAGGGGTAGTGGAGTTTGACTGCAGCAAGCCAGCTTTGACTCGGTGGCTATCCTGAACTACGACTGCAAGCAACTCTTTTGAGGTGGCGCACACGAGTCCACTTATTCACCACCCAATACACCACTATGGATCCGCTCCCGTCTCCCTACGAGAAGGCCATCCATAGCACTCACGCTTATCTTGCGCATTTTAGAGTATCCACTTTCACTTGTCTATGAACTATGCAAGGGGTCCAAGTTTCCATATCCGAGGAATCCGGCTATTCGAATAGATAATGATAACCCTGCAGGGGTGTACTTCTTCACACATGCTCTCGCCACTTACCGCCCTGTACACATCATGTACCTCGGCAACCTTCAAGCGGAAGCCGGGCGAGGGTGTCGGCCACAGCCTACCTAAACACTCAAGTCTCTAGTCCAGGTTTATCGCCTATTCGGGTTCCATCCATGAGGAGATCCGGCCGGAGTTTCGCTCACAGCCCCAAACGATGTGTACAGGGTTCCCGGAACACCAAACGGGCGCCCGGTACACCGTGCCACGTGCCTACCGCAACACAGCCCACCCCTACGGTCAGCACTGCGTGCGGCCCCCAGCATACTACAAACACCAGAAACTACTTGCAACTCCTGGACAGAGGACAAGGGTGATCAAGAAGCCGAGAGAGTCAATTAAGGATCCCAATGTGTGGTAGTAACTGTTCATGGATCACAAACATAGAACTCAGTTCCTGAGGACGGCTGCAATGAGACAACCCACCATGTACTCCTACATGGCCTCTCACCGCTACCTTTACCAAATCGTGTTCACACACTTAGCTCTCACACAGTAGGACATGTTCATCACTATTCCAATTCATTCCCGATGAATCAGACCCGACTCAACTCTAAGCAGTAGCAGGCATGACAAACAAGCATGAATGAGTAGGCACAACAGGGCTCAAACAACTCCTACTCATACTAGTGGGTTTCATCTATTTACTGTGGAATGACAGGTCATGCAGAGGATAAAGGGGTTCAGCTACCGCAGCATGTAACAGTTGAATCGTTGTTGTCCTAATGCAGTAAAAGAGAGCAGGAGCGAGAGAGTGGGATTGTATCGGAATGAACAAGGTGGTTTTGCTTGCCTGGCACTTCTGAAGATAATATAGTTCTTCATCAGTGTCATCGATCTCATCGTCGGCACATCGTCTATCGAGAGGGGACAATTACCGGCAACAGAGAAGGAAACACAATCAATGCAATGCGACAATATGATGCATGATCATGACATGGCAAAATGATGTGATTTGAGCTAATGCAGCTATCAAGAGAAGGGTTTGAGTTGATTTGAACCAAAGGTTCAAATTCAAAATCAAACTATGAATTTATAAAGTGTATTATCATGTTTTCATCTAAACAGCAAGGTTAAGTTGCTTAGTCATGCATGAGAATGGTACAGATGGATTCCTTGAATTTTTCTGATAATTTTTCATATATAAATTATTTCATTTGAAGCTACGGTTGAATTTCTATGATTTTTAGAAGTTTTAGGCATTTTCTGGATTTTCTGAATTATTTCAAATCCAAAAAATCATTTACTGTGTCAGCATTGCGTCATGCTGACGTCAGTGGTCAACAGAGACGGTCCAGGTCAACCCTGACCTGTGGGTCCCGTCTGTCAGTGTCAATTTAACTAACTAGGTTTAGTTAGCGTTAAACTAATACTAATCTAGTTTAGTTAGTGGCCTGGGGCCCACACGTCAGTGAGAGAGAGGGGGAAGTCAAACCGGGCAGTGGGGGTCAACCCACGCCGGTCAACGGTTAGCGGTCGCCGGCGTTTAGCCGCCGGCGAGTCCCGACGCGGCGGTGCGCTGCGGAAAAGGCCTGCAGAGCGCCGTTTGGCACGCGGAGCACATCTACGGGATGCGGACGCTCGTCCGCATCCGACCAGGGTGGTGGCGCGCCCGGGGAGTGGCCGGAGTGGCGCCGACGACGAAGTTTGCGGCGGCCGGAGTTCGGGTTCGGCGGAAATTCTTGCCAGGTCGCGTAAACGTTCGCCTCTTGGCGCCTACAGAACCTATGCGAGCTCACGAGTGCGTTGCTCATACGCACGGGTCCAGAAGGTCGCCATAGCATCGCCGGCGACGAGCTGGGCGGCGGTGAGCGTTCGGTCTTGGCTGCTGACTTAGCTACGGTGCGCGAACAACGAGATGAAGAGGGGGAAACGACGGTGGTGCTCACAGAGGATCCGGCGGAGGCGTCAGCGAGCTCGGGGAAGGTCCAACGCGGGCAGAACAGCGACGGCGATCTCCGGTGCTGGAGGTTGAAGACGACGGCGATGGAGGCTCCACAGGGCGTCCGGAGTCCTGTGGTTCGGCGTAGAGGTTCGCGGCGGCGAGGTGGAGCTCGTGGTTGGGATGGCTGGGCGTGGGGAGGTCGGTGGCCGCGGCAGAGCACGGCGGCGTCCTCTGGTGCGCTCGGGAAGAGAGGGGGAGGAAGCCAGAGGAGGGGAGGAGCTGCAGCGAGTGGGGGAGAGGCACGGGAGAGGAGCCAGGGGTCGTGGCGTCTCCGTGGCGCGGTTAGGAGGCCGGGGAGGCTGCCACCGCGAAGCAGGAGGTGGCGTGCGGTGGCCGTGCGCGTCGGCCACGCGCCCATCCTCCTGGCAAGGAGGAAGATGACAGGGGGAGGGGCCAGCTGGGCCGGCCAGGTGGCTGGGCCAGCCACTTGGGCTGCCAGGTGAGTTGGCCCAGGTAAGTATCTCTCTCCTCTTTTATTTATATTTTCTATTACTTCTGCAGCTTTAGGGCTTTATTAAAAATACCAGGGCAAAACCAAAAATCATGAAACTAATCATGGCTACTGTTTAGAATATATCAAACAGCAAACATTTTAGTTTATGACTATTTGGGCAATTTAAATATTTTATAGTATTAAAGTGCCCAAATTCAAATAGAATATGATTTAATTCAGGGCCCAAATGGTCATGGAAAAATGTGCATCACCTCTGGTTACTGTTTACAGTATTTTCCATAAATGAAGAACATTTTTTGAAAGCCATTTGGATTTACTGAAAAAATATTTTAGTTGACCCTAGTTGGATTCCTTTGATGCTAGGGCTTGGACAATCCCCATTTCCAATTAATTTGAATTTAACATGATGCATGGATGCAGATGCAAAGACAAGCAAGGCCTGAACTGGGGCTGTGACAACTCACCCCCACTAAACAAGAATCTCGTCCCGAGATTCAAGACGTGAGGTAAGAAGACAGAGGGGTCGCAAGCTACCACAATCTTCTCAGTCCAACTGCCCTTCTCGAAGAAGTAGCTTCATTGCATCATATTGATCTTGACGTCTTTGCGTTCGAGATCTTCATCCGGTTATGACAATGGAAGAGAGGAAAACTCTATAGGATTTGATCTTCACAGGATCGAGCGAGTCAAGACCAACTCATGGAATGAGATGTTGGAGCATCTCTTGAGCCGGGACACAACACATACATCCAAGTGATGGAGGGGATTAGAAGACGAGGGTTTCAATTTGGCAGGCAACAAAACCACGCTTGAGTAAGATGGCGCATAGGTTTCAAAGTAGCGAGGAGTGAATTGCCATGATTCCATAACGGGGCACCTCAGGGAAGGTGACTCGAAGAACTATTCCCTTAAGTGGCAAAAAGAATTACTTTTGATACAAGATCATTCGAACTCTTTATGTCAGCATAAGGCAATCACAAACGATCGTTCGAGGAAGTTCGGAAGAATGGCATACTCAGACTAGGATGGACAATGTGGACTACCTTGTTGAAGACAATGCAATGGATGACTTTGCTTGCGCGTGCTCTCAAGGACTTGAGCATTTCCATATTCATCAAAGTTCTACCAACATCCGCGTCGAGGATCCTGGCCACATCTTACTACCTTGACGAATAGTGAGGGACAATGCAGATGCATAGAAAGACACCACTTTCCCAGATTTCACCTTAGCGAGGCCAAGGGAACGAAATCTGGATGATCGACCGAGAGACATTTAGCACTCCTCTTCTAATGTTCTCCTTGATGTACTAGGTACCACGATCAATGCTTAAAAGCATCAACATGGCCATCAAGTAAAGGTCGGACTTCGGGAGCACAAAAATCCATAAGGAACAACTATTAGAATAAATTCTACGAGATCCTTAGGGGGAAGTGGCCACCCTTCTCAATCAAGATACTACAATAATAACCCTTCCGGTTGGGTGTGTTGGCCACAACATCCACTTTACCGGGTATAGAGAGGCCAATATTATAGTCCTTGAGAACGTTCCAACCATCATATCCGCCTGAGATTCAGATCTGGTTGGTGTCAGGATATTCCAGACTCATCAAGTCTAGAAAGAAAATGAAAGTTTGCAACACAAATCGACGAGATGACGTTGCGAGATTCTCGGGAAAATGAACTACGATAGCAAGCTCCAAAACATGAGCTGGTTCTGCTACAAACATGTGAACACGTTGTCCTAGACAAGCATGACCACATGGTAGTCTTATAATAAAACACTACCGAGTTCAGGTGGGAACCACCATCGAGGATAACGAAGTCCTAACATAAGTCATGACTAGTTGTTATGAAGGAACTCCTTCTCCTTGAACAAATCAATCAGTGGCTTGATGTGCTAGGAACACATATGGAGTGGAGGTAATTAATCTACCAAACCATAGAATACCTTGCACGTATGCATGACTGATTTGGGATGATTCCAAGGAATACAAAACAAACCTTTCTCAAACTCACGGCGGCAACTTGCACCAAGTGCACATGAATTCGAGCAAGTCACTTCTTCCATCCAAGCATAAGCTTCATGAACGGAACATGAAGGCATTGCTTATAAAAGTTTCCAACACTAGGTTGATGTTCAACATGAATCATGGGGGGGTGACAAAATGCTGTTGATGGGCTCAACAACAACTCATCGGTATTTCCATATCACTGGACTTCCACCATCATGTGAACGATGTGATAGTATTGGTCAGACCAAAAGATATAACGGTGTATGCCCGAGGGATCAACCACGAGTAAGACAACATTACAACATCGTTGGTTCTGATTTGATTTGACGGTAGCCCATACTCAAATCAAAGTTTTAACAAGGCAATAGATCCAATCAACTGATCACGAGGACCAATCGATGGAGATATCATCTTTCTTCAACACACACAAAAGATATCCCTTAGAGATGAACTAAGTTAAGCAAAGCTTTTACCTTCCAACTCTCCAAGTTGTTGTTTGGCTCAACCAACTAGCTCAGGGGTATCCAACACAGATTCTTGGAGAAAAAGTGGTTTATTGGAAAACCAACATGATCACGAACTCAACATAACGGCCAGGTGACAACCTGGTAATACCTCCAAGAAGATATTCGGAACATCACGAACCACCGGTATGTTACTAAGCTCGAGAACAATCCTGCTTTTCAGGGCAAGATGATATGATCAACAGGGTGAGGGATTGACACAATCCTAACTCATTGATCGAAGAGTGCACCAGGAATAAGGACTAGGTAGCACGATCAATCTTCGGATGATGATTTAGTAACCAACACGCTAAGAATGAGAATATTGTCCATTTGCTACAAAGCAACGAGTTGCTCAGAGTATTGATTTCACACATCACGAATCACTTGTCGGCATTCCGGTTACAATAACACGGAGACCGAGGAATGAACGATGATGGCGAGAAGTATCGCTTCGTCAAGAATTCATAAGAGGTGGTGCAATTCTCATGAAACTCTTGACATAAAGATGGTAATACTCCAAGGTAGAGCAGAGCAGAAGCTGGAGTGGCATTTTGATCTGCGGGATACAATTGCTTTGACCCAATCCGAGATATGGATGAGGTACTGGAGTTTGTTTCTCCTAGTCATTCCAGAATAAGAATGGCTTGACGGACCACAAGAATAGTAGGCATCGATGAACACGAATGCACAACTATTCCTGACTATGAATTGATAGACTAGGGTCGGAATACAGCTGAGGAGGGTCAACTCAAGGAATATATAACTTTCTGAGTTGTGGATTCATGGGTTAGTATGTCAAACGAGTTCAACAATTTCTTCCGGATAACCCATGCAGAAGGTAGAACTGGCAGGATCACAATATGAGTGGAGTACTCCTCAAGAGCACCCTGGTTGTGATCTTTTGATTCAAAACGAATTTCTGCCGAGGATGGTTCGTAGTATTTGGAAGAAGGAAGTACCACGAACCTCGAGGACTATCGCAAAGGTTACTAATATCCTAAAGGAACTAGCAAACACTATCGACATGAGGTAAGTAGGGTGAAGCTCGGGTTCGGGAACCCAGGAGTAGAATACCTACATACTAATGGCATCACGGGATGCTTTCGAGAATGGTGGCAAGATTCACCACACTGGGAACACAAACATGGACAGATTACTAGATGGTTTCATAAGACACCTAGGGTCATAATAGTAGTTCCAACATATCCGCCGAGGCATCAGAGTACCTCAACAGACCGATTAGTGTGCTTATTCTAACCAAAAGGATATCGGGAACTGAGAGAAAGGTTTTGCAAATGCATCGGATTATTTAGAAACCTGGGATGACTCGGACAGCATAACGGCTGTAAATGCTCAAAAATGATTTGAGACATCCTGCAAATATGGTGGCATAGCCACTCAACATCGCAATATCAAGATTCTGAGATCAGCTGACAACATACTAGAAGTAGTAGGAACTGAACAGGGGCTCGAATCCAACAATCCTAGGCAACTACGGTTTAGTAACACGTCATCCTGAGAGATAGATGAGAAGGCCTAGTTCTTAGTCCCCGTAGAAAGGAAAAGGATGACTCAGATCAGAGGGCTTGAGGTATAAGGAGTAAAAAGAGCCTTACGTTCCCTTCCACAATCAATTCCCTTACATAACTAAAGCATTTCTAGACACAACTTCGACCAGTTTGGCTTGGTAATCCTACAGGCAGTCAGGCTCTGATACCAACGCTGTCAGGACCCCGATCCTAAGCCACATCGATCCAGCATGTAACACCTCATATCACTTTGCGGCCTCACGCACGGTACTCCCACGGGTGCCACCTTACCTGGCCCGGGACCGTTTGCGTCTTTTGGCTCACGTATATGATAGTGTCGCTAGCATCCATATGACAGAGAACCCGGGCCGACATGGCTAGTCGTGAACCCAAAGCGGCGCTAACCTATGAGGACAGGCATACATGAATCACATCGAGCATGTCGGTCATCAACGTGTGAATCCGGGCTGTAGCACTGGGCTAACAGGACTCCGGTAACCCGGGCTGTAGCAGGCTAGGCAGGACTCCGGATGTCACCGCGTGACATTTCCCCGAAGGGACAGACACAGGAACGAAGTGAATCACATGCCGGCCAGTCAAGTGTTCCGAGCAGTAGTGCTGGGCTAACAGGACTCCGGTGAACCGGGCTGTAGCGGACTACTATCGCTCCGAAGCACTAGACTACATTTCCCCATATGATAGGCTGCCAAGGATAAACAACTAGATAGTCGGATCCCACTCATACCAAGCATTTCAATCATACACACAAAATGCCCGATATGAGTAAATACAACATGGCATCACAACATAACTCTACGACTCAAAATATTTATTCATTAGGCTCCGAAGAGCGAGATATTACAAACATGGGTCTCATGACCCAACAATCAGAGCATACAAGTCAAACACAAGCGGAAGCTTAACATGTCTGAGTACAGACATCTACAAATGAAAAAGGCTGAGAAGCCTGACTATCTACCAGATCCTGCCAAGGCACAAGATCGTAGCTGAGGTATCAAGCTAAACGTCGAAGTCCAAGCGGTACTACTAGCGAGACTGACGTCTCTCTGCAAAACATAAAATAGGCAAACGTGAGTACAATCGTACTCAGCAAGACTTACATCAGAACTAACTACATATGCATCAGTATCAAAAAGGGGTAGTGGAGTTTGACTGCAGCAAGCCAGCTTTGACTCGGTGGCTATCCTGAACTACGACTGCAAGCAACTCTTTTGAGGTGGCGCACACGAGTCCACTTATTCACCACCCAATACACCACTATGGATCCGCTCCCGTCTCCCTACGAGAAGGCCATCCATAGCACTCACGCTTATCTTGCGCATTTTAGAGTATCCACTTTCACTTGTCTATGAACTATGCAAGGGGTCCAAGTTTCCATATCCGAGGAATCCGGCTATTCGAATAGATAATGATAACCCTGCAGGGGTGTACTTCTTCACACATGCTCTCGCCACTTACCGCCCTGTACACATCATGTACCTCGGCAACCTTCAAGCGGAAGCCGGGCGAGGGTGTCGGCCACAGCCTACCTAAACACTCAAGTCTCTAGTCCAGGTTTATCGCCTATTCGGGTTCCATCCATGAGGAGATCCGGCCGGAGTTTCGCTCACAGCCCCAAACGATGTGTACAGGGTTCCCGGAACACCAAACGGGCGCCCGGTACACCGTGCCACGTGCCTACCGCAACACAGCCCACCCCTACGGTCAGCACTGCGTGCGGCCCCCAGCATACTACAAACACCAGAAACTACTTGCAACTCCTGGACAGAGGACAAGGGTGATCAAGAAGCCGAGAGAGTCAATTAAGGATCCCAATGTGTGGTAGTAACTGTTCATGGATCACAAACATAGAACTCAGTTCCTGAGGACGGCTGCAATGAGACAACCCACCATGTACTCCTACATGGCCTCTCACCGCTACCTTTACCAAATCGTGTTCACACACTTAGCTCTCACACAGTAGGACATGTTCATCACTATTCCAATTCATTCCCGATGAATCAGACCCGACTCAACTCTAAGCAGTAGCAGGCATGACAAACAAGCATGAATGAGTAGGCACAACAGGGCTCAAACAACTCCTACTCATACTAGTGGGTTTCATCTATTTACTGTGGAATGACAGGTCATGCAGAGGATAAAGGGGTTCAGCTACCGCAGCATGTAACAGTTGAATCGTTGTTGTCCTAATGCAGTAAAAGAGAGCAGGAGCGAGAGAGTGGGATTGTATCGGAATGAACAAGGTGGTTTTGCTTGCCTGGCACTTCTGAAGATAATATAGTTCTTCATCAGTGTCATCGATCTCATCGTCGGCACATCGTCTATCGAGAGGGGACAATTACCGGCAATAGAGAAGGAAACACAATCAATGCAATGCGACAATATGATGCACGATCATGACATGGAGAAATGATGTGATTTGAGCTAATGCAGCTATCAAGAGAAGGGTTTGAGTTGATTTGAACCAAAGGTTCAAATTCAAAATCAAACTATGAATTTATAAAGTGTATTATCATGTTTTCATCTAAACAGCAAGGTTAAGTTGCTTAGTCATGCATGAGAATGGTACAGATGGATTCCTTGAATTTTTCTGATAATTTTTCATATATAAATTATTTCATTTGAAGCTACGGTTGAATTTCTATGATTTTTAGAAGTTTTAGGCATTTTCTGGATTTTCTGAATTATTTCAAATCCAAAAAATCATTTACTGTGTCAGCATTGCGTCATGCTGACGTCAGTGGTCAACAGAGACGGTCCAGGTCAACCCTGACCTGTGGGTCCCGTCTGTCAATGTCAATTTAACTAACTAGGTTTAGTTAGCGTTAAACTAATACTAATCTAGTTTAGTTAGTGGCCTGGGGCCCACACGTCAGTGAGAGAGAGGGGGAAGTCAAACCGGGCAGTGGGTGTCAACCCACGCCGGTCAACGGTTAGCGGTCGCCGGCGTTTAGCCGCCGGCGAGTCCCGACGCGGCGGTGCGCTGCGGAAAAGGCCTGCAGAGCGCCGTTTGGCACGCGGAGCACATCTACGGGATGCGGACGCTCGTCCGCATCTGACCAGGGTGGTGGCGCGCCCGGGGAGTGGCCGGAGTGGCGCCGCCGACGAAGTTTGCGGCGGCCGGAGTTCGGGTTCGGCGGAAATTCTTGCCAGGTCGCGTAAACGTTCGCCTCTTGGCGCCTACAGAACCTATGCGAGCTCACGAGTGCGTTGCTCATACGCACGGGTCCAGAAGGTCGCCATAGCATCGCCGGCGACGAGCTGGGCGGCGGTGAGCGTTCGGTCTCGGCGGCTGACTTAGCTACGGTGCGCGAACAACGAGATGAAGAGGGGGAAACGACGGTGGTGCTCACAGAGGATCCGGCGGAGGCGTCAGCGAGCTCGGGGAAGGTCCAACGCGGGCAGAACAGCGACGGCGATCTCCGGTGCTGGAGGTTGAAGACGACGGCGATGGAGGCTCCACAGGGCGTCCGGAGTCCTGTGGTTCGGCGTAGAGGTTCGCGGCGGCGAGGTGGAGCTCGTGGTTGGGATGGCTGGGCGTGGGGAGGTCGGTGGCCGCGGCAGAGCACGGCGGCGTCCTCTGGTGCGCTCGGGAAGAGAGGGGGAGGAAGCCAGAGGAGGGGAGGAGCTGCAGCGAGTGGGGGAGAGGCACGGGAGAGGAGCCAGGGGTCGCGGCGTCTCCGTGGCGCGGTTAGGAGGCCGGGGAGGCTGCCACCGCGAAGCAGGAGGTGGCGTGCGGTGGCCGTGCGCGTCGGCCACGCGCCCATCCTCCTGGCAAGGAGGAAGATGACAGGGGGAGGGGCCAGCTGGGCCGGCCAGGTGGCTGGGCCAGCCACTTGGGCTGCCAGGTGAGTTGGCCCAGGTAAGTATCTCTCTCCTCTTTTATTTATATTTTCTATTACTTCTGCAGCTTTAGGGCTTTATTAAAAATACCAGGGCAAAACCAAAAATCATGAAACTAATCATGGCTACTGTTTAGAATATATCAAACAGCAAACATTTTAGTTTATGACTATTTGGGCAATTTAAATATTTTATAGTATTAAAGTGCCCAAATTCAAATAGAATATGATTTAATTCAGGGCCCAAATGGTCATGGAAAAATGTGCATCACCTCTTGTTACTGTTTACAGTATTTTCCATAAATGAAGAACATTTTTTGAAAGCCATTTGGATTTACTGAAAAAATATTTTAGTTGACCCTAGTTGGATTCCTTTGATGCTAGGGCTTGGACAATCCCCATTTCCAATTAATTTGAATTTAACATGATGCATGGATGCAGATGCAAAGACAAGCAAGGCCTGAACTGGGGCTGTGACATTGACACATACTCAGGATACCATCAGATCTTCATGGCAGTAGAGGATGAGGAGAAAACCGCATTCATCACTCCATGTGGCACGTACTGTTTCGTACGAATGCCTTTCGGTTTGAAGAATGCTGGTTCAACATTTGCAAGGGTAGTCCATACTGCTTTTGAACTGCAAATACACAGAAATGTGGAAGCCTACATGGATGACATAGTGGTCAAGAGCAGGGACAAAGCAACTCTGATTCAAGATCTAGAAGAGACTTTTGCAAATATGCGCAAGATCAGCCTCAAGCTCAACCCCGAGAAGTGCGTGTTTGGGGTCCCTTCCGGCAAGCTTCTCGGGTTCTTCGTGTCTCAGAGGGGAATTGAAGCCAATCCCGACAAGATCAAGGCCATTGAGCAGATCGAAGCACCGAAGCGCGTCAAGGATGTGCGGAAACTTGCCGGCTGCGTGGCGGCTCTCAGCAGGTTTATCTCTAAGTCTGCTGAGCGCGCCCTGCCGTTTTTCAAAATCTTGAAAAAGGCAGGTCCAATGAAATGGACTCCGGAAGCGGAGGCTGCGCTGCAGGACTTGAAGAGATACCTGTCCTCCACTCCAATACTTGTCGCACCTAAGCCACAAGAGAAGTTGCTGCTGTATCTGGCGGCAACCAATCAAGTGGTTAGTGCTGCGTTAGTAGCGGAGAGAGAGGCAGATGATGAGCCAGCGACCGTGGCAAGCACATCCAGTGACAAGCAGGGGGCTTCCCCGACAAGCTCTGGTCCCGACAAAGATGGATCTGCGCAGACGTGCGAAGGGATACAGCAGAAGAAAATGGTGCAGCGCCCAGTCTACTTTGTCAGTTCCCTTCTGCAGGGGGCTAGGTCAAGGTACTCTGGTGTGCAGAAATTGCTTTTCGGCCTTCTCATGGCCTCGAGAAAGCTGCGCCATTACTTCCAAGCACATGAGATCACAGTTGTCACTCGCTTTCCGCTGAAGAGGATACTGCAGAATCCCGAAGCAACAGGCAGGATTGTTGAGTGGGCACTGGAACTGTCAAGCTTTGGCCTCAAGTTTGAGAGCACTTCAACTATCCAAAGCAGATCATTGGCAAAGTTCATAGCAGAGTGGACGCCAACACCAGATGAAGAAATTCCAGAGACGAGCATCCCCGTCAAGGAAGCAAGCAAAGAGTGGCTGATGTACTTTGATGGTGCTTTCTCACTGCAAGGCGCCGGTGCTGGTGTGCTTCTTGTCGCACCCACCGGAGAGCACCTCAAGTACGTGGTCCAGATGCACTTTCCCAAGGAGCAAGCAACAAACAATACTACAGAGTATGAAGGATTGCTCGCCGGTCTCAGGATCGCGGCAGACCTTGGGATCAAGCAGCTCATTGTCAGGGGTGACTCGCAGCTTGTCGTCCGCCAAGTGAACAAGAATTATCAGAGTCCATTAATGGAAGCTTACGTTGCTGAAGTGAGGAAGCTAGAAGAGCGCTTTGTCGGCCTACAGATGGAACACGTTCCAAGAGCTCAGAACGACATTGCTGACGGCCTGTCAAAGTGCGCAGCACTTAAGTTACCTGTGGAACCAGGGATCTTTGTGCTCAAGCTGACTCAACCGTCTGTGACGCCATCAACTGGACAGAGCAAGAAGAGGAAGTTGATTTCTGGTGACTATCTTCCGGCAGAGCTTCCCGAAGCCACCGGCAAGAAGGTCCCCAAGATCAACGCCAAGAGTGCTGAGGAGCGGTCTGCTCCGACAAGCCCCAGGGTTTGT
The DNA here is from genome assembly GCA_032464435.1 of Aegilops umbellulata. NCBI lineage: Eukaryota > Viridiplantae > Streptophyta > Magnoliopsida > Poales > Poaceae > Aegilops > Aegilops umbellulata. The sequence continues at coordinate 503,259,711 of CP136057.1, forward strand.
TTCGTTGTAGCAGACGCTCCCGACAAGTTTTGCTCCGGCAAGCTTGCCGGGGAACGTCAAGCTCCGGCTAAGCCGCAGGTTCTCGCCGTAGAAGCGGATGTTCCCGCAGCAGCAGATATGCCTTTAGTCCTTGTTGTCGAGCCACAGGCTCCAGCATGGGCACAACAGATCGTCCGTTTCCTCCAGACAGGAGAACTTCCCGAAGAGCCAGAAGAAGCGGAAAGAGTAGCCCGACAGTCAAGTATGTACCAGTTCGTCGACAACGCACTGTACAGAAGAAGACTCAACGGAGTGAAATTGAAGTGTATTCACCGGGAAGATGGACAGAAGCTGTTGGCAGAGATACATGGAGGCATTTGTGGTCACCACATTGGCGCAAGAGCGCTTGCCGGCAAAGCTTTCCGGCAAGGCTTCTTTTGGCCGACAGCCCTCCAGGATGCAACTGCACAAGTAACCAAGTGTGAAGCGTGCCAGTTCCATTCCAAGCAGATACACCAGCCAGCTCAAGCTCTCCAGACGATCCCTTTATCCTGGCCATTTTCGGTCTGGGGGCTCGACATCCTCGGCCCCTTCCCCCGAGCAGTCGAGGGCTTTGAGTACTTGTACGTCGCAATCGACAAGTTCACAAAGTGGCCAGAAGTGGAACCAGTGAGGAAGGTGACAACACAGTCAGTAGTCAAGTTCTTCAGGTCGATTGTTTGTCGCTTCGGGATCCCTAACAGGATCATCACCGACAACGGTACGCAATTCACGAGCCGCACCTTCATGCAATACATCCAAGATCTTGGCGCCAAGGTCTGCTTCGCTTTTGTTGCTCACCCCAGGAGCAACGGTCAAGCGGAGAGGGCAAATGCTGAAGTGTTGCATGGGCTCAAGACCAGGACTTTCGATAGGCTGCACAAGTGCGGAAGAAACTGGATTGAGGAGCTGCCGGTGGTTCTTTGGTCGATCAGGACGACGCCAAATCGAGCCACTGGCCAGACACCTTTCGCTCTAGTCTATGGAGCAGAGGCAGTTATCCCCACGGAACTCGTATACGGGTCACCTCGAGTGCTCGCTTATGATGAGCTTGAGCTTGAGCAGCTGCGGCAAGATGACGAGCTGCTCCTTGAGGAAGACCGTCTTCAGGCTGCTGTACGAGCTGCTCGATACCAGCAAGCTTTGCGCCGCTACCATAGCCGCAAAGTTAAAGCCAGAAGTCTCGAGGAAGGCGACCTTGTTCTTCGGCGCGTTCATTCCGCCAAGAATTCCAACAAGTTGACGCCGAAGTGGGAAGTCCCTTACCGGGTGAAACGAGTCACTAGGCCTGGCGCTGTCCGCCTTGAGACCGAAGATGGCTTTCCGGTGAGCAACTCCTGGAACATCGAGCATCTTCATAAGTTTTACCCGTAAGGCGCGGTTGTCGGACCCTGTCCGGCAACCACCTTTTTGTACAAGTCTTGCCGCTGTTGCATGTAATCCTTTGTACAAAGCCAGGCGCAGACCCTGAGCGAAGATAAAGCGCTGGCGCCCTAAGTTTTAGCATGCATGCTGAGTCGAGTCTCGTCCTTGGTTAGGGTTGATAGTGTTTAGCAGCGGCTAACCCCTAACTTAGAGGCCGAGTGTGCGTCCCTTTGCTGTTCTCTTCGTTTCCCTTGGTTTGCAGGGCTCGCATATCCTGACCAGACCACTTGAGGACGAAAAGGAGAAAAAGGACGGACCAACATCTGGACCCCGGCAAGCCAGTGTTGCCGGGGGCTGCAAGACCCCGGCAAGCCATTGTTGCCGGGGGCTGCAAGTGCAAAGATTAGCCCACGGCGAACCAGAGATGCCGGGGGCTGCAATCTCAGATAAGTTTTTCATCCCTTATCATGCATTCTCTTATGGACTGAGGTATGCGAAACCTCATTTCTTCCTAAAAGCTACCGTGCTCCCTTAACTCTAGGCCCTAGGGCTCGTTCCCGGGGCCAGATTTGGTCATAGTCGCGGCAGTAAAGGGACGAAACGAGGAGCCTGAACCCGCCTCCTCCCTGCCTCCGCCAAAAGCGTGAGAAAGGTCGAGCGACGCGGGAAGAAGGCAGGGCCTGCTGTCGGGAAAGGAAGTGTCTATCTTAAAGATATAAAGGATTCGCTCCTTGACGTGGGTTCCACCCACGAGATAAGTGACCCGGCAAGCATCCCCTTTTCATTAAAGAGCATTCCACTCAGGTACAGTTCATAAGAGAATGAAAAACATGAATGCTGGGATTACAAGCTTTAAATGCAACTAAGGCCCGAGGGCTTACAAATTAAAAAGAGATAAGGTGCCTGTAATCCCTCTCTTGTCCCTCTCTTCAGGAGGCAGGTCAAGGAGGCGAAAAGGGCAAAAGGGGCGCCTAGACGAGCTACGGGTGGCAGAAGACACCAAGAGAACGTCTCGGTGGTCGTCCAGAGGCTGGTTGGTGATGGCGGCGCTGGAAGAGGGCTCGAAGACGAGGCGGCAGGACGTCAGCACGCTGTCGAGGGCGTCGTGCGCTCGTACTCCAAGTTGACGGCCTTGCCGCCTGCCCTCTTCCTCTTCCGCAGCCTCCCTACGCCAGCCGCCCAAGGAGACGGCCCCGAGAAGCTCCAGGAGCCGGCAACGCGGATGATGGGGTCGCCGGTGCCACACGGAGCGGCGCCCGACACCTAGTCGGACCCGTCATCCTGCCTCCCACCACCCTCGTCGTCGCTGTCGCTGTCCTCCTCGTCACTCCTGCCCGAGGAGGAGCCTTCGCTATCGGAGGAGCTCTCCACGCAGCACCTTGCTCGAGTCCCGAAGCACCCGAAGACCTTGACGGAGAGGAGACCGCCCTCCATCAGCTTAAAATGGAGGGTGAGCCCCTCCGTCAGGCTGTGGATACGGGTGAACGTCTTCCACCCTCGACCAAGATACATCACATTAGGGGCCGGGAAATCCACGCGGACTCGTGTAACGCTGATTCCACAGCCCCTCATGTGCAACCTCAGTGTCTCGGGCGGATCCAACTCCATCTCGCTCGCAAATGGAGTCGGGAGATGGAGGCGACGACGAGGCGGCCGACGCAGCCTGACGAAGAACTCGCAAGGGTCGTCCCCGATATGGTCCGCCACAGGAAGAGGAACCGCTGGAGGAGGCGAGGCCGGCGAGCTGCCCCGTCCACCTCTTCCCCGAGCGCCTCGGCCTCGCCCTCGACCTCGCCCGCAGCCTCACCCCCTCCCTCTTCCCCTTGCGGCTGGCTCTGCCACCACGGGTGCGGGAGAGGGAGGGACGCGCTGTCTAGCGGCAACCCTTGTCGCCACCGTTGAAGGACCAGGGTTCCCTTTCTCCATGGCGAATGAGAGAGAGGGGAGCAGAAGCTGAAGGAAGGAGGAGATGAAAGAATGCGGGCTTCTGCCCCCCATCCCGCTCCTTATAAAGGAGCGGGGTGGGGGCTCGGCCGCCTCGCTCAGCCAATCAAGACACGGAATGAGCAGGGAACTGGGCCCGACCCTCTGCCTCGACCCATGACGGCCCGGTTTCCCGCCTCCACCGTTCGCCACTCCAAGCGCATGGAGGCCGCGTGGCAGGCGTACAGAGATGAGACGACAGATGAGGCGACCTCTCCCCCACCCCGTGATCGTGGGGAGTGGACGCCTCGAAGACCACGCCTCCACGCCTCCCTCCGTTTATGGGGAAGATACGAACCACCAGGAGGCGGGCGTTTCACTTTCCCGAATAAAGAACCACCCACGACCTCTCCCACGACACCGCAATCGACGCGTGCCATTCGGGGAGGGCGCGGTGGGTGCGGAGCAAGGTACGACGTGACCCAGGCCGCGCGTGCCCGTGCCCTGTTTTGGGCCTGGCCCAACAGCGCTCGGCACCGTGTATGGCCCAGGCCCGGGGGCTCCTGTCGGTGTACTAGAGTAGGGGTACCCTAGTATCCCGAACTTGTGCACGGGCAGTCGCAGCGTCCCGCGGCAAGGCTTGCCAGGTGATCACCAAGGACCTCTATGGTTCCTTTGGAGCCATTCAAGAACAAAGTATTTAAGCCAAGGAGACAAGTCCCCGGCAAGAGGAGCTTGCCGGGAAGGCCACTCGAGGCACAAGACCCCGGCAAGAGGAGCTTGCCGGGAAGGCCAACCAGAGCATCTCAAGGAACTGAGAATAAAGTCTCAGATACTCAGAAATGAAACGACAGAGGCCCTGAATTATCAGGGATGCCAACTTTATTATACTAATCATAATATATACATTGGTAGAAGTATGTACATCACAAGAGCCGGTGGATCGGATGTAATAAGGCCGAAGATGACCAATGTTCCACGGCCGGCAGGTCTCCTCCTCTGACGTGCGTGAGTCCTTGTGGTCTCGAACATCGATAAGGCAGTATGACCCATTGTTCAGATTTTTGCTGACCACAAAGGGCCCTTCCCAAGGTGGGTATAACTTGTGCATGTCTGTTTGATCCTGAATGAGCCGGAGCACCAAGTCACCTTCTTGAAAGGTCCGGGTTTTAACCCGGCGGATATGATAATGACGCAGATGTTGCTGATAAATCGCCGAACAAGCCGCCGCAAGGTCACTCTCCTCATCTAGAAGGTCAAGAGCATCCTGACGTGCTTTTTCATTATCAGCTTCAACATAAGCCGCCACTCGGGCGAGCCATGACAGATGTCACTGGGAAGAACCGCCTCGGCTCCATAAACCATGAAGAAAGGCATGTAACCCGTAGATCTGTTGGGGTTGGTATTGATACTCCAAAGCACTGAAGGTAACTCCTCAACCCAACAACCCGATGTCCTCTGCAAAGGGACCATAAGCCGGGGTTTTATGCCTCTCAAGATTTCTTGATTAGCTCTTTCAGCTTGACCATTGGTGGGCCATAAATGAAACATCAAGACGAATATGTTCACGTTGACAAAATTCTTTCATAGCACCTTTAGACAGATTAGTGCCATTATCAGTTATGATGCTGTGAGGGTAGCCAAAACGGAAAATCACCTTTTTGATGAATTGAACTTCCGTTGCCACGTCACGCTTGCTAACCGGCTCTGCCTCAACCCACTTTGTAAACTTGTCAACTGCCACCAAGAGGTGAGTCTTTTTGTCCTTGGATCTTTTAAAAGGCCCAACCATATCCAGCCCCCAGACTGCAAACGACCAAGTAATTGGAATCATCCTCAATTCTTGAGCCGACACATGAGCTCGTCTTGAAAATTTCTGACAACCATCACACTTGCTAACCAAATCCTCTGCATCAGCATAAGCCTTCAGCCAATAGAACCCATGACGAAAAGCCTTAGCCACGAGAGACTTAGTGTAACATCCCAAATTTTCAATTTGGAATGTTATACATAGGTCATTCATGCATATCATATTTTATTGCATTTTCAATTTGCGATCCTTGAAATTCTAAGCAACTCAAGGACCCACGGAGAGAGTTGGGGATTTCATGTTTTTCATATTTGAATTTTATCAAATATTGAAACAAGGATCATGTTGGTTTTAAATAATTTTTCTCTCCGAAAATATTTTGTATTCAAATATATGAGAGGAGATAATATGACTTCTCCAAAATAAACGAAATATTGGAGGAAAAATATTAAAATCAATAAATAAATTTTATTTGGAGTTTATTGCAATTTTATTTGAATTAGAAAAATATGCGTTTTTAAAATTGCATTAGAGGCCCAAATAAATGTTCACCTTGTCTGCTATATTTTTAGAGGACGGAGAAAATTTATTTCAGGATTTTTGGAGTCTGTTTAGTATTTCTTTTAATCGTTTTTCTGCGTGTCGGAATATTAAAAAAAAGTCAAACCGACTCCGGGCCGTAACCGGCCAGGACTCCTCAGGCCGTCCCTCTTATAAGCCGCGCCCCGTGACCCCGCAGCCCACCCGCACCTCCCGAACCCTAGCCCCGCGCCGCCGCCAGCCACCGCTGTTGCGCCGCGCCGCCACCCCGCCGCCGCCGCCAACCCCGCCGGAGCCGCCGCCGACCCCGCCGGACCTCGCCAAGGTAGCCGCCGCCGCCGGTTTTTTTGAAAACCTAGATTCGTTTTTTTAGTTTAGATCGGTTCGGTTTTCCGTCGGTTTATTTACTTTGCGGACGTTCATCTGTACATTTGTTTTAATGAACGCCGTTCATCTGTTAGTCATAGACAGTAGACGTTCGTTCATTAGCCTATTCGTCAGTTTTTCTTTTTCCAGGGTTTTTCTGCGATTATTTTCGATCGCGATTTCTCCCCTGATCTTTGTTTTAGTTTATCTTTTCGCTCGTTTATCGGAGTCACGCAATTCAAGCGCCTAGATCTTCGCCTCGAAGCCCTCTTTCTGTTTAGTCAACTTGAACAAGATTTTGGTACTGTAAAATTTGACTTTAGACCAGAATAGTAATCAGATCTTGTTTCTTTCGTTGTTTGAGTTTCATTGCTCCGTTTGATTTGAATCTTTTTCAAAACCGGAGTTCTTCAGTTGAACTTTTTGGTTAGATCTTCTTATTTGAGTTTTACCCATGCATCTTTGCTTGAGTGCTTATGTATGCTATTGTTTGTTTGCGATAGAATTCCCGAAGTGCGAAGCGTATTATTACGAGTCTCTAGGATTTGCAGATCGTCAGCAAGGCAAGTAACACATCGATCAGACTATTTTCATACCCAATTTTTATGCATTAGTTACAATCCTCAAACATTGCATGATTAGGATGTGATTAACTTGTGGGTATTGGGAAGTAGATGATGAGGTAGAACCTATTACTTGTTTTATTATCAAACCCTTGGGAGTTACTTCTACATTAAGCTTATATTGCCATGCTATGATCTTAGACATGGATTGGGTTTGAGTGTATCCATGACAGATGTTTTTAATCAATGGTTTAATTTAAGGTGGCAACTTTAATACACATCTAGGTGGATTGTTGGTTTTTGGGCACCTGGGGTTATACCAGTGTAGTCCTAGGAGATCCCGGGGTATACCGTGTGATCATCCTATGGTCCGCCACTGATACGTCTCCGTCGTATCTACTTTTCCAAACACTTTTGCCCTTGTTTTGGACTCTAACTTGCACGATTTGAATGGTACTAACCCGGACTGACGCTGTTTTTAGCAGAATTGTCATGGTGTTATTTATGTGCAGAAACAAAAGTTCTCGGAATGACCTGAAACTTCACGAACATTATTTTTGGAAAATATAAAAAACACTGGCGAAAGAATCAAGTCTAGGGGGCCCACACCCTTTCCACGAGGGTGGGGGCGCGCCTGCTCCCTAGGTGCGCCCAGTGCCTCGTGGGCCCCTTGGTGCTCCACCGACCTCAACTCCAACTCTATATATTCGTGTTTGGGGAGAAAAAACCAGAGAGAAGGATTCATCTCGTTTTACGATACGGAGCCGCCGCCAAGCCCTAAACTCTCTCAGGAGGGCTGATCTGGAGTCCGTTCGGGGCTCCGGAGAGGGGAATCCGTCGCCATCGTCATCATCAACCATCCTCCATCACCAATTTCATGATGCTCATCGCCGTACGTGAGTAATTCCATCGTAGGCTTGCTGGACGGTGATGGGTTGGATGAGATTTATCATGTAATCGAGTTAGTTTTGTTAGGGTTTGATCCCTAGTATCCACTATGTTCTGAGATTGATGTTGCTATGACTTTGCTATACTTAATGCTTGTCACTAGGGCCCGAGTGCCATGATTTCAGATATGAACCTATTATGTTTTCATGAATATATGTGAGTTCTTGATCCTATCTTGCAAGTCTATAGTCACCTACTATGTGTAATGATTCGGCAACCCCGAAGTGACAATAATCGGGACCACTCCCGGTGATGACCATAGTTTGAGGAGTTCATGTATTCACCATGTGTTAATGCTTTGGTCCGGTACTCTATTAAAAGGAGGCCTTAATATCCCTTAGTTTCCATTAGGACCCTACTGCCACGGGAAGGTAGGACAAAAGATGTCATGCAAGTTCTTTTCCATAAGCACGTATGACTATATTCGGAATACATGCCTACATTATATTGATGAATTGGAGCTAGTTCTGTGTCACCCTATGTTATGACTGTTACATGATGAACCACATCTGGCATAATTCTCCATCACCGATCCAATGCCTACGAGCTTTTCACATATTGTTCTTTGCTTATTTACTTTTCCGTTGCTACTGTTACAATCACTACAAAACCCAAAAATATTACTTTTGCTATCGTTACCGTTACTTCCATATTACTTTGCTACTAAATACTTTGCTGCAGATACTAAGTTATCCAGGTGTGGTTGAATTGACAACTCAACTACTAATACTGGAGAATATTCTTTGGCTCCCCTTGTGTCGAATCAATACATTTGGGTTGAATACTCTACCCTCGAAACTGTTGCGATCCCCTATACTTGTGGGTTATCAATACTATTTTCTGGCGCCGTTGCCGGGGAGCATAGCTCTATTCTTTGAGTCACTTGGGATTTATATCAGCTGGTCACTATGAAGAACTTGAAAGACGAAAGAACTAAGATTTTCCCCTCAACTACGAGGGGAGGTAAGGAACTGCCATCTAGCTCTGCACTTGATTCACCTTCTGTTTTGAGTAAGCTTGCGACATCTAAACCTGCTTCTGCTATTAATTCTGATATGTCGCATGTTATTGATGATGCCACTTCTGCTATGCATGATACTTATGATGAAACTACTTCTATGCTTGATACTACTGTGCCACTTGGTGAATTTCTTGATGAACAACTTGCTAGGGCTAGAGAGAATGAAATTATTGAAACTGATAATATTGATGAAAGTGATGATGAAGACTCTCCCCCTAAATATGAATTGCCTGTTGTGCCTGAGGGCTATGTTATGGATGAAGAAACCGCTAGAGACTTTCTTGCTTGCAATGATAGAAGCGATCTTAAGAAATTATTAGCTAAGCTTAAACAAAAAAACTTTGAATGCTAGAATGAAATATGATCCTGCTTATGCTACTTCACCTATCTTTGTTACTGATAAGGATTATGATTTCTCTGTTGATCCTGATATAATTAATTTGGTTGAATCTAATCCTTTCTATGGCTATGAATCTGAAACTGTTGTGGCACATCTTACTAAATTAAATGATATAGCCACCCTGTTCACTAATGATGAGAAATCTCGCTACTATTATATCCTTAAGATATTTCTGTTCTCATTAAAGGGTGATGCTAAGATATGGTTTAATTCTCTTGATCTTGGTTGTGTGTGTAGTCCCCAGGATATGATTTATTACTTCTCTGCTAAATATTTCCATGCTCATAAGAAACAAGCTGCTTTAAGGGAAATGTATAATTTTGTGCAAACTGAAGAAGAGAGTCTCCCACAAGCTTGGGGGAGGCTTCTCCAATTACTTAATGCTTTGCCTGATCATCCTCTCAAGAAAAATGAAATACTTGATATCTTTTATAATGGACTAACCGATGCTTCTAGAGACCACCTGGATAGTTGTGCTGGTTCTGTTTTCAGGGAAAGAACACCGGATGAAGCTGAAATTCTATTAAATAATATGTTGACCAATGAAAATAATTGGACACTTCCTGAACCAACTCCTAAGCCAACACCGAAGAAGATGGGTGTACTATTTCTCAGTCCTGAATATATGCAAGAGGCAAAGAAATCCATGAAGGAAAAAGGTATAAAAGCTGAAGATGTTAAGAATTTACCTCCTATTGAAGAAATACATGGTATTAATTCATCACCTATTGAAGAAACATATGGTCTTGATTTCATCACCCATGATGAAGAAATACATGGTATTAATCCATGTTAGTATTTTCTGTCAGTTTTCTGATTTATCTGTGCAATAAAAAATACCCCGAAAATAAAAGTTCTGCAAATGCCCCACCAATTTAATATGATTTTTTCTGGAATATTTGAGAATATCTGGCACTGAGAACACAGCAGGTGGAGCTGGCACCTGGGCACGAGGGTCCATGGCGCGCCCACCCCCTGGGCGCGCCCCCTGCCTTGTGGGCCCATGGTGGCTCCCCTCCACTTATTCCAGCCACCACACACTCCTTCCTCCCAAAAAATCACCAACCATCTCAAGCACGATTTCTAGCTCATTTTGCTGCGATTTTCAATCTCCTTGCTCAAAGCACCTCTAACAAAACTGCTTTGGGGGATTGTTCCTTGGTATGTGACTCCTCCATTGGTCCAATTAGTTTTTGTTCTAGTCCTTTATTCATTGCAAATTTGTGCTGCCTAGGTGACCATGTTCTTGAGCTTGCATGTCAAATTTATATGGTTCCAAGTAGTTCTAATGCATGATATAGGCTCTAGGCACTTATAGGAGTAGTTGCTCTCAATTTTGTTGAGCTTGGTTCACTTTTACTTGAAGTTACTAAAAATTTCAGAAAATGATGAAGAGATTTTTGAGGGGCTCTTCGAGCCGAAGCTTGAAGGATAAGAAAAGTGAAGAAGAAGTGAGGCCCAAATATAATCTGCCTCATACCACGGAGGTTCAACCGTGTGAATGGCCTTGCGATGATTTCTTGAGAGCAACCAGGATTTATGATGATTTTTATGAGTTAGTTGGGAATGCAGGCCTCACCGACTTCCTCCGCGACCAGCGCGAACAATATCTCTTACTCACTAATACCTTTGTGCAAAATTTTCCTTTCCATTCTAGGAGGTCACCAACTACGGTGGATTTCTATTTATATGATGAGTATAAGGAGATGACCCTTCGTGAATTCTGTGAGGTTTGCAAGTTACCTTTTCCGGGTTTCATAGAGGAACCACATAGTAATGATGTGGAGGGGTTTATTGATACAATTACTGTAGGGGAAAAGAGGAAGGTTTCCGACGCACGAATCACTAGCATATATTTTCCTGTTCTATGTTACTTTGCTACATTTGCTAGTAGATGCTTAATTGGTCGCGGAAAATGTGGAAACCTAAGTGTCCTTGATATTATTATTTTGTGCCATGCCTTATTCCGTGATGACACATTTAGTATGGGTGCTATTGTTGCAAAGCGGTGAAATCTTAACCGTACTAAGGGCCCCATCTTGGGAGGCATCTTCGCCTCACGCCTCGCTGCATACTATAACATACCTATTAGGAACTATGAGAAAGAAGAAAAATTGCTGCCTACAGTTTATTAAGATTATAAGAGTATGGTAGCGCATGATTTTATTGTTAAGAATAGGGAAAGGGTGCTTAAATACAAATTGTTATTTCATAAAAGTCACCCTGAGACTATTAACTTGCCTGCTCTTTCCTTGTTTGATTTATCTGCAGGCCAGTATCTCGTTCCGCTAGCGACCATCCAAGCGTACCGGAACCCTACATCAGCCACAGAGCCAGAGCCGAAACCACAATTTGATCCTCCACGACAGTCTACTTACCAGTGGGATCCGGAGGCGATTGCCAACTAGTGGCAATCTGAGGCTTCTTCTCAGTACGACCCCAATTACAACTATGGATATCCGCCAGGCCAGCCGTGGCAATAGACCAACTTAGGCCAAAAGCCTAAGCTTGGGAGAGTACGTATCTCTCACCGACATTACATTTATGTTTACACACTCATTGCTAGATGTCGGTGCTCATACTCTTTCATTGTACTATCCATGCTAGTTTATTTTTCCTTTTTATGCTTTCTTCTTGTGTGTTTGATAGACCTTACGAAAAAACAAAAAAAAATTAGTTGTAGCTTTTAGCTAGTTTACTTTCCATGCTTGTAGTAATAATTAAAAAGAAACTCCAAAAATATTTCCTGTTCTTCTTTTGCTTGTTGGGAGCTTTCCCGTGTAAATAGTTTTATTTCTTTTCTTTTCTTTGGGGGTCGATAGGAGAAGACCATAATGAAAATGTTGAAGTGGATCTTATATGCATTATTGTTGTTTTAACCAAGAGCCCGCATTGCCTTGTCTTCTCCTGTTTATTGAATGCTCGCAGATTCCAGCTTAGTCCAATGCACGTGCACTATTATTATTATTCACATCGTTCGGTCATGCAAGTGAAAGGCAATAATGACAATATATGATTGACTGATTGAGATGAGAGAAGCTGGTATGAACTTGACCTCTCTTGTTTTTGTAAATATGATTAGTTCATCGTTCCTGATTCAGCCTATTATGAATAAACATGTTTGCAATGACAATTAGAGATTATAGTTGCTTATGCCATGCTTAATTAGCTATGAGTTATAATGGTTTACCTTGCGTGCCAACATGCTATTAAAATGGTTGTGATGTGGTATAGTAGGGTGGTATCCTACTTTGAATGATTCGAGTGACTTGACTTGGCACATGTTCACACATGTAGTTGAAACAAATCAACATAGCCTTCATGATATTTATGTTCATGGTGGATTATATCCTACTGATGCTTGCACTCAATGTTTATTAATTTTAATGGATGTTCATGACTGTTGACGCTCTCTAGTTGGTCGCTTCCCAGTCTTTTGCTAGCCTTCACTTGTACTAAGCGGGAATACTACTTGTGCATCCAATCCCTTAAAACCCAAAGTTATTCCATATGAGTCCACTATATCTTCCTATATGCGGTATCTACCTGCCGTTCCAAGTAAATTTGTATGTGCCAAACTCTAAACCTTCAAATGAAATTCTGTTTTGTATGCTCGAATAGCTCATGTATCAACTAGGGCTGTCTATATCTTCCATGCCAGGTGGGTTGTTCTCAAGAGGAGTGGACTCCGCTCCTCACTCACGAGAAAATGGCTGGTCACCGGGATGCCGAGTCCCATGCTTTATGCAAATCAAATCAAAATAATTGCAAACAAAACTCCCCCGGGACTGTTGTTAGTTGGAGGCACTCGTTGTTTCGAGAAGCCATGGACTGATGCTTGTTGGTGGAAGGGGAGTATAAACTTTAACATTCTATTTGGGAACCGCCTATAATGTGTGTGGCATGGAAGATATCGCCATCCCTTGGTTGTTATGTTGACAATGAAAGTATGCCGCTCAAAATATTATTAATCTCTATTTTAAAATTGAGCTCCGGCACCTCTACAAATCCCTGCTTCCCTCTGCGAAGGGCCTATCTATTTACTTTTATGTTGAGTCATCACCCTCTTATTAAAAGGCACCAGCTGGAGAGCACCGCTATCATTTGCATGCATTACTATTAATTTATATTGGGTATGACTGGATCTCTTTTACCATGAATTACAATGTTTAGTCAGTCCTTGATCTTTAAAGGTGCTCTCCATTTATGTTTTGTGATCTCAGAAAGGGCTAGCGAGATACCATCTTGTTATAACATATCATGATTGTCTTGAGAAAGTGTTATCATCCGAGATTTATTATTATTGCTCGCTAGTTGATTATGCCATTGACATGAGTAAACATGAGACCTAAATGTTATTGTGAATATGGTTGTTCATAATCTTTGCTGAAAACTTGAATGTTGGATTTACATATTTACAACAACAAGAGCAACCCGAGTTTGTAAAAGTTTTTCTTTATCACTTTCAGTTTATCAACTGAATTGCTTGAGGACAAGCAAAGGTTTAAGCTTGGGGTAGTTGATACGTCTCTGTCGTATCTACTTTTCCAAACACTTTTGCCCTTGTTTTGGACTCTAACTTGCACGATTTGAATGGAACTAACCCGGACTGACGCTATTTTCAGCAGAATTGCCATGGTGTTATTTATGTGGAGAAACAAAAGTTCTCGGAATGACCTGAAACTTCACGAAGATTATTTTTGGAAAATATAAAAAATACTAGCGAAAGAATCAAGGCCAGGGGGCCCACACCCTTTCCAGGAGGGTGGGGGGCGCGCCCCCTACCTCGTGGGCCTCCTGGTGCTCCACCGACCTCAACTCCAACTCTATATATTCGTGTTAGGGGAGAAAAAATCAGAGAGAAGGATTCATCGCGTTTTACGATATGGAGCCACCGCCAAGCCCTAAAGTCTCTCGGGAGGGCTGATCTGGAGTCCGTTCGGGGCTCCGGAGAGGGGAATCCGTCGCCATCGTCATCATCAACCATCCTCCATCACAAATTTCATGATGCTCACCGCCGTGCGTGAGTAATTCCATCATAGGCTTGCCGGACGGTGATGGGTTGGATGAGATTTATCATGTAATCGAGTTAGTTTTGTTAGGGTTTGATCCCCATTATCCACTATGTTCTGAGATTGATGTTGCTATGACTTTGCTATGCTTAATGCTTGTCACTAGGGCCCGAGTGCCATGATCTCAGATCTAAACCTATTATGTTTTAACGAATATATGTGAGTTCTTGATCCTATCTTGCAAGTCTATAGTCACCTACTATGTATTATGATCCGGCAACCCCGAAGTGACAATAATTAGGACCACTCCCGGTGATGACCATAGTTTGAGGAGTTCATGTATTTGCTACCTCTTGAGCACTGCGTTGGTTTTCCCTTGAAGAGGAAATGGTGATGCAGTCAAGCAGCATAATTATTTCCCTTAGTTTTTTTGAACCAAGGTATCAATCCAGTAGGAGGCCATGCACGAGTCCCTCGCACCTACACAAACAAATAAAATCCTCGCAACCAACGCGATAAAGGGGTTGTTAATCCCTTCACGGTCACTTACGAAAGTGAGATCTGATAGATATGATAAGATAATATTTTTGGTATTTTTATGATAAAGATGCAAAGTAAAATAAAAGGCAATAAAAATAGCTAAGTGTTGGAAGATTAATATGATGGAAAATAGACCCGGGGGCCATAGGTTTCACTAGTGGCTTCTCTCGAGAGCATAAGTATTACGGTGGGTGAACAAATTACTGTTGAGCAATTGACAGAATTGAGCATAGTTATGAGAATATCTAGGTATGATCATGTATATAGGCATCACGTCCGCGACAAGTAGACCGACTCCTGCCTGCATCTACTACTATTACTCCACACATCGACCGCTATCCATCATGCATCTAGAGTATTAAGTTCATAAGAACAGATTAACGCTTTAAGTAACATGAAATGATGTAGAGGGATAAACTCATGTAATATGATATAAACCCCATCTTATTATCCTCGATGGCAACAATACAATACGTGCCTTGCTGCCCCTACTGTCACTGGGAAAGGACACCGCAAGATTGAACCCAAAGCTAAGCACTTCTCCCATTGCAAGAAAGATCAATCTAGTAGGCCAAACCAAACTGATAATTTGAAGAGACTTGCAAAGATAACCAATCATACATAAAAGAATTCAGAGAAGATTCAAATATTGTTCATAGATAAAATTGATCATAAACCCACAATTCATCGGTCTCAACAAACACACTGCAAAAGAAGATTACATCTAATAGATCTCCACGAGAGAGGGGGAGAACATTGTATTGAGATCCAAAAAGAGAGAAGAAGCCATCTAGCTAATAACTATGGACCCGAAGGTCTGAGGTGAGCTGCTCACACATCATCAGAGAGGCTATGGTGTTGATGTAGAAGCCCTCCGTGATCGATGCACCCTCCGGTGGAGCTCCAGAAAAGACCCCAAGATGGGATCTCAGGGGTACAGAAGGTTGCGGCGGTGGAATTAGGTTTCTGGCTCCGTATCTGGTAGTTTTGGGGTACGTAGGTATATATAGGATGAAGAAGTACGTCAGTGGAGCAACGTGGGGCCCATGAGGGTGGAGGGCACGCCCCCTACCTCGTGCCCTCCTGGTTGATGTCTTGACGTAGGATCCAAGTCCTCTGGATCACGTTTGTTCCGAAAATCATGTTCCCGAAGGTTTCATTCCGTTTGGACTCCGTTTGATATTCTTTTTCTGCAAAACTCTAAAATAGGCAAAAACAACATTTCTGGGCTGGGCCTCCAGTTAATAGGTTAGTCCCAAAAATAATGTAAAAGTGTATAATAAAGCCCATTAATGTCCAAAACAGAATATAATATAGCATGAAGCAATAAAAAATTACAGATACGTTGGAGACGTATCAGTATTCACTATGTGTTAATGCTTTGGTCCGGTACTCTATTAAAAGAAGGTGAGGGAGTCCTATATTAGGGGGTGTCCGGATAGCCGGACTATTACCTTTGGCCGGACTGTTGGACTATGAAGATACAAGATTAAAGACTTCGTCCCGTGTCCGGAAGGGACTTTCCTTAGCATGGAAGGAAAGATTGGCAATACGGATATGTAGATCTCCTCCCATTGTAACTGACTCTGTGTAACCCTAACCCCCTCCGGTGTCTATATAAACCGGAGGTTTAGTCCGTAGGACACAACAACAACAATCATACCATAGGCTAGCTTCTAGGGTTTAGCCTCTCTGATCACGTGGTAGATCTACTCTTGTACTACCCATATCATCAATATTAATCCAGCAGGAGTAGGGTTTTACCTCCATCGAGAGGGCCTGAACCTGGGTAAAAACATCATGTCCCTTGTCTCCTGTTACCATCTGCCTAGACGCACAGTTCGGGACCCCCTACCCGAGATCCGTCGGTTTTGACACCGACATTGGTGCTTTCATTGAGAGTTCCTTTGTGTCGTCACCTTTAGGCCCGATGGCTCCTCCGATCATCAATAGCGATGCGGTCCAGGGTGAGACTTTTCTCCCCAGACAGATCTTCGTGTTCAGCGGCTTTGCACTGTGGGGTAATTCGCTTGGCCATCTGGAGCAGGTCGAAAGCTACGCCCCTGGCCATCAGTTTAGATTTGGAAGTTTGAACTACACGGCTGACATACGGATTCCAGCCGCAGCCGAGCGCGCCGCACTGTCACGATGGGCATGATTTAGCTCTGCTGCCGAATAGTGCCCTGGAGGCCGCACCCGCATCCGCTCTGACCCTTAGCTCGGAGCCAACTGCGCCGATCGAGGACAGGTGGCTAGACCCTGCCGCGGGGGCTGCAGTCTCAACGGCGATCGAGCCGAACACGAGCCTTATCCTCTGCGAAGCCCGTGACTCCAAAGTGCTGGACTCTTCTTCGGACTCCGAACCCTCCGCGCCCCTGCCAATCGAATCCGATTGGGCGCCGATCATGGAATTCACCGCCGCAGATATCTTTCAGCACTCGCCCTTCGGTGACATTCTGAATTCACTAAGTCTCTCTCTTTGTCAGGAGAGTCCTGGCCGGATTATGACCGGCAGGATTGGGATGCGGACGACAAAGAAATTCGATGCCCACCCACCACCCACTTAGTAGCCGTTGATGACTTAACCGACATGCTAGACTTTGACTTCGAAGACATCGATGATATGGACGACGATGTAGGAGACGAACAGGAACCAGCGCCTATAGGGCATTGGAAAGCCACCTCGTCATATGACATATATATGGTGGATACACCCAAAGAAGGCAATGGCGACGGAACAGTGGGGGATGACCCCTCCAAGAAGCAACCAAAGCGCCAGCGTCAGCGGCGCCGCTCTAAGTCCCGCCAAAGCAAAAACAGTGATACCGGCACGGGAGATAATAACACCCCTGACAGTGCCGAAGACAACTCCCTCCAACAAGATTCAGCACAAGAGGATGGAGAAGCCAGCCCCCCTGAGAGAGCGGCAGACAGAGAGGAAGAGGATGATAATTACATGCCTCCCTCCGAAGACGAGGCAAGCCTCGGCGACGATGAATTTGTCGTGCCTGAGGATCCCGTCGAACAAGAGCGCTTTAAGCGCAGGCTTATGGCCACGGCGAGTAGCCTTAAGAAAAAGCAGCAACAGCTTAGAGCTGATCAAGACTTGCTAGCCGACAGATGGACTGAAGTCCTTGCGGACGAGGAGTACGAACTCGAACGCCCCTCCAAGAGCTACCCAAAGCGCAGGTTGCTACCCCGATTAGAGGAGGAAGCACCTAAACCTACATCACCAGCGCATGATGCGGCTGACCGGCCACCTCGCGGCCGCGACAGAGAGGCCTCTCGGCCCTCCACTCAAGCTGCACCCCGACGTCGCTCAAAAAATACCAAGGCATGGGGAAACGCACTAGACCTGCGGGATATGTTGGAGGATAAGTCAAGGCAAACAAGATCGATCTACGGATCGCGCGGGCACCCCACAATACGAGACGATAACCATCACGCCGGATACAGTAAATCCGGCCGGGCCGAACACAGCAGACAAAGCTCATTTGAGCTACATCGTGATATAGCCTAGTACAGAGGTGCCGCACACCCACTATTCTTCACAGATGAAGTAATGGATCATCAAATCCCAGAGGGTTTCAAACCCGTAAACATTGAATCATACGATGGCACAACAGATCCTGCGGTATGGATCGAGGACTATCTCCTTCATATCCACATGGCCCGTGGCAATGATCTACATGCCATCAAATACCTCCCACTCAAGCTTAAAGGAGCAGCTCGGCATTGGCTTAACAGCTTGCTAGCAGAATCAATTGGTTGTTGGGAGGACCTGGAAGCCGCATTCCTCGACAATTTCCAGGGCACCTATGTGCGACCACCAGAAGCTGATGGCCTGAGCCACATAATTCAGCAGCCAGAAGAATCTGCCAGACAATTCTGGACACGGTTCCTAACCAAGAAAAATCAAATCGACGACTGTCCAGACGCAGAGGCCCTAGCAGCCTTCAAGCATAACATCCATGACGAGTGGCTTGCCCCGCACGTGGGACAGGAAAAGCCGAAATCTATGGCAGCCCTCACGACACTCATGACCCGCTTTTGCGTGGGAGAAGACAGCTGGCTGGCTCATAGCAATAACATGACCAAGAGCCCTGGTAATTCGGATACCAAGGACAACAATGGCAGGCCGCGTCGCAACAAGCACAAGCGCCGCATTAACAGCGACAATGCTGAAGATACGGTAGTTAATGCCGGATTCAGAGGCTGCAAACCCGGTCAGCGGAAAAAGCCATTCAAAAGAAACACTCCGGGCCCGTCCAGTTTGGACCGTATACTCGATCGCTCATGCCAGATACATGGCACCCCCGAAAAATCAGCCAATCACACCAACAGGGATTGTTGGGTGTTCAAGCAGGCCGACAAGTTAAATGCCGAAAACAAAGACAAGGGGCTACATAGCGACGATGAGGAGGAGCCCCGGCCGCCGAACAATAGTGGACAGAAGGGCTTCCCCCCCACAAGTGCGGACGGTGAACATGACATATGCAACCCACATCCCCAAGAGGGAATGGAAGCGTGCGCTAAGGGATGTATACGCGTTGGAGCCAGTCGCCCCAAAGTCCAACCCGTGGTCCTCCTGCCCGATCACTTTCGATCGAAGGTACCACCCAACTAGCATCCGCCATGGCGGATTCGCCGCATTGGTTCTAGACCCAATCATTGATGGATTTGACCTCACTCGAGTCCTTATGGACGGCGACAGTAGCCTGAACCTGCTTTATCAGGATACAGTGCGGAAAATGGGCATAGATCCCTCAAGGATCAAGCCCACAACGACGACCTTTAAAGGTGTCATACCAGGTGTAGAGGCACATTGCACGGGCTCAGTCACACTTGAAGTGGCCTTCGGATCCCCGGATAATTTCCGAAGCGAGGAGTTAATCTTCGATATAGTCTCGTTCCGTAGTGGCTATCATGCACTGCTCGGGCGAACCGCATTTGCAAAGTTCAATGCGGTGCCGCACTACGCATACCTCAATCTCAAGATGCCAGGACCTCGAGGAGTCATTACGGTCAATGGAAACACCGAACCCTCTCTCCGAACAGAGGAGCATACAGCGGCCCTCGCAGCAGAAGTACAAAGCAGCCTCTCAAGGCAATTCTCCAGTCCGGCTATTAAACGTCGGACACTGTCAAGCGCGCCCGGAGTAACCTACAACAAGACCGCCTGGCACGCTCCGAGCAAGCGTAGAAATGCGCCCCCAACCCTAGCCCTCGCGAAACTACGAAATCAGTACTACGCGTACATAATTACGCTCTGAAAATACCATGGGCACAGGGGGAGGGGCATGACAACGGCACACCCCAATACACGGCTCGACCGCACTAGGGGCTGCCGATTTTATCATTTTTCTTACTTTTAGGACTCTACTCTCCGGAAGACTTGCTCGGTAGTACAATTGCCGAACACACGATACAACACCCATGGAGGCAGAAGGCTACGTCGCATTATGTAATTCCCAGGTGGTCTCTATAACGAGCAAAATACCTGCTTTAAATACCCTTCCAAAGTTCGCCCCTGGAGGGGACATGTCAGATAGTCCCATCTCTTGCTTATCGCATCGTTTGTATTGTTCTGCTTTAACACACATTTTTCGAATAAAAATGCATAGCTTCAGTCTATTATTGCATTCTCTATTCCTTTATCTCTTATATATATATATATATATATATATATATATATATATATATATATGTTCATTCGTGACATTTAGCACCCATACACGTTGGTACGGCTAATACGCCACGGGCTTAAGCACCCCATAATACGGCGTGAGAAGTCCGAACACTTTCACAAGTGCGGCACCACGAACTTATAGCATTATATGCATCAGCTCCGAATCATGTCTTGGGTCAATAGTTGGGTTTGCCCGGCTCCCATGTTTTGGTACGTTATGTTCCGTTATATCGACTAAGGTAGCGCTGGGAGAACTACTGCGATTGTGCCCCGGTTCAGCTGGGCTAAGCACCTCAGTAGAGAAAGCTAAAACTGACTGTCATGATAGGGCGAGAGCTGGTCGTTGTTCGAGAGGTTTCGAGTCCTTAAAGACTTATGCCGCTTAGAGCGAGGAGTCGGCTTTGTCCGGCCTAAGGCGTGTATAGCGCCCCGAACTCGGTCTTCCGAATACTAGGGGCTTCGCTGGAATTTAAAATTATAGAATTCTCTGGCTAAGTGAGAGTGATAACGCATTATAGTCTGATTGCCTTGTTCGTTGTGCTGAGCACCTCCCTCGAAGGACCCAAGAATGGGAAAAAGAGTGCTCAGGTTTTATCCCGAACACCCCAGCACTCGTGGCATGGGGGCAGAAGCCGACGACTCGCCATCACCCAGGTTTAATAAACGACCACATAGAAGGTAATATTTTAAATTAAAACAAGCATTGCATAGCGCACATGAACAAGTTTTCAGCGTACAGGATCACACGAGCAAGTTTACTCAAATATTGCATCTTTGGAACATTCATCCGCAACAAGGCTGGCACCCTTTAGGACGCCCTCATAATACATCTGAGGGTGGCGATGCTCCTTGCCCTGCGGTGGCCCATCCTTCACCAGCCGCTCCGCGTCCATTTTGCCCCAGTGTACCTTCACACGGGCATGGGCCCTGCAGGCGCCCTCGATGCAGACGGAGCGCTTGATAACCTCAAGCCACGGGCAGGCATCCGCCAGATGCCTCACCAGCCCGAAGTAGCTCCCAAGCATGGCCTCTCCAGGCCACAGCCGGACTATGAGACCCTTCATGGCCTGCTCGCCCACCTTATGGAGCTCGACCAGTTGCTTCAGCTGGTCGCTCAAGGGCACCTACTACTAAGACCTGAACACCTTCTCCGTCGAGCTCCCTTCCTCGGCCCGGTAGTAGGTGGCGACATCGGACACGCTGCGGGGAAAATCTGCGAATGCTCCTGGAGAGCTCCGGACTCGGGTAAGTAACAATTAATTAACTTGCACATGCTTGCTTTGCATATTGAAGGCCTTACCCGCTGCTATCTTCTTTATCGCCTCAATTTCCTGGAGGGCCTTTTGGGCTTCGGCCTTGGCAGACTTGGCGCTCTCGAGGGCCGCAGCGAGCTCGGACTCGCGAGTCTTCGACTCAAGCTCCAAACTCTCATGCTTTTTCACAAGAGCCTGGAGCTCTTGCTGCACCTCGGCAACCCGTGCCTCTTGCTTCCCCCGCTCGCTGCACTCCGTGGCCGCTTTATCTTCGGCCTCGGATAGTGCTTGCTTCAGGGTCGCCACCTCGGTCGTGGCCCCTAGCACATCAATAACGATCCTATCATTTTTTGCAACTGCATCTTTTTCTTATATACACATACAGACAAGGCATTACGTACCTTGGTTCTCCTCGAGCTGCTCTTGGCAAGGCCGAGCTCTTTCTCGGACCGCTTGAGGTTCTGCTTCAGCACATCAACCTACGCAGTCAGTGCGGCAGAGGTTAGTAGCAAAGCCTGCGCATGCATATCGACATAATTATGTTAGACTCCTGCGAATATTATTAGATCCTCTATCCGGCTTTTCTTTGTTAACGCCGAACAGAGCATCAGGGGCTACTGTCTATGCGGTAATATTTTCACATATTTTTTACATACCTCAAAGCCCGTTAGAAGGCTAGCACAAGCTTCAGTCAGCCCGCTTTTGGCAGACTAAACTTTTTGGATCACCGCACTCATAATAGTGCGGTGCTCCTCGTCGATGGAGGCGCCATTAAGCACCTCCAACAAGTTATCCGGTGCCTCCGGTTGGACGGAGGCCACCGGCGCGGTAGGCTTGCCCTTCTTAGCGGGGGGCCGCCTGCCGGACTCCGGAACCGATGAAGGTTCCGCTGTGGTGTCCAGCCCAGGGACGGACTTGGAGCCCCTGGGGGTCTTGCCCCCGGTGCGCCTGGAGTCCGGGACGTCGCGTTGGGGCGCCCCCAGGACTGCCTCCCCTCGATTTGGAACCTCTTGGGACAATACCTCGGCATTGTCCATAGGGCGAGGGGAGGAGGCGACAGGAAGTGAAAGGCTATTCATGTCCGACAAACTCAAGGAGCCGCTCGACGACACGTCGATTCGGGCTCGGGGCGGACTGCATGATTATACTCGGCGTCAGGGAAAGCTGTGCAATAAAGGAACACTATGAGTCACTCTGGTGTCCGAATACTTCTGACTTTGCTAGGGGCTTGGCCCTGGGCGGCCACTCCTCCTCGCTATCAGCGGCGTTGGTGGAGTAGTCCGGAGGAAGGGTCCTTCCCTTCTTGGACCCTCCGCCCTCCCCGGTTGGGGCGGCCTTCCTTTTCTTCACTCCCCCTGCTGGAGGGGAAGTAGCCTCTCTTCCCTCCTCCTCATCTTCGTGGGAGGAGTGCGCCTCGGAGTCGTCGGCCGATGAGTCCGACACCACCGGGCGCCGGGAACTCTTCCGGGTTCCCAGGGCTGTCTTCTCCCGCACCACGTAAGGTGCCGGAACCAGCAGCTTCGTCAAGCGGGCGTCAGCTGGGCCTTCGGGCAAAGGAGCCGGACAGTCGATCTGTCCGGCCTTCTCCTGCCAGTCCTGTCAAAGGAACGGGAGCTTAGATCCCGCATAAAGTCAAACTATGAAAAACGAGTATCCTGTAAAAGGTAAAACAACTTACTACGCTGGCCTGGCGCTTCACGCAGAATCCGCGATCCTCGGTAGTGGGAGGGGGAACCTCGGTGCCCTTCAATAGCACCTTCCAGGCATCCTCGTGCGTAGTGTCGAAGTGCCTGGTCAGAGTTTGGTGCTGGGCCGGGTCAAACTCCCACAAGTTAAAAGCCTGTCATTGACACGGGAGGATCCAGCGGATGAGCATGACCTGGACCACGTTGACAAGTTTGACCTTCTTGTCCACCAGGTTCTGGACGCAAGTTTGGAGTCCGATCAGCTCTCCCGAATTACCCCATGACACGCCCTTCTCTTGCCAGGAGGTGAGCCGTGTGGGGATGCCAGATCGGAATTTGGGGGCCGCTGCCCATTCAGGGTCACGCGGCTCGGTGATATAGAACCACCCCGATTGCCACCCCTTTATGGTCTCCACGAAGGAGCCCTCGAGCCATATAACGTTGGGCATCTTGCCCACCATGGCGCCTCCGCACTCTGCCTGGCGTCCGCCCACTACCTTCGGCTTGACATTGAAGGTTTTCAGCCATAAGCCGAAGTGGGGCTTGATGCGGAGGAAGGCCTCGCACACGACGATAAATGCCGAGATGTTGAGGATGAAGTTCGGGGCCAGATCATGGAAGTCCAGGCCGTAGTAGAACATGAGCCCCCGGACGAATGGGTGGAGTGGGAAGCCCAGTCCACGGAGGAAATGGGTGAGGAACACCACCCTCTCATGGGGCCTGGGGGTGGGGATGACTTGCCCCTCATCTGGGAGCCGGTGCGCCATGTCGTCGGGCAGGTATCCGGCTCTCCTTAGCTTTTTAATGTTTCCCTCCGTGACGGAGAAGACCATCTACCTGCCTCCCGCTCCGGACATGGTTGGAGAAGGTTGAGATGGGAAACGCAGACTTGAGTGCTGGAGCTCGAGTGTGCGAAAGCGGATGAGTAAAGGAGGAAGAAGGCGTGGATGAAAAGGTGGATCCGTATCCCCTTATATGGGCGGTCGAAACTATGCGTCCCCACCAGCCTGGTAAAACTCGCTTATCCCCCAAGCGCCATAATCAATGGCACGGTTGGGTTACCCACGCTCGTATTGATTAGAATCCCGGGATAAGGGGACACGATCTCTGCTTCGACAAGACGTGCCAAGGAAACCGCTTCGCAAAACGCGCTGAGGTGGGACAGTAAAAACGATTTGAATAAAGGCTTGGCTATGGTGTCGTGTCACGCTACGAAATACGTCAGCAGATTAGATTTGTGAAAATGCTATTCTCTCTACGGTGGTATGTGGAACTTGTTTTGCAGAGCTGGACACTATCCTTGTGTTCAAAATCTTTTATCAAGTATTCGGAGGAGGAACCCGCCTTGCAATGCCGAAGACAATTTGCGCGCCCGACTCGTCGTCATTGAAGCCTGGTTCAGGGGCTACTGAGGGAGTCCTGGATTAGGGGGTGTCCGGATAGCCGGACTATAACCTTTGGCCAGACTGTTGGACTATGAAGATACAAGATTGAAGACTACGTCCCGTGTCCGGAAGGGACTTTCCTTGGCGTGGAAGGCAAGCTTGGCAATACGGATATGTAGATCTCCTCCCATTGTAACCGACTCTGTGTAACCCTAGCCCCCTCCAGTGTCTATATAAACCGAAGGGTTTAGTCCGTAGGACACAACAACAACAATCATACCATAGGCTAGCTTCTAGGGTTTAGCCTCTCTGTTCTCGTGGTAGATCTACTCTTGTACTACCCATATCATCAATATTAATCCAGCAGGAGTAGGGTTTTACCTCCATAGAGAGGGCCCGAACCTGGGTAAAAACATCGTGTCCCTTGTCTCCTGTTACCATCCGCCTAGACACACAGTTCGGGACCCCCTACCCGAGATCCGCTGGTTTTGACACCGACAGGAGGCCTTAATATCCCTTAGTATCCATTAGGACCCCGCTACCACGGGAGGGTAGGACAAAAGATGTCATGCAAGTTCTTTTCCATAAGCACGTATGAGTATATTCGGAATACATGCCTACATTATATTGATGAATTGGAGCTAGTTCTGTGTCACCCTATGTTATGACTGTTACATGATGAATCGCATCCGGCATAATTCTCCATCACCGATCCAATGCCTACGAGCTTTTGACATATTGTTCTTCGCTTATTTACTTTTTTGTTGCTGCTATTACAATCACTACAAAACCCAAAAATATAAGTTTTGCTATCGTTACCGTTACTTCCACATTACTTTGCTACTAAATACTCTGCTGCAGATACTTAGTTATCCAGGTGTGGTTGAATTGACAACTCAACTGCTAATACTTGAGAATATTCTTTGGCCCCCCTTGCGTCGGATTAATAAATTTGGGTTGAATACTCTCACTACAAAAAAAAAGACACATCCGTGACATTGTGGGCCGAACGAATTTTTTTCTGTCATACATATGACACTTCTATGACAATAATTGTGACAAAACCCGGTATCATCATAGATATGGTGGGCTCCTACTTCTATGACAAAAAATCATGATAGAAAATGGGCTTTTCGTCTTGGGCGGGCCGGAGGCGCCGCTGCATGACATTCTTTGGGCCGTCCATGACGGAAAAAACCGTGGTAGAAGCAAGGGCGAGGAAAATTTCGGGGAGTTCCCGGTTACGGTGGGAGGTCGGGCGCCGAGCGATGCATGTTTCTCTTGTACACGTACGCGCGTGTGTGCGAGGCGTTAGCTCTAATTGAACCCTAGCGAGGCATTGGGCTCTAACTGAACCCAAGCGATTGCAATGCAGGCTACGCGTTACTGAACCCGAGCGATCGATTGATGGCTGTTAACTGAACCCAATCGAGCGGTTCCTTCGCTACTGCTGCTAACTGAAGCCGATCGATGCTGCCTCTGGGATGAACAATGAGCGTTGCAGGTGGGTTTGGATGAACAGTGAGCGGTGGCATTGCCTCTGGATGAACAAGACCCCGTGGTCTGGTGGAGGGCTGGATGAACAGTAGACGGTGGAGGGGTGCCCGTGGAGGGGTGGTTGAACAGGACCCCGTGGTGTGGAGGGCTGGATGAACAGTAGACGGTGGAGGGGTGCTCGTGGAGGGGTGGTTGAACATGACCCAGTGGTGTGGAGGGCTGGATGAACAGTAGACAGTGGAGGGGTGGTTGAACAATAGCAGGTGGAGTAGCGCGCGGTGGAGGCTGGATGAACAGGAGCCCGTGGAGGCTGGAGGAGGTCGACGGTAGCCCGTGGAGGCTAGAGGAGGTCGACGGTGGAGATGAACAGTATCCCGTGGAGTCCCGTTTTGCGGTACTCCACACCCCTCCCGATGAACAGGACCCCCGTTTCGACCGTAGCGCTCCAACACAAGTCTGTTTCGTCCGTTTTGCGGTACGCCACACCCCTCCCGATCAACAGGACCCTCGTTTCGACCGTAGGAGGTCCGTTTCCTCCGTTTTCCGGTACGCCAGACCCCTCCCGATCAACATGACCCCGTTCCGAACGTAGGAGGTCTGTTTCCTCCATTGTGCAGTACGCCAGGCCTCGTCTCCATCGCCTGTTCCGTGCAAGCCCTCCCGATGAACGCTACCACGCATTCCATTTCGACCCAGCCGGTTGGCTCCCACGCGTTCCGTTGCCTCCCGATGAACACGATGCATTCCGTTGCCTCCCCATGAACACAACGCATTCTGTTGCCTCCCCATGAACACGACGACGATGCTGTTTCTCCGTTCCGACCTAGCCATGTACACGGGCCCTGGCCGTACGTATGCGCGAGTAGGCGTTCGAGACCCCGCCCGTATGTACACATATGTGGCCGTATTTTCTTTCTTGCACCCTGGCCGCTGTACGTACGTGTACATGCTATGTGCCCGCCTCTACTACGACATGTACGCGCCTGTACTACGACACGTGCGCACCTCTACATCCACGAGTATATATGTACGTACACGTTCGCGACCAGAATGACAATGCTACGTACGCTTCGACTAGGTGGGTCCCGACTGTCAGGCACTTGCCTGCGAAGATGTAGCTGGTGGGTCCCAGCAGTCAGGGGACGAATCGTTTTTTTGCCCAGAGGCACTTCCTTGCGTGCGAAGATGTAGCTGGTGGGTCCCAGCAGTCAGGGGGGCGAATCATTTTTTTGCCCGAACGCACTTCCTTGTGTGCAAAGATATAGCTGGTGGGTCCGAGCTGTCAGTGGGGGGAACATTTTTTTCGCGAAATACAGAGGCCCTTTCGATGGGTCCCTGATGTCAGGTGGAGGAATCATTATTTTGCATGTAATAAGGAGGCATTTCCTTGCGTGTGGCCGTGGACCCAGCTGTCGGCCTCTCCACGTACAATCCACTTCAGATGCATGTCGGTCATTGACCACGTTGACCAGGCCGCGCCGAGAGCACCACGGCGGTGGACGACGGTGAGGACTAGGAAGGGGACGACTCGGAGCCGGGGAAGAACAGCAGTGGATGCCCACACGAAGAGGAGTACGAGGGTTCACTGGTTCGGCTGCGGTGTGAGGCTGCTGTCGCCGCAGAATAAGAAGGGGTGTGGGTGAGTAGAGGGATGGCCTAGCCAGCGGTGGGAGTAGTTGGGGGCGATGATGTAATGCCCCGGATTCGATGCGCCAGGTGTCTTCCGTTTATTTGCCGTCCTTGCCATGTCATGTGCTTGCGTGTTGCATTTTGCCATGTCATCATGTGCATCTCATTTTGCATTCATGCTTGTTTCATGCATCCGAGCATTTTCCCCATTGTTCGTTTTGCAATCCGACACTCCTATGCCCTCTGGCGCCCCCTTTTACCTTTTTTCGTGTGTGGGTGTTAAACGGTCTCGGAATGGACCGAGGTTTGTCAAGCGGCCTTGGTACACCACCGGTAGACCGCCTGTCAAGTTTCGTGCCATTTGGAGTCCGTTTGATGCTCCAACGGTTAACCGGGTAACCGCAAAGGCCTCTTTGGGTTGCAGCCCAACACCCCTCCAAAACAGCCCAATAACCCACCTAAACCTCCTCCATCATCTAGGTCGTTCGATCACGATCGCGTGGCCGAAAATCGTGCTCATTTTGGAGCCTCCTACCTCCCTCTACCTATATAAAGACATCTCCCCCCGAAAATCACGGATGAAACCCTAGCTAAACTCCCACTCCGCCGCCGGACATGTCCGTTCTCCACCGGACGCGTCCGCCACCGACGCCGGGCCAATCCGTGCCTGCCACCTGTCCACCGCCGTCCCGCGTGCCGCCGCGGCCCGCCGGACCCGGTTCGGGCCCGCGCGAGCCCGTCCGCCCGCGCCGCTCGCCCAAGCGCCCCGCTGCCTGCGCTCCCGCGCCGCCGTCGCCCGATGCGCCCCCCGCCGCCCGAGTTGCCAGCGCGCCACCCCGCCGTCTCGCCGGCAACGCCACGCCGCCGCGCCGCCGCCAGGCCCGCCGCCGCCTGCGGCTGCAGCGCTGCCCGCCGCCCCGCGCGCCGCCCGTGCTCCTCCCACCGGACACCGGAGCCGCCGCGCCCCACCCGTGGCCGCGCGCCTCCACCGGAGTTCGCCGGAGCCTCGCCGGACCTTCTCTGCCCCGGATCCACTTGGGTGGATGAGATCCACCACCCCGCCATCCAAACGCCCCTACCGTCCCGGATCCCTCCGTCCCGGGTCGAGCCCGTCCCGCGTTGACTTTTCCCCCGAGGTCGAATTTCTTCTAAGTCCCCAGATCTTCTACCTTCTGGTCCCATGTTCATCATGTCATATGTCTTTGCATACTGCTCCGTTTTGCGTGCATGAGGTAGCGAAACGTTCATCATGTTGTTCTCTTCATTTGGTTCCATTGTGCTATGTACATTAGAGGTCACCTTGATGCCCAAATCATTGTTGCAAAACTGCTATGTGATGTTAACTTCTGTCTGTTATCAGAACATGCTCATTTGTCTTTTTTGTATCTTTTTGTGTGATTTTCTTTTTAGCATGAGGTATACATGTCTTATGTGCTACAACATGCCCTCTTTGATGTGGTGCAAGCCAATCTTCATGATAATGCCATGTGTTGATTGTTTCAAGCTTGCAAAGTAGCCCCCCGTGATGTTGCTGATTTCATAGACTTAGTGAAATAATTTCACTTCCTTGTTCTGCTGTTATTTTCATGCCATGTATTCATGCTGATAAAGTGAGATCCATGCCTCTTTTGAGCATGGTCAGTAAGGATGTTTTGTTCACATGGTTATGGTCTATCTATCCATTTCCCTGTTGACAATTATGGAGTTCCCTAGCTTGTCTTAATCTTGATCTACTTTTGCTATAAAATGTTCCTAGCAGATTGTTTACATGTTATTCAATTTTGCCATGGTTGTCGTTAGTGATCCACGCATGCTATGAACTTGCTTTTGCCATGTTTAGGTTCATTAATATGTATACTTGCTGATGCTATGCTTATCTTGTCATGAAATGCTTTGTCTTGAGTGAGTCGAGCTCGCCAAGTTGCCTTCATGCTGCTGTTTATGCCATGCTCTGTTTTTCACCAAGCCTGAATCTGTTTACGAAACTTGCTATGTTTACATGGGTGTCATCATATCTTCTGATCCATTTTGGCTCATGACCAGTAAGGGACTTTTGTTCTATGCAATTCGTAGATTTATTCCATGCCTTTTGTTTCCATGATATGTTCCTGTAGCATATTATTTGTTAGCTCTAAATATTGCAACCTGATGTTATTTCTGCCATGTCCTGTGAATTCTGCTAAGTCTGTGAACATGTTATTATTTACAATTTTGTCATGTCCTTTTGAGCATGTTCTATTAGTTTCTGGAGATAGCTCAGTGTTCATATTTTGTTATGCTTTACCTGTACATCATGTCCATGCCTTTCTTTTTCATGTTGATATCCTGTAGCATATTGTTTTGATGCTTGCAATATGCCTAGTTGTTGTTTTGGACAGCTTGTCCTTTAGTCTTGTATAGGGTGTATGTGTTGAACCGTTGCTCCGTTTTGAGTGTGCTCTATATGAAACTTGCTTAGAATTGCATGTAGCTTCATATTATCATGTTGCATCCTTGTTTTGAGGTGTTTGCTTCATGTTTGTATGCATTTTGCATCGATGCCATGTTTGACTTGTTATGCTTATATCTTCTAGGCTGTAGCTCCAAATCTAATGAACTTTATATGTAACTTGACTAGAATGTCGTGTACATCATGTTGGTGCATCTTAACTTGCTGTTTAACAACTTGAACATAAGATTTATTCAGATCTGGACCAAGTTCGAAATTTGCATATGGGGACTTACCGGATGTGTTGTATGTTGTTTCCGGCCTCATTTAAACTTGCTTTGTTGTGTTGTTCTTGTATGCATCATCTCTTGCCATGATTAGTATCATGTAGACTTTTCATGCATCATACTTGGTTGAGCATCATTCCTTGTTCTTGTGTGGGGTGTTTACCATGTTGTGTACTTCTTCTCGCTAGTTCCCGTTTCGTTGCGATCGTGAGGATTCGTTCATCTACGCTTGGTTCGTCTTCATGGCTTCTTCTTCATGGAGTCGTTCTTCTTCCTTGTGGGATTTCAGGCAAGATGACCGTCACCTTGGATCATATGGAAAAATTCCTATGGTTTACAATCCTATGAATCAAACAACCAAGATAGGGAAAATTCCTAATGATTAGAATCCTCCAAAATTCCTTTGAGAATCCTTTGAATCAAAGAAGCCCTTAATCTATTTTATGATTCATGGAATTGTGTGTTGTAAAGCATAAAGTAAAAACAAATAATGGCAATTCAACTAGAAAAAAAGTTTGGGCAGTTATGATACGGAAGATTCTACAACAAAAGAGAACCACTGTTGTTTTGATGTTTGTGCATTATGCTTAAGTTCAACCATGGAGTATGCTAGATTGTACATGTGGAAAAATCCGGTGGGGGGCTAGAAGATGGTGCGAGGGGCCGAGTGAAGGGAGACTATGAAGGAATGCACAAGTGCGAGATTGATATTTAGAGAGAGGGGGCGAACACGTGCGCTGTTGCGCGCAGTGGCGGAGCCATGAAAAATAAATGAGCTAGGGGGCCAAGCATTGCTAATCCTTTACGAGGAGGGTCAATTCATGAACTTAAACCATTTTTAGCAGCAATTGTCTAATGATCACATTCATATTAGCCTCGATATATAGTGATGTTAGGGGGAGGGGGGCAGGGCCCTTACTGCCCCTGTCTTCGCCATTGCGCACGCGTGTGAGAGATGAAGCGGAAGGCATGGATGATGAGAGGGGGACGTTGGATATATAATTAATGTGGCTGTATTAGCTATATATGTTAATCCTATATAGAGAGATATAGATTGATCGATGTGGACGTGGGAAAGAGGGTGAGACCTCACTGGATATATCAATTGATCGGTTTGTGTGGAAAACTATGAAAGACCTAGCTATATACACACATACATAGAGGAACATCGATCGTTGCGCATGCACGCGTGAGGGATAAAGAATGCCCGATATGATGGAGAGGGGGATGTGTGTGGGTGTGTGCCTTCATGGGAGACCGACCTGAAGAAAAGAATTGCATGCATGCGATGGATAACGCCGATTGGTAGTGTGTGTGCATGCATGCACGAGAGAAAGTTAGTGGTACAATTATAAAGAGAAGACTACTCTGTGGGTGTAAAAGAATAGGTGAGGTCATAATCAATGTAAAGTTGATTTCAAATATTTGAATAAGAGATCCTGATGTTTGAAATCCATGCATGCATGAATATAACGGAGATCTGCGCGGTGTGGTTTGGAAACGAGCATGTTGTAATGTATACACATTGAACAAGGTCAGACTGATTTGAATTTGAGATACCGATGGCAGACATCATTTGGCCACGCCGCATCCGTGCATGGACACACTATTCTAATTGGAGATGATGGGCGGCTTTCGCATCACATATCTATATCTATACCCCTATATATATTGTATTATATTTTATATTTTTATATTGTGTGCGGGTAACTTTAACTTTGAAAGATGGTCATTGGATGAGGCGAATCCGATGGTCCAAAGATGGCAAATATGAGCACTACTGGCCGTTGGATATCATCTAGATTCCATCAGATTTCGCCACATGTATAATCTACAAGACTCCATTGTTGAACTTAAGCATAATGCACAAACATCAAAACAAAAGCACTTCTTATTTGTTCTAGAATCTTCCGTATCAGAATTGCCCAAATGTTTTTCTACATGATTTGCCATTATTTGTTTTTACTTTATGTCTTATGAAGCACAATTCCATGAATCTCAAAATAGATTAGCTTTCTTATAAAAACTAGATGATTTTGAATGAAATGAACTATAAGAATTAAACGAACATATACATCATGCATATATGACTCAAAGCTTGCATGCTATAATGTGGTATTTATTCATAATTTGGTTGCCAAATCTCATGCGTGCAATGCACGTGTACCTTACTCTAGTCTAAATGGTGTTTGTGTGTGTGTTGTGCATGTTGAGGTGCAAATTGTCTTTTTTTGGGTACACGTTAAGCTTGTTCTTCCGAAATTTCAAGTCACGCCTTGTTATGCCTAAAATTCAAGCTAGCATCTCTGTCTATCATGCTGCGAAAATCCCGCCTCTTTAACCTGCGCCTTGTTAGCCCGAAATATTTAAGATATATCTTTGTCTCGTTGTGCTCCGACAACTCCCTCCATCTCAACCCGCGCCTTGCTATTCCGAAATTACAACGCGCGCGAAAACTCCCACCTCCTGTGAAATCCCGACACGCGAAATGCCCGTGGTACCCTTGAACCGAAAGAACCGCCTCAAATCGGTGGGGGTACTTTTGTAATTTACCCCACATTTCGGACAAGCGCGTCTCTATGCCATGGTTCCCCATTGCCATCCCATCCGCCCACCCATTCGTACACCGAGGCCGCGAAAACACGCGACAAAACCCCACACCCTGCTCCGTCCGCCACCCAGCCGGAGCCTCTTCCCCAACGACGTCGTCCACAACAACACCTCGACGTCCCTCATCCACCGTACCGGATGAGGATCCATCGTCGATCTCATCATCCCGCCGGTTCAGCCACCCCGTCCTCCACCTCCAAGGAGCTGCCCCGACGTTCCCCTCGTCTTTCGCGCTACCTCCATTCCCACACCGCCGTCTTCACCTGCACCACCGAAAGAGCATCATCATCACGGTTTCCTCGGATGAAGCTGCGGCCTAATCGGCGCCACCAAAGAGGTTGTACACTAATCGCCGCATTTTCTTCTTGATTAGATCTCACGGTGCTACCGGCGCTCGGTCCCGAGCTGACACGACGCAGCTCCATCCACGGCGGCGTCACCGGCCACTTCCTCCACGGCGTCGCTCCCTCGGTGGCGACGTCCACATCAGTAGAAGCTGCTGCTGCTTTAGCTCTCGCTCGCGCTGCTGCTCTGCTCTTGCTCTCGGTCCCCTGCCTGGTCTGCTCTTGCTCGCGCTCTTGCTCTTGCTTGCGATGCTGCTTCGATTTAGCTACACTTCAGTCGACTGAATCGACTTTTGGGTTAGTCGATTTTCAGGGGGGGGGCTCGCCGGGGTGAAGGAAGAACCAGCCGCAGCGGGGAGGGGGCTCGCTGGAGAGGTACCCCACTATCTATCTTAGGGTTCAGGATGGGGGCGGTGGTCGCCGGCGGTGGCGGGGCGTTGGAGGGGCGGTGGCATGGGGATCGCCGGAGAAAAAGCTCTGCAGGGGGGGCTAGAGGGATGGCCGGGGCGGTTGCGGACCGGCGGTGGGGAGTGTTTTCGGGGCGGGCGGCGGGGGGCTGCTGTTTGGCTGGTGGTGGCTGGCGGCTCAGGGGGGTGGAGGTTGAAGATGAACCGCAGACCCTTGATTTCGTATCCAATGGTTGCAAAATCGACTGACTAGAGATGAAAAAGTCAGTCGACCGACGTGTAGCCTCACCTTGCTAGTGCGTTCAGTTTCGACAGCAAAATTCAGTTTCGACAGTTAAGTTCAGTTTTGAGTTTTGACAATTAAGTTCAGAGATGAGCGGCTGATGTATTTTACATCTAGCACTTTGTGGTTATGTATTTTACGTCATGTATTGGAGATGCTATTAGAATTCCACTCAGGTTAACGTTGTTCGTTGTCTCTCTTGTCCTACTTCAGCCTCGGCGTCGTACAACTGACCGGAGCTGCTCCAACAAAGAAACCCTCCATCACAGCGGAGCAGTACCTCGGGCTCCATCTCCAGACGCCTAAGATCTTCTTCCCCTCCTCCGACAGCCAAGTCAGCCGGAGCATCCTCACCGGCCAACCCAATCACGCTAAGATCGACATGGCTTTGCCAAAGAGGTTGTATACTTGTTGCATCTCTTTCTTACTCTACATGTTATATATATTGGCCACTGAGCACTCGTAGTAACAGGAAATACGATTATTTTATCCTACTATATGACAAGCAGTGAGGTACCAGGCAACTTAGCTATCCGTGATGGACTCTCTTGAACGCCATCATTATTTATCTCTACGCATTTGAGCTGTGCATTTGTCGATGGGCCTGGGAGTTGACCTAGTATGGCAGTGGCTTGGGTCCAAAGTAATAGAAGTAGCACAAAAACATTTTTTTAGTGTAGGATTTTCCTTGCCCATGCCTGCCTACTAGAATCGCTAGATCTTGAAAGGAAAAGTGAATGAAAAACATCAGAATTGGAAAGTTTCCTATTGTAGTACTTTTCATGAATTTGGTGCAAAGGAAAGGAGCAAAGGAAAACTATAGGATTTGTTCCTTTAGTGTCTCCTTGAAAGAAAAACTGTAGGAATTCTAATTTTCACTTCTCCTCCTTTTCATATTCCTATTCATCAGGCAAAAGACTAAGAGATAGTAGCATAATAGCATTATAACCGTACATTTTCTTGTGGTTTGACTTAATCTCACCATGCTTTTTTGCATCCTGTGATCTTCCAATTGTTGTGAATCAAACACCCAGATTGGCAGAAATCCTGTGTTTTTAAATTCTCTGTTTTGCACGTGCATTCCTATCCTATTCCTGTCTATTTCCTATCCCTGCATTGTTAGAATCCTCAAATTCAAACAAGCCCTTACTCAATTACTTCTGTTACAGATATGTGTCAAAGAAAACCTTGTGTGGTTTGTCCTGCTCCTGCGGCGTTGTGTTCCACCCCAGCTCAGCTGCTCCAACGATGGAAGGGTTCAGCACATCAGGGATCCGCTCTCTATCGGTATGCTACTTGCCCGAGATTCGTTCGTCATTATCCTTATACCTTGTTCAATCTCGTTACCAGCAAGTCTCTTTACTCGTTCTGTAACGCATGATCCCGTGGCTAACTCATTAGTCACATTGAGCTCATTATGATGATGCATTACCAAGTGGGCCCAGAGATACCTCTCCGTCATACGGAGTGACAAATCCCAGTCTTGATTCGTGCCAACCCAACAGACACTTTCGGCGATACCTGTAGTACACCTTTATAGCCACCCAGTTACGTTGTGACGTTTGGTACACCCAAAGCATTCCTACGGTATCCAGGAGTTACACAATCTCATGGTCTAAGGAAATGATACTTGACATTAGAAAAGCTCTTAGCAAACAAACTACACGATCTTGTGCTATGCTTAGGATTGGGTTTTGTCCATCACATCATTCTCCTAATGATGTGATCCCGTTATCAATGACATCCAATGTCCATGGTCAGGAAACCATAACCATCTATTGATCAACGAGCTAGTCAACTAGAGGCTTACTAGGGACATGTTGTGGTCTATGTATTCACACATGTATTACGGTTTCCAGTTAATACAATTATAGCATGAACAATAGACAATTATCATGAACAAGGAAATACAATAATAACCATTTTATTATTGCCTCTAGGGCATATTTCCAACAGTCTCCCACTTGCACTAGAGTCAATAATCTAGTTCACATCACTATGTGATTGTAATGAATCCAACACCCATGCGGTTTGTTCATATCTCGCTTGTGAGAGAGGTTATTAGTCAACGGGTTTGAACCTTTCAGATCCGTGTGTGCTTTACAAATCTCTATGTCATCTTGTAGATGCAGCTACCACGCGCTACTTGGAACTATTCCAAATAACTGCTCTACTATACGAATCCGGTTTACTACTCAGAGTCATCCGGATTAGTGTCAAAGTTTGCATCGACGTAACCCTTTACGACGAACTCTTTTTCAACTCCATAATCGAGAAACTTCCTTAGTCCATTAGTTACTAAGGATAAGTTCGACCGCTGTCATGTGATCCATTGTAGCGACCAGACCTCAAACAGTCTGATCTCTGTGCTCAGGTGTCATCCCTGGATCAGTAGTGCTAACACCACACAGTACTTGAAGGAATTATAGCAGAGTAGCAATCACACACGTATTACATCGAATGTCTCAGAAGAGAACTTATTACAATAAATATGGCGTAAGGCCATCTAATAACGATAACAGCGGAAGGCTTGGAAGATAAGCGAGTCCATCAACTCCAACGGCATCACTGAGTATAGAACCACGACCTAAGGCACCTTACTCGTCGTCTGAAAAGTGTGCAACATGAAACGTTGCAGCCCGAGAACGGGTCAACACATGGAATATGCTGGCTATGTAACACATAGAGAGTAATGAAGGAATAAGCTATACTACATGCATATATATGGCTAGTGGAAAAGCTCTACGGTTACAGTTTTGCGTAAAGCCAATTTTTCCCTACTGAAAGGAATAAAATTTTATTTAACTATCATGGTGGTTGTTAAACATTGAGAATGGTTGACAGCATCCTCAATCCCAATTAATCATCATCATTAAAACCCAACAATATTAAATTAAAGTAACATGATGAGATTCACATGATAATCCAAGTACTAGATACTCAAAACGTCCATAACCGGGGACACGGCTAACCATGATTAGTTTATACACTCTGCAGAGGTTGCGCACTTTTCCCCACAAGACTCAATCTCCTCCATTGGATTTCTCGCCCTACATGGTGTTTGAGAAACGGATGACCGAGACATAGTCTTTCAGAAGCGCTAGCACCTTACGATGGGTAGACCGTTACACCTACTTTCCCCTACATCTGCTAGTCTACCACTGTAAGAGTTCGCACGACTTAGTCAACTATGCTAGAGCCCATAGTAGCTTGTGGCTGCACACGGAAGTTTCTAGTATGAATAATCTCATGATCCCTTTGGGCCTAGGTGGCGGTCCATAAAGAAAAACAACAGGCAATCCTGGAATACCCAGGTACCTCAATCCACCGAGATGTGTGTTTAAGTTGCCACCTTAGATAAACCATTAATTAACAATCTCATATCTGTCATGGATATCACTCACCCAATCCACGTCTACTAGCATATCATGGCATAATAAGCAACGTAAAAGTAACTCCCCAAGGTTTGATAATAAAATAGGTAATAGGTACTACCTCAACTACTTCCCATCCCACAATTTAATTAGATCCTAATCATGCAGGGTTTGAGGATTGATCTAATGCAATAAAACTGGGTAGTAGAAAAGGTATGATCAAAGTGTTACTTGCCTTGCTGATGATCCGCGAAACCTAGAGATTCGAAGTAACAGGCGGCACACTCCGGGTACTCTATCGCAAACAAACAAACAAGCAAACAATAAGTACTCATATAATGCACAGGTAAAACTCAAATAAGAGACCTAACCAGAAAGTTCAACTTAAGAACTCAGGTTTGCAAAAAGAATCAAATCAAACGAAGCAACAAAAGTCAAACGGCGAAAGAAACCAACTTCGTTTTACTAATCTGGACCTAAGTCAAATTTTACAGAAGCAAAAACTTGTTTAAGTTGGTTAAACGGAAAGAGGGTTTCGAGACGAAACTTTAGGCGCTTGAATCGCCTGATTCCGATAAACGAGCGAACAGTTATACTAAAACGAAAATCGGATCAGAAATCGCGATCAGAAATAATCGCGGAAAATCCGAGAAAAAGAAAAACAACGAACAGATTAACGAACGAACGTTCGTTATCTGGATCTAAACGACGAACACGTTCATTAAAACGAACGAATGAGCGAACGCTCGCTAAATAAATTAAACCGAAAAAATAAACCGATCTATAAAAAAACGGATCTAAGAAAAAAACCCACGAAAAACCGACGGAAAACTGATCGGTTTTCTAAATAAAAACCGGCGGCAAAAACGAGGTTGACCTCGGGCGGCGGGTCGGCGGCGGCGGCGGCTCCGGCGGGCGGCGGCGGCGACAGCGGCGGGCGGCGGCGGCGCGGCGTGCGGGTCGAGGCGGCGCGGGCGGCGACTAGGGTTAGGGTTTCGGGCGCAAGCGGTGGCTTGGTCTGGCAGCGGCGGCTTGGGCTGGCTCGGGCCCGGGGCGGCTATATAAAGCCCCCGGCCAGGCGGAGTCCTGGCCGGTTACGGCCCAGAGTCGGTTCGCGTTTTTTTCAAAAGAACACGCAGAAAAACAAAAAAAGAAATACTAAAAGGACTCCAAAAATCCCGAAATAAATTCTCCCCGACTTCTAAAATCAAGCCCGACAAAGTGAACATTTATTTGGGGCCTAAATGCAATTTTGAGAAACTCTTATGTTTCCTAAATTCAAATAAAATAGCGAAAAACTCCAAAATAAAATCTTATTTGATTTTATTATTAAATCCTCAATATTTATTTATTTTGGGAAAGTCATTTTATTCCGTCTCTCATATTTTTGAAATAGAAATAACTGAAGTTAAAATAATTAAAATCAACTGATCCTATTCTCAAAATTTGAGAAAACTCAAATATGAAAATAACGACATCCCCAACTCTATCCGTGGGTCCTTGAGTTGCATAGAATTTCTAGGATCAAAACCAAAAGCAAATAAAATATGATATGCAATGGTGATATAATGTATAACATTCCACATTGAAAATTTGGGATGTTACAAACCTACCCCCTTAAGATGAATCTCGCCCTCGAGATTCGGGTTGGCTAAAAAATAGGTGAGGGTGGTCTTTCAGCAAATCTTCCACTCGCTCCCAGGTGGCTTCATCCTCGGTGTGGTGGCTCCACTGAACTTTGCAAAACTTGATAACCTTGCTGCGGGTGACTCGGCTGGCATACTCAAGAATCTTAACTGGCTTCTCTTCATAAGTCAAATCACTGTCCAACTGAATCGCTTCCAATAGCACGGTATCTCTCAGTGGTATGTCAGCCATCTCCGCATGACACTTCTTTAACTGGGAAACGTGGAATACATCATGAACTCCTGACAATCCTTCGGGCAATTCCAACTTGTAGGCCACTTCTCCCATACGTTCCAAAACTCGGTATGGTCCTACAAAACGTGGCGCTAACTTTCCCTTAACACCAAAACGCTTAACTCCGCGAAGTGGAGATACTCGAAGATAAACTCGGTCTCCGACTTCGTAAACTGTCTCCTTGCGTTTAGAGTCTGTGTAGCTCTTCTGCCTGGACTGGGCTACCTTGAGCCTATTGCGAATCAACTTCACCTTCTGTTCAGACTCTTTAATCAAATCAGGTCCAAACAACTGGCGGTCTCCAACTTCATCCTACGATAACGGTGTCCTGCACCTCCTTTCGTACAAAGCTTCGAAAGGGGCCATTTTCAAACTGGATTGATAGATGTTGTTGTAAGAGAATTCTGCATATGGCAAATTGTCGTCCCAACTAGATCCATAATCTAGCGCACAAGCTCTCAGCATGTCCTCCAAAATCTGATTGACTCTCTTGGCCTATCCATTTGTCTGCGGATGAAAAGCTATGTTGAATTCTAGCCTGGTACCCAAAGTTTCGTGCAACTGATTCCAGAACTTTGAGGTAAACTGGGTTCCTCTATCTGATACGATACTCCTCGGAACTCCATGCAAACATACGATCCTGGTCATGTATATCTTAGCCAACTTAGCACTGGTGTAAGTGGTCTTTACTGGAATGAAATGAGCTACCTTCGTCAAACGATCAACTAGAACCCAAATCGAGTCATACCCTGAATGGGTCCTGGGTAATCCTGTGATAAAATCCATGCCTAACTTATCCCACTTCCATTCGGGTATTGGTAATGGCTGTAACAATCCTGCTGGCTTCTGATGCTTTGCCTTTACTCTCTGACATACATCACAAACTGCTACATACTCCGCGATATCTTTCTTTATTCCGGTCCACCAGAAAGTATCCTTCAAATCTAAATAAATCTTGGTATTTCTTGGGTGAATCGAATATGGTGAATCATGGGCCTCTTGCAGAATTAACTTCCTGATCTTCGGGTCATTTGGCACATAAACACGATCTTTAAACCATAGGGTATCGTGCTCATCCTCACGAAATCCTTTAGCCTTTCCTTTGCTCATTTTCTCCTTTATAGAGGCAATCTCCTTGTCAGTCTTCTGAGCTTCTCTGATCTTATCCATCAGGGTTGACTGAATCTCCAATGCTGCTACATAGCCTCTCGGAACTATCTCCAAACATAGCTCACGAAGGTCCTTGGTTAACTCATTTGGCAACTCTCCCGTCATTAGTGTATTGACATGGCTCTTACGGCTCAATGCGTCAGCTACTACATTAGCCTTTCCGGGATGATAATGCAATCTCATATCATAATCCTTGCTGAGCTCCAACCATCTCCTTTGTCTGAGGTTTAACTCCTTCTGTGTGAAAATGTACTTCAATCTCTTGTGATCCGTGTACACCTCACAATGGTTTCCAATGAGGAAATGTCTCCAAGTTTTCAATGCATGCATTACGGCTGCTAACTCCAAATCATGCGTGGCATAATTTAATTCGTGAGGCTTCAGTTGTCGTGAAGCATACGAAACAACTCCTCCCTCTTGCATAAGCACGGCTCCAAGTCCTCGACGTGAAGCGTCGCAATACACCTCATAATCCTTGTTCTGATCTGGCAGAATCAACACTGGTGAGGTAACCAAACGTTTCTTCAACTCCTGGAAACTAGCTTTGCACTCCTCAGTCCATATGAACTTGGTATCCTTCTTCAACAACTCCGTCATAGGCTTTGCAATCTTCGAGAAGTCCTCAATAAATCTCTGGTAGTATCCTGCGAGTCCAAGGAAACTCCGGATCTCTCCAATTGTTGTTGGTGCTTCCCAATTGGTCACAGTGATAACCTTTGTGGGATCAACTGCTATTCCTTCTCCGGATATAACGTGTCCGAGGAATCCCACTTCCTTCAACCAAAACTCACATTTGCTGAACTTGGCATATAACTGATGTTCCCTAAGCTTCTCAAGTACCAATCGCAAATGTTCTTTATGCTTCTCTTCATTCTTCGAGTAAACCAGAATATCATCAATGAACACCACGATGAACTTATCCAAAATCTCCATAAACACTTTGTTCATCATGTTCATAAAATAGGCAGGTGCGTTCGTCAGTCCAAATGACATAACGGTATAATCATACATCCCATATCTTGTGGTGAATGCTGTCTTAGGCATGTCCTGCTCCCGAATCTTCAACTGATGGTACCCTGATCGCAAATCGATCTTGGAAAACACTTTAGCTCCTTGCAATCGATCAAACAGATCATTGATCATCGGTAGTGGGTACTTGTTCTTGATTGTTACTTCATTTAATCTGCAATAATCGACAACCATTCTTAACGATCCATCCTTCTTCTCCACTAGAAGTACGGGCGATCCCCAAGGCAAAGAACTTGGGCGAATATAACCTTTATCCAGTAACTCCTTAATTTGCTTCTTAATCTCCTCCAAATCTTTTGTGGGCATCCTGTATGGTCTCTTTGATATTGGCCCTGTGCCTGGCAAAAGCTCGATCATAAACTCAATATCTCTATCCGGTGGCATGTCTGGCAACTCTTCTGGAAATACATCCGGAAAATCCTTTACCACTGGTACTTCCTCCTGCACAACTCCTGATAAGGAATTTACTTGATTCCTCTTCTGCACCTGTCGGGATACATACTTGATCCTTTTTTCCTTCTGGCGCCGTAAGTAAAATCGTCTTACTAGCGCAATTGATGTTTCCCCCATACACTGACAGCCAATCCATACCTAGAATCACGTCCAAACCTTGCGATTCCAGAATAATTAAATCTGAAGGGAAAACATGCCTTCCTTTACTCAGTAGCACTTGGAAACATCCTTGACTGGCCATATACTCTGCTCCTGGTGAGCTTACTAACATAGGTGTTCTAAGAACCTTAGTGGGCAGGTTATACTTATCCACAAATCCCCTTGATATGTATGAATGTGATGCACCAGTATCAAAAGAACGAGTGCAGTAAATGATTTAACCAAAAACTTACCGATTACTGCATCAGATTGAGCTTCAACCTCCTCCACGTTAACGTGGTTCACCTGTCCCCTGTTGAAAGGGTTCGGCTTCTTTCCAGAGCTTCCATTGCCATTCTGAGCTTCAGGACATTCATTGGCATAATGTACGGTTTTTTGACACTTAAAGCAAGTGACTTGGCTCAGGTCTCTCTTGGCTGGGGTTGATGGGGTGGTACGGTTCTGGCCGTTGCTTCCTCCATTCCCATTACCATGCTTGGGGCCATTATGGTTGTGCGAGCTACCTCCTCCATGGGTATGCTGAAAATTAACTCCCGGTTTAGGGGTAAGACGGGGCTTCTGCTGAGCTCCAGAATTGTACTTCCCCTGCCATACTTCCTCTTGCGGTTTTCAATCTGCTGCTGCTTCCCCTCAATAATAAGAGCACGATCTACCAACTCCTGGTAGTTGTTGAAGCTTGCTACCATCAACTGCATGCTCAGCTCATCATTCAGTCCTTCCAGAAACTTCTCCTGCTTAGCTGCATCTGTAGCAACATCATCTGGGGCATAACGTGCTAGCTTACTAAAGTCATCCACATACTGGCCAACTGTCCGTCCTCCTTGGCGCAAATTACGAAACACACGCTTCTTCATGGCCATAGCTCCTACTGAAACATGGGCAGTACGGAAAGGTTGTTGAAACTGATCCCATGTGACAGTATCCACAGGGTAAGTGGTGGTGAAATTCTCCCACCATGCTGTTGCGGGTCCTTCAAGCTGATGAGCGGCAAATTTCACCTTTTCCCCATCTGTACATCCTGCAGTGGTCAACTCCCTCCCTGTCTTGCGGAGCCAATCATCTGCCACTATCGGCTCGGTGCTACTGGAGAACACCGGCGGATTCAACCTAAGGAAATGGGTTAAGTGATCAACAGGTGGTGGCGGTGGTGGGTTGTTGTTGTTGTTGTTGTTGTTGTTGTTGTTGTTGTTGTTGTTGTTGTTGTTGTTGTTGTTGTTGTTGTTGTTGTTGTTGTTGTTGTTGTTGTTGTTGTTGTTGTTGTTTCCCTGGTTCTGATTCTGGACTAGCAATTGCATCAAAGCATTCTGCTGCTGGATCAACTGAGTGAGCTCCGGTAGGAAAGCAAATCCATTGTCACGTCTTGGAGGCATCTGAGGGTTTAGAAAAGATGAGAATTGAGAAATAGAATGAGGTCTAGAGAGAAAACAGTACCCAAATGCACATGAGGCAAATGCACACAAAATCACTTCATTCAATCAAGCAACACATACAATCGGTCTAGAACTATCGCAAAAAATGCATGGACTATACTATATACATGGTGGAACACTACTACTGTTATGGTAGTCTACTAGAAAAACTGCTCCGATGAAGACTCCATGATATCTGCTCCAGCTTCGTCTTTGAAGTCATCATCACTAGGATCGGAATCAGTGTCGTCGATGATGATGTAGTTCTCCGGGCAAGTGGAATCGTCATCTTCTCCTCCGGGTGTTGGTCCTCCCATAAATACTCCGATCTTCTTAACTAGGTCGTCGTTCTATCTCACTAGAGCGACGATCTCCTCCATGTAGTCCTTGTGAGTGGCCTTCAGTTCTCCTTCTAGCTCGATAATTCTGTCCTTCACTTTCTTCAAGTCCATCATGTCTGCGCACATCTGATTCTCCTGGCGTCGAATGTGCTGGTTTAACTCCTGGATGAAGGCTGCAATTGATCAGTCCTTCTTGGTGCTGATCATCTCCCAATGCTTGTCTCGGCGCCCACAAATCTGGTAGATAGTATCCTTGAGATCATTGCGGTAAACTTCTCCAATGCGTCCCATGGTGATGTGGGCTGCCATACTCTTTCCTAGGCTCCAGGTGGGTGCATCAAAGGAAAACTCTATGGGCTCAGTGATTGGTGCAAAC
Organism: Aegilops umbellulata; assembly: GCA_032464435.1. Lineage (NCBI taxonomy): Eukaryota > Viridiplantae > Streptophyta > Magnoliopsida > Poales > Poaceae > Aegilops > Aegilops umbellulata. The sequence continues at coordinate 503,303,945 of CP136057.1, forward strand.
GTCCTTCCTGGAACTTGAACTTGAATCATCCAGCGCTCCTCTTCGGGCAAGGTGGCGTTGTATGTCCCGGTGAAGCTTGGTAATCCGATGTTCAGGTACTTAGTGACTTCCTTCAGGTGGCGTCCAAAGGGTGTATCTTCATCCGGTTGCGTGAACTTGTTCCTTGCATCCGCCATCCTAAAAGAGTAGAAAAGATGAGGAGTCAGAAATGAGAAGAGAGTAGTGATCTAGGGCTTTAGCTTAGTGGTCGTGTCCTACAGTCAGCGTGTGCTCTGATACCATCTTGTAGCGACCAGGCCTCAAACAGTCTGATCTCTGTGCTCAGGTGTCATCCCTGGATCAGTAATGCTGACACCACACATTACTTGAAGGAATTATAACAGAGTAGCAATCACACATACATCGAATGTCTCAGAAGAGAACTTATTACAAATATGGCTTAAGGCCATCTAATAATGATAACAGCGGAAGGCTTGGAAGATAAGCGAGTCTATCAACTCCAATAGCATCACTGAGTATAGAACCACGACCTAATGCACCTTACTCGTCGTCTGAAAAGTGTGCAACATGAAACATTGCAGCCCAAGAACGGGTCAGCACATGGAATATGCTGGCAATGTAACACATAGAGAGTAATGAAGGAATAAGCTATACTACATGCATATATATGGGTGGTGGAAAAGCTCTATGGTTACAGTTTTGCGTAAAGCCAATTTTTCCCTACTACAAAGGAATAAAATTTTATTTAACTATCATGGTGGTTGTTAAACATTGAGAATGGTTCACAGCATCCTCAATCCCAATTAATCATCATCATTAAAACCCAACAATATTAAATTAAAGTAACATGATGAGATTCACATGATAATCCAAGTACTAGATACTCAAAACGTCCATAACCGGGGACACGGCTAACCATGATTAGTTTATACACTCTGCAGAGGTTGCGCACTTTTCCCCACGAGACTCGATCTCCTCCATTAGATTTCTCGCACTACATGGTGTTTGAGAAACGGATGACCGAGACATAGTCTTTCAGAAGCGCTAGCACCTTACGATGGGTAGACCATTACACCTACTTTCCCCTACATCTGCTAGTCTACCACTATAAGAGTTCACACGACTTAGTCAACTATGCTAGAGCCCATAGTAGCTTGTGGCCGCACACGGAAGTTTCTAGTATGAATAATCTCATGATCCCTTTCGGCCTGGGTGGCGGTCCATAAAGAAAAACAACAGGCAATCCTGGAATACCCAGGTACCTCAATCCACCCAGATGTGTGTTTAATTTGTCGCCTTAGATAAACCATTAATTAACAATCTCACATCTGTCATGGATATCACTCACCCAATCCACGTCTACTAGCATAGCATGGCATAATAAGCAACGTAGAAGTAACTCCCCAAGGTTTGATAATAAAACAGGTAATAGGTACTACCTCAACTACTTCCCATCCCACAATTTAATTAGATCCTAATCATGCAGTGTTTGAGGATTGATCTAATGCAATAAAACTGGGTAGTAGAAAAGGTATGATCAAAGTGTTACTTGCCTTGCTGATGATCCGCGAAACCTAGAGATTCGAAGTAACAGGCGGCGCACTCTGGGTACTCTATCACAAACAAACAAACAAGCATACAATAAGTACTCATCTAATGCACAGGTAAAACTCAAATAAGAGACCTAACCAGAAAGTTCAACTTAAGAACTCCGGTTTGCAAAAAGAATCAAATCAAACGAAGCAACGAAAGTCAAACGGCGAAAGAAACCAACTTCGTTTTACTAATTTGGACCTAAGTCAAATTTTACAGAAGCAAAAACTTGTTTAAGTTGGTTAAACAGAAAGAGGGTTTCGATACGAAACTCCAGGCACTTGAATCGCCTGATTCCGATAAACGAGCGAATAGTTATACTAAAACGAAAATCGGATCAGAAATCGCGATCAGAAATAATCGCGGAAAATTCGAGAAAAAGAAAAAATGACGAACAGATTAACGAACGAACGTTCGTTATATGGATCTAAATGACGAACACGTTCTTTAAAACGAACGAACGAGCGAACACTCGCTAAATAAACTAAACCAAAAAAAATAAACCGATCTATAAAAAACGGATCTAAGAAAAAAAACCGACGAAAAACCGATCGGTTTTCTAAATAAAACCGGTGGTGGTTGACTCGGGCGGTGGGTCGGCGGCAGTGGCGGCTACGGCGACGGGCGGCAGCGGCGGCGCGGCGCGCGGCTCGAGGCGGCACGGGCGGCGGCTAGGGTTAGGGTTTCGGGCGCGGGCGGCGGCTTGGGCTGGCTCGGGCCTGGGGCGGCGCTATATAAAGCCCCCGGCCAGGCGGAATCCTGGCCAGTTATGACCCAGAGTCGGTTTGCGTTTTTTTTAAAATAACACGCAGAAAAACAAATAAAAGAAATACTAAACGGACTCCAAAAATCCCGAAATAAATTTTTCCTGACTTCTAAAATCAAGCCCGACAAAGTGAACATTTATTTGGGGTCTAAATGCAATTTTGAGAAACACATATGTTTCCTAAATTCAAATAAAATAGCGAAAAACTCCGAAATAAAATCTTATTTGATTTTATTATTAAATCCTCAATATTTCTTTATTTTGGGGAAGTCATTTTATTCCGTCTCTCATATTTTTGAAATAGAAATAATTGAAGTTAAAATAATTAAAATCAAATGATTCTATTCTCAAAATTTGAGAAAACTCAAATATGAAAATAACGACATCCCCAACTCTCTCCGTGGGTCCTTGAGTTGCATAGAATTTCTAGGATCAAAACCAAAAGCAAATAAAATATGATATGCAATGATGATCTAATGTATAACATTCCAAATTGAAAATTTGGGATGTTACAAACCTACCCCCCTTAAGATGAATCTCCCCCTCGAGATTCGGGTTGGCTAAAAAATAGGTGAGGGTGGTCTTTCAGCAAATCTTCCTCCCGCTCCCAGGTGGCTTCATCCTCCGTGTGGTGGCTCCACTGAACTTTGCAAAACCTGATAACCTTGCTGCGGGTGACTCGGCTGGCATACTTGAGAATCTTAACTGGCTTCTCTTCATAAGTCAAATCACTGTCCAACTGAATCGCTTCCAACGGCACGGTATCTCTCAGTGGTATATCAGCCATCTCTGCGTGGCACTTCTTTAACTGGGAAACGTGGAATACATCATGAACTCCTGACAATCCTTCGGGCAATTCCAACTTGTAGGCCACTTCTCCCATACGTTCCAAAACTCGGTATGGTCCTACAAAACGTGGCGCTAACTTTCCCTTAACACCAAAACGCTTAACTCCTCGAAGTGGAGATACTCAAAGATAAACTCGTTCTCTGACTTCGTAAACTGTCTCCTTGCGTTTAGAGTATGCGTAGCTCTTCTGCCTGGACTGGGTGTAGCGACCCGACCCGAATGGATCAAGTCTCTATGCTTAAGTGTCATCCCTGGATCAGTATGCTGACACACACAGTACTCAAAGGATTTATAATAGAGGTAAATCACATGTATAAAGTAACGTAAATACTATTACCTCAATCCATATAGCGGAAGCAACAAGGTTGTGGATTCCCATCAACATCAACGGCAAAGTTGAGTGTAGAAATCGTAACCCTAATGTATCGCTTACTCGTCGTAAGAAACCTGCAACATGAGACGTTGCCGCCCGAAACGGTTCAGTACATTGAATGTACTGGCAGATTCACACCATAGAGAAAATGATGAACAATGGCTGTCGCTACATGCATATTTGGCTGGTGGAAAAGCTCTATGGTTATATTGTTTTTGCGAAAAGCCAATTTTTCCCTACTGCAAAGGAATAAATTTATTGAACTATCATGGTGGTTGTTAAACATTGAGAATGGTTGACAGCATTCTCAATCCCAATTAAGCATCATCATTAAAACCCAATACAATTTAATTAAAGTAACATGATGAGATCAACATGATAATCCAAGAACTAGATACTCAAGATGTCCATAACCGGGGACACGGCTAATCATGATTAGTTCGTACACTCTGCAGAGGTTTGCACACTTTTCCCCACAAGACTCGATCGCCTCCGTTGGATTTCTCGCACTACATGGTGTTTGAGAAACGGATGACCGAGACATAGTCTTTCAGAAGCGCTAGCATCTTACGCTGGATAGACCGGTACACCTACTTTCCCCTACATCTGCTAGTCTACCCTGTAAGAGTTCGCACGACTTAATCAACTATGCCAGAGCCCATAATGGCTTGTGGCTACACACGGAAGTTTCTAGCATGAACAATCTTATGATCCCTTTGAGCCTGGGTGGCGGACCATAGGATGATCACACGGTATATCCCCGGGATCTCCTAGGACAACACTGGTATATCCCCAGGTGTCCGGGCAAGTCCACTGGTATATCCCCTGGGTGCCCCTAGGAATCCACATAGATGTGTGTTTAAGTTGCCACCTTAAGTAAACCGTTAATTAACAATCTCACATCAGTCATGAATACTCTCAAAACCCAATCCACATCTACGAGCATAACATAGCAGTATTAGCATAACGTAATAGTAACTCCCAAAGTTTGAATGCAGGGCAATAGGTTCCTACCTCATCAACTACTTCCCAATACCCACATGTTATCAATCCTACTCATGCAATGTTTGAGGGTTGAAACTAATGCATAAAACTGGGTATGAAAAGGGATATGATCAAAGTGTGAACTTGCCTGCAATTTTGATGAAGATGATTTGCACTCAACACACTTGATAGATCTACCCGTCACACTCCGGTCAATCTATCGTAAGCAAGCAATAGTAACCACACATAAGCAATCACTCAAAAGATCAGAAAGATCGAAGAAGACGATTCAGAAAACATCAAAACCAAGAAAATAACTCTTGCAGCATAAAAAATTTTCTAATAGTACCAAAATTATGTGAATTTGGCCTTATCAGAAAGTTTAGATCAAGAGCTTCGATTTGCAAAAAGAATCAACTAAATCGGAGTTATAAAACTCAAGTTATGATCAAACGAAGTTTGAATTCAAATCTGGTCTAATTCAAATTTTTAAACTTTTCAAAAACATGTTTGAGTTGTTTTACTGGATAGAGGGGATCATAACGAAGAAGTGGGCGTTGGTTTCGTTGAATTTGGACAAACGAGTAAAAAGTGGTGAACGTTTGAAGTACAGGGACTAATCTGCGAAGAAAATTATCACGAATAGGTCCCTGGCCGAAAATAAAATAAAAAGGAAAATCCTATCAAACGAACGTACGCTACAGAAGCATACACGACGAAAACCACTCGCTAAGGAGTTCTAAACAGAGAACATCCGCTAAATAATAAAACAACAAAAAACCGTTCTAACGAAACAGAAACCGAACTAAAACAATAAACCGGACCAGCGGTTTGTACCGGTTCGTTTCGACGGCGGCGAGCGACGGCGGTTAACTCCGGCGAGACGGCGCGGCTCCGTCGAGGTGCGGGCGACGGCGGCTGCCCGGGGCGACGCGGGCGACGGCAGCCAGCGGCGCGGGTGGCGACGAGCGGTGCAACGGCGGCGGTGCGGTGTGGATCTGGCAGAGGCGGTGGCGGCGATTTGTGGGAGGGGCGGCGCGGGGCGAGAAGGAAACGGGGCCCATGGCTCCGGATTTATGGGGAGGGGAGGAGGTGGCGTGGAGGAGGGGCAGGAGGAGGCCGGGGCGGACTCGACGTCGTCGGCGTGCGCGTGCGGGTCTCCGCTTCCGTGGGGAAGACGAAGCTCGGGCGCTGGGCTGGGCTTCGGCTGGGAGCCGGGCCGGCCCAGCTTCGACGGGAAGTTTTTTTTATAAAGATTTTTTTCCAGACAAACAAAACAGATAAAAACAAAAATAAATAAAATTTATATAGGCATATAATATATCAAAACTTTCAGAAAAAGAAAATCTACAACGTGAACATTTTTGTTAAGTCAAATAAAAATCCAGAAAAATTGAAATAATTCAAAGAGTGCTTCTGCTCTAATAAAATCCAGTAAAAATCATTTTAAAAATCCCAAAATGATTTCAAATTTATTTCTCTCCAATTTTCTGATGTAGTGTCGGGGGATATCGGCCTCCACGAGCACCTATGGGGACGGAGCCCCTTGTCGGTTCGGCGGGGGGCGGAGGTTGCACAAAGAGCAGATCGAGGCGACACACACACACAACGATTTTACCCAGCTTCGGGCCGCACGGATGCGTAAAACCCTACTGCTGCATGTCTGGTTGATTCGAGTTCTTGCTCTGGAGCGCAAGAAGCTACAGTAAGTTGGAGCTGGACGTAGACGAGGGTCTACTGGGTGTCTTCCTTCTCCCCCCCTTTCCCTACGTGCGCATGGGCCTCCTTTTATATGCTAAGTGGTTTTCCACAGGTAGCGACGCAGGTGAGGGTAGAAATGGCAAGGAACTGTGCGAACAACGGCCGCACAGTGCTATCGCACCTAACTCTGACGGCGGGGGACAAAGGCATTAAATGCCCGTCTGGATCGCCTGATCAGTGCCGAGGCGGACCGTTAGGGGCGCCTCCGCTTGCCACGGGGGCGACTCCGCCAACGTCGCATGCCACGCGCGCGCCCCAAGCTGCGCGGCGCCCCGCCACGTGTCTCTGGGGAAGCTCCAGAGTGACGCGTGGGCAGGTGAGCTGGAGCGCACGCCTGAGGTGGTGGTTCGCCGCGGCAAGTGGCTTGCCGCGGTGGTTGTCTTGTCGCACCTGAGAGCTTGCCGCTTGTCAGGCCTTGCCGGGACGCGCGGCGCGCCGCAGCGGGCTTCTCTTGGGGTGCCTTGGTTTGGCCGTCCCGGCGAGCTCCTCCCGTCGGGGCCTTGGTGCTTCGGCTTAGTCGTCCCGGCAAGCTCCTCTTGCCGGGGCCTTGTCGCCTTTGGCCGGCAAGCTCCTCTTGCCGGACCTCGCCTTCTTGGCCCGGCAAGCTCCTCTTGCCGGGGCTTGGTCTTCTTGGCTCGATCACTTGGCCTTCGTCCGGCCCAGAAAGGACCGTGGAGACTTGTCGCTCCCCTGGCAAGCCTTGCCGCGGGACGCTACTACTGCCCGTGCACAAGTTCGGGGTACTAAGGTACCCCTACTTTAGTACACCGACATGTAGGGAATCATGTTACCCTATTTTCCATATATTTTATTTTTGGAGAAAAAAAATAATTTGAATAAAACTTAAATAACTCCAAAATGAATATAAATTCAAAAGAACTTTGAATTTAATTCTTTGAAACTCCCAACTCATATTTCATATAATTTGTAGAAATCATTTTATCTTGTCTCGTGAAAATCATTGAGTTGCGTAAAGTTTCAGAATTGGAAATATTTTCAAATGAAATTCAAATATTTTCAACACCCCTTGTCATTTAAATAAATGGAAGAAGTCATGTCATGTTCTCTCCAGGGTTTTGGTGGTGAAAAGAATTTGAATTCACGGAGATCATAAAATGCAAAATGAAAGTTTGGGAAAGTCCTTTTATTCCCTCTCATTTAACTTTCAAAAAGTTTCGAATTCACTCAGTTTCAGTCAATCAATCAAACAATCAATTCAATCTATCTGTTTATTATAACATTCCAAAATTTAGAATTTTGGGATGTTACACTGGGCTACCTTGAGCCTATCGCGAATCAACTTCACCTTCTGTTCAGACTCTTCAATCAAATCAGGTCCAAACAACTGGCGGTCTCCAACTTCATCCCACGACAACGGTGTCCTGCAGCTCCTTTCATACAAAGCTTTGAAAGGGGCCATTTTCAAACTGGATTGATAGATGTTGTTGTAAGAGAATTCTGCATATGGCAAATTGTCGTCCCAACTAGATCCATAATCTAGCGCACAAGCTCTCAGCATGTCCTCCAAAATCTGATTAACTCTCTCGGTCTGTCCATCTGTCTGCGGATGAAAAGCTGTGCTGAATTCCAGCCTGGTACCCAAAGTTTCGTCCAACTGATTCCAGAACTTTGAGGTAAACTGGGTTCCTCTATCTGATACGATACTCCTAGGAACTCCATGCAAACATACGATCCTGGTCATGTATATCTTAGCCAACTTAGCACTGGTGTAAGTGGTCTTTACTGGAATGAAATGAGCTACCTTCGTCAAACGATCAACTACAACCCAAATTGAGTCATAGCCTGAACGGGTCCTGGGTAATCCTGTGATAAAATCCATGCCTAACTTATCCCACTTCCATTCGGGTATTGGCAATGGCTGTAACAATCCTGCTGGCTTCTGATGCTTTGCCTTTACTCTCTGACATACATCACAAACTGCTACATACTCCGCGATATCTTTCTTCAATCCAGTCCACCAGAAAGTATCCTTCAAATCTAAATACATCTTGGTATTTCCTGGGTGAATCGAATATGGTGAATCATGGGCCTCTTGCAGAATTAACTTCCTGATCTCCGGGTCATTTGGCACATAAACACGATCTTCAAACCATAGGGTATCATGCTCATCCTCACGAAATCCTTTAGCCTTTCCTTTGCTCATTTTCTCCTTTATAGAGGCAATCTCCTTGTCAGTCTTCTGAGCTTCTCTGATCTTATCCATGCTTTCCAGAAATTCTACATCATTTCTGATCAACAATATGTCAATAACATATACTCATAAGAAATTCTATAGTGCTCCCACTCACTTCTTTGGAAATACAAGTTTCTCATAAACTTTGTATAAACCCAAAATCTTTGATCATCTCATCAAAGCGTACATTCCAATTCCGAGATGCTTACTCCAGTCCTTAGAAGGATTGCTGGAGCTTTGCATACTTGTTAGCATCTTGACAAAAACTTTCTGGTTGTATCACATACAACCTTTCCTCAAGAAAATCGTCGAGGAAACAATGTTTTGACATCCTATCTGCAAGATTTCATAAATAATGCAGTAACTGCTAATATAAGTCCAACAGACTCTTAGCATCGCTACGAGTGAGAAAGTCCAATCGTAGTCAACTCCTTGAACTTGTCGGGAAACATCTTAATGACAAGTCGAGCTTTCTTAATGGTGACACTTACCATCATTGTCCGTCTTCCTTTTAAAATCCATCTGCACCCAACAGCCTTACGACCATCAAGTAGTTCTTTCAAAGTCTATACTTTGTTTTATACATGGATCCTCTCTCGGATTTTATGGCCTCGAGCCATTCGTCGGAATACGGGCCCACCATCGCTTCTCCATAGCTCGTAGGTTCATTGTTGTCTAGCAACATGACTTCCAAGACAGGATTACATACCACTCTGAAGCAGTACACATCCTTGTCGACCTATGAGGTTTGGTAGTGACTTGATCCGAAGTTTCATGATCACTATCATAAGCTTCCACTTCAATTGGTGTAGGTGCCACATGAACAACTTCCTGTGCCCTGCTACACACTAGTTGAAGTGATGGTTCAATAACCTCATCAAGTCTCCACCATCCTCCCACTCAATTCTTTCGAGAGAAACTTTTCCTCGAGAAAGGACCCGTTTCTAGAAACAATCACTTTTGCTTCCGGATCTGAGATAGGAGGTATACCCAACTATTTTTGGGTATTCTATGAAGATGCATTCATCCGCTTTGGGTTCGAGCTTATCAGCCTGAAACCTTTTCACATAAGCGTCTAGCCCCAAACTTTTAAGAAACGACAGCTTAGGTTTCTCTAAACCATAGTTCATACGGTGTCGTCTCAACGGCATTGTGTGGTGCCCTATTTAAAGTGAATGCGGTTGTCTCTAATGCTTAACCCATAAACGATAGTGGTAATTCGATAAGAGACATCATGGTATGCACCACATCCAATAGGGTGCAGCTATGATGTTCGGACACACCATCATACTATGGTGTTCCAGGCGGTATTAGTTGTGAAACAATTTCCACAATGTCTTAATTGTGTGCCAAACTTGTAACTCAGATATTCATCTCTATGATCATATCATAGACATTTTATCATCTTGTCACGACGATCTTCAACTTCACTCTGAAATTACTTGAACCTTTCAATAATTCAGACTTGTGTTTCATCAAGTAAATATACTCAGCATCTACTCAAATCATCTGTGAGGTAAGAACATAACGATATCCACTGCGTGCCTCAGCACTCATTGGACTGCACACATCAAAATGTATTACTTCCAACAAGTTGCTTTTTTTGTTCCATCTTACTGAAAACGAGGCCTTTCAGTCATCTTGCCCATGTGGTATGATATGCATGTCTCAAGTGATTCAAAATCTAGTGAGTCCAAATGATCCATATGTATGGAGTTTCTTCATGCATATCTACCAATAGACATGGTTCACATGTCTCAATCTTTTCAAAAACGAGTGAGTCCAAAGATCCAGCAACATGGAGCTTCTTCATGCGTTTTATACCAACATGACTCAAATGGCAGTGCCACAAGTAGTGGTACTATCATAACTATCTTATATCTTTTGGCATGAACATGTGTATCACTACGATTGAGATTCAATAAACCATTCATTTTAGGTGCAATACCATTGATGGTATTGTTCAAATAAATAGAGTAACCATTATTCTCCTTAAATGAATAACCGTATTGCGATAAACATAATCCAATCATGTCTATGCAAACACCAAATAACAATTATTTAGGTTTAACACCAATATCGATGGTAGAAGGAGCATGCGATGCTTGATCACATCAACCTTGGAAACACTTCCAACACATATCGTCATCTCACCTTCAGCTAGTCTCCGTTTATTCTGTAGCCTTTTATTTCGAGTTACTAACACTTAGCAACTGAACCGGGTTTTTAATACCCTGGTGCTACTAGGAGTACTAGTGAAGTACACATTATAATGTATATCCAATATACTTCTGTCGAACTTGCCAGCCTTCTCATCTACCGAGTATCTAAGGTAGTTCTGATTCAGTGATCGTTCCCCTCATTATAGAAGCACTTAGTCTCGGGTATGGGTTCAACCTTGGGTTTCTTCACTAGAGCAGCAACTGATTTTCTGTTTCATGAAGTATCCATTCTTTCCCTTGCCCTTCTTGAAACTAGTGGTTTAACCATCAAAAATTGATGCTCCTTCTTGATTTCTACTTTCGCGGTGTCAAATATCGCGAGTTGCTCAAGGATCATCATGTCTATCCCTGATATGTTATAGTTCATCACGAAGCTCCAATAGCTTGGTGGCAGTGACTATGGAGAACCATCACTATCTCATCTGGAAGATTAAGAGCATGATTGGTTTGATACCAAAAGTTGGCATGCCAATATTTGGCAAATGCCAAATGTTGGCTAGTGATTGATTGGCTACCAACTTTTCTTTTCAACCTCACAAAAAGTTGCCAACATTTGGCAAATTTTGATTTTGCTAAATGTTGGCTTGCCAAATATTGGCAATGCCAATTGTTGGCATCAAACCAATTATATTCTAACTCCCACTCGATTCAAGCGATTGTAGTCCTCAGACAATCTGAGCACATGCTCAACGATTGAGCTTTTCTCCCTTAGTTTGCAAGCTTAAAAAACTTGTCAGAGGTCTCATACCTCTTGACGGTGGCATTAGTCTGAAATTCCAATTTCAGTTTTTAGAACATCTCATATGTTCTGCGACATTAAAAAAAACGTCTTTGGTGCCACAATTCTAAACCGTCAGTATTACGCACTGAACTATCACGTAGTCATGAAAACGTGTATGTCAGATGTTTCCCAACATCTACAGACGACGCTCGAGGTTCAACACACTGAGCGGTGCATTAAGGACATATCCCTTCTGTGCAGCAATGAGGACAATCCTTAGTTCACGGACCCAGTCCGCATAATTGCTACTGTCAACTCTCAACTAAATTTTCTCTAGGAACATATCTAAAACAGTAGAACCAAAGTGTGAGCTATGACATAATTTGCAAAGACCTTTTGACTATGTTCATGATAATTAAGTTCATCTAATCAAATTATTCAATGAACTCCCACTTAGATAGACATCCCTCTAGTCATCTAAGTGATACATGATCCGAGTCAACTAGGCCGTGTTCGATCATCACGTGAGATGGACTAGTCATCATCGGTGAACATCCTCATGTTGATCGTATCTTCTATACGACTCATGTTCGACCTTTCGGTCTTTCGTGTTTCGAGGCCATGTCTATACATGCTAGGCTCGTCAAGTCAACCTAAGTGTATCGCATGTGTAAATCTGGCTTACACCCGTTGTATTCGAACCTTAGAATCTATCACACCCGATCATCACGTGGTGCTTTGTAACAATGAACCTTCGCAACGGTGCACAGTTAGGGGGAACACTTTCTTGAAATTATTGTGAGGGATCATCTTATTTAAGCTACCGTCGTTCTAAGCAAATAAGATGTAAAACATGATAAACATCACATGCAATCAAATAGTGACATGATATGGCCAATATCATTTTGCTCCTTTTTATCTTCATCTTCGGGGCGCCATGATCATCATCGTCACCGGCATGACACCATGATCTCCATCATCATGATCTCCATCATCGTGTATTCATGTAGTTGTCTCGTCAACTATTACTTCTACTACTATGGCTAACGGTTTAGCAATAAAGTAAAGTAATTACATGACATTTATGTTGACACGCATGTCATAAATAAATTAAGACAACTCCTATGGCTCCTGACGGTTGTCATACTCATCGACATGCAAGTCGTGATTCCTATTACAAGAACATGATCAATCTCATACATCACATATATCATTCATCACATCCTTTTGGCCATATCAGATCACACGGCATATGCTGCAAAAACAAGTTAGACGTCTTCTAATTATTGTTGCAAATTTTTACGTGGTTGCTATAGGTTTCTTAGCAAGAACGTTTCTTACCTACGCCAAAACCACAACGTGATATGCCAATTTCTATTTACCCTTCATAAGGACCATTTTCATCGAATCCGATCCGACTAAAGTGGGAGAGACAGACACCCGCTAGCCACCTTATGAAACTAGTGCATGTCAGTCGGTGAAACCTGTCTCACGTAAGTGTACGTGTAAGGTTGGTCCGGGCCGCTTCATCCCACGATGCCGCCGAATCAAGATAATACTAGTGACGGCAAGTAAATTGACAAAATCGATGCCCACAACAACTTGTGTTCTACTCGTGCATAGAAACTACGCATAGACCTAGCTCATGATGCCACTGTTGGGGAACGTAGCAATAATTCAAAATTTTCCTACGTGTCACCAAGATCAATCTATGGAGAGACTAGCAACGAGAGAGAGAGGCGAGTGCATCTTCATACCCTTCAAGATTGCGATGCGGAAGCGTTACAAGAACGCGGATGAAGGAGTCGTACTCGTAGCGATTCAGATCGCGGTTGATTCCGATCTAAGCGCCGAACAACGGCGCCTCCGCGTTCAACACACGTACAGCCCGGGGACGTCTCCTCCTTCTTGATCTAGCAAGGGGAGAGGAGAAGTTGATGGAGAGCTCCGGCAGCACGACGGCGTGGTGGTGGAGCTTGCAGTTCTCCGGCAGGGCTTCACCAAGCACTACTACGGAGGAGGAGGTGTTGGGGAGGGAGAGGGCTGCGCCAGGGGAAGGGGTGTTGCTCCCATGCACCTCCCCACAATATATAGGGGTGGAGGGGGCTGGTTTCTTGCCATCCAAGTCCATTGGGGCGTTGGCAAAGGTGGGGGAAAGAAATCTCGTCATTTCCCTTCCCCACTGATTGTCATCCCCCCTTTTTAGGGATCTTGATCTTATCCCTTTGGGATATGATCTTATTCCTTCTAAGGGGGGATCTTGCTGCGCCTTGACCAGGGGTGTGGGGCCTTGCCCCCACTACCCACGTTCATGTGGGTCCCCCCATGCAGGTGGGCCCCACTCCAGAACCTTCTAGAACCTTCCCGGTACAATACCGAAAAATCCCGAACATTTTTCGGTGGCCAAAATAGGACTTCCCATATATAAATCTTTACCTCTGGACCATTCCGGAACTCCTCGTGACGTCCGGGATCTCATCCGGGACTCCGAACAACATTCGGTAACTGCACACTAATTCACATAACAACTCTAGCGTCACCGAACCTTAAGTGTGTGGACCCTACAGGTTCGGGAATCATGCACACATGACCGAGAAAGCTCTCTGGCCAATAACCAACAGCGGGATCTGGATACCCATGTTGGCTCCCACATGTTCCACGATGATCTCACCGGATGAACCACGATGTCGGGGATTCAATCAATCCCGTATACAATTCCCTTTGTCTATCGGTATGCTACTTGCCCGAGATTCGATCGTCATTATCCTTATACCTTGTTCAATCTCGTTATCGGCAAGTCTCTTTACTCGTTCTGTAATGCATGATCCCGTGGCTAACTCATTAGTCACACTGAGCTCATTATGATGATGCATTACCGCGTGGGCCCAGAGATACCTCTCTGTCATACGGAGTGACAAATCCCAGTCTCGATTCGTGCCAACCTAACAGACACTTTCGGAGATACCTGTAGTGCACCTTTATAGCCACCCAGTTACGTTGTGACGTTTGGTACACCCAAAGCATTCCTACGGTATCCGGGAGTTACACAATCTCATGGTCTAAGGAAATGATACTTGACATTAGAAAAGCTCTTAGCAAACGAACTACACGATCTTGTGCTATGCTTAGGATTGGGTCTTGTCCATCACATCATTCTCCTAATGATGTGATCCTGTTACCAATGACATCCAATGTCCATGGTCAGGAAACCATAACCATCTAATGATCAACGAGCTAGTCAACTAGAGGCTTACAAGGGACATGTTGTGGTCTATGTATTCACACATGTATTACGGTTTCAGTTAATACAATTATAGCATGAACAATAGACAATTATCATGAACAAGGAAATACAATAATAACCATTTTATTATTGCCTCTAGGGCATATTTCCAACACCGAAGACCATGGAGCAAGGCTTCATACTCAGCTGCATGGTTAGTACAAGGGAACATCAACCTTAAGACATAACAAAATTTATCACCTCATGGGGAAGTCAAAATAACTCCAGCCCCCGAGCCTTCTAACTGCCTGGATCCATCAAAATGAATAGTCCAATATGTGTTATCTGGATTCTCCTCTGGCATCTGCATCTCTGTCCAGTCATTGATGAAATCCACAAGTGCTTGAGATTTGATAGCCGTCCGAGGCATGTATTTCAAACCATGGGGTCCAAGCTCAATGGCCCACTTGGCCATCCGGCCTGTGGCTTCTCTGTTTTGAATAATATCCCCTAGGGGAGCAGAACTGACCACAATGATGGGATTACCAAGGAAATACTGCTTTAACTTGCGACTAGACATGAACACCCCATAAACCAGCTTCTGCCAGTGTGGGTGTCTCTGCTTAGATTCAATGAGTACCTGATACGTCTCCAACGTATCTACTCTTTCTCACGCTTTTCCTCTTGTTTTGGACTCTAATTTGCATGATTTGAATCAAACTAACCCCGGACTGACGCTGTTTTCAGCAGAACTACCATGGTGTTGTTTTTGTGTAGAAATAAAAGTTCTCGGAATTGAACGAAACTTTGCGAGGATTTTTTATGGAATGAATAAGAATTTCTGGAGCCAAGACCTGCCGGAGAGGAGCATATGGGTGGGCACAACCCACCAGGGCGCGCCCCCCTCTCCTGGCGTGCCCAGGTGGGTTGTGCCCACCTGGTGGCCCCGCTGACGACCCCCTGATACTATAAAATCACATATTTCCAGGAAAAAATATCAGGGAGAAAGAATTATCGTGATCCACGAGACGGAACCGCTGCCAAGCCCTATTCTTCCTCGGGAGGGCAGATCTGGAGTCTGTTTCGGGCTCCAGAGAGGGGGATCTTCGCTCTTCGTCATCACCAACCAACCTCCATTGCCAATTCCCTGATGCCCCCCACCGGGAGTGAGTAATTCCTTTGTTGGCTTGCTGGTTAGCGAGGAGTTGGATGAGATTCATCATGTAATCGAGTTAGTTTTGTTAGGGCTTGATCCCTAGTATCCACTATGTTCTTAGATTGATGTTGCTATGACTTTGTCATGCTTAATGCTTGTCACTTTAGGCCCAAGTGCCATGAACTCAGATCTGAACCGTTTATGAATTCATCATTATATCCATGTTTTAGATCCGATCTTGCAAGTTATAGTCGCCTACTACGGTTATGATCCGACAACCCCGGAGTGACAACAACCGGGCCCACTCTTGGTGATGACCATGGTTTGAGGAGTTCATGTATTCACTATGTGTTAATGCTTTGTCCCGGTTCTCTATTAAAAGGAGGTCTTAATATCCCTTACCTTCCAATATGGACCCCGCTGCCACAGGAGGGTAGGACAAAAGATGTCATGCAAGTTCTTTTAATAAAGCATGTATGACTATTTATGGAATACATGCCTACATTATATCAATGAAATGGAGCTAGTGCTATATCGCCCTAGGTTATAACAGTCTCATGATGAATATCATCCAACAAGTCACCGATCCAATGCCTACGAATTTATCCTTATTGATCTTGCTGCGTTACTGATAACCCACAAGCCACAAGTATAGGGGATCGCAATAGTTTTCGAGGGTAGTGTATTCAACCCAAATTTATTGATTCGACACAAGGGGAGCCAAAGAGTATTCTCAAGTATTAGCAGTTGAGTTGTAAATTCAACCACACCTGGATAACTTAGTTTCTGTAGCAAAGTATTTAGTAGCAAAGTAATATGAAAGTAACGGTAACAATAGCAAAGTAATATTTTTGGGTTTTGTAGTGATTGTAACAATAGCAACGGAAAAGTAAATAAGTGAAGAACAATATGTAAAAAGCTCATAGGCGTTGGATCGGTGATGGAGAATTATGCCGGATATGGTTCATCATGTAACAGTCGTAACATAGGGTGACACAGAACTAGCTCCAATTCATCAATGTAATGTAGGCATGTATTCCGAATATAGTCATACGTTCTTATGGAAAAGAACTTGCATGACATCTTTTGTCCTACCCTCCCGTGGCAGCGGGGTCCTAGCGGAAACTAAGGGATATTAAGGCCTCATTTTAATAGAGTACCGGACCAAAGCATTAACACATAGTGAATACATGAACTCCTCAAACTATGGTCATCACCGGGAGTGGTCCCGATTATTGTCACTTCGGGGGTGCCGGATCATAACACATTGTAGGTGACTATAGACTTGCAAGATAGGACCAAGAACTCACATATATTCATGAAAACATAATATGTTCAGATCTAAAATCATGGCACTCGAGCCCTAGTGACAATCATTAAGCATAGCAAAGTCATAGCAACATCAATCTCAGAACATAGTGGATACTAGGGATCAAACCCTAACAAAACTAGCTCGATTACATGATAGATCTCATCCAACCCATCACCGTCTAGCAAGCCTACGATGGAATTACTCACGCACGGCGGTGAGCATCATGAAATTGGTGATGGAGGATGGTTGATGATGATGATGGCGACAGATTCCCCTCTCCGGAGCCCCGAATGGACTCCAGATCAGCCCTCTCGAGAGAGTTTAGGGCCTGGCGGCGGCTCTGTATCGTAAAACGCGATGAATCCTTCTCTTTGATTTTTTATCCCCGAACACGAATATATGGAGTTGGAGTTGAGGTCGGTGGAGCGTCAGGGGGCCCACGAGGTAGGGGGCGAGCCCAGGGGGCAGGCACGCCCTCCACCCTCGTGGACAGGTGGTGGCCCCCCTGACGTGGATTCTTCTTCCAGTATTTTTTATATTTTCCAAAAATAACTTCCGTGGAGTTTCAGGTCATTCCGAGAACATTTGTTTCTACACATAAATAACACCATGGAAAGTCTACTGAAAACAGCGTCAATCCGGGCTAGTTCCATTCAAATCATGCAAGTTAGAGTCCAAAACAAGGGCAAAAGTGTTTGGAAAAGTATATACGATGGAGACGTATCAACTCCCCCAAGCTTAAACCTTTGCTTGTCCTCAAGCAATTCAGTTGATAAACTGAAAGTGATAAAGAAAAACTTTTCCAAACTCTGTTTGCTCTTGTTGTTGTCAATATGTAAAGCCAGCATTCAAGTTTTCAGCAAAGATTATGACTAACCATATTCAAAATAACATTTAGATCTCATGTTTACTCATGTCAATGGAATAATCAACTAGCGAGAAATAATAATAAATCTCGGATAACAACACTTTCTCAAAACAATCATGATATGATATAACAAGATGGTATCTCGCTAGATCTTTCTGAGACCGCAAAACATAAATGCAGAGCACCTTTAAAGATCAAGGACTGACTAAACATTGTAATTAATGGTAAAAGAGATCCAGTCATAGTCATACCCAATATAAATTAACAGTAATGGATGCATATGACAGCTGCGCTCTCCAGCTAGTGCTTTTTAATAAGAGGGTGATGACTCAACATAAAAGTAAATAGATAAGCCCTTCGTAGAGGGAAGCAGGGATTTGTAGAGGTGCCAGAGCTTGATTTTAAAGCAGAGATAAATAATATTTTGAGCGGCATACTTCCATTGTCAACATAACAACCAAGAGATGGCGATATCTTCCATGCTACACACATTATAGGCGGTTCCCAAACAGAATGGTAAAGTTCATACTTCCCCTCCACCAACAGGCATCAATCCATGGCTTGCTCGAAACAATGAGTGCCTCCAACTAGCAACAGCCCCCAGGGAGTTTTGTTTGCAATTAATTTGATTTGATTTGCATAAAGCATGGGACTGGGCATCCCGGTGACTAGGCATTTTCTCGTGAGTGAGGAGCGGAGTCCACTCCTCTTGAGAATAACCCGCCTAACATGGAAGATACGGATAACCCTAGTTGATCCATGAGTTATTCGAGCATACAAAACAGAATTTCATTTGAAGGTTTGGAGTTTGGCACATACAAATTTACTTGGAACGACAGGTAGATACTGTATATAGGAAGGTATAGTGGACTCATATGGAATAATTTTGGGGTTTAAGGGATTGGATGCACAAGCAGTATTCCCGCTTAGTACAAGTGAAGGCTAGCAAAAGACTGGGAAGCGACCAACTAGAGAGCGACAACAGTCATGAACATGCATAAAAATTAATATACACTGAATGCAATCATGAGTAGGATATAATCCACCATGAACATAAATATAGTGAAGGCTATGTTGATTTTGTTTCGACTACATGTGTGAACATGTGCCAAGTCGAGTCACTTAAATCATTAAAAGGAGGATACCACCCCACTATACCATATCACAACCATTTTAATAGCATGTTGGCACACAAGGTAAACCATTATAACTCATAGCTAATTAAGCATGGCATAAGCAACTATAATCTCTAATTGTCATTGCAAACATGTTTATTCATAATAAGCTGAATCAGGAACGATGAACTAATCATATTTACAAAAACAAGAGAGGTCGAGTTCATACCAGCTTTTCTCATCTCAATCAATTCATGATATATCGTCATTATTGCCTTTCACTTGCACGACTGAACAATGCGAATAATAATAATAGTGCACGTGCATTGGACTAAGCTGGAATCTGCGAGCATTCAATAAATAGGAGAAGACAAGGCAATATGGGCCCTTGGTTAAATTAACAATAATGCATATAAGAGCCACTTCAACAATTTAATCATGGTCTTCTCCAATCGACCCCCAAAGAAAAGAAAAGAAATAAAACAATTTACACGGGAAAGCTCCCAACAAGCAAAAGAAGAACGGGAAATATTTTTGAGTTTTCTTTTTAATAATTACTACTGCAGCAAGAAAGTAAACTAGCTAAAGCTACAACTATTTTTTTGGTTTTTTCTTAAGGTTTATTAAACACACAAGAAGAAAGCAGAAAAAGAAAATAAACTAGCATGGATATTACAGTGAAAAAGTATGAGCACCGACATCTAGCAATGAGTGTGTGAACATAAATGTAATGTCGGTGGGAAATACGTACTCCCCCAAGCTTAGGCTTTTGGCCTAAGTTGGTCTATGACCATGGCTGGCCTGGCGGATATCCATAGTAGTAGTTCGGGTCATACTACGATGCAGCGGCTATCGCCTCCTGAGCTGCAGCATGGCGGCGAGCTGCCTCCGCCCTCCTCTCGTACTCATCTGCCTCCTCTCTGGTAATAACATATCTTCCTTTTGCCTGATAATCAAAGAAGGCAGGAGTAGGGAGAGTAATACGGACATCACGCCGTCTGTTAAAGATTAGTCGATACTGGAGAGGTGATTTATCCCTCTCGACAAACTGGTGGCGAACCATAGCATTAAAGTCTAGGTAAGCAGGAGGCAATTCAATATCATCATTACGTATGGTTACACCAAGAAAATCAGCTAAGCTGGTTGCATAAATTCCACCATGGAAATCTCCATTAAATCTATTATGATGCAGCCTACGTGCAACAATGGCTCCCAAATTATAAGATTTGTCTCCTAACACAGCACTCCTAAGAATACTAAGGTCTGGGACACACATATGACATGCTTCATCTTTACCATTTATGCACCTACCTATGAAGAGAGCAAAATAATGTATTGCAAGAAAATGAATGCTCCCTATGGTAGCTTGTGCTATATCTCTAGATTCCCCCACAGTTATACTAGCAAGAAAATTTCTAAATTCAGATTTGCGAGGTTCGCTAGTACTACCCCATTGTGGAAGTTTGCAAGCAGTGGTGAAATCCTCTAAGTCCATAGTATAAGATTTTTCATAAAGATCAAATAGGATAGTTGGAGAATTGCGTGAAGATGAAAACTCAAACCTCCTCACAAAGGAACTAGTGAGATAGTGGTACTGGCGGCACTTTTCTTCCTCGAAGCTCACAAGATCAGCGTTACGCAAATATGCGTTAAATTCTTCCTTGATTCCCGCTCGATCCATAAAGTTTTCTGAAGGCCATTCACAAGGCCGCACTGGAGCGTCCCTTGGCGGCTCATCATCAGCATCACGCATTGCAAGCCTCGGTCCTTGCTTCCTTGAAGAACCACCTTGGTACATTTTCCTAAGCATATTTCTTCCTCTGAAAAATTCTGAAATTTTAGTAACTTCAAATAAAAGTGAACCAAGCTCAACAAAATTTATAGCAACTACTCCTACAAGTGCCTAAAGCCTACAACATGCATTAGAACTACTTGGAACCATATAAATTTGACATGCAAGCTCAAGAACATGGTCACCTAGGCAGCACAAATTTGCAATGAATAAATCACTAGAACAAAAACTAATTGGACCAATGGAGGAGTCACATACCAAGGAACAATTCCCCCAAGCAGTTTTGTGAGAGGTGCTTTGAGCAAGGAGATCGAAAATCGCAGCAAAGTGAGCTAGAACTCGTGCTTGAGCTGGATGGTGATTTCTGGGGAGGAAAAGAAGTGTGTGGGTGCAGGAATAAGTGGAGGGGAGCCACCATGGGCCCACGAGGCAGGGGGCGCGCCCAGGGGGTAGGCGCGCCCTCCACCCTCGTGGCCAGGTGACTGCCCCTTCTGGTGTGTTCTCAGTTCCAGATATTCTCAAATATTCCAAAAAAATTATATTTTAATTTCAGGCCATTTGGAGAACTTTTATTTTTAGGGTATTTTTATATTGCACAAATAAATCAGAAAATAGACAGAAAAATACTATTTTTACTTTATTTCAACTAAATAACAGAAAGTAGAAAGAGGGTACAGAAGGTTGTGCCTTCTAGTTTCATCCATCTCATGCTCATCAAAAGGAATCCACTAAAAAGGTTCATCAAGTCTTGTTAACAAACTCATTCCGACTAACATGGAACTGGAGAAATTTCGAATAACACTATGTTACCTCAACGGGGATATGCACATCCTTTATAATAAGAATATCATATCTCTTTTTGACAGTAGGAAGGGGAAATTCAAAACCTCCAATAATAATCGATGGAATTTTTCCAATAGAATTGATACTATGAACTTGAGGTTGCTTCCTGGGAAAGTGTACCGTATGCTCATTACCATTAACATGAAAAGTGACATTGCCTTTGTTTTTCAATCAATAACAGCCACTGCAGTATTCAAAAAGGGTCTTCCAAGAATAATAGACATACTATCATCCTCGGAAATATCAAGAATAACAAAGTGCATTAAAATAGTAACGTTTGCAACCACAACAGGCACATCCTCACAAATACCGACAGGTATAGCAGTTGATTTATCAGCCATTTGCAAAGATATTTCAGTAGGTGTCAACTTATTCAAGTCAAGTCTACAATATAAAGAGAGATGCATAACACTAACACCGGCTCCAAGATCACATAAAGCAGTTTTAACATAGTTTCTTTTAATGGAGCATGGTATAGTGGGTACTCCTGGATCTCCAATTTTCTTAGGTATTCCACCTTTAAAAGTATAGTTAGCAAGCATGGTGGAAATTTCAGATTCCGGTATCTTTCTTTTATTAGTAACAATATCTTTCATATACTTAGCATAAGGATTAATTTTGAGCATATCAGTTAATCGCATACGCAAAAAAGATAGGTCTAATCATTTTAGCAAAGCGCTCAAAATCCTCATCATCCTTTTTCTTGGATGGTTTGGGAGGAAAAGGCATGGGTTTCAGAACCCATGGTTTTTTTTCTTTACTATGTTTCCTAGCAACAAAGTCTCTCTTATCATAACGTTGATTCTTTGATTGTGGGTTATCAAGATCAACAGCAAGTTCAGTTTCGACATCATTATCAGTACTAGGCTGAGCATCATCATGAACATCATCATTAACATTATTACTAGGTTCATGTTCATTACCAGATTGTGTTTCAGCATCAGAGATAGAAATATCATTTGGATTCTCAGCTGGTTCAGCAATAGGTTCATTAGAAGCATGCAAAGTCCTATCATTTTTCTTTTTCTTCTTTTTAGAAGGACTAGGTGCATCAGTATTATTTCTCTGAGAATCTTGTTCAATTCTCTTAAGGTGTCCTTCAGGATACAATGGTTCCTGGGTCATTCTACCAGTTCTAGTATCCACTCTAAGAGCATAATCATTTTTCTTACTATTCAATTCATTGAGCAAATCATTTTGAGCTTTAAGTACTTGTTCTACTTGAGTGGTAACCATAGAAGTATGCTTACTAATGAGTTTAAGTTCACCTTTAACATTAGCCATGTAATTGCTCAAGTGTTCAATCATATAGGCATTTTGTTTTAATTGTCTACCAAAATAAGCGTTAAAATCTTCTTGCTTAACCATACAGTTATCAAACTCATCTAAACATTGGCTAGCAAACTTAGTAGAAGGGATTTCAGCTTTATCATATCTATAGAGAGAATTTACCTTCACTACCTGTGTCGGGTTATCAAGACCATGAGTTTCTTCAATAGGTAATGGATTAAGATCATATGTTTCTTCAACAGGCGGTAAATTAAGACCATGTATTTCTTCAATCGGAGGTAAATTATTAACATCTTCAGCTTTAATACCTTTTTCTTTCATAGATTTCTTTGCCTCTTGCATATATTCAAGACCGAGAAATAGAACACCTCTCTTCTTCAGAGTTGGTTTAGGAATAGGTTCAGGAGTTGCCTCAGGAAGTGTCCAATTATTTTCATTTTTCAACATATTATTCAATAGTATTTCAGCTTCATCCGGTGTTCTTTCCCTGAAAACAAAACCAGCACAACTATCCAGGTAATCTCTGGAAGCATCGGTTAGTCCATTATAAAAGATATCAAGTATTTCATTTTTCTTAAGAGGATGATCAGGCAAATCATTAAGTAATTGAAGAAGCCTCCCCCAAGCTTGTGGGAGACTCTCTTCTTCAGTTTGCACAAAGTTGTATATTTCCCTTAAAGCAGCTTGTTTCTTATGAGCAGGGAAATATTTAGCAGAGAAGTAATAAATCATATCCTAGGGACTACACACACAACTAGGATCAAGAGAATTAAACCATATCTTAGCATCACCCTTTAATGAGAACTAAAATATTTTAAGGATATAAAGGTAGCGATATTTCTCATCATTAGTGAACAGGGTGGCTATATCATTTAATTTAGTAAGATGTGCCACAACAGTTTCAGATTCATAGCCATAAAAAGGATCAGATTCAACCAAAGTAACTATATCAGGATCAACAGAAAATTCATAATCCTTATCAGTAACAAAGATAGGTGAAGTAGCAAAAGCAGGGTCAGGTTTCATTCTAGCATTAAGAGATCGCTGCTTCCATTTAGATAATAACATCTTGAGCTCGTATCTATCATTGCAAGCTAAAATAGCTCTAGCAGCTTATTTTCCAGAACATAATCCTCAGGCACAACAGGCAATTCATGTTTATTAGGGGGAGAGTCTTTGATACGTCTCCAACGTATCTATAATTTTTGATTGCTCCATGCTATATTATCTACTGTTTTAAGGCAATATTGGGCTTTATTATCCACTTTTATATTATTTTTGGGACTAACCTATTAACCGAAGGCCCAGCCCAGATTTGCTGTTTTATGCCTATTTCAGTGTTTCGAGGAAAAGGAATATCAGACGGAGTCAAAACATAACGAAATCAACTAGAGAAGTTATTTTTGGAAGGAAACCTACCTGATAGACTTGGGCTCTACGTCAGAAGATACGGGAGCTGGCCACGAGGGTAGGGGGCGCGCCCACCCCCCTGGGGCGCGCCCCCTGCCTCGTGGGCCCCCGCAGCTCCACCGACGTACCCCTTGCACCCATATATACCTACGTATCATAAAACTTCCAGAACAGAGATTAGATCGGGAGTTCCGCCGCCGCAAGCCTCTGTAGCCACCAAAAACCAATCGGGACCCTGTTTCGGCACCCTGCCGGAGGGGGGGAACCCTCACCGGTGGCCAACTTCATCATCCCGGCGCTCTCCATGACGAGGAGGGAGTAGTTCACCCTCGGGGCTGAGGGTATGTACCAGTAGCTACGTGTTTGATCTCTCTCTCTCTCGTGTTCTTGATTTGGCACGATCTTGATCTATCGTGAGCTTTGCTATCATAGTTGGATCTTATGTTTCTTCTCCCCCTCTACTCTCTTGTAATGGATTGAGTTTTCCCTTTGAAGTTATCTTATCGTATTGAGTCTTTAATGATTTGAGAACACTTGATGTATGTCTTGTCGTGCTTATCTGTGGTGACAATGGGATATCACATGCCACTTGATGTATGTTTTGGTGATCAACTTGTGGGTTTCGCCCATGAACCTATGCATAGGGGTTGGCACACATTTTTGTCTTGATTCTACGGTAGAAACTTTGGGCACTCTTTCAAGTACTTTGTGTTGGATTGAATAGATAAAGATGCATATCATATAATCATACCCACGAATACTTGAGGTGACATTGGAGTATCTAGGTGACATTAGGGTTTTGGTTGATTTGTATCTTAAGGTGTTATTCCAATACGAACTCTAGGGTTGTTTGTGACACTTATAGGAATAGCCCAATGGATTGATTGGAAAGAATAACCTTGAGGTGGTTTCGTACCCTACCATAATCTCTTCGTTTGTTCTCTGCTATTAGTGTCTTTGGAGTGACTCTTTGTTGCATGTTGAGGGATAGTTATATGATCCAACTATGTTATTGTTGTTGAGAGGACTTACACTAGTGAAAGTAAGAACCCTAGGCCTTGTTTCCTATCATTGCAATACCGTCTGTGCTCACTTTTACCGCTTGTTACCTTGCTGTTTTTATATTTTCAGTTCACAAAAACCTATATCTACCATCCATATTTCACTTGTATCACCATCTCTTTGCCGAACTAGTGCACCTATACAAATTACCATTGTATTGGGTGTGTTGGGGACACAAGAGACTCTTTGTTATTTGGTTGCAGGGTTGCTTGAGAGAGACCATCTTCATCCTACGCCTCCCACGGATTGATAAACCTTAGGTCATCCACTTGAGGGAAATTTGCTACTGTCCTACAAACCTGTGCACTTGCAGGCCCAACAACGTCTACAAGAAGAAGGTTGTGTAGTAGACATCAAGCTCTTTTCTGGCGCCGTTGCCGAGGAGGCTAGGTAAGAGAAGGTATATCTTTAGATCTTGCAATCGAATCTTTTTGTTTCTTGTTTTAGCACTAGTTAGTTTATAAAAGAAAACTACAAAAAAACGGAATTGAGTCTGTCTCATACGCTTCACCTTTTTAATATCTTTCGTGAGTATGATGGAAAGGAAAATTGTGCCAAAGTGTTAGAAGAAGAATGCATTAGAATTTTTGGCACTAAATCTTTGAATGATGAGCATGATTGCAATGTTGTTAGTATGAATTCCTTGAATATCCATGATGCTAATGATATGCAAAGCCACAAGCTTGGGGAAGCTACGTTTGATGAAGATGATATTTTTTGTCCCCAAGCTTTCATGAGCAAATTTACTATGATGAAAGCATGCCTCCTATCTATGATGAGTATTGTGATGACACCTATGCTATAAAGAATAATGATAACCATGAAACTTGTTATCTTGATCTTAAATTTCAATCACATGATAGTTGTTTTGTTGAGTTTGCTCCCACTATTATTCATGAGAAGAATTTTTCTTATGTGGAGAGTAGTAAAAATTCTATGCTTGTAGATCATGAAAAGAATGCTTTAGGTTCTGGTTATATTTTTGAATTCATTCATGATGCTACTGAAAATTATTATGAGGGAGGATCATATGCTTCTACATATTGCAATAATATCAAGTTTCCTCTCTATGTGCTTAATTTTTTGAAGTTATGCTTGTTTTGCCTTCCTATGCTAGTTGATTATTATTCCCATAAGTTGTTTGCTCACAAAATCCCTATGCATAGGAAGTGGGTTAGACTTAAATATGCTAGTCATATTCTTCATGATGCTCACTTCATGTTTCAATTCTTAGCTTTTATGTGATCATCATTGAAATCATCATGCCTAGCTAGGGGCTTTAAATGATAGCGCTTGTTGGGAGGCAATCCAATTTTATTTTAGTTTCTCGCTTTTTGGTTGTGTTTAGGAATAAATAACACATCTACCTTCTGTTTAGATGTGGTTTTGTGTTTTAATTAGTGTTTGTGCCAAGTTAGACCTGTAGGATGATAGTTATTTGATCTTGCTGTAATTTCCAGAATCTTTCTGTTCACAAAAACAATTGTTAAAATCCACTAGGACGTGATAAAATACTGATTCCAATTGCTGCTGATCAATAAACAAATTTTATAGGTCTTCCTATTTTGGTAGATTTTTTGGAGTTCCAGAAGTTTGCGTTAGTTACAGATTACTACAGACTGTTCTGTTTTTGACAGATTCTGTTTTTCGTGTGTTGTTTGCTTATTTTGATGACTCTATGGCTAGTAAAATATTTTATAAACCATAGAGAAGTTAGAATACAGTATGTTTAACACCAATATAAATAAAGAATGAGTTCATTACAGTACCTTGAAGTGGTGTTTTGTTTTCTTTAGCTAACGGAGCTCACGAGTTTTCTGTTAAGTTTTGTGGTGTGAAGTTTTCAAGTTTTGGGTAAAGATTCGATGGACAACGGAATAAGGAGTGGCAAGAGCCTAAGATTGGGGATGCCCAAGGCACCCCAAGGTAATATTGAAGGATAACCAAGCGTCTAAGCTTGGGGATGCCCCGGATGGCATCACCTCTTTCGTCTTCATTCATCGGTAACTTTACTTGGAGCTATATTTTTATTAACCAAATGATATGTGTTTTGCTTGGAGCGTCATTTTATTTTCTTTAGCTTTGCTTGCTGTTTGAATAAAGTATCAAGATATGAAATTCTTAAATGTTAGAGAGTCTTCACATGGTTGCATAATTATACAACTACTCATTGATCTTCACTTATATCTTTCGGAGTAGTTTGTTGTTTGCTCTAGTGCTTCACTTATATCTTTTAGAGCATGGTGGTAGTTTTATTTTGAAGAAATAGATGAACTCTCGTGCTTCACTTATATTATTTTGAGAGTCTTAAATAGCGTGGTAATTTGCTTAAAATCCTAATATGCTAAGCATAAGAGATTTGTAAGAATTCTTATGAGTGTGTTGAATACTAAGAAAAGTTTGATGCTTGATAATTGTTTTGAGATATGAAGATGGTGATATTAGAGTCATGCTAGTTGAGTAGTTGTGAATTTGAGAAATGCTTGTGTTAAAGTTTGTGATTCACGTAGCATGCACGTATGGTGAACCGTTATGTGATGAAGTCGGAGCATGATTTATTTATTGATTGTCTTCCTTATGAGTGGCGGTCGGGGACGAGCGATGGTCTTTTCCTACCAATCTATCCCCCTAGGAGCATGCGCGTAATACTTTGCTTTTATAACTTCTAAATTTTTTGCAGTAAGTATATGAGTTCTTTATGACTAATGTTGAGTCCATGGATCATACGCACTTTTCTTCCTTCCACCATTCCTAGCCTCTCTTATACCACGCACCTTTCGCCGGTATCATACACCCACCATACCTACCTATCATGGCATTTCCATAGCCATTCCGAGATATATTGCCATGCAACTTTCCACCGTTTCGTTTATTATGACACGCTCCATCAGTGTCATGCTGCTAGCATGATCATGTAGTTGACATCGTATTCGTGGCAAAGCCACCGTTCATAATTCTTTCATACATGTCACTCTTGATTCATTGCATATCCCGGTACACCGCCGGAGGCATTCATATAGAGACATACTTTGTTCTAAGAATCGAGTTGTAATTATTGAGTTGAAAGAAAAATAAAAGTGTGATGATCATCATTTTTAGAGCATTGTCCCAAGTGAGGAAAGAATGATGGAGACTATGATTCCCCCACAAGTTGGGATGAGACTCCGGACGAAAAATAAAAATAAAAATAAGAGGAAAAAAGAGGCCATAAAAAAGAAGAAATGCCCAAATAAAAAAATAAAAAAATAAAATAAAAAATGAGAGAAAAAGAGAGAAGGGGCAATGCTACTATCCTTTTACCACACTTGTGCTTCAAAGTAGCACCATGATCTTCATGATAGAGAGTCTCCTATGTTGTCACTTTCATATACTAGTGAGAATTTACATTATAGAACTTGGCTTGTATATTCCAATGATGGGCTTCCTCAAAATGCCCTAGGTCTTCGTGAGCAAGCGAGTTGGATGCACACCCACTTAGTTTCTTTTGTTGAGCTTTCATATACTTGTAGCTCTAGTGCATCCGTTGCATGGCAATCCCTACTCACTCACATTGATATCTATTGATGGGCATCTCCATAGCTCGTTGATACGCCTAGTTGATGTGAGACTATATTCTCCTTTTTTGTCTCCTCCACAACCACCATTCTATTCCACATATAGTGTTATATCCATGGCTCACGCTCATGTATTGCGTGAAGATTGAAAAAGTTTTGAAAATGTTAAAGTATGAAACAATTGCTTGGATTGTCATCGGGGTTGTGCATGATTTAAATACTTTGTGTGGTGAAGATGGAGCATAGCCAAACTATATGATTTTGTAGGGATAACTTTCTTTGGCCATGTTATTTTGAGAAGACATAATTGCTTTATTAGTATGCTTGAAGTATTATTATTTTTATGTCAATATGAACTTTTGTCTTGAATCTTTAGGATCTGAATATTCATATCACAATTAAGAAGATTTACATTGAAATTATGCCAAGTAGCACTCCGCATCAAAAATTCTTTTTTATCATTTACCTACTCGAGGACGACCAGGAATTAAGCTTGGGGATGCTTGATACGTCTCCAACGTATCTATAATTTTTGATTGCTCCATGCTATATTATCTACTGTTTTAGGCAATACTGGACTTTATTATCCACTTTATATTATTTTTGGGACTATCCTATTAACCGGAGGCCCAGCCCAGATTTGCTATTTTATGCCTATTTCAGTGTTTCGAGGAAAAGGAATATCAGACGGAGTCAAAACAGAACGAAATCAACTGGAGAAGTTATTTTTGGAAGTAAACCTACCTGATAGACTTGGGCTCTACGTCAGAAGATACGGGAGCTGGCCACGAGGGTAGGGGCACGCCCACCTCCCTGGGGCGCGCCCCCCTGCCTCATGGGGCCCCCGCAGCTCCACCGACGTACCCCTTGCACCCATATATACCTACGTATCGTAAAACTTCCAGAACATAGATTAGATCGGGAGTTCTGCCGCCGCAAGCCTCTGTAGCCACCAAAAACCAATCGGGACCCTGTTCCGGCACCCTGCCGGAGGGGGGGAACCCTCACCGGTGGCCATCTTCATCATCCCGGCGCTCTCCATGACGAGGAGGGAGTAGTTCACCCTCGGGGCTGAGGGTATGTGCCAGTAGCTATGTGTTTGATCTCTCTCTCTCTCTCTCTCTCTCTCTCTCTCTCTCTCTCTCTCTCGTGTTCTTGATTTGGCACTATCTTGATGTATCGCGAGATTTGCTATTATAGTTGGATCTTATGTTTCTTCTCCCCCTCTACTCTCTTGTAATGGATTGAAGTTTCCCTTTGAAGTTATCTTATTGGATTGAGTCTTTAAAGATTTGAGAACACTTGATGTATGTCTTGCCGTGCTTATCTATGGTGACAATGGGATATCACGTGCCACTTGATGTCTGTTTTGGTGATCAACTCGCGGGTTCCGTCCATGAACCTATGCATAGGGGTTGGCACACGTTTTCATCGCGATTCTCCGGTATAAACTTTGGGCACTCTTTGAAGTACTTTGTGTTTTGGATTGAATAGATGAATATGAGATTGTGTGATGCATATCATATAATCATACCCACGGATACTTGAGTTGACATTGGAGTATCTAGGTGACATTAGAGTTTTGGTTGATTTGTATCTTAAGGTGTTATTATAGTACAAACTCTAGGGCTGTTTGTGACACTTATAGGAATAGCCCAATGGATTGATTGGAAAGAATAACTTTGAGGTGGTTTCGTACCCTACCATAATCTCTTCGTTTGTTCTTCGCTATTAGTGTCTTTGGAGTGACTCTTTGTTGCATGTTGAGGGATAGTTATATGATCCACTATGTTATTATTGTTGAGAGGACTTACACTAGTGAAAGTATGAACCCTAGGCCTTGTTTCCTATCATTGCTATACCATTTGTGCTCACTTTTACCGCTTGTTACCTTGCTGTTTTTATATTTTCAGTTCACAAAAACCTATATCTACCACCCATATTGCACTTGTATCACCATCTCTTCGCCGAACTAGTGCACCTATACAATTTACCATTGTATTGGGTGTGTTGGGGACACAAGAGACTCTTTGTTATTTGGTTGCAGGGTTGCTTGAGAGAGACCATCTTCATCCTACACCTCCCACGGATTGATAAACCTTAGGTCATCCACTTGAGGGAAATTTGCTACTGTCCTACAAACCTGTGCACTTGCAGGCCCAACAACGTCTACAAGAAGAAGGTTGTGTAGTAGACATCAATCTTCAGCATCACTTTCTTTGATATTATCAATAATTTCATTCTCTCTAGCCCTAGCAAGTTGTTCGTCAAGGAATTCACCAAGTGGCACAGTAGTATCAAGCATAGAAGTAGTTTCATCGTAAGTATCATGCATAGTAGAAGTGGCATCATCAATAACATGCGACATGTCAGTATGAATAGCAGAAGCAGGTTTAGGTGTCGCAAGCTTACTCAAAACAGAAGGTGAATCAAGTGTAGAGCTAGATGGCAGTTCCTTACCTCCCCTCGTAGTTGAGGGATAAATTGTTGTTTTCGTGTCTTTCAAGTTCTTTTTTTTGACCGAAAGAGTGTAAGGGAACCCCCTACAGTATAATTGGTGCAACAAACCTAAATTGCAAGTACCATGCTATCGGTGTACTAGAGTAGGGGTACCCTAGTATCCCGAACTTGTGCACGGGCAGTCGCAGCGTCCCGCGGCAAGGCTTGCCAGGTGATCGCCAAGGACCTACTTGGTTCCTTTTCAGCCATTCAAGAACAAAGTATTCAAGCCAAGAAGACAAGGCCCCGGCAAGAGGAGCTTGCCGGGAAGGCCACTTAAGGCACAAGACCCCGGCAAGAGGAGCTTGCCGGGAAGGCCAACCAAGGCATCTCAAGGAACTTACCACGACGCGCCACGCGTCCCGGCAAGACCTGGCGAGCGATAAGCTCCCGGACGCGGCAAGACAACGGCCGCGGCAAGGCGTTTGCCGCGGCTAGCAACCACTCTGTACCCACGCTCCAGCTCATCCACCAACGTGTCGCTCTGAGACCCTTCCAGGCGCACGTGGCGGGAGACTGTGCAGCCAGGGGTGCACTGTGGCAAGCGGCGCTGACAAGATTGCCATCGTGGCGAGCGGTGGCGTCCCTCACGGTCCCTTTTCTGCACTGTTTGGGCGACGTAGATAGGCATTTAATGCCCTTGTCCCCTGCCGTCAGGGTTAGGTATGATACACTGTGTAGTTAGTTGTACCTACCGCAGCACCTTTTCCATTTTTACCCTTCTCTACGTTGCCACCTGTTGGAGACCCCTTGAGCGTATAAAAGGAGGCCCATGCACAACATAGAGGGGGGAGGACACTAGAACACTCATGCTCGGTCTCGTTAGCTGCTGGTGCCTACTGTAGCACTCAACGCTCCCGAGCAAGAACTCAATAAAAACCACAAAGCAGCAGTAGGAGTATTATCTCTCCGGAGAGCTCCGAAGCTGGGTAAACCGCTCGCGTGCCTTGCCTCGATCTGCTCTTCGTGCAACCTCCGCCCCCCGCCGAACTGAAAAGGGGCTCCATCCCCATAGGTGCTCGCGGAGGCAGTTTCCCCGACATCTTTGGCGCGCCAGGTAGGGGGCGTCAAGGTTGTGTGAACCTGATCCGGCGTTCACACGAGCTAGATCTTCATCGACTTCATCGACATGCCGCTGAAGAAGAAGGCTTCGGAGGCGGCTGCTCCGTCCGCGTCGAACCCACCGCCGCCGGAGCAAACGGCTGGTGGGGAAGACGCCGGCGGAAGAACGGGCATCGACGAGGGAGCCCACGGTGCTGCCAGGTCCAAGGACAAGGTTGCGCTGCCCATCGGCGGTGTAGCTGGCTCCCACGACGACCGAGCGTCCGTAGATGCACCGCGCCCATCTCAGGAGGTGCAGGACCGACAGCGTCGTGGTACTCACGGTACCATACGCTCGCTGGACCCAGCTCGAGCTGGCGGATCTCGGGATGCTCCAGGCCAGCATGCACGCCAATGTGCTGGCGCGAGCGAAGCACGGTCGCCTGGACAGGATATTGCTCCTTCTAATGCAGTTAGAAGTCCGAGCATATCCCGCTCCTCGCACCGTTCGCCACCGCTACCCGCCACTCTAGCAGAAGCTTTGGCGCGAGCTCATCTGCTCCTAGACTTCCCTCCAATGCCAGACAAGATCGACGACTGGAGGGCCACCATTCAGAGTCTCATCGGCTTCGCCAACGGTGACACTCCATGGCAGCCGACTGCGTCGCAGCCGCGACAAGTCAGCCAGGCGCGGCTCGATGGCGACAAGACCGGTGGGGGTGCAACCACCGTGCACTCTCCGCCCCGAAGGCCAAGATCGCCGACTCGCCGGGTCCACCGCGACAGCGACTTCACTGCTTCATCAGATCCACGAGCTCGTTGCGATCAACGCCAAGTTCTCCACGAACGACAGCAAGAAGACGCTCGTACTCGCATCGAGCGCCGAAGAGAAGCGCGGCGTCAGTCAGACCAGCGCGCTGGGCCCACTGTCGACATGCACGCGCCAGGGGAACCAGGCGACCTGCCGTACGCGGTAGGTTGCCCTGCGTTTACCCGGGAGCTGCGGCAAGTCCAGTGGCCCAGCACGAAGAATTTCAAGCCAGACGTACCCGACAAGTACGACGGCAAGTTGCATCCGTCGGAGTTCCTCAGCATCTACACCATCGCGGTGCAAGCTGCTGGGGGGCGGGACGACAAGATCCTTGCCAACTACTTCCCGCTGGTTCTCAAGAACAACGTCAGGTCCTGGCTCATGCACTTGCCGGACAACTCCATATCTTCCTGGGCAGACCTATGCCATCAGTTTGTCGGCGCCTTACAGGCGGCCACAAACCTCATGGCCAGGAGAGTGATCTTCATTTGCTTGCCCAGAAAGAAGGAGAGCCCCTGCGCAAGTACATCCAGAGATTCAGCCAAGTGCAACACAACATCCCAGATGTCCACCCTGCCGCGGTCATCAGCGCGTTCCATCAGAACGTGCGTAACCGCAGGATGCGGGAGGAGATGGCGATGTGCAAGATCAGAGACGTCAGTGAGCTGTATGCCCTGGCCGACAGATGTGCACGTGCTGAGGAAGGGAGGAAACTCCCCGGAGAGAATACAAGAACAGGAGGATCTGACAGCGATGATGCTGCCCCGGCAAAGAAAAGCCGGCGGCGGAACAACAGGAAAAGGAAAGGCAAAGACGTGCTTAGTTGTTGAGCAGTCCGGCAGCGACGGTGGCGCCAAGAAAGCCAAAGATGGTAGCTCCGGCAAGGAGGTTGCCGCATGCGCCAACTGCCAGGCTGTGGCGGCCGCCGACAACCAGGACGACACCAACAAACAGTACTGCAAGATCCACCGCACCAAGGGCCATGACCTCCAAGAAGGTCGAGCAGCTTGTCGAGCTGCAAAAGGCCGAGTACGAGCAACGCAACAAGGAGAAAGCCCAAGGAGGTGCTGGAGGATCCGGTACGAAGCGCACCGGCCGGGGAGGACGCCGCGGCAAGGACAAGCAGCGGCAAGGAGACAGGCCTCCCCGCGGCCGCGACAAGGATGAAGATGACGACGACGAAGACATGGATGATGACGAGACCAGTGAGCAGGAGTTCCAGAAAGCCACAGAGGTCTTGTGCGTTGACGGCGGTGCTTCTCTGCATACTTCCCACCGCCAACTCAAGCAGTGGGTGCGGGAAGTCAATGCCGCAGAACCACCCGTTGAGTCACGCAAGCTTCTGAAATGGTCCAGCACGCCTATCATCTTTGATATTGAGGACCACCCTGATCGCATAACTGCTGTCGAGTGCTTGCCGATGTTGGTTTCACCAACTATCCGCAACCTCAAGGTCACTAAGATGCTAGTTGGCGGCGGGGCCGGCTTGAACCTGATCTCCTCCGCTGTGCTCCGGAAACTCCAAGTCCCTGACAGCGAGCTCGAAGAGACCGGCACATTCCAAGGAATCAACCCGGGAAGGAGCAAGCCGAAGGGGAAGATCACGCTGCCGGTGACATTTGGCAGCGAGTTGAACTTCAGGACTGAGAGGGTCACTTTTGACGTTGCCGATTTTCCATTGCCTTACAATGGGATTCTCGGCTGTCCAGTGCTCGCCAAGTTTATGGCGGCCTCTCACTACGCGTACAACATGCTGAAGATACCAGGCCCGATAAGTGTCATCTCTGTCCCTGGCGACAAGAAAGATGCTCTTATCTGTGCCGACAAGATCTACCGGGAAGCAGCAGCCGCAACAGATCGCGAGACACTTGCCGCTGAAGCTCCCGGGGGAAAGAAGAAGACCAAGTCCGGCAAGAGTTCTGATGCCCACTCCGGCAAGCGCACCTCTTCGGAGTGCTGCGCTACCGTCGAGGACGCACCATCGAGCTCCACCGGCAAGTGTAAGAATACAATGGCAGCTCCGCCAGCGACCAAGAAGGTGTCCGCCAAGGAGGACGGCACTGGTGGTACTTTCACCATCAGTGCCACTCTCGACCCTAAATAGGAAAGCGCGCTCGTTGCTTTCCTGTGGGCGAATGTCGATGTGTTTGCGTGGCAACCGTCTGACATCCCCGGTGTTCCCAGGAAAGTAATTAAGCACCACCTTGCCGTCTGTCCTCATGCACGGCCCGTCAAGCAGAAAGTCAGAAAGCAAGCAGTGGAGCGCCAAGAATTCATCGCAGAAGAGATCAAGAAGTTGGAAGCAGCAGGCCTTGTCAGAGGAGTGCTCCATCCTACGTGGTTGGCCAATCCTGTAGTCGTGCGCAAGGCAAACGGGAAATGGAGGCTTCGTATCGACTTTACCGATGTCAATAAAGCTTGTCCCAAAGACCCATTTCCCTTGCCGCGCATCGACCAGATTGTTGACTCCACGGCCGGATGTGACTTGCTTTCATTTCTTGACGCATACTCAGGATATCATCAGATCTTCATGGCAGAAGAGGATGAGGAGAAAACCGCATTCATCACTCCATGTGGCACATACTGTTTCATACGGATGCCTTTCGGTTTAAAGAATGCTGGTTCAACATTTGCAAGGGTCGTCCATACAGCTTTTGAGCCACAAATACACAGAAATGTGGAAGCCTACATGGATGATATAGTGGTCAAGAGTAGGGACAAAGCAACTCTGATTCAAGATTTAGAAGAGACTTTTGCAAATCTGCGCAAGATCAGCCTCAAGCTCAACCCCGAGAAGTGCGTGTTTGGAGTCCCTTCTGGCAAGCTTCTTGGGTTCTTCGTGTCTCAGCGGGGAATTGAAGCCAATCCCGACAAGATCAAGGCCATTGAGCAGATCGAAGCACCGAAGCACGTAAAGGATGTACGGAGACTTGCCGGCTGCGTGGCGACTCTCGGCAGGTTTATCTCTAAGTCTGCTGAGCGCGCCCTGCCGTTTTTCAAAATTTTGAAAAAGGCTGGTCCAATGAAATGGACTCCGGAAGCGGAGGCTGCGCTGCAGGACTTGAAGAGATACCTGTCCTCCACTCCAATACTTGTCGCACCTAAGCCACAAGAGAAGTTGCTGCTGTATCTGGCGGCAACCAATCAAGTGGTTAGTGCTGCGTTAGTAGCGGAGAGGGAGGCAAATGATGAGCCAGCAACCACAGCAAGCGCATCCAGCGACAAGCAGGGGGCTTCCTCGACAAGCTCTGGTCCCGGCAAAGATGGATCTGCGCAGGCGCCCGAGGAGATACAGAAGAAAATGGTGCAGCGCCCAGTCTACTTTGTCAGTTCCCTTCTGCAGGGGGCTAGGTCAAGGTACTCTGGTGTGCATAAATTGCTTTTCGACCTTATCATGGCCTCGAGAAAGCTGCGCCATTACTTCCAAGCACATGAGATCACAGTTGTCACTCACTTTCCGCTGAAGAGGATACTGCAGAATCCAGAAGCAACAGGCAGGATTGTTGAGTGGGCACTGGAACTGTCAAGCTTTGGCCTCAAGTTTGAGAGCACTTCAACTATCCAAAGCAGAGCATTGGCAGAATTCATAGCAGAGTGGATGCCAACACCAGATGAAGAAATTCCAGAGATGAGCATCCCCGTCAAGGAGGCAAGCAAAGAGTGGCTGATGTACTTTGATGGTGCCTTTTCGCTACAAGGCGCCGGTGCAGGCGTGCTGCTTGTCGCACCCACCGAAGAGCACCTCAAGTACGTAGTCCAGATGCACTTTCCCAAGGAGCAAGCAACAAACAATACTGCAGAGTATGAAGGTTTGCTTGCCGGTCTCAGGATCGCGGCAGACCTTGGGATCAAGAAGCTCATTGTCAGGGGTGACTCGCAGCTCGTCGTCCGCCAAGTGAACAAGAATTATCAGAGTCCGTTGATGGAAGCTTACGTTGATGAAGTGAGGAAGCTAGAAGAGCACTTTGTCGGCCTACAGATGGAACATGTTCCAAGAGCTCAGAACGACATTGCAGATGGCCTGTCAAAGTGCGCATCACTTAAGTTACCTGTGGAACCAAGGATCTTTGTGCTCAAGCTGACCCAACCGTCTGTTACACCATCAACTGGACAGAGCAAGAAGAGGAAGTTGATTTCTGGTGACTATTTTCCGGCAGAGCTTCCCGAAGCCGCCACCAAGAAGGTCCCCAAGATCAACACCAAGAGTGCTGGGGAGCAGTCTGCTCCGGCAAACCCCAGGGTTTGTTCCGTTGAAGCAGACGCTCTCGACAAGTTTTGCTCCGGCAAGCTTGCCGGGGAACGTCAAGCTCCGGCTGAGCCGTAGTTTCTCGCCGTAGAAGCGGATGTTCCCATAGCAGTAGTTGTGCCTTTAGTCCTTGTTGTCGAGCCACAAGCTCCAGCATGGGCACAGCAGATCGTCCGTTTCCTTCAGGTAGGAGAACTTCCCGAAGAGCAAGAAGAAGCGGAAAGATTAGCCCGACAGTCAAGTATGTACCAGTTTGTCGACAACGCACTGTACATAAGAAGACTCAACGGTGTGAAATTGAAGTGTATTCACCGGGAAGATGGACAGAAGCTGTTGGCAGATATACATGGAGGCATCTGTGGTCACCACATTGGCGCAAGAGCACTTGCCGGCAAAGCTTTCCGGCAAGGTTTCTTTTGGCCGACAGCCCTCCAGGATGCAACTGCACAAGTAACCAAGTGTGAAGCGTGCCAGTTCCATTCCAAGCAAATACGCCAGCCAGCTCAAGCTCTCCAGACGATCCCTTTATCCTGGACATTTTTGGTCTGGGGGCTCGACATCCTCGGCCCCTTCCCCCGAGAAGTTGGGGGCTTTGAGTACTTGTACGTCGCAATCGACAAGTTCACAAAGTGGCTGGAAGTGGAAGCAGTGAGGAAGGTGACAGCACAGTCAGCAGTCAAGTTCTTCAGGTTGATTGTTTGCCGCTTCGGGATCCCTAACAGGATCATCACCGACAACGGTACGCAATTCACGAGCCGCACCTTCATGCAGTACGTCCAAGATCTTGGCGCCAAGGTCTGCTTCGCTTCTGTTGCTCACCCAGGAGCAACGGTCAGGCGGAGAGGGCAAATGCTGAAGTGTTGCGTGGACTCAAGACCAGGACTTTCGACAGGCTGCACGGGTGCGGAAGAAACTGGATTGAGGAGCTGTCGGTGGTTCTTTGGTCGGTCAGGACGACGCCAAATCGAGCCACTGGCCAGACACCTTTCCCTCTAGTCTATGGAGCAGAGGCAGTTCTTCCCACGGAACTCGTATACGGGTCACCTCGAGTGCTCGCTTATGATGAGCTTGAGCAAGAGCAGCTGCGACAAGATGATGCGCTGCTCCTTGAGGAAGACCGTCTTCAGGCTGCTGTACGAGCTGCTCGCTACCAGCAAGCTTTGCGCCGCTACCATAACCGCAAAGTTAACGCCAGAAGTCTCGAGGAAGGCGACCTTGTTCTTCGGCGCGTTCATTCCGCCAAGAATTCCAACAAGTTCACGCTGAAGTGGGAAGGCCCTTATCGGGTGAAACGAGTCACTAGGCCTGGCGCTGTCCACCTTGAGACCGAAGATGGCATTCCGGTGAGTAACTCCTAGAACATCGAGCATCTTCGTAAGTTTTACCCGTAAGGCGCGGTTGCCGGACCCTGCTCCGGCAACCACCTTATGTACAAGTCTTGCCGCTGTTGCATGTAATCCTTTGTACAAAGCCAGGCGCAGACCCTGTGCACAAATAAAGCTCATGTGCTCCGCACATCTCGTCAATTTCATGCTTTTTTTGCATGAGTTATCTGACACTTTGTGCAGCGAACACCCTCGGTAAGCAATAACGAGCCATAAGGCTCCATATCATTATTTTCTCTACTTCTTTTTTTTCTCAAGGAAATGAAGGTTCCTTCGCCCACAAGTTTGCCGGGGGGAAGATAATGGTATGGACCAGGCGTCGTTCAAGAAAGTTTCGCCTTGCCGAGAAGCAAACGACAAAAAAGTTAAGTTGCCAAAGTTTGAGCAATCAGATGTTTTTAAATTTTTAAGTTATCTTCCTTGAACGACCATGCTTTGTATGGAAAACCTGTGCGCGAAGGAACCGGCTCGTGGCTAGTTGCGCCCTTACTTCGTTTCGAGTTCGCTCAACAGTTTAAGTGTGCTGCGACTAGAGTCGCGCCCTTACTCTGTTTCGAGTTCGCTCAATAACTTAAGCGAGCTGCGGCTAGTTACGACAAGGTTTCTTGTCGGCAACGGCACTGCCATCAGGCTGCTGACGTCCCGCACTCAGCGCCCGCGGCGAGAGTGCCTGCGCCGGCAAGTTCCCTAAAAGCGTAGGGCAAAAACATACAAAAGAAGGAATCAAGTAAAGGAAATAACATTGCAATCACTACCCAAAATAAAGTTATATATTACAAGATAACTTGTCGCGGCTCTAATAGACTGTTTTCGTAACATGACCAGCAGCGACAAGAAAAGAAGAAAATAGGCGGCCTAGTCCACGCGATCGCCCTCAACCCTCTTGATCCCGCTCACCTTGTCCACAATGGGTGCGACAAGGTCCTTGAGCGCCTCCAGATCAGCTTCCGTCGGCAGGGATCTGAGGACGTTGGTGAGGTTGAGGCCCGGGTTGCGGAAGGCTACCTTCACCAACACCTTCTGAAGACCTCCTGTGCAGATCTTGCCCGACTCGTCAGCCAGCTGCTTTGGGATCCTCTCCCGGAGTCGCTGGAGGGCCGTCGCTACGCCTTTGAAGAACAGAGTGAGCTTGGCGCTGGATGGGAGGGTCTCATCGGAGGTGTACCCGAGATCCTCCATCCCCAGTTGCGCCAGCTCCTTATCGATATCTGCGGTAGCATTCACAAGACCCTCCGTCCACTGCTCCACAGTTTCTCTAAAATCGTTCTGGGTGGCGGCAATGCTCTCCAGCAGCACCTTGTCGGTCTTGATCTCCTTCTTCAGGGCCGCCTCCTGCTCCCTGGCACCGTCCAGCGTCTTGGTCAAAGCAGCCAGCTTCAGCTCAAGATCGGCGTTGGAATCCTTGGCGGCGCTAAGCTCCTTGATCTTCTCGGCGAGACGACCCTGCAGCTCGCCAAAGGTGTAGGCGTCCTTCTCGCGCTCATGCTTGAGCGCGGCAAGCTCTTCACCGCTCACCTTGAGATCAGTCTCCAGCTGCGCCACCTTCGTCTCCAGCTCTTTCTTGGCGGCCTCGGCAGCTGCGGCAGCATCCTTTGCTTCCTTGAGAGCTCCGCTGAGTGTTTGCTCGCGCGCAGCAAGCTCCTCTTCGTAGCTGTCCAGGCTGGCCTTCAGCTGCACCAACTCGCCCTCCCGCGCAGATAGCTCCTCGGCGGCAAGCCGCTGTTGCTCTGCAACTTCTGCCTTCTCGAGGATGAAGGCCTTTTGCGCCTCATCGAGCTGCGCACGCTCCGCCGCCAGCGACCGGAGAGCTGCCTAGTTGAGACCTCGGAGCTCCTCCGCGCGCTTCTCCATGTCCACCCCCGCCTTCGCGACAAGCGCTTCGCGGGACTCCAGTTTGGCTTGTCGAGCGCGGTAGAGCGACACCAGCTTCCGCAGCAGTCGCTCCTCCTCAGGCTCGTCGCTGCTGCTACTTGGCGCGTTGACCAGCGTCAGCCCAGCGGAGGCGAGCACCTCCACATCAAAGTTTTCTCCTTCGACCGGCGCCCTGGACGTTGACGCCCAGGGGAGGTTGATGAAGACGCCATCGCCGGCCTTCAAGTAGACGCCAAGCTGGGGCTCTTCGGAGCCTGGCGCTGCGGCAGCGGCAGAAGGGTCGGCGGTCGGCGTAGCGCCTGACGCTCCTGCGGCCTCAGGGCCGTCAGTGCGATCGCCAGATCCCTCGTCAGCTGCTGCGGCGGCAGCCTTGGCGGCCTCTTCGCCGGCGGGATCATCAGCGTCGGCCGCTTCTTCGGTGGCGGCGGCATCATCAACAGCAACCTCGGTCTCCATCGGCTCCGCGGAAGGTGGATCTGACTGCCGGAAAAGGAAGAAAAGTCAAGCAAATATCCAAAAAGAAGATCAAAAAAAAGAAGAACCCAAGGGAAGTTTCGAGGCAAGAGGTTTACCTGCACTAGGCTCGGCAGTTGTGGTCTCCACCACCGGAGGACCGCTGGTGTTGTCCCTTGCCGGAGACTCCTCCCTTGCCGTTGAGCTCCCCCTTGCCGGAGAGCTCTCCCTTGTCGGAGGATCCTCCCTTGCCGGAGAACTCTCCCTTGGCGGCGTAGTCGAAGCAGGTGTCATGTCAGGGGCGGCCTCCGGATGCTCCTAGCAAGGCTGCTCTGCTCCTACACAAGCCAACAGTCAGATATCAGCAAACAAAGAGTATCCATGCGCGCTCAACAGCGGGAAGCAAACCATATACTTACGCTGGGGGCTGCTCTGAAGAACAGCTGCTGGGTCCGGCAAGCTTGTCTCAGGCGCACCCCCTGCTGACACGGTGGGGTTGTCCTCGATGACAATCACCGGGAACTTGGCTCTCTTTGCCGCTCTCTGGGCCAGAGTCCTAAAAGGGAATAAGTTCAGAGTAAAG
Source organism: Aegilops umbellulata (assembly GCA_032464435.1). Lineage (NCBI taxonomy): Eukaryota > Viridiplantae > Streptophyta > Magnoliopsida > Poales > Poaceae > Aegilops > Aegilops umbellulata. The sequence continues at coordinate 503,345,923 of CP136057.1, forward strand.
CAAATGAGATACAAGACAAGACAGCAAGTTTTGAAGACATACAAGTACAACAAGAATCTTACTCTTCTTCTTCCTCGTCGGAGCTGAGCGCGGAGAAGTCAAAGCCTGGCCCACCTCCGGCGCGAGGAGGTGGAGGAGTAGGATCCCTTGGCCGCTTGGCGGGAGCTGGAGCGGCGGACCGGGAGGACCCCGCTCCAGTTGCCGCTGCGGCATGAGGTGCTTCCGCGGCAACAGAACTTGCCGCGGTGGAGCGTGTCGTGCGGCGCGGCGGGGGTTGACTCGTCCGCCGCTCCGCTATGTCCCCGGCCTTGCGAAGACGCCTCCTTGGTGGGGCCGGGGGCTCTGCTTGTGGAGCCGGGGGCTCTGCTTGCGGCAAGCTGCCCGAAGACGAAGAGGAAGAGGAGCCGATCTCCAACGAGCCGCTCGTATCCTCGGCAGGCCCGCTCGGCCCGACGTCATGCCCGGCGGACTTCTCCTTGCCGGCAAGTTCCTCTCGCTCGGCAAGGCTTGCCGCCTCTGCTGCCTCTGCCTCCTCCACGGTGAACCCAAACTCGCCCGCAGTTGCGGCTGTCGCCGCCTCTTCCACCCTGGTGGCGATGCGCTTGAGCTCCGCGTCGGTGGTGTCCCGGTGTGAGGCCCCTCTGGTCACCGGCGTCGATCTGCACTTCTACTAAGCCATCGAAGAACGCCCGCACAACATCATCTGCAGGCTCTATCCAGGCTGGGTCAATTCCATGCGAGTCGCACAGCGGCATCATTGCATGGATGCGGTCGAGCGAGGAGTTGTTGCACAGCGGAACGACGCCCCTCGGCAGCCTGAACACTTCGGGATGCTGTGGGTCGTACTTGAACAGCTCCTGGAGCATCGCGTTGAGCTCCAGGACAGTGAAGTTGAAGTTGAGGCCCGGCCGTAGCCTCATGATATCCGCCGCGTTCTAGAACTCCCAGGCGGGTCTCCTCCTCTCCTGCAGGGGGGTGATGCGGCGGCGGAGGAAATCTGTCGTCTTCTGGGGCCAGGCTACTCCAATCACTGCCGCGCACTACTGGAGTTTGGCGCAGGGCGGTAAACGGCTGCGGGTTCTCCTCGACAATCAGGCACCAGTCCGCCCTCCACTCCTCCCACTTGCTGCGGAACTCTCCATCCAGATAAGCATCCTTCTTGCCGGCTTTTGAGATCCAGGCGATTCCGCCGGATAAAGGCTCTCCTTTCTCAACTCGAGGCGAAAAGAAGTGGCGGAAGAGGGCTACGTTTGGATGGATTCCAACAAAGTTTTCGCAGAGATGTGTGAAAACTGCCATGGTCAGGACAACATTGGGGGTGAAGTCAAGGAGGTGGAGCCCGTAGGTGTTCATGACATCACAGAAGAATTCAGAAAAGGGGGGGGGCAGAGCCCGCAGTAGAAGAACAAGGCGAAGAAAGGGTACCCAGTGGGAGCCTTTTTCCAAGGGGCGGCTAGGAGTACCTTCGTGCGCGGATGCGCTCGCGTCCCCGTCGACCAGAAGAGGTAGTAGTCCTCCTTCAGCTCTTCCGCGGCAAGCCTCGGAGGGAAGATTGCCCGCTCCTTTCGCAGCGCCGCGAGCCGCTGCGCCTCGGCTGACTTCACCTTCTCGGCTTTCGGGGCCATGGCGGGAGTGGTGAGGGAGGACGACGGCGTTGGTGGTGCTGGTGGCGATGGGGGCGGAGCGCTGCTCTCTTTCGGCTTTGGGAAGAAGGGGAGTGGCGAAGATTCTCGGGGAAGGAATAGCAACGGGCAGATGGGCGAACAACCCCTGTTTCCCCTGCTTATAAGGAGGGAGGGGGCAGACGTTTCGCCTTTCCGAATAAAGAAACCACCCACGACCTCTCCCACGACGCCGCAATCGACGCGTGTCGTTCGGGGAGGGCGCGGTGGATACGGAGTAAGGTACGGCGTGACCCAGGCCACGCGTGCCCGTGCCCTGTTTTGGGCCTGGCCCAACAACGCTTAGCACCGTGTGTGGCCCAGGCCCGGGGGCTCCTGTCGGTGTACTAGAGTAGGGGTACCCTAGTATCCCGAACTTGTGCACGGGCAGTCGCAGCGTCCTGCGGCAAGGCTTGCCAGCTGATCGCCAAGGACCTACTTGGTTCCTTTTCAGCCATTCAAGAACAAAGTATTCAAGCCAAGAAGACAAGGCCCTGGCAAGAGGAGCTTGCCAGGAAGGCCACTTAAGGCACAAGACCCCGGCAAGAGGAGCTTGCCGGGAAGGCCAACCAAGGCATCTCAAGGAACTTACCGCGACGCGCCACGCGTCACGGCAAGACCCGGCGAGCGACAAGCTCCCGGACGCGGCAAGACAACGGCCGCGGCAAGGCGTTTGCCACGGCTAGCAACCACTCTGTACCCGCGCTCCAGCTCATCCACCAATGTGTCGCTCTGAGACCCTTCCAGGCGCACGTGGCGGGAGGCTGTGCAGCCAGGGGTGCACTATGGCAAGCGGCGCTGACAAGATCGCCATCATGGCGAGCGGTGGCGTAACTGACGGTCCCTTTTCTGCACTGTTTGGGCGACGTAGATAGGCATTTAATGCCCTTGTCCCCTACCGTCAGGGTTAGGTATGATACACTGTGTAGGTAGCTGTACCAACCGCAACACCTTTTCCATTTTTACCCTTGTCTACGTTGCCACCTGTTGGAGACCCCTTGAGCGTATAAAAGGAGGCCCATGCACAACGTAGAGGGGGGAGGACACTAGAACACTCACGCTCGGTCTCGTTAGCTGCTGGTGCGTACTGTAGCACTCAGCGCTCCCGAGCAAGAACTCAATAAAAACCACAAAGCAGCAGTAGGAGTATTATCTCTCCGGAGAGCTCCGAAGCTGGGTAAACCACTCGTGTGCCTCGCCTCGATCTGCTCTTCGTGCGACCTCCGCCCCCCGCCGAACCGAAAAGGGGCTCCGTCCCCATAGGTGCTCGCGGAGGCAGTTTCCCCGACACGTGCCTTGAACCTGGGTGGGTGGGAAGGCATCAGCCCCTTCCCACCACTAGGCTATGCCTTAGTCTGCATAGTGATTAGCAGATATAAATCCCAAGTGACTCAAAGAATAGAGCTATATATGCTCCCCGGCAATGGCGCTAGAAAATAGTCTTGATAACCCACAAGTATAGGGGATCGCAACAATTTTCGAGGGTAGGGTATTCAACCCAAATTTATTGATTCGACACAAGGGGAGCCAAAGAGTATTCTCAAGTATTAGCAGTTGAGTTGTCAATTCAACCACACCTGGATAACTTAGTATCTGCAGCAAAGTATCTAGTAGCAAAGTAATATGGAAGTGACGGTAATGATAGGAAAGTAATATTTTTGGGTTTTGTAGTGATTGTAACAATAGCAACGGAAAAGTAAATAAGCGAAGAACAATATGTGAAAAGCTCGTAGGCATTGGATCGGTGATGGAGAATTATGCCGGATGTGGTTCATCATGTAACAGTCATAACATAGGGTGACACAGAACTAGCTCCAATTCATCAATGTAATGTAGGCATGTATTCCGAATATAGTCATACGTGCTTATGGAAAAGAACTTGCATGACATCTTTTGTCCTACCCTCCCGTGGCAGCGGGGTCCTAGCGGAAACTAAGGGATATTAAGGCCTCCTTTTAATAGAGTACCGGACTAAAGCATTAACACATAGTGAATACATGAACTCCTCAAACTATGGCCATCACCGGAAGTGGTCCCGATTATTGTCACTTCGCGGTTGCCGGATCATAACACATAGTAGGTGACTATAGACTTGCAAGATAGGATCAAGAACTCACATATATTAACGAAAACATAATAGGTTCAGATCTGAAATCATGGCACTCGGGCCCTAGTGACAAGCATTAAACATAGCAAAGTCATGGCAACATCAATCTCAGAATATAGTGGATACTAGGGATCAAACCCTGACAAAACTAACTCGATTACATGATAGATCTCATCCAACCCATCACCGTCGAGCAAGCCTACGATGGAATTACTCATGCACGGCGGTGAGCATCATGAAATTGGTGATGGAGGATGGTTGATGATGATGACGGCGACGGATTCCCCTCTCCGGAGCCCCGAATGCACTCCAGATCAGCCCTCTTGAGAGAGTTTAGGGCTTGGCGGCGGCTCAATATCGTAAAACGCGATCAATTCTTCTCTCTGATTTTTTCTCCCCAAACACGAATATATGGAGTTGGAGCTGAGGTCGGTGGAGCGTCAGGGGGCCCACAAGGTAGGCGCGCCCAGGGGGCGGGCGCTCTCTCCACCTTTGTGGACAGGTGGTGGCCCCCTGACGTGTATTCTTCTTCCAGTATTTTTTATATTTTCCAAAAATAACTTCCGTGGAGTTCCAAGTCATTCGGAGAACGTTTGTTTCTGCACATAAATAACACCATGGAAAGTCTGCTGAAAACAGCGTCAGCCCGGGTTAGTTCCATTCAAATCATGCAAGTTAGAGTCCAAAACAAGGGAAAAAGTGTTTGGAAAAGTAGATATGACGGAGACATATCAGTTACTATTGCTATCATCACTGTTACACTTGCTACAAATTACTGCTATCACTGTTATTGTTACCATTGCTGCTGTCACTACTATCAAAACCATCAAACTACTTTGCTGCAGATAATTAATCTCCTGGTGTGGTTGAATTGACAACTCAGCTCCTTATACCTTGAAATATTCTTTGTCTCCCCTTTTGTTGAATCTATAAATTTGGGTTGAATACTCTACCTCGAAAACTATTGTGATCCCCTATACTTGTGGGTTATCAAGACCTTTTTCTGGCGCCGTTGCCGGGAGCATAGCTATATTTGTTGAGTCACTTGGGATTATTATCATATTATCACTATGAAGAACATGAAGGATCCTAAACTAAAGATATTTCCCTCTAGTACGAGGGGAGGTAAGAAACTGTCATCCAGTTCTGCTTTAGATTCACCTTCTGTTATGAGTAAACTTGGAACACCACCACATGCTATAAATTCTAATATGTCGCAAGTTATTGATGATGCTACTTCTACTATGAATGATGCTTATGAGGATGCTAGTACCTTGCTTGATAATGATGATGAGCTTGAAACTGAATCTCCTGAAACACCTGCTAGAACTAGCCTTCCTAGATATGAATTGCCTAAGGTACCGGAAGGTTATGTTATGAGTAAAGAAGCAACTAGAGATATTCTTGCTTGCAATTATAGAGATGATCTATAGAAATTACTATGCAAGTACAAAGACAAAATCTCCGAATGCTAGAATGAAATGTGATCCTAAGTTTGCTACTTCACCTATCTGTATTGCTGATAAGGATTATGAATTCTCTGTCAACCTAGAGTTAATTACTTTGGTTGAATCTAATCCTTTCCATAGTTATGAAACTGAAACTATTGTGGCACATCTTACTAAGTTGAATGATACAGCCACCCTTTTTACTCACGATGAGAAAACTCGCTATTACTTTATTCTCAAATTATTTCCTTTCTCATTAAAGGGTGATGCTAAAGCTTGGTACAATACTCTTGCTCCTGGTTGTGTGCGTAGTCCCCAGGATATGATCTATTACTTCTCTGAAAATATTTTCCTGCTCATATGAAATAAGTTGCCTTACAGGAAATATTTAACTTTGTTCAAACTAAAGAAGAGAGTATCCCACAAGCTTGGGGGAGGCTTCTCCGGTTACTTAATGCTTTGCCTGATCATCCTCTTAAAAAATGAAATACTTGATATCTTCTATAATGGACAAACCGATGCTTCTAGGGACTTCCTAGATAGTTGTGCTGGTTGTGTTTTCAGGGAACAAACTATTGCTCAAGCTGATAAATTATTGAATAACATATTGAAAAATTATGATGATTGGACTCTTCCCGAACCACCAGCTAAACCCACTCTGAAGAACAGGGGTATATTATATCTCAGTCCTGAAGATATGCAAGAGGCAAAGAAATCTATGAAGGAAAAAGTATTAAGCCGAGGATGTTAAAAATTTACCTCCTATTGAAGAAATACATGGGCTTAATACACCACCACTGCCTAAGGTGGTAGAGGTAAATTCTCTCATGAAGTTCAATGAAAATGACGATCCTCACAATATGCATTCTAGTCAATGCCTTTATGAGTTTGAAAACTATATTAGAAAACAAGATCACTTCAATGCAAATGTTATGAAACAATTGAAATATAATTCTGATATGATTGCTCGCTTGAGTGACTTGTTATATAGAATATCAAATGATCTTAGAGGGGTTGGAAAATGTGCTTCTATGGTTCAAACTCACTTAGAACAAGTTGCTAAATCACAAAGAGAATTACCTGATGAAATGAATCATAATATGCATGACTTTGCTGTTAGAGTTGCAACTAGAGGAGGTAAAATGACTCAGGAACCACTTTATCCTGAGGGACACTCAAAAAGATTCACAAAGAGCTAACACTAGTGCACCTAGTCCTTATAAAAAGAAAAACAAAAAGAAAAATGATAGGACTTTGCATACTTTTAGTGAACATGAAATAGAAAAACCTCCTGATAATGATAATGAAACCTCTATCTCAGATGCTAAAACTGTGACGCCCCCGATTCAATCGTACACTAATCATGCACGCAAATGTGTACGATCAAGATCAGGGACTCACGGGAAGATATCACAACACAACTCTAAAACATAAATAAGTCATACAAGCATCATAATACAAGCCAGGGGCCTCGAGGGCTCGAATACAAGTGCTCGATCATAGACGAGTCAGCGGAAGCAACAATATCTGAGTACAGACATAAGTTAAACAAGTTGCCTTAAGAAGGCTAGCACAAACTGGGAAACAGATCGAAAGAGGCACAGGCCTCCTGCCTGGGATCCTCCTAAACTACTCCTGGCCGTCGTCAGCGGGCTGCACGTAGTAGTAGGCACCTCTAGAGTAGTAGGAGTCGTCGTCGAAGGTGGCGTCTGGATCCTGGGCTCCATCATCTAGTCGCAGCAATCGGGTAGAAGGGAAAGGGGAAAAGAGGGAGAAAAGCAACCGTGAGTACTCATCCTAAGTACTCGCAAGCAAGGAGCTACACTACATATGCATGGGTATATGTGTAAAGGGCCATATCGGTGGACTGAACTGCAGAATGCCAGAATGAGAGGGGGATAGCTAATCCTGTCGAAGACTACGCTTCTGGAAGCCTCCGTCTTGCAGCATATAGAAGAGAGTAGACTGAAGTCCTCCAAGTAGCATCGCATAGCATAATCCTACCCGGCGATCCCCTCCTCGTTGCCCTGTTAGAGAGCGATCACCGGGTTATATCTGGCACTTGGAAGGGTGGGTTTTATTAAGCATCCGGTTCTAGTTGTCATAAGGTCAAGGTACAACTCCGGGTCGTCCTTTTACCCAGGGACACGGCTATTCGAATAGATTAACTTCCCTACAGGGGTGTACCACATAACCCAACACGCTTGATCCCATTTGGCCGGACACACTTTCCTGGGTCATGCCCAGCCGCGGAAGATCAACACGTCGCAGCCCCACCTAGGCACAACAGAGAGGTCAGCACGCCGGTCTAAAACTAAGCGCGCAAGGGTCTGGGCCCATCGCCCTGAGCACACCTGCATGTTGCATGGGCGGCCGAAAGCGGAACTAGCCCCCTTAATACAAGAGCAGGCTTACGTTCCAATCCGGCACGCGCCGCTCAGTCGCTGACATCACGAAGGCTTCGGCTGATACCACGACGCCGGGATACCCATAACTACTCCCGCGTAGATGGTTAGTGCGTATAGACCAAATGGCCAGACTCAGATCAAATACCCAGATCTCGTTAAGCGTGTTAAGTATCCGCGAACGCCGACCAGGGCCAGGCCACCTCTCTCCTAGGTGGTCTCAACCTGCCCTGTCGCTCCACCTCAAAGTAACAGTCGGGGGCCGTCGGGAACCCAGGCCCACCTCTACCGGGGTGGAGCCACCTGCCCCTTCAGCCCCCATCTCCGAACAGTATCATAGGTAATGTAACAGTGTAAAGTATATAGTATATGCCCGTGATCACCTCCCGAAGTGATCACGGCCCAGTAGTATAGCATGGCAGACGGACAAGAGTGTAGGGCCACTGATGGAACACTAGCATCCTATACTAAGCAGTAGGATAGTAGGTAAAGGTAACAATAGTAGTAGCAAGGACAGGCTATGCAGCAGTATAGGATTAACTGAAAGCAGTAACATGCTACACTACTGTAATGCAAGTAGTAGAGAAGAATAGGCGATATCTGGTGATCAAGGGGGGGGCTTGCCTGGTTGCTCTGGCAAGAGAGAGGGGTCGTCAACTCCGTAGTCGATCACAGGGGTATCGGCAACGATCTCGGAGCCTACCGGAAAGAAGTAACGGAGGGGAACACAATAAATAACAGAGCAATCAAATGTAACACAAAGCAATATGCGGCAATACGTTGTGCTAGGGGTGACCTAACGCAGGGATAGGTGATACCGGCGAAAGGGGGAAACATCCGGGAAAGTATCCCCGGTGTTTCGCGTTTTCGGACAAATGAACCTGAGGTGAAATGTTGCAGGTTCACTATTCTAGGTACGCGTGGCAGATGAACGGGCTGCGTATCTGGATTCGTCTCGTCGTTCTGAGCAACTTTCATGTACAAAGTATTTTCATCCGAGCTACGGTTTATTTTATATTAATTTTAAAAAGATTTAAATCATTTTCTGATGTTAATTATTTATTTAATTCTAACATTATCCAAAACATGAATGATGACGCAGGCATGACATTAGGGTGATGTCAGCAGGTCAACTAGTCGGTTGACCAGAGTCAAAGCTGACTTGTGGGTCCAGAGGGACCCACGTGTCATTGGCTGTTAGTTAATTAACAGTAGTTAATTGGGTTAACTAGTTATTTAGGTTAATTAAACATAATTAACCTAATTAATTAAGTTAATTATTTTAGTTAATTAATTAATTAATTAATATTTTTAAACCTTTTTTTTGTTTTATTCTGTCCAAAAGGGGAGTGGGACCCCAACGTCAGTGGCTCTGGGAGCCTTAACGGGCATGGGGCTAGCGGGGCATCGAGCGAATGGGCGTTGCGGGCATTAGCCCGTTTGGGCGCCTGCCCAAGCCAGTGGAGGCGCTGGGGCGCCGGCGGCTGCGGCGAAGTGCGCCAGGCAGGAGGCGGCAGGGTGAACGGCCACGGGCGGAGCGATTGGGGCGGCGGCCATGGAGGAGCAGAGAGGCGGCGGGATGGTGCAGGGCACCGGCGGCAGCGACGGCTGGAGCGGCAGCAACGGCAAAGGAGCGGGGCTCGCGGGAATCCGCAAGGCGCGGCCACGCACGAGCGCGCGCGCAACGTAGTGACACCGGGAGGCGCTGTAGGGGACGGGCGTGGCAACGGCCGCGGGGACTAGCAGAGGCAGATGGCAAGCGGCGCTAGCAACGGGGAGAGTCAGCGCAGGCGATGGGCGCAGAGGGGAAGGCGCGCGCGGGCGTGCGGTAGCCGCGACGGGGCGCGACCACGCAGAGGCGGGCACGGCGATGGACGGCGTGGGGTGCAGCGTACGGAGGGGGAAGGCAAACGGGGGCCGATGGGGAGCTCACCCCCGTTGACGAGAAGATGGCGGCGAGGCTTGACGGAGCTCGTCGGGGTGGAGGACGGGGACGACGCGCGTCGATGGATGACGGAGAGCGGTCCGGCGATGATGTGGTCGACGTAGTTCCGGCGGCGGCGGGTCGATCCCGCGAGGGAGAGGTGCAGGAGGTCTGGCGACGGCAGCGGGCATCCGGGCAACGGCTAGGTGAGGCAGGGTGGCGCGTCGCATCGGCATCGGCGAGGTCGCGGGGGGGGTGGGATCGGGGCGATCCCGATCCAGATCGAGGAGGAGAGGGCGATGTGGGGAGGGACGAGTGGGTGTGTGGGGGCTAGGGTTTCAGGGGCGTGGGGGTTAAGTGAGCGGTGGTGGGCCTTGGCCCGGTTGGGCATGTGGCCGGCCTAGCTAGCTGGGCCGAATGGCCTAGGGGGAGGTTCTGTTTCTTTTTATTTTTTTGTATTTATTTGTTTTCTGTTTATTAGTTTTCTATTTTATTTTCTATATACTTTGCTTTATAAAATATACAAGTAGTACCTAATTTAGTGTTTACAAAATACCCCAATGCCACAAAAAGTTTGGTGACAAAATAAAATAGTTTAGTAATTTATTAATTGTAAAATTCATTTAATTAATTTTTTTTTGCTATTGTTTAAATCCTTATAGTTCATTTAAGCATTTGAAACAACCCGAACATTTTAGTTTTAATTTTTTGAAAACTTTTGTTGTTTGTTTTTCTTTTGAATTTGAATTTGAATCGGTTTCGAACTAACGCGAGATTAGCAACAGTAACCGCGGTGACGCGGCGTCATTAACGGAGGTTTACTGTAGCTTAATTATCCGGGCGTCACAAAAACTCAATCTGGTAATAAACACTCACCCAATGATAATGAAAAAGATAATGATGAGGTGCATGAAGACACTCAACCAAATAATGAAAAAGAACCAGACAATGATGTTGAGATAGAACCACCTGTTGATCTTGATAACCCACAACCTAAGAATAAAAGATATGATGAAAGAGACTTTGTGGCTAGGAAACATGGTAAAGAAAGAGAACCGTGGGTTCAAGAACCTATGCCTTTTCCACCCAAGTCAACTAAAAAGAAAGATGAGGAAGAATTTGAACGCTTTGCTGAAATGCCGAGGCTAGTATTTTTGCATACTTGCTTGACTGACATCCTTGAATGCCTCCTTATGCAAAGTATATGAAAGAAATCATCACAAATAAGAGAAAAATATGGGAAGCTGAAATCTCCACTATGCTTGCTAATTACACTTTTAAAGATGGAGTACCTAAAAAACTTGGAGATACGGGTATACCAACTATACCTTGCTCTATCAAAAGGAATTATGTGAAAACTGCTTTCTGTGATTTAGGAGCTGGTGTTAGTGTTATGCCTTTCTCTTTATATAAAAGACTTGACTTGAATAAACCACACGTACTGAAATATCTTTGCAAATGGCTGACAAATCAACCGCCATACCTATCGGTATCTGTGAGGATGTGCCCGTTGTTGTTGCTAATGTTACTATTTTGACTGACTTTGTTATACTTGAGATGCCTGAGGACGACAACATGTCGATTATCCTTGGTAGACCCTTTTTTAATACTGCAGGGGTTGTTATTGATTGCAATAAAAGCAAGGTCACTTTTCATATTAATGGTAATGAGCAAGTGCACTTTCCGAAGAAACAATTCCAAGTGAATGGTATTAATGTTATTGAAAAATCTCCGACAATCACTATTGGAAGTTTTCAAATACCTCTACCTACTGTCAAAAAGAAATATGAAATGCTTATTGTTGGGGAAATGCATATCCCCATTGAGGTAACTTAGTGATTTACGAAAGTTCTTCGGTTTCATACTAACTGAAGGTGGTTGTTAATAAGACTTGATCAACCTTATTAATGAATCATTTTTGAGCGGTATGGAGTCGATGAATTTAGTAAGCACTACCTTCTGTCCCCACTTTTTGTTTTCTGTTTTTATTAGTTAAATAAAATAAAATGCCATGTTTTGTCCGTTTTCTGAATTTCCCGTGCAATAAAAAAATGACCCAAAATTAGAAGTTCTCAGAATGCCCTGAAAATTTTATATGATTTTTTCCTCATTATCTAAGAATTTTTGGTGCAAAATTTACCAGAGGGAGGTGGACCAGGTGGGCACAACCCACCTGGGCGCGCCAGAGCCCCCAGGCGCGCCCAAGTGGGTTGTGGTCCCCACGTGGCCCCCCCCCCTCACTTATCTGTTCATCCCACATTGTCACCTACCTCCCGTGTTCTTGAGCTCAAACCCATGGATTTCGATCTCTTTGCTCGAAGCTCCCTTTCCGAAACTGTTTCGGGGAATTGTTCCTTGGTATGTGACTCCATCATTTGTCCAATTAGTTTTTGTTCTAGTGGTTTATACTTTGAATAAATAGCTACTCTTGGTGATGCTGTAGATGTGCTTGCATGTTCAATTCTTAGTGTTCTAACTAGTTTGAATGCTTGCTATGCCCTCTATGTATCCCTATGAGTAGTTGCTATTAGTTTTGTGAAGTTCTGTTGGAAAAAATTTGTGAACTAAAAATTCAGATTTTTGTTCATAGGAAAAATTGTATGCGGACATGAATATCTTCAGGAAATTTGGCTCTAGGAAGAACTCCAAGGGTGTTATTGGGGAGTCTTCTGACAATGATCTCCACCTTCGGAGGTTGGCGGAGGTACAGCCGTGCGACTAGCCGCACATCCCGTTCTTACAAGAAGCTGGAATTCATGAGGAGTTCATGCAATTCATCGCCAACGCCGGTCTCACCGACTTCATCTCAGATGAGTGTGACCAGCACCAAATCCTCACAAATGCCTTTGTGCAAAGCTTTACATTCTTGCCTAGAAATAATCCTCCTGAAGTGAGTTTAATTTATATGCTGAAAACCATCAGTTACCACTTACTGAATTTTGTGACATATGCATGATCCCGTCCGATGGGAGCTTGGCTGAGCGTAGGCCGACTAAGTTTGAGTATTTCTATCGCACTTTGATAGTGGGTGATGAGAGGAGAGTGTCAGCCATCACTGTCGGTGGCTTACATTTTCCTGATGTCCGTTACTTTGCACTTTTTATTACCAAATGCTTGCTTGCTAGGGAAAAGGTGGGCGCACTTAGTTCACCTGACCTTGATGTTTTACTTGTGCAATAGATGGCGACAACACTTATAGCTTGGGAGCTATTGTGGCTCGTCGCCTCCATCTTAATAAATCTCAAGGGAAAATACATGGTGGGATTTTTGCTACTCGTTTGGCAACTCACTTCGAGGTTGCGTTACGCCCTCATGATGTCCCTCTTACCACGGTTTACCTAGACCGTGCAGCCATGTATCACCATCAATTCCTTGTACATGACAGTCCTAACATTGCCATTCCTTATAACTTGGTCTATAGCGTTGACACTCATGATGTTATCCCCTTGCCTGCACCTGCTCTATTTGATTCTGTTGCCAGGGGCGGATATCGGATTATGCCTGCAGACATCCTTGCCTACTGGAACGCTTAGGCTGCTGCTGAGGCTGCACATGCACCTCCGCAGTGGGATGTGTGGATGCCCGCTCCTCAGGATCCCTAGTACCCTCCAGGCTACTAATCAATTACCAACTTAGGCCAAAAGCCTAAGCTTGGGGAGTACGTGTTTCTTACCGACATTATATTCATGTTCACATATCATTCTATTTGTCGGTGCTCAAACTTTTTCATTGTATCATCCATGCTTAGGTTTATTTTTCTTGCTTTCTTCTTGTGTGTTTGAAAAGCTTTAGAAAAACCAAAAAAATTAGTTGTAGTAATTTACTTTCTATGCATGCTTCGTAGTACTAAAAAGAAAATCCAAAAAGATTTCCTTGTTCTTCTTTTGCTTGTCGGGAGCTTTCCCGTGTAAATAGTTTTTCTCGTTTTTGCTTTTTATTTTGCTTGTTGAAGAAAACCAAAAACTCCAAAAATATTTCAGCGTGTTTCTCTGAATTTCTTTTCTCTTAATTCGAGTTGTGCCGAGGAGAAGACCACGATGAAAATGTTGAGTGGCTCCCATATGAATAATTGTTGAACTAATAAAGAACACATTTTACCTTGTCTTCTCCTATTGAATAAAATGTTTGCAGATTCCAGCTTAGTCCACTGCACTCTTGCACTATTATTATTTTCATATCGTTCGTCGTGCAAGTGAAAGGCAATAATGACGACATCCGATGAACTGGCCGTGGCAAAGAGAAACTGCTATGAACTCGACTTGTTGTTGTTGTGTAAATATGCTTAACCTATTGCCCATGATTCAGCCCATTATGATTAAACATGTTTGCAATAACAATTAGAGATTATAGTTTCGCATGCCATGCATAAGTAGCTGGGAGTCAATAATGATTTATCTTGGATATCAACGATGCGTTAAGATGATTGTGATGTAGTATGATGATATGGTATCCTCCTCTGAATATTCAAGTGGCTTGACTTGGTACATGTTCATGCATGTAGTTGATTCAAAACCAACATAGCATCTATCATGTTTATGTCCATGGTGCTCATATCCTACTCATGCTAGTGTCCAATGTTACTTATGCATAATGCCTGGTCATGATCGTTGTTGCTCTCTAGCTGGCTGCTTCCCAATCTTAAATTGCTAGCCTTCGCCTGTACTAAGTGTGATTTTTGCTTGTACATCAAAAACCTTGAACCCAAAGTTATTCCAGATGAGTCCACCATACCTACCTATATGCGGTATTACCCTGCCGTCCTAAGTAAATTTGCATGGGCCACCTCTAAAAACTTCTAAAAAAATTATTATCCTTTTTGTGTGCCTGGATCATTCATGGAACGACACGAGGTGGTCGATATCTTCCGTGCTAAGCATGTTATCCTCAGGTCGAGTGTTTATTCACTCACCATTGCACGAGGAAATGGGCAGTATTAGGGATGCCCAGTCCCAAATTGCAAATATGAAAAATAGTTCATCTCTTGAATAATCAAACAAAAACTCCCAATGGAGTCAAAACCTTTACTTTCCGCATGGGAACCGCCACTAGCGTGCTTAGCATGGAAGATGTTGATAACTGATGGTCTTGAAGTGAATAAGAAGGGTGCATGTCTCAAAATAATCATTTACCTCTATTTTAAAAATTGAGCTCTGGCACCTCTGCAAATCACTGCTTCCCTCTACGAAGGGGCTTTCTATTTATTTTTATGTTGTGTCACCATCTTCTATAAACAAGCACGAGAAACTGAGTAGAGCACAACTGGCATGATTTATGCATTGTGTATAGCTAATGTTGGACGCGTCATGACTGGATCTTTTCTACCATGAATTACAATGTTTAGTCGCTGCTTGAACTTTGGAGGTGCTCTGCATTTATGTTTTGCGGTCTTAGAAAGGGCTAGTGAGATACCATTATTGTCATATTATATCATGGTTGTTTTGACAACGTGTTGCTGTTTGAGATATTTTATTATAGCTCGCTAGCTGATTATGTCATTGATATGAATCATTATAATCTTTAAATGTTATTGTTGACATGGTTAGTTATAATGTTGGCTGAAAACCTGGGTGTTGTTTAAGCTTATTTATGCAAACAAGAGCAAAAGAGTTCGTAAAAGTTTTTCTTTCTCACTTTCAGTTTATCAATTGAATTGCTTGAGGATAAGCAAATGTTTAAGCTTGGGGGAGTTGATACGTCTCCAACATATCTACTTTTCTCAAGCTTTTCCTCTTGTTTTGGACTCTAATTTGCATGATTTGAATGAAACTAACCCCAGACTGACGATGTTTTCAGCAGAACTACCATGGTGTTGTTTTAGTGCAGAAATAAAAGTTCTCGGAATGGAACGAAACTTTGCGAGGATTTTTTATGGAATAAATAAGAATTTCTGGAGACAAGTGAGGGAGTCCTGGACTAGGGGGTCCTCGGACAGCCGGACTATATACTTTGGCCGAACTGTTGGACTATGAAGATACAAGATTGAAGACTTCATCCCGTGTTTGGGTGGGACTCTCCTTTGTGTGGAAGGCAACGTTGGCAATTCGGATCTGTAGATCTCCTCCCTTGTAACCGACTCTGTGTAACCCTAGCCCCCTCCGGTGTCTATATAAACCGGAGGGTTTAGTCCGTAGGACAACAACAATCATAATCATAGGCTAGCTTCTAGGGTTTAGCCTCTACGATCTCGTGGTAGATCAACTCTTGTAATACTCATTTCATCAAGATCAATCAAGCAGGAAGTAGGGTATTACCTCCATCTAGAGGGCCTGAACCTGGGTAAACATCGTGTCCCCCGCCTCTTGTTACCATCCGCCTTAGACGCACAGTTCGGGACCCCCTACCCGAGATCCGCCAGTTTTGACACTGACATTGGTGCTTTCATTGAGAGTTCCACTGTGCCGTCACCATAAGGCTTGATGGCTCGTCTTGTTGTCAAGGACAACATCACCTCTGGGGGAGCCCTGGCTATAGGCCAAACTCTCCGACTAGGCGGCTTCGTCATGACCGCCCGTTCGGCCGTTGCGCCGACGATGACTTCTCGGGTCATCAAAAACAGCCTCCACGTCAGCTCGGGATTCGCTGAGTAGATGGATCCAATGGATCTCTCTTCCTTGAACGAGCTCTTGGATCGCATTACCGCCTTGGGAGTTGCTACGGACTATGATCCGATCGGGCTTAAACCCGACCAAAGGGAGATTAAGTCTCCGCCGGTCACCCATCAGATAGCGGTGGTGGAGGGGTAACGCAACGATTCGTCCTCTATCTTGAGGACAAACTATGTACGGATTACCTAGCTCTCCGAGCCGGATACCCGTCTACGGGAGGACATGGCCCAAGCTTTGAACCTAGAATCAGACAGCGGGCCAGATCTATTGGGAAACATCCCGGAGCCCGAACTGCCAAGCTCGGAAACTCCTCCGCCCCTGGGTCTCAGATCGGGTCAGGGTTCGGACCTAAATCTACCCACCCACCCAGATATAAGTGATCTTTCCCACATTAGACAAGAGCCCCAAGAGACAGTACATCACTATTGGGGCCAGATTCCTCCTTGTAATGAGCAAGGTCAAGGACTGTCATGAGGAAGACGCAATTTCATTCTTTTGCAAAAATTGCATAGACAGGGGAATATTCAACGCCATAAGTCACCGTGACATAACACACTTCGTTGACTTGGCGGCCATAGTACAGAAGTACTGTGCGATGGAAAGCGCCTGCAAAACCCAAACAAAATTCTGGGATCCTCCGGCTCTCTCTAAACCCCCCGCTGGAACTAAAGGGGTGTACTCTCGTAAGTCACCCGGTCCAATTACAAAGAAACAAAAGCCCACTACAGGGTGCGGAACCGTATTGGAGGGATGGCTCAATGGGCCATGCAAAATTCACAGTTCAGCGAATACCATACCAACACATAGACTTGGAGCATGTTGGATACTCCGACAAGTGGCCAAGAGCAGCGAGGATATCCTCGTCAACAATACAACAGAGCACTGTCCCGTGGAAAATAACCACACAGTGTTGACAGTCTTCGAGACCTTTGCCTCAAATAATAGGCGCAAGCGAGCACTCCGCAGCCTTGCTGAAGTCTGCCACGTGGCAGCAATAAATCCATGGAGCGATATGGCTATAACCTTCAATGCCAGTGACGAACGTAAATTCCGAACAGCCCGAGCACCAGCCGCCTTGGTCCTTAGTCCAATTGTGGACGGCTTCCGGCTTACTAAAGTGCTCATGGACGGTGGCGGCGGATTAAACCTCATCTATGAGGAGACTCTTCGAAAAATGGAAATAGACAAGAGCCGCATTGAGCAAAGCAGCACGACCTTCAGAGGAATCATCCCTAGTCGGGAGGCACGATGTGCAGGAAAAATCACACTAGATGTGGTATTCGGCACGCCAGAGAATTATAGTTCCGAAGAAATCACATTCCAAGTGGCCCCGTTCAGTAGCGGATACCACGCCCTTATAGGGCGAGAGGCATTCACGATCTTCCAAGCTATACCCCATTATGGGTACATGAAGCTCAAAATGCCCGGGCCCAATGGAATCATCACTCTGGCTAGTGATCCGGACATAGCACTCTGAGCCAAAAATAAAACCGCCGCACTAGCCCTCGAGGAATTATCCGAAGCCCTTGCGGCCGAAGAACTAACTGCGATGCGCTCCATAGTGGACAGGGTAGACGTGATACTGGAAAGAAGACCCAAGTCCACCTCTTTTAAACCACTGGACGAAATAGTCAAATTCCAGGTCCACCCAACGAACCCTACAAAACAGCATCCATCGGGGCACAGTTAAACCCCACAGTAGACGCTGCACTATGGGAGTTCTTGCGCGAGAATTGGGACATCTTCGCCTGGCATCCTTTAGACATGCCAGGAATCCCAAGCAGGCTGGCCGAGCATAGCCTAAAGGGGTTCAAGCCGGTCAAGCAGACTCTTCGGCGTTTCTCCGAGCCTAAGCAAAAAGCCATGGGAGAAGAGCTAGCCAAGTTACTTGAGGCCGGATTCATTAGAGAAATAAAACATCCGGACTGGCTAGCAAACATGGTTATGGTACCAAAGAAGGACAAATAATGGCGCCTATGTGTCGATTTCAAGGACCTTAACAAGGCTTGCCCCTAGGATCCCTTCCCCCTCCCCCGCATCGATCAAATTATCGACGCCACCGTAGGACACGATTCATTGTGTTTCCTCGATGCATACTCCGGATACCATCAAATTAAGATGGCGGAGTCCAATAAAGCCACAACGGCATTTATCACTCCATACGGCCCCTTCTGTTTCAACACCATGCCTTTTGGGCTCAAAAACGCCGGTGCAACCTATCAACGCATGATTCAGACATGCCTGGAAACACAAATCGGCAAAACATTGGAGGCATACGTAGACGATGTGGTCATTAAAACCAGACATGTCGAATCCTTAATAGACGACTTGAGATTCATGTTCGACAATCTCCGAACATATGACATCAAGCTCAATCCGGAAAAATGTGTTTTCGGCGTGCCCGCCGGAAAGCTCTTAGGCTTCATCGTCTCCAATAGAGGAATTGAAGCAAACCCGGCCAAAATCCGTGCTCTGTCACAGTTGGCTACCCCAACAGACCTCAAGCAAATCCAGAAATTAACTAGATGCGTGGCTGCCTTAAGCCGCTTTATCTCCCGATTGGGAGAAAAGGCACTACCCCTTTATCGCCTTCTTCGGCGCACCGAACACTTCGAGTGGATGGATGCGGCCACGGCCGGATTGTAAGAAATAAAAGCCGTTCTGGCCACCAACCCAATCTTGGCCGCGCCAAATGTCGGCGAACTAATGTTGTTATATATAGCGGCAACACACCAAGTTGTAAGTGCAGTGCTCGTCGTCGAACGAGAGACGGACGGACATAAATTCCCACTTCAAAAGCCGGTATACTACGTATCCACTGTCCTCACTCCATGCAAATCACGGTACCCACATTATCAAAAGATAGCATACGCGGTCTTCATGGCATCCCGGAAATTACGACACTACTTTCAAGAGTGTTCAATTACGGTGGCCTCCGAAGTACCACTCAACGACATAATAAATAACCGCGATGCCACGGGCCGGATTGCTAAATGGGCTATTGAGCTACTCCCATTCGACATAACATATAAACCATGGCGAGCCATCAAGTCACAAGTACTGGCTGACTTCGTCTCCGAATGGATAGAAGCCGAACTCCCTAGAGAGTACGGCGCGTACTCCAATTGGATCATGCACTTTGACGGCTCTAAGATGCTGGCTGGTCTGGGGGAAGGCGTCGTCCCGACATCCCCCACCGAAGATACAGTCCAATACGTACTCCAAATATTATACACAGACTCCAACAATGCAGCAGAATATGAGGCCCCGTTGCATGGTCTCCGGATGGCAGTCTCCATGGGCATTCAACGCCTAGAGGTGCGTGGGGATTCAAACCTCGCAATATCTCAAATAAATGGATACTTTGACACCAAGGACCCAAAAATGGTGGCTTACCGCAACACCGTCCTCAAAACGTCAGCTTGGTTCGAGGGGCTTGAATTTCACCATGTGGTCCGAGAAAACAATCAAGCGGCGGATATCCTCGCCCGCATCGGCGCTAAGCGCGACCCTGTCCCACCTAATATTTTCCTGGAAAAGCTGTTTAAGCCATCCGTGGTGTGGGAAGGGGAGACCGGCAACAACGGTCCGGATCCGGACACAACTCCAGACCCTGAACACTCTGACATAATAGGAGGCTCTGCCACCAAAATAACACCTTCGACCAACTTAAGCATCGCTGTCATCGCCCGTGGACAGAACCCTTCTTGGCTATCCTAACTAGGCAACAACTCCCTGAGGACCCAAACGAGGCACATTGCATTGTGCATCGGTCTAAAGCCTACAAGGTCCACGAGGGAGAGCTTTATAAGAAAAGCGCTACCGGAGTACTTCAAAGGTGCATCTCCGAAGAGGAAGGACGACAACTTTTGGCAGAAATTCATGCTGGACTTGGCGGCCACCACGCCGCAGCTCAGGCCCTTGTAAGCAAGGCCTTCCGTATAGGTTTTGACTGGCCGACAGCCCGAGCAGACGCACAGGATCTCGTTCAACGATGCGTCGGTTGCCAACTTTTTGCAAACCAAAGCCATATGCCACCTACCGAACTCCAAACAGTCCCCATCACTTGGCCCTTTGTGGTCTAGGGGATTGATATGGTAGGACCCCTTAAAGGGGGAAGCCATAAGAGAAAATATCTATTGTTCATGGTGATAAATTCACCAAATGGATAGAAGCCAAGCCAGTTAAAACGGCAGAGTCCGGACCAGTGATAGACTTCATATCCGGGGTTGCACACCGTTACGGCGTCCCCCACAGCATCATCACTGATAACGGCTCGAACTTTACAGTCGACGAGGTAAAACCTTGGTGCAGAAACATGGGCATTAAGCTCAATTATGCTTATGTCTATCACCCGCAAACTAACGGTCAAGTCAGCGAGCAAATGGTCTTATCATGAGCGGCATTAAACCCAGATTAGTGCGATCCTTGATGGAACCAGATACGCACTTGGTAGAGGAGCTCGACTCGTACTTTGGGGGATGCGGACCACGCCGACTCGCACTATCGGATACACAACGTTCTTTATGGTGTACGGCGTAGAGGCGGTACTACCCTGTGACATAATTCATGACTCACCTCCAGTGCGCATGTACGAAGAGAAAGAAGCCGATCTTGATCGGCAGGACAGTTTGGACGCCCTGGAGGAGCGTGACGTGGCAAAAGCCCGCTCCGCATTCTATCATCAATAGGCTCGACGGTATCCAAGCAGAGAAGTACGGGCCAAAACTTATAATGTTGGCGAACTCGTTCTATGCCTACCGGAGAAGAAAAAGAACAAGCTCAAGCCCAAATGGGAAGGTCCCTTCGTTATTGACCAAGTTCTAACCGGTGGAGTGTACCATCTACGGGACGCATCGGACAATCGACTCGAGCCAAACCCATGGAACGCAGCCAGACTCCGAAGGTTCTACGCCTAGTGCCGGACTCTGTTCATCTCCTTACCTCCGTCAATTTTTTATACATACATCCGTTATCTGTCTTCTATTTTTTTCTTTCTTTCTTTCTTTTTTCACGGCCTTAAAAGGTTAAAATGTGTCTTGACTACACAACCTTGACACGCTAGGCATGCTCATTATACCTGGGGGCTTCTTATCAAGAAGCTTAATATAACTATGTTCCGGGCTCTGTGACCCCCGCACATGTGTTACTTTTCCACCTGTACCTTTTCTTCGCCATTATATGAATCGATATGACTTAAGTTTTGGTCAAGCTGGGTTGCCTGGCTCTTGTGTTTATGCCCTACGTTCCTGTTAATTCGGCTAGGGCATAAAGGGAGCACCTCTGCGATTGTTACTGCCAGGTCAGCCGGATGTGTACCTGAGACTGGGTGAAGCCGAAAGCTAGCGTTCTTAAGGGAATATTCGGTCGGTGAACGAAAGATGACTTTTCTTTTAATACATGCCCCCAGATGTTTATATCCTATGTCTCTTTTCGCACTTCGGACATGCACATTAATGCATGCGTACCCAGGGAAAGGAACCCTTAACGGAACTATTCTCCCTGGAAGATGTTTCTTACTATCCATGTTATATAACATAACTAGTTGGGTACTTGTCTGTTCAAGCACTTATGACCCCTACGCCTAGTTTCCACGCATACCCCAGTTTCTACATAACTGATCGGGTATTCGGATACACTCCGGACTGTCGGGTCCAGAGGTCAAAGCGAAAAGGTCCGCCATGACAAATGATTTACAATCCGGCTAGGGACAATATATGTCACTTGAAGTACACAGTCACTTAGACTGACTAAATTCTTCTTCTATACCATCCAATAGGCTGTCTAGCCTACAATCCTGTTGGGAATACTTTGCGGCTAATTTCACCTAGTCATACACCAAACTGGTGGGGATCTCTTTCCCATCAGACCCCACAGGTCCGACCTCAGCCATGTGGTTCGGGTCAGCCTTGGTATATCGCGTCTTCACCATGGCCCAGGCTTCCCTTGCACCTTGTCGGCAGGTTGATATCTTCCATAATCGGAAGTGCCGCCGCGCTCCCTTGAGCACAGCTACAAGCTCCCCCATGCCTCCGGGCAGGGAGGCGGATGGCCACAAGGCTTGGGCAATGCCCTGCATCACCTGTCGTACTTGTTCGTGCTATTGTGAGAGCTCTGGCAGAAGATCACCCGTAGACCCGGGCATTTCCTCTGCGGGACGACCCGTCAGCATACCTAGAGATATAACTCTGTTAGCCGGTTTCTTCGCCGAACTCTCTAAAAGTTCGTTCAAGTACTTACTAAAAATGCCGTGTCAAAGCCTCTTACTCTCCTTTACGGAGTCAGCAAGCTGGCCCCGGACATCTTTCAGTTCAACGCCCAGCCGGGTATTGGCATCCTGGAGATCGTTTTTCTCCCGCCTAACCTGCGTAAGCACGCGCTCGCCAGCCTTTAGCTGTCACTGAGTATGTTTCTCATCCCCTCGCACGACCTCCGGATTCACTCCAGGATCATCTACAGAATCTATTGTTAGATTTGCATGCATGCCGAATACTAACTGGTACATGTCATTCTTTTCGATAGAAACAAGTGTTACCAGAGGGGGCCTTCTCGGACTCTGCTACCTCTTGAGCACTGCGTTGGATTTCCTTGAAGAGGAAAGGATGATGCAGCAAAGTAGCGTAAGTATTTCCCTCAGTTTTTGAGAAACAAGGTATCAATCCAGTAGGAGGCTACGTGCGAGTCGCTCGTACCTGCACAAAGCAAATAACTCCTCGCAACCAATGCGATATTGGGTTGTCAATCCCTTCACGGTCACTTACGAGAGTGAGATCTGATAGATATGATAGATAATATTTTTGGTATTTTTGTGATAAAGATGCAAAGTAAAATAAAACCAAAGTAAAAAAGCAAAGGCAATAATAAAGTGATGGAACATTAATACGATGAAGATAGACCCGGGGGGCATAGGTTTCACTAGTGGCTTCTCTCAAGAGCATAAGTATTTTACGGTGGGTAAACGAATTACTGTTGAGCAATTGACAGAATTGAGCATAGTTATGAGAGTTTCTAGGTATGATCATGTATATAGGAATCACGTCCGAGACAAGTAGACCGACTCTTGCCTGCATCTACTACTATTACTCCACTCATCGACCGATATCCAGCATGCATCTAGAGTATTAAGTTCAAGAAAACAGAGTAACGCCTTAAGCAAGATGACATGATGTAGAGGGATAGATTCATGCAATATGATAAAAACCCCATCTTGCTATCCTAGATGGAAACAATACAATACATGCCTTGCTGCCCCTACTGTCACTTCGAAAGGACACCACAAGATTGAACCCAAAGCTAAGCACTTCTCCCATTGCAAGAAAAACCAATCTAGTAGGCCAAACCAAACTGATAATTCGATGAGACTTGGAAAGATAACCAATCATACATCAAAGAATTCAGGGAAGATTCAAATATTGTTCATAGATAATCTTGATCATAAACCCACAATTCATCGGTCTAAAAAACACACCGCAAAAAGAAGATTACGTCGAATAGATCTCCACAAGAGAGGGGGAGAACATTGTATTGAGATTCAAAAAGAGAGAAGAAGCCATCTAGCTACTAACTATGGACCCCGAAGGTCTGAGGTAAACTACTCACACTTCATCGGAGGGGCTATGATGATGTAGAAGCCCTCCGTGGTAGATGCCCCCTCCGGCGGAGCTCCGGAACAGGCCCCAAGATGGGATCTTGTGGGTACTGAAGGTTCCAGCGGTGGAATTAGGTTTTGGCTCCGTATCTGATCGTTTGGGGGTACGTAGGTATATATAGGAGGAAGAAATATGTCGGTGGAGCAACATGGGGCCCACGAGGGTGGAGGGCGCGCCCTAGGGGGTGGGCGAGCCCCCCTACCTTGTGCCCTCCTCGAATATTCCTTAACTTAGGGTCCAAGTCTCCTGGCTCACGTTCGGTGAGAAAATCACGTTCCTGAAGGTTTCATTCCGTTTGGACTCCGTTTGATATTCCGTTTCTGCAAAACTCTGAAATAGGCAAAAAAACAACAATTCTGGGATGGGCCTCCGGTTAATAGGTTAGTCCCAAAAATAATATAAAGTTGGATAATAAAGCCCAATAATTTCCAAAACAGTAGATAATATAGCATGGAGCAATAAAAATTATAGATATGTTGCAGACGTATCAGGCATCCCCAAGCTTAATTCCTGCTCGTCCTCGAGTAGGTAAATGATAAAAACAGAATTTTTGATGCGGAGTGCTACTTGGCATAATTTCAATGTAATTCTTCTTAATTGTGGTATGAATATTCAGATCCAAAAGATTCAAGACAAAAGTTTAATACTGACATAAAAATAATAATACTCCAGGCATACTAATAAAGCAATCGTGTCTTCTCAGAATAACATGGCCAAAGAAAGTTATCCCTACAAAATCATATAGTCTGGCTATGCGCTATCTTCACCACACAAAGTATTTAAGTCATGCACAACCCCGATGACAAGCCAAGCAATTGTTTCATACTTACGACATTCTCAAACTTTTTAAATCTTCACGCAATACATGAGCGTGAGCCATGGATATAGCACTATATGTGGAATAGAATGGTGGTTGTGGAGAAGATAAAAAGGGAGAAGATAGTCTCACATCAACTAGGCGTATCAACGTGTTATGGAGATGCCCATAAATAGATATCAATGTGAGTGAGTAGGGATTGCCATGCAACGGATGCACTAGAGCTATAAGTATATGAAAGCTCAACAAAAGAAACTAAGTGGGTGTGCATCCAACTCGCTTGCTCACGAAGACCTAGGGCATTTTAAGGAAGCCTATCATTGGAATATACAAGCCAAGTTCTATAATGAAAAATTCTCACTAGTATACGAAAGTGACAAAATGAGAGACTCTCTATCATGAAGATCATGGTGCTACTTTGAAGCACAAGTGTGGTAAAAGGATAGTAACATTGTCCCTTCTCTCTTTTTCTCTCATTTTTTTATTTGGGCCTTTTCTCTTTTTTATGGCCTATTTTTTTATTTTTCGTCCGGAGTCTCATCCCGACTTGTGGGGGAATCATAGTCTCCATCATCCTTTTCCTCACTTGGGACAATGCTCTAAAAATGATGATCATCACACTTTTATTTACTTACAACTCAACAATTACAACTCGATACTTACAACAAAATATGACTCTATATGAATGCCTCCGGCGGTGTACCTGGATATGCAATGAATCAAGAGTGACATGTATGAAAGAATTATGAATGGTGGCTTTGCCAGAAATACAATGTCAACTACATGATCATGCTTAGCAATATGACAATGATGGAGCGTGTCATAATAAACGGAACGGTGGAAAGTTGCTTGGCAATATATCTCAGAATGGCTATGGAAATGCCATGATAGGTAGGTATGGTGGCTGTTTTGAGGAAGGTATATGGTGGGTGTATGATACCGGCGAAAGGTGCGCGGTATTAGAGAGGCTAGCAATAGTGGAAGGAAGAAAAGTGTGTATAATCCATGGACTCAACATTAGTCATAAAGAACTCATACACTTATTGCAAAAATCTACAACTTATCAAAGCAAAGTATTACGCGCATGCTCCTAGGGGGATAGATTGGTAGGAAAAGACCATCGCTCGTCCCCGACCGCCACTCATAAGGAAGACAATCAATAAATAAATCATGCTCTGACTTCATCACATAACGGTTCACCATACGTGCATGCTACGGGAATCACAAACTTTAACACAAGTATTTCTCAAATTCACAACTACTCAACTAGCATGACTCTAATATCACCATCTTCATATCTCAAAACAATTATCAAGCATCAAACTTTTCTTAGTATTCAACGCACTCAAAAGAAAGTTTTACAAATCTTGAATACCAAGCATATTAAGATTTTAAAGCAAATTACCATGCTATTTAAGACTCTCAAAATAATCTAAGTGAAGCATGAGAGATCAATAGTTTCTATAAAACAAATCGACCACCGTGCTCTAAAAGATATAAGTGAAGCACTAGAGCAAATCTATATAGCTCAAAAGATATAAGTGAAGCACATAGAGTATTCTAGCAAATTCCAAATCATGTATGGCTCTCTCAAAAGGTATGTACAGCAAGGATGATTGTGGTAAACTAACAAACAAAGACTCAAATAATACAAGATGCTCCAAGCAAAACACATATCATGTGGTGAATAAAAATATAGCTCCAAGTAAAGTTACCGATGGAAGTAGACGAAAGAGGGCATGCCATCCGGGGCATCCCCAAGCTTTGCCTTTCTGGTGTCCTTAGATTATCTTGGGGGTGCCATGGGCATCCCCAAGCTTAGGCTCTTGCCACTCCTTATTCCATAATCCATCAAAAGATTTCACCCAAAACTTGAAAACTTCACAACACAAAACTCAACAGAAATCTCGTGAGCTCCGTTAGCGAAAGAAAACAAAAGACCACTTCAAGGTACTGTAATGAACTCATTATTTATTTATATTGGTGTTAAACCTACTATGTTCCAAATTCTCTATGGTTTATAAACTATTTTACTAGCCATAGATTCATCAAAATAAGCAAACAACACACGAAAAACAGAATCTGTCAAAAACAGAGCTGTCTGTAGTAATCTGTAACTAACGCAAACTTCTGGGACTCCAAAAAATCTACCGAAATAGATGACCTAGGAAATTTGTTTATTGATCAGCAGCAACTGGAATCACTATTTTATCACGTTCTGGCTATTTTTAACAATTGTTTTTGTGAACAGAAAGTTTCTGGAAATTACAGCAAGATCAAATAACTATCATCCAAGAAGATCCTATAGTTTTAACTTGGCACAAACACTAATTAAAACATAAAAACACATATAACCAGAGGCTAGATCAAAGATTTATTCCTAAACAGAAGCAAAAGCAAAAAAAAACTAAAAATAAAATTGGGTTGCCTCCCAACACGCGCTATCGTTTAACGCCCCTAGCTAGGCATAATAGCAAGGATATATCTAGGTATTGCCATAATAGTGGTATGAAAAATCATGAAAACTTCTCTCATATTCTCTACGTTCAGCAGCAAGTTTTCTTTGAGGCAAGCAAAAATAATGAAAAGGGCTAAATTTAATGGGACAAAAGTCCCCAAGATCAATCTTGGGAGGTATGGGTTCCTCCCTAGGCCCTTTGTATTGCACAACCAATTCATCATTAAGAGCATTCTTTTGGAAAAAAGTCACAAGCCTTCGTTCAAGAGGTAAACCTAGTCCATTATTCTGAATAGCAAAATCATCATTAAGCTCGGACTATCAACTAGAACATCGACAGGAACCTTTTTCCTAAGATTTTCATTATAAGCAATACGATCTAAAGATTGTAAACGCATCATGTCTTCTTGATTAAAAAGGATAGCTTCCTTGGGAGGATGACTAGCATCTACCCTATAATGCGCAAAGATTTCTTTGGCCTCTTTTATTATAAATCTAAACTTATGAGCCAAAAAGATAGTGGCGGCACGCTTAACAGAAGAATGCTCAATATTAGAGAATTCTAAGAAAATTCTTTGTATGCAAGGATGCATGTGCATAAATTGCCTTTCAAGTTCAACTATAAGCATGGCAATAGCATTCGCAAGACTACTAGTTCTATGAAGAATAGAACCGCCCATAGAGGCAAAGCACTGGCACAAGTAAAGAAATCTTGAATAACTCATTTTCCAATAATATTACCACTACCAATTCAAAATCTTTTTGTATGCAAGGTAGGGGGTTCTTCAGCAGGAGCATCCGAATTTTCTATGATATTATTATTGTCCATATCGGCAATAATTTCCCCAAATTCAGACATAACGGCAAACAAGCGAGAAAGAGGCAAACAGAAAAGAGAGGGCTAATAAAACGGCAAGGGTGAAGTGGGGGAGAGGAAAACGAGAGGCAAATGGCAAATGATGTAATGCGGGAGACAAGGGATTGTGATGGGTACTTAGTATGTTGACTTTTGCGTAGACTCCCCGGCAACAGCACCAGAAATTCTTCTTGCTACCTCTTGAGCACTGCGTTGGATTTCCTTGAAGAGGAAAGGATGATGCAGCAAAGTAGCGTAAGTATTTCCCTCAGTTTTTGAGAACCAAGGTATCAATCCAGTAGGAGGCTACGCGCGAGTACCTCGTACCTGCACAAAGCAAATAGCTCCTCGCAACCAACGCGATAAGGGGTTGTCTATCCCTTCACGGTCACTTACGAGAGTGAGATCTGATAGATATGATAGATAATATTTTTGGTATTTTTGTGATAAAGATGCAAAGTAAAATAAAAGCAAAGGCAATAATAAAGTGATGGAAGATTAATATGATGAAGATAGACCCGGGGGCCATAGGTTTCACTAGTGGCTTCTCTCAAGAGCATAAGTATTTTACGGTGGGTAAACAAATTACTCTTGAGCAATTGACAGAATTGAGCATAGTTATGAGAGTATCTAGGTATGATCATGTATATAGGCATCACGTCCGAGACAAGTAGACCGACTCCTGCCTGCATCTACTACTATTACTCCACTCATCGACCGTTATCCAGCATGCATCTAGAGTATTAAGTTCAAGAAAACAGAGTAACACCTTAAGCAAGATGACATGATGTAGAGGGATAGATTCATGCAATATGATAAAAACCCATATTGTTATCCTCGATGGCAACAATACAATATGTGCCTTGCTGCCCCTACTGTCATTGGGAAAGGACACCACAAGATTGAACCCAAAGCTAAGCACTTCGCCCATTGCAAGAAAAACCAATCTAGTAGGCCAAACCAAACTGATAATTCGAAGAGACTTGCAAAGATAATCAATCATACATAAAAGAATTCAGAGAAGATTCAAATATTGTTCATAGATAATCTTGATCATAAACCCACAATTCATCGGTCTCAACAAACACATCGCAAAAAGAAGATTACATCGAATAGATCTCCACAAGAGAGGGGGAGAACATTGTATTGAGATCCAAAAAGAGAGAAGAAGCCATCTAGCTACTAACTATGGACCCGAAGGTCTGAGGTAAACTACTCACACTTCGTCGGAGGGGCTATGATGATGTAGAAGCCCTCCGTGGTAGATGCCCCCTCCAGCGGAGCTCCGGAACAGGCCCCAAGATGGGATCTCGTGGGTACAGAAGGTTGCGGCGGTGGAATTAGGTTTTTGGCTCCGTATCTGATCGTTTGGGGGTATGTAGGTATATATAGGAGGAAGAAGTACGTCGATGGAGCAACGTGGGGCCCGTGAGGGTGGAGGGCCCGCTTTGGGGGGTGGGCGCGCCCCCTACCTCGTGCCCTCCTCGCAAGCTTCCTTGACTTAGGGTCCAAGTCTCCTAGATCACGTTCGGTGAGAAAATCACGTTCCCTAAGGTTTCATTCCGTTTGGACTCCGTTTGATATTCCGTTTCTGCAAAGCTCTGAAATAGGCAAAAAAAATAGCAATTCTGGGCTGGGCCTCCGATTAATAGGTTAGTCCCAAAAATAATATAAAAGTGGATAATAAAGCCCAAAAATGTCCAAAACAGTAGATAATATAGCATGGAGCAATCAAAAATTATAGATACGTTGGAGACGTATCAGACTCCTTCAATGCGACAACTGCGGCCGTAGCTGGCCTTTGCACTCCTCCAGCTCTTGAGACAACTGGGTACTCTTCTCAGTAAAAACCTATGCAAACAGTGATCCTTAAATCAGTTGTGCCAACTGTTTCAAGTCTCAGGGGCTACTGATATACATAATTATTAGATTTTCTTACCCGTATATCCTTTACATACTGGTTTGTGGCTCTGGCAAGACCATTTTGAGCATCTCGGATGTACGCGTCTCCTGAGTTGAAGGCATCGAACGCCTCTTGAGAGAAACAAGCGTTGCGAAGTACGGCCCAGCGACGCCTGTGGTTCATGGCACTCTCCACTTCGGAATTCGTAGCGGACAACCAATCCGCATCCTCTGTAGGAGGAACATCCGGGGTTGGCCCCATGTTAGCGTCTGCTCCTAAGTCCGGCTATGGAACCCGGCTGCTGGAGTCGTGGCCGGCACGCTCTCCGGACATGGTCCGGTGAGCGTTTTTTCTGCTAGGAAACATGGACGTTATTATATTTTAAAAAGACGATAACCACGGAGCGGGGTTCTTTTCCATACCTCTGTGATGGGGTCTCAGTCCTGACCGCCTTCCTTTTAAGCCTACCCGGCTTCGGTGCCCCTTGTTGGTGATTCACTGCGGGTTCGGCATGGCG
Source organism: Aegilops umbellulata (assembly GCA_032464435.1). NCBI lineage: Eukaryota > Viridiplantae > Streptophyta > Magnoliopsida > Poales > Poaceae > Aegilops > Aegilops umbellulata. The sequence continues at coordinate 503,376,273 of CP136057.1, forward strand.
TCCCGAGGACCTTCCCTGTAAGACACCATATGTGTGCGGTTGGTGAAGTGCAAAAAGGGATCCTTCTTGGAAGTTGGGACTCTAGTTTTACTTACATGCGATGCAGGTAGTAGTCCAGGATACTCGGCTATGATAGCCACCAAGGCACCGTCGCAGCTTAATTGATAGAATGTCCTATCGATGAGCTCCACAAATGTGTCCGGATCTTCTTCAAGTCTGGGGTCGAGGGCCCGGTCAGGGTCCTCAGGTTGTGGAGGCGGGCTGTAGACCTCCCTCATAGCTTTTCGCAGTTCCTGCTATGAAATAGCAAGGTAAATATTTATGACAAAGAATGCGGGGAGGTTCGGAGTAAAAAGTAGCAGCTCACCCAGTTTGGGGGGTTGTACATGGAGAATCCATCCCGTGGCTTAATGCGGATGAACTCTTCTTCTTCTCCTTTATATAAATCGGACAGTATTTTCGCTAGAGTAGCGACGGAGTCCGGTCCCTTACGACCGCAGCGAGTGGCATCGTCTTCTCCATTGAAGTTCCACATGGGTTGTCCCCGATATTGAAGTGGCTGCACCCCCCCCCCCCCCGCATTATGCATATTGACATAACCTCAATTATTGTCAATCCTGATTTGGCTAGTGTTTTTATCCGGCCCATCAGGTAATGGACTTCTCCGTTATCTTCCTCCTGGGGGCTCCGAGGGCGCCAGCTGTGGCACTTCATCAAAGGGGCGCTGTCGAACTCAGGAAGGCCCATCCGAATAGGGTCCGGAAGGGGGACGTCCTCCATATAAAACCACTCCGAAGACCGGTCTTCAGATGTCTTCTTCGGAGTACCGGACAGGTATCCGGTCCCGGCGATGCGCCATATCTCGGCTCCGCCCACTTGATATATTGGCCCCTCCTTTGTACGGGGTATGAGGAAGAATAGCCTCTTCCATAGCTCAAAATGAGCTTCGCAGCCCAAAAACAGCTCGCAAAGGGCGACATAGCCAGCGATGTGTAATATGGAGGCGGGAGTAAAGTTATGCAGCTGGAGGCCGTAGAACTTCAGGAGCCCGCGGAGGAACGGATGGATTGGAAATCCAAGTCCCCTCAATAAGTAAGGGACAAGGCATACCCACTCCCCCTTGGATGGATTGGGAAAGCTCTCTGCTTGCTCCCCGCCATTGTAGGTGGCTAATCCAGCTCGGACAGGGACCATATACGCAGGAGGGAGAAACCCTAGGTCTGCAACTCTACTAACTGGCTGTGGGGACGGAACACTTCTTCCAATTGCCCGGCTTAGGGCTACGGGAGTGAGAGGAGGAGTTGCGATGGCCAGCCATGATGGGATGGGCTTTTCCGGGTGCGCTCCCATGGATACTCGCTGGGGAAGGATGGTGTGATCTGGATCTGAGGATCCCCGTCTCTTTAAATAGACGATTTACATACATGGTTAGGGTGGCAAGTGTAAAAATGCCCCGACTTCTCGCATTCGCTTGACACGTGGATAGCCATTATTAGGCGCAGAAGCCAAGGAGTGCAACATTCATGGGAAGTCGGACACTACTCGATAGGTACTCAGAATTTGGAGAAGAACCCGCCTTGCAATGCCGAAGACAATCTGCGCGCCGAACTCATCGTCATTGAAGCCTGGTTCAGGGGCAAGTGATGGAGTCCTAGATTAGGGGGTCCTCGGACAGCCGGACTATATACTTTGGCCGGACTGTTGGACTATGAAGATACAAGATTGAAGGCTTCGCCCGTGTCCGGGTGGGACTCTCCTTTGCGTGGAAGGCAAGCTTGGCAATTCGGATCTGTAGATCTCCTTCCTTGTAACTGACTCTGTGTAACCCTAGCCCCCTCTATTTTCTATATAAACCGGAGGGTTTAGTCCATAGGACAACAACGATCATAATCATAGGCTAGCTTCTAGAGTTTAGCCTCTACGATCTCGTGGTAGATCAACTCTTGTAATACTCATATCTTCAAGATCAATCAAGCAGGAAGTAGGGTATTACCTCCATCAAGAGAGCCTAAACCTGGGTAAACATCGTGTCCCCTGCCTCCTGTTACCATCCGCCTTAGACGCACAGTTTGGGACCCCCTACCCGAGATCCGCCAGTTTTGACACCGACACCAAGACCTGCCGGGGAGGGGCACCTGGGTGGGCACAACCCACCAGGGCATGCCCCCTCTCCTGGCGTGCCCAGGTGGGTTGCACCCACCTAGTGGCCCCAATGACGACCCCCTGATACTATAAAATCACATACTTCAAGAAAAAAATCAGGGAGAAAAAATTATCGTGATCCACGAGACGGAGCCGCCGCCAAGCCCTGTTATTTCTCGAGAGGGTAGATCTGGAGTCCGGTTGGGGCTCCGGAGAGGGGGATCTTCGCTCTTCGTCGTCACCAACCAATCTACATCGCCAATTCCATGATGCTCCCCACCAGGAGTGAGTAATTCCTTTTTAGGCTCGCTGTTGGGTGAGGAGTTGGATGAGATTCATCATGTAATAGAGTTAGTTTTGTTAGGGCTTGATCCCTAGTATCCACTATGTTCTTAGATTTATGTTGCTATGACTTGCCATGCTTAATGCTTGTCACTTTGGGACCGGGTGCCATGAACTCAGATCTGAACCGTTTATGATTCATCATTATATCCATGTTTCAGATCCGATCTTGCAAGTTATAGTCACCTACTACGGTTATGATCCGACAACCCCGGAGTGACAACAACCAGGCCCACTCTCGGTGATGACCGTGGTTTGAGGAGTTCATGTATTCACTATGTGTTAACGCTTTGTTCCGGTTCTCTATTAAAAGGAGGCCTTAATATCCCTTAGTGTCCAATATGGACCCCGCTGCCACGGGAGGGTAAGACAAAAGATGTCATGCAAGTTCTTTTAATAAAGAACGTATGACTATTTACGGAATACATGCCTACATTATATCGATGAAATGGAGCTAGTGTCGTATCGCTCTATGTTATAATTGTCTCATGATGAATATTATCCAACAAGTCATCGATCCAATGCCTATGAATTTATCCTTATTGATCTTGCTGCGTTACTATTGATATCATCACTGTTACACTTGCTACAAATTACTGCTATGACTGTTACTCTTACCGTTGCTGCTGTCACTACTATCGAAACCATCAAACTACTTTGCTACTGACCACTTTACAGCAGATAATTAATCTCCATGTGTGGTTGAATTGACAACTCAGCTGCTAATAGCTTCAAATATTTCTTAGGCTCCCCTTGTGTCGAATCTATAAATTTGGTTTGAATACTCTACCCTCGAAAACTGTTGCGATCACATATACTTGTGGGTTATCAGTACCTCACTGACATAGTAAACCGGCTGCTAAACCGGATGTTCCTTGCCTAATTCTTTCCTTTCCACAACAACTGCTACACTGATAGCTCTGCTATTAGCAGCTACATATATGATCTGTCGTAGCATCGAGGTCGTCTCGCCAACTATTGCTTCTACAACTATTGCTAATGCATAGCGATAAAGTAAAGCAATTACATGGCGCTTAGTGATTGACACTCAGGTCATACAATAATTAAAGACAACCCTAAGGCTCCTGCCGGTTGTCGTACTCATTGACATGCAAGTCGTGAACTTATTACAAAACATGCTCATCTCATACATCAACATATATCGTATCATATCTTTACCATATCACATCACAACATGGCGTGCAAAAACAAGTTAGACGTCCTCTACTTTGTCGTTGCAAGTTTTACATGGCTGCTATGGGCAACTAGCAAGAACCATTCTTACCTATGCAAAAACCACAACGCTGATTATCAAGTTTGCCGTTTTAACCTTCTTCAAGGACCGGTCGTAGTCAAATTCGATTTAACCAAAGTAGGAGAAACAGACACCCACCAGCCACCTTTATGCAAAACAAGTTAAATGTCAGTCGGTGGAACAGGTCTCATGTGCGTGGACATGTAAGGTTGGTCCGGGCCGCTTCATCCCACAATACCGCTAAATCAAAATAAGACGTTGATGGTAAGCAGTATGAACATCACCACCCACAACTATTTTGTGTTCTACTCGTGCATATCATCTACGAATAGACCTGGCTCATGATGCCACTGTTGGGGATGTTGCATGGAAAACAAAAAAATCTACGCACACAAAAGATCTATCCATGGAGATGTATAGCTACGAGAGGGGAGAGTATGTCTACGTACCCTCGTAGACCGTTAAGCGGAAGCATTTATCAATGCGGTTGATGTAGTCATACACCTTCATGATCCGTCCCGATCAAGTACCAAACGTACAGCACCTCCGCTTTCAGCACACATTCAGCTCGATGACATCCTCCCCTTCTCGATCCAGCAAGAGAGGTCAAGTAGTAGATGAGTTACGGCAGCACAACAACGTGATGATGGTGATGGTGAACTTGTTCCCGCAGGGCTTAGGCGTGCACTGCGGAAAACTTGACGAAGGATGAAACCGGGGAGAGGGACGCCGCGCATGGCTTGGGGATTGTCGTGGGTGTGTGGCACCCCCTCCCTCTTATATTTATATATACATCAGTAAAATAGATGGGGCACCTTGATTGTTTTTTAAACCGTGGTATATTTAATTTCTTTCCTAACTATTGTTCATGCAAGACTTTCCATTCTTACATTTTATTTTTGTTTTCTAAATATTAGCCATGCAAGACTTGCCATACAATAAATTGTATTAATGTTGATTTGTTTTGAATTGATGTGGGTATCTCATACACGTATTTTTGTTTCCTAATACGGGTATGTAATACCTACCAACAAAATTATACACACACACACATGTACGTATATATGCTCAATAATTTATTTTTGGAACTATTACGTTTTGTTTGTATATATGTTTCTAATATACATTTAATATATCATATGACTAATATATGATACCCATGCTATAATATACCCTACGACGATAAGAGTACAACATACCTCATATTTTGTATACCCAATTTATCGTATACCCTAATGTCCAAATTATACATATATACCTATTAGGTATACATTGGATATACCTACGGTATCGAATAGATGTTTGTATGTATGTTTCTAATGAATTAAATTTCACAATATATGGCATTTAAATAAAAATTAAGATCGGGTCATACCCAACGGCGATAAGATTACACCATACATCCTATTGTTTATTCATTGGGTATACCAATGATATGATATACCAATATATCGTATACCTAATGTAAAAAAGCATGTTCCACAGATGAGTATAGGGTACCTCTTACTAATATACGTATGAAAAATGAAGGAAATATGCCCTAGAGGCAATAATAAAGTTATTATTTATTTCCTTATTTCATGATAAATATTTATTATTCATGTAGAATTGTATTAACCGGAAACTTAATTAGTACATGTGTGAATACATAGACAAACAGAGTGTCACTAGTGTGCCTCTACTTGACTAGCTCGTTGAATCAAAGATAGTTAAGTTTCCTAGCCATAGACATGAGTTGAATCAAAGATGGTTAAGTTTCCTAGCCATAGACATGAGTCTCGAAATGGCCGAGACGTAAAGATCGATATATTGGAAGGCTATATTCGGACATCAGAAAGGTCCCGAGTGGTTTGGGCATTTTTCCGGAGTACCGGAAGGTTACCGGAACCCCCCAGGGAGAAGTTATGGGCCATAAGAAGGAAGCACACCAGCGACAAGGGGCTGGTGCGCCCCCCTTGGGCAGGAGGCCGAATTGGAATAGGTTTGGGGGGCGGCGCCCCCCTTTCCTTCTCTCCTACTCCTCCTTCCCTTCCTCTCCTACTCCAACTAGGGAAGGGCGGGAATCCTACTCCCGGTGGGAGTAGGACTCCCCTAGGGCGCGCCATAGAGAGGGTCGGCCCCTCCCCTCCTCCACTCCTTTATATACGGGGGAGGGGGGCACCCCATAGACACAAGTTGATCAATTGATCTTTTAGCCGTGTGCGATGCCCCCCTCCACCATAATCCACCTGGGTCATATCATAGCAGTGCTTAGGCGAAGCCCTGCGTAGGTAGTATCATCATCACTGTCATCATGCCATCATGCTGACGAAACTCGCCCTCAAAGCTCTGCTGGATCGTGAGTTCGTGGGACATCACCGAGCTGAACGTGTGCTGAACTTGGAGGTGTCGTGCGTTCAGTACGTGGATCGGTCGGATCGTGAAGACGTACGACTACATCAACCGCGTTGTCATAACGCTTCCACTTACGGTCTACGAGGGTACATGGACGACACTCTCCCCTCTCGTTGCTATGCATCACCATGATCTTGCGTGTGCGTAGGATTTTTTTTGAAATTAGTACGTTCCCCAACAGTGGCATCCGAGCCAGGTTTATGCGTAGATGTAATATGCACGAGTAGAACACAAGTGAATTGTGGGCGATACAAGTCATACTGCTTACCAGCATGTCATACTTTGATTCGGCAGTATTGTTGGATGAAGCGGCCCAGACCGACATTACGCGTACGCTTACGCGAGACTGGTTCTATCGACGTGCTTCGCACACAGGTGGCTGGCGGGTGTCAGTTTATCCAACTTTAGTTGAATGGAGTGTGGCTATGCCCGTTCCTTGTGAAGGTTAAAACATCACATACTTGACGAAATATATTTGTGGTTTTGATGCGTAGGTAAGAACGGTTCTTGCTCAGCCCGTAGCAGCCACGTAAAACTTGCAACAACAAAGTAGAGGATGTCTAACTTGTTTTTGCAAGGCATGTTGTGATGTGATATGGTCAGGACATGATGCTAAATTTTATTGTATGAGATGATCATGTTTTGTAACAGAGTTATCGGCAGCTGGCAGGAGCCATATGGTTGTCGCTTTATTGTATGAAATGCAATCGCCATGTAATTGCTTTACTTTATCACTAAGCGGTAGCCATAGTCGTAGAAGCAATAGTTGGCGAGACGACAATGATGCTACGATGGAGATAAAGGAGTCGCACCAGTGACGATGGTGATCATGATGGTGCTTTGGAGATGGAGATCAAAGGCACAAGATGACGATAGCCATATCATATCACTTATATTGATTGCATGTGATGTTTATCCTTTATGCATCTTATTTTGCTTAGTTCAACAGTAGCATTATAAGATGATCTTTCACTAAATTTCAAGGTACAAGTGTTCTCACTGAGTATGCGCCGTTGCGACAGTTCTTCATGTTGAGACACCACGTGATGATCGGGTGTGATAATCTCTACATTCACATACAACGGGTGCAATCCAGTTTTGCACACGCAGAATACTCGGGTTAGACTTGGCCTAGCATATGCAGATATGGCCTCGGAACACACATACAACGGCTGCAAGCCAGTTTTGCACACGCAGAATACTCGGGTTAAACTTGACGAGCCTAGCATATGCAGATTTGGCCTCAGAACACTGGAGACCGAAAGATCGAGCGTTAATCATATAGAAGATATGATCAACATAGTGATGTTCACCATTGAAAACTACTCCATCTCACATGATGATTGGACATGGTTTAGTTGATATGGATCACGTGATCACTTAGATGATTAGAGGGATGTCTATCTAAAGTGGGGGTTCTTAAGTAATATGATTAATTGAACTTTGATTTATCATGAACTTAGTCCTGGTAGTATTAGCATATCTATGTTGTAGATCAATAGCTCGCGTTTAGCTCCCCTGTTTTATTTTTGATATGTTCCTAGAGAAAACTAAGTTGAAAGATGTTAGTAGCAATGATGTGGATTGGATCCGTGATCTGAGGATTATCCTCATTGCTGCACAGAAGAATTATGTCCTTGATGCACCGCTTGGTGACAAACTGATTGCAGGAGCAAATTCAGACGTTATGAACGTTTGGCAAGCTCGATATGATGACTAGCTGATAGTTTAGTGCACCATGCTTTACGGCTTAGAATCGGGGCTTCAAAGATGTTTTTTAAATGCCACAGAGCATATGAGATGTTCCAAGAGTTGAAATTAGTATTTCAGACTCATGCCCATGTCAAAAGGTATGAGACCTTTGACAAGTACTTTGCCTACAAAATGGAGGAGAATAGCTCAGCTAGTGAGCATGTGCTCAGAATGTCTGAGTACTAAAATAACTTGAATCAAGTGGGAGTTAATCTTCCAGATAAGATAGTGATTGACAGAGTTCTCTAGTCACTATCACCAAGTTACTAGAACTTCGTGATGAACTATAATATGCAAGGGATAACGGAAACGATTCCCAAGCTCTTCGTGATGCTGAAATCGAAGAAGCTAGAAATCAAGAAAAGCATTAAGTGTTGATGGTTGACAAGACCACTAGTTTCAAGAAAAGGGCAAAGGGAAGAAGGGGAACTTCAATAAGAACGGCAAGCAAGTTGCTGCTCAAGTGAAGAAGCCCAAGTTTGAATCTAAGCCTGAGACTAAGTGCTTGTACTACAAAGGGATTGGTCACTGGAAGCAGAACTGCCCCAAGTCTTTGGCGGATAAGAAGGATGGCAAAGTGAACAAAGGTATATTTGATATACATGTTATTGATGTGTACTTTACTAGTGTTTATAGCAACCCCACAGTATTTGATACTAGGTCAGTTGCTAAGATTAGTCGAAGTGGGAGTTGCAGAATGAACAGAGACTAGTTAAGGGTGAAGTGACGATATGTGTTGGAAGTTGTTCCAAGATTTATATGATCATCATCGCACGCTCCCTATGCTTTCGGGATTAGTGTTGAACCTAAATAAATGTTATTTGGTGTTTGCATTAAGCATGAATAGTATTTGATCATGTTTATTGCAATATGGTTATTCATTTAAAGTCAGAGAATAATTATTGTTCTATTTACATGAATAAAACCTTCAATGGACATACACCCAAGGTGAATGGTTTATTGAATCTCGATCATAGTGATACACATATTCATAATATTGAAACCAAAAAGATGCAAAGTTAATCATGATAGTGCAACTTATTTGTGGCACTGCCGTTTAGGTCATATTGTTGTAAAGCGCATGAAGAAAATCCATGCTGATGGGCTTTTGGAATCACTTGATTATGAATCCGTTGATGCTTGCGAACCATGCCTCATCGGCAAGATGACTAAGATTTCATTCTCCGGAACAATGGAGCGAGCAACAGACTTGTTGGAAATAATACATACTGATGTATGCAGTCCGATGAGTGTTGAAGCTCGCGGCAGGTATCGTTATTTTCTGACCTTCACAGATGATTTGAGCACATATGGATATCTACTTGATGAAACATAAATCTGAAACATTCGAAAAGTTCAAATAATTTTTAGAGTGAAGTGGAAAATCATCGTAACAAGAAAATAAAGTTTCTACAATCTCATCGTGGAGGAGAATATTTGAGTTACGAGTTTGGTCTTCAATTGAAACAATGCGGAATAGTTTCGCAACTCACGCCACCTGGAACACCACAGCGTGATGGTGTGTCTGAACGTCGTAATCATACTTTACTAGATATGGTGCGATCTATGATGTCTCTTACTGATTTACCACTATTGTTTTGGGGTTATGCATTAGAGACAGTTGCATTCACGTTAAATAGGGCACCATCTAAATCCGTTGAGGCGACACCATATGAACTGTGATTTGACAAGAAACCAAAGTTGTCGTTTCTTAAAGCTTGGGGTTGCGATGCTTATGTGAAAAAGTTTCTTCCTGATAAACTCAAACCCAAATCAGAGAAATGTGTCTTCATAGGATACCCAAAGGAGACAGTTGGGTACATCTTCTATCACAGATCCGAAGGCAAGATATTCGTTGCTAAGAATGGATCCTTTCTAGAGAAGGAGTTTCTCTCGAAAGAAGTGAGTGGGAGGAAAGTAGAACTTGATGAGGTAACTATACCTGCTCCCTTACTGGAAAGTAGTTCATCACAGAAATCTGTTCCTGTGACTCGTACACCAATTAGTGAGGAAGCTAATGATGATGATCATGTAACTTTAGATCAAGTTACTACCGAACCTCGTAGGTCAACCAGAGTGAGATTCGGACCAGAGTGGTACGGTAATCTTGTTCTAGAGGTCATGTTACTTGACCATGATGAACCTACGAACTATGAGGAAGCAATGATGAGCCCAGATTCCACAAAATGGCTTGAGGCCATGAAATCTGAGATGGGATCCATGTATGAGAATAAAGTGTGGACTTTGGTTGACTTGCTCGATGATCGGCAACCCATAGAAAATAAATGGATCTTCAAGAGGAAGACGGACGCTGATAGTAGTATTACTATTTACAAAGTTAGACTTGTCGAAAAAGGTTTTTGACAAAGTTCAAGGTGTTGACTACGATGAGATTTTCTCACTCGTAGTGATGCTTAAGTCTGTCCGAATCATGTTAGCAAATTGCCACATTTTATGAAATCTGGCAAATGGATGTCAAAAGTACATTCCTTAATGGATTTCTTAAAGAAGAGTTGTATATGATGCAACCAGAAGGTTTTATCGATCCTAAAGGTGCTAACAAAATGTGCAAGCTCCAGCGATCCATCTATGGACTGGTGCAAGCATCTCAGAGTTGGAATATACGCTTTGATGAGTGATAACCCACAAGTATAGGGGATCACAACAGTTTTCGATAAGTAAGAGTGTCGAACCCAACGAGGAGCTAAAGGTAGAACAAATATTCCCTAAAGTTCTATCGACCACCAATACAATTCTACACACACTTGACGTTCACTTTACCTAGAACAAGTATGAAACTAGAAGTACTTTGTAGATGTTTTTTGATAGGCTTGCAAGAATGTAAAGAGCGGGTAAATAAAAACTAGGGGCTGTTAAGATAAAGAAACAATAAAGTAAATATAGCGAGTGTGGAGAAGTGGTGGTAGAAGTTGTGAAATTGTCCCTTAAGCAATTGACTACTTTACTAGACCGATAGCAAGTATTATGTGGGAGAGGCCACTACTAGCATCCCTGACTTGGGATTCTATGCACTTATGATTGGAACTATTATCAAGCATCCGCAACTACTAACGCTCATTAAGGTAAAACACAACCATAGCATTAAGATATATTGGTCCCCCTTCAATCCCGTATGCATCAATTTCTATGCTAGGCTGAAGCTTCTGTCACCCTTGCCCTCCAATACATAGTCCTATCAACATACAACTAACCCTATGGTGTGATCCACGCGCGCGCTCATATGATGGGCACCAAAGGACAACAACATAACCACAAGCAAATTAAATCAATCATAGCAATTCATCAACCACCGATAGGACAACGAAAATCAACTCAGACATCATTGGATGGCAACACATCATTGGATAATAATATGAAGCATAAAGCACCATGTTCAAGTAGAGGGTACAACGGGTTGCGGGAGAGTGGACCGCTGTAGATAGAGTGGGGAAGGTGATGGAGATGTTGGTGAAGATGGCGGAGGTGTTGGTGTAGATCGCGGTGATGATGATGGCCCCCGGTGGCACTCCGGCGCCACCGGAAGCGAGGGGGAGAGAGCCCCCTCCTCCTTCTTCTTCTTCCTTGACCTTCTCCCTAGATGGCAGAAGGGCTTCCCCTCTGGTCCATGGTCTCCATGGCATGGGAGGGGCGAGAGCCCCTCCACATTGGATCTGTCTCTCTTTCTCTCTCTATCTCTGCATTCTGTTCTGGTGCGCTTTCACCGTTTCTTTTATGTCCGGAGATCCGTAACTCCGATTGGATTGAAACCTTCGTCGTGATTTCTTACCAAAAAATAGCTTTCTTGCGGCTAAAGAAGGGCATCAACCGCCTTACGGGTGGCCCACGAGGGTGGGGGCGCACCCTCCTGGGGAGGGAGTGGGCCCCTGCCTCGTGGCCACCTCGGATACCGTTTCACATTGATATTTTTCCCAGATTTTCCAAATATTCCAAAAATAAGCTCCGTCTGTTTTTATCCCGTTTAGACTCCGTTTGATATGGATATTCTGTGAAACCAAAAACATGCAACAGACAGGAACTAGCACTGGGCACTGGATCAATATGTTAGTCCCAAAAATAGGATAAAAAGTTGCCAAAAAGTATATGAAAATTGAATAATATTGGCATTGAACAATAAAAAATTATAGATACGACGGAGACGTATCAGCATTCCCAAGCTTAATTCCTGCTCGTCCTTGAGTAGGTAAATGATAAAAAATATAATATTTGAACCTATCATAATCTAGATCATATGTCTAATCATGGCATAAATATTAAGACACGAGTGATTCAAAGCAATAGTCTATCCTTTGACATAGAAACAATAATACTTCAAGCATACCAACCAAGCAGTTATGTCTTATTGAAATAACATAGCCAAAGAAAGCTCATACCTACAAAATCATATAGTCTGGCTGTGATCCATCTTCACCACACAAAATATTCACATCTTGCACAATCCCGATGACAAGCCAAGCAATTCTGTCATACTTTTGATGTTTCTCAAACTTTTTCAACTTTCACGCAATACATGAGTGTGAGCCATGGACATAGCACTATAGGTGGAATAGAATATGATGATGGGGGTTATGTGCAGATGACAAAAAAGGAGAAAGTCTCACATCGATGCGGCTAATCAACGGGCTATGGAGATGCCCATCAATTGATGTCAATGCGAGGAGTAGGGATTGCCACGCAACGGAAGCACTAGAGCTATAAGTGTATGAAAGCTCAAACTGAAACTAAGTGGGTGTGCATCCAACTTGCTTGCTCATGAAGACCTAGGGCATTTGAGGAAGCCCATCGTTGGAATATACAAGCCAAGTTCTATAATGAAAATTCCCACTAGTATATGAAAGTGATAACTCAAGAGACTCTCTATATGAAGAACATGGTGCTACTTTGAAGCACAAGTGTGGAAAAAAGGACAATAACATTGCCCCTTCTCTCTTTTTCTCTCTTTTTTTTCTTTCTCTTTTTTTGGGCCTTCTCTTTTTTTGGCCTTTCTCTCTCTTTTTTTTTGTCCGGAGTCTCATCCCGACTTGTGGGGGAATCATAGTCTCCATCATCCTTTCCTCACTGGGGCAATGCTCTAATAATGATGATCATCACACTTTTATTTACTTACAACTCGATATCTAGAACAAAGATATGACTCTATATGAATGCCTTCGGTGGTGTACTGGGATGTGCAATGATCTAGCGTAGCTATGACATAAAAACGGACAAACCATGAAAACATCATGCTAGCTATCTTACGATCATGCAAAGCAATATGACAATAAATGCTCAAGTCATGTATATGATGATGATGGAAGTTGCATGGCAATATATCTCAGAATGGCTATGAAAATGGCATGATAGGTAGGTATGGTGGCTGTTTTGAGGAAGATATAAGGAGGCTTATGTGTGATAGAGCGTATCGTATCACGGGGTTTGGATGCACCGGCGAAGTTTGCACGAACTCTCGAGGTGAGAAAGGGCAATGCACGGTACCAAAGAGGCTAGCAATGACGGAAGGGTGAGAGTGCGTATAATCCATGGACTCAACATTAGTCATAAAGAACTCACATACTTATTGCAAAAATCTATTAGTCATCAAAACAAAGTACTACGCGCATGCTCCTAGGGGGATAGATTGGTAGGAAAAGACCATCGCTCGTCCCCGACCGCCACTCATAAGGAAGACAATCAATAAATAAATCATGCTCCGACTTCATTACATAACGGTTCACCATACGTGCATGCTATGGGAATCACAAACCTAACACAAGTATTTCTACAATCCACAACTACCCACTAGCATGACTCTAATGTCACCACCTTTATATCGCAAAACTATTGCAAGGAATCAAACATATCATATTCAGTGATCTACAAGTTTTATGTAGGATTTTATGACTAATCATGTGAATGACCAGTTCCTGTCATCTCTCTAAATAGATATAAGTGAAGCATGAGAGCTTAGTTCTTTCTACAAAAGATATGCCCACGCTCTAACAAATATAAGTGAAGCAAAAGAGCATTCTACAAATGACGGTTGTCTACGTAAAGAGAAACAGGCAATCCAAGCTTCAAATGATATAAGTGAAGCACATGAAGCATTCTATGAAGCCATACTCAAAAGATATAAGCAAAGTGCAAAGAGCATTCTATAAATCAACCAAGGACTATCTCATACCAGCATGGTGCATAAAATAAAAATGAAAACTAAAGCAAAAGACGCTCCAAGATTGCACATATCGCATGAAGAAATGAATCCGAAAACATACCGATACTTGTTGAAGAAAGAGGGGATGCCTTCCAGGGCATCCCCAAGCATAGACGCTTGAGTATCCTTGAATATTTACTTGGGGTGCCTCGGGCATCCCCAAGCTTGAGCTATTGCCTCTCTTACTTCTTCTCACATCGAGACCTTCTCGATCATCGAACACTTCATCCACACAAAACTTCAACAGAAAACTCGATAAGATCCGTTAGTACAATAAAGCAAATCACTACTCTAAGTACTGTTGCAAACCAATTCATATTTTGTTTTTGCATTGTTTCTACTGTAGTATAATGTTTTCATGGCTTAATCCACTGATATAAATTGATAGTTTCATCAAAACAAGCAAACTATGCATCAAAAACAGAATCTGTCTAAAACAGAACAGTCTGTAATAATCTGAACATTCACCATACTTCTGATACTTGAAAAATTCTGACAAAATTAGGAAAAATAAAACATTTGTACAGAAAGACAGTACAAAAATAATCAAAACCATTTGACGTTCCACTAAAAAAGTAAAATTCGCGCACTACAGCCAAAGTTTCTGTCCTGCACCGTACAAACCAACAAGCATTGTAAACATCCTAAAGGCAAACCTTGGCACATTATTTTTATAATACAATGGAATTGTACAAGGGGATAATTATTTTTGTTGAAAAGTTTCTGTAATTAAGATTCACTAAGTTGCCGTGAGCATGAACTAAGTTCAAGGACGTCCCCCACTTTCACAATGCTCGTCTTTCTCACTTTCACTTTTCGTTTTGAAAAGTTTTGGGTTCCCCTCTTGATTTTTGTTGTTTTTAAACTATATGAAAGCACTCAACAGAAATAAACAACTCTCCAAAACTTCCAGGTTGTCTCCCTGGCTGCGCTTTCTTTAAAGCCATTAAGCTAGGCATCTAGTGTTCAAGTAGTGAATCCACCGGATCCCAAGGTATATCAAAGCCAATTTTAATTAGCAATGATTTGTAATTTAGTAGTGAGCACAAAGTAACATATATCAAGCAATGACAAAGTCTAACTCTCTTCGTATGTATCAGCATGTCATAAAAGAACAATTCATGCACACATAGTAAAGGCCAATGCATAGTATAAACAGTTTCTTGCAATTTTATCGTGTTGGAAACATAGAGAGGTGATATAGTTCCTCTCTCATAATAATTGCAAGTAGGAGCAGCAAGCACATGCATATTATATCTATTAAAATCATCATGTGCAACGGTAAAAGGCAACCCATCAATGTAATCCGTAATAAGTGCAAACTTCTCCGATATAGTGTAGTTGGGAGAATTAAAAAAACAATAGGACTATCATGCGTGGGTGCAATAGAAACAATTTAATTTTTAACATAAGGAACTATAGCAAGTTCATCTCCATAAGCATAATTCATATTGGTATCTTGTCCACAAGCATAGCAAGCATCATCAAAAAGGGATATTTCAAGAGAATCAACGGGATCATAACAGTCACCATAGCAATCATCCTTCGGTAAGCACGAAGGGAAATTAAACAATGTATGAGTTGAAGAGTTACTCTCATTAGAAGGTGGGCACGGGTAGCTAATCCGCTCTTCCTCTTTTTGTTCTTCGCTCTCCTCCTCATCTTTTTCATCCAATGAGCTCACAGTTTCATTAATTTCTTCTTCCATAGACTCCTGCAAAATATTAGTCTCTTCTTGGGCAGCGGAGTAGTCCTCAATATAATGTTTAACATAGGCATTAGAAGCATAATTCTCATAACAATATTCAAGTATGGCAAAATTTTCAGATTTGTAAAGAGTAGCATCATACATTTCAATCAACGAAGCAATTTCATAAGCACCCTTAAAAGCAACAAATTCTTCAATTTGTTGAACATCATAGTAATTATAAACACCCTTAGCATATGAAGATACGATTCCATTATCACCAGACTCACGTTGGTAGGGAAGGTGTTTCTTAGGGTTTTCAGAACAACAAGTAAAATCATAAATTTCACATAAATTCCATGCATATCATTGCATAGTATTAATTTGATGCTGTAAAAGTTTCCCTTTTTGAGATAAGCGGTGTCGCACATAACAAGCATGCTCATCTAAAGATTTGCCCTCAACTAAGCTAGTTGGGATTTCAGCACGAGCACAAAGGGATCAAAGATGATCCAAGTAAAAAAGCTTCAGGAGTGTGATAGATTTTGAGTGGTTCTTCAACCATTGGTTCAGTAGGTACAACTATTTTTTTTTGGTATTTTGCGTTTCCTACCCATGACTAAAGATAGAAAATAACTAAGAACAGAAAATAAAAATTACTTAGTGATAAAGCAAACAAGCACACACGAGAACATTCACCCCACGCTATTGCTCCCCGGCAACGGCACCAGAAAAAGGTCTTGATAACCCACAAGTATAGGGGATCACAACAATTTTCGATAAGTAAGAGTGTCGAACCCAACGAGGAGCTAAAGGTAGAACAAATATTCCCTAAAGTTCTATCGACCACCAATACAACTCTATGCACGCTTGACGTTCACTTTACCTAGAACAAGTATGAAACTAGAAGTACTTTGTAGGTGTTTTTGGATAGGCTTGCAAGAATATAAAGAGCGGGTAAATAAAAAGTAGGGGCTGTTAAGATAAAGAAACAATAAAGTAAATATAGCTAGTGTGGAAAAGTGGTGGTACAAGTTGCGAAATTGTCCCTTAAGCAATTGACTACTTTACTAGACCGATAGCAAGTATTATGTGGGAGAGGCCACTACTAGCATGTCATCCCTGACTTGGGATTCTATGCACTTATGATTGGAACTATTAGCAAGCATCCGAAACTACTAACGTTCATTAAGGTAAAACCCAACCATAGCATTAAGATATATTGGTCCCCCTTCAATCCCGTATGCATCAATTTCTATGCTAGGCTGAAGCTTCTGTCACCCTTGCCCTCCAATACATAGTCCTATCAACATACAACTAACCCTATGTTGTGATCCACGTGCGCGCTCATATGATGGGCACCAAAGGACAGCAACATAACCACAAGCAAATTAAATCAATCATAGCAATTCATCAACCACCGATAGGACAACGAAAATCTACTCAGACATCATAGGACGGCAACACATCATTTGATAATAATATGAAGCATAAAGCACCATGTTCAAGTAGAGGGTACAGCGGGTTGCGGGAGAGTGGACCGATGTAGATAGAGGGGGGAAGGTGATGGAGATGTTGGTTAAGATGGCGGAGGTGTTGGTGTAGATCGCGGTGATGATGATGGCCCCCGGTGGCACTCCGGCGCCACCGGAAGGGAGGGGACAGAGCCCCCCTCCTTTCTTCCTCTTCCTTGACCTTCTCCCTAGATGGGAGAAGGTTTTCCCCTATGTTCCATGGTCTCCATAGCGTGGGAGGGGTGAGAGCCCCTCCGAGATTGGATCTGTCTCTCTGTCTCTCTCTGTTTCTGCGTTCTGTTCTACTGCCCTTTCACCGTTTCTTTTATATCCGGAGATCCGTAACTCCGATTGGATTGAAACCTTCGCCGTGATTTTTTATCAAAAATTAGCTTTCTTGCGGTCGAAGAAGGTCATCAACTGCCTTACGGGTGGCCCACGAGGGTGGGGGACGCGCCCTCCTAGGGAAGGCATGGGCCCCTGCCTCGTGGCCACCTCGGACACCATTTCGCGTTGATCTTTTTCCCAGATTTTCCAAATATTCCAAAAATAAGCTCCGTCCGTTTTTATCCCGTTTGGACTCCATTTGATATGCATATTCTGCGAAACCAAAAACATTCAACAGACAGGAACTGGCACTGGGCACTGGATCAATATGTTAGTCCCAAAAATATTATAAAAAGTTGCCAAGAAGTGTATGAAAGTTGAATAATATTGGCATGGAACAATAAAAAATTATAGATGCAACGGAGACGTATCAATGAGTTGATCAAAGCATATAGTTTTATACAGACTTGCGGTGAAGCCTGTATTTACAAGAAATTGAGTGGGAGCACTACAACATTTCTTATAAGTATATGTAAATGACATATTGTTGATCGGAAATAATGTAGAATTTTCGGGAAAGAATAAAGGAGTTTTTCAAAGAAAGACCTTGGTGAAGCTGCTTACATATTGACCATCAAGATCTATAGAGATAGATCAAGATGCTTGATAAGATTTTTCAATGAGTACATACCTTGACAAGATTTTGAAGTAGTTCAAAATGGAACAGTCAAAGAAAGAGTTCTTTCCTGTGTTGCAAGGTGTGAAATTGAGTAATACTCAAAGCCCGACCACAACAAAAGATAGAAAGAGAATGGAAGTCATTTCCTATGCCTCAACCATAGGTTCTATAAAGTATGCCATGTTGTGTACCAGATCTATTGTATACCCTACAATGAGTTTGGCAAGGGAGTACAATAGTGATCTAGGATTAGATCACTAGACAGTGGTCAAAATTATCCTTAGTGGAATAAGGATATGTTTCTCGATTATGGAGGTGACAAAAGGTTCGTCGTAAAGGGTTACGTTGATGCAAGTTTTTAACACTGATCCAGATGACTCTATGTCTCAATCTGGATACATATTGAAAGTGGGAGCAATTAGCTAGAGTAGCTCCATGCAGAGCATTGTTGACATAGAAATTTGCAAAATACATACGGATCTGAATGTGGCAGACCCATTGACTAAACTTCTCTCACAAGCAAAACATGATCACACCTTAGTTCTCTTTGGGTGTTAATCACGTGGCGATGTGAACTAAGATTACTGACTCTAGTAAACCCTTTGAGTGTTGGTAACATGGCGATGTGAACTATGGGTGTTAATCACATGGTGATGTGAACTATTGGTGTTAAATCATATGGCGATGTGAACTAGATTATTGATTCTAGTGCAAGTGGGAGACTGAAGGAAATATGCCCTAGAGGCAATAATAAAGTTATTATTTATTTCCTTATTTCATGATAAATGTTTATTATTCATGCTAGAATTGTATTAATCGGAAACTTAGTACATGTGTGAATACATAGACAAACAGAGTGTCACTAGTATGCCTCTACTTGACTACCTCGTTGAATCAAAGATGGTTAAGTATCCTAGCCATAGACATGAGTTGTCATTTGATTAACGGGATCACATCATTAGAGAATGATGTGATTGACTTGACCCATTCTGTTATCTTAGCACTTGATCATTTAGTAAGTTGCTATTGCTTTCTTCATGACTTATAAATGTTCCTATGACTATGAGATTATGCAACTCTCGAATACCGAGGAACACTTTGTGTTGGGGATATTACTACTGGGCATAAACCGGACTATTTGGACCGGTTTAGCTTTATCAGTAGCTCAAGAGTATTAAAGCCCAAGAAGATAGGTGAGGGCCTGAGGCCCGTAGTCGGTTCAAGACTTGTAGCTGTAAACCGGCGTATGTGTGTAAACTTGTATTGTAAGGTAGGAATAAGGAGAGGCCAACCCGGTTACGAATATGAACCGGTGTGGGACTCTGTGAACCGACGGGCGTCACCCATGTATATAAGGGGACGACCCGATGGCGGTTCAGAGAGACAGACAACAACTCAAGGTTTAGGCGAAGCTTATTTGCTCCCTAAGCCCTCGAAACCCCATCAATTCCATCACATCTAGACGTAGGCTTTTACCTTCATTGAAGGGGCCGAACTAGTATAAATCCTCGTGCGTCCCTGTGTACGCTTTAACCCCTTCAAGCTAACCCGTCGCAATAGCTCCACGACTAAGTCCTTTCTCTAGGACATCTGCCGTGACAAAACCACGACAGTTGGCGCCCACCGTGGGGCTATCGCACGATGGTTTCAAGTTCTTGGAGGGCCGCTTTGAAGTTCTCGAGGGCTACGCTGTGGGCCGGATGACTAAGAGTCGTCGCGGCAAGCTCTACATCAACGATGCAGGCTGGGGCCCTGAGGCCGGCTCAATTGAGTACGGGTACCGGGTCCCCTTTGGTGGCATACACGTTTTCATCGGCAAGATCGGTGAACCGGGCCCTGAGCCGGACATCTGCACCGACCTCGTCGAGACGGCTCAGCGTGCGCGATCTGCCCAGGTTAAACCGGCCGTGAAACGTGCCTTCGTGGGAGTCATCCATGGAGGAAGCTATGAAGACGGATCGGAATCTGGTGGCGAGACTGTCGTTTACTCTGGCGACGAGTCATCAACCGGAGAAACCGAAACTCTGTATCAGCTACGGGATGGCCGGATTGGGGGCTGTTCCGATGGCGACAGTATTCCGGACCCCTCTGATTTGCCCAACCGGGTTGGAATATTCATGGCCGGTACACAAGCTGCACTTTATTCTTCGACCGCTACGTCAATGACCTCCGGTTCAGTAGCGGCGACGGCTGCCGGGGCAGGAGGCTCTGGGCGCCCGACGGCTCAAGTTTTATCGGATCTGTTTGATGCGTTGGCCACGCTTATGGCGGAGGCTAACCCGGCGGATCAGGACGTCCACAACACGGAGATCGCAAAGGTGAGGGAGCAGATTACTCAGGCCAAGGCAGACCTGGCGGCTGAAAATACCAGGATGGCTGCGGAACGGGCCAGTTAAGATGCGCAAGCTTACAGGCTCATGTTGGACCAGAACGCGTCGCATGAAGTCATGAAGAGGAAGTACCGATCCTGTTTACCTTCGGTTTTCGAGGCCAGAGACCTTTTCAACACCCCAGGAGCAGGAGCCAGTAACCCGCCGGCGGTAAACCGGGCGGAAGCTCCTGGGACCGGCATGCCGGTTAAACCCCGTTTGATGGATCTGCCTCGTCATAACATTATTGTGCCTCCGGCTGCTCCAACACCTCCGGGTCACTACTCCAATCCGATGGACAATCTTGTTGCAGCTGCTGCACGACTGGAGGCCATCCCAATTGAAGGTGACTCTCCACAGGCGGTAGAAACGCGCCGGGTCAAGGAGCTTCTTAGGACAGCTTTGGTCCAACAGGAAGCATACTCGTACAGCCGCGACCGGATCCACTCCACCCCACGTCCAAGCCGAAGCTATAGCAGACACCTGGATGAACCGGCTGTATCAAGTAATGAACGACGCGGAGCTCCCCGCGGCAACAACCCGGTGGATGGTGCTCTAAATGCTCAGGAAGTGGTGGACCGGGCCCGAGCGCGCAGGGAGGCCGAGTTGGCAACACAGTATCAAGCTCGTCAGCCCACGCCGGTTCGTCCAACAATCTCGGTCGAACCTGGGGTTACCTCTAGTGCTTTGGAGTGCCGTGCCTTGTCCCCGCTTTACGCAACGTGCGCCTGCCCAAGGATTTCAAGGGTCTGCGCAAGGTACCAAATTACGCGGTGGATCAACCCCCAGAGACTTGGGTGGAAAGCTACGAGATGGCCATGGAGATGCTTGATGTAGGTGATGCAGCATGTGCAAAGTACTTCACCATGATGCTCGAAGGAACGGCCCATACTTGGTTAAAAAGCTTACCGCCCAATTCTATCAGTTCATGGGCCCAGTTACGAGCCCGGTTTATCAGTAATTTCAAGGATACATGTAAGCAGCCTATGTCGATAGTAGACTTGGCTGCCTGTGTCCAGGAGGAAGGAGAATCAACGACTCATTGGGTGCACCGGGTCTCGCAAGTGTTGCATTCATCAGACCATATCAACGCTGACACTGCAGTCATAACCCTAGAAGGCAACTGCCGGTTTGGGCCCCTAAAGCTGAAGTTGGGACGGATGAAGCGTCATTGCACTGACATGGGGACCCTCATGGCTGCTTTGGTAAAGTATGCTGATTCTGATAGTACCAAGGATCCCGAGTATGATGATGACAAGGCAGGGAAGGGAAAGAAGAACAGCAGGTCCAAAGGTCAGCAGCATCACTCGGCAGCCAATGGTAGAGGTGGCAAGCGTAAAGCGGATGGCAACATGGACTTTGTGGCTAATACCAACGCACAGGACAAGGGCCAGCGACGCAAGGGTAAACTGTTGAATCGCAGTGGAGCACCTAACCCTAACCCGGATCGCTGAAATTACCTATTGAATCAGCCCTGTCCAAAGCATGGGACAAAGGAGGTGCCAGCAAACCACCTTTGGAAGGATTGCTACATTATGCAGGAGTTTAAGAATTCTAATGCTTTCCGGTATGATCACAGCTCCGGCGGTGGCTCTGCATCCGTCCCGGGTTACGGTGGAGGAAATTCTGGTTCAGGATTTAATGGTAATCCGGGCGGACATAACAATCAAAATAATCAGAATAACCAGGGTGGTTACAACCAGCAGCAACAACAATCGGGTTACCAGAGCAACCCAAAGCAGTTGAATAGTGGGCAGTACCATGTCTTCACCACTAGCTTGGACAAGCGGGACAGGAAGGTTCAGAAGCGGGCAGTCAACTCTGTTGAACCGGCCGTGCCCCGTTATCTACGTTGGTCTGAACAGCCAATCATATGGAGCAGAGAGGATCATCCTCCCCGGGTTGACAATCCGGGTCAATTGGCTTTAGTAGTGGCTCCTCAGGTGGGAGGTTACAAGTTCACCAAGGTGCTCATGGATGGAGGGAGCAGCATCAATATCTTGTACTATGAGACCTTCCGTCGTATGGGACTAACAGATAAAAATCTCAAACCGTCCAATATGGTGTTCCATGGTGTGGTACCTGGCAAGTCAGCATATCCTGTTGGCAAGATAGCTCTGGAAGTGGCTTTTGGAGATGATCATGATTCCAGGTCGAAGACACTGATGTTCGAAGTGGTGAAAATCCAAAGTTCATATCACGCCCTATTTGGGCGACTGGCCTATGCCAAGTTCATGGCACGACCCTATTGTGTGTATTTGCAGCTCAAGATGCCGGGTCACAAGGGGACGATAACGGTTCACGGAAGCCGTAGACTTGCTTTGGAGTGAGAGGAAGGAGATGCGGCTTACGCAGAGTCGGTTTGTGCCACCGAGGAGTTGAAATTTTATAAGGACAATGTTGATCCGGCAGATATGACTCCGTTGAAGAAGCCAACTACAGAGCATGATCCGGCCCTGAAATTCAAATCGGCAGCTGAAACTAAACTTGTTGACTTCATACCTGGTGATTCGTCCAAGCAGTTCAGCATCAGCGCCAACTTGGATCCGAAATAGGAAAGCACGCTCATCGAGTTCATCCGTGAGAATCGGGACATTTTTGCATGGAAGCCCTCTGACATTCCAGGTGTACTGAGGCAACTCGCTGAGCACACTCTTAATGTGGATCCTAAATACAAACCGGTGAAACAGTTCCTCCGCCGGTTTAACGAAGAAAGACGCAAGGCTATTGGAGAAGAGGTAGCCAGGCTCTTAGCAGCTGGTTTTATCATTGAAGTTTTCCATCCTGAGTGGCTTGCTAATCCGGTGCTGGTCCTTAAGAAAAATGGCACCTGGCGCATGTCTATGGATTACACGGATCTTAATAAGGCTTGTCCAGCAGATCCTTTTGCCCTCCCCCGTATTGATCAAATTATTGATGCTACGGCGGGTTGTGAGCGTTTGAGTTTTTTGGATGCATATTCTGGCTATCATCAGATCAAAATGGCAGTTAAGGACCAGGAGAAGACGGCGTTCATAACTCCCTTTGGAGCCTTCTGCTATGTATCTATGCCCTTTGGGCTCAAGAGTGCTCAGGCAACTTATCAACGGTGTGTACAGAATTGCCTTCACAAGCAGATTGGCCGTAATATACATGCTTATGTGGATGATACCGTGGTTAAGTCAAAGGAGAAGGAGACTATGGTTGACGATTTGAAGGAAACCTTTGATAACCTGAGGACGTACAAGATGATGCTCAATCCGGCCAAGTGTGTCTTTGTTGTACCGGCAGGCAAGTTATTGGGTTTTCTGGTGTCCAACAGGGGAATCGAAGCTAATCCGGAGAAGATCACAGCCATCACCTCCCTGGCTAAACCGAAGTGTATCAATGATGTTCAACGCTTGGCAGGCCGGATTGCCGCGTTGAGCCGGTTCATCAGCCGCCTTGGTGAGAAGGCAATCCCTTTGTATCAGATGTTGAAGAAAACGGATCAATTCGTCTGGAGTTCTGCTGCTGATGAGGCATTTGAGGACTTAAAACGGCAATTGGCCAATCCGCCTGTGCTCGCTGCTCCCGTTGACAGGGAGCCATTGCTGCTATATGTTGCTGCTAATGCTCGGGCGGTCAGTGTGGCTATTGTAGTGGAGCGAAAGGAGGCGGGCAAGGAGCATCCAGTTCAACGTCCGGTTTATTATATCAGCGAGGTACTTATTGAGTCCAAACAAAGATACCCGCATTGGCAGAAGCTGGTATATGGAGTTTTTATGGCAAGCCGGAAGCTTAAGCAATATTTTCAAGGGCACCCCATTACGGTGGTTAGTTCTGCTCCCTTGGGCGACATCATCCAGAACCGGGAAGCGACTGGCCAGATTGCCAAATGGGCTATAGAGCTCAGGCCACACGGGTCGAAGTACGTGCCTCGGACGGCGGTGAAATCTCAAGCGCTTGTTGATTTCATCAATGATTGGACGGAACTGCAAGCACCTGAAGAAAAGCCGGATCACACATATTGGACCATCCATTTTGATGGATCCAGGCAATTGGAAGGCTCGGGGGCTGGAGTCGTATTAACTTCCCCATGAGGTGATAAGTTTTGTTACGTTCTCCGCTTAATGTTCCCTTGTACTAACAATGCATCCGAGTATGAAGCCTTGCTCCATAGTCTCCGGATGGCTAAGGAGATGAATCTAAGTCGAGTTAAGTGCTTCAGTGACTCGGACCTCGTGGCTCAACAAGTGTCCGGCACTTGGAATTCCAAGGACCCACTCATGGCAGCATATCGTCATGAGGTGGATATCGTGGCAGGTCACTTTAAAGGCTATCAGGTGGACCACGTGGACCGACGGAAGAATGAAGCGGTGGACGCTTTAAGCCGGCTAGGCTCTTAGTGCAAATCGGTCCCACCCAATGTTTTCCTCGATGTGCTGCACAACCCGTCGGTCAAACTCCCTGGTGAAGCTGATTTGGCTATTCCTCATCCGGAGGCTCAGTTGGTGGCAGCTCTTCATGTCATTCCGGATTGGACGCTCCCTTATCTTGCGTACATGAACCGGGGCGAGTTACCAGAGGATGAGACTCTGGCTCGACAGATAATCAGGCGATCCAAGTCCATGACTATTGTCAATGGCGAGTTGCATCATTGCAGTGTTTCAGGGGCGTTTCAACGTTGTGTGTCCCCTGAAGAAGGACGTGAAATTTTGCGTGAGATCCACGAAGGAGATTGTGGTCACCACGCCAGTTCAAAATCATTGGTGGCTAAAGCGTTCCGCCATGGCTTCTATTGGTTAACTGCTCATGCTGATGCGGAGGATCTGGTCAGGCGATGTGATGGTTGCCAAAAGTTTTCAAGACGTGCTCATGTGCCGGCTCAAGAATTAAGAATGATTCCAATCACTTGGCCGTTTGCCACTTGGGGGCTTGATATGGTTGGGCCTTTAAAAAGGTCCAAGGACAAGAAGACCCATCTCCTGGTGGCGGTTGACAAGTTTACAAAGTGGGTAGAGGCAGAACCTGTTAGCAAGTGTGATGCAGCCACGGCGGTTCAGTTCATCAAAAAAGTGATTTTCCGGTTTGGCTTTCCACACAGTATCATCACAGATAATGGTACCAATTTGTCCAAGGGTGCCATGAAGGAGTTCTGCGAACGTGAGCACATCCGGCTTGACATTTCATCAGTGGCGCACCCACAGTCCAATGGTCAAGCAGAAAGAGCTAATTAGGAGATCTTGAGAGGCATCAAGCCCCGGCTTATGGTTCCTTTGCAGAGAACACCGGGTTGTTGGGTAGAAGAGTTACCATCTGTGCTATGGAGCATCAATACCACACCCAAAAGATCAACAAGATACACACTGTTCTTCATGGTCTATGGAGCGGAGGCGGTTCTCCCCAGTGATATCCGTCACGATTCACCTCGTGTGGCGGCTTATGTTGAAGCGGACAACGAGACAGCACGGCAAGACGCTTTGGACCGGTTGGATGAAGAACATGACATAGCAGCTGCCCGCTCGGCGATTTATCAACAGGATCTTCGTCGTTATCATAGTCGCCGAGTCAGAACCAGAGCTTTTCAAGAAGGAGATTTGGTGCTTCGGCTCATCCAAGATCAGACTGATATGCACAAGTTATCCCCACCTTGGGAAGGACCTTTCGTGGTCAGCAAGAATCTGCACAACGGGTCATACTATCTGATCGATATTCGAGAGCATAAAGACTCACGTACATCATAGGAGGAGACCAACAGGCCGTGGAACATAGCTCATCTTCAGCCTTACTATACCTGAGCCATTGGCTCCACTTATGTACATATTATGGCTATGTATATACTATGATTAATATAATAAACTGGAACCTCAGCTAAAGCGGGGTATCTGTTATTTCACATCATGTGTGGTTACACGGAGTTGTTCTGTATTAAAGCGGCCTCCGGTTTACCCCTTGAATTCGCTTTTTAAATATCACTTGGGGGCTTGGTCGTATCCGAACCAATGCAACACCTTTTGATAGGCGAAAGCCACCAGATCACTTGGGGACATGGTCAAGTCTGAACCAGTCACGCCTCTTGATCGGCCTAAGGCCACAAAATCACTTGGGGGCTTGGTCGAACCGAACCATTGCCACGCCTCTTGATCGGCACAAATGCCACGGTTTCATTTGGGGACCTGGTGACTTGAACCGTACCTACACCTATCAGGAGCTTGGTCGTGTCCGACCATGGTAACGCCATCTAATTGGCTCAAATAAGCCTCTTTTTGCAAACGGTTTTATCATTGCCTTTGCTTCAACATTTACTTTCATACATTTTTATTTACGGTTGTTGCGTGTTTAAACCAACAAAGTTTTAAACCGGTTCAAAGCTGTCAATGGACAGAACACGGTCTATTTTTTAAACCGGAGTTTATTTGCCCGGCTTGATTTTTCTTTGGTAAAACATCCTATTAAGGAATAACATGGGTTTTATTTTAAAGCCCGGCACGATTTACAAGATAAACCGGCATTATATATACAGGAGCTATTATCTCCTCTGATGGTGCAGGGTTTATAAAACCTCCACTTCAAGATTGGCTAAGCCAGCTCCATGATGGCAGGTATTATGTATCTCAAAGATTAGATCATATACTTCAAATTTCAAATATTTTTGATTTCATAACAATCCGCAAGACGGTACAACCGCGGTGGTACTTTAAGATTTCTTGATTGCAGAAAGTACTTTGGAAATTTTATCGCCCAAAGGAAGCACAGGTTGCAGTATGCACGAAGGCATAACAAAATCAAGAGTGTCGACTAGCCTATTACAAGGCAACACGGTGCCCGAATAAGATCATTTTTTTAAAGATGGAGCAGTTTTAAACCGATTTCCGGTTCAAGATTGGTCACCAGCATGGCTTGATGGTTGTGGGTCATCCTACGCCGCTTCCGCTTCTGCTTCTCTGCCCATCGGCTGGAAGTCAACAGTTGTCCAGTCGATGCCCATTAACGCTTGAAAGACAACTTCATCATGAATCAGCAGTGACGGATCAATATCAGGAGCATAAGTGTGCTTACGGATTGGAAGGATAAGGTTTTCCGCTTCAGGAATCGGTGCAGTCACTCGCTTGTTTTGATCATCATACTGTGCCTGATAATGCAACAAGTCTGCCTCTTCAGCCAATTGGCAAGCTAGAGGACGCACCTCCCGGTTTATCGCTCGCAGATCCGCTTCACCAAAAACGGTTCCGTCTTCCTTCAAACTGGGGTAGCCCTGAGCTCCCTCAACAGGGTCAAAATCCGGCACCCAGGCTTTTGCCCGGATTAAGGCAGTGATGGCACCAGTTCGAGCGGCAGATCTCTTTAGCTCTTCAACCCGGGCAGGAAGCATCGACATCCTTTTCAAAGTATCTTGAATTAATGAGGGCACCGGATTGTTATGCGATGCAGTAGAGATGATCCGCTGTGCTCCAGAATACAGATGCTCAATTAAAGTATAGGCGGCTTTCAATTTCATCCGTACATCTGACCCCAAGTGACCGGTGCGTGTTCCTGAAGGGTTACAAAGAATCAGCACATTGAAAGTTACTTAAAGAAGACCGTGTAATTCCAGAAGTTAAATCGGCTCACCAAAAACAGCAGCGGTCATGGAGTGTATTTACCGCTTTACGCCGGTCAGTTCATCTACCACCGGTTTGAGCGCAGCCTCGGCGTCTTCTACTCGCTTGATTAAAGCGGATTTCTTGGTGGCCTAGTCCGCCCGCTCCTTTTTGAAGCTCTCCTTCAGTTGTTCCATGGTGCTTAAAGCGCTGGTCAATTCCTCCTTCGCTTTGGAGGTTTCAGCTTGCTGAGACTTCAGATTTTCTTGGAGGTCGGTGACTTGGTTTTCTTTTATCTTCAGCCCAGCCTGCATACAGACAATTATATGATTCAGAAAGCAGGACAAAAATGGAAGTGCCAACCACATAACAAGTTATGCGCTCGACACTTGGGGGCTAATACACATTCGATCTCCATCTTTCAATTGATTATAAAAGTCCCAAGATCAATACAAGTATCCAACTTGGCACTTGGGGGCTAATGGCTATTTGCTCGAATAAATTCTGAAGCTATGATGTCAATTTCCTAAAGTCCCGGTTTAACTATACTAAGTTGACCCGGCCCTTGGGGGCTACATTGGCAAAATTCAAGCATATTGAAGTTCAAATGACAAGTCCCGGTTTAAAATAATATCTTAAAACGACATTTGGAGGCTATTGGACTTGATGAAATTACAAGCAGGAGCATATGGCAATTACCTCATATTTATCTTTCATCATATTAACCAGGATGGCTTCATAGTCACGACTGGTATATAACCGGTTTAGAAAGCCGGAGTGAAGGTCTTGAGGAGACAAAGCAGTATAAGTTGACAAGTCGGCATTCCATTTGCCCTTGCCAATTGCAGCAAACTCCTCCTTGGCAGTATGCTTAGACAAAGCAACAGGATTGCTTGGTTCGGTATGACCAATTCCAGTAATAACAACTTCATCATCGATTTGCAATGGGGCCGTCGGTTTCTCAGTAGACTTGGCTGGACTGGTGGATTTCTCAATCCGAATAGGACTTCTGGGCTAGTCAACAGGATTGGAGGCGTCAACATGTCTCTCTTCAGCAATATAGTCATCATCTTGTGGTGGCGGATCATTTGGCGCATCTTCATGAACTGCCGCTTCAGGATCTGGCGTTTTATCCGGTTCAGGGACGACGTCCTCCTCGGCCGCTTTATCCAAACGAGCGTTCTTGCTCGGTCTAGGATTGGCCCTGAAAGGAGTAATAAAAGTCAAAACAGCACATGTTATAAAGTACTACACCAGAAATACTATGATGAGTATAGCTTACCCAGGCACGGTTTTGAGCGGTGGCAGCTGAGTAGCAGAAGACTCGCCAGATGATGAATGGGAAGTAACCTGATAATCGGATTCAGAAGAATTAAGAGGTTGGCGAAAACGGCCCGCTTTAGGACAAGCACTGACAAGCAAATTAGAGACCTCTGAACGGCGCTTCCGAACCGGACTGTTCGGTAAACCGGTGGAGGTAACTACCTGGCCGCTATGACGGGTTGTGCGGCGAGCTTCGTGCTACTGGGTCTTCATAAGAAAGTTGGGGTCCAAGTAAGCAAGAGGATGAGAAAATTTAACTTTCCGGTTTGCCTGACGGATTTTTGGCAAAAGCAAAGGGTCTGAATCAGAAGAGAGAATAATTACCATCAGCGTGGCTGGCTTCAGCATCATCGTGACAAATATCATCATCAATAAAGCGTGTGAAAAGCAAGCCTAGTGAATCAAGCTCTACTTCAAGGTCCGGATTACCCACATCATCGTCAGCTGCTGGGTCTGAAGATGCAGTGGTTTTCTTCCTGTGGGTGGTTTTCTTCACGACTCTAGTCTTTGGCCGGATTGGTCTTTCCGGTTTGTCTATTTTTTCTGGTTTCTCCTGCGGAAGCTTCTTGCTCCAAAACGGATCATTGCCATGTTTCAACAGATTCTGGTGTTAGTTAATGGGCAGATATAGAAATGACAAGATCAGTGAAAGGTAAAGTTAAAGGCTTACGGCTGGCGGTTTGTTGATGGCGCAGAAGGGAAGCAGGCCGGTTCGGGCACAGATGTGTTCCGATTCGTTCAACATTTTCTTCACAGCCTCTGTGACTTGTTCGTCGGTGAGCTGGATGTTCATGTGGCGCAGTGGGTCATCAACACTACCCGTATACTCGCACATCAAACCAGAGCGCTGACTAAGGGGTAGTATGCTCCATGATATCCAACAGCGAGCGAGATCAACTCCTGTTAAACCGTTGTCCATGAAGGCTCTGAGCTTGGACAGTTGAGGAGCGTATTTACTTCTTTCCTTGGCAGTCAATCTTTGTGGAAAAGGGTGTGTATTGCTAAGCCGCTCCAGACGAAAGCCAGGCAAGGGATTTTCATCAGCAGGGGAGGTGTCTTTGCAATAGAACCATGATTGATTCCACTCTTGGGGATGGCTATGCAGTTTCGCGTGAGGGTAAGTGACCTCTTTCCTTTTCTGAATCGCCACACCACCCAATTCCATATTGGAGCCATCAGGAATTCTGTGCGGCGGTTTAGATGAAAGCAGTCTCTAAACAACTCGACTGTGGGTTCCTCTTGAAAGGATACCTCATAGAGCACTTGAAAGTGACATATGTTGGTAACAGAGTTGGGACCAGTGTCTTGTGGGCGGAGTTGAAAATTGGCTAAGACGTCCCGGTAAAATTTAGAACCGAGCGGATTAAAGCCCCGGGCTAAGTGATCTGCGAAAACGATGACCTCTCCCTCTTGAGGTGTGGGAGGGCATTCTTTGCCTGGGACCCTCCAATGGATGGTGTTTTTGCTGCTTAAAGCGCCGGTCAGGACTAAATTGTTCAGTTGAGTTTCTGTGACGCGAGAAGGAGCCCAATTGCATTCATATACTTGTTTGGCCATGGTGAAATCTACAAAATAAATGGTTCCGGTGTAAGAGTGTATTGGTTAAATGTACACTGGTGTATATGATGTTAAACCGGAGACAGCTATATCTAAACCGGAATTCTATGAAGTGACAACATCTGGCGGTTCAACAAGGGGACTAATGATATATACCGATTGGTTAATTTTTGCTACACCAAGTTAAACCGCCTGATCTAGGTATTAAAACAGTTGAGATTGCGGATGGACAAGTATACAGAAACAGATTTCACAAGATTGCTCTACAGCGCTGGATCTGAAGCAAGTATAGAAAAGAAGGAAAATATTCAAAAGCTCAAAGCAGAACAGTATTGAATCAACAGGCAGAAGTATATGTAAGATCTATAGTTTTGGGCATGAAACTAAATGCGGATGCTAAAGGTTATTACTACACAGAGAAGGGGTCCGCAGATGCATCCAGGAGCTAGCATATAAGGATGAACAGGCGTTGAACGCAGCAAGAACATGAAACCCTAGAACGGATCTAGGTTAAGAAGAGCAGAAGACTTACCAGGGTTGAGGAGGACGCGGAAGACCGCCGCAGTTTTCTGGTGCGCTCAGGTTGATGCAGCGGCCAAGGTCGGTGCAGAAGATGACGGCGGCGACGGAGCTCCGAGACTGACGACGCGAGGAAGAAGAAGAAGAGGAAGAGCACGAAGGGGAAAAAAGAAATGACCCTTCGGTCCTATTTATAAGGCAAAAGACATGTGTCAGCCGCGTAAATCTAGGAACCGCAAATTTCGGAAGCGGAGCTGTCGCCTCGGTTGTTGCGAGTCTATTAAACAAGGACATATCATAGATGTTTTCTTTATGACAGATGACGTCACCCCGGTTTACAACAATTGGAGAGGATGACATCACGGCGGTTCAGCAATTAAAAGAAGATATAAAAGATGAAGATTTTCGCTAAGGATTGACATGAAGCTGTTCAAATCAATCTAGGGCCTAATGTTGGGGATATTACTACTGGGCATAAACCGGACTATTTGGGCCGGTTTAGCTTTATCAGTAGCTCAAGAGTATTAAAGCCCAAGAAGATAGGTGAGGGCCTGAGGCCCGTAGTCGGTTCAAGACTTGTAGCCGTAAACCGACGTATGTGTGTAAACTTGTATTGTAAGGTAGGAATAAGGAGAGGCCAACCCGGTTACGAATATGAACTGGTGTGGGACTCTGTGAACCGACGGGCGTCACCCGTGTATATAAGGGGACGACCCGACGGCGGTTCAGAGAGACAGACAACAACTCGAGGTTTAGGCGAAGCTTATTTGCTCTCTAAGCCCTCGAAACCCCATCAATACCATCACAACTAGATGTAGGCTTTTACCTTCATTGAAGGGGCCGAACTAGTATAAATCCTCGTGCGTCCCTGTGTCCGCTTTAACCCCTTCAAGCTAACCTGTCGCGATGGCTCCACGACTAAGTCCTTTCTCTAGGACATCTGCCGTGACAAAACCACGACACTTTGTGTGCGACCAAACGTCACAACGTAACTGGGTGACTATAAAGATGCTCTATAGGTGTCTTTGATGATACTTGTTGAGTTGGCATAGATCAAGATTAGGATTTTTCACTCCGATTGTCGGATAGGTATCTCTGGGCCCTCTCGGTAATGCACATCACTATAAGCCTTGCAAGCAATGCAACTAATGAGTTAGTAGCGGGATGATGTATTACGAAACGAGTAAAGAGACTTGCCGGTAACGAGATTGAACTAGGTATTGTGTCGTGGATTTGTCACGGCAGATGTCCTTAGTGTCAGGACTTAGTCACGAGGCCAACGCATCTATGTGGTAGCTTGAGAGGGGTTGAGTGGGACGAGAGACGCAGGGCGGATCACACGCAAGACAAGGATTTAGACAGCTTCGGGCCCCGGGAAACATCATCCGGTAATAACCCTACATGCTGTTTGAGGCTAGGTCTCATTATGCTCATGAGGGAGTCGCCGTAAACCGGCTCTTTGTGTCTAGCCCTAGAGATTATTGATTGTTGTCTGTAGCTTGTCGCTTCTAACTTGTCCCTCTTTGGGGAGCCCTGCCCCTCCTTATATATGTTGAAGGGGCGGTTTACATGTGGAGTCCTATTAGGATTAGGACTAGTCTATTTCTAATACAAACCGGATACAAGTCCTGGCCTTAACTCCTTGTAAGGCAAACATTCCTTTCCTCTTAAACCGGCCCACCATAGTTGAACCGGCCTTCTGGGCCTTGGGCCTTGTCATCCGTCTGATCCGCCCGCCGGGTTACCAGTGAGTCATAACGACCAAGCGGGTTGCTTGTAAACCGCCAAGGTCAGGGTGGGTCTTCAGATAAACCGCCAAGTCCGGCCGGGTTAACTTCCGGCCGGTTTACGCCGCGGGGTATATCCCCGACATTAGCCCCCAAGTTTAGCTTGGATTCATCCATGGTAAACTTATGCTGATCATCCTTAAGTCCTTGTCATTCCTCCTTCTAGAAAATCCGGGTTAATAGCCAGCTTCATACTCAAATTGCTGACATTGGTTTCTCATAGAAAAATATTGTGAAGAATAATCCACTTGAGTCGGCTTCCAAAGCGCTGGTTTAAGAAATATTGGTCTTGAAATATTCATCTGATATTCAGCCGGTTTGAAGATGATCCTGGTCTTGAAAACTTGCCGGTTTAACATTACCAAATGGTCGGGTTATAAAAACTGATGATCCTGAATTATGATTGTTGCAGACACCGGTTCATGATTGTTGCCAACACCGGTTTATGATTATTGATGACACCGGGTTGCAGCCACAGGGTCATAATGATTGGTGACGCCGGGTCAATCTAGTTTGCTCAACAGAGAATTTGAAAATATTTCTTCGATAATAATATAATACCTTTAGCCCCCAAGTGCCGGGTTGTCATGCTTGCCGCAACCTGGGACTTGTAATTGACTGATGCCCATAAAACTTCAACCAATGTAGCCCCCAAGGGCCGGGTCATTATGTAATAATCAGCAGGGACTTTGTAAATATAATCTTGTAAACTTTGAACAGCAACGTGTAGCCCCCAAGGGCCGGCTCAGTAAGATAATATTGAGCTGGGACTTTGATATACACTTGAATAGTTGACAGGAGCAATTGGTAGCCCCCAAGGGCCAGCTCATTACGATGTGATGAGTTGGGTCTTCAATAAGATGAGCAAAAATGACCTTGCATTAGCCCCCAAGTGTCATGGTGCATGCTTGCAGCGACATGAGACTTGCATATTTGATGTAATCTCAATTTTGAATAATGTAGCCCCCAAGTGCCGGGTTGTAAGCCTGCAGCGACTCGGGACTATTCCTTCAATTATAGAAAATGATAACCATTGCGCTAAAGTGACTTTAAAAACCTTAATCATAATATTAATAACCATAATAAAAATCCAGCCATGTTGGCTATTTGAATAATATAATCCGGTATGAAAACATTATTCATTCCATACCATAATCAAAATTCAGCCAAGTTTGGCTATTTGAATAACCCAATGATTTATAAGCGCAAAATTCCAATGGCGCAATCCAAATATATACTGGCGACTTATAGTCCAAAGCCAGACCGGTTTAATAAACACCGGATTAACCATATATAATACTGGTGACTTGTAGTCAAACCAGACCGGGCTGATAGTCTCCGGATTATAACTTGATCGTGTACTGCCAACTTGTAGTTGAAAGCCGAGCCGGGCTTGATAAACACCGGTTTACTCCATAATAGGATGGTAACAGAAAATCAAACCGGGCAGATAGCCTCCGGATTAAAATTGGACCGTGTTCCGTCAATTTGACAGTCGAACCGGTGCAAAATATTGTCGGTTTAAAAGAAATGCAATAAATTATCAACTCTTTAAAAAAGAATGAAGCAAAAGCGGTGACAAAGACTTTTTGCAAAAGAAGAGCTCTACTGAACTTGGTCAGATGGAATTACCATGGTCAGACGCAACCAAGCCCCCCGAAGGCGTAGCGATGGTGCCAGTCAGCCAGGACCCCAAAATGACGCGTGGCGTTATGCCGGCAAAGTGGCATTGCTATGGTTCGGGTTCGACCAAGCCCCCAAATGACTCTAAGGCCCGTATGCCGACCAAGAGGCGTGACCGGTTCAGACGTGACCATGTCCCCAAATGATCTGGTGGCTTTCGCCGGCCAAGAGGTATTGCATCGGTTCGGACACGACCGAGCCCCCAAGTGACCTGGTGGCTTTCGCCGGCCAAGAGGCATTGCATCGGTTCAAAACATGACCGAGGCCCCAAGTGACCTTATAAGGACGGCTATGTTCTGTTTGGTTCGAATACGACCTATGTTTGAACAGGAAGCCCCAAGTGATCTTGTTAAGACTTGCAAGGGGTAAACCGGATGTTGTTTTAAAACAACTCCATGTAACCACACATGATATAAAAAGAACAGAGACCCCGCCTTATGAAGCAGAAAACCCCATGTGATCAATATGTCAGGCCAATAAGGCAGGATACCCATGTTTGAACCGTGCATCATGGCAGCAGGTCTTCTTCGGTAATTTTTAACTTTTTGCAAGAGATAAATTCTTCTTGAACCGGGATTTTAAACCGGATATTGAGAGCTTCAAAGCCTTGTGGGAGACATCCTTCCCTTGAACCGGATCTTAAACCGGAATCTCCATTTTCAGCCGGAAATTCTCTGACGGACTTTAAACTCGAATTTGCGAGAAGTTAATTCCTTTTTGAACCGGACATTGTTAAACCGGATCTGAGCGCTTCAGCGCTTTGTGGGAGAATAGATTTCTCTTGAACCGGATTGTAAACCGGATATTGGAGAGCGTCAGTGAGACTGACTTCCCTTGAGCCAGATTTTAAACTGGAATCCTTTCTGATGACCCGAATCTTCTTCATTGAACCGAGATTTTGTAACTATCATATACTTTCTAAGCTGGAAATTTTCTGACGGCCTTTTAAATTTTCATCAATATAACAATAGCCTCTGGGATCGGGTTATCTTTCCCTCCATCGTCCTGGGGTTCTTAAACCGACTGAACTGGCAAGAATTGCTGAATCACGTCATCATAGCCCTCGAGTCTCAAAGGTGACTCGAGGAGTTGGCTTGAGACTCTTCTTATTTGACCGTGATATAAACCGGCATAACTTGTATATCTTTGGCGTTGATAGCACGATGTGAATCCATAGAAGGTTGAGGTGACTGCGGCGGGTTGTAAATGATCCCATATGAGTCGTGTCAGCAACTCGGCCAATGGTTCCTTCCAACTGGCGATTCAACCAAACTGTAGTGGCGGCGACTTGTGTGCCTTCCCATTGAGCCATCCAGTGCAGACGGTGGCTAATAGTATATGATAATTTGCCTCCAATTTGTTGAAAGAAAACCGCGCTACTCAAGTTGTGACTTGCTCATACTCAATAAATGGCTCATGCAGACAGATATGGCCCGGTATGTTGATGTAGACCAGACTGCAGGGGATGACGGCCTGTGCACGCGCTATTGGGTAATTCGCATGGTCCTCACGAGTTGATGCGGACTGGACCGCGATATAAACCAGCATGGGTTGTCCAATAGCTCAGCGATACAATAATCCCTTTTTGCATGAACCAGTGGCCAGGGCGGACGGGCGAGTCAACCGGCGTGTCGACGTAAACCAAACCGCGATACTCGTGTCCATGAATGGCATAAAATTTGTCCTGTGCAAAAATATGACAGGACAGGGTAATTGTTTTTTTTTTGACAAAAAACAATAAGTATTTAATACATAAATTTAGATGAATACCACCTGATGTTTGGACGGACAGTAAAACCACCGCAGCATCAGAAGCGGCTTCAGAGTGATGAGTCGGCCGCGGCCTTGTAAGCCGGCACAGACGAGCCAGTTGTCCTCCGCGTTATAAACCGGTGCGGATGCGTGAACCAGCGGTGAGAGCGGACGGGCAAGTCGTCCGTGGCGTTGATGTAAACCGGGCCACAAGGGCGGCGTCTTGCACGCATCCATTCACCGTGTAATGTGGCACGGATGAACACCGGGCAGGGCGTTGCCAGCGCATGCTCCGTACACATGGTATAAACCACGTTTATAATGAATAATTTATCCTGTATATCAAAATATACGGTTGAAAGTAATTGTTCCCTTTATCAAAACAATATATGTCAACAAAATAACTTAGATAACATCACCTGACTTGTCCAGACGATGGATAATCCATAGATATAGTGCCCATGAATAATCCATGGTAGTTTCACGGTGCTTTAACCACTCTCTCGAAGAGATCTTAAACCGGGGCGACTCTTATTTCAGGAGACCTTAAACCGGGGCGGCAGCGGTGGGTTACGACAGCAGGTGCTGAGCCCAGGTGGGTAATCCGGCGGGGCAGGGTCCTGCTGGGCCCAAGTGGTGGTGGCGGCGACCCAGCGCGAGACTGGCGGTTTAAGCATGCGCGGGTTCGGCCACAGCAGGACAAGGTGACCCGGCGGGGCAAACCACGGCAGCTCCAGGTGAAGGACAGCCCAGCGATGTGAAGGGCTGGCTGATGAAGGTTGAACGGCGCGTGGCTGCATGGCAACACAGCTGGCCACTGCAGGCGGGTCAAACCAATCAGGGTAGAACCGCTCGTGCCGCGGCGGCTCAACACAGCCATAGGCGGCGACTCGGAGGCCGAAGCGAGGCGGAAGTAAACCGACGGAGTCGAATCATGACCCAGGCGGCTCAGGGTCAACCGGGCGGCGGCGGTGACCCGAGGTGAGGCCGGTGTTGCGCAAACGGCGGGCCAACACGTATGGAAGCGGTAGTAGGCGACTTGGCGGGCCAAGCAGCAGTGACGGTAGGCGGCATGTGCCGCAATTGCAAGGGCAGCAGCTCGAGTTTGGCGGAGTCGCAGCGCGGTTCCTGGCGCGAACGGTGATGAAACAGCTCAGAGGCCAAGACGGCTTGATGTGCCGTGACTCATGGCGTAGCTAGAAGGCAACCGGGCAGTGACTTGTCAGCGCGTGGGGCGGAGCCTGACCCGGAGCAGTGGCGATGCAGAACCGGCCACGGCGCAGCGCAGGCAAGCCGAACGAGGCGAGGACCACGGGCTTTAGCGAAGGCGGTAGTACAGGCGGTTCGCGTGTGAGACCAGGGCGCTCTCGTTGGTGATCAGAGGCGAGGACCGAGTCGCCAGGCAAGCAACAATGGCGGGTGGCTCAAGGTGCAGCGGCGGCCGGGGCAGCTTGGAGGTGCGGACGCGCGGCAGAAGCGGATTCCCGGCGGTGGCTCGGACACGGCCGAGGCAGAACGCAGCCGGCTGCTCGAAGATGAAGACCGAGGCGGAGACCAAACACGTGGCCTGATCCACTCCCGTCGTGGCCTTCCCTTTTTTTTAGCACATGATGACTCGGTAGAAGCTCTTAATATAATACCATATAATCAATCTGTTCGCCAAATCTTCGTGAGCATGCATATACTAGTCTTCTGGTCAGCCTTGAGTAGATCTCACATAGAGCAGAAAAAGGTACGTACTGTACAGGACTAGTACTCCAATCCTTAGCAGAAAACACGTGGCTTTAAACCTGTAACCCGGCAGCAGAATCCTTCTTTACTCGGCGGATTAGTCAGCAGAATTTTTACCGGTCTCGAACTGGACTCGGCGGATCAGGCAGCAATCTGACAGCTTGCAGGACTCGACGTACAAAAAGGTCAATCCTCCGTTGGTTTCGATAATTCGCTTCGCGTCACCGGCAGCGCACAAAACGTCAAACCCTAATTATTTTCATCTCAATCTGGTAAACTTGCACTTGATGCAGATCCTTCCAAACCGGCTCATCTTCATCCGGTAACTGCAAACTTCTCGATCCCTGAAAGAAATCCCTCCAAAAACTCTACACCACCGTGCGCAGGCCCCATGGTGGGCGCCAACTGTCGTGGATTTGTCACGGCAGATGTCCTTAGTGTCAGGACTTAGTCGCGAGGCCAACGCATCTATGTGGTAGCTTGAGAGGGGTTGAGTGGGACGAGAGACACAGGGCGGATCACACGCAAGACAAGGATTTAGACAGCTTCGGGCCCCGGGAAACATCATCCGGTAATAACCCTACATGCTGTTTGAGGCTAGGTCTCATTATGCTCATGAGGGAGTCGCCGTAAACCGGCTCTTTGTGTCTAGCCCTAGAGATTATTGATTGTTGTCTGTAGCTTGTCGCTTCTAACTTGTCCCTCTTTGGGGAGCCCTGCCCCTCCTTATATATGTTGAAGGGGCGGTTTACATGTGGAGTCCTATTAGGATTAGGACTAGTCTATTTCTAATACAAACCGGATACAAGTCCTGGCCTTAACTCCTTGTAAGGCAAACATTCCTTTCCTCTTAAACCGGCCCACCATAGTTGAACCGGCCTTCTGGGCCTTGGGCCTTGTCATCCGTCTGATCCGCCCGCCGGGTTACCAGTGAGTCACAACGACCAAGCGGGTTGCTTGTAAACCGCCAAGGTCAGGGCGGGTCTTCAGATAAACCGCCAAGTCCGGCCGGGTTAACTTCCGGCCGGTTTATGCCGCGGGGTATATCCCCGACATATTGGGATACCGACGACCGAATCTCGGGCAACATACCGGTGACAAAGGGAACAACATATGTTGTTATGCGGTTTGACCGATAAAGATCTTCGTAGAATATGTAGGAGCCAATATGAGCATCCAGGTTCCGCTATTGGTTATTGACCGGAGACGTGTCTCGGTCATGTCTACATAGTTCTCGAACCCGTAGGGTCCGCACGCTTAACATTTGGTGACGATTGGTATTATGAGTTTATGTGATTTCATGTACTGAAGGTTGTTCAGAATCCCGGATGAGATCACGGACATGACGAGGAGTCTCGTAATGGTCGAGACATAAGGATAGATATATTGGAAGGCTATTTTCGGATATCGGAAAGGTTCCGAGTGGTTCGGGTATTTTTCCAGAGTACCGGGAGGTTACCGGAACCCCCGGGAGAAGTTATGGGCCTTATGGGCCATAAGAAGGAAGCACACCAGTCCACAAGGGGCTGGTGCGCCCCCCTTGGGCAGGAGACCGAATTGGAATAGGTTTGGGGGGCGGCGGCACCCCTTTCCTTCTCTC
The DNA here is from genome assembly GCA_032464435.1 of Aegilops umbellulata. Lineage (NCBI taxonomy): Eukaryota > Viridiplantae > Streptophyta > Magnoliopsida > Poales > Poaceae > Aegilops > Aegilops umbellulata. The sequence continues at coordinate 503,416,435 of CP136057.1, forward strand.
CTACTCCTCCTTCCCTTCCTCTGCTACTCCAACTAGGGAAGGGCGGAATCCTACTCCCGGTGGGAGTAGGACTCTCCTAGGGTGCGCCATAGAGAGGGCTGGCCCCTCCCCTCCTCCACTCCTATATATACGGGGGAGGGGGCACCCCATAGACACAAGTTGATCAGTTGATCTTTTAGCCGTGTGCGGTGCACCCTCCACCATAATCCACCTCAGTCATATTGTAGCAGTTCTTAGGCGAAGCCCTGCGTTAGTAGTATCATCATCACCGTCATCACGCCATCGTGCTAACAAAACTCTCCCTCGAAGCTCTGCTGGATTGTGAGTTCGTGGGACATCACCGAGCTGAACGTATGCTGAACTCGGAGGTGCCGTGCGTTCGGTACTTGGATCGGTCGGATCATGAAGGCGTATGACTACATCAACCGCGTTGTCATAAAGCTTCCGCTTACGGTTTACGAGGGTACGTGGACGACACTCTCCCCTCTCGTTGCTATGCATCACCATGATCTTGCGTGTGCGTAGGATTTTTTTTGAAATTACTACGTTCCCCAACAAAAAATGTCTTCATACGCATTAATTTCTGATTTGTGTCTATCCTATTTTTATTAATAGCTCACAAATATGCAATGTTGCCATGTGTGGCATTCTCTTTCCTGTTTGCTACTATTACATTATTATTGGCCTGCATGTTACTAATGGCCATATTTATGGTAGGTTTTCTGCCATAATTATTTCGAAATTAGTCAATTTTAATGTAATACATGAACACCCATCTTAATGTAATTGAGCGGTTGAAAGTCAAGGAGTCTGGACACTTAGGTGTCCCAAACTATTGTCCCAAGGGTGGGGGGAGGGGAGGTAAGGCAGCCAGGGTGCGCCCCAAGGGTGGCCGTCGGCCCTATGGCGCGCCCCCTTCCTTATTTGCTCTCGGGGGGAGGAGAGGGAAGGCAAGGGGATGCCGACTCCCCTCCTTCCTTTTCTTCCCAAGGACTGCGGCCAGAGGAGGGGTGCGCCAACTTATTGTGGGCTGGTGTGCTCCCCTCGTTTGGCCCATATGGCCCATTAACCTCTCGGGGCCTCTCGGAAACCCTTCCCGTGATCCGATGATTACCCAGTACATTTCGAAACGTTTCCGATGACCAATTAGCATTGTCCTATATATCAATCTTTACCTCTAGACCATTTCGGGGATCCTCTTCATGTCTGTGATCTCATGCAGGACTCTGAACAACATTCGGTCACCAACTCACATAACTCATTTAATACTATATCATAAATGAATGTTAAGCGTGCGGACCCTACGGGTTCGAGAATGATGCAGACATGACCGAGACGCCTCTCCGGTCAATAACCAATAGCGGGACCTGGATGCCCATATTGGTTCCTACATATTCTATGAAGATCTTTATTGGTGGAACCTTTATGATTACATACGCAATTCCCTTTGTCTGTCGGTATGTTACTTGCCCGAGATTCAATCGTAGGTATCTCCATACCTAGTTCAATCTTGTTACTGGCAAGTTTCTTCACTCGTTCCGTAATACATCATCTCGTAACTAACTCCTTAGTCATTTTGCTTGCAAGCTTCTTATGATGCTGTATTACTGAGAGGGCCCAGAGACACCTCTCCGGTTCATGGAATGACAAATACCAATCAAGATCCATGCCAACTCAACAAACACGTTCAAAGATACCTGTAGAGAATCTTTAGATCACCCAGTTAAGTTGTGATGTTTGATAGCGCACAAGGTATTCTTCCAATATACGAATAGTTGCATGACCTCATGGTCAAAGGAACATGTATTTGACATTAAGAAAGAGGTAGCAATAAGTTGTATGATTATATGCTATGCTAATGGATGGGTCTTGTCCATCATATCATTCTCCTAATGATGTGATCTAGTTATTAAGTGACAACACATGTCTATGGTTAGGAAACCTTAACCATCTCTTGATCAACGAGCTAGTCTAGTAGAGGCTTACTAGGGACACGGTATTTGTTTATGTATCCACACATATATTTAAGTTTCCGGTCAATAAAATTCTAGAATGAACAATAAACCTTTATCATGATTAAGAAAATATAATAATAACCACTTTATTATTGCCTCTAGGACATATTTCCAACACAACCAACCTATTCCATCATGACTTCCACCAAGAAGCCTCACCAAGGGGTACTTTCATCATGTAGGCAATCTTTGAGCCCATACAAACTCTCGAGTTCTTCACGCCAGGTAATCACATGCTCTCAAGTGTCTCCTAAGCATATCAAATGCACACACCATCCAAGACAAGTAAAGAAAAGCCACTTGATTAGGGACGACCCCGGGGGAGGGCGCAGGCAGCTGATACGTCTCCAACGTATCTACAATTTTTGATTGTTCCATGATGTTTTATTATCAATCTTGGATGTTTTATAATTATTTTATATCATTTTTTGGTACTAACCTATTGACATAGTGCCAAGTGCCAGTTGCTGTTTTTTTCCATGTTTTTTACATCGCAGGAAATCATTATCAAACGGAGTCCAAATGCCACGAAACTCCATGATGATTTTTTATGGGCCAGAAGGAAGGCAATGGGCCCTGGTTGCACCTGGGGGTGCCCCGAGGGGGGCACAACTCACCAAGGCGCGCCCTGGTGGGTTGTGCCCACCTTAGGTGCCCCCCGGACCGCCTCTTTGCTCTCTAAATACCACAATATTCCATAAACCCTAGAACAAGCGTCGAAATATTCATCCAGCCACCGCAGAGTCCAGAACCACCAGATCCAATCTAGACACCATCACGGAGGGGTTCACCACTTCCATTGGTGCCTCTCCGATGATGCGTGAGTAGTTCTTTGCAGACCTTCGGGTCCGTAGTTAATAGCTAGATGGCTTTCTCTCTCTCTCTCTCTCTCTCTCTCTCTCTCTCTCTCTCTCTCTCTCTCTCTCTCTCTCTCTCTCCCTCCCTCTCTCTCGCTGAATTCTCAATACAATGGTCTCTTGGAGATCCATATTTGTCTTGAAATGGGAAGAGGTGCCCGGTAGTGGGTTCGATCTTACGGTGCTCGATCCCAGTGACAGAAGGGGAAATGACACGTATGTATCGTTGCTACCAATGTTGAGGATATCGCTTATCGTTATTGTCTCGGTCAGCTGGGAAATAGAGATTAATCAAAAATCGGCCGATTAATCGATTTTATCGGTCGATTATTAATCGGCCATTTTTTGCAAATCCCAGGTTCCCAACACTAAAATATGATGCATTCAACACCAAAAAAATATTCGACAGAAGTGTTACTTCGATTCCTAGCCTATGAATCCTCGTATAATGACAGGCAAAATAGAACAACAATACATATTATGTAACAAGGTCCATAAAACGCAAATAAACATAGTTTTTTCAAACACAGTGCTATGAATAGGCCCGATTTATCGGTAGATTTCTGATAAATCGCTTGTCATAGCGATAAATCGACCCAAAAGATAAATGGTGAAGATAAAGCATAATCTTATCGGCACCCCAAGAGTAGCGAAAAATCGGACGATAAATCGATGAATCGAAAGTTTTTTTGAACAGTGGTTGCTACTAAGGATAAAAAGATGGTATCTATATCAACCGCCATATAGATAAACGGATCTTGTCTACATGATGTCATCGTTCTTATTGCATTACTCCATTTTTCCATGAACTTAATACACTAGATGCATGCTGGATAGCGGTCGATGTGTGGAGTAATAGTAGTAGATGCAGGCAGGAGTCGATCTACTAATCTTGGATGTGATGCCTATGTAATGATCATTGCCTGGATATCGTCATGAGTATTTGAAGTTCTATCAATTGCCCAACAGTAATTTGTTTGCCCACCGTTTGTTATTTTTCTCGAGAGAAGCCACTAGCGAAACCTACGGCCCTGGGTCTTTCTTCTTATATATGTGCCTTGCGATCTACTTTTCCTTTGCATTTTTATTCAGATCTATTAAACCAAAAAATACAAAAATACCTTGCTGCGTTTTATCTTTATTTATTTTATTTGGCGTTCGACCTATCAATCTACTAAAATTTACCTCACATCCGCTTGCCTATCTTGAGGCGCCGTACCCCGGAAGGGATTGACAACCCCTTTAACTCGTTGGGTTGCGAGGTGTTGTTATTTGTGTGCAGGTGCTGTTTAAGTTGTGTTGCTTGGTTCTCCTACTGGTTCGATACAATGGTTTCATAATTGAGGGAAATACTCTATCATCGCTGTGCTACATCATCCCTCCCTCTCCAGGGAAATACCGACGTAGTTCCAGCTGCCATCAAGGAGAATTTCTGGCGCCGTTGCCGGGGAAGATCTTCAACATAACCAGGTTCCTAATCACAATTCTCATCTCCTTGCAATTTATATTATTTGCCATTTTCCTCTCGTTTTCCTCTCCCCCACTTCACAAAAATTTGCCGTCTTATTCGCCTCTCTTTTTCCGTTCGCCGTTTTCTTGTCGGATCTATTTTTGAGTGCAATCTTGTTGTGTGGTCATCATGACTCAAGAGAACACCAAATTATGTGATTTCTCAAATACCAACAACAATGATTTTATTGGCACTCCGCTTGCTCCCCCCGCCACTAGTGCGGAGACTTGTGATATTAATACCGCTTTGTTGAATCTTGTTATGAAAGACCTATTTTCCGGTACTCCTAATGAGGATGTCGTGTCCCATCTTAATACCTTCGTGGAATTATGCGATATGAAAAATAAAAAAGATGTGGACAATGATGTGGTCAAGATGAAATTATTTTCGTTTTCTTTGCGTGATTCTCCAAAAATTTGGTTTTCTTCTTTGCCTCACAATAGTATCAATTCTTGGAACAAGTGCAAAGAAGCTTTTATCACTAAGTTTTTTCCCGCAAATATTATTTCCCTTCGAACCCAGATCATGAATTTCAAGCAACTTGAACATGAGCAGGTTGCACAATCTTGGGAAAGGATGAAAATGATGCTAAGGAATTGCCCAACTCATGGGTTAAATATTTGGACGATCATACAAAAAATTTATGCGGGATTGAATTTCGTTTCTTGTAATCTTCTAGATTCCTCCGCGGGTGGTACTTTTATGGAAATTACTTTGGGTGAAGCCACCAAATTGCTTGATAATATCATGGCAAATTATTCACAATGGCATACCGAAAGAGCTCCTACTAGTAAGAAAGTTAATTCGGTCGAAGAAATTTCTTCTTTGAGTGATAAAGTAGATGCTCTCATGAAATTGGTTGCTAGTAAAAGTGCTCCTATTTATTTTAATGATATGCCTTCGTCTACTTTGATTGAGAAAAATAGTGATGCCATTGATGTGAATTTTATCTCTAGAAATAATTTCAACAACAATGCTTATAGAGGTAATTTTAATCCTAGGCCTTTTCCTAGTAATTCCTCTAATAATTATGGTAATTCCTATGAAAATCAATCTTACAATAATAATAGGAACACTTCTGATCTTGAGAATAATATTAAAGAATTTATCAATACACAAAAGGTTTTCAACACTTCCATAGAAGAAAAGTTGAATAAGATTGATGATTTGTCTAGAAGTGTTGATAGAATTGCTCATGATGTGGAAAATCTCAAGATGAAAATTTTTGTGCCTAAAGTAGATGAATCAATTAAAGTTCTTTATTCTATGGATGAAAGTAAGAAAAGAACTGCTATGCTTAGAGCTAAAAGAGAATTTTTAGAAAAAGCTTTTTCTAGTGATTATTCTTGCAAAAGTGATGAAGATCTTAAAATGATTGGTGTTTCTTCCATTGATTCCTTGTTTACTAAAGTTAAGAATGATGAAAAAGGGACTGGAGAAGAGTCAACTTTAGGTAGAAGGCGTCCCAATATTTCGGAGGGTTAAAATCTTGTTGAAAAAATTGATGAAAGTGGGTTTGGAGAGGTCAAAACTTTAACTACTGATGTGCCCACTCTTTTGGATTTCAAAGACTTTAATTATGATAGTTGCTATTTGATTGATTGTATTTATTTGTTGCAATACATGATAAATTCACCCCATGCTTATGAACAAAATAAAGCTTTTACTAAAAATATTTTTTATGCTATGATGAAAGCTTTGGAAGAAAAGTTGGAATTAGAAGTTTCAATTCCTAGAAAATTGCATGATGAATGGGAACCTACTATCAAAGTAAAGATTAGAAATTATGAGTGTTTTGATTTATGTGATTTGGGTGCTAGTGTTTCTACAATTCCGAAATCTTTATGTGATGTGCTTGGTCTTACTAATCTTAAAGAATGTTCTTTGAATTTGCACTTGGCGGACTATAATATTAAAAAGCCTATGGGAAGAATTAATGATGTTCTTATTCTTGAAAACAGGAATTATGTGCCCATAGATTTTATTGTTCTTGATATTGATTGCAATCCATCATGTCCAATTATTCTTGGTAAACTGTTTTTACGCACTATCGGTGTCGTGATTGATATGAAAGAATGCAATATTAAGTTCCAATTTCCTTTGAGGAAAGGGATGGAACACTTTCCTAGAACCAAAATCAGGCCACCTTATGAATCAATCATGAGGGCATCTTATGGATCTCAAACAAAGGATGACAAAACTTAGATCCTTGCTTTATGCCTAGCTAAGGGCGTAAAACTATAGCACTTGTTGGGAGGCAACCCAATGAATAAAAATTATTTTTGCTTTTTTCTTTCTGTTCTTGAGCGTTAGCACAATTATTCTACTGTTATGATTGTGTTTTTGTGTGTTTTAATTAGTGTTTGTGCCAATTAGAACCAATCTGATCTTCTTGAGTGATAGTTGTTTGATCTTGCTGAAAAAGACAGAAACTTTATGATCACGAAAATAATTGTCAGAATTCACCAGAATGTGATAAAATGCTAATTCCTTTTGCATAAGATCAGTATACAAATTATACAGGTTTTCGTAGTTGATCAAAATTTTTGGAGTTTCAGAAGTATTCAAAAAAATCAGATTGCTTCAGCAGTTTTGTTTTGACAGATTCTGTTTTCCTTGTGTTGTGTGTTTATTTTGATGGCTCTATGGTTTTCTTTGATGAGTTTTTGCCATAGAAAAGTTGGAATACAGTATAGATAATACAAAAAGAAAATATGAATTGGTTTGACACAACACTTATAGTAGTGATTTATTTTTCTTACACTAACGGATCTCACGAAAGTTTTGTTGAGTTTTGTGTGATTGAAGTTTTCAAGTTTTGGGTTATCTTACGATGGATGATAGAAGGATGCAAGAGCCTAAGCATGGGGATGCCCTGGCATCCCAAGCTATTATCCAAGAAAGATCAACCAACTAAGCTTGGAGATGCTCCTGAGTGGCATCCCCACTTTCTTCCAACAACTATCGGTATTTTACTCGAGGCTATATTTTTATTCGTCACATGCTATGTGTTTTGCTTGGAGCGTCTTGTATGATATGAGTCTTTGCTTGTTTTATTTTTTGTTTTAAGTCATCAATCCTTGCTGGACACACCTATTTGAGAGAGCTAAAATTATATCATGACTTGTTAGAATTGCTCTCTATGCTTCACTTAAATCTTTTATGAGCTAGGACTTGCTCTAGTGCTTCACTTATATCTTTTTGAGCACGGTGTGCTTTGTTGTTTTTGAAGAAATTCTCTCTTGCTTCACTTAAATTATTTTGAGACAAAGAAAGTTTGTTATGCTCACGATCTTCACTTATATTTGTTTGAGCTTATGAAAAGCAACACATAAAAATTAGTCCCAAGGTGATAGATATCCAAGAAGGATAAAGTAAAAGAAAATGTCATGAAGATCATTGGACAAAATGAACTTGATTCTTAGTAATAGTTTTGAGATATGATGATGTGATATGTGAGTTATGTTGATGAGTAATTGTGCTCTAGTAAGAATATTGGTGTTAAGGTTTGTGATTCCCTATGCATGCAGAAAAGTCAATAATCATGCAATGAAAATTATATCCTACTTGTGGTGCATATTCGGTGTTAATTATGCTTAATGCTTGCTTATGAGATTATTCGTTTCTTGGTTGGTCACTTCCCAATCTTTTGCTAGCCTTCATTTTGAACTAAGTATGACCTCTACTTGTGCATCCAAAATCCTTTAAACCAGTTTTGCCACATGAGTCCACTATATCTACCTAGATGCGGTATTCTTTTGCCGTTCTAAGCAAATTTGCATGTGCCATCTCTAATTTTCAAAATAAACTTCTCTTTTGTGTGTTTGTTTCGCTCGCGGAACGGTAACGGGTGGCTAATATTTTCCATGCTATATGTGTTATTCTCAAGATGAGTGTTTATTCACTTGTCATTGCACGAGAGTAAGGCAAAGGTCTTCGGGATGCCCAGTCCTGAAATGCAAATTTTTTTACTTTATGTTGTCAAATAATAAATTCCTTGGAAAATGTTGGTATGGAGGGCACCCGTGGATACGGCTAGCCATGGATAGTTAAGGAATGGTGGAAAAACGAATAAACTTTATTTTCTGTTTGGGAACCGCCTATGGCATATCTAGCATGGAAAGTGTTCGGAACTCTAAGTCGTTTTCGTTGGTGGGATGGATACACCTCCCAAAATATTTTTTATCTCAATTTTTTTTGCTTTGAGCTCTGGCACCTCTACAAATCCCTACTTCCCTCTGCGAAGGGCCTTTATTTTACTTTATGCAATTTTTATTTTGAAATTTGAGTCTCCATTTCTCTCATAAAAAGCACCAACTAGGAGGCAATATGACCGTGCTTAAGTATTGGGTGTAGTTAATATTAGAGTGTGTTTCATGAATGGATCAATGTTTCAGCATGATGGGCTAGGGATAACTTATTTTAGCATTGATATTTTGAAAGACATGGTTGCTTGTTGATATGCTTGAGTATCTAAATTATTATGTGAAAACCAGACTATTGCTTTGAATCACATAAAAGTCCAATTGTCCATGCTTTAAAGAAAAATAATATGATATGACTTGATGAACAACACTCCACATAATTTTTTTTGTTTTTGTCACTTACCTATTCGAGGACGAGTAGGAGTTAAGCTTCGGGATGCTGATACATCTCCAACGTATCTATAATTTTTGATTGTTCCATGCTATTTTATTATCAATCTTGGATGTTTTATAATCATTTTATAGTCATTTTATATCATTTTTTGGTACTAACCTATTGACATAGTGCCAAGTGCCAGCTGCTGTTTTTCCATGTTTTTACATCACAGGAAATCATTATCAAACGGAGTCCAAATGCCACGAAACTCCATGGTGATTTTTTATGGGCGCAAAGGAAGGCAATGGGCCCTGGTTGCACCTAGGGGGTGCCCCGAGGGGGGCACAACCCACCAAGGCGCGCCAGGAGGCCCAGGCACGCCCTGGTGGGTTGTTCCCACCTCGGGTGCCCCCCAGACCGCCTCTTTGCTCTATAAATACCACAATATTCTAGAAACCCTAGAACAAGCGTCGAAATATTCATCTAGCCGCCGTAGAGCCCAGAACCACCAGATCCAATCTAGACACCATCACGGAGGGGTTCACCACTTCCATTGGTGCCTCTCCGATGATGCGTGAGTAGTTCTTTGTAGACCTTCGGGCCCGTAGTTAGTTGCTAGATGGCTTCCTCTCTCTCGCTGAATTCTCGATACAATGGTCTCTTGGAGATCCATATGATGTAACTCTTTTGCGGTGTGTTTGTTGGGATCTGATGAACTTTGAGTTTATGATCTGTCATATCTTTTTATATCCATGAAAGTTATTTGAGTTTCTTTGATCTCTTATATGCATGATCTCTTATAGCCTCGTATTTGTTCTTCGATATTTGGGTTTTGTTTGGCCAACTTGATCTATTTTTCTTGCAATGGGAAGAGGTGCCCGGTAGTGGGTTCGATCTTACGGTGCTCGATCCTAGTGACAGAAGGGGAAACAACACATATGTATCGTTGCTACTAAGGATATAAAGACGGGATCTATATCTAGCGCCATATAGATAAACGGATCTTGTCTACATCATGTCATCGTTCTTATTGCATTACTCCATTTTCCCATGAACTTAATACACTAGATGCATGCTAGATAGCGGTCGATGTGTGGAGTAATAGTAGTAGATGCATGTAGGAGTCGGTCTACTAATCTTGGACGTGATGCCTATGTAATGATCATTGCCTGGATATCGTCATGAGTATTTGAAGTTCTATCAGTTTCCCAACAGTAATTTGTTTACCCACCGTTTGCTATTTTTCTTGAGAGAAGCCACTAGTGAAACCTACGGCCCCCGGTTCTTTCTTCTTATATATTTGCCTTGCAATCTACTTTTCCTTTGCGTTTTTATTCAGATCTATTACACCAAAAAATACAAACATACCTTGCTATGTTTTATCTTTATTTATTTTATTTGGCGTTCGATCTATCAATCTACTACAATTTACCTCACGTCCGCTTGCCTATCTTGAGGCGCCGTACCCCGGAAGGGATTGGCAACCCCTTTAACTCGTCGGGTTGCGAGGTGTTGTTATTTGTGTGCAGGTGTTGTTTACATTGTGTTGCTTGGTTCTCCTACTGGTTCGATACCTTGGTTTCATAACTGAGGGAAATACACTACTGTCGCTGTGCTACATCATCCCTCCCTCTCTGGGGAAATACCGACGTAGTTCCAGCTACCATCAGCAGCTGCCCTGGGCCCCCAAGATGGAGGAGCGCTCTGCTAGGCCTCCAATGAATAACTACAGTACAAGATACATTGCCAATGTTCGGGCCAACTGCCAAGTAGTCGATCCATACAAAAACAAGTACGTAGCAGCTACCTACATTTAGCATGCGATATATCGCAATGACCACACACACATCGACTCAGCATGATCATGTGATATAGGAATGCGCACATGCCTCCCATAAGCCCATAATGTAGGCATCACATGCAAATCGCGACAGATTAACCAATGGAGCATGGTCAAGGAGGAGGCTTGGATCACAAGGGACATGGTATGCGTGGAGCTCAGCGGCCCACCGGTGTTGCATGTCATTTGTAGAGGTGAGTGATGTCGGACAGTCGACATCGTACACTGTATCAGTAATCGTTCTGTTTCTGTGGTTTGATAATGATGTTCATACAAAGACTGGGTTTGAATGCTAAATCACGGTAGTCAATTTTTGGATGAACTGAGCAATGACAACATGATTGTTAATTTAATTTTTTATTTACTAATTTTCACAATTAAGTGAGAGTAACTTTGCCCTATCATGGTACTGTTGAGTTAATTTTTAAAGATTGAAGGTATTTAAATTTTCGAGATATGAAGTAATAGTTTCCACAAAACTCATATGGATTTGCTCATTCATCTAATTTCTAGGACACTCCTATTTTACTATAGTCAATGTAATAATTGAATATGTGCGCCCCAACTTTGCATTTTGGATGCAACTATTTTATACTATTAATGGGTTCTCATGCCCGCTTTGGTACCTAAAACATACAATATACTCCTATAGCTTTAATTCATGCTTGCCATTAAACATGACTTTGCCTCACACAAGGTTGTCTACTTTCTCCACATGCCATTATATCAATGTTTAAGTTAAGGGCCCCTGAGTTTTAGTTTCGCCGCGGGCACCCAAAATCTCAAGACGGGCCCTGTACTTGATAGAAAGTCCTAACATAATCTTCAATCAAAGTGCTTCCATGGATAAGAGGATCACTCTCTCACAATAATGGGATTGTGGTGAAAGTGATTAACTTTTGGTATAAGTATTCAAAAAATGGGAGTTATTTTCCTTCAAAGAATCAAAGAAGTGACATGGAATTGCCCAACACTTCTTCTCTTATCTTCTTAGCTTAGATCTCTCTTCCTCGTTGATGGTAGAAGGATGGAGGGGAGTGGAGTGAGATGAGGTGGAATGGAGTGGTGTAACACCCCGGATCCGATGCGCCAGGTGTCTGCCAGTTATTCGTCGTCGTTGCCATGTCATGTGCTTGCGTGTTGCATTTTTTCATGTCGTCATGTGCATCTCATTTTGCATACGTGCTCGTTTCATGTATCCGAGCTTTTTCCCCGTTGTCCGTTTTGCAATCCGACACTCCTATGTCCTCCAGCGCCCCCTTTTGCCTCTTTTCGTGAGCGGGTGTTAAACTTTCTCGGAATGAACCGAGGTTTGCCAAGCGGCCTTTGTACACCACCGGTAGACCGCCTGTCAAGTTTCGTGCCATTTGGAGTCCGTTTGATACTTCAACGGTTAACCGGGTAACCGCAAAGGCTTTTTCCGTGTGCAGCCCAACACCCCTCCAAAGTGGCCCGAAAACCCACCTAAACCCCCTCCATCATCTAGGTCATTCAATCCCGATCATGTGGCCGAAAACCATGCTCAATTTGGAGCCTCCTAGCTCCCTCTACCTATATATATGTGATCCCCTCCAAAAATTCGCAGACGAAACCCTAAAAATCCTTCCCCTCGCGCCGCTGGACGCGTCCGCGTCGCGCCGGACATGTCCACCACCGCCGCCACATCACACTGGCCAATCAGGCGCCGCCACATCACCGCACCCGCCGCCTCAGCCAACCGCGAGACGCCACGTGTCCCCGCACTGGCGCCCACTTCGCCGGACATCCAGGGCCCAGATCCGGCCCGCCCCGGGGCCGAACCGGGCCGCGCCGGGCCCGTCTCTCTGCCTCCATCGCCGGCACCTCGCGCCGCCGCCTCTCTTCGTTGGTGTCCCCGAGCCGCTCGCCGGCGACCGTGCCTCGTCGGAGCGCCGCCGCCCGCTCGCCGGTGTTGCGCGCCGTCGTCCGCCTCTGCCAGTCGCCGCCTTGCCCGTCCGCCTCCACCCAGGCTCGCGCGTCGCCCGAGCCGCCCGAAGCTCCGCCGACCCCGCCGCCTCTCCTTGCCGGGGACGCCTCCCCCGCGCCAGCAACTGCCGGATCCGGCCTCGCCAGCCCTGGATACGGGCGCGTCGCGCCTCCACACTTCGCCGGTGACGCCATCGCCGGCCTCCTCTGCTTCTTCTGTGCCGGGACCGTCCTGTCCTGGATCTCCCTATCCATCCGTCCAAACGCCCTGCACGGCCTGGCCTGATCCGTCCCGGGTCCTCAGGATCCGTTTTTCCAGCGAGGTGAAATTTCAACCAAGTCCCTAAATTGTTGCTTTTTGGTGCCCTTTTCAACATGTCATATCTCCTAGCATACTGCTCTATATTGCGTGCACGATATATCGAAATGGTCATCAGGATGTGCGCTTCATTTCATTCCATTGTGCCATGTTCATTTGAGTGCATCTTGATGTCCTAATCATCGTTGCAAGAGTGCTATATAATGTTGTCGGCTGTAGTTTAATAGCACATGCTCATTTGTCATTTTTGCTTCTTTTTGAGTGATTTTATTTTGAGCATTAAGACTACATGTGTTATGAGCTACAACGTGCCATATTTTCTGTGGTGCAATTGATTATTCATGATATGCCATGTGTCGATTGTTTCAACCTTGCAAAGTAGCCTCGGTGATGTTGCTGATTTCAGGGACTTAGAATTTCACTGTCTTTGTTCTGCTGTTATTTTCATGCCATATAGTCATGTCGCTACAGTGAGATCCATGCCTGTTTTGAGTATGTTCAGTAAGGGAGTTTTGGACAGATGGTTATGCTCTATCCATCCGTGCTCCTGTTTGCGTTTATAGAGTGCTCTAGCATGTCTTAGGGCTAGTTTGGCAGCAAAGTTTTTTTTAAACTGTGGTAATTGAAAACCACAGTATTACTTTAGGTGGGCAAAGAATACTACAGTTTCCTAAAACCAATGTTTTCCTCAGTTTTATATGTGTTTGGTTGCTGTTGTTTAACCAAAGTTTTGACCAAGTATTTTAGCGTGGATGACTGAGTAATTAGCGGCTGCTAACGGCGACCGGCTGCATGTAGCTGACATGCACACGATCAGTCAACTAGATTGAAGAAATACCATCCTAGGAGTAGTCAACTAGTAGATTGAGGTAATACAATCCTAGGAGCGTGTTGCCATTATATGTCTATATATGTGCATGTACTTTGAGCCGGTCCTAAATTCTTTGTGCGTGTATATGTGCCATTTATACTGATCGGCTAGTTAGCTAGCATATATAACCTGCTGATTATGAGTGTTCGCCAAAAGGATCAATTAATCTAATCCGTGCGCTACTCGCCGGAAATACATAGGCAGCCAAGGACTCGAGAAATAGCTTGCTGTGGACGAGTGTCCTCCCTAGTGGTGAGCTTGATTCAGTCATGGCACCGCAGAGAGATAGAGAGACTCGCACGCGACGCCGGCTGGAAGGTAGACTAATCAAACTGAATCGTCTATAACCAAGAGATATAATATGATCGTTTACCATATAAGAGAAAGAGGAAAAATAGAATGGGATCGCTCTGAATATTTTTATCTCGATGTAGACGGCAACATCAAGTGTGATCTCCTGGAAGATCTCTCTCCATTCTGTTTTAAAAAAAGAGGTCGGGACCTTTTTTCCGAATACTGCAAAAAAACCATGGTTTCTAGTATACCGTGGTTTGCAAAACTTTGGTTTTTCTGAAGCCAAACGGATCAAAGTATTCAAAACCATGGTATTTTTAAAAAACCACGGTATTCTTAGAAAACTTTAAAAAAACTTTGCTGCCAAACGCAGCCTTAATTGTGCTCTACTTTTGCTATAAAATGTTCCTGGCAGATTGTTTACATGTTATTCAATTTTGCCAAGGTTGTTGTTAGTAATCCAAGCGTGCTATGAACTTTCTCTTGCCATGTTTAGCTTCATGAACATGTTATCTTGTTGTAGGTATGGTTTTCTTGTCATGCAATGCTTTGTGATGAGTGATTCGAGCTCGCAAAGTTGCCTTCATGCTGTTGTTTATGCCATGCTCTGTTTTTCACTAAGTCTGAATCTGTTTATGAAACTTGCTTTGTTTACATGGGTGCCATCATATCTTCTGATCCTTTTTGACTCATGGTCAGTAAGGGACTTTTGTTCTATGCTATTAGTAGATTCATTGCATGCCTTTGGTTGCTATAATAAGTTCATGTAGCATGTTGTTTGATAGCTCTAAACTTTGCAACCTGATGTTATTTCTGCCATCCTGTGAATTCCACTAAGTCTGTGAACCTGTTATTATTTGCAATTTTGCCATGTCCTTTATATCATGTTCTAGTAGTTTTTGGAGATAGATCAGTGTTCATGTTTTGTTATGCTTTACATGTACATCATGTCCATCCCTTTTGGTTTCATGTTGAGATCCTGTAACATGTTTTTTTTGTGCTCGCAATATGCCTAGTTGCTGTTTTGGACAGCATGGCCTTTAAACTTGTATGGGGTGTATGTGTTGAACCGTTGCTCCGTTTTGAGTGTGCTCTACATGAAACTTGCTTAGTTTTGCATGTAGTTTCATGTTACCTTGTTGCATCCATGTTTGGAGTGTGTTTCTTGATGTTTGAATGCATTTTGCATCGATGCCATGTTATCTTGTTTTGCTCATATCTTCTAGGCCGTAGCTCCGAATTAAACAACCCTTATATGTAACTTGACTAGAATTTCATGTAGATCATCGTGGTGCATCTTAACTTGTGGTTTAACCACTTGAACATAAGGTTTATTCAGATCTGGACCAATTTCGAAATTTGCATATGGGGACTTACCGGAATTGTTATATGTTGTTTCCGGCCTCATTTAAACTTGTTTTGATGTGTTGCTTTTGTATGCATCATCTCTTGACATGAGTAGCTTCATGTAGCCTTGTCATGCATCATACTTGGTTGAGCATCATGCCTTGTTCTTGCGTGGTGTGTTTACTATGTTGTGTGCTTCTTCTCGATAGTTCCCGTTTCGTTGCGATCGTGAGGATTCGTTCGTCTACGCTTGGTTCGTCTTCGTGGCTTCATCTTCTTCATGGATTCGTTCTTATTCCTTGCGGGATTTCAGGCAAGATGACCGTCACCTTGGATCTCATTACTATCATTGCTATGCTAGTTGCTTCGTTCTATCGCTTTGCCGCGTTACCTACCACTTGCTTATCAAGCCTCCCAAATTGCCATGAACCTCTAACCTTTGTCACCCTTCCTAGCAAACCGTTGTTTGGCTAAGTTACCGCTTTTGCTCAGCCCCTCTTATAGCGTTGCTAGTTGCAGGTGAAGATGAAGTTTGCCCCATGTTGGATTATGTTTATGTTGGGATATCACAATATCTCTTATATTATTAATGCATCTATATACTTGGTAAAGGATGGAAGGCTCGGCCTTATGCCTGGTGTTTTGTTCCACTCTTGCCGCCCTAGTTTCCGTCACATCGGTATTATGTTCCTGGATTTTTGCGTCCCTAACGCGGTTGGGAGATTTATGGGACCCCCTTGACAGTTCGTTTGAATAAAACTCTTCCAGCAAGGCCCAACATTGGTTTTACCATTTGCCTCACCTATGCCTTTTTTCCCTTGGGTTTCCGGAGCCCGAGGGACATCTTTATTTTAGGCCCCCCGGGCCAGTGCTTCTCTAAGTGCTGGTCCAAACCGAGCGATGTCCGGCTCCCCCTGGGCAATCAGGGTCTATGCCAACCCTACGTCCGGCTCATCCGGTGTGCCCTGAGAACGAGATATGTGCAGCTCCTATCGGGATTTGTCTGCACATCCGGGCGGCTTTGCTGGTCTTGTTTTACCATTGACGAAATGTCTTGTAACCGGGATTCCGAGACTGATCGGGTCTTCCCGGGAGAAGGAATATCCTTAGTTGATCGCGAGAGCTTATCATGGGCTAAGTTGGGACACCCCTGCAGGGTTTGGACTTTCGAAAGCCGTGCCCGCGGTTATGTGGCAGATGGGAATTTGTTAATGTCCGGTTGTAGTAAACTTGAAGTAAACCCTTCTAAAATACACCAACTGTCGTGGAATTGTCATGACAGATGTCCTAGTGTGAGGACTTAGTCGTGAGGCCAACGCATCTATGTGGTAGTTTGAGAGGGGTTGAGCGGAATCAAGAGACACAACACAAGACAGGGATTTATACAGCTTCGGGCCCCGGGAAACATCATCCGGTAACAACCCTACATGTTGTTTGAGGCTAGGTCTCATTATCATCACGAGGGAGTCGCCGTAAACCGGCTCTCCTCTTTGTGTCTAGCCCTAAGGTTGTTTTCTTGCTTGTAGCTTGTCCCTCTTTGGGGAGCCCTACCCCTCCTTATATATGTTGAAGGGGCGGGTTACATGTAGAGTCCAACTCGGACTTAAGACTTAACTATTCTAACTTATCTTCATGGGATTCTTAACATCTTGGGCTTCATAACATCTCGGGCTTCATAACCCCTAGCAACCCAGTTATCACTGTTTGCCGGTCTAAGATGGTCTTCCGGTTTAAGATGGTCTGCCGGTTTAAGATGGTCTGCCGATTTACGATGGTCTGCCGGTTTAAGATCTGACTTAACTCCTGCCGGTTTACCACCTGTCGGTTTACCGTCCGTCATAGCCATCTGATTTAGCTGTCTGTCTTAACTGTCTGCCGGTTTACCAAGTCCCAGCCGGTTTACAACTCCGGCCGGTTCATACCGCGGGGTATATCCCCGACATTAGCCCCCAGTTTAATTTGGATTTATCCATGTTAAACTGATCCTGAGCATCTTTAAATCCTTGTCATTTCCTTCTAGAAAATTCGGGTCAATAGGCCTGCTTCATAATCAATTTGCTGATATTGGTTTGTCACAGAGAAATATTTTTGAAGAAAAAACTTCTTTGACTCAGCTCCCAATGCTTTAACAAAAATATTGGTCTTTTGAAATACTCATCTGATCTTCAGCCGGTTTAAGAATGTAAAACTTTACCGGTTTACAAATATTGATGGCACCGGATCATAACTGTTTGTTAACATCAGCTTTTGAAAATATACCTCTTATATGCCTATCACTTGTAGCCCTCAAATCTTAAGAAGGTAATGTAGTAACAACTTAAGATTTGCTTCAATATCAATGTCACAAGCTTGAAGAAATCCAGGTTGTTCATCTCAATCACTAATCAGAACTGAGTATTCCACATATGTAGCCCCCAAGTGTCGGGTTGTCATGCTTGCAGCAACCTGGGACATGTAATTTCCTGATGCTCATAAAAACTTCAACCAGTGTAGCCCCCAAGGGCCGGGTCATTATGCAAATAATAAGCAGGGACTTTAAAAATATGATCATGTAGAATGTAACGGCAATGTGTGAAGGAGATATGCCCTAGAGGCAATAATAAAGTTATTATTTATTTCCTTATATATCATGATAAATGTTTATTATTCATGCTAGAATTGTATTAACCAGAAACATAATACATGTGTGGATACATAGACAAACAGAGTGTCACTAGTACGCCTCTACTTGACTATCTTGTTAATCAAAGATGGTTAAGTTTCCTAACCATAGACAAAGGAGTTGTCATTTGATTAACAAGGTCACATCATTAGTTGAATGATCTGATTGACATGACCCATTCCATTAGCTTAGCACCCGATCGTTTAGTATGTTGCTATTGCTTTCTCCATGACTTATACATGTTCCTTTGACTATGAGATTATGCAACTCCCGTTTACCGTAGGAACACTTTGTGTGCTACCAAACATCACAAGTAACTGGGTGATTATAAAGGAGCTCTACAGGTGTATCCGAAAGTATTTGTTGGGTTGGCGTATTTCGAGATTAGGATTTGTCACTCCGAATGTCGGAGAGGTATCTCAGGGCCTTCTCGGTAATGCACATCACATAAGCCTTGCAAGCATTGCAACCAATAAGATAGTTGCAAGATGATGTATTACGGAACGAGTAAAGAGACTTGCCGGTAACGAGATTGAACTAGGTATTGGATACCGACGATCGAATCTCGGGCAAGTAACATACCGATGACAAAGGGAACAACGTATGTTGTTATGCGGTCTGACCGATAAAGATCTTCATAGAATATGTAGGAGCCAATATGGGCATCCAGGTCCCGCTATTGGTTATTGACCAGAGATTTGTCTCAGTCATGTCTACACTGTTCTCGAACCGTAGGGTCCACACGCTTAAGGTTACGATGACAGTTATTATGAGTTTATGCATTTTGATGTACCGAAGTTAGTTCGGAGTCCCGGATGAGATCACGGACATGCCGAGGAGTCTCGGAATGGTCGAGACGTAAAGATTGATATATTGGACGACTATATTCGGACATCGGAATGGTTCCGAGTGGTTTCGGATAAAATCGGAGTGCCGGAGGGGTTACCGGAACCCCCCGGGGAAGTAATGGGCCTTATTGGGCCCAAGGGGAGAGAGAGGGCAGCAGCCAGGAGGTGGCGCGCGCCCCCCTCATGGGAGTCCGAATTAGACAAGGAGGGGGGGCGCGGCCCCCCTTTCCCTCTCCCTCTCCCTCTCTTTCCTTCCCCCCTCTCTTCCTAGTTGGACTAGGAAAGGGGAGTCCTACTCCCACTAGGAGGAGGACTCCCCCCTCCCTTTGGCGCGCCCCAATAGGGCCGGCCGGCCTCCCCCTTGCTCCTTTATATACGGGGGCAGGGGGGCACCCCAAGACACACAAGTTGATCTTCGTGATCGTTCCTCAGCCGTGTGCGGTGCCCCCCTCCACCATATTCCACCTCGGTCATATTGTCGCGGTGCTTAGGCGAAGCCCTGCGTCGGTAGTTCATCAAGATCGTCACCATGCCGTCGTGCTGACGAAACTCGTCCCCGAGAGCTTTGCTGGATCGGAGCCCGGAGAACGTCATCGAGTTGTACGTGTGTCAAGAACTCGGAGGCGCCGGAGTAACGGTGCTTGGATCGGTCGGATCGGGAGGACGTACGACTACTTCCTCTATGTTGTGTCAACGCTTCCGGTTCGGTCTACGAGGGTACGTAGACAACACTCTCCCCTCTCGTTGCTATGCATCACCATGATCTTGCGTGTGCGTAGGAAATTTTTTGAAATTACTACGTTACCCAACAGTGGCATCAGAGCCTAGGTTTTTATGGTTTGATGTTATGCACGAGTAGAACACAAGTGAGTTGTGGACGATATAAGTCATACTGCCTACCAGCATGTCATACTTTGGTTCGACGGTATTGTTGGATGAAGCGGCCCGGACCAACATTACGCGTACGCTTACGCGAGACTGGTTCTACCGCCGTGCTTTGCACACAGGTGGCTGGCGGGTGTCAGTTTCTCCAACTTTAGTTGAACCGAGTATGGCTACACCCGGTCCTTGAGAAGGTTAAAACAGAGTCTATTTGACAAACTATCGTTGTGGTTTTGATGCGTAGGTGAGATTGGTTCTTGCTTAAGCCCGTAGCAGCCACGTAAAATTTGCAACAAACAAAGTAGAGGACGTCTAACTTGTTTTTGCAGGGCATGTTGTGATGTGATATGGTCAAAACATGATGCTAAATTTTATTGTATGAGATGATCATGTTTTGTAACCGAGTTATCGGCAACCGGCAGGAGCCGTATGGTTGTCGCTTTATTGTATGCAATGCAATCGCCCTGTAATGCTTTACTTTATCACTAAGCGGTAGCGATAGTCGTAGAAGCATAAGATTGGCAAGACGATAACGATGCTACGATGGAGATCAAGGTGTCGCGCCGGTGACGATGGTGATCATGATGGTGCTGCGGAGATGGAGATCACAAGCACAAGATGATGATGGCCATATCATATCACTTATATTGATTGCATGTGATGTTTATCTTTTTATGCATCTTATCTTGCTTTGATTGACGGTAACATTATAAGATAATCTCTCACTAAATTATCATAGTAATAGTGTTCTCCCTGAGTATGCACCGTTGCGAAAGTTCTTCGTGCTGAGACACCACGTGATGATCGAGTGTGATAGGCTCTACGTTCAAATACAACGGGTGCAAAACAGTTGCACACGCGGAATACTCAGGTTTAACTTGACGAGCCTAGCATATAACAGATATGGCCTCGGAACACGGAGACCGAAAGGTCGAGCGTGAATCATATAGTAGATATGATCAACATAGTGATGTTCACCATTGAAACTACTCCATCTCACGTGATGATTGGACATGGTTTAGTTGATTTGGATCACGTGATCACTTAGAGGATTAGAGAGATGTCTATCTAAGTGGGAGTTCTTAAGTAATATGATTAATTGAACTTAAATTTATCATGAACTTAGTCCCTGATAGTATCTTGCTTGTTTATGTTGATTGTAGATAGATGGCTCGTGCTGTTGTTCCGTTGAATTTTAATGTGTTCCTTGAGAAAGCAAAGTTGAAAGATGATGGTAGCAATTACACGGACTGGGTCCGTAACTTGAGGATTATCCTCATTGCTGCACAGAAGAGTTACGTCCTGGAAGCACCGCTGGGTGCCAGGCCTGCTGCTGGAGCAACGCCAGATGTTATGAACATCTGGCAGAGCAAAGCTGATGACTACTCGATAGTTCAGTGTGCCATGCTTTACGGCTTAGAACCGGGACTTCAACGACGTTTTGAACATCATGGAGCATATGAGATGTTCCAGGAGTTGAAGCTAATATTCCAACAGAATGCCCGGACTGAGAGATATGAAGTCTCCAATAAGTTCTATAGCTGCAAGATGGAGGAGAATGGTTCTGTCAGTGAGCATATACTCAGAATGTCTGGGTATTATAATCACTTGAATCAACCGGGAGTCAATCTTCCGGATGATTGTGTCATTGACAGAATTCTCCAATCACTGCACCAAGCTACAAAGGCTTCGTGATGAACTATAATATGCAAGGGATAGATAAGACAATGCCCGAGCTCTTCGCAATGCTAAAGGCTGCGGAGGTAGAAATCAAGAAGGAGCATCAAGTGTTGATGGTCAATAAGACCACTAGTTTCAAGAAAAAGGGCAAAGGGAAGAAGAAGGGGAACTTCAAGAAGAACAGCAAACAAGTTGTTGCTCAAGAGAAGAAACCCAAGTCTGGACCTAAGCCTGAAACTGAGTGCTTCTACTGCAAGCAGACTGGTCACTGGAAGCGGAACTGCCCCAAGTATTTGGCGGATAAGAAGGATGGCAAGGTGAACAAAGGTATATGTGATATACATGTTATTGATGTGTACCTTACTAATGCTCGCAGTAGCACCTGGGTATTTGATACTGGTTCTGTTGCTAATATTTGCAACTCGAAACGGGGACTACGGATTAAGCGAACACTGGCCAAGGACGAGGTGACGATGCGCATGGGAAATGGTTCCAAAGTCGATGTGATCGCGGTCGGCACGCTACCTCTACATCTACCTTCGGGATTAGTATTAGACCTGAATAATTGTTATTTGGTGCCAGCGTTGAGCATGAACATTATATCTGGATCTTGTTTGATGCGAGACGGTTATTCATTTAAATCAGAGAATAATGGTTGTTCTATTTATATGAGTAATATCTTTTATGGTCATGCACCCTTGAAGAGTGGTCTATTTTTGATGAATCTCGATAGTAGTGATACACATATTCATAGTGTTGAAGCCAAAAGATGCAGAGTTGATAATGATAGTGCAACTTATTTGTGGCACTGCCGTTTAGGTCATATCGGTGTAAAACGCATGAAGAAACTCCATACTGATGGACTTTTGGAGCCACTTGATTATGAATCACTTGGCACTTGCGAATCGTGCCTCATGGGCAAGATGACCAAAACACCGTTCTCCGGTAGTATGGAGAAGGCAACAGATTTATTGGAGATCATACATACAGATGTATGTGGTCCGATGAATGTTGAGGCTCGTGGCGGATATCGTTATTTTCTCACCTTCACAGATGATTTAAGCAGATATGGTTATGTCTACTTAATGAAACACAAGTCTGAAACATTTGAAAAGTTCAAAGAATTTCAGAGTGAAGTTGAAAATCATCGTAACAAGAAAATAAAGTTTCTACGATCTGATCGTGGAGGAGAATATTTGAGTTACGAGTTTGGTCTACATTTGAAACAATGCGGAATAGTTTCGCAACTGACGCCACCCGGAACACCACAACGCAATGGTGTGTCCGAACGTCGTAATCGTACTTTACTAGATATGGTGCGATCTATGATGTCTCTTACAGATTTACCGCTATCGTTTTGGGGTTATGCTTTAGAGACGGCCGCATTCACGTTAAATAGGACACCGTCGAAATCCGTTGAGACGACGCCTTATGAACTATGGTTTAGCAAGAAACCGAAGTTGTCGTTTCTTAAAGTTTGGGGCAGCGATGCTTATGTGAAAAAGCTTCAACCTGATAAGCTCGAACCCAAATCGGAAAAATGTGTCTTCATAGGATATCCAAAAGAAACTGTTGGATACACCTTCTATCACAGATCCGAAGGCAAGACTTTTGTTGCTAAATTCGGAGCCTTTCTAGAAAAGGAGTTTCTCTCGAAAGAAGTGAGTGGGAGGAAAGTAGAACTTGATGAGGTAACTGTACCTGCTCCCTTATTGGAAAGTAGTACATCACAGAAATCTGTTTCTGTAGCACCTACACCAATTAGTGAGGAAGCTGATGATATTGATCATGAAACTTCAGATCAAGTTACTACAGAACCTCGTAGATCAACCAGAGTAAGATCCGCACCAGAGTGGTACGGCAATCCCATTCTGGAAGTCATGCTACTAGATCATGATGAACCTACGAACTATGAAGAAGCGATGGTGAGCCCAGATTCCGCAAAATGGCTAGAAGCCATGAAATCTGAGATGGGATCCATGTATGACAACAAAGTATGGACTTTGGTTGACTTGCCCGAGGGTTGGCAAGCAATAGAGAATAAGTGGATCTTTAAGAAGAAGACTGACGCCGACGGTAATGTTACTGTCTACAAAGCTCGACTTGTCGCGAAAGGTTTTCGACAAGTTCAAGGGATTGACTACGATGAGACCTTCTCACCCGTAGCGATGCTTAAGTCTGTCCGAATCATGTTAGCAATTGCCGCATTTTATGATTATGAAATTTGGCAAATGGATGTAAAGACTGCATTCCTCAATGGATTTCTGGAAGAAGAGTTGTATATGATGCAACCAGAAGGTTTTATCGATCAAAAGGGAGCTAACAAAGTGTGCAAGCTCCAGCGATCCATTTATGGACTGGTGCAAGCATCTCGGAGTTGGAATAAACGCTTTGACAGTGTGATCAAAGCATTTGGGTTTATACAGACTTTTGGAGAAGCCTGTATTTACAAGAAAGTGAGTGGGAGACTGAAGGAAATATGCCCTAGAGGCAATAATAAAGTTATTATTTATTTCCTTATATATCATGATAAATGTTTATTATTCATGCTAGAATTGTATTAACCGGAAACATAATACATGTGTGGATACATAGACAAACAGAGTGTCACTAGTACGCCTCTACTTGACTAGCTTGTTAATCAAAGATGGTTAAGTTTCCTAACCATAGACAAAGGAGTTGTCATTTGATTAACAAGGTCACATCATTAGTTGAATGATCTGATTGACATGACCCATTCCATTAGCTTAGCACCCGATCGTTTAGTATGTTGCTATTGCTTTCTCCATGACTTATACATGTTCCTTTGACTATGAGATTATGCAACTCCCGTTTACCGTAGGAACACTTTGTGTGCTACCAAACGTCACAGGTAACTGGGTGATTATAAAGGAGCTCTACAGGTGTCTCCGAAAGTATTTGTTGGGTTGGCGTATTTCGAGATTAGGATTTGTCACTCCGAATGTCGGAGAGGTATCTCAGGGCCTTCTCGGTAATGCACATCACATAAGCCTTGCAAGCATTGCAACCAATAAGATAGTTGCAAGATGATGTATTACGGAACGAGTAAAGAGATTTGCCGGTAACGAGATTGAACTAGGTATTGGATACCGACGATCGAATCTTGGGCAAGTAACATACCGATGACAAAGGGAACAACGTATGTTGTTATGCGGTCTGACCGATAAAGATCTTCGTAGAATGTGTAGGAGCCAATATGGGCATCTAGGTCCCGCTATTGGTTATTGACCAGAGATTTGTCTCAGTCATGTCTACACTGTTCTCGAACCGTAGGGTCCACACGCTTAAGGTTACGATGACAGTTATTATGAGTTTATGCATTTTGATGTACCGAAGTTAGTTCAGAGTCCCGGATGAGATCACGGACATGACGAGGAGTCTCGGAATGGTCAAGACGTAAAGATTGATATATTGGACGACTATATTCGGAAATCGGAATGGTTCCGAGTGGTTTCGGATAAAACCGGAGTGCCGGAGGGGTTACCGGAACCCCCCGGGGAAGTAATGGGCCTTATTGGGCCCAAGGGGAGAGAGAGGGCAGCAGCCAGGAGGTGGCGCGCGCCCCCCCTCATGGGAGTCCGAATTGGACAAGGAGGGGGGCGCGGCCCCCCTTTCCCTCTCCCTCTCCCTCTCTTTCCTTCCCCCCTCTCTTCCTAGTTGGACTAGGAAAGGGGAGTCCTACTCCCACTAGGAGGAGGACTCCCCCTCCCTTTGGCGCACCCCAATAGGGCCGGCCGGCCTCCCCCTTGCTCCTTTATATACGGGGGCAGGGGGTCACCCCAAGACACACAAGTTGATCTTCGTGATCGTTCCTCAGCCGTGTGCGGTGCCCCCTCCACCATATTCCACCTCGGTCATATTGTCGCGGTGCTTAGGCGAAGCCCTGCGTCGGTAGTTCATCAAGATCGTCACCACGCCGTCGTGCTGACGAAACTCGTCCCCGAGAGCTTTGCTGGATCGGAGCCCGGAGAACGTCATCGAGCTGTACGTGTGTCAAGAACTCGGTGGCGCCGGAGTAACGGTGCTTGGATCGGTCGGATCGGGAGGACGTACGACTACTTCCTCTACGTTGTGTCAACGCTTCCGCTTCGGTCTATGAGGGTACATAGACAACACTCTCCCCTCTCGTTGCTATGCATCACCATGATCTTGCATGTGTGTAGGAAATTTTTTGAAATTACTACGTTACCCAACAATGTGTAGCCCCCAAGGGCCGGCTCAGTAAGATAATATTGAGCTGGGACTTTATATACACTCCATTGAGAATTATATTATGTAACTCCCATCATGGGGCGTGAACCCACGTCCACAAGGTTGAGAGTTTTGTACTTTACCAACTGAGCAGTGGATCCTTCAATAATAGATGAAAATTTGTGTACCTTGAATTGTTGACAGGAGCAATTGGTAGCCCCCAAGGGCCGTCTCATTATGATGTGATGAGTCGGGTCTTCAATAAGACTAATAAAAATGACTTTGCATTAGCCCCCAAGTGTCATGGTGCCTGCTTGCAGCGACGTGAGACTTGCATATTTGATATAATCTTAAATTGAATAATGTAGCCCCCAAGTGCCGGGTCATAAGCCTGCAGCAACTCGGGACTATTCCTTCAACTGTAAAATAAATCATATCCATTAATAATATAATAGCCATTGCGCTAAAGCGACTTTGAAAACCTTAATCATAATACTGGTTATTGATAACCATAATAAAATCCAGCCATGTTGGCTATTTGAAGATTTGGATAATACAATCCAATGATTTATGAGCGCATGATTCCAATGGCGCAATTCAAATATATAGTGGCGACTTATAGTCGAAACCAGACCAGGCTGATAGTCTCCGGATTATGATTTAACCATGTTCCGTCAATTTGTAATTTACAGTCGAACCGGATTAACAATGCCGGTTTTTAAAACGCAAAAAAAGAAATGTTTATCAAAAAGAAACAGAATTAAAGCAAAGGCAGAGATAAAACCATTGCAAATGAGGCTTTGAGCCGATCAAGAGGCATTACCATGATCGGACACGACCAAGCCCCCAAAAGGCGTAGCTATGGTTCGAGTCAGCCAGGTCCCTAAATGATGCATTGGCATTACGTCGATCAAGAGGTGTAGCGATGGTTCGGGTTCGACCAAAGCCCCCAAGTGATGTTGTGGCACTAGGCCGATCAAGAGGCGTGACTATGGTTCAGACTTGACCAAGTCCCCAAGTGATGTTGTGGCTTTACGCCTATCAAAAGGTGTTGCTATGGTTCGGACACGACCAAAGCCCCCAAGTGATGTTGTGGCATTGCGCCAATCAAGAGGTGTGATTATGGTTCGGATACGACCAAGCCCCCAAGTGATCAATAATATGATAAGCCAATAAGGCAGGATACCCATGTTTGAACCGCGCATCATGGCAGCAGGTCCTCTTCGGCAACCTTTAACTTTTTGCAAGAGATAAATTCTTCTTGAACCGGATATTGAGAGCTTCAAAGCTATGTGGGAGAAGAGATTTTTCTTAAATCGTACTATAAACCGGAAGTATCATTGTGAGCCGGAATATTTCTGACGGCCTTTAAATATGACAGTATCCTCCGGGACCGGGTTTCCCTTCAACATCCTGGGGCACTTGAATTTGCTGAAACTAGCAATACTCGCTGCGTCATATCATCGTAGCCCCCGAGTCTTAAGATGATTCAAGGAGTTGTCTTGAGATTCTCCGTACTTGACCAAAGCAGAAGGTATACATCATCGGTGTTAATAACGCGATGTAAATCCACAGAAGGTTGAGGTGATTGCGGCGGATTATAGATGATCCGTATGAGCCGTGTCAGTAACTCGGCCAATGGTTCCTTCCAGCTGGCTATTTAAAGTTGACCAAACTGTAGTGGCAGCGATTTGTGGGCATGTCCATTGATCCATCCAGTGCAGATGGTGGCTGAATGATAATTTGCCTCCAATGTATTTGAAGAAAAACCGGGCTACCCAAGCAGTGACTTGCTCATACTCAATAAACAGCTCATGCAGACAGGTGCAGCCCGGTGTGTTTATGTAGACCAGGTCGCGAGAGACGGACAGCAGAGACGACCGCGGCTTCAGAGACGGCACAGACAAATGAGTCGGCCGCGGCGTTGTAAGTTGGCGCGGGCGGGAGAATCGACCGCGACATTTGTAAGTCAGTGCAGATGGGAGAGTCGGCCGCGGCATTTGTAAACCAGTGTGGACTGACAATTCGGGCACGGCAGCAGTAGTCGGTGCAGGCGCGAGAGTTGGCCACGACATTTAAACCGGTGTAGGCGCAAGACTTGGCCATAACGTTTAACCCGGTACAAGCCTCCTGTCCACGGCACGATGCCACTTTTGTAGTGGACTTTTTCCTGCATAAAATATATTGAAAGACAGAGTAACTGTTCTCAAATAATTTAACATGCGCTAATAAAATATACATCACCTGATATACTTTGTCAAATGAACCGGACGCTGCTGAAAATGGATAAATACGTCTCCTTTGGTTCCTTTGGAAATTGTGCCATGTTGAGAGGAATAGTAATACTGGTTCTCTCATTTTCAAGTGCCTAGAAGTATATAGTTGCTTTCGGCCTGCAACTAGCACCTGACCATAAAATCTTTCGCGTGAGTAGCGGCAGGATTGATTGATGGACCTTGCTTCCGCCCCACTGTTTGCTTTTGTCCTCAGGTGCATGTGCAGCAGATATTTCTTTATTTTCGTCATCATCAAGACATGCATGCAAATAAATAAACTAGTCTCTCCAGCGCGCGGACGGAGCGCACAATTGGGAAGAAAATCGTATACGACTAGGTCGTACAGGCACAAACGGGAGACCCACCTCTATGTGCGACACGTGGCATCCCGAATCTCAAAGCAGCGGCCATGGTTCATCGTTTCCAAGTTTCAACCCACTCCGATTCCCACGACCATACAAACCATCGTCATCTCTACCCATCTCACCTGCGACGGACAGAATATAGCAGAGCCCAACAACGGCAACGAGTCACCGGAGCAAGGAACACACATGGCAACTTGCCCACCAAAACCTCCTCTGCCCACATCTTCTACTAGCTGACGGGGACAAGCATCAGGGGCGGTGCCGCGAGCTGCGCAGCGGATGAGCCTAGACATTACCGGCGGTGAGGGAGCGCGCCGAGCTGGAGAGTTGCACCTGTCTTCGACGAGCGCACCGGCAACGATGCGGCGAGCAGCCGAGGCACCGGCGGCGGCTGGAGTTTGAACATCGAACCTGGGCTATATAAATTGGGATTTGGCGAAGGGGATTAATGGCTGCTTTGAGATTCGGTTTGCCACGTGTCGCACAGAGAGGTGGGTCTCCCGTTTGTGCCTGTACGACCTGGTCGTATATGATTTTCTTCCGCACAATTGGTGCGAGCCAGCAGAAACTCAGCCATAACGCGAATCAACGTGTGGTTGAGTTGGTTAGGTGGACAGTGGTATCCCCAACCCACCAGGGTTCAAATCCTGGTGCTCGCATTATTCCTAGATTTATTTCAGGATTTCCGGCGATGCGCTTTCAGTGGGAGGAGACGTTCCCGTCGACGACGAGGCGCCTACGGTGACTTCGTAAATCTCAAGATGATATGCCGGCTCAGTCTCTCGGAGGTGCTCATAGGGGTAGGGTATGCGTGTGTGCGTTCATAGGGGTGAGTGTATGCGCGTGTATATGAGCGCTTGTGTCTGTACTGATGCTCAAAAAAAAGAAACTCAGCCATAACCGTTTGTACGACGAGCCGGCGGGAGGCACGGCAGCGCCAGGCACCGTGCAAGAACTGAGGCAAATACCACCAGCGGCTCGAGGGCAGGGCGCTCGCTAGGCCGCAGTCATGGTGGACACCGTGACTTGGAGCGACCGTTTACGGCGCGGGAGCAGCGGGTTAAGGTCGACGCGCATAGCAGGAAGAGGTGATGGCGGTTTTAAGGCAACGGCGAGGCTTTGCGCAGTAAAGCGGCATAGCTAGGGGACCGGCGGTTTAGTTCAAGATACATCAAGGCGGCGGAGGAGAGCCAGCGATCCAAAGCAGCTCGGGGTGAGTTGGTAGCGGCCTTGATACGCGGGTGAAGAAGCAGGGCGGCTCATGGCCGGCCACAGCCGGAGACGACCCAGTGGGGGCTCGGCGGTTTAAAAGCGAGGCCGAGCTGGGCCGAGTCATGTTTGAGGTCGCAGGCGCAATTGCGACAGAGACGGCGGCTTGAGGGTGAAGCAACAACCGAGGAGGCAGGGCACAACGGAGGCAAATCTGTAGCAGCAAAGGTGAACCGGCAGAAGCCAGAGCGGTTCACGGGAGACTCGCGGCAGCTCGAGGCGGGTCACGGCAGCGCGCAGCAGAGGCGGCGACTCACGGAGATCAGCGCACAGCTAACGGTGAACCGGCGTGGGGGCGGATCGGTGAGCCGGCAGGCGCGAGAAAACAAGCGTGGCCGACGTGGCAGTAGACTCGGACGCACGAGTGTGGCGGACGACAGCGCCGGGCTATAGAGGCGCGGTGACTTGGAGGCGGCAGGGCCGGCTCAACCTGGCAGCTGAGGCGGAACAGCGAAGCCACAGCTGAGAAGCGAGGCGGTTCAAGCACGGCAAGGTCCGATGGCGACTCGGGCGGTCGCTCGACGGAGTCCCGGCCGGCACAGAAGCGAAGACGGAGTGACACAAGAGTCGGTTTAGGCGAGTCCGAACAGGGTGGGTGTCAGGCGACTTGGCTGTGGATTTGGGTGGGCGGCAACTCGGCCGCGGAGGTATGTAATTTTTTTAAACGCATCCTTGCACCACCATAAGCAGCAGGCATTGGCTCGGAATTGGAGAAGAACGGGTGCGAGATGGAGGCGCGCGGGGCGGCACGGGAAACCAGCGTGGAGAGCGGCCGCGGTAGTTTGGATAACCCGGTGGCGACTCATTGAGGTGACTCGAAGTTGGAGCAGACGGACCATGGTGGAGGCGACTTGGAGCCGTGTCAGTGGTAGCAGCTTTAGCGCTGGGGTAGTGGAGATGCTCCGGGCTATAGCATATGCGGCGGTTCAATGCAGTCGTGATGGCAGTGTCCATTGTAGAGAGGCGGAGGCCCGAGGCCAGGGTGGCTCAACAAGCCGGCGAGGCCAGGTTAAGGTCGCGGCTGCAGCCCGTCATGCCCGCGAAGGCGGCTCAGGCACAACTGGCCTGGTGGCGTCTTGACGCTTTGAGGCGTCCATGGTGTTGGTCAACAGCGGAGACGGCTCGGAGGACCTCGGCAAGTCTGTGGTGGAAGGGCGCGTGAACCGGCTTGCAGAGGAGACTTCCGACGGGTGGCGGTTTACAGTGACAGCAACCAGCCCAGACCAGAGAGCGGGTGAGGGCGACTCGCCAGGAAAGGCAGCATGCTGGCGGTTAGATGGAGGTGATTCATACAAAAGGCGATCCCACTGAGGCGGTTCAGGGGCGGCGAGATTCGACGACTGCTCGAAGCAGCTGACGGATCCTGAATCGGAGGCGGAGCGAGGTCAGGCCATGGGTCTGGTTTGATTTGGTTTTAGCTTGGAGCCATCCTTTGATAAGCCAGCGTGTCACTTTTTTTGGGTAGTTGATGGCTGGATTTGCTCTGACGGGTCTTCTCATGACTTGAAGTGGAAAAATCCCAATCCGTCTCGACGCAATTTTGTGATTGCAGAATCGCCGCAAACTCTTATTGCAGACTCGGCGGATTACCAACGTGTGTGCGGTGACCGTACCACATGTAACCCTAAGGTCTTTTCTCAATCTGCATGCTGATGACGTAGATCTTTTTCGTGCTGGCTCTTCTTCATCTGGACAAACGTGAGCTTCTCGATCCTTTGTAAAAGATTCCTCCAAGAACTCAACACCACCATGCGCGGGCCCCACGGTGGGCGCCAACTGTCGTGGAATTGTCACGGCAGATGTCCTAGTGTGAGGACTTAGTCGTGAGGCCAACGCATCTATGTGGTAGCTTGAGAGGGGTTAAGCGGAATCGAGAGACGCAACACAAGACAGGGATTTAGACAGCTTCGGGCCTTGAGAAACATCATCCGGTAACAACCCTACATGCTGTTTGAGGCTAGATCTCATTATCATCACGAGGGAGTCGCCGTAAACCGCCTCTCCTCTTTGTGTCTAGCCCTAAGGTTGTTTTCTTGCTTGTAGCTTGTCCCTCTTTGGGGAGCCCTACCCCTCCTTATATATGTTCAAGGGGCGGGTTACATGTAGAGTCCAACTCGGACTTAAGACTTAATTATTCTAACTTATCTTCATGGGCTTCTTAACATCTTGGGCTTCATAACATCTCGAGCTTCATAACCCCTGGCAACCCAGTTATCATTGTTTGCTGGTTTAAGATGGTCTGCCGGTTTAAGATGGTCTATCGGTTTAAGATGGTCTACCGGTTTAAGATCTGACTTAACTCCTGCGGTTTACCACCTGCTAGTTTACCGTCCGTCATAGCCATCTGATTTAACTGTCTGTCTTAACTGTCTGCCGGTTTAACATCCGCCGGTTTACCAAGTCCCAGCCGGTTTACAACTCCGGCCGGTTCATACCGCGGGGTATATCCCCGACACCAACCGTGTGCATAATGTGATGGTCTCTTTTCGGGGTTGATCGAGAGGAGAACACGGTTCCTTGGGTTATGTTTGACGTAAGTAGGAGTTCAGGATCACTTCTTGATCATTACTAGTTGACGACCGCTTGCTTTGCCTTCTCTTCTCGCTCTGATTTGCGTATGTTAGCCACCATACATGCTTAGTCGCTGCTGCAACTTCACCACTTTACCCCTTCCTTACCCATTAAGCTTTGCTAGTCTTGATACCCCTGGTTATGGGATTGCTGAGTCCTCGTGGCTCACAGATTACTACACCAACATTTGCAGGTACAGGTTTTGTGATGATCATGACGCGAGAGCGATGTTTATTTGTGTTAGAGTTCTTCTTCTGCTTCTTCTTCGATTGAGGGATAGGTTCCCGGTCGGCAGCCTGGGCTAGCAGGGTGGATATTGTTTGAGTTTCTATTTCTGTTTCATCCGTAGTCGGATGTTGATCTTATGTATATGATGTATTGTTGTATTCATGTGACATTGTATGTCTTGGTTGTATCCCCACTATTATGTAATGTTGATGTAATGATATCCACCTTGCAAAAGCCTCTTCAAGATGCACTTCTATCCTTGGTGGGACCTTCGAGTTCCTTTAGGATAGGGTCGCATCTTGGGCATGACAAGTTGGTATCAGAGCCTCGACCGACCCTAGGAGCACCCCTTGATTGATCGTGTAGTTTGGCCGATGTCGAGTCTAGAAGTAAACTTTTTCGGAGTCTAGTTATATCGGAGAGTGGGATTTCTTTTTACTCCTCAGTCCCTTCGTCGCTCTGGTGAGAAATCTTGACATATGTGTTTTGAACTACTCCTCTTCCCCTTCAAATTTTTCTTTAGGATCTCGCGGTTAGTTTTCGTTCGTTGTCCTTCCTTTTTTGTCGGGTGTTTTTCTTGTCAAGTCGACTCAAACCTCTCTCTCTTTTGGGAGATCAATCCTAAGCTTCTTTTCAACCAACGTTGTTTCCCCATCCGAAGTTGTCCTTGTTTTTCCCACCCGCCCACCCTTCTTCTTCTTGGAACTGGAGTCCGAAATCGAGTATCCATCCTACTCGTGCGAAGCCTTTTCTTTTTTTTTAAATCATTTCAACCAGTGCTTTTCTCTTCAAGTTATTCGCCGGTTCCCCCGTTCCAAGTTGCCTTTGTTTTCCCGCCATCCCACCCCTTTTATTCTCGGAGTCTGAGTTTCTATTCGAGCAATCAATTTCATTCGTACGGAGTATCTTCAGTCTTTCTTCAATTGTCTCAACCGGTGAAGTCTCGTCTAGTTCATCATTGTTCGTCGCATTTTCTTTCTGGTGGATACAAATTCAAGTTTTTTTCGTTGTCGATCGGATTCTGTCCCTCAGCTCAAATATTACCCTTTGCTCGTTCCTCCCCTCGCCATTCTACTATCCCGGAGTGTTGAAGACATCTCAGAAGATTCGTGTTTGCATCCATTTAATTCGAGGTTGTCATCTCATTCAAATCTTTCAATCGTTCTGGTGCATCATTTCTCATTCGTCAATCCTTTCCAACGGTGTTTTTTTTCAGTGGGCCCTAACCCACAGGTCTTTCCCAGGATCTTACCTGACTCTTCTAAGTTTCCCGGAGTTATTCTCAAATCTTTTTTCAAAGTTTGACGTAAGTATGGATTCCATCAGTCAGATGCCTTCTCCAAGATAGCTTCCAAATTCTTTTATATTCGGTTCAATCTTTCCTCCTTTATTCTTTCGGAGTGTTTTCAACAAATTTCTTCAAGGTGTTTCTCGTCGTCATTCTCAACATTTGAAGACCGAAGAAGAATTTCTCTTTAATCTTGTCCGTTCTCCCGGAGATTCGCGGTGCTAGCTCGATGTTATCCTATCTTGTTGTTTCCAGTTGTGCAGTTACTTTCATCCATCCGGAGTATTTCAAGATCTGCTTTCCCTCTCGATCATCCGGAGGTCATCTTTTCGGAATATTTCTTCGTTCGAAGCTTTCAGCTTCGTTCTCTCAATTATTTTATATCCGTGCCCCTTCGTTCGTCTCAATATTCTTCGGGTGCTTCGTTCTAGTATTCTTCAATCAGTTCGCGATCTCTATGTTCTCTTCTCTCTAAATTCCCTCGAGTATCTTCATGCTTTTCTAATTCTTCCCGGCGATTCATTCTCTTTTCTTTGTTCATTTTCATTTCTAACGGTGGTTCGTTCAAAATTTCTTTTCCGTTCTCATCATACCAATTCATCCGTTCTTTTCAATCCTACCGGTGGCTCATGAAGACCTTCCCAAATTTGGCGCTATATCTCCCCCTAATCCTTTTCAACGCGAATAAGTACTATGCTAATCCATTGTTTCTCATCAATTTAATTGGTGGAGGATAAGCATAACACAATTCTTATTCTTCTTTCTTCATGTGGTTAATATCTTCTTTTGGAGTTTGTTCATCTTTTCACATTCTCGGTTCAAAGTGTTTTCATCTTTTTCTTTTCCGGAGTTCCAAGTCTTCTCGCTTGTCTCGTCGCGAAGCTCCATCTAAATCATCGCAAGGCATTAATCTTATCCCTTTCATCCTTCAATTTTATCAAGTCATCCTTCTGTTACCGGAGTTCTTCATGGCGGTTCATCATGATTTAATTCATTCTTCAAGTGTTCATCAAGAATCTTGTTCAAGGAGTTCAAGTTTCTTTTCTTCTTGCATCTTGAAGTGCAATTAATCCTCCATATTCTTTTGAAGTGGAGTTTTGCATTTCTTCGTTTTTTCTCAGCTATTCAATTTTTTCCGCTTGTGGTCGGAGATCACCTCATAATTTTGAGATGTTATCCATAAGTCCACAACAACCCTATTCTTTTCGTTGTTGATTTTCTCAACAACTCCGTTCAATCCTTCCTTCTACGGAGGTTTTCTATTTCATTCATCGAAGAAGTTGCCATCTTCTTCCCCGTTCTTCTTATTCGAATCTGTCAAGCCTTCCAGAGGTTTTGTGTTGTTCCTCAAGTCAAGTATCATTCCATTTTCTCAAGTTCATGTTATATTCTTTCCTTGTTCAGCCATAGTTCTACCTAAATTCTTTCATTCTTATTCCGCTTCTATCTTGTTCTAACCGGAGTGGTTCCAGAGTCTATCTTGTTCGTTGAGCTTTTCATTCTCGTCGTAATCATCATTCCTCTTTTCTACCTGAGTGCTCTCGACTTTGTTCATTTTCCCTCTTGCGTTCTTGTTTCACCTCATCCTCTTTCCCCTCGTCTCGTTCCTAAGATCTCGGGACGAGATCTCTTGTTAGTAGAGGAGAGTTGTAACACCCCGGATCCGATGCGCCAGGTGTTTGCCAGTTATTCGCCATCGTTGCCATGTCATGTTCTTGAGTGTTGCATTTTTCCATGTCGTCATGTGCATCTCATTTTGCATACGTGTTCGTTTCATGCATCCGAGCTTTTTACCCGTGGTTTTGCAATCCGACACTCATATGTCCTCCAGCGCCCCCTTTTGCCTCTTTTTGTGAGCGGGTGTTAAACTTTCTCGGAATGAACCGAGATTTGCCAAGCGGCATTGGTACACCACCGGTAGACCGCCTCCCAAGTTTCGTGCCATTTGGAATCCGTTTGATACTCCAACGGCTAACCGGGTAACCGCAAAGGCCTTTTTCATGTGCAGCCCAACACCCCTCCAAAGTGGCCCAAAAACCCACCTAAACCCCCTCCATCATCTAGGTCGTTCAATCCCGATCGCGTGGCCGAAAACCGTGCTCAATTTGGAGCCTCCTAGCTCCCTCTACCTATATATATGTGATCCCCTCCAAAAATTCACGGACGAAACCCTAAAAATCCTTCCCCTCGCGCCGCCGGACGCGTCCGCGTCGCGCCGGACATGTCCACCACCGCCGCCACATCACTCCAGCCAATCAGGCGCCGCCACATCACTGCCCCCGCCGCCTCAGCCAACCGCGAGACGCCACGCGTCCCCGCGCCGACGCCCACTTCGCCGGACACCCGGGGCCCAGATCCGGCCCGCCCCGGGGCCGAACCGGGCCGCGCCGGGCCCGTCTCTCTGCCTCCATCGCCGGCACCTCGCGCCGCCGCCTCTCTTCACCGGTGTCCCCGAGCCGCTCGCCGGCGACCGGGCCTCGTCGGAGCGCCGCCGCCCGCTCGCCGGCGTTGCGCGCCGCTGTCCGCCTCCGCTAGTCGCCGCCTCGCCCGTCCGCCTCTGCCCAGGCTCGCGGTCGCCCGAGCCGCCCGAAGCTCCGCCGATCCCGCCGCCTCTCCTTGCCGGGGACGCCTCCCCCGCGCCGGCAACTGCCGGATCCGGCCTCGCCAGCCCTGGATCCGGGCACGCCGCGCCTCGCCCCGCCTCCACACTTCGCCGGCGACGCCATGGTCGGCCTCCTCTGCTTCCTCCCCGCCGGGACCGTCCCGTCCTGGATCTCCCTGTCCGTACGTCCAGACGCCCTGCGCCGCCTGGCATGATCCGTCCCGGGTCCTCGGGATCCCGTTTTTCCCGCGAGGTGAAATTTCAACCAAGTCTCTAAATTGTTGCTTTATGGTGCCCTGTTCAACATGTCATATCTCCTAGCATATTGCTCTGTTTTGCGCGCATGATATATCAAAATGTTCATTAGGATGTGCTCTTCATTGCATTCCATTGTGCCATGTTCATTTGAGTGCATCTTGATGTCCTAATCATCGTTGCAAGAGTGCTATATAATGTTGTCGGCTGTAGTTTAATAGCACATGCTCATTTGTCATTTTTGCTTCTTTTTGTGTGATTTTATTTTGAGCATGAAGACTACATGTGTTATGAGCTACAACATGCCATATTTTCTATGGTGCAATTAATTATTCATGATATGCCATGTGTTGATTGTTTCAACCTTGCAAAGTAGCCTCTGTGATGTTGTTCATTTCAGGGACTTAGAATTTCACTAAGTCTTTGTTCTGCTGTTATTTTCATGTCATATATTCATGTCTCTACAGTGAGATCCATGCCTCTTTTGAGTATGTTCAGTAAGGGTATTTTGTACATATGGTTATGCTCTATCCATCCATGCTCCCGTTTGCATTTATAGAGTGCTCTAGCATGTGTTAATCTTGCTCTACTTTTGCTATAAAATGTTCCTGGCAGATTGTTTACATGTTATTCAATTTTGCCAAGGTTGTTGTTAGTAATCCAAGCATGCTATGAACTTGATCTTGCCATTTTCAGCTTCATGAACATGTCATCTTGCTGTAGGTATGGTTTTCTTGTCATGAAATGGTTTGTGATGAGTGATTAGAGCTCGCAAAGTTGCCTTCATGCTGCTGTTTATGCCATGCTTCTTGTATGGGGTGTATGTGTTGAACCGTTTGAGCTCGCAAAGTTGCCTTCATGCTGCTGTTTATGCCTGTCATCTTGCTGTAGGTATGGTTTTCTGTTATTTCACTAAGTCTGAATCTGTTTATGAAACTTGGTATGTTTACATGGGTGCCATCATATCTTCTGATCCTTTTTGACTCATGGTCAGTAAGGGACTTTTGTTCTATGCTATTAGTAGATTCATTGCATGCCTTTGGTTGCTATAATAAGTTCATGTAGCATGTTGTTTGATAGCTCTAAACTTTGCAACCTGATGTTATTTCTGCCATCCTGTGAATTCCACTAAGTCTGTGAACCTGTTATTATTTGCAATTTTGCCATGTCCTTTATATCATGTTCTAGTAGTTTTTGGAGATAGATCAGTGTTCATGTTTTGTTATGCTTTACATGTACATCATGTCCATCCCTTTTGGTTTCATGTTGAGATCCTGTAACATGTTTTTTTTGTGCTCGCAATATGCCTAGTTGCTGTTTTGGACAGCATGGCCTTTAAACTTGTATGGGGTGTATGTGTTGAACCGTTGCTCCGTTTTGAGTGTGCTCTACATGAAACTTGCTTAGTTTTGCATGTAGTTTCATGTTACCTTGTTGCATCCATGTTTGGAGTGTGTTTCTTGATGTTTGAATGCATTTTGCATCGATGCCATGTTATCTTGTTTTGCTCATATCTTCTAGGCCGTAGCTCCGAATTAAACAACCCTTATATGTAACTTGACTAGAATTTCATGTAGATCATCGTGGTGCATCTTAACTTGTGGTTTAACCACTTGAACATAAGGTTTATTCAGATCTGGACCAATTTCGAAATTTGCATATGGGGACTTACCGGAATTGTTATATGTTGTTTCCGGCCTCATTTAAACTTGTTTTGATGTGTTGCTTTTGTATGCATCATCTCTTGACATGAGTAGCTTCATGTAGCCTTGTCATGCATCATACTTGGTTGAGCATCATGCCTTGTTCTTGCGTGGTGTGTTTACTATGTTGTGTGCTTCTTCTCGATAGTTCCCGTTTCGTTGCGATCGTGAGGATTCGTTCGTCTACGCTTGGTTCGTCTTCGTGGCTTCATCTTCTTCATGGATTCGTTCTTATTCCTTGCGGGATTTCAGGCAAGATGACCGTCACCTTGGATCTCATTACTATCATTGCTATGCTAGTTGCTTCGTTCTATCGCTTTGCCGCGTTACCTACCACTTGCTTATCAAGCCTCCCAAATTGCCATGAACATCTAACCTTTGTCACCCTTCCTAGCAAACCGTTGTTTGGCTATGTTACCGCTTTTGCTCAGCCCCTCTTATAGCGTTGCTAGTTGCAGGTGAAGATGAAGTTTGCCCCATGTTGGATTATGTTTATGTTGGGATATCACAATATCTCTTATATTATTAATGCATCTATATACTTGGTAAAGGATGGAAGGCTCGGCCTTATGCCTGGTGTTTTGTTCCACTCTTGCCGCCCTAGTTTCCGTCATATCGGTATTATGTTCCTAGATTTTTGCGTCCCTAACGCGGTTGGGTGATTTATGGGACTCCCTTGACAGTTCGCTTTGAATAAAACTCTTCCAGCAAGGCCCAACATTGGTTTTACCATTTGCCTCACATATGCCTTTTTTTCCCTTGGGTTTCCGGAGCCCGAGGGTCATCTTTATTTTAGCCCCCCCCCCCCCCCGGGCCAGTGCTTCTCTAAGTGCTGGTCCAAACCGAGCGATGTCCGGCTCCCCCTGGGCAATCAGGGTCTATGCCAACCCGACGTCTGGCTCATCCGGTGTGCCCTGAGAACGAGATATGCGCAGCTCCTGTCGGGATTTGTCTGCACATCCGGGCGGCTTTGCTGGTCTTGTTTTACCATTGACGAAATGTCTTATAACCGAGATTCGGAGACTTATCGGGTCTTCCCGGGAGAAGGAATATCCTTCGTTGATCGCGAGAGCTTGTCATGGGCTAAGTTGGGACACCCCTGCAGGGTTTGGACTTTCGAAAGCCGTGCCCGCGGTTATGTGGCAGATTGGAATTTGTTAATGTTCGGTTGTAGTAAACTTGAAGCAAACTCTTCTAAAATACACCAACCGTGTGCGTAACCGTGATGGTCTCTTTTCGGGGTTGATCGAGAGGAGAACACGGTTCCTTGAGTTATGTTTGACGTAAGTAGGAGTTCAGGATCACTTCTTGATCATTACTAGTTGATGACCACTTGCTTTGCCTTCTATTCTCGCTCTGATTTGCGTATGTTAGCCACCATACATGCTTAGTCGCTGCTGCAACTTCACCACTTTACCCCTTCCTTACCCATTAAGCTTTGCTAGTCTTGATACCCCTGGTTATGGGATTGCTGAGTCCTCGTGGCTCACAGATTACTACACCAACAGTTGCAGGTATAGGTTTTGTGATGATCATGACGCGAGAGCGATGTTTATTTGTGTTGGAGTTCTTCTTCTTCTTCTTCTTCGATTGAGGGATAGGTTCCCGGTCGGCAGCCTGGGCTAGCAGGGTGGATATTGTTTGAGTTTCTGTTTCTGCTTCGTCCGTAGTCGGATGTTGATCTTATGTATATGATGTATTGTTGTATTCATGTGACATTGTATGTCTTGGTTGTATCCCCACTATTATGTAATGTTGATGTAATGATATCCACCTTGCAAAAGAGTCTTCAAGATGCGCTTCTATCCTTGGTGGGACCTTCGAGTTCCTTTAGGATAGGGTCGCATCTTGGGCGTGACAAGTGGCTTGCAAGCGGTGGAATGAGTGAACGAAATGACTTGTGAAACGTATGGTGGTGACAATCATGAAAGGTGACTTGTGAAAGTATGATGGTTGCATTTGTCAAAGAGTATGAGATAAATTTATTTGTAGATAGGATTCATAATCTAACTATTACTTGAAAAAATTAACCTGCATGGAAGTGCCGAAATAAAACTTGTAGAGCTTCCAAGTTGGTTCAGATAAATAGGAACAACTAGGACATCTTTTATGATCGAGACACAATACCATACTCTAAAGTACCAGATAAAAAGAAGTGGTTCCGAACAATAAAATGAAGCTCTTATTTCTGTGAGAATAGAACAACTCAGAAGTACCATGTAAAACTAATTTCTTAGTAGTAACATAGTAGATAGAACAATTCTCAAAATGGGAAGGTGCAAAAAAAGTAGAGTGACAATTCGAATATTCCGGTTAAAAAGGACCGGGGTACAAAACCTATATTGTGATCCAAAAATAAGCAATCTAAGAAGGCTCGAAACCGTCGATGAAAAGTGTTACGCTTGGATGTGCCAGAGCTAACACAGAGAGTAACAATTGGCTCAACATTACCAAAACAAAAGAAACGATGGTTCTAGCCTATGAAAGATGGGTTGATTCGTTGAGAATGAGTAAGTCTAAGGAGCTCTATGGCATCAGAAGATAAAACTTTTGAAGGTACCGAGTCTTAGAAAAACTCAAACTAGAAAAGGCCATATAATGTTTTCTTTGAAGCATTCGGTCTAGGATATGTCCTTGGGGTTCATACCAAAGTACTTTGCTCGTGCCCTTCTTTATAGTATGATTGTCCTACACTCAATATGAGCCTATAATAACATTCTACAAGCTTGAGGAAGCCAACAACTTGAAATGTAGGCAAGTGTCACCATTAATGTTCCACTAATAGACATTATGCCAGTGTAAGAAAATTAGTCATAGTTCGTGAAATAAAATCATTGAAAGCATTAGTTCTCTCATGTGGGTTTGCCATAAATCACCAAAACTAATGGGGCAAATTAGATGCACTTATCTCAAAGAAATGTAATTG
Source organism: Aegilops umbellulata (assembly GCA_032464435.1). NCBI lineage: Eukaryota > Viridiplantae > Streptophyta > Magnoliopsida > Poales > Poaceae > Aegilops > Aegilops umbellulata. Next base: position 503,457,780 of record CP136057.1, read on the forward strand.
TCGGGGTTTCCATAAAGGTCTTGGCATGATCATTCGACCGAAACAAAGTACAAGAATTTATAGCGATAACTAGCTTCTAACTAAACAAAATCTCACACCAATTGGGGGCGTTCTAAGGACGGGCATGTGAGGGGGTGAGGTTTCAACCCGAGGTTTGTTTCATACCTAAATACAGACTATGCAAACTGCCTATTGTGTTTTATTCCGAAAATATATGCCTTGCCCAAAACGAGGTAGCACAACACCTATAGATGGCCATGAAAAAAAATATGGAGTGTCATATTATATGTTTCATCCATACCTTCGTACGTTATCATGATAGCTCCAAAGTCTTGAAATCTGCAATCGACACTTGAAGCTCCGTTACGCTTGCTGTCATTTCCATGTTTGATCATGCTTTAATATGTCCTTCTTGTCCATGCTACATCCTTCATTACTAAATAATATATGCTTTATTTAGCACAATATCATATTCTCAGGAGCACTATAGACAGTACATACAAATGAAAATTCTTGATATTTCTTAGTCGATGCGCAAAAGCTCTAGTGATTGGTTCTTGCGTTTGTGAAACTTGAGTAGCCATAGTTGCGGAGGTTGTGGGTGAATTGTAGTAAAAATGTTCTCATCATAGGGGAACTATGAGTTAATCTTAGAGCACATCCTAAGTTTTTCAATATTAGTTCTGTGTGCCCATGAAGGTGGTGCAAAGATGGAAGCAATGGCGCACAAAGTGAAAGTCTTAACTATTCTATGTCCATCCTTGTGTGACCATCATGGCTGAAAATTCACACATTGGAGAGCATGTGGTGTTTTTGTCCGTGGATCCATTGGCTCGAAGATGTGATAGGCTATCGTCATAGCGATAGTGCTAACAGATGCCAATGTTAAGTTTGATTTGGTGGTGATTTTCTTTGTGTTGTATTAAGTCTTTGTGGGCCATATGTACATAATATGGTCAATAAATCAATAAAGTCACATCGTCCTAAAATGAACTTGAGGAGAAATTCAGCGATAGGTTTGATGGAATCTGCCACCTACCTACAAAATTAAATCGATTATTATATCCTTGTCATTGAAGTTCATTTTTGTGGAATCTTACTTTTTTAGATAGGAGGCACATTGCCCGACTTTAGCGAACTGAAGCCCTTACAACAAATAAACGAAGGTCTCTAAAGAAAAGAACAGAAAACACAAAGAAGGAAGTTCGATACAGACCCATAGGGCCGACGGCACATGGCCGAGCACAACTCCTAACGGCGACGAATGGGTGAACCCGGACGCAAATCAACCTCACTGTTGATCGTTGTGTTCCCTGTGGCGCCGAAGCTTCGACGGAAGGACTCTGAGCTTTTTCACCAACACCTCCATGGCGGATGCGTCCTCCAACTTGCTCCAGGGCTTCCATAGCTGCAAGAAAATTGTCATTTCGTACACGGCATCAACAGGATGTTTAATGATTTTTCCTTCAATTAGAGCTTTGTTTCTAATATGCCAGAGGGCCCAAGCCATGGCCGCGAACACTAGCCAAGTCGTCCTACGGGCACGTTCGGATAATTACGATGCTAATGTATGGAATGCCCCAAACGACGTCGGTGCCCATCTCCACCGTGTGACATCGCGGATAGAACCCCACAGAAGTTGTGCAAGGCTACACATGGAAATGTGGCTAGTGTCTTCGATCACGCCGCACAAGGGGCACCGGCCGTCCCGTGGGCCGCGACTCTTTTGTACTTGGACGCAAGTAGGTATCCTGTTTCTCACCAACTGCCGGAAGAAATTTTTTACTTTTGTTGGGACGCGCTCCTTCCAAATATTCATTGCATGGAACGGTGTAACACCGTGGTGTAGGGCACGGAAGCCGTCGTGAACTAACAAGAAGGATCTAATTTCCACCAGAAAGTGTTCGGCTCCGTGGTGGGTGAAGTATTTTGTAACAAGGACTCTTATTGAATTTCACAAGTTGCGAGTTGTGTCCTGTAATATTGGCCCAATCAAGGACCCAACTATCTTGAGCTAAATTTAGCTGTTTTCTTTTTTCTTTTGATGAGGAAAGTTGGCTTTGATAGCGGGCGTATGCCACAGCATCAATAAATCATCATGTAATGTACTCCGTATCTACGATCCACGAAATATCTAATTCCCAAGGTAGGCGAATCAGACTGAAGCGAGCGACGACATCCTCACAATTCTCCCCCCAATCCACACATTCGCCTCCAGCCCTCTCTCAAGCCACACAAACCGCAGCCCGGAACCAATGGAACAAAACAAGAAGCCGCCACCACCACCACGGTGCGCGCCAAGACAAGGCAGGGGAGAGAAATTCGTCAATCCGCAGCACCAAAGCAATGGCCGCCGCGACCACCACCGCATCCCGCCCTCTTCTGCTCTCCCGCCAGCAGGCGGCGGCTAGCTCCCTGCAATGCCGCCTCCCCAGGAGGCCCGGAAGCAGCCTCTTTGCCGGCCAGGGCCAGGCGTCGACTCCGAATGTGCGGTGCATGGCGGTCGTGGACACGGCCTCGGCGCCGGCGCCGGCGGCGGCTAGGAAGAGGAGCAGCTACGACATGATCACGCTGACGACGTGGCTGCTGAAGCAGGAGCAGGAGGGGGTCATCGACAACGAGATGACCATCGTGCTGTCCAGCATATCCACGGCGTGCAAGCAGATCGCGTCGTTGGTGCAGCGTGCGCCCATCTCCAACCTCACCGGCGTCCAGGGCGCCACCAACGTACAGGGCGAGGACCAGAAGAAGCTCGACGTCATCTCCAACGAGGTAAGTACTGTCTAGGAGTAAGCAAGATTAACTACACGGACGTCGAACAGCAATTACTAACGGAGAACGATGTACTGTACGCACGCGCGCGCAGGTGTTCTCGAACTGCCTGAGGTGGAGTGGTCGCACCGGCGTGATCGCATCGGAGGAGGAGGACGTGCCGGTGGCGGTGGAGGAGAGCTACTCGGGCAATTACATCGTGGTGTTCGACCCGCTCGACGGCTCCTCCAACATCGACGCCGCCGTCTCCACCGGCTCCATCTTCGGGATCTACAGCCCATCCGACGAGTGCCACATTGGCGACGACGCAACCGTATGTAACTAAGACCTGAATCTCACCTTCTCCTTCCGCACGGCTCACTCGTGTCGTGCGCTAACAGAAGTGCGCCCGTCTCTGCTCTCCTCGAGCGTGCAGCTTGACGAAGTGACGCAGATGTGCATAGTGAACGTGTGCCAGCCAGGGAGCAACCTGCTCGCCGCCGGCTACTGCATGTACTCGAGCTCGGTCATCTTCGTGCTCACCATCGGCACGGGGGTGTACGTCTTCACGCTGGACCCCATGTACGGCGAGTTCGTGCTGACGCAGGAGAAGGTGCAGATCCCAAAGTCGGGCAAGATCTACTCCTTCAACGAGGGCAACTACGCGCTCTGGGACGACAAGCTCAAGCAGTACATGGACAGCCTCAAGGAACCCGGCACCTCCGGCAAGCCCTACTCTGCGCGCTACATCGGCAGCCTCGTCGGCGACTTCCACCGCACCATGCTCTACGGCGGCATCTACGGGTACCCCAGCGACCAGAAGAGCAAGAACGGCAAGCTGCGGCTGCTCTACGAGTGTGCGCCCATGAGCTTCATCGCCGAGCAGGCCGGCGGCAAAGGCTCCGACGGCCACCAGAGGGTACTCGACATCATGCCCACAGCGGTACGCTTGTATGAAATCACTAGTGCACTTAGAAAGTTAGAATGCGCGGTTGAATTGGAGATCTTAATCCATTGTTGTGGATGCGTTTTGTGCAGGTCCATCAGAGAGTGCCTCTGTACGTCGGGAGCGTGGAGGAAGTGGAGAAGGTGGAGAAATTCTTGTCTTCAGAGTAAAACAAGAACGAGGGATACACAGGCTGTTTCTTCCAAGAAATTATTGTAACTAATGTATAATGTAGCCCTTTTCTTGTAATGCGGAAAATATATTTGAAGAATTCCAATTGGATTGTGAGGTCAAGGCGTGTCAATTCTTTGCTGTCTCCTGCGAATGGCGAAAATGTTATAAGGTTGGTTGTAATGGGGAGTATCATATACTAGTATCATGCATATGATACTAGTGTATGATACTACATCCCTAATGCATAGTATCATATATTAATATCATGTAATACTCTATTTATTGACATGCATGACACAAAGTAGTATAGCATTTATTATGATACAGTATCATGATATGATACTACACCCTCTCTTTCTTCATTTAATGTTGTGACACCTCATCAAAATTGCCTAGTTGGCATGCATGATACTAGCTATGATACTACCATTACGACCAGCCTAATGGTGTGGTCTCGATCCCAAACATCTGAATACACCACGAAAAACCGAATGTCTGTTTAATACCAACCTGAAGTAGAAAGCAGCTTACGCAGGGGTGGGCAAATACCAAATCGGATCAGAAGTGAAGTGTTTTGCTATACAAGTCTTAACCGCTGTTTGAGTCGCAAACTTGATAAAATGCCACCTATTTGGGTTTCGCCTCCACTTATCAGTGATACTTGACAGGATCATTCTATCACATTTCACTGCCTAGCTAGTTGTAACATTGTGACAATTTTGGTACGCCAACATTGGCAACTTCAAGACTTCAATTTTGACATTTTTTTAGGAGCTCTTCTACTGCACCCAAAATTAATATGAGCAATCCATTTTTCATTGATGCAATGACCAATACACAATTTGGTACTCCAAAACCAAGCCCGACGGAATACTTACTTGAAAAGTCATGGAGTACCTTTACCTAAGGGGCAAAATGGTAATCACATCGATCCTGTCATTATTACCTATGGGCCTATCTTAGTATTTTGGTTGCCTCTCAATTATGTATGCTCCTAACATAATCCTCACTTGATTGAACCCTAATTAATGCTATAACCTATGATCATCTTTCCTGGCTCGATAGCCTTGTGAGCGCATGACTCGTCGATCCCCACGAAGTCATAAAACTGGACATTGCATCGTCGTTTGATCAAGGATAGCCGACAAGAGCATGTGCGTGTCTTGCCCTCATTGGCTCATCCCCGGTAGCGAAGATAGGGGCAGCGAGCAGTGATGGGTGTTCACATATAATAGACAAAGGCCAACAACCGCAAGCGCACACTCAAGGGATTGACGGACTGCCGTGAATACTTTTTTCTTGTAGTCTTCTCAATTTCTGGTTTTCCTAAACTGTCAATTCATAATAGAGGGTTACCATCATTATACTTAATTTACTGCTTGGTCCAGTGTAGCTTTCTTGCTTGCAATATAGCACCACAAACACTAATTTATAGTTTCCTTGTTATTATGGCAAATGTAAACTTTTACTTTTTATATTATATTTTGTATTGGAAAAAATAGCTTTTCATACTCATGGTGGAAATCCTGGCTCTGCCACTGAGTAGGATAGTTACAGACGGCTGCCACAATGCTAGCAATTTCCTGGGGGCGGGGGGGGGGGGGGGGGGGGGTCTACACAAGGTGCTACCGCGATCGTCCCCATACCTACGAGCCTATGCTAACTTTAACTAACTTGTCCTCCCTTCCTTGAGACAACATCAACCTGATCTAATATACCCAATGTGAATGTGTCGAGTGGTTATGCCTGGAGCTTGACACCATTTGCAATTGTTTGGCACAATCAGACTTCATTTGACGATTCGGTTATGTCCATTCTAGGGCCAGTTGAAGCCCCTTCCAGAGAGCAGCGAGCTCCGCTTCTAGCATGTATCCACATTTGTAAAGCACTCTAACCGCCGTGAAGATTATGGTTTTTGTATGGTCTCTGAGTAGCCATTCTCGTCCACGACCATGCCATCGACATTAAGCTTAGCACATCCAGGTTTTGTGGGTCTCCATTTCATAGCATGCAATATAGGCTTATGACGAGTGCCAACACCGATTATGCATTGTACAACTTGTTTTCCTTTCACCTAGCTGGCCTGGAGGTGTTGTTCCTGCGAAAAAAGGGAGGTGACATAGTTGCATGGGAAACACCTGGAAGTTTCGATTGGGATTACTGGCTTCGGGTGCATCATCTCATTACGTACATGCCATTCCCTCCACATGATCATCAATGACATAAGATGAAAGTATCCAGGAGTTTATCGAGCAGTCTCAAGATCCACTCCCGCTCTAAATTTTGGAGGTCATCATCGACTAGTAGATCCCACACCTCTTTCATAACACTAGATGACTCGTTGCGCCAATGGCACAAAGGGCTGGAGCGAACCAAGCTTTCTTATAATATTTAGAACTTATATTGCCTTGTGAATGTTATCATACTAATGAATTAGGAGTGATAACTGGGTGTATTATTCTTCTATAGCTCTTTCCCCATTCGCTCCTCCTATTTATAAAATTATAATAGTTACAAAAGTACTTTGGCTAGCAGATCACAATTCTACACAAACAGTTAAAAACATAAGATGTTTATATCAGGGAATAACCTTTGCAAAGTTAAGTAAAAGGTTTCATATGAGATCTATTGATAAGCGGTAACATATGACCAATAAGCATGTTATGTGTTCCACTATTTAGTTTCAAGCACAAGAAGTCTCAGGTACCTATTGATTTCATATTTTATATTAGAATTTTGAACGGTCTCAAATAAGGTGCACTGCTAATTAACACATGCAATCATTCTACATAGCGTAGCTTCAATTACTTTCAGAAAGCATAATCTGTTCTCAGTCATGTATAAGACTCATTTAAACCCTTCTGGTGCATTCAATTTTGAAACCATGTAGTCTAGACTGAAACATCAGTATGCACAAAGGTTATTCTTCTACTGAGTCACCGAAGCGAATAAACACATGTCACCATGATCAAGGCCTCAACCAAGCAACAATCATCTTTTCGAAAATATGTAGAATCTCCCGTCGTCGGACTTGTTCCCCCAAAATGCTGACACCTCGAGACATAAAAAAATTAGCACCACATAGTTAATGAAAAAGAACCTATCGACGAAATTTCATCTAAACCGCCAAGATTTACCGATTGTGCCAACGACTCAAGTACCCAATTTAAAATTATATTTATTTTCTTAACATTTGGTACCGACATTTTTACCATAGAATAACATCACAAGTTTTAGGATGCCTCTTCTAATTGAAGACATAAAATCTCTGCTTACATCATGGACTATAACGGTGTGCCTTTGACTAATATATATGTAACAATATTAATGTATGAACAGGTATATCTTACCACTGTTGTTGCCATAGCGATCTAGGTGAACCGAATGTTACTTCACAAACATAGATAGAAGATGGAATATTCGCCATAACAATACTTGCATAAATGGCAAAGCCTGTACAAATTGATGCTAGATGTAGTCGAGTGTAAACACCCATGGGTATAGTTATGAGAAAGAAGAGAGTGGAAGGGGCAGGTGAGGGAGGGGAACATGGAGATGCAGGGGCTCGAATCTGGTCAGGGCTTGACCTTCCTCCTATTGCTGATGGTGGCCATCAAGAAATTGGAGCGAGGGGAGTAAGAACAGGAAGGCGCCGAGCAGAAGTGGTCGGTGGCAGTGGCGAATCTAAGGGGCAGGCTTTAACAGGCTCGAGCCTACCCTCCAAAGTTGCAATTTTTCTCTATACATGTATGCATCGCCATGGATTTAGACGGAGAACTGAAGATCTCGCTGGGCGTTGTCCGCCCTGGCGGCGCTGCATATGTAAATAGATCAGGGATGAATCGGTATGGGGCCTTGGGCCTTAGTAGCTTAGTGGGCCTATTGTACTGCCCAGATAGGCTGCTGCATTATCCCAGCACGAGTGACTGATTCTAAAAAAAAGGACGAGTGACTGAACGAAAATTCTCAATTCCTCAAAAAGAAAATGAAAATTCTAAAAAAAAAGGAGTGGCTTAACGAAAAATAAAACCTCTGTAGGCTCTCCCTCTCAACCCAAATCGCTAGCTTCAGCACTTGCAGCACCAATCCCGCTGCTGCAGCCTGCACATGCCGTCGCACGTCCTTGTCTACGTGTGTACGCGGCACGGACGTGGATTGCCGATGTATGCCAAAGAAAAGGTCGACTAGATTGTTTAGCAACTAGAAATCCCCCTTTTTTTTGGAATTTTCCTTCTAGAATTTGCTTTGTATTGATTGGCTCAATGATCTGATGGTCTGCTATGTTGAGCATGAGATATTTGCAAAAATTGAATACAAGTTGATTATGCTATGAATTCATGCTTTCAAAAAATCACGGATGCCATCTACCTCGACAACCTCTTGTTATTGGATCAACTACAATTTAATGGTATAGTACTATCTTATCAAAAACTACAACTATGATCACCTTGCGCTGAAGATTTAGACATTAGCTCAATTCTTGACTCGGGCATGGGTCTTTGGGAAGAAAATGAAAAGGAAGAAGAGGGCTTCGTTTGAGCCTACCCTTCATTTTTCTTCTAGATTCGCCACTGGTCGGTGGGCGTCAGTGGTCGGCTAGAGCTATCTTCCTCGCTGACCGCCTGGTTCAACTATTGCTCCGCCTTCTCCCGTCGTTCCACATCGCTCAGTTGCTACCTGTCTGACATGTACGGCTCCAGAGGGTCAGTCGCCTCCATCTCTCGCATACGCTACCGTGGCCCTGTCCAGATCGATTGACGAAACTCGGATGGCCATCATCTACACAGTCGAAGAGCACCCCTAGCCTCTCCCGTCTTCGCGCGCCTGTCAGGCCCTTCTCCATGGGCATTGCTGTTGTTCTGGCCAACAACCCACATGCCGCCGCCACACCCGTCAGGCCCTGTCGACAGATCCAGACCATCAACACCTGCCTTGACCCGGCCCCTCCTCCTGCTGGCGCTCGGGCTCGCCGCCACTGATATTCTCTTGCGACTGTCTCGCTGGCCGTGGAGGGCACAGAGGAGAACATGGGAGGAGGAGAGATGCGAATGGAAACTGGAGGGGGACATGGGGCTCGAGGACAGAGAGGATTGGCTAGGGTTTTCACCGCACACCCCACCCCTTTTTTCACCCAAACGCACGCACACAACGCACACTGCAACACCGGTCCCACGCACCAGGGTGACCCAAGCGTCATCCACTAAAACCCGTGGCTATACTGTGTAGCAAAACAGACGCGCATAGTTTTTTGACAGCGAGGTAAAAAGGACGCAACGGGGTAGATCGTCTGAGCCTAGTTGATCACGCAACGCAGATGCACGAGGGAGGCGGGTAGCATAGCGGCTTTTATAGGAAAAATGAGAACCATCTACTAAAGAGAAAAATATTAATGCCTTCTTCTAACTACCAACTATATTATGACATGTGTGAAACCATCAAATTAAACAATTCAAGATTTGCATGTGCACTACATAGATGAAATAAAACTCTACATTCAGCATGTCTTAGTTGCATCGATGCATACTATTGTATTCATCAATTATCAGAAGTCTGACATGCATTGTTAGATCATGCAAAGTAAAAACTGCATTGTGAAGCACTAACATTTAACCTGGATAGACAGGGCAAAAATATCAGCAAAAGGAACATTGCGAAACACTTGTACAACCCTAACTTTTTATTGTTGATTATGAAGGAAGTTCACCCTACTTTAAGCCTAAATTCTATGATTCATGAGCAACCCCAATGGACTCGGATAAATCAAGGACAGAGAGAACAAAGACCTAAAGGAAATGGAGCATATTTACAACCCATAGCTCTGATAAAAGGATGACTTCCCACACAGCAGGTCAGCATCCAAGGAAGCTCATAATTCATATGATAAATTTAGAGATACCAGTTTACATCATTCAGTATGGCTATGATGACAACAATGTATGATGCCAGAAGAACAAACCCAACCTGCAACCATAAAAGACAGCAAGATTATCATACTATCACGATTATCATACTATTGGATTTGCTGCTGCATTCTTACCACTATCCACATGGTGATGCAAATGGCATAAATTTGCAGCCAAGTAGTACAAATCGTCAGAACTCTTGTAGTAGAAGAAAACATGGGAACTTCAGCATAACCTACAGGTAGCTCATCATGTGCTGCAAGATGGGGAACACAACGCAGAGGCCAGGCTCCGTGAGCACAATGTCGGCGCAGACCTGGCGGCGTCCATCACGTTGGTCACCATGTAATTTGGAGGATATGCATGTGCTGCAATCCGTTTCGCCAACCTTAGATGATCTAACTTCTGTAGAACACAAGAAACAAGAGCTAAAAATTGATAGAGCGGAACCTAACACCAGCTCCTAATATGTCAAGTACAGAAGCAATTCCTCTGAACAAAAACACATAACAAAAAATGAGCAAAAGAAAAGGAACTGTAAATCTATCGATGATCCAGCACTGACATATGCTTTTGTCACTAAATCTGCTACAACACACTAATATGCAAGAATACCAGATGCACAAAACCATCTCATACCAAGTGAAGATAATATGCCAAGGAAGTAGGGAGTGACCAAAGTTACTACACACACAACAACTTTGCTCGTTCGCGGAACAAAATATACTTCGTCATTTATATGGGCATAGTATAGTACTGCACAAGTAGCAAAAAACCAAGCACCAAGAACCTCCTGGATAAACAACAGAAACAACCAAGAAGCACTCACTTTTCAATTCAACGGACTAAAAATATATAACTGTGCATGCAGAAAAATTGAACTCACATGCATTGCAAAACTGACCACATTCTGAATCCATTTTCAGATGAGGAGCACCAAAAAATATTCCTAGTGAAGTATCATCACAAAAATGGCGATGGTAAGTGGAAAATACAAAGACTACACAATCGTAATCTACGAAAAGCTGGAGCAACTAAATTTCAAAGATCGATGATAGTGCATATGACATATTATGCCATCTTGAAAACCATCCAGATAAATGAGAACTGGTTGTTTTGCCTGTCAAGAAAATTCTAAATGAGAGGTTATGACATCAGATTCACTGACTGCAAAAAGGATGGAAGGTACAACGCAGCACAAAGGAATGGAATTTACCAAATTTCAATCACTTTGAGAAGGCCTGGCAGGTAGTATTGAACCATACATAGCAGTGTGCATCCAGCGAACGACAATATAAATTAAAGATTGAAAAGAAAATTTATGAGGTGTCACCGGCAATAGAACCTACACCCCACAAAGTAAAACCTGTCACCAGCGGATGGACTACCGAGCAAAGAAATTCTGTAATTCTAATGAAACCAAGATCTTAATCCCGGAGAGCCCTTCAAACTGAACCAAGACCAGTAAACCTGCAAATCAATTAACATCACAAGAGGCAATCTGTTAGCAAATCCATTAATTTGATATCAATTATATTAGTGCCATTACTTGTATATTAGATATCAAATGAAGCGGAAGTCACTCAAAATCAGCACAAGTGCATAATAAAAGTCAGCAGCCCATCACCTGCAATATACATAGAACATACTAGGAGAGGAAGATGCCCAGGACGCAAGGAGAGGAGAAGAGAAGAGGAGGAGGGGCACGACTGCTACCTGTCGATATGTGTGGCTCCAGATGGTCGCTCACATCCAGCCCTCGCGTACGCTGCCATCACACTGTCCAGATCGATTGAAGAAACTCGGATGGCCGCCATCTGCCCACCACAGACTCTCATGTCTGCACGAGCCTTCCAGAATCTTCTTCTCCATGGAGGTCACTGCCGTTCCGGCCGACGCCCCACAGGCCGCTACTACCCTACCAGCTGCCACCACGCCTCCCAGGCCCCCGTCGACGGATCCAGGCCGTCAACATCCGCCTTAACCCGGCCCCTGTTCCCCAGCTGCTCAAGCCCACCGCGACCAAGCCGCCGCATGGGAGGGAGAGGACGACGAGGAGGTGGCGGTGCGAAGATGCCCGTGATCTGCGCCTGACCCGGCTGGATCGAGAACTGGCGCCCCACTGCTGCACCTTGAGCACCGGCGGCGGCGGCAGGAGAGGAGGCGGGGGTCGCGGAGAGGAGGCGGGGTCACGAGGGAGACACGGGGTAGGTAACGGGCTTGCTCGCTCTAGCCGCTCACAAGCAAAGGGCCGCATGACCGGGCCCAGGCGTCATCGACAGAGGCTAGGCATCGACTAAGGTGAAAACGAACGAGATTTGCAAAGCCTGCACACATAGATGGCCTGAGAATGGCCGCTACCCTTTCATCATTTACTAGTGGTTGGGGCGTGCGCCGCTTGAGCGGAAGCTCTGCGGTACCAGGTAGGTGACACCCATTTCAATTTCTTTTTTACATTGTGTTTGCCACATGGCTGCTGGCCTCCAACAAAATGGATGAGGTTAACCACAATAGTATTAACTAATAATAGTTTGTGATGTCCTAGTTGTTGTTCTCAAATAGCTTGACGCCAAACTTCATTAATAATTTACAGGATCAGTTCTAAGAAAACAAGAAATTACATCGTCAATTTTCAAGAAAAGAGGGATGCAACTTTATACAAAACAGGCTCCCAGTAAACTTTAACAAATGATCTAAGTTGCATTTTATAGCTGCAGATGAAGGGCAGCCCAAGCTTTCTCAATGCTTTCCTTAAGATCTTCTGGGCCAATATAACACTTTGCCAAAAGAATCAATTAAGCACTGGTCCAAACTGTCACTAAATAAAGATAGTTTCCACAATGAAAATTGGAGGCATAGTTGTATTCATACCATGATTCCATAGTATAGCACCCTTCAGTCCAACCACAGATATACTTGGGACAAACTCGTGTGGACTTGATTGATAAGAAGTCATGGATGAAACTGCATAAACAAAGTAGAACATTGTGATTATAGACATCAATAAATAAATGGATTCTTCATTAGCTGCAAGACCAATTTCCATGTTTGCTAAGATGAGAAACATCATATAAGTACCAAAATAGCCACGCTGAAAAAAATGTGTGAAATATACCGAAGCTATGACAATTATGAAGGCAGGTATAGACGTAACTATAGCAGTGAATAAACAAATCCAACATGATTTAAAGGACTATGGGATGGGAAGATTAGGTGGTTCATTTTTGTGTTGGCAAGACCAGCATCGTGGGATTGTACTATTGTATGATGTTGGTAGGGTCATACATCAAACATTATGATCTCAAAACCATACGAGTTTAGCTAAAACATATGTATCAACGCAAATTAGATACTATGTAGGATTGGGACTGGAAAGGTTCCATTGGATTTGGATCATTCGATATGGATACATCTCGTCAACCATATATGGGTTTTATGATATATGTCATGTGATTAATTAGAAGATCAGATGAGGCCGAAAAAAGGATGATTTATTTCTTCAAACCTCACTAACAAAGTGCCAAAGGCCTATGTCACCAAGTGTTAGTAGTACTGTTGGGTTAGTCTGACTACATATAATGCCTGAGTTAGGGAATCAAAACAGAGTAACTAAAGCTTAGTCATTGTGGGTAAAACAAGGATGATAAACCAAGAGGTCAACATGTAGATCCATCCCACAGAAACCACAAGCTTCGACAAAAACGATTATTTTCCTCCTATAATTGCATGCATCAGCATCCACAACAACAGTGTTATATAACTTCAGGGATACGTAAATGATGCTCAGTGATCTGACACTATCCATCATACCTAATCTGGAAATAGAGAACTATCACTTGTGCATAGCATGATATACTAAAAATCCATATGGACGACTTACACACAGAGATCAATTCATATAGAGCTTCAACAAAAGAAAGAAAGGAAACACCTGATTGGCAGTAACATGTGGATACATTATTTTTAGAACAGACTGCTCCATGCCAACTTGTTCTGCAATAGGGACAATTTCATAAATACAATTCATGTTAATGTTATAGTTAGAACAAATTGTTAAAAAAATGAGAAGAACCAACACTATTTTTGTATTTGATTGTTCTGATTTCAGAGAAAGAGCATAACTACTATGGAAACAGAGCATTACAAACGCTGAATTTTCTCCTGGGTCCTTCAAATAGGAGTATCAATGTGTGACACTGCAGAAAAGGCATCTTGGTTTAATAGGATTAATAAAATAGCAAGTAAAATTGAGGACATACTGAATAAGGGAGCTATTCATTCAGCATATAGATAAATGACCTGCACTCTTGAAATAAACTACTAAACAACAAAGAATCGGCTATGACAAGTACATGAAATTCATATTTTCCCGTTGTTGCTTTATCCCTGCATTTATCAGCAAGTGAATTAACAATTATTGTTTAAGTATCTCAACCAAATCAGTATACAAAAAATCTACAACTTCAGTGGCCATTAGATAGACATGCTCAAAAAACTACCAAGTACAGACATTTAACCGTTGAACCATTACCATACATATGAGGTAGATGAGATCGATGTCTAGAGCTATGGACACTAAACAAATCCAAATGGGAGTTGTAAAAGATACTCAAATCGTGTTCTGTATCACAAAGGCTCTTTACTATTACATGATGAATCTGCAATACACATTATCAACAAATCATAGGATATTCTTTAAAGAGTAAATTCACTTTGAACAAACAGTAAGATCATCCCAAACTATAAATGTGCTTCAAACTTCAAAACATAAAGGTCAATTTTTTACAGGTTGAACGGGAAGATTTATGCAGTCTTTTAGATGGTTGTACAGAGGTTAATAAAATATAAGTTTAATGCAAAAATAGTTTCAGTCGTTGAAATGTAATTATCTTCAAAATGTGTCAAAGTAGTCCAGCTACTTGATCTCAGAAACAGAATTAAAGACCATGGTCCGAACAACCCGTCAGTACAAGATCATAACATCACAGACCAGTTAGTCACCGATCTTGTTGAGGTGCACCAATGGCATGGTGTGGCGTGTCGCTGATCAACTACATCATAAACAGAGGAAAATCACCTGAGAAAACTAGGGGAAAGGTGAATGGCCGACAGTCGGCCATCTCAAAATGTGGACACCAAGGGGCCGAAAAGATGGGCACTTACCTAGGTGACATCTTTGGCGATCACCAGCTATGACGCCTCACTCCTTCCACCATAAATCCTTACTGCGTGTTGATAAAATTACAACACATGCGGGAAGATAACGCAGACATCAAAAGGAGGCCAAGACATGGACTGCATTTGATATATATATATATATATATATATATATATATATATATGTCAACAAAATGAGTGATATATATGAAAAAACAGCAAAACAAAATTAAGTGAAAAAGAAACGCTGCTATTGTCGATCAATATGTATTTCTAAAGCTGAAATATAACCGCGCCCAGTGGGAGGGCCTTGATGAGATGCTGGCCCTCCCCGCCGCATGCGACGTCGCCATCCCCCCGGAGTTGTAGGTCAAGGAGGAGGCCGACGACGAGCCCTCCTTCGTGGCATTGGCGGGCCAGTCCTGGACGTGGACGGACAAGGTGTCGTGCACGCCGGAACACATGTCCGTGCCGCCCGTGTGGTTCGTGCCGTTCCCTCCACTGGAAGAGGTGGCGCAGGCGCCTCCGGCCTGGCAGCCGCTGCAGGGGGCGCCCGCCCACCTATGGCAACCACCACCGTACATCGACCTCACCATGGACGACGAGGAGGAGAACGTCGGCGGCATCGGAGACGACCACGACAGTGGCGTCAAATCTATCTTTTTTTATGTGAGTGATCTGGTCCATCTATGATTGTTCATACGGAATGCAATTTTGTCATGCAGCTGTTTTTACTGCAATATTTCAAAACTGACGCTGACGCAACAAATGAATGATATCTGTGCCCAAACAATTCGATACTTAGAATTTGTATGGATAAAATACAAAATATACAATTCATATATGGAGATCGTTACCACATGGCACATGTGGTAGGCAATTCAAACTTGATGAAAATAAATATGGAGATCGTTATAACTTCACAAGCATTCAGGATCAAATTAGATACACTACCGATATGAAATAATTATAACACCAGGTTTGACATTAGCAAAATTAACTCTTGAATAATGAAACTCTGAATATCTTTTGGAAGAAATGAAGGATCCCAGCGTTCCAATTCCTCCGCCCAAGTATAACGCAGAACAGCTGGACACTCTATTAATAGAGGGCCCTCGTCCTTGAAGGAACAAGCTATTGCAATTGCCTGCATTTAAATAAATGAGAACATACTGCTTCCATTCTGTTCAAGAAAATAATACTGCTTCAACATGGGAAAAAATTATGATCAATAGTAGATATGATGATTTCTTCATAAGGTCTAAAAAGCAAGTGCTATATACTTAATTGTTCAGTAAAATAGACATAAAATTCCAATCCATTACTGCCCAAAATATATTGATGCAAGCTCAATATCAGTGTGCTCAATATCCATATGCCAATTTACTGTATTTTGCAAGTTGTAACACCGTTGAACAAACAATTTTCTGCATATAAACTATCCGCACGATAGTTATACATAAAATACAATATGCTCACCTGGAGAGTCTTGCCAAGCCCCATTTCATTTGTAATAAGGCAGTGCCCTTGCCTCCGAAGCCGAAATTTCACACCTTCAAGTTGGAAGGGTAGAAGTGCATCTCGTAATCGACGGGGCAGCTTCATGAGAAGCTCATCAACTTCTTTATTAGAAGCGTAGTTTGTGCCAGCATTTTGAACAACACGACTTGCTCTATAAGGTATATCTTGCACAACAACGCCAGTCAACTTGTTCAAGCATTGCAACACCAGCTCATAGTGCACAAGTTTAAAGACAGAAGAAATATGCCCACTTTGACTTTGTGTTGTGGAGAATGGTACAGCCTACCAACAATAAGAGGGATAAATATCAGTTTAGATTCTAGACCAAAAGGCTTATCATCCAGAAAAGGGACTAAGAAGTAAGAACCAGATGAAAATAATTATTACAGCAGAAGTTTATTTTATGCTTAAAAGCATCCACAAATTATTCGATCCCCAAAAGGATTACTCAAAAATGTGATATAATCACCATTTACTCCCTTCAGTCCTATAAAAGCGGCCATTTCAAACATCTTCGCCATCTTAAAAATACAAAAATGTATATTGCGAAAGTACTTTCCGAAAAAGATTGGATTTTCAAGTTCCTAACCTAAACATTTTGCAAAGATATTATCAATCAAAATTTCAATAGTTTGACAGTATATCCTTGTCCAAAAGGTATGTTTTACAGAACAACGGATGTTGTGAAGATAATTTAGCTCCAAGGCTTGATTGTAGCATAAAATTACACCATGGTAAATTTTGAGAAAGATCAAGCTTTAGTTTCAGGCTATAATCACTTGGTCACATATTTCAGAAAAAAAGAAAGACAATGGCCAGTGGTCACCAGATAAACAAGGTTAGGAATCCTTTGCGCCTGCTAGTTCAGAAACACTAATACACCTAAATGGAGGAACCGTCAAGCACAAAGTCCCACTATGAAGTCTGTCCTATGTGATCTAAGCACATCAGGAATCAATCCACCTATAACTTATGCCTCTTTTCATTCTACCATTTCGAGAAAAAAATTCAGGAAGTAAAATCCCAGTACATGGAACTTACAAGGGAATAGCAGCTTCAGATTCATCACTCTGATCTCTCGTCACACAGCTGATACTACAATAGGAAAAGGTCTACACCAACAGAAAAAAGCATAGTGATATGCCACAAAAATCTAACCTATCTTTTGAACAATCAATCAATCACAAAAAAAAAGAATATGAGCCTCACCTTATGGTCGCAGCCGAGCATCCATCGCTTGTACAACACCTCTATCTTACCCGTCGTCAGGTATTTGGCCTACTCCAACAACTCAGAGCGACCAACAACATCCGCAAGAACCCTACAAAACCAACAAGTTCAAGAATGGGGGCAAGATCTCTGCATAAGATGACCGAAAAACCAGAGGAATCAACACACCTCAATGGCATCCTCTTGCCCGCGCCCCTCCTCTGCAACTCGTCGCCCGAACGGCACCTTGATGGCATCCCCTTCCCCGCCCCCTCTACATCCATGATGAGGACGGATGGACCGCGGAGACGAGAACATTTGGGGAGAAGAGGATCTGAGGAAGGCGCCTTCTCCGATGACCAGCTTAGGATGAGCTGGGATGGGCTGATGGGGCGGCGGCGGAAACCCTAGCCAGCCGCCCACCCGGGGAGATGGGGAAAGGGGAGGTTGTGTGGGAGGAAGGAGAAGGGATGGGGCTCGAGGCGACTCCCTCTTCTCTGTGTGATGGGCCACCCTTTGTTTTTCCTAGCCAATACACATCCGACCGCACAGTAAATCAATTGTCTCTTGTGTTGCCGACGTGGACATGCCTAGCCAGCGCCATTGTGGCGACTGTTAATGGGTTTTATATGTTCAATGCCAGAGCCAGCAACATTGGGACAACTAGTTGAAGAATATTATGATTGTTTTTTTAATTTCATGAACATTTTTTATCCACAGACCTTCTTTGAGTTTGCAATTGTTTTTTCCAATTATTTAACATTTTTCTAATTCGTCAACTTTTCTTGAATCCGTGAACACTTTTTTGAGTTGGTGAACTTTTTTTAGTCGACGGACATTTTTTTTAACATTTTATTGAATTTTTTACTTATTCGCAATAAACAGTTTTTAAAAAACATAGAAAAAATGATACTTGAATGAAGCACCTTTTTTAGAAACGAATGAAGCACCTATATTTTCTCAAGAAGAAAATGAAGCACCTTTTTCAGATAAAAAACGAAGCACCTACATGTAGGGAGGTGACATCGGGCCCCAAAAATCTCAGGACCGTGCAAAAAAAGTACAGTATGTTCCTGCGTTCTGGGCAGGCCCATTATAGGGATAGCTGTTGGCCACACGACATATATTACACTACTGCATTACCTGTGTCTCAATAAAATAAACTTGACTGCATTACCGCCGCACCACAGGACGGGGGCATGAATAAACATCAGTCAATCAAAACTTAGAGATACTATATTATTATTATTGAAAAGGGGAATATATTAATATCGTGAAGATACCAATTACACCTAGACTCTCCACATACAAGATGTCGTAAAGGCATCCAGGATGCACACAACGAAAGGACAAAAAGAAGAAGAAACAAAAAAGATAAAGGTCCCGCCATATTGATCAACTCCTAGTTGCACACAAACCACCACCAAATACGACACCCAGAAAATATAAGTGCTCTCCAAAAGCAATGCCTTCAAGAAGGAAACAGAGCACAAGCGTCATCGTTGCCCGATCCAAGATTTTAGGTTTTCACCCTTGAGAAATCCTAGCTCTCAAAACAATACCTTCAACAAGGCAATAGCCAGACACAACAAATGAAGGCCAGACCTTAGGTTTTCACCCTGAAAGTCCCAGCTCGGCACCCGAGGAGCACCACCAAAAATGAATTCCTCGAGTGTTGTCGCCCCCACTTGACACTGCGGCTCCTGAGAGTTATCAAACACCTGGCTGACTCCATCGCCTCAAAGGCCCCATCCATCTAACTGATCCTTTGATCTCAGCCACCATGACCTTCTTCACAGCTGCCTACACCATAAAATTCGAGAGGCCGACATGTCCCATGATGTCAACAAACAACAGAGCTTCGCGTCACGCCCGCATGGAACCTTGTAGGATAAAACTGACGTTCACGGCCGAATTCTATCTGATCCAGATATCTTGAGCAAGATCTTTGATGGTAGTTCTGGAACACGTTGATGGCCAAATCAAGGAGGACCAGTCATACTGGATGTTGTAGGAGCTAGAGCACAAAAGATAGATCATCTTTGCCGAGGTGCGCTTGCGGAGCTAGCCACCACCAGATCAGGATCACACAGTCGCACGCAAGCAACAAGGTTGTCACGCCATGCGAAGCCCCTGGATCTGCAAGTCGAGCAACACTCGATCCAGCACAAAGCCTCGAGGGAATCTACAACCACACCTCATCACAACTGATGTTCGTCGAGCATCATATTGATGACCCACAAGAATAGGGGATCTATCGTAGTCCTTTCGATAAGTAAGAGTGTCGAACCCAATGAGGAGCAGAAGGAAATAACAAGCAGTTTTCAGTAAGGTATTCTCTGCAAGCACTGAAATTATCGATAACAGATAGTTTTGTGATAAGGTAATTTGTAACGGGTAACAAGTAACAAGTAACAAAAGTAAACAAGGTGCAACAAGGTGGCCCAATCCTTTTTGTAGCAAAGGACAAGCCTGGACAAACTCTTATATAAAGGAAAACGCTCCCGGGGACACACGGGAATTATCGTCAAGCTAGTTTTGTTCACACTCATATGATTCATGTTTGTTACTTTGATAATTTGATATGTGGGTGGACCGGTGCTTGGGTGCTGCCCTTCCTTGGAAAAGCATCTCACTTATGATTAACCTCTATTGCAAGCACCCGCGACTACAAAAGAAGTATTAAGGTAAACCTAACCATAGCATGAAACATATGGATCCAAATCAGCCCCTTACGAAGCAACGCATAAAATATGGTTTAAGCTTCTGTCACTCTAGCAACCCATCATCTACTTATTACTTCCCAGTGCCTTCCTCTAGGCCCAAATAATGGTGAAGTGTCATGTAGTCGACGTTCACATAACACCACTAGAGGAGAGACAACATACATCTCATCAAAATATTGAATGAATACCAAATTCACGTGACTACTTATAGCAAGACTTCTCCCATGTCCCCGGGAACAAACGTAACTACTCACCAATCATATTCATGTTCATAATCAAAGGGGTATTAATATGCATAAAGGATCTGAACATATGATCTTTCACCAAATAAACCAACTAGCATCAACTACAAGGAGTAATCAACACTACTAGCAACCCGCAGGTACCAATATGAGGTTTTGAGACAAATATTGGATACAAGAGATGAACTAGGGTTTGAGATGAGATGGTGCTGGTGAAGATGTTGATGGAGATTGACCCCCTACCGATGAGAGGATCGATGGTGATGATGATGGTGATGATTTCCCCCTCCTGGAGGGATGTTTCCCCGGCAGAACAGCTCCGCCGGAGCCTTAGATTGGTTTCGCCAGGTTCCACCTCAAGACGGCGGCGCTTCATCTCGAAAGCTTCCTTCTGATTTTTTCCAGGGCGAAAGACTTCACATAGCCAAAGATGGGCAGTGGAGGCCTGCCAGGGGGCCCACGAGGCAGGGGCGCGCCCAGGGGGTAGGGCACGCCCCCCACCCTCGTGGATGGTGGGTGGCCCCCCTCTGGTGCTTTCTTCGCCCAATATTTTTTATATATTCCAAAACTGACTTTCGTGGAGTTTCTGGACTTTTGGTGTTGTGCAGAATAGGTCTCTAATATTTGCTCCTTTTCCAGCCCAGAATTCCAGCTGCCGGCATTCTCCCTCTTCGTGTAAACCTTGTAAAATAAGAGAGAATAAGCATAAGTATTGCGACATAATGTGTGATAATAGCCCATAATGCAATAAATATCGATATAAAAGCATGATGCAAAATGGACGTATCAACTCCCCGAAGCTTAGACCTCGCTTGTCCTCAAGCGGGAGCCGATATCGAAGAATATGTCCACATGTTTATAGATAGAGGTGTTGATAAAATAAAATACGGACATGAGGGCATCATGATCATTCTTATAACAGCAATACATATATATATATATATTGTCATATGATTTCTTATGCTAAACTAACAATCTATTCACAATGTTAAGTACGAATCAGAAACTTCATTGAAAACTAACAAACTATGATCTCGGTCATTGAAGCAATTGCAATTTATCATAACATCACAAAGAGTCAATATAAGAGCTTTTCAGCAAGTCCACATACTCAACTATCATTTAGTCTTTCGCAATTGCTAACACTCACGCAATACTTATGGGTATGGAGTTTTAATCGGACACAGAGAAAGATAGGGGATTATAATGTTGCCTCCCAACCTTTTACCTCGAGGGTAATGCCAACAATAGTAATTTATGATAACTTACATCCAATTGGATATATATATATCAGGATCTTTCCAACACAATGTGCTTGCCAAAGGATAAAGTGTAAAAGGCAAAGGTGAAGATCACCGCGACTCTTGCATAATGTATAAGACAAGAATAAAAGATAGTCCCTTCGCAGAGGGAAGTAGAGGTTGTCATGTGCTTTTATGGTTGGATGCACAAAATCTTAGTGCGAAAGAACGTCACTTTATATTGTCACTTGTGATAGGGACCTTTATTATGCAGTCTGTTGCTTTTATTGCTTCCATATCACAAGATCGTATAAAGCTTATTTTCTCCACACTTATAAATCATACATATTTATAAAGCAATTTTTATTCCATGCAACAGTGACAACTTACTTGAAGGATCTTACTCAATGCAAACGGGCATGTAGCCTAGTGGTTGCAGCGACCTTAGTAGCACCCCAGGTCCTGGGTTCGACTCCCGGTGGGAGAGGATTTAAACAGGCCTGGGCAAAAATTTCTGGAATAAAAAGGACTGTGGGGCTGTTGCTCTATAGTAAATAGTCAAAAAAAAAGGATCTTACTCAATCCATAGGTAGATATGGTGGACTCTCATGGAGAAACCGGGTTTAAGGATATTCGGAAGCACAAGTAGTATCTCTACTTGGTGCAGAGAATTTGGCTAGCATGAGGGGGGAAGGCAAGCCCAACATGTTGGATGATCCATGACAATATACTTTATTTCAGATATAAGAAAACATAACCCATTACGTTGTCTTCTTTGTCCAACATCAACTTTTTATCATGTCATATTTTAATGAGTGCTCACAATCATAAAAGATGTCCATGATAGTATATTTATATGTGAGAACCACTCTTTCTTTGTTACTTCCTATTAATTGCAACGATGACCAAAACTATGTTTGTCAACTCTCAACAACTTTTATTCATCATACTCTTTATATGTGAAGTCATTACTCTCTATAAGATCAATATGATCTCTTTAATTCTTTTTACTCTTTCTTTTATTCCCTCAAGATCATAGCAAGATAACCAAGCCCTCGACTCAAAACTAATCTTTATTATATATAGCTCACGGACTCAATTACATAGAAGGATCATAAAGCAAAACTCAAAACTAAATCATACTAAAACTTTATTCTACTAGATCAAGATATTACCAAAAGGATCTAACTAAGAAAAATGGTAAAGATAGGAGCGTGATGGTGATACGATACCGGGGCACCTCCCCCAAGCTTGGCAGTTGCCAAGGGGAGTGCCCATACCCATGTGCTTATGTCTCTTTCCTCGGAGGTCAAGAAGGGATTGTTGATGACGTAGGCTTGTCGTCCAACATCGAGCACAGGAGGTGCTCCAACTTACGAATAATGCCCTTGAGTGCGGTGATATGCTCTTGCAACAGAATATTTTCACGAGTTAGATACTTATTCTGCACCCGAACTACTTCAATCATCTTGAAAGCTTCAATTTCAGTAGGGGTAAGAAGATTGTAATGAGGTTGAAGGATGTCTTATTCTTCTGCTCCCGGAGCATGATCCTACGTTGCCTTCTTGATCCCATCATCCTTGTTGATCTCCCCAGGTTCTTCTTGTTGGGTAACGTTGCAGAAAATTAAAATTTTTCCTACGGTTTCACCAAGATCCATCTATGAGTTCATCTAGCAACGAGTATTCAGATTAGATAGCATCTACATACCACTTTGTAGATCGCAACGGAAGCGTTCGAGTGAACGTGGATGAGGTAGTCGTACTTGCCGTGATCCAATTCACCGATGATCTAGTACCGAACGGACGGCACCTCCGCGTTCAACACACGTACGGGACGGGAGACGTCTCCTCCTTCTTGATCCAGCAAGGGGGAAGGATAGGTTGAGGAAGATCCAGCACGACGGTGTGGTGGTGGATGCAGCAGAACTCCGGCAGGGCTTCGCTAAGCAACTACGGGAGGAGGAGGAGGTGTTGCAGGGAGGAGGGAGTGCCAGGGCATAAAGGGTGCGGCCACCCCTCCCTCCCCTCCCTTTATATAGGTGCATTAGAGGGGGGGAGGGCGCAGCCTTGCCCCTTCCTCCAAGGAAGGGGTGCGGCCAAGAGGGGGGGAGGAGTCCATCCTCCCCAAGGCACCTCGGAGGTGCCTTCCCCCCTTTGGACTCTCCCCTCTCCAAGTTTCCTTGGCGCATGGGCCCTTGGGGCCGGTTCCCCTTGGCCCAAGCAGGCCAAGGCGCACCCCCTAAGGCCCATGTGGCCCACCAAGGCAGGTGGCCCCACCTGGTGGACCCCGGGACCCCTCCGGTGGTCCCGGTACAATACCGATAACACCGAAACTTGTCCCGATGGCCAAAATAGCACTTCCTATATATAATTCTTTACCTCCGGACCATTCCGGAACTCCTCGTGACGTCCGAGATCTCATCCGGGACTCCGAACAACATTCGGGTTACTGCACATACATATCTTCACAACCCTAGCGTCACCGAACCTTAAGTGTGTAGACCCTACGGGTTCGGGAGACATGCAGACATGACCGAGACGGCTCTCGGGCAATAACCAACAGCGGGATCTGGATACCCATGTTGGCTCCCACATACTCCACGATGATCTCATCGGATGAACCACGATGTCAAGGATTCAATTAATCCCGTATACGATTCCCTTTGTCAATCGGTATTGTACTTGCCCGAGATTCGATCGTCGGTATACCAATACCTCGTTCAATCTCGTTACCGGCAAGTCACTTTTCTCGTTCCGTAATGCATGATCCTGTGATCAAACACTTTGATCACCTTGAGCTCATTGTGATGATGCATTACCGAGAGGGCCCGGTGATACCTCTCCGTCAAGCGGAGTGACAAATCCCAGTCTCGATCCATGTCAACCCAACAGACACTTTCAGAGATACCCGTAGTATACCTTTATAGTCACCCAGTTACGTTGTGACGTTTGGCATACCCAAAGCACTCCTACGGTATCCGGGAGTTACACGATCTCATGGTCTAAGGAAAGGATACTTGACATTGGAAAACTCTAGCAAACGAACTATGCGATCTTATGCTATGTTTAGGATTGGGTCTTGTCCATCACATCGTTCTCCTAATGATGTGATCCCGTTATCGATGACATCCAATGTCCATAGTCAGGAAACCATGACTATCTGTCGATTAACGAGCTAGTCAACTAGAGGCTCACTAGGGACATATTGTTGTCTGTTATTCACACATGTATTACGATTTCCGGTTAACACAATTATAGCACGAATAAAGACAATTATCATGAATAAGGAAATATAATAATAATGCTTTTATTATTGCCTCTAGGGCATATTTCCAACAGTCTCCCACTTGCACTAGAGTCAATAATCTAGTTACATTGTGATGAATCGAACACCCATAGAGTTCTGGTGCTGATCATGTTTTGCCTTAGGGAGAGGTTTAGTCAACGGATCTGCGACATTCAGATCCATGTGCACTTTACAAATTTCTATGTCTCCATCTTGAACATTTTCACGAATGGAGTTGAAGCGACGCTTGATGTGCCTGGTCTTCTTGTGAAACCTGGGCTCCTTTGCAAGTGCAATAGCTCCAGTGTTGTCACAGAAGAGCTTGATTGGCCCCGACGCATTGGGTATGACTCCGAGGTCGGTGATGAACTCCTTCACCCAAATTGCTTCATGTGCTGCCTCCGAGGCTGCCATGTACTCCGCTTCACATGTAGATCCCGCCACGACGCTTTGCTTGCAACTGCACCAGCTTACTGCCCCACCATTCAAAATATACACGTATCCGGTTTGTGACTTAGAGTCATCCAGATCTGTGTCGAAGCTAGCGTCGACGTAACCTTTTACGACGAGCTCTTCGTCACCTCCATAAACGAGAAACATTTCCTTGGTCCTTTTCAGGTACTTCAGGATATTCTTGACCGCTGTCCAGTGTTCCTTGCCGGGATTACTTTGGTACCTTCCTACCAAACTTACGGCAAGGTTTACATCAGGTCTGGTACACAGCATGGCATACATAATAGAACCTATGGCTGAGGCATAGGGGATGACGCTCATCTCTTCTACATCTTCTGCCGTGGTCGGACATTGAGCTGAGCTCAATTTCACACCTTGTAACACAGGTAAGAACCCTTTCTTGGATTGATCCATATTGAATTTCTTCAATATCTTATCAAGGTATGTGCTTTGTGAAAGACCTATGAGGAGTCTCGATCTATCTCTATAGATCTTGATGCCTAATATATAAGCAGCTTCTCCAAGGTCCTTCATTGAAAAACTTTTATTCAAGTAGGCCTTAATGCTGTCCAAGAGTTCTATATCATTTCCCATCAAAAGTATGTCGTCTACATATAATATGAGAAATGCTACAGAGCTCCCACTCACTTTCTTGTAAACACAGGCTTCTCCATAAGTCTGTGTAAACCCAAACGCTTTGATCATCTCATCAAAGCGAATGTTCCAACTCCGAGATGCTTGCACCAGCCCATAAATCGAGCGTTGGAGCTTGCACACCTTGTCAGCATTCTTAGGATCGACAAAACCTTCCGGCTGCATCATATACAATTCTTCCTTAAGGAAACCATTAAGGAATGCCGTTTTGACGTCCATTTGCCATATCTCATAATCATAGTATGCGGCAATTGCTAACATGATTCGGACGGACTTCAGCTTCGCTACCGGTGAGAAAGTCTCATCGTAGTCAATTCCTTGAACTTGTCGATAACCCTTAGCGACAAGCCGAGCTTTATAGATGGTCACATTACCATCCGCGTCTGTCTTCTTCTTAAAGATCCATTTATTTTCTATGGCTCGCCGTTCAACGGGCAAGTCATTCAAAGTCCATACTTCGTTTTCATACATGGATCCTATCTCGGATTTCATGGCTTCCAGCCATTTGTCGGAATCCGGGCCCGCCATTGCTTCCTCATAGTTCGAAGGTTCACCGTTGTCTAACAACATGATTTCCAAGACAGGGTTGCCGTACCACTCTGGTGCGGAACGTGTCCTTGTGGACCTTCGAATTTCAGTAGGAGCTTGATTAGAAGCATCTTGATCATCATCATTAATTTCCTCTCTAGTCGGTGCAGGCACCTCAGAAACGTTTTCTTGAGTTTCGCCATTTTGCGGTTCAAGAGGTAACACTTCATCAAGTTCTACTTTCCTTCCACTTACTTCTTTCGAGAGAAACTCTTTCTCTAGAAAGGATCCATTCTTGGCAACAAAGATCTTGCCTTCGGATCTGAGGTAGAAGGTATACCCAACAGTTTCTTTTGGGTATCCTATGAAGACGCATTTTTCCGATTTGGGTTCGAGCTTTTCAGGTTGAAGTTTCTTGACATAAGCATCGCATCCCCAAACTTTTAGAAATGACAGCTTAGGTTTCTTCCCAAACCATAATTCATACGGTGTCGTCTCAACGGATTTCGACGGAGCCCTATTTAAAGTGAATGCGGCAGTCTCTAAAGCATAGCCCCAAAAAGATAGCGGTAAGTCGGTAAGAGACATCATAGATCGCACCATATCTAATAGAGTGCGATTACGACGTTCGGACACACCATTACGCTGAGGTGTTCCAGGCGGCGTGAGTTGTGAAACTATTCCACATTTTCTTAAGTGTGTGCCAAATTCGTGACTCAAGTATTCTCCTCCACGATCTGATCGTAGAAACTTGATCTTTCTATCACGTTGATTTTCAACCTCACTCTGAAATTCCTTGAACTTTTCAAAGGTCTCAGACTTGTGTTTCATTAAGTAGATATACCCATATCTACTCAAGTCATCAGTGAGGGTGAGAACATAACGATAGCCACCGCGAGCCTCAACACTCATTGGACCACACACATCGGTATGTATGATTTCCAATAAGTTGGTTGCTCGCTCCATTGTTCCTGAGAACGGAGTCTTGGTCATTTTACCCATGAAGCATGGTTCGCATGTGTCAAATGATTCATAATCAAGAGACTCTAAAAGTCCATCTGCATGGAGCTTCTTCATGCGTTTGACACCTATGTGACCAAGGCGGCAGTGCCACAAATATGTGGGACTATTGTTATCAATTTTAACTCTTTTGGTACTCACACTATGAATATGTGTATCATCACGTACGAGATTCATCAAGAACAAACCATTAACCATTGGAGCATGACCATAAAACATATCTCTCATATAAATAGAACAACCATTATTCTCGGATTTAAATGAGTAGCCATCTCGAATTAAGCGAGATCCAGATACAATGTTCATGCTCAAACTTGGCACTAAATAACAATTATTGAGGTTTAAAACTAATCCCGTAGGTAAATGTAGAGGCAGCGTGCCGACGGCGATCACATCGACCTTGGAACCATTCCCGACGCGCATCGTCACCTCGCCCTTCGCCAGTCTCCGTTTATTCCGCAGCTCCTGCTTTGAGTTACAAATGTGAGCAACTGCACCGGTATCAAATACCCAAGAGCTACTACGAGTACTGGTAAGGTACACATCAATTACATGTATATCACATATACCTTTGGTTTTGCCGGCCTTCTTGTCCGCTAAGTATTTGGGGCAGTTCCGCTTCCAGTGACCACTTCCCTTGCAATAAAAACACTCAGTCTCGGGCTTGGGTCCATTCTTTGGCTTCTTCCCGGCAACTTGCTTACCGGGCGCGGCAACTTCCTTGCCGCCCTTCTTGAAGTTCTTTTTACCCTTGCCCTTCTTGAACTTAGTGGTTTTATTCACCATCAACACTTGATGCTCCTTCTTGATTTCTACCTCTGCTGATTTCAGCATAGCATATACCTCAGGAATGGTCTTTACCATCCCCTGCATATTATAGTTCATCACAAAGCTCTTGTAGCTAGGTGGAAGCGACTGGAGGATTCTGTCAATGACCGCTTCATCCGGGAGATTAACTTCCAGTTGAGTCATGCGGTTGTGCAACCCAGACATTTTGAGTATGTGTTCACTGACAGAACTATTTTCCTCCATCTTACAGCTAAAGAATTTGTCGGAGACTTCATATCTCTCGACCCGGGCATGAGCTTGGAAAACCATTTTCAGCTCTTCGAACATCTCATATGCTCCATGTCTCTCAAAACGCTTTTGGAGTCCCGGCTCTAAGCTGTAAAGCATGCCGCACTTGAACGAGGGAGTAATCATCGCAGTGTGACTGCCAAGCGTTCATAACGTCTTGTTCTGCAGGGAGAATAGGTGCGTTACCCAGCGGTGCTCTTAGGACATAATCTTTCTTGGCAGCTATGAGGATGATCCTCAGGTTCCGGACCCAGTCCGTATAGTTGCTACCATCGTCTTTCAGCTTGGTTTTCTCTAGGAACGCGTTGAAGTTGAGGACTACGTTGGCGATTTGATCTACAAGACATATTGTAAATATTTAGACTAAGTTCATGATAATAAAGTTCATTTAATCAAATTATATAATGAACTCCCACTTAGATAGACATCCCTCTATTAGTCATCTAAGTATTACATGATCCGAGTCAACTAGGCCGTGTCCGATCATCACGTGAGACGGACTAGCCAACATCGGTGAACATCTTCATGTTGATCGTATCTTCTATACGACTCATGCTCGACCTTTCGGTCTTCTGTGTTCCGAGGCCATGTCTGTACATGCTAGGCTTGTCAAGTCAACCTAAGTGTTTTGCGTGTGTAAATCTGGCTTACACCCGTTGTATGCGAACGTAAGGACCTATCACACCCGATCATCACGTGGTGCTTCGGAACGACGAACCTTAGCAACGGTGCACAGTTAGGGAGAACACTTTCTTGAAATTATTATGAGGGATCATCTTATTTACTACCGTCGTTCTAAGTAAACAAGATGCAAAACATGATAAACATCACATGCAATCAAATAATAAATGTGACATGATATGGCCAATATCACATAGCTCCTTTGATCTTCATCTTGGGGCTCCATGATCATCTTGTCACCGGCTTGACACCATGATCTTCATCATCATGATCTTCATCATCGTGTCTCCATGAAGTTGCTCGCCAACTATTACTTCTACTACTATGGCTAACGCGTTTAGCAATAAAGTAAAGTAACTTACATGGCGATTCTCAATGACACGCAGGTCATACAAAAAATAAAGACAACTCCTATGGCTCCTGCCGGTTGTCATACTCATCGACATGCAAGTTGTGATTCCTATTACAATAGCATGAACATCTCATACATCACATATAGATCATTCATCATACATCACAACTTTGGCCATATCATATCACATAGCACTTGCTGCAAAAACAAGTTAGACGTCCTCTAATTGTTGTTGCAAGTTTTACGTGGCTGAATTAGGGTTCTAGCAAGAATGTTTTCTTACCTACGTAAAACCACAACGTGATTTGTCAACTTCTATTTACCCTTCATAAGGACCCTTTTCATCGAATCCGCTCCAACTAAAGTAGGAGAGACAGACACCCGCCAGCCACCTTATGCAACTAGTGCATGTTAGTCGGTGGAACCGGTCTCACGTAAGCGTACGTGTAAGGTTGGTCCGGGCCGCTTCATCCCACAATACCGCTGAAGCAAGATAAGACTAGTAGCGGCAAGAAGAGTTGACAACATCTACGCCCACAACAAATTGTGTTCTACTCGCGCAAGAAGAACTACGCATAGACCTAGCTCATGATGCCACTGTTGGGTAACGTTGCAGAAAATTAAAAATTTTCCTACGGTTTCACCAAGATCCATCTATGAGTTCATCTAGCAACGAGTATTCAGATTAGATAGCATCTACATACCACTTTGTAGATCGCAACGGAAGCGTTCGAGTGAACGTGGATGAGGTAGTCGTACTTGCCGTGATCCAATTCACCGATGATCTAGTACCGAACGGACGGCACCTCCGCGTTCAACACACGTACGGGACGGGAGACGTCTCCTCCTTCTTGATCCAGCAAGGGGGAAGGAGATGTTGAGGAAGATCCAGCACGACGGTGTGGTGGTGGATGCAGCAGAACTCCGGCAGGGCTTCGCTAAGCAACTACGGGAGGAGGAGGAGGTGTTGCAGGGAGGAGGGAGTGCCAGGGCATAAAGGGTGCGGCCACCCCTCCCTCCCCTCCCTTTATATAGGTGCATTAGAGGGGGGGAGGGCGCAGCCTTGCCCCTTCCTCCAAGGAAGGGGTGCGGCCAAGAGGGGGGGAGGAGTCCATCCTCCCCAAGGCACCTCGGAGGTGCCTTCCCCCCTTTAGACTCTCCCCTCTCCAAGTTTCCTTGGCGCATGGGCCCTTGGGGCCGGTTCCCCTTGGCCCAAGCAGGCCAAGGCGCACCCCCTAAGGCCCATGTGGCCCACCAAGGCAGGTGGCCCCACCTGGTGGACCCCGGGACCCCTCCGGTGGTCCCGGTACAATACCGATAACACCGAAACTTGTCCCGATGGCCAAAATAGCACTTCCTATATATAATTCTTTACCTCCGGACCATTCCGGAACTCCTCGTGACGTCCGGGATCTCATCCGGGACTCCGAACAACATTCGGGTTACTACACATACATATCTTCACAACCCTAGCGTCACCGAACCTTAAGTGTGTAGACCCTACGGGTTCGGGAGACATGCAGACATGACCGAGACGGCTCTCGGGCAATAACCAACAGCGGGATCTGGATACCCATGTTGGCTCCCACATACTCCACGATGATCTCATCGGATGAACCACGATGTCGAGGATTCAATTAATCCCGTATACGATTCCCTTTGTCAATCGGTATTTTACTTGCCCGAGATTCGATCGTCGGTATACCAATACCTCGTTCAATCTCGTTACCGGCAAGTCACTTTTCTCGTTCCGTAATGCATGATCCTGTGATCAAACACTTTGATCACCTTGAGCTCATTGTGATGATGCATTACCGAGAGGGCCCGGTGATACCTCTCCGTCAAGCGGAGTGACAAATCCCAGTCTCGATCCATGTCAACCCAACAGACACTTTCAGAGATACCCGTAGTATACCTTTATAGTCACCCAGTTACGTTGTGACGTTTGGCACACCCAAAGCACTCCTACGGTATCCGGGAGTTACACGATCTCATGGTCTAAGGAAAGGATACTTGACATTGGAAAACTCTAGCAAACGAACTATGCGATCTTATGCTATGTTTAGGATTGGGTCTTGTCCATCACATCATTCTCCTAATGATGTGATCCCGTTATCGATGACATCCAATGTCCATAGTCAGGAAACCATGACTATCTGTCGATTAACGAGCTAGTCAACTAGAGGCTCACTAGGGACATATTGTTGTCTGTTATTCACACATGTATTACGATTTCCGGTTAACACAATTATAGCACGAATAAAGACAATTATCATGAATAAGGAAATATAATAATAATGCTTTTATTATTGCCTCTAGGGCATATTTCCAACACTTCTCTCTTTAGCTCTATCTTCATTAGCCAAGCATCGCCGCCCTCATTGTTGGAGGAGGGGGACGACATGATGCCTGGCCTTGACAACTCTGGCAGAAAACAGCTCAAAACAAAAACAGGAGATATTTGCGTGGTGCGGTGGTCAAAACCTTCGGGAGATTATAAGATGAATTTTTACCGACCAAAAGAAGTATCGTGCAAGAAAACAGAGTCCGGAGGGCACACGAGGTGCTCACGAGGCAGGGGCGCGCCCTCCACCCTTGTGGATGCCTCGTGTCCTCTTCGGACTACTTCTTATTTTCCTATTTTCTTAAATATTCCAAAATGGAGAAAAATTGCTATTAGAACTGTTTTGGAGTTAGTTTACTTACCGTACCACATACCTATTCCTTTTCGGAGTCTCAAACATTCTGGAAAGTGTCCCTTATGTATTCCTCCAGGGTTACGGTTTCAATAACATTAGTTTCAACATTTCTTGGATTACCTAAGATATAATGTTTGATTCTTTGACCGTTCACCACCTTCTGATTTGTGCCTTTGAAGTTGTTGATTTTTATGGCACTGGAACGATAGACCTCCTTGATAACGTAAGGACCTTCCCATTTAGAGAGGAGTTTACCTGCAAAAAATCTTAAACGAGAGTTGTATAGCAAAACATAATCACCTACATTAAACTCATGCTTTTGTATCCTTCTGTCATGCCATCTTTTAACTTTTTCTTTAAACAGTTTGATATTCTCATAGGCCTGGGTTCTCCACTCATCAAGTGAGCTAATGTCAAATAGTCTCTTCTCACTGGCAAGTTTGAAATCATAATTGAGCTCTTTAATGGCCCAATATGCCTTATGTTCTAGTTCGAGAGCTAAGTGACAAGCTTTTCCATAAACCATCTAATACGGAGACATACCCATAGGATTTTTATATGCAGTTCTATAGGCCCATAATGCATCATCAAGTTTCTTGGACCAATTCTTTCTAGATCTATTAACACACTTTTGCAAAATTAATTTAATCTCTCTATTACTCAATTCTACTTGACCACTAGACTGTGGGTGGTATGGAGATGCAATTCTATGATTAACGTCATAATTAGCAAGCATCTTATGAAAAGGGCCATGAATAAAATGTGAACCACCATTAGTCATTAAGTATCTAGGGACTCCAAACCTCGGGAAAATAACTTCTTTGAGCATCTTAATAGAGGTGTTATGATCATCACTACTAGTTGGAATAGCTTCTACCCACTTAGTAACGTAATCAACAACCACTAAAATATGTGTATACCCATTAGAGGAAGGAAACGTCCCATATAATCAAAGCCCCAAACATCAAATGGTTCAATAACAAGTGAATAGTTCGTAGGCATGTCTTGACGTCTACTAATATTACCAATTCTTTGACATTCATCACAAGACAAGACAAACTTACGGGCATCTTTGAAGAGAGTAGTCCAATAAAAACTGGATTGCAATACCTTATGTGCAGTTCTATCTCCAGCGTGGTGTCCTCCATAAGCCTCGGAGTGACACTTGCGTAGGATCTGTTCCTGTTCATGCTCAGGTACACAATGTCTAATAACACCATCTACTCCTTCTTTATAAAGGTTTGGGTCATCCCAGAAGTAATGTCTTAAATCATAGAAAAACTTTTTCTTTGCTAGTATGTGAAACTAGGTCGTATAAATTTAGCAACAATGTAATTAGCGTAATCAGCATACAATGGAGCAGTACGAGAAGAATTTATGATAGCTAATTGTTCATCAGGAAAGCTATCATCAATAGGTAGTGGGTCATCAAGAACATTCTCTAACCTAGATAAGTTGTCTGCAACGGAGTTCTCAGCTCCCTTTCTATCAATAATATGCAAATCAAATTCTTGTAGTAGGAGAACCCGTCTAATAAG
Source organism: Aegilops umbellulata (assembly GCA_032464435.1). Lineage (NCBI taxonomy): Eukaryota > Viridiplantae > Streptophyta > Magnoliopsida > Poales > Poaceae > Aegilops > Aegilops umbellulata. The sequence continues at coordinate 503,491,940 of CP136057.1, forward strand.
TCTAGGTTTAGCATCTTTCTTTTCCATAAGGTACTTAATAGCAGCATGATCAGTGTGAACAGTTACTTTAGAATCAACAATATAAGGTTTGAACTTATCACAAGCAAATACAACTGCTAAAAATTCTTTTTCAGTAGTAGCATAATTTGTCTGGAAACTGTATAGAGTTTTACTAGCATATTGGATAACATTTAATTTCTTATCAACTCTTTGTCCTAGAACAACGCCTACAGCATAATCACTAGCATCACACATAATTTCAAAGGGTAAATTCCAATCAGGTGGCTGAACAATAGGTGCAGAAATCAAGGCTTTCTTAAGTATTTCAAATGCTTCTACACAATCATCATCAAAGATAAAAGGAACATCCTTTTGTAAAAGATTAGTCAGAGGCCTAGAAATTTTTGAGAAGTCTTTAATGAACCTCCTATAAAAACCGGCATGACTAAGGAAACTTCTTATACCTTTAATGTCCTTAGGGCACGACATCTTTTCAATAGCATCAACTTTTTATCAACTTCAATACCTCTTCCAGAAATTTTATGCGCCAAGACAATACCTTCATTAACCATAAAGTGGCACTTCTCCCAATTCAAGACAAGATTAGTTTCTTCACATCTCTGCAAAACTCGATCAAGGTTGCATAAGCAATCATCAAAATAAGTTCCATACACGGAGAAATCATCCATGAAAACCTCAACAATCTTTTCACAAAAGTCAGAGAATATAACAGTCATACATCTTTGATAGGTAGCAGGTGCATTGCGTAAACCAAAAGGCATACGTCTATAAGTAAAGGTACCAGAAAGGCAAGTAAAAGTGGTCTTTTCTTGATCCTCTTTTGACACAGGTATTTGAGAGAAACCAGAATAACCATCTAGAAAGCACAAATGTGTATGTTTGGATAATCTTTCTAGCATTTGATCAATAAAAGGTAAAGGGTAATGATACTTTTTAGTAGCTTTATTTAATTTGCGGAAATTAATTACCATTCTATAACCTGTAACAATTCTTTGTGGGATTAATTCATCTTTATCATTAGGAACAACAGTAATACCTCCCTTCTTAGGGACACAATGGACAGGACTTACCCACTAACTATCAGCAACAAGATAAATTGTACCTACCTCCAGAAGCTTTAGTATTTCTTTTCTTACCACTTCTTTCATCTTAGGATTTAACCGTCGTTGGTGATCAACAACCGGTTTAGCGTCTTTCTCCAATTTAATTTTGTGCTGGCATAGAGTAGGACTAATGCCCTTAAGATCATCAAGAGTATATCCAATAGCAGCACGGTGCTTCTTCAGAGTTTTCAATAATTTCTCTTCTTCCTGCTCTGAAAGGTTAACACTAATAATAATAGGATATATCTTATTTTCATCAAGATAAGCATATTTAAGAGTATCAGGTAATGGTTTAAGCTCAAACACGGGATCACCCTTGGGTGGAGGAGGATCCCCTAGAATTTCAACAGGCAAGTTGTGTTTCAAAATAGGTCCCTGTTTAAAGAATACTTCATCTATTTCCTTTCTTTCATTCATAAACATATCATTTTCATGGTCTAGCAAATATTGTTCTAAAGGATCATTAGGAGGCACGACAATAGGAGCAAGACCAATAATTTCATCTTTACTAGGCAATTCTTTATCATGGGGTTGTCTACGAAATTTAGTAAAATTAAAATCATGAGACATATCCCCTAAACCAATAGAAACAATATCCTTTTTGCAGTCTATCTTAGCATTAATAGTATTCAAGAAGGGCCTACCAAATATAATGGGACAAACGTTATCTTGTGGGGAAGCAAGAACAATAAATCAGTAGGATATTTGATTTTCCCACACAATACTTCAACATCTCTAACAATCCCAATCGGTGAGATAGTATCTCTATTGGCAAGCTTAATTGTAACATTAATATCTTCTATCTCAGCAGGTGCAATATCATGCATAATTTCTTCATATAAGGTATAAGGTATTGCACTGACACTAGCACCCATATCACATAAGCCATGATAATAGTGATCTCCTATTTTAACCGAAACGACAGGCATGCCAACAACAAGTCTATGTTTATCTTTAATGCCAGGTTTAGCAATTCTAGCAGCTTCATCACAGAAGTAAATAACATGCCCATCAATATTATCAACCAAGAGATCTTTAACCATAGCAATACTAGGTTCAACTTTAATTTTCTCAGAGGGTTTGGGTGTTCTAATATTACTTTTGTTGACCATAGTTGAAGCTTTAGCATGATCCTTTATTCTAACAGGGAAAGGTGGTTTCTCAATATAAGCGGTAGGAACAATAGGATCAACATTGTAAGTGATAGTATTTACTTCAACTTTAATAGGTTCAACTACTTTTACTTCAATGGGAGGATGATATTTAAACCACTTATCCTTAGGAAGATCAACATGAGTAGCAAATGATTCACAAAAAGAAGCTACTATCTCAGAGTCAAGTCCATATTTAGTGCTATATTCATGGAAAACATCGGTATCCAGAAAAGATTTAACACAATCAAACTTAGGTGTTATACCTGACTCCTTACCTTCTTCGAGTTCCCAATCTTTAGAGTTGTGTTTAATTCTTTCCAAAAAATCCCATCTGAATTCAATAGTCTTCATCATAAAAGAACCAGTATAAGAAGTATCGAGCATGGAGCGATTATTGAGAAAAAGCCGAGCATAAAAATTCTGAATAATAATTTATCTTGAGAGCTCATGGTTGGGGCATGAATATAACATTGAATTAAGCCTCCCCCAAGCCTGAGCGATGCTTTCTCCTTCGCGAGGCCAAAAATTATATATATAATTACGATCACGATGAACTAGATGCACATGATAAAACTTCTGATGAAATTCCAATTTCAGACGGTTGTATTTTCATGATACGATATCATCGCATAGCCTAAACCATGTCAATGCCTTTCCCTTCAAAGATAAAGGGAAGACCTTTCTTATTGATAACATCCTCGGGCATACCTGCAAGCTTAAATAATCCACAAACTTCATCCACATAGATTAGGTGCAAATCGGGATGTAATGTTCCATCTCCCGTAAAAGGATTAGCTAGCAGTTTCTCTATCATACCCAAAGGAATTTCAAAGTAAACATTTTCAGTGGCTTCAGTAGGGTGAGGAGCAACTCTTTGCTTTACTGGTCGGGGTGAAGATACACCGAACAAGCCCCTCAAAGGATTAATTTCCATAGTAACAAGTGACAGTAAATTTTAGCACACTATATAAATTTTCCCCTACCAAATTCCACTTACCAAAGGCGCTTCACTCCCCGGCAACAACGCCAGAAAAGAGTCTTGATGACCCACAAGTATAGGGGATCTATCGTAGTCCTTTCGATAAGTAAGAGTATCGAACCCAACGAGGAGCAGAAGTAAATGACAAGCGTTTTCAGTAAGATATTCTCTGCAAGCACTGAAATTATCGGTAACAAATAGTTTTGTGAAAGGTAATTTGTAATGGGTAACAAGTAACAAAAGTAAATGATGTCTACTACACAACCTTCTTCTTGTAGACGTTGTTGGGCCTCCAAGTGCAGAGGTTTGTAGGACAGTAGCAAATTTCCCTCAAGTGGATGACCTAAGGTTTATCAGTCCGTGGGAGGTGCAGGATGAAGATGGTCTCTCTCAAGCAACCCTCCAACCAAATAACAAAGAGTATCTTGTGTCCCAACACACCCAATACAATTGTAAATTGTATAGGTGCACTAGTTCGACGAAGAGATGGTGATACAAGTGCAATATGGATGAGAGATATAGGTTTTTGTAATCTGAAAATATAAAAACAGCAAGGTAACTAATAATAAAAGTGAGCACAAACGGTATTGCAATGCTAGGAAACAAGGCCTAGGTTTCATACTTTCACTAGTGCAAGTTCTCTAAAAAAATAATAACATAATTGGATCATATAACTATCCCTCAACATGCAACAAAGAGTCACTCCAAAGTCACTAATAGTGGAGAACAAAAGAAGAGATTATGGTAGGGTACGAAACCACCTCAAAGTTATTCTTTCTGATCGATCTATTCAAGAGTCCATAGTAAAATAACACGAAGCTATTCTTTCCGTTCGATCTATCATAGAGTTCATACTAGAATAACACCTTAAGACACAAATCAACCAAAACCCTAGTGTCACCTAGATACTCCAATGTCACCTCAAGTATCTGTGGGTATGATTCTATGATATGAATCACACAATCTCAGATTCATCTATTCAAACCAACACAATGTACTTCAAAGAATGCCCTGAAGTTTTTACCGGAGAGTCAAGACGAAAACGTGTGCCAACCCCTATGCATAAGTTCACGAAGTCACGGAACCCGCAAGTTGATCACCAAAACATACATCAAGTAGATCACGTGATATCCCATTGTCACCACAGATAAGCACATGCAAGACATACATCAAGTGTTCTCAAATCCTTAAAGACTCAATCCGATAAGATAACTTCAAAGGAAAAACTCAATCCATCACAAGAGAGTAGAGGGGGAGAAACATCATAAGATCCAACTATAATAGCAAAGCTAGCGATAAATCAAGATCGTACCACCTCAAGAACACGAGAGAGAGAGAGAGATCAAACACATAGCTACTGGTACATACCCTGAGCCCCGAGGGTGAACTACTCCCTCCTCGCCATGGAGAGTGCTGGGATGATGAAGATGGCCTCCGGAGAGGGATTCCCCCCTCTGACAGGGTGCCGGAACGGGTCTAGATTGGTTTTCGGTGGCTACAGAGGCTTGCGGCCGTGGAACTCCCGATCTAGGTTATGTTCTAGGGGTTTTTGTATATATAAGAGGTTTTCGCGTCGAGAACAAGTCAGGGGGGTCTCCGGCCTGTCCATGAGGTAGGGAGGCGCGCCTAGGGGGGTGGGCGCGCCCCCCACCCTCGTGGGCAGCCCAGGACTCTTCTGGCCCAACTCTTTTACTCCATGGCCTTCTTCTGGTCCCAAAATAAGTTCCGTGAAGTTTCAGGTCGATTGGACTCCGTTTGGTTTTCCTTTTCTACGATACTCAAAAACAAGGAAAAACAGAAAGTGGCACTGGGCTCTAGGTTAATAGGTTAGTCCCAAAATCATATAAAATAGCACATAAGTGCATACAAAACATCCTAGATGGATAATATAATAGCATGGAACAATCAAAAATTATAGATACGTTGGAGACGTATCAAGCATCCCCAAGCTTAATTCCTGCTTGTCCTCGAGTAGGTAAATGATAAAAATAGAATTTTTGATGTGGAATGCTACCTAACATATTTATCAATATAATCTTCTTTATTGTAGCAAGAATATTTAGGTCCTCAAGACAAAAGTTTAATATTGACATAAAAATAAAAATACTTCAAGCATACTAACCAAGCAATTATGTCTTTCAAAATAACATGGCCAAAGAAAGCTTATCCCTACAAAATCATATAGTTTGGCCATGCTTCATTTTCGTCACACAAAATGCTCTCATCATGCACAACCCCGATGACAAGCCAAGCAATTGTTTCATACTTTAGTATTTTAAACTTCTTCAACTTTCACGCAATACATGAGCGTGAGCCATGGACATAGCACTATGGGTGGAATAGAATATAATGATGGGGGTTATGTGGAGAAGACAAAAAAGGAGAAAGTCTCACATTGACGCGGCTAATCAACGGGCTATGGAGATGCCCATCAATTGATATCAATGCGAGGAGTAGGGATTGCCATGCAACAGATGCACAAGAGGTATAAATGTATGAAAGCTCAACAAAAAAACTAAGTGGGTGTGCATCCAACTTACTTACTCACGAAGACCTAGGGCATTTGAGGAAGCCCATTGTTGGAATATAGAAGCCAAGTTCTATAATGAAAAATTCCCACTAGTATATGAAAGTGATATCATAGGAGACTCTCTATCATGAAGATCATGGTGCTACCTTGAAGCACAAGTGTGGATAAAGGATAGTAGCATTGTCCCGTTTTTTCTTTTTTTTTCTTTTTTTTCTGCCTTCTTTTTCTGGCCTTTGTTTTTTTGGGACAATGCTCTATTAATGATGATCATGACACTTCTATTTATTTACAACTCGATGATTACAACTCGATACTAGAATAAAACATGACTCTATATGAATGCCTCCGGCGGTGTGCCGGGATGGGCAATGAATCATGAGTGACATGTATGAAATAATATGCATGGTGGCTTTGCCACAAATACGATGTCAACTACATGATCTTGCAAGGCAATATGACAATGATGAAGCGTGTCATAATAAACGGAATGGTGGAAAGTTGCATGGCAATATATCTCGGAATGGCTATGGAAATGCCATAATAGGTAGGTATGGTGGCTGTTTTGAGGAAGATATACAGATGTTTATGTCTGATAGAGCATATCGTATCACGAGGTTTGGATGCACCGGCGAAGTTTGCACCAACTCTCAATGTGAGAAAGGGCAATGCACGGTACCGTAGAGGCTAGCAATGATGGAAGGTTGAGAGTGCGTATAATCCATGGACTCAACATTAGTCATAAAGAACTCACATACTTATTGCAAAAATCTACGAGTCATCGAAACCAAGCACTACGCGTATGCTCCTAGGGGGATAGATTGGTAGGAAAAGACCATCGCTTGTCCCCGACCACCACTCATAAGGATAGCAATCAAAGAACACCTCATGTTTCAAATTTATCACACAACGGTTACCATACGTGCATGCTACAGGACTTGCAAACTTCAACACAAGTATTTCTCAAATTCACAACTACTGAACTAGCACGACTCTAATATTACCATCTTCATATCTCAAAAAAATCATCAAGTATCAAACTTCTCATAGTATTCAATGCACTTTATATGAAAGTTTTTATTATATCCCTCTTGGATGCCCATCATATTAGGACTAATTTCATAACCAAAGAAAATTACCATGCTTTTCTAAAGATTCTCAAAATAATATAAGTGAAGCATGAGAGTTCATCTATTTCTTCAAAATAAAACCACCGCCGTGCTCTAAAAGGATATAAGTGAAGCACTAGAGCAAACAACAAACTACTCCGAAAGATATAAGTGAAGACCAATGAGTAGTCGAATAATTGTGTAAATATGTGAAGACTCTCTAACATTTAAGAATTTCAGATCTTGGTATTTTATTCAAACAGAAAATAAAACAAAAGAAAATAAAATGATGCTCCAAGCAAAACACATATCATGTGGTGAATAAAAATATAGCTCCAAGTAAAGTTACCGATGAACGAAGACGAAAGAGGGGATGCCATCCGGGGCATCCCCAACCTTAGGCTCTTGGTTGTACTTAAATATTACCTTGGTGTGCCTTGGGCATCCCCAAGCTTAGGCTCTAGCCACTCCTTATTCCATAGTCCATCGAATCTTTACCCAAAACTTAAAAACTTCACAACACAAAACTCAACAGAAAACTCGTAAGCTCCGTTAGTATAAGAAAATAAATCACCACTTAGGTACTGTTGTGAACTCATTCTAAATTCATATTGGTGTAATATATACTGTATTCCAACTTCTCTATGGTTCATACCCTCTGATACTACTCATAGATTCATCAAAATAAGCAAACAACACAATGAAAACAGAATCTGTCAAAAACAGAACAGTCTGTAGTAATCTGTATCAAACGTATACTTTTGGAACCCCAAAAATTCTGAAATAAATTGGTGGGCCTGAGGAATTTGTCTATTAATCATCTGGAAAAAAAATCAACCTAAAAACACTCTCCAGTAAAAAGTTTTAGCTAATCTCGTGAGCGCTAAAGTTTCTGTTTTTTACAGCAAGATCACAAAGACTTCACCCAAGTCTTCCCAAAGGTTCTACTTGGCACAAACACTAACTAAAACATAAAACAACATCTAACCAGAGGCTAGACGAAATATTTATTACTAAACATGAGAAAAAAAATCAAATAACAAAAATAAAATTGGCTTGCCTCCCAACAAGTGCTATCATTTAACGCCCCTAGCTAGGCATGATGATTTCAATGATGCTCACATAAAAGATAAGAATTGAAACATAAAGAGACCATAATGAAGAATATTACTAACACATTTAAGTCTAACCCACTTCCTATGATAGGGATTTTGTGATCAAATAACTTATGGGAACAATAATCAACTAGCATAGGAAGGCAAAACAAGCATAACTTCAGAACTTTAAGCACATAGAGAGGAAACCTGGTATTATTGCAATTACTACAAGCATATGTTCCTCCCTCATAATAATTTTCAGTAGCATCATGAATGAATTCAATAATATAACTATCACATAAATCATTCTTTTCATGAGCCACAAGCATAGAATTTTTATTACTCTCCACATAAGCAAATTTCTTCTCATGAATAATAGTGGGAGCAAACTCAACAAAATAACTTTCATGTGAGGCATAATCCAATTGAAAATTAAAATCATGATGACAAGTTTCATGGTTATCATTATTATTTATAGCATACATGTCATCACAATAATCATCATAGATAGCAACTTTATTCTCGTAATCAATTGGAACCTCTTCCGAAATAGTGGATTCATAACTAAATAAAGTCATGACCTCTCCAAATCCACTTTCATAATTGTCACAATAAGATTCAACACCCTCCAAAATAGTGGGATCATTACTTCCTAAAGTTGACACTCTTACAAACCCACTTTCATCAATATAATCATCATAAATAGAAGGCATGCTATCATCACAATAAATTTGCACATCGAAACTTGGGGGACAAAACATATCATCTTCATCAAACATAGCATCCCCAAGCTTGCGGCTTTGCATATCATTAGCATCATGGGTATTCAAAGAATTCATACTAACAACATTGCAATCATGCTCATCATTCACATATTTTATGCCAAGCATTCTATGTAATTCTTCTTCTAGTACTTGAGCATAATTTTCCTTCCCATCATTTTCATGAAAGACATTAAAAAAGATGAAGCATACGAGGCAACCTTAATTCCATTTTTTATTTTCTTTTATAAATTAAACTAGTGATAAAACAAGAAACTAAAAGATTCGACTGCAAGATCAAAAGATATACCTTCAAGCACTCACCTCCCCGGCAACGGCGCCAGAAACTTCTTGATGTCTACTACACAACCTTCTTCTTGTAGACGTTGTTGGGCCTCCAGGTGCAGAGGTTTGTAGGACAGTAGCAAATTTCCCTCAAGTGCATGACCTAAGGTTTATCAATCCGTGGGAGGCGTAGGATGAAGATGGTCTCTCTCAAGCAACCCTGCAACCAAATAACAAAGAGTCTCTTGTGTCCCAACACACCTAATACAATGGTAAATTGTATAGGTGCACTAGTTCGGCGAAGAGATGGTGATACAAATGCAATATGGATGGTAGATATAGGTTTTTGTAATCTGAAAATAAAAAAATAGTAAGGTAACAAATAATAAAAGTGAGCACAAACGATATTGCAATGGTAGGAAACAAGGCCTAGGGTTCATACTTTCACTAGTCAAGTTCTCTCAACAATAATAACATAATTGGTTCATATAACTATCCCTCAACATGCAACAAAGATTCACTCCAAAGTCACTAATAGCGGAGAACAAACGAAGAGATTATGGTAGGGTACGAAACCACCTCAAAGTTATTCTTTCTGATCGATCTATTCAAGAGACCGTAGTAAAATAACACGAACCTATTCTTTCCGTTTGATCTATCATAGAGTTCGTACTAGAATAACACCTTAAGACACAAATCAACCAAAACCCTAATGTCACCTAGATACTCCAATGTCACCTCAAGTATCCGTGGGTATGATTATACGATATGCATCACACAATCTCAGATTCATCTATTCAAACCAACACAAAGTACTTCAAAGAGTGCCTCGAAGTTTCTACCGGAGAGTCAAGACGAAAACGTGTGCCAACCCCTATGCATAAGTTCACAAAGTCACGGAACCCGCAAGTTGATCACCAAAACATACATCAAGTAGATCACGTGATATCCCATTGTCACCGCAGATAAGCACATGCAAGACATACATCAAGTGTTCTCAAATCCTTAAAGACTCAATCCGATAAGATAACTTCAAAGGAAAAACTCAATCCATCACAAGAGAGTAGAGGGGGAGAAACATCATAAGATCCAAATATAATAGCAAAGCTCACGATACATCAAGATCGTACCACCTCAAGAACACGAGAGAGAGAGAGAGAGAGATCAAACACATAGCTACAGGTACATACCCTGAGCCCCAAGGGTGAACAACTCCCTCCTCGCCATGGAGAGCGCCGGGATGATGAAGATGAAGGAAATATGCCCTAGAGGCAATAATAAAGTTATTATTTATTTCCTTATATCATGATAAATGTTTATTATTCATGCTAGAATTGTATTAACCGGAAACATAATACATGTCTGAATACATAGACAAACAGAGTGTCACTAGTATGCCTCTACTTGACTAGCTCGTTAATCGAAGATGGTTATGTTTCCTAACCATAGACATGAGTTGTCATTTGATTAACAGGATCACATCATTAGGAGAATGATGTGATTGACATGACCCATTCCGTTAGCTTAGCACATGATCATTTAGTATGTTTCTATTGCTTTCTTCATGACTTATACATGTTCCTATGACTATGAGATTATGCAACTCCCGTTTACCGGAGGAACACTTTGTGTGCTACCAAACGTCAGAACGTAACTGGGTGATTATAAAGGTGCTCTACAGGTGTCTTCGAAGGTACTTATTGGGTTGGCGTATTTCGAGATTAGGATTTGTCACTCCGATTGTCAGAGAGGTATCTCTGGGCCCTCTCGGTAATGCACATCACTTAACCCTTGCAAGCATTGCAACTAATGAGTTAGTTGCGGGATGATGTATTACAGAACGAGTAAAGAGACTTGCCGGTAACGAGATTGAACTAGGTATAGAGATACCGACGATCGAATCTTGGGCATGTAACATATCGATGATAAAGGGAACAACATATGGTGTTATGCGGTTTGACCGATAAAGATCTTCCTAAAATATGTGGGAGCCAATATGAGCATCCAGGTTCCGCTATTGGTTATTGACCGGAGACGTGTCTCGGTCATGTCTACATAGTTCTCGAACCCGTAGGGTCCGCACGCTTAACGTTACGATGACAGTTATATTATGAGTTTATATGTTTTGATGTACCGAAGGTTGTTCGGAGTCCCGGATGTGATCGCGGACATGACGAGGAGTCTCAAAATGGTCGAGACATGAAGGTTGATATATTGGAAGCCTATGTTTGGATATCAGAAGTGGTCCGGGTGAAAATGTGATTTTACCGGAGTACCGGAGGGGTTACCAGAACCCCCCGGGGACTTAATGGGCCTTGTTGGGCTTTAGTGGAAGAGAGGAGAGGCGGCTAGGGCTGGGCCGCGCGCCCCTCCCCCTAGTCCGAATAGGACAAGGTGAGGGGGCGGCGCTCCCCCTTCCTTCTCTCTCTCCTCTTTCCCCCCTCCCGAATCCTATTCCAACTAGGAAAGGGGGGAGTCCTACTCCCGGTGGGAGTAGGACTCCTCCCGGCGCGCCCTCTCCCTTGGCCGGCCGCACCCCCTTGCTCTTTTATATACGGGGGCAGGGGGCACCCTAGAGACATAACAATTGATCAGTTGATCTTTTAGCCGTGTGCGGTGCCCCCCTCCACCATAGTCCACCTCGATAATACTGTAGCGGTGCTTAGGCAAAGCCCTGCGTCGGTAGAACATCAACATCGTCACCACGCCGTCGTGCTGACAAAACTCTCCCTCAACACTCGGCTGCATCGGAGTTCGAGGGACGTCATCGGGCTGAACATGTGCTGAACTCGGAGGTGCCGTACGTTCGGTACTTGATCGGTCGGATCGTGAAGACGTACGACTACATCAACCGCGTTGTGCTAACGCTTCCGCTTTCGGTCTACGAGGGTACGTGGACAACACTCTCCCCTCTCGTTGCTATGCATCACCATGATCTTGTGTGTGCGTAGGATTTTTTTTGAAATTACTACGTTCCCCAACAGTGGTATAAGAGCCTGGTTTTATGCATTGATGTTATATGCACGAGTAGAACACAAGTGAGTTATGGGCGATATAAGTCATACGGCTTACCAGCATGTCATACTTTGGTTCGGCGGTATTGTTGGATGAAGCGGCCCGGACCGACATTACGCGTACGCTTACGCGAGACTGGTTCTACCGACGTGCTTTGCACACAGGTGGCTGGCGGGTGTCAGTTTCTCCAACTTTAGTTGAACCGAGTGTGGCTACGCCCGATCCCTGCGAAGGTTAAAACTGCACCAACTTGACAAACTATCGTTGTGGTTTTGATGCGTAGGTAAGAACGGTTCTTGCTAAGCCCGTAGCAGCCACGTAAAACTTGCAACAACAAAGTAGAGGACGTCTAACTTGTTTTTGCAGGGCATGTTGTGATATGATATGGTCAAGACATGATGCTAATTTTTATTGTATGAGATAATCATGTTTTGTAACCGAGTTATCGGCAACTGGCAGGAGCCATATGGTTGTCGCTTTATTATATGCAATGCAATCGCCATGTAATGCTTTACTTTATCACTAAGCGGTAGCGATAGTCGTAGAAGCATAAGATTGGCGGGACGACAACGATGCTACGATGGAGATCAAGGTGTCGCGCCGGTGACGATGGTGATCATGACGGTGCTTCGGAGATGGAGATCACAAGCACAAGATGATGATGGCCATATCATATCACTTATATTGATTGCATGTGATGTTTATCTTTTATGCATCTTATCTTGCTTTGATTGACGATAGCATTATAAGATGATCTCTCACTAAATTTCAAGATAAAAGTGTTCTCTCTGAGTATGCATTGTTGCCAAAGTTCGTCGTGCCCAAACACCACGTGATGATCGGGTGTGATAAGCTCTACGTCCATCTACAACGGGTACAAGCCAGTTTTGCACACGCAGAATACTCAGGTTTAACTTGACGAGCCTAGCATATGCAGATATGGCCTTGGAACACTGAGACCGAGAGGTCGAGCGTGAATCATATAGTAGATATGATCAACATAGTGATGTTCACCATTGAAAGCTACTCCATTTCACGTGATGATCGGTTATGGTTTAGTTGATTTGGATCACGTGATCACTTAGAGGATTAGACGGATGTCTTTCTAAGTGGGAGTTCTTATGTAATATGATTAATTGAACTTAAATTTATCATGAACTTAGTACCTGATAGTATCTTGCTTGTCTATGTTGATTGTAGATAGATGGCCCGTGTTGTTGTTCCGTTGAATTTTAATGCGTTCCTTGAGAAAGAAAAGTTGAAAGATGATGGTAGCAATTACACGGACTGGGTCCGTAACTTGAGGATTATCCTCAGTGCTGCACAGAAGAATTACGTCCTGGAAGCACCGCTGGGTGCCAGGCCTGCTGCAGGAGCAACACCAGATGTCACTACAACAAGACCCCTGCTATAGCAACACTTCTTTCCGTATCTAAAAGCCCATATATGCGTTGCTAGTGTCTTTACCAACGGTTTGAGATGCGTAGCCTTATCTAGTGTTGCTTGAGCATAATGCAACGCTTATATTGCCGTTGGTAAAAGGAACCGTTGCAAGACTACAACAGATAAAGCGGACTTCTACAACAGTTTCATAAGTTGGTGGTTAATGTACAAGAATCAAAATCCCATTATTTGGCAACAGAGAATTTCCAACGCTTCAAGTGTTGGCACGGATATAGTGTGATTTTTTTTAGGGGTATTATTATTATTATTATTATTATTATTATTATTATTATTATTATTATTATTATTATTATTATTATATGTATATATAATCAATGCTCCATGTAATTGTGTATTTCAAGTGAAGGAAAAACAAGAGAATATACTGACAAGAGGAAGAAATCATATATCATATATGAGATAAAATTGTTGGATTACAATAGTGGATATTACAAAAGGAACATCATCCAAATGTGAAGGCATAATCTAACTATTTTCTTGACAGTGAAATTTAACTGAAAGAATCCATCAACATCCCTACAACTTAACTAAAACTTGATCGAGGAACAACATCCAACAGGAAGGTCATCCCCACAACATAACTAAAACTGGAAGCATCCATCATTGTCACCATCATGAGGCAGAACATCAACATCATCGTTGCAGTACACTTGCCACGCACCCATATACTCATCCATTTATCTTTTGAATCTACAAAAAAGAAAACAAAATGAACTGTTAATAAACAATGCATTGACATGATGCAAGTAATAACAGAGGCAAGATATTAGTCATGTACAAAGGTTGAGGGCCATGCAATCTTTGTTTTTTCTACATTACCGAGAGTATTACAGTTTTTGCGACTCCCCACCAAATATTCAGTTTTCACAAGTGCCATATCAAAATGCACCGCCCAAAATTCATTCCTAATTTCAGCACCATCAAGGTTAAATTCAGGACCACAACTTACAATTGTAGCAAGAGCTACATCCAACCAGCTCAAAAAAATACTTTAGTTCCTGGCTGTTAGAGAAAATCAAAGTAACCATATGAAAAAAACAGAAACAAAACAGTGGAACATATGAAATGAATGAGCACTCTTACAGATAATTCACTAGCACCCAACCAGCTCAGCGAACCACTTTGAGCACTCTTAATGCTTGCATTAGCACCTTTTTGTTGTTTTTTTTGGTCCGGACAGCAGTCTGATAGCAAAGAAGAAGTAATAAACAAATAAACAAGCCAACATTATAGTTTGAACAGAAATGTGTATGTGATTATGAAAAGATACCAGTTTGTTTGCAGTAGAAGTTTTTTCTCCCTGATGTGAACTGACAGTCTCAAGCAAAGTTTCTTTGTTCTAAACAGCATTCTGATAGCAAGATGGCTAGTAGATACATAACCATCGGAGCAATGTATTTTGAACATATTGTATATGGTAACGGAAATATACCTTATGTGTAGCAGAATTTATTTCCCCTTGCTGAGCACTGAAATTATGACCATAAGTTTCTTGGTTCTGGACAACATTCTGATAGCAACAGGTAAACACATACAAATGGGAGCACTATAGTTTGATCATTATTTTGTATATAGGACTATGATGATACCTTGTGTGCAGCAGAACATTTTTCTAGTTGCCGTGCACTGCCACCATTATGGACCATAGTTTCTTTGTTCTAGGATAAAATGATACACATCAAGTTTTGGGTATTATGTATGCAACTGCAAAAAGTGCAAGCACAACAACTTAAAGCTCACTAATGACAAGTTCTAAAGAGTATTTAAGTAGACAAACCTTATCTGAACCAGAATTCTTGTTTGATGCTTGCAAATCTACATCGTTTGATCTACTTGGCTTGTTCTTTAAATTATTTGATCGTTTTTTAACAAGTTGGAGTCCATCAACCGGAGAAGCAAGCACTCTCTACAGATAGCATGACATAAATATTAGTTGAGAAATAATTTCTAGAGATAAATTTGAGGAATTTTATTGTGTACTTTGACAAGATACAAACTTTTATGTTTGAGCTGTGTCCATCAACCGAAGGTTCAAGCCCAATTGTAGCCATTGGATCTGAAATTTCCTATGATATGAATATAGAAAGGTTAGTCCAAAAAATAAATGAAGCTTACAGTTGTTAGAAATTTACCTGATTTGGTTGTCTTTCATTCTTCTCATCTTCTCATCTGGTTCCATAATTTCATCTACAAAACAATTACAACATAAATATGGCGAATGCAATGTAAGGCAACATAGAACAAGCCAGTAAAGGATATTCCATGGATTAAATTTTACCTTCACTTGATCTGGTATAGCCTTTACATTTGTTTTACTTTTGAGCAATCTCCAATCCTTGTAGCTCAAGCAACACAATGATCCATTCCTTGCAACTGAGCCAAGAAAGTCCCCAAGATGTTTAGCCTATTTTCCAATTGGTTGATCTATGTCATTGCAGCGAACCATTATCCTTTTCCCTTTTGGAAGGTTCCAAATATATTTTAGCTTCCTCTTCTTATGCCCTTTTGTTTCTGCATTTTCAGCTGAATAAATAGAACCATGAACTATATGTTACGATGAAGAATAATCAAATATTGCAAATGATAAGTAATGAGCAACAAACTTACCATCTTCATTTTCATCAGCATCATCACAACCTGTGAAGCCTTCTTCATCATTAGTATCTCTTTCATGGAAATCAGATGATTCGACATCTTTTTCAGCAGAATTATGATGTTCGATCAGTTCTTCCATCATATACTCTTCAGTGGATTCAACAACATTGATTCTTGTCCGTGACATATCTGCTGCAACATTAAAATGACCAAAAGTTTAAATAATTTTTGCAAAAGACAATATTTTGTGGTCCTACTCGACCTTATGACAGTCATCCCAACAGATGTGAAGATGATTAGTTCAGATTTCACCTCAAACAATCATATTTTCAGGTAATTACTACCCCTGCAATCGACAAAATAAGTCTGACCACAATGTACTTGATGTGGTATGGTGCTTAACTTGGTGTTTGCTGGGGGGCACACATGTTCAGGTATAACACTATCCATAGATAGTAAGAGGATGACAAGGTCAAGGACACCCATGTTCATTTTCTTTTCTGTTAAGGAGGTTTGGTTCATGCACAACCAATATAGCGCTGATGCTATGATAGTCTCAAGTCACTAACATTTATTTTCAGAACAAGTGCGTCGTTCTGCAGACTGGACTGTTAGTTGTGCTGCTGCACATCATGTTCTGATATTCATAAAAAAATTAACATTCAAATTATTGGGCGCTACAGATCATGTTCTGATACTCATAAGAACTAACCAAACTAAATATACTACTCCCTCCGTCCCATAATGTAAGACGTTTTTTGACTCTATTGTACTGTCAAAAAACGTCTTACATTATGGGACGGAGGGAGTACCCAACAAGAACATGATAGTCAGAATTTGAGTTCAATAAAGAAAGTCTATGAAGAGATTGAACTCACCAAGGTAGTAATGGTGCAGAACTAGATTGAAATACTGCACGCGTCCGCACCTGACACCTCAGCAGTTAACAGGAGCAATCCACTCTATCTGAAGGCTCCCCAAAATTCTAAACCAATAACAGAGGACAACTATCAAACACTT
The DNA here is from genome assembly GCA_032464435.1 of Aegilops umbellulata. Taxonomy (NCBI): domain Eukaryota; kingdom Viridiplantae; phylum Streptophyta; class Magnoliopsida; order Poales; family Poaceae; genus Aegilops; species Aegilops umbellulata. The sequence continues at coordinate 503,509,070 of CP136057.1, forward strand.
GGTGTGCACTACCAAATTCAATCAAGAGGAGAGTAATTAGAAAGCATAGAAGGGACAGATCTGAACCGAGAAGGGGGGAGGAGGCAAAATCTTCAAGTCATACTAGTATTTACCTACTGTTTCTATGAATCGGGTGTGGGGATTGATCTGCTTGCCGTCCCCGTTCCTGAACAAGACACGCCTCTTGTGCCCTTTACCTCAATGGTGGAATCGGCGGGGCGAGCTATGAGACTCAGGAAGGAGGGCAGGCCACGATTGATCTGCTCAAGAAGGGATCCTTCGTACAAGAGGAGGAACGGAATTGCGTTGATATGGGCGAGGGAGGTGGAAGGGAAGTGCGTTGATATGGGGGAGGGGAGGAGGAGGTTTCCGATTTTGGTGGCGTAGTTACCTCCTCGCGAGAGCTGATGGTCATGAAGCGCGCATACTTATTTTCTTTTGACTACAATTAGTGGCTCTTGGCGGGAGAGAATAGAGGGAAAGGAAAAAATTAGTGCAAAAAAACGACTACAAATTTGAAGCGAAACAAATTATAATATTTTTTATTATCATCTGGCCCTTGACAGACACTTGTACATATATTTGTGCCAAACACAACGTGCTTCTTCTATGTTTGTACAAATTCAATGCAAAATGGATGAACTGATAATGTTTTCTATTACTCAAAACGGGCTGATTGGCCGACTTGCCGCATCTGGTGTAGCCGCTCAGCTTCCTCCCCCGTTGCCCACAGGCCAGCGTCGGCCACGAACGTCGCCCCGTTCCGCCCGCCCCTCCCCCTGAGGCGGCGCATAGGCCTCCGCCAACACGGCATTTATGAGGACCTAGTCCGGCGAGATGCCCGACATCCCGAACATGACACGGTGTTGCGTGTTGCGCCGGTCAACTGGCCCTTCCGTTGTCAGGACACTGCGGCGACGTTCTCGGCAACCTCGTCGAGGAGGGGCGGCTGATGATGCTCTCCATCATCCGAGGAGAGCAAGACCTTCCTCCTTCAACGGCGCAGAGGAGGACGATCGGCTAAAAGATCACGCGCTTCAGACACCCCCCTCCTCACAGTCGTAACAGGTGATGCATCGCGGAAGTCGTGGCTAGAGTGGAAACTGACGAGATTGCTGAAGCAAGGCGGTGGCCCTTTGTGCTGTTGTCGAGGTAGCCGTGTGAAGAATGTCGTGGTCGATGTCGAGTCGGGGTGGCCGAGGTCGAGGAAATCATCGTGAAGTCGCGAGCGCAAGGAGGCGCCGGGTTAGTCATGAGCGCAATAGTGTCAAAGTAGTGGTGCGAAGAACGTTGTGGTCGATGCCGAGTCAGGGTGGCCGGCGTCGAAGTAGTGGTGTCGAAGTAGCGGGTCAAGAGAGCCGACGGGAGAACCTCGGGGCGGCAGTTAGTTGGCGAGCGGAGGAGGCGCGATGAGCTGGTTAACCGCGGGCTTGCCGAACGGGACGTGTGCGTACATGCCGTGGGCGCGGCCAGAGCGGGCTGGACCGAGTGGGGCGGGACATGGGTTCGTGCCCTGGCGGTGCCCTAGTATAAAGCCCTCTCTGTGTGCGGTGTAACCGTGTGTGGTGTCGAGTTTGTGATCGGGAAAAGGCCATTGTTGTGGCGGCGTTCGTGCGCCGGAAAAGCTCGTTGTGTCTACCGTGTGCTCCTTGTTTCTTCTCCTCCTTCTTCTCGGTTCCGGCAGTGATATAGAGGTGATCACAGAGAAGAGACGGGAGGGCGCGCATAGGCGAGCTAGGGCTTCGGCTGCGAAAGTGCCTTTCTGCTCCCAAACTCAAATGAGCTAGGCGAACAGTAAAATCAAAAAAAAATTCAAAACAAATTCAAAAAAAAAATCCTACTTTATTTTTGGGAGAAACATTGACAAAAGTTCTACGTGCTTGCAAAAATTCGTCATGGAATTACATTCCTGTAAGGCGTGGTAAAAAGAAACAAATTCTGTGCTCCAAAATGCTTTTGAAAGTATCGTTTTTAGAGTACCGATTTTGTTTTTTCTGCTACGCCTTCTAGGAATGTTATTTCATGATGAATTTTTGCAAGCACTTAAAACTTTTGTCAATGTTTCTCCCAAAAAAATTTGGATTTTTTTTGATTTTTTTTTCGATTATGTTTTGATTTTTACTGTTCACCCGAGCTCATTTGAGCTCGGGTGCAGAAACTCTGGGTCCATTCGGCGGAGCCAAAACTGAGATTATCCATTGTTAGGACAATCTTAAATTTCACATTTATGTAACTATATGCTTCTTATTTCTCTCTTTTTTTTCTTTCTCACTCTTTGTTTTCTGAACCAAAAACATTATGCAGCTCACACTTTATAGGTACTGCAACTCATGATGTATTGGAAAGAAGACAACCAACACCAATGTATTGATCGAGTTCATGGAACCAGCCTATTTAACACTTCTATGTTGTTCGTGGAACCAACATATTTGGGATCAAGTATTGACACTTTAGGCCTGTCAAACCTAAAAATCTTCTTGTCTGAATTATAAAGTACATAAACATCAACGAAAAAATAGCAATAACACTAATGAATTCGTCACTTCAACTAGGCTCCACATATTCAGATAGGTGTCTTTTTCATTACCATCGAACCTGCATTCAGAAGCAATAGTGGTAAGTTTCATGTCCAGATTGACATAAGTTCAGCAATGATACTAAGAATGTAAATAACAGAATCACATTAGAACCTGACTACCATGCAGCTTGGTTTGTAACTTGAAAGCACAATTAACAACATGGCAGTATCTCTTTCGTACTAGTGTCCATTCCTATGCACAGCATGCTGCACACTAGTTAAACATGATACTGATTCCTATTCTTCGTAGTTAGCCACGGACAGTTAATCGCGTCCGCAAGTTCCTAGGTCAGCGATCAGAAGGCCTTACAGCACCGCACACACTTATTGATCCGGTCATGTAGCTCGTTTGGTGTAGGCTAGCTAAGTTAGATTCAGTTGCGTAAGGGTCAAAACTACGGTAAAACAGTACCAGCCAAACATATCAGTAGTTTCGTGAAAACTGAGAAAATTGATGTTTTCAGAAACTGTAGTTTTTTTTAATGAAGAAACCAGGAAAATTTTAGCATTCAAAATTGGATCGAACACAACAATTTAAAGAAAAAAGGGACGCATTCGAACTACTTCCAACTGATTACTCTCAGTCAATGAATCCAGTAGATCTGCACTAACTTTCATCACCATCAAAGAGAAGTGCCGTGCCTAGCAACACATCGAGTGGGCACTGTAATATGAGCCGCACCAGAGGCTGAAGCAAGGCCAAATTCATCTGACTAAACAAAAAACCTGAAGATACACTAGCTTGGGGAAAGCAGAACTATCCTAGGACGGCCAATCTGAGATGCCTGTCATGATTCTTTTGGAGATGTAGCCGTGGCTGTGTGCACTCTCAGGAACCACAACACACATGTCCGACAGCAATGTAGGGCACCCATTCAGGGATCAGGATGAGCAAGAACACCTCAATCAGCTGCGCTATGATCCGCATGTTCCCTTGGGGCAATCCAAAAGTGTCGACCATTTACAGAGCCACAGAAAGGCTGGTATCTTGGTCCACATCGAACGGGAACTCGGCATTCTTAAAACAACCACTGGGATCAGGAAATCTTAGCCATAAGTTAACATGGTCGGTGACATGCATATCGCCTTTCAGTGAGAGTTCATCCTTCCATAGCATGAACCTGGCAGACTGCCGCCCATCTTCATTGCCAATACCGAAGTTTTGGAATACTGCGGTATTTTAAGAACTACACTACCAAACTAGGCATTACCGCATATAAGTTCCATAATGTAATTTCGTTCAAAGCATGGAGATTCAGAGATCAGGGGACGCCGGGATGTGGTACCTCTCTGAGTTGAGCAGGGGATGGGGATTGGGGAGGACCGGAGGATCAGCGGCTGAGGAAGCGGCCGCGGAGCGCACTGGAAGTGGGCGGCTCCGGCAGTCCGGTCAGCCGGGCGCGGTGATGCGCCCTGCGCAACTGCGCGGACAGCAGCCGGCCGGGCGCCAAGCGGGGCAGGCAGCGGCAGGTCGCGGGTGTCAGCCTTCAGGCCGGTCAGGGTGAAAGGGCAGTCTACCGGTGGCTCCGGGCGGCCGGGCAGGGACGGCGAGGTAGGCGGCTCGGCTGGCTTCCAGGCGGCGGATCGAGTATTTCCGAGACCGGAGAAACAGGGTTGACCGACCAAGCGTGGCTTTTTTTTTTCTGAGACAAAGCGTGGCTGCTTTCGCTTCGGCACGACACGACGAGCAGGCTGTTACTGGGCTTATTTTTTTCTTGAAGCCCATCTCTTATATTACGTGTGTGTGGTATACAGGCTGGGCCAAACTTCCAGGGTGGAGCGTGGCCCACCCTGTGCCTCCTCCAATGATCTGGATTGGATAATAAATGGAAGCGACTACGCAAAATTTGATTTTTGCGCGAACGGATTTTCGCGCCACACTCCTTATGTGTACCCACGTCTAATTAGTTTTTATTTTTAATTATGTATATTTGCAATCTTATCGCAGATATAATTTACAACACATACATGACAACGTATAAGATCTGTTGCACACTATGTAGGACACTATGGTCACAAACAACAAGTCGACAACGCATATGCTGCAACGCTTATATGCGTATCTCTTGCGAATTTTTGCAACTTATAGTCAAAACGTTGTAGAATATGTGTTGCTTTTATAGGGGGTATCGTTGTAGTGTGTTATGAACGTCTGGCAGAGCAAAACTGATGACTACTCAATAGTTCAGTGTGACATGCTTTACGGCTTAGAACCGGGACTTCAACGATGTTTTGAACGTCTTGGAGCATATGAGATGTTCCAGGAGTTGAAGTTAATATTTCAATCAAATGCCCGGATTGAGAGATATGAAGTCTCCAATAAGTTCTATAGCTGCAAGATGAAGGAGAATAGTTCTGTCAGTGAGCATATACTCAAGATGTGTGGGTATAATAATCACTTGATTCAACCGGGAGTTAATCTTCCGGATGATAGCGTCATTGATAGAATTCTCCAATCACTGCCACCAAGCTACAAGAGCTTCGTGATGAACTATAACATGCATGGGATGGATAAGACGATTCCCGAGCTCTTTGCAATGCTAAAGGCTGCGGAGGTAGAAATCAAGAAGGAGCATCAAGTGTTGATGGTCAACAAGACCACTAGTTTTAAGAAAAAGGGCAAAGGGAAGAAGAAGGGGAACTTCAAGAAGAACAACAAGCAAGTTGCTGCTCAGGAGAACAAACCCAGGTCTGGACCTAAGCCTGAAACTGAGTGCTTCTACTGCAAGCAGACTAGTCACTGGAAGCGGAACTGCCCCAAGTATTTGGCGGATAAGAAGGATGGCAAGGTGAACAAAGGTATATGTGATATACATGTTATTGATGTGTACCTTACTAGAGCTCGCAGTAGCACCTGGGTATTTGATACTGGTTCTGTTGCTAATATTTGCAACTCGAAACAGGGACTACGGATTAAGCGAACACTGGCCAAGGACGAGGTGACGATGCGCGTGGGAAATGGTTCCAAAGTCGATGTGATCGCGGTCGACACGCTACCTCTACATCTACCTTCTGGATTAGTATTAGACCTAAATAATTGTTATTTGGTGCCAATGTTGAGCATGAACATTATATCTGAATCTTGTTTTATGTGAGACAGTTATTCATTTAAATCAGAGAATAATGGTTGTTCTATTTACATGAGTAATATCTTTTATGGTCATGCACCCTTGAAGAGTGGTCTATTTTTTAGAATCTCGATAGTAGTGATACACATATTCATAATGTTGAAGCCAAAAGATGCAGAGTTGATAATGATAGTGCAACTTATTTGTGGCACTGCCGTTTAGGTCATATCGGTGTAAAGCGCATGAAGAAACTCCATACTGATGGACTTTTAGAGCCACTTGATTATGAATCACTTGGTACTTGCGAACCGTGCCTCATGGGCAAGATGACTAAAACGTCGTTCTCCGGTACTATGGAGAGAGCAACAGATTTGTTGGAAATCATACATACAGATGTATGTGGTCCGATGAATGTTGAGGGTCGTGGCGGATATCGTTATTTTCTCACCTTCACAGATGATTTAAGCATATATGGGTATATCTACTTGATGAAGCATAAGTCTGAAACATTTGAAAAGTTCAAAGAATTTCAGAGTGAAGTTGAAGATCATCGTAACAAGAAAATAAAGTTTCTACGATCTGATCGTGGACGAGAATATTTGAGTTACGAGTTTGGTCTACATTTGAAACAATGCGGAATAGTTTCACAACTCACGCCACCCGGAACACCATAGCGTAATGGTGTGTCCGAACGTCGTAATCGTACTTTACTAGATATGGTGCGATCTATGATGTCTCTTACTGATTTACCGCTATCGTTTTGGGGTTATGCTTTAGGGACGGCCGCATTCACGTTAAATATGGCACCATCAAAATCCGTTGAGACCATGCCTTATGAACTATGGTTTGGCAAGAAACCAAAGTTGTCGTTTCTTAAAGTTTGGGGCTGCGATGCTTATGTGAAAAAGCTTCCACCTGATAAGCTCGAACCCAAATCGGAGAAATGTGTCTCCATAGGATACCCAAAGGAGACTGTTAGGTACACCTTCTATCACAGATCCGAAGGCAAGACATTCGTTGCTAAGAATGGATCCTTTCTAGAGAAGGAGTTTCTCTCGAAAGAAGTGAGTGGGAGGAAAGTAGAACTTGATGAGGTAACTGTACCTGCTCCCTTGTTGGAAAGTAGTTCATCATAGAAACCGGTTTCTGTGACACCTACACCAATTAGTGAGGAAGTTAATGATGATGATCATGGAACTTCAGATCAAGTTGTTACTGAACCTCGTAGATCAACCAGAGTAAGATCCGCACCAGAGTGGTACGGTAATCCTGTTCTGGAAGTCATGCTACTAGATCATGATGAACCTATGAACTATGAAGAAGCGATGGTGAGCCCAGATTCCGCAAAATGGCTTGAAGCCATGAAATCTGAGATGGGATCCATGTATGAGAACAAAGTGTGGAATTTGGTTGACTTGCCCGATGATCGGCAAGTAATTGAGAATAAATGGATCTTCAAGAAGAAGACTGACGCTGACGGTAATGTTACTGTCTACAAAGCTCGACTTGTTGCGAAAGGTTTTCAACAAGTTCAAGGGATTGACTGCGATGAGACCTTCCCACCCGTAGCAATGCTTAAGTCTGTCTGAATCATGTTAGCAATTGCCGCATTTTATGATTATGAAATTTGGCAGATGGATGTCAAAACTGCATTCCTGAATGGATTTCTGGAAGAAGAGTTGTATATGATGCAACCGGAAGGTTTTGTCGATCCAAAGGGAGCTAACAAAGTGAGCAAGCTCCAGCGATCCATTTATGGACTGGTGCAAGCCTCTCGGAGTTGGAATAAATGCTTTGATAATGTGATCAAAGCATTTGCTTTTGTACAGACTTTTGGAGAAGCCTGTATTTACAACAAAGTGAGTGGGAGCTCTGTAGCATTTCTGATATTATATGTGGATGACATATTACTGATTGGAAATGATATAGAATTTCTGGATAGCATAAAGGGATACTTGAATAAGAGTTTTTCAATGAAAGACCCCGGTGAAGCTGCTTACATATTGGGCATCAAGATCTATAGAGATAGATCAAGACGCTTAATTGGACTTTCACAAAGCACATACCTTAACAAAGTTTTGAAGAAGTTCAAAATGGATCAAGCAAAGAAAGGGTTCTTGCCTGTGTTACAAGGTGTGAAGTTGAGTAAGACTCAATGCCCGACCACTGCAGAAGATAGAGAGAAAATGAAATATGTTCCCTATGCTTCAGCCATGGGCTCTATCATGTATGCAATGCTGTGTACCAGAACTGATGTGTGCCTTGCTATAAGTCTAGCAGGGAGGTACCAAAGTAATCCAGGAGTGGATCACTGGACAGCGGTCAAGAACATCCTGAAATACCTAAAAAGGACTAAGGATATGTTTCTCGTTTATGGAGGTGACAAAGAGCTCATCGTTACGTTGATGCAAGCTTTGACACTGATCCGGACGATTCTAAATCGCAAACCGGATACGTGTTTACATTGAACGGTGGAGCTGTCAATTGGTGCAGTTCTAAGCAAAGCATCGTGGCGAGATCTACGTGTGAAGCGGAGTACATAGCTGCTTCGGAAGCAGTGAATGAAGGAGTTCATATCCGATCTAGGTGTCATACCTAGTGCATCGGGTCCAATGAAAATCTTTTTTGACAATACTGGAGCAATTGCCTTAGCGAAGGAATCCAGATTTCACAAGAGAACCAAGCACATCAAGAGACGCTTCAATTCCATCCGGGATCTAGTCCAGGTGGGAGACATAGAAATTTGCAAGATACATACAGATCTGAATGTTGCAGACCCGTTGACTAAGCCTCTTCCACGAGCAAAACATGATCAACACCAAGGCTCTATGGGTGTTAGAATCATTATTGTGTAATCTAGATTATTGACTCTAGTGCAAGTAGGAGACTGAAGAAAATATGCCCTAGAGGCAATAATAAAGTTATTGTTTATTTCCTTATATCATGATAAATGTTTATTATTCATGCTAGAATTGTATTAACCAGAAACATAATACATGTGTGAATACATAGACAAACAGAGTGTCACTAGTGTGCCTCTACTTGACTAGCTGGTTAATCGAAGATGGTTATGTTTCCTAACCATAGACATGAGTTGTCATTTGATTAACGGGATCACATCATTAGGAGAATGATGTGATTGACATGACCCATTCCGTTAGCTTAGCACACGATCATTTAGTATGTTGCTATTGCTTTCTTCATGACTTATACATGTTCCTATGACTATGAGACTATACAACTCCCGTTTACTGAAGGAACACTTTGTGTGCTACCAAACGTCACAACACAACTAGGTGATTATAAAGGTGCTCTACAGGTGTCTCCGAAGGTACTTGTTGGGTTGGCGTATTTCGAGATTAGGATTTGTCACTCCGATTGTCGAAGAGGTATCTCTGGGCCCTCTCGATAATGCACATCACTTAAGCCTTGTAAGCATTGCAACTAATGAGTTAGTTGCGGGATGATGTATTACGGAACGAGTAAAGAGACTTGTCGGTAACGAGATTGAACTAGGTATTGAGATACCGACGATCGAATCTCGGGCAAGTAACATACCGATGACAAAGGGAACAACATATGTTGTTATGCAGTTTGACCGATAAAGGTCTTCCTAGAATATGTGGGAGCCAATATGAGCATCCAGGTTCCGCTATTGGTTATTGACCGGAGACGTGTCTCTGTCATGTCTACATAGTTCTCGAACCTGTAGGGTCCGCACGCTTAACGTTACGATGATAGTTATATTATGAGTTTATATGTTTTGATTTACCGAAGGTTGTTCGGAGTCCCGGATGTGATCGCGGACATGATGAGGAGTCTCGGTCGAGACATGAAAATTGATATATTGGAAGCCTATGTTTGGATATCGGAAGTGGTCCGGGTGAAAATGTGATTTTATCGGAGTACCGGAGGGGTTACCGGAACCCCCCGGGGACTTAATGGGCCTTGTTGGGCTTTAGTGGAAGAGAGGAGAGGCGGCTAGGGCTGGGCCGCGCGCCCCTCCCCCTAGTCCGAATAGGACAAGGAGAGGGGGCGGCTCCCCCCTTCCTTCTCTCTCTCCTCTTTCCCCCTCCCGAATCCTATTCCAACTAGGAAAAGGGGGGAGTCCTACTCCTGGTGGGAGTAGGACTCCTCCCAGCGCGCCCTCTCTCTTGGCCGGCCGCACCCCCCTTGCTCCTTTATATACGGGGGCAGGGGGGCACCTTAGAGACACAACAATTGATCAGTTGATCTTTTAGCCGTGTGCGGTTCCCCCCTCCACCATAGTCCACCTCGATAATACTGTAGCTGTGCTTAGGCGAAGCCCTGCGTCGGTAGAACATCAACATCGCCACCATGCCGTCGTGCTGACGAAACTCTCCCTCAACACTCGGCTGGATCGGAGTTCGAGGGACGTCATCGGGCTGAACGTGTGCTGAACTCGGAGGTGCCGTACGTTCGGTACTTGATCGGTCGGATCGTGAAGACGTACGACTACATCAACCGCGTTGTGCTAACGCTTCCGCTTTCGGTCTACGAGGGTACATGGACAACACTCTCCCCTCTCATTGCTATGCATCACCATGATCTCGCGTGTGCATAGGATTTTTTTTGAAATTACTACGTTCCCCAACAGAAGATGGCCACCGGAGAGGGATTCCTCCCTCCGGCAGGGTGACAGAACGGGTCTAGATTTGTTTTCGGTGGCTACAGAGGCTTGCGGCGGCGGAACTCCCGATCTAGGTTATGTTGTGGGGGTTTCTGTATATATAAGAGGTTTTGGTGTCGAGAACAAGTCAGGAGGGTCTCCGTGCTGTCCACGAGGTAGGGAGGCGCGCCCAGGGGGGTGGGCACGCCCCCCACCCTCATGGGAATCCCGGGACTCTTCTGGCCCAACTCTTTTACTCCATGGCCTTCTTCTGGTCCAAAAATAAGTTCCGTGAAGTTTTAGGTCAACTGGACTCCGTTTGGTTTTCCTTCTCTGCGATACTCAAAAACAAGGAAAAAACAGAAACTGGCACTCGGCTCTAGGTTAATAAGTTAGTCCCAAAAATCATATAAAATAGCATATAAATGCATATAAAACATCCTAGATTGACAATATAATAGCATGGAACAATAAAAAATTATAGATACGTTGGAGACGTATCAGTAAACATGGTGCAGCAAGGTGGCCCAATCCTTTTTGTAGCAAAGGACAAGCCTGGACAAACTCTTATATAAAGGAAAACGCTCCCGAGGACACATGGGAATTATCGTCAAGCTAGTTTTAATCACGCTCATATGATTCGCGTTCGTTACTTTGATAATTGGATATGTGGGTGGACCGGTGCTTGGGTGCTGCCCTTCCTTTGACAAGCATCCCACTTATGATTTACCCCTATTGCAAGCATCCGCAACTACAAAAGAAATATTAAGGTAAACCTAACCATAGCATGAAACATATGGATCCAAATCAGCCCCTTACGAAGCAACGCATAAACTAGGGTTTAAGCTTTTGTCACTCTAGCAACCCATCATCTACTTATTACTTCCCAATGCCTTCCTCTAGGCCCAAATAATGATGAAGTGTCATGTAGTCGACCTTCACATAACACCACTAGAGGAGAGACAATAATACATCCCATCAAAATATCGAACGAATACCAAATTCACATGACTACTTATACCAAGACTTCTCCCATGTCCTCAGGAACAACTGTAAGTACTCACAAATCATATTCATGATCATAATCAGAGGGGTATTAATATGCATAAAGGATCTGAACATATGATCTTCCACCAAATAAACCAACTAGCATCAACTACAAGGAGTAATCAACACTACTAGCAACCCACAGGTACCAATCTGAGGTTTTCAGACAAAGATTGGATACAAGAGATGAACTAGGGTTTGAGATGAGATGGTGCTGGTGAAGATGTTGATGGAGATTGACCCCCTCCCGATGAGAGGATCGATGGTGATGACGATGGTGATGATTTCCCCCTCCCGGAGGGATGTTTCCCCGGCAAAACAGCTCCGCCGGAGCCCTAGATTGGTTTCGCCAGGTTCCGCCTCGAGACGGCGGCGCTTCGTCCCAAAAGCTTCCTTATGATTTTTTTCAGGGCGAAAGACTTCATATAGCCAAAGATGGGCACCGGAGGCCTGCCAGGGGGCCCACGAGGCTGGGGAGCGCGCCCGGGGGGTAGGGCGCGCCCCCCACCCTCGTGGATGGTGGGTGGCCCCCCTTGTTGGAAATATGCCCTAGAGGTTCATGCTATAATTGTTATATCTGGAAATCGTAATACATGTGGGAATACATAGACCACAACATGTCCCTAGTGAGCCTCTAGTTGACTAGCTCGTTGATCAACAGATAGTCATGGTTTCCTGACTATGGACATTAGATGTCATTGATAACGGGATCACATCATTAGGAGAATGATGTGATGGACAAGACCCAATCCTAAACCTAGCACAAGATCGTGTAGTTCGTTTGCTAAAGCTTTTTCAATGTTAAGTGTCATTTCCTTAGACCATGAGATCGTGTAACTCCCGGATGCCATAGGAGTGCTTTGGGTATGCCAAACGTCACAACGTAACTGGGTGACTATAAAGGTATACTACAGGTATCCCCGAAAGTATCTGTTGGGTTGACACGGATCGAGACTGGGATTTGTCACTCCGTATGACGGAGAGGTATCTCTGGGCCCACTCGGTAATGCATCATCATAATGAGCTCAATGTGACCAAGTGTTTGGTCACGGGATCATGCATTACGGTACGAGTAAAGTGACTTGCCGGTAACGAGATTGAACGAGGTATTGGGATACCGACGATCGAATCTTGGGCAAGTAACGTACCGATTGACAAAGGGAATTGTATATGGGATTACTTGAATCCTCGACATCGTGGTTCATCCGATGAGATCATCGAGGAGAATGTGGGAGCCAACATGGGTATCCAAATCCCGCTGTTGGTTATTGACCAGAGAGTCATCTCGGTCATGTCTGCGTGTCTCCCGAACCCGTAGGCTCTACACACTTAAGGTTCGGTGACGCTAGGGTTGTAGAGATATTAGTATGCGGTAAACCGAAAGTTGTTCAGACTCCCGGATGAGATCCCAAACGTCACGAGGAGTTCCGGATTGGTCCGGAGGTAAAAATTTATATATAGGAAGTCCAGTTTCGGCCATCGGGAATGTTTTGGGGATCATCGGTATTGTACCGGGACCACCAGAAGGGTCCCGGGGGTCCACCGGGTGGGGACACCTATCCTGGAGGGCCCCATGGGCTGAAGTGGGAGGGAGAACCAGCCCCTGGTGGGCTGGTGCGCCCCCCTTGGTCCTCCCCTGTGCCTAGGGTTGGAAACCCTAGGGGTGGGGGGGCGCCCCACTTGGCTTGGGGGGGAAGCCACCCCCTTGGCCGCCACCCCCCTTGGAGATTGCATCTCCTAGGGCCGGCGCCCCCCCAAGGCCCCTATATAAAGAGGGGGGAGGGAGGGCAGCCGCACCCTTGCTCTTGGCGCCTCCCTCTCCCTCCGTAACACCTCTCCTCCCTGCCTGCGCTTGGCGAAGCCCTGCCGGGATCCCGCTACTTCCACCACCACGCCGTCGTGCTGCTGGATCTCCGTCAACCTCTCCCTTCCCCTTGCTGGATCAAGAAGGAGGAGACGTCTTCCCAACTGTACGTGTGTTGAACGCGGAGGTGCCGTCTGTTCGGCACTTGGTCATCGGTGATTTGAATCACGGCGAGTACGACTCCATCAACCCCGTTCTCTTGAACGCTTTCGCTCGCGATCTACAAGGGTATGTAGATGCACTCCTCTCTCTCATTGCTAGATGACTCCATAGATTGATCTTGGTGAAGCGTAGAAATTTTTTATTTTCTGCAACGTTCCCCAACGCGCCTCTGGTGCTTTTTTCGCCCTATATTTTTTATATATTCCAAAACTGACTTTCGTGGAGTTTCAGGACTTTTGGAGTTGTGCAGAATAGGTCTTTAATATTTGCTCCTTTTCCAGCCCAGAATTCCAGCTGCCGGCATTCTCCCTCTTCGTGTAAACCTTGTAAAATAAGAGAGAATAGGCATAAGTATTATGATATAATGTGTAATAACAACCCATAATGCAATAAATATCGATATAAAAGCATGATGCAAAATGGACGTATCACATATGCCCAGACGCCGATGCATGTGCTCATCGCAATCCCACTCCGGGGCCGAGCCCACCAGAGGGAGGCCATCGACCACCAGCCGCAAGTTGCCGAGCCCGGGGCACTCTCACCATCACGTGCTGACGGAGAACACGCTGCCGCCACGCCCTCCATTAGGCCGTTCCTGCTGAAACTCCTCGAGGCTGCCGGATCTCATCTAGGCTCCCAAAGAGACGCCAAGATGCACCTGAAGCCAACACAAGCTAGGAAGACACACATCAACCGGCGTCCTCGTCGCTGCCCACGCAGCCGAAGTGGAGCGCCGCCTGCAGCCGCGCTGACAAGAGAGTCGTCGCGATCGTCTTTGAGGCCGCCGCCTCGAGTACCCAGCACCGCCGTAGGAACGATGCACGGGTGCCCCTGCCCCTTTCAGGCAGGGGCCCGCCGCCACCGCGGCCAACGCCGGCGGCAGCGGCGGCAGGGCAAGCGGGAATCACGCCTTCCTCTGGTGGCTAAAGCCCAGGTGCAGGGAACAACACGGGAGCGAAGAGTTATTCCACTTACTATATACCTCAAATAGATATAGTATTATTGCAGTGAGAATGACAAGTTCGGTGTTTTTCAACTTAATGTGCCAGGTTAAATTACTTGTGTTCTGTGAAAAGAAAATCACTCAAACATCAACCCGATATATAGGCCAGCTACGTCGTTGTAGGTAAACTATTTAGAATAATAGTCAAAATCAGGGGTACAGAGACTTGCTAGAGAGAAGAAAGAGGGAGGATGGGAAGAAAATGCAACACGGTATAGGCACACACACTCGTATACACAATGTACATTTATTTTTATGAATGCGCGAATGCATATCTTACTTTATGAGCATCTTTGAAAGATGATTGATGAAGATACAATAGGTGTCTCGTTGTCGAGGGCAGACCGCTTACCATTGAAAGAATAAAACCATAAAATCTAAATATATCCAAAAACATATGATTACACTTACACATAACAAATCTAGGACTTGAACCCGATGAACGAGTTTTGCCAAAAAACTGACCATTTAAACTATGCTTAAGACATGTACAATGGTTGATAAGACAATCTTATGTTAAGCATCGCATGTAGTTTACAGATGACAATAAAAGTATGTCTACAATGAGTTATCTCTTAGCCTTATCTTCAAAAACTAACTATTCCTAAAACATCGTGAAACATATTATGCTAAGAGATTATCTCTTAAATAAAAGAAGACTGGCATTTTTTTATGATTTCTCTCTTCTCCATCTCAACGTTCACTATGTGGTACTTCTCAGATAACATTATTATACATGCCCTTAAATAGCCAGAGAAACGGGGCAAAAACTTTTTTCGGTAAATAGCCAGAGAAAATGGATTAAGCTTGTGGAACAAAACGTGCGCCACAAAATGTAGCACGTACCCCCAATTAGCTCGCAGCACATCAGACGTGTCAATTCCAGTAAGTTCCGGTCCAACAATGCCTACGTACTTAAGATTATCTACTATATCTATTGATCGTTACCCGTAATACACACAGTTGCTGTCAACCGACGCAACTGAAGTTTCAGTGGAGAAAATCGATCTATCCGGGTCCAACCGGCCAAAATTAATTTAGGATTAAGCTCACCCAACGCGGTTTTCGCATTCGGATGCCAGCTGCCTCCGGAACGACTGCGACATGATAGAATTTTCAACCGATCGAATGTTTGTCAAAATAAAAATTGTGAAAAAAATCCTAGCTTGGTCCACTTATCGGGAACGAGACAAGCCGTCCGTTAATCAGGTGCTCGCCACATGAACAAACCGCGAGCGCGCGTGGCGCAACGCTGCCTGCGGGCTGCGGCTACACGTTCATAGTTTTACTGACGGTGTCAAGTACAAACGGCCGACGTGAGAGTTTGGCAAAGCAGTTTTCGCGAAACCATAGTATTCCAAAACCTTAGTATTTTAATATGTGGGCAATAAATGTTTTAGTTTCTGAAAAGCGTACTTTTCCTCAGTTTTGATAAAACTGTGAAGGCATTTGGCAAATGGCAGTTTAATTAAATTCTTTGATTTTAACCGATTGTTCTATCGTTGCATGGATAATCTTGACCATACCTAAAGCCAAACATTATTCAGCTGCACTCACGGCTGGATCAACTCATGCTAACGGTCGTCGTATGCATACGGCTGCTCGCCGATCTGTTGAAGACCTGGAAGTGATAGGGAGCAACGCATGTAAGAATCACCTCCGCGTGCGCATGCTTCCGGCCGGCGCTAAGTCATCGGTACATTTACTCTGCCAGATAGATCTATCATCTTGCAAGTATTGGTATTAGATGGATTTAGAGAGACTAATGAGCCATCGTTTCTCAGTTTTAAAAAAAGAGGTCCCGATCTTTTTTCCAAATACAACAAAAATACGACAGTTTTAGAGATACTATGGTTTCTTAAGCTGCAATATTTTTTTATCCAAACACCTCAAAGTATTTAATACTGAAGTTTTTTTAGAAATCACGGTATTTCTAGAAAACTTTAAAAATACTTGTCGCTGCCACGCGTTGGATTGCATTTGTGAGTCATCCCATCTTTTTTAAACACAGTACCATCGTAGATGAGTCTACATCCCTACGAGAACCTCTGAAATATTGACCCGCAGCCTTTAAAGGCAAAATGAAAGGACTAGTGTCAAGGTTATGACTTAAAACCTGAAGCTGGTTCCACCATAAAGAACCTAAGCATATGAGTTGCGCTTAGTTCGTGTGAACCATCGTATCGCTTGTCATAATACATATGAAATATGTTTCATAATGTTTTGAGGCATGATGTTGGGACTTAGAGTTGTCATATGTCAGATATTGCCACGCATCATATTGTATTGGTCGACTAACCAAGTTGTCGTACTCTAGTTGCAATGATACATATGAAATATGTTTCATAATGTTCTGAAGGGCGATGTGCAAACCTAAAAACGTCATACCTTAGCCGCTAACTTTTCTTCTTCATTCAAATACTTCGATATGCAAAATCTCCTTCATCTAACTATTCTTGCTTCCGCTTCTCCATGTACTCTTTCCTTGTCCTAATTAAGATGTCGGTCTTTTTTTCCATCGCGTCCGCCTCTTCTTGTCTCTTGAGCATCTGCTTCGCTCCCTTCCTTCCGCCGGGCCTACCCGTGGTAGGCATTGGAGTTGGTCTTCTAAGCACCATTTCCTCTTTATCACCATCATCTTCTTCACGGTTGTTCGTCTCCGGAGATGAATTGCTCCACTTTATTTTTTTGGAGGAGCCTAGCCATTCCTCGATTTTCACGTCTCGTTGTCTTCCAGAAAATTCCAACAATACTAGAGGCCAAACCATTTGTCCTTTGAGTTGGCACTTGTTGGTACCTCTCTTGAGCTATATTAGCCTAAAACATATAAATGCTCAAATAGATGCAAGTGCTCAAAGTAATGCAAATATGGTAACAAAAAAACAACAAGATTGCTTACATAATGGTCAACTGTGACACTGCTAGAAGGAGTGTGCTTCATTTGGTCCAGACAACCCGCCCAACGGATGCACATCTCTTGGATCCTACCCCATCGCTGATGTTTTACTTGATGTGCTTCCAATACTTTGGGTTCGTTTGATCTTTCATGGCAACCGCATTGGGAGAGATCTCTTGTCATCCCCTCTCAAAAGCAATATCCTCACCCGCAGTGTAGTTTAAGGCCCGAATTACTTTCTTCCTCCATGAGTCAAAGGGTTGGAATTGATCAAATTACGTATCCCAACCTCCGCATCCAGTTGATCAAAATGAAACAATAGTGCGTTGTCAAGATCAAAATCATTAGTCGTGACATAATCACTCTTCATACTATGGAGAAATGATTCGTCATTGAATGTTGAACCCCCAAAATCACAAATTCCTTGATAAAATACGATATTGCACATGCTTGAGGTTATAATTTATGTCTTTACTGTATTATTTGCATAGATAGTTGACTATCCAACACCATTGAGTTGACTCTGAAGTGATTAAAATTGACAACGACAGACCAATTTAAGATAATTGGCTACTACACCTTCCTAAGTAGTACCTTTTAAATACATTGCCACCTATTTGGTGCTCCATTATTTTTCTTAGGTTTTCTACATATATGCATTGCATTGTGCTAAATTTAGTTTGCTAAGGAAAAAAATACTAAATTGCAACATAATCTTGATCATTTTTCAAATTGATCTGATTTTGAACATGCATTGAGATGTTGTGACTCTTTCTTTAGGAGGTAGTATATTGAGGCATGGAATTTTCCTGATGGACCAATGTTCCGGGAAACCAATATTCAAACCCTCACAACATCGGTCGTTCTTGTAGTTTTGGTTTGCAATGGCATTTTTTCATATGTGGATAATAGAATACATTAATCTTTTTGTCGCCTATTTAGAGTGATGAATTTCCTTTTTGCTATCATATAATAAAATCATAAAGGATAACTTGGTTTTAAGTTTCGACTGGACAATGGATTTATGATGTTCAAGCATTTATGGAGTCACTAATTAGGGATATTAGTTCACGCTATACGTAGCCACATACCCTTAGTAATTGTTCAAAAATATCAGGAATACAATACTAACTTGCATTTCAATTTACGTGCAACCTATACATCAAGCAGGTTGTTCAATCACCTGAGAATGATATTGTATACGTTATTGGAATCGATGGTTCCTCAAAGGTAGATGTTTATTAAAGGAGTGAGGGAGTCCTGGATTAGGGGTTCTCCGGACAGCCGGACTATATCCTTTGGCCGGACTGTTGGACTATGAAGATACAAGATTGAAGACTTCGTCCCGTGTCCGGATGGGACTTTCCTTGGCGTGAAAGGCAAGCTTGGCAATACGGATATGTAGATCTCCTCCCTTGTAACCAATTCTGTGTAACCCTAGCCCCCTCCGTGTCTATATAAACCGGAGGGTTTAGTCAGTAGGACAACAACAATCATACCATAGGCTAGCTTCTAGGGTTTAGCTTCTACGATCTCGTGGTAGATCAACTCTTGTAATACTCATATCATTAATATCAATCAAGCAGGAAGTAGGGTATTACCTCCATCGAGAGGGCCCGAACCTGGGTAAACATTGTGTCCCCCGCCTCCTGTTACCATCCGCCTTTAGACGCACAGTTCGGGACCCCCTACCCGAGATCCGCCGGTTTTGACACCGACATTGGTGCTTTCATTGAGAGCTCCACTGCGCCGTCACCGTAAGGCTTGATGGCTCCTTCGATCATCGGTAACGATGCGGTCCATGGTGAGGTCTTCCTCCTCGGACAGATCTTCGTATTCGGTGGCTTCGCACTGCGGGCCAACTCGCTTGGCCATCTGGAGCAGATCGAGAGCTACGCCCGTGGCCACCAGGTCAGGTTCAGAAACTTGAACTACACTGCCGACATCCGTGGAGACTTGATTTAGCTCTGCCGTCAGATGGTGTTCGGAGATCACACCTGCAACTACTCCGGCCCTCAATCCGGAGCAAATGGCGCCATCCGAGGATGGGTGGATAGACCCCGCCGTGGAGGCCACACTCTCAGTGGCGATAGAGTCGAATACTGACTTCACCCCTTACGAGAGCCGTGCTGCCGAACCATTGGATTCGTCCCCGACCACGGGCTCCGAGCCGCCTGCGTCCGTGCCTATCGAATCCGATTGGGCACCGATCATGGAGTTTACCTCCGCGGATATCTTTCAGCACTCACCTTTCAGCGATGTGCTAAATTCATTAAGGTCCCTCTCCTTGTCAGGAGAACCTTGGCCGAACTATGTCCGGCTAGGATGGGATGCGGACAACGAAGAAATTCGCTCCCCACCCACCACCCACTAAGTAGCCAATGTCGACGATTTAACCGACATGCTCGACTTCGACTCCGAAGACATCGACGGTATGGACGACGATGCAGGAGACGAATCGGAACCACCGCCCATAGGGCGCTGGACCGCCACCACATCATATGATATATACATGGTGGATACCCCCAAAGAAGGCAATGGCGATAAGACAGCGGAGGATTACCCCTCCAAGAAGCAACCCAAGCGCCGACGTTAGCAGCGCCGCTCTAAGTCCCGCCATAGCAAAAGTAGTGATACCGGCACAAGAGACAATAACACTCCAGATAGTACCGAAGATGACAACAATCCCTTCCAGCAAGATTTAGAGCGAGAAGATGAACAAGCTAGCCCTCCAGAGCGGGCAGCAGATGGAGAAGCGGAGGATGACAATTACATGCCTCTCTCCGAAGACGAGGTGAGCCTCGACGACGAAGAATTTATCGTGCCTGAGGATCCCGTCGAGCAGGAGCGCTTCAAGGGCCGGCTTATAGCCACAGCAAATAGCCTGAAGAAAAAGCAACAACAGCTTCGAGCTGATCAAGATCTGCTAGTAGACAGATGGACCAAAGTCCTTGCGGCCGAGGAATACGAACTCGAACGCCCCTCAAGAGTTACCCGAAGCGCAGGTTGCTACACCGACTCGAGGAGGAAGCATTGAAACCTACATCACCAGCGTACGATGCGGCTGATCGGCCACCTCGTGGCCGAGACAGAGAGGCATTTCAGCCTGAAGCTCAGCCTGCACCCCGACGCCGCTCAAACAAAAATGCCAAGGCCCTGGGCAACACGCGGGATCTGCGAGACGTATTGGAAAATAGGGCAAAACATGCAAGATCGGTCTACGGATCACGCGGGCGCACACCAACACGGGACGATGACTGTCACGCCGGATACACTAACAGTAAATCCGGCCTGGCCGAACACAGCAGACAAGACTCATATGAACTGCGTCGTGATATAGCCCAGCACAAAGGCGCCGCACACCCCCTATGCTTCACTGATGAAGTAATGGATCATGAATTCTCGGAGGGTTTTGAACCCGTAAAAATTGAATCATATGATGGTACAACGGATCCCGCGGTATGGATTGAGGATTTCCTCCTCCACATCCACATGGCTCGTGGTGATGATCTACATTCCATCAAGTACCTCCGACTCAAAATCAAAGGACCAGCTCGGCATTGGCTAAATAGCTTGCCAGCAGACTCCTTTGGCAGTTGGGAGGATTTGGAAGATGCATTCCTTGACAACTTCCAGGGCACTTATGTGCGACGAATCTTGGCACTTCAGATACCAAAGAGAGTAACGGCAGACCACGTCGTAGCATACACAAGCGCCACAGCAACGGCGATAACGCCGAAGATACGACAGTCAATGCCGGATTCAGTGGCTCTAATTCCGGTCAGCGGAAAAAGCCATTCAAAAGAAGTACTCCGGGCCCATCCAGTTTGGTCCGCATACTCGATCGCTTGTGTCAAATCTACGGCACCCCCGATAAGCCAGCCAATCACAGGGAATGTTGTGTGTTCAAGCAGGCCAGCAAGTTAAATGCCAAAAACAAGGACAAGGGGCTGCATAGTGATGACGAGGAGGAGCCCCGGCCGCCGAACACGGGAGGACAAAAGAGGTTCCCCCCACAAGTGAAGACGGTGAACATGATATACACAACCCACATTCCCAAGAGGGAACGAAAGCATGCACTAAGGGACGTCTATGCGATGGAGCCCGTCGCCTCAAAGTTCAACCCATGGTCCTCTTGTCCGATCACCTTCGATCGCAGGGACCACCCCAACAGTATCCGTCATGGCGGATCTGCCGCATTGGTCTTAGACCCCATCATGGACGGATTTCACCTCACTCGAGTCCTTATGGACGGCGGTAGCAGCTTGAACCTGCTCTATCAGGATACAGTGCGCAAAATGGGTATAGACCCCTCGAGGATCAAACCAACAAAAACGACCTTTAAAGGTGTCATCCCAGGTGTAGAGGCCCATTGCACGGGCTCAATCACACTGGAAGTAGTGTTCAGATCTCCGGCAACTTCCGAAGCGAGGAGTTAATCTTCGATATCGTCCCGTTCCGCAGCGGCTACCACACACTGCTCGGGCGAACAACATTTGCAAGATTCAATGCGGTACCGCACTACGCATACCTCAAGCTCAAGATGCCGGGACCTAGGGGGGTAATAACGGTCAATGGAAACACAGAACGCTCGCTCTGCACGGAGGAGCACACTGCGGCCCTCGTAGCAGAAGCACAAAGCAGCCTCTTAAGGCAAACCACCAATTCGGCGATAAAGCCCCCGGACACCGTCAAGCAAGTCCGGAGTAACTTGCAGCAGGATCGCCTGGCACGTTCAGAGCTCGCTTAGCAATTCGGCCCTCGTCCTAGTCCTAGTCAAGCGGCGAAATCCATGCCGCGCGTACATAATTACACACTGAAAATACCATGGGCATAGGCGGGGGCACGACCAGGGCACGTCCCACAGTGCGACTCAACCACCCTAGGGGCTGAATACCTTTATCATTTTCTCTCTTTCAGGACCTTACTCTCTGAAGGCCCTTTCCGGCAGTACGATTGCTGGACACATTACGGGAAGGAACAACCAAGGAGGCAAGAAGCTAAGACGTACAAGGGAATCCCCAAGTGGTCTCTAATAACAATCGGCATACCTGTTTTTTAATACCCATACGCAGCTTGCCCTCGGATAGGACATGTCAAATAGTCCTATTTCTTGCTTATTGCTCTACTTGTATCAGTACGCCTCGCCGTATTATTTAGATAACAATGCATATCATTAGTCTATTATTGCATTATTCTTCCTTTTTTTGTATGTTTATTTACGACAACTTGCACACGTACATTATGGTACGACCAGTGCGCCAGGGGCTTTCGTACACCCCATAATACGGCGTGAGAAGTTTGAACACTTTCGACAATGCGACACCCCGAACTTATAACATTATATGCATCAGCTCCGAATCATGTCTTGGGTCAATAGTTGGGTTTTCCCGGCTCCCATGTTTTGGTACCTTACGTTCCGCTATATCGGCTAAAGTAGCGCTCGGAGAACTACTGCGATTGTGTCCCGGTTCTTCCGGATGAGCACCTCAGTAGAGAAAGCCGAAAATTGACTGTCATGATAGGGCAAGAGCTGGTCGCTGTTCGAGAGGTCTCAAGTCCTTAAAGACTTTTTCCGCTTCGGGCGAGGAGTCGGCCTTACCCGACTTAGGCGTACATAGCACTCCAAATTCGGCCTTCTGAATACTAGGGGCTTCGCCAAAATTTAAAATTGTAGACTTCTATGGCTAAGTGAGAGTGATAAAGCCTTATAGTCCGATTGCCCGGTTCGTTGTGCTGAACACCTCCCTCGAAGGACCCAAAATTGGAATAAAGAGTCCTCAGGTTTATCCGGAACACCTCAGTACTAGTTACGTGGGGGCAGAAGCCGACGAGTGGCCAACTCTCAGATTTTATAAACGGCCGCACAGAAGGTAATATTTTAAATTCAAAAGGCGTTGCATAGCGCAAATGAACTCGTTTCACATTACAGGATCACATGAGCAAGTTCATTCAAAAATTACATCATTAGCACATTCCTCCGCCACAAGGCAAGAACCCTTCAGGACACTGTCATAATACATTTCAGGGCGGCGATGCTCCTTGCCCTCTGGCGGCCCCTCCTTCACCAGTTTTACGGCTTCCAGCTTCGCCCAGTGCACCTTCGCCCGGGAAAAGCCATGCACGCACCCTCGATGCAGACGGACCGCTTTATGACTTCAAGCCGTGGGAAGGCATCCACAAGCCGCCTCACCAGACTGAAGTAGCTATTAGGCAGGGGATCGCCAGGCCACATCTGGACTATAAGACCCTTCATGGCCTGTTCGGCCGCCTTGTGAAGCTCGACCAGTTGCTTCAGCTGGTCGCTCAAGGGCATTGGGTGTTCGGTCCCAATATACTGAGACCAGAACAACTTTTCCGTCGAGCTCCCCTCCTCAGCTCGGTAAAACTCCGTGGCATCCAGCACACTGCAGGGAAGATCTGCGAACGCTCCTGGAGAGCTCCGAACTCGGGTAAGTAAAAGGAAAGTTTCCTTCACATGCTTGCTTTGCATAATGAATGCCTTACCCGCTGCTATCTTCTTCACCGCATCAATCTCCTGGAGGGCCTTGTGGGCTTCAGCCTTGGCGTTTTGTGCGCTTTCGAGTGCCTTCGCAAGCTCGGACTCTCGTGTCTTAGAGTCAAGCTCCAAGGACTCGTGTTTTTTGGCGAGAGCCTCGAGATCTTGTTGCACCTCGCCTACCTGGGCTTCTTGCTTTTCTCGCTCAATGCGCTCCTTGGCCGCTTTGTCTTCGGCCTCGGACAACGCCTTCTTCAGGGTCGCCACTTCGTTCGTGGCCCCTGGCAAATTCATGACGATCCTATTATTTTACAACCATATTTCTTTTTAATATATAGACAAGGTATTGCTTACCTTTGTTCTCTTCGAGCTGCCTCTTGGTAAGGCCGAGCTCTTCCTCGGACCCCTCAAGGTTCTGCTTCAGTGTAGCGACCTCCGCAGTACGTGCGACAGCGGCCAGCAGTGAAGCCTACATATGCACATAGACATATTCGGATTAGACTCCTGAGTCATTATTTGATCCTCTATTCAGCCTTTCTTCGCTAACGCCAAATAGAGCATCAGGGGCTACTGTCTATGCGGTAATATTTTCCTATAATTTGATTACTTACCTGAAAGCCTGTTAGGAGGCTGGCACAAGCTTCAGTTAGTCCGCTTTTGGCGGACTGAACCTTCTCGATCACCGCACTCATGATAGTGCGGTGCTCTTCGTCGATGGAAGCGCCACGAAGTGCTTCCAACAAGTTGTCCGGTGCCTCTGGATGGACAGAGGCCACCGGCACGGGCGGCTTGCCCCTCTTAACGGGGGGTCGCCTGCCGGAGTCCGGAACCACCAGAGGTTCCGGCGCAGTGTTCGGCTGGGGGCCGAACTTGGAGCCCATGGGAGTCTTGCTCCCTTTGCGCCCAGGGTCCGGAAGGTTGCCTCGAGGCGCCTCCAGGACTACCTCCCCTTGGCTCGGTGCCTTTTGAGACAACACCTCAACGTTGTCCGTAGGGCGAGGGGTGGAGGCGGTCGGAAGTGAATCGCTATTCATATCCGACAAGCCCAAAGAACCGTCCGACGCAGACACGTCGATGCGGGCTCGGGACGGACTGCATAATCATGTTCGACGTAAGGTGAAGCAGCGCAATAAAAACATATCATGAATTACTATGGTATCCAGATATTTACGACTTCGCCAGGGGCTTGTCCCTGGGCAACCACTCGTCGTCGCTGTAGGCGGCGGTCGTGGAGCAGTCCGGAAGGAGGGTCCTTCTCTTCTTGGACCCTTCGGCCTCCCCGGTTGGGGCGGCCTTCCTTTTCTTGTCTCCCCCGGCTGGGGGGAGAACTTTCCTCCTCCTCCTCCTCCTTGTTTTCGTGGGAGGAGTGCGCCTCGGAGTGTTTGGACGATGAGTCCGACACAACCATGCGCCGGAGACCCTTTCGGGTCCCCGTGGCCTTCTTCTTGGCCTTCTTCGCCGGCACCTCATAAGGCGCTGGGGCCAGCATCTCCGTTAAGAGAGCATATGCAGGATCTTCAGGCAGGGGGGCTGGGCAATTGATCTGCTCCGCTGTCTCTACCCAGTCCATTTAATGGCGTGGATACTTAGATCCGGCACATGATTAAACGAGGGAAAATAAACGCCCTATGAGATATAAAAAACTTACCGGATTGGCGTGGTGCTTTGCACTGAGTCTGCGGTCCTCAATAAGGGGAGGAGGCACCTCGGCTCCCTTGAACAACACCTTCCAGACGTCCTTGTGCATCGTGTCGGAGAGCTCGCGCAGCGTCTGGTGCTCGGTCAAGTCGAACTCCCACAAACTAAACGCCCGTCATTGACACGGGAGGATCCGGCGGAAGAGCATGACCTGGACCACGTTGACGAGCTTGATTTTCTTGCTCATCATGTTCCTGATACATTTCTGGAGTCTGGTCAGCTCCACCGATGAACCCCAGGACAGGCCCTTCTCTTTCCAGGAGGTAAGCCGCGTGGGGATTCCGGATCGAAATTCGGGGGCCGCCACCCTGTTGGTGTCGCGCGGCTCGGTGATGTAGAACCACCCCGATTGCCACCCCTTTATGGTCTCCACATAGGAGCCTTCGAGCCAGGTGACATTAGGCATTTTGCCCACCATGGCGCCTCCGCACTCCGCTTGCTGGCCGACCACCACCTTCGGTTTAACATTGAAGGTCTTCAGCCACAGGCCGAAGTGGCGCCTGATGCGGAGGAAGGCCTCGCACACGACGATAAACGCCGAGATGTTGAGGATGAAGTTGGGGGCCAGATCATGAAAATCCAGCCCGTAGTAGAACATGAGCCCGCGGACAAACGGGTGGAGGGGAAATCCCAGTCCGCGGACGAAGTGGGTAAGGAAAACCACCCTCTCATGGGGTTTGGGCGTAGGGATGATCTGCCATGCATCTGGCAGCCGGTGTGCGATGTCCACACCCAGATATCCAGCTCCCCGTAGCTTTGTGATGTCCTCCTCCATGATGGAGGAGATCATCCACTTGCCTCCCGCTCCGGACATGCTTGGAGTGGTTTGAGGGAAAAAACACGAACTTGGGTGCTGGATCTCGAGTGCGCAAGAATGGATGAGCAAGGGGGAAGAGGGCGTGGGTAAAAAGAGGAATCCTTGTCCCTTTATAGGGGCCTGCGCCTCCCCACTTGCCTAGTAAAACTCGCTTATTCCCCAAGCGCCATAATTGATGGCGCGGTTGGTTTACCCACATCCATATTGATGAGAATCCCGTAATAAGGGGACACGATCTCTGCTTTGACAAGACGTGCCAAGAAAACCGCCTCGCAATGCGTGTTGTAGCTGGTTGAGAAAAATGGTTCGAATAATGACCGGGCCGTGGTGTGATGTCATGCTGCCAAACATGTCAGCAGATTAGATTTGTGGAAATATTATTCTCTCTACGGTGGTATGTGGAACTTGTTTTGCAGAGCCGGACACTATCCTTGTGTTCAAAATCTTCTATGGAGTATTCGGAGGAGGAACCCGCCTTGCAATGTCGAAGACAATCTGCGTGCCGGACTCATCGTCATTGAAGCCTGGTTCAGGGGCTACTGAGGGAGTCCTGGATTAGGGGGTCTCCGGACAGCCGGACTATATCCTTTGGCCGGACTGTTGGACTATGAAGATACAAGATTGAAGACTTCGTCCCGTGTCCGAATGGGACTCTCCCTGGCGTGGAAGGCAAGCTTGGCAATATGGATATGTAGATCTCCTCCCTTGTAACCGACTCTGTGTAACCCTAGCCCCTGATACGTCTCCAATGTATCTATAATTTTTTTTATTGTTCCATGCTATTATATTATCTGTTTTGGATGTTTATGGGCCTTATTAAACACTTTTATATCACTTTTGGGACTAACCTATTGACCCAGAGCCCAGTGCTAGTTCCTGTTTTTTACCTTGTTTCAGTGTTTCGAAGAAAAGGAATATCAAACGGAGTCGAAACGGAATGAAACCTTCTGGAGAAGTTATTTTTAGAAGGAAAGCAACCCGGGAGACTTGGAGTCCACGTCAAGAAAGCAACAAGGGATCCATGAGGTAGGGGGGCGCGCCCACCCCCCTAGGGTGCGCCCTCCATCCTCATGGGCCCCTCGTGGCTCCCCTGACGTACTTCTTCCTCCTATATATACCCATATACCCTAAAACGATCGGGGAACATAATAGATCGGGAGTTCCGCCGCTGCAAGCTTCTGTAGCCACCAAAAGTCAATCGGGACCCTGTTCCGGCACCCTGCAGGAGGGGGGAACCCTCGTCGGTGGCCATCTTCATCATCCCGGCGCTCTCCATGATGAGGAGGGAGTAGTTCGCCCTCGAGGCTGAGGGTATGTACCAGTAGCTATGTGTTTGATCTCTCTCTCCCTCTTGTTCTTGATTTGGCACAATCTTGATGTATCGCGAGCTTTGCTATTATAGTTGGATCTTACGTTGCTTCTCCCCCTCTACTCTCTTGTAATGGGTTGAGTTTTCCCTTTGAATTCATCTTATTGGATTGAGTCTTTAATGACTTGAGAACACTTGATGTATGTCTTGCCGTGCGTATGTGTGGTGACAATGGGATATCATGTGATTCACTTGATGTATGTCTTGGTGATCAACTTGCGGGTTCCGCCCATGAACCTATGCATAGGGGTTGGCACACGTTTTCGTCTTGATTCTCCGGTAGAAACTTTGGGGCACTCTTTGAAGTACTTTTGTGTTGGATTGAATAGATGAATCTGAGATTGTGTGATGCATATCATATAATCATGCCCACGGATACTTGAGGTGACATTGGAGTATCTAGGTGACATTAGGGTTTTGGTTGATTTGTTTCTGAAGGTGTTATTCTAGTATGAACTCTAGGGCTGTTTGTGACACTTATAGGAATAGCCCAATGGATTGATTGGAAAGAATAACTTTCAGGTGGTTTCGTACCCTACCATAATCTCTTCGTTTGTTCTCCGCTATTAGTGTCTCTGGAGTGACTCTTTGTTGCATGTTGAGGGATAGTTATATGATCCAAATAGGTTATTATTGTTGAGAGAACTTGCACTAGTGAAAGTATGAACCCTAGGCCTTGTTTCCTATCATTGCAATACTGTTTATGCTCACTTTTACCACTTGTTACCTTGCTGTTTTTATATTTTCAGATTACAAATACTCATATCTACCATCCATATTGTACTTGTATCACCATCTCTTCATCGAACTAGTGCACATATACAATTTACCATTGTATTGGGTGTGTTGGGGACACAAGAGACTCTTTGTTATTTGGTTGCAGGGTTGTTTGAGAGAGACCATCTTCATCCTACGCCTCCCACGGATTGATAAACCTTAGGTCATCCACTTGAGCAAAATTTGCTACTGTCCTACAAACCTCTACACTTGGAGGCCCAACAACGTCTACAAGAAGAAGGTTGTGTAGTAGACATCAGCCCCCTCCGGTGTTTATATAAACTAGAGGGTTTAGTCCGTAGGACAACAACAATCATACCATAGGCTAGCTTCTAGGGTTTAGCCTCTACGATCTCGTGGTAGATCAACTCTTGTAATACTCATATCATCAAGATCGATCAAGCACGAAGTAGGGTATTACCTCCATCGAGAGGGCCAGAACCTAGGTAAATATTGTGTCCCCCGCTTCTTGTTACCATCCGCCTTAGACCCACAGTTTGGGACCCCCTACCTGAGATCCGCCGGTTTTGACACCAAAAAGGAGGCCCAAGAGTTTGTCGTCGTGTGGGTTATGAAGGAAATATGTCCTAGAGGCAATAATAAATTTGTTATTTTATATTTCCTTATATCATGATAAATGTTTATTATTCATGCTAGAATTGTATTAACTGGAAACTTGATACATGTGTGGATACATAGACAAAACACCATGTCCCTAGTAAGCCTCTACTAGACTAGCTCGTTAATCAAAGATGGTTAAGTTTCCTAACCATAGACATATGTTGTCATTTGATTAACGGGATCACATCATTAGGAGAATGATGTGATGGACAAGAATCATCCGTTAGCTTAGCATAATGATCGTTAAGTTTTATTGATATTGCTTTCTTCATCACTTATACATATTCCTTTGACTATGAGATTATACAAACCCCGGATACCAGAGGAATGCCTTGTGTGCAATCAAACGTCACAACGTAACTGGGTAATTATAAAGATGCTCTACAGGTATCTTCGAAGGTTTTTGTTGGGTTGGCATAGATCGAGATTAGGATTTGTCACTCTGAGCATCGGAGAGGTATCTCTAGGCCCTCTCGGTAACGCACATCATAATAAGCCTTGCAAGCAATGTGACTAATGAGTTAGTTGCGGCATGATGCATTACAGAACGAGTAAAGAGACTTGCCGGTAATGAGATTGAACTAGGTATGAAGATACCGAAGATCGAATCTCGGGCAAGTAACATATCGATGACAAAGGGAATAAAGTATGTTGTCATTACGGTTTGACCGACAAAAGATCTTCGTAGAATATTGATACGTCTCCGTCATATCTACTTTCCAAACACTTTTGCCCTTGTTTTGGACTCTAACTTGCATGATTTGAATGGAACTGACCTGGACTGACGCTGTTTTCAGCAGAATTGCCATGGTGTTATTTATTTATGTGCAGAAACAAAAGTGCTCGGAATGACCTGAAACTTCACGGAGATTATTTTTGGAAATAATAAAAAATACTAGCGAAAAAATCAAGGCCAGGGGCCCCACACCCTTGCCACGAGGGTGGGTGCGCGCCCCC
Source organism: Aegilops umbellulata (assembly GCA_032464435.1). Classification (NCBI taxonomy): domain Eukaryota; kingdom Viridiplantae; phylum Streptophyta; class Magnoliopsida; order Poales; family Poaceae; genus Aegilops; species Aegilops umbellulata. Next base: position 503,539,059 of record CP136057.1, read on the forward strand.
TGCCTTGTGGGCCCCCTGATGCTCCACCGACCTCAACTCCAACTCCATATATTCACGTTCAGGGAGAAAAAAACCAGAGAGAAGGATTCATCACGTTTTACGATACGGAGCCGCCGCCAAGCCCTAATCTCTCTCGGGAGGGCTGATCTGGAGTCCGTTTGGGGCTCCGGAGAGGGGAATCCGTCGCCATCATCATCATCAACCATCCTCCATCACCAATTTCATGATGCTCACCTCCGTGCGTGAGTAATTCTATCATAGGCTTGCTATACGGTGATGGGTTGGATGAGATTTATCATGTAATCGAGTTAGTTTTGTTAGGGTTTGTGAGGGAGTCCTGGATTAGGGGTGTCTGGGTAGCCGGACTATACCTTCAGCCAGACTCCTGGACTATGAAGATACAAAATTGAAGACTTCGTCCCGTGTCCGGATGGGACTTTCCTTGGCGTGGAAGGCAAGCTTGGCGATGCGGATATTCAGATCTCCTACCATTGTAACCAACTTTATGTAACCCTAACCCTCTCCGGTGTCTATATAAACCGGAGAGTTTTAGCCCGTAGGACAAGAACCCCAACATACAACAATCATACCATAGGCTAGCTTCTAGGGTTTAGCCTCCTTGATCTCGTGGTAGATCTACTCTTGTACTACCCATATCATCAATATTAATCAAGCAGGACGTAGGGTTTTACCTCCATTAAGTGGGCCCGAACCTGGGTAAAACATTGTGTCCCTTGTCTCCTGTTACCATCCGCCTAGATGCACAGTTCGGGACCCCCTACTCGAGATCCGCCGGTTTTGACACCGACATTGGTGCTTTCATTGAGAGTTCCTCTGTGTCGTCACTTTTAGGCCCGATGGCTCCTTTGTTCATCAACAACGATGCGGTCCAGGGTGAGACTTTTCTCCCCGGACAGATCTTCATCTTCGGCGGCTTCGCACTGCGGGCCAATTCGCTTGGCCACCTGGAGCAGATGGAAAGCTACGCCCCTGGCCATCAAGTCAGATTTGGAAGTTTAAACTACATGGCTGACATCCGCGGGGACTTGATCTTCGACGGATTCGAGCCACAGCCGAGCGTGCCGCACTGTCTCGATGGGCATGATCTAGCTCTGCCGCCGAACAGTGCCCTGGAGGCCGCACACGCTTCGGTTCCGACCTTTAATTCAGAGCCTACTGCGCCAATCAAGGATGAGTGGTTGGACGCCGCCTGAGGGGCTGCGATCTCAAAGGCGGTCGAGCCGTACACCAGCCCCGCACTCCGCAAGGCCTGTGACTCCGAGGGGCCGGATTCCTCTCCGGACTCCGAGCCCCCCGCGCGCGTGCCGATCGAATTCGATTGGGCGCCGATCATGGAGTTCACCGCCACGGACATCTTTCAGCACTCGCCCTTCGGCACATTCTGAAATCGCTAAAGTCTCTCTCTTTATCAGGAGAGCCCTGGCCGGACTACGGTCAGCAAGGTTGGGATACGGACGATGAAGAAATTCAAAGTCCACCCACCACCCACTTCGTAGCCACTATCGACGATTTAACCGACATGCTCGACTTCGACTCCGAAGACATCGACGATATGGACGACGATGCAGGAGACGACCAAGAACCAGCACCTGTAGGGCGCTGGATGGCCACCTCGTCATACGACATATATATGGTGGACACTCCAAAAGATGGAGATGGCGATGGAACAGCGGGGGATGACACGTCCAAGAAACACCCCAAGCGCCGGTGTCAGTGGCGCCGCTCTAAATCCCGCCAAAGCAAAAACGGTGATTCCGGCACGGGAGATAATAATACTCCGGATAGCGCCGAAGAACACCCCCTCCAGCAAGAGGATGGAGAAGCCAGCCCTCATGAGAGAGCGGTAGACAGAGAGGTTGAGGATGATATGCCTCCCTCCGAAGACGAGGCAAGCCTCGACGACGACGGATTCGTCGTGTCAGAGGATCCAGCCGAACAAGAGCGTTTTAAAGGCAGGCTTATGGCCATGGCTCGCAGCCTCAAGAAAAAGCAGCAACAGCTTAGAGCTGATCAAGATTTGCTAGCTGACAGATGGACTGAAGTCCTTGCGGCCGAAGAGTACGAACTCGAACGCCCCTCCAAGAGTTACCCAAAGCGCAGGCTGCTACCCTAATTAGAAGAGGAAGCACCTACATCACCAGCGCATGACATGGCCGACCGGCCACCTCGTGGCCGTGACAGAGAGGCCTCTCGGCCCTCCACTCAAGCCGTGCCCCGGCGCCGCTCAAAACATACTAAGGTACGGGAAAATGCGCCAGACCTGCAAGAGATACTGGAGGACAAGGCAAGACAAACAAGATCGATCTATGGATCGCGTGGGCGCCCTACGGCACGTGACGGGGATCGTCACTCCGGACATAATAAATCCGGCCGGGCCGAACACAGCAGACAAAGCTCATTCGAGTTGCGTCGTGATATAGCCCAATACAGAGGCGCCGCACACCCACTATGCTTCACAGATGAAGTAATGGATCATAAAATCCCTGAGGGTTTCAAACCCGTGAACATCGAATCATATGATGGCACAACAGATCCTGCGGTATGGATCGAGGATTATCTCCTTCATATCCACATGGCCCGCGGCGATGATCTACACGCCATCAAATACCTCCCACTCAAACTTAAGGGACCAGCCCGGCATTGGCTTAACAGCTTGCCAGCAGATTCGATCGGTTCTTGGGAGGACCTGGAAGCCGCATTCCTTGACAATTTCCATGGTACCTATGTGCGACCACCGGACGCTGATGACCTAAGCCAAATAATTCAGCAGCCAGAGGAATCGGCCAGGCAATTCTGGACACGGTTCCTAACAAAGAAAAACCAAATAGTCGACTGTCCGAACGCAGAGGCCCTAGCAGCCTTCAAGCATAATATCCCCGACGAGTGGCTTGCCAGGCACCTTGGACAGGAAAAGCCGAAATCTATGGCAGCCCTCATGACACTCATGACCCGATTTTGCGCAGGAGAAGACAGCTGGCTAGCTCGCAGCAACAACTTAACGAAGAACCTTGGTAATTTGGATACCAAGGACAAAAGTGGCAGGTCGCGCCGGAACAAGCAAAAACGCCGCATTAACAGCGATAGCAACGAGGATCCGGCAGTCAATGCCGGATTCCGAGGCTACAAATCCGGTCAGCGGAAAAAGCCATTCAAAATAAATACTCAGGGCCCGTCCAGTTTGGACCGAATACTCGACCGCTTGTGCCAGATACATGGCACCCCCGAAAGGCCAGCCAATCACACCAACAGGGATTGTTGGGTGTTCAAGCAGGCAGGCAAGTTAAATGCCGAAAATAGAGACAAGGGGCTGCGTAGCGATGACGAGGAGGATCCCAGGCCGCCGAACAACAGTGGACAGAAGGGTTATCCCCCACAAGTGCGGACGGTGAACATGATATACGCAATCCACATCCCCAAGAGGGAGCGGAAGCATGCATTACAGGACGTATACGCGCTGGAGCCAGTCGCCCCAAAGTTCAACCCATGGTCCTCCTGCCCGATCACTTTCGATCGAAGGGACCACCCCACTAGCATCCGTCATGGCGGGTTCGCCGCATTGGTTCTAGACCCAATTATTGATGGATTTCATCTCACAAGAGTCCTTATGGATGGCGGCAACAGCCTGAACCTGCTTTACCAGGATACAGTGCGGAAAACGGGCATAGATCCCTCGAGGATTAAACCCACCAAAACGACCTTTAAAGGCATCATACCAGGTGTAGAGGCCAACTGTACAGGTTCAGTCACACTTGAAGTGGTCTTCGGATCTCTGGATAACTTCCGAAGCGAGGAGTTAATCTTCGACATAGTCCCGTTCCGCAATGGCTATCACGCACTGCTCGGGCGAACCGCATTCGCAAAGTTCAACGCGGTACCGCATTATGCATACCTCAAGCTCAAGATGCCAGGCCCTCGAGGAGTAATCACGGTCAACGGAAACACCGAACGCTCTCTCCGAATGGAGGAGCATACGGCAGCGCTCGCAGCAAAAGTACAAAGCAGCCTCTCCAGGCAATTCTCCAGTCCGGCCTACAAAAAGTCGGACACTGTCAAGCGCGCCCGGAGTAACCTACAACAAGACTGCCTGGCACGTTCCGAGCAGGCGTAGCAATGCGGCCCCAACCCCAGCGCTCGCGAAATAGCGAAACCAGCACTTCGCATACATAACTACGCTCTCAAAATACCATGGGCGTAGGGGAAGGGGCATCATCACGGCACGCCCAAAACACGGATTAAACCGTACTAGGGGCTGCCGAATTCTTTCTTTATTTTCTCTTACTTTCAGGACTCCATACTTCGGACGACCTGTTCGGCAATTCAACTGCCGCACAAACGATGCAAGAACTAGGGAAGCAGACAAGCCATGCCGCATTATGGAACTCCCAGGTGGTCTCTATTACGAGCAGTATACCTGTTTTAAATGCAATTCCGCGGCCTTCCCCTGGACAGGACATGTTAAATAGTCCAATTTCTTTTCCTTATCGCACTATTTGTATCGTTCTTCTTGGATAGCAGCCTTTTTATAAACAATGCATAGCTTTTTGTCTATTTTTTGCATTACTCTCTTTTTATATATATGTTCATTAATGACATGTTGCACCCGTACACTGTGGTACGGCAAATACACCAGGGGCTCCAGTACCCCTTAATATGGTGTGAGAAGTCCGAACACTTTCACAAGTGCGGCACCCGAACTTATAGCATTATATGCATTGGCTCCGAATCATGATTTGGGTCAATAGTTGGGTTTGCCCGGCTCCTATGCTTTGGTGCCTTACGTTCCGCTATATCGGCTAAGGTAGCACTAGGAGAACTACTGCGATTGTGCCCCAGTTGAGCTGGGCTGAGCACCTCAGTAGAGAAAGCTAAAACTGACTGTCATGACAAGGCGAGAGACCGGTCGCTGTTCGAGAGGTTTTTTGAGTCCTTAAAGACTTATGCCGCTTAGAGCGAGGAACCGGATTTTGTCCGGCCAAGGCGTGGATAGCGCCCCGAACTCGGTCTACCGAATACTAGGGGCTTCGCCGAAATTTAAAATTATAGAGTTCTATGGCTAAGTGAGAGTGTTCAAGCATTATAGTCCGATTGCCTTGTTCGTTGTGCTAAGCGCCTCCCTCGAAGGACCCAAACATGGGAAAAAGAGCGCTCAGGTTTGTCCCGAACACCCCAGCACTAGTGGCATGGGGGAGAAGCCGACGACTGGCCATCTCTCATTTTTTGATAAACGGCCGCACAGAAATTAATATTTTGAATTCAACAAGCATTGCTTAGCGCAAATGAACAAGTTTTCAGCGCACAGGACAACACGAGCGAGTTCATTCAAAAATTACATCCTTGGTACATTCATCCGCCACAAGGCGGGCACCCTTCAGAACATCCTTATAATAGTTCTCGGGTTTGCGATGCTCTTTCCCCGGCGGAGGCCCGTCCTTCACAAGCTTCTCGCCGTCCAGCTTGCCCCAGTGCACCTTAGCGCGGGCAAGGGCCCTCCGGGCTCCTTCGATGCAGACGGAGCGCTTGATGACCTCGAGCCTTGGACAGGCCTCCACCAGCCGCCGCACCAGTCCAAAGTAGCTCCCAGGCAGGGCCTCTCCAGGCCACAGCCGAACTATGAAGCCTTTCATGGCCTGTTCGGCCGCCTTGTGGAGCTCGACCAGCTGCTTCAGCTGGTCGATGAAGGGCACAGGGTGTCCGGCCTCAGCATACTGAGACTAGAACACCTTCTCCGTCGAGCTGCCTTCTTCGGCTCGATAGAATGCGGCGACATCGGATACGCTACGGGGAAGATCTGCGAACGCCCCTAGAGAGCTCCGGATTCGGGTAAGTAACAAGTAGCTTACTTTTATATGTCTGCTTTGCATAAAAAATGCCTTACCTGCCGCTATCTTTTTCACCGCATCCAATTCCTGGAGGGCCTTCTGGGCTTCGGCCTTGGCAGACTTGGCAGTCTCGATAGCCGCGGCGAGCTCGGACGCTCGTGTCTTCGAGTCAAGCTCCAAACTCTCCTGTTTTTTCATGAGAGCCTAAAGCTCTTGCTGCGCCTCGCCGACCTGCGCCTCAAATTTCTCCCGCTCGGTGCGCTCTGAGGCCGCTCTCTTCTCGGCCTCGGACAACGCTAGCTTGAGGGTTGCCACCTCAGTTGTGGCCCCTGCAATAAGTAGCATAATCCTGTCATATTTGGCAATTGCATCTTTTTATATATTTCTATAAGGTATCTCTTACCTTCTTTCTCCTCGAGCTGCCGCTTGGCCAGGCCAAGCTCTTGCTCAGACTGCTCGAGACCCTGCTTCAGGGTGCCTACCTCCGCAGTCAGTGCGGCGGTCGCAAGCAGCGAAGCCTGCATACGCATATTGACTCATTTTTTGTTAGACTCCAGCGAAATTTATTAGATCCTCTATTCGGCTTTTCTTTCCGAACGCCAAACAGAGCATCATGGGCTACTGTCTATGCGGTAATACTTTTACATATTTTTCACTTACCTCGAAGCCTGTTAGAAGGCTAGCACAAGCTTCAGTCGTCCGCTCTTGGCGGACTGAACCTTCTGGATCACCGTACACATAATAGTACGGTGCTCCTCGTCGATGGAGGCGCCGTTAAGCACCTCCAGCAGATTGTCCGGCACCTCCGGTTGGACGGAGGCCGCCGGCTAAGAAGGCTTGCTCCTCTTGGAAGGAGTTCGCCTACCGCGGTCTGGAACCGTTGAAGATTCCGGCGCGGTGTCCGGCTCAAAGCCGGACTTGGAGCCATGGGGGGTCTTGTCCCCTTTGCCCCTGGAGTCCGGGAAGTCGCCTTGTGGCGCCTCCAGGACCACCTCCTCTTGGCTTGGAACCTGTTGAGACAACACTTCGGCGTCGTCCGTAGGGCGGGGGGAGGTAGCCGTCGGAAGTGAATTCACATCCGATGAATCTAGGGAGCCGCTCGACGACTCGTCGAGCCCGGCCTTGGGCGGGCTGCATAATTATATTCGACATAAGGAAAAGCTGTGCAACAAGGGAACGATATGAGTTAATCTGGTATCCGAATACTTACGATCCCGCCGGGCGTGTGGCCCTTTGCGGCCACTCCTCTTCGCCCTTGTCGGCGTCGGTGGAGTAGTCCAGAGGAAGGGTTTTCCCCTTCTTGGACCCTTCGGCCTCCCTGTTGGGGCGGCCTTCGTCTTCTTTCCTCCCCCCGCTGGAGGGGGAGAGGTTTCTTCTTCCTCCTCCTCGTTTTCACGGAGGAGCGCATCTTGGATTTGTCGGATGAAGAACCCGACACCTCCTAGCGTCGGGAACTCTTTCGAGTCCCCGTGGCCTTCTTCTTGTCCTTCTTCTCTGGCAGCACGTAAGGTGCCGGAGCCAGCAGCTTCGATAAACGAGCATCTGCTGGGTCTTTGGGCAAAGGGGCCGGACAGTTGACCTGTCCGGACTTCGCCTGCCACTCCTGTCAAAGGTAAGGGAGTTTAGATCCCGCATAGAGTCAAACTATGAGAAACAAATGTCCTGTAAAAGGTAAAGATAACTCACCGCACTAGCTGGACGCTGCATGTTGAATCTGCGATCCTCGGATGTGGATGCGGGAGCCTCGGCGCCCTTGAATAGCACCTTCCAGGTGTCTTCGTACGTTGTGTCGAAGAGCCTGCTCAGGGTTGGGTGCTGCGCCGGGTCGAACTCCCACAGATTGAAATCCCGTTGTTGACACGGGAGGATCCGACGGACGAGCATGACCTGGACTATATTGACAAGCTTGAGCCGCTTGTTCACCAGGGATTGGATGCATGTTTGCAGTCCAGTCACCTCTTCTTTGTTGCCCCACGACAGGCCCGTCTCTTTCCAGGACGTGAGCCGCGTAGGGGGTCCGGATCGAAACTCAGGGGCTGCGACCCATTCAGGGTCGCGCGGCTCGGTGATGTAAAACCACCCCGATTGCCACCCCTTCAGGGTCTCCACAAAAGAGCCCTCGAGCCAAAGGAGGTTGACGATCTTGCCCGCCATGGCGCCTCCGCACTCCGCCTGGCTGCCGTGCACCACCTTCGGCTTGACGTTGAAAGTCTTGAGCCAAAGGCCGAAATGGGGGAGGATGCGGAGGAAGGCCTCGCACACGACGATAAAGGCCGATATGTTGAGGATGAAGTTCGGGGCCAGATCGTGGAAATCCAGGCCATAGTAGAAGATGAGCCCCCGGACAAATGGGTGGAGAGGAAAAGCCAGTCCGCAAAGGAAATGGGGGAGGAATACGACCCTCTCATGGGGCCTTGGGGTGGGGAGGAGCTGCCCCTTTTCAGGAAGCTGGTGCGCGATGTTGTTGGACAAGTATCCGGCCTTCCTTAGTTTTTTGACATGGCCCTCCGTAACGGAGGAGACCATCCACTTGCCTCCCGCTCGGACATGGCTGGAGAAGGTTGAGGTGGGAAGTGCGGACTTGGGCGCTGGAGCTCGGGTGCGCAGGAGATGGATAGGCAGAGGAGGAAGAAGGCGTAGGTAAAAAGGTGGATCCTTATCCCCTTATATGGGCGGATGCGGCTATGCGTCCCCACCAGCCTGGTAAAACTCGCTTATCTCCCAAGCGCCATGATAAATGGCGCGGTTGGGTTACCCACGTCCATATTGATGAGAATCCCGTAAATGGGGGACACGATCTCTGTTTTGACAAGACGTGCCAAGGAAACCGCCTCGCAAAATCCGCTGAGGTGGGGAAGTAAAAACGATTCGAATAAAGGCTTGGCCGTGGTGTGATGTCACGCTACGGAATGCGTCAGCAGATTAGATTTGTGTTAATATTATTCTCTCTATGGCAATATGTGGAAACTTATTTTGCAGAGCCGGACACTACCCTTAGTGTTTATAAACTTTTATGAAGAACTTGGAGGAGGAACCCGCCTTGCAATGCCGAAGACAATCTGCGCGCCGGACTCGTCGTCATTGAAGCCTGGTTCAGGGGCTACTGAGGGAGTCCTGGATTAGGGGGTGTCCGGGTAGCCGGACTATACCTTCAGCCGGACTCCAGGACTATGAAGATACAAGATTGAAGACTTCGTCCCGTGTACGGATGGGACTTTCCTTGGCGTGGAAGGCAAGCTTGGCGATGCGGATATTCAGATCTCCTACCATTGTAACCGACTTTGTGTAACCCTAACCCTCTCCGGTGTCTATATAAACCGGAGGGTTTTAGTCCGTAGGACAAGAACCCCAACATACAACAATCATACCATAGGCTAGCTTCTAGGGTTTACCCTCCTTGATCTCGTTGTAGATCTACTCTTGTACTACCCATATCATCAATATTAATCAAGCAGGACGTAGGGTTTTACCTCCATCAAGAGGGCCCGATCCTAGGTAAAACATTGTGTCCCTTGTCTCCTATTACCATCCGCCTAGATGCACAGTTCGGGACCCCCTACCCGAGATCCGCCGGTTTTGACACCGACAGTTTGATCCCTAGTATCCACTATGTTCTGAGATTGATGTTGCTATGACTTTGCTATGCTTAATGCTTGTCACTAGGGCCAGAGTGCCATGATTTCATATCTGAACCTAGTATGTTTTCATGAATATATGTGAGTTCTTGATTCTATATGTGTTATGATCCGGCAACCCCGAAGTGACAATAATCGGGACCACTCCCGGTGATGACCGTAGTTTGAGGAGTTCATGTATTCACTATGTGTTAATGCTTTGGTCCGGTACTCTATTAAAAGGAGGCCTTGATATCCCTTAGTTTCCATTAGGACCCCGCTGCCACGGGAGGGTAGGACAAAAGATGTTATGCAAGTTCTTTTCCATAAGCATGTATGAGTATATTCGGAATACATGCATACATTACATTGATGAATTGGAGCTAGTTCTGTGTCACCCTATGTTATGATTGTTACATGATGAACCGCATCCGGCATAATTCTCCATCAACGATACAATGCCTACGAGCTTTTCACATACTGTTCTTCGCTTATTTACTTTTCCGTTGCTACTGTTACAATCACTACAAAACCCAAAAAATATTACTTTTGCTACTGTTACCGTTACTATCATACTACTTTGCTACTAAATACTTTGCTACAGATACTAAGTTATCCAGGTGTGGTTGAATTAACAACTCAACTGCTAATACTTGAGAATATTCTTTGGCTCCCCTTGTGTCGAATCAATAAATTTGGGTTGAATACTCAACCCTCGAAAACTGTTGCGATCCCCTATACTTGTGGGTTATCAAGACTATTTTCTGGCGCCGTTGCCGGGGAGCATAGCTTTATTCTTTGAGTCACTTGGGATTTGTATATGATGGTCATTATGAAGAACCTGAAAGACGAAAGAACTAAGTTTTCCCCTCAACTACGAGGGGAGGTAAGGAACTGCCATCTAGCTCTGCACTTGATTCACCTTCTGTTTTGAGTAAGCTTGCGACACCTAAACCTGCTTCTGCTATTAATTCTGATATGTCGCATGTTATTGATGATGTCACTTCTGCTATGCATGATACTTATGATGAAACTACTTCTATGCTTGATACTACTGTGCCACTTGGTGAATTTCTTGATGAACAACTTGCTAGGGCTAGAGAGAATGAAATTATTGAAACCGATAATATTGATGAGAGTGATGATGAAGACTCTCCTCCTAAATATGAATTGCCTGTTGTGCCTGAGGGATATGTTATGGATGAAGATACTGCTAGAGATTGTCTTGCTTGCAATGATAGAAGTGACCTTAAGAAATTATTAGCTAAGCTTAAACGAAAAACTCTGAATGCTAGAATTTAATATGATCCTGCTTATGCTACTTCACCTATCTTTGTTATTGATAAGGATTATGAATTCGCTATTGATCCTGATATAATTACTTTGGTTGAATCTGATCCTTTCTATGGCTATGAATTTGAAACTGTTGTGGGACATCTTACTAAATTAAATGATATAGCTACCTTGTTCACTAATGATGAGAAAACTCGCTACTACTGTATCCTTAAAATATTTCCGTTCTCATTAAAGGGTGATGCTAAGATATGGTTTAATTCTCTTGATCCTGGTTGTGTGCGTATTCCCCAGGATATGATTTATTACTTCTCTGATAAACATTTCCCTGCTCATAAGAAACAAGCTGCTTTATGGGAAATATATAATTTTGTGCAAATTGAAGAAGAGAGTCTCCCACAAGCTTGGGGGAGGCTTCTCTAATTACTTAATTCTTTGCCTGATCATCCTCTCAAGAAAAATGAAATAATTGATATCTTTTATAATGGACTAACCAATGCTTCCAGAGACCACCTAGATAGTTGTGCTGGTTCTGTTTTCAGGGAAAGAACACCGGATGAAACTGAAATTCTATTGAATAATATGTTGACAAATGAAAATAATTGGACACTTCCTGAACTAACTCCTAAGCCAACTCCGAAGAAGAGGGGTGTTCTGTTTCTCAGTCCTGAAGATATGCAAGAGGCAAAGAAATCTATGAAAGAAAAAGGTATAAAGGGTGAAGATGTTAAGAATTTACCTCCTATTGAAGAAATACATGGTCTTAACTTACCGCTTGTTGAAGAAATTCATGGTCTTGATAACCCGACATAGGTAGTAAAGGTAAATTCTCTCTATAGATTTGATGAAGGTGATATTCCTTGTTATAAGTCTGCTAGCCAATGCTTAGACGGGTTTGATAATCTTACTATCAAACAAGAAAACTACAATGCTTATGTTGGTAGACAATTAAAATAAAATGCTTATATGATTGAACACTTGAGTGATTACATGGCTAATGTTAAAGGTGAACTAAAACTCATTTGTAAACATGCTTCTATGGTTACCACTCAAGTAGAACAAGTACTTATGTAACGCCCGAATAATTTGGCTACAGTAAAACTCTCCTAATGATGCCATGTCATCTGCGATTACTGTTACTAATTTCGGGATAATTCGAAACCGCGTCAAATTCAAACTTAAAATTAGAGTCGACAATAAAAGTTTTCAAAATTGAAACAAAAATGTTCGATGGACGCCGAATATTACAAAGGTAATTATGGTGCAGCAAACACATTTTTAGTAAAAGACTAAATACTTTAAAATGAAATAAAACAGAAAAGAAAAAAATAAAGACCAGAAAGAAAGAAAGAGAAAGGAACCCCCCCAAACCCCCCTGGGCCAACTGGCCCAGCTAACCCAACCGACCGTCCTAGCCGGGAAACCCCCCCAAACCCCCCCTGGGCCATCTGGCCCAGCTAACCCACCTGGCCCATCCGGCCGAACCGGCCTGCCTCCCCCTGCCGCCTCCCTTCACTGTTCCCCCGACCCGGGTCGGAACAGGGGTGCGTCCCCGCTACACCCTCTCGTCGGTGACGACGAGGGGATAAGGTCGCCACGCCGCGCCCCCTCGGTCTCTCCTCCCACTCGCCCCACTCTCCCCTCGGTCCCCGCACCTTCCCCCCTCAGATCCACTGCGCTCCCCCTCGTTCCCCTCCGTAACCAAGCGCCACCGCCGCCATGGCTCCGGCCTAGCCACGACCACCGTGCCCACCTCGCCGCCCCACGGTGTCTCCAAGGGCCACCGTCGTCCGCTGCTTCGTCTGGTGCGACCCGTTGGAGACCGGAGCCACCACAACGCCCCCGACGCCGCCGTCTTCCTCCTCTGCCCCGACAAACTCCGCCGCCGTTCTACACCGACTCCGGCCGCGCCCCTGCAGCTACAAAACCTTTCACCGGCCACCGTGCGTGTCGCTAGGTGAGCTGCCTCCCTCCTCCTCCCTCTAGCTCCCCTAGCTCACGCAGTAGCTAGCTCGTCGCCGTTGCCGAGAGCCCGTCGCCGCGGATCGCCTAGCCGCTGTGGCCGTACTCTCCGTCGTGCTCGCCTAAGCACGGCATCTTGTTCCTGGTACCCCCAAGAACCCAATGCGCCCGCTCGCGCGCTGCTCCGTGGCCGCTAGCCCCTAGCTCGGTGCACGCCCGAACGCGTTGCCGCACGCGCTCGTTGCCGGCAGGCGTCCGGTGACCATTTGGTCCCGGGCTCATGCGTGTCGTGCTCGCACGCGCCCGTAGGGGCCTCCTGTCCGTTTAGGGTACTTGTTGCCGTGCCGCAAGGTCGTTCCCCTCTCGTGACCGAACGCCGGCCTCTGCCCCGCTCGTCACCGGTGGCGCTGCGGCCCTTCTCCGGCCACGCCACCGCCCCCGCTAGATGCGCCTCTGCGCGCTCGTTCAAATGAGCCTAGGCGCGCGCGGATCCATGCCTTGTGAGCAATTTCCGGCGAACTCCGGCGGGTCTGCGTCGTGCCTTTGGTCGCCGGCGACGAGAGGCGGCCCTGCTGACCTGGCACCGCGGGTCCCACCACCTGGGCCACTGACTGGTGGGCCCAGGGCCCCCTGTTGACCTATTGACTGGGTCAACTGCTGACTGGGCCGCCCCTATCTCACTGACCTATAGGCCCTACTTCAATAAACGAAATAAATAAAAAGAATAATTGGTTAGTTAAATATTCTAGCTAATTAATACACTAATCTCTCACTAACTACTGGGCCCCACCCTTAATTAACCTGTTTAGTTAGTCTAAACCCCCCCTGTTCAGCCGACTAGTTGAACTGCTGACATCACTAAGATGTCATGCTTGCGTCATCATTCACTATTTTGGATAATGTTGGAATAAATAAATAATTAAAATAAAAAAATGATTTAAGTCTTTAGAAAATCATATCTTTTAATCCGTAACTCGGATGAAAATACTTTCTACACGAAAGTTGCTCAGAACGACGAGACGAATCCGGATGCGCAGCCCGTTCGTCCGCCACACACCCCTAACATATCAAACTCGCAACTTTCCCCCTCCGGCTCCTTTGCCCGAAAACACGAAACACCGGGAAAACTTTCCCGGATGTTTTCCCCCTTCGCCGGTATCACCGCATACCGCGATAGGGCACCCCTAGCACCGATACTTGTCATGTCATGCATCGCTATGCATCTGTTTGCTTAAATATTTATTGTTTCTTCCCCCTCTTCTCTTGCTAGACACCGAGACCGACGCTGCTGCTGCCCCGTTCGACTACGGAGTTGATGACCCCTCTCTCTTGCCAGAGCAACCAGGCAAGCCCCCCCTTGATCACCAGATATCGCCTACTCTACTCTATACTGCTTGCATTAGAGTAGTGTAGCATGTTACTGCTTTCGTTATTCCTATCCTGATGCATAGCATGTCCTTGTACTACTGTTGTTACCTTTACCTGCAATCCTACATGCGTAGTATAGGATGCTAGTTTTCCATCAGTGGCCCTACATTCTTGTCCGTCTGCTGTGCTATACTATCGGGCCGTGATCACTCGGGAGGTGATCACGGGAATATACTTATATACATAATACATGATACATGTGGTGACTAAAGACGGGTCGGCTCGTAGGAGTACCCGCGAGTGGATCGATATGGCGGAGCGACGGGGCAGGTTGGAGCCACCTAGGAGAGAGGTGGGCCTGGCCCTGTTTGGCGTTCGCGGATACTTAACACGCTTAACGAGATCTGGGTATTTGATCTGAGTCTGGCTACTGGCCTATACGCACTAACCAACTACGCGGGAAATATATGGGCACTCGGCGTCGTGGTATCAGCCGAAGCCTTCGTGACGTCAGCGATTGAGTGGCGCGCGCCGGATTGGACTGGAATGCCTGTTAGGCTAGGTCTGCTTCCGGCCACGTTCGCAACGTGCAGGTGTGCTCAAGGCGATGGGCCTAGACCCTGCGCGCTTAGGTTTAGACCGGCGTGCTGACCTCTCTGTTGTGCCTAGGTGGGGCTGCGACGTGTTGATCTTCCGAGGCCGGGCATGACCCAGGAAAGTGTGTCCGGCGAAATGGGATCAAGCGTGTTGGGTTATGTGGTGTGCCCCTGCAGGGAAGTTAATCTATTCGAATAGCCGTGTCCCTCGGTAAAAAGACGACCCGGAGTTGTACCTTGACCTTATGACAACTAGAACCGGATACTTAATAAAACACACCCTTCCAAGTGCCAGATACAACCCGGTGATCCCTCTCTAACAGGGCATCGAGGAGGGGATCGCCGGGTAGGATTATGCTATGCGATGCTACTTGGAGGACTTCAGTCTACTCTCTTCTATATGCTGCAAGAGGGAGGCTGCCAGAAGCATAGTCTTCGATAGGATTAGATATCTCCCTCTTATTCTGGCATTCTGCAGTTCAGCCCACTGATATGGCCCCTTACACATATACCCATGCATATGTAGTGTAGCTCCTTGCTTGCGAGTACTTTGCATGAGTACTCACGGTTGCCTTGTTTCCCCTTTTCCCCATCTCTCTACCCGATTGCTGCAATCAGACGATGGAGCCCAGGATCCAGACGCCACCGTCGACGATGACTCCTACTACTCTGGAGGTGCCTACTACTACGTGCAGCCCGCTGATGACGACCAGGAGTAGTTAGGAGGATCCCAGGCAGGAGGCCTGCGCCTCTTTCGATTGTATCCCAGTTTGTGCTAGCCTTCTTAAGGCATACTTGTTTAACTTATGACTGTACTCAGATATTGTTGCTTCCGCTGACTCGTCTATGATTGAGCACTTGTATTCGAGCCCTCGAGGTCCCTGGCTTGTATTATGATGCTTGTATGACTTATTTTATTTGCAGAGTTGTGTTGTGATATCTTCCCGTGAGTCCTTGATCTTGATCGTACACATTTGCGTGCATGATTAGTGTACGATTGAATCGGGGGTGTCACAAGTTGGTATCAGAGCCGACTGCCTGTAGGAATCCCCCTTCCATACTCCTTGGCCGAAGTCGAGTCTAGACATTACAAAAACTTTTACTAACATGGTTGTGTGCCTTACGGGCCCACGTCGCCATTGGGTGGTACTAGGATCTTTTACTCCTCGACCTTTACTCTGGGACTCCGAACTCTCTTCTACTCGGGTTAAACGAATTTACTAACTCTAACACTAGGGTCCTCTGACGACATTCACCCCAAAGTTGGATAAAAGCCATAGATATTCCTTAGTATAGTGTTTTGAACAATTTCCACACTGTCATTTGACTCCTTTGAAACATCTTTGATTTCAGATGGAACCCGCGAGGCAGGTCGTGCACCACACGGCGGCCATTGGTGCCTCGGGATCACCGGCCGTGCTAGCTGAGATGATGACCTACCTGGCTTATCGCTGGCACCCCGAGTACACCGTCTCCAAGGAGTACCAGGACTTTAACCAGGAGCAGTACCGTGCCACCGTCCACCTCTACTCTCGGGAGTATGACTCCACTACTGTGCTGCACACCGCTTATGGTGTTGGGGTGACCATCGATATGGCAGTTCACGATGCTGCCTATGCTACTCTGACACGCCTTCGTTGGGAGTACCGGGAGTTGGACACCTCCCCCTTCAGGCACATTGCTTTCGCGTCTGATATTGGTGCGGAGGGCTACTACACTGCTACCTACTCCACTGTCACCCGAGAGACCTTCTACCATCAGAACCTGGTTCTGCATGCTGATGGGCTAGATTGAGCTAACCGAGCTCTTCGCCACGAGTTGTACACCACTCGTCAGCACCTCTACCGTGCTCTGACGACGTTGCACCCCTTCATCAGATCTGGGGAGCTGTCGCGTTCTGCTATCTATCCAGCCAGGACAATGATGCCCCAGGGTGTCGGTTTGCCAGAGGTGGGAGGCTACTCTCCCGCACTTGGTCCTCTTCTGCCGCCTGAGCGTCGGGTTCAGCACCAGAGCACTCGCGGACCCCAAGTTGCCGACGTGGTGTACCCATTGCCACACTACCAGCTTTCAGGCTATAGCTACCTCCGCAGTGTCGCGTGGGACTGATGTAGACTTGCTTATTAGTGTTAGATGCATTCGCCACGAGCCTGCGTGCCGCCTATGATGTCTTAGTCTATGTACTGAACTCTGTGTATCGAACTCTATGCATGATCTTGTAAGATATGCCGACTACTATGTAGTATCTATCGTGTTGCTTTCATTATGCATGTTTCGTCATGAATGATTCTTGTCCTTTGCAAATTTCTCAAATGCTGAACTACCCCTGTTATAAATTAGCAGGATGGTTAGACCAGGTGGTCGTGGTCGTGGTGGCAACTTCCCACCACCGCCTGAGTACATGGCTGGTATGATCCAACAGCTTGAGATGAATCGCCAGTTCATGGAGAACATGATGGCTCAGTTTCCTCGCCCCAATATGAACCAGCAGCCAGCCCAAGTAACTCTACAGGATTTCATGCGACTGAACCCAACTGTGTACCGCAGCTCAACTCAGCCTCTGGATGCTGATGGCTGGCTCCGTGACATCACCTATGAGATGGAATCTGCTGGTGTAGCCCCTGCGAGACATGTCTGTTGGAAATATGCCCTAGAGGCAATAATAAATGGATTATTATATTTCCTTCTTCATGATAATTGTCTATTGTTCATGCTATAATTGCATTGTTCGGAAATCATAATACATGTGTGAATACATAGACCACAATGTGTCCCTAGTAAGCCTCTAGTTGACTAGCTCGTTGATCAATATATGGTCATGGTTTCCTGACTATGGACATGGGGATGTCATTGATAACGGGATCACATCATTAGGAGAATGATGTGATGGACAAGACCCAAACCTAAGCATAGCATAAAGATCGTGTAGTTCGTTTGCTAGAGCTTTTCTGAATGTCAAGTATCATTCCTTAGACCATGAGATTATGCAACTCCCGGATACCGTAGGAGTGCTTTGGGTGTATCAAATGTCACAACGTAACTGGGTGACTATAAAGGTGCACTACAGGTGTCTCCGAAAGTATCTGTTGGGTTGGCATGAATCGAGACTGGGATTTGTCACTCCGTGTGACGGAGAGGTATCTCTGGGCCCACTCGGTAAGACATCATCATAATGAGCTCAATGTGATCAAGGTGTTGTTCACGGGATGATGTATTACGGGAACGAGTAAAGAGACTTGCCGGTAACGAGATTGAACAAGGTATCGGTATACCGACGATCGAATCTCGGGCAAGTATCGTACCGATGGACAAAGGGAATTGAGTACGGGATTGATTAAGTCCTCGACATCGTGGTTCATCCGATGAGATCATCGAGGAGCATGTGGGAGCCAACATGGGTATCCAGATCCCGCTGTTGGTTATTGACCGGAGATCGTCTCGGTCATGTCTGCATGTCTCCCGAACCCGTAGGGTCTACACACTTAAGGTTCGGTGACGCTAGGGTTGTTAAAGATATTTGTATGCAGCAAACCGAAGGTTGTTCAGAGTCCCGGATGAGATCCCGGACGTCACGAGAGGTTCCGGAGTGGTCCGGAGGTAAAGAATTATATATAGGAAGTGTCGTTTTGGCCATCGGGAATGATCTAGGGGTCACCGGTATTGTACCGGGACCACCAGATGGGTCCCGGGGGTCCACCTATCCCGGAGGGCCCCGTGGGCTGAAGTGGGGAGGGAACCAGCCCATAGTGGGCTGGTGCGCCCCCCCATGGGCCTCCCCCCTGTGCCTAGGGTTGGAAACCCTAGGGCAGGGGGCGCCCCACTTGCCTTGGGGGGCAAGGCACCCCCCTTGGCCGCCGCCCCCTCCTGGAGATGGATCTCCAGGGCGGCGCCCCCCCTAGGGGGCCTATATAAAGGGGGGAGAGGGAGGGCAGCCACACCCCTGCTGCATTGGCGCCTCCCTCTCCCCGTTACACCTCTCCCTCTCTCCACAGAAGCTCGGCGAAGCCCTGCTGGAACTCTGCTGCATCCACCACCACGCCGTCGTGCTGCTGGATCTTCATCAACCTCTCCTTCCCCCTTGCTGGATCAAGAAGGAGGAGACGTCGATCGTCCCGTACGTGTGTTGAACGCGGAGGTGCCGTCCTTTCGGCGCTGGTCATCGGTGATTCGGATCACGGCGAGTACGACTCCATCATCCACGTTCTCCTTGAACTCTTCCGTTGCGATCTACAAGTGGTATGTAGATGCTCTCCTATCCCCTCGTTGCTAGAATACTCCATGGATAGATCTTGGTGATGCGTAGGAAAATTTTAATTTTTGCTATGATCCCCAACAGTGGCATCATGAGCTAGGTCTATGCGTAGTTTCTATGCACGAGTAGAACACAAAGTAGTTGTGGGCGTCGAATTGTCAATTCTTCTTGCCGTTACTAGTCCTATCTTGGTTCAGCGGTATTGTGGGATGAAGCGGCCCGGACCAACCTTACACGTACGCTTACGTGAGACCGGTTCCACCGACTGACATGCACTAGTTGCATAAGGTGGCTGGCGGGTGTCTGTCTCTCCCACTTTAGTTGGATCGGATTCGATGAACAGGGTCCTTATGAAGGGTAAATAGAGATTGACAATTCACGTTGTGGTTTTAATGTAGGTAAGAAACGTTCTTGCTAGCAACCTATAACAGCCACGTAAAAACTTGCAACAACAATTAGAGGACGTCTAACTTGTTTTTGCAGCAAGTGCTTTGTGATGTGATATGGCCAGAAGTTGTGATGAATCATGTGATGTATGAGATGATCTTGTTATTGTAATAGGAATCACGACTTGCATGTCGATGAGTATGACAACCGGCAGGAGCCATAGGAGTTGTCTTTATTTATTTATGACCTGCGTGTCAACTTAAATCGTCATGTAATTACTTTACTTTATTGCTAAAGCGTTAGCCATAGTAGTAGAAGTAATAGTTGACGTGACAACTTCACGAAGACACGATGATGGAGATCATGATGATGGAGATCATGGTGTCATGCCGGTGACGACGATGAACATGGCGCCCCGAAGATGGAGATCAAAGGAGCGAAATGATGTTGGCCATATCATGTCACTATTTGATTGCATGTGATGTTTATCATGTTTTACATCTTATTTGCTTAGAACGACGGTAGCATAAATAAGATGATCCCTCATTAAAATATCAAAAATGTGTTCTCCCTAACTGTGCACCGTTGCTAAGGTTCGTCGTTCCGAAGCACCACGTGATGATCGGGTGTGATAGGTCCTTACGTTCGCATACAACGGGTGTAAGCCAGATTTACACACGCAATACACTTAGGTTGGATTGACGAGCCTAGCATGTACAGACATGGCCTCGGAACACGGAGGACCGAAAGGTCGAACATGAGTCATATAGAAGATACGATCAACATGGAGATGTTCACCGATGATGACTAGTCCGTCTCACATGATGATCGGACACGGCCTAGTTGACTCGGATCATGTATCACTTAGATGACTTGAGGGATGTCAAATCTGAGTGGGAGTTCATTCATTAATTTGATTAGATGAACTTAATTATCATGAACTTAGTCTAAATCTTTACAATATGTCTTGTAGATCAAATGGCCCACGCTAATGTCACCCTCAACTTCA
Source organism: Aegilops umbellulata (assembly GCA_032464435.1). Classification (NCBI taxonomy): domain Eukaryota; kingdom Viridiplantae; phylum Streptophyta; class Magnoliopsida; order Poales; family Poaceae; genus Aegilops; species Aegilops umbellulata. Next base: position 503,559,380 of record CP136057.1, read on the forward strand.
ACGCGTTCCTAGAGAAAACCAAGCTGAAAGATGATGGCAGCAACTATGCGGACTAGGTCCGGAACCTGAGGATCATCCTCATAGCTGCCAAGAAAGATTATGTCCTAGAAGCACCGCTAGGTGATGCACCATTCCCAGCAAACCAGGACGTTATGAACGCCCATCAGTCTCGTGCTGATGATTACTCCCTCGTTCAGTGCGGCATGCTTTACAGCTTAGAACCGGGGCTCCAAAAGCGTTTTGAGCAACACGGAGCATATGAGATGTTCGAGGAGCTGAAATTGATTTTCCAAGCTCATGCCCGGGTCGAGAGATATGATGTCTCCGACAAGTTCTTTAGCTGTAAGATGGAGGAGAATAGCTCTGTCAGTGAACACATACTCAAGATGTCTGGGTTACACCACCGCTTGACTCAACTGGAAGTTAATCTCCCGGATGAGGCGGTCATTGACAGAATCCTTCAGTCGCTCCCACCTAGCTACAAGAGCTTCGTGATGAACTACAATATGCAGGGGATGGAAAAGAACATTCCCGAGTTGTATTCAATGCTGAAATCTGCAGAGGTGGAGATCAAAAAGGAACATCAAGTGTTGATGGTGAATAAAACCACTAAGTTCAAGAAAGGCAAGGGTAAGAAGAACTTCAAGAAGGACGGCAAGGAGGTTGCCGCGCCTGGTAAATCAGTTGCCAGGAAGAAGTCAAAGAATGGACCCAAACCTGAAACTGAGTGCTTTTATTGCAAGGGAACTGGTCACTGGAAGCGGAATTGCCCCAAGTACTTAGCAAATAAGAAGGCCGGCAACACTAAAGGTATATGTGATATACATGTAATTGATGTGTACCTTACCAGTGCTCGTAGTAGCTCCTGGGTATTTGATACCGGTGCCGTTGCTCATATTTGTAACTCAAAACAGGAGCTGCGGAATAAACGGAGACTGGCGAAGGACGAGGTGACGATGCACGTCGGGAATGGTTCCAGGGTCGATGTGATCGCCGTCGGCACGCTACCTCTACATTTACCTATGGGATTAGTTTTGAACCTCAATATTTGTTATTTAGTACCAAGTTTGAGCATGAACATTGTATCTGGATCTCGTTTAATGCGAGATGGCTACTCATTTAAATCCGAGAATAATGGTTGTTCTATTTACATGAGTGATATGTTTTATGGTCATGCTTCGATGGTCAATGGTTTATTCTTAATGAATCTCGTACGTGATGTTACACATATTCATAGTGTGAATACCAAAAGATGTAAAGTTAATAACGATAGTCCCACATACTTGTGGCACTGCCGCCTTGGTCACATTGGTGTCAAGCGCATGAAGAAGCTCCATGCTGATGGACTTTTAGAGTCTCTCGATTATGAATCATTTGACACGTGCGAACCATGCCTCATGGGCAAAATGACCAAGACTCCATTCTCAGGGACAATGGAGCGAGCAACCAACTTGTTGGAAATCATACATACAGATGTGTGTGGTCCAATGAGCGTTGAGGCTCGCGGAGGCTATCGTTATGTTCTCACTCTCACTGATGATTTGAGTAGATATGGGTATGTCTACTTAATGAAACACAAGTCTGAGACCTTTGAAAAGTTCAAGGAGTTTCAGAGTGCGGTTGAGAACCAACGTGACAGAAAAATCAAGTTCTTACGATCAGATCGTGGGGGAGAATATTTAAGTCACGAATTTGGCACACACTTAAGAAAATGTGGAATCGTTTCACAACTCACGCCGCCTGGAACACCTCAGCGTAACGGTGTGTCCGAACGTCGTAATCGCACTCTATTGGATATGGTGCGATCTATGATGTCTCTTATAGATCTACCGCTATCATTTTGGGGATACGCTCTAGAGACAGCCGCATTCACTTTAAATAGGGCTCCGTCAAAATCCTTGAGACGACACCGTATGAATTATGGTTTGGGAAGAAACCTAAGTTGTCGTTTCTGAAAGTTTGGGGTTGCGATGTTTATGTCAAGAAACTTCAACCTGAAAAACTCGAACCCAAATCGGAAAAATGCGTCTTCATAGGATACCCCAAGGAAACAGTTGGGTATACCTTCTACCTCAGATCCGAAGGCAAGGTCTTTGTTTCCAAGAACGGGTCCTTTCTAGAGAAAGAGTTTCTCGCGAAAGAAGTAAGTGGGAGGAAAGTAGAGCTTGATGAAGTACTACCTCTTGAAAATCAGAGTAGCGCAGCTCAGGAAAATGTTCCTGTGGTGCCTGCACCGATTAGAGAGGAGGTTAATGATGATGATCAAGATACTTCTGATCAAGCTCCTACTGAACTTCGTAGGTCCACAAGGACGCGTTCCGCACCAGAGTGGTACGGCAACCCTGTCCTGGAAATCATGTTGTTGGACAACGGTGAACCTTCGAACTATGAAGAAGCGATGGCGGGCCCAGATTCCGACAAATGGCTAGAAGCCATGAAATCCGAGATAGAATCCATGTATGAAAACAAAGTGTGGACTTTGAATGACTTGCCCGATGGTCGGCGAGCCATAGAAAATAAATGGATCTTTAAGAAGAAGACAAACGCGGATGGTAATGTGACCATCTATAAAGCTCGACTTGTCGCTAAGGGTTATCGACAAGTTCAAGGGGTTGACTACGATGAGACTTTCTCTCCCGTAGCGAAGCTGAAGTCTGTCCGAATCATGTTAGCAATTGCCGCATACTATGATTATGAGATATGGCAAATGGACATCAAAACGGCATTCCTTAACGGCTTCCTTAAGGAAGAATTGTATATGATGCAGCCGGAAGGTTTTGTCGATCCTAAGAATGCTAACAAAGTATGCAAGCTCCAGCGCTCCATCTATGGGCTGGTGCAAGCATCTCGGAGTTGGAACATTCGGTTTGATGAGATGATCAAAGCGTTTGGGTTTATGCAGACTTATGGAGAAGCCTGCGTTTACAAGAAAGTGAGTGGGAGCTCCGTAGCATTTCTCATATTATATGTGGATGACATACTATTGATGGGAAATGATATAGAATTCTTGGAAAGCATAAAGGCCTATTTGAACAAGTGTTTTTCAATGAAGGACCTTGGAGAAGCTGCTTATATATTAGGCATCAAGATCTATAGGGATAGATCAAGACGCCTCATTGGTCTTTCGCAAAGTACGTACCTTGACAAGATTTTGAAGAAGTTCAAAATGGATCAGTCCAAGAAGGGGTTCTTGCCTGTATTGCAAGGTGTGCGATTGAGCACGGCTCAATGCCCGACCACGGCAAAACATATAGAAGAGATGAGTGTCATCCCCTATGCCTCAGCTATAGGGTCTATTATGTATGCCATGCTGTGTACCAGACCCGATGTAAACCTTGCCGTAAGTTTGGTAGGTAGGTACCAAAGTAATCCCGGCAAGGAACACTGGACAGCGGTCAAAAACATCCTGAAGTACCTGAAAAGGACTAAGGATATGTTTCTCGTTTATGGAGGTGCCGAAGAGCTCGTTGTAAAGGGTTACATCGACGCTAGCTTCGACACAGATCTGGATGACTCCAAGTCACAAACCGGATACGTGTATATTTTGAATGGAGGGCCAGTAAGCTGGTGCAGTTGCAAGCAAAGCGTCGTGGCGGGATCTACATGTGAAGCAGAGTATATGGCAGCCTCGGAGGCAGCACAAGAAGCAGTCTGGGTGAAGGAGTTCATCACCGACCTAGGAGTCATACCCAATGCATCGGACCCAATGACTCTCTTCTGTGACAACACTGGAGCAATTGCCCTTGCGAAGGAGCCCAGGTTTCACAGGAAGACCAGGCATATCAAGCGTCGCTTCAACTCCATTCGTGAAAGTGTTCAAAATGGAGACATAGAGATTTGTAAAGTACATACGGACCTGAATGTGGCGGATCCGTTGACTAAACCTCTTCCTAGAGCAAAACATGATCAACACCAAAATTCCATGGGTGTGCGATTCATCACAATGTAACTAGACTATTGTCTCTAGTGCAAGTGGGAGACTGTTGGAAATATGCCCTAGAGGCAATAATAAATGGATTATTATATTTCCTTCTTCATGATAATTGTCTATTGTTCATGCTATAATTGTATTGTTCGGAAATCATAATACATGTGTGAATACATAGACCACAATGTGTCCCTAGTAAGCCTCTAGTTGACTAGCTCGTTGATCAATAGATGGTCATGGTTTCCTGACTATGGACATGGGGATGTCATTGATAATGGGATCACATCATTAGGAAAATGATGTGATGGACAAGACCCAAACCTAAGCATAGCATAAAGATCGTGTAGTTCGTTTGCTAGAGCTTTTCTGAATGTCAAGTATCATTCCTTAGACCATGATATTATGCAACTCCCGGATACCGTAGGAGTGCTTTGGGTGTATCAAACGTCACAACGTAACTGGGTGACTATAAAGGTGCACTACAGGTGTCTCCGAAAGTATCTGTTGGGTTGGCATGAATCGAGACTGGGATTTGTCACTCCGTGTGACGGAGAGGTATCTGTGGGCCCACTCGGTAAGACATCATCATAATGAGCTCAATGTGATCAAGGTGTTGTTCACGGGATGATGTATTACGGGAACGAGTAAAGAGACTTGCCGGTAACGAGATTGAACAAGGTATCGGTATACCGACGATCGAATCTCGGGCAAGTATCGTACCGATGGACAAAGGGAATTGAGTACGGGATTGATTAAGTCCTCGACATCGTGGTTCATCCGATGAGATCATCGAGGAGCATGTGGGAGCCAACATGGGTATCCAGATCCCGCTGTTGGTTATTGATCGGAGATCGTCTCGGTCATGTCTGCATGTCTCCCGAACCCGTAGGGTCTACACACTTAAGGTTCGGTGACGCTAGGGTTGTTAAAGATATTAGTATGCAGCAAACCGAAGGTTGTTCGGAGTCCCGGATGAGATCCCGGACGTCACGAGAGGTTCCGGAGTGGTCCGGAGGTAAAGAATTATATATAGGAAGTGTCGTTTCGGCCATCGGGAATGATCTGGGGGTCACTGGTATTGTACCGGGACCACCAGATGGGTCCCGGGGGTCCATCGGGTGGGGCCACCTATCCCGGAGGGCCCCATGGGCTGAAGTGGGGAGGGAACCAGCCCATAGTGGGCTGGTGCGCCCCCCATGGGCCTCCCCCCTGCGCCTAGGGTTGGAAACCCTAGGGCAGGGGGCGCCCCACTTGCCTTGGGGGGCAAGGCACCCCCCTTGGCCGCCGCCCCCTCCTGGAGATGGATCTCCAGGGCGGCGCCCCCCCTAGGGGGCCTATATAAAGGGGGGAGAGGGAGGGCAGCCACACCCCTGCTGCATTGGCGCCTCCCTCTCCCCGTTACACCTCTCCCTCTCTCCACAGAAGCTCGGCGAAGCCCTGCTGGAACTCTGCTGCATCCACCACCACGTCGTCGTGCTGCTGGATCTTCATCAACCTCTCCTTCCCCCTTGCTGGATCAAGAAGGAGGATACGTCGATCGTCCCGTACGTGTGTTGAACGCGGAGGTGCCGTCCTTTCGGCGCTGGTCATCGGTGATTCGGATCACGGCGAGTACGACTCCATCATCCACGTTCTCCTTGAACGCTTCCGTTGCGATCTACAAGTGGTATGTAGATGCTCTCCTATCCCCTCGTTGCTAGAATACTCCATGGTTAGATCTTGGTGATGCGTAGGAAAATTTTAATTTCTGCTACGATCCCCAACAATGTCACCTTTGCTTCCTTCTTCCTGAAGGGACCCGCAGCTCAATGGTGGGACAACCACAGGCGTACTCTGCCAGTTGGAACCCTCATCACCTGGCCAGACTTCCAAGCTGCTTTTCGTGCCTGCTTCATTCCTTAGTGAGTCATGGACCGGAAGAAGCGTGAGTTCCGCAACCTCATCCAAGGCAACAAAACTGTTGAAGCTTATCAGCGAGAGTTTCTGGACTTGTCTCGCTATGCTGAAGAAGACAAGACATTGCAACTGATGCACGCAGACAGGAGAAGTTTCGTGACGGCCTTCAAGCTGACATCAAGCTCGCACTTCTAGTGCACGACTTTGATGATTTCGCCACCTTGGTGAACAAGGCCATCAATGTCGAAACAGGTCTACAGGAATACCAGAGCTCTCAAAGGCGCAACCGTGACACGGGCTCATCTTCGGGCCCGTCCTCGCAGAAGCACAAGATATGGATTCCCAACAGCATGTACCAGCCGAATGCACCTGCCCCAAGGCAGTCCTATGCTGCACCTCGTCTGCCTACTGCTCCTGCTAGGCAGCCCAAACTTCCAGCTCCACCACCCCAATCTCCTGTCCCCACTCCCAATAATGGTTTGTGCTTCAGGTGTGGACAACCAGGGCACCGTGCTAGGGAATGCGACTAGAACCAGAATCAACTGGCCCTTCCAGCAACTGGCCGTGGAAGCAACCAGAATCGCAACAACAATGCCAAGTCCTATGGCCGTGTTCATGCCAACCACGTTGATCTGAACGAAGCTCAAGACCAGCCTGCTACCGTGATGGGTACACTCCTCGTAAATTCAGTACCAGCATCCATTTTATTTGATACAGGAGCATCGCATTCATTCATATCAGCAGATTTTGCATTCATGCATGGCATTAAATACGAAGAGATGAACACTCCGCTAGTGGTACACACCCCTGCGGGCCAATGTCAAACCTCTATGGTTAGTCACGACGTTCCTATTGAAATCGAAGGATTGAAATTCCTTGTCTCTCCCATCGTGATGAAGTCCTATAGCATTGATCTCATTCTGGGAATGAATTGGTTAAAAGCGCATACGGCTTCTATCGTTTGCGCCACTAAGACCGCCCATCTGCCACACCCTTCCGATGAAATAATAAGCTACAATGCTCGTCTGGTTCAGAATGTTGAGGCAAGGCTCTATGCCTTGAATGCATTGAACGCTGCACCACTCGAGGGCATTGAAAACATTCCCATCGTGCGTGACCTTCTCGACGTCTTTCCTGAAGAACTTCCAGGGATCCCCCCTGCTAGAGCTGTCGAATTCATCATCGACTTGAAACCAGGCACCACTCCAATTGCCAAGCGACCCTACAAGATGCCGCTGCATGAACTCCTTGAGCTTAAGGAGGAAATCGACAAATCTCTTCAGAATGGTTTCATTCGCCCAAGTTGCTCTCCTTGGGGAGCACCTTCTCTCTTTGTCAAGAAGAAGGATGGGACAAACCGACTGGTCCAAGACTACCGTCCTATTAACCAAGCTACCATTCAGAACAAGTATCCTCTTCCTCGGATCAATGATCTGTATGATCAGCTGGCTGGTTCATCAGTGTTCTCTAAACTTGACTTGAGGTTGGGTTACCACCAGATCCGTGTTCGTGAAGAGGATATCCCAAAGACCGCCTTTGTGACTCGTGATGGTTCATACGAGTACACTGTCATTTCTTTCGGCTTAACCAATGCTCCAGCCACCTTCTCTCGCCTAATGAACTATATATTCATGGATTACCTCGACAAGTTCATCGTGGTTTTTCTGGATGATATCCTGGTATTTTCCAAGAACGAAGAAGAACATGCTGAACATCTTCGTCTTGTGCTGGAAAAGCTACAAGAGCACCAGCTATACGCCAAGTTCTCCAAATGTGAATTCTGGCTTCCTGAAGTAACCTATCTTGGACATGTCATCTCTAAGGATGGTATTGCCGTTAACCCTGAACGAGTTCAGGCTATTCTTGATTGGACTCCTCCAAAGCATGTCAAGCAAATTAGAAGTTTTCTCGGTCTCGCCAGCTATTGGCGTCGATTCGTCGAGAACTTCTCCAAGATTTCCAGGCCTCTGACTAATCTGTTGCATAAGGGCGTCAAGTTCCAATGGACAGACAAATGTCAGTAAAGCTTCCAGGCACTCAAGGACAAGTTGACTTCTGCCCCAGTGCTAGCTCCACCTGATACAAAGAAGGACTTCGCCATTTACTGTGATGCTTCTCGTCAAGGATTAGGCTGTGTCCTAATGCAAGAGCGCAGAGTGATTGCCTATGCCTCTCGTCAATTGCGCCCTCACGAAGAGAACTACCCAGTTCACGACCTCGAGCTTGCTGCTGTCATTCATGCACTAAAGTAGTCGCGACATTACCTTCTCGGTAATCGTTGCGAGATCTTCACTGACCACCAAAGTCTGAAGTATCTGTTTACTCAGCCAGACCTGAACCTCCGTCAGCAGAGATGGATGGAGAATGTTGCAAACTTTGACTTGGGTATTTCCTATACACCAGACAAGGCTAATGTAATGGCTGTTGCCTTGAGCCGCAAGTCTTACTGCAACCGCCTCCAGGTTCACAAAGTTCAGCCCTCACTCATTGAAGAATTCAGAAAGCTGAACCTCCATATTGTTCCTCCGGGTGCACTCGCTCCCCCTCCTAAGGAGTTTCGCAAGGTGAACCTCTGTGTTGTTCCCAAAGGTTCTCTCAATATGCTGGTTGCTAGGCCAGATCTTGTGGACACCATCAAATGGATACAGAAATGTGATGATGAAGTGGAGAGGATTAAACGTTATCTCACACAAGGAAAGCCCTCATTCTTCACCGTTGCTGATGATGGCACCTTATTCTTCAAAGGTCGCTTAGTAGTTCCGAGTAAGAGGGAAAACCTGGATATGTCTCAGAAGGTTATGAAAGAGGCTCATGATACACCCCTATGTATCCATCCTGGTAGTACAAAGATGTATCAGGACATTCGTCAAAGATTCTGGTGGTCTAATATGAAGTAAGACATTGCTCGTTATGTTGCCGAGTGTGACGTTTGCCGTCGTATCAAAGCAGAACATCAAAGGCCTGCTGGAACTCTGCAACCTATCTCTATTCCTGAATGGAAATGGGACCATGTTGAAATGGACATCGTCACTGGTTTTCCCAAATCGCAGAAAGGTAATGACGCTATTCTTGTCGTCATTGACCGGCTTTCTAAAGTTGCACATTTTCTAGCGGTCAAAGAAACTATCACTGCTAGTCAGCTTGCAACTCTCTATATGTCCAGAATTGTTTCACTTCACGGTATTCCACTGGTTATAAGTTTGGACCATGGCAGCTTATTCACTTCAAGATTCTGGGCAAGTTTCCAAGAAGCTATGGGGACTCACTTATCTTTCAGTACTGTGTTTCATCCGCAGTCACAAGGGCAAGTTGAACGTGTCAACCAAGTTCTCGAAGACATGCTTTGAGCTTGTGTTATTTCCTTCGGCAAGAAGTGGGAGGAATCTCTCTCGTATGCTGAGTTCTCTTATAATAATAGCTATCAAGCTAGTCTGAAGATGGCCCCCTTCAAAGTGTTATATGGACGAAAGTGCCGAACCCCTCTGAACTGGTCAGAAACTGGGGAACGTCCACTCTTTGGTCCGGATATTATCCAACATGCCGAAGAACAAGTCCGCATTATTCGCGAGAATCTCAAGACTGCTCAGTCACGCCAAAAGAGTAATTATGACCGTCATCATAAAGACATGGTCTATCAACCTGGCGAAAAGGCCTATCTTCGAGTTACACCAATGAAGGGTGCACACCGCTTCGGGATCAAAGGGAAGCTAGATCCCCGCTATATTGGTCCTTTCACTATTCTCGAGAGGCGTGGAAAAGTGGCATATCAACTGGAGCTTCCGTCGAACCTTTCTCAGGTTCACGATGTGTTCCACGTGTCACAGCTCCGTCGCTGCTTCAAGGACCCAATCCGAGTAGTGGATCATGAAGTGCTCGAGTTGCAACAGGACCTCTCCTATAAAGAGCATCTGGCACGCATTCTCGACCAAGCTGAATGCCGCACACGTCAGAAGGCGATCAAGTTCCTCAAGGTCCAGTGGTCGAATCACTCTGAAGACGAAACCACCTGGTAACGTGAGGATCGTCTTCGATATGAATACCCCGCACTGTTTTCTTCTACCTCCTAAATCTCGGGACGAGATTTCTTGTAGTGGAGGAGATTTGTAACGCCCGGATAATTTAGCTACAGTAAAACTCTCCTAATGATGCCATGTCATCTGCGATTACTGTTACTAATTTCGGGATAATTCGAAACCGCGTCAAATTCAAACTTAAAATTAAAGTCGACAATAAAAGTTTTCAAAATTGAAACAAAAATGTTCGGTGGACGCCAAATATTACAAAGGTAATTATGGTGCAGCAAACACATTTTTAGTAAAAGACTAAATACTTTAAAATAAAATAAAATAGAAAAGAAAAAAATAAAGAAAAGAAAGAAAGAAAGAGAAAGGAAAACCCCCCCAAACCCCCCTGGGCCAACTGGCCCAGCTAACCCAACCGACCGGCCTAGCCGGGAAAAACCCCCCAAACCCCCCCGGGCCATCTGGCCCAGCTAACCCACCTGGCCAATCCGGCCGAACCGGCCCGCCTCCCCCTGCCGCCTCCCTTCCCTGTTCCCCTGACCCGGGTCAGAACAGGGGCGCGTCCCCGCCGCACCCTCTCGCCGGCGACGACGAGGGTATAAGGTCGCCACGCCGCGCCCCCTCGGTCTCTCCTCCCACTCGCCCCACTCTCCCCTCGGTCCCGGCGCCTTCCCCCTTAGATCCACCGCGCTCCCCCCTCGTTCCCCTCCGTAACCGAGCGCCACCGCCGCCATGGCTCCAGCCTAGCCACGACCACCGTGCCCACCTCGCCGCCCCACGGTGTCTCCAAGGGCCGACGTCGTCCGCTGCTTCGTCTGGTGCGACCTGTTGGAGACCGGAGCCACCGCAACGCACCCGACGCTGCCGTCTTCCTCCTCTGCCCCGACAAACTCCGCCGTCGTTCTTCACCGACTCCGGCCACGCCCCTGCAGCTACTAAACCTTTCTCCAGCCACCGTGTGTGCCGCTAGGTGAGCTGCCTCCCTCCTGCGCCCTCTAGCTCCCCTAGCTCGCGCAGTAGCTAGCTCGTCGCCGTTGCCGAGAGCCCATCACCGCGGATCGCCTCACCGACGTCTCCGTACTCTCCGTCGTGCTCGCCTGAGCACGGCATCTTGTTCCTGGTGCCCCCAGGAACCCAACGCGCCCGCTCGCGCGCTGCTCCATGGCCACTAGCCCCTAGCTCGGTGCACGCCCGAACGCGTCGCCGCACGCGCTCGTCGCCGACAGGCGTCCGGTGACCATTTGGTCCCTGGCTCATGCGTGTCGTGCTCGCACGCGCTCGTAGGGGCATCCTGGCCGTTTAGGGTACTTGCTGCCGTGCCGCAGCGCCGTTCCCCTCTCGCGACCGAACGCCGGCGTCCGCCCCGCTCGTCACTGGTGGCGCTGCGGCCCTTCTCCGGCCACGCCACCGCCCCCGCTAGATGCGCCTCTGCGCGCTTGTTCGAACGAGCCCAGGCGCGCGCGGATCCATGCCTTGTGTGCAATTTCCGGCGAACTCCGGCGGGTCTGCGCCGTGCCTTTGGTCGCCGGCGGCGAGAGCCGGCCCTTCTGACCTGGCACCGCGGGTCCCACCACCTGGGCCACTGACTGGTGGGCCCAGGGCCCCCTATTGACCTGTTGACTGGGTCAACTGCTGGCTGGGCCGCCCCTATCTCACTGACCTATAGGCCCCACTTCAATAAACGAAATAAATAAAAAGAATAATTGGTTAGTTAAATAGTTTAGCTAATTAATACACTAATCCCTCACTGACTACTGGGCCCCACCCTTAATTAACCTGTTTAGTTAGTCTAAACCCCCCTGTTAGTGCTCCTGACAATGACATGTGGGTCCCACTGGACCCACCTGTCTAGTTTGACTGTTCAGCCGACCAGTTGACCTGCTGACATCACTAAGATGTCATGCTTGCATCATCATTCACTGTTTTGGATAATGTTGGAATTAAATAAATAATTAAAATCAAAAAATGATTTAAATCTTTAGAAAATCATATCTTTTAATCCGTAACTCGGATGAAAATACTTTCTACATGAAAGTTGCTCAGAACGACAAGACGAATCCGGATATGCAGCGCAACATTCCCCCTCCGGCTCCTTTGCCCGAAAACACGAAACACCAGGAAAACTTTCCTGGATGTTTTCCCCCTTCGTCGGTATCACCGCATACCGCGATAGGGCACCCCTAGCACCGATACTTGTCATGTCATGCATCGCTATGCATCTGTTTGCTTAAATATTTATTGTTTCTTCCCCCTATTCTCTCGCTAGACACCGAGACGGACGCTGCTGCTGCCCCGTTCGACTACGGAGTTGACGACCCCTCTCTCTTGCCAGAGCAACCAGGCAAGCCCCCCCTTGAACACCAGATATCGCCTACTCTACTCTATACTGCTTGCATTAGAGTAGTGTAGCATGTTACTGCTTTCGTTATTCCTATCCTGATGCATAGCCTGTCCTTGTACTTTCGTTGTTACCTTTACCTGCAATCCTACATGCGTAGTATAGGATGCTAGTTTTCCATCAGTGGCCCTACATTCTTGTCCGTCTGCTGTGCTATACTACCGGGCCGTGATCACTCGGGAGGTGATCACGGGAATATACTTATATACATAATACATGATACATGTGGTGACTAAAGACGGGTCGGCTCGTAGGAGTACCCACGAGTGGATCGATATGGCGGAGCGACAGGGCAGGTTGGAGCCACCTAGGAGAGAGGTGGGCCTGGCCCTGTTCGGCGTTCACGGATACTTAACACGCTTAACGAGATATGGGTATTTGATCTGAGTCTGGCTACTGGCCTATACGCACCAACAAACTACGCGGGAAAGATATGGGCACTCGGCGTCGTGGTATCAGCCGAAGCCTTCGTGACGTCAGCAACTGAGTGGCGCGCGCCGGATTGGACTGGAACGCCTGTTAGGATAGGTATGCTTCCGGCCGCGTTCACAACATGCAGGTGTGCTCAGGGCAATGGGCCCAGACCCCTGCGTGCTTAGGTGTAGACCGGCGTGCTAACCTCTCTGTTGTGCCTAGGTGGGGCTGCGACGTGATGATCTTCCGAGGCCGGGCATGACCCAGGAAAGTGTGTCCGACAAAATGGGATCAAGCGTGTTGGGTTATGTGGTGCACCCCTGCAGGGAAGTTAATCTATTCGAATAGCCCTGTCGCTCGGTAAAAAGACGACCCGAAGTTGTACCTTGACCTTATGACAACTAGAACCGGATACTTAATAAAACACACCCTTCCAAGTGCCAGATACAACCCAGTGATCGCTCTCTAACAGGGCATCGAGGAGGGGATCACCGGGTAGGATTATGCTATGCGATGCTACTTGGAGGACTTCAGTCTACTCACTTCTATATGCTGCAAGACGGAGGCTGCCAGAAGCATAGTCTTCGACAGGATTAGATATCCCCCTCTTATTCTAGCATTCTGCAGTTCAGTCCATTGATATGGCCCCTTACACATATACCCATGCATATGTAGTGTAGCTCCTTGCTTGCGAGTACTTTGGATGAGTACTCACGGTTGCCTTGTTTCCCCTTTTCCCCATCTCTCTACCCGATTGCTGCAATCAGACGATGGAGCCCAGGATCCAGACGCCACCGTCGACGATGACTCCTACTACTCTGGAGGTGCCTACTACTACGTGCTGCCCGCTGATAACGACCAGGAGTAGTTAGGAGGATCCCAGACAGGAGGCCTGCGCCTCTTTCGATTGTTCCCAGTTTGTGCTACCCTTCTTAAGGCATACTTGTTTAACTTATGTCTGTACTCAGATATTGTTGCTTCCGCTGACTCGTCTATGATCGAGCACTTGTATTCGAGCCCTCGAGGCCCCTGGCTTGTATTATGATGCTTGTATGACTTATTTTATTTGTAGAGTTGTGTTGTGATATCTTCCCATGAGTCCCTGATCTTGATCGTACACATTTGCGTGCATGATTAGTGTATGATTGAATCGGGGGTGTCACAACTTAAATCTCAGAATGATTTTCTCAATGAATTGAATAATGATAAGAATGATAATGTTGTTAGAGTTGTGACTAGAGGGGGTAAAATGATTCAGGAACCTTTGTATCCTGAAGGTCATCCTAAGAGAATTGAGCAAGATTCTCAGAGAAATAATTTAGATGCACCTGGTCCTTCTAAAAAGAAGAAAAAGAAAAATGATAGTACTTTGCATGCTTCTAGTGAACCTGTTATAGACACACCTGAGAATCCAAACGATATTTCTATTTCTGATGCTGAAACACAATCTGGTAATGAACATGAACCTAGGGATAATGTTAATGATGATGTTTATGTTGATGCTCAACCTAGCAATGATAATGATGTAGAAATTTAAACCTGCTGTTGATCTTGATAACCCACAATCAAAGAATCAACGTTATGATAAGAGAGACTTTGTTGCTAGGAAACACGGTAAAGAAAGAGAACCATGGGTTCAGAAACCCATGCCTTTTCCTCCTAAATCATCCAAGAAAAAGGATGATGAGGATTTTGAGCGCTTTGCTGAAATGATTAGACCTATCTTCTTGCATATGTGATTAACTGATATGCTCAAAATGAATTTGTATGCTAAGTATATGAAAGAAATTGTTACAAATAAAAGAAAGATACCGGAAGCTGGAATTTCCAACCAATGTTGCTAATTACACTTTTAAGGGTGGAATACCAAAGAAACTTGGAGATCTAGGAGTGCCCACTATACCATGCTCCATTAAAAGAAACTGTGTTAGAACTGCTTTATGTGATCTTGGAGCCGATGTTAGTGTTATGCCTCTCTCTTTATATCGTAGACTTGATTTGAATAAGTTGACACCTACTGAAATATCTTTGCAAATGGTTGATAAATCAACTGCTATACCTGTCGGCATTTGTGAGGATGTGCCTGTTGTGGTTGCGAACATTACTATTTTAATGGACTTCGTTATTCTTGATATTCCCGAGGACGATAGTATGTCTATTATTCTTGGAAGACCCTTTTTTAATACTGCAGGGGCTGTTATTGATTGCAACAAGGGCAATGTCACTTTTTATGTTAATGATAATGAGCATACGGTACACTTTTCGAGGAAACAACCTCAAGTCCACAGTATTAATTCTATTGGAAAAATTCCATCTATTATTGTTGGAGGTTTTGAATTTCTTCTTCCCACTGTCAAAAAGAGATATGATATTCTTATTACTGGGGATGTGCATATCCCGTTGAGGTAACATAGTGTTATTCGAAATTTCTCTTGTTCCATGTTATTTGAAATGAGTTTGTTAACAAGACTTGATCAACCTTGTTAGTGGATTCCTTTTGATGAGCATGAGATGGATGAAGTTAGAAAGAACGACCTTCTGTGCCCTCCTTTTACTTTCTGTTATTAAGTTGAAATAAAGTAAAAATAGTATTTTCTGTCAGTTTTGTGAATTATCCATGCAATAAAAAATACCCCAAAAATAAAAGTTCTACAAATGCCCTGCCGATTTAATATGATTTTTTCTGGAATATTTGAGAATATCTGGCACTGAGAACACAACAGGGGGAGCTGGCACCTGGCCACGAGGGTCCAGGGCGCGCCCACCCCCTGGGTACGCCCCCTGCCTCATGGGCCCATGGTGGCTCCCCTCCACTTATTCCTACACCCACACACTTCTTCTTCCTCCCAAAAAAATCACCAACCAGCTCAAGCACGAGTTCTAGCTCATTGTGTTGCGATTTTTGATCACCTTGCTCAAAGCACCTCTCACAAAACTGCTTTGGGGAATTGTTCCTTGGTATGTGACTCCTCCAATGGTCCAATTAGTTTTTGTTCTAGTGCTTTATTCATTGAAATTTTTTGCTGCCTAGGTGACCATGTTCTTGAGCTTGCATGTCAAATATATATGGTTCCAAGCAGTTCTAATGCATTATATAATCTCTAGGCACTTGTAGGAGTAGTTGCTATCAATTTTGTTGAGCTTGGTTCACTTTTATTTGAAGTTACTAAAAAATTCAGAAATTTTTTAGAGGAAGAAATATGTTTAGGAAAATGTACCAAGGTGGTCCTTCAAGGAAGCAAGGACCCAGGCTTGCAATGCGCGATGCTGACGATGAACCACCAAGGGACGCTCAAGTGCGGGTTTGTGAATCGCCTTCAGAGGACTTCATGGATCGAGCAGGAATCAAGGAAGTATTTAACGCATATGTGCGTAACGCTGATCTTGTGAGCTTCAAGGCAGATAAGTGCCGTCAGTACCACTATCTCACTAATTCCTTTGTGAGGGGGTTTGAATTTTCATCGTCACGCAATTCTCAAACTGTCCTGTTTGATCTTTATGAAAATTCTTATACTATGGACTTAGAGGATTTTAATACTGCTTGCAAACTTCCACAATGGGGTAGTCCTAGCGAACCTCGCAAATCTAAATTTAGAGATTTTCTTGCTGGTATAACTGTGGGGGAATCTAGAGACATAGCACAAGCTACCATAGGGAGCATTAATTTTCCCGCTATACATTATTTTGCTCTCTTCATAGGTACGTGCATAAATGGTAAGGATGAAGCATGTCACATGTGTGTCCCTGACCTCAGTGTTCTCAGGAGTGTTGTGTTAGGAGATAAACATTATAATTTGGGAGCCATTGTTGCACGTAGGTTGCATAATAATAATAGATTTAATGGAGATTTCTTTGGTGGAATTTATGCAACCCGTTTAGCTAATTTTCTTGGTGTAACCATACGTGAGGATGATATTGAGTTGCCTCCTACTTATTTAGATTATGAGGCTATGGTTCGTCATCGTTTTGTTGAGAGGAACGATCAATTCCTCCAGTACCGACTAATCTTTGACAGACAACGCACCTATCACATCGCTCTCCCTGCTTCTACCTTCTTTGACTTTCAGGCAAAGGGGAGATATTTCATAACCAGGGAGGAGGCGAACGAGTACGAGAGGAGGGCTGAGATAGCTCGCCTCCAAGCTGCAGCCCACGATGCAATAGCCACTGCATCTCAGTACGACCCCAACTATAACTTTGGATATCCGCCAGGCTAGCCCTGGCCATAAACCAACTTAGGCCAAAAGCCTAAGCTTGGGGGAGTATGTATTTCTCACCGACATTACATTTATATTTACACACTCATGCTAGTTGTCAGTGCTCATACTCTTCCACTGTAATATCCATGCTAGTTTATTTTCCTTTTTATGTTTTCTTCTTGTGTGTTTGATAAACCTTAAGAAAAACAAAAAAATTTAGTTGTAGCTTTTAGCTAGTTTACTTTCTTGCTTGTAGTAATAATTAAAAAGAAACCCCAAAAAGATTTCCCATTCTTCTTTTGCTTGTTGGGAGATTTCCCGTGTAAATAGTTTTATTTCTTTTCTTTGGGGGTCGATAGGAGAAGACCATAATGAAAATGTTGAAGTGTCTCTTATATGCATTATTGTTGATTTAACCAAGAGCCCGTATTGCCTTGTCTTCTCTTGTTTATTGAATGCTCGTAGATTCTAGCTTAGTCCAATGCATGTGCACTATTATTATTATTCACATCGTTCGGTCATGCAAGTGAAAGGCAATTATGACGATATATGATGGACTGATTGAGATGAGAGAAGATGGTATGAACTCGACCTCTCTTATTTTGTAAATATGATTAGTTCATCATTCCTGATTCAGCCTATTATGAATAAACATGTTTGCAATGACAATTAGAGATTATATTTGCTCATGCCATGCTTAATTAGCTAGGAGTTTATAATGGTTTACCTTGCGTGCCAACATGCTATTAAAATGGTTGTGATGTGGTATGATAGTGCGGTATCCTCCTTTGAATGATTCGAGTGACTTGACTTGGCACATGTTCACGCATGTAGTTGAAACAAAATCAACATAGCCTTCATGATATTTATGATCATGGTGGATTATATCCTACTCATGCTTGCACTCAATATTTATTAATTTTAATGCATGTTCGTGACTGTTGTCGCTCTCTAGTTGGTTGCTTCCCAGTCTTTTTCTAGCCTTCACTTGTACTAAGCGGGAATACTGCTTGTGCATCCAATCCCTTAAACCCCAAATTTATTCCATATGAGTCCACTATATCTTCCTATATGCGGTATCTACCTGCCGTTCCAAGTAAATTTGTATGTGCCAAACTCTAAACCTTCAAATGAAATTCTGTTTTGTATGCTCGAATAGCTCATGTATCAACTAAGGCTGTTTGTATCTTCCATGCTAGGTGGGTTATTCTCAAGAGGAGTGGACTCCTCTCCTCACTCATGAGAAAATGGTTGGTCACCGGGATGCCCAGTCCCATGCTTAATGCAAATCAAATCAAAATAATTGCAAACAAAACTCCCCCGGTACTGTTGTTAGTTGGAGGCACTCTTTGTTTCGAGCAAGCCATGGACTGATGCTTATTGGTGGAGGGGGAGTATAAACTTTACCATACTGTTTGGGAACCACCTATAATGTGAGTAGCATGGAAGATATCGCCATCTCTTGGTAGTTATGTTGACAATGAAAGTATGCCGCTCAAAATGTTATTTATCTCTATGTCAAAATCGAGCTCTGGCACCTCTACAAATCCCTGCTTCCCTCTGCGAAGGGCCGATCTATTTACTTTTATGTTGAGTCATCACCCTCTTATTAAAAAGCACCAGCTGGAGAGCACCGCTGTCATTTGCATCCATTACTATTAATTTATATTGGGTATGACTAGATCTCTTTTACCATGAATTACAATGTTTAGTCAGTCCTTGATCTTTAAAGGTGCTCTGCATTTATGTTTTGCGGTCTCAGAAAGGGCTAGCGAGATACCATCTTGTTATATCATATCATGATTTTTTTGAGAAAGTGTTGTCATCCGAGATTTATTATTATTGCTCGCCAGTTGATTATGCCATTGACATGAGTAAACATGAGACCTAAGTGTTACTTTGAATATGGTTAGTCATAATCTTTGCTGAAAACTTGAATGCTGGCTTTACATATTTACAACAACAAGAGAAAACAGAGTTTGTAAAAGTTTTTCTTTATCACTTTCAGTTTATCAACTGAATTGATTGAGGACAAGCAAAGGTTTAAGCTTGGGGGGAAATGATACGTCTTCGTCGTATCTACTTTTGCAAACACTTTTGCCCTTGTTTTGGACTCTAACTTGCATGATTTGAATGGAACTAACCCGGACTGATGTTGTTTTCAGAAGAATTGCCATGGTGTTATTTATGTGCAGAAACAAAAGTTCTCGGAATGACCTGAAACTTCACGGAGATTATTTTTGGAAATAATAAAAAATACTAGCGAAATAATCAAGGCCAGGGGGCCCACACCCTTGCCACGAGGGTGGGGGTGCACCTGCCCCCTGGGGGCGCCCCCTGCCTCGTGGGCCCCCTGGAGCTCCACCGACCTAAACTCCAACTCCATATATTCACGTTCGGGGAGAAAAAAACCAAAGAGAAGGATTCATCGCGTTTTACGAGAAGGAGTCGCCGCCAAGCCCTAATCTCTCTCGGGAGGGCTGATCTGGAGTCCGTTCGGGGCTTCGGAGAGGGTAATCCATCGCCATCGTCATCATATACCATCCTCCATCACCAATTTCATGATGCTCACCGCTGTGCGTGAGTAATTCCATCGTAGGCTTGCTGGACCGTGATGGGTTGGATGAGATTTATCATGTAATCGAGTTAGTTTTGTTAGGGTTTGATCCCTAGTATCCACTATGTTCTGAGATTGATGTTGCTATGACTTTGCTATGCTTAATGCTTGTCACTAGGGCCTGAGTGCCATGATTTCATATCTGAACCTATTATGTTTTCATGAATATATGTGAGTTCTTGATCCTATCTTGCAAGTCTATAGTCACCTACTATGTGTTATGATCCGGCAACCCCGAAGTGACAATAATCGGGACCACTCCTGGTGATGACCGTAGTTTGAGGAGTTCATGTATTCACTATGTGTTAATGCTTTGGTCCGGTACTCTATTAAAAGGAGGCCTTAATATCCCTTAGTTTCCATTAGGACCCCGCTGCCACGGGAGGGTAGGACAAAAGATGTCATGCAAGTTCTTTTCCATAAGCACGTATGACTATATTCAGAATACATGCCTACATTACATTGATGAATTGGAGCTAGTTCTTTGTCATCCTATGTTATGATTGTTACATGATGAACCGCATATGGCATAATTCTCCATCAACGATCAAATGCCTACGAGCTTTTCACATACTGTTCTTCGCTTATTTACTTTTCCGTTGCTACTGTTACAATCACTACAAAACCCAAAAATATTACTTTTGCTACTGTTACCGTTACTATCATACTACTTTGCTACTAAATACTTTGCTGCAGATACTAAGTTATCCAGGTGTGGTTGAATTGACAACTCAACTGCTAATACTTGAGAATATTCTTTGGCTCCCCTTGTGTCGAATCAATAAATTTGGGTTGAATACTTTACCCTCGAAAACTATTGTGATCCCCTATACTTGTGGGTTATCAAATATGTAGGAACAAATATGAGCATCCAGGTTTCGCTATTGGTTATTTACCGGAGAGGTGTCTCGGTCATGTCTACATAGTTCTCGAACCCGTAGGGTCCACACGCTTAACGTTCGATGACGACTTGTATTATATTAGTTATGTGTTTTGGTGACCGAATGTCGTTCGGAATCCCGGATGAGATAACGGACATGACGAGGAGTCTCAAAATGATCGAGAGGTAAAGATTCATATACAGGACGATAGTATTCGGACACTGTAAGTGTTCTGGGGGTACCGGGTATGTATCGGGTCACCGGAAGGGGTTCCGGGCTACCCCCGGCAAACTATATGGGCCTATTGGGCCAAGAGGGAAAACACAACAGCTAGCATGGGCTGTTGCGCCCCCCTTGCTGGCTGAATAGGAAGGGGGAAGGAAGGGGAGGCAATTCGGCCTCCCCCTTCCTTCCCTCCTCTCTCCCCTTTCCTTCCCTCTCCGGAAAAAGATGGTAAGGGGGGTGAATTGGACAAGGCCCCCAAGTAGGATTCCTCCTACTTGGGGCGCCCCATGGCTGTCCCCCTCCCCCTCCCACCTATATATATGTGGGGAGGGGGCGCCTAAAACACACATCAAAGATTGTTAGCCGTGTGCGGCGCCCCCCTCCATAGTTTACGCCTCGGGTCATACTCACGTAGTGCTTAGGCGAAGCCCTGCGCGGATCACTTCACCATCACCGTTTGCTGTCGTGCTGAGGGAACTCTCCCTCGACGGTTTGCTGGATCAAGAGTTCGAGGGACGTCATCAAGCTGAACATGTGTATAACTCGGAGGTGTTGTACGTTCGGTGCTTGATCGGTCGGAACGAGAAGAAGTTCGACTACATCAACCGCGTTGTCAAACGCTTTTGCTTTCGGTCTACGAGGGTACGTGGACACACTCTCCCCCTCTCGTTGCTATGCATCTTCTAGATAGATCTTGCGTGAGCATAGGAATTTTTTTTGAAATTGCATGCTACGTTCCCTAATAGATTATGTGGTGAAATGTAACTTGGTTCAAATAATATGTTGGTAGTATCATATGAGACAAGGTCAACTCTATTTATTGTTCAAATCAAGGGTGAGAGCATCAACAACAACACAGTGCAGATTTTAGATTTTCTTCAAGACTTTTCTAGAATGGTTAAACTGCTATCCTCAGCGTCCAATGGTATCGTAGCTCTGCAATAATCATCTAATGTTCTCTCCTAAATCGTAAGGTATCAATGGGTTGGAAGTAATCCACTCACTTCTTCTCCATAGGGCGGCGGATTTGACTAGGTTTGGAGCTACAGGCTGATATGTAATCACCTTATTGGCTACCTAGGGATAAGTGGGCTGGTGCATGGTGAGCTTGGAAACAATCAAGTTAACTAACCTATCCCTTACTTAATTTATGTTTTATTTCCAAAATCACTAATGGTCTGATGTGGCTTGCCCGTGTAGTCACGGTGACTTGATGAGCTTGGGTGGGGGCTTGTGGGATTCGGAAGCAATCAAGTTCCTATTACCGCATACAACCATTAATTATGTTGTTGTGTTAGAGTTCCTGCATTCATGCATTTTTTTCTAGTATATGGAGGCAAAGAAACAAAAATGAAGACATTTTCCTTCTTTTTAGTTGGCATGAAGACATTTTCTTTGCCTTGTTTGTTGTCTCCATGGTAGAATCTTCTTCTTGCACAACCAAACATGTGGTGAGAGTTGCTATAGCCGGCTATGATACTCTATAGGGCGTTTGATAAAGTATTGCTTCTACTTCTCTTCTCAATTACACTCTTCTTCTCTTCTCGATTACACTAACAGATTCATATGTATATAAAAGTTAGATTAGCTTTCGAAGCATTTTTGCAGCAATACCATGACCTCTATTTATGTAATAGAACTTTTGTACCTCTTGGGTGCAACACAGTTTCCTCCTATCTTACTGATGTTTATATTTTATTTGTGTGTATTCATCCCATCGAATATTCCACCCCTAACCACAAACTTTCTTGCGGTGCTGCAACTTCGAAGTGTTTTGTACTACCACTTCCATCTTACCATTACCGTCAAAACTGTTCGGGAACGTAGCATGCAATTTCAAAAAAATTCCTACGCTCACGCAAGATCTATCTAGGAGATGCATAGCAACGAGAGGGGGAGAGTGTGTCCACGTACCCTCTTAGACCAAAAGCGGAAGAGTTTAGTAACGCGGTTGATGTAGTCGAACGTCTTCGTGATCCAACCGATCAAAGTACCGAACGTATGGCACCTCCGTGTTCAGCACACGTTCAGCACGATGACGTCCCTCGAGCTCTTGATCCAGTAGAGGGTCGATGGAGATTTTCGTCAGCACGACGGCATGGCGACGGTGTTGGTGATGTGATCCACGCAGGGCTTCGCCTAAGCACTACGACAATATGATCGAGGTGGTAAACTGTGGAGGGGCGCCGCACACGGCTAAGAAATAACTGTTATTGTCTTTGGGGTGCCCCTGGCCACGTATATAAAGGAGAAGAGGGAGGAGGCCGGCGGCCATGAGGGGGCGCACCAAGGGGGAGTCCAACTAGGATTCCCAATCCTAGTTGGACCCCCTTTCCTATTCCAAGAGGGGGAAGGAGGGAAGGAGAGGGAGAGGAAGAGGAAAGAGGGGGCCGCGCCCCCTCCCCTTAGTCCAATTCGGACTACCCTTGGCCCATCTAGGCCCTTGGCCCTGTGGGCTGCCCTCTCCTACTCCCTTATGGCCCATCTAGGCCCATAACTTCCCCGGGGGGTTTCGGTAACCCCTCGGTTCCCCAATAAATATCCGAAACATCCCGAAACCTTTACGATGTCTAAATACCTTCGTCCAATATATAAATCTTTACCTATCAACCATTTCGAGACTCCTCGTCATGTCCGTGATCTCATCTGGGACTCTGAACAAACTTCGGTCACCAAAACACAAAACTCATAATACAAATCGTCATCGAACGTTAAGCGTGCGGACCCTACGGGTTCGAGAACTATGTAGACATGACCGAGACACATCTCCGGTCAATAACCAATAGCAGAACCTGGATGCTCATATTGGTTCCTACATATTCTACGAAGACCTTTATCGGTCAAACCGCATAACAACATACGTCATTCCCTTTGTCATCGGTATGTTACTTGCCCGAAATTCGATCATCGGTATCATCACACCTAGTTCAATCGCGTTACCGGCAAGTCTCTTTACTCGTTCCATAATGCATCATCCCCCAACTAACTCATTAGTCACATTGCTTGCAAGGCTTATCATGATGTGCATTACCGAGAGGGCCCAGAGACACCTCTCCGATACTCGGAGTGACAAATCCTAATCTTGATCTATGCCAACCCAACAAACACTTTCGGAGACACCTGTAGAGCATCTTTATAATCACCCAATTATGTTGTGATGTTCGATAGCACACAAGGTGTTCCTTTGGTATTCGGGAGTTGCATAATCTCATTGTCAGAGGAATATGTACAAGTCATGAAGAAAGCAATAGCAATAAAACTTAACGATCATTATGCTAAGCTAACATATGGGTCTTGTCCATCACATCATTCTCTAATGATGTGATCCCGTTCATTAAATGACAACACATGTCTATGGTTAGGAAACTTAACCATCTTTGATTAACGAGCTAGTCAAGTAGAGGCATACTAGGGACACTCTGTTTTGTTTATGTATTCACACCTGTACTAAGTTTCCGTCTAATACAATTCTAGCATGAATAATAAACATTTATCATGATATAAGGAAATATAAATAACAACTTTATTATTGCCTATAGGGCATATTTCCTTTAGTCTCCCACTAGCACTAGAGTCAATAATCTAGTTCACATCACCATGTGATTTAACACCAATAGTTCACATCACCATGTGATTAACGCCCAAAGGGTTTACTAGAGTCAGCAATCTAGCTCACATCGCCATGTGATTAACACCCAAAGAGTACTAAGGTGTGATCATGTTTTGCTTGTGAGAGAAGTTTAGTCAACGGATCTGCCATATTCAGAGCCATATGTATTTTGCAAATTTTCTATGTATATAATGCTTTGCATGGAGCTACTCGAGCTAATTGCTCCCACTTTCAATATGTATCCAGATTGAGACTTAGAGTCATCTGGATTGATGTAAAATCTTGCATCAAGGTAACTCTTTACGATGAACTCTTTATCACCTCCATAACCGAGAAATATTTCCATAGTCCTCTTAGGTAACCAAGGATAACTTTGACCGCTGTCCAGTGATCCACTCCTGGATTACTATCGTACCCCCTTGCCAAACTCATGGCAAGGTACACAAAACATCTGGTACATAGTATAGCATACTTCATAGAACCTATGACTGAGGCATAGGAAACGACTTTCATTCTCTTTCTATTTTCTGTCGTGGTCAGGTTTTGAGTCTTTACTCAACTTCACACCTTGCAAACACAGGCAAGAACTCCTTCTTTGACTGTTCCATTTTGAACTACTTCAAAATCTTGTCAAGGTATATACTCATCGAAATAATCTTATCAAGCGTCTTGATCTATCTCTATAGATCTTGATGCTCAATATGTAAGCAGCTTCACCTAGGTCTTTCTTTGAAAAACTCCTTTCAAACACTCCTTTATGCTTTCCAGAAAATTCTACATCATTTTCGATCAACAATATGTCATACACATATACTTATTAGAAAAGTTGTAGTGCTCCCACTCACTTTCTTGTAAATACAGGCTTCACCGCAAGTCTGTATAAAAACTATGTGCTTTGATCAACTCATCAAAGCGTATATTCCAACTCTGAGATGCTCTGCACCATTCCATAGATGGATCGCTGGTGATTGCACACTTTGTTAGCACCTTTAGGATTGAAAGAACCTTCTAGTTGCATCATATACAATAAATCCATTAAGGAATGCAGTTTTGACATCCATTTGCTAGATTTCATAAAATGCGGCAATTGCTAACATGATTCGAACGGACTTTAAGCATTGATACGAGTGAGAAAATCTCATCATAGTCAACACCTTGAACTTGTCGAAAACCTTTTGCGACAATTCGAGCTTTGTAGATAGTAACACTACTATCAGCATTCGTCTTCCTCTTGAGGATCCATTTATTCTCAATGGCTTGCCGGTCATCCGGCAAGTCAATCAAAGTCCATACCTTGTTCTCATACATGGATCCTATCTCAGATTTCATGGCCTCAAGCCAATTATCAGAATCTGGGCTCATCATCACTTCCTCATAGTTCGTAGGTTCGTCATGGTCTAGTAACATGACTTTCAAAACATGATTACCGTACCACTCTGGTGCAGACCATACTCTGGTTGACCTACGAGGTTCGATAGTAACTTGATTTGAAGTTTCATGATCATCATCATTAACTTCCTCACTAATTAGTGTAGGCATCACTGGAACTGATTTCTATGATGAACCATTTTCCAATTCAAGAGAAGGTACAACTACACCATCATGTTCTACTTTCCTCCCACTCGCTTCTTTCGAGAGAAACTCCTTATCTACAATGGATCCATTCTTAGCAACAAATGTCTTGCCTTCGGATCTGTGATAGAAGGTGTACCCAACAGTTTCTTTTGGGTATCCTATGAAGATGCACTTCTCCGATTTGGGTTCGAGCTTATCAGGTTGAAGCTTTTTCACATAAGCATCACAACCCCAAAATTTTAAGAAACGACAGCTTAGGTTTATTGCCAAACCATAGTTCATACGGTGTCATCTCAACGGATTTAGATGGTGCCCTATTAAATGTGAATGCAACTATCTCTAATGCATAACCCCAAAACGATAGTGGTAAATCGGTAAGAGACATCATAGATCGCACCATATCTAATAAAGTACGGTTATGACGTTCGGACACACCATTACGTTGTGGTGTTCCAGGTGGCATGAGTTGTGAAACTATTCCACATTGTTTTAAATGAAGGGTGTCGGTGTCAAAACCGGCAGATCTTGGGTAGGGGGTCCCGAACTGTGCGTCTAGGCAGATGGTAACAGGAGACAAGGGACACGATGTTTTTACCCAGGTTCGGGCCCTCTCGATGGAGGTAAAACCCTACTCCTGCTTGATTAATATTGATGATATGGGTAGTACAAGAGTAGATCTACCACGAGATCAAGGAGGCTAAACCCTATAAGCTAGACTATGGTATGATTGTTGTTCTGTTGTTCGTCCTACGGACTAAAACCCTCCGGTTTATATAGATACCGGAGAGGGCTAGGGTTACACAGATTCGGTTACAATGGTAGGAGATCTACATATCCGCATCGCCAAGCTTGCCTTCCACGCCAAGGAAAGTCCCTTCCAGACACGGGACGAAGTCTTCAATCTTGTATCTTCATAGTCCAGGAGTCCGGCCGAAGGTATAGTCCGGCTATCTGAACACCCCCTAATCCAGGACTCCCTCAGTAGCCCCTGAACCAGGCTTCAATGACGACGAGTCCGGCGCGCATATTGTCTTCGGCATTGCAAGGCGGGTTCCTCCTCCACGTACTTCACAAAAGATTTTGAACACAAGGGTAGTGTCCGCCTCTGCAAAATAAGTTTCCACATATTGCCATAGAGAGAATAATATTTACACAAATCTAATCTGCTGACGTATTCCGCGGTGCGTCATCACACCACGGCCAAGCCTTTATTCGAATCGTTATATTGCCCCACCTCAGCGCGTTTAGCGAGGCGGTTTCCTTGGCACGCCTTTGTCGAAGCAGAGATCATGTCCCCTTAAATTACGGGATTCTCATCAATACGGACGTGGGTAACCCAGTCGTGCCCGTTGGTATGTTTTCTCGATCAAAGGCGAGTCTCAAACGGTCACAGGGAGGGCCCTTGGTATTCGACCTCTTATAAAGAGACCAAGGCCTTACTCCTTTCTTTCAATCTCAAACGAGTTCGCCCTTCGCCTCGAGTTCCAACACCCAAGGCTCCAGATTTCAGGCGCTTCGGACCTCTGACAATGTCCGGTTCTGACCTTCAAGGCCGATGGATGCCCTCCTCCGTCACGGAGGAGGACGTGCTGAAGTTGAGAGAGGCCAGGTTCTTGACTGGTGAAATCTCGCATAGGCTGCCTGCTCAAGGGCAGGTCATTCCTACTCCCAAGCCCGGTGAGAGCGTGGTGTTTGTGTCTCACTTCCTTCGGGGGCTAGGCTTCCCTATGGACCCCTTCGTAAGGGGGCTCATGTTTTATTATGGGCTGGAATTTCACGACTTGGCCCCGGAGTCCATCCTCCATATCTCATCGTTCATCGTCGTGTGCGAAGCCTTCCTCCGCACTTCTCCTCACTTCGGATTGTGGCTCAAGACTTTTAAAGTAGAGCCAAAGATGATCGAGGGGCGGCACGCGGAGTGCGGAGGTGCTTTTATAAGCAAAAGTGTTGGTGCTCCATGGCCCGAGGGCTCTTTTCAAGAGGAGTCCAGCTTATGGCAACAAGAGTGGTTTTACATCACCGCTCCCAGGGGCACCAAATGGGTGGCGCCACCCGTCTTTCGCTCGGGTCCCCCACCACAGCTAGCGTCATGGGTAAATAAAGGACTGGACTGGGGGCCATCCAAGGACGTGCCTTTTCTACAGGGCCTTATCTGATATCTCCTAGAAAGAGACATCAGTCTGGTCGTAGTAGCGCAGGTCATGCTGATTCGCCGGATCCTGCCCTGCAAACGTCGCCCCCTCCGCCTATGGGAATTCAATCCGGAGGGACCACGAGATCTCCAACATTTTATGGGCGCGACGCCCATGGAGATGTACGAATTGTTCTTCGGATCACAAGCAATGTGTCCGGACTCGATCGAGGACGCAGGTCTGAGCTGCAATCGCCCGGATACTCAAGTAAGTAGCCCCGTACCCGGACACTCTATCCGTATTTTTATCATAAAATTGTCCTTAAAAGAACTGTCCCTTAAGCAGGAGTGGATAGCTAAAGCAAAGCTAATCAGGTGTCCACCCCCCCTCCCCGAGACCGCGCCGGATCCCTTGTTAACCAGAATGCTGGAGATCGTGCCTTTGGAAGAAGGCGAAGGGGGGAACAAGGAAGCTACCGCCTCCCCAAAGGAGGCTGTCAGAAAAGGAGGAATCAAGAATTCCTCTACCCAGGGGAAGAAGAGGACGGCCTCTGAAGACCCGGAGACCATGGTCTCAAAGCGGGGGAAGAAATCTTCATCAGAGGGTCCTACGCCGGAGGATACCTCGGCCGCACTATGCCCCCAAGGGGATCAACCCTCCACCGAGCCGTAAGTAAAGAGGGGAGTTTAAAATGAAAGACATCCCCGTTTTATTTCTGAGGAAAATAACCGAAATTTTACCTTGTAGTTCGGATCTCAGCCCTTCTCAGCAGAGCTCATCTTCAGGGGATCTTCTTCCGGAGATGATGGACAGCGGCACGCCTCCCCTTGCCGCACCGCCTTGTGAGGCGGGCGGCCCTGAGGTGTCGTCATGGAGGGTTTCTCCGAATCCGGCAGGGCCTGAAGACAGCCGTACGGCCCCCCAAAGCCCTCCGTGTCCGGCCTTTGAAAGTGCGTTATATCGACTAGAGGGGGGTGAATAGGCGATTTTTATGAAATTCTTCACTAAGGAATTTGCTCGTGAGGAAATTCCTTAGCGAAGAACTACTAGCAGCAGAATAAGTACTCAGATGAAAACATAATAGAATCCTAACATGGTAGTCATGATGAAATGAAGACACACACAGAGTACAGAAAGCGTAAACACAGGATAACACAAGTTGAAGACAAACAGACTGAAGAAATTGAACTGAGGAAATTGAGAAAGTCTTCAGTCAAAGTATTCAAACACAGATATGATAAACAAATAGCACACTACTGAGGAAATGAAAGAGTTGAGGAAATAGAATCAGTAAGCTTGGTGAAGACAATGATTTGGTAGACCTGTTCCAACTGTTGTCTCAGTTGTACATCTGGTTGGAGCGGCTGAGTATTTAAACTCGAGGACACCCAGTCCCGGACACACAGTCCTCACCGTATTCTCCTTGAGCTAAGAACACACAGTCCTCGCCCAATCACTCGTGGTAAGTCTTCAGGTGACTTCCAAACCTTCACAGACTTGGTCACTTGGAGATCCACAATTCCTCTTGGATGCTCTAGACCTTGACACCTAACCGTCTGGAAGAAGCACAGTCTTCAAAGGTAACAAGCGTCGGATCCATGCAGGATCAATCTCTTCAGTGATGCTCAATCACTTTGGGTTTGTAGGTGTTTTGGGTTTGGGTTTGGATTTTCCTCACTTGATGATTTTCGCTCAAAGTCCTCGGAGGATGGGTTGCTCTCAAATGACAAGTGTCAAGTTCTCGCGGAGCAGCCAACCAGCTAGTGGTTGTAGGGGGCGGCTATTTATAGCCTAGGGAGCAGCCCGACATGATAAGACATAAATGCCCTTCAATGATATGACCGTTAGGTGGACAATATATTTTAGGACAGCTGGCGCGCAGCACAGCAACGGTCGGAAATTTGAGGTACAAATTCCTCAGGGCTACCATGTTCCTCACTGTGTAGGCAATTTGCACTGGCGAATTCCTAACTCCTCAGTCAGAGCAAAGTCCTCAGTGACCAGAAGAACTGCGTCTCTGTCACTGAAGAAATTGACTGAACTGTATGAGATTTCCAATGGCTTCAATCGAAGGGATTGGTAGGTGTAGGATTTGAGTTGAGCATCACATGGAAATTTTCTCCTTAGTATTTCCTCGACCCCCTTTAACAGTACGGTGTTTCCTATGACTCAAGAAGGAGAAAATGAAACTACGAAAACAAAAGTCTTCACGCTTCATGTTCCTCGAATGAATACCAAGTCTTCAAGGTCACACCAATTTCTTCACTTTCAAAGTCTTCAGAAAGTCTTCAGTATATCAAAGTCTTCAGTCGAAGAATTTCATTTTTAGGGGTCGACTTTCTCTGTAAATATCAAACTCCTCATAGACTTATAGATCTGTGTACACTCATAAACGCATTAGATACTTAACCTATAAGTCTTCAATACACCAAAATCACTAAGGGGCACTAGATGCACTTACAATCTCCTCCTTTTTGGTGATTGATGACAACATAGGTTAAGTTTTCAACGGGGATAAATATATGAAGTGTAAATACTGATATTGAGGAATTTGATTGCAAGATATAGAAGAACTCCCCCTGAAGATGTGCATAGTGAGGAATTTGCTTTTGAAGCAATGCACACTTGAAGAGTTGAATCATGGAGATCTCCCCCTATATCTTGTAATCCATACACGCATTTGATGTATAATATGAAGAATTTGAAATGCATGATGAAATATGGTGCCTGATGTAATTCAGCATGCATGCAATAATATTAACAAGGAATAAGCATGCAGAATAGCGCATCAAGGTATCAAAGCATAGTGCAACAAAAGTATCAACGCACCATCGGACTTAAGATTACAATCCAATAAAAGTTTCGGAAGAACGAGAGTTGTAACTTAAAAAAACGAATATGCCCTTATTATAGACCCGCTTGAAGACTAACTCAGATTTCTCCCCCTTTGTCATCAAATGACCAAAATGATCGAAAATCTGAGGACTAACGCCCCTGAAGATTTTCAAGTTGATGAAGGAGCGCCAGCGTTGTTGGGATCGGTCGTTGAAGTAGGGCCTGCTGCAGTGTCGTCCAAGTCCTCATTTTCATCAGTCTCACGCGATGAAGAATATGAACTGGCCACCAAAGAAGGAACTGGGACCTTCTTGTATTTCTTCGGAGGAGGTGCAGACCAGGCAAATTCTTCGTTGAGACCCATTTGCTTCAAATCATCAGCACTGTACACTTGAGATAGAACAACCCAGGTGCGGTTGAGGGTTTCATGAAGGTAGTAGTGGTTTTTCTTCACTTCATTGTGTGTGGAAGTCATGTTGTGAAGAATTGAACCAAACTGACGCTTGACCCATTTGTGATTGCGATCAACCTTTTGATGAAGACTGAGGAGTAACTCACGGTCAATCATCACCCTGGGTGCTGTGGCTTGAGGATTTGGTTTGGCAGTGTTAGCAGCAGAGTCATGTGTGGCAGAGTCATCATTGGTGGAGTAAGATGCAGCTTTGCAAAATTGGCCATCCAATGGACGAATGCCTTCATCTATCACAGCAGTGGCCTTGCCTTTTTCTTCAGCCGAGGAAAATGTCCGTTTGAGGACTTCAAATGGGAGGCAAGTAGCTGCAGTGGTTGAGCGTTTCAGCTTTGTAGTTGAGTGAAGACCTTATCCTGATGAATTTCATTATCCAAGGTGCATAAGGCTTCAGCTCAAATGGTGACATAGCAATGTTGGCCAGAGTCCTCATGAAGAAATCATGGAAGTTGACGGGAACGCCATGGATGATGTTGAAAAGCAGATTCTTCATTATGCCAACGACTTCTTCATCAGATGGGTCGTGGCCTTTGATGGGACTCATTGTCTTCGTCAGAATGCGATAGACAGTCGTTGGCACATACAGCAATTCCTTGACGAGGAAATTGGTTCTAGGAGCTTGCCCTGGCTTCGAAGGCTTCATCAGCACTTGCATATAATGATTTGAAAGCTCAGGTTCGTTGTACACATAGCGAGCATCTTCAGTGGGTGGACTCAGAGGAAGGACCCAGAGCAATTCAGATGCAGGGGCCTTATGGTGGGTGCTGTCAGTCATCCAGTCCAAAACCTATGAATTGATATCTTCAGAGTTGCTGGTGATGTGCAACGTTGCATAGAATTGAAGAATAAGTTCTTCATTCCAATCGCATATATCTGTGCAGAAATTGAGCAGCCCAGCGTCGTGAAGAACACTGAGCACTGGCGTGAAGCACGGCAAACACTCCATATCCACGTGAGGAATATGAGCATGGTCGAAGACTTCGTCTTTGTTGTAAAGCACTGAGGAATAGAAATTTGCTTGGTTGGCAGTCCAGAAACGCCTCTTCCTTATGCGAGCAGAGTCATATGGCTTGTATTCAGTGAAGAACACGTGCTCGCCATAGAAGTCTTCAGCCTTGAATTTCTGTTTTCGTGAGAACGGATCCTTTGGCCTTGGCAGAGGAGTGTCAGTGAGTTGCATCACAGCCTCAGGAATCACGATCCCAGGTTCTTCAGGCTGAGGAATTTCAGGATTTTCCTCAGGTGCAGTCACCTTGGCTATTTCAGCAGCAGTTTCTTCAGCACTAGTGGCTGGAATTTCTTCATTCACAGATGCAGTGGGATGAGTTTCTTCAGAGCCCAATTGTACTGTTGGTGAAGGAGAGTGAGGAATTTGCTGCAGGGGAGTGAAGAGTGGGGAATTGGGATGCTGACTTTCCCAAAAGTCGTCGTTCATCACTGGAGTGGTGCTTCCAATATCCACATCTTCATCAATTTCTTCAACACCAGCCTCTTCAGCATCAAACTGAGGCATTGTTGATGAGACCATTGGGGTTGAAGGGATTGCATCCGCTTCAATTTCTTCATCAATCTGCTCTGACGAAGCAGCAGATTGAGTTTCTTCATCTGATCCACTAGGGATCTCATAATCTTCACCAAAAGGAACAAGGTCCTTTGATGGCACACAGGAGATAGGAACGGCATCAATGGGATTTGCAAAAGAGCTTGTCATCGGCTTCATCTTCTTGGGAGCTGAAGATTCTGAAGCATTGGATGCCTTCCTTTTCTT
Organism: Aegilops umbellulata; assembly: GCA_032464435.1. Taxonomy (NCBI): domain Eukaryota; kingdom Viridiplantae; phylum Streptophyta; class Magnoliopsida; order Poales; family Poaceae; genus Aegilops; species Aegilops umbellulata. Next base: position 503,592,349 of record CP136057.1, read on the forward strand.
CACAGCAGCTCATTCTGCAGCCTTTGTTTTCCTCACATCCAATGCAGATGGAAGAATTGGAGTTGGCGTAGGCGCAGGTGGAGCTGAGGAATCTGGTTGATTTTCCTCAGGCGCAACTGATGCAGTTGCCTTGGTTTCTTCAATTTCTTCAGGCGCACCACTAGTGGATGCCCTGGCAATTTCATCAACGGCTAGAGCAGAGTCATCAGCCTTGGAACTAGCATTTTCTTCAGCAGCCTGAACTTCATCAGCGATGCTGGCATGTTCTTCAGTTTACTGAACAGATGCTTCAGCTTGAGGAATTTGTGGCGTTGAGGCTGCACCCTTGGTGAAGGTATCAGTCAGCCTCACAAATCTGACCTTGGCTCCTTGCCAATCAGCATAATACGAGTCAAAGTTGTCGCTGAGGGCTTTGATCTCAGCCTGCATCTTGACAAGTTTCTCAGGCTTCATTTTGAGAACATTTTTCTTCAGTAGCTTCTCTTTGCGGTACTGAGATTTCTTGATCTCTCTGGCCTTATCATATTTCCACTTCTCCTCTTGGATGAAGTGAGTCAACATGTGACTTTGACCAGGTGTCAGCTTGAAATCAGGCATAGGTGTGTGAGGATCCTTATGCCAGAGATCAATATAATCTAGGATCGCCTTTGGATCCAATAGCAGGGGCACAGGTGTGCCTTTGGCTTTAGCAGCCCGTTCTTGTCGGTCCCTGATGATTTCAGTAAGTTCTTCCTCATCAGCTTCATCATCATCAGATGGCACAGTAAAGACTACCTGCTTCTTCTGAGGACTTGTGCGAGTGACGCGTCCAGCAGTAGCCTTTTTCTTCAGCAGTGAGGGTCTTGCTGAGGAATTTGGTGCAGCTGAAGAACTAGCTGAGACACCAGAGGCAATAGAGATGCCAGTCGTCCTTTGGCATGAGGCCAGATGCACAGGTCCTGAGGACTTTGTCGGGACAGCTGAGGACTTTGGTGGAGCAGGAGCAGCATGAGGAATTTGCTTTGAAGATTTTGAAGATTCTGGCCGTGAGGGCACAACTGAGGAACTTGGCCGTGAGGGCATTGAAGATGAAGCACTTGGCTTGTGAGCTGGCTTCTTTAGCATCGCTTTCTTTGGCTTGACCGAGGCCTCAGTGGCAGTAGCAGCAGCAGAGTCTTCATTGAATTTTCTCACTGCTTCTCTGGCTTGCCTTGCCAGTTTAGCTTGGCGCTTGGCCCATTCTTTAGGAAATTCCTCACCACGCTTGATGCTGGTGGGATCAGCCAATTGGCCAGGTGCCAATGGAGGTCTTTGGCATGGAGGGTTTACTGCGAATTTCTTCATGTACTTTGGAGTAACATATCTATACTCCCTTTATTCACGTGCCCATCTCCTTTCAATCCTCTGGATTCGCACCTTGCGCTGATTTTTATCTTCTTTGCCGAACTTGGCTTCATCAGGCGTGCAGTACTCATCATAGATGTCCTCAGGTATTTCAAAAGCTGCCATAACCTCAGGCTTCTTGCCTCCTTTCTTTGGCCTTTTACCTTCAGCCATTTTCTTCAGATGAGGAATTTGAACAATTGAATTCTCTGAAGAAGTATGCAACTTTTCTTCAAGGAACGCTGCAAACGAGTTAAGTTGATGAGAACCTAAAGATTCAGCAGCGGACATGTGTACCTGTGAACAGAGTATAGTTGCGAGGAATTTGAGGAGGTCATATGCGTTCTCAGAGGGTTTTTCATAAAGAACAAGTTTGAGGAATTTGACCAGATTCGTCTTGAGGAATTTCACTAAGCGCTTTATATCTTAGGTTCCAGAGTTGTATAGATTGAAGATCCACAAAATTGAGGACTCTTTGAAGAAATTGAGGCTTAGGGAAATGAATCAAGAGTAGATAACATGTGAGGTGTTTTGTGTGTGAGGATTTGAAGAGTAAAACACCTTTGAAGATTTTGTAGAAAAATTTTGAATCAACGAGGGCAGTAAAATTAGCTTTTAATTACCCTGAGCGAAGAACACGACGAACTGGGAGTTGGAACAGTGAAGTTCATCGATGCAGATCTTCCACGCCCTAACTTGGCAGAGGAAGACGTCTACGGCGGCGGCGGAGGTGAAGATTTCCGCGGTCGGCGCGAGTACGACGGCGACGAGGTCGAGGCAGTGAAGCTCTTCCTCACCGGCGATGATGGAGTAGCGACGGCGCCAGGGTTTGGAGAGCTCGAGCGAGGGAGTGAGATCGAGCGGGGTAAAAGAAGTGAGGATGGCGAAGGGGGTATTTATAGCCGCGGTGAAAAACTATTTGTCCGAAGATTTAGGACGAACGTGCCCCTGGCCGTTCTCCTTCTTGCGACATGTGTCACCCACGTACTGTGTGGTGGAGATCGTGTAAGATCGTGGGTGGATAAAATAATCCATCGTGGGATGCGGAACGGTTTGAGCGGCAAAACCGAAAGTTTTGATAAGATTAGTTTTAACTTTCCGTTCGCAATTTCTTCAGCTGACAAGGACACAGTGAAGAATTTGAAGGAGTTTCAAATAGAACGCACATGAAGAATTTGTGAATAGATTGGATTGAGTATAGCATAGAGGGGAAGGGTCCAATCACATTCACTCAGCAGAAAAGTTCCAACTTGAAGAAATAGCTATAAGTGAATGGTGTAGAGGACATAAACTCATATATATATATATATATAGCCAATGAAGAAAAACGACGGCACAAGTGAAGACTTTGTAAAGTTTGAAGAATTTGAAAAACTGAGGAATTTCAAAAGTTGAGGAAAAACTCAAATTGAAGATTTTCAACTTTTGTGGTGGCGTGACCCACCGTGTAAGAATGATGATTTCAGACACCGCGTACAATTGTCGTAGGGTTCTGAGAATCAAATTCTTCATTAATTTCTTCACACTTAGAGTGTTATTCTTCATTGATTGAAGAAAACCGTTTCTTCATGTGTTGCACATCTAAGTCATCAATTTTGCATAAGTGTTAGGATGAGTGCCTTTTCAAAGTACATTCGAAGATTCTAAGATATTTAGCTCACACCGCAACTTGCAAAATCTCTTATCATCCAAGGGCTTAGTGAAGATATCGGCTAGCTGTTCTTCAGTCTTCACATGCTCAATAGAAATGTCGCCCTTCAACACATGATCACGAAGAAAATGATGACAAATCTGAATGTGCTTTGTCTTCGAGTGCTGAACTGGGTTGTGAGCAATCTTGATGGCACTCTCATTGTCACAGAGGAGAGGCACATTCTTCATGTTGATGCCATAGTCCTTGAGCGTTTGCTTCATCCATAGGAGTTGAGCACAGCAAGAACCAGCAGCAATGTACTCAGCTTCAGCAGTAGACAGTGATACGCAGTTCTGTTTCTTCGAGGACCAGCAGACCAAGGATCGTCCGAGGAAATGACAAGTACCAGATGTTGACTTGCGATCCACACGGTCACCAGCATAGTCAGAGTCTGAATATCCAATGAGATCAAAATCCGAGCCCTTGGGATACCATAATCGTAGTGTTGGTGTGTGAGCTAGATATCGAAGAATATGCTTCACAGCCTTATGGTGTGATTCCTTCGGTCCAGCTTGAAATCGTGCACACATGCAAACACTAAGCATTATATCTGGCCTAGATGCACATAAGTACAATAAAGAACCAATCATGGAGCGGTATACCTTATGATCGAAGTCAGTACCATTTTCATCAGTGCATAGTTGACCATTTGTGGGCATAGGAATTTTGATGCCTTTGCAATCTTGCATGCCGAATTTCTTCAGGACATCCTTGAGGTATTTCTCCTGAGATATGAATATGCCATTGCGCTGTTGACGAATTTGAAGACCTAAGAAGAATTTCAACTCTCCCATCATAGACATTTGATATGCTTCTCTCATCATATAGGCAAATTCATCACTATAACGTTGGTCAGTACATCCAAAGATAATATCTTCAACATATATTTGGCACACAAACAGTTCACCATCATATGATTTAGTAAAGAGAGTGGGATCGAGTGAACCGGGTGTGAAGCCTTTCTTCATGAAGAATTTATTCAATGTATCATACCACGCCCGTGGGGCCTGCTTGAGGCCATAGAGGGCCTTGTTAAGTCTGAAGACTTTGTCAGGATCTTTGGATCTTCAAAACCTGGTGGTTGAGCAACATATACTTCTTCCTCAAGCTTACCATTGAGGAATGCACTTTTCACATCCATTTGGTGTAAGATGATATCATGATGGTTAGCATAAGCAAGCAATATGCGAATAGCCTCAAGTCTAGCAACAGGAGCAAAAGTTTCATCGAAATCAATTCCTTCAACCTGTGTGTAGCCTTGAGCTACTAGTCGTGCCTTATTCCTCACCACAACACCATTTTCATCTTGCTTGTTGCGGTAGATCCACTTTGTGCCAATGATGTTATGCTTGCGAGGATCGGGACGATCGACTAATTCCCATACGTTGTTGAGCTTGAACTGATGTAATTCTTCTTGCATGGCCTGAATCCACTCAGGCTCCAGAAATGCTTCATCTACCTTAGTGGGCTCTGTGATAGAGACAAAAGCAAAGTGCCCACCAAAGTTAGATAGATGTGAAGCTTTTGAGCGTGTGAGAGGACCTGGTGCTCTAATGTCATCGATGATCTTCTCCACTTGCACTTCTTTTGCAACGCGAGGGTGGGCTGGTTGTCGTTGAGGAATTTGATCAGCATTTTTTCACCATCAATTTCCTTAGCATTTTCTTCAGGTGCATCAGCTCGACGTTCTTCATGTTCTGGAATGAATTCTTCAACAGATTCTTCAGTAGGAATGACATCTTCAGTAGCCTTGTGCTTGATTGAATCCTCAGGTGCAGGTTCATCTAACATAGAAGGTAGGTGCTCTCTTTGCGAGCCATTAGTTTCATCGAACCGCACATCTACAGTTTCAACAATCTTGTGAAGAACATTGTTGAAGACTCTGTAGGTGTGCGAGTCCTTTCCGTAACCAAGCATAAAACCTTCATGTGCTTTCGGTGCAAATTTAGAGTTGTGATGAGGATCTCTAATCCAGCATTTAGCACCGAAGACTTTGAAATAACTCACATTAGGTTTCTTGTCAGTGAGGGGTTCATATGCAGTCTTCTTGAAGAATTTGTGAAGATATACTCTGTTGATGATATGGCACGCAGTATCAATTGCATCAACCCAGAAACGACGAGGGGTTTTGTACTCATCGAGCATAGTGCGAGCCATCTCAGCAAGAGTCCTGTTCTTGCGCTCCACGACGCCATTCTGTTGAGGAGTATAAGGAGCAGATAACTCATGAGTAATACCAAGTTCATCAAGGTAGTCATCGAGACCTGAATTCTTGAACTCAGTGTCGTTGTCACTTCTGATGTGCTTAATCTTCACACCAAAGTTGGTTGAAGCCCTCGAGGAAAATCGTTTGAAGACTTCCTGCACTTCAGTTTTGGAAGAGACAAGGTGTACCCATGTGTAACGAGAGTAATCATCAACAATAACAAAGCCATATTGAGATGCTTCATTCGAAATAGAGGAATAATGGTTAGGACCGAAGAGATCCATGTGAAGCAATTCAAATGGACGAGTAGTGGTCATGATAGTCTTCGCTGGATGCTTGGCCTTTGTCATCTTTCCAGCTTCACAGGCACCGCACAAGTGATCCTTGAGGAATCTGACATTCTCAATGCCAATGACGTGCTTCTTCTTTGCAAGCGTGTTCAAATTCCTCATGCCTGCATGACCAAGTCGCTGATGCCATAGCCATCCTTCTGAAGCTTTTGCAAGTAGGCACACGACTGGTTGTGAATCTGCAGAGAAATCAACAATATACAAGACTCCTCTCCTAAAGCCTTCGAAGACTTTGGAATTGTTAGCTTCCATAATCACAACACAATGATACTTGCCAAAGACAACAACCATATCAAGATCACAAAGCATTAAGACAGACATAAGATTATATCCTAAGGACTCAACAAGCATGACTTTGTCCATGTGTCGATCCTTTGTGATAGCAACCTTACCAAGACCCAATACCTGACTTTTGCTTTTATCAGCGAAGATGATATGCTTCATGTGTGACGCTGATAAGGGAGCATCCATCAACAGATTCTTGTCACCAGTCATGTGATTTGTACATCCACTATCAAGTAGTAGACAGATAAAACAGAGGGAGGATGTGTGAAATGAAAGTTCATTTCATCATGGTTAGCCTGCGTCCTTTCAGGCATTTTCCCCCAGCAAATTCTTCAGACGTTATTGCACGTCTGGAGACCTGACCCTGCAGAAGGGATTAGTTCTTTTTCTTCACCACCCACATCTGAAGGGGTGGCAAAGAGTTCATCACTCTGCGAGCTCCATATGAGAATGGTGGCAAAGCAGCCAAACCATTTCGTTTCACATAAGAGGGGTTAGGGTAAGCATATGCATAAGCAGAGAAATTCTTCGAGGACTTATGAACATAATAATTTGAAGAATAAAGCTCATATTCATAGCCCTTGGCTCTTCCATGCGAAACAGAGTTGTTAGCACGATGATGTTCATATGAGGACTTTGATCCATGTGAGGAATTTGATCCCCTTGAGGAATTTGGTCCGTATGAGGACTTGGATCCATATGAAGAATTTGGTCCATATGAAGAATTTGATCTGAGGTTCCTTTTCTTCACAGGTGGTGTCATGAGGACATTCACCTGAAGACTTTCAAGGCGCCTTTTGGGAACCCAGATTTTCTTCACTGGGGAACCGTTCCTGCAGTTAGTGCCAACATATCTAGCAAATACTTCACCATTCTGATTTTTGAACAGTTTATAGTTGGAGTCAAAAGACTCATCAGAAGAATGAGAAGATTCACATGTATAGCCAGATAAATTAGATGGATCAACTGGAGGTCCCTTTGCAGCAACCCATGAGGTTTTGGGGTACTGCTCAGGCTTCCAATATGTACCATCAGCATTGAGTTTCCTCTCAAAGGCAATACCCTCTTTCCTAGGGTTCCTGTTGAGGATCTGCTTTTTAAGCACATCACAAAGAGTCTGATGCCCTTTGAGGCTTTTGTACATGCCTGTTATGTACAATTCCTTCAGTCCTGCATCGTCAGTAATACTAGCAATGTCCTCAGATGAGGAATTAGTGATAGCAGAGGCAGGTGAAGAATTTGTAACATTTGAAGCATTTGAACATTCAGGTGAGGAATTAGCAGATTCTCGTTCAATGCATTTAAACATGGAGGAATAAATTCTTCCTGAGCAGCGCTGATTTGTTGAGCAAGTAATGAATCACGCTCCTTCTGAAGATCTTCATAACTCTCTCTTAGCTTCTCAAGATCTTGCTTCTTTTGAAGATATTCATAAGAAAGCTTCTCATGATCAGATAAGAGAGTGTTATGATGATTTTGAAGGTTACCAAACCTGGTCTGAAGTCTCTAAAGATTTTCATTTAAGGCCTTAGTGCGATCCAATTCTTCACCCAACATATCATCACTTTTGTCTAGCATGTTTTGAACCTTTTCAAAAGCCTTTTGTTGTTGCACAGCAATCTTAGCAAGTTTAGAGTAGCTGGGCTTAAGATTTTCATCAGATTCATCATCGCTAGATTCAGAGGAGGCGTATTTGAGTACCTTGGCACCCTTTGCCATGAAGCAATAGGTGGGAGCGTAGTCATCACTGCTTTCATCAGCCTTGTTGGTGAGTTCACTTTCTTCAGTGTTGAAGATGGATTTGCTGATGAATGCAGTAGCGAGGGCTAGGCTTGCCACACCAGACTCAGAATCTTCAGATTGTTCCTCTTCCTCATTTTCTTCAGATTCAGCCTCAGAGTCCATTTCCTTGCCAATGAATGCCCGAGCCTTCTTGGAGCTGCTCTTCTTGTGAGACGAAGACTTTGAGGATTTTGATGATGAAGATTTTGAGGACTTCTTCTTTTTCTTCGCATCATCAGAACTGTAATCCTTGTATTTCTTCTTCTTTGATTCCTTTTCCCACTGCGGACAGTCTTGGATGTAATGTCCTGGTTTCTTGCACTTGTGACAGAGCCTCTTCTTATAGTCACTGGATGAGGAATCATTGCTCCTTGAGGGTTTTCCAAAGCGACCATGTCTTGAGAACTTCTGGAATTTCTTCACAAGCAGTGCTAGATCACGACTCAGTTCTTCAGGATCACCAAGGCTGCTACCAGAGTCTTCATCTTCAGACTCAGATACTACCTTGGCCTTCAGTGCACGTGATCTGCTATAGCTTGTACCGTAGAGATCTCTCTTCTCAGCAAGCTGGAACTCATGAGTGTTTAGCCTCTCGAGGATATTAGCGGGGTCAAGTTACTTGTAATCACCACGCTCTTGTATCATCGGTGCCAGAGTGTCAAATGAGGAATCAAGCGATCTCAGCAATTTCTTCACCACCTCATGGTCGGTGATGTCAGTGGCACCAAGTGCTTGAAGCTCATTTGAGATGTCAGTGAGGCGATCGAAGGTTTGCTGCACATTTTCATTGTCGAGTCTTTTGAAGCGATTGAAGAGATTGCGAAGAACATCAACTCGAGAGTCACGCTGAGTTGAAACTCCTTCATTGACCTTGGATAGCCTATCCCAGATAAGCTTTGTAGTTTCCAAAGCACTCACTCTACCATACTGACCCTTACTCAGATGGCCACATATGATATTCTTTGCTTGGGAGTCGAGTTGCTTGAATCTCTTCACATCGGTAGCGTTCAGTGAGGGAGTGACGGAGGGAACACCATTTTCCACAACGTACCAGAGATCGTTATCAATTGCCTCAAGATGCATTCGCATCTTATTCTTCCAGTAGGGGTAGTCCGTCCCATCGAAGGTAGGACACCCAGCAGAGACCTTGATCATACCTGCGGTCGACATAACTAAAACTCCAGGCGGTTAAACCGAAATCACACAGAACAAGAGAGTACCTTGCTCTGATACCAATTGAAAGTGCGTTATATCGACTAGAGGGGGGTGAATAGGTGATTTTTATGAAATTCTTCACTGAGGAATTTGCTCTTGAGGAAATTCCTTAGCGAAGAACTACTAGCAGCGGAATAAGTACTCAGATGAAAACATAACAGAATCCTAACATGGTCGTCATGATGAAATGAAGACACACATAGAGTACAGAAAGCGTAAACACTGGATAACACAAGTTGAAGACAAACAGACTGAAGAAATTGAACTGAGGAAATTGAGAAAGTCTTCAGTCAAAGTCTTCAAACACAGATATGATAAACAAACAGCACACTACTGAGGAAATGAAAGAGTTGAGGAAATAGAACCAGTAAGCTTGGTGAAGACAATGATTTGGTAGACCAGTTCCAACTGCTGTCTCAGTTGTACATCTGGTTGGAGTGGCTGAGTATTTAAACTCGAGGACACCCAGTCCCGGACACACAGTCCTCACCGTATTCTCCTTGAGCTAAGAACACACAGTCCTCGCCCAATCACTCGTGGTAAGTCTTCAGGTGACTTCCAAACCTTCACCAAAACACATAACTCATAATACAAATCGTCATCGAACGTTAAGCGTGCGGACCCTATGGGTTCGGGAACTATGTAGACATGACCGAGACACATCTTAGGTCAATAACCAATAAAGGAACCTAGATGCTCATATTGGTTCCTACATATTCTACGAAGATCTTTATCGGTCAAACCGCATAACAACATACGTCATTCCCTTTGTCATCAGTATGTTACTTGCCCGAGATTCGATCGTCGGTATCATCATACCTAGTTCAATCTCGTTACCGGCAAGTCTCTTTACTCGTTCCATAATGCACCATCCCGCAACTAACTCATTAGTCACATTGCTTGCAAGGCTTATCATGATGTGCATTTCCGAGAGGGCCCGGAGACACCTCTCCGATACTCAGAGTGACAAATCCTAATCTTGATCTATGCCAACCCAACAGACACTTTCGGAGACACCCGTAGGGCATCTTTATAATCACCATGTTACGTTGTGATGTTTGATAGCACAGAAGGTGTTCCTCCGGTATTCGGGAGTTGCATAATCTCATAGCTAGAGGAATATGTATAAGTCATGAAGAAAGCAATACCAATAAAACTTAACGATCATTATGCTAAGCTAACAGATGGGTCTTGTCCATCACATCATTCTCTAATGATGTGATCCCGTTCATCAAATGACAACACATGTTTATGGTTAGGAAACTTAACCATCTTTGATTAACGAGCTAGTCAAGTAGAGGCATACTAGGGACACTTTGTTTTGTTTATGTATTCACACATGTACTAAGTTTCCGGTTAATACAATTCTAGCATGAATAATAAACAATTATCATGATATAAGGAAATATAAATAACAACTTTATTATTGCCTCTAGGGCATATTTCCTTCAAAAATTGCCTTCTATTGAGGTTGTGAAGACCATTAGAGTTAGTATTGTGGATGATGCGTATACTACCGTTGTGCTATATTGAATGTTCATTGGTCAAATCATTGTTTTGTATGACTTTTCAGACGAATAATGCAAGTAGATGTCTTAGTTCCATTGCGTAGTTTTGTATTATTCTTTGTAGTTTAATACTATGGTTTGCCCCTGAATTTTTGGGAGGTGCGAACACCAACCACTACTTATGGATTCTTTTTGTAGTGTTGCTCAGATTTCATGTTTGCCAAGTACAATTGTTGCAAACATACTAAAGAATATCGTACTTTGCTGTTGGACATTTTGAAGTAAAGGGTGTTCTCATAACAATTGTTGAACCCAAAAACATGAAAGACCATGGAAAAATTACGTTCTTGACATAGAAGAGAAGCCAAGAACATAGCTGGCGAATGTTCTCTAGGAGGGGTTAGCATTTGCGAATGTGTTTGACAAGTTGAGTTGTATGAGGTTGGCAGTTTCTTTAGAAACACATGACAATATGGGAAGACGAGAGATTTTGCGGCAAAAAAACATGATTTTCCATCCCTTATCAGGTAAACTTACCATAAAACGATCGCTTACCACCCCCTTTTTAGCTGCCGTTCGTCAGATAACATTTTCGTTTACAAATTAACAAACAATCAACAACGAAATTGTAGGGGAAACGACATGGGAAGGTCGTTCATACGCCTCTACTACCTCCGTCCGGGTTATTAGTCCCCATAAATTTTTGGATCCAAATTTGACCACATATTTAACTAGCAAAATGTTAGTACATGCAACGATAGAAATAAAATGTTGTTGAATTCGTATTTGAATGTAATTTCTAATGATACTATTTTTGCTACATACTCAGGTAGTCGAGAAGAAAACACCCCCCGACTCCCGTGTCGCTTCGGAGCGGGCGACCCGGTAGTAACCCTAGTCTCGATCATGCCTCCAGCGTGCGGCTTCTGGAGTCCATGTTGAGAAGAATGAGGGCCCACCAGCTCATCCCGAGGAGCATGGGCCGGCTATGTTAGTACCCCCTAGTCTAGGACACCGTCACCTAGCCGCAGCCAGCAGAAGCTCCCACATCGGCGCTTCTTGCCGCCAGCATGCGCCGCGTTTCCTCTAGGGCCGTCAGGCTTCGGCGGCGTTGCTCTTCTCCAGGGCGGTGGATGTGGCATCCCTTCGATTCTTGGTTGCGGATCAGATTCGGCGCCGCCTTGTGTTGCTTCGTCGACGCTGGCACCGTGGGAATGGGACCCCGCGAGCATCTGCGCGACATGTTGGGATGCGGGATGGAGGTCTCGTGTGGGCTCTCGACGGCGGCCGCCATGACCGTTCGGGTGGCGCGACTGTTGGCCTTCTGGTTGGGGAGACGGCAATCGGCATTCGGGTGTCTCCTGGGTGAAAGCCTTAACTGAGGTGGACAGAGATGACGCCTTCGGCATCATTCTCTTCTTGAAGGGGCCGCCTTGGGAGATAGTTGGTTGGTGGACACTGTTTGGTTGGCATTGGCGGCAATCTGGATCAGGAGGTGGTGCAGTGTGACATCTACCGCATCGACAACGGCGGGTCTCGGCGGTGTGACACAACGGGATCCCGGCGTTGGACGTGTGTTGATGGACGCGCACAGGATGGTGGCATTGTCCGGCGTCGTGGTGGCATTGACGGTAGTTGGCTCTGGCAAGATCAATGCGCTGATCTCTCCTGAAGTTGGAACTCGATGGCAGTGGCGAATTTTGGAGCGTGTGCATGTGGTGTGTGCCGAGGGTCGGCTAGATTAGTTGGTGCTCTCGGCTCACCGTGGGACTGTTTGATGAGGCTCAGACTAGATGGTGTGCGTTGGTGTGATGTCAAGGCACATCATCAAATGAGTAGGTGTCTCAACATTGTTCATCAAAAGATGGCTTCATATTCGTTCATATATTTATTTTATCAGACTTGTTAAATATTCTCTCCGTCTCAAAATGTAGGACGTTCTTTTACACTGTGATGATGTTAAAAAAGTCTTACATTTCGGGAAGATGCCTGGTTGAATCATAAAGGGGTATCCTCTTTTTGGGAAAAACTTATATTTTATTAATTAAAATATGATTTGAGATTGAGGTGACTATTAAATGCGGACGGCTGTTTTTTTTTTGACAAAAATGAAATCTGGACGGATGCACTACTGGGCAGAGTAGGGATCCGTATTAAAAATGGGCAGGCATCGTGGACACGTGGCAAACAGGAAAGCGTCGTGGACTCGTGGCAAGCGCCTGAAAGGTCCAGACTGCGGTGCGACAGCCGCGCACGCGGGAACCATGCAACCCGACATGTGGATTCCGTGGAGGCATGCCCGTACAATCCATGCCCTCGGGCCGCGAGACAGCTCCGTTACGCTCTCCGGCAGGGGTCTGCCCGTCGTAAACGGCGACCATCCGCCTGTTAACGCCACCCTGCACCGCCCCAACCCCACCCGCCGCCTATATAAACACCGGGAAGATCAAGTTTTAACATTTCTCCCTCACGCTTCCCCACTCTGCTCCGTTCTGCTCACCTCTCAGGATCGCAACTCCGCCCAATTCCTGCCATCGACCGGCCGATAGAGATACTCTTGATAGGCTGATAGCTGATACGGTTTCGTCGGGGTTTGAGCTGGATTCGGCCCTTCTACAATTCCGAGCCAGCCCGCCGATGGCTCACGACTTGCAGGACGACTTGGAGTTCGTCGCCGCCGGCCACGATTACGACGACTTCGAGTTCGAGGATGCCGGTGGCAACGGGTTCCGAACCTCCGGCGGCGCTTCCCAGCACCAGCTGGTATGATGCCTCGCTTCTCTTTGGTTCACTGCCTAATCTGGGCAGAACAATCACCTGCTAGCTACAACGACGAAGGAAAAACTACACAAATTTCTTCTCTACAAGTAGGAGTGTATTATTGTACGCCTAGCGGTGGGAAGGTGTTCAAGATCCAACAGTTTTCTTCTTTTCCGATCGTAGGATACCGAGATGAACGACACTTCAGCCTTGGAGTACAGACAAGGGAAGGACATGCAGGAGATACCCTGGGAGAGGTTGAACTACAGCAGGGATCAGTACCGTCAGCTGAGGCTAAAGCAGTACAAGAACTACCAGAGCCTCGCTAGGCCGCGAGATGTGCTGGAAAAGGTGAGATGAGATCCACTGCTCACTTGTGTGTAAATTATGTCGTCTTCAATAACTGTTCTTCGTCGTGTCACTTTATTAGTAGTTTTAGCAGTTAGGCGACAGCTGATTTATCATTTGTGTTACTCAGGTATGGTTTTTTTTTTGTCTTCTACAGTATTTGACTAGCATAACGTGTGTTACACGCCAAAAAAAAAATGTTTATAGATTCGTCGTTGAATAAAGTTTGTAAACATAGTATATTTGGTTAATTGTTATGGCATATTACACATGTTCTGTTAGTCAAACTTAGACCTAAACGTTCATGTCTGGCTAACAAACCCGAATGGAGTTTTTTTTTTCAAGCAGCTGGCAAGAGCTCTGCCTGTTGAATTGACTAGTTTACGAGGGAAATTGACCATCATAAACCATCATTTTGTTTACAGGAATGCCAACGAGCGGAGAGAAGAGACGCCTTCTACGATTTTCACTTGAATACAAGACATGTCAAGCCAACAATAGTGCACTTTCAGGTACCAATTTTTATGGACATCCCTTTCAGGCCTCGGCACTCACATGCATATGACTACTCACACCCGCATCGAGTTTGATTTAACCTATTTTCTTTATATTTTCACCACCAATTATTTATGTTTGTTCGCATGGACAAATGGACACTTGATTCGGGAAATTGGTACTCCTTCAGTAAGAAGTAATATGGATCGGAGGGAGTATTAGTATTTGCTAACTTACCAGTTACCACACTGGTCATAAACTGTGACATCTTATCATGCATGGCGCGCCTCTTCTGTTTCCATGCTCGCCTTTGTGTGTTAGCTATTGTACTTGCTGAAAGTGGCTTTGACAGGGAATTCTTGGGTCTGCTAACAGGGATGATAAATCTGATTAACACTGTTTCATGGGTAAACATTTTTTAGGGAATTCTTGGGTCTGCTAACAGGGATGATAAATCTGATTAACACTGTTTCATGGGTAAACATTTTTTATTCCTCATCACTGTTAGGGTATGTTTAGTCATCTGGCCTATAGGTAGGCTGTTGGCCACGCGGACATAATTCAATTATCCAAAGTCTGCAAAATTTCAAATTTGTACAGATCTAACAAGTAAATGACAGCGGCTCCTCACGGCAAAAAAGTAGGAAAATGAAACTAACAGGCTCCAACCTCAAACCACACGTGCTTGGCGTAGTAGTTGTGTAAACAGCTCTCAATTTTTCTCACGGTTGTATTCTGCGTTAATACATGTTTCCTGTGTATACATGCATAACATTTGTTGCAGGGCATATGATGAGTGGGTCCTAAGATGGAATTGTAGTTTTGGTGTCAGCAATTAAACAGTGATAATAGGGCAGCCGCAGTATTCGGTCATCTCATATCAGGTCTACAAGCCGGTGGACGAGGATCCCCAGAAGGCGGCATTATCGTGAATCACCATAGAAGATGGTATGGTGGGGAAGTTCTACGACAGGCAAAGAAGAATCTCCTTGAATTCGTTTTTGCAGGTTTCACAAGAGAAGAGGATTGATACATTACATACTGTCTTATGGTTCACTGTTGTTACTCCCTCTAAAGAAATATAAGAGTGTGATTTAAACACCCTTATATTTCTTTACAGAGGGAGTACTATTTAACACTACTTTTTTGTTGGATGATATGTTTCCTAATGCTATGAAAATGGTACGCAAATAGATCTCCTTGTTATGGCTTATGTATATTGTATGGCAGGCCTTGACCTTTTAAGGCCTCTTTGATTGAAAGGATTTTCATACAATTTTTGGAGGATTGAATACTATGTTGGTTGTTTGATCCGTAATATTGAATCCTAATTGAAAAGATTTTCATACAATTTTTGGAGGATTGAATTGGTTGTCTGATCCGTAATATTGAATCCTATAGATTTTTTTTAAGGAATCATTTGTAATACATTCAATATGAAATGTAGCATCCACTCCAACCTTTTGGAAAAAACTTCATTTTTCCTGTGATGCAATCAAACTAACTCAAATCGTGTATACTAGCTATGCAGAGGCCGGGTGTGTGCTCACCGTGTTTGTACCTCTTGATGTTTTATTTTGAACAATAAAATTCAGTACCTCTTGATGTTTCATTTTGAACAATAAAATTCATCCTTTGTTGAAAAAACTCAAATCGTGTAGGATTCAAATGGGCATGACATTCCATTACTGTGCTCTTCCTATTCATGCGTTTTTACAATCCTGCAAATAAGTCCTTGACTGTTCTGGTGTGCTAATGTGTATGAACTGACTGGTTTACCTGGAGTTTCTTTTTGAATCAATTTACCTGGAGTTTGAGTCTGGGTTCAGATTGACAACTTATATGAACTTTGGTTGCAGAGCTCTAGCTCCTTACTAACCTGAAGGAGATCTAGATTAATAGTAGCATCACATAGTTGGAATTACCCGAGTGAATTTTAATAGAAGCTCACTGTTACGTCCTCCATCGGCGATCTCGTTTGTTATCGTAGTACTCCCTCTGTAAAGAAATATAAGAGTGTTTGGATCACTATCTAAAAGTGTTTAAATCACCATCTTAAAGCTCTTTATGGAGGGAGTAGAATTTAGTGTGGTAGCAACCACTCATTTGCATCATTTTATTTGTGCGGAGCTTTTAAGAAGAATTCTGGTACGAATGCACTGACCGTATACTTTCCCGTGTGCAGCTGAGGAACCTCCTGTGGGCTACGTCCAAGCATGATGTGTACGTGACACAGAACTATTCTGTGATGCATTGGTCATCCCTACTCCAGAGAGGAAAAGAAGTGCTCAATGTGGCAGGCCCAAATCAGGTGATCTACCACAGAGCGATGTGGTAATCCTGCATCGTCCGAATGTCGATCAATCTCTGATCCACTGTGCGACCACACTGTGCAGGATATGCGGGGAGGTCGGCCCTTGTCAAGGGTGCAGATCAGCACTATGACGGTAAAAGACAACCTCCTGGCGGCTGGTGGTTTCCATGGGGAGCTGATCTGCAAGGTAAGGAGGAGTTGGCACGCAGCGCAGAGCTGTGGTTGCTCTTGATCTTGTTATCTAAGCTGACGATTGTGTATTTGTGTCAGTATGTTGATCAACCTGGAGTGGCGTTCTGTACGAACCTGGTCGGCAACAAGAAGTCCATCACCAACGCCGTCGAGATCTACGAATCACCCAAGTGAGCAAACACATCATACTCAGTAGCTATTTATCTTCCGAATATGTGCATGGAAACTGATTTGCTAACCGAATTCGTATCGTCTCGTGACACAGCGGCTCTACCCGGGTGATGGCTGCGAACAACGACTGCGTTGTTAGAACTTTTGACACGGAGAAGTACAGCCTGCTCACCCAGTTCCCTTTCGCGTGGTCCGTCAACGTGAGTACCCTGCTCAAGAGGATTTGCCGAGCTTATGCTTCTGGTCTTGGTTGCTCATGCCATATGCTTCATGGTGCAGAACATGTCCGTCAGCCCCGACGGGAAGCTACTCGCGGTGCTCGGTGATAGCTCCGACTGCCTCATCGCTGATTCCGGGTCCGGCAAGGTAAACACAAAAGATGCAGGACAAATTGGCTCGAGATTTCTGTACGACATGCTATGGTTGAATTGCTCACCGTGGTGGCGTTGGGTCAGGAAATCGCGAGCCTGCGCGGCCACGCGGACTACTCGTTCGCGTCGGCGTGGCACCCGGACGGGCGCGTGCTGGCCACGGGCAACCAGGACAGGACGTGCCGGCTGTGGGACGTGCGCAACCCGTCCGAGGCGTTCGCGGTGCTGGAGGGGAGGATCGGCGCCGTCAGGGGGCTCAGGTTCTCGCCGGACGGCCGCTTCCTGGCCGTGGCGGAGCCGGCGGACTTTGTGTGCGTCTACGACGTGGCGGCGGGGTACGCCCGCGCGCAGGAGATCGATCTGTTCGGGGAGATCGCCGGCGTGTCCTTCAGCCCCGACGACGGTGCGGAGGCGCTGTTCGTGGGCGTCGCCGACCGTACGTACGGCAGCCTGCTCGAGTTCCGCAGGCGACACCATCACGCCTACCTCGACTGCTACCTGTGAAGTGTACGGCGTATTTCGCGTGCGAATCTTGTACTGCTACTACTTTTTTTTGTACTGCTACTACTACTTGAGAGTAGGGCTAGAACAAAGTGCGTCCTGTGTCTCGACATTTTTCTGCATCGAAATCGCAGGTGACTGTATATGTTCGCATCCTCGACTGCCTCGTCATATATTGAGTTCTGTGCACTTTTCTGCCGAGTGAAGTTTGTTTTAAACCTTCAGGACTTCGAGCACGACGGCCCGATGTTTAATCCATACCCTGAAGTTTTCAATCCCGGTTGTAATCACCCTTACTACTAGTATATAACACCCTTTAAAATATAGTGTGTCCTCGGTTCTCATGCTTTAACTTTAATCATAAATTTAATTAACAAGATTGATTGTGGCGGGAGCAAAAGTTATATTAATAAATTTATATTCAAAAGTTTTTGTTCCCGCTTCAGTTGGTTTTGTTGGTTAAATTATGATCAAAGTTGAACCTTGAAAAACACGTGCGCTCTATATTTACTTAATACAAAGTACTTAAAAAAGAATTCAACACACAATATACTTGATCTGTGTGTGCAAGTATAAGTGTCTGATCTGTCTTTTTTGTTCTGATAGGGAGTTGTTCAAAAACTTTTTTTTGATTCTGAGGAGTTGTTCAGAAACTGTGTGCTGGCTCTTGTGTACCAGAGCATAGTTTGTACGTCTAACAAAATAATAAGGGCATTTTTAACCGATCACCCGTCCGGCCGTAAGTGAGTATAAACTCAGTTTTACTCCTTTACGTTGCACGTAGCCCAAGTACTAAACTGAGTAGAGGAGGATAAATTTTATTCCGGCGCCTATCCATCCCTTAGTTTTTTTCGCGTGAAGGCCTTTTTTGTGGCGGATCGACGACTCACGTGAAGCGTCTTTGTTGAGGGTGGCGACCTCGCCGCTGTCGTCGACGATCTTGCCATCTCAACAGAAGCTGAGATGCCTTACGCTGGGCTGCGGCATGGATGCAGTGGCAGGGCATGTCAAGGTGAGCGACTATGTCGGCTGCGTTGGTCATCGCCGCTGCCAGCCGTGGAGGAGACGAGCAGGGCGACGGCTAGCAGAAGACCCAAGACGTGTCTCAAACTAGTCTTTTCACCTACACCCCATTATCGTCAAGCCCCCTGCGGCATTCCATGCCGTGATGCGCTAGGCATTGCTGGTTATGCGCCGCCGCGGCCATCGCCGTCACGTGGGGATGCTGCTGCTACGGTGGCCAGCATACTGCTACGGACAAGGAGTGCGGCGCCGGTGTTGCTCCTCTGCCCGCGTTGCTCGGAGGTACCATGTGTTCCTATGAATCTTGTGTGTTGTGCAAAACGTGTCTGCAACCAGTCTTTTCATCTACACTTCATTATCGTCAAGCCCCTGCGGCGTTCCATGCCGTGGTGCGCTAGGCATTGCTGGTTATGCACCGCCGCGGCCATCCCCGTCACGTGGGGATGCTGCTGCTACGGCGGCCAGCATACTGCTAGGGACAGGAAGGAGTGCGGCGCCGGTGTTGCTCCTCTGCCCGCGTTGCTCGGAGGTACCATGTGTTCCTCTGAATCTTGTGTGTTGTGTGTGTTCAAGTCTTGTTGCTCCTGTGCCGTGAATTGGTTTGAATCTTGTTGCTCCTGTGTTATGAATGGGCTGGATCTTGTGTATTGTGTATCTGAATCTTGTTTTAGGGAATGTGGGTGAGTAAGAGCATCTCTACCCGATCCCAAGTGGGCTTTTCAGGCCGTTTTACGCAATGGGCCAAAATACGGCCCGCGGAGATCCGCTTAAAAAGGGCATGACACCTAAAAAACTTTATAGATGGCTCGTAAACCGTCCTCCATTCCTCCATATATATGTGAGCGTGGGGGCTTTTTAGAGTTCCTATCCCGATTCCTCTTCTCGTGAGAAATACCTACACCTCCGGCTGCGATTTGTGCCGCCTCTTCCCGTGAGAAATCCCTAGACCTTCGGCTGTGATTTGCACCGCATTTGACCACCGCCAGTTGCCGGAGATGACGTCAACAGGTGTCGGCCATGGTAGCGGCAAGGGGTTCGGCGGTGACAAGCGGCGCAACGACGACGAGGCCGGAAGCTCGTCCCTCCACCCTCGGTGTGGTGCAGGGAGCAGGCGCACCGCCACGGCGTGCGGGCTCGGACCGCCAGCGTGGGCGAACTTCCGTCGCCTCGAGTGGATCTTCGGTCAGGCCAGCACCTTCGAGCTGCCGAGCATGCCGGCTGGGAGGCGAAGGAGGCCACTGTCACCGGAGCTGCAGTTGTGGTCGTGCACGTCGCGGCGCTTTGCGAGGAGTACCAACTCCAGCAGATCCTGTCTGGCACGCTCATCTACAACACTCTGAAGGGCAACGAGCCCCCGCGTCGTGAGGACGATGAGGGAAACTCCGGCAATGAGTACAAGTAGTATGCTAGTTTAATTTCCGTTTAATTTTGGTTTATATTGAATTCCCGTGTGTTATGTATTAGATGAACTCGCCTATGCTATGTTTGATGAACACAGGTGATCTATGTTTTAACGCGAACTATAAGTTTGAATATGCGGTATCATTTGCAGGATCTGTTCTGATTGTGCGTTCAGCGTCCTATAAAAATCGTTTTCAGGATACCTAAACGATTTTTGTGGGACCGCAGGTTGCGTGGATCTGCTAGAGATGCTCTAACGCTGCTACAGGAAGCTCCTTGCGCTTAAAGATTCTTCTTTTCAGTTCTAACCATATCTCCCAATAGATCAAGGGCGTAAAGCGCATCTACCACTACAGGCAACAAATTTGTCCCTTAAGCGTCCGCGGACGCGCCCGCGCACAGTGATCAGACGGGCCTTAAATTTTGTCATTTGCAACCACAAACCTTATATTTCCAAAACACTAGTTCTAGTGTAGACGACCCCAATTGAAAGTCTATGTTGGGCCGGCTAGATTGTTCATACTTAGATTTCCAATGTATATGTCAGTGTTGGCCTAACTAGGTAGGGCGTTTAGTCCCATCTCACCGAGCGAGGAGTGAGGCGACCGGCTTAAATAGCCACGTCGTCCAAAAGTGATAAGCATCAGTCATCATTGCATTTTTCTGAAGGTTAATGACTATGAATCTTCTCCTCACAAAGGAGCATTGGATGGCTGCCTGACTCTTTTTTGACTCATATGTGTAGTGTGCAGTCCGACTGTGGAGGGCAAGATCTAGGGCAAGGGTGGCGGCAGATGTAGCAAACATCTGGTGACAAGGAGTAGGTGAAAAGGGGTAGGTCAGGGAGGGATTTGGTCACTTTTTGTTGGGGTCGGGCTGTCAGTTCTGACATGGCGGATGGACCCGGTCGTGCTCGGGCCACCTTATATCCGCCCCAGATTTGGGCTGGATATGAGGGGTGCCGGTAAGTCTGGGAGTTTGATGCCGGTTTGAGGCGCCCGTTTGGGTTGCTTTTTCATCGTCTGCCTGGTCGTTCAAGGAGGGTCTGAGGCACCAGGCTGTAGATTCTCTAAGTGCTTTTCTGCCTTTCCATTTCGAGCGTTTCGTCCCTTCGCTAAGAGCAATGAACCAATCCATGAGAGATATGCATCCCTGTTCCAACCCCTAGGATAGAATTGTTACACTTGAATAATGTGATTTTCCAGACGATTAGGCATCATGTTCTGAGCATCTAATAGTCATTATGGATCATCAGTGAACGAGTTTGTGAAAGTTTTAGAAGTCTACCTTGAAGACTTACCTGAGTGATTGGATGAGGTCTAAGTGAACTTAGGTCAAGGGGAATAAGGTGAAGACTTGGTCTGCTGAGTTAAGTCTCAGCCTCCCTAACAAGACGTACAATTTTCACAGGAACTAGAATTGGTCAAACAAATTCTTTGTCTTCAATGAGCAGGTTTTATCTCTTCACTACTTTACTTTCAGTTTTGTATTGTGAAGTCTTTGCTTGGTCATCTCTGTGCGAAGACATTGCTTGAAGACATTCCCATTGATCCCATCTTTGTCTTCCTGTTGGTTGTTCTTAATGCACTATGCTACCTAGTTTGTCAGCAGTCTTTGTTTCTTATGCTTTTAGTCTTGCATTGATTGCATGCATTGTGTAGATTTACTCCTGTAATGCCTTGTTGACTTTCTGTTTAGTTTCCACATCTTCGAAAACATTGCCTATTTTGAATACTTTCATAAAAATCTCCCATTCACCCCCTCTGGTCAATAACTAGCATTTTCACACACGCCACCACCATTCCTCCCTAATGCTGGTGATGGTAATGATGATTTCGGGTGTACCCGTTGTAACGCCCTCGATGCGGCTATATCTCCCACGTGTCGAAGAACGACTTAGAGGCATAACCGCATTGAAAGCAATGTCGCAAGTGAGGTAATCTTCACACAACCCATGTAATACATAAGGGAAAGAGATACATAGTTGGCTTACAATCGCCACTTCACACAATTACATGAATGAAACATTACATCAACCAAGTATAATCAGGGCCCGACTATGGAGCCAAAATAAAAGAAGAAACCCCAAAAGCGACAAAGGCCCCCGATCGACCCCTAACTGGGCTCCACTACTGATCGACTAGAACGATACAACACAAAGAACAAGATCTTCATCGAGCTCCTCCTTGAGCTCGGGTGCGTCACCTGCACGATTTCTTCGGCACCTGCAAACTGGTTTGGAAGTATCTGTGAGTCACGGGGACTCAGCAATCTCACACCCGTGAGATCAAGACTATTTAAGCTTAAAGGTAGGACAGGGTAGTGAGGTGGAGCTGCAGCAAGCGACTAGCATATATGGTGGCTAACATACGCAAATGAGAGCGAGAAGAGAAGGCAAAGCACGGTCGAACAACTATGATCAAGAAGTGATCCTGAACTACTTACGTCAAACATAACTCCAACAACCATGTTCACTTCCCGGACCCCGCCGAGAAGAGACCATCACGGTTACACACGCGGTTGGTGTATTTTTAATTAAGATCAACTTCGGGTTTTCTACAACTGGACATTAACAAATTCCCATCTGCCACATAACCGCGGGCACGGCTTTCGTAAGTTCAAACCCTGCAGGGGTGTCCCAACTTAGCCCATGATAAGCTCTCGCGATCAACGAAGGATATTCCTTCTCCCCGGGAAGACCCGATCAGTCTCGGAATCCTGGCTACAAGACATTTCGACAGTAATAAAACAAGTCCAGCAAAGCCGCCCGATGCGCCGACATCCTGATAGGAGCTGCACATATCTCGTTCTCAGGGCAACACCGGATGAGACAGGCTACGAGTAAAACCAGGCCTCGAGTTTCCCCGAGGGGGCCCCGCAGGCGGCTCGGTTCGGACCAACACTTAGACAAGCATTGGCCCGGGGGGGCTAAATAAAGATGACCCTCGGGTTAGCTACTCCCAAGGGAAAGGTATAGGTGGTAGGCAAATGGTAAAACCAATGTTGGGCCTGCTGGAAAAGTCTTATTCAAAGCGAACTGTCAAGGGGTTCCCATTAATCACCCGACCGCGTTAGGGACGCAAAATCCTGGAACATAACACCGATATGACGGAAACTAGGGCGGCAAGAGTGGAACAAAACACCAGGCATAAGGCCGAGCCTTCCACCCTTTACCAAGTATATAGATGCATTAATTAAATAAGATATATTGTGATATCCCAACAAGTAAACATGTTCCAACAAGAAACAACATCTCCATGTCCCAACAAGGAACAAACTTCATCTTCACCTGCAACTAACAACGCTATAAGAGGGGCTGAGCAGAGCGGTAACATAGCCAAACAACGGTTTGCTAGGACAAGGTGGGTTAGAGGCTTGGTTTAACAATATGGGAGGCATGATAAGCAAGTGGTAGGTATCGCAGCACAGGCATAGCAAAAGAGCGAGCAATCTAGCAAGCAAAGATAGAAGTGATTTCGAGGGTATGGTCATCTTGCCTGAGATCCCGCAAGGAAGAAGAACGAGTCCATGATGAAGACAAACGGACGTAGACGAACGGATCCTCAAAATCGCAACGCTATCAGAACTAACCCGAAGAAGCAACACCGGAAAGAAGCAAACAACAAAGTAAACAACCACCACATAAACATGGCATGATATGCGAGATGTGGTATGCAATGCATATGCATGCTTCGGAAGGAAAAGATAAACCAGGCATAATCTTGGCAAACCAAGTATGCCACTGGATAGGTGAGGTGATTTCGGTTGAAATCGATATAAAGATCACCGGAATCGGATGCACGGCTTGCAAATGACAAGCAAAACAAGAATGACAAGATTCTGCCAATAACAGCATGATGCTACTTAGCAAGCAACAAGAAATTAAGCTACTGCACCCAAATATATCAACAAAGCATATGACAGTAATCTACTCAAGATGCTTGACAAGATATGAACAGTGAGCTACGGCTAAAACATATCATAACAGGTTCAAAAAAGCATGGCAAAAGTGCAAAAGATAACAGGTTCACAGACTTAGTGAAAATACTAACATGCCAGAAATTAACATCAGGATGACATGTTTAGAGCAAGCAAACAGCATGCTACAGGAACAGGACATAGCAAAATAAGGCGTGGCATGAATCTACTCAAAGCACTTAACAAAAGTCCCTTACTGACCATAAGCCAAAAGGGATCAGAAAATATAATAACACCCATGTCAATTAAGCAAGTTTCGTTACAGATTTCAGACTTAGCAGAAAACTGGACATGTCAAAAACAGATAACAAGTAGACATGTTTACGAGCTCGATGCACTCACTACAGAGCATTGCATGATAAACTAAGCATACATACATCAAGAAGACATGGCATAGAAGCTAGACATGGCAAGAATAACAATATATCATGCAAGGATCAACTACAACAAGCTTGGCAAAATCGAATAACATGTAAACAATCTGCCAGTAACATTTTATAGCAAAAGTAGAACTCGATTGACTCAAGCTATGGCACTCCATAATTACAAACAAAGTCATGGATGGATATAGCAAATCCATATTCTCAAAACACTCTTACTGATCATGCTCAAAAGAGGCATATATCTCTCTGAAACAACATGAACGCATGGCATAAAAATAACAGCAGGCAGGGACTTAGTGAAATTACTGAGTCTCTGAAATCAGCAACATTAAGATCCCTAGTTTGCATGCTTGTGCTAGTCACCACATAGATCACAAAAATACATGGCATAAATCTCTGGAAATATGGCATGGGATATTACAAAACACATGTAGGACTCAACTCCATATGATGCACACATCAATCATGGCAAAAATGACAAAAGTGCATCTACTGAAACAGATCTGAAACTAACATCACATAGCCCTCTTCCAACAGCATTTCGGGCACCAAGATTAGCTCAAATGAAAATGATGCAATGAGACGAAATGATGTACTCCTCGAGTCGCACAATTTGACATATTATACGCACGAAACGAAGCAGTATGCAGCAAGTTATGATGCGATGAACAGGGGCATAAAAATAACACAAAACCGGGGACTTAGCCAAAATTCGGAGAAAAAACAGGGGCGGCTCACCATGGGCCTCATGGGCCGCTTGGAGGAGAGGGAGGCCGGCAGGGGCGCGCTGGGCCTTGGCGCGGGATGCGGCCCACGCGCGCGGTCAACGGACGCCGCGGGATGAGCTCCTGCTCGAGCCCGAGCAGGGCCATGGCGACGGCGACCAACGGCGATGACGACCGGCCGCGAGCACGGGGACGGCCGGGACGGACGGGAACGGACGGATCCGGCCGCGAGGCGCCGGATCCGGTGAACGCCGACGGTGGGCGAGGGCGGCAGCAGGAGGAGCGCCGCGGTGGGGCGTCGAGCTCCGGCGAGGAGGAGAGGGCGCCGGCGACGGGAGGCGCGGGGCGCGACGGGGCAGAGCAGCGAGCGAGCTGCGGCGGCGGAGGAGCGGCAGAGCAGCGCAGGCGGCGGCGAGCGAGCTCGCGCGGGCGCGGGGCGGCGCCGGATGGGCTCGGCGGGCCCGCTTCAGGCCCCGCGGGCCGCGATGGTGGGAGGAGGCGGCGGGACAGGTGGCGCGACGGGAGTGGAGGAGGGAGGCGGCGGCGCTGACGTGGCATCGCCGGATTGGTCCGGGTGATGTGGTGGCGGCGGTGGACATGTCCGGCGACGGGATGGACATGTCCGGCGGCGCGAGGAGGAAGAGGACTAGGGTTAGACCGCGAATTTGGACGGGGTGCACTTATTTATAGGTAGAGGGGGCTAGGAAGCTCCAAATGGAGTGCGGTTTTCGGCCACGCGATCGTGATCGAACGACCGAGATGATGGAAGGGACTTAGGTGGGTTTGGGCCACTTAGAAGGGGGTGTTGGGCTGCACACAAAAGAGGCCTTCGCGGTTACCCGGTTAACTGTTGGAGTACCAAACGACCTCCGAATGACCCGAAACTTGACAGGCGGTCTACCGGTGCTATACCAAGGCCGCTTGGCAAACCTCGGTCCATTCCGAGAAAGTTTAATACCCGCTCACGGAAAAAAGGTAAGAGAGGACGCCGGGGAACATAGGAGCGCCGGATTGCAAAACGGACAACGGGGAAAAATGCTCGGATGCATAAGACGAACACGTATGCGAATGCGATGCACATGATGACATGATATGAAATGCAGATGATTACATGGCAAAGTGCAACACGCAAGCACATGACATGGCAACTACGACGAATAACTGACGGACACCTGGCGCATCAGATCCGGGGCGTTACACCCGTGGACTCCGTTGGTCCACAATTGGTAGCTAGGGAAGGAGAGAGACAACTTTTATAACCCCAATACCTCCTCAACCAACCTTCGCAAAGACAATAACATCATTCTCATCCATAAAGACTTTACAAAACATCGAGAAGAATAGTTAACATAAACATAAACAGAGGATGTTGTATCTGTTGGAAATATGCCCTTGAGGCAATAATAAATTAGTTATTATTATATTTCCTTGTTCATGATAATCGTTTATTATCCATGATAGAATTGTATTGATAGGAAAATCAGATACATGTGTGGATACATAGACAACACCATGTCCCTAGTAAGCCTCTAGTTGACTAGCTCGTTGATCAATAGATGGTTACGGTTTCCTGACCATGGACATTGGATGTCGTTGATAACGGGATCACATCATTAGGAGAATGATGTGATGGACAAGACCCAATCCTAAGCCTAGCACAAGATCATGTAGTTCGTATGCTAAAGCTTTTCTAATGTCAAGTATCATTTCCTTAGACCATGAGATTGTGCAACTCCTGGATACCATAGGAGTGCTTTGGGTGTGCCAAACGTCACAATGTAACTGGGTGGCTATAAAGGTGCACTACGGGTATCTCCGAAAGTGTCTGTTGGGTTGGCACGAATCGAGACTGGGATTTGTCACTCCGTATGACGGAGAGGTATCTCTGGGCCCACTCGGTAGGACATCATCATAATGTGCACAATGTGATCAAGGAGTTGATCACGGGATGATGTGTTACGGAACGAGTAAAAAGACTTGCTGGTAACGAGATTGAACAAGGTATCGGGATACCGACGATCGAATCTCGAGCAAGTACTATACCGGTAGTCAAAGCGAATTGTATACGGGATTGATTGAATCCTTGACATCGTGGTTCATCCGATGAGATCATCGTGAAACATGTGGGAGACAACATGGGTATCCAGATCCCGATGTTGGTTATTGGCCGGAGAGTTGTCTCGGTCATGTCTACATGGTTCCCGAGCCCGTAGGGTCTACACACTTAAGGTTCGATGACGCTAGGGTTATAGGGAATAGATGTACGTGGTTACCAAATGTTGTTCGGAGTCCCGGATGAGATCCCAGACGTCACGAGGAGTTCCGGAATGGTCCGGAGGTAAAGATTTATATATGGGAAGTCATCATACGGTCACCGGAATAATTCAGGGGTTACCGGTATTGTACGAGGACCACCGAAGGGGTTCCGGGGGTCCACCGGGAGGGTCCACCTGCCCCGGAGGGCCCTATGGGCTGTGTGTGGAGAGGGACCAGCGCCTTAGTGGGCTGGGCGCCTCCCTCCCTAGGGCCCATGCGCCTAGGGTTTGGGGGAAACCCTAAAGGGGGGCGCCCCCCTTGCCTTGGGGGGCAAGGCAACCCCCCTGGCCGCCGCCCCCTCCTCAGATTGGATTTGAAGGGGTCGGCCCCCCTCTCCCTTGCCGCTATATATATGTGGGGGTGGGAGGGCAGCCGCACCCCAAGTTCTGGCGCAGCCCCCCCTCTCCCAAGTCCTCCTCCTCTCCCGTGGTGCTTGGCAAAGCCCTGCAGGATTGCCACGCTCCTCCTTCACCACCACGCCGTCGTGCTGCTGCTGGACGGAGTCTTACCCAACCTCTTCCTCTCTCCTTGCTGGATCAAGGCGTGGGAGACGCCACCGGGCTGCACGTGTGTTGAACGCAGAGGCGCCGTTGTTCGGCGCTTAGATCGGAACCAACCGCGATCTGAATCGATGCGAGTATGACTCCTTCATCCGCATTCTTGCAACGCTTCCGCTTAGCGATCTACAAGGGTATGTAGATGCACTACTCTTCCCCTCGTTGCTAGAGTACTCCATAGATTGATCTTGGTGATGCGTAGAAAATTTTAAATTTCTGCTACGTTCCCCAACAGTGGCATCATGAGCTAGGTCTATGCGTAGTTTCCATGCACGAGTAGAACACAAGTTGTTGTGGGCGTCGATTTTGTCAATTTACTTGTCGTTACTAGTCTTATCTTGATTCGGCGGCATCGTGGGATGAAGCGGCCCGGACCGACCTTACACGTACTCTTACGTGAGACAGATTCCACCGACTGACATGCACTAGTTGCATAAGGTGGCTAGCGGGTGTCTGTCTCTCCCACTTTAGTCGGATCGGATTCAATGAAAAGGGTCCTTATGAAGGGTAAATTGTAATTGGCATATCACGTTGTGTCTTTTGCGTAGGTAAGAAACGTTCTTGCTAGAAACCCATAGCATCCACGTAAAAACATGCAACAACAATTAGAGGACGTCTAACTTGTTTTTGTAGGGTATGCTATGTGATGTGATGTGGCCAAAAGAATGTGATGAATGATATGTGATGTATGAGATTGATCACGTTCTTGTAATAGGAATCACGACTTGCATGTCGATGAGTATGACAACCGGCATGAGCCATAGGAGTTGTCTTAATTTAATTATGACCTGCGTGTCAACATAAACGTCATGTAATTAATTTACTTTATTGCTAACCGTTAGCCGTAGTAGTAGAAGTAATAGTTGACGAGACAACTTCATGAAGACACGATGATGGAGATCATGATGATGGAGATCATGGTGTCATGCTGGTGACGATGATGCTCATGGCGCCCCGAAGATGGAGATCAAAAGGAGCAAAAATGATATTGGCCATATCATGTCACTATTTGATTGCATGTGATGTTTATCATGTTTTACATCTTATTTGCTTAGAACGACGGTAGCATAAATAAGATGATCCCTCACTAAAATTTCAAGAAAGTGTTCCCCCTAATTGTGCACCATTGCGAAGGTTCGTTGTTTCGAAGCACCACGTGATGATCGGGTGTGATAGATTCTGACGTTCGAATACAACGGGTGTAAGCCAGATTTACACACGCAATACACTTAGGTTGACTTGACGAGCCTAGCATGTACACACATGGCCTTGGAACACGGAAGACCAAAAGGTCGAACATGAGTCGTATAGAAGATACGATCAACATGAAGATGTTCACCGATGATGACTAGTCCGTCTCACGTGATGATCGGACACGGCCTAGTTGACTTGGATCATGTATCACTTAGATAACTAGAGGGATGTCTATCTGAGTGGGAGTTCATTAAATAATCAGATGAACTTAATTATCATGAATGTAGTCAATAGATCTTTGCAAATTATGTTGTATCTTACGCTTTAGTTCTACTGTTTAAGATACGTTTCTAGAGAAAATTTAGTTGAAAGTTGACAGTAGCAATTATGCGGACTGGGTCCGTATTCTGAGGATTGTCCTCATTGCTGCACAGAAGGCTTATGTCCTTAATGCACCGCTCGGTGTGCTGAACCTCGAGCGTCGTTTGTGGATGTTGCGAACATCTGACATACACGTTTTGATGACTACGTGATAGTTCAGTGCGTAATGTTAAACGGTTTAGAATTGAGGCACCGAAGACATTTTTGAAACGTTGCAGAACATATGAGATGTTCCAAGAGCTGAAATTCTGATTTCAGGCTCGTGCCCACGTCAAGAGGTGTAAGACCTCCGACAAGTTTCTTAGCCTGCAAACTAAGGGAGAAAAGCTCAATCATTGAGCATGTGCTTAGATTGTCTGAGTACTACAATCACTTGAATCGAGTGGGAGTTAATCTTCCAGATGAGATAGTGATGGTTCTCCATGGTCACTGCCACCAAGCTATTAGAGCTTCGTGATGAACTATAACATATTAGGGATAGACATGATGATCCTTGAGCAATTCGCGATGTTTGACACCACAAAAGTAGAAATTGAGTAGGAGCATCAATTGTTGATGGTTAGTAAAACCACTAGTTTCAAGAAGGGCAAGGGCAAGAAGGGATACTTCATGAAACGGCAAATCAGTTGCTGCTCTAGTGAAGAAACCCAAGGTTGAACCCAAAACCCGACACTAAGTGCTTCTGTAATGAGGGGAACAGTCATTGAAGCAGAACTACCCTAGATACTTGGTAGATGAGAAGGCTGGCAAGGTTGATAGAAGTATATATAGGATATACATTATATTAAATGTGTACTTTACTCGTACTCCTAGTAGCACCAGGGTATTAAGATACAGGTTCGGTTGCTAAGTGTTAGTAACTCGAAATAAAAAGCTATGGAAAAAAGGAGACTAGCCAAAGGTGAGATGACGATATGTATTGGAAGTGTTTCCAAGGTTGATGTGATCAAGCATCGCCTGCTCCCTCTACCATCAAGATTAGTGTTAAACCTAAATAATTGTTATTTGTTGTTTGCGTTGAGCATAGACATGATTGGATTATGTTTATCACAATACGGTTATTCATTTAAGGAGAATAATGGTTACTCTGTTTATTTGAATAATACCATCAATGGTATTGCACCTAAAATGAATGGTTTATTGAATCTCGATCGTAGTGATACACATGTTCATGCCAAAAGATATAAGATAGTAATGATAGCACCACATACTTGTGGCACTGCCATTTGAGTCATGTTGGTATAAAACGCATGAAGAAGCTCCATGTTGATGGATCTTTGGACTCACTTGTTTTTTGAAAAGATTGAGACATGCGAACCATGTCTATTGGTAGATATGCATGAAGAAACTCCATACAGATGGATCGTTTGGGCTCACTTGATTTTGAATCACTTGAGACATGCAAACCATACCGCATGGGCAAGATGACTGAAAGGCCTCGTTTTCAGTAAGATGAAACAAGAAAGCAACTTGTTGGAAGTAATACATCTTGATGTGTACAGTCCAATGAGTGTTGAGGCATGTAGTTGAAGGAAATATGCCCTAGAGGCAATAATAAAGTTATTATTTATTTCCTTATATCATGATAAATGTTTATTATTCATGCTAGAATTGTATTAACCGGAAACATCATACATGTGTGAATACATAGACAAACAGAGTGTCACTAGTATGCCTCTACTTGACTAGCTCGTTAATCGAAGATGGTTATGTTTCCTAACCATGAACAAAAGAGTTGTTATTTGATTAATGGGATCACATCATTCGAAGAATGATGTGATTGACATGAACCATTCCATTAGCTTAGCACCCGATCGGTTAGTATGTTGCATTTGCTTTCTTCATGACTTATACATGTTCCTATGACTATGAGATTATGCAACTCTCGTTTTCCGGAGGAACACTTTGTGTGCTACCAAACGTCACAACGTAACTGGGTGATTATAAAGGAGCTCTACAGGTGTCTCCGAAGGTACATGTTGGGTTGGCGTATTTCGAGATTAGGATTTGTCACTCCGATTGTCGGAGAGGTATCTCTGGGCCCTCTCGGTAATGCATATCACATAAGCCTTGCAAGCATTGCAACTAATGAGTTAGTTGTGAGATGATGTATTACGGAACGAGTAAAGAGACTTGCCGGTAACGAGATTGAACTAGGTATTAAGATACCGACGATCGAATCTCGGGCAAGTAACATACCGATGACAAAGGGAACACCGTATGTTGTTATGCGGTCTGGCCGATAAAGATCTTCGTAGAATATGTAGGAGCCAATATGAGCATCCAGGTTCCGCTATTGGTTATTGACCGGAGACGTGTCTCGGTCATGTCTACATTGTTCTCGAACCCGTAGGGTCCGCACGCTTAAGGTTTCGATGACAGTTATATTATGAGTTTATGAGTTTTGATGTACCGAAGGAGTTCGGAGTCCCGGATGAGATCGGGGACATGACGAGGAGTCTCGAAATGGTCGAGACGTAAAGATCGATATATTGGACGACTATATTCGAACATCGGAAAGGTTCTGAGTGATTCGGGTATTTTTCGGAGTACCGGAGAGTTACGGGAATACGTATTGGGCCTTATTGGGCCATACGGGAAAGAAGGGAAAGGGCCTCAAGGGTGGCCACACCCCTCCCCTTGGTCTGGTCCGAATTGGACTAGGGAAGGGGGGCGCCCCCTTCCTTCCTTCTCCTTTTCCCTTCCTCTTTTCCTATTCCATATGGGAGGTGGAATCCTACTAGGACTAGGGAGTCCTAGTAGGACTTCACACTTGGCGCGCCCCCTCCTAGGGCCGGCCTCCTCCTCCCTTGCTCCTTTATATACGGGGGCATGGGGCATCCCAAAGACACAACAATTGATCCTTGAGATCTATTAGCCGTGTGCGGTGCCCCTCTCCACCATAATCCTCAATAATATTGTAGCGGTCCTTAGGCGAAGCCCTGCGATGGTAGAACATCAAGATCGTCACCATGCCGTCGTGCTGACAGAACTCATCCCCGACACTTTGCTAGATCAGAGTCCGGGGATCGTCATCGAGCTAAACGTGTGCAAGAACTCGGAGGTGCCGTAGTTTCGGTGCTTGATCGGTCGGGCCGTGAAGACGTACGACTACATCAACCGCGTTGTTATAACGCTTCCGCCTTCGGTCTACGAGGGTACGTAGACAACACTCTCCCCTCTCGTTGCTATGCATCACCATGATCTTGCGTGTGCGTAGGAAATTTTTTGAAATTACTACGTTCCCCAACGGTGGCATCCGAGCCAGGTTGTATGCGTAGATGTCATATGCACGAGTAGAACACAAGTGAGTTGTGGGCGATATAAGTCATACTGCTTACCAGCATGTCATACTTTGGTTCGACGGTATTGTTGGATGAAGCGGCCTGGACCGACATTACGCGTACGCTTACGCGAGACTGGTTCTACCGACGTGCTTTGCACACAGGTGACTGGCGGGTGTCAGTTTCTCCAACTTTAGTTGAACCAAGTGTGGCTACGCCCGGTCCTTGTGAAGGTTAAAACAGCACCAACTTGACAAACTATCGTTGTGGTTTTGATGCGTAGGTAAGAACGGTTTTTGCTCAGCCCATAGCAGCCACGTAAAACTTGCAACAAGAAAGTAGAGGACGTCTAACTTGTTTTTGCAGGGCATGTTGTGATGTGATATGGTCAAGACGTGATGAGATATAAGTTGTTGTATGAGATGATCATGTTTTGTTGAAGTTATCGGCAACTGGCAAAAGCCTTATGGTTGTGTCTCTATTGCATAAGATGCAAGCGCCAAATAATTGCTTTACTTTATCGCTATGCAATAGCATTAGTTCCAAGAGCAATAGTTGGCGAGACAACCATGTGATGACACATTGATATAGATCAAGATGATGGAGATCATGGTGTCATGCCGGTGATGATAGAGATCATGACGGTACTTTGGAGATGGAGATCAAAGGCGCAAGATGATCATGGCCATATCATGTCACATATTTTGATTGCATGTGATGTTTATCTTTTATACATCTTATTTTGCTTAGTTTGATGGTAGCTTTATAAGATGATCTCTCACTAAATTTCAAGATTAAAGTGTTCTCCCTGAGTATGCACCATTGCCAAAGTTCGTCGTGCCCAGACACCACGTTATGATCGGGTGTGATAAGCTCTACGTCCATCTACAACGGGTGCAAGCCACTTTTGCACATGCAGAATACTCAGGTTAAACTTGACGAGCCTAGCATATGCAGATATGGCCTCGGAACACTGAGACCGAAAGGTCGAGCGTGAATCATATAGTAGATTTGATCAACATAGTGATGTTCACCATTGAAAACTACTCCATTTCACGTGATGATCGGTTATGGTTTAGTTGATTTGGATCACGTGATCACTTAGATGATTAGAGGGATGTCTATCTAAGTGGGAGTTCTTAAGTAATACGATTAATTGAACTTTAATTTATCATGAACTTAGTCCTGATAGTATTTTGCAAATAATGTTATAGATCAATAGCTCGCGTTGTTGCTTCCCTATGTTTTATTTTTGATATGTTCCTAGAGAAAACTAAGTTGAAAAATGTTAGTAGCAATGATGCGGATTGGATCCGTGATCTGAGGTTTATCCTCATTGCTGCACAGAAGAATTATGTCCTTGATGCACCGCTAGGTGACTGACCTATTGCAGGAGCAGATGCAGACGTTTTGAATGTTTGGCTAGCTCAATATGATGACTACTTGACAGTTTAGTGCACCATGCTTAACGGCGTAGAATCGGGACTTGAAAGACGTTTTGAACGTCATGGACCATATGAGATGTTCCAGGAGTTGAAGTTAATATTTGAAGCAAATACCCGTGTTGAGAGATATGAAGTCTCCAACAAGTTCTATAGCTAAAAGATGGAGGAGAATAGCTCAAGCAGTGAGCATGTGCTCAGATTGTCTGGGTACTAAAATCGCTTGAATCAAGTGATAGTGATTGACAGAATTCTCTAGTCACCATCACCAAGTTAGTAGAACTGCATGATGAACTATGATATGCAAGGGAGAATGGAAACAATTCCCAAGCTCTTCGACGAAGGTAGAAATCAAGACAAAACCACTAGTTTCAAGAAAAGGGCAAAGGGAAGAATGGGAACTTAAAGAAGAATGGCAAGCAAGTTGCTGCTCAAGTGAAGAAGCCCAAGTCTGGTCCTAAGCCTGAGACTAAGTGCTTCTACTGCAAAGGGACTGGTCACTGGAAGCGGAACTGCCCCAAGTATTTGGCGGATAAGAAGGATGGCAAAGTGAACAAAGGTATATTGGATATACATGTTATTGATGTGTATTTTACTAGTGTTTGTAGCAACCCCTTGCTACCTCTCGAGCTAGCGTTGGTTTTCCCCAAAGAGGAGGGGGTGATGCAGCACAGTAGCGTAAGTATTTCCCTCAGTTTTTGAGAACCAAGGTATCAATCCAGTAGGAGGTCACGCGCAAGTCCCTCGTACCTGCACAAAATGGTAGCAACTCACAACCAACGCTTAGGGGGTGTCAATCCCTTCACGGTCACTTACGAGAGTGAGATCTGATAGAGATAATATTTTTGGTATTTTTGGTATAAAGATGCAAAGTGAAAAGTAAAAGCAAAACAAGTAAAATAAAGTAATGGAGATTGATATGATGAGAATAGACCCGGGGGCCATAGGTTTCACTAGTGGCTTCTCTCAAGAGCATAGATATTCTACGGTGGGTGAACAAATTACTATTGAGCAATTGATAGAATTGAGCATAGTTATGAGGTTATCTAGGTATGATCATGTATATAGGCATCACGTCCGTGACAAGTAGACCGACTCCTGCCTGCATCTACTACTATTACTCCACTCATCGACCGCTATCCAGCATGCATCTAGAGTATTAAGTTAGAAACAGAGTAACACCTTAAGCAAGATGACATGATGTAGAGGAATAAATTCATGCAATATGATAAATACCCCATCTTGTTATCCTCGATGGCGACAATACAATACGTGCCTTGCAACTCTTTCTGTCACTGAGTAAGGACACCGCAAGATTGAACCCAAAGCTAAGCACTTCTCCCATTGCAAGAACTACCAATCTAGTTGGCCAAACCAAACGGATAATTCAAAGAGACTTGCAAAGATAACTCAATCATACATAAAATAATTCAAAGAAGATTCAAATATTATTCATAGATAAGTTGGATCATAAACCCACAATTCATCGGTCTCAATAAACACACCGCAAAAAGAACATTACATTGAATAGATCTCCACGAGAGAGGGGTAGAACATTGTATTGAGATCCAAAAAGAGAGAAGAAGCCATCTAGCTACTAGCTATGGACCAGAAGGTCTGAAGTAAACTACTCACACTTCATCGGAAGGGCTATGGTGTTGATGTAGAAGCCCTCCGTGATGGATGCCCTCTCCGGCGGAGATCCGGAACAGGCCCCAAGATGGGATCTCGTGGATACAGGAAGTTGCGGCGGTGGAATTAGGTTTTTGGCTCCGTCTCTGCTCTAATGGGGGTACGTAGGTATATATAGGAGGAAGGAGCACGTCGGTGGAGCTCCGAGGGGCCCACGAGGCAGGGGGGCGCGCCCTCCACCCTCGTGACCTCCCCGGAAACTTCTCGGAGTAGGGTCCAAGTCTCCTGGATCACGTTCGGTGAGAAGACCACGTTCCCGAAGGTTTCATTCCGTTTGGACTCCGTTTGATATTCTGTTTCCTCGAAATACTGAAATAGGCAAAAAATAGCAATTCTGGGCTGGGCCTCCGGTTAATAGGTTAGTCCCAAAATAATATAAAAGTGGAAAATAAAGCCCAATATAGTCCAAAACAGTAGATAAAGTAGCATGGAGCAATCAAAAATTATAGATAAGTTGGAGACGTATCAGGCATCCCCAAGCTTAATTCCTGCTCGTCCTCGAGTAGGTAAATGATAAAAAGAGAATTTTTGATGCGGAGTGATACTTTGGCATAATTTCAATGTATATCTTCTTAATCATGGTATGAATATTCAGATCCAAAAGGTTGAAGACAAAAGTTCATATTGACATAAAAATGATAATACTTCAAGCATACTAATCAAACAATTATGTCATCTCAAAATAACATGGCCAAAGGAAGTCCATCCCTACAAAATCATATAGTTAGGCTATGCTTCATTTTCGTCACACAAAGATGTTCCCCACTTCTATACCCCCGATGACAAGCCAAGCAATTGTTTCATACTCAAATAATCTCAAACTTTTTCAACCTTCACGCAATACATGAGCGCGAGTCATGGACATAGCACTATGGGTGGTATAGAATATGATGATGGGGATTGTGTGGAGAAGACAAAAAATGAGAAATTCTCACATCAACGAGGCTAATCAATGAGCTATGGAGATGCCCATCGATTGATGTTAATGTAAGGAGTAGGGATTGCCATGCAACGGATGCACTAGATCCAAGAATGCTCAACCAAAGAAAACTAGTGGGTGTGCATCCAACTTGCTTGCTCATGAAGACCTAGGGCATTTTGAGGAAGCCCATCGTTGGAATATACAAGCCAAGTTCTATAATGAAAAATTCCCACTAGTATGAACAAGACAACTTATGAGACTCACTATATGAAAATCATGATGCTACTTTGAAGCACAATATATGAGACTCACTACATGAATAACAAGGTGCTACTTTGAAGCACAAGTGTGGAAAAAGAAATAGTAGCATTGCCCTTTCTCTTTTTTTTGGGCCTTTCTTTTTTTTCTTTTTGGCCTTTCTCTCTTTTTTTTTTGATTGGGCAATGCTCTAATAATGATGATCATCACACTTCTATTGATTACAACATAATGATTACAACTCGATACTAGAACAAGATATGACTCTATTATGAATGCCTCCGGCGGTTTACCGGGATGGTGCAATGAATCAAGAGTGACATGTATGAAAAATAATGCATGGTGGCTTCGCCACAAATACGATGTCAACTACAAGATCATGCAATGGCAATATGACAAAAGTAAAGCATGTCATGATGATGATGATGATGATGATGATGATGGTGGTGGAAGTTGCATGGCAATATATCTCGGAATGGCTATGGAAATGCCATGATAGGTAGGTATGGTGGCTGTTTTGAGGAAGATATAGGGAGGTTTATGTGTGAAAGAGCGTATCATATCACGGGGTTTGGATGCACCGGTGAAGTTTGCACCAACTCTCAATGTGAGAAAGGGCAATGCATGGTACCGAAGAGGCTAGCAAATGGCGGAAAGGTAAAAGTGCGTATAATCCATGGACTCAACATTAGTCAAAAGAATTCATATACTTATTGCAAAAATTTAGAAGTCATCAAAAATCAAGTACTACGCGCATGCTCCTAGGGGGATAGATTGGTAGGAAAAGACCATCGCTCGTCCCCGACCGCCACTCATAAGGATGCACAAGCCAGGTACACTTCATGCTTCAAATTTGTTACACAACTTTAACCATACGCGCATGCTACGGGACTTGCTAACTTCAACACAAGTATTTCTCAAATTCACAACTACTCAACTAGAACGACTATGATATTATCACCTTCATATCTCAAAACAATTATCAAGCATCAAACTTATCTTAGTATTCACCCCACTAAAAAGAAAGTTTCACATATCTTGAATACCAAGTATATTAACATTAAGCAAATTACCATGCTATTAATGACTCTCAAAATAATCTAAGTGAAGCATGAGAGATCAAGTTTCTTTAAAACAATCCACCACCATGCTCTAAAAGATCTAAGTGAAGCACTAGAGCAAAAATTATCACGCTCAAAAAGATATAAGTGAAGCACATAGAGTAAACTATCAAGCTCAAAAGATATAAGTGAAGCACATAGAGTATTCTAAAAAATTTCAATTCATGCATGGCTCTCTCAAAAGGTGTGTACAGCAAGGATGATTGTGGTAGACTAACAAGCAAATACACAAATAATACAAGACGCTCCAAGCAAAACACATATCATGTGGTGAATAAAAATATAGCTCAAAGTAAATTACCGATGGAAGTGGAGAAAGAGGGGATGCCTTCCGGGGCATCCCCAAGCTTTGAATTTTTGGTGTCCTTGGATTATCTTGGGGGTGCCATGGGCATCCCCAATCTTAGGCTCTTGCCACTCCTTGTTCCATAATCCATCAAAAGAATTCACCCAAAACTTGAAAACTTTACAACACAAAACTCAATAGAAATCTCGTGAGCTCCGTTAGAGAAAGAAAACAAAAGACTACTTTAAGGTACTGTAGTGAACTTGTTCTTTATTTGTATTGGTGTTAAACCTACTATATTCCAACTTCTCTATGGTTTATAAACTATTTTACTAGCCATAGATTCATCAAAATAAGCAAACAACACACGCAAAACAGAATCTGTCGAAAACAGAACAGTCTGTAGTAATCTGTTACTAACACAAACTTCTGGAACCCGAAACATTCTACCACAATTAGACGACCTGGGCAATTTGTTTATTGATCAGCAGCAATTGGAATCACTATTTTATCACGTTCTGGTGATTTTTAACAATTCGGGCACTGAGCGCAAAGATTCTGGAAATTACAGCAAGATCAAATAACTATCTTCCAAGAAGATCTAACAGGTTTAACTTGGCACAAAAACTAATTAAAAGATAAAACCACATCTAAACAGAATCTATATGGATTATTTATTTCTAAACAGAACCAAAAACAAAAAACACAAAATAAAATTGGGTTGCCTCCCAACAAGCACTATCGTTTAACGCCCCTAGCTAGGCATAAAAGCAAGGATAGATCTAGGTATTGCCATCTTTAATTTTCAAATTTTTAGCGGAGTCATGCTCGAATCCGGGGGGTTCTTCCCTCTTCCCTTCATACTCGGAAATTTTTAGATCTAAAGAATCCAACCGTTTATTGCAAAGAGTAATCAACATATTCATACGGTTAAGATTTCCGCTAATATTTTAAGAGGCTCAAGAGACTTTTGTAAAATCTTTGTTACTTTGCAAGTCCTCTCAAACACTTGGGTTTCTTCCTGGGTAGGATGAGATCCTCCCTTTTGGGGTGGTGTTCCCACTATTCCCTCTATAATCTCATGCGCAATACCGGGATCAATATTAATGAAATTTCCCTTGGCCATGCAATCCAAGAGTTGTCTATGCGTCATGTTTAACCCAACATAAAAATTGCGAAGAAGAATTCTAAAGTTCACCTCTAGGGTGCACTTACGATAAGATTCCATCATCCTATACCAAGCATCTTTTAAGTTTTCTCCTTGCTATTGCTTGAAGTGAAGAACTTCAAACTCGGGAGACATAGGAGCGGATAAGGAATTCGACATAGCGACAGGTAAGCAAACTAACACACGAGCAAACAAAAGGCAAAGGGAAAAAGAGGAGGAGATTGGGAAAGAGAGGGCGAATAAAACGGCAAGGGTGAAGTGGGGGAGAGGAAAACGAGAGGCAAAAGGCAAATAATGTAATGCGAGAGATAGAGATTGTGATGGGTACTTGGTATGTTGACTTTTGCGTAGGCCTCCCGGGCAACGGCGCCAGAAATCCTTCTTGCTACGTCTCGAGCTAGCGTTGGTTTTCCCCGAAGAGGAGGGGGTGATGCAGCACAGTAGCATAAGTATTTCCCTCAGTTTTTGAGAACCAAGTTATCAATCCAGTAGGAGGTCACGCGCAAGTCCCTCATACCTGCACAAAACGGTAGCAACTCGCAACCAACGCTTAGGGGTTGTCAATCCCTTCACGGTCACTTACGAGAGTGAGATCTGATAGAGATAATATTTTTGGTATTTTTGGTATAAAGATGCAAAGTGAAAAGTAAAATCAAAACAAGTAAAATAAAGTAATGGAGATTGATATGATGAGAATAGACCCGGGGGCCATAGGTTTCACTAGTGGCTTCTCTCAAGAGCATAGATATTCTACGGTGGGTGAACAAATTACTGTTGAGCAATTGATAGAATTGAGCATAGTTATGAGGTTATATAGGTATGATCATGTATATAGGCATCACGTCCGTGACAAGTAGACCGACTCCTGCCTGCATCTACTACTATTACTCCACTCATCGACCGCTATCCAGCATGCATCTAGAGTATTAAGTTAAAAACAGAGTAACGCCTTAAGCAAGATGACATGATGTAGAGGAATAAATTCATGCAATATGATAAATACCCCATCTTGTTATCCTCGATGGCAACAATACAATACGTGCCTTGCAACTCTTTCTGTCACTGAGTAAGGACACCGCAAGATTGAACCCAAAGCTAAGCACTTCTCCCATTGCAAGAACTACCAATCTAGTTGGCCAAACCAAACGGATAATTCGAAGAGACTTGCAAAGATAACTCAATCATACATAAAATAATTCAGAGAAGATTCAAATATTATTCATAGATAAGTTGGATCATAAACCCACAATTCATCGGTCTCAACAAACACACCGCAAAAAGAAGATTACATCGAATAGATCTCCACGAGAGAGGGGAGAACATTGTATTGAGATCCAAAAAGAGAGAAGAAGCCATCTAGCTACTAGCTATGGACCCGAAGGTCTGAAGTAAACTACTCACACTTCATCGGAAGGGCTATGTTGTTGATGTAGAAGCCCTCCGTGATGGATGCCCTCTCCGACGGAGCTCCAGAACAGGCCCCAAGATGGGATCTCGTGGATACAGGAAGTTGCGGCGGTGGAATTAGGTTTTTGGCTCCGTCTCTGGTCTAATGGGGGTACGTAGGTATATATAGGAGGAAGGAGCACATCGGTGGAGCTCCGAGGGGCCCTCAATGCAGGGGGGCGTGCCCAGGGGGAGCCCTCCACCCTGGTGACCTCCCCGGAAACTTCTTGGAGTAGGGTCCAAGTCTCCTGGATCACGTTCGGTGAGAAGATCACGTGCCCGAACGTTTCATTCCGTTTGGACTCCGTTTGATATTCTGTTTCCTCGAAATACTAAAATAGGCAAAAAAACAGCAATTCTGGGCTGGGCCTCCCGTTAATAGGTTAGTCCCAAAAATAATATAAAAGTGGAAAATAAAGCCCAATATGGTCCAAAACAGTAGATAAAGTAGCATGGAGCAATAAAAAATTATAGATACGTTGGAGACGTATCACCCCTCGGCATTTGAT
This sequence comes from Aegilops umbellulata, assembly GCA_032464435.1. Taxonomy (NCBI): domain Eukaryota; kingdom Viridiplantae; phylum Streptophyta; class Magnoliopsida; order Poales; family Poaceae; genus Aegilops; species Aegilops umbellulata. The sequence continues at coordinate 503,633,988 of CP136057.1, forward strand.
ACTGGTTCAGTTGCTAAGAGAAGTAACTCGAAACGGGAGTTGCAGAATAAACAGAAACTAGTAAAAGGCAAGGTGACGATGTGTGTTGGAAGTAGTTCCAAGATTGATATGATCATCATCGCACACTCCCTATACTTTCGGGATTAGTGTTGAAACTAAATAAGTGTTATTTGGTGTTTGCGTTGAGCATGAATATGATTTGATCATGTTTGTTGCAATACGGTTATTCATTTAAGTTAAAGAACAATTGTTGTTCTATTTACATGAATAATACCTTCTATGGTCATACACACCAAAGAAAATGGTTTGTTGGATCTCGATCGTAGTGATACACATATTCATAATATTGAAGCCAAAAGATGCAAAGTTAATAATGATAGTGCAACTTATTTGTAGCACTGCCGTTTAGGTCATATTGGTGTAAAGCGCATGAAGAAACTCCATGTTGTTGGGATTTTGGAATCACTTGATGCTTGCGAACCATGCCTTATGGGCAAGATGACTAAAACTCCGTTCTCCGGAACAATGGAGCAAGCAACTGTCTTATTGGAAATAATAGATACTGATGTATGAGATCCGATGAATGTTGAAGCTCGCGGCGGGTATCGTTATTTTCTGACCTTCACAGATGATTTGAGCAGATATGCGTATATCTTCTTGATGAAACATAAGTCTGAAACATTTGAAAAGTTCAAAGAATTTCAGAGTGAAGTGGAAAATCATCGTGACAAGAAAAATAAAGTTTCTACGATCAGATCACTGAGACAAATATTTGAGTTACAAGTTTGGTCTTCAATTAAAACAATGTGGAATAGTTTCACAAATTCGTGCCACCTGGAACACCACAACATAATGGTGTGTCCGAACGTCATAATAGTACTTTATTGGATATAGTACAATCTATGATGTTTCTTACCGATTTACCACTATCGTTTTCGGGTCATGCATTAGAGACAGCTGCATTCACGTTAAAAAGGGGCACCATCTATGTCCGTTGAGACGACACAATATGAACTGTGGTTTAGCAAGAAACCAAATTTGTCGTATCTTAAAGTTTGGGGTTGCGATACTTATAAGAAAAAGTTTCATCATGATAAGCTCAAACCCAAATCGGAGAAATGTGTCTTCATAGGATACCCAAAGGAGACAGTTGGGTACACCTTCTATCACAGATCCGAAGGCAAGACATTCGTTGCTGAGAATGGATACTTTCTAGAGAAGGAGTTTCTCTCGAAAGAAGTGAGTGGGAGGAAAGTAGAACTTGATAAGGTAATTGTACCTTCTCCCTTATTGGAAAGTAGTTCATCACAGAAATCTGTTCCTGTGACTACTACAGCAATTAGTGAGGAAGCTAATGATGATGATCATGTAACTTCAGATCAAGTTACTACCGAACCTCGTAGGTAAACCAGAGTGAGATCCGCACCAAAGTGGTACGTAATCCTGCTTTGGAGGTCATGTTACTTGACCATGATGAACCTACGAACTATGAGGAAGCGATGATGAGCCGGCCATGAAATATGAGATAGGATCCATGTATGAAAACAAAGTATGGACTTTGGTGGAATTGCCCGATGATCGGCAATCCATAGAAAATAAATGGATCTTCAAGAGGAATACAGACACTAATAGTAGTGTTACTATCTACAAAGCTAGACTTGTCGAAAAAGGTTTTTGACAAAGTTCAAGGTGTTGACTACGATGAGATTTTCTCACTCGTATCTATGCTTAAGTCTGTCCAAATCATGTTAGCAATTGCCGCATTTTATGAAATCTGGCAAATGGATAAACAAAACTGCATTCCTTAATGGATTTATTAAAGAAGAGTTGTATATGATGCAACCAGAAGGTTTTGTCAATCCTAAAGGTGCTAACAAAATGTGCAAGCTCCAGCGATCCATCTATGGACTGGTGCAAGCATCTCGGAGCTGGAATATGCGCTTTGATGAGATGATCAAAGCATATAGTTTTATACAGACATGCGGTGAAGCCTGTATTTACAAGAAAGTGAGTGGGAGCACTACAGCATTTCTGATAAGTATATGTGAATGACATATTGTTGATCGGAAATAATGTAGAATTATTCTGCAAAGCATAAATGAGTGTTTGAAAGAAGTTTTTCAAAGAAAGGCCTCGGTGAAGCTGCTTACATATTAAGCATCAAGATCTATAGAGATAGATCAAGACGCTTGATAAGTTTTTTTCAATGAGTACATACCTTGACAGGATTTTGAAGTAGTTCAAAATGGAACTGTCAAAGAAAGAGTTCTTGGCTGTGTTACAAGGTGTGAAATTGAGTAAGACTCAAAGCCCGACCATGGCAGAAGATAGAAAGAGAATTAAAGGCATTCCCTATGCCTCAGCCATAGGTTCTATAAAGTATGCCATGCTGTGTACCAGATCTATTGTATACCCTACACTGTGTTAAGACAGGGAGTACAATAGTGATCTAAGAGTAGATCACTGGACAGCGGTCAAAATCATCCTTAGTGGAATAAGGAAATATTTCTCGATTATGGAGGTGACAAAAGGTTCGTCGTCAAAAGTTACGTCGATGCAAGTTTTGACACAGATCTGGATGACTCTAAGTCTCGATCTAGATACATATTGAAAGTGGGAGCAATTAGATAGAGTAGCTCTGTGCAGAGCATTGTAGACATAGAATTCGCAAAATACTTACGGATCTGTATGTGACAGACCCGTTGACTAAAATTATTTCACAAGCAAAACATGATCACACCTTAGTACTCTTTGGGTGTTAATCACATAAGCGATGTGAACTAGATTACTGACTCTAGTAAACCCTTTGGGTGTAGGTCACATGACTATGTTAACTATGGGTGTTAATCACATGGTGATGTGAACTATTAGTGTTGAATCACATGGCGATGTGAACTAGATTATTGACTCTAGTGCAAGTGGGAGACTGAAGGCAATATGCCCTAGAGGCAATAATAAAGTTATTATTTATTTCCTTATATCATGATAAATGTTTATAATTCATGCAAGAATTGTATTAACCGGAAACATGATACATGTGTGAATACATAGACAAACAGAGTGTCACTAGTATGCCTCTACTTGACTAGCTCGTTAATCGAAGATGGTTATGTTTCCTAACCATGAACAAAAGAGTTGTTATTTGATTAACGGGATCACATCATTACAAGAATGATGTGATTGACATGACCCATTCCATTAGCTTAGCACCCGATAGTTTAGTATGTTGCTATTGCTTTCTTCATGACTTATACATGTTCCTACGACTATGAGATTATGCAACTCCCGTTTGTCGGAGGAACACTTTGTGTGCTACCAAACATCACAACGTAACTGGGTGATTATAAAGGAGCTCTACAGGTGTCTCCGAAGGTACATGTTGGGTTGGCGTATTTCGAGATTAGGATTTGTCACTCCGATTGTCGGAGAGGTATCTCTGGGCCCTCTCGGTAATGCACATCGCATAAGCCTTGCAAGCATTGAAACTAATCAGTTAGTTGTGAGATGATGTATTACGGAACGAGTAAAGAGACTTGTCGGTAACGAGATTGAACTAGGTATTAAGATACCGACGATCGAATCTCGGGCAAGTAACATACCGATGACAAAGGGAACACCGTATGTTGTTATGTGGTCTGACCGATAAAGATCTTCGTTGAATATGTAGGAGCCAATATGAGCATCCAGGTTCCGCTATTGGTTATTGACCGGAGACGTGTCTCGGTCATGTCTACATTGTTCTCGAACCCGTAGGGTCCGCACACTTAAGGTTTCGATGACAGTTATATTATGAGTTTATGAGTTTTGATGTACCGAAGGAGTTCGGAGTCCCGGATGAGATCGGGGACATGACGAGGAGTCTCGAAATGGTCGAGACGTAAAGATCGATATATTGGACGATTATATTCGGACATCGGAAAGGTTCTGAGTGATTCGGGTATTTTTTGGAGAACCGGAGAGTTACGGGAATACGTATTGGGCCTTATTGGGCCATACGGGAAAGAAGAAAAAGGGCCTCAAGGGTGGCCGCACCCCTCCCCTTGGTCTGGTCCGAACTGGAGTAGGGAAGGGGGCGCCCCCTTCCTTCCTTCTCCTTTTCCCTTCCTCTTTTCCTATTCCATATGGGAGGTGGAATCCTACTAGGACTAGGGAGTCCTAGTAGGACTCCACACTTGGCGCGCCCCCTCCTAGGGCCGACCTCCTCCTCCCTGGCTTCTTTATATACGGGGGAAGGGGGGCACCCCGAAGACACAACAATTGATCCTTGAGATCTATTAGCCGTGTGCGGTGCCCCCCTCCACCATAATCCTCGATAATATTGTAGCGGTGCTTAGGCGAAGACCTGTGACGGTAGAACATCAAGATCGTCACCACGCCGTCGTACTGACAGAACTCATCCCCGACACTTTGCTGGATCGGAGTCCGGGGATCGTCATCGAGCTGAACATGTGCAAGAACTCGGAGGTGTCGTAGTTTCGGTGCTTGATCGATCGGGCCGTGAAGACGTACGACTACATCAACCGCGTTGTTCTAACGCTTCCGCTTTCGGTCTACGAGGGTACGTAGACAACACTCTCCCCTCTCGTTGCTATGCATCACCATGATCTTGCGTGTGCGTAGGTAATTTTTTGAAATTACTACGTTCCCCAACAGTAGTGGATATCGTTATGTTCTTACTTCACAGATGATTTGAGTAGATGCTGAGTATATTTATTTGATGAATCACGAGTCTGAATTATTGAAAGGTTCAAGTAATTTCTGGGTGAAGTTGAAAGATCGTCGTGACAAGAGGATAAAATATCTATGATATGATCATAGAGATGAATATCTGAGTTACGAGGTTGGCACACAATTAAGAAATTGTGGAAATTGTTTCAGAACTAGTACCGCCTGGACACCATAGTGTGCTGGTGTCTCCGAACATCATAACTGCACCCTAATTGGATATGGTGCATACCATGCTGTTTCTTATCAAATTACCACTATCGTTTATGGGTTAGGCATTAGAGATAACCGCATTCACTTTAAATAGGGCACCACACAATTCCGTTGAGACGACACCATATGGTTTAGAGAAACCTAAGCTGTCGTTTCTTAAAAGTTTGGGGCTACAACGCTTATGTGAAAAGGTTTCGGGCTGATAAGCTCGAACCCAAAGCGGATAAATGCATCTTCATAGGACACCCAAAAATAGTTGGGTATACCTCCTGTCTCAGATCCGAAAGCAATAGGGATTGTTTCTAGAATCGGGTCCTTTCTCGAGGAAAAGTTTCTTTCGAAAGAATTGAGTGGGAGGATGGTGGAGACTTGATGAGGTTATTGAACCGTCACTTCAACTAGTGTGTAGCAGGGCACAGAAAGTTGTTCCTGTGGCACCTACACCAATTGAAGTGGAAGCTTATGATCAAGATCATGAAACTTCTGATCAAGTCACTACCAAACCTCATAGGTCGACAAGGATGTGTACCACTTCAGAGTGGTACGTGATCATGTCTTGGAAGTCATGTTGCTAGACAATGATGAACCTACGAGCTATGGAGAAGCGATGGTGGGCCCAGATTCCAAAAATTGGCTCGAGGCCATAAAATCCGAGAGAGGATCCATGTATGAAAACAAAGTGTAGACTTTGAAAGAACTACTTAATAGTCGTAAGGCTGTTGGGTGCAGATGGATTTTAAAAGGAAGACGGACAATGATGGTAAGTGTCACCATTAAGAAAGCTCGACTTTTCGTTAAGATGTTTCCCGACAAGTTCAAGGAGTTGACTACGATGAGATTTTCTCACTCATAGCGATGCTAAGAGTCTGTTGGAATTATGTTAGCAGTTACTGCATTATTTATGAAATCTTGCAGATAAGATGTCAAAACATTGTTTCCTCGACGATTTTCTTGAGGAAAGGTTGTATGTGATACAACTAGAAGGTTTTGTCAATCCTGAAAGATGCTAACAAGTATGCAAAGCTCCAACAATCCTTCTAAGGACTGGAGTAAGCATCTTGGAATTGGAATGTACGCTTTGATGAGATGATCAAAGATTTTAGGTTTATACAAAGTTTATGAGAAACTTATATTTCCAAAGAAGTGAGTGGGAGCACTATAGAACTTCTAATGAGTATATGTTGTTAACACATTGTTGATCAGAAATGATGTAGAATTTCTAGAAAGCATGCAGGGTTATTTGAAAAATGTTTTTTAATGGAAAACCTGGATTAAGCTACTTGAACATTGAGCATCAAGATCTATAAGGATAGATCAAAAATGCTTAATGGTACTTTCAAATGAAGGAGTTCAAAAATAGATCGGCAAAGAAGGAGTTCTTGGCTGTGTTATAAGGTATGAGTGTTGAGCAAGACTTAAGAACTGACCACAGCAGAATAGAGAGAAAGGACGAAGGTAGTCCCCTATGCTTTAGACGTAGGCTCTAAAGTATGCTATGTTGTGTACCGCACCTGAAGGGGTACAAATGTGATCTAGGAATGGATCACAGGACAACGGTCAAGGTTATCCTTAGTAACTAGTGGACTAAGGAATTTTCTCGATTATGGAGGTGGTAAAAGAGTTCGTCGTAAAGGGTTACGCCGATGCAATCTTTGACACTAATCTGGATGATTCTGAGTAGTAAACCGGATTCGTATAGTAGAACAGTTATTTGGAATAGCTCCAAATAGAGCGTGGTAGCTGCATCTACAAGATGACATAGAGATTTGTAAAGCACACACGGATCTGAAAGGTTCAGACCCCTTGACTATAACATCTCTCACAAGCATAACATGATCAAACCCATAACTCACTGAGTGCTAATCACATGGTAATGTGAACTAGATTATTGACTCTAGTAAACTCTTGGGTGTTAGTCACATGGGGATGTGACCTTGAGTGTTAATCACATAGCGATGTGAACTGGATTATTGACTCTAGTGCAAGTGGGAGACTGTTGGAAATATGCCCTAGATGCAATAATAAATTAGTTATTATTATATTTCCTTGTTCATGATAATCGTTATTCTCCATGCTAGAATTGTATTGATAGGAAACTCAGATACATGTGTGGATACATAGACAACACCATGTCCCTAGTAAGCCTCTAGTTGACTAGCTCGTTGATCAATAGATGGTTACGGTTTCCTGACCATGGACATTGGATGTCGTTGATAACGGGATCACATCATTAGGAGAATGATGTGATGGACAAGACCCAATCCTAAGCCTAGCACAAGATCGTGTAGTTCGTATGCTAAAGCTTTTCTAATGTCAAGTATCATTTCCTTAGACCATGAGATTGTGCAACTCCCAGATACCGTAGGAGTGCTTTGGGTGTGCCAAACGTCACAACGTAACTGGGTGGCTATAAAGGTGCACCGGGTATCTCCGAAAGTGTCTGTTGGGTTGGCACGAATCGAGACTGGGATTTGTCACTCCGTGTGATGGAGAGGTATCTCTGGGCCCACTCAGTAGGACATCATCATAATGTGCACAATGTGATCAAGGAGTTGATCACGGGATGATGTGTTACGGAACGAGTAAAGAGACTTGCCGATAACGAGATTGAACAAGGTATCGGGATACCGACGATCGAATCTCGGGCAAGTACTATACCGGTAGACAAAGGGAATTGTATACGGGATTGATTGAATCCTTGACATCGTGGTTCATCCGATGAGATCATCGTGAAACATGTGGGAGCCAACATGGGTATCCAGATCCCGCTGTTGGTTATTGGCCGGAGAGTTGTCTCGGTCATGTCTACATGGTTCCCGAGCCCGTAGGGTCTACACACTTAAGGTTCGATGACGCTAGGGTTATAGGGAATAGATGTACGTGGTTACCGAATGTTGTTCGGAGTCCCGGATGAGATACCAGACATCACGAGGAGTTCCGGAATGGTCTGAAGGTAAAGATTTATATATGGGAAGTCATCATACGGTCACCGGAATAATTTGGGGGTTACCGGTATTGTACCAGGACCACCGAAGGGGTTCCGGGGGTCCATCGGGAGGGTCCACCTGCCCCGAAGGGCCCTATGGGTTGTGTGTGGAGAGGGACCAGCCCCTTAGTGGGCTGGGCGCCTCCCCCCTAGGGCCCATGCGCCTAGGGTTTGGGGAAACCCTAAAGGGGGGCACCCCCTTGCCTTGGGGGGAAAGGCAACCCCCCTGGCCGCCGCCCTCTCCTCAGATTGGATCTAAAGGGGCCGGCCCCCCTCTCCCTTGCCCCTATATATATGGGGGGGGGGAGGGCAGCCGCACCCCAAGTTCTGGCGCAGCCCCCCCTCTCCCAAGTCCTCCTCCTCTCCCGCGGTGCTTGGCGAAGCCCTGCAGGATTGCCATGCTCCTCCTTCACCACCACGCCGTCGTGCTGCTGCTGGACGGAGTCTTCCCCAACCTCTCCCTCTCTCCTTGCTGGATCAAGGCATGGGAGACGTCACCGGGCTGCATGTGTGTTGAACACGGAGGCGCCGTTGTTCGGCGCTTAGATCGGAACCAACCGCGATCTGAATCGCTACGAGTACGTCTCCTTCATCGGCGTTCTTGCAACGCTTCCGCTTAGCGATCTACAAAGGTTTGTAGATGCACTCCTCTTCCCCTCGTTGCTAGAGTACTCCATAGATTGATCTTGGTGATGCGTAGAAAATTTTAAATTTCTGCTACGTTCCCCAACAGTATCTTATCGATGTTCGGCTACTACACATACTAGGGTTCATCCATATCCCTAAGAGCCAGGGGTTACTCAGACATCCCATATACAAATAAAAAAGTAGTTTAAGAAGACAACATGCATCATCAAAGTATTCATGGTAATTGTGGATCAATGATTAATGTAACAAACGTATGGATCCACATCAAGGTTCGGGATGACAACGAGGTAAAATGATGAAGATGCAGATGAAGATGATGAGGAAGGTTGATGTTGAAGGAGAATGCTCATTCCAATGCAAAAGCTGCCGTAGTACAAACTACCGCGAAAAATGTTTTTCAGCCAGCTCCCTGATCTCAAAAAGTGTATTTACAACACAACTAAAAAACGTGTATTTGTAACACAAAGGACCCACTAAGAACACAAAAAAGAAAAAAAATTGAAAGCATCTATTGTGGGACCGTTTGAATTTGTTTTTGTCTAATAGACGTTTCTTGGGAACGTGCAAGGCATGTGTTGAACGAAATATGCCCTAGAGGCAATAATAAAGTTGTTATTTATATTTCCATATATCATGATAAATGTTTATTGTTTATGCTAGAATTGTATTAACCGTAAACTTAGTACATGTGTGAATACATAGACAAATAAAGTGTCACTAGTATGCCTCTACTTGACTAGCTCGTTAATCAAAGATGGTTAAGTTTCCTAGCCATAGACATGAGTTGTCATTTGATGAACGGGATCACATCATTAGAGAATGATGTGATTGACTTGACCCATCCGTTAGCTTAGCACTATGATCATTTAGTTTATTGCTATTGCTTTCTTCATAACTTATACATGTTCCTATGACTATGAGATTATGCAACTCCCGAATATCGGAGGAACACTTAGTGTGCTATCAAACATCACAACATAACTCGGTGATTATAAAGATGCTCTACAGGTGTCTCCGATGGTGTTTGTTGAGTTGGCATAGATCGAGATTAGGATTTGTCACTGCGATTGTCGGAGAGGTATCTCTGGGCCCTCTCGGTAATGCACATCACTATAAGCCTTGCAAGCAATGTGACTAATGAGTTAGTAACGGGATGATGCATTACGGAATGAGTAAAGAGACTTGCCGGTAATGAGATTGAACTAGGTATGATGATACTGACGATCGAATCTCGGGCAAATAACATACCTCTGATAAAGGGAACAATGTATGTTGTTATGCGGTTTGACCGATAAAGATCTTTGTAGAATATGTAGGAACCGATATGAGCATACAGGTTCCGCTATTGGTTATTGACGGGAGATGAGTCTCGGTCATGTCTACATAGTTCTCGAACCCGTAGGGTCCACACGCTTAACGTTCGATGACGATTGGTATTATGAGTTTATGTGATTTGATGTACCGAAGGTTATTCGGAGTCCCGGATGTGATCATGGACATGACGAGGAGTCTCTAAATGGTCGAGACATGAAGATTGATATATTGGAAGGTTATGTTTGGACACCGGAAGGTTTCGGGCTAGTTTGGGCATTTTCCGGAGTACCGAGGGGTTACCGGAACCCCCCGGGTGCTTAATGGGCCTACATGGGCTTTAGTGGAAGAGAGAGGAAGCGGCCAAGAGGTGGGGTGAGCCCCCCCAAGCCCAATCCAAATTGGGAGGGGGCCCGTACCCCTTTCATTCTTCTCCTCTTCCCCTTCCTTCCCCCTCCTAGTTGGACTAGGAAAGGGGGGAAACCTACTCCTAGTAGGAGTAGGAATCCCCCCTTGTGGGCGCACCATGAGGACAGCCGGCCCTCTCCTCCCCTCCTTTATATACGAGGGAGGGGGCACCCCATAGACACACAAGTTGATCTTAGCCGTGTGCGGTGCCCCTCTCCATAGATTTCCACCTCGGTCATATTGTCGTAGTGCTTAGGCGAAGCCCTGCGTCAGTAACTTCATCATCATCGTCAACACACCGTCATGTTGATGAAACTCTCCCTCGGCCTCAGCTGGATCTAGAAGTTCGAGGGACGTCACTGAGCTGAACGTGTGCAGATCACGGAGGTGGCGTGCGTTAGGTACTTGATCGGTTGGATCGTGAAGACGTTTGACTACATCAACCGTGTTACTTAATGCTTCCGCTTTCAGTCTACGAGGGTACGTGGATACACTCTCCTCGCTCATTGCTATGCTTCTCCTAGATAGACCTTGCGTGATCGTAGGAATTTTTTTGAAATACTACATTCCCAACAGTGGCATCCGAGCCAGGTCTATGCGTAGATGTTCTATGCACGAGTAGAACACAAAGAGTTTGTGGCGATAATAGTCATATTGCTTACCAGCACGTCATAATTTGATTCAGCAGTATTGTTGGATGAAGCGGCCTAGACTGACATTACCGCGTTCATGAGACTGGTTCTACCGCCGTGCTTCGCACACATGTGGCTAGTGGGTGTCTGTTTCTTCAACTTTAGTTGAATCAAGTGTGACTACGCCCGGTCCTAGTTGACGGTTAAAACAACAAACTTGATGAAAAATCGTTATGGTTTTGATGCGTAGGTAAGAACGGTTCTTGCTGAGCCCGTAGCAGGCACGTAAAATTCGGAAAAACAAAGTAGAGGATGTCTAACTTGTTTTTGCAGGGCTTGCTGTGATGTGATATGGTCAAGACGTGATGATATATAATTTGTTGTATGAGATGATTGCTACCTCTTGAGCATGCGTTGGTTTTCCCTTGAAGACGAAAGGGTGATGCAGCAAAGTAGCGTAAGTATTTCCCTAAGTTTTTGAGAACCAAGGTATCAATCCACTAGGAGACTACACGCAAATCGCCTAGTACCTGCACAAACAATCAAGAACCTTGCAACCAACGCGATAAAGGGGTTGTCAATCCCTTCACGGCCACTTGCAAAAGTGAGATCTGATAAAGATAATAAGATAAATATTTTTGGTATTTTTGTTGTATAGATTGGAAAAGTAAAGATTGCAAAATAAATAGTAAACTAGAATTATAGATTGGAAACTTATATGATGTAAAGTAGACCCGGGGGCCATAGGTTTCACTAGTGGCTTCTATCATGATAGCATATATTATGGTGGGTGAACAAATTACTGTCGAGCAATTGATAGAAAAGTGCATAGTTATGAGAATATCTAGGCATGATCATGAACATAGGCATTAGATCGAAATGATTCTGCATCTACTACTATTAGTCCACACATCAACCGCTATCCAACATGCATCTAGAGTATTAAGTTCATAAGAACAGAGTAACGCATTAGGCAAGATGACATGATGTAGAGGGATAAACTCAAGCAATATGATATAAACCCCATCTTTTTATCCTCGATGGCAACAATACAATACGTGTCGTTTCCCTTTCTGTCACTGGGATCGAGCACCGCAAGATTGAACCCAAAGCTAAGCACTTCTCCCATTGCAAGAAAGATCAATCTAGTAGGCGAAACTAAACCGATAATTTGAAGAGACTTGCAAATATATTAAATCATGCATATAAGAATTCAGAGAAGAACCAAATATTGTTCATGGATAACCTTGATCATAAACCCACAATTCATCGGATCTCGACAAACACACCGCAAAAAGAATTACATCGAATAGATCTCCAAGGAGATCAAGGAGAACTTTGTATTGAGATCCAAAGAGAGAGAAGAAGCCATCTTGCTAATAACAATGGACCCGAAGGTCTGTGGTAAACTACTCACACATCATCGGAGAGGCTATGATGTAGAAGCCCTCCGTGATCGAATCCCCCTCCGGCAAATCACCGGAAAAGGCCCCAAGATGGGATCTCACGGGTACAGAAGGTTGCGGCGGTGGAAAAGTGGTTTCGTGGCTCCCCTGGATGGTTTCAGTGTATAAGAGTATATATAGGCAAAAGAAGTAGGTCAGTGGAGCTACGAGGGGCCCATGAGGGTGGGGGCGCGCCTATCCCCCTAGGCGCGTCCTCGTGCCTCGTGGACGCCTTGTTGCTTTCTTGACTTCCACTCCAAGTCTCCTGGATTGCATCTGTTCCAAAAAAAGACCCTCGCGAAGGTTTCATTCCGTTTGATATTCTTTTTCTGCGAAACACTGAAATAGGCAAAAAAATAATTTGCACTGGGCCTCCGGTTAATAGGTTAGTCCCAAAAATAATATAAAAAGGTATATTAAAGCCCATTAAACATCCAAAATAGATAATATAATAGCATGGAACAATAAAAATTTATAGATACATTGGAGACGTATCAAGCATCCCCAAGCTTAATTCCTGCTCGTCCTTGTATAGGTAAATGATAAAAAAAGAATTTTTGATGTGGAATGCTAGCTAGCATAATTTAATGTAATTCTCTTTACTGTGGCATGAATGTTCAGATCCGAAAGATTCAAGACAAAAGTTTAATATTGACATAAAAATAATAATACTTCAAGCATACTAACCAACAATTATGTCTTATCAAAATAACATAGCCAAAGAAAGCTCATCCCTACAAAATCATATAGTTTGGCCATGCTTCATTTTCGTCACACAAAAATGCTCTCATCATGCACAACCCCGGTGACAAGCCAAGCAATTGTTTCATACTTTAGTATTCTCAAACTTTTTCAACTTTCACGCAATACATGAACGTGAGCCATGGACATAGCACTATGGGTGGAATAGAATATGATGATGGGGGTCGTGTGGAGAAGACAAAAAAGGATAAAGTCTCACATTGACGTGGCTAATCAACGGGCTATGGAGATGCCCATCAATTGATGTCAATGCGAGGAGTAGGGATTGCCATGCAATGGATGCACTAGAGCTATAAATGTATGAAAGCTCAACAAAAGAAACTAAGTGGGTGTGCATCCAACTTTCTTGCTCACGAAGACCTAGGGCATTTGAGGAAGCCCATTGTTGGAATACACAAGCCAAGTTCTATAATGAAAAATTTCCACTATTATATGAAAGTGACAAAATAAGAGACTCTCTATCATGAAGATCATGATGCTACCTTGAAGCACAAGTGTGGAAAAAGGATAGTAACATTGTCCCTCCTATATTTTCCTTTTTTTGGCTTTCTCTCTCTTTTTTTGAACGGGACAATGCTCTAATAATGATAATCATCACACTTCTATTTATTTACAACTCAAAGATTACAACTCGATACTAGAACAAGATATAACTCTATATGACTGCCTCCGGCGGTGTACCGGGATGGGCAATGAATCAAGGGTGACATGTATGAAAAATTATGGATGGTGGCCTTGCCACAAATACGATGTGAACTACATGATCATGCAAGGCAATATGACAATGATGAAGCGTGTCATAATAAATAGAACGGTGTAAAGATGCATGGCAATATATCTCGGAATGGCTATGGAAATGCCATAATAGGTAGGTATGGTGGCTGTTTTGAGGAAGATATAAGGAGGCTTATGTGTGATAGAGTGTATCGTATCAAGGGGTTTTGATGCACCGGCGAAGTTTGCACCAACTCTCGAGGTGAGAAAGGGCAATGCACGGTACTGAAGAGGCTAGCAATGATGGAAGGGTGAGAGTGTGTATAATCCATGGACTCAACATTAGTCATAATGAGCTCACATACTTATTTTAAAAATCTACAAGTCATCAGAACCAAGCACTACACGCATGCTCCTAGGGGGATAGATTGGTAGGAAAATACCATCGCTCGTCCCCGACCACCACTCATAAGGAAAACAATCAAAGAACACCTCATGCTTCAAATTTGTCACACAACTTTTACCATACATACATGCTACGGGACTTTCAAACCTCAACATAAGTATTTCTCAATTCCACAATTATTCAACTAGCACGACTCTAATACTACCATCTTCATATCTCAAAACAATCATCAAGTATCAAACTTCTCATAGTATTCAATGCACTCTATATGGAAGTTTTTATTATACCCACCTTGGATGCCTATCATATTAGGACTGATTTTATAACCAAAGCAAATTACCATGCTATTCTAAAATACTCTCAAAATAATATAAGTGAAGCATGAGAGATAAATTATTTTTATAAAATAAAACCACCACCATGCTCTAAAAAGATATAAATGAAGCACTAGAGCAAAATTATCTAGCTCAAAAGATATAAGTGAAGCACGTAGAGTATTCTAATAAATTCTGATACATGTGTGTCTCTCCAAAAGGTGTGTACAGAAAGGATGATTGTGGTAAACTAAAAAGAAAATACTCAAATCATACAAGATGCTCCAAGCAAAACACATATCATGTGGTGAATAAAAATATAGCCTCAAGTAAAGTTACCGATAGACAAAGACGAAAGAGGGGATGCCTTCCGGGGCATACCCAAGCTTAGGCTTTTGGTTGTCCTTAAATTTTACCTTGGGGTGCCTTGGGCATCCCCAAGCTTAGGCTCTTGCCACTCCTTGTTCCAAAATCCATCAAATCTTTATCCGAAACTTGAAAACTTCACAACACAAAACTTAGACAGAAAATCTCATGAGCTCCGTTAATGTAAGAAAACAAATCACCACTTTAAGGTACTATAATTAACTCATTCTTTGTTTATATTGGTTTTAAACCTACTGTATTCCAACTTCTCTATGGTTCATACCCCAACCCCCTGATACTAGCCATAGATTCATCAAAATAAGCGAACAACACACGAAAACCAGAATCTGTCAAAAACAGAACAGTCTGTAGTAATCTGTATCAAACGTATACTTCTGTAACTCCAAAAATTCTGAAATAAATTGGTGGACGTGAGTAATTTGTCTATTAATCATCTTCAAAAAGAATCAACCTAAAGGCACTCTCCAGTAAAAAAATGTAGCTAATCTTGTGAGTGCTAAAGTTTCTGTTTTTTACAGCAAGATCATAAAGACTTCACCCAAGTCTTCCCAAAGGTTCTACTTGGCACAGACACTAATTTAAAAATTAAAACTACATCTAAACATAATCTAGATGAATTATTTATTATTAAACAGAAAAAAAGCAAGAAACAAAAATAAAATTGGGTTGCCTCCCAACAAGCGCATTCGTTTAACGCCCCTAGCTAGGCATACAAACAAGAATAGATCTAGGTATTGTCATCCTTGGTATGCAATCCATAAGTGGCTATCATAATAGATTCATAAGGCAATTTAATTTTATTCCTCGAAAAGTGTTCCATGACTTTCCTTAATGGAAATTGGAATCTAATGTTTCCTTCTTTCATATCAATAATTGCACCAATCGTTCTAAGGAAAGGTCTACCAAGAATAATAGGACATGCATGATTGCAATCTATATCAAGAACAATGAAATCTACGGGCACATAATTCCTATTTTCAACAATAAGAACATCATTAATCCTTCCCATAGGTTTCTTAATAGTGGAATCCGCAAGGTGAAAATTTAAAGAACAATCATCAAATTCACGGAAACCTAACACATCACACAAAGTTTTTAGAATTGTGGAAACACTAGAACCCAAATCACATAAAGCATAGCAATCATGATATTTAATTTTAATTTTAATAGTAGGTTCCCACTCACCATAAAGTTTTCTAGGGATAGAAACTTCTAATTCAAGTTTTTCTTCATAAGATTGCATTAAAGCATCAATGATGTGTTTGGTAAAAGCTTTATTTTGATCAAAAGCAGGGGGGAATTTAACATGGATTGCAACAAGGAAATAAAATCTATCAAAGAACAATTATCAAAATTAAATTCCTTGAAATCCAAAATGGTGGGTTCATTGCTATGTAAAGTTTTGACCTCTTCAATCCCACTTTTACCAATTTTTGCATCAAGATCTAAAAACTCCGAATCATCGGGACACCTTTTAACTAAAGTTGACTCATCTCCAGTCCCATATTTATCAAGATTCATAATGGTAAACAAAGATTTAATAGGAGACACATCAATCACTTTTAGATCTTCATCATTGTTATCATGGAAACTAGAAGAACACACTTTTACAAAGCAATCTTTTTTAGCACGCATCCTAGCGGTTCTTTCTTTGCACTCATCAATGGAAATTCTCATAGATTTGAGAGACTCATTGATATTATGCTTGGGTGGAATAGATCTAAGTTTCAAAGAGTCAACATCAAGAGAAATTCTATCCATGTTCCTAGCCAACTCATCAATCTTAGGCAATTTTTCTTCAAGCAAAGCATTGAAATTCTTTTGCGAAATCATAAATTCTTTAACACTAGTCTCAAAATCAGAGGGCATCTTATTAAAATTTCAATAAGAGTTGTTGTAGGAATTACCATAATTATTAGAGGAATTACTAGGAAACGGCCTAGAATTGAAATTTCCTCTATACGCGTTGTTACCAAAATTGTTCCTACCAACAAAATTCACATCCATAGATTCATTATTATTCTCAATCAAAGTGGACAGAGGCATATCATTAGGAACAGAAGAAACACTCTTATTAGCAAACAATTTCATAAGTTCATCCATCTTTCCACTCAAAACATTAATCTCTTCAATAGCATGAATTTTTTTACTAGTGGATCTTTCGGTGTGCCATTGAGAATAATTAACCATAATATTATCTAGGAGTTTTGTTGGGGATATTACTACTGGGCGTAAACCGGCCTAACTGGGCCGGGTTAACTTCATCAGTAGTCCAAAGGTGTTAAAGCCCAGAGGCTAGACAAAGGCCCAAGGCCATAGTCGGTTCAGTATTTGTAGCCGTAAACCGGCGTGTATATAAACTTGTATCATAAGTTAGGAATAGGGAGAGACCAACCAGGATACGAATATAAACCGGAGATTGGGACACTATGAACCGACGGGTATCACCCGTGTATATAAGGGGACAACCCGATAGCGGTTCAAGGACAGACAACCATAACTCGAGGCCTAGGCGAAGCTTGTTTGCTCCCTAGTCATCGAAACCCCATCAATTCCATCACAAACTAGACGTAGGCTTTTACCTTCATCGAAGGGGCCGAACTAGTATAAACTTCCTGTGTCCCTTGTCCGCTTTAACCGCTTCGAGTTAACCCGTTGTGATGGCTCCACGACTAAGTCCTTTCGCTAGGACATCTGCCGTGACAAACCCACGACAGTTGGCGCCCACCGTGGGGCAATCACATGATGGTTTCAAGTTCTTGGAGGGCCGCTTTGAAGGACTCGAGGGATACGCCGTGGGCCGGATGACCAAGAGTCGTCGCGGCAAGATCTACATCGACGATGCAGGCTGGGGCCCCGACGCCGGCTCAATTGAGTACGGGTACCGGGTCCCCTTTGGTGGCATACATGTCTTCATCGGCAAGATCGGTGAACCGGGCCCTGAGCTGGACACCTGCACCGACCTCGTCGAGACAGCTCAGCATGCACGACCTGCCCGGGTTAAACCGGCCGTGAAACATGCCTTTGTGGGAGTCATCCATGGAGGAAGCTATGAGGACGGATCAGGATCTGGTGGTGAAACCGTCGTTTACTCTGGCGACGAGTCATCGACCGGAGAGACTGAGTCGTTGTATCAGCTACAAGATGGCCAGATTGGGGGCTGTTTCGATGGCGACAATATTCCGGACCCCTCCAATCTGCCCAACCGGGTTGGAATATTCATGGCCGGTACACAAGCAGCACCTCTCTCATCGACGGCCGCGGCGATGATTTCCGGTTCAGCAGCAGCAACGGCCGCCGGAGCAGGAGGCTCGGTGCGCCCATCGGCTCAAGTGTTATCCGATCTATTCGACGCATTGGCTGCACTCATGGCGGAGGCTAATCCGGTGGATCAGGATGCTCATAACGTAGAGATCGCAAAGGTGAGAGAGCAGATTACCCAGGCCAAAGCGGATCTGGCAGCAGAAGAGGTCAGGATGACTGCGGAGCGGGCCGCTTTGGACGCCCAAGCTTATAAAATCATGCTGGACCAGAACGCCTCACAGGAAGTCATGAGGAGGAAATACCAATCTCGGTTGCCCTCAGTTTTTGAAGGAAGGAACCTTTTCAACACCCTTGAAGCGGGAATCAATAATCCGCCGGTAGTAAATCGGGCGGAGGCACCTGCGACAGGAGCGTCGGTTCAGCCCCGTTTAATAGATCTGCCTCGTCATAATGCTGGTGTACCGCAAGCCTTGCCTACACCTCCGGGTCACTACTCCAATCCGATGGATAACCTCGTTGCAGCTGCGGCACGGCTGGAGGCTATTCCGGTTGAAGGTGATTCATTACAGGCGATCGAAACGCGCCGGGTTAAGGAGCTCCTTAGGACGGCTTTGATCCAACAAGAAGCATACTCATATAGCCGTGACCGGATTCATTCTACCCCACGTCCGGCCCAGAGTTATAGCAGGCGTATGGAGGAACCAGCGATGTCAAGTAACGCGCGGCGTGAAGCGCCCCGTGGCAATAATCTGGCTCCCGATGCCCAGGAGGTGGTAGACCGGGCCCGAGCGCGCAGGGAAGCTGAGTTAGCAGCGCAGTATCAAACTCATCAGTTCACGCCGGTTTGTCCCACCACTTCGGTTGAACCAGGGCTCACTTCTAGCGCTTTGGGAGTGCCTTGTCTTGTCCCCGCTTTACGCAATGTGCGCCTGCCTAAGGATTTTAAGGGCCCGCACAAAGTGCCGAACTATACGGCGGATCAACCCCCGGAGACATGGGTGGAGAGTTATGAGATGGCTATGGAGATGCTTGATGTTGATGAGGCGGCATGTGCAAAATATTTTACTATGATGCTTGAAGGGACAACCCGCACTTGGTTAAAAAGCCTGCTGCCCAATTCTATCAGTTCATGGGCCCAGTTGCGAGACCGGTTCATCAATAATTTCAAAGACACATGTAAGCAGCCCATGTCGATAGTGGATTTAGCTGCCTGTGTCTAGGAGGAAGGAGAATCAACGACTCATTGGGTGCGCAGGGTCTCATGGGTTCTGCATTCCTCAGACCGCATCAATGCGGACACCGCAGTTATAACTTTGGAAGGCAATTGTCGGTTTAGACCCCTGAAGTTGAAGTTAGGACGGATGAAATGCCATTGTACTAACATGGGGACCCTCATGGGCGCCTTGGTAAAGTACGCTGATTCTGATAGTACCAAGGATCCCGAGTCTGATGATGAAAAGACAGGGAAGGGAAAGAAGAACGGCAACTTCAGAGGTCAGCAGCATCACTCAGCAGGAAACGGTGGCGGAGGCAAGCGTAAAGCGGATGGCAACATGGATTTTGTGGCCAATACTAACGTGCAGAACGGGGGCCAGCGACGAAATGGCAAAAACCGCAGTGGAGCGCCTAGTCCTAATCCAGAACGCCTAAATTATCTGTTGAACCAGCCCTGTCCAAAGCATGGGACAAGGGAGAAACCAGCAAACCACCTTTGGAAAGATTGCTATATTATGCAAGAGTTCAAGAGCTCCAATGCCTTCCGGTATGACCCCGGCTCTGGTGGTGGTTCTGGATCTGGACCGAGTCACGGTGGAGGAAATTCCGGTTCAGGGTTTAGTGGTAACCCGGGCGGACATAACAATCAACATAATCAGAATAACCAGGGTGGCCACAATCAGCAACAGCAGCAGTCGGGTTACCAGAGCAATCCAAAGCAGCTAAATAGTGGGCAGTATCATGTGTTCACCACTAGCTTGGACAAGCGGGACCAGAAGGTCCAGAAGCGGGCAGTTAATTCTGTTGAACCGGCCGTACCCCGGTATCTGCGCTGGTCAGAGCAGCCAATCATATGGAGTAGGGAGGATCACCCTCCCCGGGTTAACAATCCGGGTCAGCTGGCTTTAGTGGTGGCACCTCAGGTGGGAGGTTATAAGTTCACCAAGGTACTCATGGATGGAGGTAGCAGCATTAACATCCTGTACTATGAGACTTTCCGTCGAATGGGGCTAACAGATAAGGAACTCCGGCCTTCGAATACGGTTTTTCATGGTGTGGTACCTGGCAAGTCAGCATACCCCGTTGGGAAGATAGCATTGGAAGTGGCCTTCGGAGATGATCATGATTCCCGGTCTGAAACGCTGACGTTCGAGGTGGTGAAAATCCAAAGCCCGTATCACGCCCTGTTCGGTAGACCGGTGTAACGCCCTCGATGCGGCTATATCTCCCACGTGTCGAGGCACGACTTAGAGGCATAACCGCATTGAAAGCAATGTCGCAAGTGAGGTAATCTTCACACAATCCATGTAATAAATAAAGGGGAAAGATACATAGTTGGCTTACAATCGCCACTTCACACAAGTACATAAATAACATCCATCAAACAGATTACACTCAAGGTCCGACTACGGCACCAAAATGAAAGAAGACTACCCCAAATGCTAAACAGATCCCCGGATCACCCAACTGGGCTCCACTACTGATCATCTGGAAAAGAAACATAGTAACGGCCACGTTCCTCATCGAACTCCCAAGTGAGCTCGGTCGCGTCATCAGCACTGACATCATTGGTACCTGCAACTGAGGTGATAATATCTGTGAGTCGCGGGGACTCAGCAATCTCACACCCGCGAGATCAAGACTATTTAAGCTTAAAAGGTGGGAAAGGGGTTTATGAGGTGGAGCTGCAGCAAGCGACTAGCATATGGTGGCTACAACGCAAAAGAGAGCGAGAAGAGAAGGCAAAGCACGGTCGAGAAACTAGAAGTGATCAAGAAGTGATCCTGAAACAACCTACGTCAGGCATAACTCCAACAACCGTGTTCACTTCCCGGACCCCGCCGAGAAGAGACCATCACGGTTACACACGCGGTTGATGTGTTTTAGTTAAGGTCAACTTCGGGTTTTCTACAACCGGACATCAACAAATTCCCATCTGCCTCAAAACCGCGGGCACGGCTTTCGAAAGATAATACCCTGCAGGGGTGTCCCAACTTAGCCCATGATAAGCTCTCACGGTCAACGAAGGATATTCCTTCTACCGGGAAGACCCGATCAATCTCGGAATCCCGGACTACAAGACATTTCGGCAGCAATAAAACAAATCCAGCAAAACCGCCCGATTGTGCCGACAAATCCTGATAGGAGCTGCACATATCTCGGTCTCAGGGCACATCCGGATAAGTCAAGCTACGAGTAAAACCAGCCCTCGAGTTGCCACGAGGTGGCCTCGCAGGTTGCTCGGTTCGGGCCAGCACTTAGAGAAGCACTGGTCCGGGGGGCTAAAATAAAGATGACCCTCGGGCTCGCGAAAACCCGGGGGAAAAAGGGTAGGTGGTGGCAAATGGTAAAACCAATGTTGGGCCTTGCTGGAAAAGTCTCATTCAAAGCGAACTGTCAAGGGGGTCCCATAAATCACCCAACCGTGTAAGGAACGCAAACTCCGGGAACATAACACCGGTATGACGGAAACTAGGGTGGCAAGAGTGGAACAAAACACCAGGCATAAGGCCGAGCCTTCCACCCTTTACCAAGTATATAGATGCATTAATTAAATAAGAGGTATTGTGATATCCCAACAAGTAAACATGTTCCAACAAGGAACAACAAGTCCATGTTCCAACAAGGAACAAACTTCATCTTCACCTGCAACTAGCAACGCTATAAGAGGGGCTGAGCAACAGCGGTAACATAGCCAAACAACGGTTTGCTAGGACATGGATGGTTAGGGGCTGACATGGCAATATAGGAGGCATGATATAGCAAGTGGTAGGTATCGCAGCATGGGCATAGCAAAAGAGCGAGCAATCTAGCAAGCAAAGATAGAAGTGATTTCGAGGGTATGGTCATCTTGCCTGCAAGGTTCTCAGAGTTGTCGAAAGCTTGGTCCTCGTAAGCGTTCTCAACAGGTTCCTCATTCATGTACTCGTCTCCCGGCTCTACCCAAGACAAGAGAACAAGCAAAGGAACCAAAATCAACCACGATGCAATGCGCAAGCAATATGATGCAAACATGGCATGATATGCGAGAGGTGATATGCAATGCGTATGCATGCTCCGGAAGGACAAGGATGAACAGGGCATAATCTTGGCAAACCAAGCATGCCACCGGATAGATGAGGTGATTTCGGTTGAAATCGATATAAAATACACCGGAATCGGATGCACGGTTTGCAAATGGCAAGCAATACAAGAATGACACGAATCTGCCATAAACAGCATGATGCTACTTAGCAAGCAACAAATAATTAAGCTACTGCACCCAAACATGGCAACAAAGCATATGAAAGTAGTCTACACAAGATGCACGACAAAAGATGAACACTGAGCTACGGCTCAATCACATCAAAACAGGTCCAAACAAGCATGGCAAAAGTGCAAACGATAACAGGTTCACAGACTTAGTGAAAATAACAAGCAGAAACTAACATCAGGATGACATGTTCGGAGCAACGAAACAACATGCTACAGGTTCAGAACATAGCAAAGTAAGGCATGGCATGAATCTACTCATAGCACTTGACAAAAGTCTCTTACTGAACATAAGCCAAAAAGGACCATAAAATATGATTACACCCATGTCAATTAAGCAAGTTTCGTTACAGGTTTCAGACTTAGCAGAAAACTGGACATGGCAGGAAACTGATAACGACTAGGCATGTTCGTGAGCTCGATGCACTCACTACAGAGCAATTCATGATAAACTAAGCATACATACATCAATAAGACATGGCATAGTAACTAGACATGGCAAGAATAACATCATATCATGCAAGGATCAACTACACCAAGCTTGGCAAAAACGAATAACACGTAAATAATCTGCCAGCAATATTTTGAAGCAAAAGTAGAGCTCGATTGACTCAAGCTATGGCACTCCATAATTGCAAACAAAGGCATGTATGGATTAAGCAAATACTCAAGTTCAAAACTCCCTTACTGATCATGCTCAAATTATGCATAGATCACTCAGAAACAACATGAATACATGGCACGAAAATAACAGCAGTCAGGGACTTGGTGAAATCACTAAGTCTCTGAAATCAGCAACATCAAGACACCTAGTTTGCATGCTTGTGCTAGTCACCACATAGATCATAAAAATACATGGCAAAATCCTATGGATAGGTAACATGGCATATTACAAAACTCATTTAGGACTCAACTTCATAGGAGGTACACATCAATCATGGCAAAAATGACAAAAGTGCATGTTCAGATAAGATCCAGCAACTAACATCAACTAGCCCTCTTCTAACAGCATTTCGTGCATCAAGATGACTTCAAATAAATATGATGCAATGTAACAAAATGATGTACTCTTCGAGACGAACAATTCGACATATTATACGCACGAAACGGAGCCAAGGATGCAAAGTTATGGCAGGTAGAACATGTGATGATGATATGAACTCTTAAGGACTTAGCAAAAAAAACGAGGGGGAGTTTAACCCTAGGTCTGATCCAGCGGGCGCACGGCCCGAGGCGGTCGCCGGAGACGGGGCTGTGGCGGCCGGGGACACGACGACGAGGTGGATCCGGGGCGGCGCGCGGCGGATCCGGCGAGGCGGCGGGCGCGGCGAGCGGTGGACGGCGACGGCGAGCAGCGGGGTCGGGCGCGGGGCTCGGCAGCGCTGGGCGGCTCGGGCGCCGGCGGGTGGAAGGGCGCCGGCGGACGGCGACGGCCGGAGCGCGCGGGCCGGGCGGCAGGAGCGGGGAAGCTCCCGGGCGGGCGGCGCGGAAGGCACGGGCACTCGGGCCCGGCGCGGCCCGGGGGCGGGCCTGCCTTGGGCCAAGCGGGCCTGCGGCGGCGGGGCGCGCCCTGGGACGCGTGGCGCGTGGCGGTTGGGTGCGGGTGGCGGCTGCGCTGACTTGGCGGCGGCGCTGGAGGCGTTAGGCGGCGGGGTCAGCGCCAAATGGCGGGGAGAGGTTGGCCGGCGGCGGATTTCGAGGGGAGGCTCTGATTACGAGGAGGGAGGCGGCTGGGAGGTAGGGGAAGGCTAGGGATGTCCAAAATGGACAAGGGGGTGTCCATTTATAGCAGATTGGCTAGGGTTAGGGGTTTACATCCGTTTTCGGACCCTCGGATCGCGATCGGACGCTCCGGACACGAGGGGGGAAGCTAGGGAGCTCCAAACAGAGTGCGGTTTTCGCCCACGCGATCGTGATCGAACGGCGGAGGACATGGGAGTGACTTAGATGGGTTATTGGGCTGTTTTGAAGGGGTTTTAGGCTGCAACACACACGAGGCCTTCACGGTTACCCGGTTAACCGTTGGAGTACCAAACGAACTCCGATTGACCCGGAACTTGACAGGCGGTCTACCG
Organism: Aegilops umbellulata; assembly: GCA_032464435.1. Classification (NCBI taxonomy): domain Eukaryota; kingdom Viridiplantae; phylum Streptophyta; class Magnoliopsida; order Poales; family Poaceae; genus Aegilops; species Aegilops umbellulata. The sequence goes on from CP136057.1 coordinate 503,658,745, forward strand.
GTGCTATACCAAGGCCACATGTCAAACCTCGGTCCATTCCGAGAATGTTTAATACCCGCTCACGAAGAAATGTAAAAGGGGACGCCGGGAGACATAGGAGCGCCGGATTGCAAAACGGACAACGGGAAAGATGCTCGGATTTATGAGACGAACGCGTATGCGAATGCGATGCACATGATGACATGATATGAAATGCATGACATGACCAAAATGCAAAACGGAGAGAACCCAATCACGGAGGGAATATCATAGCACTTAGCCGGAAATGGCAAGAGTTGGATTACAAATATGGCAAGTTACATCGGGGGCGTTACAACACACCACCACTACGAGAGGATCTCGTCCCGAGATCTAGGACTGAAAGAACTCCGGGTACTCGGAACGTAGGTGGTCTTCACGCTCCCAGGTGGCTTCTCGGTCTGAATGATGTGACCATTTCACTTTGAGGAATTTGATTGACTTGTTGCGAGTCTTGCGCTCAGTTGTCTCAAGAATAGCAACTGGGTGCTCATGATAGGACAAATCTTCTTGAAGATCAATCTCTTCGAAGTTGATGGTGCGCTCAGGCGTCTTGAAGCACTTGCGAAGCTGTGACACGTGGAAGACATCGTGCACATTTGCAAAGTTGGAGGGGAGCTCAAGTTGATAGGCGAGATCGCCTCGTTTCTCGATGATCTTGAAGGGACCGACGTATCGCGGGGCAAGTTTCCCCTTGATACCGAAGCGACGAGTTCCTTTCATTGGCGAGACACGGAGGTAAACATGGTCTCCGATCTTGAATGCCACATCTCGGTGTTTGCTGTCGTAATAGCTCTTCTGACGCGACTGCGCGGCTTTGAGGTTCTCACGAATCACCTTGCACATAGCCTCAGCCTCTGAGATCAAATCATTGCCGAGCAATTGACGTTCACCGGTTTCAGACCAGTTGAGAGGAGTACGGCACTTTCTGCCATAGAGGATCTCGAATGGGGCTTTGCCCGAACTGGCTTGAAAACTATTGTTGTAAGAGAATTCAGCATAAGGAAGACAATCCTCCCACTTCAAGCCGAAAGAGGTAACACAGGCTCTGAGCATATCTTCCAGAATTTGATTGACACGCTCGACTTGTCCACTAGTCTGAGGGTGGAAAGCTGTGCTGAAGCGAATGTTGGTGCCCATGGCCGTCTGAAAAGAATCCCAAAACTTGGAGGTAAAGATGCTGCCACTGTCTGAAGAGATCAATTGTGGAATGCCGTGCAAAGAGACAATTCTGGAGGTGTAGAGCTCTGCCAGCTGCGCTGCTGTGATAGACTCTTTGATAGGAAGAAAATGAGCCACTTTGGTGAGCTTGTCGATGACGACGAAGATAGCATCATTTCCACGCTTAGACTTAGGAAAACCAGTCACGAAGTCCATTTCGATATGATCAAACTTCCATTCAGGAATAGCAAGAGGTTGGAGAAGTCCAGCTGGTCGTTGGTGTTCTGCTTTCACCCTTCTGCAGACATCACACTCATTCACGAATTGAGCGATCTCACGCTTCATTCGAGTCCACCAATACGACTGCTTGAGGTCATGGTACATCTTCGAACTTCCAGGATGAATTGACAGAAGAGAATTGTGCGCTTCATTCATAATGACTTTACGAAGATCACCCTTTGGAACCACGATCCGGTCCTCGAAGAAAAGAGTATCTCTGTCATCAACTCGATAGCACTTGTATTTGGGGATGCTCTTTTCAATACCACGTTTCACCTTCTTCACCATGGTATCCAACAATTGTGCCTCACGAATCTGATCTTCCAAAGTAGGAGAGACAATTAGGTTGGCAAGAACACCTTGAGGAACAACTTGGAGATTCAACTTGCGGAAAGCTTCACAAAGATCCGGTTGAAAAGGCTTGAGGATTAAGCTATTGCAGTAAGCCTTTCTGCTCAAAGCGTCTGCAACCACATTAGCCTTGCCTGGAGTATATTCAATACTCGGATTATACTCTTGAATCATTTCGACCCATCGAGTTTGCCTGAGGTTGAGATGAGGCTGAGTGAAGATATACTTGAGGCTCTTGTGATCTGTGAAAATGTCCACTTTCCTTCCCAACAGGAGATGTCTCCATGTTATTAGAGCGTGGACAACTGCCGCCAACTCAAGATCGTGAGTGGGGTAGTTCCTTTCATTGGGCTTCAACTGGCGAGAGGTATAGGCAACAACCTTCTTCTCTTGCATTAACACAGCACCGAGGCCCTGGAGAGAAGCATCACAGAATACTTCATAAGGCTTGGATTCATCAGGAGGAGTCAGGACTGGAGCAGTGATGAGTTTCTCTTTGAGAGTGTTGAAAGCAACGTCACACGCAGGAGACCAGACATATTTCACATGCTTCTGGAGGAGGTTGGAAAGAGGCTTGGCAATCTTGGAGAAATTCTCAACGAATCTTCTGCAATAGCTTGCAAGTCCAAGGAAACTGCGAAGCTGCTTGACATTCTGAGGAGGATTCCAATTCAAAACTGCAGACACCCTCTCTGGATTAACAGCGATGCCCTTGGCAGAGATGATATGACCAAGATAAAGAACTTCATCAAGCCAGAATTCACATTTGGAGAACTTCGCATATAATTGATATTCTCTGAGCTTGTCGAGTACCAATCGCAAATGTTCGGCATGATCCTTCTTATTCTTGGAGAAGACCAAAATATCATCGAGATAGACCAAGACAAATTCGTTGATGTAGGGGTTGAAGATGAAATTCATCAATCGAGTGAAATACGGAGGAGCATTGACAAGGCCGAAAGACATGACAGTATATTCATAAGAACCAAAGCTTGTTCTGAATGCTGTCTTGGGAATATCTTCTTCACGAATGCGAATCTGATGATAACCCATATGAAGGTCAAGCTTGGAGAACACCTTAGCACCTTTGAGTTGCTCAAATAGCTCATTGATGTTGGGAAGTGGGTACTTGTTCTTGATAGTCTTCTTGTTCAATGGACGGTAATCGACGCAAAGTCGGTCCGTGCCATCCTTCTTCTTGACAAAAAGAACACCACAACCCCATGGAGAAGAACTCGGTCTGATCAGACCCAGACGTTCTTGTTTATCGAGTTGAATCTTCAATTCCTTGAGCTCATCTGGTCCAAGCTTGTAAGGACGCTTGCAAACAGGTTCCGTGCCAGGCTCAAGCTCAATAGCGAATTCAACTGGCCGACGGGGAGGCATACCCGGAAGCTCTTCTGGAAAAACATCTTGGTACTCACAAACGACTGGAATCTGGGAGATAGCCTCCATTTCACCCATCTCATTGAGAGAAAACAACCGAATGGTATCATCACGAGAAGCATAGATGATCACATCGTTCGAAGTGTGAGTCAATTTGATTTCCCTGGCAGCACACTCAAGCTGAGCCTTGTGCTTAGAAAGCCAGTCCATCCCGAGAATAAGATCAATATCAGAATCACCAAGAACAATTGGTTTAGACAAGAATTTGTAGTCACCCATCTTGATAGAAACATTGGGAACCACCAAACTTGAGCTCAAACGTTTACCAGGAGAAATGACAGGCATGGGTCTATCCAAATTTGAAGAAGTGAACTCATGCTTGGCAAAGAATGGTCTTGACATGAAACAATGTGATGCACCAGTATCAAATAAGACTTTGGCAGGAATATCATTAACAGGAAGATTACCCATGATCACTTCAGAAGACTCCTCTGCTTGAGCTGCATTCAACATGTTCACCTTGACATGCTTAGGATTATGCTTGACCACTGCATTGCTGGAAGATTTCACAGGAGGAGGAGGCGGAAGGCGCCTCTGGTTGAAGCACTTGTTCGCATAGTGACCCTTCTGCTGACATTTGTTACAAGTCACCTCTGAGAGCGGACGATGGTAAGGAGCACTTGGCCTTGGAGCTTGGTTCTGAGGCTTGTTCTGATAGCCAGGGTTGGGTGGGTGGGAAGATCCACGGCCACTTGAGTTCTTCTGTTGATAAGGCTGACGGAACGGAGGAGGAGGAGGCAACCAGAACTTCTGTTGCTTAGCTGCCACAAGTGAGGAAGAAGAAGACTGAACTGCGTCTCTGACTCTCTTCTTAGATGCCTCACACTTGAGCTGAGCAGCTTCTTGTTTCAGTGCCATGTTATAGAATTCATCATACTTCAATGGCTCGAAAAGCACGAGAGCAAGCTGCAGATCTTCTCTGAGACCACGCCTGAACTGGTAGATCATACTCTTCTCATCAGGGATGTCTTGCCTTGCAAAACGAGAGAGCTTCTGGAACTGAGTGTTGTATTGGTAGACAGACATGGTGCCTTGCTTGAGATTGCGGAATTCCTCACGCTTAAGCTCAACAACACTTTCTGGAATGTGGTGCGCTTTGAAATCACGGCGGAAATCATCCCAAGTGATCACACGACCTCCTCTGGAATCTTTGTATTACTGGAACCACTTAGCAGCTTGATCTTTGAGTTGAAAAGAGGCAAACTTGACAAAGTCCTCAGGTATCACATTGCTGCACTCGAAATGTTTGCTGATGTCCACGAGCCAATCATCAGCGTCAGTGGCCTCGACACAGTAGCTGAAGGTCTTTGGCTAATTAGCAAGGAACTGGTTCAGTGAAGCGAAATGCGGCTGATTGTTGCCTTGGCCTTGATTCTCTTGATTAGCTTGACCTTGGTTGCGATCTTGCAAGAGCTGAATCAGAATCTGAGCATTGGCATTTGTGGCAGTCATCAAGGCTTGCCAAGCTTCCGGAGGCGGAGGTGGTGGCGGAGGGTTAGCCTGATTCCCGTCATTGCGTTCCGGATTCTGACGCGTTGGTGGAGCCATCCTGAAGAGGGTGACATCCATTAGCATCTTGACAGAGATATATTGAAGTTGAATCAAAGGAACGAAATTGCAACATATAGTCTTCACAATTAACATTCGAATGAGAATGAACGAATGAATTCCAATGTAAAACATCACACTTCCAAAGCTGAGAAGCCACTTAGAACATGGTGAGGAATAAAATGAACAAGGTACGGAAGTGAACAAATACTTGGTAAGGATTACCCAATCACAAACCCAATATCTGCGGAAGAAGTACTAAAGCTACAAGAATTCCCACTTATAAACTCCCGAAACTTTCTGGTTATGCAATCAGGTGTTGGGGATACAGGGGAAGCATAATATCTCACCCAAACTAGCAATTCCTACAACCAGCTGTATCCATCCTTCAACACATAACCAAGAAACCTTCGGAAATCATCTACCTCAACCTTCGAAAACACATCCGTTATACAAGTCATGGCAATACCCCTGCACTCGCCACAGTACTGGGCTATCAGGGTTATCTCACCAACAACTGTACAAAAGAGATTTTCGATGTCGGTCATACTAAACTCAGGTATTCCAAAACCGCAACGATAAGATTATGACGACAACACCTTGGAGCTCAACTCCCCGGGACACTGCCACAACCCCTAAATGTCAGGAGGCAACCAAGACAATGTTGTCATCATAAAACCATCGGAACGATTGTAATATACCCGCGTGATCCTAAAATTTTTTTTAGTGAAATTTGAGAAGAGAATAGTCAAACTCTACGTCAGGATGCCTTACCAGAAGGTCGAAGGGACTGGGGAGTAAAAAGAATTCCTAAACTCTCCGATATATAATTCCTAAATGACTCAAAACATTTCTCTAGACACAACTCGTCCACTAAAGACGATCAAACAGTGGGGGATCCTAAGGTCGGGAAAGGCTCTGATTACCAACTTGTAACGCCCTCGATGCGGCTATATCTCCCACGTGTCGAGGCACGACTTAGAGGCATAACCGCATTGAAAGCAATGTCGCAAGTGAGGTAATCTTCACACAATCCATGTAATAAATAAAGGGGAAAGATACATAGTTGGCTTACAATCGCCACTTCACACAAGTACATAAATAACATCCATCAAACAGATTACACTCAAGGTCCGACTACGGCACCAAAATGAAAGAAGACTACCCCAAATGCTAAACAGATCCCCGGATCACCCAACTGGGCTCCACTACTGATCATCTGGAAAAGAAACATAGTAACGGCCACGTTCCTCATCGAACTCCCAAGTGAGCTCGGTCGCGTCATCAGCACTGACATCATTGGTACCTGCAACTGAGGTGATAATATCTGTGAGTCGCGGGGACTCAGCAATCTCACACCCGCGAGATCAAGACTATTTAAGCTTAAAAGGTGGGAAAGGGGTTTATGAGGTGGAGCTGCAGCAAGCGACTAGCATATGGTGGCTACAACGCAAAAGAGAGCGAGAAGAGAAGGCAAAGCACGGTCGAGAAACTAGAAGTGATCAAGAAGTGATCCTGAAACAACCTACGTCAGGCATAACTCCAACAACCGTGTTCACTTCCCGGACCCCGCCGAGAAGAGACCATCACGGTTACACACGCGGTTGATGTGTTTTAGTTAAGGTCAACTTCGGGTTTTCTACAACCGGACATCAACAAATTCCCATCTGCCTCAAAACCGCGGGCACGGCTTTCGAAAGATAATACCCTGCAGGGGTGTCCCAACTTAGCCCATGATAAGCTCTCACGGTCAACGAAGGATATTCCTTCTACCGGGAAGACCCGATCAATCTCGGAATCCCGGACTACAAGACATTTCGGCAGCAACAAAACAAATCCAGCAAAACCGCCCGATTGTGCCGACAAATCCTGATAGGAGCTGCACATATCTCGGTCTCAGGGCACATCCGGATAAGTCAAGCTACGAGTAAAACCAGCCCTCGAGTTGCCACGAGGTGGCCCCGCAGGTTGCTCGGTTCGGGCCAGCACTTAGAGAAGCACTGGTCCGGGGGGCTAAAATAAAGATGACCCTCGGGCTCGCGAAAACCCGGGGGAAAAAGGGTAGGTGGTGGCAAATGGTAAAACCAATGTTGGGCCTTGCTGGAAAAGTCTCATTCAAAGCGAACTGTCAAGGGGGTCCCATAAATCACCCAACCGTGTAAGGAACGCAAACTCCGGGAACATAACACCGGTATGACGGAAACTAGGGTGGCAAGAGTGGAACAAAACACCAGGCATAAGGCCGAGCCTTCCACCCTTTACCAAGTATATAGATGCATTAATTAAATAAGAGGTATTGTGATATCCCAACAAGTAAACATGTTCCAACAAGGAACAACAAGTCCATGTTCCAACAAGGAACAAACTTCATCTTCACCTGCAACTAGCAACGCTATAAGAGGGGCTGAGCAACAGCGGTAACATAGCCAAACAACGGTTTGCTAGGACATGGATGGTTAGGGGCTGACATGGCAATATAGGAGGCATGATATAGCAAGTGGTAGGTATCGCAGCATGGGCATAGCAAAAGAGCGAGCAATCTAGCAAGCAAAGATAGAAGTGATTTCGAGGGTATGGTCATCTTGCCTGCAAGGTTCTCAGAGTTGTCGAAAGCTTGGTCCTCGTAAGCGTTCTCAACAGGTTCCTCGTTCACGTACTCGTCTCCCGGCTCTACCCAAGACAAGAGAACAAGCAAAGGAACCAAAATCAACCACGATGCAATGCGCAAGCAATATGATGCAAACATGGCATGATATGCGAGAGGTGATATGCAATGCGTATGCATGCTCCGGAAGGACAAGGATGAACAGGGCATAATCTTGGCAAACCAAGCATGCCACCGGATAGATGAGGTGATTTCGGTTGAAATCGATATAAAATACACCGGAATCGGATGCACGGTTTGCAAATGGCAAGCAATACAAGAATGACACGAATCTGCCATAAACAGCATGATGCTACTTAGCAAGCAACAAATAATTAAGCTACTGCACCCAAACATGGCAACAAAGCATATGACAGTAGTCTACACAAGATGCACGACAAAAGATGAACACTGAGCTACGGCTCAATCACATCAAAACAGGTCCAAACAAGCATGGCAAAAGTGCAAACGATAACAGGTTCACAGACTTAGTGAAAATAACAAGCAGAAACTAACATCAGGATGACATGTTCGGAGCAACGAAACAACATGCTACAGGTTCAGAACATAGCAAAGTAAGGCATGGCATGAATCTACTCATAGCACTTGACAAAAGTCTCTTACTGAACATAAGCCAAAAAGGACCATAAAATATGATTACACCCATGTCAATTAAGCAAGTTTCGTTACAGGTTTCAGACTTAGCAGAAAACTGGACATGGCAGGAAACTGATAACGACTAGGCATGTTCGTGAGCTCGATGCACTCACTACAGAGCAATTCATGATAAACTAAGCATACATACATCAATAAGACATGGCATAGTAACTAGACATGGCAAGAATAACATCATATCATGCAAGGATCAACTACACCAAGCTTGGCAAAAACGAATAACACGTAAACAATCTGCCAGCAATATTTTGAAGCAAAAGTAGAGCTCGATTGACTCAAGCTATGGCACTCCATAATTGCAAACAAAGGCATGGATGGATTAAGCAAATACTCAAGTTCAAAACTCCCTTACTGATCATGCTCAAATTATGCATAGATCACTCAGAAACAACATGAATACATGGCACGAAAATAACAGCAGTCAGGGACTTAGTGAAATCACTAAGTCTCTGAAATCAGCAACATCAAGACACCTAGTTTGCATGCTTGTGCTAGTCACCACATAGATCATAAAAATACATGGCAAAATCCTATGGATAGGTAACATGTCATATTACAAAACTCATGTAGGACTCAACTTCATAGGAGGTACACATCAATCATGGCAAAAATGACAAAAGTGCATGTTCAGATAAGATCCAGCAACTAACATCAACTAGCCCTCTTCTAACAGCATTTCGGGCATCAAGATGACTTCAAATGAATATGATGCAATGTAACAAAATGATGTACTCTTCGAGACGAACAATTCGACATATTATACGCACGAAACGGAGCCAAGGATGCAAAGTTATGGCAGGTAGAACATGTGATGATGATATGAACTCTTGAGGACTTAGCAAAAAAAACGAGGGGGAGTTTAACCCTAGGTCTGATCCAGCGGGCGCACGGCCCGAGGCGGTCGCCGGAGACGGGGCTGTGGCGGCCGGGGACGCGACGACGAGGTGGATCCGGGGCGGCGCGCGGCGGATCCGGCGAGGCGGCGGGCGCGGCGAGCGGTGGACGGCGACGGCGAGCAGCGGGGTCGGGCGCGGGGCTCGGCAGCGCTGGGCGGCTCGGGCGCCGGCGGGTGGAAGGGCGCCGGCGGACGGCGACGGCCGGAGCGCGCGGGCCGGGCGGCAGGAGCGGGGAAGCTCCCGGGCGGGCGGCGCGGAAGGCACGGGCACTCGGGCCCGGCGCGGCCCGGGGGCGGGCCTGCCTTGGGCCAAGCGGGCCTGCGGCGGCGGGGCGCGCCCTGGGACGCGTGGCGCGTGGCGGTTGGGTGCGGGTGGCGGCTGCGCTGACTTGGCGGCGGCGCTGGAGGCGTTAGGCGGCGGGGTCAGCGCCAAATGGCGGGGAGAGGTTGGCCGGCGGCGGATTTCGAGGGGAGGCTCTGATTACGAGGAGGGAGGCGGCTGGGAGGTAGGGGAAGGCTAGGGATGTCCAAAATGGACAAGGGGGTGTCCATTTATAGCAGATTGGCTAGGGTTAGGGGTTTACATCCGTTTTCGGACCCTCGGATCGCGATCGGACGCTCCAGACACGAGGGGGGAAGCTAGGGAGCTCCAAACGGAGTGCGGTTTTCGCCCACGCGATCGTAATCGAACGGCGGAGGACATGGGAGTGACTTAGATGGGTTATTGGGCTGTTTTGAAGGGGTTTTAGGCTGCAACACACACGAGGCCTTCACGGTTACCCGGTTAACCGTTGGAGTACCAAACGAACTCCGATTGACCCGGAACTTGACAGGCGGTCTACCGGTGCTATACCAAGGCCACATGTCAAACCTCGGTCCATTCCGAGAATGTTTAATACCCGCTCACGAAGAAATGTAAAAGGGGACGCCGGGAGACATAGGAGCGCCGGATTGCAAAACGGACAACGGGAAAGATGCTCGGATTTATGAGACGAACGCGTATGCGAATGCGATTCACATGATGACATGATATGAAATGCATGACATGACCAAAATGCAAAACGGAGAGAACCCAATCACGGAGGGAATATCATAGCACTTAGCCGGAAATGGCAAGAGTTGGATTACAAATATGGCAAGTTACATCGGGGGCGTTACAACCGGCCTATGCGAAATTCATGGCACGGCCTTGTTATGTGTACTTGTAGCTCAAGATGCCAGGTCATAAGGGGACCATCACGGTTCACGGAAGCCGCAAGGTCGCTTTGGAATGCGAAGAAGGAGATGCGGCTTACGCAGAGTCAGTTTGTAGCACCGAGGAACTCAAGTATTACAAAGATAATGTTGATCCGACGGATATGACTCCTTTAAAGAAGCCTACTACAGAGCATGATCCGGCCCTGAAGTTTACGTCAGCCGCTGAGACTAAGCTTGTTGACTTCGTTCCTGGCGATTCGTCCAAGCAGTTCAGTATCAGTGCCAATCTAGATCCGAAATAGGAAAGCGCGCTCATCGAGTTCATCCGTGAGAATCGGGACATCTTTGCGTGGAAGCCTTCTAACATGCCTGGTGTATCGAGGCGACTCGCTGAGCACACTCTTAACGTGGATCCTAAATACAAACCGGTGAAACAGTTCCTCCGCCGGTTCAACGAGGAGAGGCGAAAAGCTATTGGAGAAGAGGTGGCCAGGCTCTTAGCAGCTGGCTTCATTGTTGAAGTTTTCCACCCTGAGTGGCTTGCTAATCCGGTGCTAGTCCTTAATAAAAATGGCACCTGGCGCATGTGTGTGGATTATACTGATCTTAATAAAGCCTGTCCCGCAGATCCTTTTGCCCTCCCCCGTATTGATCAGATTATTGATGCTACGGCGGGTTGCGAGCGTTTATGTTTCCTGGATGCGTATTCCGGCTATCATCAGATCAAAATGGCAGTGAAGGACCAGGAGAAGACGGCGTTCATAACTCCTTTTGGAGCCTTCTGCTATGTGTCTATGCCTTTTGGGCTCAAAAGTGCCCAGGCAACCTATCAACGGTGTGTGCAAAATTGTCTCCACAAACAGATTGGTCGTAATGTGCATGCTTATGTGGATGATATCGTTGTTAAATCAAGGAAGAAGGAGACTTTGGTCGATGACTTGAAGGAAACCTTTGATAACCTAAGGACGTACAAGATGATGCTCAATCCGGCCAAATGTGTCTTTGGTGTACCAGCAGGCAAGTTATTGGGTTTTCTGGTGTCCAACAGGGGAATTGAGGCTAATCCGGAGAAGATCACGGCTATCACTTCTCTGGCTAAACCGAAATGTATTAATGATGTTCAACGTTTGGCTGGTCGGGTTGCCGCATTGAGCCGGTTTATTAGCCGCCTTGGTGAGAAAGCGATCCCGTTGTATCAGATGTTGAAAAAAACGGATCAGTTCATCTGGAGTTCTGCCGCTGATCAGGCATTGGAGGATTTAAAGCGGCAATTGGCCAATCCGCCTGTACTCGCCGTCCCCGTTGACAAGGAACCATTATTGCTGTATGTCACTGCTAATGCTCGTGCGGTCAGTGTAGCTATAGTGGTGGAGCGGAAGGAGGCGGGCAAAGAGTACTCGGTTCAGCGTCCGGTTTATTATATCAGTGAAGTGCTTATTGAGTCCAAACAAAGATATCCGCATTGGCAGAAGCTGGTATACGGAGTTTTCATGGCAAGCCGGAAGCTAAAGCAGTATTTCCAAGGGTATCCCATCACAGTGGTCAGCTCTGCCCCTTTGGGTGATATCATCCAGAACCGGGAAGCAACAGGTCGGATTGCCAAGTGGGCTATAGAGCTTGGGCCACATGGTTTGAAATACGTGCCTCGGACGGCGGTGAAGTCCCAAGCACTTGTCGATTTCATTAATGACTGGACAGAGCTGCAGGCCCCTGAAGAGAAGCCGGATCACACATATTGGACCATCCATTTTGACGGATCACGGCAATTGGAGGGCTCGGGGGCTGGAGTCGTATTAACTTCCCCACGAGGTGACAAGTTTTGTTATGTTCTCCGCTTAATGTTCCCTTGTACTAACAATGCAGTTGAGTACGAAGCCTTGCTCCATGGTCTCCGGATGGCTAAAGAGATGAACTTAAGCCGGGTTAAGTGCTTCGGTGACTCGGACCTGGTAGCTCAACAGGTGTCTGGTACTTGGGATTCTAAGGACCCACTCATGGCAGCATATCGTCGTGAGGTTGATGTTGTTGCTGGTCATTTCAAGGGTTATCAGATGGACCACGTGGACCGTCGGAAGAATGAAGCGGCGGACGCTTTGAGCCGGCTAGGCTCACAGCGTAAACCGGTCCCGCCCAATGTCTTTCTCGACATACTACACAACCCATCGGTTCAACTACCTGGAGAAGCAGATTTGGCTGTTCCTGATCCGAAGGCTCAGTTGGTGGCAGCACTCCACGTCATTCCGGATTGGACACTTCCCTACCTGGCGTACATGAACCGGGGCGAGTTACCAGAGGATGAGACTCTGGCTAGAAAAATAATACGGCGGTCCAAGTCCATGACAATCATCAATGGCGAGTTGCATCATTGCAGTGTATCAGGAGCATTTCAATGATGTGTGTCTCCTGAGGAAGGCTGTGAAATCTTGCATGAGATCCATGAAGGGGATTGTGGTCACCACGCCGGTTAAAATCTCTGGTAGCTAAAGCGTTCCGCCACGGTTTCTATTGGTTAACTGCCCATGCTGATGCGGAGGATCTCGTCCGACGATGTGATGGTTGCCAAAAGTTTTCAAGACGCGCTCATGTTCCGGCTCAAGAATTGAGGATGATTCCAATTACTTGGCCGTTTGCAACTTGAGGGCTGGATATGGTTGGGCCTTTCAAAAGGTCCAAGGACAAGAAGACCCACCTCCTGGTGGCGGTTGATAAATTTACAAAGTGGGTGGAAGCAGAGCCTGTTAGTAAGTGTGACGCAGCCACCGCGGTTCAGTTCATCAAGAAGGTGATTTTCCGGTTTGGCTTTCCACACAGTATAATTACAGACAATGGTACCAATTTGTCCAAGGGTGCCATGAGAGAGTTCTGCGACCGAGAGCACATCCGCCTTGACGTGTCTTCAGTAGCGCACCCGCAGTCCAATGGTCAAGCAGAAAGAGCTAATCAGGAGATCTTGAGAGGCATCAAGCCCCGGCTTATGGTCCCTTTGCAGAGGACGCCGGGTTGTTGGGTTGAAGAGTTACCATCCGTATTATGGAGTATTAATACTACACCCAACAGATCGACAGGATATACGCCGTTCTTCATGGTTTATGGAGCAGAGGCGGTTCTCCCTAGTGATATCCGTCATGATTCACCTCGGGTTGCGGCTTATGTTGAAGCAGACAACGAGACGGCTCGACAAGACGCTTTAGACCGGTTGGATGAAGAGCGAGACACAGCAGCTGCCCGCTCGGCGATTTACCAACAAGATCTTCGTCGCTATCACAGTCGTCGAGTCAGAACCAGAACCTTTCAAGAAGGAGATTTGGTGCTTCGACTCATTCAAGATCAAACCGATATGCATAAGTTATCTCCGCCTTGGGAAGGACCGTTCGTGGTCAGCAAAAATCTGCACAACGGGTCATACTATCTGATTGATATTCGAGAGCATAAGGACTCACGTAAGTCAGAGGAGGAGACCAGCAGGCCATGGAACATAGCTCATCTTCGGCCTTACTATACTTGAGCCATTGGCTCTGCTTATGTACATATTATGACAATGTATATATTATCAATACAATAAACCGGATCCTCAGCTAAAGCGGGGTATCTGTTTATTTCTATCATGTGTGGTTACATGGAGTTGTTCTGTTTTAAAACGACCACCGGTTTACCCCTTGCAAAAATTATAAATATCACCTGGGGGCTTGGTCATGTCTGAACCGATGCAATACCTTTTGATACGCGAAAGCCACCAGGTCACTTGGGGGCTCGATGGTGTCCGAACCGATGCAACACCTTTTGATCGGCGAAAGCCACCAGATCACTTGGGGACACGGTCAAGTCTGAACCGGTCACGCCTCTTGATCGGCCTAAAGGCCTTAGAGTCACTTGGGGGCTTGGTCGAACCCGAACCATTGCCATGCCACTTGATCGGCGTAATGCCACGGTTTCATTTGGGGACCTGGCTGACTTGAACCACAACTACGCCTATTGGGAGCTTGGTCGTGTTCGACCACGGTAACACCATCTGATCGGCTCAGTAAAGCCTCTTTTTTTGCAAATGGTTCTATTATTGCCTTTTGCTTCCCATATCTTTTCTTGATAAAATTACCGTTTTATTATGGTTGCATTCTTAAACCGAAATCATTTTACACCGGTCCAAGCAGCCAATTGGCGGAACATGGTCCATTTTTACACCGGAGATTATTTACCCGGTTTGAGTTTTTCTGTTAACATCCTTTTTTTGGAGTGAAAAAATATTTACCATGACAAAAGGTACGGTTTACACAGTAATCCGGAGTTATATATCAGGAGCTGTTTTTCTCCCATAACGGTTTAGGTTATTAAACCTCCGCTTCAAGATTGGCTAACGCCTACTTCATGCCCAATAATGGCGGTTTAAGATTTTATGATTGCAGGAGATATAAATTGGCAATATCGGTCTTCCAGATAAAAGTATCAGCACAGATGCAGGAAGGCATCTGAAGAAGCAAAAGTATTGTCTATCCTATTACAAGGCAGTAAGGTACCCGAATAGGATCATTGTTCTCTTGGCAGGAATGTAATAAGGCAGCTAATTAATACTGCTTCCGGTTCACGCCTTCTCGCCGCCCCGGTTTGACTGTTGTGGGTCATCTTGCGCCGCTTCAGCTTCCTCATCCCTACCCAGTGGCTGGAAGTCAACGGTGGTCCAATCGATTCCCATTAATGCTTGAAAGACAGCCTCCTCATGGATCAGTGAAGACGGTTCAATATCAGGAGCGTAAGTATGCTTACGGATTGGAGGAATCAGATTCTCCGCTTCGGGGATTGGTGCAGCCACTCGTTTGTTCTGATCATTATACTGAGCTTGATAATGAGACAAGTCAGCTTCCTCTGCCAGTTGACAGGCCAGAGGGCGCACTGCCAGGTTTATTGCTCTTAGGTCTTCTTCATTGAATTCTGAACCATCTTCTTTCAAACTGGGATAACCTTGAGCTGCCTCAACAGGATCAAAATCGGGTACCCATGCTTTGGCTCGGATTAAGGCATTTATGGCTCCGGTTCAAGCCGCAGACTTTTTTAGCTCTTCAACCCGAGCAGGAAGCATTGACAGTCTTTTCAGCGTATCTTGGATCAAAGTGGGTGCTGGATTATTATGTGACGCAGTTGAGATAATCCGCTGCGCTCCAATGTACAGCTGCTCGATCAAGGTGTAGGCAGCTTTCAGCTTCATTCGCACATCCGATCCCAAGTGGTTAATGCGGGTGCCTACAACATGATAGAGCAGTTAACAAACCGGACCTATTTTAAAAGGATCAAGATTATCATGGAAGTTCCAGGATGCTTACCAAAGATGGCGGCAGTCATTGCATGCACTTGTCGTTTTACGCTGGTCAATTCATCTGTTACCGGTTTAAGGGCAGCTTCAGCATCTTCAATCTTCTTGGTTAAAGCGGCTTTTTCTGTGGACCAATCAGCCCGTTCCTTCTTGAAGTCCTCCTTCAGCTGCTCCATGCTGCTTAAAGCGCTGGTTAGCTCTTCCTTTGCTTTGGAGGTTTCAGCTTGTTGGGTTTTCAAGTTCTCTTGAAGGTTGGCAACTTGGTTTTCTTTGGCCCTTACTTCAGCCTGCATTCCGACAGTTATACGGTTTAACAACAAATGTGAACAATGAAGTACCAACCACATAACAAGTTATGCACTTTGTACTTGGGGGCTAATGCTTATTTGATCTACAGCTATCAGTTAATTGTCAAGTCCCAAGCTCAATACAAGTATTCAACTTGGCACTTGGGGGCTAATGGCTATTTGCTCTGATAAGTTTCTGATGCCACGGTATGAAGATTAAAGTCTCGGTTTCACTACATACAGTTGAACCGACCCTTGGGGGCTATATCAATGAATTTTGAAGCATGGAATTTTTTTTATGTCAAGACCCGATTCAACTATAATAGGTGGAACCGGCCCTTGGGGGCTACAATGGTGATAAGTAGGAACAAATTCATGGAAGTTACCTCAAGCTTCTCTTTCATCAGCTTTACCAGATTAGCTTCATAATCACGGCTAGTATATAGCCGGTTCAAATATCCAGAATGCACATCTTGGGCGCCTAGAGCGGTATATGTCGCCAGGTCAACATCCCACTTGCCTTTACTCATGGCAGAAAATTCTTCTTTGGCAGTATGCTTGGCTAAAGCGACGGGATTCCCCGGCTCTGAACGACCAATGCCAGTAATTACGACCTCATCATCCTTAGACTCGCCGGTTTGTACTGGGGCAGTCGGTTTATCAGCATGTTTGGAGGGACTGGTGGATCTCTCAATCCAGATGGGGCTGGCAGGCTGGTCAGCGGGATTGGAGGTGTTAACAAAACCCTCATCAGCAGGAATAACTTCATCTTGCATCAGCGGGTCACTGGCCACATCTTCCTGGATGACCGTTTCAACATTTGGGGCGGCACTCGGTTCAGGAGCAGTTTCCTCGCCAGACGGTTTATCCAGGCGGGCCTTTTTGCTCGGCCTCGGTTTAGCCCTGAAAAGATATGTAGAGTTAAAAACAGTTTATGTTGCAAGATAAAACACCAGGAACCGTATGATAAGTACAAGTTTTTGTTGGGGAACGCAGTAATTTCAAAAAATTTCCTACGCACACGCAAGATCATGGTGATGCATAGCAACGAGAGGGGAGAGTGTTTGTCTACGTACCCTCGTAGACCGAAGCGGAAGCGTTGACACAACGTAGAGGAAGTAGTCGTACGTAGAGGAAGTAGTCGTACGTTCTCCTCGCGATCCAACCGATCACAGCACCGTTACTCCGGCACCTCCGAGTTCTTGGCACACGTTCAGCTCGATGACGATCCCCGGGCTCCGATCCAGCAAAGCGTCGGGGATGAGTTCCGTCAGCACGACGGCGTGGTGACGATCTTGATGTGTTACCGGCGCAGGGCTTCGCCTAAGCACTGCAACGATATAATCGAGGTGGAATTTGGTGGAAGGGGGCACCGCACACGGCTAAGGAACGATCCGTAGATCAACTTGTGTGTCTTTGGGGTGCCCCCTGCCCCCGTATATAAAGGATCCAAGGGGGAGGGGCTGGCCGGCCAGGTTTGGTGCGCCAGGAGAGTCCTACTCCCTCTGGGAGTAGGATTCCCCCCCCCCCAATCCTAGTTGGACTAGGATTGCTCCAAGGGGGAGAGAGAGAGAGGGGGGGCGCCCCACTTCTCCTAGTCCTAATAGGACTAGGGAAGGGGGGAGGCGCGCAGCCCCTAGGGCTGCCCTCTCACCTTTCCTCCAAGGCCCATGTTGGCCCATTATGCTCCCGGGGGGTTCCGGTAACCCTCCCGGTATTCCGGTAAAATCCTGATTTCACCTGGAATGCATCCGATGTCCAAACATAGGCTTCCAATATATAATTCTTTATGTCTCGACCATTTCGAGACTCCTCGTCATGCCCGTGATCACATCCGGGACTCCGAACTCCTTCGGTACATCAAAAATGCATAAACTCATAATAACTGTCATCGTAACGTTAAGCGTGCGGACCCTACGGTTCGAGAACAATGTAGACATGACCGAGACACGTTTCCGGTCAATAACCAATAGCGGGACCTGGATGCCCATATTGGCTCCTACATATTCTACGAAGATCTTTATCGGTCAGACCGCATAACAACATACGTTGTTCCCTTTGTCATCGGTATGTTACTTGCCCGAGATTCGATCGTCGGTATCCAATACCTAGTTCAATCTCGTTACTGGCAAGTCTCTTTTCTCGTTCCGTAATACATCATCTTGCAACTAACTCATTGGTTGCAATGCTTTCAAGGCTTTATGTGATGTGCATTACCGAGAAGGCCCTGAGATACCTCTCCGACAATCGGAGTGACAAATCCTAATCTCGAAGTATGCCAACTCAACATGTACCTTCAGAGACACTTGTAGAGCACCTTTATAATCACCCAGTTACGTTGTGACGTTTGGTAGCACACAAAGTGTTCCTACGGTAAATGGGAGTTGCATATTCTCATAGTTAAAGGAACATGTATAAGTCATGGATAAAAGCAAATAGCAATATACTAAACGATCGGGTGCTATGCTAATGCAATGGGTCATGTCAATCAGATCATTCAACTAATGATGTGATCTCGTTAATCAAACAACAACTCTTTGTTCATGGCTAGGAAACATAACCATCTTTGATTAATGAGCTAGTCAAGTAGAGGCATACTAGTGACACTCTGTTTGTCTATGTATTCACACATGTATTATGTTTCCAGTTAATACAATTCTAGCATGAATAATAAACATTTATCATGATATAAGGAAATAAATAATAACTTTATTATTGCCTCTAGGGCATATTTCCTTCAGTCTCCCACTTGCACTAGAGTCAATAATCTAGATTACAAAGTAATGATTCTAACACCCATGGAGTTTTGGTGCTGATCATGTTTTGCTCGTGGAAGAGGCTTAGTCAACGGGTCTGCAACATTCAGATCCGTATGTATCTTGCATATCTCTATGTCTCCCACCTGGACCAAATCCTGGATGGAGTTGAAGCGTCTCTTGATGTGTTTGGTTCTTTTGTGAAATCTGGATTCCTTTGCCAAGGCAATTGCACCAGTATTGTCACAAAAGATTTTCATTGGACCCGATACGCTAGGTACAACACTAGATCGGATATGAACTCCTTCATCCAGACTCCTTCATTGGCTGCTTCTGAAGCGGCTATGTACTCAGCTTCACATGTAGATCCCGCCACGACGCTTTGTTTAGAACTGCACCAACTGACAGCTCCACCTTTTAATGTAAATACGTATCCGGTTTGCGATTTGGAATCGTCCGGATCAGTGTCAAAGCTTGCATCGACGTAACCGTTTACGACGAGCTCTTTGTCACCTCCAAAAATGAGAAACATATCCTTAGTCCTTCTCAAGTACTTAAGGATGTTCTTGACCGCTGTCCAGTGATCCACTCCTGGATTACTTTGGTACCTGCCTGCTAAACTTACAGCAAGGCACACATCAGGTCTGGTACACAGCATTGCATACATGATAGAGCCTATGGCTGAAGCATAGGGAACATTTTTCATCTTCTCTCTATCTTCTGCGGTGGTCGGGCATTGAGTCTTACTCAATTTCACACCTTGTGCCACAGGCAAGAACCCTTTCTTTGCCTGATCCATTCTGAACTTTTTCAAAACTTTGTCAAGGTATGTGCTTTGTGAAAGTCCTATTAAGCGTCTTGATCTATCTCTATAGATCTTAATGCCCAATATGTAAGCAGCTTCCCCGAGGTCTTTCATTGAAAAACTTTTATTCAAGTATCCCTTTATGCTATCCAGAAATTCTATATTATTTCCGATCAGTAATATGTCATCTACATATAATATCAGAAATGCTACAGAGCTCCCACTCACTTTCTTGTAAATACAGGCTTCTCCGAAAGTCTGTATAAAACCAAAAGCTTTGATCACACTATCAAAGCGTTTATTCCAACTCCGAGAGGCTTGCACCAGTCCATAAATGGATCGCTGGAGCTTGCACACTTTGTTAGCTCCCTTTGGATCGACAAAACCTTCTGGTTGCATCATATACAACTCTTCTTCCAGAAATCCATTCAGGAATGCAGTTTTGACATCCATTTGCCAAATTTCATAATCATAAAATGCGGCAACTGCTAACATGATTCGGACAGACTTAAGCATCGCCACGGGTGAGAAAGTCTCATCGTAGTCAATCCCTTGAACTTGTCGAAAACCTTTTGCAACAAGTCGAGCTTTATAGACAGTAACATTACCATCAGCGTCAGTCTTCTTTTTGAAAATCCATTTATTTTCTATTGCTTGCCGATCATCGGGCAAGTCAACCAAAGTCCACACTTTGTTATCATACATGGATCCCATCTCAGATTTCATGGCCTCAAGCCATTTTGCGGAATCTGGGCTCACCATCGCTTCTTCATAGTTCGTAGGTTCATCATGGTCTAGTAACATGACTTCCAAAATAGGATTACCGTACCACTCTGGTGCGGATCTTACTCTGGTTGATCTACGAAGTTCAGTAGAAACTTGATCTGAAGTTTCATGATCATTATCATTAGCTTCCTCCCTATTTGATGTAGGTGTCACAGAAACAGATTTCTGTGATGTACTACTTCTCAATAAAGGAGCAGATACTGTTATCTCATCAAGTTCTACTTTCCTCCCACTCACTTCTTTCGAGAGAAACTCCTTCTCTAGAAAGTTTCCGACTTTGGCAACAAAAATTTTGCCTTCGGATCTGTGATAGAAGGTATACCCAATAGTCTCCTTTGGGTATCCTATGAAGACACATTTTTCCGATTTGGGTTCGAGCTTATCAGGTTGAAGTTTTTTCACATAAGCATCGCAGCCCCAAACTTTAAGAAACGACAACTTTGGTTTCTTGCCAAACCACAGTTCATAAGGCGTCGTCTCAACGGATTTTGATGGTGCCCTATTTAACGTGAATGCGGCCGTCTCTAGAGCATAACCCCAAAAAGATAGCGGTAAATCGGTAAGAGACATCATAGATCGCACCATATCCAGTAAAGTACGATTACGACGTTCGGACACACCATTACGTTGTGGTGTTCCGGGTGGCGTGAGTTGCGAAACTATTCCGCATTGTTTCAAATGTAGACCAAACTCGTAACTCAAATATTCTCCTCCACGATCAGATCGTAGAAACTTTATTTTCTTGTTACGATGATTTTCCACTTCACTCTGAAAATATTTGAACTTTTCAAATGTTTCAGACTTGTGTTTCATTAAGTAGATATACCCATATCTGCTTAAATCATCAGTGAAGGTGAGAAAATAACGATATCCGCCACGAGCCTCAACATTCATTGGACCACATACATCAGTATGTATGATTTCCAATAAATCTGTTGCTCTCTCCACAGTACCGGAGAACGGTGTTTTAGTCATCTTGCCCATAAGGCACGGCTCGCAAGTGCCAAGTGATTCATAATCAAGTGACTCCAAAAGTCCATCAGTATGGAGTTTCTTCATGCGCTTTACGCCGATATGACCTAAACGGCAATGCCACAAATAAGTTGCACTATCATTATTAACTCTGCATCTTTTGGCTTCAACATTATGAATATGTGTGTTACTACTATCGAGATTAAGTAAGAACAAATCACTCTTTAATGGCGCATGACCATAAAAGATATTACTCATATAAATAGAACAACCATTATTCTCTGATTTAAATGAATAACCGTCTCGCATCAAACAAGATCCAGATATAATGTTCATGCTCAACGCTGGTACGAAATAACAATTATTTAGATCTAATATTAATCCCGAAGGTAGATGTAGAGGTAGCGTGCCGACCGCGATCACATCGACTTTGGAACCATTTCCCACGCGCATCGTCACCTCGTCCTTAGCCAATCTTCGCTTAATCCGTAGCCCCTGTTTTGAGTTGCAAATATTAGCAACAGAACCAGTATCAAATACCCAGGTGCTACTGCGAGAATTAGTAAGGTACACATCAATAACATGTATATCACATATACCTTTGTTAACCTTGCCATCCTTCTTATCCGCCAAATACTTGGGGCAGTTCCGCTTCCAGTGACCAGTCTGCTTGCAATAGAAGCACTCAGTTTCAGGCTTAGGTCCAGACTTGGGTTTCTTCTCTTGAGTAGCAACTTGCTTGCTGTTCTTTTTGAAGTTCCCCTTTTTCTTCCCTTTGCCCTTTTTCTTGAAACTAGTGGTTTTGTTAACCATCAACACTTGATGCTCCTTTTTGATTTCTACCTCCGCGGCTTTTAGCATCGCGAAGAGCTCGGGCATAGTTTTGGTCATCCCTTGCATATTATAGTTCATCACGAAGCTCTTGTAGCTTGGTGGCAGTGATTGGAGAATTCTGTCAATGACGCAATCATCCGGAAGATTAACTCCCAGTTGAATCAAGTGATTGTTATACCCAGACATTCTGAGTATATGCTCACTGACAGAACCATTCTCCTCCATTTTACAGCTATAGAACTTATTGGAGACTTCATATCTCTCAATCCGGGCATTTGCTTGAAATATTAACTTCAACTCCTGGAACATCTCATATGCTCCATGGTGTTCAAAACGTCGTTGAAGTCCCGGTTCTAAGCCGTAAAGCATGGCACACTGAACTATAGAGTAGTCATCAGCTTTGCTTTGCCAGACGTTCATAACATCTGGCGTAGCTCTTGCACCAGGCCTGGCACCTAGCGGTGCTTCCAGGACGTAATTCTTCTGTGCAGCAATGAGGATAATCCTCAAGTTACGGACCCAGTCCGTGTAATTGCTACCATCATCTTTCAACTTTGCTTTCTCAAGGAACGCATTAAAATTCAACGGAACAACAGCACGAGCCATCTATCTACACAACATAGACAAGCAAGATACTATCAGGTACTAAGTTCATGATAAATTAAAGTTCAATTAATCATATTACTTAAGAACTCCCACTTAGATAGACATCTCTCTAATCCTCTAAGTGATCACGTGATCCAAATCAACTAAACCATGTCCGATCATCACGTGAGATGGAGTAGTTTCAATGGTGAACATCACTATGTTGATCATATCTACTATATGATTCACGCTCGACCTTTCGGTCTCTGTGTTCCGAGGCCATATCTGTATATGCTAGGCTCGTCAAGTTAAACCTGAGTATTCCGCGTGTGCAACTGTTTTGCACCCGTTGTATTTGAACGTAGAGCCTATCACACCCGATCATCACGTGGTGTCTCAGCACGAAGAACTTTCGCAACGGTGCATACTCAGGGAGAACACTTCTTGATAATTTAGTGAGAGATCATCTTATAATGCTACCGTCAACCAAAGCAAGATAAGATGCATAAAAGGATAAACATCACATGCAATCAATATAAGTGATATGATATGGCCATCATCATCTTGTGCTTGTGATCTCCATCTTCGAAGCACCGTCATGATTACCATCGTCACCGGCGCGACACCTTGATCTTCATCGCAGCATCGTTGTCGTCTCGCCAATCTTATGCTTCTACGACTATCACTACCGTTTAGCAATAAAGTAAAGCATTACATCGCGATTGCATTGCATACAATAAAGCGACAACCATATGGCTCCTGCCAGTTGCCGATAACTCGGTTACAAAACATGATCATCTCATACAATAAAATTTAGCATCACGTCTTGACCATATCACATCACAACATGCCCTGCAAAAACAAGTTAGACGTTCTCTACTTTGTTGTTGCAAGTTTTACGTGGCTGCTACGGGCTTTAAGCAAGAACTCATCTTACCTACGCATCAAAACCACAACGATAGTTTGTCAAATAGACTCCGTTTTAACCTTCTCAAGGACCGGGCGTAGCCACACTCGGTTCAACTAAAGTTGGAGAGACAGTCTTCCGCAAGCCATCTCTGTGCAAAGCACGTCGAGGGAACCGGTCTCGCGTAAGCGTACGCGTAAGGTTGGTCCGGATCGTCTCATCCAACAATACCGCTGAACCAAAGTATGACATGATGGTAGGCAGTATGACTTGTATCGTCCACAACTCACTTGTGTTCTACTCGTGCAAATAACATCAACCATAAAACCTAGGCTCGGATGCCACTGTTGGGGAACGCAGTAATTTCAAAAAATTTCCTACGCACACGCAAGATCATGGTGATGCATAGCAACGAGAGGGGAGAGTGTTTGTCTACGTACCCTCGTAGACCGAAGCGGAAGCGTTGACACAACGTAGAGGAAGTAGTCGTACGTAGAGGAAGTAGTCGTACGTTCTCCTCGCGATCCAACCGATCACAGCACCGTTACTCCGGCACCTCCGAGTTCTTGGCACACGTTCAGCTCGATGACGATCCCCGGGCTCCGATCCAGCAAAGCGTCGGGGATGAGTTCCGTCAGCACGACGGCGTGGTGACGATCTTGATGTGTTACCGGCGCAGGGCTTCGCCTAAGCACTGCAACGATATAATCGAGGTGGAATTTGGTGGAAGGGGGCACCGCACACGGCTAAGGAACGATCCGTAGATCAACTTGTGTGTCTTTGGGGTGCCCCCTGCCCCCGTATATAAAGGATCCAAGGGGGAGGGGCTGGCCGGCCAGGTTTGGTGCGCCAGGAGAGTCCTACTCCCTCTGGGAGTAGGATTCCCCCCCCCCCCAATCCTAGTTGGACTAGGATTGCTCCAAGGGGGAGAGAGAGAGAGAGGGGGCGCCCCACTTCTCCTAGTCCTAATAGGACTAGGGAAGGGGGGAGGCGCGCAGCCCCTAGGGCTGCCCTCTCACCTTTCCTCCAAGGCCCATGTTGGCCCATTATGCTCCCGGGGGGTTCCGGTAACCCTCCCGGTATTCCGGTAAAATCCTGATTTCACCTGGAATGCATCCGATGTCCAAACATAGGCTTCCAATATATAATTCTTTATGTCTCGACCATTTCGAGACTCCTCGTCACGCCCGTGATCACATCCGGGACTCCGAACTCCTTCGGTACATAAAAAATGCATAAACTCATAATAACTGTCATCGTAACGTTAAGCGTGCGGACCCTACGGTTCGAGAACAATGTAGACATGACCGAGACACGTTTCCGGTCAATAACCAATAGCGGGACCTGGATGCCCATATTGGCTCCTACATATTCTACGAAGATCTTTATCGGTCAGACCGCATAACAACATACGTTGTTCCCTTTGTCATCGGTATGTTACTTGCCCGAGATTCGATCGTCGGTATCCAATACCTAGTTCAATCTCGTTACTGGCAAGTCTCTTTTCTCGTTCCGTAATACATCATCTTGCAACTAACTCATTGGTTGCAATGCTTGCAAGGCTTTATGTGATGTGCATTACCGAGAAGGCCCTGAGATACCTCTCCGACAATCGGAGTGACAAATCCTAATCTCGAAGTATGCCAACTCAACATGTACCTTCGGAGACACTTGTAGAGCACCTTTATAATCACCCAGTTACGTTGTGACGTTTGGTAGCACACAAAGTGTTCCTACGGTAAATGGGAGTTGCATATTCTCATAGTTAAAGGAACATGTATAAGTCATGGATAAAAGCAAATAGCAATATACTAAACGATCGGGTGCTATGCTAATGCAATGGGTCATGTCAATCAGATCATTCAACTAATGATGTGATCTCGTTAATCAAACAACAACTCTTTGTTCATGGCTAGGAAACATAACCATCTTTGATTAATGAGCTAGTCAAGTAGAGGCATACTAGTGACACTCTGTTTGTCTATGTATTCACACATGTATTATGTTTCCAGTTAATACAATTCTAGCATGAATAATAAACATTTATCATGATATAAGGAAATAAATAATAACTTTATTATTGCCTCTAGGGCATATTTCCTTCAGTTTTACCCAAGCACGGTTTTTAGTGGAGGCAGCTGGGTGCCAGTTGACTCGCCAGAGGATGAGTGAGAAGTAACCTGATAATTGGAGTCAGATGGGTTAAGCGGTTGACGAAAACAGCCCGCTTTAGGACAAATAATGACAAGCAAATTAGAGACCTCTGAACGACGTCTCCGAACCGGATTGTTCGGTAAACCGGCGGAGGTAACTACCTGACCATTGTGTCGAGTTGTGCGGCGCACCTCATGCAGTTGGGTCTTCATAAGAAAGTTGGGGTCCAAATAAGCAAGAGGATGAGAAAATTTAACTTTGCGGTTTGCCTGGCGGATTTTATGTGAAGGCGGAAGGCTTGAGTCAGAGGAAAGAACAATTACCTCTACATCGTCAGCATGGCTAGCTTCGGCATCATCCTGACAAATATCATCATCAATAAGGTGTATAAAAAGTAAACCGAGGGAATCAAGTTCTGCCTCAAGGTCCGGATTACCCACATCGTCATCAGCGGGCGGATCAGAGGAAGCGGTGGTTATCCTTTTATGAGAAGACTTCTTAACGACCTTGGTCTTAGGCCGGGTTGGTCTGTCCGGTTTATCGGCTTTCTCTTGTGGGATTTTCTTGCTCCAAAATGGATCATTACCCTGCATCAAATAGATGTCGGCATCAATAATAGACAAGTACAATAGCATCAAAGCTAGTACAAAGGAAAAATGCAGACTTACGGCTGGCGGTTTGTTGGTGGCGCAAAAAGGAAGCAGGCCGGTACGAGCGCGGACGTGCTCCGGTTCGTTCAAAATTTTCTTTACAGCTTCTGTGACTTCTTCATCAGTAAGCTGGATGTTTACATGCCGCAGCGGATCGTCAACACTGCCCGTATATTCACACATCAAACCAGAGCATCGACTGAGGGGCAGTATACTCCAGGATATCCAATAACGGGCAAGATCAACTCCAG
Organism: Aegilops umbellulata; assembly: GCA_032464435.1. NCBI lineage: Eukaryota > Viridiplantae > Streptophyta > Magnoliopsida > Poales > Poaceae > Aegilops > Aegilops umbellulata. The sequence continues at coordinate 503,685,248 of CP136057.1, forward strand.
TTAAACCGTTGGCCAAGAAAGCTCTGAGCTTGGACAATTGGGGAGCATACTTACTCCTCTCTTTGCCAGTTAACCTCTGAGGAAAGGGGTGAGTGTTGCTAAGCTGTTCCGGACGGAGACCAGGCAATGGATTCTCTTCAGCAGGGGAGGTGTCTTTGCAATAGAACCAGGAATTATTCCACTCCTGGGGATGACTGTGCAGTTTCGCATGAGGATAAGTGACTTCTTTCCTTTTTTGAATCGCCATACCACCCAGTTCCATATTGGGGCCATCAGTAAAATCTGTGCGACGGTTCAAGTGAAAGCAGTCTCGGAACAACTCCATTGTGGGTTCCTCTTGGAAGTACACTTCGCAAAGTACTTGGAAGTGGCATATATTAGTAACAGAGTTGGGACCGATATCTTGTGGGCGCAGTTGAAAATTGGCTAAGACATCCCGATAAAACTTTGAACCGGGCGGACTAAAGCCCCGGGCCAGGTGATCCACAAAAACAACAACCTCTCCCTCTTCAGGGGTGGGAGGACATTCTGTGCCTGGGACTCTCCAGTGGATGGTGTTTTTACTGCTTAAAGCGCCGGTGAGAACTAAGTTGTTCAGCTGTGTTTCCGTAACACGGGAAGGAACCCAGTTGCACTCATATATTTGCTTGGCCATGAGGAAATCTACAAGACAAGTGGTTTCGGTTCAAGTATATGTTTGATTAAACCGGATGCATATCTATTTAAACCGAAGGCAGTCCTATCTAAACCGGAGTTATGTAAGGTGGCAACGTCTGGCGGTTCAAACAAGGGGACTAATGATATATACTGGTCCTTTACATTTTCTACGCCAAAGTTAAACCGCCGGATCTGAACATTGAAAGCAATTGAGGTGTACAAATACAAAAACAGATTTCACAAGACTTCTCTACAACGATGGATCTAAAGCCAGTTCAGAAAAAGGAAAATATTTAAAAGCTTAAGGCGGAACAATATTGATTCAAAGAGCAGAAATATTATTGGGATCTATGAACTTAAGTATGAATCTACAAGACGAATGCTAAAGACCCATTGGTAATCACAGTAGGGTTTTCTTGGATCTATCCAGAGGTATGAGCAGGAGTACGAACAGTGAGCAAGAACACGGCAAGAACATGAAACCCTAGTACAGATCTAGGGTGATAAAAACAGAGATCTTACCGGAGCTGGGGGAGACGCGGAAGGACGCCTCGGTTTTCTGGTACGGTCAGGTTGATGCAGCGGCCCAAGATGATGCAGAGGTCAGCAGCGGCGGCGGAGCTCCGAGGTTGGCGGCGCGAAGAAGACGAAGAGAAAGGGGATGAAGGGGAGAAAAGGAAATGGCCCCACGGCCCTATTTATGAGGCAAAGGACATGTGTCAGGCGCGCGAATCCAGGAGCCACAAATTTCAGAGCTGTCGCCTCGATTATTGCGGATCTGTTAAACAAAGGAGGCATTATAAAAGCTAGCTCCATGATGACGTCATGCGGGTTTACAACAACCAAAGAAGATGACGACACGACGGTTCAATAGATACAGGAAGATGATGAAGACAAAGATTTTGGCTAAGGATTGACATGAACCCGTTCAAATCAATCTGGGGCCTAATGTTGGCGATATTACTACTGGGCGTAAACCGGCCTAACTGGGCCGGGTTAACTTCATCAGTAGTCCAAAGGTGTTAAAGCCCAGAGGCTAGACAAAGGCCCAAGGCCATAGTCGGTTCAGTATTTGTAGCCGTAAACCGGCGTGTATATAAACTTGTATCATAAGTTAGGAATAGGGAGAGACCAACCCGGATACGAATATAAACCGGAGATTGGGACTCTATGAACCGACGGGTGTCACCCGTGTATATAAGGGGACAACCCGATAGCGGTTCAAGGATAGACAACCATAACTCGAGGCCTAGGCGAAGCTTGTTTGCTCCCTAGTCATGGAAACCCCATCAATTCCATCACAAACTAGACGTAGGCTTTTACATTCATCGAAGGGGCCAAACTAGTATAAACTTCCTGTGTCCCTTGTCCGCTTTAACCCCTTCGAGTTAACCCGTTGCGATGGCTCCACGACTAAGTCCTTTCGCTAGGACATCTGCCGTGACAAACCCACGACAAGTTTAGTAGCTTCTCTTAAAGTGATTTCCATAAAAGTGCCTCCCGCGGCCGAATCTAAAAGATTTCTAGAAGCAAAATTCAATCCGGCATAAAATCTTGTATAATCAACCATAAATTCAAACCATGTGTAGGGAAATTACGTATCATTAATTTCATCCTCTCCCAAGCTTGTGCAACATGCTCATGCTCAATTTGCTTAAAATTCATAATATCGTTTCTAAGAGAGATGATCTTAACGGGAGGAAAATACTTAGAGATAAAAGCATATTTGCACTTATTCCATGAATCAATACTATTTTTAGGAAAAGAAGAGAACCAAGTTTTAGCACGATCTCTAAGCGAAAACGGAAATAGCTTCAATTTAACAATATCATTATCCACATATTTCTTATTTTGCATATCACACAAATCAACGAAGTTGTTCAGATGGGTAGCGACATCTTCACTAGGAAGGCCATAAAACTAATTTTCATAACAAGATTCAGCATCGGTAGTAGGAGCAATCGGAGTGCTAATAAAATCATTATTGTTGGTATTGGAAAAGTCATAGAATTTAGTATTATCTTGAGCCATCGTGACAAACAATCAATCCAACACTCAAGCAAACAAGAAGCAAGCAAAAAGAGACGGGCAGAAAAAGGGCGAATAAAACGGCAAAGGTGAAGTGGGGGAGAGGAAAACGAGAGGCAAATGGCAAATAATGTAATGTGAGGGATAAGAGTTTGTGATGGGTACTTGGTATATCTTGACTTGGTGTAGTTCTCCCCGACAACGGCGCCAGAAATCCTTCTTGCTACCTCTTGAGTATGCGTTGGTTTTTCCTTGAAGAGGAAAGGGTGATGCAACAAAGTAGCGTAAGTATTGCCCTCAGTTTTTGAGAACCAAGGTATCAATCCAGTAGGAGACTACACGCAAATCGCCTAGTGCCTGCACAAACAATCAAGAACCTTGCAACCAACACGATAAAGGGGTTGTCAATCCCTTCACGACCACTTGCAAAAGTGAGACCTGATAAAGATAATAAGATAAATATTTTTGGTATTTTTGTTGTATAGATTGGAAAAGTAAAGATTGCAAAATAAATAGTAAACTAGAATTGTAGATTGGAAACTTTTATGATGTAAAGTAGATCCGGGGGCCATAGGTTTCACTAGTGGCTTCTCTCATGATAGCATATATTACGGTGGGTGAACAAATTACTGTCGAGCAATTGATAGAAAAGTGCATAGTTATGAGAATATCTAGGCATGATCATGAACACAGGCATCACGTCCGTGACAAGTAGATCGAAACGATTCTGCATCTACTACTATTACTCCACACATCAACTGCTATCCAGCATGCATCTAGAGTATTAAGTTCATAAGAATAGAGTAACGCATTAGGCAAGATGACATGATGTAGAGGGATAAACTCAAGCAATATGATATAAACACCAGATTTTTATCCTCGATGGCAACAATACAATACATGTCGTTTCCCTTTCTGTCACTGGGATCGAGCACCGCAAGATTGAACCCAAAGCTAAACACTTCTCCCATTGCAAGAAAGATCAATCTAGTAGGCCAAACTAAACCGATAACTCGAAGAGACTTGCAAATATATTAAATCATGCATATAAGAATTCAGAGAAGAACCACATATTGTTCATAGATAATCTTGATCATAAACCCACAATTCATCGGATCTCGACAAACACACCGCAAAAATAATTACATCGAATAGATCTCCAAGAAGATTGAGGAGAACTTTGTATTGAGATCCAAAGAGAGAGAAGAAGCCATCTAGCTAATAACTATGGACCCGAAGGTCTGTGGTAAACTACTCACACATCATGGTGTTGATGTAGAAGCCCTCCATGATCGAATCCCCCTCCGACAGATCGTCGTAAAAGGCCCCAAGATGGGATCTCACGGGTACAGAAGGTTGCGGCGGTGGGGAAAGTAGGTTCGTAGCTCCGGATGGTTTCAGGGTATAAGAGTATATATAGGCGAAAGAAGTAGGTCGGTGGAGCTACGAGGGGCCCACGAGGGTGGGGAGCGCACCTACCCCCCTGGGCGCGCCCTCCTACCTCGTGGTCGCCTTGTTGCTTCCTTGACTTCTACTCCAAGTCTCTTGGATTGCATTTGTTCCAAAAAAGATCCTCGCGAAGGTTTCGTTCCATTTGGATTCCGTTTGATATTCCTTTTCTGCGAAATACTGAAATAGGCAAAAAAAATAGCAATTTGCACTGGGCCTTCGGTTAATAGGTTAGTCCCAAAAATAATATAAAAATGTATATTAAAGCCCATTAAACATCCAAAACAAATAATATAATAGCATGGAAGAATCAAAAATTGTAGATACGTTGGAGGCGTATCAATGATCATGTTTTGTAACAGTTATCAGCAACTGGCAGGAGCCATATGGTTGTCGCTTTATTATATGAAATGCAATCGCCATGTAATTGCTTTACTTTATCACTAAGCGGTAGCGGTAGTCGTAGAAGCAATAGTTGGCGAGACGACAACGATGCTTCGATGGAGATCAAGGTGTCATGCCGGTGACGATGGTGATCATGACAGTGCCTTGGAGATGGAGATCAAAGGCACAAGATGATGATGACCATATCATATCACTTATATTGATTGCATGTGATGTTTATCCTTTATGCATCTTATTTTTCTTAGTACTAGCATTATAAGATGATCTCTCACTAAAGTTCAAGGTACAAGTGTTCTCCCTGAGTATGCACCATTGCTACAGTTCGTCGTGCCAAGAAACCACGTGATGATCGGGTGTGATAAGCTCTATGTTCACATACAACGGGTGCAAGCCAGTTTTGCACATGCAGAATACTCGGGTTAAACTTGACGGGCCTAGCATATGCAGATATGGCCTCGGAACACTGAGACCGAAAGGTCGAGCGTGAATCGTATAGTAGATATGATCAACATAGTGATGTTCACCATTGAAAACTACTGCAAATCACATGATGATCGGACATGGTTTAGTTGATATGGATCACGTGATCACTTAGATGATTAGAGGGATATCTATCTAAGTGGAAGTTCTTAAGTAATATGATTAATTGAACTTTAATTTATCATGAACTTAGTGCCTGATAGAATTTTGCATGTCTATGATGTTGTATATAAATGGCCCATGCTACTGTTCCATTGAATTTTAATGCGTTCCTAGAAAAAGCTAAGTTGAAAGATGATGGTAGCAACTACACGGACTGGGTCCGTAACTTTAGGATTATCCTCATTGCTGCACAGAAGAATTACGTCCTGGAAGCACCGCTAGGTGCCAAACCCGCTGCAGGAGCAACACCAGATGTTATGAATACCTGGCAGAGCAAAGCTGATGACTACTCGATAGTTCAGTGTGCCATGCTTTACAGCTTAGAACCGGGACTTCAACGACATTTTGAATGTCATGGAGCACATGAGATGTTCCAGGAGTTGAAGTTGATATTTCAAGCAAATGCCTGGATTGAGAGATATGAAGTCTCCAATAAGTTCTACAGCTGCAAAATGGAGGAGAATAGTTCTGTCAATGAGCATATACTCAGAATGTCTGGGAACCACAATCACTTGACTCAGCTAGGAGTTAATCTTCATGTTGATAGTGTCATCGAGAGAGTTATTCAATCACTGCCACCAAGCTACAAGAGCTTCATGATGAACTATAATATGCAAGGGATGGATAAGACAATTCCCGAGCTCTTCGCAATGCTAAAAGCTGCGGAGGTAGAAATCAAGAAGGAGCATCAAGTGTTGATGGTCAACAAGACCACTAGTTTCAAGAAAAAGGGTAAAGGGCAGAAGGGGAACTTCAAGAAGAACGGCAAGCAAGTTGTTGCTCAAGTGAAAAAGCCCAAATCTGGACCTAAGCTTGAAACTGAGTGCTTCTACTACAAAGGGACTGGTCACTGGAAGCGGAACTGCCCCAAGTATTTGGCATAAAAGAAGTATGGCAAAGTGAAAGGTATATTTGATATACATGTTATTGATGTGTACCTTACTAATGCTCGCAGTAGTGTCTGGGTATTTAATACTGGTTCTGTTGCTAATATTTGCAACTCGAATCAGGGGCTACGGATTAAGCGAAATTGGCTAAGGACGAGGTGATGATGCGCGTGGGAAATGGTTCCAAAGTCTATGTGATCGTCGTCGGCACGCTACCTCTACATCTACCTTCGAGATTAGTTTTATACCTAAATAATTGTTATTTGACACGCTATCTGGATCTTGTTTGATCCGAGACGGTTATTCATTTCAATCAGACAATAATGGTTGTTCTATTTATATGAGTAATATCTTTTATGGTCATGCACCCTTGATGAGTGGTCTATTTTTACTAAATCTTGATAGGAGTGATACACATATTCATAGTATTGAAGCCAAAAGATATAAGTTTAATAATGATAGTGCAACTTATTTTTGGCACTGCCGTTTAGGTCATATTAGTGTAAAGCGCATGAAGAAACTCCATGCTGATGGGCTTTTGGAATCACTTGATTATGAATCACTTGATGCTTGTGAACCATGCCTCATGGGCAAGATGACTAAAACTCCATTCTCCGGAACAATGGAGCGAGCAACAGACTTGTTGGAAATAATACATACTGATGTATGCGGTCCGATGAGTGTTGATGCTCGCGGCGAGTATTGTTATTTTCTGATCTTCACAGATGATTTGAGCAGATATGGGTATATCTACTTGATGAAACATAAGTCTAAAAGATTTGAAAAGTTCAAAGAATTTCAAAGTGAAGTGGAAAATCATCGTAACAAGAAAATAAAGTTTCTGCGATCTGATCGTGGATGAGAATATTTGAGTTACGAGTTTGGTCTTCATTCGAAACAATGCGGAAAATTTTCGCAACTCACGCCACCCAAAACACCACAGCGTAATGGTGTGTCCGAACGTCGTAATCGTACTTTATTAGATATGGTGCGATCTATGATGTCTCTTCCTGATTTACCGCTATCGTTTTGGGGTTATGCTTTAGAGACGGCTGCATTCATGTTAAATAGGGCATCATCTAAATCCGTTGAGACGACAACCATATGAACTGTGGTTTGGAAAGAAACCCAAGTTTTCGTTTCTTAAAGTTTGGGGCTGCGATGCTTATGTGAAAAAACTTCAACCTGATAAGCTCGAACCCAAATCGGAGAAATGTGTCTTCATAGGATACCCAAAGGAAACTGTTAGGTACACATTCTATCACAGATCCAAAGGCAAGATATTCGTTGCTAAGAATTGATCCTTTCTAGAGAAGGAGTTTCTCTTGAAAGAAGTGAGTGGGAGAAAAGTAGAACTTGATGAGGTAACTGTACCTGCTCCCTTATTGGAAAGTAGTTCATCACAGAAATCAGTTCCAGTGATTCCTACACCACTAAGTGAGGAAGCTAATGATGATGACCATGAAACTTCTGATCAAGTTACTACCGAACCTCGTAGGTCAACCAGAGTAAGATCCGCACTAGAGTGGTACGGTAATCCTGTTCTGGAGGTCGTGATACTTGACCATGACGAACCTACGAACTACGAGGAAGCGATGATGAGCTCAGATTCCGCGAAATGGCTTGAGGCCATGAAATCTGAGATGGGATCCATGTATGAAAACAAAGTGTAGACTTTGGTTGACTTGCCCGATGATCGGCAAGCCATAGAGAATAAATGGATCTTCAAGAAGAAGACTGACGCTGACGGTAATATTACTGTCTACAAGGCCCAACATGTTGTGAAAGGTTTTCAACAAGTTCAAGGAGTTTACTACGATGAGACCTTCTCACCCGTAGCGATGCTTAAGTCTGTCCGAATCATGTTAGCAATTGCCGCATTTTATGATTATGAAATTTGGCAAATGGATGTCAAAACTGCATTCCTTAATGGATATCTTAAAGAAGAGTTGTATATGATGCAACCAAAAGGTTTTGTCGATCCAAAAGGTGCCAGCAAAGTCTGTAAGCTCGAGCGATCCATTTATGGACTGGTGCAAGCATCTTGGAGTTGGAATATACGCTTTGATAGTGTGATCAAAGCATATGGTTTTATACAGACTTTTGGAGAAACCTGTATTTACAAGAAAGTGAGTGGGAACTCTGTAGCATTTCCGATATTATATGTGGATGACATATTGTTGATTGGAAATGATACTGAATTTCTGAATAGTATAAAAGGATATTTGAATAAGAATTTTCCAATGAAAGACCTCGGTGAAGCTGCTTATATATTGGGCATCAAGATCCATATAGATAGATCAAGACGCTTAATTGGACTTTGACAAAGCACATACCTTGAGAAAGTTTTGAAGAAGTTCAAAATGGATCAAGCAAAGAAAGGGTTCTTGCCTATGTTACAAGGTGTGAAGTTGAGTTAGACTCAAAGCCCGACCACTGCAGAAGATAGAGAGAAAATGGAAGTCATTCCCTATGCTTCAGCCATAGGTTCTATCATGTATGCAATGCTGTGTACCAGACCTGATGTGTGCCCTGCTATTAGTTTAGCAGGGAGGTAACAAAGTAATCCAGGAGTGGATCACTGGACAGCGGTCAAGAACATCCTGAAATACCTGAAAAGGACTAAGGATATGTTTATCATTTATGGAGGTGACAAAGAGCTCGTCGTAAACGGTTACATCGATGCAAGCTTTAACACTGATCCGGATGACTCTAAGTCACAAACCAGATACGTATTTATATTAAATGGTAGAGCTATATGTTGGTGCAGTTACGAGCAGAGCGTCATGGCGGGATCTATGTGTGAAGCGGAGTACATAGATGCTTCAGAAGCAGAGTCTGGATGAAGGAGTTCATATCCGATCTAGGTATCATACCTAGTGCATCAGGTCCAATGAAAATCTTTTGTGACAATACTGGTGCAACTGCCTTGGCAAAGGAATCCAGATTTCACAAGAGAACCAAGCACATCAAAAGACGCTTCAATTCCATCCGCAATTAAGTCAAGGAGGGAGACATAGAGATTTGCAAGATACATATGAATCTGAATGTTGCAGACCCGTTGACTAAGCCTCTCTCACGAGCAAAACATGATCATCACCAAGACTCCATGTAACATCCCAAATTTTCAATTTGGAATGTTATACATAGGTCATTCATGCATATCATATTTTATTGCATTTCCGTTCCGCAATCCTCGAAATCCTAAGCAACTCAAGGACCCGCAGAGAGAGTTGGGGATTTCCCGGTTTTCATATTTGATTTTCATCAAATAATGAAACGAGGATTTTTGATTTTATTATTTTTCTCTCCGAAAAATATTTCATATTAAAATATATGACACGAGATAATATGACTTCTCCAAAATAATTGAAATATTGGAGGCAAAATATTAACATCATTTATTCAATTTTTATTTGATTTTATTCAGATTTTATTTGCATTAGAAAAATTGCGCGTTTTCAAAATTGCATTTTCGGGCCAAGAAAATGTTCATCTCGTTCTAAATATTTTATTTAGACGGTGAAAATTTGTTTTGGCATTTTCAGATTTTTATTTTATTTTATAGGATTTTTTTCTGTCGGCGAAACTGTTTAAAAAAACTCCCCGCACCCGACTCGGCCGAAGCCCAGCCGAGCCAGGCCGGCCCGCCCGCGCCACCGCCTCCCCGTCCCGTGCCGTCGCCGGACTCGGGAGAGTCCGAGCCGCCGCCGCCGCCCGACCCCCTCCCCATGTCGGAGCCGCCGCCGCCTTTCCCCCCCTTTAAATACCACCCGGGGCCCCCTGGAGCCCCAAGTCGCCGCCGCCGCAGCCCCTCACCCGCCCCACCGCCTGCCGCCGCCGCGCCGCCGCCTCATGCCGCTCGCACCTCGCCTGCGCAGGACGCCGCCGCTTTGCCGCGCCGCGCCGCCGTTGCCCCGCCGTCCCGCGAGCCGCCGCCCCCGCCCAACCCCGCCTCGCCAGAGCCGCTCGCCGGATCAGAGCCGCCGGTTTTTTTTAAACCGTTCGGTTTTTTTAGAAACCCTAGTTTGTTTTTTAGATTGGTTCACCGGTTTTTCCCGGTTCTTCTATTTAGCGGACGTTCGTCCATACGTTCATTTTAACGGACGGTTTTCGCCCGTTAGTTACAGCTAACGAACGCTCGTTCGTTAGTCTGTTCGTCAGTTTTCTTTTTATCGGATTTATCTGCGATTATTTTCGATCATGATTTCTGATCCGATCTTAGTTTTTGTTTATCTTTTCGCTCGTTAGTCGGAATCAGGCGATTCAAGCACCTAGATCTTCGTCTCGAGACCCTCTTTCTGTTTAATCAACTTGAACAAGATTTTGGTACTGTAAAATTTGACCCTAGTTCAGATTAGTAAACGGATCTTGTTTCTTTCGCCGTTTGAGTTTTGTTGCTCCGTTTGATTTGATTCTTTTTGCAACCGGAGTTCTTAAGTTGAACTTTCTAGTCAACCTCTCTTATTTGAGTTTTGCTTGTGCATCTTTGCTTGTGGCTTATGTATGCTATTGTTTGTTTGCGATAGAATTCCCGGAGTGCGAAGCGTGTTACTACGAGTCTCTAGGATTCACGGATCGTCAGCAATACAAGTAACACATTAATCATACTTTTTTCATACCCAGTTTTTATGCATTAGTTCCAATCCACAAAAATTGCATGTTTAGGATGTCATTAACTTGTGGGTTGGGAAGTAGTTATTGAGGTAGAACTTATTGCCCTGTTATTATCAAACCCTGGGAGTTACTTCTACGCGTTGCTTATATTGCTATGCTATGCTCGTAGACGTGGTTTGGGTTTGAGTGAAATCCATGACAGATGTGAGATTGTTAATTGATGGTTCAACTTAAGGTGGAAACTTAATTAAACATCTGAGTGGATTGAGGCACCTGGGGAACCCAGTGTTGTCTGTATTTTTTTTGGAAATCCCGGGGTACCCGTGTGATCTTCCTATGGACCACCACCCAGGCTCAAAGGGAACTGAGATGATTCATGCTAGAAACTTTCATGTGCAGCCACAAGCTATTGTGGGCTCTAGCATAGTTGAGTAAGATACGTGAAGCTCTTGAAGAGGCAGATCAGCAGGTAGAGGGATGTAGGTTTGGTATGGTCTGTCCGGAGTAGAGAGTTAATGTTTCTGAAAGACTGTGTCTAGGTCATCCGTTTCTCAAACACCATGTAGTGCGAGAAATCCAACGGAGGCGATCGAGTCTTGTGGGGGAAAAGTGTGCAAACCTCTGCAGAGTGTACAATCTAATCATGGTTAGCCGTGTCCCCGGTTATGGACGATCTTGAGTATCTAGTACTTGGGTTATCACATGTATCTCATCACTCTTAATTAACATTGTTGGGTTGTTAATTACTTTAATTGGGATTGAGTTGGGGGTACCTTCTCAATGTTTCAACCATCATGATAGTTAAATTAAAAATCTATTCCTTTGTTGTAGGGAAAATTTGGCTTTTCGCAAAACTATAACCATAGAGCTTTCCACCAGCCAAATATGCATATAGTGATAGCATTATTCTATTCTTGCTCTATTGTGTTATATTGCCAGCATATTCCATGTGCTGACCCGTTCTCGGGCTGCAACGTATTATGTTGCAGAATTTTCAGATGAGGAGTAAGGTTCGTTAGGTCGTTGCCGTGCAGCTCAGCTATGCCATTGGAGTTGATGGACTCACTTTATCTTCCAAGCCTTCCGTTGTTATCGTATTAGATGACCTTAAGCCATATTATTGTAATAAGTTCTCTCTTGAGACCTTTGATGTAATAAGTGTGTGATTGCTACTCTGTTATAAATCCTTCGAGTACTGTGTGTGTCAGCATTACCGATCCAGGGATGACGCTGAAGCACAGAGACTTGACCATCTGAGGTCGGGTCACTACAAGATGGTATCAGAGCACACGCTGAGTGTAGGACACGGCCACTAAGATAAACCCTAGGTCACTCTTTTTTACTTATTTTTGACTCCTCTCCATTTTCTACTCTTTAGGATGGCGGAAATGAGGAACAAGTTTGCACAACTGGATGAAGACACACCTTTTGGACGCCACTTGAAGGAAGTCACTAGGTACTTGAACATTGGAATACCAAGCTTCACCGGGACGTATAACGCCACCTTACCAGAAGAGGAGCGCTGGATGATTCAAGTACAAGTTCCAGGAAGGACGTTCTCGCCAACTTCCAAACCCATAGAATTTTCTTCCGAAGCACCCACCTGTAGTCTAGGCAAGAGCATGGCAGCCCACATTACCATGGGACGCATTGGAGAAGTCTACAACAGGGAACTCAAGGACACTATCTACCAAATATGTGGGCGTCGAGACGAGCAATGGGAAGTAATCAGCACCAGAAAGGATAGATCCATTGCAGCTTTTATCCAGGAGTTAAACCAGCACATTCGACGTCAGGAGAACCAAATGTGCGCAGACATGATGTACTTGAAGAAGGCGAAGACTAGGATCATCGAGCTGGAGGAAGAACTCAAGTTTAGACGCGATGGATATGAGGAGGAAATCAAGACACTACTGGAGAAGAATGACGACCTGGTTAAGAAGATCGGAATATTCATGGGAGGACCAGCACCAGGAGTAGAAGACGATGATTCCACTTGCCCGGACAACTACATCATCATCGTCGACACCGATTCCGATCCTAGTGAGGATGACTTTGAAGATGAAGCTGGAGCAGACATCATGGAGTCTTCCACCGATCAAAATTTCTAGATGACCACCATATATTATTAGTATTCCCCCATGTATTTAGTAGTAGTTGAGCACTTTTGTGATTGTTATAGACTGCTTGTATGCCCTTGCTTGATTGATTGAGTGAAATGATTGTGTTTGTCTCATGTGCATATGGGTAGTGCTTTCTCACTAGACCCCTTTTCTATTCTGATCTCTTCCCTCTAAACCCATCAGATGCCTCCGAGACATGACACCGGTTTTGCCTTCCCGCCGGAGCTCACCCAGTTGATCCAGCAGCAGAATGCCTTGATGCAATTGCTAGTTTAGAACCAGGGCAACAACAACAACAACAACAACAACAACAACCCGCCGCCAGTGGACAACCTAGCCCGTTTTCTAAGGTTACAGTCGCCGGTGTTTTCCAGTAGCACCGAGCCTATAGTTGTTGATGATTGGCTATGCCGTATTGGAAGGGAGTTGACCACCGCAGGTTGCACAGATGCTGAGAAGGTGCGCTTTGCCGCACATCAATTGGATGGACCAGCAGCATCATGGTGGGAGAATTACACGGCCACTTTCCCCATAGCCAATGTCACTTGGGACCAGTTCCAGCAAGCTTTCCGCACAGGCCATGTCTCAACTGGAGCTATGCAGATGAAGAAGCGGGAGTTACGCAACTTACGCCAAGGGAACCGTACTGTGGCCCAGTACGTGAATGATTTTAGCAAGTTATCTCGCTATGCCCCTGATGATGTGGCCACAGATGCCGCGAAGCAGGAGAAGTTTATGGAAGGGCTGAATGATGAGATGAGCATGCAGTTGATGGTAGCAACCTTCAACAACTACCAGGAGTTGGTAGATAAGGCTCTTATGATTAAAGGGAAGCAGCAGCAGATTGAGAGCCGTAAGAGGAAGTACGGACAAGGGAAGTATAACTCAGGGGCTCAGCAGAAGCCCCGCCTAACCTACCCCGAACTCGGGAGGACTTGTTCATAACCATGGAGGTCACAATCACACTGGAGGAGGATCGCATAACCACAATGGTGCTAAAAATGGAAGTGGTAACAGAGCTAACAACAATCAGAACCGCTCCAACCCAGCCACACCCACCAAAAGAGACCTAAGTCAAGTTACTTGCTTTAAGTGCGGGAAGACAGGGCACTATGCCAATGATTGCCCCGAAGGGAGAAATGGAAACGAAAATGGGAGCGCTGGGAAGAAGCCTAATCCATTCAACAAAGGACAAGTGAACCACGTTAACGTGGAGGAGGTTGAAGAGCAGCCAGACGCGGTAATAGGTAAGTTTTTGGTTAAGTCATTTACCGCTCTTATTCTTTTCGATACTGGTACATCGCATTCATACATATCAAGGGGATTCGTGGATAAGTTTAAACTACCAACCCAAACCCTTAGGACCCCTATCCTAGTAAGTTCACCTGGAGCAGAATATATGGCTAGTCGATGGTGTGACCAGATACCCATATCCATCGGCACACTTGTTTTTCCGTCCGACCTAATTATCTTGGAGTCACAAGGAATGGATGTGATATTAGGTATGGACTGGATGTCAAAGTATGGAGGAAGTATTGACTGTGCTAGCAAGTCGATTTATCTCACCACCCCGGAGGGAAAAAGGATTAAGTATGTATCTAGGCATGTGCCTAGGAGGAGCCAAGTGAATGCCCTCACGGGAGTTGTTCAGGAGGAAGTGCCTGTAGTGAAGGATTACCTGGATGTTTTCCCACAGGAGTTACCAGGCATGCCACCGGATAGAGACATTGAGTTTTTGATAGAGCTATTGCCAGGTACAGGGCCAATATCCAAGAGACCCTATCGGATGCCCGCAAATGATCTGGAGGAGATTATGAAACAGATCAAGGAGTTATTGGATAAAGGTTACATTCAAAGAAGCTCGTCACCTTGGGGAGCCCCAGTACTTTTGGTTGAGAAGAAGGATAAATCCCTAAGGATGGTTGTTGATTATCGGGCTTTGAATGAAGTGACGATTAAGAACAAGTATCCGTTGCCGATGATCAATGATCTGTTTGATCAGCTGCAAGGAGCTAAGGTGTTTTCGAAGATCGATTTGCGATTGGGATACCATCAGTTGAAAATCTGAGAGAATGATATACCAAAGACAACGTTCAGCACGCGGTATGGATTATACGAGTACACGGTCATGTCGTTTGGACTGACTAACGCCCCTGCCTATTTCATGAGCATAATGAACAAAGTGTTCATGGAGTATTTGGACAAGTTTGTTGTGGTGTTTATTGATGATATTATGGTATACTCGAAGAATGAAGAGGAGCACAAGGAGCATTTGCGTTTAGTTCTCGAGAAACTCAGGGAACACCAGTTGTATACCAAGTTTAGCAAATGCGAATTTTGGTTGAAGGAAGTCAGATTCCTTGGACATGTTATATCAAGGGATGGTATAGCAGTGGACCCCAGCAAGGTTCAGTCAGTCACTGAATGGTTGGCACCCACTTCAGTTAGAGAGATCCGCAGTTTCCTTGGACTCGCAGGATACTACCGGAGATTCATTGAGAATTTTTCCAAGATTGCGAAGCCAATGATTGAACTATTGAAGAAGGATACTAAGTTTAAATGGACAGATGATTGCGAGGCAAGTTTACAGGAGTTGAAGAAACGTTTGACTACAACCCCAGTTCTAACATTGCCAGATATACATAAGGAGTTCCAAGTGTATTGCGACGCCTCTCGCTTAGGACTTGGATGTGTGCTTATGCAGGACGGAAGAGTTGTTTCGTATGCCTCACGACAGCTAAAACCTCATGAGCTGAATTATGCCACGCATGATTTGGAGCTAGTAGCCGTAGTGCATGCGTTGAAGACTTGGAGGCATTACCTTATTGGAAACCGTTGTGACGTGTACACGGATCATAAGAGTTTGAAGTACATTTTCACACAGAAAGAGTTGAACCTTAGACAGAGGAGATGGTTGGAGCTTATAAAGGATTATGACATGAAGCTTCACTATCATCCAGGAAAGGCCAATGCCGTAGCAGACGCCTTGAGCCGGAAGAGTTATGCTAATATCCTTGAAAGTAAGGGATTGCCAAAGGAGTTAGCACATGATATCATGGAACTTCGATTGGAGATTGTTCCAAGAGGTTTTGTTGCCACAATGGAGGTTCAGTCTACATTGTTGGGCAAGATTCAAGAAGCTCAGAAGGATGACAAAGAGATTGTCGAGATAAAGGAGAAGATGAGCAAAGGAAAGGCCAAAGGTTTTCGGGAGGATGAGCATGATACCTTATGGTTTGAGGACCGAGAGGACCGAGTTTATGTGCCCAATGACCCGGAGATCCGGAAGTTAATACTTCAGGAGGCTCATGACTCACCGTACTCGATACACCCCAGAAACACCAAGATGTATTTGGATTTGAAAGAACGTTTCTGGTGGACTGGTATGAAGAAAGATATTGCCGAGTATGTAGCCGTATGTGATGTATGTCAGAGAGTAAAGGCAGAGCATTAGAAGCCAGCATGACTGTTACAGCCTATGCCGATACCTGAATGGAAGTGGGATAAACTTGGCATGGACTTTATCACCGGATTGCCCAGAACCAAAGCAGGATATGATTCTATATGGGTAGTAGTTGATCACTTGACCAAAGTGGCTCACTTTATCCCTGTGAAAACCACCTATACAAGTGCGAAGTTGGCCAAGTGTCGGGGGTTGGGTGCGACATATGCCAAAGGATGGCTTATCATGGTGGGGGCGAGTAGAACGTCGCCGGTGCCTGGAAGCGGGATGAGGCGTAGGCATGCACGCCGGCGGATCTTACCCAACTTCGGGGCTCTCCGAGGAGATAATACCCCTACTGCTGCTCTGCGGGGTCTCCGCATGGTCACTATGGAGATATGTGTACAAAGTTGCTCCTCGAGCTGTGTTCTAGAGGTAGGAGAAGGCAAGGCTAGCTCTCCCCTCCTCTATGCAATTGGTCTGGTGGAAAAAGGATCGAACCCTTTGCATGGGTGCTCCGGGGGGTTTATATAGGCCTACCCCCCGAGGGTACAATGGTAATCTGACTGGGTGCGGGTCCCAGCCGTTTGTCTCTTAGGCCGCCGTCCTTTCCGCCGACTCCTGGGGGCCACCTCTGGTGGGCCCCGCCGACTGACCTGGCCACTGTAGCCGCGCCTCTGATGACGTTGGCTTGGTCGTGGGGGCGTGGCAACAGTGCCGCTGCCTGGCGGGCGTTCACTGTCGCCACTCCCCGTCTTATCTGGTTAATGGCGCGTGGGACCCGTGGGAGGAGCTGGCCGACTCCTGGAGGCCGACTCCCATGGGGCCCGTCTTCGGGTGCTCTCACCGTCTTCTATCTCCCCCGCTGACTGGCGGGGCCCGCCGTCTCCAGGCCGTACTGGCGGGCCAACGTGGGAACAGGGTTCCACCGCTGGGGCGGACGTCAGGGCCGGTATGGCCACAGTGTCGCGCCGTGCCGAAGATCTCCTCCGGTACGTCGCACTGTAGCCATACCTGCCCTTGGTAACAGGGTAGGGGAGGGCCGTACTCTGGCCATCCCCAGTCCCGTTCTTCTTCCAGAAGGCTGACGGTGGCGAAGTCGTGGGCCGACTCCCCATAGTCGGCATTCCTGGAGTCGCCAACTGGGAGTCGGCTTATGTCGTAGCCGTCTTCGAGATTCGGCCATGAGTAGGCGTCGGTGATGCTGCAGCCGACTCTCAGAGTCGGCCGATCGTCTTGGGATTCTTTGAGGGGCGTAGCCTGCCCCGATGTCTTGAAAGGTTCTGGGCCTCGGGTTTGCCTACCCGTGGCCCATTACTCCGACAGTAGTCCCCGAAGCTGGTGAGGCGCCGAGGGATGCGCCGAGGGGCCTCAGCAGTTCCTTCCTTTGAGGAGTCGGCGCCGTAGCTCGCCTGCCGTCTTCCTTCGTGCTGATTATTAGGAGGCGATTCTGCTCCGGCTGTCTTTGTCGAGCCGTCTCTCAGAGGTCGAACTTGCCTTCAAGTCGCCTTGCTCTTCTTTAGGTAGTTTGAAGATCGTGGCGGGACGCAAACGGCGTGTTTGAGAAGCTACACGGCCGCTGCCCGCCGCGGACCATTCCATGGGGCGCCACGTGGCCAGGCAAGCCTGCAAGCCCACGCGCGCGACGGGACAGGCCCGCGGGCAGGGCCCGCCACTACCGCGCCTCGGCCCCGAGCGGATCCGCTGCGGCCGCGCGGGCGGTTGGGCTTCGGCGCAGTAAATGCGCGCGGTAACTCCGCGTAGTAGATCGTGGGGGTCGTGGGGGTGTGGCCGCAGTTAATCCCACGACGCCCCCTTGGCTCTTCAGCCCGCAGGCCTATAAGTAGGCGGAGGGAGCGGGGCAGCGAAGCACGTGCGCCTGCTCTCCTCTGCTTCCTCCTGTTCCTTCTTCTTCCTTCTTCTTCTCACTGCTGTCGCGCCGGACCACACCCCGCTCCCGGCGATGAGCTCTTCTTCCGCCGCCGCGCCCGCCGCCGTCCGCTCCGGCATGTGGGACGGTTCCGAAGTTGACGACGACATCATCGAGTTTCTTCGCAAGACGCGTCGCATCCCCGGCGCGCACCTCGTGCAGGCCCGCGCCCCGCCGCCGGGGGAGGTGTCGCCGGTGCCGGCGGAGGGCGAGCGCGTCGTGTTCCGCTCCCACCTGTCGCGCGGCCTGGGGCTGCCGGCGAGCGGATTCTTCTGCTCGTTCCTAGAGTTTCACGGCCTCCAACCGCACCACCTTACTCCAAATACGGTGGTGCTGTTGGCGGCCTTCGCCTCGCTCTGCGAGGGATTCCTCGGTGTTCTCCCCACCATCGAGCTGTGGGGGGAATTCTTCCATTCTAAGCTCGGTACGCACGTCGCCGGCGTGCCAGCCCAATGCGGCGCCTTCATCGCGCTTCGGAGGTCGACTGCCGACAACCCATTCCCCGCCATCCAGCTGATCAAGTCGGTGAAGATGTGGCAGCGTTCTTACTTCTCTGTAAAGAACGTCTCCGCAGACGGCGACTGGGTCAACCTGCCGGCCTTCGAAGCCGGCGCGCCGGCTGGGAGGCAGCCCAGCTGGTCCTACCGCGCCAAGACGCTGACTCCAGCCGGAGCCGCCGCCGTGCAGCGACTTCGGGTGTTGACGCAGTCAGCCAGCCTGACTGGGGCCGACTTGCTGGCCGCCTTCGTGGCGCGCCGAGTTCTGCCGCTCCAAAGCCGGCCTCATCTGATCTGTCAGATGAGCGGCCACCGGGACCCCAGTTGGACGTGCACCAAAGATCTTCCTCACGCGGAGGTTGCGGACACGGTGAACTTCATCGCGAACTGCGGCCTCTCGGGGGACTGGCAGTTTGGCATGGAGCCATACTCGCGCGCCAACCCCCCGCCGGTGGTAAGTTGCTCTTTCCTTCTCTTTCTCTTTTTCAGCCGAATCCGGCTTCTGCTCTTTATTTCTCTTAACCCTTGAACCAGAACTCTCTTCTCCAGCCCTCATCTGGCGCCACGGGGCCGCCTCGCCAGTTCGCCTCTGATCGAGCAGAGAGCGATGTCGACGACCCCGACTTGGGGGCGGCGGCATTGGAGGCCGACGCCGAAGGAGGCGGCGAAGGAGAAGAAGGCGGCCTGAGGCCCTCGGCCACCTTCGCCGACTGGCCCGTCGGCGAAGAAGGGGAAGTCGCCCCACACCACCAGCCGAGGCAAGACAGCGCGAGGAAGCGCCGGGCCGGGCCGAGTTCCCTCGGAGGCCGGGAGAAGAAGTTTAAGGGGGCAGCCGCTGCGACCAAACGGGAAGAGGCGGCCGCGAAGGCCCAGCGCTTCCGTAAGGAAGTGAAGAAGCCGCCGCTGTCCTCTGCGTGAGTGCCCCTACTTCTCTGTCTTGTTTTTGTCTTCTGGTGGGTTTAGTCTGAGTTTTTACATGTGCTCCTTGCTTCAGAGCTCCTCTCACCCTAGGGAGGGTCGTCGCCGCCTTCATCAGGGGGTCGGTGGAGTCGTCCGCCACGACTTGACGCATTGACCCAGCCGCCGACCTCCGGGAGGCGACGGAGCGGAACGCGCAGGAAAAATGCGACGAAGACGAAGCCGCCCGTCGGAAGAAGGCGGAGGCGGAGAAGACGGCCGCCCCCGCCCAGCAGGGTCTTGAGGGAGCCGGAGCCGCCGCCGCGGCCCAAGAGCGGGCCGAAGAAGCCGCGCGCCGCCAATCGGCGCTGCTCGTCGTTCCGTTGCGCTCGGCGCCGCCTCCGGATCCTATGGAGCATTCTGGGGAGGCCGGCGGGGGACATGCCGTCGTGGAGAGGGAGGACGGCGAGATCCCCAGGCGAGACCCGGTGGTGCCGCCACCACCGCCCCCGCCGTCATCGGGGGGCGCAAAGCATAACAGTCGGCGGACCCGCCAGTACCGCCGACTACAGACGAAGCCACGACGAACTTGCTTCTTCAAGTCTCCCTGCCAACTCGCCGCCGGCTGGGGAAGGCGACTTCGGCGCCACGCCCTCTGGAGACCGGAGCGGCCAGCTCGGCCACGCCGGAGGTCGAGGTGATGAGCTCTGCGCCCGTCGGGTGGGCGCGAGGAGGCGGCACGGGCCCGCTGAACCAGGCGCTCCTGGACGTCCAGGCAAAGCTGCGAGCTGAAAGCGACGCCATCCAGCACTGCACAAAGGCGCACCTGGCGACACGAGTGGCCGTCCGGGTATGTTCCTTCTGACTTGTTTTTTCTTGTTCTTCTCTATGGGGGCGCGCCAGCGCACCCACTGGATGTAGTCCCCGAGTTCCAGGTCGGCTGTTGAGCAGGCGGGTTGGAACTCTAATGGCGAATTCCAAACGCTTATTCTTTTTTGAAATGCTCACTGTAGGACTACCACAACCTCCGAGCCACCGTCTTCAACCGAAATGTTGAAGAGCTGGGCAAGCGGACTGCCGACTTGTCGGAGAGTCGGAGTAAGTTTGCTTCTTCGCGGGGGCGCGCTGGCGCACCCGCGGGCTGTAGTCCCCGAGATTCGGGCCGACTGCTGCGCAGTCGGGCCGGATCTTCTTGGCGACCTTTTCTGATGACTTGTGCCCTTTTTTCTTCTTTCTTCAGAGGCCAAAGCCGTTCTTCAGCAGCAGCTGGGCGAAGCCAACACCGCCTTGCGCGCCAAGGAGGTGGAGTGTGGCAAGCTTGTCACGGAGCGCGACCTGCTGGCCGCGCAACTGGCGGAGCAGAAGGAGCTGCTCAAGAAGGCGCAGGAGGAGGCGAAGGACAAGGAGGCTGAGCTCCAGGCCGAGTTCGAGGTTGAACGCTCCTCCTGGACCGACAAGGAGGCGATGCTGACCTCCGGCTTCCACGAGATTGAAGATATCGTCGATGGTAAGTTTTCTTTGCTCGCGGCCGACTGTGGGTCGGGCCAACTCTTGCTTTTTCTAACTTGCTTCTTTTTTCGTCTTTGGCAGACTTCTTCCCAGGCCATGCGCAAGCCGCCGTTCAAGCCATTGAGGTCGATCGCGAGGCGCGGAGGGCGGCCGGCGAGGAGGTTGCTGCCAACGCCCCCCGAACTCTTGACGAATAGCTTCTGAGCATCGAGGCTCGTCTACGGCCGGCTCACCGGATGCTGCGCTGGCTTCAACGAGTCGGCGCCCAGGCGATTGCTGCCTTGTGGCCGGAGATGCCGGTTCTGCGCACTCCCAGTCGAACTGCCGACTGGCTGGAGGTCGTAGCAGGCCGTCTGGAGGCTTGGAAGGGCTCCTCGGCACGTGCCGGGGCACGTTGTGCCTTGGAGTTCATCAAGGCGTGGTATCCAGACCTGATTCTGGACCAGCTGGCCACGCTCCAAGCTGAGGCCCAGCCGGAACTGGCAGCCATGGAGGATGACTTCGTCAAGCGCGCCGCGGCGATCGCCGAGTACGTCGACACCAGCGTCTTCGTTCCTGAGCATGCTGACAACGGCGAGGAGGCGCCGCCGGAGTGGTTTGGGATGAACCCGAACTACGGCGAGGACTCGGCGGAGGTGATTGGCTCCAGCGTTGAGGAAGAAGACGAGATGGAAGCCGGCGACGAGACGGAGGCGCTGGAAGCCGGAGCGGGCGACCAGCCTCAGCTCGACCGAGCCTCCAACAACGAGCCGCGCCCAACGCGCCGACTGCTGCTGGAGGTGATCAAGCCGAGTCTGCCCCGTAGGCTGCTCCAACGTCCGACACCGCCATCTCCGCCGAGCCCCCAAACCCGTCTGCCGCTTCATAAACCGCCGTCTTGCTTTACTTATCTGCTCAGTAGTTTCTCGAAGACTTTGTTAATTCGCACATTTCCACCCACTGGGTGTATTTTGAACATCTGTTCATGGATTCGGCCAATGGCCTTTGTGGTGTAAATATTTGTCTAGATTCTATCGTTTCTTGCTTGTTGCTCTTTAGGCTTTTTTCCTTTTGCCGCCTTCCCTTGGGTGCCGCCCTTGCCAGTCGGACAGCCGCTCCGTGGACTGCCGCTGGACCAAATACCTGGCCGCCTTGGGAAGGCAAGTACTTAGCCGTTCGAGAGTTTTTGTAGCAAGTCGGATAGAAAGACGGCAAGCCGACTACTCGGAGTCGGTTTTGCGAGGATCAGCTGAAAAGCCGGCTCGGGCTATGTTTTTACGCTTTGAATCCTTAGCCTTTTTTCGTGCGGGCGCCCATTCTACCTTACTCCGGCCCACCAGTCAGTCGCTCTGCGAGCTGTGGCTTTGGCGGGAGTCGGCTTAGGCGCCGCGCACTACTTGTCTGACCGCAGGAAGCGTTTTCATAGCGTGAGACGGCAAGTCCCCAGGCCGACTGGTCGGGCCCGGGGTCAAGCGACATAAAGAGTGTCGTACTCGGAAGCATAATTCTTATCATACAGATAACAAAAGGGGCAGTCCCCGAGTCCGTCTCGGGGGCCCCAGAGTCTTGGTACTTAAAATAAAAAGGGGGGCGTGATACATACTGCATCAGCTGTAAAATCTTCGAAGAAGATTCGCGTTCCATGGTCGCTCCGTCTCTTTGCCGGAGTCGTCCCTCTTGCGTGCTCGGGGCTTCTGAGCGTCGATCAGGTAGTAGGAGTCGTTGCCCAGCACCTTGCTGATGATGAAGGGGCCTTCCCAAGGTGCGGACAACTTGTGTTGGTCGGCTGTTCGCTGGATCAGCCGGAGCACAAGGTCGCCTTCTTGGAAGGATCTCGGCCTGACCTTCCTGTTGTAGTAGCGACATAGGCTCTGCTGGTAGATGCTGGACCGGCTGAGTGCCAACAGCCGGCCCTCTTCCAGCAGATTGACGCCGTCTTGTCGTGCTTCTTCTGCTTCCTCCGCGGTGTACATCGTGACTCGTGGGGAGTCGAACTCTATGTCCGTCGGGATGACGGCTTCAGCACCGTAGACGAGGAAGAAGGGCATGAAGCCGGTTGACTTGTTTGGAGTCGTACGCAGACTCCAGAGGACGGCCGGCAACTCGTCAAGCCAACAGCCGGCCGAACGCTCCAGTGGTTCGACCAACCGAGGCTTGATGCCGGACAGGATGAGGCCATTCGCTCGCTCCACCTGGCCGTTTGACTACGGGTGGGCAACGGACGCTAGGTCCAGTCGGATGCCCTGTGTCGCGCAGAAACGGGCCAAGGCGCCTTTGGCAAAGTTAGTGTCGTTGTCGGTGATGATGATGTGCGGTATGCCATACCGAATTGTGATGTCTGAGATGAAAGTCACGGCAGTCGGACCATTCAACTTCTTGATGGGCTTCACCTCAATCCACTTGGTGAACTTGTCCACCGCGACAAGTAGATGAGTCAGGCCGCCTCGTGCCGTTTTGAAGGGTCCCACCATATCCAGGCCCCAAACTGCAAAGGGCCAGGCGATGGGGATAGTCTTGAGTGCTGAAGCCGGCTGATGCGGCTTGGAATGGAACTTCTGGCACCCCTTGCATTTCTGGACCAACTCTTTGGCCTCTTCCAGGGCAGTTGGCCAGAAGAAACCGTGTCGGAAGGCTTTTGCGACGAGCGCTCTTGAGGCCGCATGGTGGCCGCACTCGCCTTGATGGATGTCTCTAAGAATTGCTTGGCCTTGCTCTGGCTCGACGCAGCGTTGGTAGACGCCTGTGACGCTGCGTCTGACCAGCTCTCTGTTGATTATGGTGTATGTTGCGGCTCGGCGTTGTATTTGCCGAGCTAAGGTTTCGTCAGGCGGCAGCTCCTTGTTCACCAGGAATTGGAGGATGGGCTGGGCCCATGAGGGTGCTGCTATCTCTTCTATTGTCAAAACTGCGACTTGGACGCGAGCGGCTGGGCTGAGAGTCGGCGGGCTGGAGCCCGCAGCCGCTCGCTGGATTAATGAAGTCCCCGGGCCGACTGGAGCAGTCCCCGGGCCGAGTTCTGGAGTCTTCTCTCTGGCTGCCGCAGTCCCCGGGCCGAGTTCCGAAGTCCCCGGGCTAGCTGCAACTGCGGCACTCTTGAGATCATCTGCAACGGGTCTTGTACTATTTGCTTGGGCTCTCGGGCCGGATGCGGCTTCTAAAGGGGGAGTCGGCACAAGAATTGAATCTGACTCTGGTGAGGGCTTGATGGACGGCTTGAGGAGGCGTTGGAGGGCGACGCCTGAAGGTATTGCTTGGCGGGTGGAGCCGATTCGTGCCAAAGTATCTGCTTGGTTATTGTCGTTCCTCGGTACGAGGAGGAACTCGCACCCCTCGAAATATCCACTGAGTTGCTGCACGAGGAAACGGTAGCTCGCCATGTTTGCATCCTTGGCGTCCCAGTCGCCCGACGACTGCTGTACCACCAAGTCGGAGTCGCCGTAATACAGGATCCGGCGGATGCTAAGCTCTTTGGCAAGCCGGAGCCCGTGAACGAGCGCCTCGTACTCGGCGACGTTGTTGGAGGCGGCGAAGTGAATCTGCAGTGCGTACTTGAGCATGTCGCCCTTGGGAGAGGTGAGGACGACGCCGGCTCCCAAGCCGGTGCGCATCTTGGAGCCATCGAAATGCATCCGCCAATGGGTGGAGTCGGGCGCCGGTGGCAGGTACTGGGTCTCGGCCCAGTCAATGAGGAAGTCAGCCAGTGCTTGCGACTTGATGGCGGTGCGGGGTTAATAGTAGATCGTGTAGGGCGCCAACTCTATGGCCCATTTGGCCACTCGGCCAGACGCATCCCGGCTTCCAATGATCTCAGCCAATGGGGCTGTGCAGACCACTGTGATTGGATGTTCTTGGAAGTAAGGCTTTAGCTTCTTGGCGGCGAAGTGCACGCCGTAACACATCTTCTGATAGTGGGGCTAGTTTTGCTTGGAGGTTGACAGTACTTCACTCAGATAATAGACGGGCCTCTGGACCGGCAGTGCCTTGCCTTCCTCCTTGCGCTCAACTACGATAACCGTGCTGACTACTCGGCTGGTGGCAGCGATGTACAGGAGCATGGGCTCTTTGGGAGTCGGAGCCGCCAACACAGGGGGAGTAACCAACATCCTGTTCAGTTGCAGAAAGGCCTCGTCCGCCTCGTGGTTCCACTCGAAAAAATTGGTCTTCTTCATGAGTTGGTACAGTGGGAGAGCTTTCTCGCCCAGCCGACTGATGAAACGGCTAATGGATGCCAAGCAGCCAGTGAACTTCTGCACATCCAACAGTCGGCTGGATACCTCCATCCTCTCGATGGCCTTGATCTTCACAGGGTTGCACTCTATGCCGCGTTCAGACAAGGAAGCCGAGTAGCTGGCCGGCTGGTACTCCGAAAACGCACTTCTCGGGGTTAAGCTTGATCTGGAATCGGCGCAGGTTCTCAAAGGTCTCTTTGAGGTCTTCCAGTAAGGTTCCGCGCTTCTCCGTCTTCACCACCACATCATCCACGTAGACGTGGGCATTCCTGCCAAGTTGCTTGAGGAGGCACTTCTGCATGCAACGCTGAAAGGTGGCGCCGGCGTTCCTCAGGCCGAACGTCATGGTCAGGTAGCAGAAGGCTCCGAACGGCGTGATGAAGGCGGTCTTCAGTATGTCTGCCGGGTTCAGCTTGATCTGGTGATATCCTGAATAGGCATCTAAGAAGCTCAACAGCTCGCATCCCGCTGTGGAGTCTATCACCTGATCAATTCTCGGCAAAGCAAACGGGTCCGGTCCTTGGGGCAGGCTTTGTTCAGGCTTGTGTAGTCGATACACATTCGCCACTGCTTGTTCTTCTTCAGCACTAAAACTGGGTTCGCTAACCATTCTGGGAAAAATACTTCCATGATAAAGCCGGCTGCAAGGAGCCGGGCTATCTCTTCACCAACAACTCTTCTTTTCTCTTCTGACAGGCGGCGCAAGGGCTGCCTGACGGGCTTCGCGTCAGACCGGACATGTAACTTGTGCTCGGCGAATTCCGTCGGTACACCTGACATGTCTTTGGGGGACCATGCAAAGATGTCCCGATTCTCACGGAGGAAATCGACGAGCTCGCCTTCCTATTTGCTGTCAAGGTTTGCACCTATGATTGCGTACCTCTCCGGGTGCTCTGGGTCCAAAGGTATCTTCTTTGTTTCCTTCTCCGGCTTGAACGAGCCCTCAGCTTCCGACTCCTTGGGGTTGGGCGACAACCCAGGCTGCTTGCCGGCCATCGCCACAACCCGGTCAAGAAGCCGCTTCTCCGCTGCAATAACCAGGGACCCGGCCAGCCGACTACTCTCGGCCGCACAAGCGGACGACTTCCTGTAGTCGCCGACTACAGTCAGAATCCCCTTGGAACTCGGCATCTTCATCTTGAGGTAGGCGTAGTGGGGGACCGCCATGAACTTGGCCAAGGCAGGTCGGCCAAGTAGTGCATGGTATGGGCTCCGGAGGTCCACCACTTCAAACCAGACTGGCTCTCGGCGGAAGTGATCCTTATCTCCGAAAAGGACATCTATCAAAATCTTGCCGATCGGGGAGCAGGAAAGGCCAGGGACGATCCCATGGAAAACAGTCCGGCTGTTCTGGAGTTGTCTTTGCTTGATTCCCAGCTTCTCCATTGTATCCTTATACAGGATGTTGATACTGCTACCTCCATCTATCAAAACTCGCGAGAAGCGAGCTGCCCGCCTATCAGTGGCAAATGTGGCCTCCAGAACCAAGGCGTAGGAACCTGGATTTGGCATCACCTCTGGGTGATCTGCTCTGCTCCAACTGATAGGTTTCTCGGACCAGTGCATGAACTCTGGAGTGTCTGATGCTACTGCGTTGACTTCTTGCTGCTACAGCCGCCTGCTGCGTCTGTCTTCTGCCACGCTGGTGAACACCACGTAGGCCCCGTGCTCTTCGGGGTACTCATCTTGTATTGCGCCGACTGGCCTGGCAGCCGGCTGCTGGGGCGGAGGCGGAGGCGGCTGTCCAACAGGTGGAGGAGGCACCAAGCCGTCTCCCTTGGCAATCCTAGTCAGCCAGTGGCACTTTCTGGTGGTGTGGTTTGATGGCTTCGCGCCACTGTGAAACTTGCAGGGGCCATCCAGAGTCTGCTCGTAGGAGAAAGCCGGCAGCCAATTGGGCTTGCCGCCCTTCTGCCGCTTGGGTGGAGGCTGCCCTTCTGGTTGCTGATCGTCGACCGTTGCGACCTGCCGGCTATTGGAAGCCGGCTGCGGGGCCTTGCGCTTGTGATCGTTCTGCTGTTGTCGCCGACTCGCGTCCCCAGCCGGGGTTCTGGGAGCCAGTGGGGCGACTTTGCCTGTCGCACCGACTTGGATTTCCGTCTTCATAGAAGAGTCGGCCGTGGTGTACTTGTCTGCTATGATCAGCAGCTCATCCAGGGTCTCCGGCTCGTCGCAGAGGAGCTTATGCTTGAGGAGGGTGCCTTCTCTGCACCCGGCAGTGAAGTACTCGATGGCCTGCACCTCGTGCACGCCCTCGCAGGAGTTTCGGAGCTCGGCCCACCGCGTGAGGTAGTCGCGAGTTGATTCGTCGGGGCCTTGCACGCACAAGGAGAGCTGGCGAGGCTTGGGAGGTCGCTTGTACGTGCTCGTGAAGTTGCGGACGAAAGCCTCGGTGAAGTCGACCCAACTGTTGATGCTGCGGGGCTTCAGGCTGTTCAGCCATGTCCGGGCCGTGCCCTGGAGCATGAGCGGAACGTACTTGACGGCGACGCGCTTGTTGCCGCTTGCTATGTCAACGGCGGTGGCGTAGTCGACTAGCCAATCCTCCGGCTTCACGGAGCCGGTGTACTTGCGGGTATCTCTGGGGAGGGTGAACCCTTTGGGGAAGGGCTCATCTCGGATGCGGGGACCAAAACACGGCGGCCCCAGCTCATCTTCTTCTTCCAGTACCAGAGATCGATGGAGTCGGTCGATCCGGAGGCGGGCATCGTTCTCTCCGACTCCCTCTTGGCGGCCTAGGCGACCTCCGAGAGTCGGATGTTCGACGGGCGGTGGAGAGACTCGCCTTTCCTTGCGGGGTGGCGGGGGCACATAGTCGTCCCGTCGCTCTACTGCTCTCGGGCGGCCGTCTTGGTCGCGCTCGATGGTGATATGAGTCCGACCGCGGCTTGCAGCCGGCTCCTTGTCTTTTCTTCTGCGGACGCCGCCAGTCGGCGCCCGAGATGTCGCGCCTTGATCTCGGCGGGGTGGCAGGTCATCTTTCTGCTGTTGCGGCCCCTCGGTTCGGCAGCCGGCCGCGTTTTGCGCGCCAGCCGCGTCGAGGAGTTGCTGGACTCGCTCCGTCATCGGTCGGCGCTCTTCGCCTTCGAGTCCATCTAACTCGTCTGCCGCCGCCTGGGCAGCTCGAATGTTCTCGGCGGGCGTAGCATATATGGGGCGGTTGGCCCCGAACATGCTGGCGATGTCCGCGCCGCGCTGGCGGACCGCGCCCAGGCGGCTCGGCCCCACCGGGGCCGGCAAGCCGCCCACGGCGCGATCCATCTCGCGCTGGTAGGCCTCTGACAAGCGTCTCATGCTGGCCAGCTTCTTCGCGCCTTCGACGAGCTGGAGGCGGCGTGCCTCCAGCGCTTCCGCGTCAGCGTCCTCTGGAATGGGCGCATCCAGGTCTTGCAGTGCCGCGTCAAGCGGGTCATGAGCTCTCCCGTCGGAGTGCTCGCCATGGTCGATGACGAGCACCTCTGTAACGGTGCTCCCGCTGCCCTTCGCGCGAGGGAGCGGCTCGTCATAGACCACCATGTTGGTGGGGAAGGCGTCGAGCGACGCGGTGTCGGAATCGACCAGCATCGGGTCGGTGGAGCCTACGGACTCCAGGTCAGTGGCAGGCTCGCCAGCAACGTGGAGGTCGTCGAGGAGGCCCGCGAGAAGGTTCTCGGGGCCGCCGGTGCCTGCGTCGGATGCAGGCTCGTCGGAGAGGCTGACCTCGCCGACAAGATCGGCGAGGCAGCTGGCCGCGCAAACGGTCTCAACGTCGCGCAGCGCGTCGGCGTAGATTCCCTCTGGCGTGCCGGGCTGGCTACGCTGGCCGGGGAGAAAAAGGGTTCCCGTCCAGAACAGATCTCCGGACGACGGTGCACCTCGCCCCACGGTGGGCGCCAAATGTCAGGGGTTGGGTGCGACATATGCCAAAGGATGGCTTATCATGGTGGGGGCGAGTAGAACGTCGCCGGTGCCTGTAAGCGGGATGAGGCGTAGGCATGCACGCCGGCGGATCTTACCCAGCTTCGGGGCTCTCCGAGGAGATAATACCCCTACTGCTGCTCTGCGGGGTCTCCGCATGGTCACTATGGAGATATGTGTACAAAGTTGCTCCTCGAGCTGTGTTCTAGAGGTAGGAGAAGGCAAGGCTAGCTCTCCCCTCCTCTATGCAATTGGTCTGGTGGAAAAAGGATCGAACCCTTTGCATGGGTGCTCCGGGGGGTTTATATAGGCCTACCCCCCGGGGGTACAATGGTAATCTGACTGGGTGCGGGTCCCAGCCGTTTGTCTCTTAGGCCGCCGTCCTTTCCGCCGGCTCCTGGGGGCCACCTCTGGTGGGCCCCGCCAACTGACCTGGCCACTGTAGCCGCGCCTCTGATGACGTTGGCTTGGTCGTGGGGGCGTGGCAACAGTGCCGCCGCCTGGCGGGCGTTCACTGTCGCCACCCCCCGTCTTATCTGGTTAATGGCGCGTGGGACCCGTGGGAGGAGCTGGCCGACTCCTGGAGGCCTACTCCCACGGGGCCCGTCTTTGGGTGCTCTCACCGTCTTCTATCTCCCCCGCTGACTGGCGGGGCCCGCCGTCTCCAGGCCGTACTGGCGGGCCAACGTGGGAACAGGGTTCCGCCGCTGGGGCGGACATCAGGGCCGGTATGGCCACAGTGCCGCGCCGTGCCGAAGATCTCCTCCGGTACGTCGCACTGTAGCCATACCTGCCCTTGGTAACAGGGTAGGGGAGGGCCGTACTCTGGCCATCCCCAGTCCCGTTCTTCTTCCAGAAGGCTGACGGTGGCGAAGTCGTGGGCCGACTCCCCATAGTCGGCATTCCTAGAGTCGCCAACTGGGAGTCGGCTTATGTCGTAGCCGTCTTCGAGATTCGGCCGTGAGTAGGCGTCGGTGATGCTGCGGCCGACTCTCAGAGTCGGCCGATCATCTTGGGATTCTTTGAGGGGCGTAGCCTGCCCCGATGTCTTGAAAGGTTCTGGGCCTCGGGTTTGCCTACCCGTGGCCCATTACTCCGACACCAAGATATATATGTCCAGGATCGTATGTCTGCATGGAGTTCCGAGGACCATCGTATCAGATAGAGGAACACAATTTACTTCAAAGTTTTGGCATCAGTTACACCAGACTTTGGGAACGAGATTGGAGTTCAGTACAACATTTGATCCGCAGACGGATGGACAGACTGAGAGAGTCAATCAGATTCTGGAGGACATGTTGAGAGCCTGTGCGCTAGATTATGGATCTAGTTGGGATGACAATTTTCCTTACGCAGAGTTTTCATACAACAACAGCTACCAAGCCAGTTTGAAGATGGCACCGTTTGGAGCCATGTATGGACGCAGGTGCAGAATGCCGTTGATGTGGGATGAGGTAGGAGACCGACAGTTGTTTGGACTAGACTTGATCAAGGAGTCTGAAGAGAAGGTTAAACTGATTCGTGATAGACTGAAGATTGCTCAGTCCAGGCAGAAGAGTTATGCAGATTCAAAACGCAAGGAGGTAACCTATGAAATTGGATGAAATTGGAGACCGAGCATATCTGCGAGTATCACCCTTGCGAGGAGTGAAACGTTTTGGAGTTAAGGGAAAGCTAGCCCCGAGATTTGTAGGACCATATCATATTTTGGAACAGATGGGAGAAGTTTCCTACAAGTTGGAATTACCCGAGGGATTGTCAGGAGTTCACGATGTGTTTCACGTTTCACAGCTGAAGAAGTGTCATGCTGAGATGGCCGATATACCGTTAAGAGATACAGTACCCTTGGAGGCGATTCAGTTGGACGGTAATTTGACTTATGAGGAGAAGCCAGTTAAGATTCTTGAGTTTGCCAGCCGAGTCACCCGCAGCAAGGTCATCAAGTTTTGCAAAGTTTAGTGGAGCCACCATACTAAGGATGAAGCCACCTGGGAACGAGAGGATGATCTCCGACCACCCGCACCTATTTTCTAGCCAACCTGAATCTCGAGGGCGAGATTCATCTTAAGGGGGGTAGGTTTGTAACATCAAAATTTTCAATTTGGAATGTTATACATAGGTCATTCATGCATATCATATTTTATTGCATTTCCGTTCCGCAATCCTTGAAATCCTAAGCAACTCAAGGACCCGCAGAGAGAGTTGGGGATTTCCCGGTTTTCATATTTGATTTTCATCAAATAATGAAACGAGGATTTTTTATTTTATTATTTTTCTCTCCGAAAAATATTTCATACTAAAATATATGAAAGGAGATAATATGACTTCTCCAAAATAATTGAAATATTGGAGGAAAACATTAAAATCATTTATTCTATTTTTATTTGATTTTATTCGGATTTTATTTGCATTAGAAAAATTGCACGTTTTCAAAAATGCATTTTAGGGCCAAGAAAATGTTCATCTCGTTCTAAATATTTTATTTAGATGGTGAAAATTTGTTTTGGTATTTTTAGATTTTTTCTTTATTTTATAGGATTTTTTTTCTGTCGGCGAAACTGTTTAAAAAAACTCCCGGCGCCCGACTGGGCCGAAGCCCAGCCGAGCCAGGCCGGCCCGCCCGCGCCACCGCCTCCCTGTCCCGTGCCGCCGCCGGACTCGGGAGAGTCCGAGCCACCGCCGTCGCCCGACCCCCTCCCCAAGTCGGAGCCGCCGCTGCCTCTACCCCCTTTAAATACCACCCGGGGCCACCCTGGAGCCCCAAGTCGCCGCCGTCGCAGCCCCTCGCCCGCCCCGCCGCCGCAGCCCCTCGCCCGCCCCGCCGCCGCAGCCCCTCGCCCGCCCCGCCGCCGCAGCCCCTCGCCCGCCCCGCCGCCTGCAGCCGCCGCGTCGCCGCCTCCCGCCGCACGTGCCTCGCCGCCGCAAGCCGTTGCCGCCACCGCAAACCGCGCCGCGCCGCCGTCGCCCCGTCGCGCAACCCCGACTCGTGGGAGCCCCTCGCGGGAGGTACCGCGCCGGATCCGAGCCGCCGTTTTTTTTAAACCGTTCGGTTTTTTTAGAAACCCTAGTTTGTTTTTTTTTATCGGTTCGCCAGTTTTTCCCGGTTCTTCTATTTAGCGGACATTCGTCCGTACGTTCGTTTTAACGAACGGTTTTCGCCCGTTAGTTACAGCTAAAAAATGCTCGTTCGTTAGTATGTTCGTCAGTTTTCTTTTTATCGGATTTATCTGCGAATATTTTCGATCGCGATTTCTGATCCGATCTTAGTTTCTGTTTATCTTTTCGCTCGTTAGTCGGAATCAGGCGATTCAAGCGCCTAGATCTTCGTCTCGAGACCCTCTTTCTGTTTAATCAACTTGAACAAGATTTTGGTACTGTAAAATTTGACCCTAGTTCAGATTAGTAAACGGATCTTGTTTCTTTCGCCGTTTGAGTTTCCTTGCTTCGTTTGATTTGATTCTTTTTGCAACCGGAGTTCTTAAGTTGAACTTTCTAGTCAACCTCTCTTATTTGAGTTTTGCTTGTGCATCTTTGCTTGTGGCTTATGTATGCTATTGTTTGTTTGCGATAGAATTCCCGGAGTGCGAAGCGTGTTACTACGAGTCTCTAGGATTCACGGATCGTCAGCAAGGCAAGTAACACAATTATCATACTCTTTTCATACCCTATTTTTATACGTTAGTTCCAATCCACGAACATTGCATGTTTAGGATGTCATTAACTTGTCGGTTGGGAAGTAGTTATTGAGGTAGAACTTATTGCCCTGTTATTATCAAACCCTGGGAGTTACTTCTACGCGTTGCTTATATTGCTATGCTATGCTCGTAGACGTGGTTTGGGTTTGAGTGAAATCCATGACAGATGTGAGATTGTTAATTGATGGTTCAACTTAAGGTGGAAACTTAATTAAACATCTGAGTGGATTGAGGCACCTGGGGAACCCAGTGTTGTCTGTATTTTTTTTGGAAATCCCGGGGTACCCATGTGATCTTCCTATGGACCACCACCCAGGCTCAAAGGGAACTGAGATGATTCATGCTAGAAACTTCCGTGTGCAGCCACAAGCTATTATGGGCTCTAGCATAGTTGAGTAAGATACGTGAAGCTCTTGAAGAGGCAGATCAACAGGTAGAGGGATGTAGGTTTGGTATGGTCTGTCCGGAGTAGAGAGTTAATGTTTCTGAAAGACTGTGTCTCGGTCATCCGTTTCTCAAACACCATGTAGTGCGAGAAATCCAACGGAGGCGATCGAGTCTTGTGGGGAAAAGTGCGCAAACCTCTGCAGAGTGTACAATCTAATCATGGTTAGCCGTGTCCCCGGTTATGGACGATCTTGAGTATCTAGTACTTGGGTTATCACATGTATCTCATCACTCTTAATTAACATTGTTGGGTTGTTAATTACTTTAATTGTGATTGAGTTGGGGGTACCTTCTCAATGTTTCAACCACCATGATAGTTAAATTAAAAATCTATTCCTTTGTTGTAGGGGAAAATTGGCTTTTCGCAAAACTATAACCATAGAGCTTTCCACCAGCCAAATATGCATATAGTGATAGCATTATTCTATTCTTGCTCTATTGTGTTATATTGCCAGCATATTCCATGTGCTGACCCGTTCTCGGGCTGCAACGTATTATGTTCCAGACTTCTCAGACGAGGAGTAAGGTTCGTTAGGTCGTTGCCGTGCAGCTCAGCTATGTCGTTGGAGCTGATGGACTCACTTTATCTTCCAAGCCTTCCGTTGTTATTGTATTAGATGGCCTTAAGACATATTATTGTAATAAGTTCTCTCTTGAGACATTCGATGTAATAAGTGTGTGATTGCTACTCTGTTATAAATCCTTCGAGTACTGTGTGTCAGCATTACCCAGGGATGACACTGAAGCACAGAGACTTGACCATCTGAGGTCGGGTCGCTACACTCCATGGGTGTTAGAATCATTACTGTGTAATCTAGATTATTGACTCTAGTGCAAGTGGGAGACTGAAGGAAATATGCCCTAGAGGCAATAATAAAGTTGTTATTTATATTTCCTTATATTATGAGAAATTTTTATTATTCATGCTAGAATTGTATTAACCGGAAACTTAGTACATGTGTGAATACATAGACAAACAAAGTGTCACTAGTATGCCTCTACTTGACTAGCTCGTTAATCAAAGATGGTTAAGTTTCCTAGCTATAGATATGAGTTGTCATTTGATGAACGGGATCACATCACTAGAGAATGATGTGATTGACTTGACCCATCCGTTAACTTAGCACTATGATCGTTTAGTTTATTGCTATTGCTTTCTTCATAACTTATACATGTTCCTATGACTATGAGATTACGCAACTCCCGAATACTGGAGGAACACTTAGTGTGCTATAAAATGTCACAACGTAACTGGGTGATTATAAAGATGCTCTACAGGTGTCTCCGATGGTGTTTGTTGAGTTGGCATAGATCGAGATTAGGATTTGTCACTCTGATTGTCGAAGAGGTATCTCTGGGCCCTCTCGATAATGCACATCACTATAAGCCTTGCAAGCAATGTGACTAATGAGTTAGTTATGGGATGATGCATTACGAAACGAGTAAAGAGACTTGCCGGTAACGAGATTGAACTAGGTATGATGATACATGCGATCGAATCTCGGGCAAGTAACATACCGATGACAAAGGGAACAACGTATGTTGTTATGCGGTTTGACCGATAAAGATCTTCGTAGAATATGTAGGAACCAATATGAGCATCTAGGTTCCGCTATTGGTTATTGACCGAAGATGAGTCTATGTCATGTCTACATAGTTCTCGAACCCGTAGGGTCTACACGCTTAACGTTCGATGACGATTGGTATTATGAGTTTATGTGATTTGATGTACCGAAGGTTGTTTAGAGTCCCAGATGTGATCACGGACATGACGAGGAGTCTCTAAATGGTCGAGACATGAAGATTGATATATTGGAAGGATATGTTTGCACACCGGAAAGGTTTCGGATTAGTTCAGGCATTTTCCGGAGTACCGGGGGTTACCGGAACCCCCCGGGGGCTTAATGGGCCTACATGGGCTTTAGTGGAAGAGAGAGGAGGCGGCCAAGAGGTGGGGCGCGTCCCCCAAGCCCAATCCGAATTGGGGAGGGGGCCGGGCCCCCTTTCCTTCTTCTGCTCTCCCCCTTCCTCCCCCCTCCTAGTTGGACTAGGAAAGGGGGGAAACCTACTCCTGGTAGGAGTAGGAATCCCCCCTTGGGGGCGCACCATGAGGCCAGCCGACCCCCTCCTCCCCTCATTTATATACACGGGAGGGGGGTGAAGGAAATATGCCCTAGAGGCAATAATAAAGTTATTATTTATTTCATTACATATCATGATAAATGTTTATTATTCATGCTAGAATTGTATTAACTGGAAACATAATACATGTGTGAATACATAGGCAAACAGAGTGTCACTAGTATGCCTCTACTTGACTAGTTCATTAATCAAAGATGGTTATGTTTCCTAACCATGAACAAAGAGTTGTTATTTGATTAACGAGATCACATCATTAGTTGAATGATCTGATTGACATGACCCATTCCATTAGCATAGCACCCGATCGTTTAGTATGTTGCTATTGTTTTTATCCATGACTTATACATGTTCCTTTAACTATGAGATTATGCAACTCCCATTTACCGTAGGAACACTTTGTGTGCTACCAAACGTCACAATGTAACTGAGTGATTATAAAGGTGCTGTACAGGTGTCTCCGAAAGTATTTGTTGGGTTGGCGTATTTCGAGATTAGGATTTGTCACTCCGAATGTCGGAGAGGTATCTCAGGGCCTTCTCGGTAATGCACATCACATAAGACTTGCAAGCATTGCAACCAATGAGTTAGTTGCGAGATGATGTATTACGGAACGAGTAAAGAGACTTGCCGGTAACGAGATTGAACTAGGTATTGGATACCGACGATCGAATCTCGGGCAAGTAACATACCGATGACAAAGGGACCAAACGTATGTTGTTATGCGGTCTGACCGATAAAGATCTTCGTAGAATATGTAGGAGCCAATATGGGCATCTAGGTCCCGCTATTGGTTATTGACCGGAGACGTGTCTCGGTCATGTCTACATTGTTCTCGAACCGTAGGGTCCGCACGCTTAACGTTACGATGACAGTTATTATGAGTTTATGCATTTTGATGTACCGAAGGAGTTCGGAGTCCCGGATGTGATCACGGACATGATGAGGAGTCTCGAAATGGTCGAGACGTAAAGAATGATATATTGGAAGCCTATGTTTGGACATCGGATGTGTTCCAGGTGAAATCAGGATTTTACCGGAATACCGGGAGGGTTACCGGAACCCCCCGGGAGCATAATGGGCCAACATGGGCCTTGGTGGAGAGGTGAGAGGGCTGCCCTCATGGGCTGCGCGCCTCCCCCCTTCCCCTAGTCCTATTAGGACTAGGAGAGGTGGCCGGCCCCCTCTCTCTCTCTTCCCCTTGGAGAATCCTAGTCCAACTAGGATTGGGGGGGGAATCCTACTCCCAGAGGGAGTAGGACTCTCCTGGCGCGCCAGGCTTGGCCGGCCAGCCCCTCCCCCTTGGCTCCTTTATATACGGGGGCAGGGGGCACCCCATAGACACACAATTGATCATTGAGATCTTTCCTTAGCCGTGTGCGGTGCCCCCTTCCACCAAATTCCACCTCGGTCATATCGTTGCAGTGCTTAGGCGAAGCCCTACGCCGGTAACACATCAAGATCGTCACCACGCTGTCGTGCTGACGGAACTCTTCCCCGACGCTTTGCTGGATCGGAGCCCGTGGATCGTCATCGAGCTGAACGTGTGCCAAGAACTCGGAGGTGCCGGAGTAACGGTGCTGTGATCGGTTGGATCGCGAGGAGAACGT
This sequence comes from Aegilops umbellulata, assembly GCA_032464435.1. Taxonomy (NCBI): domain Eukaryota; kingdom Viridiplantae; phylum Streptophyta; class Magnoliopsida; order Poales; family Poaceae; genus Aegilops; species Aegilops umbellulata. Next base: position 503,722,327 of record CP136057.1, read on the forward strand.
ACGACTACTTCCTCTACGTTGCGTCAACGCTTCCGCTTCGGTCTACGAGGGTACATAGACAACACGCTCCCCTCTCGTTGCTATGCATCACCATGATCTTGCGTGTGCGTAGGAAATTTTTTGAAATTACTACGTTCCCCAACAGTGGCATCCGAGCCTAGGTTTTTATGGTTTGATGTTATTTGCACGAGTAGAACACAAGTGAGTTGTGGACGATACAAGTCATACTGCCTACCAGCATGTCATACTTTGGTTCAGCGGTATTGTTGGACGAGACGATCCGGATCAACCTTACGCGTACTCTTACGCGAGACCGGTTCCCTCGACGTGCTTTGCACATAGATGGCTTGCGGAAGACTGTCTCTCCAACTTTAGTTGAACCGAGTGTGGCTACGCCCGGTCCTTGAGAAGGTTAAAACGGAGTCTATTTGACAAACTATCATTGTGGTTTTGATGCGTAGGTAAGATGAGTTCTTGCTTAAAGCCCGTAGCAGCCACGTAAAACTTGCAACAACAAAGTAGAGGACGTCTAACTTGTTTTTGCAGGGCATGTTGTGATGTGATATGGTCAAGACATGATGCTAAATTTTATTGTATGAGATGATCATGTTTTGTAACCGAGTTATCGGCAACTGGCAGGAGCCATATGGTTGTCGCTTTATTGTATGCAATGCAATCGCGATGTAATGCTTTACTTTATTACTAAGCGGTAGTGATAGTCGTGGAAGCATAAGATTGGCGAGACGACAACGATGGTACGATGGAGATCAAGGTGTCGCGCCGGTGACGATGGTAATCATGACGGTGCTTCGAAGATGGAGATCACAAGCACGAGATGATGATGGCCATATCATATCACTTATATTGATTGCATGTGATGTTTATCTTTTATGCATCTTATCTTGCTTCGATTGACGGTAGCATTATAAGATGATCTCTCACTAATTATCAAGAAGTGTTCTCCCTAAGTATGCACCGTTGCGAAAGTTCTTCGTGCTGAGACACCACGTGATGATCGGGTGTGATAGGCTCTACGTTCAAATACAACGGGTGCAAAACAGTTGCACACGCGGAATACTCAGGTTTAACTTGACGAGCCTAGCATATAACAGATATGGCCTTGGAACACGGAGACCGAAAGGTCGAGCGTGAATCATATAGTAGATATGATCAACATAGTGATGTTCACCATTGAAACTACTCCATCTCACGTGATGATCGGACATGGTTTAGTTGATTTGGATCACGTGATCACTTAGAGGATTAGAGGGATGTCTATCTAAGTGGGAGTTCTTAAGTAATATGATTAATTGAACTTAAATTTATCATGAACTTAGTACCTGATAGTATCTTGCTTGTCTATGTTGTGTAGATAGATGGCTCGTGCTGTTGTTCCGTTGAATTTTAATGCGTTCCTTGAGAAAGCAAAGTTGAAAGATGATGGTAGCAATTACACGGACTGGGTTCGTAACTTGAGGATTATCCTCATTGCTGCACAGAAGAATTACGTCCTAGAAGTACCGCTAGGTGCCAGGCCTGGTGCAAGAGCTACGCCAGATGTTGTGAACGTCTGGCAAAGCAAAGCTGATGACTACTCTATAGTTCAGTGTGACATGCTTTACGTCTTAGAACCGGGACTTCAACGACGTTTTGAACACCATGGAGCATATGAGATGTTCCAGGAGTTGAAGTTAATATTTCAAGCAAATGCCCGGATTGAGAGATATGAAGTCTCCAATAAGTTCTATAGCTGTAAGATGGAGGAGAACGGTTCTGTCAGTGAGCATATACTCAGAATGTCTGGGTATAACAATCACTTGATTCAACTGGGAGTTAATCTTCCGGATGATTGTGTCATTGACAGAATTCTCCAATCACTGCCACCAAGCTACAAGAGCTTCGTGATGAACTATAATATGCAAGGGATGACCAAAACTATGCCCGAGCTCTTCGCGATGCTGAAAGCCGCGGAGGTAGAAATCAAAAAGGAGCATCAAGTGTTGATGGTTAACAAAACCACTAGTTTCAAGAAAAAGGGCAAAGGGAAGAAAAAGGGGAACTTCAAAAAGAACAGCAAGCAAGTTGCTAATCAAGAGAAGAAACCCAAGTCTGGACCTAAGCCTGAAACTGAGTGCTTCTATTTGCAAGCAGACTGGTCACTGGAAGCGGAACTGCCCCAAGTATTTGGCGGATAAGAAGGATGGCAAGGTTAACAAAGCTATATATGATATACATGTTATTGATGTATACCTTACTAATTCTCGCAGTAGCACCTGGGTATTTGATACTGGTTCTGTTGCTAATATTTGCACCTCAAAACAGGGGCTACGGATTAAGCGAAGATTGGCTAAGGACGAGGTGACGATGCGCGTGGGAAATGGTTCCAAAGTCGATGTGATCGCGGTCGGCACGCTACCTCTACATCTACCTTCGGGATTAATATTAGATCTAAATAATTGTTATTTAGTACCAGCGTTGAGCATGAACATTATATCTGGATCTTGTTTGATGCGAGACGGTTATTCATTTAAATCAGAGAATAATGGTTGTTCTATTTATATGAGTAATATCTTTTATGGTCATGCACCATTAAAGAATGGTTTGTTCTTACTTAATCTCGATAGTAGTGATACACATATTCATAATGTCGAAGCCAAAAGATGCAGAGTTGATAATGATAGTGCAACTTATTTGTGGCACTGCCGTTTAGGTCATATCGGTGTAAAACGCATGAAGAAACTCCATACTGATGGATTTTTGGAGTCACTTGATTATGAATCACTTGGCACTTGCGAACCGTGCCTTATGGGCAAGATGACTAAAACACCATTCTCCGGTACTATGGAGAGAGCAATAGATTTATTGGAAATCATACATACTGATGTATGTGGTCCAATGAATGTTGAGGCTCGTGGCGGATATCGTTATTTTCTCACCTTCACTGATGAATTAAGCAGATATGGGTATATCTACTTAATGAAACACAAGTCTGAAACATTTGAAAAGTTCAAAGAATTTCAGAGTGAAGTGGAAAATCATCGTAACAAGAAAATAAAGTTTCTACGATCTGATCGTGGAGGAGAATATTTGAGTTACGAGTTTGGTCTACATTTGAAACAATGCGGAATAGTTTCGCAACTCACGCCACCCGGAACACCACAACGTAATGGTGTGTCCGAACGTCGTAATCGTACTTTACTGGATATGGTGCGATCTATGATGTCTCTTACCGATTTACCGCTATCGTTTTGGGGTTATGCTTTAGAGACGGCCGCATTCACGTTAAATAGGGCACCATCAAAATCCGTTGAGACGACGCCTTATGAACTGTGGTTTGGCAAGAAACCAAAGTTGTCGTTTCTTAAAGTTTGGGGCTGCGATGCTTATGTGAAAAAGCTTCAACCTGATAAGCTCAAACCCAAATTGGAAAAATGTGTTTTCATAGGATACCCAAAAGAGACTGTTGGGTACACCTTCTATCACAGATCCGAAGGCAAGATTTTTGTTGCTAAATTCGGAAACTTTCTAGAGAAGGAGTTTCTCTCGAAAGAAGTGAGTGGGAGGAAAGTAGAACTTGATGAGATAACTGTATCTACTCCCTTATTGAGAAGTAGTACGTCACAGAAATCAGTTTCTGTGACACCTACACCAAATAGGGAGGAAGCTAATGATAATGATCATGAAACTTCAGATCAAGTTTCTACTGAACTTCATAGATCAACCAGAGTAAAGATCCGCACCAGAGTGGTACGGTAATCCTATTTTGGAAGTCATGTTACTAGACCATGATGAACCTACGAACTATGAAGAAGCGATGGTGAGCCCAGATTCCGCAAAGTGGCTTGAGGCCATGAAATCTGAGATGGGATCCATGTATGAGAACAAAGTGTGGACTTTGGTTGACTTGCCCGATGATCGGCAAGCCATTGAGAATAAAGAATCTTCAAGAAGAAGACTAACGCTAACGGTAATGTTACTGTCTATAAAGCTCGACTTGTTGCAAAAGGTTTTCGACAAGTTCAAGGGATTGACTACGATGAGACTTTCTCACCCGTAGCGATGCTTAAGTCTGTCCGAATCATGTTAGCAGTTGCCGTATTTTATGATTATGAAATTTGGCAAATGGATGTCAAAACTGCATTCCTGAATAGATTTCTGGAAGAAGAGTTGTATATGATGCAACCAGAAGGTTTTGTCGATCCAAAGGGAACTAACAAAGTATGCAAGCTCCAGCGATCCATTTATGGACTGGTGCAAGCCTCTCGGAGTTGGAATAAACGCTTTGATAGTGTGATCAAAGCATTTGGTTTTATACAGACTTTTGGAGAAGCCTGTATTTACAAGAAAGTGAGTGGGAGCTCTGTAGCATTTCTGATATTATATGTGGATAACATATTACTGATCGAAAATAATATAGAATTTCTGGATAGCATAAAGGGATACTTGAATAAGAGTTTTTCAATGAAAGACCTCGGTGAAGCTGCTTACATATTGGGTATTAAGATCTATAGAGATAGATCAAGACGCTTAATAGGACTTTCACAAAGCACATACCTTGACAAAGTTTTGAAGAAGTTCAAAATGGATCAGGCAAAGAAAGGGTTCTTGCCTGTGTTACAAGGTGTGAAGTTGAGTAAAACTCAATGCCCGACCAACGCAGAAGATAGAGAGAAAATGAAAAATGTTCCCTATGCTTCAGCCATAGGCTCTATCATGTATGCAATGCTGTGTACCAGACCTGATGTGTGCCTTGTTGTAAGTTTAGCAGGCAGGTACCAAAGTAATCCAGGAGTGGATCACTGGACAGCGGTCAAGAACATCCTTAAGTACTTGAGAAGGACTAAGGATATGTTTCTCATTTATGGAGGTGACAAAGAGCTCGTCGTAAACGGTTACGTCGATGCAAGCTTTGACACTGATCCGGACGATTCTAAATCGCAAACCGGATACGTATTTACATTAAACGGTGGAGCTGTCAGTTGGTGCAGTTCTAAACAAAGCGTCGTGGCGGGATCTACATATGAAGCTGAGTACATAGCCGCTTCGGAAGCAGCTAATGAAGGAGTCTGGATGAAGGAGTTCATATCTGATCTAGGTGTTGTACCTAGCGTATCGGGTCCAATGAAAATCTTTTGTGACAATACTGGTGCAATTGCCTTGGCAAAGGAATCCAGATTTCACAAAAGAACCAAACACATCAAAAGACGCTTCAACTCCATCCAGGATTTAGTCCAGGTGGGAGACATAGAGATATGCAAGATACATACGGATCTGAATATAGCAGACCCGTTGACTAAGCCTCTTCCACGAGCAAAACATGATCAGCACCAAGACTCCATGGGTGTTAGAATCATTACTTTGTAATCTAGATTATTGACTCTAGTGCAAGTGGGAGACTGAAGGAAATATGCCCTAGAGGCAATAATAAAGTTATTATTTATTTCCTTACATATCATGATAAATGTTTATTATTCATGCTAGAATTGTATTAACTGGAAACATAATACATGTGTGAATACATAGGCAAACAGAGTGTCACTAGTATGCCTCTACTTGACTAGTTCATTAATCAAAGATGGTTATGTTTCCTAACCATGAACAAAGAGTTGTTATTTGATTAACGAGATCACATCATTAGTTGAATGATCTGATTGACATGACCCATTCCATTAGCATAGCACCCGATCGTTTAGTATGTTGCTATTGCTTTTATCCATGACTTATACATGCCCCTTTAACTATGAGATTATGCAACTCCCATTTACCGTAGGAACACTTTGTGTGCTACCAAACGTCACAACGTAACTGAGTGATTATAAAGGTGCTCTACAGGTGTCTCCGAAAGTATTTGTTGGGTTGGCGTATTTCGAGATTAGGATTTGTCACTCCGAATGTCGGAGAGGTATCTCAGGGCCTTCTCGGTAATGCACATCACATAAGCCTTGCAAGCATTGCAACCAATGAGTTAGTTGCGAGATGATGTATTACGGAACGAGTAAAGAGACTTGCCGGTAACGAGATTGAACTAGGTATTGGATACCGACGATCGAATCTCGGGCAAGTAACATACCGATGACAAAGGGACCAAACGTATGTTGTTATGCGGTCTGACCGATAAAGATCTTCGTAGAATATGTAGGAGCCAATATGGGCATCCAGGTCCCGCTATTGGTTATTGACTGGAGACGTGTCTCGGTCATGTCTACATTGTTCTCGAACCGTAGGGTCCGCACGCTTAACGTTACGATGACAGTTATTATGAGTTTATGCATTTTGATGTACCGAAGGAGTTCGGAGTCCCGGATGTGATCACGGACATGACGAGGAGTCTCGAAATGGTCGAGACGTAAATAATGATATATTGGAAGCCTATGTTTGGACATCGGATGTGTTCCAGGTGAAATCAGGATTTTACCGGAATACCGGGAGGGTTACCGGAACCCCCCGGGAGCATAATGGGCCAACATGGGCCTTGGTGGAGAGGTGAGAGGGCTGCCCTCATGGGCTGCGCGCCTCCCCCCTTCCCCTAGTCCTATTAGGACTAGGAGAGGTGGCCGGCCCCCTCTCTCTCTCTTCTCCTTGGAGAATCCTAGTCCAACTAGGATTGGGGGGGGGGAATCCTACTCCCAGAGGGAGTAGGACTCTCCTGGCGCACCAGGCTTGGCCGGCCAGCCCCTCCCCCTTGGCTCCTTTATATACGGGGGCAGGGGGCACCCCATAGACACAGAATTGATCATTAAGATCTTTCCTTAGCTGTGTGCGGTGCCCCCTTCCACCAAATTCCACCTCGGTCATATCGTTGCAGTGCTTAGGCGAAGCCCTGCGCCGGTAACACATCAAGATCATCACCACGCCGTCGTGCTGACGGAACTCTTCCCCGACGCTTTGCTGGATCGGAGCTCGGGGATCGTCATCGAGCTGAACGTGTGCCAAGAACTCGGAGGTGCCGGAGTAACGGTGCTGTGATCGGTTGGATCGCGAGGAGAACGTACGACTACTTCCTCTACGTTGCGTCAACGCTTCCGCTTTGGTCTACGAGGGTACGTAGACAACACTCTCCCCTCTCGTTGCTATGCATCACCATGATCTTGCGTGTGCGTAGGAATTTTTTTGAAATTACTACGTTCCCCAACAGGGGGCACCCCATAGACACACAAGTTGCTCTTAGCCGTGTGCGGTGCCCCCTCCACAGATTTCCACCTCGGTTATATTGTCGTAGTGCTTAGGCGAAGCCCTGCGTCGGTAACTTCATCATCACCGTCAACACGCCGTCGTGCTGATGAAACTCTCCCTCAGCCTCAGCTGGATCTAGAAGTTCGAGGGACGTCACCGAGCTGAACATGTGCAGATCGCGGAGGTGCCGTGCGTTCGGTACTTGATCGGTTGGATCTCGAAGACGTTCGACTACATCAACTGTGTTACTTAACGCTTCCGCTTTCAGTCTACGAGGGTACGTGGACACACTCTCCCTGCTTGTTTATATGCTTCTCCTAGATAGATCTTGTGTGATCGTAGGATTTTTTTTTGAAATACTACGTTCCCAACATGTGTATGTAAATATGTATGCCCAAACCATACCACGTGGAGACCGCATACCAATCGAGGCAATGTCATTATTGATCGGTAAGTGATTTGATGGATCCCGTCACTGAAGGCTGGGATGGACAACTGGTGGGCAACATTTTTTGTGATGATGATGATGTGAAAGATATCTTGTCCATCCCAATCCAAAGTGGCGTGGATGATCTTATGGGCTGGCACTATGACACAAAAGGGTTTTTCTCGGTTAAATTCGTTTATCATATCGGGACAAGAATCCACAATGCAGGCTGTAATAGGGATGCGAGCACTCATTTGGTTTACCTACGACACGTGTAAAGTGGAAAAGATTGTGGATCTTGAGCTATCCACCAAAGGTAAGAACATTCCTATAGAGATTGTCACATAATAGCTTGCATCTTGGATCGAATAAAGAGAAAGTATGTGGAGCTAAATAGCCTCTTAGATAGCTCTACATGCTTTCTCTTAGATAGCCCGCCTCTTGTTGCCCGATGCGTTTGAGGCTTGATGAGGATGGAGGGCACTTGTTTTCGAGATGCAAGCTCGTGAAACGTGTGTGGCGAGGGCTGCTGCTAGAAGATGTTAGAATGGCTCTGCTTGAGTGCCCAAACCCCACGGTTGTTTTAGATCACTTATGGACTCTAAAATAGGAATGACAAGAATCGCATTGTTGATGATGTGGGAATGGTGGAATGCATGTAACAAATTGAAGGTTGAGGATAAAGTTAAACCATGCGAGGAAGTTTGTTTTGCAATCATAAGGCATTATCAGGACTTTTGCATGGGAGAAGAGTCACCAAATAAGCATGATATGATCCCGGATGTGCAAACTTGGAGCCGTCCACGAACAAATTTCATCAATATCAATTTGGTTGCGGCTTTTCACGTGGAAGAGGCAAGAGGCTCACATGGATGTGTAGTGTGTTTGGATCAGGGGACCTTTCATTTTAGCTTGTGTCGGCACGCTCGATCATACTATCTCCCCTCTGCATGCGGAAGCAACAGCGTGTGTGAAGGTTGTCGAAGTTGTCAATGGATTGGGAGTTCACAGGGCAATATTTGAATGAGGCTCACTCCAACTGATGAATGCTCTGAAGTGTGGAGACTATGATATGTCTTCTATAGTTGTTCTCCTTCATGAGACCAATAGTCTGTGCGTGGCACCGTTTGATGTATTTGAGTTTATTTTTGTAAGAGAGATTGTAATAAGATGGCACATAAGCTAATTGAATTATGGCTATGGAGCGGACATTGTTTGCTCATGGTGGCATGAACATGCTCCAGACTTTCTTACAGGTTTGGTCGTCAATGATTCTTTTTTTTGCGGAAAAAACTTCCAATTTATTCATCTTCAATCATGGTAGTACAACGAACATTAGAAATAATAAAATCACATCCAGATTCGTAAACCACCTAGCAACGACTACAAGCACTGAAGCGAGCCGAAGGTTAAGTAATGCTCCTGACTTTCTTACAGGTTTGGTTGCCAATGATTCAACTGAGCGAGGTTAAGTAATGGAATGTGATTTTCAGGTCAAAAGAAAAAGTATGCCAAAATGTGTATGTAAATATGCAATATTTCAATAAAACTACATAAGGATCAGTGATTTTTTTTCCCGCAAAAATAAAAGATCAGCGCCGTTCTACTTTTTTTTATGAGGATCAGTACAATTCTACTCTTTTTTTAGACAATGTACAATTCTTTTTTTTTTTTTTGAGAATTCTGTACAATGCTACTAGAGAGTCCAGAAGCTTTTTTTTTTAGGGACGAGAGTCCAGAAGCTGCTGGTGTCTTCTCCACGACACCGAGCCAAACCAAATCCGGCCCAAACGACGAACACAATCCAGCGACCTCGAGTCTTCACGAGAAGACGAGAGAATGCTCTCCTTTTCTCCATACATCCCCAGCCCTCTATAAATTCTGCCATTCCGATCGACATACACCCAAAAAAAGTCTGAAGAAAGCACCGACCAAAGAGCTAAACCACAAATCAATCGCTCACCCTTCCGCTCCCAACACCAGCCAAATCGTCGATTCCTTCCACCAGCAGCTCGAATCCCCACCGACAATGTCGCTGATCCATCGCAGCAACGTGTTCGACCCCTTCTCCCTCGACCTCTGGGACCCCTTCGACGGCTTCCCCTTCGGCTCCGGCAGCGGCAGCCTCGTCCCGCGCACCACCAGCTCCGAGACCGCGGCCTTCGCGGGCGCGCGCATCGACTGGAAGGAGACGCCCGAGGCGCACGTGTTCAAGGCGGACGTGCCGGGGCTGAAGAAGGAGGAGGTGAAGGTGGAGGTGGAGGACGGCAACATCCTCCAGATCAGCGGCGAGCGGAACAAGGAGCAGGAGGAGAAGACCGACACCTGGCACAGGGTGGAGCGCAGCAGCGGCAAGTTCATGCGCAGGTTCCGCCTCCCGGACAACGCCAAGGCGGAGCAGGTGAAGGCGTCCATGGAGAACGGCGTGCTCACCGTCACCGTGCCCAAGGAGGAGGCCAAGAAGCCCGATGTCAAGTCCATCCAGATCTCCGGCTAGGCCCCGGCGTGCTCGCTGCTGCGCGATGAGATGGACTGCAGAGCAGTGGTGTGGAGTTTCGCCCCGGTCGTCCCGATGAAATAAAGTCATAGTCTGGCTGCCTAGTCCTCTAGTGTTGTGTGCGAATGGTCCGATGTTGCAGTCAGTGTTTTGAGTCCACTTTGTTCATCAGTCTGTAACTCTGTATTCCATCAGCAACGAAGTAAATCCATTACCTTCTCTGCTAATTTGTGAATGTTCCCTCCCCTTAAAGCAATATCAACTCGGAATAAACAGTAAACATCACAATCACGCACATTTTAGCGGGATGCCAAAGGCGGGATGCGCGGTAGTAGGAGCAGCACGGCGAGCGGGGGCGGACGACCAGCAGCCAGTGTCGTCTGTTTTGTCTTCCCGGTCGCTCGTCAGGTGTGGAGAATTCATAGAGGAGCTTGAGCCGTGCGCCTCTGTGCCATTTTTATTTTTTGACAAAAGTGGCTTGCCCGAGGGAAAACCCTATTCGCCGCTCTTTGCAGCAGGTTGTAGCTGTTTCGCAGAAGGGGTCGAGCGACCGTTCGAAGGTGGCCGGCCCGTTTAGCATTTCAGTTATACCGGTTTGTGGAACCATGATGTTTTCTAGCCGTTCTTTTTCGGTTTTGGGAACCTACGGGACCTCCTACTCAGCGCGTTCGGCGCCGCCTAATCAAACTGGCGCTCGCTCACTGCGGTGCTCTATTGGGCCGGCCCACCGACACCCAGCAGCAGCGAAAAAATAGTACAAAAATTTGCTGCATCAAGTATTCAAACTCGCGTGGCTGCATTCCTGCACGCGCTATGCTAATCACTAGAGACAACACACAACTAATCCATAGTGCCACAAGAAGTTTAAGGACAATAGCAGCCACGCTGGTCCAAAATTTAGACATTTATGGATTAAAAAAAAGTTCATGAATGTGTTTTTAAAAAAAGGTTCAGGTATTAAAAAAAGCTCACAAAAGTTGAAAAAAGTTCACTGATTCGAGAAAAAAATTCATAAATTTGAAAAGTTCACGGAATTTGAAAAGGTCCACTAATTTCAGAAAACTTAACGAATTTTAAAAAGTTCATGAATTTGAAAAAAGTTCACGGATCAAAACAATTCACGAAATTCAAAATAGTTCAATAAAATTGAAAAAAGTTCATCAATTTAAAAAAGTCATTGATTTTCATAAAAGTTCGCGAATTTTTAAAACAGTTCATCAGTTTTGATAAAAAGTTCAACGTATCAGAAAAAGAGTTCATTGAATTTGAACAAAAAATTCAACATTTTTTCAAATTTCATCGGATTAGAAAAAAACGTTCATAAAAATCCTTTGAATTTTTTCGCAGATTATAAGAAAATGAATAGGAAAAATAAAGAGAAAAATTAAAGGAAAAGCACGAAATAAGAAAAAAGAAAACGAAAGAACAAAAGTTGTAGAATATCTAAGTTATCACATACGTGGCGTCGGTGCGGTGGTTGTCGTGTTTTTAATGGAATCGATGCGGCGCGGGTTTAACACACAGAACACACGCAGACTAAGGCATAGCCTAGTGGTGGGAAGGGGCTGATGCCTTCCCACCCATCCAGGTTCAAGGCATGGTACTTGCAATTTGTGGTTGTTGCACCAATTATGATGTAGGGGGTTCCCTTACAGTCTTTCTGTCAAAAAAACACACAGAACACAGAAAGCAAGTTGGGCCGTTCCTGACATCCTTTCTTTCCTTTTCCGATTATTTTTCTTTTGAATTTTTCCTATTTCTCTTATTTTTCATCTTTTCTTTTCTTTTTTGTTTCATTTTTAACTTTCATTCACTTTTTATTTTTCAAAATTATTTCAAATACAAAAAAATTGTTCAAAAAATCTTGAAAACTTTAGAATTTCAAGTTTTGTTCGCTTCTTTTGAAGACAAGCAAGAAAATTCTAAAAACGTTAGAATTCAAATTTTGTTTGCTTCTTTAAAAAAAATGGCTGAAAATACTTAAAATTGAAGAATTTAAAAAAATGCATATTAAGTTTTATTCATAGATAAAAAATGTTTAAGTACTTCAATACAAAGGTTCCCATTTTTAAAATTTGTTCGCATATTAAATGAATGTTCATCATTCAATTTTTTCTAAAAATTCAAAAAAATGTTCGCATTTCTAAAATTTGTTCACAAAGACAAAAATACTCGATAACTTCGGAAAAGATTCCTATTTTCCAAATTTGTTCACAAATTCAACAAATGTGATCATTTAGGAAATTTGTTCACAAATTTTAAAAATGTTCATGTTTAGAAATTCGAAAATTAGAAAATGTTTGGGGGAATTTCAAAAAAACTTTTTTGAGTTTTTGTAACAAAATCGTAATTTTGGAAAATGTTCATGTTTTAAAAAAAACTTGTTTTTCAATTTTTTTTGCATTTTAAATAAATTGTTCATAATTTCATAAAATGCTCTCCTATTCAATTTTGTTTCCTTTTTCCGGTAGAAATAATGAGCTTCCAAAATCATGTTTGATATTTTAGAAAAAAAATAAAATCTACAACGACTTACGGTCCATATATACGAGGCTGCCCTTTTGACACCAAATTTGAGGTACTATTTTCGATGTGGTTCTTGTTTGTAAGTTCTATAATTGTCGGCATGTTTTTTAATTTTCGCTCTGCAAACCTTGAACTTGGGTTAGTATCTCGGAGGAATGGGATTCGGGGACTTGGTGATTTTTAACCAATCCATGCTTGCAAAGCAGTGCTGGAGGCTCTTAGTGAACCCCAATTCCTTATGCTACAAGGTACTAAAAGGAAGATATTTCCCAAATGGAGATATTTGGAGGTCAGGATGCCCAAGATCAGCTTCCTACACATGGCGTAGCATATTGTTTGGTAAGAGACTCCTTCAAAAGGGCTTATTGTGGCGAGTAGGAGATGGCAAGCAAATATCTTTGATTAGAGATAATTGGATCCCAAACTCATTCCTATCGTACCTTGCATAAATTTCCCCGTGGAGGAGGATAAGATTTTCAACCATTTGTTTTCAACTGATGACAAATCATGCAACAGTTTGGCTGTTACTGAAATGTTTCCAAAAGACCTGGCTGTAAAGATTCTCAAGATCCCTCTAAGTTCAGAAGGGTTCTCGGATTTCGCATCATGGCCATACACAAACGGAGGCACCTACGCTGTATGGTCTGGGTATAACCTTGCAAGATCCTTAGCCTTCTGGCAATACTGCAGCTCTAATGGTAGAGGATCGGCTTCAAACATGGAGGAAACAGGGAAAATATGGAGGAAACTTTGGAAGATACAATGCCCAAATAGAATGAAGATCATCTTATGGAGAATGGCTCACAATTGTCTACCTACTGGTGATCAACTCCAGAAACGCACAATTCCTACAAGGTATGAGTGTTCTATCTGTAATAGAATTGAGACAGTGGAACATTGCTTCTTCTTTTGCCATTATGTCAAAGAAATTTGGGCCAAGCTGAAAAGGTCTTTTTTATATATTGCTAAATCTGAAGGGGTTTATGAATATTCGGCAATGTTGCTAGATTGGATAAATGTTGCATCATATCTTCATGCAATGTATTTTGCGGTGGCTATATGGCACATCTGGGAAAACAGAAATAACATAAGAAATGGTGAGAGTTTGCCTCATCCGCGTCATGTGGCTGGGAAGATTAAAGCCTATATTGGTTTCATCTTATTGAACAATTTTAGATCGAAGCAATCCACTAGGCATGAGAGCCAAACATCAGTCCAGAAATTGTCTCCGCCGCCGGCTCGGTGTTGATAAATGTTGATGCTGCAATCTTCTCATAGTCATCACGAATGGGAGTTGGGCATAGTAATAAGAAGTCACCTGGGACTAGTGCTGGCATCCAAAAGGAGGTATGTGGACCAAGTGGTTAACCCTGAACTGGCGGGGGCCATTGCTATGCGTTGTGCACTGGAATTTGCTGAAGAAGCAGGCTTCCAAAGAATTATCGTCGCATCTGATTGCGCCACATTGATCAGCAAAGTGACAAGTGCTGCGATGGACAGATCTCAAACAAGTGTCATAGTTTTTGATATTAACAGTAGGGCTCCAAAGTTTGTATCTTGTTTGTTTACTCATGTTAGTCGGTCATGTAATATGGCAGCTCATGTTCTGGCAAAATCATCGGAACATGATCTTGGGTCATGTTGGTTCGATGAAGTTCCTGAGATAATCAGGAACATTGTATGTAATGAACAATCCTTGTTTGTATAAATGAAGTTGCCATTTGTCTAAAGAAACCTAGAACTTGGGTTAGCAAGTCGCGGTGGCTAACGCAAGGTGCTAATTACGAGAGGTCGCGTGTTCGATTCCTATCGCCAGCGCGCTATTCTTTTCGCTATTTTCCACCTCGTGACGGAGGAGCCAGAGCAAATGGGCCGGCCCAGGTGAGCTGCGCTGTGCAAAACCGCGACTCCTCGCTACAATAAGCGGCGTATAGGAGGTCCTGTCCTGAGCTATGTTTTGCGCGAGTGCGGACAAAGGAAGGACATGCATGAGATACTATGGGAGATGCTGAAGAGTAAATTGCTCAAAATCACCATATTTGTGGCTAGGGTACTCCAAAACCACCATTCTACCAAAAATTACAAAATACCACCACTTCTGCGGCAAGTGAATAACAAATCACACTAATTCGAAGTTGGGTGTGCCTAACAGCAAAACTGACAGGTGGGACCCACCTGTCATGCAGATTTAGCAAAGAAAGCCAGCACGGGTCGCCACGACGCACCGCCAGGAGCACAGGATCGACCAGGGGGCTCCACCATGGCGCACGCGAGCACGGGTCGTCCAGGGCGCTCCCACGACGCACACTCCGATGGGCTCGGTTAGGGCGCTTGCATGACACGCAAGATCACGGGATCGGCCAGGCGCTCCACCACGGCGAGCGCGCGCGCACACAAAAACGGCCAGCGCGCGAGCACGAACGTAACAACAACACAAGAATGCTCTCGACGCCCACCTGCCGGCGATGCTCCTCGTGGTGCTGCCATCGTCGATGCTAGGAGCTGCGGCGCCGGCCGGGTCGCCGACTGGATCTAGCAGAGAAGGACTCGGGCGAGGCGAGCACCTCCTCCGGCTTGTCGGTTGTGGCGCTCGAGCGGTGGTCATAGATCTTGGGCACACTAGGAGTTGCGGCGACGGCCGGGTTGGTGACCAGATCAATCATAGGAGGGTCGGGCGAGGCGAGCACCTCCCGTGGCTCGCCGGACATGGATCTCAAGCGTGCTAGGAGCTGCGGTGGTGGCCAGGTCAGTGTTCCGATCGAGCAGAGGATGGCTGGGCGAGGCGAGCACCTCCTCTAGCTCACCCTGTTGGGGAACGTAGTAATTTCAAAAAAATTCCTACGCACACGCAAGATCATGGTGATGCATAGCAACGAGAGGGGAGAGTGTTGTCTACGTACCCTCGTAGACCGAAGCGGAAGCATTGACACAACGTAGAGGAAGTAGTCGTACGTTCTCCTCGCGATCCAACCGATCACAGCACCGTTACTCCGGCACCTCCGAGTTCTTGGCACACGTTCAGCTCGATGACGATCCCCGGGCTCCGATCCAGCAAAGCGTCGAGGAAGAGTTCCGTCAGCACGACGGTGTGGTGACGATCTTGATGTGTTACCGGCGCAGGGCTTCGCCTAAGCACTGCAACGATATGATCGAGGTGGAATTTGGTGGAAGGGGGCACCGCACACGGCTAAGGAACGATCCGTAGATCAACTTGTGTGCCTTTGGGGTGCCCCCTGCCCCCGTATATAAAGGAGCCAAGCGGGAGGGGCTGGCCGGCCAACTCTTGGTGCGCCAGGAGAGTCCTACTCCCTCTGGGAGTAGGATTCCCCCCCCCCCCAATCCTAGTTGGACTAGGATTCTCCAAGGGGGAGAGAGAGAGAGGGGGGGGCGCCCACCTCTCCTAGTCCTAATAGGACTAGGGGAAGGGGGGAGGCGTGCAGCCCCTAGGGCAGCCCTCTCACCTCTCCTCCAAGGCCCATGTTGGCCCATTATGCTCCCGGGGGGTTCCGGTAACCCTCCCGGTATTCCGGTAAAATCCTGATTTCACCTGGAATGCATCCGATGTCCAAACATAGGCTTCCAATATATAATTCTTTATGTCTCGACCATTTCGAGACTCCTCGTCACGTCCGTGATCACATCCGGGACTCCGAACTCCTTCGGTACATCAAAATGCATAAACTCATAATAACTGTCATCGTAACGTTAAGCGTGCGGACCCTACGGTTCGAGAACAATGTAGACATGACCGAGACACGTCTCCGGTCAATAACCAACAGCGGGACCTGGATGCCCATATTGGCTCCTACATATTCTACGAAGATCTTTATCGGTCAGACCGCATAACAACATACGTTGTTCCCTTTGTCATCGGTATGTTACTTGCCCGAGATTCGATCGTCGGTATCCAATACCTAGTTCAATCTCGTTACTGGCAAGTCTCTTTACTCGTTCCGTAATACATCTCGCAACTAACTCATTGGTTGCAATGCTTGCAAGGCTTTATGTGATGTGCATTACCGAGAAGGCCCTGAGATACCTCTCCGACAATCGGAGTGACAAATCCTAATCTCGAAATACGCCAACCCAATATGTACCTTCGGAGACACCTGTAGAGCACCTTTATAATCACCCAGTTACGTTGTGACGTTTGGTAGCACACAAAGTGTTCCTACGGTAAACGGGAGTTGCATAATCTCATAGTTAAAGGAACATGTATAAGTCATGGATAAAAGCAATAGCAACATACTAAACGATCGGGTGCTATGCTAATGGAATGGGTCATGTCAATCAGATCATTCAACTAATGATGTGATCTCA
This sequence comes from Aegilops umbellulata, assembly GCA_032464435.1. NCBI lineage: Eukaryota > Viridiplantae > Streptophyta > Magnoliopsida > Poales > Poaceae > Aegilops > Aegilops umbellulata. The sequence continues at coordinate 503,739,270 of CP136057.1, forward strand.
TTAATCAAATAACAACTCTTTGTTCATGGCTAGGAAACATAACCATCTTTGATTAATGAGCTAGTCAAGTAGAGGCATACTAGTGACACTGTTTGTCTATGTATCCACACATGTATTATGTTTCCAGTTAATACAATTCTAGCATGAATAATAAACATTTATCATGAATTAAGGAAATAAATAATAACTTTATTATTGCCTCTAGGGCATATTTCCTTCAGTCTCCCACTTGCACTAGAGTCAATAATCTAGTTCACATCGCCATGTGATTTATCAGCAATAGTTCATATCACCATGTGATTAACACCCATAGTTCACATCGATATGTGACCGACACCCAAAGGGTTTACTAGATTCAGTAATCTAGTTCACATTGCTATGTGATTAACACCCAGAGAGCACTACGGTGTGATCATGTTTTGCTTGTGAGAGAAGTTTAGTCAACGGGTCTGCCACATTCAGATCCGTTATGTATTTTGCAATTTTCTATGTCTACAATGCTCTGCACGGAGCTACTTTAGCTAATTGCTCCCACTTTCAATATATATCTAGATTGAGACTTTAGAGTCATCTAGATTAGTGTCAAAACTTGCATCGACATAACCTTTTACGACGAACCTTTTTGTCACATCCATAATCGAGAAACATATCCTTATTTTACTAAGGATAATTTTTGACCGATGTCCAGTGATCTACTTCCTAGATCACTATTGTACTCCCTTTGCTTAACACAATGTAGGGTATACAATAGATCTGGTACATAGCATGGCATACTTTATAGAATCTATGGCTGAGGCATAGGAAATGACTTTCATTCTCTTTCTATCATCTGCCGTGGTCGGGCTTTGAGTCTTACTCAATTTCACACCTTGTAATATAGGCAAAAACTCTTTCTTTGACTGTTCCATTTTGAACTACTTCAAAATTCTTTCAAGGTATGTACTTATTGAAAAACTTATCAAGCGTCTTGATCTATCTCTAAAGATCTTGATGCTCAATATGTAAGCAGCTTCACCGAGGTCCTTCTTCGAAAAACTCCTTTCAAATACTCCTTTATGCTTCACAGAATAATTCTACATTATTTCCGATCAATAATATGTCATTTACATATACTTATCAGAAATGCTGTAGTGCTCCCACTCACTTTCTTGTAAATACAGGCTTTACCGCAAGTCTGTATAAAACTATATGCTTTGATCAACTTATCAAAGCGTATATTCCAACTCTGAGATGCTTGCACCAGTCCATAGATGGATCGCTGGAGCTTGCATATTTTGTTAACACCTTTCAGGATCGACAAAACCTTCTAGTTGCATCGTATACAACTCTTTTTTAATAAATCCATTAAGGAATGTAGTTTTGTTTATCCATTTGCCGGATTTCATAAAATGCGGCAATTGCCAACATGATTCGGACAGACTTAAGCATAGATACGAGTGAGTAACTCTCATCGTAGTCAACACCTTGAACTTGTCGAAAACCTTTTGCGACAATTCTAACTTTGTAGATAGTAACACTACTATCAGTGTCCGTCTTCCTCTTCAAGATCCATTTATTTTCTTTGGCTTGCCGATCATCGGGCAAATCCATCAAAGTCCATACTTTGTTCTCATACATGGATCATATCTCAGATTTCATGGCCTCTAACCATTTCGCGGAATTTGGGCTCATCATCGCTTCCTCATAGTTCGCAAGTTCGTCATGGTCTAGTAACATGACTTCCAGAACAAGATTACCGTACCACTCTGGTGTGGATCTCACTCTGGTTTACCTACGAAATTCAGTAGTTACTTGATCTGAAGTTACATGATCATCATCATTAGCTTCCTCACTAATTGATGTAGTAGTCACAGGAACAGATTTCTGTGATGAACTACTTTCCAATAAGGGAGAAGGTACAATTACCTTATCAAGTTTTCTACTTTCCTCCCATTCACTTCTTTCAAAAGAAATTCTTTCTCTAGAAAGTTTCCGAACTTAGCAACAAAAGTCTTGCCTTCGGATCTGTGATAGAAGGTGTATCCAACAGTTTCCTTTGGATATCCTATGAAGACATATTTCTCCGATTTGGGTTCGAGCTTATCAGGTCGAAGCTTTTTCACATAAGCATCGCAGCCCCAAACTTTAAGAAACGACAGCTTAGGTTTATTGCTAAACCATAGTTCATACGGTGTCGTCTCAACGGATTTAGATGGTGCCTCTTTTAACGTGAATGCAGCTGTCTCTAATGCATGATCCCAAAACGATATTGGTAAATCGGTAAGAAACATCATAGATTGTACTATATCCAATAAAGTACGGTTATGACGTTCGGACACACCATTATGCTGTGGTGTTCCAGGTGGCATGAATTTGTGAAACTATTCAACATTGTTTTAATTGAAGACCAAACTCGTAACTCAAATATTTGTCTCCGCGATCAGATCGTAGAAACCTTATTTTCTTGTCACGATGATTTTCACTTCACTCTAAAATTCTTTGAACTTTTCAAACGTTTCAGACTTATGTTTCATCAAGTAGATATACCCATATCTGCTCAAATCATCTGTGAAGGTTAGAAAATAATGATACTTGTCGCGAGCCTTAATATTCATCGGACCATATACATCAGTATGTATGATTTCCAACAAATCTGTTGCTTGCTCCATTGTTCCGGAGAACGTCGTTTTAGTCATCTTGCCCAAGAGGCATGGTTCGCAAGCATCAAGTGATTCATAATCAAGTGATTCCAAAATCCCATCAGCATGGAGTTTCTTCATGCGCTTTACACCAATATGACCTAAACGGCAGTGCCACAAATATGTTGCACTATCATTATTAACTTCGTATCTTTTGGTTTCAATATTATGAATATGTGTATCACTACGATCGAGATCCAATGAACTATTTTCATTGGTGTGTATGACCATAGAAGGTTTTATTCATGTAAACAGAACAACAATTGTTCTCTAACTTAAATGAATAACTGTATTGCAATTAATATGATCAAATCATATTCATGCTCAACGCAAACACCAAATAACACTTATTTAGTTTCAACACTAATCCCGAAAGTATAGGGAGTGTGTGATGATGATCATATCAATCTTGGAACCACTTCCAACACACATCGTCACCTTGCCCTTTAACTAGTCTTTGTTCATTCTGCAACTCCCGTTTCGAGTTACTAATCTTAGCAACTTGAACTAGTACCAAATACTGAGGGGTTGCTATGAACACTAGTAAAGTACACATCAATAACATGTATATCAAATATACTTATGTTCACTTTGCCATCCTTCTTATCCGCCAATCACTTGGGGTAGTTCCGCTTCCAGTGACCAGTCCCTTTGCAGTAGAAGCACTTAGTCTCAGGCTTAGGACCAGACTTGGGCTTTTTCACTTGAGCAGCAACTTGCTTGCCGTTCTTCTTGAAGTTCCCCTTCTTTCCTTTTGCCCTTTTCTTGAAACTAGTGATCTTGTCAACCATCAACACTTGATGTTTTTCTTTGATTTCTACCTTCGCCGATTTTAGCATCGCGAAGAGCTTGGGAATATTTTCCGTTATCACTTGCATATTATAGTTCATCACGAAGTTCTACTAACTTGGTGATGGTGACTAGAGAATTCTGTCAATCACTATCTTATCTGGAAGATTAACTCCCACTTGATTCAAGCGATTGTAGTACCCAGACAATCTGAGCACATGCTCACTAGTTGAGCGATTCTCCTCCATCTTTTAGCTATAGAACTTGTTGGAGACTTCATATCTCTCAACTCGGGTATTTGCTTGAAATATTAACTTCAATTCCTAGAACATCTCATATGCTCCATGACGTTCAAAACGTCTTTGAAGTCCCGATTCTAAGCAGTTAAGCATGGTGCACTAAACTATTAAGTAGTCATCATATTGAGCTAGCAAAACGTTCATAATGTCTGCATCTGCTCCTGCAATAGGTCCGTCACCTAGCGGTGCATCAAGGACATAATTCTTCTGTGCAGCAATGAGGATAAACCTCAGATCACGGATCCAATCCGCATCATTGCTACTAACATTTTTCAACACAATTTTCTCTAGGAACATATCAAAATAAACATAGGGAAGTAACAACGCGAGCTATTGATCTACAACATAGATATGCTAATACTACCAGGACTAAGTTCATGATAAATTAAAGTTCAATTAATCATATTACTTAAGAACTCCCACTTAGATAGACATCTCTCTAATCCTCTAAGTGATCACGTGATCCAAATCAACCAAACCATGTCCGATCATCACGTGAGATGGAGTAGTTTCAATGGTGAACATCATTATGTTGATCATATCTACTATATGATTCACGCTCGACCTTTCGGTCTCTGTGTTCCGAGGCCATATCTGTATATGCTAGGCTCGTCAAGTTAAACCTGAGTATTCCGCGTGTGCAACTGTTTTGCACCCGTTGTATTTGAACGTAGAGCCTATCACACCCGATCATCACGTGGTGTCTCAGCACGAAGAACTTTCGCAACGGTGCATACTCAGGGAGAACACTTCTTGATAATTTAGTGAGAGATCATCTTATAATGCTACCGTCAATCAAAGCAAGATAAGATGCATAAAAGGATAAACATTACATGCAATCAATATAAGTGATATGATATGGCCATCATCATCTCGTGCTTGTGATCTCCATCTTCGAAGCACCGTCATGATCACCATCGTCACCGGCGCGACACCTTGATCTTCATCGCAGCATCGTTGTCGTCTCGCCAATCTTATGCTTCCACGACTATCACTACCGCTTAGTAATAAAGTAAAGCATTACATCGCGATTGCATTGCATACAATAAAGCGACAACCATATGGCTCCTGCCAGTTGCCGATAACTCGGTTACAAAACATGATCATCTCATACAATAAAATTTGGCATCATGTCTTGACCATATCATATCACAACATGCCCTGCAAAAACAAGTTAGACGTCCTCTACTTTGTTGTTGCAAGTTTTACGTGGCTGCTACGGGCTTAAGCAAGAACTCATCTCACCTACGCATCAAAACCACAACGATAGTTTGTCAAATAGACTCCGTTTTAACCTTCTCAAGGACCGGGCGTAGCCACACTCGGTTCAACTAAAGTTGGAGAGACAGTCTTCCGCAAGCCATCTATGTGCAAAGCACGTCGAGGGAACCGGTCTCGCGTAAGTGTACGCGTAAGGTTGGTCCGGATCGTCTCGTCCAACAATACCGCTGAACCAAAGTATGACATGCTGGTAGGCAGTATGACTTGTATCGCCCACAACTCACTTGTGTTCTAATCGTGCAAATAACATCAAACCATAAAAACCTAGGCTCGGATGCCACTGTTGGGGAACGTAGTAATTTCAAAAAAATTCCTACGCACACGCAAGATCATGGTGATGCATAGCAACGAGAGGGGAGAGTGTTGTCTACGTACCCTCGTAGACCGAAGCGGAAGCATTGACACAACATAGAGGAAGTAGTCGTACGTTCTCCTCGCGATCCAACCGATCACAGCACCGTTACTCCGGCACCTCCGAGTTCTTGGCACACGTTCAGCTCGATGACGATCCCCGGGCTCCGATCCAGCAAAGCGTCGAGGAAGAGTTCCGTCAGCACGACGGCGTGGTGACGATCTTGATGTGTTACCGGCGCAGGGCTTCGCCTAAGCACTGCAACGATATGATCGAGGTGGAATTTGGTGGAAGGGGGCACCGCACACGGCTAAGGAACGATCCGTAGATCAACTTGTGTGCCTTTGGGGTGCCCCCTGCCCCCGTATATAAAGGAGCCAAGCGGGAGGGGCTGGCCGGCCAACTCTTGGTGCGCCAGGAGAGTCCTACTCCCTCTGGGAGTAGGATTCCCCCCCCCCCCCCCCCAATCCTAGTTGGACTAGGATTCTCCAAGGGGGAGAGAGAGAGAGGGGGGGGCGCCCACCTCTCCTAGTCCTAATAGGACTAGGGGAAGGGGGGAGGCGTGCAGCCCCTAGGGCAGCCCTCTCACCTCTCCTCCAAGGCCCATGTTGGCCCATTATGCTCCCGGGGGGTTCCGGTAACCCTCCCGGTATTCCGGTAAAATCCTGATTTCACCTGGAATGCATCCGATGTCCAAACATAGGCTTCCAATATATAATTCTTTATGTCTCGACCATTTCGAGACTCCTCGTCACGTCCGTGATCACATCCGGGACTCCGAACTCCTTCGGTACATCAAAATGCATAAACTCATAATAACTGTCATCGTAACGTTAAGCGTGCGGACCCTACGGTTCGAGAACAATGTAGACATGACCGAGACACGTCTCCGGTCAATAACCAACAGCGGGACCTGGATGCCCATATTGGCTCCTACATATTCTACGAAGATCTTTATCGGTCAGACCGCATAACAACATACGTTGTTCCCTTTGTCATCGGTATGTTACTTGCCCGAGATTCGATCATCGGTATCCAATACCTAGTTCAATCTCGTTACTGGCAAGTCTCTTTACTCGTTCCGTAATACATCATCTCGCAACTAACTCATTGGTTGAAATGCTTGCAAGGCTTTATGTGATGTGCATTACCGAGAAGGCCCTGAGATACCTCTCCGACAATCGGAGTGACAAATCCTAATCTCGAAATACGCCAACCCAATATGTACCTTCGGAGACACCTGTAGAGCACCTTTATAATCACCCAGTTACGTTGTGACGTTTGGTAGCACACAAAGTGTTCCTACGGTAAACGGGAGTTGCATAATCTCATAGTTAAAGGAACATGTATAAGTCATGGATAAAAGCAATAGCAACATACTAAACGATCGGGTGCTATGCTAATGGAATGGGTCATGTCAATCAGATCATTCAACTAATGATGTGATCTCGTTAATCAAATAACAACTCTTTGTTCATGGCTAGGAAACATAACCATCTTTGATTAATGAGCTAGTCAAGTAGAGGCATACTAGTGACACTGTTTGTCTATGTATCCACACATGTATTATGTTTCCAGTTAATACAATTCTAGCATGAATAATAAACATTTATCATGAATTAAGGAAATAAATAATAACTTTATTATTGCCTCTAGGGCATATTTCCTTCACACCCTCCATGGCGCTCGAGCAGCGGAGGGATGGCGGCGCGACGCGACCAGGAGGCCAGCGACAATCAGAAGAGGGTGCAGTAACGGACTAGAAGGGGCAGCGGCGCGACGCGATAAGGTGGCGGAGGGGAGAGATGAGGTAGGAGGAGAGGGTAAGAAGATAGTGGGGCCCATGGCCACCTCAACATCTCATCCACATAGGACCAGCATGTCACCCTGACATGTGGGCCAAACCTGCCAGTTTTGCTGTTAGTCGCGGCTCAAACTTGTTTAGTGCATTTTGTTATTCACTTGGCGCAGAAGTGGTGGTCTTTTGTGATTTTCGACAAAAATGATAGTTTTGGAGTATCCTTGCCACAAATGTGGTGGTTTTGAGCAATTTACTCGATGCGAAACTACAGCAGGGATCGGTACCGTCAGATGAGGCTAAAACAGTACAAGAACTAGCAGAGCCTCGCTAGGCCGCGAGATGCACTGGAAAAGGTGAGATGACATCCACTGCTCATTTTTTTGTGTGTGTCAATTATGTCCTCTTCAATAACTATTCTTCGTTGTGTCACTTTATTAGTATTTTTAGCAGTTAAGCGACAACTGATTTATCATTTGTGTTAGTCAGTTATGGTTTTTTTTGTCTTCTACAGTGTTTGACTAGCATAACATGTGTTAGATGCCAAAAAACATTTTTATAGATTCGTTGTTGAATAAAGTTTGTAAACATAGTATTTGGTTAATTGTTATGGCATATTACACATGTTCTGTTAGTCAAATTGAGACCTAAACATCTTTGTCCGGCTAACAAACCCGGATGGAGGGATTTTTTTCCGAGCAACTGGCAAGAGCTCTGCCTTTTGGATTGACTAGTTTACGAGGGAAATTGACCATCATAAACCATCATTATGAAATTTGGCAAATGGATGTCAAAAGTGCATTCCTTAATGGATATCTTAAAAAGAGTTGTATATGATGCAACCAGAAAGTTTTGTCGATCCTAAAGGTGCTAACAAAGTGTGCAAGCTCCAGCAATCCATTTATGGACTCGTGCAAGCCTCTCGGAGTTGGAATATATGCTTTGATAGTGTGATCAAAGCATATGGTTTTATACAGACTTTTGGAGAAGCCTGTATTTACAAGAAAGTGAGTGGGAGCTCTGTAGAATTTCTAATATTATATGTGGATGACAAATTGTTGATTGGAAATAATATAAAATTTCTGGATAGCATAAAATGATACTTGAATAAGAATTCCCGAGCTACTGGAACTTTGTGATGAACTATAATATGCAAGGGATGGATAAGACAATTCCCGAGCTCTTCGCAATGCTAAAGGCTACGGAGGTAGAAATCAAGAAGGAGCATCAAGTGTTGATGGTTAACAAGACCACTAGTTTTAAGAAAAAGGGCAATGGGAAGAAGGGGAACTTCAAGATGAACGGCAACCAAGTAGCCGCTCAAGTGAAGAAGCCCAAGTCTGGACCTAAGCCTAAGACGGAGTGCTTCTACTGCAAACGGACTGGTCACTGGAAGCGAAACTGCCCCGAGTATTTGGCGGATAAGAAGGATGGCAAAGTGAAAGGTATATTTGATATACCTGTTATTGATGTGTACCTTACTAATGCTCGTAGTAGCACCTGGGTATTTGATACTCGTTCTGTTTCTCATATTTGCAAATCGAAACGGGGGCTACGAATTAAACGAAGATTGGCTAAGGACAGGGTGACGATGCACGTGGGAAATGGTTCCAAAGTTGATGTGATCGTCGTTGGCACGCTACCTCTACATCTACCTTCGGGATTAGTTTTAGACCTGAATAATTGTTATTTGGTGCCAGCGTTAAGCATGAACATTATATCTGGATCTTTTTTTATGCGAGACGGTTATTCATTTAAATCAGAGAATAATGGTTGTTCTATTTATATGAGTAATATCTTTTATGGTCATGCACCCTTGATGAGTGGTCTATTTTTGTTGAATCTCGATTGTAGTGATACACATATTCATAATATTGAAGCCAAAAGATGCAAGGTTAACAATGATGGTGCAACTTATTTTTGGCACTGTCGTTTAGGTCATATTGGTGTAAAGCGCATGAAGAAACTCCATGTTGATGGGCTTTTGGAATCACTTGATTATGAATCACTTGATGCTTGTGAACCATGCCTCATGGGCAAGATGACTAAGACTCCGTTCTTCGGAACAATGGAGCGAGCAACTGAAGGAAATATGCCCTAGAGGCAATAATAAAGTTATTATTTATTTCCTTTTATCATGATAAATGTTTATTATTGATGCTAGAATTGTATTAACCGGAAACATAATACATGTGTGAATACATAGGCAAACAGTATGTCACTAGTATGCCTCTACTTGACTAGCTCGTTGATCAAAGATGGTTAAGTTTCCTAGCCATAGACATGAGTTGTCATTTGATTAATGGGATCACATCATTAGGAGAATGATGTGATTAACATGACCCATTCCATTAGCTTAGCACGCGATCGTTTAGTATGTTGATATTGCTTTCTTCATGACTTATACATGTTCCTATGACTATGAGATTATGCAACTCCCGTTTGCCGGAGGAACACTTTGTGTGCTACCAAACGTCATAACGTAACTGGGTGATTATAAAGGTACTCTACAGGTGTCTCCAAAGGTACATGTTGGGTTGGCGTATTTCGAGATTAGGATTTGTCACTCCGATTGTCGGAGAGGTATCTCTAGGCCTTCTTGGCAATGCACATCACTTAAGCCCTGCAAGCAATGCAACTAATGAGTTAGTTGCGAGATGATGTATTACGGAATGAGTAAAGAGACTTGCCGGTAACGAGATTGAACTAGGTATTAAGATACCGGCGATCGAATCTCGGGCAAGTAACATACCAATGACAAAGGGAACAACGTATGTTGTTATGCGGTCTGACCGATAAAGATCTTCGTAGAATATGTGGGAGCCAATATGAGCATCCAGGTTCCGCTATTGGTTATTGACCGAAGATGTGTCTCGGTCTTGTCTACATTGTTCTCGAACCCGTAGGGTCCGCACGCTTAATGTTATGATGACAGTTTCATTATGAGTTTATATGTTTTGATGTACCGAAGGTTGTTCGGAGCCCCGGATGTGATCACGGACATGACGAGGAGTCTCGAAATGGTCGAGACATAAAGATTGATATATTGGACGACTATATTCGGACACCGTAAGTGTTCCAGGTGATTTCGGAGAAAACCGGAGTGCGGGAGGGTTACCGGAACCCCCCGGGAGAAGTATGGGCCTAATGGGCCTTAGTGGAGAGAGAGGGGCAGCCAGGGTGGGCCGCGCGCCCCCTCCCCCTCTGGTCCGAATTGGACTAGGAGAGGGGGGCGGCGTCCCCTTTCCTTCTCCCTCTTCCCCTTCCTTTCCTCCTCCTAGTAGGAGTAGGAAAGAGGGGAGTCCTACTCCTACTAGGAGGAGGACTCCTCCTCCTGGCGCGCCCTGCTAGGGCTGGCCGGCCTCCCCCCTTGCTCCTTTATATACGGGGGCAGGGGGCACCTCTAGACACACAAGTTGATCTTCGTGATCGTTCTCTTAGCCGTGTGCGGTGCCCCCCTCCACCATACCTCGATAATATTGTAGCGGTGCTTAGGCGAAGCCCTGCGACGGTAGAACATCAAGATCGTCACCATGCCGTCGTGCTGACGAAACTCTTCCCAGACACTTTGCTAGATCGGAGTCCGGGGATCGTCATCAAGTTGAACGTATGCTAGAACTCGGAGGTGTCGTAGTTTCGGTGCTTGATCGGTCGAGCCGTGAAGACGTACGACTACATCAACCGCGTTGTCATAACGCTTCCGCTTTCTCTCTACAAGGGTACATGGACAACACTCTCCCCTCAACGCTCCGTGGCAAGGAGGAGGAGCTCGAGGCCCTTGTCACGCGACGGACTCGCGAGCTGGAGCAGAGGCACAAAGAGGCGCTCGATGCCCAAGCCCGGGCCCATGCCGGCAAGGTGAAGGAGCTGGAAGCAGAGCGGGGCGAGCTGAAGGAGCAGGCCCTCAAGCTGTCCAGCGAGAAGAGCACGCTCAACCGCGCCTTGGTAGAGGTGTAAGGAGCGGTCATCAGCAGGACTGGGGAGCTCTCCGAGGCGCAGAACTCTATCAGAGACCTCAAGCTGAAGCTGGAGGATCTCGAGAAGCTGTTGTCGGAGAGCAGGGCTCGGGAGGAGACCTTGACCAGGAGCCTGGAGGAGGAGAAGCAGCTGCGGGCAAATGAGGCTGCCTCCCACCAGGAATATGTGGTGGGCGAGAACAGGTGGATCAGCCATCTGGAGGTCATCGCCGGCAGGGTCACCTCGCAATTGGCCACCATGGGGATGCCAAACGTGAGGTACGCCCCTGAGCGCAGCGGGACCGTCAACGCCAAGCTGACCCAGTTCTTCGAGGGCGTCCTTGGAGCCTTGGCCTATCTTCACTCCAACAGGACGGCCACACTGGCCGAGGAGGCCCGACGACTTTGCCGGAGGGTCGTGACCAAGGTCCTCACCAAGGTGGCGAACTGGAATCCCGACCTTGACTTCGCAGCCGCGATGAAGAGCTTGTCGGATGGTGTTGACCTCACGGTGCTCAAGGAGCGCATCAAGCCCATCACCGACTGCATCGACGAAATAAAGAGGGTGGAAGGCCAGAGCCGGGACTAGGCTTCCCGTTCTTCTTCGCCGCTGCGGGTTCCCGACCAAGACAAATTTTATCTTTAGTTAGAACCGCAGCTATGATGTGATGTAATATAACTCTAAAATATTCTTAATTTTCATGCATGTTATTTCCCCGTTCAACTCCTCTTTGTATGGGTGCCCTACGCCGATTGGGTAGGCTCGTCGGCACGAAAGCCCCTAGCGGCGTTTTGGGGACGGATCCCCATGGCCTGTCGGGTACACGTGCTGCCGGACGAGCCACCTTTCCGTTCCGAACGCGGTCGCTCGAACTTTCGAGCTTGACTCGAGTCAGAATTGAGGGCGTTGTCGATCGCGGAAAGCTACTCTGCCATTCTCGATGCAGCCGCTTGAGCTATTGAGCGGACTCGAAACAGGGCAAGGGCGTTGCTGATCGTGGGAGAGCCCCCTGGCGTGCAGGTTCCTCATACAAAGGCGTGACATCTCCGGGGGGGAATAATCTCAAACAAGAAAGGTAGCACAAATAAGGGTTCAGTGCAACTTAGCTTCTGTTTGCGATCGCTCGAGTGTCGATCTTCTGGCCTCCTTTCTTCTTCAAGGGTCACGGAGATGAAAGAGCGCCGGGCTCACTGCTAAAGACGATTCTCACAACTGCGCCCCCTACCTGGCGCGCCAAAGATATCGATGGGAACGGCACCTATGGGATCACAAGAATCCCTACTACGGTTGCGGGGCGCGGGGTCGTGAGAAGAGCGGATCAAACAGATAGCACACGGTTTCTTTATCCAGGTTCGGGCCGCAAGGATGCGTGAAACCCTACTCCTGCTTTGGTGGATTGTTTATCTGTGTTCTTGAACTAGCAATGGGGCGTTAGGAGCTCCAAAAAGCCGAATCCCCCTCCTGGTCGCCTTGGGCCTCCTTTTATAGGGAAAGGGGTTGCCACAGTGGCACACAGTAGGTGGAAAGGGTACAGTGATGCAAGGTTATCCCTCGCATTACATGACAAGGCGCATTTAATGCATCTTGCTTAGGTGTCCTTGCTTTATCGGGGACGGGGGAGAGCCATGTCTCGTCCGTCGCCGCTCCCTCTTGCGTTGACACGCGCCCTGGCCAGCGGTGCCCGCGGTGCCATGTAGGCAGGCAGGCAGCTGAGGTGGCGCAGTGGTGGGTCTCCACGAAGATCCGCATGCCGCCACACAGGTGCCTGCCCAGCTGGTTGGGTCGGCAGCTACATGCGAATGGTGGTGGAGGTCTGATTGGCGTGGGCCTGATGGTGGCCCTATGGGTGTTCATGGCAAGGGCCTTGCCGGGGCCCCGACAAGGGTTTTGCCGTGGCGCCTGCTGTCATCCCCTTCAAGGCTCTTGCCGGGGGCCTTGTAGTCCTCCTTGGCTGGGATCCCGCCGAGGATCATCATCTTCTAAAGTGTGTATCTGATCTTGAATGTCTTCACAAAGATCTGCATGCCACCACGGGGATGTCTCCCGAATCCTTGCCCCATGGGGGCAGTGGACTCAAGGGTGACTCGCTCCGTAGGTGTGGGGCGAGCTGCCACGACAAGGGTCTTGCCGGGTTTGCTAAAACCGCCTCCCGGCAAGGATCTTGCCGGGGGAGTCCGCTTCGTCCCCTTTGCTCTTTGTGGTCTTGGTCTTGGCGTCGTTCTGCTTCTCTCGAGCTTCGGTCTTACCTTGGCTCACCTCCCTTGCCTTGCTCAGTGTGGTGGTGCCCGTGGCTCAGACTGCCCGTGCACAGTTATAGGGGTACAAAAAGTGTACCCCTCTTTTTGTACACCGACAATGCCCGGCCTCGGAAGATCAATACGTCGCAGCCCCACCTAGGTACAACAGAGAGGTCAGCACGCCGGTCTAAATCCTATGGCGCAGGGGTCTGTGCCCATCGCCCATTGCACACCTGCATGTTGCGTGGGCGGCCGGAAGCAGACCTAGCCTAGTAGGTGTTCCAGTCCAATCCGGCGCGCGCCGCTCAGTCGCTGACGTCACGAAGGCTTCGGTTGATACCACGACGCTGAGTTCCCATAACTGTTCCCGCGTAGTTGGTTCGTGCGTATAGGCCAGTGGCCAGACTCAGATCAAATACCAAGATCTTGTTAAGCGTGTTATTATGAAGTAACCGCGAACGCTGACCAGGGCCAGGCCCACCTCTCGCCTAGGTGGTCTCAACCTGCCTTGTCGCTCCGCCACAAAGTAACAGTCGGGAACCCAGGCCCACCTCTACCGGGATGGAGCCATCTGCCCCTTCAGCCCCCATCTCCGAACAGTATCATAAGTAATGTAACAGTATAAAGTATATATCATATGCCCGTGATCACCTCCCGAAGTGATCACAGCCCAGTAGTATAGCATGGCAGACGGAGAAGAGTGTAGGGCCACTAATGGAATGCTAGCATCCTATACTAAGCAATTAGGATTGCAGGTAAGGATAACAACTGTAGCAACAATGATAGGCTATGCAGCAGAATAGGATTAACGAAAAGCAGTAACATGCTACACTACACTAATGCAAGAAGTATAGAGAAGAATAGGCGATATCTGGTGATCAAGGGGGGGCTTGCCCGGTTGCTCTGGCAAGAAGGAGGGGTCGTCAACAACGTAGTCGATCAGGCACCAGCAAGGGCGTCAGTCTCGTAGTCTACCGGAGAGAAGAGGGGAAACAAACAATAAATACGGAGCAAACAAAGCATCACAAAGCATAACAAGGTAATACGCGGTGCCAGGGGTGATATAAAACGGGGATAGGTGATACCGGCAAAGGGGGGAAACATCCGGGAAAGTATTCCCGGTGTTTCACGTTTTCGGACAGATGAACTGGAGGGGCAAAGTTGCATGTTTGCTATGCTAGGGATGTATGGCGGACGAACGGGTTGCGTATCCGGATCGTCTCGTCGTTCTGAGCAACTTTCATGTACAAAGTATTTTGATCCGAGTTACAGATTATTTTATATGATTTTTCAAAGTTTTAAAGTTTTTCTAAAATTATTTATTAATTCGAAATAAAGGAAAATTGCTAAGTGTACCCGGAACTATACCTATTTAACCAGCAGGGAGGCTAGCCAATGGGCCTAGTTGACTGAGTCAACCGCCCAGTCAACAGAGGCCGACCGGTGGGCCAGCTGCCCAGTCAGCAGGCTGACTGGTCAGCCTTATCCACTAGAACAGTGGTCTGGGTCCATATGTAAGTGACACCAGGCTAATTTAGATTTTAACTAAACTAACATAGATTAAAACAAAGGGTGGGCCCCGGGTGTCAGTTTCAGCTATTTTAGTTAAACAGTTTTATTAGGCTTTAATTAAGTGGTGAGGCATTAGTTAAAACGGGTGGGCCCACATGTCAGATGGTTAACCTAGTGGACTGAACGCGCGTGCGCGCGTGCGTGCCTGCCGGTGAGCGCTGATGACGACGGCACGCACGGAGGCGGCGGCTTCGGCGACCAAACGGGCAACTGATCCCACCAGAAGACCGGGCGCTATGAGACACGTGCTATGGCGCCTGTTGTTCAGGCAAAAACGATCGGAATCGGCCGTAACGACTGTGGCGGGCGACGGCCGAGGCACGTCCTCGTCGACGATGGAGATACAAGACGCGGAGGGGGGAAGGTCACTGAGGACCGAGAGCTCACATGGAGCTGTAGGGATGGCAGCGGGCTTGACGAGGATCGGAGAGACTGCGAGGTTGAAGAAGAGACGACGGCGGTGACTTGGTGAAGCTTCTGCCCGCTGGCATTGACGTGGAGTCGAGGGGCAGCCCCTCGAAGCGTTGGCCTTCTCAAGGAGGCCAATGGCCATGGGGTTCATGGTGGCACAACGTCGGGCGCGGTCGGGCGGTTGCGGGGAGAGGGAGTGGCGTGAGGTCGGCGAAGGCAGTGGGCGGCGCTGGGGCATGGCAGCGGCGTGGCTCGGCGAAGGCAGGAGCGAACGGAGGGAGGAGAGGCTGTGAGGGAGGGTTCGGGCACGAGGCGTCTCGCCTCTGTGCGTGCGGCGGCGCGAGGGATGGTCAGGAGAGTGAGAGGAGTGGGGGCGAGTGGGGATGTGCGCTAGGGTTTGGGTGGGGAGTGGGGTTATCCAGCCAGGGTGGGTCGGCTGAGCTGCGTGGGTGGCCAGCTGGGCCTGTTGGCCCAGTTTGCCAAGGGGTCTTCTTTTGTGTGTGTGTTTTATTTAATTTTCCTATTATCTTCTATTTATTTTCTGTTTTACTTTTAGTCCCACATTATTTTTAGTTACTATAATATGACAATAGCTCCTAAACTAACGTTTCAAAATAACCCTCTGCCACAAAAGGTTTTAACCCAAAATAAAATAATTTAGTATTTTATAAAATACCAAAGGCATTTAACTAACGTTTTAGTTATCGCTTAAATCATTTTAGAGCATTCAAACCTTTTATAAAAGTGTGGTTTCTCCATCATAATTGCCTATGCATTATTTGGCACAACACGAACATTTTAGTTTTGTTGTTTGAAAACTTTTGTTGTTTGCCTATATTTTAAATTTGTATTTGAATCATTTTGAACTAACGCGAGTTTATCAACAGTAACTGAGGTGATGTGGCATCATTAGCAAAGGTTTACCGTAGCTTAATTATCCGGGCGGCACAGGGCACAACCCACCTGGGCGCGCCCTGGTGGGTTGTGCCCCCTCGGGGCACCCCCCCCCAGGTGCTGCTCTGGCCCATCCTGGGTGTTCTGGTCCATAAAAAATCTCCAAAAAGTTTCGCCGTGTTTGGACTCTGTTTGATAAAGATTTCCTGCGATGTAAAAAAAAAGCAAAAAATAGCAACTGGCACTGGGCGCTGGGCCAATAGGTTAGTCCCAAAAAATGATATAAAGTTGCTATAAAATGATTGTAAAATATCCAAGAATGGTAAAATAACAGCATGAATGCTTCATAAATTATAGATACGTTGGAGAGGTATCAATGTTGTTCAGCAGGTGTGTCTCCACATGCACGCCCCACGTGACTCTCATTGGACACTCGTGAAGCAGATTCTCTGATACATCCGTCGCACGATGTCTCTTAGACTCACTCTCACGGCGTCCACTTCTCTGGAGATGGTGGCTTATTCTGATGCTGACTACGCTGGCTGCCCTGACACACGTCACTCCATCTCTGGCTACGCGTCTACCTTGGTCCTTCACTCATCTCATGGTCGTCCAAGCGACAACCCACAGTTTCACGCTCCAGTGCAGAGGCTGAGTACCGAGTCGTGGCTAGTGTCGTTGCCGAGTGCACCTAGCTACGACAGCTACTTCAGGAGTTGCATCATGATGTCTCTCAGGCTACGGTTGTCTACTGTGACAACGTCTCTGCAGTGTACCTTTCCGCTAACCCCGTTCATCATCGCCGGACCAAGCACATGAGTTGGACATTCACTTTGTGCGTGAGCAAGTGGCCCTTGAATGCATTCGGGTCCTCCATGTTCCAACCGCACAATAGTTCGCCGATGTAATGACTAAGGTGTTGGGGAACGTAGTAATTCAAAAATTCCTACGATCACGCAAGATCTATCTAGGAGATGCATAGTAACGAGAGGGGAGAGTGTGTCCACGTACCCTTTTAGACCGAAAGCGGAAGCGTTATGTTAACGCGGTTGATGTAGTCGAACGTCTTCACGATCCAAACGATCCAAGTACCGAACATACGGCACCTCCGTGTTCTACACACGTTCAGCGCGATGACGTCCCTCGAGCTCTTGATCCAGTAGAGGGTCGAGGGAGAGTTTCGTCGGCACGACGGCGTGGCGATGGTGTTGGTGATGTGATCCGCGCAGGGCTTCGCCTAAGCACTACGACACTATGGCCGGAGGAGTAAACTGTGGAGGGGGCACCACACACGGCTAAAAAACAACTGTTGTGCCTTTGGGGCTGCCCACGTATATAAAGGAGGGGGGAGAGAGGCTGGCGGCCAGGAGGGGCGCACCATGGGGGGAGTCCTACTTGGACTCCTAGTCCAAGTAGGATTCGCCTCCCCCCTTTTCCTTTCTTCCACCAGAGGGAATAGGAAGGAGAGGGAGAGGGAAAGGAAAGGGGGCATCGCCCCCTCCTCCTTGTCCTATTCGGACATCCAAGGAGGGGGGCACGCGGCCACCCCCCGCGGACTTCCCTCTCTCTCCCTTAGGCCCATGTTGGCCCAATACTTCCCCCGGGGGGTTCCGGTAACCCCTCGATACTCCGGTAAAATACCTGAATCACTCGGAACCATTCTGATGTCCGAATATAACCTTCCAAAATATGAATCTTTACCTCTCGACCATTTCGAGACTCCTTTTCATGTCCGTGATCTCATCTGGGACTCCGAACAAACTACGGTTACAAAAACACATAACTCATAATACAAATCGTCATCGAATGTTAAGCGTGCGGACCCTACGGGTTCGAGAACTATGTAGACATGACCAAGACACATCTCCAGTCAATAACCAATAGCGGAACCTGGATGCTCATATTAGTTCCTACATATTCTACAAAGATCTTTATCGGTCAAACCACAATAACAACATACGGTATTCCCTTTTGTCATCGGTATGTTACTTGCCCGAGATTCGATCGCCGGTATCATCATACCTAGTTCAATCTCATTACCGGCAAGTCTCTTTACTCGTTCTGTAATGCATCATCCCGCAACTAACTCATTAGTCACATTGCTTGCTAGGCTTATAGTGATGTGCATTACCGAGAGGGCCCAGAGATACATCTCGATACTCGGAGTGACAAATCCTAATCTCGATCTATGCCAACCCAACAAACACCTTTGGAGACACCTGTAGAGCATCTCAATAATCATTCAGTTACGTTGTGACGTTTGATAGCACACAAGGTGTTCCTCCGGTATTTGGGAGTTGCATAATCTCATAGTCAGAGGAATATGTATAAGTCATGAAGAAAGCAATAGCAATAAAACTGAACGATCAACATGCTAAGCTAACGGATGGGTCTTGTCCATCACATCATTCTCCTAATGATGTGATCCCGTTCATCAAATGGCAACACATGTCTATGGTCAGGAAACTTAACCATCTTTGATTAACGAGCTAGTCAAGTAGAGGCATACCAGGGATACTTTGTTTTGTCTATGTATTCACACATGTATCAAGTTTCTGGTTAATAAAGTTCTAGCATGAATAATAAACATTTATCATGATATAAATAACATCTTTATTATTGCCTCTAGGGCATATGTCCTTCATAAGGGACTGCCTACTTCCACCTTCGAGGAGTTTCGTTCCAGTCTCTGGCGACGTGTCGACTGCGTGGGGTGTTGAATATATTGTGTGCATGTATATTGTGTCTTGGGTCCACCTTCTAGTTCTCCTGTATAGTTGAGGTTGTGGCCCCATCCTGTACATCATATATACGTGACTGGTACCAATCAATGCAATTGTGTTGCACGGCCTATTCTACTATTCGATAGGAAGCACTAAAAACAAAGATTACTAGTACTCATTTTGGAAGGATTAAATAATAGTATGTGCACACTTTTGGCATACTAAGCTTAGCAAGTCACGGTTTCCAGAAAAAAAAAATTGACAAGCCACATTTGCTTTGGTTGGACTAGCATATGTCTGTACGTTGTAATGGGAGACATAATTGACGTGTGCACCGAAATATCTATCAGCATGGTCCAACAACATCTAGATTGTGCCTGCCTGGCCATCGTAGAGAGGTGCACACTGAGGTCTAGTAGAAATTCATATAAGTAGTACATTAAGAAGCATGCTACAGAGACAATAATTTTGATACGGTTTGTACGGTGATTGTGATCTTAAGAACATTTCCAATAAAAGATGTAGATGGAAAAATAACTAACTTTTGCATCCCCGAGGTCAAAAAGTCCCTCGTAGATGCAAGAAAATATTACATCTACGAAGATGTAAAATACAACACCTCGTGATGCCAATATAGATCTTCACATCTAGGAGATGTAAAATCGCGTCGCGCGGCAACTGCCAACCACTCTTCTGTTCCCTTCCCTTCCTCCTCTATCCACCCACCGCACAACCGGCGCCGTTGTGCCCATTGCCACTATCCAGCCGCCAGATCCGCCTGCGCGCCACCCCCGTCGCCCTCCGCAGCTCTCCACCTCGACTCCTCCGCCACTGCTCTGTCGCCCCAATTCTTGCCACCGCCGCCCCATTTCACCGCTCCTCCACCTCTCTATTGCTCCTCGTCCTCTCTCCGCCTCGAATAGCGTCGCGCCGCACCCGTGAGCTTGTCGGCGCTGGTCCTGCTGCCATCATTGCTAGAGCTCATGTTTGCCGCGTCCAAGCATGCACTTGAACTCCTGGAGTTCCCAGGAGCCCGTAGCGCCCTTCATCCGGCCTCCCGGTGCCCTGCAGCCTCGCGCCGGAGCAAGCCTTGCTCTGGCCGCCGTGTCAAGCTCCCTCCTGTCGATTTTCGGCCACCCCAACTCCTCTTGTTTGCCCCAAAGGACGTGCCTCTCTCCGAGCTATCTGTAGAGCAAACCATCGCCCATAGAGCAAACTCGAGACACTCCGTCGTGCTTGGTAGTCGCCAGCGGCACAACTAGTTTACATATCCATTTGCATCATCTGTTGGAGTTGCACTTTTATATCACCAATTTACATCTTTCATTGGAGTTGCCTCTTTTTTTAGATGTAAAAAGCACTTTTTGGAGATGCATGTTTTACATCTCCAAATTTGCATCTTCTATTGGAGATGCTTTGAAGAGCCTAATTCTCTTTTTTTCATACCAAGGCATTATTTGTAAGTTGAAGCAATTTTTGGAATTTGCACCAAGTCATGAGAAAAATCTCAATAAAAGGATTCTATTAAAAAGATCCTCTCCTTCATTTTCTTTAAACTCCCATTTTTAATCCCACTGATCATGCCCTTTTTTCTCTCCTTTCTTTGTTACTCTGATATGCCCATTGAAACCGGTCGTTCATACTCCCTTTGATCCATATAGGCCCCTAGAAACTACGCATTTTTCTGATCAAATTACATATACAAATTATTTTAATCTGAATTACGATTGCAAAGTTACGACATTATCATGTTTATCCTATTCAATAATAAAAGGTCAGGGACCTGAATGGGCTAAAAACATAGCGAACTAGGCAAATGCGGAATACTAACCAGTGCCCAGGAGCGCAAGTTAGCGGTTACCGCAGTTGGGCCGAAGCCCAACAGAGAAAGGGCACTTAATGTTAGACATCGGGTTACTTAAAGAAAAAATAGGGGCATTTTTGTAAAACGTATACGTATGATGACGAACGGGCAGAAACACTTCGCACTTTATTAGTACCTATAGATTACATTGGAAAGTGATTGTGCTAATTCGTTATTTGTCTTAAAGAAAAATAGGTGAACAAAGGCCGTTTGAAATATTTGGCTACTGCATAAACGCTTCTTTAGAAGTGGACCTTGGTTGTTTATGTTGCTGTAGTACAGCTGTCGGCGTGTTTTCGTGCACAGGCAGAACATTGGTTTGTCGTATGAGATCGAGCTTCATTTTGACTCCCGTACATGTTCGATCCTCGTGTGTATGGTCTTTATTCCATGCGTATTATCACTTCAAACCCCATCATTTCAAATCTATCATTGTTCTTATTTAATCCAGTGTGTGAAATTCACCGGCGCCTTAGGCTCACGTTTCTAACACGGTTTAGCATAGGACTAGCATCCGACTTCTTGGAGCGACTATTCAACTTGCATTACTTAACGTGGTTGTAACTTTTTTTTACATATGTAAAGCCAACCCAACTCCACATATTTCTACATCGTGCTTATTTACATTCACTTCTTCATCATACGGGATCAAGCATCATTTTGACTCCTATACATGTAGGATACTCGTGTGTGTGGTATTTATTCCACGTGTATTATCGGTGACAGACCCATCATTTCAAATCTGTCTTCTTATTTGATCCAGTGCGCGAAACTCACCGGTGTCTTAGGCTCGTGTCTCTAACACAGTTTATCCTAGGACTAGCATTCGACTACTTTGAGCGACTATTCAACTTGCATTAATTAACATGGTTTTAGCATTTTTCTCACACATATAAAGCCAACCCAGCTCTACATATTTGTACATTGTGCATATTTACATTCACCTGGCAATCGCCTTCTCAATCTTTGGAGTTATTTGACACCACCGGTAAGCGGTCACCACCTGTTGCATGGTAAGAACTTGTAAGATATAGATATTTTTTATACTGTGAGCGTTTTCCCACCACATCGTAGTAGTTCATAGGAACATTATTCTTATATTTTGTTTCTTGTTTTCTACCAACTATGGCAGGTTCCAGAGTTGTTAGTTCTTGGGCATTGTCGATTGTGGGAGACTTGCCACTGCCTAAGAAAACACAACAACCGTCACAAGAGAAGTAAAGACACCATAATGCACATAATCAGGTTAATGTTTCCATGCCACCCTTTATTGTCGTTTTAGGCCTAAGTTATATATTCAATGGGAGTATGAAATAAATGCTATATTTGCTTCCCATAAGTTTTATGAGCATAGAGAAGTTAAAGGCGTGGTTAGTACTTTCAATAGCTTTGCTTTAGTTTGGTGGAGCGAACATTGTCGACTATACCCTGATTATGTACCTACTACTTGGGATGATTTAAAACTTCTCATGGGAGATAGATTCATCGATGTTTATTATACTTGTGAAATAATTATAAAATTACAACATTTAAAACAAGGTAATGACACCGTAACAAAATATTATGATGATTTACGAACTACCTTGTTGCACTCCTTTTTAGAAAAAAATGTGAAGAAGATTTTATGAAGGATTCAAGCGTGATATTCAGAAGATACTAATTCATGAAGAGTGTTATCCTATGGACCGTTTGTTTTGTCTTGCTTGCAAGGCCGAACAAGAAATATAAAATGACATGTTGCCCACAAGGAGAACAAGCGCACAGTGCACATTCCAAGTAATGATATGGTTGTTCCTTCAACTACTAGGTGTACTATGACAACCATATCCATTTTTGTGAGGACTACATCACCTACACCATGTGACACATCACGAGAGTGCCTACATCATCTGAGTTGATCATAAGAGGTAATGACAAATGTACTGATCTTCCACATCCACATGAGTATGATGAATGTCTTGTCAATTTAAATGCATCATGTGAGGAGCTACCCACTACTTTGATCACACCACCAATTTTAGAGGACTATGTTGATGATTTGACTTTGCCATGTGATCAAACAACTGCGATATCAACAATTTCGAGTGCATCCATTGAGTTAACTGTTGATGCGAAAGAACCATGTGTATTAGGGAATAAATCAGATTTGGATCAAATATGTTTCAAAATAATTGTGCTAATGTTTAGTTATTTTCATATGACTTCTAATCTGGGTGATGATTCTGTGTCAAATGACTTGTTGCATGTTTCCTTATTTAAGAACGTTGTAGCATGTAATTTGGAAACGATTAAAGTTTATTCACCAATGTTGGGATGGTTTAATGATAAGCATTGCCAATCTTTTGGTATGAATAAGAGCTTCGCTTATATATGCAACTGAGTTGTAATATATTCCCGCCTTTGACTTCTTGGGATAATATTATGCCTTCATAGTTCACAACATTTGAAGAGTACTCTTATATAAATGTGTTACATGTGCCACAACCGAGATCAATAAAAATGGATGACATATACATATACAACATATACACCTTGTCTCTTTTGACATATACATATACAACATATACAAATGTCATATTGAAATTTGGAAATTTGCAGGGTCATTTGACCTTTTTAAGACATTAAGTGAGTTTCTAGCCATTTAATGGTCGTAATTCAAATTTGAACTACATGTACATGCAATAGCAAACCATCGTGTGTTGGAAAAATCATTTATGTATTACATTTTACGATAATACCATGGTAACACAAAATATGCATTCATGCCATACATTTGGAAAGAAAATGTAAATATCTGGCAAGACAACCGGGCCCCACATGATTGGCACTCTATTTCATGCCTCGAGGTGTGGAAGGTGAGTGGCGCCGGTTATTAATCAGACGTGGTTCTGTATTGGGAACCGTCAGCGATTTATTTTACACACGGCTTTTGCTACGAGAATCGTGTGTAATTAAAGCTATAGTGCTCAAATTTCGAAGATTGATGCGTGTGCTGCTCTCATAGATCTAAATTATGGACACGAATACATACTACCCTACCCATTTCGTCTCGCCTGCATTCTCATCTACATTCTCTCCTCGCTCCCCCTCTCACAAAACTCTGCCATGGCGTCGTTGATCTGGCCACGTGTCGAGGAGGATGCGTCGCCCCGCAAGGACGCCAAGGCGCAGAGCACCGATGAGGAGGACTCCTACGCGCGATCAGGTGAGGTTGCACCGGACCCCCAACTTTGGAGTGGTTTTGGGTCTAGTACGATCTTTGTCTATGGAAAGCGTTGCGCTGGCTGAGAAAGCCACACAAGTGGCGTTCAAGAAGGAGTTGGCGGAGGAGCGAGCCAGGTAGCAGGCGCCCCGTGAATTTGTTGGGGAACGTAGTATTTCAAAAATTATCCTATGATCACGCAAGATCTATCTAGGAGAACCAAAGAAACGAGCGGGGAGACTGTTTCCACGTACCCTCATAGACCGAAAGCGGAAGCGTTTAGTAACGAGGTTGATGTAGTCGAACGTCTTCGCGATCCAACCGATCAAGTACCGAACACATGGCACCTCCGTGATCTGCACACGTTCAGCTCGGTGACGTCCCTCGAACTCTTGATCCAGCTGAGGCCGAGGGAGAGTTCCGTCAGCACGACGGCGTGGTGATGATGATGATGAAGTTACCGGCGCAGGGCTTCGCCTAAGCGCTACAACGATATGACCGAGGTGTAAAACTGTGGAGGGGGGCACCGCACACGGCTAAGAGATTGTCTGTTTTCCCTTTGGGTGCCCCTCCCCACGTATATAAAGGAGGGAGGAGGAGGAGGCCGGCCACGAGGAGACGCGCCCAAAGGGGGGAGTCCTACTCCAAGTAGGATTCGTCCCCCCTTTCCTACTTCCACAAGGAGAAGGGGGGAAGGAGAGAGAGAAGAGAAGGAAAGGGGGGGTCGGCCCCCCTAGCCCTAGTCCAATTCAGTTTGAGCTAGGGGCGTGCGCCAAACCTTGGCATGCCTTCTCTCTTCCACCACTAGGCCCATGAGGCCCAATAACTTCTCGGGGGGTTCCGGTAACCCCCGGTACTCCGAAACTTATCTGAAATGACCCGAACCATTCTGGTGCCGAATGTAGCCTTCCAATATATGAATCTTTATGTCTTAACCATTTAGAGACTCCTCATCATGTTCATGATCTCATCCGGGACTCCGAACAACCTTTGGTACATCAAATCACATAAACTCATAATACGAATCGTCATCGAACGTTAAGAGTGGGGACCCTACGGGTTCGAGAACTATGTAGACATGACCGAGACACATCTCCAGCCAATAACCAATAGCGGAACCTGGATGTTCTTATTGGCTCCTACATATTCTACGAAGATCTTTATCGGTTAAACTGCAATCCAACAGACGTTGTTCCCTTTGTCATCGGTATGTTACTTCCCCGAGATTCAATCGTCGATATCATCATACCTAGTTCAATCTCGTTATCGGCAAGTCTCTTTACTCGTTCCGTAATGCATCATCCTGCAACTAACTCATTAGTCACATTTCTTGCAAGGCTTATAGTGATGTGCATTACCGAGAGGGCCCAGAGATACCTCTCCGACAATCGGAGTGACAAATCCTAATCTCCATCTATGCCAACTCAACAAACACCATCGGAGACACTTGTAGAGCATCTTTATAATCACCCAGTTATGTTGTGACGTTTGATAGCACACTAAGTGTTCCTTCGGTATTCGGGAGTTGCATAATCTCATAGTCATAAGAACATGTATAAGTCATGAAGAAAGCAATAGCAATAAACTAAACGATCATAGTGCTAAGCTAACAGATGGGTCTTGTCCATCACATCATTCTCTAGTGATGTGATCCCGTTCATCAAATGACAACACATGTCTATGGCTAGGAAACATAACCATCTTTGATTAACGAGCTAGTCTAGTAGAGGCATACTAGGGACACTCTGTTTGTCTATGTATTCACACGTGTACTAAGTTTCCGGTAAATACAACTCTAGCATGAATAATAAACATTTATCATGATATAAGGAAATATAAATAACAACTTTATTATTGCCTCTAGGGCATATTTCCTTCAGTCTCCCACTTGCACTAGAGTCAATAATCTAGATTACATTGTAATGATTCTAACACCCGTGGAGTCTTGGTGTTGATCATGTTTTGCTCGTGAGAGAGGCTTAGTCAACGGGTCTGCAACATTCTGATTCGTATGTATCTTGCAAATCTCTATGTCTCCCTCCTTGACTTGATCGTGGATGGAATTGAAGTGTCTCTTGATGTGCTTGGTTCTCTTGTGAAATTTGGATTCCTTTGGCAAGGAAATTGCACCAGTATTGTCACAAAATATTTTTATTGGACCCGATGCACTAGGTATGACACCTAGATCAGATATGAACTCCTTCATCCAGACTCCTTCATTTGCTGCTTCCGAAGCAGCTATGTACTCTGCTTCACACGTAGATCCCGCCACGACGCTCTGCTTGGAACTGCACCAACTTATAGCTTCTCCATTCAATATAAATATGTATCCGGTTTGTGACTTAGAGTCATCCGGATCAGTGTCATAGCTTGCATCGACGTAACCATTTACGATGAGCTCTTTGTCACCTCCATAAACGAGAAATATATCCTTAGTCCTTTTCAGGTATTTCAGGATGTTCTTGACCGCTGTCCAGTGATCCACTCCTGGATTACTTTGGTACCTCCCTGCTAAACTAATAGCAAGGCACACATTAGGTCTGGTACACAACATTGCATACATGATATAACATATGGCTGAAGCATAGGGAATGACTTTAATTTTCTCTCTATCTTCAAAAGTGGTCGGGCATTGAGTCTGACTCAACTTCACACCTTGTAACACAGGCAAGAACCCTTTCTTTGCTTGGTCCATTTTGAACTTCTTCAAAACTTTATCAAGGTATGTGCTTTGTGAAAGTCCAATTAAGCGTCTACATCTATCTCTATAGATCTTGATGCCCAATATATAAGCAGCTTCACCGAGGTCTTTCATTAATTCTTATTCAAGTATCCTTTTATGCTATCCAGAAATTCAGTATCATTTCTGATCAACAATATGTTATCCACATATAATATCAGAAATGCTACAGAGCTCCCACTCACTTTCTTGTAAATATAGGCTTCTCCAAAAGTCTGTATAAAACCATATGCTTTGATCACACTATCAAAGCATATATTCCAACTCCGAGATGCTTGCACCAGTCCATAAATGGATCGCTGGAGCTTGCACACTTTGTTAGCACATTTTGGATCGACAAAACCTTCTGGTTACATCATATACAACTCTTCTTTAAGATATCCATAAAGGAATGCAATTTTGACATCCATTTGCCAAATTTCATAATCATAAAATGCGGCAATTGCTAACATGATTCGGACGGACTTAAGCATCGCTACGGGTGAGAAGGTCTCATCATAGTCAACTCATTGAACTTGTCGATAACCTTCCGCAACAAGTCAAGCTTTTTAGACAGTAACATTACTGTCAGCGTTAGTCTTCTTCTTGAAGATCCATTGATTCTCTATGGCTTGCCGATCATCGGGCAAGTCAACCAAAGTCCACACTTTGTTCTCATACATGGATCCCATCTCAGATTTCATGGCCTCAAGCCATTTCACGGAATCTGGGCTCACCATCGCTTCCTCATAGTTCATAGGTTCGTCATGGTCAAGTAACATGACTTCTAGAACAGGATTACCATACCACTCTGGTGCGGATCTTATTCTGGTTGACCTATGAGGTTCGGTAGTAACTTGATCAGAAGTTTCATGATCATCATCATTAGCTTCCTCACTAATTGGTGTAATCACTGGAACTGATTTCTACGATGAACTACTTGAAGGAAATATGCCCTAGAGGCAATAATAAAGTTATTATTTATTTCCTTATATCATGATAAATGTTTATTATTCATGCTAGAATTGTATTAACCAGAAACATAATACTTGTGTGAATACATAGACAAATGGAGTGTCACTAGTATGCCTCTACTTGACTAGCTCGTTGATCAAAGATGGTTATGTTTCCTAGCCATTGACATGAGTTGTCATTTGATTAACGGGATCACATCATTAGGAGAATGATGTGATTGACTTGACCCGTTCTGTTAGCTTAGCACTCGATCGTTTAGTATGTTTCTATTGCTTTCTTCATGACTTATACATGTTCCTATGACTATGAGATTATGCAACTCCCGTTTACCGGAGGAACGCTTTGTGTGCTACCAAACGTCACAACGTAACTGGGTGATTATAAAGGTGCTCTACAGGTGTCTCCGAAGGTACTTGTTGGGTTGGCGTATTTTGAGATTAGGATTTGTCACTCCGATTATCGGAGAGGTATCTCTGGGCCCTCTCGGTAATGCACATCACTTAAGCCTTGCAAGCATTTCATCTAATGAGTTGGTTGCGGGATGATGTATTACAGAATGAGTAAAGAGACTTGCCGGTAACGAGATTTAACTAGGTATTGAGATACCAACGATCAAATCTCGGTCAAGTAACATACCGATGACAACGGGAACAACGTATGTTGTTATGCAGTCTGACCGATAAAGATCTTCGTAGAATATGTGGGAGCCAATATGAGCATCCAGGTTCCGCTATTGGTTATTGACCGGAGACATGTCTCGGTCATGTCTACATAGTTCTCGAACCCGTAGGGTCCGCACGCTTGAAGTTTCGATGACGGTTATATTATGAGTTTATGAGTTTTGATGTACCCAAGGTTGTTCGGAGTCCCGGATGTGATCATGGACATGAAGAGGAGTCTCGAAATGGTCGAGACATGAAGATTGATATATTGGAAGCCTATATTTGGATATCGGAAGAGTACCGGGTGAAATCGGGATTTTACCTGAGTACCGAGGGGTTACCGGAACCCCCCGGGGGCTTAATGGGCCATAGTGGGCCTTTGTGGAGAAGAGGAGAGGCGGCCAGGGCAGGGCCGCGCGCCCCTCCCCCCTAGTCTGAATAGGACAAAGAGGGGGGTGGCGCCCCCCCTTTCCTTCCTCTCTCCCTCCTCTTTCCCCCTCCACTCCTAATCCAACAAGGAAAAAGGGAGGGAGTCCTACTCCTGGTGGGAGTAGGACTCCTCCTGGCGCGCCCCCTCCTGGCCGGCCGCACCCCCCCCTTGCTCATTTATATACGGGGGCAGGGGCACCCTTGAGACACAACAATTGATCGTTTGATCTTTTAGCCGTGTGCGATGCCCCCCTCCACCATAGTCCACCTCGATAATACTGTAGCGGTGCTTAGGCGAAGCCCTGCGTTGGTAGAACATCATCATCTTCACCACGCTGTCGTGCTGACGAAACTCTCCCTCAACACTCGTCTGGATCGGAGTTCGAGGGACGTCATCAGGCTGAACGTGTGCTGAACTCGGAGGTGCCGTGCGTTCGTTACTTGATCGGTCGGATCGTGAAGACATACGACTACATCAACCGCGTTGTTCTAACGGTTTCGCTTTCGGTCTATGAGGGTACGTGGACAACACTCTCCCCTCTCGTTGCTATGCATCACCATGATCTTGCGTGTGCGTAGGAATTTTTTTGAAATTACTACGTTCCCCAACAGTGGCATCCAAGCCAGGTTTTATGCGTTGATGTTATATGCACGAGTAGAACACAAGTGAGTTGTGGGCGATATAAGTCATACTGCTTACCAGCATGTCATACTTTGGTTCAGCGGTATTGTTGGATGAAGCGGCCCGGACCGACATTATGCGTACGCTTACGCGAGACTGGTTCTACCGACGTGCTTTGCACACAGGTGGCTGGCGGGTGTCAGTTCCTCCAACTTTAGTTGAACCGAGTGTGGCTACGCCCGGTCCTTGCGAAGGTTAAAACAGCACCAACTTGACAAACTATTGTTGTGGTTTTGATGCGTAGGTAAGAACGGTTCTTGCTAAGCCCAGTAGCAGCCACGTAAAACTTGCAACAACAAAGTAGAGGACGTCTAACTTGTTTTTGCAGGGCATGTTGTGATGTGATATGGTCAAGGCATGATGCTAAATTTTATTGTATGAGATGATCATGCTTTGTAACCGAGTTATCAGCAACTGGCAGGAGCCATATGGTTGTCGCTTTATTGTATGCAATGCAATCGCACTGTAATGCTTTACTTTATCACTAAGCGGTAGCGATAGTCGTAGAAGCATAAGATTGGCGAGACGACAACGATGCTACGATGGAGATCAAGGTGTTGCACCGGTGAAGATGGTGATCATGACGGCCTTCGGAGATGGAGATCACAAGCACAAAATGATGATGGCCATATCATATCACTTATATTGATCGCATGTGATGTTTATCTTTTATGCATCTTATCTTGCTTTGATTGATGGTAGCATTACAAGATGATCTCTCACTAAATTTCAAGATAAAAGTGTTCTCCCTGAGTATGCACCGTTGCCAAAGTTCGTCGTGCCCAGACACCATGTGATGATCGGGTGTGATAAGATCTACGTCCATCTACAACGGGTGCAAGCCAGTTTTGCACACGCAGAATACTCAGGTTAAACTTGACGAGCCTAGCATATGCAGATATGGCCTCGGAACACTCAGACCGAAAGGTCGAGTATGAATCATATAGAAGATATGATCAACATAGTGATGTTCACCATTGAAAACTACTCCATTTCACATGATGATCGGTTATGGTTTAGTTGATTTGGATCACGTGATCACTTAGATGATTAGAGGGATGCCTATCTAAGTGGGAGTTCTTAAGTAATATGATTAATTGAACTTAAATTTATCATGAACTTAGTACCTGATAGTATCTTGCTTGTCTATGTTGATTGTAGATAGATGGCCCGTGTTGTTGTTCCGTTGAATTTTAATGCGTTCCTTGAGAAAGCAAAGTTGAAAGATGATGGTAGCAATTACACGGACTGGGTCCGTAACTTGAGTATTATCCTCATTGTTGCACAAAAGAATTACGTCCTGGAAGCACCGCTAGGTGCCAGGCCTGCTGCAGATGCAACTGACGACATTAAGAACGTCTGGCAAAGCAAAGCTGATGACTACTCGATAGTTCAGTGTGCCATGCTTTACGACTTAGAACCAGGACTTCAACAACGTTTTGAACGTCATGGAGCATATGAGATGTTCCAGGAGTTGAAGTTAATATTTCAAGCAAATGCCCGGATTGAGAGATATGAAGTCTCCAAAAAGTTCTACAGCTGCAAGATGGAGGAGAATAGTTCTGTCAGTGAGCATATACTCAGAATGTCTGGGTATAACAATCACTTGATTCAACTGGGAGTTAATCTTCCGGATGATAGCGTCATTGACAGAATTCTTCAATCACTGCCACCAAGCTATAAGAGCTTCGTGGTGAACTATAACATGCAAGGGATGGATAAGACGACTCCCGAGCTCTTTGCAATGCTAAAGGCTGCGGAGGCAAAAATCAAGAAGGAGCATCATGTGTTGATGGTCAATAAGACCACCAGTTTCAAGAAAAAGGACAAAGGGAAGAAGAAGGGGAATTTCAAGAAGAATAGCAAGCAAATTGCTGCTCAAGAGAAGAAACTCAAGTCTGGACCTAAGCCTGAGACTGAGTGCTTCTACTGCAAGCAGACTAGACACTGGAAGCGGAACTGCCCCAAGTATTTGGCAGATAAGAAGGATGGCAAGGTGAACAAAGGTATATGTGATATACATGTTATTGATGTGTACCTTACTAGAGCTCGCAGTAGCACCTGGGTATTTGATACTGGTTCTGTTGCTAATATTGGCAACTCGAAACAGGGACTATGGATTAAGCGAACACTGACCAAAGATGAGGTGACGATGCGCGTGGGAAACCATTCCAAGGTCGATGTGATCGCCGTCGGCACGCTACCTCTACATCTACCTTCGGGATTAGTATTAGACCTAAATAATTGTTATTTGGTGCCAGCATTGAACATGAACATTATAAATGGATCTTGTTTGATGCGAGACGGTTATTCATTTAAATCACAGAATAATGGTTGTTCTATTTATATGCGTAATATCTTTTATGGCCATGCACCCTTGAAGAATGGTCTATTTTTGATGAATCTCGATAGTAGTGATACACATATTCATAATGTTGAAGCGAAAAGATGCAGAGTTGATAATGATAGTGCAACTTATTTGTGGCACTGCCGTTTAGGTCATATCGGTGTAAAGCGCATGAAGAAACTCCATACTGATGGACTTTTGGAACCACTTGATTATGAATCACTTGGTACTTGCGAACCGTGCCTCATGGGCAAGATGACTAAAACGCCGTTCTCCGGAACTATGGAGCGAGCAACAGATTTGTTAGAAATCATACATACAGATGTATGTGGTCCGATGAATGTTCAGGCTCGCGGCGGATATCGTTATTTTCTCACCTTCACAGATTATTTAAGGAGATATGGGTATATCTACTTAATGAAACATAAGTCTGAAACATTTGAAAAGTTCAAAGAATTTCAGAGTGAAGTTGAAAATCATCGTAACAAGAAAATAAAGTTTCTACGATCTGATCGTGGAGGAGAATATTTGAGTTACGAGTTTGGTCTACATTTGAAACAATGCGGAATAGTTTCGCAACTCACGCCACCCGGAACACCACAGCGTAATGGTGTGTCCGAACATCGTAATCGTACTTTACTAGATATGGTGCGTTCTATGATGTCTCTTACTGACTTACCGCTATCATTTTGGGGTTATGCTTTAGAGACGGCTGCATTCATGTTAAATAGGGCACCATCAAAATCCGTTGAGACGATGCCTTATGAACTATGGTTTGGCAAGAAACCAAAGTTGTCGTTTCTTAAAGTTTGGGGCTGTGATGCTTATGTGAAAAAGCTTCAACCTGATAAGCTCGAACCCAAATCGGAGAAATGTGTCATAGGATACCCAAAGGAGATTGTTGGGTACACCTTCTATCACAGATCCGAAGGCAAAACATTCGTTGCTAAGAATGGATCCTTTCTAGAGAAGGAGTTTCTCTCGAAAGAAGTGAGTGGGAGGAAAGTAGAACTTGATGAGGTAACTGTACCTGCACCCTTATTGGAAAGTAGTTCATCACAGAAACCGGTTCCTGTGACGTCTAGACCAATTAGTGAGGAAGTTAATGATGATGATCATGAAACTTTAGATCAATTTATTACTGAACCTCGTAGATCAACCAGAGTAAGATCCGCACCAGAGTGGTACGGTAATCCTATTCTGGAAGTCATGTTACTAGACCATGATGAACCTACGAACTATGAAGAAGCGATGGTGAGCCCAGATTCCGCAAAATGGCTTGAAGCCATGAAATCTGAGATGGGATCCATGTATGAGAACAAAGTGTGGACTTTGGTTGACTTGCCCGATGATCGGCAAGCCATTGAGAATAAATAATCTTCAAGAAGAAGACTAACGCTAACGGTAATGTTACTGTCTATAAAGCTCGACTTGTTGCAAAGGTTTTCGACAATTTCAAGGGATTGACTACGACGAGACCTTCTCACCCGTAGCGATGGTTAAGTCTGTCCGAATCATGTTAGCAATTGCCGCATTTTATGATTATGAAATTTGGCAAATGGATGTCAAAACTGCATTCCTGAATGGATTTCTGGAAGAAGAATTGTATATGATGCAACCAGAAGGTTTTGTCAATCCAAAGGGAGCTAACAAAGTGTGCAAGCTCCAGCGATCCATTTATGGACTGGTGCAAGCCTCTCGGAGTTGGAATAAACGCTTTGATAGTGTGATCAAAGCATTTGGTTTTATACAAACTTTTGGAGAAGCCTGTATTTACAAGAAAGTGAGTGGGA
The DNA here is from genome assembly GCA_032464435.1 of Aegilops umbellulata. Taxonomy (NCBI): domain Eukaryota; kingdom Viridiplantae; phylum Streptophyta; class Magnoliopsida; order Poales; family Poaceae; genus Aegilops; species Aegilops umbellulata. Next base: position 503,772,934 of record CP136057.1, read on the forward strand.
GCTCTGTAGCATTTCTGATATTATATGTGGATGACATATTGTTGATTGGAAATGATATAGAATTTCTGGATAGCATAAAGGGATACTTGAATAAAAGTTTTTCAATGAAAGACCTCGGTGAAGCTGCTTATATATTGGGCATTAAGATCTATAGAGATAGATCAAGACGCTTAATTGGACTTTCACAAAGCACATACCTTGACAAAGTTTTCAAGAAGTTCAAAATGGATCAAGCAAAGAAAGGGTTCTTGCCTGTGTTACAAGGTGTGAAGTTGAGTAAGACTCAATGCCTGACCACTTCAGAAGATAGAGAGAAGATGAAAGATGTTCCCTATGCTTCATCCATAGGCTCTATCATGTATGCAATGTTGTGTACCAGACCTGATGTGTGCCTTGCTATAAGTCTAGCAGGCAGGTACCAAAGTAATCCAGGAGTGGATCACTGGACAGAGGTCAAGAACATCTTGAAATACCTAAAAAGGACTAAGGATATGTTTCTCGTTTATGGAGGTGACAAAGAGCTAGTCATAAATGGTTACGTCGATGCAAGCTTTGACACTGATCCGCATGATTCTAAATCACAAACCGGATACGTGTTTACATTGAACGGTGGAGCTGTCAGTTGGTGCAGTTCTAAACAAAGCGTCATGGTGGGATCTACGTGTGAAGCGGAGTACATAGCTGCTTCGGAAGCAGCAAATGAAGGAGTCTGGATGAAGGAGTTCATATCCGATCTAGGTGTCATACCTAGTGCAACGGGTCCAATGAAAATCTTTTGTGACAATACTAGTGCAATTGCCTTGGCGAAGGAATCCAGATTTCACAAAAGAACCAAGCACATCAAGAGACGCTTCAATTCCATCCGGGATCTAGTCCAGGTGGGAGACATAGAAATTTGCAAGATACATACGGATCTGAATGTTGCAGGCCCGTTGACTAAGCCTCTTCCACGAGCAAAACATGATCAGCACCAAGGCTCCATGGGTGTTAGAATAATTACTGTGTAATCTAGATTATTGACTCTAGTGCAAGTGGGAGACTGAAGGAAATATGCCCTAGAGGCAATAATAAAGGTATTGTTTATTTCCTTATATCATGATAAATGTTTATTATTCATGCTAGAATTGTATTAACCGATAACATAATACTTGTGTGAATACATAGACAAACAGAGTGTCACTAGTATGCCTCTACTTGACTAGCTCGTTGATCAAAGATGGTTATGTTTCCTAGCCATTGACATGAGTTGTCATTTGATTAACGGGATCACATCATTAGGAGAATGATGTGATTGACTTGACCCATTCCGTTAGCTTAGCACTCGATCGTTTAGTATGTTGCTATTGCTTTCTTCATGACTTATACATGTTCCTATGACTATGAGATTATGCAACTCCCGTTTACCGGAGGAACGCTTTGTGTGCTACCAAACATCAAAACGTAACTGGGTGATTATAAAGGTGCTCTACAGGTGTCTCCGAAGGTACTTGTTGGGTTGGCGTATTTCGAGATTAGGATTTGTCACTCCGATTGTCGGAGAGGTATCTCTGGGCCCTCTCAGTAATGCACATCACTTAAGCCATGCAAGCATTGCAACTAATGAGTTGGTTGCGGGATGATGTATTACAGAATGAGTAAAGAGACTTGCCGGTAACGAGATTGAACTAGGTATTGAGATACCGACGATCGAATCTTGGGCAATTAACATACCGATGACAAAGGGAACAACGTATGTTGTTATGCGGTCCGACCGATAAAGATCTTCGTAGAATATGTGGGAGCCGATATGAGCATCTAGGTTCTGCTATTGGTTATTGACCAGAGACGTGTCTCGGTCATGTCTACATAGTTCTCAAACCCGTAGGGTCCGCACACTTAAAGTTTCGATGACGGTTATATTATGAGTTTATGAGTTTTGATGTACCGAAGGTTGTTCGGAGTCCCGGATGTGATCACTGACATGACGAGGAGTCTCGAAATGGTTGATACATGAAGATTGATATATTGGAAGCCTATATTTGGATATCGGAAGAGTACCGGGTGAAATCAGGATTTTACCGGAGTACCGAGGGGTTACCGGAACCCCCCGGGGGCTTAATGGGCCATAGTGGGCCTTTGTGGAGAAGAGGAGAGGTAGCCAGGGCAGGGCCGCGCGCCCCTCCCCCCTAGTCTGAATAGGACAAGGAGAGGGGGCGGCGCCCCCCTTTCCTTCCTCCTTCCCTCCTCTTTCCCCCTCCACTCCTAATCCAACAAGGAAAAAGGGAGGGAGTCCTACTCCCGGTGGAGTAGGACTCCTCCTGGCGCGCCCCCTCCTGGCCGGCCCCACCTCCCCCCTTGCTCCTTTATATATGGGGGCAGGGGGCACCCTAGAGACACAACAATTGATCTTTTGATCTTTTAGCCGTGTGCGGTGCCCCCCTCCACCATAGTCCACCTCGATAATACTGTAGCGATGCTTAGGCGAAGCCCTGCGTTGGTAGAACATCATCATCGTCACCACGCCGTCGTGCTAAGGAAACTCTCCCTCAACACTCGGCTGGATCGGAGTTCGAGGGACGTCATCGGCCTGAGCATGTGCTGAACTCGGAGGTGTCGTGCATTTGGTATTTGATCGGTCGGATCATGAAGACGTACGACTACATCAACCGCGTTGTGCTAACGCTTCCACTTTCTGTCTACGAGGGTACGTGGACAACACTCTCCCCTCTCGTTGTTATGCATCACCATGATCTTGCGTGTGCGTAGGAATTTTTTTGAAATTACTACATTCCCCAACACTACTTTCCAATAAGGGAGTAGGTACAATTACCTCATCAAGTTCTACTTTCCTCCCACTCACTTCTTTCGAGACAAACTCCTTCTCTAGAAAGGATCCATTCTTAGCAACAAATATCTTGCCTTCGGATCTGTGATAGAAGGTGTACCCAACAGTCTCCTTTGGGTATCCTATGAAGACACATTTCTCCGATTTGGGTTCTAGCTTATCAGGTTGAAGATTTTCACATAAGCATCGCAGCCCCAAACTTCAAGAAACGAGAACTTGGGTTTCTTGCCAAACCATAGTTCATATGGTGTCGTCTCAACAGATTTAGATGGTACCCTATTTAACGTGAATGCAGCCATCTCTAAAGCATAACCCCAAAACAATAGCGACAAATCAGTAAGAGACATCATAGATCACACCATATCTAATAAAGTTCGATTACGACGTTCGGACACACCATTACGCTGTGGTGTTCCAGGTGGTGTAAGTTGCAAAAATATTCCGCATTGTTTCAAATGAAGACCAAACTCGTAACTCAAATATTCACCTCCATGACCAGATCGTAGAAACTTTATTTTTTGTTATGATGATTTTCCACTTCACTCTAAAATTCTTTGAACTTTTAAAATGTTTCAGACTTATGTTTCATCAAGTAGATATACCCATATCTGCTCAAATCATCTATGAAGGTCAGAAAATAATGATACCCGCCGCAAGCATCAACACTTATCGAACCGCATACATCAGTATGTATTATTTCCAACAAGTCTGTTGCTCGCTCCATTGTTCCGGAGAACGGAGTCTTAGTCATCTTGCCCATGAGGAATGGTTCGCAAGCATCAAGTGATTCTAAAAGCCCATCGGCATGGAGTTTCTTCATGCGCTTTACACCAGTATGACCTAAACGGCAGTGCCACAAATAAGTTGCACTGTCATTATTAAACTTGTATCTTTTGGCTTCAATACTATGAATATGTGTATCACGACTATCGAGATTCAATAAAAATAGACCACTCATCAAGGGTGCATGACCATAAAAGATATTACTCATATAAATAGAAGAACCATTATTCTATGATTTAAATGAATAACCATCTCGCATCAAACAAGATAATGTTCATGCTTAACGCTGGCACCAAATAACAATTATTCAGGTCTAAAACTAATCCCGAAGGTAGATGTAGAGGTAGCGTGCCAGCGGAGATCACATCAACTTTGGAACCATTTCCCACGCGCATTGTCACCTCGTCCTTAGCCAATCTTCGCGTAATCCGTAGCCCCTATTTTGAGTTGCAAATATGAGCAACAGAACCAGTATCAAATACCCTGGCGCTACTACGAGCATTAGTAAGGTACACATCAATAACATGTATATCAAATATACTTTTCACTTTGCCATCCTTATTATCCGCCAAATACTTGGGGCAGTTCCGCTTCCAATGACCAGTCCCTTTGCAGTAGAAGCACTCAGTCTCAGGCTTAGGTCCAGACTTGGGTTTCTTCACTTGAGCAGCAACTTGCTTGCCATTCTTCTTGAAGTTCACCTTCTTCCCTTTGCCCTTTTTCTTGAAACTAGTGGTCTTGTTAACCATCAACACTTGATGCTCCTTCTTGATTTCTACCTCTGCAGCCTTTAGCATTGCGAAGAGCTCGGGAATTGTCTTATCCATCTCTTGCATATTATAGTTCATCACGAAGCTTTTGTAGCTTGGTGGCAGTGATTGAAGAACTCTATCAATGACACTATCAACCAGAACATTAACTCCTAGCAGGGTCAAGTGATTGTGGTACCCAGACATTCTGAGTATATGTTCACTGACAGAACTATTCTCATCCATTTTGCAGCTGTAGAACTTATTGGAGACTTCATATCTCTCAATCCGGGCATTTGCTTGAAATATTAACTTCAACTCCTGGAACATATCATATGCTCCATGACATTCAAAACATCGTTGAAGTCCCGGTTCTAAGCCGTAAAGCATGGCACACTGAACTATCGAGTAGTCATCAGCTTTTCTCTGCCAGGCGTTCACAATGTCCGGCGTTGCTCCTGCAGCGGGTCTTGCACCTAGCAGTGCTTCCAGGACATAATTCTTCCGTGCAGCAATGAGGATAATCCTCAAGTTATGGACCCAGTCCATGTAGTTGCTACCATCATCTTTCAACTTAGCTTTCTCTAGGAACGCATTAAAATTCAACAAAACAGTAGCACGGGCCATTTATCTACAACGACATAGACATGCAAAATACTATCAGGTACTAAGTTCATGATAAATTAAAGTTCAATTAATCATATTACTTAAGAACTCCCACTTAGATAGACATCCCTCTAATCATCTAAGTGATCACGTGATCCATACAACTAAACCATGTCCGATCATCACGTGAGATGGAGTAGTTTTCAATGCTGAACATCACTATATTGATCATATCTACTATATGATTCACGCTCGACCTTTCGGTCTCAGTGTTCCGAGGCCATATCTGCATATGCTAGGCTCGTCAAGTTTAACCCGAGTATTCTGCGTGTGCAAAACTGGCTTGCACCCGTTGTATGTGAACGTAGAGCTTATCACACCCGATCACTACGTGGTGTCTCGGCACGACGAACTGCAGCAATCGTGCATACTTAGAGAGAACACTTATACCTTGAAATTTAGTTAGATATCATCTTATAATGCTACCGTCGTACTAAGCAAAATAAGATGCATAAAGGATAAACATCACATGCAATCAAATAAGTGATATGATATGGCTATCATCATCTTGTGCCTTTGATCTCCATCTCCAAAGCACTGTCATGATCACCATCGTCACCAGCTTGACACCTTGATCTCCATCGAAGCATCGTTGTCGTCTCGCCAACTATTGCTTCTACGACTATCGCTGTCGCTTAGTGATAAAGTAAAGCAATTACATGGTGATTGCATTTCATACAATAAAGCGACAACCATATGGCTCCTGCCAGTTGCTGATAACTGTTACAAAACATGATCATCTCATACAACAATTTATATATCATCACTTCTTGACCATATCACATCACAGCAAGCCCTGCAAAAACAAGTTAGACGTCCTCTACTTTGTTGTTGCAAATTTTACGTGGCTGCTACGGGCTTAGCAAGAACCGTTCTAACCTACGCATCAAAACCACAATGATTTTTCGTCAAGTGTGATGTTTTAATCTTCAACAAGGACCGGGCGTAGTCACACTCGATTCAATTGAAGTTGGAGAAACAGACACCCACTAGCCACCTGTGTGCGAAGCACGGCGGTAGAACCAGTCTCATGAGCGCGGTCATGTAATGTCGGTCTGGGCCGCTTCATCCAACAATACCGCTGAATCAAAGTATGACATGCTGGTAACAAGTATGACTATTATCGCCCACAACTCTTTGTGTTCTACTCGTGCATATAACATCTACGCATAGACCTGGCTCGGATGCCACTGTTGGGGAACGTAGTATTTCAAAAATTATCCTACGATCACGCAAGATCTATCTAGGAGAAGCATAGCAACGAGCGGGGAGAGTGTGTCCGCGTACCCTCGTAGACCGAAAGCGTAAGCGTTTAGTAACACGGTTGATGTAGTCGAACGTCTTCGCGATCCAACCAATCAAGTACCGAACGCTCGACACCTCCGCGATATGCACACGTTCAGCTTAGTGACATCCCTCGAACTCTTGATCCAGCTGAGGCCGAGGAAGAGTTCCATCAGCACGACGGTGTGGTGACGGTGATGATGAAGTTACCGGTGCGGGGATTCGCCTAAGCACTACGACGATATGACCGATGTGTAAAACTGTGGAGGGGGCACCGCACACGGCTAAGAGATTGTCTGTTTTCCCTTTGGGTGCCCCCTCCCCATGTATATAAAGGAGGGAGGGAGGAGGAGGCCGACCAAGAGGAGGCGCACCCAAAAGGGGGGAGTCCTACTCCAAGTAGGATTCGCCGCCCTCCCTTTCCTACTTCCACAAGGAGAAGGGGGGAGGAGAGGGAGAAGAGAAGGAAAGGGGGCCGGCCACCCTAGTCCAATTTGGTTTTAGCTAGGGGGCACGCGCCACACCTTGGCCTGCCTCCTATCTTCCACCACTAGGCCCACAAGGCCCAATAACTTTACCGGGGGGTTCTGGTAACCCCCGGTACTTCAAAACTTATCTGAAACAACCCGAACCATTCCGGTGTCCGAATGTAGCATTCCAATATATGAATCTTTACGTATCGACCATTTTGAGACTCCTCGTCATGTCCGTGATCTCATTCGGGACTCCGAACAACCCTTGGTACATGAAATCACATAAACTCATAATACAAATCGTCATCAAACATTAAGCGTGCGGACCCTACGGGTTCGAGAACTATGTAGACATGACCAGGACACATCTCTGGTCAATAACCAATAGCGGAACCTGGATGTTCATATTGGCTCCTACATATTCTACGAAGATCTTTATCGGTCAAGCCGCACAACAACATACGTTGTTCCCCTTTGTCATCGGTATGTTACTTGCCCGAGATTCGATCATCGATATCATCATACCTAGTTCAATATCGTTACCGGCAAGTCTCTTTACTCGTTCCGTAATGCATCATCCCGTAACTAACTCATTAGTCACATTTCTTGCAAGGCTTATAGTGATGTGCATTACCGAGAGGGCCCAGAGATACCTCTCCGACAATCGGAGTGACAAATCCGAATCTCGATCTATGCCAACTCAACAAACACCATCGGAAACACCTGTAGAGCATCTTTACAATCACCCAGTTACGTTGTGACGTTTGATTGCACACTAAGTGTTCCTCCGGTATTCGGGAGTTGCATAATCTCATAGTCATAGGAACATGTATAAGTCATGAAGAAAGCAATAGCAATAAACTAAACGATCATAGTGCTAAGCTAGCAGATGGGTCTTGTCCATCACATCATTCTCTAATGATGTGTTCCCGTTCATCAAATGACAACACATGTCTATGGCTAGAAAACTTAACCATCTTTGATTAATGAGCTAGTCTAGTAGAGGCATACTAGGGACACTCTGTTTGTCTATGTATTCACTTAGGTACTAATTATCCGGTTAATACAATAGCATGAATAATAAACATTTATCATGATATAAAGAAATATAAATGAAAACTTTATTATTGCCTCTAGGGCATATTTCCTTCAGAAGCCGCTTGGGAAAAGGAGGCGCTGGAGCTTTGGCGGCGGGCACGTCGACTTGCGGAGGAGGATAACAAGACGGTCGGTATTTCGCCAAGAAGGCCAAAGGTGCTTGGCGCCTCATCGTTGCATGGAGGTGGGCTGGTAAGCCCCAACGTGCTACCGACGAGGAGCTCCGATGGACGCCCAACAAAATGGCAAGATTATTCGCGCGCGTCCGCCAGCAAGAGGCAGATCAACATGTCAAGCGATGCGATACAAGGAGGTGGAGAACTCTTTGGGAAGCCGCGACGCACCAGGGAGCTGCTACCAAGGGGCTGCCGGAATACTGGCCCCCTAAAGAGGGATTATTAGTTTTAATATTGTTCATTTTCAATTTTATGTATTGGACCTAGAAATTAAGTATCATCACGTATATGTATAAAAAATGCATCCTACCACCTAAGGGTAGTTACCCTGCATGTCTCATATACTATCATGTAGTAGTATATATAGTACTTTATTATTTTAAATATGTTCATATACTATATCTAAGGTATTTCAAAGCAAGTAAATGAAAAAATTGCATATGAGCCCATATTTTTTGTTATATTTTTGAAATACATATATATTTGTATGTAAAAAAGAGTATGCTCAAAATATTGTACATACTACCTAAAAAGAAGTATATATACTACCTAAAGATTGTTATATACTACATATTACACGTACATACTCTCAGTTTTGACAGATACTACATACAACATACAAAATGCAAGTGGTGGTAACTACCACTGTGGTAGGAAACATATGTGTTTCTCTCAAGAAAAGCAGAGCTATTGTGTTTCTCTGTAGAGACGGCAATATGAGCCACATGCTTTGCTTGGGATCTAGTCCCCTTTCTTTCCCTCTAAACATTTCTATCATTTTACATGTCTGAAATTTATTTCCTCATATGGCCTAAATTAGAAGAAATATAAACATTTTGAAATATAAACAAAAAGAACAATCTATCTACTCCTATAAAAGACTCAATTGGTAATGATGGTGTGTCTGTCATCCGTCATTTCTGACCATTAGATCTGCATCTAACGGTTGTGAGGTAAGTTGTGGCATTTTTGCAACAATAGCCCACTTCTCTGTTCCATTTTGCAGAAAATCTCTACTCCTATAAAACTCCTATAAAAGACTCAGTTGATGATGATGGTGTGTCTGTCATCCGTCATTTATGACCATTAGATCTGCATCTAACGGTTGTGAGGTAAGTTATGGCATTTTTTCAACAATAGCCCGCTTCTCTGCTCCAATTTGCAGAAAACCCCTTATTATCTTGAAAGTCATCCCTCCCTCACCTCATCAAAACAGACTGAGAAATATATTTTGAGTGAAACATGATATATTTTTAATGGTATATGTATATCAAAACAAGAGTGTTTTCTTTCAAGTTTGTGAACAAGTACTATTCTATTTTGAATCCGTTGCAACACATGGGCACATTGCTAGTATAGAAGAAAATACAAACTCAAGGCAAACACATGGCCTAACTTGGTTGGTTCACCGGAATGAGTTACTGTGAATTCTCTTTTTTATTGTTTGAACCAAGCTACTTTAGCTACCCGAAATGAGTTAGTGCAAATTGTTTTTTTAAATAGAACCATTTTTTAAATAAAGTGTAAAAAATTGAATTCTCAAACATATTTTGAGAAGTGCACACATTTTTTGAATTTGTGAAGAAACTTTGAAAATATAAACAATTTTTAAAGCCAAGAATATTTTTTTAATTCCCAATTTTTTTGGAGTTTGTGAACAAAATTTGAAAGAGGGGGGATGTTTTTTGAAGCTGTGAACATATTTTGAATTTGTCAACAAATTTTAAAAAATGGGAATAAATTTTGAAACCATGAACAAATTTATGAAAATATTTTGGAAAGGAAACATTTTTTAAATTCCTAATAATCTTTAAAATGAGAATAGCTTTTGTAATGCAACACCTTTTCCTGAATTTGTGCATGAATTTTGAAAACATAAACATTTTTATATTATTTTTAAAAATTTAGGAACATTTTTTTTAAAAGAAATATAAACTTGAAAAGGAAAAAGGGAAACAAGTTGGCCGGCCAATTTACCTGGTCGCTCGTTGTGCACTGTGTTATGACAATCTGCCGCAGAGAGCGTCAAATAGGAATGCGGCGATCTATAGACGAGCCCAGAACTATCTAGTTTATGATAGACCTGAGTAGCAGGGTCCAGAGCGAATGGTGGAAGCATTCCCGTCCCAGCTACACGATTCTTGCTTCTACCTGTACGAGCTCGAACAAACGAGAACTCTCAAGAACCTCATATCCATTGCACGACCGCCCCACTATAAATTCTCACCGCCTGCATTGGCCCCGTCCCAAGACCGGCAGAGGAAAACAGAAAGCTTCTTTGATCTCGATCGCGCAAACCATTCGCGCTCACGCACCACTCCACCAGTAAACAAAAGATTCATCAGCAGCTTCTCGCCAGCCCGCCGACGATGTCGCTGATCCGCCGTGGCGACGTGTTCGACCCCTTCTCCCTCGACCTCTGGGACCCCTTCGACGGGTTCCCCTTCGGCTCCGGCAGCGGCAGCATCTTCCCGCGCACCACCAGCTCCGAGACCGCGGCCTTCGCCGGCGCGCGAATCGACTGGAAGGAGACGCCCGAGGCGCACGTGTTCAAGGCGGACGTGCCGGGGCTGAGGAAGGAGGAGGTGAAGGTGGAGGTGGACGATGGCAACGTGCTGCAGATCAGCGGCGAGCGGAACAAGGAGCAGGAGGAGAAGACCGACACCTGGCACCGCGTGGAGCGGAGCAGCGGCAAGTTCCTGCGCCGGTTCAGGCTCCCGGACAACGTGAAGACGGAGGAGATCAAGGCGGCCATGGACAACGGCGTGCTCACCGTCACCGTGCCCAAGGCGGAGGCCAAGAAGCCCGAGGTCAAGCCCGTCCAGATCACCGGCTAGATAGAGCCTTGGGCCGTTGGCCGTAGCTGCTTCTGCTCCGATCTGGATGATACCAGAATAGTGCTTCTGGTGGTCAGAGTCCCAATAAAACAGGCTTGGATATGTGGGTGTTGGGTTTTGAGTCTCGTCCTAGTGTCGTGTAGAATGCTGGGTTCAGTTTGGTGTACCGTAGTTGATGGTTTGTGTGTGAGCCGTGCGCGCAATATGAGTTTCGTGTTTGCGCATGGCTCGAAAGTGTAGTGTTTGTTGTACTATTTGAGCAGAGGAGCAGTATTGTTTATATGGGTGTCTATTACTCTGTTCGATCACTTCCTCTTAAGTTCTTTATAGTTGGTCGATCTACTTCTACATAGACTTCACGCTCTTTACCTATCATTAAAATGATACTCCCTAATCCAAAAAAACTGTCGTCAGTTTTGAATAAGCGATAACTTATTATATTTTGAATAAGTGACACTTATTATTATGGATCGGTGGGAGCAAATGATAGGTAAGCTTTGCGTCTTCCAGGAAATAGACTTTTTTTTTGCGAGAATCCTGAAAATAGACTTCACTCTGCTACGAAATGTAAGCTGTTAGCGAGTTCCTGCTCGATGACTACTGTGTCTTTCTCACTAAAGTTGTTTCAAAGAAGTTTCGTTCCAAACAATCGTTTCCGTATCTGGGGTTCCACTTGGTTGTAGCGTGTAGCTTCGTTGATTTTCTAGTGGTGAGAGGCTTAGAAGGGTGAGAGCTGCTCAAGAAAAGCTATTTTTCGCAAGGTGATCGTACTAACTTAAAAGGGAAACTCTGATTTTAAACCGGTTGATTTTCCAGCCGCTTAAGCCGCCTCCTTCTCCCACCACGTGTCCCTGTGGGACCACACCGCTTAGCCTTTCGTACCTTATCCTCTCGGCTGAATCCAGATCCCCTGCTGGCGCCTCTCCTTGGTCGAGCTAGTGCTCCTTAGGCCCGGGTAGATATCAGCTGATACCATTCTTTTACATACTTCCATAATACAGATTTTGAAAAGTCATATTTAAATGTTTTAAAAAATTCTGAAAAAAATTGTGGATGTTCAAAAGATATATGTCCATAACCCAAAAAAAACTCAGATCAGAATTCGAAATGTACATGGAAAAACAAAAAAGACAAATCTGAAATGAATAGTGTCAAATAGACAAAATATGAATAGTCAGAAATGACACTATTTACATATGGATTTGTCTTTTTTATTTCTCAATGTACATTTCGAATTTTGTTCAGAATTTTTTAGAGGTTATAGGCATATGTCTTCTTAACATCCATAATTTTTTTTAGAATTTTTTGAAACATCTGAATGTCATTTTTCAAAAGGTGGAGTATGGTAGCATGTGCAAGGGTGGTATCATCTGATATTTTCCCCCTCAGGCCCGGCCGGCCACGTCGCTGGCGCTCGATGCAGCAGGGGGCGAGCTGTTGTAAAGGAGGCAACCCAAGTGTGCTTTTTTCACGGGGAGCCGCCGCGATTTGGAAAGTCGGATGACTTGGCCGCTGTTTGAGGAGGAGCTAGCCGGCGGCAAGCCGGCTGGTGGTGGTGGCGAGCCGACGGCGGCGCTCAATGCTGCAAGGAGTCGAACCACACATGCTTCATGGCAGAGCCGTCGTCGTGCCGACCAGGTGCTTCAATGCAGCGAGAGCGCTGCCGGCCGGTGCTGCCGAACGTTGCCGGCGTCGTGGAGGGGAGCGCGCTGCGTTGCAACATCTGCCGTGGTGCAAGGAAACGTCTCTGCCGACGTTGAGCTGCTAGCCTGCAATCCAATGTTTCTCAGCAGCTCCGTTCCACCACCGCTCGTCCGAGCTGCAATGCAGCACTCGTCGGAGCTACAATGCAGCACTCGCCGGTGCTGCATGCCGGATGGGCGCGACGCCGTCAGGTCGCCGGTGCTGCATGCGGGATGGGGTGCGACGCCGTCAGGTCACCGGTGCTGCAATGCAGCCCTCGTCGCCGGCCATGCAGCACTGGCGGCCGCCGGGGCGATGCAGCCGTCGTCGTCCGTCGCCGGTGTTTCCATGCAACTCTGTCCGGTGTTGCTATTTTTGGTCTTGGAGCTGCCACTCGGCTGCTGCGATGGTGGGGGGCGGCAGAGCGACGGGTGTTGCAACGGTGGTCTTCGGACGGTGACGACGGCACAACACAGTAGTCCCCAAAATTGCTTTGCAACACGGCGGTCGTTGCGGCTGCCGGCGGCAGCGGTGTGCATGGCTTGGTCAAGCATGGTGGTTCTTCAACAGCAACGAGGGAGCAGCGGCACTGCGGCCGAGGGGCTCGGCGGGCTGCTATCTCCGATTTTTGCATTTTCTTACTCGGGAGGAGAAAGCAAGGATGCGTTGACGGACCCCATCGAACGGCTACAGAGCAGGCAATCCGACGGCTTAGCAGACGGCTTAAGTTTCTTTGTTATCAACCGGTTGATTTGTAGCACTGCCCAACTTATATTGCATTGTTAATATCACAAGATTGAATTTGTACCAAAACCGTGAAATGAGCTATTTTCGCAGGTGATTGCCCAAACTTATATTGCATTATCTATCATATGATCGAATCTTTACTCCTATGAAAAGTTGAGTTTGTACGAGAGGACTTTGTTTTTTTTACGAGAGGACTTTGTTTGACTGTGTGCATCTTAGTTATGCAGAGGTTGGGTGTAATGCTTAAACCTTTGAAGTACTAAAGCGCTCATTTTCGAAAATAAAAAGATGAGTTGATAATGATGGTGTGTCTGTCATTCTTTATTTACAACCGTTCGATTTACATTCAACGCATGTGAGATAAAATATGTCAGTTTTGCAAAAGGATCCCCGCACTCCAGTCCTCGTTTGTAGATAACCCCTGCCTCTCATTTCATCTACCCGTCTTAGAAAAAAAATAAAAAGGATCTGGAGAGGTCGCTGCTCTTGGCATTGTGTGCCCGCCTCTCATGCCTTCTATTAGGCTGCATTGCCGACCTCCACGACGACCCCCTCCTCCTCGCCATCTTCTCCGCCTCCTTCCAAGTCATCTTGAGTTACATTTGTGGCGGTCTAGAAAAAAACAAAATCGATACTCAAAAAATATTTTTTAAAGATGATTTTTTGCAAAGCACAATAAGTGTTATTTCTTCATGAAGTTTTGGATGCAGGTTCAGGTTGAACACTTGAATGTTTTTGTTTGCAAAAGATTTTTTTTATATTTTCTTCATACATTTACTATTCACCTGGATGCTTGTGAGCTCTAGAGAAGAATGAATATCCGAAGAAACCTATCAATATTTGTTAAACATAAGAAGACCCGGATCAATGCATTTTGGTGTTACGTACAACGCACGGGCATCTTACTAATTTGTACCAAAATTGTGAACAAGCGTTTGTCAGATTGCTAGGTCATCTCTTAGACTTGCATTAATGCTCGCATTTTTCTAGTAGTGTGCATGCATTCATAGGGGTATGTGTATGTGAGCATCTGATATTTTACTTTTTTTGATAAAGAACATTTCATTCAATTGATATATTGAGGTGATACAACCGCATTGAAGAATGCTCGGGCTCTGCATAGCGTGATGCACACAGCCAACAAGTCCAACAAGCTTAAAAATAAATATCGTTTTGCAGGAAAAGTAAATCAGTCCAGTCTAGGGTGGGGCAAATCCTATCCGGAGATTACATAGCCATCCATGTTGCGAGAAAACCTCTCTGGTTGTATGCTCCAGCCGTGTAGACACCGTCATAAAAAGGCCTTTGTCCTCCGGCCTCTGCAGGATGGACCACATACGGAGCCATCACGTACATGCATGAATGACCTGCATAGGAGATGAAACACATTTATTGCTAAAAATCACATCATTTCTGGTAAGCGACAGTGCCCAACATAAGGCAGCTGCCCCCATGAGTAGATGTGTAGAAAATTATTTATCGATTCCCTGCAACCAATTGCGGAACATGTTATGTGCACTACATGGGGGATATAGATTTGAAACTATTTGAACTATGGCCCAGACTGCATGAGCAAACTTACACTCAAAAAAATGAGTGTTTGATGGACCCGACATGTTGGCAAAAGACACATGTCTTGCTACCTTGCCAGTTGCGTCGTGCCAGGTTATCTGTAGTTAAGATGACCCCTCCATTTAGAAACCAAAGGAATATCTTCACTCTTAGGGGAATTTTGAGCTTCCACAATTTCTTGTTATCAACCGGAATATCAGTGTGAACCATTCATCATACAAGGATTTGACTGAAAAGCTACCGTTCGGATGCAAATTCCATCGGAACTTGTCTGGTTGGCCTGACAGCTGAATGGCCTGATAGCTGAATGGCCTCCAGATGAATGAGTAATTCATTCCATGCTACCAGACGAGGCCCAAAAAGGTCCCTGCGAAAAGAAATATCATGATTTTCTTGTCCCAATATTTGTTTGATCGTGACGAATTTATGTCTCCATCCTAAACAAGCTAGGGTATTGCACCATAAGTGGAGTGGCCCCCAGCCAGGTGTCTTTCCAGAATTGAACCTGAGAACCATCTCTAACCGAGAAAGTACCAAATTAGAAAAAAAAAATCCTTAGCCTTCATCACGCCACTTAAAAAATGTGAATCACCGGGTTCCCAAAGAACTTGAGAAATGACTTTAAACCCCACGTACTTGTTACAAATGATTTTCTGCCACACTTACTATGCTAAAAAAGGGTTTGTACTAAAATTACTAGATCACACTAATAGGAATGTTTCAGCGGGGTCCAAATCAACGGTATTTTTACTATGAAACGAAAATGAACTTCTAAAAGTTTAAATCCTTTGAATCAAATGCCTGGTGGACAACTTTGCCACTTTGGGCTCCTATTTTTCTTCTCTCATGAACTTCGTGTAGAAGTGTGCTATATTTTCATCACACAGAAAACGCTAAGGTAGGTCGATGCTTACCAATATTTATGATAAGAGCACCAACGACCAAAGTTTATCAAGGCTTACAAAATAACCACTACACCCAAGGCTATGTAAAGATACAACACAACCACCCTCCATTACCAAGCGGTCAGCTTGGTAAGCTATCTACAAAAACTTGCAAAACTTGAAAACTTGAAAAAAAAAAAAACAACCACCCTCCATTGATGGGCTTCCAATCTGTTCATCATCAGTTAAGGATAGTACAAAGTGTTAGAGAGTTCTGCTTGTGGACGATCGGCTATTGTATATAGATTTCCAAATGTTGCTCACGTCGGTATGTTTCCGAGCTGACTTGTAACTCAAGTTGATTCCCTTGTACATGACTATATATATGAAACATGAGAAGAGAGGAGGCGTGTGATTCAGCAGCCCCGATCAAAACCTGAATGGTATCAGACACCGGTCGATCCTCTCCCCTCTACAACCACCAAACCCTAACACCTAGCCTAGTCTCCTTCCTCCACCATGTCGGCCGACGATCTCAAGAAGCTCGAAGCCGAACTGAAGCAATGCGAGTCTCTCCTCCAAGATCGCCAGGAAGAACTTGATCGCCGTGCCGCTGAGATGGGAAAGTCTCCCAACACCACACCAGCCGCCCTATCCCCTACCCCCTCCTCCTATGTCTCCTCCATCAAAACACATGTTCCTATCACCCTCGATCTTCAGGATTCCAACTATGCAAAGTGGCGTGAGCTGTTTCTCGTCGCCCTCGGACGCTACGGCCTCTCCAATCACGTCGTCGGCGACGCTACCGCCACCCCGTCCGACACCTCGCCCACCTCTGATTGGGGTCGTGACTACTACACGGTGCTCTCTTGGATCTACGGTTCGATCTCTACCAAGCTCTTAGGCATCATCATGGCTCCCGGCTCCACGGCACAGCAGATTTGGGACTCCATCGCCAACCTCTTCCACGACAACAAGAAAAGTCGTGCCCTCGCTCTCGATGTTGAGTTCCGCAACACGGCACAAGGAGACATGTCCGTCCACGACTACTGCGCCAGGCTCAAGTCCCTTGCAGACGCTCTCGGCAATGTCGGCCAGACTATCTCCGACGAGACGCTCGTCCTCACGGTGCTTCGCGGCCTTAATGAGCAATCCAGCCATCTTCGCTCTTTTCTTCCGTTTCAGGTGCCATTTCTGTCGTTCCTGCAGACACGCTCGGCTCTCGTCCTCGAGGAGACGCAGAAAAAGACCGACGCAAAAAACGCCGCCGCCACTGCGCTTTGGGCATCCGGCAACAACATCCTCACCACCACCTCGTCATCGCTTTGGCACCGCCGCCTCGGACATCCCGGCCATCACACCATGTCACGCCTTCAACAGTCCAAGTTCATTTTATACAATAAAGATGGTTCATCTCTTTGTCACGCCTGTCTGTCAGTTAAGAAAACATGTTAGGCTTCCGTCTTATCATTCTACAACATATACAGTTCGTCCGTTTCAGCTTTTACATTGTGATCTTTGGACGTCCCCCGTCCCTAGCAATTCTGGGCTTTGCTATTATCTTATCATCGTGGATGATTATTCTCATTATTTTTGGAGTTTTTCCCTTCGTAAGAAATCAGATTTTTATGCCACCCTCGTTGCCTTTCATGCATTTGTTCACACGCAGTTTAATTTGCCCATCTTAGCTATCCAATGTGACAATGGTGGTGAGTTCGTCAATACACGTGTAGACTCCTTTTGTGCTCAACATGGACTTCTTCTTCGGTTCTCCTGTCCCCATACCTCTCAACAAAACGGCAAGGCGGAACATGCCATTCGCACTACGAATGATGTTATTCGTACCCTTTTATTTCAGGCATCACTACCACCATCTTTTTGGGCCGAAGCTCTCTACACCGCCACATACCTCATAAACATACGACTGGACGCAGCTACAAATTTTACTACCCTATACACCACTCTTTTCGGCATTACACCACCCTACAATGACCTTCGTGTTTTTGGTTGCCTTTGCTACCCCAACACAGCTTCTACCACAGCTAATAAACTCACCCCTAGATCGGTTAAATGTGTTTTCCTTGGCTATCCCCCTCGACACAAAGGCTACCGCTGTCTTGACTTAGCTACACAACGCATTATTATATCCCGACATGTCATTTTTGACGAGGTAACCTTTCCCTACGCCCCACCAGCAATACCCATATCATCACCATCATCAACCGAAGCAGTTACTTCCTCTCCCCACCCATTGTCCTTTACACATGGTCGATCCTCTACGGCGTATGCGTCTGCCTCCTCCCCGTCCGCTATGCATGTACCCGATAGCCCACCTAGTCTGGGTCGCTCGCCTCCTACAGCCATCCCACCTACTCCCGCTGGATCACCTAGCTCAGCTGTAGCGTCTCCCTCTCCCGGCCCAGCAAGCCCACTCCCACATGACAGTCCACCGCCTGCGTCACCGCCACCTGCGCCCGTACCTATTCACCGCACTCGCATGATGACCGGGCGTTTACCTCCACCGATCGATCGCCTCAACCTTTCTGCGGTTGTCTCCTCCCCTATACCTCATAACTATCTCACGGCACTCCGTGATCCGTCATGGCGCAGTGCTATGCAGGAAGAATATGATGCTCTCACTATCAACAACACTTGGTCTCTTGTTCCTTCTCCTCCCGGAGCCAATATTGTGAGCGGTAAATGGATTTTTCGTCACAAATATAATTCGATGGCTCCTTAGCTCGTCACAAAGCTCGTTGGGTCGTCCGTGGTTTTTCACAACAGCATGGTGTGGACTATGATGAGACCTTTAGCCCAGTTGTAAAACCCACCACCATCCGCTTGGTTCTCTCTATCGCACTTCTTCTTCTTGGCCCATTCATCAACTTGACGTTAAAAATGCTTTTCTTCATTGTTCTCTTGATGAGGTCGTCTATAGTCAACAACCATCTAGCTTCATTGATCCTCGCTACCCTCACCATGTTTGTCGCTTGCATAAGTCCTTGTACGGTCTTAAGCAAGCCCCTCGAGCTTGGTTTCAAAGGTTTGCCACCTATGCTCGCTCTATTGGCTTCATTGAGTCCAAGTCTGATGCTTCCTTGTTCATTCTTCATAACGAGCACACCACTGCATACTTACTTCTATATGTCGACGACATCATACTTACTACCTCCTCTCCTTCTGCTCTTACATCCATTATCACTTCTTTTGCTAACGAATTTGCTATGAAAGATCTTGGACCTCTTCATCACTTCCTCGACATTTCTGTTTCTCGCACACTTAGTAGCCTACATCTCTCCCAACGACAGTATTTCCTCGATATTCTCTCCCGAGCTGGCATGAGTGATTGTAACCCTGTTTCTAGCCCAGTCGACACTAGAGCCAAACTTTCATCAACCGTTGGTTCTCGTGTTCATGATCCTTCTTTATATCGTAGTCTTGCCGGTGCACTTCAATATGTCACTCTCACTCGACCAGACATAGCCTATGTAGTTCAACAAGTGTGTCTTCACATGCATGATCCCCGCGAACCTCTTCTTCTCATTAAACGTATTCTCCAGTACCTCAAAGGCACACTTGACCTTGGCCTGACACTTCATGCCTCTTCCTCTCATAACCTCATTACCTATTCAGATGCCGATTGGGCTGGCTGCCTTGACACCATACGCTCCACTTCCGGGTTTTGCATGTTTTTTGGTGATAATTTGATCTCATGGTCTTCTCGGCCTTAGAACACCGTTCATGGTCGAGCGCGGAGGCCGAGTACCGTGTTGTTGCTATTGCCGTGGCCGAGTCCTGTTGGGTTCGTCGGTTATTACAGGAGCTTCATCGACCCGTCACCAGTGCCACCATTGTGTTCTGTGATAATGTTAGTGTTGTTTATCTAGCTCACAATCCAGTACAACATCGATGGACCAAACACATCGAGCTCGACATTCATTTCGTGCGTGAGAAGGTTGCTATCGGCGCCGTCTGAGTTCTGCATGTTCCATCTTCATCGCAGTATGCAGATATATTCACGAAAGGCCTACCGACTGCAATATTTCTTGAGTTTCGGTCCAGTCTTCAGGTCGCTTCTCTCCCAAGTTCAGACCGCGGGGGAAAGTTAGAGAGTTCTGCTTTGCGGACGATCGACTGTTGTAGATAGATTTCCAAATATTGCTCACATCGGTATGTTTCCGACCTGACTTGTAACTCAAGTTGATTCCCTTGTACATGACTATATATATGAAACATGAGAAGAGAGGAGGCGTGCAATTCAACAGCCCCGATCAAAACTTGCACAAAGAACACTAGAAGTAAAGATTACATCTAAATTCATAGACCATCAAACGATGACTATAAGCACTAGAGCGATCAAAAGGTGTGCCGCCGTGATCACCTTTGCTTTACCTTAGTCCAACAAACCTCGTTGTAGTAGATCAGATCCAAATGCATCAGCCAAAAACAAATGCTAACCGAATCCATCCTCCACACGCCCTCCGATGACAATAGATGCACCACCAGAACAAGGCTATGCGGGAGAACTTTATACCAACTTCAGAGAGCCACCGTCGTTCCTTAGCATACACAAAACCTAAGCGAACACAAAAGAACACCCAAAAACGACGCAGAATGCAAGCACATCAATCTCCAGGCAAGTCTCCTTATTAAATCAACATATAACTGTCTGTTGCGTGGCATATAGATACATACAAATCGCAAAAATGTTGTCCCCGTAGAACCAGCCTGTTGGAGCCCACCCAACCCCTCGGTAATGCACGCATTTACAAAAATCTGCAAAGAATAAATGGAATGTGCCTCCACAGGGAAACCAGCGGCAGAAGAATGTGGTGCGTCTCAATCCAGACCATAGAAATCACTACCACACGATCGTAGAAGCCAGCAGCCGTGGTTTCCTAGCCCTACTCTGAATCGTAGAAATCACTGCCGCACGGTGTAATTACATCCGACTCCAGCATCTGTACCACCCTATGCATCGTCGGCCGCTCCTCCGGCAAAGAGCTCACGCATTGCTTGGCGAGAGAGAGCAGGGCGTCCAGGGTCTCGATCTGCACGCCATCGCAATCCGGATCCACAATCTCCCGCTCTCTGCTCTCTCCAGCCAAGAAGTTCAGCTGCCATATAGCAAGTTAACCCTTTGTGGTAAATACATAAAACGATGTGACATGCATGAGAGTTGTGCACATGAAAAGAAAGGAAATAAAAAGGTCGTACCCATCCAACAATGTTCAACCCCTTCTCAATGAATGACGCATCAGTAGGTCGCTTTCCGCTCAGTATCTCGAGTACCAAAACTCCAAAACTGTAGACATCCGTCTTTTCGGTAGCCCTGCCACTTTGCATATACTCTGGATGTTCGATATTGCGAATATTAGCTCAGATTATTACAAAGCGATACATTTTCCGAACTGAAGTGTGCATTTCGTTCTCATCATTGATGAAATGGAACAACTTTCACATACCTGGGGCAAGATATCCAAATGTTCCTGCAACTATTGTAGTAATATGAGATTCTTCATCCTCCAGTAGCTTTGCGAGTCCGAAGTCTGATACACGTGCCTCAAAATTGCCGTCCAGTAAGATATTGCTCGACTTAATATCACGATGTATTATTCGAGGTGAGCAATCATGATGCAAGTAAGCCAGGCCTTTTGCAGCTCCAAGAATTATGTTAATGCGCGCCTCCCATTCCAATTGCTCAGTTTTTTCTGCCAAGAACGATGAACATATGAGACGTTAGGCTGGGCTTTAAAAAATTGGATCGCAGGCAAAACCAACTTTTTTATTTGTACTCTTTTCCTTGCATAGCGGCACCAAACATGTCTTAAATTCAGGATTTCTAGGTTTTGATGTCACGCTGAGTTTCAGGCACCAATAAGGCAATAACTTAATCCTATAGGGTATTTTAGTGTTGGCTTAACACATGCTTAAAAGGTCATTGAGGAAAGCAAGCTAAAATCAGTTTATATTACAACTGCAACTATGAATAATTGGAAGAGTTCAATGATAACAGAATTAAGATGTATGGCGAAAAGAAAAATATGGAACTCACCATGTAGCACTTCATCCAGGCTTCCACCTGGAAGGTAGTCATATATCAACAGTTTCGATGAAGGGGAATTGCAATAGCCACGGAGATTGACCAAATTACGGTGCTTAACACTTCCCAATATCTCAAGTTCTCTATCAAAGAATTTGTCACGCCCTTCATTTGTTTTCACTATCCTTTTCAATGCAAAAACGTTGCCATCCTCCATTGCAAGTTTGTACACCGTCCCAAAGCCCCCTGCGCCAATGATATTTTCCTCATCCATGGTCTCTAACTTCTTAAGGATATCTTTTGTGGAGTAAGGGAGGTCCCCATGGAACATCACAACAGAAGAGCCTGAAATGATAAGCAAGGTTATAACAAAAGTTCTTTATGACATGTGAAGTACTGGCTTCGCATAACTCATGGCATCGTTACCTCCACATAGCTCCACCCTGAAACCATGGATATCTTTCTTCCCGAAATTTTTGTACAGAAAACAACCCCAGAAACACATCAGAGCCACTAATAGCAGAGCTCCCACTGTCGCGACCGCACTTATAACAACTCTGGAACTCCTTTTATTTGGGTCATCTACCATAATAGAACATCAAAACACATAAGAATGCAAAATTATTGTGAACTGAAAATACTATAGGCCCATTGTTGAACTGAAAATAGAAGTTAATTTACAGAATGCAAAATTGCCATAATAAAAAGATCTATTAGCTACTATTGGCGTCAATGACTAAATGCACATTCGACCTTGTGAACAAAAAATATTAGACGCATACAACAAATAATGTTAGGCTAATGTTCAAATATCTGTTACCTTTGGAAGGCTGCTGAGAGCCATCTGATGGTGATTGAAGTGCATCTTTGCACACTGAATTAATCTGCCTACCACATAAATCACGGTTCCCAATAAAGCTGCATTACCATGTGAAAATTCAGATGGGTAGAAGAGAGAGCAGCTTATGGCACAATGCATACGCCTTTACTCGACTGAATATGCAGATTGAATTAGATAGATATAAACAAGAGAGAAGACAACTCACGAAGTTTCATTAAAATTGGTAAGTGAACCATCTGATGGTATTGCTCCCGTCAGAAAGTTCATGGATACATTGCTGCATAGGATGTGAAAATAATTATTTTTTCATGGGCTGGTAGCACATAGCTTAACATAACAGGTTTTGTCAGCTTATGGACATAAAAAAAAGCACTTACAATGATGCAAGTTTGGTCAGGTTATCAAGAGAATGAGGGATTGATCCCTTCAACGTATTGCTGGATAAGTCCCTGGATAAAATAAACATATTTCAGGAATAGGAATGAATATCTAAATAACATAAACAGGGAAAGTGAATTTATCTCCATTTCAATACATATAATTTGTGTTCAAGCCTTCTTTATATGACCCATTACTGTTAAAAAAATGGTACATGGCAGGTGTAGTGACATTAGTCTAACATGAGGTATTTATCTGATGCGAAATTAATAATCAAATTTAATAAAGAAGCTAAAACTACACCAGAGGACTCACAACGTCTCAAGTTCAACCAGATCACCAAATTCCGAAGGGATATATCCACTTATATAATTTCCTTGTAGATACCTGCAAGTGATTTCACAACATACGCAATAAGAGCCTGATTTCACAGAAGAAATAAAAGCAAAAAATACATGCTAGAAATTCTCTGGTACAGATACAAGAAGCTTGTGACCACTAATTATCAGTTGCAGCATCTAACATTTAATTAATTATCAGTTGCAGCATCTAACATTTCATTCGATGAAAAAAAAACATATGTAGCAGTCAGAATTACAATAAAACTTACAGTTGTTGCAACTTGGTACAATTCCCTAGCTCGGGAGGGAGTGAACCATACAAACTGTTCCCCTGTAGTGATCTAATGACATAAAACCACATTTATATCAAAGACCAAGTTCTTTGATATACAAGGCGGGAAATAGTTAAGAAATGCAAAAAAGAAAAGGTGAACACACTTACAAAGTCTGCAGCTGATTTAGCCTTCCAACTTCTGGTGGTATGGGCCCAACTAACTTGTGATACGGGAGAATCCTAAATGGAAGGCAGCGAGTGACCTTATGGCAATGCAACTCAAAATACTACTGAATATGAATTGAAACTACGAAATGGTGTCCAAAATATGAACACCAAATAACTGAAGCAAAACAGTGAGTGGATAGGTTAAGAAGTTGAGCAAATGACACTAAGCGGAGTTAATATACAGAGTGGTTTTTTGTTTCTTACAGATAAATCACTCTCTTGCTGTGACCATCGCATTTAACACCCTTCCAGTTGCAGGGATCCGCGTCTTGTTCGTGCCAATTTAGAAAGATCCCGTCTGAATTTGTGATTACCTTCTTAAAGGCGAGAAGTGCTTCACCTGTATGAAACCGTTCGTGGAAGATTAGTATTGGAGAAGCAGAAGAAACAAATCAAATGGCCCGTATGAAATAGCAGCTACAGCCATCATCACATACCATCTGAACTTAGCGCTCTTGCTGCACGGGCACCAAAGTGCAGGATGATCAGAATAAAGAGGAAACTGGGCTGTTTCCTGAGAAAATAGCCCATTTGTCACCACCTGGTGGAGCATACAAGGGTGACTAGAGCATATTCCAGAGCTCATGAATGAGGAAATACGGTGTGCATCTTTACAATCGGAGAGAACCCAACCAACCAACCCTGCAATGGTGAAAAGCAAAACAAATCAACAATCACATAGTAACAAACTAAAGACGCGCTCAGAGAAATCTTAAGCCTTGAACGGCGGAGAAAAAAATAGCAGATCAAATGCAGTATCTCTCGAGATACCGGTGTCCGGGGCTTCCGCACGAAATTGGCGGCCATGGTATGGGAGCAAACTTTTTTCGAGATGGTATGGGAACTAACTGAAGCAACATTTTCAGCCTTTTTATGCAAAAAAATAATCCTTTCAGGCTAACTGAACTAGCTGCCTTCAAGCATCTGATTTCGAGATTCCCCAAATCCAAGAAAATAAATCTACAGGACGGGAGCATTAGGCAGGCTCGTTCTCAAATCGGGAACCAGGAGCGGATCTAGATGGCGTGAGCGGCACGCCCAGACCAGAAATCCTGGAGCTGGGTGGGGTTTAAGTAAGAGCATCACTGGACGGGAATGAGCCCATACCTCAAACCCTCAGCAGGAGCGCGATCTTGCGGCGAGGAGGGCGGCGGCGACGCTAGGCTGCTACGGGCCTACGGCGCAGCGGCAGGCGGTAGAGCCGCGCTGTGTTGGGATTGGTAGGTCAGGACTCGAGGAGGAAGAGGGGCTCGGGGAACAGAGGTACCGACGATTAGCGGTGGGGGAGATGGAGGATGTGAGCTAGGGAGTGGGGAGAAGCGGCGCTGGGTGTGGTGTGCTGTGGTCACTGTGGTGGTGGTGAGCAGAGCTGAGAGCACTGAGCAGTGGGCAGAGTGAGGGGGAGGGTAAATGGGTCCGAGGAGATTAGGCAGCCGGTGGTGGCGTGGCGCCGCGGCGGTGGGTGTGGGAGTGGGACTGGAGCTGGAGCGAGTAGTCGTAGCAGGGGAAAATATCAGGTGATACCATGCTTTAGGTGCTCCCATGATACGAGCTTCTGGTCCGTTGGATCTCAGATCCAACGGCTCCTAGGAGGTTCTGAAAAGGCTGCCATACTTGTTCACAATTTTTAGACTTTAAAGCGTATTTTTTGCAAAAATGCTGAAAGCCTTACGGAGCCATTGGATTTCAGATCCAACGGCTCCTAGGAGCTCGTATCATGGGAGCATCTAAAGGCTCCGTATCACCTGATACTCTCCCGTCGTAGCAGTGAGCCGTGTGTGTGAGAGAGTGCGGTTTTGTCCGCGCACAGCGTCAGCGACGGCGGCACTCGGGACGGGACGAACGGCTAATCGCTCAGTTACCAGATTTGCCTTGCATGATATACGGAATTTGTCTGATTAGATTTATTGATTTTACTAGCAAGATGCCCGTGCGTGTTGCACGTAACATCAAGATGCATTTCAGCATTTGTATGAGTAGTTTATTTTGTGAGAGAAAAGAATGAACGAGGGAAGGCCTTATTTGCAATTGTGGAGAAGGGTATGGGTATGTTTTTATAAAATTATCATAGTTTCCTTTCTATCCGTCAAATATAAATCAGACGGCCAATATTGCAGGATGACAGGCACACAATCATTATCAACTCTATTTTTTATAGGAATAGATATTGCCATTAGATAAAAGCTTGTGCTTAGGGCATATACAATGGTGGATAAAATAGTTTTATCTTAAGTCTTGCATGTAATCTAATAATGGCAAAAAAAAGCTCTACAATGAATCATCTCTTAATCTTATCTTTAATAACTAGCAATTCCTAAAAATATGGTGCGACATATTGTGCTAACAGACCATCTTTTGTCTTCTCATAAATAAAAAAGACAAAGCTTTACTAATGAGTTCTCTTTTCTTCACCACATTATTTATCTTACGTGACACTTCTAAGATAGCATCATTATACATGCCTTTAGAGCAAGTTCGTTGTTCGTATTGCTGTTTAGCAGTTATGATTGGGTTAAGGTGTTTGTACTTATACCCCCAGAAAATGGGCTTGTATTATGGCACGCAAAGTGACAACTACATCTCTCTTCACTTGGACGAGAAATGCGACGGATTCTTTGCTGCGGAGAGGGCTTTTTTTTTGAAAAAAAATCCAAAACAAACCTTGAACTTGTAGATAAAAAATAAATCGAATCATGAACTCTCAATACCTGAAATCAACATACCGAATCCATTGATCCCGGACTATTTTAAACCTTGGGAGCGCTTTGCTGGTATTCGCTGATGTGACAAGTCAACCCTGGGATCTTTGACCAAGTCATGTGTCCCTCTTCGTTTTGATCGCTGCATGGAGAAAATGTTATTGCATTCAACAACATTAAAAAATCGCTACAGTACCTCTCAGTTTTCAAAAAAAAAAAAAATCTCAGTTTCAAAAACCATTCGAAGTTTAAAAAATATTTGTGTTAAAAAAATGTACACTACAGTACCTCCTAGGTTTTCAAAAATAATTCGACACTTTCAACAAATGTTGGAATTCAAAAAATAGTCTTGTTTTAAATAAATGCTCACAAATTTGAAAAAAATATTTGCGTCTTAAAAATTGTTAGCTACAGTGCCTCCCAGTTTTAAAAAAGTTCAAAGTTCGAAAAATGTTTGTGTTTAAAAATATGTCCACTAGAGTACCTCCTAGGTTCTCAAAATTGTTCGTGTTTCCAAAAAGTTTCAATTTAGAAAATTATTCGTGGTTTTAAAGAAATGCTCACAAATTTGAAAAAAAATGCGTTTTAAAAAGTTGTTTGCTGGAGTACCTCCCAATTTTTTTAAAATAAAAGTTCAAAAAATGTTTGTGTTTCAAAAAATGTTCGCTGCAGTACCACCTAGGTTTCTGAAAAATGTTTGTGTTTTCAAAACAAATCGTGTTTCAAAAAATATTTGTATTTTAAAGAAATGCTCGTAAATTTGAAAAAATCTAGTCTATCTAATATCTTTTTCAGGAACAAGAGGAAATGGTTTGCATATTAAAAAAATTAATCCCTACAACACCTCTTAGCTTTGAAAGAATGTTCACATTTTCAAAAAATGTTCCAAGTTCAAAAAATGTTTGTGTTTTTAATGAAATGTTTGCTACAGTATCTCCTTGGTTTTCAAAAATTGTTTATGCTTTCAAAAAATGTCCACGATTCAAAATTCAAAAAATGTTTGAGTTCAAATATTTTGTTCACAACTTTGCAAAATATTCGCTTTTTCCGAACAGAGTGTTCACGCATTTTTAGGATCTGGTGCTGCTATTAATTTATGTTATTAATATGTTGCGTTGCCTAACGGACACCAGTGGTCGTTAGTTCTACTCCCTCCGGTACTTTTTAGTCTGCATATAAGTTTTGTTCAAGTCAAAGTGTCTCTACTTTGACTAAACTTATAGAAAAAAAATATCAACATTCATAATGCTAAATCAAACTTTGCAAACTTTTTAATATAAGTTTGGTATTGTAGATGTTGATATTTTTTAATATAAGTTTGATCAAACTTTGCAAAGTTTGATCAGACATTGCAAAGTTTGACTTGACACAAATCTAATATGCGAAGTAAAAACGACTAGAGGGAGTAGTGGCTATCATCCTATGATTGCATTTGTAGCGCCCGTTTTCGATCCCTGCAGCACGCTTTTCATTTTCTTACATTTTTAACTGGAGCGAACATTAATGGGCCGGCCCATTGCGACTAGTGGGTGTGAAAGGACGGTAATTTGCCCTATAAAAAATCTTATCAGTCGCAGTCAACAATCCCGGCTTTAATTTGCCACATCAGCAATCCCTGTTTGGGAACGCTCACCGGGTTTAAAATAGGCCGGGATCAATGAATTCAATGTGCTGATTTCAGTGATTCCGAGTTGAGGGTTCAATTTAGCTTTCTTCTACAAGTTCAAGGTTTGTTTTGGACTTTCTCCTTTTTTTGCGCGGAGAGGGCACATATGTGTTAGAGATATGTTTGGTATTTAGAGATTGTTCAAGATTAGATAGAAATTGTTTTCATCTTATCTCTAGGAGGCGTCTTGCCCTCTAAGTCTTGTACTCAATATATACTCGTCCTCGAGGCTCAGTAATACATCAACGATTCCAACAATTCCCTCCCTATTCCATCTACATGATATCAGTCTAACCCCGATCCGAACCCTAGCCACCGTCGCCGCTTCCGCACCACGCTGCCCCTGGGGCGGTCAATCTCCATGATCGCCACCGGGGGACACGTCGCCCGTACCTAAGGTTCACCCACCGGTCGTGTGGGCCGGGTGCCCTAGAGTCTTTTTTCCCAATCATTTGATCTGGATTTTTCTCTCTCGCTCGCTGGTTGCATTGATCGGTGTTTCCTTTTGGTTTTCTGATCTAAAATCGATTTGCGTCGCCTGCCACCGTCGTCGACCCCGCGCGCCTCTGATCGAAATATGCCCTAGAGGCAATAATAAAGTTGTTATTTATATTTCCTTATATCATGATAAATGTTTATTATTCATGCTAGAATTGTATTAACCGGAAACTTAGTACATGTGTGAATACATAGACAAACAGAGTGTCACTAGTATGACTCTACTTGACTAGCTCGTTGAATCAAAGATGGTTAAGTTTCCTGGCCATTGACATGAGTTGTCATTTGATTAACGGGATCACATCATTAGAGAATTATGTGATTGACTTGACCCATTCCGTTAGCTTAGCACTTGATCGTTTAGTATATTGCTATTGCTTTCTTCATGACTTATACATGTTCCTATGACTATAAGATTATGCAACTCCCGAATACCGGAGGAACACTTTGTGTGCTACCAAACGTCACAACATAACTGGGTGATTATAAAGGTGCTCTACAGGTGTCTCCGATGGTACTTGTTGAGTTGGCATAGATCGAGATTCGGGTTTGTCACTCCGATTGTCGGAGAGGTATCTCTGGGCCCTCTCGGTAATGCACATCACTATAAGCCTTGCAAGCAATGTGACTAATGAGTTAGTTACGAGATGATGCATTACGAAACGAGTAAAGAGACTTGCCGGTAACGAGATTGGACTAGGTATTGAGATACCGACGATCGAATCTTGGGCAAGTAACATAGAGATGACAAAGGGAACAACGTATGTTGTTATGCGGTTTGACCGATAAAGATCTTCATAGAATAAGTAGGAGCCAATATGAGCATCCAGGTTCCGCTATTGTTTATTAACCGGAGACGTGTCTCGGTCATGTCTACATAGTTCTCGAACCCGTAGGGTCCGCACGCTTAACGTTCGGTGACGATCGGTATTATGCGTTTATGTGTTTTGATGTACCGAAGATAGTCTGGAGTCCTGGATGTGATCACGGACATGACGAAGAGTCTCAAAATGGTCGAGACATAAAGATTGATATATTGGATGACTATATTCGGACACCGGATGAGTTCCGGGGGTCACCGGATATTTATCAGAGTGCCGGGGGTTATCGGAACCCCGGGGGATATAATGGGCCAACATGGGCCTTGTGGGAGAGAGAGGAGAGGGCCTAGGGCTGGCCGCACGCCCCCCTGTGAGTCTGAATTGGACAAGGAGAGGTCCTAGGGCTGGCCTAGGGCGGCGCCCCCTCTTTCCTCCCTCTCTCCCTCTCCTTCCTTCCTCCTTCCTCCTTCATAGTTGGACTAGGAAAGGGGAGTCCTACTCCCACTAGGAGGAGGACTCCCCCTCTCCTTGGCGCGCCCCAAGGCCGGCCGGCCTCCCCCCTTGCTCCTTTATATACGGGGGCACCCTAGAACACACAAATTGATTGTTCCAAGCCGTGTGCGGTGCCCCCCTCCACCATAATCCACCTCGGTCATATCGTCGTATTGCTTAGGCGAAGCCCTGCACCGGTAGCTTCATCATCACCGTCATCACGTCGTCATGCTGACGAAGCTCTCCCTCGAAGCTCTACTGGATCATGAGTTCGTGGGACGTCACCAAGCTGAACGTGTGCAGATCGCGGAGGTGCCGTACGTTCAGTTCTAGAATTGGTCGGTCGTGAAGACGTACGACTACATCAACCATGTTCGATTTTGATAGATATAATATGCATGTGCTTGCTGCTCCTACTTGCAATTATTATGAGAGAGGAACTATATCTCCACCTCTCTATGTTTCCCACGCGATAAAATTGCAAGAAACTGTTTATACTATGCATTGGCCTTTACTAGGTGTGCATGAATTGTTCTTTTATGACATGCCGATGCATAGGACGAGAGTTAGACTTCGTCATTACATGATATATGTTACTTTGTGCTCACTACTAAATTACAAACCATTGTTAACTAAAATTGGCTTTGATATACCTTGGGATCCGGGTGGATCAATTACTTGAGCACTATATGTCTAGCTTAATGGCTTTAAAGAAAGTGCTGCCAGGGAGACAACCCGGAAGTTTTAGAGAGTCATTTATTTCTGTTGAGTGCTTTTATAAAGTTTAAAAACAAAAAAAACAAAGAGGGGAACCTAGAACTTTTTCAAAAAGGAAAGTGAAAGTGAGAAAGACGAGCATTGTTAAAGTGGGAGCTAGCTATGAACTTTGTTCATGCTCACGGAAACTTTGTGAATCTTGATTACAGAAACTTTTCAACAAAAATAATTATCCCCTTGTACAATTCCATTGTATAATAAAAATAATGTGCCAAGGTTTGCCTTTAGGATGTTTACAATACTTGTTGGTTTGTGCGGTGCAGGACAGAAACTTTGGCTGTAGTGTGCAATTTTACATTTTTTACTGGAACTTCAAACGGTTCTGAAACTTTTGCACTGTATTTCTATAAAAATTGTTTATTTTTCCTAATTTGTTAAGATTTTTGGAGTACCAGAAGTATGGTGAATGTTCAGATTACTACAGACTGTCCTATTTAAGACATATTCTGTTTTTGGAGTATTGTTTATTTTTGGAGTACCAGAAGTATGGTGAATGTTCAGATTACTATCTTGCAGTGTGGCCGTACGTATGTGTACACGATATAGACGGGACTACGTGACATGCTACGTCGGCACCTCTACTTCAACACATGCAGCTCCTTACTCGGCCATGGTATGTAGCTGCAGAGACACCGATCGACCGCTATGTATGTACACGTTCACGGCCGGACAGATAACGCTACCTTCGCTTCAACCTGGTGGGTCCCAGCTATCAGGGGGTAAGAAGGCAGTTCCTTCTGTGCGAAGATAAAGTCGGTGGGTCCCAACTATCAGGGGGAACTTTTTTCTCAAAATACAGAGGCCCTTCCGGTAGGTCCAAGGTGTCAGGTGGAGGAATCATTATTTTGCGCGTAATAAGGAGGCACTTCCTTGCGTGCGGCCATGGACCCAACTGTCAGCCTCTCCACTTACAGTCCTCTTTTGATGGCTGTCGTTTGTTGATCGCGTTGACGACACCGTACCGCCCGAGAGCACCAAGGTGGTGGTCGATGGCGCGACCTAGGAAGGGAACGACCCGGAGTCGGGGAATACACAACAGTGGATGCCCACGCGGAGGGGAGTACGAGGGTTGACTGCTTCGGCTGCGGTTTGAGGTTGCCGTCTCCGGAGAATAACAGGGGGTGTGGGTGAGTAGAGAAGGTCTGGCCAGTAGTATGGTCGGGCGGTGAGGCCTACACGGCAGCACAGCTGGCCATGGGAGGCTGTAGCAAGTGGTACGGCAGGCGCAGGTTTGGGCGGCTGGAGCAGCAAGACGAGAGGTTGAAGACGCAGCTTGGCCGTTGGATTAACATCCAACGGTCAGTGCAGCTAGAATCGTTTAATGACTAAGTTGACAAAGCCCTGCATACGCGTTAACTTAGTAGGCCCACAAGTCAGCCTCCAAATCTGGAGGGGAACCAATTTTTTTCGCGTAATAAGGTGGCACTTCCTTGCGTGCGAAGATGTTTTCTGTTTTTTTTCAGGAAAAGAAAACGATTTAGCATCTTTGGTACAATCTATATTTTCACGAAAAGGATCATAATAAAGCTGGTGGGTCCCCGCTGTCATGGAGAGGAAACTTTTTATTTCCGCGTAATAAAGGAAGCACTTCCTTGCATGCGAAGTGATACGTCTCCGTCGTATCTACTTTTCCAAACACTTTTGCCCTTGTTTTGGACTCTAACTTGCCTGATTTTAATGGAACTAACCCGGACTGACGCTGTTTTCAGCAGACTTCCATGGTGTTATTTATGTGCAGAAACAAAAATTCTCGGAATGACCTGAAACTTCACGGAACGTCTATTTGAATTAATAAAAAAATCCTTGCAAAAGATGAAGACCAGGGGCCCACACCCTAGCCACGAGGGTGGGGGCGCGCCCCCTACCTCGTGGGCCCCCTAGAGCTCCTCCGACCTCAACTCCAACTCTATATATTTGCTTTTGGGGAGAAAAAATAGGAGAGAAGGATTCACTGCGTTTTACGATACGGAGCCGCCGCCAAGCCCTAAAACCTCTCGGGAGGGCTGATCTGGAGTCCGTTCGGGGCTCCAGAGAGGGGAATCCGTCGCCTTCGTCATCATCAACCATCCTCCATCACCAATTTCATGATGCTCACCATCGTGCATGAGTAATTCCATCGTAGGCTTGCTGGACGGTGATGGGTTGGATGAGATCTATCATGTAATCGAGTTAGTTTTGTTAGGGTTTGATCCCTAGTATCCACTATGTTCTGAGATTGATGTTGATATGACTTTGCTATGCTTAATGCTTGTCACTAGGGCCCGAGTGCCATGATTTCAGATCTGAACCTATTATGTTTTCATGAATATATGTGAGTTCTTGATCCTATCTTGCAAGTCTATAGTCACCTACTATGTGTTATGATTCGGCAACCCCGAAGTGACAATAATCGGGACCACTCCCGGTGATGACCATAGTTTGAGGAGTTCATGTATTCATTATGCTTTGGTCCGGTACTCTATTAAAAGGAGGCCTTAATATCCCTTAGTTTCCGCTAGGACCCCGCTGTCGCGGGATGGTAGGACAAAAGATGTCATGCAAGTTCTTTTCCATAAGCACGTATGACTATATTCGGAATACATGCCTACATTACATTGATGAATTGGAGCTAGTTCTATGTCACCCTATGTTATGACTGTTACATGATGAACCGCATCCGGCATAATTCTCCATCACTGATCCAATGCCTACGAGCTTTTCACATATTGTTCTTCGCTTATTTACTTTTCCATTGCTACTGTTACAATTACTACAAAACCCAAAAATATTACTTTTGCTATCGTTACCGTTACTTCCATATTACTTTGCTACTAAATACTTTGCTGCAGATACTAAGTTATCCAGGTGTGGTTGAATTGACAACTCAACTGCTAATACTTGAGAATATTCTTTGGCTCCCCTTGTGTCGAATCAATAAATTTGCGTTGAATACTCTACCCTCGAAAACTGTTGCGATCCCCTATACTTGTGAGTTATCAAGACTATTTTCTGGCGCCGTTGCCGGGGAGCATAGCTCTATTCTTTGAGTCACTTGGGATTTATATCTGCTGGTCATTATGAAGAACTTGAAAGACGCTAAGACAACAATTTATCCCTCAACTACGAGGGGAGGTAAGGAACTCCCATCTAGCTCTGCACTTGATTCACCTTCTGTTTTGAGTAAGCTTGCGACACCTAAACCTGCTTCTGCTATTCGTTCTGATATGTCGCATGTTATTGATGATGCCACTTCTACTATGCATGATACTTATGATGAAACTACTTCTATGCTTGATACTACTATGCCACTTGGTGAATTTCTTGATGAACAAATTGCTAGGGCTAGAGAGAAAGAAATTATTGAAACTGATTATATTGATGAAAGTGATGATGAAAACTTGCGTCTCATTCCTGAGGGTTATGTTTTTGATAAAGAAGCTTATTTAGCTATTTTAGCTTGCAAAGATAGATATGAACTCAAGAGGTTATTAGCTAAATGGAACCAGCAATCTCTTAATGATAGAATGAAACCTGGCCCTGCTTTTGCTACTTCACCTATCTGTGTTACGGATAAGGATTATGAATTCTCTGTTGATCCTAATGTAATTACTTTGGTTGAATCTGATCCTTTTCATGGCTATGAATCTGAAGTTGTTGTGGCACATCTTACTAAATTAAATGATATAGCTACCCTGTTCACTAATGATGAAAGATCTCGCTACTTCTATATCCTTAAAATATTTCTGTTCTCATTAAAGGGTGATGCTAAGATATGGTTTAATTTGCTTGATCCTGCTTGTGTGCGTAGTCCCCAGGATATGATTTATTACTTCTCTGCTAAATATTTCCCTGCTCATAAGAAACAAGCTGCTTTGAGGTAAATATACAATTTTGTGCAAATTAAAGAAGAGAGTCTCCCACAAGCTTGGGGAAGGCTTCCTCAAGTTACTTAATGCTTTGCCTGACCATCCTCTTAAGAAAAATGAAATACTTGATATCTTTTATAATGGACTAACCGATGCTTCCAGAGATTACCTGGATAGTTGTGCTGGTTCTGTTTTTAGGGAAAGACACCGGATGAAGCTGAAATTCTATTGAATAATATGTTGACAAATGAAAATAATTGGACACTTCTTGAGCCAATTCCTGAGCCAATTCCTAAACCAACTCCGAAGAAGAGAGGTGTTCTATTTCTCAGTCATGAAGATATGCAAGAGGCAAAGAAATCTATGAAAGAAAAAGGTATTAAAGCTGAAGATGTTAAGAATTTACCTTCTATTGAAGAAATACATGGTCTTAATTTACCGCGTGTTGAGGAAACACATGGTCTTAATCCATCACCTATTGAAGAAACTCATGGTCTTGATAACCCGACATAGGTAGTAAAGGTAAATTCTCTCTATAGATATGATAAAGCTGAAATCCCTCTTACTAAGTTTGCTAGCAAATGTCTAGATGAGTTTGATAATTTTATGGTGAAGCAAGAAGACTTTAATGCTTATTTTGGTAGACAATTGAAATACAATTCAAATATGCTTGAACACTTGGGTAATTACATGGCTAATGTTAAGGGTGAACTTAAACTTATTAGCAAACATGCCTCTATGGTTACCACTCAAGTAGAACAAGTACTTAAACTCAAAATGATTTGCTCAATGAACTGAATAGTAAGAAAACTGATTATGTTGTTAGAGTGGCTACTAGAACAGGTAGAATGACTCAAGAACCTTTGTATCCTAAAGGCCACCCTAAGAGAATTGAACAATATTCTCAGATAAATAATATTGATACACCTAGTCCTTCTAAAAAGAAGAAAAAGAAAAATGATAGGACTTTGCATGCTTCTAGTGAACCTATTGCTGAACCACCTGAGAATCCAAATGATATCTCTATTTCTGATGCTGAAACACAATCTGGTAATGAACATGAACCTAATGAAAATGTTAATGATGATGTTCATGATGATGCTCAACCTAGCAATGATAATGATGTAGAAATTGAACCTGCTGTTGATCTTGATAACCCACAATCAAAGAATCAACATTATGATAAGAGAGACTTTGTTGCTAGGAAACATGGTTAAGAAAGAGAACCATGGGTTCAGAAACCCATGATGTTTCCTCCCAAACCATCCAAGAAAAAGGATGATGAGGATTTTGAGCGCTTTGCTGAAATGATTAGACCTATTTTTTTTGCGTATGCGATTAACTGATATGCTCAAAATGAATCCTTATGCTAAGTATATGAAAGATATTGTTACTAATAAAAGAAAGATACCGGAAGATGAAATTTCCACCATGCTTGCTAATTATACTTTTAAGGGTGGAATACCGAAGAAACTTGGAGATCCAGGAGTACCTACTATACCATGCTCCATTAAAAGAAATTATGTTAAAACTGCTTTATGTGATGTTGGAGCCGGCGTTAGTGTTATGCCTCTCTCTTTATATCATAGACTTGATTTGAATAAGTTGACACCTACTGAAATATCTTTGCAAATGGCTGATAAATCAACTGCTATACCTATCGGTATTTGTGAGGATGTGCCTGTTGTGGTTGCAAACATTACTATTTTAACGGACTTTGTTATTCTTGATATTCCCGAGGATGATTGTATGTCTATTCTTCTTAGAAGACCCTTTTTGAACACTGTGGGGGCTGTTATTGATTGCAACAAAGGCAATGTCACTTTTCATGTTAATGGTAATGAGCATACGGTACACTTTTCGAGGAGACAACCTCAAGTTCATAGTATCAACTCTATTGGAAAAATTCTATCGATTATTTTTGGAGGTTTTGAATTTCCTCTTCCTACTGTCAAGAAGAAATATGATATTCTTATTATTGGGGATGTGCATATTCCCGTTGAGGTAACATAGTGTTATTCGAAATTTGTCCGGTTCCATGTTATTCGGAATGAGTTCGTTAACAAGACTTGATCAACCTTGTTAGTGGATTCCTTTTGATGAGCATGAGATGGATGAAACTAGAAGGCACAATCTTGTGTACCCTCTTTCTACTTTCTATTATTTAGTTGAAATAAAGTAAAAATAGTATTTTTCTGTCTATTTTCTGATTTATCTGTGCAATATAAAAATACCCCGAAAATAGAAGTTCTCCAAATGCCCTGAAAATGGAATATGATTTTTTTGAAATATTTGAGAATATCTGGCACTGAGAACACAGCAGGAGGGGCAAGCACCTGGCCACGAGGGTGGAGGGCGCGCCCTACCCCCAGGGCGCCCCCTGCCTTGTGGGCCCATGGTGGCCCTCCTCCACTTATTCCTGCACCCATACACTCCTTCTTCCTCCCACAAACACCAATATCCAGCTCAAGCACGAGTTCTAGCTCATTTTGCTGCGATTTTCGATCTCCTTGCTCAAAGCACCTGAGGGAGTCCTGGATTAGGGGGTGTTCGGATAGCCGGACTATACCTTCAGCCGCACTCCAGGACTATGAAGATACAAGATTGAAGACTTCGTCCCGTGTCCGGAAGGATCTTTCCTTGGCGTGGAAGGCAAGCTAGGCGTGCGGATATTCAAGATCTCCTACCATTGTAACCAACTCTGTGTAACCCTAACCCTATCCGGTGTCTATATAAACCGGAGAGTTGTAGTCCGTAGGACAACCATCATCATACACAACCATACCATAGGCTAGCTTCTAGGGTTTAGCCTCCTTGATCTCGTGGTAGATCCACTCTTGTACTACCCATATCATCAATATTAATCTAGCAGGAGTAGGGTTTTACCTCCACCGGGAGGGCCCGAACCTGGGTAAAATAAAGTGTCCCTTGTCTCCTGTTACCATCCGACCTTGACGCACAGTTCGGGACCCCCTACCCGAGATCCGCCGGTTTTGACACCGACATTGGTGCTTTCATTGAGAGTTCTTCTGTGTCGTCGCTTCTAGGCACGATGGCTCCTTTGATCATCAACAACGATGAGGTCCAGGGTGAGACTTTCCTCCCCGGACAAATCTTCGTCTTCGGCGGCTTCGCTCTGCGGGCCAATTCGCTTGGTCATCTGGAGCAGATCGAAAGCTACGCCCCTGGCCATCAAGTCAGGTTTGGAAGCTTAAACTACACGGCTGATATCCACGGAGACTTGATCTTCGACGAGTTCGAGCCACAGCCAAGCGCGCCGCACTATTTCGAGGGGCATGATATAGCTCTGCCTCCGAATAGTACCCTGGAGGCCGCACACGCTCCGGCCCTGATCCTTGATTCGGAGCCCGCTGCGTTCTCCGAGGATGAACGGTTGGACGTCACCTCGGGGGCTGCGATCTCAAAGGCGATCGAGCCGAACGCCAGCCCCGTACTCCGCACGGCCCAGGACTCCAAGGAGCCGGACTCTTCTCCGAACTCCGAGCCTTCCGTGCCCCCGCCGATCGAATCTGATTGGGCGCCTGTAATGGAGTTCACCGCCGCGGACATCTTTCAATGCTCACCTTTCGGTGATATCCTGAATTCTCTCAAGTCTCTCTCTTTATCAGGAGAGCCCAGGCCGGACTATGGTCTGCGAGGTTGGGATTCGGACAACGAAGAAATTCAAAGCCCACCCACCACCCACTTAATAGCCACTGTCGACGATTTAACCTACATGCTTGACTTCGGCTCCGAAGACTTCGACGGTATGGACGACGAAGGAGGAGACGAACAAGAACCAGCACCTGTAGGGCGCTGGACCGCCACCTCGTCATATGACATATATATGGTGGATGCTCCAAAGGATGCGGATGGCGATGGAACAGCGGAAGACGACAACTCGAAAAAACCGCCAAAACGCCGGCGCCAACGGCGCCGCTCTAAATCCCGCCACAGCAGAAACGGTGATTCCGGCACGGGAGATAATACTACCCCAGACAGCGCCGAAGAACACCAGAACCAGCAAGATTCGACGCAGGAAGATGGAAAAGCCCGCCCTCAGGAGAGAGCGGCAGAGCAAGAGGTTAAGGATGATAACTACATGCCTCCCTCCGAAGACGAGGCAAGCCTCGACGACGACGAATTCGTCGTACCATAAGACCCCGCCGAACAAAAGCGTTTTCAACGCAGGCTTCTAGCCACGGCCAACAGCCTAAAGAAAAAGTAGCAACAGCTTAGAGCTGATCAAGATTTGCTAGCTGATAGATGGACTGAAGTCCTTGCGGCCGAAGAGTATGAACTCGGGCGCCCCTCCAAAAATTATCCTAAGCGCAGGCCGCTACCCCAATCAGAGGGGGAAGCATATGACATGGCAGACCAGCCACCCCGTGGCCGCGACAGAGAGGCCTGTCGAACCCTTAAGCAAGCCATGCCTCGGTGCCGTTCAAATAAGGCACGGGAAAACGAGCCAGACCTGCGAGACGTACTGGAGGATAAAGCAAAGCAAACAAGATCGATCTATGGATCGCGCGGACGCCCGACAACACGTGATGATCTTCACTCCAGACACAATAAATCCGGCCGGGCCGAACACAGCAGGCACAGCTCTTCCGAGCTGCGTCGTGACATAGCCCAGTACAGGGGCGTCGCACACCCACTATGTTTCACAGACGAAGTAATGGATCATAAAATCCCAGAAGGTTTTAAACCCGTCAATATCGAGTCGTACGATGGTACGACAGATCCGGCAGTATGGATTGAGGATTATCTCCTTCACATCCACATGGCACGTGGCGATGATCTACACGCCATCAAATACCTACCCCTTAAGCTTAAAGGACCAGCCCGGCACTGGCTTAACAGCCTACCAGCGGACTCAATCGGTTCTTGGGAGGACCTGGAAGCCGCATTCCTCGACAACTTTCAGGGGACCTATGTGCAACCACCGGACGCTGACGACCTAAGCCACATAATTCAGCAGCCAGAAGAATCGGCCAGGCAATTCTGGACACGGTTCCTAACAAAGAAAAATCAGATAGTCGATTGTCCGGACGCAGAGGCCCTAGCAGCCTTCAAACATAATATCCGCGACGAGTGGCTTGCCCGGCACCTGGGACAGGAAAAGCCGAAAACCATGGCAGCCCTCACGACACTCATGACCCACTTTTGCGCGGGCGAAGATAGCTGGCTAGCTCGCAGCAACAACTTATCAAAGAAGCCCGTTAATTCGGATACCAAGGACAAAAGTGGCAGGTCACGTTGAAATAATCAAAAGCGTCGCGTTAGCAGCGACAGCAATGAGGATACGACAGTTAATGCCGGATTCAGAGGCTATAAATCCGGTCAGCGGAAAAAGCCATTTAAAAAGAATACCCAGGGCCCGTCCAGTTTGGAACGGATACTCGACCGCTCGTGCCAGATTCATGGCACCCCTGAAAGGCCAGCCAAGCACACCAACAGGGATTGTTGGGTGTTCAAGCAGGAAGGCAAGTTAAGAGCCGAACACAAGGACAAGGGGCTAAACATCGACGACGAGGAGGAGCCCAGGCCGCCGAACAACAATGGACAGAAAGGGTTTCCCCCACAAGTGCGGACGGTGAACATGATATACGCGACTCACATTCCCAAGCGGGAGAGGAAGCGTGCGCTACGGGACGTATACGCGATGGAGCCAGTCTCCCCAAAGTTCAACCCATGGTCCTCCTGCCCGATCACTTTCGATCGAAGGGACCACCCCACTAGCATCCGTCACGGCGGTTTTGCCGCGCTGGTCCTCGACCCAATCGTGGACGGATTTCATCTCACAAGAGTCCTCATGGACGGCGGCAGTAGCCTGAACCTGCTTTATCAGGATACAGTGCGGAAAATGGGCATAGATCCATCAAGGATCAAGCCCACAAGGACGACCTTTAAAGGCGTCATACCAGGTGTAGAGGCCAATTGCACAGGCTCGATAACACTTGATGTGGTCTTCGGATCTCCGGATAACTTCCGAAGCGAAGAGTTAATCTTCGATATAGTGCCCTTCCGCAGTGGCTATCACGCCCTGCTCGGACAAACCGCATTCGCTAAATTCAATGCGGTGCCGCACTACGCATATCTCAAGCTCAAGATGCCAGGCCCTCGAGGAGTAATTACGGTCAGCGGAAACACAGAACGCTCCATCCGTACGGAGGAGCACACGGCGGACCTCGCAGCGGAAGTACAAAGCAGCCTTTCAAGGCAACTCTCCAGTCCGGCCGTTAAAAAACCAGACAATGCAAAGCGCGCCTGGAGTAACCTGCAACAAGACCACCTGGCACGATCAGAGCAAGCGTAGCAATACGTCCCCGACCCCAGCCATTGCAACATAGCGGAGCAAGTACCTCGAGTACACAATTACGCCCTTAAAATTCCATGGGCACAGGGGGAGGGGCACATTAACGGCATGCCTACAACACGGCGTCAAACGTACTAGGGGCTGCCGGATTTTTGTTTTTTACCTTCTTTTTTACTTTCAGGACTCCATACTCTGGATAACCTGTTCGGCATTGTTGCCGCACAGACGATGCAAGATCCAGGAAAGCAGACAAAGCTACGCCGCTTTCCGGAACTCTCAGGTGGTCTCTATTTCGAGTGATATATCTGTTTCTAAATTCCGTGGCCTGTGCCTGGTCAGGACATGTTAAATAGTCTAATATCTTTTTTGCTCATCACAATACTTGTATCGTTCAGCTTTGATAGATAGCCTCTTTATAAAACAATGCATAGCTTTTTGTCTATTTTTTGCATTATCCTCTTTTGAATATATATATATTTATTACATAACATGATAGCACCCGTACACCATGGTACGGCAAACCACGCCAGGGGCTTCATTACCCTTTTATCTGGTGTGAGAAGTCCGTACACTTTCACAAGTGCGGCACCCCGAACTTATAGCACTATATGCATCGGCTCTGAGTCATGATTTTGGTCACATGTTGGGTTTGCCCGGCTCCTATGTTTTGGTGCCTTATGTTCCGCTTTATTGGCTAAGGTAGCACTAGGAGAACCACTGCGATTGTGCCCAGATCAGGTGGGTTGAGCACCTCAGTGAAGAAAGCTAAAATAGACTGTCATGATAAGGCATGAGACCGGTCGCTGTTCGAGAGGTTTTTCGAGTCCTTAAAGGCTTATGCCGCTTTGAGCGAGGAGCTGGCTATGTCCGACCAAAGGCGTGGATAGCGCCCTGAATTCGGCCTTCCGAACTAGGGGCTTCGCCGAAATTTAAAATTATAACGTTCTATGGCTAAGTGAGAGTGTTCAAGCATTATAGTCCGATTGCCTGGTTCGTTGTGCTGAGCGCCTCCCTCGAAGGACCCAACTATGGGAATAAGAGCCCTCAGGTTTATCCTGAACACCCCATCACTAGTGGCATGGGGGCAGAAGCCGACGACTGGCCATCTCTCAAATTTTTGATAAACGGCCGCACAGAAAATAATATTTTAAATTAAATAAGCATTGCTTTGCGCATATGAACAAGTTTTCAGCGCACAGGATACAAACGAGTGAGTTCACTCAAATATTACATCTTTAGTACATTCATCCGCGACAAGGCGGGCTCCGGCAAGAACTTCCTTGTAGTAGTTCTCGGGCTTGCGATGCTCCTTCCCCTACGGCTGCCCGTCCTTCACCAGCTTCTCTCCGTCCAGCTTACCCTAGTGTACCCTTACACGGGCAAGGGCCCTCCGGGCACCTTCAATGCAGACGGAGCGCTTGATGACCTCAAGCCGTGGACAGGCCTCCACCAGCCGCCGCACCAGCCCGAAATAGCTCCCAGGCAGGGCCTCTCCAGGCCACAACCGAACTAGTAAGCCCTTCATGGCCTGTTCGGCCGCCTTGTGGAGCTCGACCAACTGTTTCAGCTGATCGCTTAAGGGCACAGGGTGTCCGGCCTCAGAATACTGAGACCAGAACACACTCTCCGTCGAGCTGCCCTCTTCAGCTCGGTAGAACGCGGCGGCGTCGGATACGCTGCGGGGAAGATCGGCGAACGCCCCTGGAGAACTCCGGATTCGGGTAAGCAATAGGTAGTTTACTTTTATATTCCTACTTTGCATTGAGAATGCCTTACCCGTTGCTATCTTTTTCACCTCCTCCAACTCTTGGAGGGCCTTTTGGGCTTCGGCCTTGGCACTCTTGGCGGTCTCGACGGCCGACGCGGGCTCGGATGCTTGCGTTTTTGACTCAAGCTCCAAACCCTCATGTTTTGTCATGAGAGCTCGCAGCTCTTGCTGCACCTCGTCGACCCTGAACCCCAAGCCTTTCTCGCTCGGCGTGCTCCTCGGCCGTTTTCTTTTCGGCCTCTGCCAGCGCCTGCTTCAGGGTTGCCACCTCGGTTGCGGCCCCTACAATAAGCAGTACAATCCTGTTATTTCTTTCTGCAATCAAGCCTCTCTATAGGCACCTTTTTTTTTTCTTTTTTTAGGTATTTCTTACCTTCCTTCTCCTCGAGCTGCCGTTTGGCAAGGCCGAGCTCTTGCTCGGTCCGCCCGAGGTCCTTTTTAAGGACATCCACCTGCGCAGTCAGTGCGGCGGTGGACAACAGTGAAGCCTGCATACGCATATTTGACCTTTTTTGTTAGACTCCTGCGAAAATTACTAGATCCCCTATCCGGCTTTTCTTTCCGAACACCGAACAGAGCATCAGGGGCTACTGTCTATGTGGTAAATAATTTGACATATTTTTACTTACCTCGAAGCCTGTTAGAAGGCTAGCGCAAGCTTCATTTAGTCCGCTCTTGGCGGACTGAATCCTTTGGATCACCGTACTCATAGCAGCACGGTGCTTATCATCGATGGCGGCGCCCTTAAGCACCTCCAGCAGATTGTCCGGCGCCTCCGGTTGGACGGAGGCCGCCTGCTCAGACGGCTTACTCCTCTTGGAAGGAGTTCGCCCACCGCGGACCGGGACTGTCGAGTCCGGCGCGGTGTTCGGCACAAAGCCGGACTTAGAGCCCTGGGGGGTTTCATCCCCTTTACTCCTGGGGTCTGGAGGATTGCCTTGTTGCTCCTCCAGGACCATCTCCTCCTGCCCCAAAGCTTGGCGGGGCGCCACTTCGGCGTCGTCCGCCCTGCAGGGGGAGACCGCGGGCGGAACAGAGTTCACGTCCGACGAATCCAGGAAGCCGCTCGACGAATCGTCGAGTCCGGCCCGGGGCGGGCTGCATAAATTACGTTCGATATTAGGGAAAGCCGTGCATTAAAAGAATATCATGAGTCACTCTGGTATGTAAACACTTATGATGTCGCCGGACGCTTGGTTCGGTCCAACCACTCCTCTCCGCCCTCTTCGGCGTCGTGGGAGTAGTCCGGCGGAGGGGTTTTCCTTTTCCTCGACCCCTCGGCCTCCCCTGTTGGGGCGACCTTCTTCCTCTTTGCTCCCC
Organism: Aegilops umbellulata; assembly: GCA_032464435.1. Taxonomy (NCBI): domain Eukaryota; kingdom Viridiplantae; phylum Streptophyta; class Magnoliopsida; order Poales; family Poaceae; genus Aegilops; species Aegilops umbellulata. Next base: position 503,817,020 of record CP136057.1, read on the forward strand.
TCACTGGGGGGGGGGAGAGATTCCTTGTTCCCCCTCCTCGTTTTCACGAGAGGAGAGCGTTGCGGACTCGTCAGATGACAAGTCCGACACCACCATGTTGCAGGAACTTTTTCGAGTCCCGGTGGTTTTCTTCTTCTTGGCCTTCCTCTCCGGCACCACGTAAGGCGCCGGACCCATCAGCTTCACCAAGAGAGCTGGGGCCTGGTCTTCGGGCAGAGGAGCCGGACAGTTAATTGGTCCGGATACCTCCTGCCAAGCCTGTCAAAGGTAAAGGGAGTTTAGATCCCGCATAGAGTTAATCAATGAAGAAGAGCTTAACGAACCGCTCAAAGGTATAGATAGCTTACCTCACTAGCGTTACGCTGCGAGCTGTATCCGTGATCCTCGGAGGCGGATGTGGGGGACTTGGCGCCTTTGGTCAGCACCTTCCAGACGTCTTCATACGTCGTGTCGAAGAGCCTACTGAGGGTTTGGTGCTGTGCCGGGTCGAATTGCCACAAAGTAAAATCCCGTTCTTTGCACGGGAGGATCAGGCGAACGAGCATGACCTGGACTATATTGACAAGCCGGATTGGCTTGTTCACCAGGGACTGGATGCACGTTTGCAACCCAGTCACTTCTTCCTCGTTGCCCCACGACAGGTCTGTCTCTTTCCAGGACATGAGCCGCGTGGGGGGTCCGGATCTGAACTCGGGGGCCGCGACCCATTTCGGATCGTGGGGCTCGGTGATGTAAAACCACCCGGCCTGCCACCCCTTTAGGGACTCCACGAGGGAGCCATCGAACCAGAGGACGTTGGCTATCTTGCCAACCATAGCGCCTCCGCACTCCGCCTGGGTGCCGGACACCACCTTGGGCTTGACGTTGAAGGTCTTGAGCCAGAGGCCGAAGTGGGGGCGGACGCGGAGAAAGGCCTCACACGCGACGATAAACGCCGAGATGTTGAGAACAAAGTTCGGGGCCAGATCATGGAAATCCAGGCCGTAGTAGAACATGATCCCCCGGACAAATGGGTGAAGTGGAAAGCCCAGTCCGTGGAGGAAGTGGGGAAGAAAAACTACCCTCTCATGGGGCCTTGGGGTAGGAAGAAGCTGCCCCTTCTCAGGAAGCCAATGCGGGATGTCCTTGGACAAGTATCCGGCTTTCCTTAATCTTTTTACTTGAGCCTCCGTAATGGAGGAGACCATCCACTTGCCTCCCGCTCCGGACATTGTTGGAGAAGGTTGAGGAAGGAAGAGCGGACTTGGGCGCTGGAGCTTGAGTTCACGAGAGATGGATTGGCAAAGGAGGAAGAAGGCGTAGGTTGAAAAGGTGAATCCTTATCCCTTTACATAAGCAGGTACGGTTAGGCATCCCCACCTACCTAATAAAACTCACTTGCCTCCCAAATGCCGTGGTAAATGGCGTGGTTGGGTTACCCACGTCCGTATTAATGAGAATCCCATTAAAGGGGGCACATGATCTCTGCTTTGACAAGACGTGCCAAGGAAACCGCCTCGCTAAACGAGCTGAGGTGGAACAATGAAAGCAATTTATATAGAAGGCTTGGTCGCAGTGTTATGACGCACTGCGGGATACGTCAGCAGATTTGATTTGTGTTAATATTATTCTCTATATGGCAATATGTGGAAACTTATTTTGCAGAGACGGGCACTATTTCTGGTGTTTATAATCTTCTTGAAGAACTTGGAGGAGGAACCTGCCTTGCAATGCCGAAGACAATCTGCGCGCCGGACTCGTCGTCATTGAAGCCTGGTTCAGGGGCTATTGAGGGAGTCCTGGATTAGGGGGTGTTTGGATAGCCGGACTATACCTTCAGCCGGACTCCAGGACTATGAAGATACAAGATTGAAGACTTTGTCCCGTGTCCGGAAGGATCTTTCCTTGGCGTGGAAGGCAAGCTAGGCGTGCGGATATTCGAGATCTCCTACCATTGTAACTGACTCTGTGTAACCCTAACCCTATCCGGTGTCTATATAAACTGGAGGGTTGTAGTCCGTAGGACAACCATCATCATACACAATCATACCATAGGCTAGCTTCTAGGGTTTAGCCTCCTTGATCTCGTGGTAGATCCACTCTTGTACTACCCATATCATCAATATTAATCTAGCAGGAGTAGGGTTTTACCTCCACCGAGAGGGCCCGAACCTGGGTAAAATAAAGTGTCCCTTGTCTCCTGTTACCATCCGACCTTGACGCACAGTTCGGGACCCCCTACCCGAGATCCTCCGGTTTTGACACCGACAGCACCTCTCACAAAACTCCTCCATTGGTCCAATTAGTTTTTGTTCTAGTGCTCTATTCATTGCAAATTTGTGCTGCCTAGGTGAACATGTTCTTGAGCTTGCATGTCAAATTTATATGGTTCCAAGTAGTTCTAATGCATGATATAGTCTCCAGGCACTTGTAGGAGTAGTTGCTATCAAATTTTATTGAGCTTGGTTCACTTTTATTTGAAGTTACTAAAAAATTCAGAAATTTTTCAGAGGAAGAAATATGCTTAGGAAAATGTTCCAAGGTGGTTCTTCAAGGAAGCAAGGACCCAGGCTTGCAATGCGTGATGCTGACGATGAGCCACCAAGGGACGCTCCAGTGCGGCCCTGTGAATGGCCTTCAGAGAACTTTATGGATCGAGCGGGAATCAAGGAAGAATTTAACGCATATTTGCGTAACGCTGATCTTGTGAGCTTCGAGGCAGAGAAGTGCAACCAATACCACTATCTCACTAGTACATTTGTGAGGAGGTTTGAATTTTAATCTTCACGCAATTCTCCATCTGTCCTGTTTGGTCTTTATGAAAAATCTTATACCATGGACTTAGAGGATTTTACAACTACTTGCAAACTTCCACAATGGGGTAGTGTTAGTGAACCCCGTAAATCTGAATTTAGAAATTTTCTTGCTAGCATAACTGTGGGGGAATCTGGAGACATAACACAAGCTACCATAGGGAGCATTCATTTTCCTGCTTTACATTATTTTGCTCTCTTCATAGGTAGGTGCATAAATGGTAAAGATGAAGCATGTCATATGTGTGTCCCTGACCTTAGTATTCTTAGGAGTGTTGTGTTAGGAGACAAATCTTATAATTTGGGAGCCATTATTGCACGTAGGTTGCATCATAATAGATTTAATGGAGATTTCTTTGGTGGAATTTATGCAACCCGCTTAGCTGATTTTCTTGGTGTGGACGTCCGTGAGGATGATATTGACTTGCCTCCTACTTATTTAGACTATAATTCTATGGTCTACCACCAGTTTGTCGAGAGGAATGAATCACCTCTCCAGTATCGACTAATCTTTGATAGACGGCGTGCTGTCCGTATTACTCTCCCTGCTCCTTCCTTCTTTGATTATTAGGCAAAAGGAAGATATGTTATTACCAGAGAGGAGGCAGATGAGTACGAGAGGAGGGCGGAGGCAGCTCGCCGCCACGCTGCAGCCCAAGAGGCGATAGCTGCTGCATCACAGTACGACCCCAGCTACACCTACGGATATCCGCCGGGCCATCCCTAGCAATAAACCAACTTAGGCCAAAAGCCTAAGCTTGGGGGAGTACGTATTTCTCATCGACATTACATTTATGTACACACACTCATTGCTAGATCTCGGTGCTCATACTCTTTCACTGTAATATCCATGCTAGTTTATTTTCTTTTTCTTGCTTTCTTCTTGTGTGTTTGATAAACCTTAAGAAAAACCAAAAAAAATTAGTAATAGCTTCTAGCTAGTTTACTTTCTTGCTGTAGTAGTAATAATTAAAAAGAAAACCCAAAAAGATTTCCCGTTCTTCTTTTGCTTGTTGGGAGCTTTCCCGTGTAAATAGTTTTATTCTTTTCTTTGGGGGTCGATAGGAGAAGACCATAATTAAATTGTTGAAGTGGCTCTTATATGCATTATTGTTGATTTAGCCAAGAGCCCATATTGCCTTGTCTTCTCCTGTTTATTGAATGCTCGCAGATTCCAGCTTAGTCCAATGCACGTGCACTCTTATTATTATTCAATTCGTTCGGTCGTGCAAGTGAAAGGCAATTATGACGATGTATGATGGACTAACTGAGATGAGAAAAGCTGGTATGAACTCGACCTCTCTTGTTTTTTTAAATATGATTAGTTCATCGTTCCTGATTCAGCCTATTATGAATAAACATGTTTGCAATGATAATTAGAGATCATAGTTACTTATGCCATGCTTGATTAACTATGAGTTATAATGGTTTACCTTGCGTGCCAACATGGTATTAAAATGGTTGTGATGTGGTATAGAGGGGTGGTATCCTCCTTTGAATAATTTAAGTGACTCGACTTGGCACATGTTCACACATGTAGTTGAAACAAATCAACATAGCCTTCACGATATTTATGTTCATGGTGGATTATATCCTACTCATGCTTGCACTCAGTGTCTATTAATTTTAATGCATGTTCATGACTGTTGTCGCTCTCTAGTTGGTCGCTTTCCAGTCCTTTGCTAGCCTTCACTTGTACTAAGCGGGAATACTGCTTGTGCATCCAATCCCTTAAACCCCAAAGTTATTCCATATGAGTCCACCATACCTTCCTATATGCGGTATCTACCTGCCGTTCCATGTAAATTTGTATGTGCCAAACTCTAAACCTTCAAATAAACATTCTGTTTTGTATGCTCGAATAGCTCATGTATCAACTAGGGTTGTCCTTATCTTCCATTTTAGGTGGGTTATTCTCAAGAGGAGTGGACTCCGCTCCTCATTCACGAGAAAATGGCTGGTCACCGGGATGCCCAGTCCCCTGCTTTATGCAAACTAAATCAAATTAATTGCAAACAAAACTCCCCCTGGGACTGTTTCTAGTTGGAGACACTCGTTGTTTCGAGCAAGTCATGGATTGATGCTTGTTGGTGGAGGGGGATCATAAACTTTACCATTCTGTTTGGGAACCGCCTATAATGTGTGTAGCATGGAAGATATCGCCATCTCTTAGTTGTTATGTTGACAATGAAAGTATGCCGCTCAAAATATTATTTATCTCTATTTCAAAATCGAGCTCTGGCACCTCTACAAATCCCTGCTTCCCTCTGCGAAGGGCCTATCTATTTACTTTTATGTTGAGTCATCACCCTCTTATTAAAAAGCACTAGCTGGAGAGCGCAGCTGTCATTTGCATTCATTACTATTAATTTATATTGGGTATGACTATGATTGGATCTCTTTTACCATGAATTACAATGTCTAGTCATTCCTTGATCTTTAAAGGTGCTCTGCATTTATGTAACGCCCCCGATGTAACTTGCCATATTTGTAATCCAACTCTTGCCATTTCCGGCTATGTGTTATGATATTCCCTCCGTGGTTGGTTTCTCTCCGTTTTGCATTTTGGTCATGTCATGCTTTTCATATCATGTCATCATGTGCATCGCATTCGCATACGCGTTCGTCTCATAAATCCGAGCATCTTTCCCGTTGTCCGTTTTGCAATCCGGCGCTCCTATGTCTCCCGGCGTCCCCTTTTACATTTCTTCGTGAGCGGGTATTAAACATTCTCGGAATGGACCGAGGTTTGACATGTGGCCTCGGTATAGCACCGGTAGACCGCCTGTCAAGTTTCGGGTCAATCGGAGTTCGTTTGGTACTCCAACGGTTAACCGGGTAACCGTGAAGGCCTCGTGTGTGTTGCAGCCCAACACCCCTTCAAAACAGCCCAATAACCCATCTAAGTCACTCCCATGTCCTCCGCCGTCCGATCACGATCGCGTGGGCGAAAACCGCACTCCATTTGGAGCTCCCTAGCTCCTTCTGTCTATAAAAACGCCCTCCCCTTCCAAATCTGAGAAAGTATCACCGAAACCCTAGCCGTCGCCTCGAAATCCGCGCCAACAGTGCCCCGCCGCCACTGTTCCTCCGCGCCGCCGCCAGCCGGGCCAACCGGGACGCGCCACGTGGCCTCCGGCCGCGCCCGCAGCCGCCGGCCCGCCGGCCCGTGCGGGGCCCTCCCGGCCCGTCTCCTCCGCCCCGCGCCCTGGCGCCTCGCCCGCGCGCCCCCGCGCCCGCAGCCGCCGCCGCCTGCTCGCGCCCGCGGTCGCCGCCGCGCCCGGTCGCCGCCCCTGCCTGCCTCCACCGCCCCGATCCGGGCCGGATCCGGCGAGGTCCGGCCGGAGAGGCCCAGATCCGGCCTTCCCCCGCCTCCTCCGGCGCTCCTCCGGCGACCCGCGCCGGCGAACCTCGAACGCCGCGCCCACCGTTGACTTCTTCCCTCTCTCTTTATTTCTCTAAGTCCCTGACTTTTGCATCATGTGCCCATGTTCATCCTGCCATATCTTTGCATCCGTAGCTTCGATTCGCGCGTATAATATGTCATTTTGTTCGTCTCGAAGAGTACATCATTTTGTTCCATTGCACCAATTTCATTTGAAGTCATCTTGATGCCCGAAATGCTGTTAGAAGAGGGCTAGTTGATGTTTATTGCTGGATCTTAACTGATCTTGCACTTTTGTCATTTTTGCCATGATTGATGTGTACCTCCTATGAGGTTGAGCTATATATGTGTTTTGTAATATGCCATGTTACCTTTCCAGGGAATTTTTGCTATGTATTTTTGTGATGCTTGAGGTGGCTAGAAATTGCATGCAAAGTAGGGATGATGATATTGCTGTTTTCAGAGACTTAGTGATTTCACTAAGTCCCTGACTTTTGTTATTATCATGCCATGTGTTCTTGTTGTTTCCAAGAGATCCATGCATAATTTGAGTATGGTCAGTAAGGGAGTTTTGAACTTGAGTATTTGCTTAATCCATCCATGCCCTTGTTTGCATTTATGGAGTGCCATAGTTTGAGTCAATCGAGCTCTGCTTTTGCTTCAAAATGTTGCTGGCAGATTGTTTACATGTTATTCGATTTTGCCAAGCTTGATGTAGTTGGTACTTACATGATATGATGTTGTTCTTGCCATGTATAGTTACTATGCCATGTCTTCTTGATGTATGTATGCTTAGTTTATTATGAGATGCTCTGTTGTGAGTGCATCGAGCTCACGAACATGCCTAGTCGTTAACAGTTTTCTGCCATGTCCAGTTTTCTGCTAAGTCTGAAACCTGTAACGAAACTTGCTTATTTGACATGGGTGTAATCATATTTTCTTATCCTTTTTGGATTATGGTCAGTAAAGGACTTTTGTCAAGTGCTATGAGTAGATTCATGCCATGCCTTACTTTGCTATGTTCTGAACCTGTAGCATGTTGTTTCGTTGCTCTGAACACGTCATCCTGATGTTGTTTTCCTGACTTGCTGTTATTTCTCTAAGTCTGTGAATCTGTTATAAGTTGCACTTTTGCCATGCTAGTTTGAACCTGTTATGATGGGATTGAGCCGTAGCTCAGTGTTCATCTTTTGTCGTGCATCTTGAGTAGATTACTGTCATATGCTTTGTTGCCATGTTTGGGTGCAGTAGCTTAATTATTTGTTGCTTGCTAAGTAGCATCATGTTGTTTATGGCAGATTCGTGTCATTCTTGTTTTGCTTGCCATTTGCAAACCGTGCATCCGTTTCCGGTGATCTTTATATCGATTTCAACCGAAATCACCTCATCTATCCAGCGGCATGCTTGGTTTGCCAAGATTATGCCCTGTTCATCCTTGTCCATCCGGAGCATGCATACGCATTTCATATCACCTCTCGCATATCATGCCATGTTTTGCATCATGTTGATTGCGCATTGCATCGTGGTTGATATTGGTTCCTTTGCTTGTTCTCTTGTCTTGGGTAGAGCCGGGAGACGAGTACGTGAACGAGGAACCTGTTGAGAACATTTACGAGGACCAAGCTTTCGACAACTCTGAGAACCTTGCAGGCAAGATGACCATACCCTCGAAATCACTTCTATCTTTGCTAGCTAGATTGCTCGCTCTTTTGCTATGCCTATGCTGCGATACCTACCACTTGCTATATCATGCCTCCTATATTGCCATGTCAGCCCCTAACCATCCATGTCCTAGCAAACCGTTGTTTGGCTATGTTACCGCTTTTGCTCAGCCCCTCTTATAGCGTTGTTAGTTGCAGGTAAAGATGAAGTTTGTTCCTTGTTGGAACAGGATCTTGTTGTTCCTTGTTGGAATATGTTTACTTGTTGGGATATCACAATACTTCTTATTTAATTAATGCATCTATATACTTGGTAAAGGGTGGAAGGCTCGGCCTTATGCCTGGTGTTTTGTTCCACTCTTGCCACCCTAGTTTCCGTCATACCGGTGTTATGTTCCCGGAGTTTGCGTTCCTTACACGGTTGGGTGATTTATGGGACCCCCTTGACAGTTCACTTTGAATGAGACTTTTCCAGCAAGGCCCAACATTGGTTTTACCATTCGCCTCCTAGCCTTTTTCCCTTGGCTTCTGCAGACTCAAGGGTCATCTTTATTTTAAACCCCCGGGCCAGTTCTCCTTCGATTGCTGGTCCAAACTAGAGCACCGTGCAGGGCCGTCCCTTGGCAACTTGGGTTATGTTGGCTCCTGTACGCTTCGCTTATCCGGATGTGCCCTGAGACCGAGATATGTGCAGCTCCTATCAGGATTTGTCGGCACAATCGGGCGGTTTTGCTGGACTTGTTTTATTGCTGTTGAAATGTCTTGTAGACCGGGATTCCGAGATTGATCGGGTCTTCCCGGTAGAAGGAATATCCTTCGTTGACCGTGAGAGCTTATCATGGGCTAAGTTGGGACACCCCTGCAGGGTATTATCTTTCGAAAGCCGTGCCCGCGGTTATGAGGCAGATGGGAATTTGTTGATGTCCGGTTGTAGAAAACCCGAAGTTGACCTTAACTAAAAACACATCAACCGCGTGTGTAACCGTGATGGTCTCTTCTCGGCGGGGTCCGGGGAGTGAACACGGTTGTTGGAGTTATGTCTGACGTAGGTTGTTCAGGATCACTTCTTGATCATTTCTAGCTTCTCGACCGTGCTTTGCCTTCTCTTCTCGCTCTCTTTTGCGCTGTAGTCAACTTATGCTAGTCGCTTGCTGCAGCTCCACCTCATAAACCCCTTTCCCACCTTTTAAGCTTAAATAGTCTTGATCTCGCGGGTGTGAGATTGCTGAGTCCCCGTGGCTCACAGATATTATCACCTCAGTTGCAGGTACCAACGATGTCAGTGCTGATGACGCGACCGAACTCACTTGGGAGTTCGATGAGGAACGTGGCCGTTACTATGTTTCTTTTCCAGATGATCAGTAGTGGAGCCCAGTTGGGTGATCCGGGGATCTGTTTAGCATTTGGGGTAGTCTTCTTTCATTTTGGTGCCGTAGTCGGACCTTGAGTGTAATCTGTTTGATGGATGTTATTTATGTACTTGTGTGAAGTGGCGATTGTAAGCCAACTATGTATCTTTCCCCTTTATTTAATACATGGATTGTGTGAAGATTACCTCACTTGCGACATTGCTTTCAATGCGGTTATGCCTCTAAGTCGTGCCTCGACACGTGGGAGATATAGCCGCATCGAGGGCGTTACAAGTTGGTATCAGAGCCTTTCCCGACCTTAGGAGCCCCCACTGTTTGATCGTCTTTAGTGGCCGAGTTGTGTCTAGAAAAAAAAGTTTTGAGTCTTTTAGGAATTATATATCGGAGAGTTTAGGAATTCTTTTTACTTCCCAGTCCCTTCGACCTTCTGGTAAGGCATCCTGACGTAGAGTTTTGACTCTTCTCTTCTCAAATTTCACTAAAATTTTTTTTTAGGATCACGCGGGTATATTACAGTCGTTCCGATGGTTTTATGATGACAACATTGTCTTGGTTGCCTCCTGACATTTAGGGGTTGTGGCAGTGTCCCGGGGAGTTGAGCTCCGAGGTGTTGTCGTCATAATCTTATCGTTGCGGTTTTGGAATACCTGAGTTTAGTACGACCGACATCGAAAATCTCTTTTGTACAGTTGTTGGTGAGATAACCTGATAGCCCAGTACTGTGGCGAGTGCAGGAGTATTGCCATGACTTGTATAACGGATGTGTTTTCGAAGGTTGAGGTAGACGATTTCCGAAGGTTTCTTGGTTATGTGTTGAAGGATGGATACAGCTGGTTGTAGGATTTGCTAGTTTGGGTGAGATATTATGCTTCCCCTGTATCCCCAACACCTGATTGCATAACCAGAAAATTTCGGGAGTTTATAAGTGGGAATTCTTGTAGCCTTAGTATTTCTTCCGCAGATATTTGGTTTGTGATTGGGCAATCATTACCAAGTATTTGTTCATATCCGTACCTTGTTGATTTTATTCCTTACCATGTTCTAAGTGGCTTCTCAGCTTTGGAAGTGTGATGATTTACATTGGAATTCATTCGTTCATTCTCGTTCGAATGTTAATTGTGAAGACTATATGTTGCAATTTCATTCCTTTGATTCAGCTTCAATATATCTCTGTCAAGATGCTAATGGATGTCACCCTCTTCAGGATGGCTCCACCAACGCGTCAGAATCCGGAACGCAATGATGGAGATCAGGCTAACCCTCCGCCACCACCTCCGCCTCCGGAAGCTTGGCAAGCCCTGATGACTGCTACAAATGCCAATGCTCAGATTCTGATTCAGCTCTTGCAAGATCGCAACCAGGGTCAAGCTAATCAAGAGAATCAAGGCCAAGGCAACAATCAGCCGCATTTCGCTTCACTGAACCAGTTCCTTGCTAATCAGCCAAAAACCTTCAGCTACTGTGTCGAGGCCACTGACGCTGATGATTGGCTCGTGGACATCAGCAAACATTTCGAGTGCAGCAATGTGAGACCTGAGGACTTTGTCAAGTTTGCCTCTTTTCAACTCAAAGATCAAGCTGCTGAGTGGTTCCAGCAATACAAAGATTCCAGAGGAGGTCGTGTGATCACTTGGGATGATTTCCGCCGTGACTTCAAAGCGCACCACATTCCAGAAAGTGTTGTTGAGCTTAAGCGTGAGGAATTCCGCAATCTCAAGCAAGGCAACATGACTGTCTATCAATACAACACTCAGTTCCAGAAACTCTCTCGTTTTGCAAGGCAAGACATTCCTGATGAGAAGAGTATGATCTACCAGTTCAGGCGTGGTCTCAGAGAAGATCTGCAGCTTGCTCTCGTGCTTTTTGAGCCATTAAAGTATGATGAATTCTACAACATGGCACTGAAACAAGAAGCTGCTCAGCTCAAGTGTGAGGCATCTAAGAAGAGAGTCAGAGACGCAGTTCAGTCTTCTTCTTCCTCACTTGTGGCAGCTAAGCAACAGAAGTTCTGGTTGCCTCCTCCTCCTCCGTTCCGTCAGCCTTATCAACAGAAGAACTCAAGTGGCCGTGGATCTTCCCACCCACCCAACCCTGGTTATCAGAACAAGTCTCAGAATCAAGCTCCAAGGCCAAGTGCTCCTTACCATCGTCCGCTCTCAGAGGTGACTTGTAACAAATGTCAGCAGAAGGGTCACTATGCGAACAAGTGCTTCAACCAGAGGCGTCTTCCACCTCCTCCTCCTGTGAAATCTTCCAGCAATGCAGTGGTCAAGCATAATCCTAAGCACGTCAAGGTGAACATGTTGAATGCAGCTCAAGCAGAGGATTCTTCTGAAGTGATCATGGGTAATCTTCCTGTTAATGATATTCCTGCCAAAGTCTTATTTGATACTGGTGCATCGCATTGTTTCATGTCAAGATCGTTCTTTGCAAAGAATGATTTTCCTTGGACTTACCTGGATAAACCGTTGGGTGTTATTTCTCCGGCGAAATCAATGAGAGCAAACTCTTTAGTTCCTGATGTTTCTATCAAGATGGGCGACTACAAATTTCTGTCTTCTCCAATGGTGCTTGGTGATTCTGATATTGATCTTATTCTCGGGATGGACTGGCTTTCTAAGCACAAGGCTCAGCTTGAGTGTGCTGCCAGGGAAATCAAATTGACTCACACTTCGAACGATGTGATCATCTATGCTTCTCGTGATGATACCATTCGGTTGTTTTCTCTCAATGAGATGGGTGAAATGGAGGCTATCTCTCAGATTCCAGTTGTTTGTGAGTACCAAGATGTTTTTCCAGAAGAGCTTCCGGGTATGCCTCCCCGTCGGCCAGTTGAATTCGTTATTGAGCTTGAGCCTGGCACGGAACCCGTTTGCAAGCGTCCTTACAAACTTGGACCAGATGAGCTCAAGGAATTGAAGATTCAACTCGATAAACAAGAACGTCTGGGCCTGATCAGACCAAGTTCTTCTCCTTGGGGTTGTGGTGTTCTTTTTGTCAAGAAGAAGGATGGCACGGACCGACTTTGCGTCGATTACCGTCCATTGAACAAGAAGACTATCAAGAACAAGTACCCACTTCCCAACATCAATGAGCTATTTGAGCAACTCAAAGGTGCTAAGGTGTTCTCCAAGCTGGACCTTCGTATGGGTTATCATCAGATTCGCATTCGTGAAGAAGATATTCCCAAGACAGCATTCAGAACAAGCTTTGGTTCTTATGAATACACTGTCATGTCTTTCGGCCTCGTCAATGCTCCTCCGTATTTCACTCGCTTGATGAATTTCATCTTCAACCCCTACATCAACGAATTTGTCTTGGTCTATCTCGATGATATTTTGGTCTTCTCCAAGAATAAGAAGGATCATGCCGAACATTTGCGATTGGTACTCGACAAGCTCAGAGAGTATCAATTATATGCGAAGTTCTCCAAATGTGAATTCTGGCTTGATGAAGTTCTTTATCTTGGTCATATCATCTCTGCCAAGGGCATCGCTGTTAATCCAGAGAGGGTGTCTGCAGTTTTGAATTGGAATCCTCCTCAGAATGTCAAGCAGCTTCGCAGTTTCCTTGGACTTGCAAGCTATTGCAGAAGATTCGTTGAGAATTTCTCCAAGATTGCCAAGCCTCTTTCCAACCTCCTCCAGAAGCATGTGAAATATGTCTGGTCTCCTGAGTGTGACGTTGCTTTCAACACTCTCAAAGAGAAACTTGTCACTGCTCCAGTTCTGACTCCTCCTGATGAATCCAAGCCTTATGAAGTATTCTGTGATGCTTCTCTCCAGGGCCTCGGTGCTGTCTTAATGCAAGAGAAGAAGGTTGTTGCCTATACCTCTCGCCAGTTGAAGCCCAATGAAAGGAACTACCCCACTCACGATCTTGAGTTGGCGGCAGTTGTCCACGCACTAATAACATGGAGACATCTCCTGTTGGGAAGGAAAGTGGACATATTCACAGATCACAAGAGTCTCAAGTATATCTTCACTCAGCCTCATCTCAACCTCAGGCAAACTCGATGGGTCGAAATGATTCAAGAGTATAATCCGAGTATTGAATATACTCCAGGCAAGGCTAATGTGGTTGCAGACGCTTTGAGCAGAAAGGCTTACTGCAACAGCTTAATCCTCAAGCCTTTTCAACTAGATCTCTGTGAAGCTTTTCGCAAGTTGAATCTCCAAGTTGTTCCTCAAGGTGTTCTTGCCAACCTCATTGTCTCTCCTACTTTGGAAGATCAGATTCGTGAGGCACAATTGTTGGATACCATGGTGAAGAAGGTGAAACGTGGTATTGAAAAGGGCATCCCCAAATACAAGTGCTATCGAGTTGATGACAGAGATACTCTTTACTTCGAGGACCGGATCGTGGTTCCAAAGGGTGATCTTCGTAAAGTCATTATGAATGAAGCGCACAACTCTCTCCTGTCTATTCATCCTGGAAGTTCAAAGATGTACCATGACCTCAAGCAGTCGTATTGGTGGACTCGAATGAAGCGCGAGATCGCTCAATTCGTGAATGAGTGCGATGTCTGCAGAAGGGTGAAAGCAGAACACCAACGACCAGCTGGTCTTCTCCAACCTCTTGCTATTCCAGAATGGAAGTTCGATCATATCGAAATGGACTTCGTGACTGGTTTTCCTAAGTCCAAGCGTGGAAATGATGCTATCTTCGTCGTCATCGACAAGCTCACCAAAGTGGCTCATTTTCTTCCTATCAAAGAGTCTATCACAGCAGCGCAGCTGGCAGAGCTCTACACCTCCAGAATTGTCTCTTTGCACGGCATTCCACAATTGATCTCTTCAGACCGTGGCAGCATCTTTACCTCCAAGTTTTGGGATTCTTTTCAGATGGCCATGGGCACCAACATTCGCTTCAGCACAGCTTTTCACCCTCAGGCTAGTGGTCAAGTCGAGCGTGTCAATCAAATTCTTGAAGATATGCTCAGAGCCTGTGTTCTCTCTTTCGGCATGAAGTGGGAGGATTGTCTTCCTTATGCTGAGTTCTCTTACAACAACAGCTTTCAAGCCAGCTCGGGCAAAGCCCCATTCGAGATTCTCTATGGCAGAAAGTGCCGTACTCCTCTCAACTGGTCTGAAACCGGTGAACGCCAATTGCTCGGCAATGATTTGATCTCAGAGGCTGAGGCCATGTGCAAGGTGATTCGTGAGAACCTCAAAGCAGCGCAGTCGCGCCAGAAGAGCTATTACGATAGCAAACACCACGATGTGGCATTCGAGATCGGAGACCATGTTTACCTCCGCGTCTCGCCAATGAAAGGAACTCGTCGCTTCGGTATCAAGGGGAAACTTGCCCCGCGATACGTCGGTCCCTTCAAGATCATCAGGAAACGAGGCGATCTAGCCTATCAACTTGAGCTCCCCTGCAACTTTGCAAATGTGCACGATGTCTTCCACGTGTCACAGCTTCGCAAGTGCTTCAAGACGCCTGAGCGCACCATCAACTTCGAAGAGATTGATCTTCAAGAAGATTTGTCCTATCATGAGCATCCAGTTGCTATTCTTGAGACAACTGAGCGCAAGACTCGCAACAAGTCAATCAAATTCCTCAAAGTGAAATGGTCACATCATTCAGACCGAGAGGCCACCTGGGAGCGTGAAGACCACCTACGTTCTGAGTACCCGGAGTTCTTTCAGTCCTAGATCTCGGGACGAGATCCTCTCGTAGTGGTGGTGTGTTGTAACGCCCCCGATGTAACTTGCCACATTTGTAATCCAACTCTTGCCATTTCCGGCTATGTGTTATGATATTCCCTCCGTGGTTGGTTTCTCTCCGTTTTGCATTTTGGTCATGTCATGCTTTTCATATCATGTCATCATGTGCATCGCATTCGCATACGCGTTCGTCTCATAAATCCGAGCATCTTTCCCGTTGTCCGTTTTGCAATCCGGCGCTCCTATGTCTCCCGGCGTCCCCTTTTACATTTCTTCGTGAGCGGGTATTAAACATTCTCGGAATGGACCGAGGTTTGACATGTGGCCTCGGTATAGCACCGGTAGACCGCCTGTCAAGTTTCGGGTCAATCGGAGTTCGTTTGGTACTCCAACGGTTAACCGGGTAACCGTGAAGGCCTCGTGTGTGTTGCAGCCCAACACCCCTTCAAAACAGCCCAATAACCCATCTAAGTCACTCCCATGTCCTCCGCCGTCCGATCACGATCGCGTGGGCGAAAACCGCACTCCATTTGGAGCTCCCTAGCTCCTTCTGTCTATAAAAACGCCCTCCCCTTCCAAATCTGAGAGAGTATCACCGAAACCCTAGCCGTCGCCTCGAAATCCGCGCCAACAGTGCCCCGCCGCCACTGTTCCTCCGCGCCGCCGCCAGCCGGGCCAACCGGGACGCGCCACGTGGCCTCCGGCCGCGCCCGCAGCCGCCGGCCCGCCGGCCCGTGCGGGGCCCTCCCGGCCCGTCTCCTCCGCCCCGCGCCCTGGCGCCTCGCCCGCGCGCCCCCGCGCCCGCAGCCGCCGCCGCCTGCTCGCGCCCGCGGTCGCCGCCGCGCCCGGTCGCCGCCCCTGCCTGCCTCCACCGCCCCGATCCGGGCCGGATTCGGCGAGGTCCGGCCGGAGAGGCCCAGATCCGGCCTTCCCCCGCCTCCTCCGGCGCTCCTCCGGCGACCCGCGCCGGCGAACCTCGAACGCCGCGCCCACCGTTGACTTCTTCCCTCTCTCTTTATTTCTCTAAGTCCCTGACTTTTGCATCATGTGCCCATGTTCATCCTGCCATATCTTTGCATCCGTAGCTTCGATTCGCGCGTATAATATGTCATTTTGTTCGTCTCGAAGAGTACATCATTTTGTTCCATTGCACCAATTTCATTTGAAGTCATCTTGATGCCCGAAATGCTGTTAGAAGAGGGCTAGTTGATGTTTATTGCTGGATCTTAACTGATCTTGCACTTTTGTCATTTTTGCCATGATTGATGTGTACCTCCTATGAGGTTGAGCTATATATGTGTTTTGTAATATGCCATGTTACCTTTCCAGGGAATTTTTGCTATGTATTTTTGTGATGCTTGAGGTGGCTAGAAATTGCATGCAAAGTAGGGATGATGATATTGCTGTTTTCAGAGACTTAGTGATTTCACTAAGTCCCTGACTTTTGTTATTATCATGCCATGTGTTCTTGTTGTTTCCAAGAGATCCATGCATAATTTGAGTATGGTCAGTAAGGGAGTTTTGAACTTGAGTATTTGCTTAATCCATCCATGCCCTTGTTTGCATTTATGGAGTGCCATAGTTTGAGTCAATCGAGCTCTGCTTTTGCTTCAAAATGTTGCTGGCAGATTGTTTACATGTTATTCGATTTTGCCAAGCTTGATGTAGTTGGTACTTACATGATATGATGTTGTTCTTGCCATGTATAGTTACTATGCCATGTCTTCTTGATGTATGTATGCTTAGTTTATTATGAGATGCTCTGTTGTGAGTGCATCGAGCTCACGAACATGCCTAGTCGTTAACAGTTTTCTGCCATGTCCAGTTTTCTGCTAAGTCTGAAACCTGTAACGAAACTTGCTTATTTGACATGGGTGTAATCATATTTTCTTATCCTTTTTGGATTATGGTCAGTAAAGGACTTTTGTCAAGTGCTATGAGTAGATTCATGCCATGCCTTACTTTGCTATGTTCTGAACCTGTAGCATGTTGTTTCGTTGCTCTGAACACGTCATCCTGATGTTGTTTTCCTGACTTGCTGTTATTTCTCTAAGTCTGTGAATCTGTTATAAGTTGCACTTTTGCCATGCTAGTTTGAACCTGTTATGATGGGATTGAGCCGTAGCTCAGTGTTCATCTTTTGTCGTGCATCTTGAGTAGATTACTGTCATATGCTTTGTTGCCATGTTTGGGTGCAGTAGCTTAATTATTTGTTGCTTGCTAAGTAGCATCATGTTGTTTATGGCAGATTCGTGTCATTCTTGTTTTGCTTGCCATTTGCAAACCGTGCATCCGTTTCCGGTGATCTTTATATCGATTTCAACCGAAATCACCTCATCTATCCAGCGGCATGCTTGGTTTGCCAAGATTATGCCCTGTTCATCCTTGTCCATCCGGAGCATGCATACGCATTTCATATCACCTCTCGCATATCATGCCATGTTTTGCATCATGTTGATTGCGCATTGCATCGTGGTTGATATTGGTTCCTTTGCTTGTTCTCTTGTCTTGGGTAGAGCCGGGAGACGAGTACGTGAACGAGGAACCTGTTGAGAACATTTACGAGGACCAAGCTTTCGACAACTCTGAGAACCTTGCAGGCAAGATGACCATACCCTCGAAATCACTTCTATCTTTGCTAGCTAGATTGCTCGCTCTTTTGCTATGCCTATGCTGCGATACCTACCACTTGCTATATCATGCCTCCTATATTGCCATGTCAGCCCCTAACCATCCATGTCCTAGCAAACCGTTGTTTGGCTATGTTACCGCTTTTGCTCAGCCCCTCTTATAGCGTTGTTAGTTGCAGGTAAAGATGAAGTTTGTTCCTTGTTGGAACAGGATCTTGTTGTTCCTTGTTGGAATATGTTTACTTGTTGGGATATCACAATACTTCTTATTTAATTAATGCATCTATATACTTGGTAAAGGGTGGAAGGCTCGGCCTTATGCCTGGTGTTTTGTTCCACTCTTGCCACCCTAGTTTCCGTCATACCGGTGTTATGTTCCCGGAGTTTGCGTTCCTTACACGGTTGGGTGATTTATGGGACCCCCTTGACAGTTCACTTTGAATGAGACTTTTCCAGCAAGGCCCAACATTGGTTTTACCATTCGCCTCCTAGCCTTTTTCCCTTGGCTTCTGCAGACTCAAGGGTCATCTTTATTTTAAACCCCCGGGCCAGTTCTCCTTCGATTGCTGGTCCAAACTAGAGCACCGTGCAGGGCCGTCCCTTGGCAACTTGGGTTATGTTGGCTCCTGTACGCTTCGCTTATCCGGATGTGCCCTGAGACCGAGATATGTGCAGCTCCTATCAGGATTTGTCGGCACAATCGGGCGGTTTTGCTGGACTTGTTTTATTGCTGTTGAAATGTCTTGTAGACCGGGATTCCGAGATTGATCGGGTCTTCCCGGTAGAAGGAATATCCTTCGTTGACCGTGAGAGCTTATCATGGGCTAAGTTGGGACACCCCTGCAGGGTATTATCTTTCGAAAGCCGTGCCCGCGGTTATGAGGCAGATGGGAATTTGTTGATGTCCGGTTGTAGAAAACCCGAAGTTGACCTTAACTAAAAACACATCAACCGCGTGTGTAACCGTGATGGTCTCTTCTCGGCGGGGTCCGGGGAGTGAACACGGTTGTTGGAGTTATGTCTGACGTAGGTTGTTCAGGATCACTTCTTGATCATTTCTAGCTTCTCGACCGTGCTTTGCCTTCTCTTCTCGCTCTCTTTTGCGCTGTAGTCAACTTATGCTAGTCGCTTGCTGCAGCTCCACCTCATAAACCCCTTTCCCACCTTTTAAGCTTAAATAGTCTTGATCTCGCGGGTGTGAGATTGCTGAGTCCCCGTGGCTCACAGATATTATCACCTCAGTTGCAGGTACCAACGATGTCAGTGCTGATGACGCGACCGAACTCACTTGGGAGTTCGATGAGGAACGTGGCCGTTACTATGTTTCTTTTCCAGATGATCAGTAGTGGAGCCCAGTTGGGTGATCCGGGGATCTGTTTAGCATTTGGGGTAGTCTTCTTTCATTTTGGTGCCGTAGTCGGACCTTGAGTGTAATCTGTTTGATGGATGTTATTTATGTACTTGTGTGAAGTGGCGATTGTAAGCCAACTATGTATCTTTCCCCTTTATTTAATACATGGATTGTGTGAAGATTACCTCACTTGCGACATTGCTTTCAATGCGGTTATGCCTCTAAGTCGTGCCTCGACACATGGGAGATATAGCCGCATCGAGGGCGTTACAATTTATGTTTTGCGGCCTCAGAAAGGGCTAGCGAGATACCATCTTGTTATATCATATCATGATTGTTTTGAGGAAGTGTTGTCATCCGAGATTTATTATTACTCGCTAGTTGATTATGCTATTGATATGAGTAAATATGAGACCTGAGAGTTATTGCAAATATGGTTAGTCATATTCTTTGTTGAAAACTTGAATGCTAGCTTTACATATTTACAACAACAAGAGCAAACAGAGTTTGTAAAAGTTTTTCTTTATCACTTTCAGTTTATCAACTGAATTGCTTGAGGACAAGCAAAGGTTTAAGCTTGAGGGAGTTGATACGTCTCCGTCGTATCTACTTTTCCAAACACTTTTGCCCTTGTTTTGGACTCTAACTTGCATGATTTGAATGGAACTAACCCGAACTGACGCTGTTTTCAGCAGACTTTCCATGGTGTTATTTATGTGCAGAAACAAAAGTTCTCGGAATGACCTGAAACTTCACAGAACGTCTATTTGGAATTAATAAAAAATCCTTGCAAAAGATGAAGACTAGGGGGCCCACACCCTAGCCACGAGGGTGGGGGCGCGCCTGCCCCCCTAGGGCGCGCCCCCTACCTCGTGGGCCCCCTGGAGCTCCTCCGACCTCAACTCCAACTCTATATATTTGCTTTCGGGGAGAAAAAAATAGGAGAGAAGGATTCATCGCGTTTTAAGATACGGAGCCGCCGCCAAGCCCCAAAACCTCTCGAGAGTGCTGATCTGGAGTCCGTTTTGGGCTCCGGAGAGGGGAATCCGTCGTCGGCGTCGTCATAAACCATCCTCCATCACCAATTTCATGATGCTCACCGCCGTGCGTGAGTAATTCCATCGTAGGCTTGCTGGACGGTGATGGGTTGGATGAGATCTATCATGTAATCGAGTTAGTTTTGTTAGGGTTTGATCCCTAGTATCCACTATGTTCTGAGATTGATGTTGCTATGACTTTGCTATGCTTAATGCTTGTCACTAAGGCCCGAGTGCCATGATTTCAGATCTGAATCTATTATGTTTTCATGAATATATGTGAGTTCTTGATCCTATCTTGCAAGTCTATAGTCACCTACTATGTGTTATGATCCGGCAACTCCGAAGTGAAAATAATCGGGACCACTCCCGGTGATGACCATAGTTTGAGGAGTTCATGTATTCACTATGTGTTAATGCTTTGGTCCGGTACTCTATTAAAAGGAGGCCTTAATATCCCTTAGTTTCCGCTAGGACCTCGCTGCCATGGGAGGGTAGGACAAAAGATGTCATGCAAGTTCTTTTCCATAAGCACGTATGACCATATAATACATGCCTACATTACATTGATGAATTGGAGCTAGTTCTGTGTCACCCTATGTTATGACTGTTACATGATGAACCGCATCCGACATAATTCTCCATCACCGATCCAATGCCTACGAGCTTTTCACATATTTTTCTTCGCTTATTTACTTTTCCATTGCTACTGTTACAATTACTACAAAACCCAAAAATATTACTTTTGCTATCGTTACCGTTACTTCCGTATTACTTTGCTACTAAATACTTTGCTGCAGATACTAAGTTATCCAGGTGTGGTTGAATTGAGAACTCAACTGCTAATACTTGAGAATATTCTTTGGCTCCCCTTGTGTCGAATCAATAAATTTGGGTTGAATACTCTACCCTCGAAAACTGTTGCGACCCCCTATACTTGTGAGTTATCACGAAGATGTATCTGGTGGGTCAAACCTGTCAGGGGGAGAAATTATTTGTTTTCGCATAATACGGGGGCACTTGCTGCGTGCGGCCATAAGACATGTGGGTCCCTACTGTCAGCCAATCCACGCACATGCCTCATCTGATGGCTGTCGTTTGTTGACAAAGTTGACCACGCCGCGCCGAGGGAACCAACACAATGAACGATGGCGAGTATTACGAACGGAACGAACCGGAGCCGGCGAAGACACAAAGTGGTGGCCCACGCAGAGGGGAGTATGAGGGTTCACTGGTTCGACTGTGGCGTGAGACTGCCATCGCCGGAGAAGAACAAGAGGTGTTAGTGAGTAGAGGAATGGCCTGGACAACATTTGGGAGTAGAGTGGATTGGTGAAGCCTGTGTGGCAGCACAGCCGACCATGGGAGGCGGTAGCAGGCGATACCACCGGCGGTGGTTTGGGCGGCTGAAGCAAGAATATCCGAGATTGAAGGAGCACTACAGCCGTTGGATGGACATCCAACGGCCACTACTGATAGAATCGTGTCTTGACTATAAGTTTACAAAGCCTTCCGTACGCATCACTCACTATAATTCTCAAAAAAATAGGAGGCCCACAAGTGAGCATCACATATGTGGCAGAGAACATATAGCCCATTTGCAATTTGTAATAATGTACATCCCATTTTTGAATTCTAATGGAATTTACTACAACCCATTTACAGTCTGTTAAAATTACAGCCTATTTTCTAGCGAGGACAACGATTAATAATTTCAACCAGCCTCTCAAAACAGAATTCAACCAAAAATCACACATTCTGATGGGATCCAAAATATTTTATCCCGAAATTTCGAGTCAGATTAAATATAATTTCAAAATGAATTTGTATTAGGTAAAAATCTAAAGAAATATTGCGCGCCCAATAAGTAATGAAATTAAAAATTCCAAATTCAAAAAAATAATATTTTGAAATTAATTACTTGTTTGGTGCGTTTTTGTATATTTACAGCCCAGTTTATATAATTACATCCTATTTATTATTTTTTAAAGCCCATTTTCCTATTAGGCCTAATGCATCCCTCATAGAAAAGACTTACAGTCGAGCAGGGCCGAGAATAACAAGTTGACCTGGGTTGGGTATTCCGCAAAAAACGTATAGCTGGGCTAGCCATTTTCACCTTGAAAAAATAATATCTGGGCTGGATATTTGGTCGACATAAAATAATAGTCTGGGCTAGACGGTCCACAACCCGCCCAGTTGATACCCTGCTCCTCTGAACAACAACAAAAACATCGCTCAAGGAAAACTCCGCTTACACCTAAAAAACAAATACCGCTCGAGCTACTGGGTCCCAACTGTCGGCCGCTCCTTGTGCAATTCTCTCGTTTATTGAGTATATAGGTTGACAATGGTGTGGGACCATGATGTCAGGAAACCAGGAGGAAGCAAAAAAAATTATAGTTGTATATAATAAGGAGGAACTTGCATACGTATGGCTATGGCCCTAGTGGGTCCCTACAGTCATCCTCTCCAAGTAAAGTCATCTCCTGATTCCTCATGTTCGTTGACCATGTTGACAATGCTCAGCGCCACGGCGAGCACAATTACTCGAAGGACAACGGAGAGGACCTCGTGGGCCCTACGGATGGTCTGATACATCGTCTGCTCCTCATTCAAGAAGCCAGGATTATCGGACACCTATGAGCACCTCCGGGAGACTGAGACGGCATGAAATGGTAAGGCTGCGCTTGGGAGCTATGGATTGTTTCACACCTGCATTAAGATGCAAGTGTAATTTACTCGTCGTCGGAAACAACACGTAAAATACAGGCGTAATGAAACCGAGGGCCCGAGGTCTGTAACGAAAAACGGTGAGTTACGGGTGTAATTTGAGAGACGAGTGTATATTTTACTAGTCGAAATCGACCAACCAAGCGCTTCGCCCAAGACATCTGCTTTTATTTACATGCGTCAGTTTTACAAGCGGTTTTGGTTGGAAAACTATGATCCAATCACGACCTAAGATGATGAGTCGGTCGGAAGATCATATGGTTTCACCTCTAACCTACCTGAGTTGTCGTATAGGCTATGAATGAAACATAATACAATGAACTTCTTAAGCACAGAAACAACAGAAGAGGATGATATTCTTAACATGCAAATCACAGGCATTAGATCAACATGCAAAACAATATGAAGCATTATTATTAGGAGGCACGGTGAACAGCTCGTGATGCCGCATGCCACAACATTCCAAGCTCAACTTTGCAATCAAACTCACAAGGCCTGGCATTACATAGACAACATTCAAAACAAACTCTTAAAATACCTTACATAAGTCAACATTCATGTGACCATGCATCGAGTAAATATTTATTTCTGAACTGAAGACAGGAATAGGAAAAAATGATCGACGCTGGTCACAACAAAGGGCGTCCCACTCAAAAATATCAAATGGATGTCTTCTGGCTAACATCAATGGGCAAAATTTTACAAGGTTTTCCATTTCCAATATATTAAACTAATGTCTTGTTGCTAACATTAATGATTAAACTTTAACAAGATTTTCCCATTCAAAAATGTAATGCCTATGATTGTGGAACGGGCAGGGTTTGTCATCATTTTGCCATCAGATAGTTCAGTGTCTCAAGGTGACGACGAATGATTAGAGAACCATTCAATGTATTGTGCATGATGAAGTATTATGGAGGACACGAACCATCTGAACATTTTGTGCAGTTCCACTAAAATCAAGCTGAGCATCCCTGTGGATTTCGTATTTATATGCTACAAGAAAACAAAGACACATCAACACACACATGAATATTGGCCCCAGTGTCAACCCACCAATCGGTGGACTGACAAACTGAAAGTAGGGTAAACAGATTACCATACCCCAGATGCCCCATCATTGTTGCTTAGAGTGACATTGACAGACTTGGAGTCCTGTCCTGGCTTCTTGTACTTGTTTGGGCACTTGTTTGCCCAATGTTCCTCTGAACCACAAGTAAAGCAACCATCTCTCTTTTTGTCTTTCTTCTTACCCTTCTTAAAGGTAGTATTATGCTGGACAGAGTTCTTTCCCTTGAAGTTGTCGGAATTCTTCTGCCTTGAAGACGTTGGTAGCTCCATTCAGACGGGCATGGTTTGTCATCAGTTTGCACATTGAAATGGCACATGGATCCGGATTAACCAGCGTATCTTTCACCACACATCAAACAATGTCTTGAGTAGCATGGTGGATTTCGTATTTATATGTTGCAAAGCATTAAACACGTTGGCAGCTCCATTCAAGTAGATAGTCTGGTGGCTCAAGGTGACGACGAATGATTAGAGAACCATTCAATGTATTGTGCATGATGAAGTATTATGGAGGACACGAACCATCTAAACATTCTGTGCAGTTCCACTAAAATCAAGCTAAGCATCCCTGTCTCCATAAATACAGAAAAAGCATGATGAATATAATAGTGGTACTAGTTGATTAAACATACGCTTACAACTATAATCATCTTCATTATCTTAATAGGAAAAGATAGCAATACAATAGCTTGAATTAAACATTTATTCAAAATAATACAACAATATAATCAGCACAACATAACAAAGCATGATCATGTGGATGAAAGCCGCTACTGACCTCGTTTGTTACAGCTGCGTCGGCGACTGACTTGGTCATACCTTTCCTTGTGGAGTGAATTTTGCACCCCACGTGCTGTTGACTTGAGTTTTCCTTGGTTTGTAGACTAGTCATGTCACCAGCATCTACAATACTCTAAAGCTTCCCCATCATTCCTTCTGTAATGTAGCACAAACAGTGACTGCTTCTTTCTGCAAAGTGGTAAGACCAACTGGACCCACTAATGCAATAGTTTGCCTTAAACACATTGGCTCCTTTTGTGCAGTTCAACTAAAATCAAAGTTGAAATAAAACCGAGCAAAAGTTTTGATATCCATGTATGCAACAATAGGTATAAGGGAAACAATTACTGAGAAATAACGGTTGATGACTTATACTCCCTGAAGAAAAACATCAACTGATCTACCTTATCTTAATGGGAAACAAAGCAGGAGAGTAGCAATTCTCAATCAGTGTGGTTCATTCATATTAACCGAGACATTATCTTAACAATGCCTTGTTTCAACATGTATAAAGAACGACAAAGCAGAAAAGTACCATTCCTACAACAATGCGACTGATTCATATTAACAGAGACATTATCTTAACAATACCTTGGTTAAACATGTAGAAAGACTACAAAGCAGGATAGTACCATTTGTAAAACACTGTAACTGATATATAATAACAATGACATTATCTCAACAATACATTTCTTAAACGTGAACTCCGGCCGATCCCCAACAGAAATGGTACTCCCGACGATCCCTAAAAAGTGTTGCTGTTTTGAACTAAAATTCAGTAGTTAATTCTGAGAGTAGCATTGCTTAATTTTACCAACGACATTAGATTAACAAAAAGCATAAACAGTTCCAGGGGAGAGTGGGAACAACAACACCATGTGCTTCCATCTACTTATAAAGGGGGTGATGGAGAGTTTGTTGTAACAAAGCAACACACATCATGTCTGGGTTGGTCCCATTTTAGTTCACTACTTAATGGGAAAAGACATCAATACAATAGCTTCAATTCAACATTTATTTAAAACAATACCAATACAAGTAGCACAACATCTCAAAGCACACTGCACAATCATGTGGATGAAGGCCTGTACTGACCTTTCATGAGGCGGACAAGATAAAATACGAATCTACCAACACAAATAGGAAATCCAATCTCGTTTTGTGCAGTTCCACTGAAATCAAGCAAAGTTGCCGGTGTGACATTTAAGTTTGCTATAGCAACAAGTTGAATAGATATCCCTGTTTTAACAGAGGCAAAAAAGGAAATAATTACTGGCCAATAAAGGAGGATGAAACATACGGCGACAAAAAGAAGCATCTAACTTATCTTGATGGAAAACAAAGTAGGACAGTAGCATTTCTAAAACGGTTGCATTGATTCATATTAACAGAGACATTCTCTTAAAACAACATTCGTTCAAAATGTAATTTACTTTTAATAGTGGCATTTCTTCAATTTTCCAGCGGCATTCTTTGATTAACAATAACAAAATAGTTGTATGGGAAATGGGACATGCCAGCACCATGTGCGTCCACACGTATAAATGGGTGATGCAGAGTATGTTGCCAAGCAGCATATCTGCGTTGGTCCCATATTTGTTCTCTTTGAACCTTTTTCCTATGTGAGGTCAGCAAATATAGTCCTGCACAAACTACCTGACCCCCCAGTTTCTTTCCTTTTTCAACAAAGAGATCGGTTCTTTACATATGTGTGTACTGGGTTACCCCCTTTATCCCTTTTCAACCAAAAAAGCGGCTGGATAGCCAGTCTATACTACTTTCCCTCCCTCCTTTCCTCATTGAACCACGTCCTAGATTCATGCTCCACCCCACCCCAGCCTTCTTTCCTCTTTGAACCAAGACCTAGATTCGACCACAGAATCGAAAATGATTCGCATGCAGCTAGAGCAATGACGGTTTCAAAGAAAGTTATACCTTAGGGTCGTCGGGATGTGGCTAGGTGTGCGGTGGGAGGCCGGATCTGCCCACACTACGTACGTCAGCGAGGAAGAAGGGGTCGGTGGCTCTCCTGCACAAGCGCTGGGTGAAAGAGAACAACGCAGCCGGCAGTCGATTGCCTCCCTCGCTAAAGGCGACAGAGTGAACGTTGCACCTCCTCCCCTTCTCGGTGCGACGGGATCCGGACGACTCCTTCACCGGCTATGAGGGGGGAGAGAGAGACAGAGGCCAACACAGTCTTGTTTAGATTTGGTGAAGAGGGTGAGAGACTGTGAGTATAGCAAACCCTAGCAAAGGAACACTGAGCCTCCAGCATGTGTATATATATATGTAGTGCGCGAGAGTGTGGAGAGTGCAAACCCTAGCGAAGAAGCACTGAGGCTCCAGCTTATATAGTACTTATATACTCTAGTACTCGTGTATACTACTGATATATAGTGGAGTGGTTTTTTCTCTCCATAACAATCGTTTTAAATTATGTAAGTACGAAACAAAACTCTTTATTTAACATACCAGTGAATAAAACTACTTACGATCAACTAACGATCCACGCGCCCTGGTCGCACTGCATGTCCTTCACGTGCGGTACACTAGCCTCGGTTAAGTGAACAACCACACACGGGCCAAATTATCGTAAATATGTGAGAGTGTGTACAAATAAATAATTTTAATTTCAATTATCGGAAAGGATTGAGAGTATGTACAATTTGTCCTCTCTCAATAATTATGGTTTTTTGTGTCCAGCTGTCGGCGGTTGGGTGCGACATATGCCAAATAATGGCTTATCATGGTGGGAGCGAGTAGAACGTCGCCCGTGCCTGGAAGCGGGATGAGGCATAGACATGAACGTCGGCGAACTTTACCCAGGTTCAGGGC